>OX493265.1:86597886-89271282 GCA_950370525.1 Bellardia bayeri | reverse complement strand
CATCCTTAAACAAAAAGTTTGTTTTATTTACTATTTAATACCACTACTGCTTTTACACATTATGTACGTTGAAGCAAAAATTCAATGTTAAATAATAAAAACCCTGACACATTGGCTTTATGCGCAAACATCTAATTTTTGTTGTCGACGTCGTCGTTGCCGTTGATTCCCTCTTCCAGTTTACATCAAAAGTTCTTCATGCTCAACTAATTTTTTGCAACAAAATTCTGTTACCATCTATGATTATGTTGTGTTGTACGCTTTAACTGTGATGCACGAAAACATTACAAAAAATAAAAACAAAAAAAAAACTTATAATTTGCATCCGAAAATGAGCAACATTTTATGCTGATGCAGCAAGCAGCATACAGGAGTGGAAAGAGTTTAAATAAAAATTGTTTCATGACGGTTGTCATGGTTAGGGGAGTGCTCTACTTTAAAAATGTTGCATATTAAATTAACATTTTAGTATTTGTTTCATGTTATTTGAAAATGAGCTCAAAACTATGCTATTATTGCATTAAGCGAATGTGATGCCAGTCAATCAGTTAGTTTAGCCAGCAACTAGTATTGTAATTGTAATCTAATATATATAATAAATAGCATTATGTAAAAGGAATCCTGCATACCACTTTCTTTACTCGATATCAATAGTAACATTCTATTGCATAAACTAATTATACCGATTGCCAGAGATGGTTTGTAGAGTTTGAGCAACAGTAACTGCCGTATCAACTTAACGAACTACCAACGAAATAGTAACAAAAGTTGTTGTCTGTCATAAACTTTTCGTTTAGTTGGCTGTTTTTCTGTAGATTTTTTCTATGTTGGTTCTTTTCGTTAACCCATTTTGAGCCGCTGTTCGACTAGTCACTTTTTTCACCTCCATTTTTATGTGTTTAAGTGTTCCCGACACACAAAAAAGTGATACCATATTAAATGAAATTTAATTGTCTTTCAGAAAAGGTATATAACAATTATCCCCCACCCCTCTGCTCCGTTCCAGGGGGGGGGGGGGGGGGGGTTGAAAAATACCTTGCATATAGACACTTTTTGTTTGGATAAAATGGAAAATAGATATAAATTTAAATTTTATAAAAGTACTTTATTATTGTTCGCAAAGGTCTAAAATAGTCGACCAGTAAGTTTTTCCCGAGTTTTAGAATCCCCACGTATAATTAGAGACCCGCCAAGTTCACTGTACGACTAGTCTAACCCCTGGCAAAGGATATAGCTGGAACATTCGAGATTGAAACTATTAAAGACCGCAAAGGTTTGTCTGCCTTTGCAGATGAAGCGCCTGCAACCAAAGATAATGTTCGAAAGTCAAGTCGCAATGCTTTTTACATTGATGAGCAACCTTCAACATCGACCGAAAGTGGTCATATGCAAAAAAAAAAACATACCATCGAAAACACTTGGTGCAAAAAGACGAGCTATATTTGGGAAAAACAGTGATCGAGATAGATACGGTGAATTAGGCGTTGTTGGACTTTTGCCAAAGTACAAACTGCCTTCGGCGTTCTCAGCAGCGCAACGGAATAAAGTGACTGAGGGGTCGGAATTAATGTTCCGAAGCTATTGGAAGATATGCAACTCGCAATACAACATAAGCTCAAAGATAAATCGGCTTCCGATATATTCTTTAATTTGTTTGATGATGAGGTTTGCGATTTAATTGTTACCGAATCTAAACGATACGCTATACAAAAGAATGACGAACACTTTGCTCAAAATTTTAATACAGTCCTTTTAAAAAGATTCATTGGAATTTTAATGTTGTCGGGCTACAATAAGCTGCCACAAATTGAATGCTATTGGTCTACTAATCCAACACTTGGTTCTTCAATCGTGCAGCTGATAATGCCACGCTCGATGTTTAGAAAAATTAAACAGTATCTGCACTTTCACGAAATGACAAATATACTAAAGTTCGTTCACTTTTTGATGTTATAAACAAAAAATTTATGCAGTTCGGTGTCTTTGAAGAGCATTTATCAATCGACGAACAAATGTTACCATATTTTGGACGTCACAGCTGTAAGATGTACTTGAAAAACAAATCAATAAAATTTGGCTACAAGACTTGATGCATGGCTGCTTCTACTGGATATGTCTTCAACATGATGCCGTACGATGGAGCTAGTGAAAAATATGATAAAAATAACTGAAAATTATTTTTGTATGGTAGTATATTTTTCTTTGTCGGAAACGGTTGGAGATACAAAATTTCTGATAACGGTTTTGTATGGTAATTGGGGCCTAATTAGACCAAAAAAGGAGGTTTTAGTTTACGATTCGAACATTTTTGCATTCCGGCTCAAAATAGGTTAAACTGCAACTCAACTAACTTTTCAGTTTTATGCTTCTCTTTTTTTAGTTGTTTAAAGAATAAAAAAGAAAATAGAGGGGAAAAGCCACCATCAGCATGATGAACATGATGCATCATTGTGGTTCTGTGAACATATTCAACATTACGTCATACACACTGTCCTAGAAAATGAAAATAGAAATGTGTTTACTTAAAACTGGAGCTATACGAGTAGAGAGCTGGATACACTTACCTTCCAATGTTTGTTTGTTTGCTTGATTGTTTGACTATACTACATATGAATTTAGGTGCACTATACTCGTACGTATGTACTGTAATATTAAATGTTATGTTTTTTGGCATCATTTTAATGCGGAAATATATACTTTGCCAACATTTTGTTAAAAGAATGATATAAAAGAAAGAGTAGATTAAAAACAACAACAACAACACACTTATGAACAAAAATAATAAAGAAAATATATTTACAGGAATATGAGTAAAAGGTTTTAAGGAAAGAGTGCATGAAAGAAATAAAGAAAGAAAGCATGTAGTAGGAAAATATTTATCCTTTCAGTGTATATAAAATGATTACATACACTGCCGCTCAATTGAATAGGTTTACACATTTTTTTTATTTCTACTCCAGTTTTTCTTAAAATATACTTTAAGAGAACAATTTATTAAAACTGGAATTAAGACACCTTTTGTATAATAATAATTTAGAAAAAAAATTAACTGTAAAATAGGAGTTTTTTTTTTTGGGTTTTATGTAAAAATGCAGTAAAAGCACATGCAAATTTTAGCTCACTTGATTAGGTTCATTCCTATTGTTCATTTTATTAGTGGTTGTCAATATTTGCAATTTTAAAAAATTAAAAAAAAAATTTAATGGGATGCAAAAAGCAGTTAACTAAAGAAAAAAAGGCTAAATTAAGGAATTTATTGAATGTGGCTTAAGTCACAGGAATATTGCAAAAAAAAAAAAAATTGGTCGAAGTCAAAATGTTGTGAGCAATTTTCTAACAAACCAGGTGGATTAATGAAAAAACATGAAATGACGTATGCATAGAGTCACAGAAAAAGCGGACAGAAAAGCTACCATAAGAACTGCCTCTAATTGCAGTAATTCTGCTGCAAAAATTAAACAAAAAACAGGTGTTACAGCAATTCTAGTTACTGTAAAACGTATTATACCTAGTGCCAAGCATTTGAAAGGATTATAAATTTAAAAAAAGCCACCTCTAAATGCCACTCGTAAAGCAAAATGACTTCAGTTTGCCCGTGAACACATGTCTTATAACAAAGAATGGCAACGTATTGTTTTTTCGGATGAAAAGAAGTTCAATTTGAAAGGTCCAGATGGTTATAATTATTATTGATGGTTTGCGGAAAGAAGAACGTTATCTGAGCCGTCTGCATAGTTGTGAGGGTAGTGTGATGTTGTGGGGGGCAATTTCATACTATGGGACATTTAAGCTTCAATTTATTTCATCTAGAATGAACGCAAATTATTACAAATCCGTTCTTGAAAAGGTGTTTTCCCATTTTTCTACAGTCTTTGGACCCATTCCATGGACATTTCAACAAGATAATGCCCCTTAAGTGTATCCATCTCTCTACTCGTATAGCTCCAGTTTTAAGTAAACACATTTCTATTTTCATTTTCTAGGACAGTGTGTATGACGTAATGTTGAATATGTTCACAGAACCACAATGATGCAAGAGTTGTAAAGAATGGAATCGAAGCCAAACCGTCAATATATTGGAGTGGCCACCATACTCTCCTGACCTGAATATTATAGAAAATGTTTGATAATTGCTTTCTCGCCGTAATTGAAGAAATAAAAAAATCATGGGCCAAAATTTCCTTACCATTAATAGAAAAACTTTATAACTCCCTCCCAAATCGTGTTTTTGAAGTTATGTATATCGAATAAAGGAGGATATACACATTATTAAATCTTTATTGAAACATTATAAAAAATCTTTAAAAATAAAAAAAGTTACATACAAATTATTTGTTGTTGGTTTTTTTTTTGACAAAAGACGTTGAACCTATTCAAATAAGCTAAAAAAAAGGTTCCAAAACGTAGTATTTAAAAAAAAAATTATAAAAATCTAGTTATTTGTTATTTCTGCCATTTTTGTTTGATTTATTTATATACATATATTGCAAAACTTTAAAATTTATAAATGCAACATCCCCAATTACTTTATTTTTTTATTGGAAAAAATTAGTTTGAATGTGAAAAAATTGTAGACCTATTCAAGTGATCGGCAATGTACAACTGAGCTAAAATCGCTTATTTGTTACAAGGTTTCCTTTTACGTTTTTTGTGTTTTCTATTTTTGCTTATGTGTTTTGTTCTTTAAACACTGTATGTGGCAGACATGAGGTTTTAGTTTTAAATAGTATTTTACTTTAACAGATTTTCATAAAATTTAAATATATGAGTTATTACGGAATAAGTTAGTTTTTTCCATTTAAAGCTTAATTACAAATTTATTAATGATATTAGAAATTTTTTGTCATAATTATGAGTGATCACAGATCGAGCTCTTTTTCTTAATTTCGCTCTTATTTGCAAAGTAAGTTCCAATTTAGACGACGCAATTCTTTCAGCAAAATAGATTACCTTGTAATATCGGGGTGAGGGGAAGATGAGACGAGTACACTCTAGCAATTATTGTACTTTGCAGCGGAAAAAATTGCAAGTGCTTTTTTTCCTTTTAGAATACCTGTTTACACATTCTACTATACCTTCTCTAAGAAGGCTTTCTAAAACGCGTTGCATTTCAAAAGAATGTCAACAAATCGTGATTTTAATAGCAAACCCAATAATTTTTAATTATTTATGTCTATCGTCATTACAACAACTAAGATTATTTTACTTACTTTGTTATACGAGTAAAAAAAATTAATAATATAAGCGTCTATAAATTCAGTCTTTTATGAAATTTTGTGGTGTAAAGTACGCATGAAGCAAGCAGTTCCTTGCATATACGAGTATACATGTGATTTTTAATTTAATTAATTTTAATATTTTTTAAAACCCTTCTTTTATTTTAAATCCCTTCTTTTACTTTCCTCAATGTTATTATTTATTTACCAGATCTTTAATTACGTCTTTATGGGGCACTGGTAGACCTTCCAATTGCCCTTCTCAAGTAGGCCTTCTAGCAGGCATGTAACCGGTAGTGAGTAGGCAAGGCCATGACTAATAATGACACGCCATGTAAAATTGAAACGATTTGGCAATGCGGCTGGAAGTACTTGTGACAGCCAAAGAAGAAGACCTTTTTACAGCATATTTTTCCCGCTGGGTTGTTACATACGAATGAGATAGTAACACATATGTACATATGAGTATACGAGTACAAATGTGTCTACTCTTACTCAAATAAAAATACGAGTGTTTTAAGCAATAATTTTGTGCTGTGTAAAAATAGAAAAAATAATTGCATCAAATTTCTCTACAAAAATTGTGTGGTCTAAATTGGAAATAATTAATAATTTTAGATATTTTAAATTTTTCAACAAAACTGTGATTTTTGGCCATAATTATAAGTGATCATTTTATAAGCTCTATTTTCCATTTAACACTTGTTTTCCAAGTTATTCACCCATATCGTGAATAAAAATTCCACATAAAATTTGTTCCCTTTTCACAAAATCCAATGTTAAACAAATAAAAGGGAACAAATTTCATGTGGAATTTTTATTCACGATAGGGGTGATTATTGATTTAAAATCTTTTGAATTTTTCATGTAAAACTAAGATTTTTTTTGGAAATAAAATATGCATTGCGTTATTATAAATCGCGCTTATTTTAATACCCACCACCAAATAGTACCCCCTGCGTACTGCGTTTGTCATTTCGTATATAACACATCGAAACAATGGTCATAGAACCAAAAAGTCTATATAATCTGGGTCCTTATAAGATTTTAAGACGATTTAGCCATGCCCGTCCGTCTGTCCGTCTGTTGTTGGCAATGAAGTTTTTACCAAACATTCTTTGATCCACCGAAATGTTTGTTATTTCAAATGGGTAAAATCGGTTCACTAGAATCTGAGTTATAGATCAAAGATTCAGACTATCTCGATATTTTTCAAGATATTTTTTGCTGTTTCTTTCAAATATAATGCGGATAATATCATGAAATTTTGCACGAATTATTTTATTATAGAAAGACAAGTCATGTTGTTGAAATGTTCGGAATGTCTTTCCGGTATATGGCTTAATGAGATATAAATGTCTATAAAAAGCCATATCTAAACAAAATTCTGCAATAATAAGTTTCATGCAAAGTAAAATCTTAAAACAAAATTTTGTTTGCATCGGTCCAAAATTTTGACATAGCCCCATACAAAGACCACTTCCGAAAATCACTTAAATAAACATAAATCTTTTTTAAAAATGACTATCAAGTAGAAGTTCGACAAGCATAATCAAAATAAACATTTAAATCATAAACTAAATTGCATGATGATCGGTCCATATTTGATCGTAGTCCCCATATAAAGTCCAATTTCGAAAATCACTTAAATTCGCATAAATGTCTTAAAAAACCCACTATTAAGTTAAAATTCAACACAAAAAGTCCTCCATACATATACAGAAATCGACCATGTTAATATGATGATGATCGGTCCATATTTGACCGTAGCCCTCATATAAAGCCTACTTCCGAAAATCAATAAAATTCGCATAAATTTCTTATAAAAACCACTAAGAAGTCGAAATTCTACACAAGTAATCCGTATATACATTTAAATCGTCTTACTAGATTTCATAATAATCGGTCCATATTTGACCGTAGGCCTAATATAAAGTCCACTTCTAAAAAGCACTAGAATTTGCATATTATCAAAATGACTATCAAGTTGAAATTTAACAAGCATAATCAGAATATATGTACATTTAAATTATCGTACAAAATTTCATGATGATCGGTCCATATTTGACCATAGCCCTCATATAAAGTTGACTTCCGCAAATCTCTTCAATGCGCATAAATTCCTTGTAATACCAGTATCAAGTTGGAATTCAACACAAATAGTCCATACATATGTAAAATTCGTCAATCTCAGATTTATGATGATCAGTTTATATATGACCGCAGCCGCCACTTCTATAAATCACTTAAATGCGCATAAATCTCTTATTAGCATCAGCAGCAAGTTTAAATTCGACACAAATAGTTAATTCATACATATAAATAATTCGTCACTCTCAATCGGTGCTTATTTGACCGTAGCACCCATATAAAGTCTACTTCCGGAAATCACTTAAATGGGCATAAATCACTTATAAAACTCCATAATAGGTGATTTTTTAGTGGGATATAAGATAAACTCTTGTTTTAAAAAAACTTATATCTCGAAAACTAGAGCTGATCCACAAAAGTAAGTTAGAGGAATTGGAGCCCTATACAAATATAAATAACATATACAAATTGACTAAAAAATTTAAGGTACCATTTTTCGTGTTGGACTGTGTAATCTGAGTTAACTCATATTTCCTATTGAAAAAATATTTTTTTACATGGATTTCAAAAATAGGCGCTAGATCCTTTAGTTGTGATCTAAATTTTGTATAAGTTTCAAAAATCTATTTTTTATAAAATAGCCTCTACATTCCGTATCAAATATATATTTTTGATCAGAATTGTCTTGATTTAAAGTTTATTTACAGATAATCACATTTTAACAAACATTCCAAAATTAGTTTATTAAACTTATTTAAACTGTTCGCAGTATAAACGTTGTTTAGTAGTTGCAATAAAACTAACCATCCATTATAAGGGTTTACCTTTTTTCTACAGCGAACAATTTATTCTTTCCTTTTGGTTAAACTGTCACAATGAATTGTTCGTTTTGTTTTCGTTAAAATTTCTCTTGAAATGTCTGTGGACTCGCAGGTGAGTGATTGGTGGCAGCAGTATACATATGTACGAGTAAATATTTTAATACTCATTTCAAAATAAACAACCTAGAAAAGGAAGTCTTAATAAACTCTATTGTATTTGAATACAGACATGTATGTATTTAGAAATGGACATCTGAACATCTAATTTTGCAAGCATGTTACATAATAATTTCTAGCTAGACAAAGGTGAAGGACAAGTACAACCATAAAAACTTTATTTCTGGTGAAGAGATAAAAGTTAAATTACTTTTATTTTTGGCAAAAAACTAGAACACTGGGTAATGAAATCTATATAAAATATTGATATTTGTTGAAATCTAGTGATCACCACTATTAAAAGATATGGTTTATAATTTGATATAACTGCACAATAGCAGTTTTATAACCACTTTCCAGCAATATCTATTGATCAAAGTTACAACATGCTCAAAGTTTTTTACCACTTCATATTCTTATGAACATGCAAACTAAACAACTTTGCAGCATTTCATACAGAAACTAGCTGTGGACATTATAAACATTTGTGGTCATTACAAAACCACAATATAACCGTTACACATGCAACATGCAATGAAAGTAGTGACGACCATCTTTGCAACACATGTAAAGAAACACACAGAGAAAATATATAGTTTTATATGTTTACCTCAACAATGTTAATATCACTTTAATTACAAATATGATTGCGGTAATCATAATATGGTTAAGTTGCGACTACAAGCATAAATACGATTGTAGTAGCTATGTATATATATGTGGCAATAATGTTTATGATGAATTTATTTATTATAATATGTTGCTGTTTGATTATGATTGAGAACAACATAATATGGTATAATCTTTCATCATAAAACTGATTAGCACAAACATTACATAATTACTATAAACATATATATGATTGCTGTAATCATGTGAATAATAAACTTGACCATATTATGGTTGCCGCAATAATATAAATAATTACAGTGACCATAATATTTAAAAAAATTGAAAAATAGTTGTGGTAAAGATGCACAACTATATTTTTTCTTTGCGTGTACATACTGCTTTTGCTTACAATATTGTACCATGATTATGATGCGGATGCTGATGATGGTAAACTGATATTTATGTCAATGCACTTTTAATACGTTAATAATGTGAAATAGCAATACCACGTTCATATCTCGTTCTGATAGACATGCATTGCTAGTTATAAAGAATAGTCCTTTAGCTGGATTTTACGTACATATGTACGTAAAAGTACAAAAATAGAAGAAAGAAAAATCATAAAAATTTTCGTTGTTCCTGTAATTTATACAATGAGTGGCATAATAAAACTTGTTATAATGGTGGTCGGAGCAACTAAGCACACAATTTTTGCCAACAATTAAAAAGCAATATGGGGAAGTTGTTAGAGACACTAAAGTTTTAGCTTTGATACACTTTAATTATATGATTTTTTTTTTAAATTTTGTATAAATATTGTACGTGTGCAATATTATTAAATATTGTACTTATACTACATACTTAGTATTCAGTATCCTAGTTTCAGCATGATCGACTTCAGTTCCTAAATTATGTCGAAGAAAACTTTGGTTTAACCATTGCCTGTTTTTTTCCCTTGTTGAACTATTTTAAATGTTGGTTATATTGTTTTCCATAATCGTGTTTAGCAATATCTCTGCACATGCATGTTTTGTATATATCTATTGTATGTTTTTTTTCTACTGTGTTTGAGTATAAAATGCATATCACTATTAGAACATTAATTAGAAGACAATAGCAGGTGGTTCGTTCGTTACTTTCTACGCCTTTGAGATTTTGCTATATATATTATTGCATTAGATGTGTTCTGCCCTCTGTCTATGTTATCCCAATGAAACCCATATTTATACGAATTCTAGATTTGTTTAAATTTGCTTGTCATACAAATATTTCTAAAGCTGAAGAAAGATATACAAACAAACTTATGCAGAAGAAACACATGTTAATTGTACAGGTGCTATACATTTTCATACCCAACACAAAAAATATGAGGGTATATTAAGTTTGTCATTCCATTTGTAACCAATCGAAATATTGGTCGTGGAAACAAAAAGTCTATATAATCTGGGTACTTTTCAGCTCGTCTATCCCAAACATGCTCTGTTTCACCAAAATATTTAATATTATAAATGGTCAAAATCGTTCTAGTAGAATCCGAGTTATAGACCAAAGTTTAAGACAAACTCGATATTTTTCAGACATTTTTTGATATTATGGCAAAAAATGCAAACATTTTTGGAAATAAAAGTTATCATCGACTTTTACCCCTTCGGCTATAGAGCCTTTATTTATCGAGAAAGTGGTCTTTTATATTTGCACTCAAAATACATGAATTTTTGAAAATGAAAATGATCGCCGACATTTTCTCTTTAGGCTTTAGGGCCTCTATTTACCGAGAAATGTGTACTTAAATATTTTAATTTTTGCAAATAAAAGTGATCACTCACTTTTCTCCTTTAGGCTCTAGGAAGTCTATTAACCACGAATAATAGACCTTTATATATTCACTCAAAATGAAAGAACTTTTAGAAAAAAAGTGATCAACGATTTTTGCCCTTTAGGCCTCAGGACCTCTATTCACCTAGAAATGAACTTTTATGTTTTTACTCAAAATACATGAATTTTTGAAAATAAAAGCGATCTCCGATTTTTGCCCTTTAGGTTTTAGGGCTTCTATTTACCGAGAAATGAACTTTTATATTTTCAGTCGAAATGCAACAATTTTTGAAAATAAAAGTGATCACCGATTTTTACCCTTTAAGCTTTAGCGCCTCTATTCACCTAGAAATGGACTTTTATATTTTTACTCAAAATACATGAATTTTTGAAAATAAAAGCGATCTCCGATTTTAGCCGATTCAAACTGCTGACAAGTGTTTTACACTACGAAAACCCTACCAGCTGTCAGTCAGTTCAGCACAGTGTGGTCAGTCACCATCAATTTGCATCCACAGAGAAATAAAAATTTTTAAATTATGTATGAAATCTGTTCTCCTCAAGTTGAAACATGTGGAATATGGCTATTAAAGACAATAAATTATTTGAGTGTTTTTCATACACAAATTTGAAAATTTTCCGTGCAAAAATTTCTAACCCAACAGAACATCAAATATATATACAACATTTTCTTTTGCCTTTATAACTCATTTTAAGAACTTATTAATGTAGACACCAATCAAATTAATCATTGCATTCTTAAACTTTTAAAATTATTTAACATTTGATATTATAATTTAAAAAGAGCAAATACATTTTCTCCTTCTTAAATTCAATTTAATTTAAAAATGCATGTCCTTTACAAAAATTTCCTTACTTTTACTCATAATTATGTAGCAACTTTACGGCAGACATACACATATAACAGCTTCAACAGTAAGCGCTTGTTCTTGTTGACTTGTCTTTATACTGTCAACTTTATGTTATGTGGCCGTATTCATTTCAATATTATAAAGTGCAAAAAAAAAAAGTAGTGGTAGAGACGGAAAATAAATGTGTATATGAGAGAGAGTGAATGGTTGTAGGTATCCTTTTCGGACATCCTTGGACAGACCTGTTAAACAGCTGTGTAGTTTTGTGCGTGTTTCGACAGGATACATACAAACATTTGTATACACAGTAAACTACAGTATGTATATGTGTGTATGTAGATATATAGTATATAGCTTTACATGCCCATGTGGTTGCTTCATTATTCAACAAATTGTCAACAGAACAGCAACAATACAATTCGAGTAGTTTCTTTCTAATATACTTTTTGCAGCAGAATTTCGTTATTTTTCGTTTTTATATATTGTTTTCTACGTCTTTACATCTACTTTTTTTACTTTTTCCAATACTTTTTTTGGTTAAACATCGTCGTAATCTGTTTATTTTATAAATTTTTATTGTTAAACTTGATGACTTAATTTACAAAAAAAAAAAAAAAAAACAGGAAAAGCAATGAAAAGAATGGTATAAGAGAATAAAAAAAAACACCGAACATTAATTTGTTGCAAAAATGTAACGTGTGTCTACTTGAAAGACATGTATTGCATGTTTTTACACACATGATACATGTTATTCTTTGGAAATTGACAACTCTTTTTATCTCAGATACATATTCACAAGGTTTTTTAACAAGAGGTGTTGAAATTATTAAACAATTGATTTGAAATTTGCTGTGACCAAGACAAAATGATAAATATATGATCATATATATAGAGATTTTAAGCTACTAGTTTTATTAAGAGGGGACCTATAATGAGTGGTTTGCTTTCAGAAAACTCAAAACTCTGGAACTTCAGTCTGTCTATATCTGAAAATGTTGAGCTGTTCACTGAAATGTGCTTGAATTGTTGGCACATCTTACAAAAAAATTACGTGGCTATATATTGCGCATGACACTATCAGTTCCCTGTAGGATTTGCGAAACTCTTGTGGTACCAATTTTTTCAGCGGATACCATCTCATAAACTTTAAGGTTCCTCTTCGATCAACTTGTTTCTACATTCCAATTTATATTCAAATTAATCAAAAAAATTATGCTAATCCTGATTCTCTAAGAAAATTGTGTAAACATTATAATGATTTTTATTTTCTAATTGATTTTTCTGTTAATGTCAATGCCATTAACCGTAATATCACTTTCTACCTTAATCAGTGTAATTAAATGGCTGTCTAAATCTTTTGTTTTTTTTATATAAATAAGAGTTATGGCGCTAAAGAATGAAATTGCGTCTCATAGAAAACTTATTGTCCAGCAGTTAATCGACCCTAATATTTTTTTAAGAAACACTCAGGCAAAGGGGATAGTTGACGTTGTGTTGGGTTGTTGTTTCTGATTTTCTTCCAACTTTGGCCATTTAGGCGCTACAGATGTGTCTTTGTCAGCTCCAGCACCTGCGCTTGTAGAAGGGTTGAGTATTCCGTTCTTAGTGCAATCTAAAGCAGACTTTTTATGTCGTTTGATAATACGCAAGACGTTTTTGAACAAAAGATTTCCTTTATGTGTCTTTTCGATTTGGAGGACTTTTCATAACGTCATGATCATAAATCCAGCCTGTATTGAACGCTGCAATGTTCACAGAGTCAAAGATATGGGTCATTTCAAACTTTTTGTCAGAAAAGACAGCTTTTGAGGGTAAAGTGGTTTAAATCAACATCATGGGCAACGAACCAGCGACTATACTATGCTCAATGATCAAAGTAAACTCGCTGAAAGGAACTAAATTATTACAATGTCTAATGGTTGACATATTTTAATCAGCCAGCTTTTATTTCTCCAGTTGACCTTTTGCTGTCTATTGCTTTTGTTGTTTTATTTAAACCTAACACGAAAGTAAACTCCATATATAGCAGACCAAAGCCTATACATCCAACTCCAGAACGTGATTACTTTTGGTTACTTGGGTAGCATGATAACATCGACTGAAGAATCTTGCGGTGATGTCTAAAATCACCTCAATCTTTTAATCACTTCGAGTCTGCTATGTGTAGAAGTCACCATCACTCTTTAAACGTACAATGATCTGATGATGAAAACTGCAGATCTTCAAAAATTTTTCTTTTTTTTTTGTTTAGAGGGGAAACTTCAGAAGCCTTAAATTGAATGCCATAAGTGTGCACAAACACTTTGGAGCAGAAAATATTTTACAGTTGCAGTCATTAATTGCAGGTACATTGTATGTGGTAGCCAGTATTTTTTGTAGACTACTTACAAACGTGGTTTTCCATAGTATTCTTACATCTCAATTTAAATACCTTTTTTTCTTCAATAAACGAAATTTTATTATTTCAACTTTTTACTACTTCAACTTCTTTCTTAATCTTTCATTCTCACCGTTCTGCTCTCTTCTATTTAAGTATTTCCCTTTATTATTTACATATATTGTTTTATATACATAGAAAGGTAAAAGAAACCTTTAGATTTCAAGTGTAATAAGAAAAAACAACTCTTCAAAGTTGAAGTTACAAGAAGAAAATTAAATGTAACAGTAAACTGTATTAAAACATCAGGGATGCTGTCTTGATATTGTTTATATTACAAAATTATTAAGCTTAAACCATCTGCACCCCTCTCGCCTTTTTCAAACAGACTCCATTTTACAAAAAAAAAAAAAAAAACAGCTGTTTTATCTGACAACAAGATATTGTTTTCAATAATATTATGCTTTTTCCCATTATTTTCTTAGAAATTTTATTACTCTCAAAGCTATTTAAGGGAGAGAGCATAATTGAGATAGCTTTCTGTAAAAGACATTAAAGCTTTTCTTCTGAAAAAGCATAACAAAAATACTAAGGGCAAAGGTCGTAATATTATCATTTGTTTTGTTTACAGTCGTCATTCAGTTGCGTAAAATCATCGCTAACATGTTGACATCAGAATGTAAATTTTTGTTTCGTTATTTATTTATTTATTTATTTATATAATGTATGTACGAGTATGTATGCTGTGCGCTGTCAGGAGGGATCAGAAAATATTTAAGCGAGGGAGGGAGAGCGAGAGAGAATAATGTGTAAATAAATGATAAACATGTTGGTTCGTGCACGGCTGTTTTGTATTATTATTATTATTATTATTTTAAACTTTTGGGAATATTTATTAGAGGTTATAAATTATATTTATTATTTGCTATTTTTCCCTATCTCCATAATAAATGCAAATTTTAAAGTTTCATTTTATATTAGAGGGAGGGATATACATATTTTATATTAATTATGTTGGATTTTTTTAATTAAAAAATTTAGCTTAATTTCTTGTACCTTTTATTTGCTTAAAAGAAGGTAAATTAACATACCTTTAAGACTTCTCTAAATAGACAGAAAAAATATACATACCTACTTTTGGGTCCGATGCGATTGCAATTTGTACCTTAAATAATATGCATATTATTAAAAATATTTTAATTTAAAATAGACTAAATACACACAGGGAAAAAATATAGTTGTATATGTTTACGACAACAATGTCAACATTTTGACAAGTTTTCTAATAATATTTTATGATTGCGGGAACCATAATACGGTTGAGTTATGATTCATATGCTTACTACAATTATATATACGATTGTAGTAACTATGTATGTATATATTTGTTGCAATCATGTTTATGATGAATCCATTTATCATAAGATGTTGTTGTTTGATTATGATTGAGAATACTGATCACCATAAACATTACCTTGAGGTAACCTGGGTCCAATTTTGTTCACCCTATTCATCAATGATCTTCCTACTGATATTTTTCATTTTAAAGTACTGATCTATGCCGATGATGTTAAACGTTTTAACTCTTTTAATGATACAATTGGATATAGTTTACTAAGTGCCGACTTTTGCAAGTTTTCTCAATGGTGCAGATTTAATTTATTAGAGTTAAATATTAAGAAATGCAGATACATGTCATTTTTTAGACACAATCCGATTGAGACTTCTTATTATATTGATAGTGTTATTTTCAATAAAGTTCAAACCATATGGGAACTTGCCATACTATTGGATCATATGCTTGATTTTCGCGATCACATCTCTATAATGGTAAAGAAAGCCGATGGGGTACTTGGATTTATATACTTCTCTTGTTCGACCAATTCTTGAGTATGGATCAATTGTTTGGGATCCTTGTTATTTAATTCATATCAATAGTATTGAATCGGTACAAAAAAATTTTTTAATTTTCTGTCTCCGTGTTCTTGGTTGGAATTCCTATGTCTTGCCATCATATCAAAGTAGACTTGCTTTGATAAAATTGCCAACTCTAAATAGTCGACGATTGATGCTGAGCGCTTTTTTTGTTCTGGGCATAATTTGTGGTGATATTGATTCGGAGTTCCTGCTCAGTCAACTAAACTTCAATGTTCCTGTTAGACCAACCCGCAATTTTGAACTCTTAGCATTAAAATACTACCGTTCTGTATATGCTAATAATGATTCTTTTCGTCGTGCATGTGTTAACTTTAATAAATGCTATCACCTTATGGACATATCTGAGAGTAATGACGTACTGAAGAGAAATCTTACTTTATACCTAAATTGTTGAACTAATTATTAATATATATATTACTGTTTTTGTCATTTATGTATATTTAGTTATAAGGATGTAAAATCTATTGACCTAATTAAATAATCATATATATGGTTCCTATAATCATGTGAATGGTAATAATATATTAAGGTTGCAGATATCATATAAATAATAATCACTGCAGTGACCAAAATATTTAAAAAAATGTTTAACAAAGTTGAAATTATTTTGGTAAACATGCATAAAATATTTTTTCTCTGCTTGTACTCGGGGTCTTACCGGTCCACAACTATTACCATTTTAATATTAAAACAAAGCTTTTTTTATTCATTACAATATACATACATAACAGCAAATGTCTGTTAAACTACAATTAACAAACTTCTATTTCCACATAATTACCTACAGTTAGCAGTTAATTGCTGTTCATTATACCTCTATCCCAGCACCGTCAAAGATTAAATTACATCATCATTTTAATAACAAAACTCAGGCCGCTGAATCCTAATTCTAAGTTGTTAAAGTTTTAAAGTTAAAGTATTTAATAAATGTCTTTTGGATTTAATAGTTTCTCCTTAGTATGCTCTTGTTCTTCAGAAACTCATAAGATTTATCTTTTGCATTAAACTTTTGTTTTTGTTTTTAATTTCTTGTTAAAACAATTTTTGCGATCTAGTAGATATTTTCTAGTTGTTCAAGCAGTTTTGCCAGCTAAAGTTCGAGAAAAATGGCAAGGAGAAAAAAAAAATAACAGAAGACAAGTACTTTATCATTATATGTACATAGTTTACTATTTAATTGCAATTTGTGCTGTTGCTGTTGCCACCATACTTAAAACTAAGAAACAATTATAAGGCAGTGGAAAGTTGTGGGGTTTAAACACTGAAAAATATACACACGAAAATAGATTTTGCTTACTGTTATTTTAAATAAACATACCCACAAAATTATATAAATTATAAAAGAATGAAGCACAAGTAGAAAACTATAACATTTTCATTACCTAATGAGAAGTTTTTAATTAATTTTATATAAAATTATGGCATACATGTTGTAATTTCACAGAAAACAACAAAAATCCTATATACTGCGGGAAGCAAAACTGTACTTTAAGTACAATTGCAGACATTAGCTTGTGCCGTAGCTATTTTTAAAAACAATACCAAAATTTAAAATTAACAGTTCGAATTAAAATTCTTAATTGTTCTTCAAAGTAGCACAAGCTAATGTTTGCAATTGTACTTAAAGTAATACACATAAAATGTCGACGAAAGTGGACAACAAACATAACAAAAACCAAATGTATTCTGGTTTTCAAGACTAAGTCTTGACAGAAAGCATACGAAAAAAAACTGAAGAAAAAGGAGGCAACATGTAAATAAAAATTGAAAAAATGATAATTACAGCAAATTTCGAACCACCGGTAACACTGGTTAAAAGATTGGTGATTCTCGAAACATGTAAATTCAACCCAAGTTCAATCCCCAGCTCAGTCAGAAAAATTATCAATAAAATTGTAATAGAGATTTCATGTTGTAAAACAATTCTTTCAGTAAAAATAATTTAATGAAAATTAAATTTAATGAACTCGAGCACGACTAAAGAAATATCAAAAACATATGAAATATATATTTATTCACTATTGTTTGGATATGAATATTTTTCAGAGAGTTATGCTCTTTAAAGTGATTTTCAGAAGTGGGCCTTATATGGAAGCTACGAGTAATTATGGACCGATATTCGTAGATGTGATTTGGCTTTATTTACCACTCATTTGTGATGAAATTTGTTTGGATACCCACTGTGGTGGTGTAGGGTATAATTACTTATTCGCCAAGTGGCACAGCGGTGATGAAATTATAATAAAAGGCTAGATCTAGTTCCAGTTCAGTTCTAGTTACAGTTCTAATACTAGTTCTTGTTCTAGTTGTATTTCTAGTTCTAATTTTAGTTCTAGTTCTAGTCTAACTTCTAATTCTAATTCAAGATTTAGTTCTCGTTCTAGTTATTGTTCTATTTTTAGTTCTCGTTCTAGTTCTTGTTAGTGTTCTAGTTCTACTTTTACTTTTAGTTCTAGTTGTATTTTTTTTATTCTATCAACGATACTATTAAAATTCCAGAATACAGAATGTCTGAACAAAACCATTACCACAAATTTAACCAATAACGACAAATACTCAATAATAATAGAAATAACTAATTCATATAAGTATCTGGAAGTTTATGTTGCTGATAAATTCAAATGGGAAACCCATATTGAAAATTAAAAAAAGAAACTGCGAAAAGTATCTATCATATATGCTATATCATTTAAATAACTGCGGAATACGTCAAGCATATTTTTCATTGGCTGAGTCATATAGAAGACGTATAATAACAGCGTGGGGAAATGTTAAATATAACACAAGACCGTCTACTTAACATTTTATGAAAAACCTTAAGTATAACATAGACAACACTTACAATAATAACATAACAAATCAGTACAATCGTTGCAAACAAAACTATAATATTGCAAAAGATTTAAAAGTTCTTAACGTAAAGAACATATATTACACAACAATAATTAAAGAATATCAATACAACATAAGTTTTTTAAAACCAATTGAAAAAAGATCTCGTGGGAGATTCAAAGTCGAACGCTTTAATAATGAATACGCCAAAAACACTCTTTCCGTAACACTACAAACAATTATTAATAAAATTGCAATTAAAATTTAAATATTACAAATAAATACAAAAGAAATGAACTCATAAAAAACCATTTTATTAATAGTATATTATGAATTTCAAATAGTGATGATTTTTTCAATCATTAAAATATCATTAAAAAATTTACAAACAGAAAAAATATAATACAATAAAGAATCAAAGGTAAACAGATATAGTCCGATTACATGGTCTACAACACTGCCTAGATGCTGAAAGCTGATTGATGAAATAACTCCTTTGGTGATCTGGATTGAGAAGTGGAATAATTACAAATAAATGTATATCATTTGCTATTTTGAATTATAATACAATTCTTTGATGTCATATTGTACATATATATTTATTGTAATTAGCTTTTAGAAAAACAATATTTCTTCTTTAATAAATAATAATTTAATATAAAAAAAAGAGTTCTAGTTTAAGTTCAAGTTATATTTTATAGTTATACATAGTATATCAGTTCCACTTAGACAATTTAAACCGGTGCGTATACATTATTTGCATCTCCATGTAAATAACACTTATACGCCTTCATTATACTCGTTTAAATAAAGCTTTGCAGCGTTGTCAACTTGGTGCCTTTCGCACCATTTTTGGTGCTTTTAGAAATAGGTTGGTGCGCACCACGCACGAACTAAGGAATTTTTTAATATCGGTGTTTTTTTTTAATTTTTCGAAAATGTAATGAAATCTTAATTTTACTAATTTTTAATGGCAGTTTTTTAATAATTTATTGTCATTAAATCTATACGATGAAAAAGGAAGCCATTTAATGTAAAATCTATGTTTGAACATAAAATTAACATTTTAAACGTGGAAATAAAAATTCTTGTGTAGCCTGATGGTAGACGAACAACCATGGTTAAAGTCCCAGTGAAACCCTAACAAATTTTACTAAAAAAAACTGAAATAGAAGTACTTAAAATAGAAAACAAAAATAATTAAAAAAGTACCAAATATATACTGAAATTATACCTTTTCTACCAATTAGTACTTTAGTTACGAATAGCATATTGTGAGTTAAATTTTGAGTGGTCAAAATGCTTATTTTATCTCTATTAGCTCGTTTATTAAAAATAAGGCTTTTACTTTTTTTTTTTTTAATTTGTTCCTTTTGTTAAATAGTGCGTTTTTTTTCTTCCTTTTGGTGCGTTTTGAAATTTCAAAGTTGACAACGCTGAAGTTTTGTATCAGTTGAAAAAACACTCATACGCTCTGAATACCCTAAAGATTTCTTTAATTTGATAAAAACAAAATACTTACATACTACATATGCATGTATTAATGTTTTGGAAGCGTATGTTGTTTGTTTATCTGCTGATTGCCAAATAATATCATTCATAAATTTACTTTTCTTTAAAAAGCCAATTAAATTTGTGCACGCATTTATGTACTTGTGTTCATAACGTCGACAACAACTTGAAATGCTTGTGCTGACAAACACATGCATAATTTTGTTTTCAGTTCTCTGTTTCCATATCAAACTGAAACACATGTGTGCAGACAGACAGCAGGCAGAGACAAAACAAAAAAATTAAGTTGTAAAACGAAATGTTTATGGATTTGTATGTTTATGTATTGAAACAGACTGAATATGTTAAATACTTAATAACGTAAAATTTAGACAATTTGTAGCTGCCGTTGCTGCTGTTGTTTGTTTGTTGTTGATATTTTTGTACGAAAATTAATGAAAAACTCATGTATATATGGGTGTTTTCATGGTTATGAACGCGACATTTGTACACGTTTAATTGTCATTGAATATTGTGAAAATGGAAATGTATTGGAATTTTAGAATCGTTACATTGTATGTGATGAGTCTTTCCAAAAAGTATATATATTGGAAAATTGAGCACTGGGTACCCAAGTTTCATTATCTATATACATATAGATAATAATGTTTTTATGCATATTTATGAATGTGTGTTTAATCCATTAATATGATTTTATAGATTCAACTGTTTTAATTATGTTTCTTTTATAAAGAATTTGTAAGCATGAAAACCCGAAATCTTAACAAAACCTTAAAACTTTAATTTCTTAAAATTTGTATTACATTAATGCTTAAAGTGTTGTTAAGGTAAAGCTGGTTTTTTTCGTAAGATATTTTGCTAATTAAGTAAACACAGTTTTTTAAATCATTATCAAAGAACATATAGAAAACATATTTAACAAGAAAATAAAATGTTAGAAGTTATTTTTAGTAGATGATTTCAGCAGATTAATTGGTTAAACACACATGTTATCTTTTTCACATATTTGGTTGTATGTAAATTTATGTATGTCTAGGGCCTTATTTATATTTCTTTTACTTACATTATTTACGTTATGTTATAATTTAAATAATATTTATTTATAGGATTTACAGCAACAACTTGAAAGGAATTCCAATTAGAAATATACATTTTTTTTAGCAACACGCTTGTATTAAAACAGAGAAAGTACACTGTGCTGCATAAGTATAAATACACAAAACTCATTCCTACATGTAAGTAAAAAAATTATTATTATTTATTTTGCCTCTTAAAAATTTATACAGAAATTAATAAGTGTTTCATAACTATACATACAAAGAAATTGAATTAACTTAAACTACCAATATTTACTAAAAATTTAAATTTTAATAATGCCCTCCTTTTAATAATGGGCCTCCTTTTAATAATGGGCCTCCTTTTTTGGAATCAACTCTAAACTTCTATCAGCCATACTATTCACTAGATTCATTCTTTTATCTTTAGATACATGTATGTATGTAAAGCTTCTTTTAGGTGATATATACTTTAATTTTCTAGTTTTAGCATAAATTCGACGTCTTAATATTCCTCAAATTAATATTTTTCGAAGACAACCTTCATATTGTTTGGCAACTTATGTACGTGTATATGTGTGTTGTTTTATTGAAAAAGAAATTGTTATTTTCTCAAAATGTCATTAATTTCTTATCTAGTAATTTTGTGTAATGCAACAAAATTATTTTGGTGCTCGTAAGCGCCAAAGCAGCCACACTTATGCAAAAAAAAAGTAATTTTTTCAAAAGTCCCTCTTTTCAAGAGAGTATTAAGAATGTATTTTTTTAAATCGTTTATTTTAAATAAAGTATGTTTTAATAATAATTCTGTTTAAAAAGTACATTTAAGGAAAGAGCCATTGTAAAAAAAATATTTTTAAAGAAGAAAGAGGGTACACTTGAAATTGTACGTATAATTTAAAGAAACTGCCTTTCTTTAGAAAGTACATTTCTAAGAAGCTTTCTTTTTAAGAAAGTAGCCTTTTTAAAAATGTAACATTTTTAAAGAAAGTTCCATTTTAAAAATGTTCTTTACTTAAAAAAATTAAATGTTTAGCGTTAAAAAACTTTTTAAGTACTTTTTTAAAAAAGCCATTATTTGAATGTACTTTTTATCGAAATTAATTTTTAGTTAAGAAAATGCCTAAGGAACTTTGTCTTAATAAGGAGCCTTATCTGTTGCAATACATCGATTTTACTCTACTCTGATTTTCTTTATTCTGATTACCCTTAATCATTGAAAATTTGTTACCTCTAATTAAGTGAATATAAATCTGCAAGGGAATATACATACAGAGTTGAAAGTTTGATGTTGAAACTAATTAAGGAGTTGAAAAAATCACGCAGTATTGTGGTTTTCCTTAATCAATTAAGAACTTTTTAGCATGAGATCGCTGAGAAAACAAACTCGTTATAAAGTGACAAATAATATTACCGACGCCACAAGCATCGTAGTAACCATCTTCGAATGTCTTGAGAATATTTCTGCGACAGGAATGACAGAGCGTAGTCATTTAATATATGGTTCGACCATAAATTAATTATGCCCTTATTCAAAAAAATAAAGTAGGTTTGAAGTGTGCTTTTAGACAAAATTTTCATACAAAATTTTCTTAAAGTACATTTGAAGTTTACTTTACTTTTATGACAAGGTTCGATAATATATAAGCCAGTGTCGAAATGGACTGTAGGTATATTATTTGTTCTGACTTATTGAAAAATTAAAACAATATTGACAGCAACATCTCTAATTTATAAGTAAGTCTATTTTCAAATTCCTTAAAAAAAAAATAAATGTTTGATGGTAAATATAAGTGATCACAGATTATCCTTGCTTTTCAATTTAGATTAATATAAAGGATCTAAAGCTTATTTTGGAATTCCATATAAAATTCGATTATTAATTGGAAATATATATTGAGAATGTTTAATTTTTTTTAAATTAATAGAATTTCTAATAAAGACATTTAACTGGACGAAGAATCACTTTCTGAGTCGATTTAACGATGTCCGTCCGTCCATGTGGCTGGCTGGCTGTCCATGTAAAGATTGTGCGCAGAGTACAGGTCGCAATTATGAAGATATTTCGATAAAATTTGGTATGTGATATTTTTTCTGCCCAAGGATGGATGGGATTGAAACTGGTCACCATACAAATCTCCTCCCGATATTGGGGCTTACCGATCATAAATGTTTGAATTATGCAAGTATCCAAACAAATTTCATCACAAATGAGTGGTAAATGAAGCCAAATCGCATCTGCAAATTTTCTGCAGATCGGTCCATAATTAGTCGTAGCTCCCATATAAGGCCCACTTCGGAAAATCACTTTAAAGATCATAACTCACTCACAAATGTTGGTATCCAAATAATATTTAACACAAATTTATTTCATATGTATACAAATAATACGGTACAATTTTATTATGATCGGTCCATAATTAGTCGTAGCTCCCATAAATGGCTCACTTCAGAAAATTACTTTAACGATCATAAATTTCTTAAGAATGTTGGTAATCAAATAAAATTCGACACAAATAATATACAGAAATGATGACACCTAATTTTATAATGGTCGGTCCGTAATTAGTCGAAACTCCCATATAAGACCCTCCACGTAATCAACTTTAACCTTCACAAATCTTTGAAAAATAATTATATATAGAGATAAAATTTAACATACACTATATTTATATTCCCAGAAAACATGACACTAAATTTTGGGATGATCGGTCCATAATAGGTAATATCTCCCACATAGCGCACATTTCTTAAAAACTGTTTTATACATATACTGGGAGTAGGGTATTATATGGTCGGGATTGACCGACTATACTTTCTTACTTATTATTCTTATAGAAAATCTTGACACCCACGTTCTGGAAAATAGGACTGCAAACATGATAATTTGTAATATGATAATGATCCAAAAAATATAGTTTGAGACGTCAAAATGAGACTTTTGTTTTACAACCAGAATAAATTATTACCAACAACAGTTTATTTTTTTTTTATTTTTTTTAATAACAAACACAAACTGCGAAGCTTTTGGCTTATCTGCAGAAAACAACCAGAGTCTTTGGCGGGAATCTAACCCGCAACCATCTAACTGATAGTCTGGCACACTATCGCCTAATCTATCGGGAAAATTTATACACTTTTTGTAACATTGGAATTGTTACACGACTAAAACAGTATTCAGTTAAAAACATCCAAAACAATTTTCTTTTAATAAATTTTAATAAATTTTTTTGACCCTATATTTATTTATATGTATGTCAATAGGTATAAAGTATCATGTAATTGGACTTGACATATATTAATATTTTTGTTTAGTTATTAGACATACAAGCAATTTTTTCTGTTTGCAAATAAAGTTTTATTATTTTTGTTAGAACTTTTGTGTTTGTGTTATTTTTATTTGTGTTTGTATTTGTTTTCCAACCAATTTATTTTGGCATGTGAAAAAGCGTATGCCAACTTTTGCTTTCTTTCTACAGACCATTATTTTTTCGTTTCTATTATTTGCATTACAGAATGCATGAATTAGAGTTTTTGGATAGCAATTCATATGAAGATGTTAGATAACATAAATACCCTAGACGAGACAAGCGAATATAGCGAGTGGAACAATATTTGCAATAGCAAAGATTTTTATATAAAGTACAGAAAATTGCAGTATTATTAACGTAGTTCACAATCTTGTGCAAATGGTATTGCATCATTGCATTTGCAAAAAAGTTTTGCATAGTTTTGCTCTACGCTAACAAAATACACAGAAGAGTGAAAATATGCTAAAACTTTTTGAAAATACAATGATGCAATAGCATTTGCACAAGATTGTGAATTGCACTATTATTATTAGCTAGTGTCTCAAACGTTTGAACAAACATAATATGCTTATTAATAATGAGTAGGTTTATTTTTTTGTAAGTGAAAAAGTTTATTTTTCTCTTGTTAGTTTTTACCAAAAATTGTTTGCAGATTTTGAAATCAGAAATACGAGTGAGTGTAGTATATACTGTTTAATAAACAGCATGAGAGCATGTGCGAGCATGCATTGTTGTTTATTAAATCAAATAAAAAGTTGAGGTTAATGTTTCAGACAAATTTATAGTCAAGCAGAATGTTCCAATAAAAGCAAGAACTAATGTTTATTTAATGCAATTAAAATTTTTTCATTTATCAAATTTAAAGAGTAATTAAACTTAGCTATTTGGTGTTTTAGTTTGGAATAAATAAGCAAAAAAGAAAATCTTTGTGAGAATCTTTTCCAATATTTTCATGGTGTTAAATTTTAAAACTAATTTTTAATACTTTAATATACATATATAAAATTTATTAATAATTTTTACAACTAGAATAACCGAAATTATGTTTTCTGTGATATTTAAGAAATTTCGAAATTATACCCAAATTTTCGAGCTAATTAAAAACTTAAAAAATGCAACAAAATAAAACTCGATACAATACTTTGCTGAAATTAAATAATATTTTCCATAAATATTTAAATATTTCACAAACCCTTGAATTAAGATAAGAAATACTCTTCAAAAGCATCACTTAAACATTTTCTATTAACGTTTATGTACATATGTATATTTTTTATTATTATTTTTTTTCTCTCCAGCACTTAAATACTTGGAAAAGAACTTGTTTGTTACTTAAATATTTTGTGGTTTGTTTATTTTTTTTTTTAAATATTTATTTAAGTAAAATTGAAAATAGCTCAAACACTAGAATATCATATTTTAAGAAAAAATTTCATATAAATAAAAAAAATATTAAAAGCTTTTAGCAAATAATATTTAAATACATATGAGTAAAAAGGATGTAAGTAGTACACATGTTCGTAAATAGCTGAAAAGAAGATTTGTTATTTTTAAATAAAAATAAATGAAACAAAAATGTTCAAAGTTGAATAAAAAAGTAATAGAGACAAGCACAGTTACATATATACAGATAATTTTAAACATTAGAGAGAAAGCATATAAACATTTTAGTAAAAGTAATAAAAAGTCTTGCTTCTTTAACAGCACATATTTGAAGGAATGCTAGCCAAACAACAAAAAACCAAATACTTTTTGAAACTAAAATCCTAACTTTCACATACTTACTGTTAGTCACTATTTTAATCGCTTTACTTTAAACAATCTTAACTTAAATTGTTCATGCCGTTGAATTCTCTTTAAAGATTTTCTCACCAACCTTTACAAGTATTTAAAAATTTCATACATTTAATTTACTGTTATTTTATTTCATTATTTTTTCTGCTATAATTAAAGCTGAAACAGTGAATGAATTCCTTTTGAGCATTTACCTCTGACAGTATTTTTTTTTTACGTAAAACAAAAAAGCTTGAAATTGTTTTAAAAGGTTCTTTTTTTTTATACAAAACAAGTAAGAAAGTATAGTCAGCCAAGTCCGGCCATATAATACCCTACACCCAGTATATATAAATCAGTTTTTCAGAAATCGATCGATCGTTCAAAAATGTAGTGGCATGAGTTTTGTGCATACACATAAATATTCTTTTTGTTAAATTTTATCCTGATAAAAGATTTATAGATGGTAAACTGATTTTCGAAAGCGCTCTTATCTGGAAGCTATGACTAATTATGGACACCCCGTTATAAGACATACTTGTGTTCAATTTTATTTGGATACTAACATTATTAAGAAATTTATGGTTGTTAAAGTGATTTTAGAAAGTGACCCTTATGGGAAATATGACTAATTACGGACCGATCATCACAAAATTGGGCTAAATGATTTTTGTGTATGTATATGAAACATGCTTGCATATGCTTTGAATACCAATATTTTTAACAGAATTATCATCTTTAAAGTTATTTTCGGCAGCGAACCATATATGGGAGCTACAGTCTATTATGTACCGATCTGCGCAAAATTTTTTTAATGAGATTAAACTTTCTGTACAACTTATTTCAGGAGAAACTTGTTTGGATAGTTGCATAAATCAAATATTTATGAACGATAAGCCCCCAATTCGGGGGTGAAATATTGTACCGACTGGAAGCGGTTTCAATCCCAAACGTCCTTGGGCCAGTAAATATTATGTACCAAATTTTATCGAAATATCTTTGAAAATACGACCTGTACTCTGCGTACAAGGTTTATATTGACAGCCAGCCAGCCAGTCGGACCTCGTATGTATACTATAATGTGGATATTGGACTAATATTTTTGGGCGTTACAAACATCAGCACAAATCTGTTATACCCTCCCCACTATGGTGGTGTATGGTATAAATATCTACGTATATACTTGTATATACTTGTATACATGAATATTTTTTACAATTTGTTTTTTAACAACCATCTCAAATGTTGACTATTATAATAATTTACATGTGTAATGTAAAGTACTTTAAATAATACACAGCAGCACACAGCATACTCTTACATTTACATAGTGCTTGGGTAACAGAAGTACACTGATAGAATGAAACAGAACTGAACAAGAACTGAATTAGAATTGAACTAGAGCTGAACTAGAACTGAACTCATTTTTCATTTTATATATTAGACAATATTGATATATATAATAGATATCATTACAATTATAAAATGTAAAACCCTGAACTAGAACTGAACTAGAACCGCATTCGTGATCGAATGAGCTATCGTATCGAAAAATGATTTCAATATCGAAATTATGATAAAATGTACTAAATTTATTGCTCGATATCGAATGCCATAATATCAAATAAGAAAATTACGATAAATTTTACTCGATATCGAATGCGGTAATTTGGCCCCTGAACTAGAACTGAACTAGAACAGTTTTTAAAACTGAACTAGAACTGTTACTAAAAATCTTCCAGTGTACTTACATATGTGTATTTTAAGGTACCATGAGTATGTAATTTTAAAACGCGTAAAATATTCAACTGTTGTTATAATTTTGTATGCCTTTCGTATGCAAATTGCCAATTATAATAGTCAATGTAGTCATGTAAAAATCCTCAATGGCAGAAAGAAAATTATAATGTCAGTGTGAATGCTAGTGTATACGTAGTTATATATGTATACAATTGTGTTGGTGTATGTCAAAAATATCTCGAGTTTGTGTACAAGGATTTGTGTGAGAGTGTAATGTATGTAATGATGTCGTGTGTGTAGTGTAACAAATTGCGAAAATTTTTACAAATTTATGTATACAAGTCAGTATATTTGTGTGTGTCTCATTGACATATACACAAAAGTATGCATGTGTATAGAGATTTATATATAAACACTTGCACAGACAGAAGTCATTTACATTCCTTTATTATGAATAGTTACTATGTATGTATATATTTTTAAAATTTTTGTCCGAGGTTAAACTGAAAAGTATTGTTATTGTTAAAAGCCAAACACGTTTACAACTATCTTTAAAAACTGGTTATGAATTCAAAGCAATTGGGCAAACACGTTTGTGTTGAAGTAAATTTTTAGTGGTTTTTTTGCATATATATCTGTGGAATATGCGTGTCTGTATTAAAATGTATTTTGATTATGCCTCTAATATGTTTTACATTTAGTTCATTTGACAGTTTGTATTTTTTAACATACACAAGTGTGTGTAATATTTTGTGCCTGCGTTGCTTGATTATTTGAAAATACACGTAAATGTGTAAAAGTATTTTTGTATGTGTTAGAAACTTTCCTACTCCTCCACATTTATTAGATTTAAAATGATGTCATTTATTTTCATTGTTATTTACGTAAAACAACCAAATATTTAACTTTCCACCACACTCTGTGTGTTATATTTTAGTTCGGTTTGTTGCGAGTTGTTAAACATGGTTTGTAGTGTAACAAAAATTGTTTAAATGATTACTATTGGGATAAAATGTAAACAGTAAATATATACGAGGTGTGATCTGAAAAGTTTTTGTACACATTTAGAACTAGAGCATGTAAAGGACAGTGCTATGGGCAATCCTCGTACTTAATGATAAATAGGCATAAATACCTCTTTAATTGCTAACATATAATTGTAAATGATGTTATGATTTTGGTTTAGGCCAATTTATAATATGTGTCTAAATGATGTACAAAATTAGTGTACCTCTAATTTCACCCAAGGGCTTTGAAAATTGCACAACAAATTGTTGGCAGTTTTGCACTGACAAACCTTAGCAGCTGCAATTATTTCATAAATGTTTAATTATTTTTGGGAAAAATAAAATTTGCTAAATTTCTCAACTGTTGCAAAGTGGCATGTAACTGAATTCCCAGTAATAAAAATTTCGAATTAAATGTTATCGAAAACAAAAAACAAAATTGTATTTATTTTATCGAATGGCCTAAATAACCATTAGTAACGTATGAGCAAATTTCAACTTTAGCAAAGCAAACATACTCTCCGTTGATAGCAAATGTTTTAGAGAGTTGATAAATTGTACTGATTGGATAGATGTGACTTAGATGTAAATAAAAATAGAAGAGAAGAAAAAAATATAAATAAATATTTACTAAATGGGGAAAACACAGCAAAGACAAAGAAAGTTTGTACACTAAGGAGATTTAAGATGAGACTTTTCATTGTAAAGATTTTCAGGGATTTATTTGAGACAAATTTACACAGTGTTTGAAAAGCTTTTCAAAACATTTGCAGTTATTTAACTCAGCTGAGAACTCAGATAAAAGTAAAACGTGCTTGAGGTTTTACTTTACTGCATTTTCTCAGTATTACAATATGTATATACTCGTATAAAAGTAGCGTCATATTCCCAGCACCAGGACCGCCACAGTCTTTAATATTGCCCAGAAGATTGTATGGAGCAGTGATGGAAATTGGGTTTTTGGGATTTTGTACCAACTATATAAATGAAATGTACTTTTTCTACATCCACGGTACCATTTTTAATATTTTTGAAAACACATAGATAATGAGTTAGAAATGTTTGTTATTAGAAATGAATTAAAAGCGTTGATTGCGGAACGAATGAAATAATGAATGTAATTTAATTATGTATGTAAAAGCCCCACATAACACATAATAATATCTGCAATAATATGCAGCCCAATCATGAATAAAAAATCCGCGGGAGTTTTTTCCCTTTTTATTTTTTTAACATTGAATTTGAATAGGAAAAATGGGAAAAGGGGAAAAAAACTCCCGCGGAATTTTTATCCATGATTGGGCTGAGGGAATAAAATATTGAATAAGAATTATTTGTTTCGGAGGGTGAGAAGGAATTGTGTATACAATCAGAATACAAGAATTTGATAATAATTTTGTCTACAAACGATTTTCGATCCCAAAAATCCCGATCCCGGGATTTTGTTTATGAAATAAATAAAAACCAGACCCGTTTGGCATCCCTAGTGCTGATCCTATATAGAAATTTATATGTTTTATAAAAATGCATTGGTTTGGCAAGCACTTTGCAGTATTGATTTTTTGTCACCTCTTCAATTATGACTTTGGAAAATTATAGAAAATAATGCCCGCAATAGATTTTTATCGAAAAAAATCGGGTCGGCTTAATAGAATAACATATGAATGTCCCCAGTTTCAGCCTATTGCACAATATAAGGCTGTTGTCAAAAAAGTTCAAGTTATAAATAAAGTTGGGAAGCATACTACCATCTTGCTGGAAGATCCTTTTTCAACATGTCGAAGAACTTATAAAATATTTATAAATAAAAAACTAAATCCTTTCAGTAGAGATCTCATTATTTTAAATCGACTAAGGCATGAACATTTTTAATTTTCACAAATATGTCTCCGGTGTTTAACTTTATGGTTTACATTTACATTATTATTTATATTATAAATTCTACAAAACTGGTCTCTAGTGAAAAATGCTACCAGATAAAGCTTAGTTCACGATATGCAACTAGTGCTCCAGGAAGAAAAAAGGCAAAGAAACAGAGTTAGTTTCACAATAAAAAGTTTCATGGAAATTATCTTTTTTGGGATTTTTCTGTATTTGTTTAAATATATATTTAGACGGCCACTTTTGAATCTTTAAGAATATTTTTTAGATTTATGAAGTATCGGATTATTTGCGAAAAAGTTAAAAGTTAACCTTATTAAATATATATGTATGTATATACATATGTTCATGCATCCTTCGATTGTATTTCCAAAATTACTATATTTATTATTTCAAGAATACAAGAAATAGAAGGGTTAACTTCTAGCAATTTTGAAATCCTGACTAACTAAATTTTAAAACATAGTTTTTGGATTTAGCCTAAAAATCATTTATTGTGAATTAATATGTCAGAGACTCCCATTACTCGATAATTTAACAAACCATTTCTTGTCGTAATAATCGTCTTCTAGATTCATATTTAAAGATAAAATTGATATCAGTTTTAAAATGTTTATGAAATTTATTAAAATCTCTTTAAACAAATAATAACTTAAATGATATATTAATATATTTCACCTGCACTACCAAATTCAGATGCAACAGTATTTTTAAATAGTACCCAATGACCTGTGGTAGTACTACGGTACCAACTGTGTCTAAAATGTATTAAACAAAGTACAATTGTACCATGTTGGCCAACACTGGTATGGAGTATCAATGTTAAAATTTATAGATCTTTTTTATTATTATAAGAAACTATTTGTTTGTTCACTTGCTCATATTTGTTATTATATAGATACTTACATTAAAGGGTTTATACTCTATGCTTTGGTTTCGGGACGCCTAAGCTATGGGACAATTGTTTCATGGATCTATGGAGTCCTATCAAACTGGTATTAAACAGCATGTGGCAGAATTGAATTGATTTTTTTTTTTGTACAATTTTGGAGTAGTCTAATGACGTACTAGAACTAGGAACATGTTGAGAATGTAGCTGTGTAAAGTTTTTTTTCACAAAAAATAAACAAAGTTATTTCTTTCTTTTTAAGATTTAATTTTTTTTTTAATAAATTGCCATTTGTAGGTAGGAATGCCATCTATTCCAGCATACAATTTACAGCAGAACTTTAAAAGAGTATATTATATGTGCTTGTGGCAACAGAAATTACACGCATTTTAACATTGATTCTCGTTCACTCGCATTTCAAATGAATGTTAAATTTATAACAACAACAAACACAACTAAAAAAAAAACATATTTAAAACTCATAAACGAATGACTAAAATATATAAAAAAAACTCGAAGTTTGTCCCATTTTGTTTGTTTTATAAATTTTGTTCAATTAAATTGATTTGGTTTATTTTCAACATTCAACAATGAACTATGAACTATAACTATAAGTTATACAAATTATTTATCACCCTGCCACACACAGAGAAAAAATACACATTTTTACAAGTTTTCCAGAAATATTATGATCACTGTAATTATTTTTATGATTGCGTTAACCATAATATGGTTAAGTTACGATTCAAATGATTACTACAATCACATATACGATTGTATTATCTATGTATATATTTGTTGCAATCATATTTATGATGAATTCATTTATCATAATATGTTGCTGTTTGATTATGATTGAGAACAACATAATATGGTATAATCTTTCATCATAAAACTGATCACCATAAATATAACATAATTGCTAAAATCATATATATGATTGGTATAATGGTAATTAACCATTTCATGGTTGCGGAAATCATATAAATAATTACAGTTACCATAATATTTAAAAAAAAAATATTAAAAATGATTGAAATAGTTGGTTTAAATATGCCCAACTATATTTCTACTCTGCGTGCAGACTTATGATTGTCAACCAAAAAAAAAAAAAACCAAATGAAATTACAAACAATTCCTTTAAAAATTTCCCTTGGCAATGTGAGAACACATTTTGCTTAAATTCTATTTCTTGCTAAGAAAACCAATCGATTTAATTCTTTTTGTTATATTTTACTTTAAAAGGAAAACTTTATTTTTAAAGGAAAAACAAGAGCACAAAAAGTTAAAATTGCTAAATTGAAAAATACCACATCACAACAATCAAACAAAAAAAAAAAACATGAAAGAAAAAAATGCGAAAAAATTATTTATGTTGCCTTCCAGGGAAACTACTAAATTTCTCACAAAAGACTAAAGAATAAAACAAGTAAGAGTGATATATTCGGCTATGCCGAATCTTATATACCCTTCACCTTTGTTGTGGATGCATAATTATATTATATACGTACACACAGCTTGAAAAGTGTGTAAGCACCAGTGAATTTTTTGATTTTTTTAGGATTATGAAAAGCATTATAGTTCAACTTAAATTTTTTTTTTATAACCGAATCTATTATTCAACCAAATATCCAACAAAACGAAACTTTTAAATTTCAATCGATGGATAGATTTTAAGATTTTCATTATCTTAAAAAAAATCAAATAATTTGTTGTGTTTACTCACTTTTGTGGCTCATAGTACATACATGTATGTATATATTATATTACCTTTTAATAAAAACGGTGGTTTATTTCCTTTAAATAAACCGGATTCTTTTTAATTGCAAAATAAAAGCGTCAAGTAGTTTGAAGTAAATATAAGGAGTCTTTAAATATACACAAACACAATTAAAAAAATTAACACAACGTCTATTTACACACTTATATTACACACTTAAAGTTTTCGAACACTTTGATGTTAAACACGCCATCTGTTGATAAATTTGTTAGTAACAATATTAATACACTTTGTGTGATTAACGCCATCTGTTGATGAGTTTGTTAGTTTTTTTTGATGACATTTTCAGAGGTTGTCTCGGATTTTTGCTCATATCTCCGTTATTTATGGACGGATTTTGCTGATTGTAAATAGCAAATTTCTCGAAATCATGTCTGACAGAATTATTGAAGATATGGATCCCGAAGATATTTGGGGACGTTAGAAAATTGATTTTAACAGACAGACGGACATGGCTTAATAGACTCCGCTATCTATAAGGATACTTTATAGGGTCGGAATATTGTATTGTGGAAATTACAAACGAAATGACAAACTTATATATACCCTTCTCATGAAAGTGAAGGATATAATTAAAGAAACTGAGAAAAGAAAGGAAAGTTGTCACATATGAACAACAGAATTAAGGAGGAAAATAAGGAAAATCAAGAATATATGAAATTTTGAAATAAAGTTAAATACATGTGGCTTATTGTTGTCAATTTAAAAGTAGGTCCATGGGGATTGAGCAATCAAGACATTAAAGATGTTTTACGAAATTGTTGTTACAGTGAAAATGAGAGAATTGAAAGTAAAGCTATTTTATAAAAAAAAAAATGAACAAAACAAATTTTAATTTTTCTGCCTAGTAACATTAAATTTTATTGTTTGTTCATTTAATGGAACTAAGAAACATATTGACATTTTAATTAAATAGCTTTAGCAAGGTTTTATACAATTTCAAGAATTACTTAAGTACATCTAGTAGTGGTTTATATGAAATTTTAATTTTTGTAAGTTTGGAAAATTTAAGTTTTTTTTTTTAAATCTACCACTTTGCAAATCAATAGAGTTTGTTTTCTATTAATTTTTTTCAGTCTGTTTTTATTCTACCCAATTGATGTTTGCAACACTTAAAATTACTGGAGCCATTCCCACCACCAAACAACTCGGAATAACTTTCTGAGTCGTTAAATTAATAAAAGAAAAATATTTCAAAGAAATTCGGCAACTTAAATTATATTGTTACAATGAGAAACCGTATTGAATCCGGTTGACTATTTCTACAAGTCTCCTCACAAATATATTTCTACAAATCTTCATAAATGTTATATAACTAACAATTTCCATCAATCGTAGATTTCTCTCAATAAAATATTTTTGACAGTCGTAGAGTTCCATCAATTTAATAGAACAATGGAAAACACACATTAACCATATCTGTATAATCAACTTTTAATAAATAAACACAAATAATAAATAAAAAATATAAGGAGAAAAATTTATAAAGAAATATTTTATAGATTCTGTTTGTAAATAGAATTTAAAGATATATATTTTTACAAGCCAAATGACTTCGCAGATTAGTCTTAAGACAAAATTAAAAAACAAACTTTTTACAATTGTAGCTCTCCATTAATTGTAGATCTGTATTAAAAACTTTTATCAATCCTAGACCTCCATCTAGATTTTTATCAAACGCCTTTTTTATCAGTCATAGATTTTTATCACTTATAGATTTCCATCAATTTAAGAAGTCTATCAAACAGCGATTTCTATCAAGTGTAGATTTTTAACGATCGTAGTTTTCTATTAAATTCTATTACTATTACTCCCAGTTTTCTATCAAGCCTAGATTTCTATCAATTCTATATTTCCATCAATTATTGATTTCCATCTATCCTAGATTGTAAATTTCCATATGTACATGCAATTTTAAATTTTCAATTCAGTGAACATCGGCATTTCGTTTTCGGATTTCGAAGTTTCACAATTAAGGGTAGTGAACAACCTGATCTCTTGAGAAACGAAGATCACATATGTATGTATATTTCAGTCAATATTAGATATATGTATGCATATGAAAAGGTTTTTTTTTCAATTGTAGATTTCTATAAATCATACATTTCTGTCGATCATAGATTTCTATCAATCCTAGATTTCTATTAATTGAAAATTTCTGTCAATCACACGATTTATTTTAATTATAAATTTCTATCATTCGAAGATTTCTTTCTATTTACATGAAGCAATTTTTATTGAAAATATTGATACAATTTTTTTTTGGGTGATTTTTAATTTTTATAGTTTTAAAATATTTTACAATATTAACGAATGAAATTCAGCCCCAATGTACAAAAACAGAATTTCTTGGGGTATTTTTTCATTCTACGATTTTGTGATCATTTTTAATTTCTCTTAAAATGCAAAATTACCACAAAGAAAAAGTGCTCAACATAACAAAATGACAAAAAGGCTTAAAAATTTCGTGTGTTTTAAACAGTGTAAAATTTTGGAGTTATTTTTCATTTTTTGGGTAATTTTTCCTGTGGTCATTTAGCGAATAAAATTCAGCCCCAAAGGTCTTTTTTCATTCTACGATTTTGGGGTCATTTCGTCATTTCGCTTAAAAAAATGCAAAATTGCTTTAAAGAAAACAAAAATGAAAAAAATATTGTGTTTTTGTAATCAGTGCAAATTGTTGGCGTTATTTTTCCTGCGGACATTTTACAATATTAGCGAATAAAATTCAGCCTCGAAGTACAAAGTGTTTTTGTAATCAATATACATTTTTGGAGTTACTTTAAGTTTTTTTTTTGTTCCATTTTTGCTGGGGTCATTTTTCACAGTGCCGCAGATTTAAATCAGAGTTCTATCCATCATTATTTATTGGCGTTTTAACGATATTACTCTATATACTTAGTTTAGGGTATCATATGGTCGGACTTGACTGGCTTTACTAATTTGTTAAAATTTATTAATTTTTTTGCAAACTTATTTCAATTTAATGAAATTAAACTTTTCTTATTAATTAGGTTTGATTACTTATTTAGGAAACGAAACAAGTATGTTTCTATTATACTTGTTTCGTTTCCTTTGATATTATTTACTCTTAATAATTTGATAAAATAATTTTTATTTTGCACCCTTGTAATAATCATTCAGGCTTTAATGAAGGTTATTTTTGTCTGTACTACAATTTTCGTTACAATTAATACACACTTTTTTTGTAACAAAAGTCTTTAGTTGTTTTTTGCTTAAACCTGGTTTTCATTGTTAAAACCGTTTAAAATTCATAAAACATCACACAACAAATTATCAAAAGAAAAAGAAGAAAAAATATTGAGATTATATATAAAAATTTTTAATAAAACAGAAGAAAAGGTTCCTATAGTACAAATCTTTATCAAGATTTCCATCTTATTTTAGGCAACGTACTCGTATAGTGTTCATTATGCAACGCCACCCCTTGTTAAAAGGAAATGGAAATGATAATAAGAATAAGTAAGAAAAAACCTTTATAAGTATATGGAAACACTAACTCACCCAATGATTGTTGTATTAAACCTACTCAAATATTTACACATGAATTCTGGTTAATTAGTACGATTAAAACGCACATTTCAACCCAACATTATTGTTGCTGCCGCTGCTGCTCTACTGGTGTGTATGTTTGTTCTTAATGAGCCATTCTGAGATTTAAGGAATAAGACCAACAAAAAAAAAACTTAAAAAGAAAATATATAAATTTTAGATGGGTTGTTTGGTAAATAAATCAATATGAAGTCATGCTAATGGAAATTTTACCAACCTGATCTTTTTAAAAGCTTAAAAATACGGTCACACTTGGCAAATATTTTCCGAAAAAGGCGTAACTAAATAAAATATATTTGAACGCGTTTATTAATTAAAAAACCTTCGTCTATTTAGGACAAGGCACAACAAATATTTAGTTTTATTTTATTTGATGCTGTTTGGTCTTGCAAAACCCTTGTAAGAATAATTAACGTCAAACAAATTTGTGAGTTTATGGAAACATACAGAGGTTACATATTGGATCATAAACGCACAAAGATAACTATCTCTAAATCCTAAAATTTTTAAATTCTTGATTTATAATAAGCACAAAGCACAATTGCTATGTGGCCTGCTAAACTCTTAAATATATTTTCCTTACATTTATCAGCCTACCTTCGTTACCTCTTACCCCCCTTACATACATGCTACTACCAACTACGTGTATAATTAACACAAAGTCTTAATTTTTACGATACTAAATAGTATTTTTTTTTCGGCATACGACTGAATGTTCTTGGTAGCAAAAGCATCATCATGCTCATCAGCTACCGTGAGTAAAACATTAACACCGGATGTACGAATGTTGTGTAACAAAAGTCTGTGAGAAATATATTGCATCCTTTAAATTTTTAATCACGTCTAAAGTACATAAATTTGTTTTATTTTGCTTATTGCTATTTTTTTCAGGGGGAAGTTAATGGTAACCTGAAATATGTTGTGGGTTTGAAGTGTGTAGTTTGACACAATCAATTTTGAGATTTACTTAAAAAAAAAAACAAACCATTTTTATATTGCTGCAGCTGTTTAATTACCGCCTTAATTTTATCTCCTAAACATTTAAAGTAGTTTATTTTGTCAGTCAGTTTAAGGGACGTTTTAATTAAATTTTTATATCCGTTTTAAGGGAAATTTATTGAGCAATTTAATTAAAGTATAAGAAAGTGGCAATGTAAATGGTAGTATATATTATTTAAAGAAATTGTAATTATTCTTTTTTAATATGGCTGATTGGTATATAATTAATAAAAAACTCTCCCATGTATTTGCGGGAGTTAGAGCCTATTCATTTCATTTTAAAAAAGTAACCAGAAAAGTAACCAGTCAAGAAAAATTATCAAAAATTTTTAATAATAAATTTTTCAAGTTGTAATTCCTAACTTCAGTAAAAATAATTTAATGAAAATTAAATTTAATGAACTCGAGCCTAACTAAAATTTATCAAGAAGTAAAAATTAACAGTTCGATTATGAAATTAATAATTATTCTATAAAAATAGCTAGGGCACAAGCCATAATGTTTACATGTTGTACGAAAGTGGACAAAAAACATAATAAACAAAAAACAAATGTATTCAAGTTTTCGAGACGAAGTCTTGACATGAATACGAAAAAACTGAAGAAAAGGGAAAAAACAACTATGAATAGAAATTAATAAACAAATGATAATTACAGCAAAAACTTCGAACTACCAGAACTAACACTGGTTAAAGGATTGATGTTTGTCTGTTGGCTGACCGGCACCGCAGTGGTGTAGGTGGTAGAACGCAAAGAATTCTGATGAGAGAAAGTGGGATTTCTCGAAACATATGTAAATTCAACAACCCAGGTTCGAATCCTAGTCAAGAAAAATTATCAAAAATTTTTAATAATAAATTTTTCAAGTTGTAATTCCTAACTTCAGTAAAAATAATTTAATGAAAATTAAATTTAATGAACTCGAGCCTAACTAAAATTTATCAAGAAGTAAAAATTAACAGTTCGATTATGAAATTAATAATTATTCTATATAAAGATATTGTGCTATTAAAGAGAATCTTAAAAACTTTCAAAATTAGATTAGAAATGCATTAAAATGCACTTCCAAAACTCAATCGTTTTCGTTTTCGATTTCCATCGCATGTCTGATTATTATTATTCAAAGAATACATTGTTATTACTGCCTGCCATATGACGCCTCAAGGTTAAAAAATACAAATAAATAATGAAAAAATTTCAAAAGTTTTCATTAAATTTACAATTGTGTAATGTGGCATTTTAGTTTGAGTAACCTAAAGAAAAAATATAATTTCAACACAACCTTTCACCAAAACAAATACTTGAAGTTTATTGAAATTTCATAAAATTTTAGGGCAGAAATGTGACAAGTGCCTTTAACTGCCCCCACCCTACTCATGCTTTTGCAGAGTTTCTTTTACGCGAAATTAAAATTATTCATTTCAATTCATGAGTTTTTTTTCCTTATATTGTATTTCGTAACATTTTTATCCTCTTGACTCTGGATAAAATAAAATGCAAATAAGTTTAGTTCAGAGAAAGTAAGAGTAAGTAATTTGAATTTGTTGCTGTGTATAAATTCAAGTGTAGTAAATATGCCCGGGTATTTTGTTTTGGCCTATTTTAGTAGCATATGATACAGACAGAAATATTTATGGTTCTTTGCGATGGTATACAAAAGAAGCTTATCTTAGGAATTAAAAATATTTTAAAATTTTGTCAAACTGTTTCCAATAATTTTTCAAAAAGGTAATTGTAGTAAACTTTTGCAAGAGAAACATTTGCATTCTATTAACTTTTCAAAAAATTAGTTAAAACTGTTTACATATATATGTAAATATATATGTATATTTGCATTTTGCAATCAATAATAATGAGCCTTGTATTGCTCAAATATATTTTATTTATTAGTTATGATTTTCATAAATCAATTTATTATTTCCAAGAACAATATTTGTTCATGAATTTTTAATATTCAAGTAACACAAACAGTATTAAATTTTGTTTTAAATAACAATATTTAAAACCTAGAAAAAACAACAAGAGAAATATCAAATCAATATAGAAATAACATACATACATACATACATATGTATGTATACGAGTATTCTTTATTATTTTTAGTTTATTTATTTTGATTTGTGCTACAAACACTCTGTTCACATTGACAAACATTTACACTGCACTTTTTTTAAATGTCTCTAAATACAAGGTGGCGCAAAAGTTTTCCAATCCCAATTCATCAAGTTGCGCAAAATTTATAGCATTTGCTGATAGGAGGATTACTTTTGCGCCACCTTGTACAAACGTTTGTCATTTATATCGTTTGGAATAGTATAAATTTCGTAATTACGATTGCTTTTGTTTTAGATGCTTTAGATATAATTTGATTAATCATCAAAAGATTTTTAGAATTCATATTTATACACTACACCACCATAGTGAGAGCGGAAAATTGGATTTGTGCTGACATTTGGCTGGCTGCTCATGTAAACTTTGTGCGCAAAGTAAAGTTTGTATTTTGATACATTTAGTACATTATCCTTTTTTTTTCAGCCCATGAATGATTAGAATTGAATTTAGTTAAAATGGGTCTATTATTTCAACTAGCCTCCATACAAATGTCCTCCTGAAATAGGGCTTTATCGGCCATTAATGTTTCATTTATTAACGTATACAAATCAAATTCGCCACAAGTTAAATATATATATATATATATGTATATATACATATATATATATATATATATATATATATATATAACCAAATCATAGCTATTAATTTTGTGCAAAACAGTCCATTATTTACTGTAGCTCCCATATAAGGCTCATTTCCGAAAACCGCTTTAACGAGCATAACTTTCTTTTAAAAATGCTGTTACCCGAATAAAATTCAACACAAGTAAATTAGTTTTATATATACAGAAATCCTGTTATGGTCACTCCATAACACGGTGCTACAAATGAGCACTTTTTTATACTTGAAAAGAGACCTAGTGTAGGTTATACACCTTATTGAATAGATCATAAATCAGTTTTTAAAAGTTCGGACACACCCTCAAATTTTGGAGTTATTCCGAAAAAACTGTTTTCAGGTAGGCACGAGTACTTATGAACACGTAACGCAGTTGATTTTAATCCGATTTTTAAACGGTTTCAGAAAGACAAAGAATAGATCTTTCCAATCGTATGCATTTTATATTGGTAATATTGGTAATAATTTTCGTAATAACATCTGAATTTTTTTTATTTTTTTATGTTTTTTTAACGTTGAGTTGTTTTTTATATATATTTTTCTATAAAAGCAGATATATATGTATAAAAAACTTGAAAAAATGAACTTTAGTTTTTTTTAAATCGGACAATGTTTGTGAAAGTTATTAAACTTTATTTAAAGAGCTTTAAATAGCACTTGATACCCCCAAGCGGAAAAATAGCGCTTTTAGAGGAGATGACAGCAAAAAAAAAAAAAAAAATTGTTGGCGGTCACGCCTATTTTCGATAGGGCGGACCCTTAAAGTTGATTGATTCACGATTGATAGATATCTGAATGAATGAATCGAAATTTAAGATTGATACAAGTCTAGGATTGAAAGAAATCTACGATTGAAGGAATTCTTCGCTTGAATGTAATCTACGATTCATAGAAATTTAGGACTGTAAGAATTGGTAGAAGTCAATGTTTGATAAAAATCAGTGATTGATAGAAATCAAATCTAGATAGAAATATAGATTATATTATGGAAATAGGTTTGATTGAAATCAATGATGCATCTACGGTAAAAATCTTCCAATCAAATAGATAAATAGAAACTGATACCATGAATAGAATTTTCAGATTGAAATATATCTATAATTGAAAGAAAGCTATGATTGAAAAAAATCTATGATTGTTAGAAATCTACGATTGAAAGAAATCTATGATTGAAAGAAGTCTACGTTTGAATGAAATCCACGATTCATAGAACTTTAGGGCTGTAAGAATTGATAGAAATCAATGTTTAATAAAAATCAGTGATTGATAGAAATCAATTATGGATAGAAATATGGATTATTATATTATTATATTATTGAAACCAATCATGCATCTACGGCTCGTAAAAATCTTCCATCCAAATCCACTATAAATAGATATCTACAATAAATACAATTTTCAGATTGAAATACATCTATAATTGAAAGAAAACTACGAATGAAAGAAATCTACATATGATTGATAGAAATCTACGATTGAAAGAAATCTACGATTGAAAGTAATCTATGATTGAAAGCAGTCTACGTATGAATGAAATCCACGATTCATAGAAATTTAGGGATGTAAGAATTGATAGAAATCAATGATTGTTAAAAATCAGTGATTGATAGAATGAATATAGAAATGATAGAAATCTGGGTTTGATAGAAATCAATGATTGATAGAAGTTTGGAAATGACAGATCTAGGATTAATAAAAGTTAATAATGGATCTGAGGTTGGTAGATCTCAAATTAATTGTTGATAGATATCTGCAATGAATATAAATTTCTGATTGAAAGAAGTCCAGATTGAAAGTACTCTATAAATGAATTTATAGAAACTTAGGCCTGTAAGAATTGAGAGAAATCAATGATTGATAGAAATAAATTATTGATGAAATTTGATAGAATGATTATAGAATTGATAGAAATCTAGGATTGATAAAAATCAATAATGGATGGAAATCTATGATTGATAGATAATTACAATGAATAAGGATCGAATGAAATCCACAATTGATTTTACAATGAGTAGATATCTACAGTGAATAGAAATCTAAGATTGAAAGGAATTTATTATTAATAGGAATGTAAGATTGAAGATGAATAGAAATTTAAGATTGAAAAAATATCTAAAACTGATAGACATCAATGACTGATAGAAATCTACGATTGATAGCAGTCTATAATTGATAGAAATCTACTGGTGCTATAAACCTATAATTAATAGAAATCTGCTAGAAATCTACGATTGATATAATTCTTCGAGAGATACAAATCTACAATAGATAGAAACCTACGATTGAGAGAAATCTATGACTGATAAAAATCAATGATGTTTAGAATTCTACGATAGATAATAATCCACTATTGATAGAAATCTACAATAGACAGAACTATGAGTAATAGAAATCGTTGATAAAATATTTGATTAACAGTTTTGAATAAGCAAATACGAATCAATAGCTTTTAGAATTTTAGAAATTTTCTTTTTCTTTTGGTGAAGAATCAAAATACAAAATAAATTTCATTTGCCAGCGATCTATAAATACAAAAACTTAAAAATATAAGTACTGTTTATACAGCATTCCCATTAATTTAATAATGCTAGTGTGAACACACTACACATTGCAATATGTGTATTTGTATTTATAAGTATAAATGTATGTATATATGCAATCATACAGTATGGTGTGTATGTATTTCATTGTTAAAAATGTATAACAAAAATAATACTTTTGAAAGAAACAAATTTATGTATGTTTGCATAATGTGTATTAAGATGGTCAGTAAAATAACGTTACAAAGTTTTCATTTTCTCCACTTAGGATTTCATATTTTTTTTAAGACTTCTTTCTACAATTACATGTTTATAGGCATAAGCTGATGATAATTGTTTCAACAGAATCACAGCCAATTAAAATTTCTTTAAAAAGTCATTTGATAGCAAAGGACACAACTGAAATTTCTATGGAAATCCAAACACATCGTAATATTTAACAATAATAATAAATTCGTACAATACTCCATAATATATTTCGAACAGATATCAGAAAATTTATAAAAATATCCATTAGGAATTTGATCTAGTATCTTGAAATAGGTAAAACTTTCATTGATTTAAAATCAATGATAACTTGTTTAGGTCCTTACAAACAGTGCTAGCCTAATACATACAAATGTTTTTATATACATTCTTGTATGTGTGAATTTTCTTTATTTTTTTTTTTGTACATTTCTTTATACATTTATTTATAGATATGTTAGTGCCAGTGTGTACATTTTATATTGTACAATAAACTTATACTCACATACAAAAAAATTTCATAACAATTCATTTATTGGAAATGTTGCACATTTTTCTTGTTTATTTGTTATTGTATTATCAAAATTCTATTGTTATGAATTTTCAATTTTATATTTACTTCAACAAATATGTTTCTTTTTATTAAAAGTCGATAATGCATAATACGTTTACCACAAAAGCAATATTAAAAGATATTTATTCCAAAAGTAATAATTGCTTATTCGTTTAGTAATTTTTGGCAAAACATTTTGTAGATATTCAGTATTTTAATAAAAGTATTTAAGATTGAAAGGGTTCCGAATAATACGAGAATTAGCAAATGATGTGTTGGTAGTTTTCCAAGTAACACTTTTAACATCATTTTTGTTTTCACTACAATTTGTATATTGAAAACCAACATGCTCATCTGTTCTTCTTGTGGTATTTACACTTGTGTTGTAATTTTTACGTGTCAAGTGTCGAAGAATTTCGAATTTTTCTTTATTGGACATGGTATGGGGTTTTTCAACAAGAACTTGTTTTTATAATTTTGAAACAATAACAAAGTTTAAACAATTTATTTTTTGACATATGAAAAGTAGAAGCTTTCACAATTGTTACACTGAATTGAATTTCGCTCGTAAATCGCTTTAAAATATTCAAAATTAATTTTAAAACAACCAAATGCTCTTTCTGAAAAATATAAAAGCCAATTGAAAAGTTATTTCAGTCAAAGTCCAGTTTTATTTCCTTTGACTTCTGAAACTCAAGAGCAGTGCACAGTGGGAAAATTAAAAAAAGAAAAACAAATCTCTAATTTCTAAACAGTAAAGTCGATTATAATAAAAATTCATATGTCTAGAGAGCAAGTGTTATCGAGTCAAAGTTTTGAATATTGAATTTATAAGCTCACCAGGGTCGATGACAAAGGTATTTTGTGTACGATTTTTATGTTTTCCCCTAGAAAATAAAAAGCTCAATGCAAAAATTTTTCTTTTTATAAAGCAAATATTAAATTATATTAATTTATTTAAATTTCTAAAAAATATCCCGCTGCAAAAAAATAAAAAAAGCGCACAAAAATGAAAACTGACAGCTGTTAGCTGCTTGGTTTATTTCCAATAAAAAACCGATAGCATTGGTTTCTGTGACACCTAAAACCGACACTAATTCTAGTTCGAACATAAAACCAATAACATTGGTTTCTATGACATCAAAGCATTTTTTCATGTCGGTTTTAAAACCAATTCTGACAATATTAGTTTCTATGTTAACCCTGAACAACAACTTATAGTGAATTTTCACTTTTTTTGCAAATTATCACACAGTGGGTATGTTTTCATGTCGAAAAGTACAACAGTTTTCATAGCGTTTGTTAAAAGCATTTATTTAAAGAACATAACCAATATGAATAATATTATATTGTTACGTTTTTAAATTTTAAAAACGGTGGTTTATTTCGTTTAAATAAACCGAATTCTTTTTAATTACAAAATAAAAGTAGTTTGAAAAAAAGTAGTTTGAAGAAAATATAACGAGTTTTTATTAACTTAAATGTACACAAAAACAATTGTAAATGAACACTCTGTCTTTTACACACTTAAATTTTATTGACCGTTTAATTGAAAATGAAATACAATTTCGTAACAATCAATATAAACAGTTTATCACTATCCTAGACAGTTTGGTATAAAAAAAATCAACGATATGGCCGACGACCTGCAAAAAGTGTCTCATTTTTAAAGAAAAGTAAATTTGAAAAAGTACTAAATATATTGCGTTGATGCGGCGGTATTTTTCCATGTCAAAAAGTGTTCAAGCAGCAGTGCTGAAATTTCGAATTCATTCAAATACTTTCAAATACTTCTACCTTTTTTTGTAATGTTTGTGTAAAACATGCTCTCGTCTAATGTACTTAACCAATATGAATAAGATTTATATAAAATATTTAACATTATCCTAGAGAGTTCGGTATTAAAAATCAGGCAAATAGTTAATGTAGAAAAAAAGTTATAAGCCAAAACGAAAGTGTCCCATTTTTAAACAAAACTAAATCTGGAAAGATACTGCCTATAAATATATGGTGGAGATGAGGCGGTACCTTCCCATAGCAAAAAGTACTAAAAAAGAGTACAGTATTGCTGAAATTTTTATTCTTTTATACATTAAAACAGTTCAACATTTTTTTCTAATGTTTGTGTAAAACATGCTCTCGTCTAATGTACTTAACCAATATGAATAAGATGTATATAAAATATTTAACATTATCCTAGAGAGTTCGGTATTAGAAATCAAGCAAATAGTTATTGTGGAAAAAAAGTTATAAGTCAAAACGAAAGTGTCCCATTTTTAAAGAAAACTAACTCTGGAAAGGTACTGCCTATAAATATATGGTGGAGATGAGGCGGTACCTTCCCATAGCACAAAGTACTAAAAAAGAGTACAGTATTGCTGAAATTTTTATTCTTTTATACATTAAAACAGTTCAACATTTTTTTGTAATGTTTGTGTAAAACATGCTCTCGTCTAATGTACTTAACCAATGTGAATAAGATTTATATAAAATATTTAACATTATCCTAGAGAGTTCGGTATTAGAAATCAGGCAAATAGTTATTGTAGAAAAAAGTTTTAAGCCAAAACGAAAGTGTCTCATTTTGAAAGAAAACATACCTACCCCCTGGCCCACGATGTCGAACGATAACGTTCGCTTAGATAAGACTTAACACACAAACTTGATTGTGGAATAAACAAACTTGATTGAGTAAAAAATAGATACGATAAAAAGTTTGTGTCTTAAGTCTTATCTAAGCGAACGTTAACGTTCGACATCGTGGGCGAGGCGGATATTTTTTTTATAATATTGAAATATATTTTCAGTTTGTTGTGTTGTTGTTAAATGTATAATAATTTAATGTGTATAGGCGGACATGTTGTTGTATTTCTTACACTGCAGCAAATAACATAAACTTTAATTGTGAATGCTTGCTTTTAGTTTTATAAAGGGTATTTAAAATTCGTTATAGTTAAACCTAGCATACTGACACATATTTCAAATCATTTCAGTTAATTGTTTAATACATTCAATTTCCAACCCTTATTTCTGGCAACATAAAAATTCAAACCCCCTGAAATGCAACACTTCGCAAGTGTTTTGGCCACAAAGAGAAATTATTCGTTACCTTGACAACCAAAACAAAACGATGAAAGCCCAATCAAAAAAAAAAAAGAAAAAAATTAAAACTACCAAGCACAACAGTCAAAAGGAAAGTAAACAAAAACTAACAATTTGTTTCTTGCTTTCGCTGAAAGATGTGTGACTACGAGGCGGTGGCAAAACGTAAAAAGAAATTAAAAACGCAAAAACCTAAAACAACACATGTGAAAACGAAACAGCGCCAGCAGACTCAAAAACAAAAACAGAAGCGAAAAATCCAATTAACCCAGGAATTTGAGGAAAACGAAAAACAGGTAATGACGCTGCTGGAGAACACAAGTTTATTTAGTGAGTCCAGTAATAACAGCCATTGCGATGAGAATAATAAATCACCAAGTGAAAGATTTTTTTGTGGCACCAAACAACACCAGGAATTTGCTTCAACTAACCTGGCTAAAACAACAGAAGAAATTAACACTGAAGAGTCACCGGATGAAGAAAGACTGTCAAAGGAATCAATGGATGATGTGTCTACAACCACTAGAAGTATACAAACTACATTGGCTGCCACATTCATACAAATGGAAACAGACGTTACACAAACTTTAATTAGACAGGAGAGCCGCCCTTATTTAACACGACAACAGGAGTTTGTTTACAAACCCAAACTACAACTAGAGACCAGTTTGAATTCTTTCTACGTTGAAGGAAAACTAGATAAGAACACTATTTTAATGCTAAATCGTTTTATCATGGAATTTAAAACACGCAAAGAGAAAATAGATAAAAACATGTTAAATATTTTAAAGGATTTCAAAAATTCTCACAATTTTTACAATGATGATATTTTATACAAGACCTATTGTGAATATAAATTCAAGCCTATATTCATAGAGCCTTCTTCAGATAGTCTGTCTATACCTTCTAAAAAGCTACTTACTTTACATCTAAAAGATTTACGTTTTACTGAACATCCTTTGCTGCAGGAAGAGCATCGTTTGGCCAATAACTTGGAGCTATTATACGAACATCGCCAACAACGTTTGCAGCAGAAAATAACAGAAAAACTATATGCTGATTTACAAATCGAGCGTAATATTTTGCATGAGCTATTGAGCAATGCAGAAAATGTCCACAGAAATGATAAGTTAGCAAGCAAAGAAAAAAAAGCTTTAAAAATTGAACATCATCTGTACAAAGTTAAAGCTTTGCGTGAGAAACTTTACGACGAGGAGCTTACAAATAAACAACTTTTACAAGAGATACTTAACACATGGGTGAAACTAAAGAACTTAAGAAGGCAACAAGACCAAATGTATACCAGGCTAAAGTTACGCATCAAGATAGAGGACTTACATTTAGCTGAAAGTAAATGTCGCCAACGTTTTTGGACTCAGCGTTTCGACTTAGACCTTAATGAAATTTATCGCGAGCAATTGGAGGAGTATTACCGCAATAAACGTTTAAGGCAGCTGCATAAAGCGGGAGGAGAATATGTTGCCAGGCCACGTAAGCCAGATATTGCAAAGGTATCTTTAGATTTGAGAGACAAATATAGTAAATGTTTTCCGAATCCGAAAGAACCTCGTGTGGAAGTTGTAAGCATATTTGGAAATAATGTTGAATACGGGGACTTGCCAGGACCTCGCAAGTTACAGAGTTATTTTATGCGCATATTTTTTGATCGTCAAATGGTGGCAGAGACACGGATTTATCGCTTGGAAAGAGATTTGAGTGTTATGATCAATGAAAAGTTGGGCATTATGTTGAATAGACGACTGCCGAGAGATATTAGAATAAAGGTGAGTAATTTGTGAATTTGAAGATATTTTTTTTAAACAAAACATTTTTTAAACATTTTTTTTATTGAAATTTTCACAAATGTTTTATTAAGTTGAAACTTAGTTTCTCGAACAAATTTCATACTGTAAGTGTATGACACATTTTTCATTTGGGACCTCATAAAGTTTACACATATTTACTGGATCCTTATAGATATCTGAGTAAATACAGCAATATTTGTGTATCCATATGTTGGTTGAAATCAACTTATTAAAGCCCTCAAGACTCTAACAAACAAGATTAGGACATCATTATATGAGGTATATTACTGATAAGATAGCTATTTAAAATCAGGAATCTTGGCCTATAAATAACAGAGTTATAAGCCAAAATCCGAAGCAACCTCGTTTTTTGATATAGGGTGTTTTTTTGCTGTATAGAACTTTGAAATGGAGATTATTTTTTTAAATTGACATGAAATTTACTTTATTGGAAAGATAATCTTTTGACATTATAATTTAAATATGACTTCTGGCATATGCCCTCCATGAATGACTCGGACGTACGAGGGCGGTTCGGAAACTTCTCAGCCTAGAACAAAAAGCGCGGTAAAAACACAAAAAAGTTTAGTGTTTTGAAACTTCCATCTGTGACATAAACACATGTTAAATTTCTTTTCGATCTGCCAACTTCTTCATATAGAAACAGGTTTTCAAAAAAAGACGCATCCGCAATTTTTTTACAATGGAAAAATTAGAAATTCGTGGTATCATTAAATATTTAAAGGGAAAAGGTTTATCGGGACAAGAAATTCATAATTATATGGTGAATGTGTTAAGGATGAACCAGGTATTAGACGTCCAAAAACAGCAACAACAACAGAAATTGTAGCCAAAGTACATGATCTGAAATCATGGGCATCTCAAATAAAAGAGTCCATTTTAGTTTGCATGAAGAACTACATATGAAACAGCTTTTTGCCAGATGGGTGACGCATTTGGTAACAGTCGACCAAAAATGAAAATTAAAAATTTTCAAGCTTGTTTGGATTGTTTTAAGAAAAAAAAAATGTTTTTTAAGCGTCGTTTTTTTGAAAAATATTTTTTTTTTTTAAATTTTCGACCAAAAACTTTCTTTCTTTTTATCGAAAAATTTGTTTCTTTATAATAATTGTTAATTTTCGTTACTTATATTTTATTTATAATCATAAACATTGCCATTTAAATATATTTCTAATTAACTATTTCTATTTAAATTTTTTTTAGCTTTATAAAAGATCCAAAATATCCTCTGCTCAAAAAGTAGCCAACATCATTGTACCACTACCTTTTACCAGTCACATAGAGCCGGAATCTCGTACTATAACCATAACATTTTCATCACATAAACAACCCATATCCGGTTATCTAAGGCTAAACCTAGAAACAGATGAACAATTCTATCCTAATGAAATAGTTGGAAAATTTTTTCCAGGACCCCAACAACACACTACAATACCAAAGAACCTGTTACGTGAATGGTATGAAAGAAAACTCCTAAGCGCACCTGAAACTGCTCAATCAGCTTTATTAAACTCAAATTCCGACACTGACTCTGAAAGTGATACCGAAAAACTTGAAACAGCACTTAGTAAAACTTGCACCTTTCAGGAAGATCTTTTGCAATTCTGTGATCCTTCAGAGTTGGAAAATAATCCAAGACTTAAAGTTCTACATTCTAGATATTTGAAAAATGATGCCAGAACTAGAGATTTAAAATTTATACCCATGTTGGATCATGAATTAGAGTTTGAATGGGAAACCCCGCAGGCGGTTATAGATGCGGGCAACTGGATGGATCCCATAGATTTGCATAAGCATGAGGGTAAGAAATATTTGCGGAGTCTTTATGAGGCCATACAAAATCAATGCAGTCGTCTGACTAAAGTGGTAGAGAGTCGCGAAAATCTATTGTTAAATGATGAGCCCATAAGTTGGGCTGCTTTTTTTCAAACCATCAAATTAATATTCCAGCCTAGGCTTAATTTGAATGCTGATAAGAATTTGTCTTTTGGCTCCTGCAAACCGACTATGTCTTTAGAATATGCTCAAAACTTTAAAATTATTTGTAATATTATAAGAGCCACTGGCATACCGGTGAGAATTAGCAATACCGATGATACTGACAGGAGGGGTAGGAGCTCACCGGAATCTTCAAATGTATTTGTATTGCAAAGTAAGTTGAATACTTTTAATTTAAAGATGTTGTTGGTAAATATTTAATGCAGGGTGTTTAAATGTTTTGTAGACTTAAAATATTCCAACGTAAGACCATTCATTGCAGTCAGTTATAAGGATAAATTTGGTCGTACTATGACTGCAGAGGGATCAAATCCTACCTGGAATGAACAGCTAATATTGCAGTTGAGGTAATTATATGTTATAGAAATAGCTTTATTTTTATTAAAACCTTTTCTTTACTTTCACTTTGGAAAATCAAATCTTGTAACGTTAATTTAACCGCCTTTTACTTAATGCAAATGGATTAAACTTTGCAGGCATACATATTCCCGATGACAATACACGAATACATGGGCGTAGCCAGGGGGGGCAAAAAGTTTTTTTTTGGTAAAATTCTTTTTTGACTGCCTTCTATTCAATGCAAATGGATAAAACTTTGCAGGCATTCACCAGGATAAAATCCGTTACAAGATTTGATTTTCCGAAGTGAAGCTAAATAAAAGCATTTAAAAACAACGATTTTGGCTGTTTTTAACGGGTTCCGATCGCAAAAAAAATTTTTTTTTCTTATATGTCTGAAGGTGATCTTTAATATTAGCGTTAGACTTTGTGACATTTTTTTGGACATATGCCGTCGACCCGGTTTAATAAACATCCTTCCATTCCGATTTATACGCTTAATCATATTTCCTTCCTACTTCACTAAGGAAAACAATAGACCTGGAATAGAATTTAGCAAATTTTAATATTTTCGAGTAGTCTTCGAAAAACTACGAACTGTGACGTTAACAAATAAAATGCAATTTGAATTGTGCTGTGACGTTTGTTAAGTGTTCATCATTTTACAACATAAAAAGCTATTCATTACTAAAAAGTAAAAAATAAATAAATAAAAAAAAATTTTAAGAAACGCTTTTCTTTACCTTAATATATTGAAACGTGAAGACAAAATAAATATGAATTCTAAAAAAATCGACTAAAAGTAAAAAAATAAGAACATTTCAAGCAACATAAACTTTTAAATCAAAATGGAAAAAATCTCACACATCCCTTAAAGAAAAGCGTGGGGCGTCCATACCAACCTGAACTTAAAAAAACATGACTGCCGTGAGTACATTTTAATATTTCAGACCGAAAGAAATACAACCAATCATGTTTAAAGCTACGAATTTTCAATAATTGAGCATTTTGTAGTTTGGACGTGAGAGTGCTTTACACAGACAGACAAACGGACATGGCTGAATCGACCTAAAATTTCATAAGGATCAAGAAAATGTATACTTTGTTGGGTCTTAGATGAATATTAACAAAGTTTCACACGGAATGACAAACGTAATATAACGTCATTCACCACTCTTGGTGGTGGAGGGTATAAAAATATTGTTCTGCACTATTCATTGATGTTTCTCAAGCCTTTAATAAGGTGTGGCATGAAGGCTTAATAAATAAACTGCAGCAAAATTTGCTGGAAAGCTACATTATTAGCTGGAAGTTTATTTTTAAAAAAAGTGATTTTGTAAGTTCTGGTCAACCAAATAATGCTGGAGTATATATTTCAATTGGAAATACATACTGCTAAACGAGTATAACATTAACCTTACGTAAAAAAACTTGCCCTGCAATTAAAATAAATAATAAAATAATTCCTCAACAAGCGAATGTAAAATATCTCGGTATACGAGGGCGTTTCGGAAACTTCTTAGCCTAGAACAAAAAGCGCAACATAAACAGAAAATAGTTAAGTGCTTTGGAAACTTCCATCTGTACTATGAATACATGTTAAATTTCTTTCTTCTCTGCCATCTCCTTCATATAGAAACAGGTGTTAAAAAAAGACGCAACCGCGATTTTTTTTTACAATGGCAATATTATAAATTCGTGGTGTCATTATATATTTAAATGAAAAAGGTTTATCGGGACAAGAAATTCATAATGATATGGTGAGTGTGTTAAGTGAAAGTGCTCCTTCATATGCAACAGTAAAAATTGGGTTGCTGAATTTAAACGTGATTGTACAAGCATTGAGGATGCACCAGGTAGTGGAAGTCCAAAAACAGTAACAAGAACAGAAATTGTAGCTAAAGAGCATGATCTGGTATTAACTGATCGACGAATAAAAGTGCGTGAAATAGGTAATATCATGGGCATCTTAAATAATCGAGTCCATTTTAGTTTGCATGAATAACTACAAATGAAAAAGCTTTTTGCCAGATGGGTGCCGCATTTGTTACAGTCGACCACAAATGCATAAGAATGAAAATTTCTCAAGCTTCTTTGGATTGTTTTAAGAAAAATAAAATGGATTTTAAACATCGTTTCATAACTGTTGATGTAACATGGATCGACCACTATACTCCAGAGACAAAAGAACAATCCAAGCAGTTAACTGAAGCTGGAGGTAGTGCCCCAAAGAAGGCTGGTTTTTTGGGACTTCAAAGGTATTTCATTGATTGACTATCTGTAGAAGGATACAACAATAAATTCAGAGTACTATTGCAACATTTTGGATTGAGTAAGAATTCGAGAAAAACGCCCTGGCTTACAACACAAAAAAATAATTTTTAATTAAGACAACGAACCAGCGTACAAGAGTGTTTTAACAATGGCTAAAATCAACGAATTAAAGTACGAGTTGCTTGACCACCCACCTTGTTCTCCTGATTTAGCTCCCAGTGACTTTTACCAGTTCCCAAATCTAAAAAATTCCAAGCGTTTTACCTCAAATGAAGATGCAATTATAGTTGTAAACCACTATTTTGAAGGCCTGGAGGAAAACTATTTTAATCAAGGAATAGAATTGCTATAGAAGCTTTGGACTAAGTGTATTAAAGTTTAAGAGATTATATTGAAAAATAAAAATGTTTTTGAAAAACTAACTATTCTTCTAGGCTAATAAGTTTTCGAACCGACCTCGTACATCTTGATCGACGCTTAACATGGAAAAGTCATATAGAATATAGAGGCAAAATTAATCCAAATGAAAGTTATTCAAATAAATTGGCCCATTCGCAGAAAAACTCCGTTCTTAGCTTGGACTGTAAACTCCTACTCTACAACGCTATTCAAAAGCCAAACTTGTGCTATGGTATTCAGTTTTGGGGCACTGCCGCCGTCTTCAACATAGAAAAAATTCAAAGGCGCCAAACAAAATTCTGCGAACTAACAGGACCGCCTCTTGATATGTAGAAAACTCGAATATTCACAAAGACTCCAATGTACCATCAGTTCAAACCGTGATTCAAGAATATTCAACAAAATATTTAAAAAGACTTGAAAGCCACCCAAGCGCGCTTGTTCGAAATCGTCTAGATGATGCTGGTCGTATCCAACTAATGCAGCATTTAACCGAATAGAAGAGCGCAAACATCCAGTATGAGACAAACCGTGATTTTAACATCTTATGTCCGGCAATGGTCGGACATACATACATATTTATTAGATTAAGATTTGATTATTTATTGTTAGTTCATATTATTAACTCTTCATATCTATTAACATTTTTCACAATTCCAGCGGCAGGTTATCCGATCTGCATGATGACCTAAGAATCTCTCTGTACGATGAGGTGGTAGAAAATCAAATAAATGATGATTCAGCCCTAAAGAATACGGACATTTACCAAAGAATACTAAACAATTGGTTGGGAGAATATCGCATACCCATCAATGCCATATTAACACAACAAAAGGTTGTATAAAACTTTCACTGAATGCAAAACAGCAGTAAGAAATTTCTCTTATCCCCTACAGATAGATGGAGTTTTCGAATTGAGCTCACCCAAAATTATTGTCGGCTATAAAAGACCTTCCTTGGAAAATATTACCACAAATGCCGAAACGAATATCATAATAGAACAATTTCCAGAAGTTAAGGAAACTGTTAGATTATGGTGTTTTATTAGTTTGGAACCCATGTTTGAGTTGCCCTCGGTAAATACCAAGTGTCTGGAATGTGCAGAGTTAAATGAGGTGAAACAACATCTCAGCAATTGGAGTTTTCAAGCTTTGGAAATGCAGCCACAAAGATTTATGGAGCCTTTAGTATGCTCGGCAGAGGGTAAACGTTTGTGTGTTACCAGAATTTTGCAAGCCATAGCGCCTCCCATAGAGGCTAGTGAAAATTTGCTGGACAGTGCTTGCAGATTTGTGTCGTTGTTAGCAATGCCAAAGTTTTATGATCCCTGCATGAAGTTTACAGGAGTATGGTTGAATAATCAGGTAAGCTAAGAAGTTTGAAAGATATTTATGATGAACAAATTACTTGCGGATTTTAATTCTTTAATATTTTTAATAGTTACTATTGGACACCACCTGGGGTTCTGCTAAGGATTTGGGGGTTTTACTGTGCAACTATTTATTGTATTTGGGCTTGCAAAGTTGCTTAGTTTTAGGCACAGCTTATGCTTATGGAGAGTGCTCATTTGTTTGTTATGCCAATGAAGACAATGAAATGTTTTTCATAGATCCTTGTACAGGCAAACGTTATGCTTTGAAAGATGTATTTTGTCCTTTGCAAACAATTAAAATGGTGATAACGCCAAATAATGTGAGTTTACATGTAAATAAAACATTTTCTGTTAATTGGAATTGAAACTTTATTTCAAAAAGTTTTATTTAAACATACAAACGGAATCACGAGTCTCCATGATGAATTACAACTGGAATGATACATCCTGCTGGCTGCCCGGCTTTACTAAGAAAAATCCCGCACCTTTGGGTGGTTTCCAGTCTCTAGTTTATAAATATCGTTTGTCCGACAACATGGCAGAGCTGAAATATAATATTGAGAGGAAAATTATGAAAAAGATTAGTGCCTGGCGCACTATGCGGAAAACTATTTGGAATAGGTGGGTAGAGATTGTTTAATTTTATTTATGTGTTTTAATATTTCATTGCTATTAGAGCTTTTCAACCATGCTTGTTGACAATTTTACAAAATATGGAACAGAGTGTTACATTTGGATCGGGTTCCTCTTATGAGGAGTTGAAATACAATAATATGTTAACAGCGGAGTTTCCCAATTATAAAGTGAGTAAAGTTTTTATAGAACTGACATTTTTGGTATTACAAATTATTTTTGAATAGTTTTATGAGATAAAAGCTAAACACGCATTTGAAAGGATTTTTAAAAAAACCTTTTGTTGATTTTTTAAATAGAATTCTTTTATAAGAAAAGTACTTTTTGGTAAAAAAAACTTTATGTGAAAATAATTATTAGTTTTACAACTACGATTTAAATACGATTATTGCTATATTCTTTTAAATGAACTTATTTTTGAGATAAAAGCCAAAGGGCTTTTTAAAAAAAAATTTTATGTAAAATAATTAGCTTTAAAGCTTTGTTGAGCTTTAAATGGATTTTTGTTTTGATTTTTTTAATAGACTTTTATTTGAAGACTTTTCATAGTTTTTTTATGAAATAAAAGCTTAAAACGCTTTTTGGTAAAAAACAACTTTTATGTGAAAATAATTATTAGTGGTCTACAACTATGCTTTAAATAAGACATTTGTTGCTTTCTGTTAAAGGAACTTATTTTAAGATGTTTAAATGGTTTTTTTTCGAAATTAATTAGCTTTAAAGCTTTTAAAGCTTTTGTGATGTAATATTTTTTAAACTAAACTTTAAAAAGGAGTTTTGAAGAAGCTTTTAACTACAAATGGTTTTTGAACAAAAAGCTTTTATGTAAAATGTGATTTATGTTATGTGTTATAAAATGTGATTTATGGACTTAAAAAATCAAGAAAGTCCAATAACTGCTGTCATATACATATAATTCAACCATATTATTATTTGAACCTATTTCACCTTAATAGATTTTTGGCTTTACCCTTAACTTCAGTTACACAAACTTAAATCAAATTTCGGAGCGTATCAAAACCACCGGTCTGCACTTGAATACCAACAAAAATGTAGAATATTCTTTGGCCGTACATATACATCCGTATCCAAATAATATCTTATCGGTGTGGTTATTTTTGATAACAATTGTGCCGGCTTAAAACGAAATGGAATGTAATCAAATACAGTCGTAAAAATAGAAAAATACGAAAATAAAAATAAATTTATAAAAACTATCATTGTGACTTTTTTTTTTCTGTTGATGGAACTGCAATTCATTATTATTCATGGAATTTTCTACGATATATAAACCACTTAAACTTTTGTATGAACAAGCAAGTATGTATGAATGTAGAACGGAATAAATAAATGCATGAATGAATGAATGAATATATAGTATGACTAGTTATTGAAGTGAGTTGCCATTAAAACCAATTCATCATTCAATATATAATTCAGGGATTTATGTAGGAAACTCACTAAAGAAAGGACAGCACATTATTTTCAGTGAAATAGTAAAAAGTTTGTTAAACGTTTTTGTTAATTAAACAAAAAATCCTTTAAGTAAACGAAATTAGCTTTTTTAAATTGGTTTGGTTTAGAACGTTATCCGTGGTCTCTTTTATAAAGTTTCCACTGTTTGTGTTGAAATAAAATGAATTGCATGAAAGAATGTAGAAATATTTATTTGATGAAATAAATGTCTTTCATTTGCCACTCATCTACAAAATGATTAATTTGTAAAACTAATCATGCTGACTGAATATGTGAACTGTGTGCATGACAGTGTATTAATTAGGGTGGTTAAAAAAACTTATAGCGTTTAGAAATGGTTTTTAAAAATGAGCAATTTTTTAGAAAAAAACAATCTTTAAAAAAACATTAAGAATTGTTTTTATATCTCACACCTTGTCTTACAACGCATTTCTGCATGTGCAAACAACTGCACTTATTCACTCGAGACCCTTTGGGGTCTATTGTGATTTCATGAAAGAATATAGTAAAGAAGAAATATTAACGCTATAAAGAACACACTTTCCGGCCTCTAGCGACCAGTTTTTTTCTCGTCATGTTCAGCAAAGAAACGACTGACCACACAAATGAACTCATGTCTCTGCAATATGTTTTATTGATATCCTCACACATTCTACAAAAATCGAGAGTGCTGTTGCTCCATATGCATATTCTAGACCTTATTGAACAATGTAAGTCTAACCCGTTACAATCCTAAAAGTAACTTGGTACCTGCTAAATCTAAATTGGGCCATATGGCCCCTGACACCCTACATTCCATTCTGTTACTTCAGGGTTGCTTTAAAAGCTTACTACTTATAGCGTACTCATAGATTACTACACCACTTCCAATTGTATTTTAAGAATATCCAATCATATTTCAGAATATTCTTATTGTATTTCAGAAGTTTTAAATTGTTTTTTAGAACTTTCCAATTGTATTTCTGAATTTTTTAATTGTATTTCAAAAATGTCTAATTAAAATACAAATGGAAAATTCTAATTGAAATAAGTACAAGGTGAAAATTTTAAAATACGATTGGAAATTTCTGAAATGTATTTAGAAAGTTCTAAAATACAATTGGAAAATTTATGAAATACAATTGGAAATTTCTGAAATAAAAGATTGGAAATGGTGTAGAATCTTACTAATTAGACCTTCTCTTTTGCATAAAGAACAGTGATTATGTGACAAAACACTAAAAAATCAAAGCTGGCGTACCAAAGGTAAGTGTTATCGCACCAACACATGACTTTATACTAATTTAACAATTTCATCATGGTGGCATCTAGAGAACTGGATAATTATTACAGACGTGTCGAATTGTGGTTGTGAAATGGTGATTTCGTGTAAATGAAAGCAAAAGTAAACATGCACGTTTGCTATTAGGATAGGAAATTGCCCACCTGCACTCAGAAAAAAAAATACAGTTGGGCATGTTAACTACAACTATTTCAACATTTTTAAACATAAGATCTGGTTAAATTACCATTCACATGTTTGTTTATGTTTATGGTGACCAGTTTTATGATGAAACATTATACCATATTATGTTGTTCTCTATCATAATCAAAGAGCAACAAATTATGATAAAATTCATCATAAACATGATTGCAACAAATATATACTATACTATATATTTACTACAATATGATTGCTATAAACATATGAATCGTAACTTAACCATACTATGGTTACCGCAATCATAATGATAATTACAATGACCATAATATTGTTGAACAACTTGTAAACATGTTGACATTGTTATGGCAAACATGTGCAACTATATTTTTTCTTTGCGTGTGTTTAACTTAACAACGTTGATATAACACAGTTTAGTCATGTCACATACTATGGTATTCACAAGGAAAAACGTCGCTATCAAGAGGCCAAGTGAGTCCATATAATACTAAAATCGTCTTATCTGCACTGGCTTATCAACAACCAAGCTAAATTAAGCACTGATTGTAAAAGCTATCCAATATGAGAGTGTTTAAAAATCAATTGGAATTATGGAATTCAATAATAGTACATATTGACCTTTTACAAAAATCCCAATACAAAATTTTTAGGACCCTGAAGGGATATATGTATGTATGTATTTAGGAAATGAATACATACGTAGAAACTTAAGAGTGCCATTGGTTAAAAGACAATTTCGAAAAATCCGTCAAGATACATCTCGAAATTGCAACAGCATACGAAACCGCTTGCAACATTAATTACTAGAACTCCTTGTTATTGGCCTCGTGAAGCTCAAACCACTAATCAAAGAGGCATTTGTCCATCATGTCTCTCTCAATTGAGAACAAATAGTTTTTATTAATAAGAATTGAGTAACACTAGCCAACAAGGTTTTTGACTGAAGCAGCCTAATATCTTTCCTAGTGTAATTTGGTGGGCTGAACTCGAATCTGTAATTGATTTTTCTCTATAACGTCAGGTTTTCGAGATATATAAAAAAAATTTATTTATTCGTTTTTACATAAAAAATCATTAGTTTACTTAAAAATCAATAAATATTCAGAAGTGAATGGCGTTATTTGAACGTCGTTTGTATTTTGCTGGTTCAATTTCACGTATTAGAGTCCAGCAATAGTCTCCTAGCATGCTTTCATTCAGCATTCAGCATGAGTCGCTAAATGACGTTCATCATCAGCTTTATACAAACTACCACTGCTGGTAAAAGATATTTCGGACTCACTGCTGCTATCACTAGGATTGATTGGTAATGTATCATTTGGTGTACGTTGAACTGGTTTGGAAACGGATGGGACATTCGCGTATGTAATATTTATAACTGTGATATTGAAGTGTCAGTATTGTTTGTTTTAAATTATTGCCAAAAGGAGATACAAAATGAACAAGACGTGATAGGTAATTTTTTTTGCCAGATTCGAATTCAGTGCACCCATATTAAATATAAAACATGCTTTGTTTCTGCAGTCAAATTTTTTTCCCAAATTTGTAGACCAGTGTAATTATTGTAAAGTGAATGAAGTCAAGGCAGAACCCATAAACAATTGAAAAGTTTATTACTTTTCTTGCATCAGAATCAAGTGTGTTATGACGGATCGAGTATTAGGACGATGTTCGAGTCCCTCAATCTTATGCAAGATTCTAAAGTGACCCTCTTGCAATGATTTAACTAAAGCTGAGTCCTAATTTATTTGTGGTTACTACAAGCATAAATTTCTCAATGTGCAAAATGTAGGATGATATTTAAAGGCACCTGAGATGTGATTCTTTAGCAAACAGCCGAGGCTTCCCATTACTTCCAAAAATTTCCACCTACAGTGCAACCATAACTTCCTGATATTCTTTAGTTATTGTGGGGTTTGAGACCACATTTAAGTTTCTTTTAAGTTTCTTCTATAGTTATATTTCCGAGGTATTTTAATATTAAGATTTTATTGAGATATTTGTAAAATCCTAAGGATGATGTAGTAAGTTGTGATGGTCAGCAGCCACCATTAAACAATAAATATTGTAAAATTATGACATTATTACGAAGACAATTTTAAGACTTTGGGAGCAACGAACATCTACCAAATCGAAAATAAGTTTTACCCTACTGTGTATATGTTGCCAAAACAAAAGAAATTTATTATAATTTATTATTGAAATGAAAAACAAAACCTACAATAAAATAAAATCTCCTTGAACTTTATGGTTTTATTGTGTTGTAAATAATTAGATGTCAATGAAATATTGAAGTAAGTCCTTAAGATTTTTCTGGCAATTTGAATAAAGACAACCACAATGCCAGCTGTTTAATGTACATACATATATACATATCGTGGCTATCAGGTTATTTTAAGCAGTGCATTTAAAGTTTAATAAAAAGAAAACTAACAGGAACTTAAAAAAGTAATTGAAGTCATTTGAAAGAAAAAATGTTATAGTCTAATAGACAAAAAATGTACACGTCCCAGCTTATTTTATGCAGATTTTTACTGCACCAAAAGCTTAATGGAGCGTTGTTGGTTGTTGGTTTTTATTTTTTTTCGACTTCTATTAATAATTTATGTTGCATTGTGCTTTATATTTTTAAGGTCAAGAGTCAATTTAAAGTAGTTCAAATGAGTCCGCGTACAATGATAGAACAACGAGAATAGGTTTTAAATCATTTCCAAAACGGCCACTTACAGCGAAAAATAGCAGAAATCTTTAACATTAAAGCTTCTACAGTCCAAAAAAGTCAGTGAGCACTTCAACCATGAAAATCGAGTGTATAACAAAGGCAGAAAGGCACAAAGTAAAATCCTCAATGAGCATGATGTTGCGACACATATTAAGAAAAATGGCAAAACCAAGGCTATCAGTTTCACAACTGGTCTACGAAGTTGAACTGACCTGAGCAAACAATGTTGCCTTGAAATTAATCGTCATGTTTTATATCAACATGGTTTTAATGGTCGTATTGCATGTCAGAAAATGTTTCTAAATCCGAAAAACAGTCTGTGCTGGCTAAATTTCGGCAAAGAACATGTTTTCAAGGAATCTGCAGTTTTAAATTCGGCCATCTTCGTCGATCAATTCGCAAGACAATAGTGAAGCATGGTGGTGGCAACGTTTGGGCATGTATATCAACTGCTGTTACTGGGAATTTAACATTTTTTCAAGCAACCATGGAAAAGTATTAGATTCTGAAGGACAACTTGTTGATAAACGCGAAGAATCTGGCTACAAGATCAGATATTCGATTTTAAAGCACAAATCGGTTATTGTGCAAACGTGGCTAATATATAACTGTCCACATTAGATGACATTGCCACCATAGTCTCCAGACTCTAATGTTATCCAAAATATCTGGTAAATTTTAGAAATCAGCTTAAGAAACCATAAAATTTCTAACAAGTGTTTAAATATTTCGCCGAGTATTGCCCAAAAACTGGTCGCATCTATGCCAAATCGACTAAAATCTGTTGTAGATAATAAAGGCTATTTCACGAAATTTTAAATCGTCTAATTGCCAGTTTCAATTTCAGGTTTTCGAAACCCATATGTGCCTGCACAAAATAAGCTGTTAAATGTGAAAAAATTACAATATTTTTTTAGTTTTAATATATTTAAATGTGCATTTTTGCAAGAAATTATTTTTTCTTTGGAATGATGCCAATTACTTTTTTAAGTTTTTGTTAATTTTCTATCTATGGCGCTTTAAAAACAAAAACAAAAAAATAAAATGCACTGCATAAAATTAGCTCAGAGCCACTGTGCATATGATCCAAAAGCAATTTCCCATTGCTGTTTTGCAATGTATTTAAATACGATTTATAATATATTTATTACGTTTTGCAGATGATGCTGGTCAAGTGGCCTTCACAATTGTGAGTAATAATTTTGGCAGTAATATTTAAGTAATTTCCGGCAATTTATTACAAGCTTTTGTCAAATATTCTCTGAAAATGGTCTAAAGAGTCTGCTATTTGCACATATATAACCGTAGTTCGAAAAACTTTAAAGAAAGAAGTCTGGAGCAATCATAACGATGTCTTGGTACACGAACGAAATATGTATCAATCGCACAATATTGTCTTAATATTGATTTATTTTAAATTTATTTGTATCATTTTAAAACGAGTATAGAAGAGTAACTTGTCATTTTCATTTCCCAAAAGGTGGAAGAGTCATATTTCACGTACAAAATTCCTCTTAATACATGATAATATGTAAAAATATTTGCCCAAATTTCCATAAAAAAATTAATAAAGAAACTAATAACATAATAATCCACTGACACATTTTCTATTTCATAAAATCCATAAACATTAATTTGATAACCCAAGAATTCTAATTATTACAAGTCACATAAAACAAACACTGGTTAATAAAATTATTTTTACAACACTTGTAACATTTTAAAACATAAAAACAAAAACAACAAACAAAAAGTCATAAAATTTTTGTGAAATTTAAATGTTTGCATCAGCAGCCTTTTTCAACAAAACAAAAATACGACATTTTAGGCACTGAACAGTGAAACATATGTATGTGTAAGTAAAAGCGGAAACTGAGAGTGTGATTGTCTGAAAACTGTAACAACATTAAATTGTTTATGAAGGATAAAAACTAATTAGGGTTGATACGATTTCATTATAACGTATTGTTACCTAATACTCGTAGTGTAATATAAGAGAAGCAAAAACACAATCAACCAACATTGTTTGAATACAACACGAATATGTGAGCGTGTTTAAAAAGCAATATTTGCTGTTTTCGTATCCTTTTAACATTCAACATGATACGAATAGAACCCATATGCCACAATGCAGATGGAGTTTCGAAAATTGTTGTGTCCTTCCTATACTTTTGTATGCGCAGTAACGTTTATTAAAAATTTGAAAACAGATTAAACAATAAGTGTAGGGATTGTATAACATTTTGTTAATTTAATCACTTTCTCTGTTTTCAAATGGAGGCGGATGGAGTTTATTCACATATTTGTAAAGGCTTTTCAGAAAAGAACTTTGTTTTTCAAAACAAAATAAAATAAAATAAAGAATTTATAAGAAAATCATAATTAAATATTGGCAATATGAATGTTTGGTAATTGTTAGTAAAAGAAAAATTATGTCGGGCAGATGTCCACCACCATCACTTCAATCAAGGTTTTGTTAAATGGATCATGCTTTGTAGAGATGTCAGTAACTAAATTCTGGCCAATTATTGATGTTATGGTTGTCATTATCATGCGGTTGAAATATGTTGGAGCGACATCTCACACAGCCATCGAAATAAAATATGAATTTTATACGAAAATTTTCGATCGCATAATTTCGTGAAACTCTACTCAGTTTAATCGTATGGGATTATTTTAGTAAAATCAACTCGAATATTTTCTATGACTCTTCTGTTGAATTTTGCAAATCACATAGTGCAGCATACAGTTCAACTTGCGTAGGTTGATTTTCAGAAACAAAAATGTTGCAATTTAGCGTATCCAGACAAATATAAATGCGCATCGTCTGGAATAATGAATTTTTAATATGTTTTTAATATGTGGGTGTTCCGACAGACTTGGCGATATAATGCCGGGCTATCAGTCAGAGGGTTGCGGGTTCGATTCCTGCCAAAGACTCTGGGTGTTTTCTGCAGATAACCCAAAAACCTTCACAGTTTGTGCTGTTACTCATATTTAATATTGTAACAATTGTAAAAACTACTACTAAAGTGTAAAAACGTTCATGCCATTTCAATATGTTTCTGTTAGAAAACAAAGTTCTAGCTGAAACTGCCCTTACATACATATATGATAGGATATAATGGGTAATTCAAGTAGAGATACTTTTTCTAATAGCCTTTTTTGGACAGATCTCGTGTGAGTCGTGTCATGCTGTCATTTTATTTTTGTTTAGTATTGTTTGGCATTTCATAATGGAAAGACTTACCCCTGAACAACATTTACAAATCGTTCAGTATTACGAAAATTCACGTTCTGTGAGGAATGTGTTTGGTGCACTTCGCTCAACTTATAGTCAACATAATCGCAACACCATCACCTATTTTGAGACCCAGCATATATTATTGGATAATATTTGGCCGAATAGACCACGTTTAGCACGATGTGAAGATGTTGAATCATCGGTCCACATTTCTTTAAAAATGATGCCGATGCGAACGTAACCGTCAATGACGACCGTTATCGTGCCATGATAACCAACTGAAATTGATGCCTGAAATTGAAGCTCGTGATCTCGGCAACATTTTGTTTCAGCAAGACGGCTCTACTTCACACACGTCGCATTAATCAGTGGATTTTTTGAGAGAACATTTCGGTGAGCACATAATTTCATATTTTGGGCCGGTCGATTAGCCAACAAGATCGTGTGATATCACACCGTTAGACTTTTTCCTGTGATCATATCTAAAGTCTAAAGTTTATGCGGGCAAACCCGCTTTTATGCAGGCCTTGGAGGAAAACATCACGCTTGTTATTCGCCAGTTACCAGACGGAATGCTCGAACGAGTCATCGAAAATTGGACTCACCTAATAGACCATCTACGACATAGCAACGGTCAACATTTGATAGACATAATCTTCAAAAAATAAATGCCAAAGAATGTTCTTTCAAGTGATACTAAACATTCCGCATTAAATTTGAATTTTCTGTGTTGTTTTCTTTAAAAAAATAGGGAACCTCGAAATGAATCACACTTTACAGTGCTAAAACCAATTTTGATATGGGGAATGATATTTAATACTTGCAGTAATCTAGAGTTGCAAATAGTTTTTTAACATACACGAATTTACATACAGAGATGACTGTCAAATTATGAATTTGAGAACGGTCAAACCTTTACAAACATGAGATCTCATAATTTTTCGAAAGATTAACGTAAATTTAATTTTTAGTAATAAATTTTAGGATGTTGTCAAGTTTTTTAATTATAAAATAGTGAACAAAAATTTATTCAATTAAAGGTTTTCAATAGCCTTAATTATCATTAATCTAAGGCTTTAATCGCATTGTTTATATATTCTTAGGTTAGATTTAATCGTAGTTTTTTTTTACTATCTTAATATTTGCTTAAACCCTAGTGCTCTTATTCATAAAACTTACAACAGGTTTATAAGAGGTTTATAAAGCAAATTTCCATACAAAATTTTCTTTATAAACCTGTTATGAACCTGTTGTAAGGTTTTAGGCATAAGGGGTTATGTCTTTATATATTGTTACGGAATTGTATTTCAATTTAAATTTAACGACTGGTATCAACATACAGTATGTTTAGCAACATTTGCATTAGGAGAAGTTTCCAGTTACAAACATTGTAAATAATACGCAGTATGCCAACATTTAGTTTAGAAAGGAACTTTCCAATATCATTTCTAGATGTTGTCGGAAATTACTAGAAGATGGCGCTATTGTATAAATAAAGCAAACAGGGCCACTCAAAAATTACTTAGTTATGAGTCATCATTATATCAAAGTGTAATTTAAGTTTGTTAAAGTAAACGGTAAAAGCGGACCTACACTCTTCAATTCTGACTCGTTAAGGCAAGTATATTTGGATGAGAAGGGAAAAGAGATTAAAAGGGGTACAAACTTGACGGTACTAGTCAATTTTCTTATTTCCTTTTGTTTTTTTCTTTCATACATGTTGATTTTGCAGTAAAAAATAAGAAAATTTAATTGACGAGTGTGAATGAAATGGCAAGTTCAAAAGAGAATTGAACAAAAAATGGTCAGCTAAAACTGAAGAGTGTGAAACAAGACTGGTAAAAAACAGAATATTTCTTTAAACTGGTTTTTGTGTACATTTGTATAAATAAATATTCGTTATATTATTTTTATACTAGTTGAGGCTTTTATTTTGCAACCAAAGGAATTAGGTTTATTCAGAGGAAGTAAACCACAATTATTAAAAGGTAAAAACGTAACAATATAGTTTTTATTAAGCTTTAAACGTAAATATTTGTATAGTCTAGACTTAGCTGCAATCGTAGACTTTTCTACAACCCTCAATTTGCTTTAATTTATTATTTTATAGGTCTTTTATGGTCCAATATTAGCTTTAATAAATTGCCTTTAATCGTAGGTCTTTCTATAGCATATTTTTAACGTTAATCGTAGGTCTTTCTATGGCGTATTTTTAACGTTAATCGTAGGTCTTTCTATGGCGTATTTTTAACGTTAATCGTAGGTCTTTCTATGGCGTATTTTTAACGTTAATCGTAGGTCTTTCTATATTAGCTATTAGCTATAACCCTAGGTCTTTCAACAGTCTTAAGGAATTTTTAATTGTTGGTCTATATATAGTCTAAAATTTGCCTTGCTTATAGGTCTTTCTATATTATACAATTAGCTTTAATCGTATGTCTTTCCATATCCTCATATTATCTTTAACGTAAACTCTCTGCATAGTCTATAATTTGCTTTAATCGTAGATCGTTCTACAGTCTTAAATTAGCTTAAATTTTGGGTATGTTCATAGTTTATAATTAGCTTTAATCGTAGGTCTAATATGCTAATATGTATGCTCACATATGTAAATGTATGTATTAATAATATGCTTGTATTGTTTAAACATAAGATTTAGAGAGTATTTGGCATTCAGCTTAATGAATCTAATTTCTCCAAACACAAATCTTAAACTCCTAACTCCATTACAGGTTCATTCCTAATATCTAGGTGGATATTATCAAATTAAAATTCCTTTTTATACCGGCCACAAAAAAGATAAGAGGTATTTTGGGTTTGTCATTCTGTTTGTAACACATTGAAATATTGGTCAGAGAACCAAAAAGTCTAAATGGTCTGAGTCCTTATAAGATTTTAATACGAACGAAAAAAAGACAAAAGAACAATGAAATTTTTGCCAAACATTCTTTGATCCACCGAAATGTTTGGTATCGAAAATGGATCAAATCGGTCTAGTAGTAGTTTAAATCGATTTCTCATAGCTTATGTAGAAATGTTTTACCGGAATGGCTTTATGGTACGTAAATGTCTATAGAAAAGCCGTATTCATACAAAATTTTGCAAAAATAAGTTTAATACGAAAATCCACTTCCGGAAATCATTTAAATGCGCATAAATCTCTTATGAAAATCACTTTTAAGTTGAAATTCAACTCTAATAATTCGCATATACAAATAAGTCGTTGTACAGAATTTCATAATGATCGGCCCATAATAGGTCATAGCTCCCTTATGAAGACTACGCCCGAAAACTCATTAACCTACAAAAACATCCATATCATTAAAACAGATCAGTTATAAGTATGGAAAATTATACTATTGACTTTTGTGAAAGTTGGTCCATATTAGCAGTGTTGATTTAGCATTTTGTTTCTCGAAAATGCATTGAAATTTAAAAAAATTATGCAAATGCTTTTTTGCATAATTTGCTTTATAAAAAAATTTTTTTTCTCGAATTTCTTTTAAGATTGTGATCTCCGTGATACGTTATTGGTGCGCTGACACCAACTTGATATACCTCAAACTTTATAAAATTACGCAGTTTTTTTTTAATTCTGCGCTTAAAACTCATTTTTATTAAACGGCGCAAAAACCCTATGTAAAATCTTCAAAAAGTTAAAAATTCGAAAAATTTTCTTTTCACTTGTAAACCACATGCAACTTTTCACCCATCAGCGATATGAAATTTTTTTTTGTGGATATATCCTCCAAGTCTAGTGACTATATTTTGTATTGGTTTGGATCTGAGCGCTAAAACCTATTACAAAGAAAACGGAATGGATGAAAAAACTCTTGCAAGTTTCAAGTCGTTTTTTTTAATTTTTTTTTATTTTAGATGACCACCAATTCTTAAGGCGAATACTTTTCAACGTAAAACTTTGCACGTCATATCCTTCAAGTATAGTCATCCAAACCCTGTACAACGTTTTTTTTCAATTCATAAAACTTAACGGAATAAGAGCCATAGTATGTCGGTTTCAGCAGGTGCTTAAAAAATTTGAAATACCCCATATACTCTTATTTGTTCCGCTTGATTTTGCCACACAACAATTTTTAACTCAGTTCAACTAACAAAATCTTACCTTCAGCATATTTTCCATAATCATCGCAAACATATTGAAGTGAAAATTTCAATTTATTATCATTTTATATGTTACACATACACACACACTTTAAGATTTTTAACATCACTTTTAAAAACACAATCCCGCATTTATTTGCAACATGAACAATATGAATTTCAAAATGCCATTAGACACAAATTTTAACCAATATTGAGTTGTTAGAACTAGAACATCACATAAGGATTTGACATGTCACGTGCCAAACTCTATTGATGTTAACGAATGTTATATACATTACACATATACACATACATTTATTACATACACAACACTTATGCAAAATGTATCTATGTAAGTTTATGGATGAATATGTTAGAGCTGACAATAGAGTGTGTTATGAACCTAATATACAAGGAGCATTATTACATGCTGATGTCTATAGAGATGAACGACATATACGCATACTTTGGTTCATAATTCTGTGGCTTTTAGTTTTTTATGTCTTTCTTTTTGTTTTTGTGATTTAATGCCAAAGATGAGGAACGACTTCAATTCATTGAATAGTAGCAGAAATGGAAGATTGAACATAGGCCATGGCAGTCTGTGTTCTATACAGTGAACTTACATGCTTAAACATGCTTACAATTGGTAACAAATACACCAGCAGTGATGGTGAAAATAATAGCAAATTTTGAGTTTTTTAAAAACTTCTTTATGAAAGTAATACTCGTATATATAAGTAGATTAATACAAAATGTTTGCAAATACTGTTAATTTGTAATATTTATAATACAAAATATGTACAATTTGTATTTAAATCCTTGTCAATTTTATTAGATTTTAGCTTTCTTGCATATTGGTAATTATTTTCTTTTAACAAACAAATTTGTATTTGATTGACTACTAAAAGCTGATTAATTCCTTACACTTGTTACTTTATCATATTCCAACTATTTTGCCCATTTTTCTCATCAATATTGTGTATGGTGTGAAAATCTGCCACTTTTTTGTATTGGAAAACGTGTTGTAAGTGTAATTTTCATATAATTTGCATATGAAATATTTCTTACTTTAATCTAAAGTAATATGCGAGTGTATATGACATTTTACTCTATTTCCTATAAATTTGATTTTGTTTCCGTTTTCAAGCTTAACGCTAATCAATACGGAAGACATATTGGTTTTGTCGTTCTGTTGACAGAACATTGGTAAAAATTAAAAAAAATGCAATCTTTAAATTTAGATAATTGAAATACAAATAAGTTAACCTAATTTATTACATATTTTTTTTCTATCTACAGAAAAACCTTTCTACTAAAGCAAATTTTGGTCTATAGAAAGGTTTAAGTTTAACGCTAATTTAAGAATATAGACCTAATTAAAGATAAATATTTACTATTTAAGCTTACATTAAAACTGATTTTAGATAAGAGAAAGACAGATAAGTGAAGCGAATTTAATTCTTTTTTAAGACTTCATGATTAGAGATTTAAGTCTAACAAAGAGCCTACGATTAAGTCTTATATGAGACTATAATATAAAAAGACATACAATAAAAGCTTAGATTAAATCAAATTTCAGACTGAAGTGAATTTAACTTAAGATAAACTATAATTTTAAAAGGCCTACGATTGACTCTAATTCAAAACTTAAAAATATCTACAATTAACTCTAATTACGGACTTTAAAAATGCCTACGATTAACTCTAGTATAAGACTTAAAAACCCCTATTGACTCTAATTTAAGAATAAACAAGTATTTTTAAAATAACGATTGATTCTAATTTAAGACTTTAAAAAAGCCCACGATTAACTCTAATTTAAAACTTAAAAATCCCTATTGACTCTAATTTAAGACTTTAAATGGACCTACAATTCATTCTAATTTAAAACTAAAAAAGTACGATTGACTCTAATTTAAGACTTTAAACGATTAAATCTAATTCAAGACTTTAAAAAGACCTAGGCTTGACTCTAATTTAAGACTAAAAACTCTATTTTAAGTTCCTAAAGTGGCATACGATTTACTCTAATGTAAGACCTTAAAAGGACCTACAATTTACTCTAATTTAAGATTTTAATATGGCAAATGATTAACTTAAATTTCAGATTCTAAACAGGCCTACGATTAACACTAAGTTATGACTTTAATCGACCGACTATTTTAAGACATTAAAACGATCTAAGATTGACTCTAATTTAATACCTTAATACATAATTTAGAACTATAAAAATACCTACGCTGTAATCTAATTTGAGACGTTATAATTAAGTACGAGGGCGGTTCGAAAAATTCTTCGCCTAGAACAGAAAGCGCAATATAAACAGAAAAAAGTTAAGAGCTTTGGAAACTTTCATCTGTGCTATGAACACATGTTAGTTTTCTTTCAATCTGACAACTCTTTCATATAGAAACAAGTGTTTAAAAAAGACACATCTGCGACTTTTTTTACAACGGAAAAATTAGAAATTCGTGGTGTCATTAAATATTTAAATAAAAAAGGTTTATTAAGACAAGAATTTCATAATGATATGGTGAATGAGTTGGGTGAAAGTGTTCCTTTATATGCAACAGTACAAAATTGGGTTGCTGAATTTAAACGTAGTCAGTCATACAAATATTAAGGATGAATTGTTTCTGTCCAAAAACAGCAACAACAACAGAAATTGTAGCCAAAGTACATGATTTGGTATTAAATGATCGACGAATAAAAGTGCGTGAAATAGCTAATATCTGAGCATCTCCACTGATCGACTCCATTTAATTTTGCATGAAGAACTACAGATGAAAATGCTTTCTGCAATATGGGTTCCGCATTTGTTAACAGTTGACCAAAAACGCATAAGAATGAAAATTTCTCCAGCTCGTTTGGATCGTTAAGGGAAAAATAAAATGGATTTTAAGCGTCGTTTCATAACTGTTGATGAGACATGGATCCACCACTGTACTCTAGAGACAAAAGAACAATCCAAGCAATAGACTGAAGCTAGAGGTAGTGCTCCAAAAAAGGCAAAAAACAAAAAACAATTCAATCGGCTGGTAAGGTTACCGCAACGTTTTTTTTTTGGGACTTCAAAGGTATTTCATTGATTGACTATCTGCAGAAGGTTACAGCATTAAGTTATCAAGTCATTTGATACAAGTCGGTCCTGTTTTGTCCGTTTATAAATTGTTATGTACTTTTCCAGTAATGATTAGCTTCGTCTTTACCGATTATAGGTTTTCGTTTCAAAATTGTGTACCCTTATTTAGTATGTGAATAATGACCACTATATTGAAAGCACTAAAAAGTCATTGAAAAGATGCCAAATACAACTGAAGAATGTGTAAACCAGCAAGAAAAGTAAGTACACAAGAACCAAAAACAGTTTTATTAACCTAATTCATCGATTCAATTATTCAGTGACCGATAAAATATAATACTAAAGAAGTCTTGTTATTTTTGTCAAATTTAATTTTATAAGAAAAGCCACTTTTTTATTAAAAATAGATGCTTTTTAAGGACATTAAACTTAATCTGCGTTTAAGTTATAAACCTAACAGCAGAGAAATGTTTAAGAAATTTAGGTCTTCTTTATTGGCTTAAATATTGCTGATATTACGTTTTTTTTTCTATAAACGAAGGAATATCAACATTTGTTTGTTGTTGCCAAAAGAGTTTGCTGAAAAACAAAAAAGAAAAAGAAACGTAAACCACAAAATATTAAAAGCTTCTAACAGCTTATTTAAACAACCTGCAACCACTGAAGTTTTGAAGCAATAATCTTTATCAAAAATTAAGCAAAAAAGTAGTGATTACTTTCAGGGGAAGGTAACCTTAAAAGAAATGTTCAAAAATTGAAAAAAATATAAAATTTTTAAATTAAATTAAATTTCAGCTACAATTTTTAAACCAAATTTTTGTTTGTTTATAATTTTCCTACAGTTTCTAAAGCAAACAAAATCACCAATATTGTTCACTTAAAATGGCTAAAATATCTTATTTAAATGGATTAAAATGCTTCATAAAAACACAAGATGATAATGAGATGAATTTTTCAAATAAGGATAAGGGAACTTCATTAAGAAGAAACACAAAAAGAGTTTTTAAGAAATTTGGCCCTAATTTATTTCAATACATAAATGCTCATCATTCAAAAGGTAAAAGTCAACAATTTATGAATGACAGTCAGCAAGATTTTAATTAATTCTTGAATAGATGTTTAATTCATTTCTTGCTAAATCCAGCAATTTGTGGCAGTTTAAGTTGGTGGTAATTTAATTTTCATAGACAAAAAGCATAAAGTGGAATAAATAATATAAAATCAATTGAGGAGTGCCAGCAAATAATGAAAACTTTGTTATGTTGAATTTAAAACATTCATAAGGAGAAATTTAGTAAAGGGACACACAACACACCCGAGTTTGTCTGAGTTTTTGCCATGTGCCGGTTACAGTGTGTCAATAGACATTTATATACATTTCGAAATACGTATAAAATTCAAGGACATGTAGAACGCCAGCCAGCCAAACAACCACAACTACTACTGCTACAAATAATTGTTGTAGAGAAATGTAAAAGTTTTTGGTTTTTCTTGTACTTTTTATTTTTTATTTTATTTGTGAAAGGAATAATTTTCAGTCAAGGTTAATTTAGGCAAAGAAATGTTTTTATATCTTACTTTACTCTTTTAAGTTTAGTTTAATTTTTAGCGTAGTGAAAAACAAATTAAAATTTGATTAAATTTGTGAAAATTTCATAAAGTTGTTACTGTCATAAAGAGAAAGCGCATTACAAACCCACACAATCGACGAACACCTCTTCCCATACCGCGGCAGAAATAAGTTCTAACAATATGTACCCTCAAAGCCAGCAAAATATGGAATTAAAGTTTGGTGGATTTGTGACGCCAAAAATTCCTACCCGCTCGAAGGCCAACTATATACTGGAAAATTAGCAACGGGTCGTGAGATTCGACAAGGAGAAAGAGTTGTTAAAGATCTAACAGGTCCCTTCCATGGTAGTGGGTGCAACATTGCAATGGATAATTTTTTTACCACCCTTGATTTGGCGGAATATTTGCTATCATTCAAATTGACAATGGTGGGAACGTTGCGCAAAAATAAGGCTTAAATACTTGATATAATGAAGGATAAAAAACAAACTATTGGATCCTCCAAATTTGCCTTCCGGGGAAATGTCACTATGTGTTCATATGCGCAAAGAAAATCAAATTCTGTTATTGCGATATCCACCTTAATTGAGACGATTTGAAATTTCATGGCCAAGTTACCCGGGTACCCGGTCATTGACCGTAGGGTTAAATATTTTTGTTTTCTTCATATTAGCATATCTGTACTCACGACGTATGTTTAATATTTGTAAAGATAAAAAATAATCATACGTGCCGTGGTCAGACATTTTTTATACCCTACACCAAAATAGTGGGGAGGATATCTATATTGGACTTGTGCTGATATTTGTAACGCCCAGAAATATTGGTCCCACACCAACCTTAAAGTATACCGATCGACTTAGAATCACTTCCTTAGTCGATTTAACGTTGTCCGTCCGTCCCTCTGGCTGGTTGTCCATGTAAAGTTTGTGCGCAGAGTACAGGTTGCAATTACGAAGATATTTCAATAAAAGTTGGTACGTAAAAATTTTTTGGCCTAAGGACGGATTGGATTGAAACTGGAGAAAATCGGTCTCTTATTTCACCTGGCCCCCATACAAATGTCCTCCCGAAATTGGGGACCGGTAAGGTCATAAATCTTTGATTTATGCAAGTATGCAAACAAATTTCACCACAAATGAGTAATAAATTAAGCCAAATCACATCTGCAAATTTTGCGCAGATCAGTCCATAATTACTCGTAGCTCCCACTTCCGAAAATCACTTTAAAGAGCATAACTCATTCAAAAATGTTGGTATCCAAATAATATTTAACACAAATATATTTCATATACATACAAATAATTCGGTGCAATTTTATTGTGATCGGTCCCTAATTAGTCGTAGCTCCCATATAAGGTCCACTTCGGAAAATCAAGAGCATAAATCTCTCAAAAATGTTGGTATCCTAATAATATTAAACGCAAATATATTTCACATGTATACAAATAATATGGTCTAATGATCGGTCCATAATTATTCGTAGCTCCCATATAAGGTCCACTTTCAAATAAAATTCAACAAATTATGGGCTAAAGGAATTTTCTAGTGCAATTGCATAACTCATTGTACCAATAATAATACGTGAAAAAGTAAAATGTCTTGTGTGTATCTTGTTGAAAAAATTATATAAATGTTTACACTACGTATGTGTAATATTTTCCTAGAAAAATAATAATCATACGTAGTGTAGTTTGTTTCCTTAATAAGTTGAAGCTTTTTAATTAAATTTTTAAAAACAATAAATAAATGAAATATTCTTGGCAGAATAAACAATATTTTGATGATGAGAAATGGATGTAATATATTTGTATGTTATTTATTGCCCTACCTATAAATATTGAAAATATAACATACAATTACTTTGACTTTAGTTTCAACTAATCATTAACATTTCTTTACGTTTTGCAAAATTATTGTAATTTTTCATATATTTTCTGTATATTTTATTTATTATGGTAATAAATTTAAATGTTTAAAATGTTTCTCAAATAAGTAATAAGTAACAATTATTCGCTGCACATTTGTTGCTGACATCCATTCAAGTTTGTGGTTTTCATTTAATTTTTTTTACACGTGGGTTTTTCACTTAATTGTCAACATTGTAAAATATATTGCTTTTTAGAAACAAACACAACAACAAAAAATAATAATATTAACTTTTTTTGGAATTGAAGCAAATAATTAAAAAGTTTTAAAGCAAGTTGATTTGAGAGAAAGACAAATGGAAAAAGTGAACTAAAAAAATATAAAAAGTAAAAATTGTAAAACTTTGCTAAAAGGAATGTGCGATAAGTATAGGAAGGGATATTGGGATAAAAACTTCTGCTGCTATATTTATTATAAGAATATTTTATCAATTAGTACATATCAACAAAGTGTGAATAATGGCTTAAATTTGGAAAACTCAATGAAAAGAGGTTCATAACTTTAGGGATAACAAAATTTTATTAATTGTTGCCTTGTACTTACTTCAACACCCTCGTAACAGTTTAAAACAACTGAATTTTTTTTTTATTGAAACATGTGTCACCTTAAATCAAAAATTTTCACAATAAATCTTTCTCTTAAAATACTGACTTGCAAGAGAAAAAACCCACCAAATAAAAAAAAAATAAATAAATAAACCATATTTGTCCACTTTGTATTTGAACATAGTAAAGAAATAAATATAAAAAACTAAAAAAAGCTAAAAAGACGTAAAATATAAGTTTACCTTCTATCAGCCTGTTAAGTTAAACTTTTTTATTATTTACAAACCTAAGCACTTGCTTAACTTTCATTGAAGCATTACTGTTCATTGCAACACAAATCACACAGCCTCACAAGGACACCAAAGACCGAAAAGCGAAGGAAAACTAAAGTTTTCTTTTGCTGCAGAAAAGAAAAAACTCAAATAATCCATTTAAAGATTATCGCAAACTTTTTTTTTTCAGCGTTCTTGAAGATGTTTTATATATAAAGAAAACGTAAGTAAGTTTTATTTCTGTCCAACCTTCAATAGATAAAGAGACTGTGATATTAAACTACAAGCACTCGTACATCTATAAGTATTCGTACATACCGCAAATACTATAGTAAAGTTTTGTTTGCTTTCAAGTAGTATTATCGATTAAATGTCAGCACTTACGTAAAGTAAAAAAACGTTGTATTTGAAGTTTCGAGTGGCTGGTGTGTAGTTGATGCTGTTTCTAGAGCATGAGTGTTTATATTGACTAGAAATTATTTTTTTTTTAAATAAATATAAATAATAAAATGCTTGAGTTATTTGCTGTGCAATGCAAATTGCTTGACTTTGTAATAAAATACTTTAAGTTATTGGTTTTATGTATTAAAGGACAATAAAGTACGAGATTTTGATTTGATTGATTTATTAAAAAATCGTTTAAAATTCAACGGCTACTTAATAGTTTTAAATTCGATACGATTACGAATATGTTGCTACTGGCAATCAAATCAATTAAATCAATAAAATTGTGGTGTGAAGAGCAGCCATTTCACTATCACTTCGAATATTTATATTAAAGAATAACTGCTGCAAGTAAATTTTTGGTCCATCTTTGCTTTTACTGTTCAAAATCTGCAATGAATTAGTATTAAAGAAAAAGATTGAGATAACAGCAAGATATTTTAACCCACATAATTGTTATTTTTAATAACTATTTTAACAATTACAAAAGGAACAATGCTGTTTAAATCCTCCAGGTGAAGAGAGTCAATACTCTATGATAAGTAAATGTAAATAGCAGTAGTCGCTAATAAGATTTATATTATATGATTCAACCACATCACTCCTTCACATAGTTCAACCAAGTTCTTTCATTTAATTAATTTTAAAGTTAGTCAAAGGTATATGGACCACCTGTAAATCAAATACTTTTATAGTCAATCTATATGTTTATGTCCTCTCAGCTGCCTTCGCCGATTTACTTAAAAGATATGTTCAGGTTTTAATTATAAATAATTTGATAATCATTTATATTTTTTCTAAGCACCCACTCCACACATTATTCATACAACATATTATAAGCTGGTTGTAAATTCAGACTTTTCAGTTATTTTGTTACCTAAGGTATTCTCGGGCCTTGGTACTAATATAAATCCAATTAAAACCAGCAGCCGTGTCTACATTTACAGGAAATATTTCCGATTTAACTTCTAGTATCCTTAAATACTCTCTATGCATGTATGATGCTACGAAATTGATGTAGACACCAACCAACCTGAACAAAACAAGGATGAGATTTGCTAAGCACACAATCAAATACAGAGTATCATTCCAAAGTACAATAAAGCAAATACAGTCGAATACATAGTATTTAAATATAAATTCGAAACAAACTCATAAGTTTATTGTTCAAGATGTAAATTTTATACTAAAAACCACGTTTTATACTAAAAACCACGTTTTATACTAAAAACCACGTTTTATACTAAAAACCACGTTTTATACTAAAAACCACGTTTTATACTAAAAACCACGTTTTATACTAAAAACCACGTTTTATACTAAAAACCACGTTTTATACTAAAAACCACGTTTTATACTAAAAACCACGTTTTATACTAAAAACCACGTTTTATACTAAAAACCACGTTTTATACTAAAAACCACGTTTTATACTAAAAACCACGTTTTATACTAAAAACCACGTTTTATACTAAAAACCACGTTTTATACTAAAAACCACGTTTTATACTAAAAACCACGTTTTATATTAAAAACCACGTTTTATACTAAAAACCACGTTTTATACTAAAAACCACGTTTTATACTAAAAACCACGTTTTATACTAAAAACCACGTTTTATACTAAAAACCACGTTTTATACTAAAAACCACGTTTTATACTAAAAACCACGTTTTATACTAAAAACCACGTTTTATACTAAAAACCACGTTTTATACTAAAAACCACGTTTTATACTAAAAACCACGTTTTATACTAAAAACCACGTTTTATACTAAAAACCACGTTTTATACTAAAAACCACGTTTTATACTAAAAACCACGTTTTATACTAAAAACCACGTTTTATACTAAAAACCACGTTTTATACTAAAAACCACGTTTTATACTAAAAACCACGTTTTATACTAAAAACCACGTTTTATACTAAAAACCACGTTTTATACTAAAAACCACGTTTTATACTAAAAACCACGTTTTATACTAAAAACCACGTTTTATACTAAAAACCACGTTTTATACTAAAAACCACGTTTTATACTAAAAACCACGTTTTATACTAAAAACCACGTTTTATACTAAAAACCACGTTTTATATTAAAAACCACGTTTTATACAAAAACCCAAGTTTTATACTAAAAAGCAAGTTTTATACAAAAACCAAGTTTTATACTAAAAACCACGTTTTATACTAAAAACCATGTTTTATACTAAAAACCACGTTTTATACTAAAAACCACTTTTTATACTAAAAACCATGTTTTGTACTAAAAACCACGTTTTATACTAAAAACCACGTTTTATAATAAAAACCACGTTTTATACTAAAAACTACGTTTTTTTTACTATAAACCACGTTCTATACTAAAAACCACGTGTTATACTAAAAACCAAACATAAGACTGACGTACAGTTTGCTGTAGTATACCCTTTTTCCAGCGCTTCAGGTGAGTTTATATGACTTTATCTTTATAATAGGAAGACGAGTTCGTTCAATATAACTTTTGTGAAGAAAGATAATTTGCATTTTTGCCAAGTCTTAGTTTTCATTTATTACAAAAAACTAAGATTCAGCTGCGATCGTTGTGTTTTAGAAACCGATGTAAAATTAGTTGAATGCGGCAGTCGTTTAACTTTAAACACTTGCATATATTTCAAACGACTTCTAGCGTTAAATACTCGGTTAATCTTTTGAGTTTGTAATACTTAAATAATAGCCTTATTACATGGAAATTCTTATTGCCGGTCTACGTAGACAAGTATTATAGAAAGTGTTGTGATTGTCAAAAGAAGGAGTAAGAAAAGAGTTTTTAAAACCGTAATTCAGTCCAGAATGTTATAGCCAAATGTTTCGTTTCTAATTGTATATAACTAAAACCTGCAAGAAAATAGTTACTATTAATTTAGATTATTTTAAAAACATTAACATCCATTTGGCTGTTTATTAAAATAGTTTGACTCATACCTAGGGTTCAGAAATGAAAAAAAAATTAACCAAAGACTGTTAGTAAAGAGTTCACTTATTTTCTGAAGATTATTAGTTAAATTTTTCACAATTTCAAATTCTTTTTGCAGGAATTCAGTGAGAAGAAATTTTAAAACTTGTTTTTTATAAGAAATGGATTCTTTTGCAGATTACAAGCATTGATCTTACGAATGTTGTTTAGCAATATTCTTTACATGTGACAACTACAATTTAAAGTTTACCAATATCTTTTTATACATACTTATTTAAAACATTATATTCAAAAACAGATAACGCACTCACAGTTTTGTATGGTTTAGAAACAAAGGTCAGAAAACTGGCAATGTTTTGTTTAATCAAAGAAAACGCCATAAAGATTTTTATGAACTGAAATGTTATTTCATACCATCTCTGACTGATCTAAGTTATGGTTAACTACTAAAACTTTATGTCATGCTATTGACCATTTTAAATCTAACAAAATGTTACTAAAATTCATACCATGACTTCTGTAAATAGAAGTCATAAACACAAACACATTTTATATGCCACGTATCTTTTGACAACTTTGTTTAACTTTAACTTTATTAGTATTTCTATTTTTTTAATTTTTGTTTTATTTTATTTTCCTTTTCGTCTACTTTGATTCCTATTTTGAACAAAAATTAACATTATGCTTATTGCAAAATTCAAAACTTCTGTTATATTTTTTAATGCAGTTTCATGTCATAAATGAACAAAGTTTTTAGAAGATTTTTTAACGAAACTACTGTGGATTTCTTTACTACAGTCTTTGTAGTTATATCAACAACTATCTAAGGATGATTGTTTGCATGTAACGATGTAGTATGTAAGAGAACGTATCCAATGCAATTCTATTACATCATAAAAGTTACCACAAAATTATACCCTCGAGAATCTTTGTACAAATTCGGCATTATAATCTAATACATTCGTACTTACTTGTTCTTTATTATGAACAGAAAAGTTTTATTTTTTTTTTCATATTTCTATTCAACATTTGACATTTTATGTCATACATAGAAAGTTAATTTTCCACACAGAATTTTCAAATGTAAATTTTTGTTAATGTTGATGTTGTTGTCTGCTAGTAAACTCTTGTTGGTTTTTCGCAAGTCAAGCAATAGTGGGGAGAGGTAAGATTTTAACTAGAGACAAGTTTAAAATGGTTTGAAAAAGTAATGGTCGAATAGAAGATATCTTACGTGGTAGGGAAAAAATTATTAACTATAATATACTTTTATACATTTGTTTAATTTACAACTGATGTTGTAGTGTCGTAGGAGTTGTATGTCGTCTGAATTTACAATAGTTGTACAAATGTTGTTGGTAATTTCTATATAAGTATTTTGTACAACAGCTACTACACTTTTACATATGTACAGTGGGAAGCGAAACTGTGCGGATGTTTTGCATTATCATATATATGTAGTTTTTTATTTAATTGAAACTTATTCCAAATTATAAAGCACAAAAACTCACATAAATTATTAAAACAGAATTCACTTTTTGGACACTTTTGCACAGTACAAGAAATAAACATTATCACGATATTCCCTGTTAAAATGTATCGTTTTTTGACCCATTGTAGTAGAATTGATTAACCCCCTTATTCAAAAACGATTATCAAATTTAACAAACGTTTATTAAGACAGATTTTCATATAAAAATTTATTTAATAAACGTGTGTTAAATTTAATAATCGTTTTTTAATAAGGAGGTAAGTAGCCAATGTGAAAAAAGCCAGCAATTCCCTAAAAGAAATATGAAAAACCCCCTTCATTTCTCTAAAACCCACAACAATTGGACAGTAGATGACTGAAAACGGGTTACTTGGAGCGAAGAAACAAAAGTCAACCGATACCAGTCTGATGGAAAAGAATACTATTGGCATAGGCCGCATGAGTACATCCAAAATGCAAAACATCCGGACTGTTTTGCTTCCCACTGTATGTTTTTCGAAGGTAGTGTAAAAAATTTAAGTGTTGCCGGTAATAGCGTGTTCAGATATGAAACTTTATTGAGTCAATATTCGGTTAATTGACAATATTATTTTAAGTGTTCAGGCATACGCAATTTTCAGTACAAGCTATGTGTCCACGATCGTCAGATATTACAACGTTGTCCAAAAAATGTTCAGAAAATGTCTAACAACCGTGCAAACTTACAATTTTGGCCTTCCAACGTTGTAAGAAAAAGCATTTTCAGTAAATTGGAAGACAAAAATATTGTCAGACATTTAACAATCGTGTAAACACACAATTTTGTCATTGCAATTGTTTTAAGACAATTGTCAAACACCTTTCATTGTCATATGTGCAAAGTTTATGCATCTGTCAATGCATCTAAATGCAACTCTGTATATATATAAATAAACAAACAAGCATTGATAACATTTTTGAAAAAAGTAGAAGAAAATTAAAGAATTAAATTAAAGTGTGCATTAGGACATAAGCAGATAAAATGGTTCCAATTGCTCTTTTTTGTTTCATGGCAATATTTAAAATTTTCAAACGCACACACAGAGCTGCAAAACGAATTTGACAATGCCACACAACAATCTGACAACCGTGTGAACTGACAATTTCGGTTGACAAATAAATTCATTGTGTGACAATTGTGTGTAAATGAAATTATTAGTTTTCTTACAGTCGTCTAAACTGACAATTTACCTTTTGCTAAAAATTTTTCAATGTCAGTACATTGCTAGCACATTGCTAGATATGACAACGTTGTAATATCTGACGATCGTGAACACATAGCATTACTCAATAATCATTTGACAGTTGGAAAACAATACAAAAAATACTCTAAATGGTTGTTGTGTTTCTATGTAAACAAACTTACCTTCACATTGATTTTTTAATGAATTCTTTTGTTCTCTTTTGTTGACATTTGCCATTTTATACAATTTTGTTCATTAGACACAATTGTGAACAGTGTTGCATTCGAAATTTTACTCAATATTATAACAATTTCGTAGTTATTGCGCAATAATTAATTGAGATTTTATATGGACTATTGAGCTTAATAATGACGTTAATTGCGATTATCGCAATTACGGTGCATATCTGAACACGCTATAATGGTAACACTTAAATCATAAACTGATTGAGAAATCTAAAACAAGAAAATATAATTCATAGACAATAAATTTAAATAATGCAAACTGTTGTGTTCAATTTATGAAAAATTATCAATTGTTAAAATGTCTGCAAAATGAAGAAATTGTTTTGTTTTTCTCACTTGTATTATGAATTTTATTTTTGTTTTGCTATTTTACTTTTGACACTTTGAAGTTTTGACAACATAAACATACGACTTTGCTCAAAATTGTGTTAAAAATATTATATAGTTGTACCATACAATATACAACATACAACATCAGTTATGAATTGAACAATTATATATTATAAATAAGAATAAACAAGAACTTGTTCTTTATTTCTATGGCCCGCTGTTTTTTTTTGTCAAATTCATTGTATTTACTGACTCTTCCAAATACATTTGATTATATATCTATTACCTTCTGTAGGGTATTTCCAACTATATGTAAAAATTTCAACAAAATTATTCATTCAATATGATAAAACTTTGATTAAATATTTGCATAACTACAGTTAGTTATTTAATTTATTTTTCAGCAATTTATTGTTGCTGCTTACTTGCTTCACCTTCCTTCATATTTACTTACCAGGTAACATGTTACTTATAAATTGTAACATATTTTTTTTCTGATTCACAAAAGAATTAAAACTTTTTTCCCAAAAAGTTTTTCTTAACTAATAAATTAACTAGCAGAATTACAAATTAGTTTACATACATTTACTTTACAATATTACTTTACTTATATAATTATTTACTAATACCGTCTGCTATGATTACACAATTTGTAATTTTGTATGTGAAACTTTTTTAGTAAAAATTCAAAACTTTTCCTGTTTAGGCATGAAAATATTTTCATTATGAATGAAAAATTTATGTGGGAGTTGTACACAATATCGGCTTTAAGTATTATGTATAAAATTTAATAATGATTAGTATATGAAACATGATTATTTAAAACAAAAGCCATAAATTTAATAAGTCAGACTAGATAAGATATTGTTATTATAGCAAATATCCTTATAATTGTTCCACTCAAAGAGTAAATTGGTAAATTTCTTTGTAAATCTGCACTTGGTTTGAATCTGTTACTAAGTATATGTTAAAAGTAAAACGACTAGATCTTCCTGAATCTAAGAGTTAAAATTCCAGTAATTTTTTCAGAATATATTTCTTACTATAAGGTATATGTTGAAATTAAGCTTTCACTTACTTTTAGAAAGTAATTAGCCCTCACTAATCTACCATAACCTTCTAAATGTCCTTCGGAATAAAATTTAATTCAAATAGAGTGTTTTTAATTGCAAAAAGTACATCTTTTTCTGTTGAAATTTTGTGTCATCTATTTTTAACCTTCCAAAGATAGTGTCCATAGATTTCGTGTTGTTTAGTGCTAAGAGATATTGCGATTACCATAATAGTCTCTAGGGTAACTGACGTCATATCTCGTTCTTATTAATATAGAATACGTGGTGAAATTAAAAAGTGACATAAGTGCTGAACTGTTGACTAAGATATCACTGATCTTATCAAATCTATTCTTGTAGAACCATTTATCATACTATCCCCTTAAGGATGGAAGGATAAGAAATTTGAACATCCTCATAAAGCCTGTTAGGGGTGAGGTAAGTTCATTGCCTATTTATATTTTCTAGAGCTTTAGCATCTAGAGGCAGATAGTCTAATTTCCCTATAAATGTAAACCACTTTTATACTAAAAACCAAGTTTTTTACTAAAAACCAAGTTTTATACTAAAAACCAAGTTTTATACTAAAAACCAAGTTTTATACTAAAAACCAAGTTTTATACTAAAAACCAAGTTTTATACTAAAAACCAAGTTTTATACTACGAAACAAGTTTTATACTAAGAAACAAGTTTGATGCTAAAAACCAAGTTTTATACTAAAAACCAAGTTTTAGAATAAAAACAAAGTTTTATACTAAAAACCAAGTTTTATACTAAAAACCAAGTTTTATACTAAAAACCAAGTTTTATACTAAAAAACAAGTTTATACTAAGAACCAAGTTTTATACTAAAAACCACGTTTTATACTAAAAACCACGTTTTATACTAAAAACCACGTTTTATACTAAAAACCACGTTTTATACTAAAAACCACGTTTTATACTAAAAACCACGTTTTATACTAAAAACCACGTTTTATACTAAAAACCACGTTTTATACTAAAACCACGTTTCATACTAAAAACCAAGTTTTATACTAAAACCCAAGTTTTATACTATAAACCAAATTTTATACTAAAAACCACATTTTATACTAAAAACCGCGTTTTATACTATAAATAATATTTGATTGTAACACCATGTTTAGTATTAAAAATTGCGTTTAAAACCAAAAACATGTTCGGTGCTCGATTCCGCGACGTGATTTGATTGTTTCTAGGTTGGATGATATTAATGTAAACGTATTTAATAAGACGGAATACAGTGCTTGAAATAATTAAATTATTGCATGATACATTTCCTGATCATAAACTTACTCGTGGCAGGGATCAGAATTGTTCAACTAGGTTGTCTGATTTGACACCATTCTTTTTTTTACAGTGTCATTTAAATTATTGGATGATTAAATGCATTAGTGCATTAACGAAAGTCAGCTTTTGATACCCACCATCAAAAAGATGTGGGTATGTTAAGTTTGTCATTCCATTTGTAACACATCGAAATATTGGTCATAGAACCCATTGCATTCTAAGACGATCTATCCATGACCGTCCACCTGGCAACGAAAAAAAAAACATAGAACAATGAACATTTTAGCAAATTTTCTGCGTTTCATCGAAATGTTTGGTACGGAAAATAAGCAACATCAGCCCAGGACTATTTTTCATATATTTTTTGCTATTTTCTACAAATACAGACAAAATTCTATTTTAGAGGCACAAGTCACGTTGGAAGTAGTAAGAATCGATCCACGATTTCTCATGGTCCCATAATAAATGTCTTTCCTGAATATAGATCTATATATATAAGTGTAGAAGATGCATATATAAGATAAGGTAGATCAGATTCGGCACAGCCGAATATAAACTTTTATTTAATTTAATTCAACTCTTGTTTAAATTTTGCTGAAATACTGAAATCTAATTTCACAGAAATCTTGCTGTTATTATTATTCCATTCACTTTCAATTTAATAATCTCTAAAATAATCTCTTTAAAAAGTTTTACCTGCTACTTTAATTTAATCTCAAATTCATACCAATTATTTTCGTTTTAGTTGCATCATGATGATTATTTCTTTTTTTTTTCATAGACAATTGTGGTTGTTAACAAGAATGTAATTGTACTTCAATTTCAAATGGTTCAAATTACTTATTTTACAAATTGCCAATAAACGTTTATAAATTTGCTAAAGCTTATAAACCATAAATGGTTTCCTTTTCATTTCAATTCAATTCTGACCATCAATCATATACATCATCATTTTGCTATTTTATGATTATCCTGTCTTTCATTTTGTTTTATGTTCATGCAATTTTTGTTCACTCACTCTGTTATATCTCCAATGAGAACATGGAACAATGGGCGTATAAGGGAACAACATAGTACTTAAAAGAATAATAATAATAAGTGTTTTGAATGAGCTTTATGTTAGTTGTTTTGTTTAATAAATAAAAGGAGATAGATTTTTGTTGAGAAGTTGCTAGGAAACCATTGCATTGTTGAGAATATATTTTGTAGGAGTTATTTAAGTTGACTAGAGTGGGTGGTATGTTTTCCAAAAGCTGTGAAATTGTAAAATATTAAGTTTGCTTTGTAATCCTATTTGTATTGAGTTATACTAAAATCTCTATATTTGCCCTTAAAGTATAACAACAATATTTCAAGCTCTAACAAAAACCTACAGCCTCCCTGTTACTGCTACTATTGCACAATAAAAAGATTTTAATCCCACTAAAATGCCAACTAAATTGTGCAAAATTTCACCTCCTACAACAGTTCGCAACAGTGTTTTGTTAAATCCGACTAACTGACGACATTACTCTAAACCATGTTCCCATTTACTATTTATGGTTGCTGGCAATGATCCGCATGACGCCACTAGTCCGCTGTTGGGTTCATTGTAATATATGTATTGCAAGCAATTTATGTACTGTATTTGCCACAACAGCAGCAGCAAAATAAAAAAAAAACCAACTATTTACAACTATCACGTTTCATATTGTGGCATAATAAAAAGGAAAGCAATATAAAACAAGACTAAAAGATTTAAATGTTGTTCTAAGAAGATTTTATTTACAATCATTAGTGAGATGTATGTATTTGTAAAGGGATTAAATGGCGTAATATTTTGAAGAGGATGGAGAAAATTAAGAAAACAACATTATTTATAGAATAAAACCGTTTCCTCAGAATTATTTATCACTTAAATAGTATAACACGAATATGAGGTTTTTTTTTAGGACTTTCCTCAAACAATTGCAAATACAAATCGAATCGCTTCTGAAAAATACAATCATTTAAAAAAAAAACTAAATATGAATAAATTATTTTTACGCAAAAAATAAATGTGTGTTCGAAAAAACAACGTTTTGTGCTACAACATTTTGTGTTTTTTGCTAAAAACTATAGTTTGTGCTAAAAACTACGTTTTATACAAAAAATCACGTTTTATACTAAAAACCACGTTTTATACTAAAAAAAAACGTTTTATACTAAAAACTACGTTTTATACAAAAAATCACGTTTTATACTAAAAACCACGTTTTATACTAAAAAAAACGTTTTATACTAAAAACCACGTTTTACACTAAAAAAAACGTTTTATACTAAAACCACGTTTTATATTAAAAACCACGTTTTATACTAAAAACCACGTTTTATACTAAAAACCACGTTTTATACTAAAAACCACGTTTTATACTAAAAACCACGTTTTATACTAAAAACCAAATTTTGTGCTAAAAACCACATTTTGTGCTAAAAAAAACACTTTTTATACTAAAAACACGTTTTGTTTAAGTCTACACACAACCAGAAATTAAATTGTTTAACATTATGTCAATCCACTATTTAGTACTTTTACTCAAAAATAAATTTGTAATATCAAGCATCTGCTTGACCAGTAGTATTTTCAAATTAGTCCAATAATAACTTCAACAAATGGTGATAATCTATGTCTATCAAATGCAGCCATTTGTATGATTAGCAATGCCTTGAAGTTTAAAATATCGATGACTCAGACTTTAATTTTCGCAATCAATGCGTGTTTGATTTCGGACTTTTTGGCACAGAACTTTTCAATACAAATATCTTCCTAACAATAAATCCAATGATTATCTTTCGAGCTATGTATGAGATGCGAGAAAGTGTTGCTAAAATTTGCTGTCGTCCTCATCAATATTATCCAATTAGAACATTAATATCATCAAGAACGAAATCTGTTATCATGTTTAGGTAGAAAATTTTTCAAGGAACCGCATAGGGACAAGATGTGCATGCTTAATTTTCGACGATAATTTTGCTTAAAACTGTTTTTTAATTTAATATTGTTAAAACCCAAATAAAAAATCACAAAAAGCACGTGAAACAAACACCCTATTTCAAATATTTTAGTTTAATTACACCAATCTTATTAAAGTGTTGAATTAAAGGCTCTTAAATTTAAACACCACAATAAAAAGACAATAATATAAACACATTAAAATGCATTTAAATGTCTTAATTGATAAATCAATGCATGTATGCATTTTTAAATACATATATGTATGTATATGTGTTGTACATTTGTACAGAAAATTGCCGTATAACTAAACCAGCCATAAATATGTACAAGTATTTAACCAAAAAATTCAGCAGGGAGTGAGAATTGATGGTAAAGCAAATTCATTCAAATGTTAAATTTAAGGATTGAGCTGAAATACTCGTGTCACATTTAAGCAAACAAAATTGCAGCAGGCAATTAAATGAAAACGGCAAATTGAATGGATTAGTTTGTGCAGCTGTCTGTGAATGACAGACAGATGTACAGTTTAACATGATAATAATGTAAAAAAAATTTGAGAATTTTATATACTAGTAAGAGGTATAATCGGTCAAGCACGACCATATATTACCCTACATTCAGTATATGTATAAAAAAGGTTTAAAAATTATTTGGATGCCAACATTTTTAAGAGAGTTATGCCTGTTAAAGTATTTTAGAAAGTTGACCTTATATGGCAGCTATTGTCAATTATGGACCGATCAGCACAAAATGATGTGATTGATGTAGCTGTGATTGGGATTCATGTACAACTTATTTATGGCAATACAAAAATCAAAAATATATGACCGTTAAACCCTTATTTTGCGATGGCATTTGTATGGGGGCTAGGTAAAATAGTAGACCGATTTCAGCCAAATTTAATCCCAAATATCTTTGGGCCGAACAACAATCTCGTACTAAGCTTTCAAATATCTGAAAAATTTTGACTTGTGCTCTGCGCACAAGGTTTACATGGACATCCAGTCAGTCAAGCAGACGGACGGTCATCGTATATGTTAGACTAATATTTTGTAAACCAATATACCCTCCTCACTATCGTGGTGCAGGTGTAGAGTATAACAGGGTCAAAAATATTGATGCTTGTTAGGGGAATGATAATGCTGATGGTTTCACGGTATTTATACAATTGATATCAGCAAAGACAATTAACTCCACTTAAGTTTTGTTTTCTTTTTTTTTGGTGGCTTTTCTCCAAAAACAAAAACTTTCAGTATGTAAAAATTGCGAGGATTAAAACGTTAATGGGTTTTTGGCATGACAGTTTTATTGATACGATTAAAATTAATTTTTCTTTTTCTTTAGTTTCAGCAGCAAAAAGAGCTGAAATTAACATTTTCCTTGCAAAAAAAAGTTAAATAATTTGTGATATATGTATTATAAAGGGAATTACTTAAAATGTCAATTTTTAATGCAAAAAAAATTCTGTTCAAACTGTAAGTTTAAGCATATTATTTAGGGAGTTCTGTTTTATTTTTCTTTTTGATTTTGATAAGAAAGCATATTATAGTAAGAAGAAAAATGATACAAATTGACAATTTTATTAAAACGAAATATCTTGTCTGTGTTGTGACCCCAAGAAACATCAACAGCCTGTTCTTTCTTGTCATGTTTTTATATTTATTTCAGAAAAAGTTTATTTAATTCAATAAAGCTAATATAAAATACCTAACCTACAAGACAATGTTTACAGTGGTGTAAAGGGCTTTAAATAATGATAAAATTATATTCACAAAGTATGTATTTTAAAAACTATGAAATTAAATTAAATATGTTTTATAAATATATTAATAGCCGTGTTACACAGCGTATACGTTATATTGACTACTGTATGAAAAAATAAATATTAATCATACGCACCAAATTTTCGTTATATCCATAATGCTTTAAAAGGAGAATTTCATTATTTCCATAATTAATTAATGTATATCGGTATGTACATTCTTATTTAATTTATTAGGTAACATGATTGTATGTAAAATTTGTACATGAGAGTGAAAAAAAACGAATATATTCATGGAATATTTGATGCAAATTTTGGTCGCTGCGCTTTAATAATGTTGCAAGTTGAAGACAAATGTAAAGTAACGACAAGTTTGCTCCTATTCGTTAGGTGTGGAAGCGTTGGTATGTCCTTTTCCAAGCGTTTTACAATTGCCATGAGAATATCACAATTGAATATTACAATTGAAAATTCAGCCATATCTTGCAAAAGCTAAAAATGCTAAGCCAAACAGAACCAAGGGCAGCGAGTAGTGTTGTAGCTAACAAAAGGACTAAGGGGGCAAAATCTAACAGGTGATTTAGTTAACAAATATAACTTACGCATGTAGGCACAGTGCGCCAAAATAAAAGTTGCTGAATGTAAAACAACTCCCATGTTTCCTTTCTGTGACATTGCAACATTAGTGTCATATGTCAGCCACAGGAACAAAGCAACTATATTGATAAGATCAATGCATAATGCAGCTGCAATTAACGACAGTGGAGCAAAGAAGAAGCTGCAGATTGTTTCCTACTTCAATTCAACAAAACGTATGCTTTGACACTTGTCGTCTACGGTTTCCAATATATTGTTTCTTATACTCGTAGGAGGGGTATATTGGCTCCTATACAACAAAGCGTAAAATGAATAGATGGCCAAATATTTTATTCGCAAATATGCTGGATATATCTGCTTAGATACTCTTCTGTTCTCTTCTCTTCTCTTCTAAAGCGCTGGCAAGAAAGTGGGGAATCTTAAGTTTCTGCAAGGCTAAATCTGACATTAAATGTTTCAATTGCGAAAGTTTTATTCACAAATTTAAAGCATTTGAATATACTTGTCCAACAACAAACTTTAAACTCAGAGGGCTTAAGGTGGCTGCGGTTATTTATTGGTGTGGAAGGACCTTAGGGAAGAATTAGAGTATAACATCTAGAAAAACGAAATGGTTCTTAGACATGTTGGTTAGTATCATAATTAACTTAAGTAGAAGGCTCTTCAAAAAACAACCATTGTAGATCGTTTAATAAAATATTATACAATTTGGCACTGGTACGATCTTTTGACTATTTGGGCAATGATTAACTGGTTGGATGTTGACCGTATACCAAAGATCGTTGCTGCCAACTGTCTCATGAAACACGCATAGAACCGGTGGAATTTTCATCGCTTTATTATTTGAATCTTAGGACAAAGGATCGAAGGTGGAAAGATATAAGATCTACGAAAATGAAAGAATCTTTTATAATAGTTCATACGAAAGTCTCATTGAGAAACCACCAGTTGTAGCTTCTTAGAATCTTGTAGAATTCGGTACTGATAATATAATGAACTGGTTGATCTTAAGTATATATATGCTCTTAACTCTGCCAAGAGACTTGCATTAACCGGAGGAACTTTAAAACTACGACCATATTACTACACCGCCAAGACGTTAAGGTGTCGATGGCGAGCAGCTGGTTTAGGACAACTTCTGCTACCTTTCTAATACATGTGAGTCATTAAGACTACTGGCTGAAGTGAAGTTTTCTTCGGACTGAGAGTTTAGCCATGAAATGTCAATAAACTGCCAAAGGTTGTAGCAAATATATTCGCATTTTTAACAGCAGTCCTTTAGTTTTTAAATCTTCCATTTCTCAATGACATCCAATACAGTTCCAGTTCTATAATGTCAATTATGTCTAAATAAAACTGTAAAAGTAGCTTCGCCTTTCTGATGCATCCAAATAAAATAATATTATTCTGACAAATAAAGGCAAGAAAGGTTCGTGTAACTTTTAGTAACTTTTTAATTTTTTCCATACAGCTTTACATTAGATACCTAATATTTTTAAAATCATATTGTTACAAAAATAAAACACATGAGTCGTAACCTTAAAGCAATATATTATAGCGTTCAAAAGTTATTGAGATTACAAAAAGAAATTGGACCAAGTGGACCTAATCTAAAATCAGGTTTATCCATATTTCATTATTTTAATATTAAAAGTTTTGCTTGGAAAATACAGTAAAATATTAAAAATTAATTTAAGAAATTCTATTATTTTATCAGAGCCTTAATATTAATGAATTGTTTTGTTTTAAAAAACTTAGTTTGCTTTCGAAATTCACTAAATCTATTTAATTATTTAGCAAACTTTCAAAATTTTAACTAACAGAAACACTGTACCTGTCATACTTCGTTGAGAGCCTCTAAAAGTCATACAACTTTAGTACCTTTTCAATTTGTTCTTTTACATTCCATTCTTCCGTTACTTTATCAGTGTGTGATTGTGAGCTTGTGTTTTGTGTCCTGTTTAATTTTTTTTCCTTTTTTATTATTATCATTGTGTTGTGCAAGTAAAAAAGAAAACTTATACATTAACAATAAAACTGTTTTTACTTGTTAGATGTCAGCACCTGATGGCATTTTTTTAAATTCAATTTCAATCAAAAGTACACGATTCTAATACACGCAATATTTTTACACAACTTTGTGTATGTATTTTCTTATACATACATATACATTTCTAGCCTGGTATTTTTCAATGTATTTACTTTGTATGATTGTATGGTTGGTTTTATTTGGTATGTATTGAATCCTTTTTGTTTCCTCTATTGTAAGAATTCTCGATACAGAACATTTGGTTTTATTAGTTGTCGTTGTCGTTACCTCTGTATTTTTTTACTAAAAGTCATATTGAAAAAAGCATGGTATTATTTAAGTGGAGAGCAGCACAAAGTTTCTTAAAAAAAAACTTTCAACTTACTTTTTTACTCTATAAGGATGTGATGTACATTTGTTGTGGAAGTGAAGAGGCTTATGCCAACATCATTTTATTATGACATTTGTAGTGTTTGGCAAAGAAAAATCATAGAAGAAAGTAATAAAGAGAACATAACGAGGTTAAGTCGAATTTTATGCACCTATATCTGGTAATATTCTCAGATTTTGTAAACTTTTAACAGAAACTATTTGTAACGTACAATTATCACTCTTAAGAAAATAATGTTTATAGTTACAAAAACATTTTTGATTTATTTTGAAAAACTTTGTAACATGTTACATGCCAATCAATTGATTTAACAAACTTTATTATCATTATACTGAAATAGCTGATGACTCAAAACAAAAAATAAATACAAAAATTCGTATGAATTTGTTGGTCATAGTGTCGTAATGCTTTTGATGTTGGTGTCATTGACGTTTTTTTTTTTTGTTCAACAAAAAAACTTATGGTTAAACTTGAAATATTCGTACTTCTTGCCTTGCCAGAAAAATTTCACTGGAGGTGTGAAAGTATTTCCCATTAAACATTATTTAAATTACTTTTTTAATTTCACATTTTTGTTTCTATTGTCTTCAATTCTTCAAAAAAAAAAAAAAGAAATAGTAAACAAAATTTGTTAGAGAAAATTAAGAGAAAAAAAATAAGTAAGCGGAATTTTGTAAATACAAGTAATTTAAGGCGTTGTTTTTAGGATTCAACTAAAATCTTGAGTAACAAATTACACACTCTGTTTCTGAAACCAGTTCTAGTTTTGGTCACGTTTCAGCTAATGTTGTGGGTCTAGTCTTTGCTCATGAATCAAATAATAAAGATTGCGCAAAAAAGAATGTAAACAAAATTTCCTCTCTCTGCGCATGACGTCACGGGTTATTTTTTCCGTATAATCAACATGTAAAAAATAACTTTTGTTAACAATATATCAAAAAAAAAATATTTTTTTTAATTTTTTTTAATTCAAAATAAAACAAAGTAAATAATTATTTACTATTACTATTTTATACATATTGAAATGTTTAAAAAAAGTGAACTAAAATATATGTATGTATATTTTTGGATTACCAATTTATGATTTTTGTTTGCTTCCGTTTATGCTTGGCTAACGTCCTTCCTATTCCGGGTAATCAGTTAAATAGTACGTTTCTCATTAAAAGATGGCCACATCAACTTGGCTACTCTACATGTGTCTAAATTACGCCATCTATACTCAGTCTTTGTAAGAAAATGTCTGAAGATGATACCTTTGATAGTCCCCAGTGGAATTGGTATTAATACCACATCGGAGATATCTAAGATAGATCCCGTTCTGGCTAGTTCGTCTGCCCGTTCATTGCCGTAGTGGTTCCTATGCGCAGGTACCAATACCAAGGTAATGTCAGATAGACGACCTAACTAGTGCGTAGGCATTAAGTGAAAGAAGTGCCGCCTGACTGTCGACAAAAATACCTATATTGCCGCGGATATCATGATCATGTAGTGTATTACAAGCTGCCATGATTGCAAAAATTTCCGCCTGGAAAACACTACACTCATTCGGAAGACGATACGAGATGCCTACTCCAGGTTCGTCACAGAAGACCAACACCGCAGCTCATATTAGAACCGTCTGTGTATATCCTAGTGCCATATTTGTGCACGAGATTACCCCTATTCCACTCACTCCTGGTGGGAATTCGCTAGGAGTGGATTTAGTTTTCTTATTTGAAAAAACTTATTCGATATGCGCATTAATAGAAATTGATTTATTTAAATTATTTTTTAAATAGTCGTTGTAAATCTAGAGATTCTCATCTTTCAAAGATTTGAATATAGCCTTTAGATTTTTAATTTGACACTCATTTTTCAGTTGGGTTTGATTACCCAACATAAGGTGTCTTAAACACAAAACGTTTCACTTAACCATTTTTAATCTAATATCTTCTTTTTTATCATCTGCTTTAAAGTGTCCAATACAAACTCTATGAGATACTTTTAATATTTTTCCATCAAGGTGGCAAAATTGTGCCCATTGTTTGTTTTTAATTTATTTTCTTTTGGAAATCGAAAAAAATTAAAATTTATGTTGTTTTTTTTAATATTTCCACAATTAAAAACAACACATTTCACTTTAAAAGTTTAGCAAAATTAAAAATATTTTTGACTTGTGGCGTCACAAGAAGAAATTTTGTTCTGAATTCTACTAATAAAAGGATACAATTTTTACTTTTAAATCAGGTATATTTAAAGTTTATACCTTAAAGTGTAAGTAAGGGAAACTAATGCCATAATACCAATTATTAATTAATTTTTTTTCTACAGCTAAAAATACTTCTCTAAAGCAATTAGGCATTTTTCATTTCAGCAAACCTAAAGAAAATTAAAAAAAAACACTGGGAGATGAACCCTTCATCTTAACCCCAAATAAAGAAATTAGGAAAAAAAACTCATCAACCATAAACAACACTAGAAAATATTTTCCTGTTTTTAATTTATCCCTTTTAACTGATAAAAAAAAAACTTACAATAAAGCCTGACATTTCCATTAATGTAAAGTTAAAATAAAAAAAGACACTAGCTTTTATTTTATTTCCTTTTTGTGCTGCTGATGTTGTTATAAATGGCTCCATTTTGTCAGAAATATACAAACACATAAATACTAAAGAACAAACACCTGCAAGAATTAAGAAAAAAAAAAAACAGGAAATACGAGACAGGCTTATGAAATGAAATGTTATTAAAATAGTACAGCTAGTTCTATGTGTGGGGTGTATAGACTAGAATATTAAAAAGGCTGGCAGTTAAGCAGCCACCTAGACAACTAACTACAAGTTAGAGACTAGAAAATGTTTGCAATTTATCACAGATATGTTATCAACACCACAACATTCATCATGGTCTCTTTTAAATCATCACTGTGACAAGTACTTTATTATGTTTTGGCTTTAAAAGAGAACGAAGACAAACAAACAAACAAAAAAGAACAGAACAAAACAGGCAGATATTGAGAATGGAGGTAGCAAAGAAAAAACAACTCCTTTTTGTATAAAAACAAACACCTTTATACATACAATACTCTTAGAAGAACATCATAAATACACAAACATTGTATAGGAGTGCCAACATTGCACTAAAAGCTATGAGGAGGAAAACACAAATGACTTGTCAAGCACTAAAGTCGGATCATGATCTGCACGGAAATGAGACCAACTAGCTTTTAGGTCTTAAACATTAGAAACACACTAGCTCAATTTTAATAACGGGTGATTTAAGTAGAGATACTTTTTTCAATATCCTTTTTTTTTTTTTTGGACAGATCACGTGTGAGTCGTGTCATGCTGTCATTTAATTTTTGTTTAGTATTGTTTGGCATTTCATAATGGAAAGACTTTTACGCCTGAACAACGTTTACAAATCGTTCAACTTTATTACGAAAATTTACGTTCTGCGAGGAATGTGTTTCATGCACTTCTCTCAACTTATAGTCAACATAACCGCAACACCATCACCTATTTTGAGACCCAGCATATATTATTGGATAATATTCGGCCGAATAGACCACGTCCAGCACGCTGTGAAGATGTGGAATCATCGGTCCATATTACTTTAAAAATGATGCCGGTGCGAACGTAACCGTCAATGGCGACCATTATCGTGCCATGATAACCGACTATTTGATGCCTGAAATTGAAGCTCGTGATCTCGCCACCATATGGTTTCAGCAAGACGGTGCCACTTCCCACACATCGCATCAATCAATGGATTTATTGAGAGAACACTTCAGTGAGCACATAATTTCATATTTTGGACCGGTCCATTGGTCGGATCGTGTAATATCACACCGTTAGACTTTTTCCTGTGGGTATATATAAAGCCTAAAGTTTATGCGAACAAACCCGATTCGGGCCTTGGAGAAAAATATCACGCGTGTCATTCGCCAGTTACCAGTCGAAGTGCTCGAACATTTGATAGACATAATCTTCAAAAAATAAATGCCAAAGAATGTTCTTTTGTAAACATTCCCTTTTAAGTTTGAAGCTTCTGTGTTTTTTTTTTTTTTTTCATTAAAAAGTAGGGAACCTTGGCAAATATACATATGCCTAAAAATACGTAAACACTAAATAAATATATTTGAACTCGTTTATTTATTAAAAACAATTTAATTTATTGAGGACAAGAACCAAAAAATATTTAGTTTTACTTTATTGGATGCTCTTGGATCTTGCAAAACTCTTGTAAGACTAAACAACGTCAATCAAATTTGTGCTAAAACTGGTGTTTACGCTTTTTTAAGTAAATATTTGCCAAGTGTAACCGTATCTTTAGAATTCTTTTAATTTTTAAATTCTTTATAATACGCCTAATTACAGCTTAAATTATCTCTGACTTTAATTAATGTCGGTTACGTTAGCAGGTATGTTTGTAAGTGAAAAATAAATTTCTACCTTCAAAATCTTACATATGAATTTCTAACTACAAAATGTACAAGTACATTAGTAAACAAGATATTTTTGCAGCTACATATTTGTGTTGAAAATTCCTAGTAAATCTTTCAGTAGACAGACACTAAAACACACACACACACACTCACACAAAAACCCATTACATTTGATAATGCCAAGAAAATAGAAAAAAAAAACACATACTAAAAGCAGTTATGTTGGTACTTTATGCAAGACATTTTTAGCATGAATCTTATCTTAGAGTTCAAATCACTTACAAACATTCTAGGAAAAACTGAATATAAAATGAAAGCATTTTAAAAGGAAATCAAAAAATTTTCTGTACTTCAATTTCAAATAAAATAAAAAGGAAGCAAGGAAACATGTAGAATATCAAATAAACTTTAAATTAGATGCGAGTAAGAAGTCTATGAACATTAAAAAATCCAAAGGTAAGTACGGGTTTTTAACCACAACTATATACATGCATACATCAGTAGTAAACCTTTTCCCATTTTGTTTTAAATAAGCTAAAATAAGCAAATTCTTATATAGTTTGAATATATACATATGATTACATATGTACCTAATAGATGTGTTTAAATATATGTGCTGCACTATTTGTTCCATTGTTTGTAATAAGAACATTTTATATTCTTTAGTTGAGCTGTTACACAAATAAGTAGACTGCACAACACATAAATGGTGTTGACATGTTTAAACGGAAATCACCTTAAGCGGAAATTCTTATTGGTTTTAGATACTGTAGTAAAGATATTCATACACTGTGATTCTAATTTTAATAAATCCCTTTACATTTTTTATAGATCTTTATTTCAATTAATAGGATTGTTAAAAAGAGTTTGCTGTAATTATAAGTTGTGAGAATTTTTGGAATAAAAACATAAACCATGTTCACATTAAATCTGGTCGCATGAATGTTTTAATATTTACATAGGTAACAAAAAGAGTCAATAATTACTTTTGAACCACAAATTGTTAATCATCTTTTTACTACTTACTAAGAGCTGAAAAAAAACTAAAACTTATTTTCTCTTATCTAAAACACAAAACTAATAGTGAGCGTCAATATAAAGTAAACACTATATATTCATTTGAATAATGATCATTCGAATAATCAAAAAAAATTTCTATGAATTATAACTGGAAGAACTTCAAAATGGCAATTTTCATATAACGTATAATTCAATTAATTTTGTGAAGACTAATACCGTCAGGTTTCTTTATTACCACAATTGGAGAAGCCCATTCACTGGATGCAATAGGTTTTATAAGATTTGAGGATACTAACCAATCCAATTCTGCTTTAACAGCTTCGTGTTGGCCAAAAGGAATATTATAAGCAAGACTTTGCTTTCGCATTCGATTTCAATTTGATTTCGGCTTTAAATGTTGTACATTGGCCAAGAGTTTGTTCACTAGTAACATGATTTATAGCCTCTGACAATTGCTTTTGAGATGATTTTCGAGTAGCGATATTGATGATCTGTAGCTAACTCAAAATGTCGTCCATAAATATATTGGTGAAAACGAGTTACTCCAGAAGCAATTGCTAGCAGTTCCTTTTCTATCTGGGAATACTTGCACAACAGTTGTACAAATATTGTTGGTAATTTCTATATAAATATTTTGTACAACACACAGATGTTTTTCAAATTTTGTATGAAAGTTTAAGTGTTGCTAAAAGTTCAAGTATGTCTTCAAATCAAAAAATTGCTCATTTAAAGGTATGGTCACACATGACAAACATTTACTCAAAAGAGCGCCGCCACTTGTTTTACCACAAATTTGTTTGACGTTTTTTACTCTTACAAGAGTTTTGCAAGATCAAACAGCATTAAATAAAATAAAACTAAATATTTGTTGTGTCTCGTCCTAAATAAACTAAATTTTTTTTAAATAATAAACGAGTTCAAAAATATTTCATTTAGTGGTAACGTCTTTTTCGGCAAATATTGCTGCCCTTAATCCTTTTTTACTACCACGACAAATGGCTAAGTCGACAATCATTGTTGCTAGTGCTTTTAGCTTTTGATTTATTGTAATTTTAATAAAATAAATTTGTAAAGAAATAAAAAAAATTATATAAAAATTATATAAAAAATTATATAAACTATAATTTAGGAGAGTCGCTTTAGTTACATTTTGTCATCCTTGGAATCAAAGGGCGTCACCACTTCTGTGATGCCTGGAGAATGAGCTATAAGTAGAGTAACACCGTTTACTACTTAGATCAGTTTGAATTAGAGTGACCCTTGAGCAGCTTTAAAATTGTTGTGATAAGACTGTACCTTTAATTAATATGTTAATAATGCCATAAAACTTTATCAAATTTCGAAAGCTTCAAGTGCTTAATAAGGTAGTTTGAAGCTTTAGCTTTTTTAAAATTATTGCATCCGACAATGTTGGATTTTCAATAAATTTGTGCAAGTTTTATCTATTTTGATTTTCCATTGCTCAATACTCGTTCAAATACATACATACCTTTATATACCGACTGATAATATTTTTCACAGGATCACTGAAAAACCGTTAATGTTGCCATCAGGTTTTTAAAATAAGCTTTTGAAATGTGGCCGGATTTTGTGTAAAGACTGATTTAGTCTTCTGAGAGTGAAATTTTAAATATCTTAAATCTTAGTTTTGTAATTGCAAATTCAGTCATGTTCTCATAAATGCAATATATTTAGTTTTTGAACAATTTTATTTTGAGCTTCAGTGCATAAATGACATTATTTCAATTCAGCAGCTTAATGTAACTTTTATATTTTTTCAGACTACATATTGTTTTCCTTAAACTTCTTAAGTGAAGTTTTTTTTTATTTCAGCATGTGACAATGACAACTCACTTAAAAATTTTATATTCTTTTCATATTGTAGTTTTATTGTAGTAAGTTTGCCCTATAGTCGGTAAATAAAAACAGATTATTTTCCTATTTAAACACCTATAACTAAGTTAAAAAAATAACTTTAAATTTGTAACAACCAAAGTCCATATAAAGGGTGTTTTTTTTTAGATGTGTAGAACTTTAATATGGCATAAAAGATGACTTTTTAAAATTGACATGAACTTTACTCGAATGATAATCTTCTGGCACTATAATTTAAGTATGAATTCTGGTATATAACCGCCTCGACTGGTTGGGACATAGTCTAATCTGAGGGTCCAATTTTCGATGACATTGTCCAATATTTGTGGCGAATTTTGTTATCCAAGTGGTCAATCGTTTCAAAAAAATGGTCAAGCGGCGTTAAATCGCATGATCACGTGTCCGAAACGTAAAACTATGCGGTTATCAAACGTTTCCTTCAATAAATCAATTGTGGGCCGTTTTGTTGAAACCACAAGTCCTGCACATCACAATTGACTGTAGCGTTCTGGCCAGCTCCGTTTTTCAAGAACTACGGACCAAATATTCCACCAGCCCATCAAGCACACCAAACAGTCAGTTTTTCTGGATGTAACGATGTCTCAACATACACTTGAGGTTTATCATCACTATTAATACGGCAGGTTCATCCCTAAACGAAATTTGATTATGAAAATCGGAATCAACGGCGATATTGTTTTGGGCCCATTTACCGAATGTTTAAAATAAATCTGCATACTTTGAAAGCGTTGTTCAGGCGTCGGTCTATTCATATTGACATGACAAACCAAACTAAACTTAAAGTCCTAAGAAACACCCTTTATAAAGGGTCGTTTTTCCAAACAAAATTATGCTTTTTTGCGGTAAATCATTTTGTGAAACCTTTATACGTTTTTAATTGAAAGATCCCACTATTAATACGAAATGCTGATTTCATAATTAAATGTTGAAAGGTGATTTTTTTAAACATCAACATCATTTAAGTTAATTAACACTTCAATTTGCATGAGTAAAACCAATTAGTTTTTTTTTTTTATAATGAAGGGTATCTTTTATTGAACTTTGTCCAAATTATAATTCTTAATGCTTTTAGTCGCCCCCCTTAGAGGCTTAATGTTCACATGTGTTTGTTTGCTTAACTAACAAAACATTTGTATTTTATTGAATGCATAAAAATCCCTTTTGCGTCTAAATGCATTACGCGTGACCCATATGTTAGATGTTTGATGCTGCTGCTGCATTTGTGAGTGTTTCTCTTACTCTTTATACCCTACACCACTAAAGTGGGGAGAGTATATTGGATTTGTGCTGATGTTTGTAACGCCCATAAATATTGGTCCAACACCCACCTTAAGGTATACCGATCGACTCATAATCACGATGTCCATCCGTCTGTCCGGCTGGCTGGCTGTCCATGTAAAGCTTGTGTGCAGAGTACAGGTTGCAATTTTAAAGATATTTCGATAAAATTTGGTACATGATATTTTTTCGGCCCAAGGACGGAAGGGATTGAAACTGGTGGAAATCGGTAGATTATTTCACTTGGCCCCTATACAAATGTCTTCCCGAAATAGGGGTTTAACGGTCACAAATTTCACCACAAAGAAGTGGTAAATTAAGGCGAATTACATAAATCTATAACTTTGGTGCAGATTGGTCCATAATTAGTCGTAGCTCCAATATAAGGCCCACTTCCGGAAATCACTTTAAAGAGCATAACTCTCTTAAAAATGTAGGTATTCAAATAATATTGAACACAAGTATGTTTCAAATATATACAAATAATATGTTAACATTTTATGGTGAGCGGTCCAAATTTAGTCGTAGTTCCCATAAAAATACCACTTCCGAAAATCACTTTAATGACCATAAATCTCTTAAAAATTCAACACATATAATTTTTATATATACAGAAATAAGGACACCTAATTTTATAATGGTCGGTCCATAATTAGTTCAATCTCAAATATGAGATCCTTTCCGTAATTCCTCCATACATTTTTAAATGTATTTGTATCGTTTGACAAACATAATATTTATTTTCACAGAAGTCATGACACTAAATTTTTGAATGACCATATAGCGCCCATTTCTGAAAAACTGTTTTGTACATATACTGGGTGTAGGGTATTATATAGTCGCGCTTGACCGACTATACTTTCTTACTTATTTTATTTGTTTCCTTTTCAGAAATATCAATGTGTGCATATTTGAATCTATAGGTTACTGAAATTTGTAAAATGCCAGGGTAGACAAAAATCTACACATATTTGTATGAGTTCATATGAATGCTGGTGAATAATTTTTATTAGTGGAAATATCAAAATGGAAATGAATTTCTAAAAATACTTTTATTTATCTCTTGGAAGATTTAAATCATTTGCAATATATTTCAGTTCTATTAAAAGGAAATTAATAAGTAACTTTAGGCCCTTTTTATTATTTAACATTTTGAAATGGTCCATTATTTGACCATGGTTACAAAGTTATCATGATTAATAATTGTTCTTAGATTAATGGAAATTTTAACAGGGCTGTTTTGTCCTCTTCAAAAGTATTGGCGTATTGGCAATATGCTTTTATTATTAGTATTTATAAATTCTTTTTAAATATCTTTTAGTCTATGTTTTTCCTATTGGGTTACTTGATGCCTTAGTTAATATTCGTGCACATCTGTTGTGTAAGATGTGCCAGATAAATGCAAAAGGTTTTTTATTTAGTAAAACTCAAATCTTTTACTTTAGTTGGTCTTATTTCCATGAATATATTTTAAATGTCATTTTAAGATTGAATAGATATGTATGTGAGTAATGTTCTGAAAACTAACGCATAAAAAAAAGCTAAGTCAAATAAAACGTTTTTTATTTTGAACAGTAACTCTACAAATAAAAGTCAAAGTGCCCCTACACTCTACAACTAAATATTATCTAATTCCAAAAAAAAAAAATATCCATCATATGTATTCCTCAAACATCCTGTATTTATATACATATGTAGATAAGTTTTACATGTTTCGCGTTTTATAGTAAAATAAAAACATATGTTAATTTTGTTAAATAAATAAAATATAGTTTTTCTTTTTAACTCAAAACAATTCTTATCCTAAGGTTAAATCGTCAATTTGAGAATCTCTAGCATCATTATGATGTTGTGCTCTGATCCTGTATATAAGACTAGTTTATGTCAATTATTTAACATATTCAGACTGAAAGTCATATAGTCATACACGTATTTATGTAAAAACAATTGGATATAAACACACATACACTATAAAGGCAACTAATACATAAAGTAAATGCTTCTCACGTTTGAAATTGTCAAAGGAATCTTATTTAAAATTTCGAACGTGTATAAAGTAATATAATTCCCTAAACATTTATGTGAGTGAGATTAGATGTAGGCAGGTGTTGTAAAAGTTTTTGTATAAATACCCTACACTACTGAAGCGGTAAAGGTTATATAATGCATTGCTTACACAAAATCTGGAGCTATAGAAACTGGCAATACTTGGTTGTCTTTGGCAACAATACTCGTTTCCTTAGCGATTTGAAACATTATTCTAGAGCTGCCATGGATTGGTATTGAAACAGTCAGGGTGCTATTCCACAAAACAACTTATCAACTTTTCACTTTCCACTTATGCATTTTTTCGTCAATTTGCAAAAGTTTATGTTCCTCAGAATCAAATTGTAATTGCAAAGTTTTTGAAATTTTTATATTCTCTTTGCAATTTCTATTCCATATACATTCTCTTGTGCATAGTGCAAAGCTAATATTGAAAAGAGTCAATTGGAAAGATTTTGCAAGTAATTATAACGTTTCGTTTTACAAAAATTGTAAATTTTATTCTTGCAAAGCACATTTTGATAAGTTTGTAAAAAATTGCAAGGTAAACGATCGCTTTACAAATTAAAATTTTGTCGACTGAAAATAAACTCCTACTGGAAATAACTGTTGTAAAATTATTTTTTAGTATTATTTACGGTCCCTGATATTTATTATTTTTCTAAAAATTTAAATGACATTCATTTAATAAGTTGTTTATATCTGGCAAAAACTTTCTCTTTTTTTCTTAATTTAAGCGATTGACATTATGTTTGCTGGGAAAAATCTCCAATACAACTTCATTTTTATTTGATGGGTAGCCACTCTTGAAGCTGATCATTTCAAAAACTCATACCCAATATAATCTCATAGAGTTGCTGTTGCACAATTGCTTTGCAATTTGGTAGTCTAAGACCAAGAAAGGCATTCGACGGTTAATGGTAATAACGTAATGAAATACGTTATTTCATTAACGACCTTGCTGTCAGTAAATAAACAGACATCTTCAGATATTCGATTACATCTAAGCCAGTAGGAGGCTCGTTTTATGGCGAAAAGTCTATATAATCTAACTCTATAAAATCAAAATCTATACAAAAATTAATCTTTAATAAAGTGTTGAAGACCGACCCTCGTGATGCCTGAAAAGGGGTATCATCCTTCTTAATCCCATATTTGTAATAATTGTGTTAAATTGCAGTAAAGAAAATGATCTCATAATGCTGTAACTTATTTTACTATTAATATTGCCATAGTGGTCTAATATTCTTAGATGATCAAAGTCCTTTCAGACCAAAAGTATGTATTTTATGTCATAATCTTCAGGAATAACACAGCCATTGTTAAGGTTTAGCAACAGATTTAAAGATACAATTCGGCACAGTTATGCAGATGTTTAGGTTTCAAGATAATCTTTTGTCTGATGTAAATATGTGGTTTTTCAAGGAGAACTTTGTTTTTAAAAACAAAATGAAACAAATTATTTATAAGAAAATTGCTCAAATTTATCTTTTATTGCCAAGAGTAAAGTGGGAAAATTTTAAATGCAAAATACTTATGTCGATTCTTTTTTGTCAAAATTTCCAATCACATTTTGTTAAAATGCCGGCAACATATCGTTTATCACTTTGATGATTTTGGATTTTAAGACTGTAATCGACTTGATTGGCTCTTAATAGACTTTTTCTTTAACATAACCCCACCAAAAATAATCAAGTGTAATGTAAATTCGCATGAACGATGCGGCCAATTAGCAGCTGAATTTCGTGAAATTATGTGATCGGGAAATGTTTTGTTTCGTATATCCGCATCATCAATAATAGGCCAAAATTCTCTTGGCTTTTTAGAAGCTCAAATGCTGTCATTTTGATTTTTGAAGTATCCAGACATTTGAAAAAGAGCTTCGACTTTTTTCTCCAGAAACCTGGGAAAAAAAGTTTCTATTACAAGTCAGTTGTTAAAACTTTCATGTTATTGCAAAGTGCTGGAAAACCAAAGTTCTAGTTGAAACCATCTTTAGAATTTAAGGCAATATAAGGTACTTTATAGACATTTTTGCTGAACAATATTTATGTTTGATTTTTTTTATTTTCATATTATTATGTATAAGGTATACCTTCATAAATTTTCCTAAGGTACATACCTAATGGTATGTATGTCTACATATGCTTTATACAACATTTATCAGCTACATACCTATATACTACATAACATATATATATATATATATATATATAGAAATATTTGTAAATGTATTTATGAAAATAAATGATGATTTTTAATTTTTAAACCTAGAGATAGTTGTTGCGACTGACAATGATAAACACCCAGGATATCGAACAGAAATGCCGTTCAAAAATATTCCATTGTTTAAATATTTCTTGAATGAATTTATATTTTTGAATCGTGTGTGTTTTAGCATAAACACACACAGTTAATTCGGAACACTTAAGAATTCTTAAAAACTGTTTTAACTAGAAATACAATTTTATTGGAAACATTTTAAGTGGTTTTTATTCATTTTATATGAGGTTGTTTAAATACTTGTGACCAATAGAATGAAATTGCCAACATGCATAAGTACAGGTTGTTAACACATGCCAATACTAGAAAATACGGCTGCTTATGTCATTTGGTAGAAGAGAAAGCAGGTATGTCAAGACCTGGTGTTGAATAAGTGGGCGAGTTTTATAAATTACATATTTTTAACTTAAAAAAAGACGATTAGTATGATTAGCATCATAGTTTGCAGTTGTAAGTGTCCCTAGTCCCCATGATTTAGCTACTAAACAATATACTATATACTCGAACTTTTATACAATTATACGGAGATAGTTTATTTATAACCAGAGACTGAAAATAACTCGTCCATATAATCAAAAATCAGATTATATGATTTATGTTTTGTTTTTAAAAATAAGTCACTTATACGAGAGTGGTTCGAAACTTCTTAATCTAGACCAGAAAAAGCGGTACAAACAGAAAAATATTAAGTGTTTTGGAAACTTCCATCTGTACTAAGAAGACATGTTAAATTTCTTTTCAATCTGGCAACCCCTTTATATATAAACAGGAGGGTTACTCTCTATTGCGATGCGAAAGCAAATTCGATGCGATAAGCGTACAAATTGATACTCTTACGCATCGAATTTGCTTTCGCATCGCCATAGAGAGTAACCCCCCAGGTGTTCAAAAAAGACGCATTCGCGATTTTTCGGTCAAGCCCGACCATATAATAATCTACACCCAGTATATATATAAAACAGTTTTTCAGAAATGTGCGCTATATGGGAGATATTACCTGTTATATAAATATAAATACTTTTAAGAGATTTATTATTATGGAGATGGTCTTATAGGTGGAGTGTTATAAAGCCATAGGCAATAAAACCATATGGCCTTATTTCGCATCCCATTGAATAATAAGGTCATATGGGAACTGCAAATACTTTTTGATCCATGCAAACATTTCAAACTTTGCCAACAATGCTACCAAGAAATCAAAGAAAGGGCTGAGGAAAATGACAGCCACACTTTGTGCCCAATTTGTCGTGCCATTATCAAGGCTGGCACACCTATATTTTGTTAATTAATAAAAAAAAAAATATATAAACATACTAAAATTAAATTAATTTCGATTGCAAATAAACACAATTTAATGCATTTGATAGATGTTACGAAAAAAATTTCTTAGATATAATAATGGCTGTATTTCACTTGCTCTGTGGTATTATATGGGAGCTTTGTCTAATTATGGACCAACCCTTATAATATATTTCTGTACATATGAAACTTATTTTTGTTGAATTTTATTTGCATAACAATATTTTTAAGAGATGGTCGTTAAGGTGATTTTCGGAAGTGGACCTTATATGGCAGCTAAGACTAATTATGGATCGATTATCATAAAATTCTACCACATTATTTGTATATATGCGAAACAAATTTGTGTTTAATATTATTTGGATACCGACATTTTTAAGAGAGTTATGCACTTTAAAGTGATTTTCGGAAGTGGGACTTATATGGGAGCTATGATCAATTAGCTTCATTTGCTACTCACTTGTGGTGAAATTTGTTTGGATACTTTCATAATTCAAACAATTATGATCGTTACACTCTTATTTCGGGAGAGCATTTGTATGAGGGCTAGGGGAAATAATGGACCGATTTCTACCAGTTTCTATCTCATTTGTCCTTGCTCCAAATTTTATTAAAATATCTTCAAATTTGCGACCTGTACTCTGCGCAAAAGCTTTACGTGGACAGCCAGCTAGCCAGCCAGGCGGACGGTCATCGTTAAATCGACTCAGGAGGGTGTTAGACCAATATTTATGGGCGTTACAAATATCAGCACAAATCCTATATACCTTCCTTCGTGTTGTCATATTCAAATATTTAAATAAACAATGTTACTCGGTGAAAGTGCTCCTTCATATGCAAGAGTAAAAATATTAAGTTGCTGAATTTAAACTTGGTCGTACAAGCATCGAGGATGAACTACGTACTGGACGTCCAAAAACAGCAAGAACAACAGAAATTGTAGCCAAAGTGATACAGTATTAAATGATCAAGGAATAAAATTGCATGAAACAGCAAATATCATGGGCATCTCAAATGATCGACTCCATTTAATTTTGCACTTAGTTTTGGTGCACCAATTTATGTGCATACTACACCACTATTTTGAAGGCCGATATCCAATATCGGATTTTATATTCAAGTTTCATTAGTTTGCATTAAATGAACTTTGCATTTATTTTAAAAGATCAAAAACAGAAGTTTTAAATATAAATCACTCGTCTTGATTATTTCCGTTATATTCTTTTTTCAGATTCTCTGAATCGCAAACCTGAAATTTTCTCTTACAAATCACTCTCTCAGTGATATAAAACAAAGAACTAATTTTAAATGGTAAATGATGGCAATTAATCACGAAATTTAAAGTGGACCCGTTATTCGCGGTCTCTCTTTAGAACACGATTTTAAACATTTCATAGTAATTTTCAGGATATTTTACTTTGGCTTGGCCCCTACATAGAAAAATAGCTGCCTGCTCCGACAATTTGCTGCAGATTTATTACATAGAATGTCTCAAGACCATATTGATTTTATTGTATTTTTCCATTTATTCATACTAATTTGCTGTTGTTGTTGTTACTAGTTTATCCTTATTAAACTAAAATTGCTGATGGATCCGTAAAGAGCAGCAGCAGCAGCAATATACAAATAAACAAGCAAAATTCTCTAATGAAAAGAACAGAATAAAAAAATTATGGAAATAAAAGCAAAAGCAATTCTATTGTTTTATATAAAAAAAAAGTAGAAGATTGTAATAATATGAAAAATATAAAGCATACAAATGGAAAATGTCTATAAATTGTTTTCAATGGCATGTGGCTACATTTGCTTAACACAACGAAATCAAATGTGATTGCTGATGTGTGCGTGTGTGTTTGTGGAGAAAAATCATTTATGCCAAAACGTGCATAAAATATGAACGGTTCAGTACTAAATAGAATTTTTATTTTCTCATATTATTTTTCATTTCCATTTTTGCACATAACAAATATTTCATTAAATTGTTGGTTTAACAGGGCAATAAAAATACTAACAGGCAAACACTTTTGGATATTTCATTCTAAAATGCTTTTTCAGAAATCATTTCAGGCATTTACACATCATAGAAATTCATTCATTACGCACACATCTTTAACAAATGTCCTTTTTTATTATTACATTTTGTTATATTGATCTTAAGAGAAATATTTACACACATCTTTACAAGGTTTGTTTAAATTCTTTTCATTATTCTGCCAGCAAAAATCATTCCAGTTGACAGCACTTGTTTTTGTTCAGCAACATTTAGTGTGTCTTTGTCTGTCTGGCTGTCTGTCTGTATGTCTGTCTGTCTCTTTGTGTGTTGTAACCCAGCTTATTAAAAGTGTCATCGAGATAATTGTCTAATCCCTTTAATGTAATTTTGAATGTAAAAACTTTATCATTTATCAAGCAAATTTAATTTCCTGTGTAAACATTTTTACGGAAAAAATATGAGACAAAAACAAACAAAAAAAATATATATATATTAAAATATAATAGAACTTTGTCTCATTGCTGTGCAAATACTATTAGTTTGGCAAGCAGGATTTGTAAAGGAAGCACAAGAGAAATTAAGTTCTTAATTACATTATTATTTGGAAAAATTCTATGGGAATTAAAAGCAATACTCAAAATTTTTATCTGCATTTGCTGGCAATTAGCTGTGAAGGAATACCATAACAGGAAATAATGAAAGTAAATATTGTAATGGGTATTTGTGTTATTTGTAGAATTACGAATATACATACATATGTACATTTGTTTAGTAAAGGAAAGCTTACATGGAGTTTAATATATGTATGTATTTGTTTACTATGGGTATTATCCAAGACTGATTCGTTCATTCAATCTTTCACTTTGAACGAATGAATACAACCCTTATTGAATGTGATTTTCTTCTTGTCTTTTGATAAACAGCAGCTGAACGAAATTGATCCGTACACTATTGAACGAAAATCGTTCAGTTAAATGACCGGCTCATTCCGTTCCATGAAGTGAACCGTTAATTTTAACCCGTTCGTTCATGAACAACACAGATCTAATTACTATGAAGCAAAACAACTTATGGAGCTAGTGACTACATGTGATTACTCTGTAACAGTTGAAGCAGCGCACAGTGGGGAAATTTATAAAAATAAGGGAAATAAATTCCTAATTTCTAAAACCTAAGTTTAATTGTAATAAAGAGAGAAAGTGTTGTTGAGTTTATCAGCGTAATCATGAATAAAACTTACGCGGGAGTTTTTTCCTTATTTATTTTTTTAACATTGAATTTAAATAGGAAAAAATGGGAAAAGGGAAAAAACTCCCAAGGAAGTTTTATTCATGATTGGGCTGTATGTTTTTAATTTTGACCTCAACAGCCCACCAGTGTCCATGCCAGATTTCCCTAAATTGGGGCACATATATGAAATCTACTAGGCTAGTACTAAAAAACTATATGTAGCTATATATTAAGTCTAATTATTCATTCCGTTGCTGTGGTATCTTTAATTTTTGCGTCATCGTCGTTACACAGATGATATTGACATCTTATTGCTAACGCTAATGGAAGGAAAGTACAAAATTGTAAGGAAATGTAAAAGTTTGAATAGAAATTGTTTCATTCTAATTTGTTTGATTTCTTTAAATAGTTTTTTAGGGGTAAGACAGACAAAAATATACAAAATATACAATAGAAGCAATGTTTGATTTAATAAAAAAAAATCAAGATATTGAGTGTGCTTTTAGCCAACGCTATATATATATAAATAATTCTGGACCGCCTCCAAAAGATGCCGGTGGTTGGAGAAAGGTAAAAAGGTAAAAAAGAAACTCTCGAAGAATAAACAGCTTTTATCCGCCCACACAGAGTAGCTCATGTTAATAGTTTTGACGTTTCGAGAAATCAAAAGAAACGCAATTGTATCCATATTATCAGGCAAGTCACATAATTCGATCGGAATGGTTTCAATTCCGTATTTGGAAATCTATCGTTTTTACTTTTCGTTCTCTAGATTCCGATCGATTTTGTTTACTATCAAAAAAAAGAATTAAATCTCGATTTTTAACCTAAAAACAAAAAACATTATTTTTCTGTAATAAAAAGTGTAACAAAAGCAAACAAAAAAAAAAATGCTAACAAAGAAATTTTAAATAAAAGTCAACAAAATTCTCTAAAAATGCAGTTGAAAAGCTACGAAGAAGAAATTCCTCTGTCATATTCCGGTGCTGTGTAAATATTTTTAATTTTTGTAATCTTTTAACAAAAGTTTTCTTGTTGCTCAAACCAACTATGAAATTTTTAAAATTTAATAGAAGTATCAATGAGAGAATTAAAAAAACAATGAAATAATAATAATAATAATTGTATAAAATCATAAAAAACAACAATTCCACTTTAGAAACCTAAAGTGGTTTCATTCCGAAAAAAAAAATCGTTTTTCGTTTTCTAAAGACTCAATTTACGAAATCAAAACCACATACGATCGGAATTGAGTTTTGTGACATGTGTTTATAATTGTATATAAACTACGTTTTGATATTGCACATATACTTTAATACAAAAAATAAATTGGCCTCCTTTATTTTACGTTGACATTGAACTTTTTTCAAATGTCCTGTTCCCGTCATCAGGTGACACAAAATTGATATGAAATTATGTTAAATTTACTTCGCAGGAAACCTATGCCGCAGTAATGAATGATTGCATTTTGCATATCGGGCGATATTTCATTTTGCTTCGTTTCCTTTTCCTTGCGGTATCAATAATAACACCCACTATCTCGTAGAGTATAAATATTCGTATAGCATTCGTGATTAAAAAATTTTTTTTTGTAATTTTATGGCATTAAAAGGTACCCTTATTCTTTTTACATTATCTAAGAAATTTTAAAGAAGATATTTGATATTTTTCGGTAAGCTTCTTTAAAGCAACTAAGCTAAATCTTTGTTACAAAGTGGACGACAGTCATTGAAAATATAGCTACTATGTGCCTCAAAAGTGAGTAAACACAACAAATTATTTGATTTTTTTTAAGATAATGATAATCCTAAAATCTATTCATCGATTGAAATTTAAAAGTTTCGTTTTGTTGGATATTTGGTTGAATAATAGATTCGGTTATGAAAAAAAAAATTAAGTTGAACTATAATGCTTTTCATAATCTTAAAAAAATCAAAAAATTCACTGGTGCTTACACACTTTTGAAGCTGTGTGTATTTTTTTATATACAATTAATAATTATATTTTTTTTAAACTTAAGGTCATAATTTTTTTATTTATATGTTATTTCTTCCAATATTTCGCTACAAAATGTGTAAAATCTTCAGGGAAATAAAATTTTTTTATAAATTATTTTTAAATAATTTTCATTCTATTTTCTTCGACCTTTTTGATTTTTATTAAATAATTTGTAAGCTTGAGGTCACTTTTCGTTTTTTATAAAATATTTTTTTTGTTTTTATTTATAATTAACTCGATATTTCCATTTCCTTTGGAAATCTTCTTCAGGAGTTATTTTAATATTATAACAAATTTTTTATTCTTTTTGCATGATTTTCAAACTTATATCAAAATATTTTTTTACTACTAGAAAATAATATTAAAATAACTCTTGAAGAAGATTTCCAAAGGAAATCGAAATATCGAGTTAATTAAAAATAAAAACAAAAAAAAATCTTTTATAAAAAACGAAAAGTGACCTCAAGCTTACAAATTATTTAATATAAATTATTTTTAAAAATTTATAAATAAATAAAAGAAATTAATTGTGAACTTAAGTTTGAAGAAAATATAACTTTTAATAAAGAATAAAAGGTCGAACAATTAGTTTTACAAACAATTTTATATAAAATTCAAATTTAGGCCAATTATACTCAAATCAGGGTTTCTATAATCACGCTCATATTAAAGACAATATGTCCAAAAGTCTAAAAAATTAAATTTTTGGGATTTTTCAAAACTTTTTTGAGAATTGTAGCGTATCTTATTAAACATTTTAAATTTGTTTTTTCGTCATTTTATGCCATTAAAAGGTACTTCTATTTTTTACATTATTTAAGAAATTTGCTAGAAGACTTATAACGTATTTATAATTTTCGGTAAGCTAACTTTAAACGAAATATGATGGTATATTAAAAATAGTTAAAAACGTCGAACAATTAGTTTAATAATTTTATATAAAATTCAAATTTTGGCCAAATATTCTCAAATCACATACATAGTTGATATCCAAAAATAATAATCAAATTTATATGACCCAATATGTGCTTAATTATTCGGCAAGGATTTCGATAACCCTGCCCCTGTTATAAACAATATGGCCAAAAATCTTTCTCAAGACTTTTTTAAGAATTGTGAGGTATCTTATAAAATATTTGTACATAAACTTTTTATTTTAGTTTACACAATTTTTACTTGCGCAATAAACTCAAAATAAAAAAATTTTAGCTTGCTTTGCAAAAAAGTCTTTCATGAATTTCTTATTTGTCAAAAGTTTTAAATATTTTTAAAAACTAAACACAATTTCCTCTACGTTAATATATAATATGCCTTCCTTGTATTTTTCAGGTGTCAAACTGGAATCGTTTTTAAATTTTTACTTACCCGAGTTACCCCACGTTTAGGGTCTCTGACACCTGTGGTGGGATTATAAAGTAAAAGTTCAAAGTTTAAACTCGAAAACACTTATATTATTTTTATAACAATTGAACTTACTATGTAGAAATTGCAGATTCGTTTCCATTTTTTTCCAAGTTCGTCCACTGTGCAGTGTTGAATTGCGCCGTCACAAGTGGTTGTTGGCACATATCTCAAACTTTAAATAACACCACAAAGAAATCTATCCACATGATAAGGAATACAATTTTTAGCTCTCAAATGATGGAGAACGTGACCGGGTATTTTCTTATGCAGTCATTTAAAGGCTTTACTTAATATGTTATCACGTCGCGATATTGGGCATCAATAACAGCTACTGCTTGATTAGCCCAAACATTTTAATATTATAGATACTGGCAAATATGTTTAAATTTCAATTATTTTTAGATTCTTTATAGAAAACCCTAAATTTTAAAACGTATTTTTATTTAGCTGCCTTTATCTTTATGTTTTTATGTCCAAAAAAATTATTACATTTTAATAACATTTCTTCAAACAATTACAAATTTTTAACAAGCTTCAAAACAAGTCAATCAAATTGACGCCACAATACAACAACAACAAAAATTGCTAAGCAAAATTGTATTTATTGTTATTTTTCATTAATTTTGTTAATTTTTTGTATGCACTTATTTGGTTTGTTAATGATGTTTATATTCGAAAACTAAAAATAAACAGCACTCGAAAAAAGTAATATAATGTGACATATTTTTTATTTATTTGAAGGCTGAGTAATTTTTTTTCTCTTGTCTTAACGCTTCATTGAGTTTTTTGTTGTGCAAGAATATTTGTTTCTTTTTAATTTGCCATCAGAGAAATCCCCATGCCAACAACTCCAAGCTCCAGCCATTATAGAAAAGCAAAAAAAAAAAATTGTGATTTTATCCAAAAGGTAGTCAAATTTCATTTAACACAATGATCAGAATGGTTTTTTTTATAAAAGAAAATAAAAATTTACATAGTGAGGAAATAGTTATAGGTACAGCGAAGAATTAAACAGATTATTTTTATTTACAGTTCGTTCAAAGTTTGAGTCCAAATACGTGGACAATGAAATTTCACTCTCTTTTTTACTCCATATAAAAACAATAAATTATTAGTTAACTTTGTTGACTTTATATTTTCTAGACTAATAAAAAAATAATATTCACTCAATCAAAAAAAAGGTGTTTGATACTTTTTTGAAGTTCGTACTTTATAGAGAATAAAACGGGTAAAAACTGTAACTTTGGTATCATATACAAGTATGATTTTATCTTCTAAACTAAATACAATATTAATTAAAAACATCTACATTCATTCAGGTGTTTGGTACTTTTTTTTAAATTCGAACTTTTTAGGGGTCAAAAGTTGTTAAAACTGTATTTTGGTACTTTTTTGGCAGCCAATTTAAATAAATAAATTTTAAACCGTATTTTATGTAAAGCGTTATCCATTTCGAGGTTCCCTTTAAAGAAAAAAGAAAAAAAAAAAACACAGAAAATTCAAATTTAATGGGGAATGTTTATCATCATTTAAAAGATCATTATTTGGCATTTATTTTTTTAAGATTATGTCCATCAAATGTTAACCGTTGCTATGTCGCAGATGGTCTATCAGTTGAGTTCAATTTTCGATGACTCGTTCGAGCATTTCGACTGGTAACTGGCGAATGACACGCGTAATGTTTTCCTCCAAGGCTTGAATCGAAGCGAAGTGCACGAAACTCATTCCTCACAGAACGCGAATTTTTATAATAAATTTAAACGATTTGTAAACGTTGTTCCCATTATGAAATGCCAAACAATACTCTTGTCTGGCAAAAGTTAAAAAGAAAATTTATTAAACATTTTTAAGTAAATTTTCATTTAATTTGAAGCATTGCTACCTCCTAAGAAATTTACTAACGTTGTGTTATTTGGAAATTGAATGCGACGCTGTATATTAGAGTGTTCTTCCTCTAGAATTGTTTTATGGATTGGTGAAACACCGTTCTGAAAAATATTAGGATGATAGGATAACGCAGACTGACGCCGCATCAGTTCTGAAGTTTGTTGGTGCATTTACAAGGGTGGGATGTGAATTTTTTATTAATACGATTGCCAAACATAAAAGAGAATTCGTTTGAAAAATTATTCCCACACTTCTTAGTACATGAAAAACTCCACTGATATAATTAAGAAACATACTAGCGTTCCTCAGAACTTGATCCAGTAGTAATCGCGACATCACTTGTTTCAAGGCTGTGATTAGAAAATCTGAAGTGTTTTTGATTATACCAAATCAAGAACTATTTAGTTGAAAACAAGTTCTGAAAGTTTTCCGCGGTAGAAATATTGAATAATGTACATAGGATGATCCTGAATAAGTGACATTCTAAAACATTTTCTTTGTTTTAGTAATGATTATTAATTCATTTAAAATTACAGTATTTCTTTTATTTTAAATTTGAGAAATATATATCTAATAGCCTTCTATTTATCTCACCTACTGTGAACACTGAAAACCAGAAAATTTGCATAAAAATTACATTCTTGTGCTCATCAGCCGTATTGTACTTATGGTTAGTAAAACATTTATTTTAAAGCATACACCCGCCGCCTGTACTTACACTGGGGGCTATTCATTAAAAATTTTAAAAAGATTAGTGTGTGTATGATAAAGTCATTAAGGTGCCTGGATTTTTACGGCTCTTTTAGGTTTATGCTAATTTTTAATATCTAGAAGAAATAATTCGGAAAAAGTCTTTGAAATAAATCAATAAGCAGTTGTTTATGTATCGTAGATTAGGTTATATAGGCAATCAACTATTAGAAGCGATATAGGTCAGAATTGTGATACCTGAATAGAAACTGCATGCAGAGAAAATATATAGTTGTGCATGATTACCACAACTATTTGAACATTTGTATACAGGTTTTTGAAATATTATGGTCACTGTAATTATTTATATGTTTTCTGCCACCATGGTTCAGTTACCATTCACATGATTATAGCAAGCATATATTTATGTTTATGGTGATCAGTTTTATGATGAAAGAATATACCATATCATGTTGTTCTCTATCATAATCAAAAGCAACAAATTATGATAAATGGATTCAACATAAACATGATTACAACAAATATATACATAGTTACTACAATAATATATATGATCTTATAATATATATGATCATATAGATGATTGTGGTAATCATCTGAATCGTAAGTTAACCATATTATGGTTACCGTAATCATATACATAATTACGATGACTATAACATTGACGAAAAACTTGTAAAACTGTTGACATTATTGTGGTAAACATCTACAACTATATTTTGTCTATGTATGTGGCTTGGCGGAAAAAAACTCCCCATTTGTGACCAATTTCAGTTCTTAACATAAACATCTCAGGAAGTGCAAAAAGAAGTCCAGCATTTAAAATTTCTATTTAGCAGGGAAGAGAGACCTCTTTCAGAGTATGGAAGATTCAGTATTATAGCAGGCACACCCAACAGGCTGTCATTACCACCATTGTGTTATAGATCAAGCTTAAGTGTTATTAGTGCTAGGCTTCGTTGACATTCATAATTTAACTAAATGGCTTTTGTCGTTGCACAGGTAATTTTGGTGGTACAAAGAGCAATCGCCTAACATTGCCATAAATTCCGAGGCTAACTTTTTTGCCAATGAAAATGAAATGCAATTTCAACGTTCATTTTAATCCACCGGTTTAGATGTTATCACACATATATCAGAGATTATAGGATGCTCTGTCTATCGGTGTATAACCTAAGACACTCTTAAGTCTCTGTATTGCAAAAAGTTGACTACCCCTGGTTGGAGATTTATATAATTTCATACAATTCAGGAAGTGATATTATGTTGATGATTTCCTAAAATTTAACGTTAGTACATTATTTTAATGAATAAAAAGTCTACAACGACAAACATTGCTTTCCATGGCAAAGGAAATAATTGATAACCTTTAAAATTCACAAGTCATGTTAAACTTTCATAATCTATATCATTAATAATTCTGATATAGATTATAAACCCAGCCCTTTCTAAAAACTCAACTAAGGCCTCTTTAACCGCAAATTAACACCCCATGCACCACAAAATATCTTTATTATTCATTAATCTTGCAGCCGTAACAATTTAAACATAATTTTCATTTTTTACACATCTCGTTTTCCATAAGCAGAGGCCACATTATATGTGTCCCTTTGCCTTAATCATCAGTAAAATATTCATCAATTTAAAATTATGACAGTGCGGACATCTAGAGTTGAACAGTCAGAGAGATGGAGAGAGAGAGCACAAGGCTGGCTCAATCAATGTCTCATCGAGGTTTCAAGGTATTTGTTGAATATATACATTTTTTTCCGTTTAGTTGTAATTTTAAGTATATGAAGTTCTCATTATGTACAAGGTATATTAAGGTTTTTGGGTGGTTTTTATGTGACATGGTGTGACATTATTAAAATGAAATTATGTCTGTATGTATATTTAAATTTAGTTGTTTGTTAAGCTTCTAATGGGTTTTTATTATAATTTGAAGGCAAACAAAAAAAAAAAAATTAAAGCCTCAGGTCGAAAAAACAAAAGTGGTTGCAAATGTATGAAATTTATTTTAAGTTTATAATATATTCATGACTTGTTTTTAATGAATATTAGTAGAGCAGGTTATAATAAAACTCTTAATATTGTGTTAGATTTCTATTGAAAAAGTTAATTATTTATGCACCCTTTTGTATTTTAATAATAGAGAAACATTGTTTTCTAATATACATAAATGTAATTAAAATGTGGAGGGTGCAATTTGTATTGTCTTAATTATGTACTCGTATGTTTCTATTTAAGTGGAAGTAGCAATTAATAAAAATGAATTGCTAAGTTTTTGCAAGTTTTTATAATAATGAATGAATCCAGGGAAAAATGTATTAGTTCCACAACCAGTTCTAGCATACATGCATTCAGCTGGCTATAGTTCTTGTTGGTGTTGTGATTAATGCTTTTTACTTGAAATTGTGAACTCCAATATTTTTTCTAGAGCGAAAAAACACACATTATAAGCGGTGTTGTCAGTTTAGCGTTTTATACCCTACACCACCATAGTGGAATGGGTCTATTGAACTTTAGATGTGCGACATCTAAAAAGATAGCCGAACAATATTGTTTAAGCTCAAAAGATATTCATATCTCTCCAGTTAAATGGTTAAATCATAAACTGATTGGCATATTTAAAACAAGAAAACAAAATTCATAAACAAACAATTATAATAATGATTGTTTAAAATCATACCCTCCACCACCATAGTGGGGAGGCTATATTGGATTTGTGCATATGTTTGTAACGCCCAGTAATATTGTTCCAACAACCACCTTAAAGTATACAGATCGAATCAGAATCACTTTCTGAGTAGATTTAACGATGTCCGTCCGTCCGTCTGGCCGGCTGTCCATGTGCGCAGAGTACAGGTCGCAATTTTGAAGTTATTTCAATAAAATTTGGTATGTAATATTTTTTCGCACCAAGAATGGAAGGGATTATAACTGGTGGAAATCGGTCCATTATTTCACCTGTACCTCATACAAATGTCCTCCCGACATTGGGGTTTACTGATCGTAAATGTTTGAATTATGCAAGTATCCAAACAAATTTCATCACAAATGAGTGGTAAATAAAGCCAAATCACATGTACGAATTTTGTGCATAACGGTCCATAATTACTAGTAGCTTCCATATAAGGCCCTCTTCCGAAAATCTCTTTAATGGTCATAAATTTCTTAAAAATGTTGGTAATTAAATAAAATACAACACAAATAAGTTTCTTTTATACAGAAATAATGATATTTAATTTTATAATGGTCGGTCCATAATTAGTGGGAACTCCCAAATAAAATCGTCTCCGTAATTCACTTTAAAAAAAGTATTTATATCGAGATAAAGTTTAACACATATACAACCATGCCACAGAATTCATTTCCGTTCGGAAGTGAAAATTATTTCGTATTTTGCTTCTATAGAAAAAGTAAAACGAAATTTTTTTTCGTAATGAAACCTAGAAAAGCTTAAAATTACAATTCCACATAGCAAATTAAAAGTGGTTTCATTCCGAAAAAATTGTTTCTTGTACTTTTTCTATAGAAGAAAAATACAGAATTAATTCCACTTCCGAACGGAATTAAATGCTGTGACATGGCTGATAATATTTATATTCACAGAAATCATGACACTAAATTTTTGGATGCTCGGTCCAAAATAGGTGATATCTCCCATTTCTGAAAAAATGTTTAATACATATACTAGGTGTAGGGTATTATATGGTCGGGCTTGACCGGCTATACTTTTTTACTTGTTTTTATTTGAAGTTAACATATACTTCACTTACAATTATGTATGCTCTCATGTTAAACTTCTGGCATTAATTGATTTTTTAAATAATAAACCATTTCTACAACAACCAACAGAACAATTTAATTTTAAGTTACTAAAATGTCATATTGAATTCTAATTATTATCATCCCCACTTGAAAATTCTTTAGGGAGTTCACACACTGCGACTTTTATCTGCGATTTTCTCCTGCGACTCGAGCTTATAGATGAAATACGTAGTGGAGAGTACGGGGTAGCTAGTGTCACAGGTTTTGTGAAACAAAGCGACAAATTTTACATTTCTTCTTTTCCCTTGTATTATGGCTGTTATATTTACCAGTAGTGTTGCCATTTTGAACTTTCATTTTATGGGATTATAGAAAATTTTTGGCAACACGGCGAATAAATAAATGTAAAAAAAAACAATTTGTTTTGTTGTTTCAATTTTAAATAAATAAATACTATGTGGTCAAAAAATTTAATAGAAAATTAAATAGTGAAATATCAGGTCTATGAATACCTGTATAATGTACCTGTAATTTATCCAGGTCCTATATGGCAACACATCTGCGAATGAGCGAAATATGAGAAATGAACAATTTAATGTCAAAATGTCGCAAAAATGGTGCAACAAATGCAACATGTGAAGAGACAATAAATTTAGAAGGGACACCAAAAGAAAATATTAGCTGTGTCGCGGCGATAAATCGCCGCATGTGAACCCACTTTTAACTACACTAACTGCCGGTCATTTTGTGAGCTGTCAAGTGATTTATGTTAAGTTTGGTTTCGTCGTTCGTTCCGTGCATGTCGGCGTAGACTAGCGATTTCAAACATAAACAGCTTGACAGCTGACAAAATGGCCGCCAGTTAAAAAAGCGTTGCGAAGTTAGAATTCTATACATCTAAAAAAAACACCATACAGAATAATTTAGGCGGAGATAACCAGCAAATATGGATACACTTCGGAAAATGTACTTTTTTTAGTTGATAATATATTCTCTCATATTCAAAATTAAAATTTTAGCTACAAAACTGATGAAATAGTCACGATTGCAGCTCAGTGGCAATACCTCTCAAGTTATAAACGGACAAACGGAGAATCAACAGTTGACTTTATGAGAGTTTAAAATTGCTCTGCAAGAAGTTGCTACATTTAGTGTAGTTGGTCAAACTCGGCTATTAAATACCCTACATCCAGTATATGTTTTTGTTTCAGAAATCAGACTATATATATATATATATATGTACTATATATAATATGTGACCTATTATGGATCGATCGTCCAAACATTTTGTGTTATGACTTCATGACAATATTTCTTGTGCTCAGTTTTATGTCGATATAAACACTTCTAATAGATTTATGCATGTTAAAGTGTCTTTTAAAATTAGGTCTTTGTCAAAACATCTTCAAAATTGCGACCTATACTTTGCGCACAAGTACGAGAAAGTTATTCTGAGTCGATCGATATAATTTATTAAGGTGTTGGACTAATATTTTTAGCCTTTACAAATGTCAGCACAAATTCAATATAACTTTTTCGCTATGGTGGTGTAAGGGTATAAATATCAGACTATGTATATATCTATTGCACTAGGTTTTATCTTTTATTTCTTAGTTTCTTTCATTAGTTTTCTACTTGCCATTATGGCCTCAAAAATTTATCTCCACTTTAACATGTAACTGTACTAAGGATTTGAGTAGTGATTTTTTGCGCAAATCCTTCAACAAAATTCCAGCTATATTAACCAATGTTAATTTTAAAGCAAAGTACCTGTAATTGAATTGCTTGCGTTGATTTATTTCGTAAGTGCGATTAATTCGAGCAAAGTTTATTTACGAATTTAATTAGATGTTTTTTCTATTCGAGAATTTAATAAATAAAATTCGCAAATGAACGCACATATTAAATATTTAGTTTAAACTTCAGTTTAAACTTCTTTCGTAAGAAAATTTATTTATAATTTTTCTTTTCGATTATTTATAAAATTCGTGAATGAAATTAAATACGAACTAAATTGAAATGAATTGTTGGTAATTTTAGTTTTCTACTAACTAACTTTGCTGTTCTTTGCGTCCATGAATCTTCATTTTGGGTCCCAAACTGACAAACTTTACAGTATGCTGTAAAAATTTTATTATCAATTAAACATTTTTCTCACTTTCAAACCTTAAACATAATCCAATGTTATTCTTTGTCGAATATAATCTCATTTTGTTATCACTTCTATTTTGGATCCAAATTAATTTTTTTTTTTTACAGAAATTTTAAGCAAAACTTATTTCGTTTATAAATAGGTAAATATGGATTTTTTTTACATTTTATAGCCAATCCCTGATATTTTTTTTTTGATCCAAAAACATTTTTTGTTGGAAAGGTTTTATGTTGCAACCAAATTTGTTATCAAAACTTAAATCATTTATAACTCGGTAAAAAATTAAAATAAAATTTCTTTTCGCGAATTTAAAAATAAAATTCGCAAATTTTTCGCAAGCACGAATTTTAGCTATCCTGTTTTTATTGCTTTTGTTAAAAATACATTTTAATACCACTATATTCCGCTTACAAAACTCGCACTTTTTCATGTATTCATTAATTTCTCTAGTTTCTATGCTTAGTTGTAGAAAATTGTATTTAAATTTCAACTAAATAGTGGTTTGCCTTTTGCCAAAGAACAATGAGTGGCAACAACTTGCAGCAGCAGTGGCAGCAACAACAACTAAATAAAATTTAAAGTAATTAAAAGTTTTCCTGATTGAATCATTGAGAAAAGTTATTTTATATACACATTGTATACAAACCTGCCAAGCTGACATTTTGCCCACGCCATTGTTTCTATTTAAAAATGAGAATGTTTTTTTTAATGTTTTCTTTTTTTGTTAATTTTTTGCGTATTCAAAGCATCATTCCAGCAAGCTGTTCAGCAGAAGTGTCATGAATGTTTGAAAAGTTTTGGAGTGGGTTGCTGTAAACAGAAGATAGAAATTAAACATTTAAATTTCATTACATGTTGTCGTGCATAAAGTATCTTTTACTCGAAATATGGACAAGTTTAGTTTTTTAATTGGATTGGAATACTTAATGGAATTATACGTTGTGCTCCCAAAGGTGTTGCTGGTACTTTTTTTTTTTTTTTTTGTTTGCAGTTTTGTTTAGCATTTTTAATTGTTTTACAAATTTAATATTAAAAGATGTGTTTAGTGTTGACAGGACAGTTTATTACATGTTATTGCGATGTTAAAATTATAATAGTATTTAGAAATAAGGGGGAGAGTTTTTCCCACTTGATGTCTGGATGTGTTTAATAATTAAACTTTCTGTTTTAAGAAACACTATTAAGCTTATATCTGTTGCTTTTGTAACATAAAATCCTAAACTAATCTTTAAACTAAACTGTTTGGAAATAGCAGCTTAATTCCATTAAGCTAATTTCTCAAGTTAATAAGTTAAACATTCCATTTTATTGTACAAACCTATTCATTCATATTTAAAGTTATATTTAATACCATTTAGAAAATCACAAATATTTTACTGCTTATAATACAACCAACTAAAATTTCTTAAATAATCCTATAAGAAACTTTTGTTAAATTAAGTCTTGTGTATTACAACAATAGGGAATTCCTGAATACATACCTTTTACCACAAACAAAGTACGTTTAAACCCCATAAAGTCACAAAACAAAACTTAATTGAATATCTAAATTAAATTCTAAAAGTCTTTTGGTATTTGTCCCCATTTAAAAAAAAAAACATACTCTTCCTTATGTCCAACAGAATCAACCAAAATAAGACCCCAAAAAAAAATAAAAACTTAAAAAGTATCTAAATGAAGTTGCCAAAAGTAGATATTTTAACTTGTTTAATTGAGTGGCAATATGAAAAGTATTCAGTTGTAAGAAATGAAAATGTTGCTCTATTTTCTAAAAATGAAAATGAAGAGATTTTATTCAACCTTCAATGGTTTCAAATAAAAGAGTTACAATGTTACAAAGTTATAGAGTTGACAGCCAGACAGAGTTTTCTTTCAGCTTGTATATTCTTTGTCGTTTTTGTGTGTGACTGGAATAAATTTTTATGGTATGGATCAAAAATTGATGAAACTAAATATTAATCAATGGCATATGAAGTTTTAATTGAAGTTTTGGTGTGTGTAGCAGAGGGGAGGTTAAAATATTTCTAATAGAATTTTTAAATTAAATTTAGTTGTCTCCGAGGGAAACAGATTGGGGGTTAGTCTTTAATAATGCTTAAAGTATTGTTCATATACATTTTGGCAAAACTACTAAAGCTCTTGGTCACTCTTGGTTTTCTGTCATTATTTCTACTATCATTCATCACTGCCACAATGCCAGTAAAGTTTTGGTCCGATATGGCTCCCTGTCATTATTTTCAATCAGTTTGACATATTGGCTGTATAACTTAAAAATACTCATTTTATTAAAAGTTTTAACTTATATTTTGACACAATTATACAATATTAATTTGATTAAAGTTAACTACAGCCTTTTAGCATCTTTTCGCCTCTTCGCGACAAAAGAACTGTTCATGTTTTAAGGTCAAGAATACATCAAGCCAAAATTTTTAAACTAACAGAAGGAACATTTAGGGAATGCTATGGAAAGGTGAGGTAGCAGAGGAAAAGTTGATGAAAGGAGTGATAAGCACGAGTTAGAAATTGAACCCAGGCCATGAATGTGAAGATTGTACGAAAAGTGAAGCTTGTGCCAAAGAAAACGTTCTGCATTGATCAAAACAAATAGTACGACGTCGAGAAACTTTTCGATTAAAATGTGTGAAATGCCATAAATTGAAGCATACAGCTGTTTTCCTCACAGAACTGTGTCTGTAACTTTTTTTTGACGAGTAATCGCTGTCCGGTAAAAAATTAATCGTCAGCTTTCACAAAATGTGTGTCTGTAAAATTTTTGTGAGAACGATTCCCGCTATGAACTGTCAAATATACTGACAAATAAAAACGCGGCGAGATAAATTTTAAAAATAATGAATAAAATAACACATTACTACATATATATTTTATACATTCTATTTTATGTACCACTTTAACAATTTTCTTTTAGCTAAACAAAGTTCTCTTTTGACACCACGAAACTTTTTTAATTTTTTCATACACTTTACATATACGTCGTTGAGAAATGACAGAACATTTTGTTTCACATCTTTTTTTCTTGGACCAGCACTCAGGGGACGACACCTACTTATGAATGCATTGTGTTGAAACTAGGTAAATAGGGAGGATAGAGGGAGTAGTGTTTGCGAACATTTGACTTGAATTTTCCTATATTGAAAGTGGCAGGGAATACTTATGCTGGTAGTTTATTCCACATACGGACAGTACGGCTAAAGAACGAATTTTCCCTGTAATGTGTTCTGCGATCCACTGTCCAGTCGACCACAAATGTATGAGCCCTGACTGAAGAACGTGTATTATGTAAAAAACTACGTGTTTCAGGAACAAGTTCCTTGATTTCAGCAGAACACATCCCATTATAGTATCGATAGAACAGTGAAACCAACCCTCTCCTTCGCCTTCTCCTGTACGCGGTCGAGAATTCGAAGCAACGGCTCATACATGAGAGTTGTATTCCATTTTCGGCCGAATATAGGTGGTGTCAATAGTAAGAAGATCAGTATTTTCTACACCATTTTTAAAACTAAGGCACTTGAGCATTTCTTTTGACACTTGAAAAATGTGTTTGATCCAGTGGACATCACACTGTATTCTCATGCCTAGAACGTCAAGAGCGTCGGATTCCTTAATATTTACACCGGCCATAAAAACAGAAGAAACAACATGATCTGTTGTGCGTTAATAAACAACACTGAGTCTTACGTGCGTTAAAATCGACTCTATTCGCACAACCCGATTCCGGAATTGTCTTTTCAACGCGAGAAGTTTTCGCTCAAGTTACAAAACATGGCTACTGGACTATAAGGCGGATGAGACAGAACATCTCAATCACTTCTTTCGAAACATTTTGAAACAATCGTTTTCAGTTGTCATTTGTTACAGGGAAGATGATCGGGACAGATTTTTAGTCCCACCCTAAATGGAGAATTGCTTCAACACTATGGACATTTGACTGGTTGTGCCAGTCCTCACATACGCTTCGATTTATCGTAATGCATAAATTTTTCATCGCAACTAATGATTCGGTGCAAAAATGATTTTCCTTTATAACGTTGAAGCAGCATTTCGGACATGAAAAATTTATCTATAGTCAATCAAGGTCTCTCGGCTTCAATTCGTATGTTACCTAATTTCTCTGCTTTTGCATGAATCTTGCCGTTCGCAAACATTTTGAGTTTGACAGCAATCTTTGTAGAATGATGCCTCCAATTCTAGGTCTCTAAATGTTTTTGGCAAGCTCGTGCAATATTGTCTTCCGTATCAGTGTCACCACTACTGAACCGTACAAACCATATCTTCTACACCATCATAATGCGGAGGGAATTTTGATATTTGTTATAGCCATAAATATTAGTTCAACATACACCTTAAAGCATATCGATCGACTCAAAATAATATCCTGAATCGATTTCATGATGTACGTCCGTCCGTTTGAATGGCTGTTCATGTAAAATTTGTGCGCAAAGAACAGGTTACAATTTTGAAGATATTTCAATTAAATTTGGTATGTTATATCTTTTCGGAACAAGTACGGTTGGAATAATCATTACGGATTATTATTTCACGTAGCTCCCATACAAATGACCTTCCGAAATAGCAGTTTATTGGTCAGAAATGTTTTATTTATGCACATATCCAAACAAATTTCGCCTCAAATAATTTGTTCATTTCATGTGTTATAATTACATCCACAAATCTTGTCTTACTTTAAAGAGCATAACTCTATTCAAAATGTTTGTATCCAAATAATATTGAACAGAAATAAGTTTTATATAAACAAAAATCATTGGGTCTAATTTTATGAAGAACAATTTCTCGCCGAATATAAACGTTTGCTGGAACAGTAATATGTTTGTATTTGTTTTTATGATTAGTGATAGCTTCAATAAAAGGATCACTTACAAAAATCACTTTAACGACCATAACTTTCTTAAAAATGTTGATATCCCAATACGATTGGAATAAGTGTGATGTATACAGAAATATTGACACTAAATTTTGTAACAATCGTTCCATAATTAGTCAAAGCTTCCATACAAGACCCATTTCTGAAAAGCATTTTAAAAGTGTTTATATAAAACGAAAATTAAACTAAACAACATTTATATGCAGAAACAGAAATCATTCCACTAATTGTTTGAATAATCGGTCCATAATATGTCACAATTCCCATACGCACGCACACGCAGAGAATAAATATAGTTTTGCATATTTAATACAACAATTTAAAATTTTTTTAAAATATTATGGTCACTGTAATTATTAATATGATTTCTGAAACCATGATATGGTTAAGTTAGATTATAGCAATCATATATATGATTATAGCAATTATGTAATGTTTATGGTGATTAGTTTTGTGATGAAAAAATAGACCATATTATGATGTTCTTTATCATTATCAAAAAGCAAAAAATTATAATAAATGTATTCATCATAAACATGATTGCAACAAATATTTACATAGTTACTACACCATATTATAGTTAACACAATCACATATATAATTACAGTGACCAAAACATTGTTGAAAAAGTTGTAAAAATGTTGACATTGTTGTTGTAAACATGTGTGTAAAGCTTGGTGTTACTGCAGTTCTTAGCAAGAACAACCTGTTGTGGGTGGGTCGAAATATTGAATCATTAATATATTTATCAACATCTTTGTTGACTCTTTAAAACGTGCCCACTTAAACGTTTATAATTCCTGTTTGTTCTTCAAGCCGGAATAATTTCCAAAATACACTTACATCATCCACTTCACAAATTTCAACAGGAGACACTCACACAAAAGAAAATAATGTAATAATAAATCTTGTTACCACCTTTTAACAATTTTATGATTTTGTTCTTTTTATTTTTTGCTTTGCTTTTTTGTTTGTTGAGTTTTCTGTGCATAATAATGAATTCTGCCATTAAAGACAAAGATGCCATTTAGAATATTATTTTAGATTGTTGTGTGTAACATGGCTTTTTTTTGTTGACACCTATTCGTGTCTAGCATTTACTTACATTTACTAGTATTACACTGCTGCTGCATTTTCGTGCAAACATAAAAATAATGAAGATTTAATAATAAAAAAATAAAATACTTTTTTATGCTGCCGCTGTTGTTTGAAGTTTTTATGCTCTTGCTAAAAGATGATGAAAGTAATATGGAGATGTAAAATATTAGTTTAGGGGAAAGTATGCTTGGACTTGGCAGCGGTTGTAATAAATTATTATTACTTACTGTGTGTAGTTACTGTTTTTTTAATTTATTCATTTACTTTTTACATTTACATTGTTGAGTATGTATTAGTTTTTTTTTTAATTTTGTTATTTAAACTTCTACATTTGTTTGCTTTATTTACGATTTTAAATTCATTGTTTGTAGTTGTTCTATGGGCGAACTTTCCCCTGTTTAAAGTAACTTTATGCAAGTTAGCAACATATTCCCAGAATTCTATCTTAACACTCTGAGGCCCGGTTTCTCAATGTGTCGACAAACTGCCTGTTACTAAATGTCGACATAAATTTATTAGACTTATAATATATCCGTTAACAATTTTGGTTTTCTCAATATACCGACAGAAACATTATTTTCATTTGGCAATACCTCTCAAAATTTATGTGAAAATTGGGAACTCTGTCTTCAAGTGTCAGCTGTTTTCCAAATGTGAAAAAATAACAAAAAATAAAATCAAAAAAACAAATATTTTAAAAAATAGATAATATCCATGTCTGCCAGGTAGTTAGCTCTGGCATGATAAACTCTTTCAACATTCAAATTAATGTTTATTCCTCTATTATTTTTTCTAAAATCTATTTAATTTTTTACATAAACTCAAGGTATTGCCACATAAAAAATATGAACAGCAGTCAGCTGATTGAATTTATCTGTACAACAAATAAATAATCGGCAGATGAGGTTTGGTTAGTTTTGCGACAAATAGAAGCAAATGAGACATTGAGAAACCCAAATTTCTTTAATCGGCAGTTTTTCGTTGGGAAAAAAGATAGTCGCCTAATGAGAAAACAGCCCTGAAAGTCTACTTAGTCTACTTAGCAACATTATTTTACACCCTACATTTCCAGAACTGAAATTTAAATTACTCACAAATAATGATACAACACCTTTTGGAATTTCCAGTCACACGCTTCTAGTCACCGATTCCAGAATAAGAACGTTATTGAAATGAAAGTAATCAATCCTCAACATTGGTTATGCAATATTTTGATGTTAAAAATATCATATTACAAGAAAACAGTTAAAACTAGGATATTACGAACTCATTTGATCATATTTAAACTTATTGGAAAATTTTTGTACAGCTCTGTCTCTGACTTGCTGTACTGTAGTTGCTCCTGGACAAAACTGAACATGATTTACACTTACGCCTTTGGCATTGTTACTTAAGCTGGCTGCTGTAAAAGTTGCATTTGATAGAATTTTTGCTACTGCTGACACAGCACTGGGGAAACGTTTGAAAACAAAAAACAAACAGCTAACAACTGTAAGTTGGTGTCACATAGTCTAACCGTGAAAACACTATGACAAAAACTATAAACTTTAGATTTTGTTAAAGTAGAGCAAAATACAAAAAAAAAAAAAAGAGAAGGACAAAGAGAGAAAAAAGCATAAACTTTAACCAAAATACAACTAAAAAGAGCAAAAATTGAGACATCACACATTATGTGCCTGGTACGAAGTAACATCTAAGTGGAGTTTGTATTTAAAGAGTAACGACACTGTTCAGCGGAAATTGCAAGCTAAAGAAAAATTTAAAGGATATGATCGAAAATGTGTTAAAAAAAGCAATAAGTATTGTTCAGAATAAATCTGGTAGCATAAATATTTAAATATTTGTGAAACGAAAAACAGAGATTGAATAATTTTGATAAATTTTTTTTTAATAATTAAGATAAACTTAAATAAGAAACTAAAATTCATTTCCTTTAAAAAAAAAATCATGTTTTGTGCTGTTTGATTGCCTTAACTGTTGCACAGTGAGGCAGAATCAAATTTTTTTGGGAAATAAATCTGCTATTTCTAAACGGCTCATACGATAAGCCTAAAATTTTACATGGTTGTACCCAAGAAATAAATGGACCTTATACATTTTACAGGGGTGGAATATTCACAGATTCAAAGTAGGTGAGTTTTTACATGCAAATATTTAAAAGTTCGTAATTTCTGGTTTTACTTCCGATTTCAAAGATTTTAATATTTTTTTAAAGTTATGCTATTTATCTCTTATAGTTAGTTATCGAGGCGTACGCCTATGAAAACTAAAATATAAAAATTTGTCATTATCATTCTGTGGCTTTCTTAAAACAACGGGCAGAATTTTCCACCGATTTTCCCAAAATTTTATCATATACAAAAAGTTTCGAAGCAATATGTTATGCAGATGCTGAAAAAATTATTTCAATTTGAAAATTTCAAATAGTTATGATAGATTTTTTACTTTTTTTTAGGTGTTACGATGCTTTAAAACATACTTTTTATAAAAAAGGAAAACAGAAATGGGCGTTATATGGGTAATATAACCTATTGCGGACCAATCATCCACAAAATTTAGTGTCATGATGTCTATGAATATAAATATTATATATGTTGAACTTTATCTCGATATAAATACTTTTAAAACATTTACGGAGCTTAAATTGAATTACGGTGAAGGCTTATATGGGAATTTCGACTAATTATGGACCGACCATTATAAAATTAGGTGTCATTATTTCTGCATAAAAGAAACTTATTTCTGACAAATTCGGATACCAACATTTTTAAGAAATTTATGATCATTAAATTGAATTTCGGAAGTGAGCCTTTTATGGCCTAATTATGGACCGATCACAAGAAAATTGTACCGTATTGTTTATATACATATAAAATATATTTGTGTTAAATATTATTTGAATACCAATATTTTTGAGTGAGTTATGTGCTCTTTAAAGTGATTTTCGGAAGTGGGCCTTATATGGGAGCTACAACTAATTATATAGCGATCTGCATACAATTTGTAGATGTGATTAGTCTTCATTTACCACGCATTTTTGATGAAAATTTTTTGGATACTAGCATAATTCAAACATTTATGATCAATAAACCCCAATTTTGGGAGGACATTTGTATGGGGGCTAGGTGAAATAATAGACTGATTTCCACCAGTATTCAATCCCATCCGTCCTTGGGCCAAAAAAATATCACGTACTAAATTGTATCCAAATATCAGGCTCAGAAAGTGATTCTGAGTCGATCGGTATATTTTAATGTGGTTCCAATATTTCTGGGCGTTACAAACATCAGCACAAATCCAATAAACCCTCAACTTTATGGTGGTGTAGGGTATAATAAAGATTTTGTTATAAATTACATACACCAATACCTCACTTTGCGTCGGGGTTACGTTTCAAAAAAATGTGTCGCAAAGTGAATTAAGATTTTCTATAGCAAACCATGTAAAGATCGAAGATAGGTTCTAGGGATACAAAAATATGACATAAGTCGTCGGCTTTCTTTCACGAAAAATTGGTCCAATGTTTGCTGAAAAACTTTTTAACTTTTCTTCAACGTAAAATAAAATTCCTTTTAGCAATTGTTTGTATTACTACCACTAGCAATACGGACTACCACTAGCGCCGATCACTTTCCGAGCGATGACAAATTATTTTTGGAAGCACCCCCGCAGTGGACTTTCTAAAGCATCCATCTGCCAACAACATAAATAAAATTTATAACTAATTAAAAAGGAAAAAACTTAAAAACTAAAAATTAAAAGTTTAATTTTTGATTTATTAACTGTAAATATTGTTTATAAGACATATTCATAAAATTAACAACCCAGAGCTGATGGCCATCGTAGCTAGTGCTCTTTATTAAATTTAATCTGAGAATTTATTCTGTTAGATTAAATAAACCAATAAATAAATAAATAAAAAAAAATAATTACTACCACCACTAGCTTGGATAATGTTATACTTTTTTATGGCATTAACTAAGATTGTTGCTTTTATCTGACGCACAATGATAATTAGTACTAATTAAGCAGCGACGCAACTTCGAAAAAAAAACGCCAGACGCAACGACGCAAAGTGAGGTATTGGTGTATTTTAGTTGAATTTTTAAAAACACTATTTCTATAAAATTTTGATAAAATTGCAAATATTGTAAACAATTTTTTAATACAATTTATGATTTATTATAAGAACTCGAAGAAAACCTTACTGATAATGATACTTTGACGCACCGTGTTAATAACCCATCATATTTTCATCATCCTCATCTGCACCATATCTCGACAATCGCACCAAGACAACTTTCCATATTTTTTGCGCACAAAAAAAAAAAACAACTCAAATAAAGTTTCAAGTAGATAGAAAACTTTTTTCATTCTCACTTTGTCATTATTATATTTTTTTTATAATATACACACATACACACATACACACATACTCGTTACTCACTCTTGCCTCTACTAAAAGAAGACTAAGCTGAATTTTTTTCTTTCGTTTTCCAGCTACATCTTGGCTTTTCAGTTTATTATAGATTTTTATCTAAAGCCATTATTAGTTTTATTTTTCGCATAAAAGTTCAACAAATTATACCATTAACAAGAAAAACGTCAACTACAATGACGTTGTTGATGACAACGGCAAGCGACTGAGAGAGAACATTTTTCAGGCAATAATTGAAAGGAATATAAGATGAAAGGAAAAAGTTTGAATGAATGGCTTTGGATGGCAATACTGTCGTTAAATGTGAGAACATTTTGTCAAGGAATTAAAGACGCGAATGGGAATATGCATAAGATTGCGTGTGAGTGTTTAAATGGGGAGTTGTACAAATTGCAGTTTTTTTTTTTGCAGCAAGCAATAAAATTGTGCATAACAACCAACAAAGTATACAAAATTAATATTCATAGTTTATTAAAATTGCTTAATCAGTTTGTTTGCTAAAATGCATATAAAACTGTGCTGATCTTCTTGGAGAATGCAAATAAAAACAAAAATTTGGTATTTTATTCCATTGCCGCATAGTTTTTTTTTGACTGTGCCACAGCGCATGCAATTGCCTTAAACTGTTGTTAAAATTTGAAAATTTGAATAAAAGATTCATCATTACTCCGATATTATTTTTCATTTCTAATTCCTTAATCAATCCTTAAGCTATATACAGACTATTGTCAGATTATACAAGGGTGACAGATCTGGCAATGTGCTAGCAATGTACTGACATTGAAAAATTGTTAGCAAAAGGTAAATTGTCAGTTCAGACGACTGTAAGAAAATCTTACAATATCATTGGCACACAATTGTCACACAATAAATTGTCAGCTCATATGGTTGTTAGATTGTTGTATGGCAAAAATTGTCAATTTCGTTATCACACATTGCCAAAACTTTGTGCGTGTTTAAAAGTGTTAAATATTGTCATGGAACAAAAAAGAGCAGTTAAGACAATTTGGTGGGGTTGGGAAAAATATCGAATCTGCTAACTCGTCACATGAAATATATTTGGGAAGTTTTTAATTAGCACAATTGGTATACCATAACATCGCCGTGCCTTAACTTCATCGAAAAGTTTGTTAATACTTATAAACATCATGCAATTTAACCCAAATGGTTTTTCCCGTTTTTTAAAATTCTATCTATTTAAATTTTTATTAATTAATTTTTATTAAATTTTTTTAAACCTAAATTCTTCCCTATCTGACAATCTCTGTTAACTCAATTCGTTAATGTAATGGGTATTAAAATAACGTAAATTTTATAAGCTAAAAAACGGGAAAACCCATTTGGGTTAAATTGCATGATGTTTATAATCAAGAAATTTCAACTATTTATTTAAGTAAATTCTATGAAAAAAAAAAACTAATTAACATTTTGTCTGAAATTTTCAAAATTTTTGAATTTAAAAATTTTTTTTTTAATTTTTGATAATCCATTGAATGCGCCTCTCAAAGACCTTTCATATGATACCAAATTTACATATAGTTCCTTTGGAAGAAATATGAAAAAAATCAAAAACCTCTAAAAAGGACCTTTGTATCCTTTAATCCAGCTCACCAAAAATTGACCACAGGACAAAAAATTGAGAAACGTAGTCTTAAAATGAATTAGATTTTCATATTAGTCGGGAACATCCGCAACTTTATTTTGGGGCCGCCCTAATGTACATACATATATACATAAGAGCAAATAGAAATAATTTCGCTGACAATGTTGACATTGCCAGATGCATCAACTTTGCACATCTGACAACGAAAAGTATTTGACAATTATCTTACCACAAAAATGTGTTTACAGAATTGTTAGAAGTGGACAAAATTTTTTGTCTTACAATGTAGTCAAAATGCTTATTCTGACAACGTACACAAAAAATTTTACAAATTTTCTGTACATTTCATTTTCAATTTAGATATTTTTGGAATGTCAGCGAAAAAAATTAAAACAACTGTTTGACAGTAAACTTCATAACTTTAGGTGTATTCACCCATTCGTTCTTAACAAAAATTTTGTTCGAACAATTTTTTTTTTTTTGATATGAAGTTTGACGTCTCTTTTTTTGAGAGAGAGAAAATATTTTTTACGAACTTGAATTGGTTTAATTTTATATTTTTTCTGGACAAAAATGAATTGAGTTGCCAATAGGTTGCATTTTTTCATACAAATAACAATGCCTTATGTATTTCAAAGGCCATCAGCAAAGGCAACTTCCCTTTTTCATTAAGTTTGAATTTATATCTGTGATTTTGAATACACAATACTTTAAAATAATTTAATATTTGTATTTTGACACTTAAAACCGAAAGCAAAATAAATCAATGGCCGCACTTGTAAAACTAATAGATTTTATTTATATATGACAGCTTTAATTTTTTAGAAAAATCGTTCGAAATGGGTAAATCGTGCTGCAAAAAACTCTCAGTAAAAAAATTTGTCTCTGGAAAAGTTTTTGTTAAGAACAAATGGGTGAATCCACCTTTCACACTCTTCAATTCTGACTCGTCAGGGTAAGTATTTTTGAATGAAAAGGGTAAAGAGCACAAAAGGGGTACAAACTTGACGGTACTAGTCAATTTGCTTATTTTCTTTTGTTTTTCTCTCTCTTTATTGCATGTTGATTTGCATTAAAAAGTACGAAAATTTAATTTAGGTGTGTGAATGAAATGGAAAAGAGAATTCCACAAAAAATGTTCAGCTAGAACTGAAGAGTGTGAAACAAGGCAACTTGATTTGAATGATTTCCCTATAAATACTTTGTTTTAAAAGACAAGGTAGTCTTTACAAAAAATCTAATTTCAGTTTCTAGTAGTATTGATATCTTTTAGCAGAAGAAAGGAATTTTGTTGATCTTTGCAATACTTTTCTTTTTAAACAAATAAACAAATTTTTACACAGAAAAAACTTAAGTCGATTCGACTTGGTTGTGTACATAGTACTCTTGATTCTATCAATATAATCTATGTTTAATATTTTAAAAAAATAATTAAATACATATTTGTCAGCTCATCATATAGATTTTGGTCAAGAACACATAATTGAACGATTCAGTTTGCAATAAATTTAGTTTTTAGTACAAACATGTTTTCTGTCAGTGTATTAAAAAATATGACAATTTATTTTAATATTTAGCTTTGCAACACTATATAAACTCAAATTTTTTTTAAATCTTGCCTTCTAAATAAACACATTTACACATATAAAGATTATTTCTAATGAATCTCTTTATTAAATATATATTTTCCCTTATTCCAGCGAATTTCTTACAAGTTTGTGAAAAAAATACTGCTTATTTTCTATTTGGTTACATTTTAAAAAGATTGTTGAAGAAGTGAAATTGATTCATAAACCAAAGTTTGATAAACAATTTTACTCTTCAAAAAACAATCAGTGAAGTGTGAAATGTTCAAGAAAAGTTTTCATTCAGCTTTTTCTTCTTTGTCTGCGTTACAGTGTCTCTATTTTCCTTTGTTGGATGGATGTTACAAATAAATTTGGGGCAGACAGAGTAGATGATATTTATATAGAGTGGTGATGTGATGTGAGTAAGTTTATCTCAACGATATGATTTACAGGCTTACACAAGTATGTGTATATTAGACCGGCTCAAAAATAACAGTAATTGTGTTTAAATAGTGAAAATGGAGTTTCGTAAATTAAAATGCGAAATTTTATTGAAAACTAATAGTTGTAACTAATCAATCACAGGTTATAATTTTATATTTTTTTAATTTATTTCCCAAGGTCTTCTGTATGTAATTTGGATATCATTTAAAATTTTTTTTTGCTAGGTGCTGATGAAGATGTTTGTGAGATTATTTGTAGGCTTATGTAATGAAACAAATTTCATGAGTGTGACTAAAGCACATTAATATTTTGTTTGAAGTTCGAGCCAGTCTTATATCTACTTATGAATGTCTCATATACATACATACATATGAATGAACATATGCGCAAACTAAGAAGTATGTCTGTGCCACTGTCTGAGCAATTGAAAAAAGTAGCAGAAGTAAGTAGGTTTAAATGTAAAATACAACGAGACAAACTAAAAAAAATATGTCTACATAAACTAAAAAGATCATATAGATAAGTATTCATTTGTTAATAAATGGAATAAATGGGGTCCTTTAAACACAACTGGGATGAACGACGAATTTTTGGTAGCGAATATTTGTCTACAAAAACACAACATATGCAACATAGGCGTCATTTGTGGCGGATTCTGAAATATATTTATTTCTCTTTCTAAAGCTGAAAGTCCACATCAAGCATTTAAGCGTTTCTCACGTTCTAAGCAACTGTCAAAAAAGTAAAATCAATGTAGTCGTATATTTTAAGTTACACATTTAAAAGCGTAGCAAGCGTTTACTTTCTACTTTTGAAAGCGTCGCCAGGTAATCAAAACAAATGAAAAGCAAATTTATTTTAAAAGTGATGTCACTAGAAAAAGTGACAGCTGAAAACACATTTAAATATATGAAATTGACAAACAAACCGATAAAAAACTTCATATAAACAAAAATCAGCTGAGCTTACGACATCAGCCCCGAAAGTACATACATATATATAAAATAAAAACGATTGCCGCGAAAAATCTTTGCATGTAACTTGAAATACTTGACGTTAAAAACGGTTAGAAAAGCGAATTGTGAACCTCCAGATTTACCCCGGCAAACGACGAACAAGTAATACGGGGTGACCATGTATCGTTTTAGTTTTTAATGCTTTAGTAAATAATGTTAATTTCTACTTTGATTATTGTCTTTACTTTAATTAATTTTAAATAAATATACAAAGTAGTAAACTATAAAAATTGTTTGTACTTGTGTTTTTGTTAATGTTAATGTTTATTTTGATATATATTTTTGAAATATGGTCACCCTATCTATCAGCTGTTGCACAAGAACATTAAATTATTAAAGCACTGCGATAAAATGGATTTAACTGAAACTATAACTGAAATGGTTAAAATATTAAGGCTTATATAATTATATATTGGATACAATTGTCAGGATGGATACATACATACTAGAGATGCCAATGTTTTAAAAAATTCCGGAATTTTTTGAGATTAACAATCCCGAAAACTAATATTTGCTAACAAAGTCATCAACAAAAATTTAAATTTTAAAACGTTTGTCGAAGAAATAAAGGTGAACGAATTAAAGTTAATTTTGGATTGCCAAACTCGAACGCACTGATGTGTCTACAGTTTTTGGAAATCCCTACATAAAAAGTTTTAATTGATATAACTTTTTTTTATTGTTTTTCTTTATTGCTGAAATAAATCAACATGATATAATTCATGTACAAAATTAAAGGAAAAATTGTTTAAAAAAAATCTTAGTATATATTTATAATATAAATTTAGCAAAAAACCATAGTATGGAAATTTCCATCATCATGCAATGTTAGATCATTAGCTTAATACTAAATAGCAATAAAAGAATGCATTCAATGTTATGATGGGTATTTCCACCATTATGCAAAGAAGGCTGTAAACCTCAAGAGTTGAAGAATTTGTTTTGCTTAAACAAATAGTTGTCATTTGAAATCCGGTTAAGGTAACACACGAAGCTCCATGAATCAAATAATAAAGATTGCGCAAAGAATGTAAATAAAATTTCATCTCTCTGCGCAGGTTATTTTTTCCGTATAATCAACATGTAAAAAATAACTTTTGTTAACAATATTTTAAAAGAAAATAAATTTTCTTAAATTTTTTGATTCAATATAAAACATTTAATTATTTATTATCCGCCTTATCCGCTAGAAGTTGATTTAGTTTTCTTATTTGCAAAAACAATCTCGATTGAAAAAAAATGTTTTAGCTTTAATATCCGCATTAATAGTACTTGATTCATTTATATGATTTGTTAAATACTCGTTGTAAAGCAAGAGATTTCACCATTCAATGATTTGAATGCTGCTTCCCGGTTTTTAATTTCACACACAAATCTTCATTAGGCTTTGATAACCCAACGCAAAACATTTCAGTTACCCATTTTTAATTTCATATTTATATCATCTGCTTTAAAGTGTCCAATACAAACTCTATGAGATACTTTTAATATTTTTCCATCAAGGTGGCAAAATTGTGCCCAGTGTTTGTTTTTAATTTATTATCTTTTGAAAATCGAAAAAAAATTAAAATTTATGTTATTTTTTTTTAATATTTCCACAATTAAAAACAGCACATTTCACTTTAAAACTTTTATTTGCATTAAAATTTATATAGAAGTTAAGCAAACATAAAAATCTTTTTGACTTGTGACATCACAAGAAGGGATTTTGTTCTGAATTCTACTCTCACAGTTTTTGTAAAATATAAGGGATAATATAATATTCATTATTTGATTATGATGATCATGATCATGATATGAATCTCTGTTGATGTTGAAAACTGTAAGAATTGGTACACGATTTCTTATAGCCGGCATTCAAATGTTTTTCCAGAATATGGTTTTATGATACATAAATGTCTAATACAAAAGCCGTATCCATAAAAAATTCTTGCAATAATAAGTTTTGTGCAAAGTGCAATCTCAAAACAATATTTTGTTTGAATCGATCCATATTTTGACCATAGCCCCATACAAAGACCACTTCCGAAAATCACTTAAATAAATCTTTTAGAAAATCACTATCAAGTTGAAATTCAACACACATAATCCAAATACACATTTAAATTGTCGTACCAAATTTCATGATTATTGGTTCATATTTTACCATAGCCCCATACAAAGACCTCTTCCGAAAATCACTTAAATGCGCATAAAACTCTTATAAAATCACTATGAAATCCAAATTTAACACAAGTAGTCTGTATACATATGTACATATAGGTCTAAATTGTCGCAGCAAATTTCATGATGATCGGTCCATATTTGACCAAAGCCCTCATAAAAAGTCCATTTGCAAAAAACAACCACAGATTATACAGGGGTGCCAATTTTCACGTTTAAAAGAGCCAAAATCAATTTCCTAGAGCTTTTTGGTACCTAATTTACTGTGTGTTAAAACAAATCGCTTTTTGTAACACGCTGAAAAAATATAAAGAAAGCTTAAATTCTTGATTATGACTGGAACATGCATACAATTCTTATAAATATCGTTATTGAAACGAAATTCAACTAAAACAAATCTAAAATAAATGGAAATTATGGTACAATATTTTACGAAGTTCACCCTATATTAAGTGATTTGGTGGTGGGTATATAAGCTCTAACTTATTTAATTTATTGATGGCTTATAAACTTTTAATTAATTTAAAATTTGTGTTTTCAAACAAATTTATATTTAACATATGTAAGAAACTTTTTTTGAAATGAGTTGTTAATATTTATAAACCAATTTGTTTTAGTATGAAACTAAAATCCCGAAAATACCGAAATTCCAATCACGGAATTTGAAAAGCCAAACCAGTTTGGCAGTCCTAATACATACATAGCTGTCTACATGGTGCAACTATAAAAGGTGAGTGCAAATCGACAACAAATACAACACAAAACAGAAACAACAGGCATTTTATTTGTGTAAAATAATGTACTACTGTCAAAAATACTTGAAAAAGTATTACTATTGACATAAGTAAATTGTAAACAAAGTCAGTCGGCTGGGCTACTGCACTCAGCTTGTATAGTTGCACCCTTTCTGTCTATTATTAAAGCTGTTTTTCGCTGTCATTGTGCTTCAAACGATGAATTTACAGAGCGAATTGTCACCAACTTGGACGAAATTCGTCGTTCGTCCCAGTTGTGTTCCTGGCATATGTTTTACAGATAAAATAGTTAATGAAGCCTATAGTAATATTAATAATATATCACACAAAATTTTACTGACAGACTCTATCAGGTTAAAAGTGTCATTTTGTGTAAGTATTTAAAAAGTTGAGTACAATATTTAAAATTTTTTAAATTAACTACTTTCTAAATTGAACTTTCTTGATAAAAAAATTTACATATGTAAATGTCAAAAGATTTGAAAATATAAATTTCCTCATAAATTCATATATTTTATGAAATACAAATATAACTCAAATTATACACAACAGAGTAAGTACTTGAATATAAACAAAACTGCTTTTTACAAAGAAACACGCAACATCATGACCCATTACATCATGACGTTTCTGCTATCCCTGAAATTCAATATTTCCTCAAAAAAAAAAAAAAAAAAAAAACAATATTTATTTATGCCTATTCTAGCATGAAATGAAACGTACTTGTTTAGTTTCATATTTACATTAAAGTATTAATAAAAGTCAAGTAAAAAATAAAAACAAACAAATTCCAAATAAAACTTTTAACATTTTTTTACTTTTCCCTAGAAACGGATTTATTTTGTTTGTTATAAGTTGTTGTTGTGTCCCAAAACCAAAGAGTTATTTATGGAATGCGAGAAAGTTATGAGCGACGCCAAAAAGAACTCATGCATTAATGTTAAAACAAATTTGTATTGAGAAATTGTTAAAACCAAAAACAACTTTTTCAATAATATAATTAATAATAAAAAAAAACCTAATTGTTCTGCTAAACAATAGTTAGTATTTTTTCCAGATGATTTGTCGGTATTTATGGGGTGATTTTATTTACTCTTATTATTATTATATTTTTTGGTTTTAGGTTTCTTAAAGTGTATTTAGGGCATGTAAAAACTAAAATAATTTGTGCACATTTAAAGAAATTGGATTCAAATTTTAAACTAATATATTTTGATAAAAACGTGAGTAGTTTTTATTTTAGTCACAAAATGAAATTTTTGTAAAACAAGTTTTGTTTCCTTTATGTCATATTTTAAAGGCGTCTTAAAAACATAAAAAACATAAATACTGCATTCCTTCGAACTAATAATTTTCACCAAAAAATCCTTTTTCACGATAAATTTTTTATTTAAATGTATAAAGTTTTGTACAAAATTTTTATCTCTACTTTAGATTTTTATACCCTACCACCATAGTGGAGATTTGTGCTGATGTTTGTAACGCCCAAAAATATTTGTCCAAGACCTCGACTGAGAATCACTACCTGAGTTGATTTAACGATGTCCGCCTGTCCGTCTGGCTGGCTAGCTATCCATGTCAACATTGTGCCCAGAATACAGGTTGAAATTTTGCAGATATTTCCATTGGAATAGAAATTGGATGAAATCTTTCCTTTATTACACCACGACCCCACACATATGGCCTCCCGAAATAGGGGTCTATTGGTAATAAATGTTTTATTTATGCACATATCGAAAAAAATTTCTCCACAAATAATCTACAAATTTTATGCAGATCGGTCTATAATTTAACATAGCTCCCATATAAGTCCCACTTCCAAAAATTACTTTAACGACATTAAATTACTTAAAAATGTTGGTATTCTAATAAAGGGTGATTCAAGTGGACATACTTTTTTCAAAAGCCTTTTTTTGACAGATTACGTGTAAGTCATGTCATGCTGTCATGTTTTTTTTTGTTTAGTAATGTTTTGCATTTCATAATGGAAAAACTTACACCTGAAAAAGCGACATCGCCTTGCTCTATGGGCTCTTGAAAAGTTCCAAGAAGATCGGACGTTTTCTAGGCAAATGTTGTTAAGCGATGAAACCCATTTCTAGCTCAATAGGCATGTAATCAAACAAAATTGCCGCATTTGAGGCGAAGAGCAACCTAAAGAGATTCAAGAACAACGGTTTTGTTGTTTTTTATGGGCGGGTGGAATCTTTGGTCCATATTTTTTAAAAATGATGCCGGTGCAAACGAAACAGTCAATGGCGACCTTTATCGTGCCATGATAAACGACTATTTGATGCCTGAAATTGAAGCTCGACGACATTCGGTTTCAGCAAGACGGCACCACTTCCCACACATCGTATCAATCAATAGATTTATTGAGAGAACACTTCGGTGAGCACATAATTTCAAGTTTTGGGCCGGTCGATTGGCCACCAAGATCGTATGATATCACCCCGTTAGACTTTTTCCTGTGGGCATATGTAAACTCTAAAGTTTATGCTGACAAACTTTGGAGGAAACATCACGCGTGGCATTCGCCAGTTACCAGTCAAAATGCTCAAACGAGTCATCGAAAATTGGACTCAACGGATAGACCATCTGCGACGTAGCAACGGCCAACATTTTATAGACATAATCTTCAAAAAATAAATGCCAAAGAATGCTCTTTCAAATGATAATAAACATTTCCCATTAAATTTAAATTTTCTCGGTTTTTTTTTTCTTTAAATCTTATGTCTCCATCAAGGTAGCCGGCTACGTTTGGCGTTTTCAGTCAAAGTTTTTTCCATTGAAATTGATAACTTGTATAAATGAAACTTTTTGAAACTACTAACTTTCAAATAATTTAGTTTTTTTGCAGCCATACGCCTTGACTTTTTTTTTTGTAATTTGCCTGAGAGACCAATTTACTTGTAACACCCTTTAAGGCGCATCTAGGTAGCCGGGTACCTGTACGTGTTTTATATGAGAAAGCGGCCATTGCAAGTATATTACTTGAAGTTGTTAGTAGCTTGCAAACCTTAAGGAGTTAAGAAAAATTATATAAAATATCTCTTAACTGCGTTCCAACAATGTATTTAGTGCGAAAATGCTTTTTCATTTTTGTAGGTACCCAGGTACTTTGCAAAATAGGGAACCTCAAAATGCATCACGTTTTACAAATCAGCACAATAAAGTTTCACATATACAAGACACGTAATTGTTTAACAGTCGGTCCACAATCCATAATTAATCAAACATGTATAAATCTTTTAAATGTTTTTTTGAAATAAAATTTAACCACAAAAATATTTACATATATGACTTCCCTCATGCCACTTAATTTTTGCATGATCGACTCCAATTTAGCGCCCGTTTCTGAAAAAACTGTTTTGACACATATACAGGGTGTAGGGTATTATAGGCTCGGCCGACTATACTTTCTTAAGGTCCAACCATAATGTGCATAAACTAGCTTAAGCCAACTTAAGTAACTATGCGAATACATGTAAAACGTATGTGACAAACCATAAGCCAAACTGAACGCACTTTCCTTACGGAATTATCTGTTTTTTGATTTCATTAAAAAAAAAATTAAAATGCAAAATCAATTTAATTTAATTTAATTGAAAATGTGCAAACACACAACTGCCTGTACGAGAAGAGAAGCCCCTTTTACTTTAACAAAAAAATATTAAAGAAAAGTCATGGCAACAAGTAGCAGAAATTTGTAGCAAAAGTGGTATGTATGTATATATTAAAGTGTTTGATAGTTTTTTTTAGATTTAACAGTTTTTACTGTTTGCAAATTTTCAATAAAATAAAACATAAAATAATATAAATTTTTGGTACTTTTTAATTTAAAAACATAAAATACTGCACAAATATGCAACATGGCCACCTAAAAGTCTTCTTTAATTAACTTATGCATTTGACAGACTTTTCGTTAATTTTTGCCAGTTGCTTAAGCTGGCTAGCTTATGCACATTATGATTGGGTCTTTATTTGTTAAATCATATGTAAGTGCAATATCAACGCCAGGTGACGTATGATTAATATTTATAAATTTTTCTTTATATAAATAACAAAATAACTTATACGCAGTGTAATACTTAGTTATATACAAGTATGAAAGATAGCTTTTTGTATTTTGTACCAACTGATTAAATAAAATCTACTTATTAGACCATTTTCAATATTTATTAAGTAATAATAAAACTTACGGCAACATTATTAGTATAGGGTTTTCTAATAGCTACTTGACAACTCTGAATTTAAATTGTGAACGCACTATTTCACTGATCATCTAACTGTTGCTTTCTTTTTTTTCAGTAAACTTAACATTTTCGTTATGGTAAAGTACACGAAGGAACAACGTTTGGAAATTATAAAAATGTACTACCGAAATTCGGAGTCGGTGACCGCAACTTTAAGAGCGTTAACTCCAATTTTCGGTCGTAATTATCGCCCTAGTAGACAAGCAATAACAAGTTTAGTGCAAAAATTTGAGTCTACATATTCATTGTGTGATGCTGTCGTGCCAGTGAGACAACGGCCTGGTCGAAGTTCCGAAAATATCGCTGCCGTTCAGGCGTCCGTAGCAAACGATTCAAATCAGTCGATTCCGCGGCGTTCTCAAGAACTGGGCATCCCCAAGACCACTTTATGGCGAATTTTGCGTAAGGATCTGGGTTTACACCCATACAAGATTAAGCTGACTCAAGAATTGAAGCCGATGGACCATTTGAGTCGACGTACGTTCTCCGATTGGGCTCTGGAGAAGATGCACCAAGATGATGAATTTCATCGCAAAATCATCTTCAGTGACGAAGCTCATTTTTGGCTCAATGGGTTCGTCAATAAGCAAAATATGCGTTATTGGTCTGCTGAAAATCCACATGTGCTTCACGAATCACCACTTCATCCACAAAAAATTACTGTTTGGTGCGCTTTGCATGCCGGCGGCGTCATTGGGCCATATTTTTTCGTCGACAATAACGATCGTCACGTTACTGTGAATGGCGATCGTTATCGCGCAATGATTAGCGATTATTTTTGGCCCGAATTGGAACACATGGACTTGGATGACATGTGGTTTCAACAAGACGGTGCCACAAGCCACACAGCACACGTTACAATCGATTTACTGAAGAGTAAGTTTGAGTTGTCAAGTCCTTATTGGAAAACCCTATATTACCTTATATAACAAAGGTTTAAACAAATTTTTACTCGATATAACGGAAGACCAAATTTTTAACATTGACAATTATATCAGGATATCAATAATGTCTTAAAAAAATCGTCGATCTCTAACGAAAATTGAGCTTTTAGATTTATTTCTCGACAAAAGTAAAAACAAACAGTATATCAGTTAATTGAATTGCTTTAAAACTCAAAGCCAGAGAAATAAAAAAAAATTATATTATAAATTTATAATAGTGGATTTATTACAAAAAACTTCCAAAAAAAAAATCAGAAGAGAAATTATCATACTGACACCACATAGAGTATATATAACAAGTGATTCAGAAAAAAGTTATCGAAGGATAGAGTGTTACAGTTTTAATTTGCGGTATTGCATCTGAAACAAGGAACATTGAGTCTTTTCTATTTGGAAAAGGAAAGGGAAAGGAACATCCTATTCGTTCTATTCGTAAAAATATTTCCAGGAATACGCGGGAATATTTTTTATGAAAATTTTACGCTGAATCATTTTTGTTTGCATTGGACAACCAAACTGTTTCAAATGAGTCACGTATTTTTTTCTCTTAAATTTTTAATAGAGTAATAGAATTTTTATTGATTAAATCTTTGAGTTTATTACATACTCTTCGAATAACATTGGATAAACAAATTATACAATTATTTAGTTATAAAATGTTCAGCCAATGTTTTCTCCACCTTTTGGATTTATATTTTCTAACCCTTATTATCCGTCAATGCTACACGAGTGGTAGTGTAGGGTATAATAAAACAATCTTGTGTATCATCGAGTTACTTTTATGCAATTTTATTCCAGTATAACATTTGATGTACTAATTAATTATTAGTAATTATTGATATACAGTCAAACTTCTATAATTTAAACTTCTATTACTTGAATTTTCTATAAGTTGCAGCAAATATCGTGGCAACAGCATTTTATTAGGTTTTGCTTCCTTAACTTGAACATCCTTAACATGAATTCCTCCAGAACTTAAAGAAAACCAGTAGTACTACAACGTTTTTATAATTTGTATTTAAAAAAAAAAATTCTTTTTTGCCTTGAAATTTATACGTATGTACATACATATGGCGGAACTATTGTTTTTCGATTTCGGTAAAGTCCCTAAATAAAATGCCAATGTTTACGTATAAATTTCTTTTACGCTAGTTATAAAGAACAAAAAAACGTTATTGTAATAAATTAGAATAGCACCGAAATGAAATCTACCAGATGAAGAAAAGTTAAAATTAATAAAAGAAATAGAAGACAGGGGATCAAAGAAAAAAGACGTGACAGAAAAATATGGCATTTCAATGAGTACCGTTTCTATGAGTTTAAGAAACAGGGAAAAAATAAATTTTTGTTTTTGAATGAATACGATAACATCAACAAAGCTGCTTTTAAGTAGTTTACGGCAACTAGGATAGCTGGAGTAATATTAAAGAAAAAAGAAAATTACATATCTTTAGCATTATTAAATGAATTTAACGACAATGAAAATGTTTTAAATGATAACTAGAGATCTGGTTATATATGAATGATGTGGAATCTATAAGTATTGTATTGTTCAAGACTTTTTGGGCATCGATAATGAATTGATGAACAGAACAGCACTTTGGAGAAATAGTAGATAGCGATGGGGACGAAGTTTAGGAAACAGTTAGACAACCGTCCTGAGAATTTAAATGTATTCTTAAACACAAATGAAAATGCAAAAGATGACCACTACACAGCATTACACAAATTAGAATCACTTTTCGCTCAGCAAGTGTAAACAACTTCAGTCAAAAATTACTCAGTGTTTTAGTAAATAAATAAGTAAAGTACCTCTACACAATTAATAATAGAAATAATTTGGTGATACAGAAATAAAAATGAATTGATTTTAAAAGTATGTTGTTTATTTAATTAATGGAACATTTTTAAATTTTACTCTCAAAGTTGAAGTTTCTATAATTTGAAGTTTTTTTTTGGGATAATGGTGATTTAATTTATAGAAGTTCGACTGTAGTTATAATAAGTGTATAACCCATGATAAAGATATTGCAAAAGTTAAGTATATTTCATTTGCAATTTAAGCCCTCATTAAGGGACTTGTATTTTTCATTTTCATTCAATCACATTCCTCAGCAACAAATTCCAATCATCCAATCATAATCTACTCTACATATATGCAAGTGTTACTTAAGATTGAGCAAGACAGAAAATTCTTCTCAGTCATCATCTAAATAAATGAAGTACTTTTCATGCAAAATCTACAAACATTTTTGTTTTTCAGTTCTGAGGTTTTGTTCAGCACACAAAATTTCTAGCAAACGCACGTATAAATATGTAGAGATCTTCTTGGCAATTAAGTGCTCACACACATCTCGATTTCCACTGTCCGTTTAGGAGATTTGCATTTGGTACCGAAGTGACAAGAGACCAAGATAATGGTGTGAAAATTTAAATTATATTTGAGACTAATGGTGTTTTACTAGGTTGGCTTGTTAGTAGATTCTGAAGTTGGTGCTACAATTATTGTGTGTGTAAGCAGTGTAGTAGTGATGTGATGCTGGTGTGTATGTATCATGCATACGATGTGTCACTTAAAAACGATTATAACAAACAGACAATGCTGGTTGTTCGGTTATTATTTCATGTGGCATGCGGTTGCGGCTTTATACATATATAGTAGTATAGCTCAAGTGAAAAAGAGCTTAAGAAATTTTTTAGGTGCCAGAAGTAGTTTCATTTTTATTTCCTTATTTAAATAAATTTCTAAAATTTATAATTTTTGCTGTTAGTACCTTTTTGGCATTATGCTGACATTTTTGTTTGTTAGTAGCATTCAACAACAGTAGTGAAAACTAAAAGTTTGTTTTTGTCCTCCATAACAATTCATGAATTTTTATGGGAAATTAAATTTCAATGAGTTTTATTCACATTAAAACTATACGCATCATAATTTTAAAGTACTTGGTGCGAGTAGAAAAGCAGTTTTTGATAATCAAAGGCATGAACGTGTTGTGCAGCCATACACTTGTAGCAAAGCAACAAAGGCAATTAAAACTGTAGGGTAAATTATTGTAGAGTTCTTTAAAGAGAATAAAAATTCTTTCGTTTTGCCAACCAACCACATTAATGTAGTTTTTTATATTAAATTCTAACAGCTTTATTCAAAAAAATCTTATTTTAGTATTGAAATTCACATTAGTTAATAGACATTTAAGGCTTTATGTACATCACCATAATAAGGATTTTATGTGATAATGTTTTCTAGGTTTGCGTTATCCAAATACAAATTGGAACAAGTCGGTTTTAGTGGCATTCCTTAAAAAAATTGCATCAAATAGGGCTTTTAGACTTCAAAGTTGGATATATATGAACCTATATATCGGAAACTATTCGATGTCTGATAATTTGTAATACGTCAAATTATAGATATTAAAAATATCTTTCCAAGGGTATATTCCATGATTATAAAATATGAATCCACTATGGGTTAAATTCGAAAAACATATTTTTTTACCCAAATTTGTTTTTAATACAGTCGAACTTCTATAATTTGAACTTGTATTACTTGAATTTTCTATAAGTTGAAGAAAGTCTCGTGGCATCAAATAAGCAAAGTACACAATTAACAAGTAATAAAGTATAGTCGGTCAACCCGACCATATAATACCCTACACCTAGTATATGTATAAAACAATTTTTCAGAAATGGGCGTTATATGGGAGATATCACCTATTTTGGAGCAAAATTCAGTGTCATGATTTCTGTGAATATAATTATATGTTAAACTTTATCTCGATATAAATACTTTTAAAAGATTTATGGAAGTTAAACTGAATTACAGAAAGGGTCTTATATGGGAGTTTCGACTAATTATGGACCGACAATTACAAAATAAGGTGTCGTTATTTGTGTATATAAGAAACTTATTTGTGTCGACTATTATTTGGTTACCAATATTCTTAAGAGAGTTATGCTCTTTTAAGTGATTTTCGGAAGTGGGCCTTATATGGGAGCTACGACTAATTATGGATCGATCATCATAAACTTCTGCCATATTATATGTATATAAGCGAAACATATTTGTGTTCAATATTATTTGGATACCAACATTTTTAAAAACGTTATGCTCTTTTAAGTGATTTTTGGAAGTGGGCCTTATATGGGAGCTACGACTAATTATGGACCGATTCACGAAATTTGTAGGTGTGCTTTAGCTTCATTTGCTACTCATCTGTGGTAAATTTTGTTTGCATACTTGACTCGCATTTATGACCGGTAAACCTCAATTACGGGAGGACATTTGTATGGGGGCCAGGTGATATAATGGACCGATTTCCACCAGGGTATAATCAGCCTTATTATGAGTGTCGTTTTCTCTTTACGACAACGACTCTTTCGTAATAGATTAAATATAAAACTAAGTTTGTTTCTTTAATCTATTACGAAACAGTCGTTGTCGTAAAAAGAAAACGACACTCATAATGTGGCTGAATATGTGTCTGTAGGTATTATAATCACAGATTTATAATTTCTGAAAAATTAAAAGAAAATATTTTTCTTCAAATTATAATTTTAAAAATTTAGTATACGCACACACATAGATACATATGTATGTACATGTACATACTTTGAAAGCAAATTTCATACTTTTAATATAAATGTCATACATAAGCAGCATTTAATATGTTAAATAAAGGATGTTCTCCTCTGCGAGATACAGAATATCAGTTTCTAATAGTAAAGATTTACTGTAGTTTTTATAATATTACCGTAACATCTACGGCTCTATACTACCTACACGGACATATCATATCTTGAACTAAAGCTTAATTTGTTGACTTTTAAATTTTGTAATTTATATTCTTACTCATGTAGGTATTTTTCACGAATGTTTTAAAAAATATTGGAACAAAAAATAATTTTCCCGAAATTGACCTCTAGATGGTTCTTTTATATTGTTGAAAAGGTCTTTAATATTTGATATATTGTCTAAGAAAGAAATACAGTTTTCAAGATATAGATAAACATACTAAAAATTTTGGAACCCTGACCAGTCTTTTTTTATTTTACTCAGAATTTAAAACTCCGCTAGCGATACAATTTTGAAGTGATTTGAAAAATGTCACTAAAACCGACTTATGTATTTTTATGTAAAAAATTCATACAATTTAAATTATTTTCATTAAATGCTTTCACAACACTTTAATTTTCACATTAAAAAAATATATCGACTGTAAAAATATTTCCATGTATTATCCATTTTTTGTTTTTGTAAAGGTCCACATAAAAATTCATTATTTGTTAAAACAATGAAATATTTTAGTGTCAGTAGTTAAGTAGCTGATTTAAATTATTTGATGTTATTACCGCTTTACAAGACGTGTGTTAAGCTAAAAGTTGTTTTTGCATGACCCTTTAAGGTATTTTGCTTAACAGAGGTATACCAGCTTTTTTTAAGTTTTTTTTTTGCATAAGGCTGCAAAAGTTTTAGTGATTTGTAAAGAATTTTTAAACCAGAATATATATTTAATTAAATAAAGATTTCAGGGTGCCCAATAATCGCCAGTAACATGGGAGATTTATAGTTAAAAGTTAAAACTTATTTGGCTTAATACCACCATAAATACCAGTCTATAAAAATTTAACATTTCACTTTCAGTTCACAATTGCAAAAGTTCATTTCAAACTGTCTGACATTAAATTCTGCCATATAAAGCTGTCAGCTGTAAAGCAAAGTAAATTTTTACATTTATTATTTAAAGCCAAACGTTTAATTGCTGCATTTAAAGTTTAATGGCAAAACTTTTGTTTCTTTGATTTTTTTTATTGTTTAATTTAATTATATTTTATTTTCTACATTGTTACCTTTGAATTACATTTGAAATTCGCAACTTTGAATTGAAATTGACAACAAAACAAGACAATAACAACACAATGTTATTTAGTAAAATGATTGCAGTGTAATGTGCACACATTAAATATATATGTAAAAATGTGTAATTAAATGCCTGAGAATACACATGCATAAAATGCTGAAACATTTTACGACTCTGCCAAAAATCGTTGTAATTGCCATTAATAAAATGTAATTTATTTGTCGTTGTTGCTTCCATAATATTGATTTAAAAATTTCGTATTGTGTTTGAGGCATAGTGGAAATGTGAAAGAATTTAATTTGTGGCAAATAGAATTGTAAAATGGCAAAACAAAATTATAAATACTCATACAGCCAGGTGATGTTTTGTACATGGGTATTTATGTAGATCAAACATACTATGTATACGAGTATGCACATATACATATGTGTGTAAATATCTATTCATTAAATAAAATACTGACAGTAGAAGCTCGATATAAAGAATCATAAAATTTGAAATGTAAAACATTATTTTTTAAGATAAGATGAGTGTCTATTAAAAATTTAAGTGAAATTTATATTTATATTTAAGGGTTTTATGTAACAGCTCGAATGTGGAATAAACAGCAAAATTTATAAAATTGTACATACATAACTTGTTATGTTCAACTAAATACAGTATAAAACCATGTCACAGAATTTAATTTCATTCAAAAGTGGAATTAATTCCGTATTTTGTTTCTATGGAAAAATTAAAACGAAAAGTTTTTTCGGATTGCAACCTAGAAATTCGTTAAATTACAGTTCCACACAGCAAACTAAAAGTAGTTTCATTTCGAGAAAATATTTGGTTTTACTGTGATTTATAGAAGCAAAATGCGGAAATAATTCCACTACCGAACAACATTACATTTTGTGACATGGCTGTTCAATTTTGATTTCATAATAAAGACGAAGATTTGGCTTTTGAGGTTTTAAAAAAAGATATACAGTTGATTCAGAAAGTAAGTGCTCATGTTACACATTTGAAGATGCTCGTATATTCTCAATGTCTGTGGTACTTAAATTTGTTCAGCATGTAACCCTCAGACATTTAAGACAAAAAGCAGATGTAGACCTTAATTTTAACTTTAAAAAGTGAATGCTCATCACTAACAAATAATGAAATATTTTGCAACAACAATAAATTTAAAATGTCATAGAAGCTGTAACAACAAATGTTTCAAATATTTCATTAGCGATCGTTGCCAAAAGAGTTGATAAATTAAAAAAGTTGAAAAATGTCACCAAAGCGAAAGGGGAGACAAATGCATCAGAATGTAAAATAATAATAAATTTGCGAAAATCAATCAAGAGATCTTATTCTACTAATACAAAAAAATTGTGTACAAATATAACAAAATAAAAAAATATTGCAAATGAGCCACGCTCAGGGCCACCTTTTCAAACCTTTTCTAATGGTGAAAAAAGATATATTGTGCAGAAAATAAAGAAAAATCCTAACAAAAAAACCTTTAATACCAACTTCAACAAAAGCGTTTGTCCAATAATACCACGAAAATTGCTTCATTAGTTTGGATACAACAGTCGTGTTAATCGTAAGAAACCCTATATCAGATCAAACGACTTAAACCGAACGATTTTTGGAACAGAGTGGTTTCTAAGGATGAGAGCAAATTTAATATATATCGAAAAGACGGAAAGTTAAGAGTGTGAAGAAAAACCAAATGAGAAGTTTAAAGAAAAAAATTAGTGTCCAACTTTTAAACATGGGGGTGGCTCAGTTCTAGTGTGGGGATGGATGAGCGCTTCTGGAGTTGAAAATTTAAATACAATCGATGGCATGAATGAATCATAGGAAATATATTGACTCATCTCCAGAGTGGCAAAAATTGGTATGTCCGAAAACTTCATATTCACACAAGATAACGATTTCTAAACACATGGCTCATAAACTTCTCTCAATTAGCCGATATTAATCCTATTGAAAACTTGTGCGATCATTTAGACAGAAAACTTAGAGGGAGAGAGGAATATGGAACAGGACTGATGAACAATAGCTTGGTGTCCCAAAACTTAGTGGATTCTGGATTCCCTGAAGACTAGGGGCCAGAACTGATAACAAGGGCTCCCATATAAAATACTAAAATATTTGTTCTATGCGATTTTTATTGCGAAAAATTTGAAATTGGCACTCACTTTTTGAAGTTAAAAACTGAACTATTTTTAGTTATGCGTTGCGATTTTGAATTTGTTATTATAGTTTTAAATATTCCTAAAGAACCGCTCAAAGGTAGCTGTAGCTTAATTGGTTAGCGCATTTGATCATTAAGCATGAGTTGGTATTTGTGGCCCGGATTCGATTCCCAGCCGCTGCCACTAAAACAACATCATTCTTTGATAGTTATTAGTTTTCTATCATAACTTATATATAGCACAGCGCCCTCCTTCGGTGGTATAGCATTGAAACGCCACCGAAGTAAAATATTTTTTTTTTAATAATAATAATTAACAAACACAAACTGCGAAGCTTTTGGCTTATCTGCAGAAAACACCCAGAGTCTTTGGCGGGAATCGATAGTCCGGCACTCCATCGCCTAGTCTATTAAAAGAAAGGCTATAAAATCAAGATTTAAAAATGATTCGTCTACTCACCACCAGAGGCGATGCAATGCTGCACTAAAAACAAACATAGTGCGTAATTGCAGAGTTGTGATATAAAAAGCTTTCTTCTTTCACTATCTTCACTTCTTCAACCTATCCCCTTTCTAAAGAAAGTAATGCAATTACATACATATAGACATATTAATTGCTTGAGTGTTACTTCTCTTTAAACAAAAAAATGTGTTGTCTACTTCTTTTATGTAGAATAAAGTTAGTCTAAAATATGTACTTTTAAATTTAATTTGTAGGTGAGAACTCACTTTCTGAATCAACTGTATCTCAACAAACAAAATGTTTAAAATAGTTTATTGACACACCAAAGATCGATTGAACCTTCTTAAGTAATAAGTTTGCACTTAAAAAAAAACAAATTTATATGAAGAATAAAACAAGCGTTAAACTACACTGTGTAAACCCTATTCAATATAAAAAACACAGTTGAGCTGCCAAAAGCAGTCTTGCCAAAAAGAAAGTTGCTAAAGATCATCCTTAAAAAATATGTGATAACCATTTTAGTGTCCGACACCTATGACATGTCCAACCATAAAATACCTAGGAATTATTGTTGTAACAAGTCTCTTAGAAATTCTAGCAGGAGTCAAGATACTTTTGATAAATATTTTGCCAGAGAGTGCCACAGCATGCTGCCAGTGAAAGTCACTTGCTACTTGATTTTTATGTCTTTCAACAACTAAACTGCTGCTAAAATGTCCACGTTGATTTTAGTGGTAGAAATTGCGAGATTTAATTCCTGGATTTTTTCGCGACTGTGCCGTTGACATGAATATGATGCAGGTATTATAGAAAAACGTAGCGATTAAGTTCATAAGTTAAGAAGCAGTTTGTGTTGCCTACTTTTAACACCAGCATCCCGAAGGACAGAGTTCGAAGTCTTGTTGAGTCTTAAAGTAGACGTAACAAAAATGTCTTTATTGTATATCAAACCATTTTTTTAATAGCTTCTGGTTTTTTCTATATATTGCATATAAATCAACCTGTGATGTTTAAAAACCAAATAATTTTGTCAATGAAGATATTAGATCGTCGGCATTATTCGAGAGTTTTTGCTTCATCATGAAAAAATAATCCAAATGGGGTAAATACATCATCCTTAAGCAATACAATATTTTGACAAACCACTATGCCTACATCTTTTGTATTTGAAAACCATTGCAAACATTTTGCCGCGATTATTGATTGTGTCAAAGAGAAAAAAAGTAAGTGCTTCAAAAAAGTTATTATAGAATGCTACATATCGTAAAAGAGAAAATATCCAAAACCAAATTAATTAAACTAGAAAAAACTACTATTTTCAATAAAGGAAAAACCTGGTCTTGCCCTCCTTGACCGTGCCAATAAATACAACCCAAGTTTGACAGGGAACTAAAATTAATTCAAGTCTTTGTAATAAATAAATAAATAATAATAATAAAAAAAAATTAAATCAATCACTAAAAGTTGGGCACACAAAATCAGTTGTGAGCCACTGTATGTATTTATATATAATTCATATACATACATGCCAGTAAATAAGATTGCATGTACTGGTGTGAATATATGTAATCAATGTTATATGTAGATTCAAGCATAAAAATATTTTTAAATATTATTTCTATTTATGTATAAATAAACCAAACTCTACTTATTAAATTGTTTATTACAGAATATTTGTAAATAAATAAAATAGTTATTTGGTTTACTATTATTTATTGACTTAGAGATTTTTAATTGAGACAAATAAAGCACAAGCATCCATTCATATTCATATGTATATCAAATTTATTTTCTGTTTTGATTTACCAATATTTTTTTTTTTTGCATGAATAGTGTTGGCAATTTTTAATGAAAATAAAAGAAATACATTTTCAATTTAAATTTTATTTCAATTTAAAATGAATAATAAATAAGAACAATTGGGTTTTGCAGCATTTTGTTAGTTTTTCATAAACGAAATCTAGTCTACTCTTAAGCATATGTTAAGCAGGTTAAAGGTTACAGTTGTTTTAATATGAAACATAAATGATGTGTTAAATTTCACAATACCTCCAGTCAAAATATTTACTTTTTGTTTAACATATTTACAAAAACAAATGCAACTACCTTGTAATTGTCAATGGCACTCAGTGCCCTGCAATCAATTTTAAAATATAACATTACTGCACTCATTATCTGTGTAACATTATCTGTGTTTACATTTACCCTGTATTTTTATGTTAAAATTTAACCCAATATGCATTTATTTATAAATACGTAATCAGTACAAAGAAGATCAAGTCAGAGTTCATATTCGACTACATATGGGGCGAACGTCCTAAAATTTAGTACCTTTACCTCTGCACTTTGTTTATATTTTGACAGCGTGTACCATACCGCGATTCACTTTAACACACAATAAATTAGGTAACATTAAGCCCTAGGAAACTGATTTTGGCAAAATGTTCACCTCTGTATACTCTGTGGTTATTCTCGGAAGTGGCAGCTTTGCTCAATTATGGGCCAACAAAAGTTAATAGTGAACTGTGTTTGTGTAGGTTAATATGTTGTCGGCAGTAGTCCTCAAAAGGCAGCTATAGACTATCACGAGCCGATCATCATGCAATTCTGTACGACGATTTATATGTATATGAGAGTTATTGGTGTTGAATTTTAACAAGATGCATTATGCGCATTTGAAATTTGTTTAAGTGGACTTTGTATATTTGATCGTAACCACCATGCATGATCAAATATGGAGCGGTCATCATAAAATGGAGTGTAACTATTTTTTTTTAAGAGACAAAACCGTTCACGAAATTAAATTTATTAAGACTTTACTCAAAATTTTTTTGTTATAAACATACATATTTAAAACAAAGGTTTAACTAAATTCAATACATTATTTATTCTTAAAACAAAAGTGGAAAAACTTCAAGTAATACAAGAAACGTTGTGATTTAAAATACGAGGTCTAATCAAAAAATAACCGTTATTTTAAAATTTCGTGAGTTACGTATGTTCGGTTTTGCGATTTTTTTTCTGTTATGTTTGTAGACATGTCTGTTATATTTGTTGGCAATGTCAGCCATTATGGATTGTCAGTTTGGTTTTGACAGTTAAAAAGGTTAGTCGAGTTTTGTTGTGTTCTTCGATTTTTGACTATTCGAAAAAATGGATCAAAGAAACTGTATTAAGTTTTGTGTAAAAAATGAAATTAAATGCGCAAGAATATTTGAAATGTTTTCTGTGGCGTTTGACGAGTCTACTATGAGCAGAACACAAGTTCAATTGTGTTGTAACCGGTTTAAGAAAGGCCAAGGAGATGTCAATGACGATGCTCGTTCTGGTCGGCCGAGCACGTCAACAACCGATGAAAGAATTGAAGCAGCGAAGAAAATGATTACGGATAATTGTCGAATCACTATCAGACAGGTTGCTGTAGATGTTGACATATCGTTCGGCTCATGCCAAGCAATTTTTACGGATATTTTAGGTATGAAACGTGCGGCAGCGAAGGTTGTTCGAAAATTGCTAAATTTTGAGCAAACACAATGTCGCATGGACATCGCTCAGGAGCTGTTGAACATCGTCAACGACGATCCAGATTTCCTCAAAAAGGTCATAACTGGTGACGAATCATGGGTGTATGGCTATGACATTGAAACCAAAGCCAAATTATCCCAATGAAAACGTCCAGAAGAGCGAAGACCGAAAAAAACACGTCAAGTTTGGTCAAATGTGAAGGTTATGCTCACTGTTCTCTTCGACTGCAATGGCGTGGTGCATCATGAATTCTTGCTACATTGTCGTATGGCCAATAAGGAATACTACCTAGAAGTCATGCGCCGTTTACGCGAAGTAATTCATCTGAAACGCACAGAATTGTGGAAAAATCAATTATAGATTTAGTACGCACCAGCTCACACATCAATGCTTGTGCGTGAGTTTTTGGCCAAAAGCAAAACCGTTAGCATGCCTCAACCACCGTACTTACCAGACTTGGCTCCCGCTGACTTTTTCCTCTTACCAAAACTGAAGACACCGATGAAACGAAAGCCTTGGTGGATTGAGGAGATAAAAGAAAAATCGAAACAGGAGCTGTTGGCGATACCAAAAATCGCGTTTCAGAAGTGTTTCGAGGATTGGAAAAACGCTGGAATAAGTGTATTACATCTGAAGGGATTACTTTTAAGGGGACAAGGTAGTAATTGATGAATAAATAAATACTTTTTGAAAAACTTTAAAATAACGGTTATTTTTTGATCAGCCCTCTTATGTATAAATTTACTTACTTTAAAAAAAAATCCGCCAACAATATTATTAAATTTCTAAAGGAATTTAATATTTACCTAACCTATTTGTGTTGAATTTCAACTTGATAATGATTTTTATAAGAGATTTGTGCATATTTAAGAGATTTTCGGAATTGGACTTTATAAGGGGGCTATGGTGAAATATGGACCGCTAATCATGAAAGTTGGTACGACAATTTCAAATGTGTATTTGAAATATGTGTGTTGAATTTCAACTTGATAGTGATTTTCTAAGTGACTTATTTACGTGATTTTCGGATGTGGTTTTTGTATAGGGCTATGGTCAAAATATGGGCCGATGCAAACAAAATATTGTTTTGAGATTTCACCTTGCATGAAACTTATTTTTGCAGAATTTTGTATAAATACGGTTTCTCTGTAGACATTTACGTACCATAAAGCCATATTCCGGGAATATATTTGTATGGGGGCAATGGACCGATTTCTAATATTTTCAACAGGTCCTACCCTTCTATAATAAAAATAAAGTGTTCCAAATTTCATGGTATTATCTGCATTATATATGAAGAAAATAGCAAAAAATATCTGAAAAATATATCTCAGATCCTACGGACTGATTTTACCCAATTTCAGTACCAAACATTTCCGAGGATTAAAGAATGTGTGGTTGCATTGTTTTATGTCTTTTTTCAAAACTCTATTGTGCCATCAACAGACGGACATTGCTAGATCGTCTTATAATCTTATAAGGACCCAGACTTTTTGGTTCGACCACCATTATTTCTACGTATTAAAAACGGAATGACAAACTTAATATACACCCCATCATCTATCTTGTGGTGGTTATAATAATATGCACTTCTCATATACGAGCCTTTTAAGCAATTTCCTTTCCAGTTAAATAAATCTGTAAATTTTTTCGCAACTTTTAATACCTTTCTTTTCATGCTGCTCTCTGCTCAGGTCCATATTTGCCATTAGTCTTTTAAATCCTTTTTTGAACAGATAAGTCTGTGTGCTTGTTAATGCTTTTCTCCATTTTTTTTCACAATTTTTGTGGTATGTTGCAACAATGTTTCAAATGTATAAATTGATGCAATATAAAAACCATCATCATTATGATGGTAAAATTGAAACAATTGCAATTTTACTGTTAAGCTTGCAAACAACTCTTCAATGCTGATAATGATGATGATGAATGAATATAACAACAACTGCCATAAATAAAAACCAAACAACTCAACCTTTCTCACTATCAAATGATATCAAATGGCAACGAAGCATAAGCTTTATCAGATCAGATCATTTTCACATCTTTCATTGAGTTGTTGGCGTACATAAACACACAAAATCTGAAATTTTATTTGCCAAACTCTACCCCCACGTCCACAGTTTGCCTTTAAAACGTTAACCCATTAATTCCAGGAAATTTTCATATAAACAAAAGATAAAAGAGATGAACTGAAAAGAAAAAAATACAGAAGAATACATGATGGGATTTGTGCTGATGTTTGTGTTTTTTTTCTTTTTTATTTTTTATGAAAATGCAAATAATCGCATTTGTCCATTCGCTTGAAAAATTACATTTTATGAAAATTGTCTAAAAAAGAAAATTGAACGAGAGTACGAAAATATAAAATAAATGAAAAATGCTTTATCGAAGAAAAATAACAATTTTTGTTTAACAAATTTTGTAAGTTAACTGACTAAATACAGGCACTACATTCCGACAATGGCGGACTGACATTCCAAAGAGACGTTCTGTAGAAAATATATCTGTTTTTTATTTTACTTAGAAAATCCATCTGTATTTGGAACATTCATATGGGAACGTGCATAGATTTGCTATAGAAACTTTTTATCTGAATGAAAACACAGAGACAATTTCTATAATATTTTTTTTAAGCTTATATTAGCTTTATTCTTAAGATTCAATTAAGTCTCAATGGATAGACCTTATGTAGCCTGACTTTAGCTTAAATCAGACGTCTAAAGTTGGTGAGTCTCAATTGTTGATCACTATGTAGCCATTCGTTAAAAGCCACAATCTTAAGTTCAAGTCTATCTGTGATCTTAAGTTCAATCGTAGGTCTTCACGAAGTCTTATTTTAGCTTCAATCTGACGTTCAGTCGTAGGTCTTTCTGTGTTCTTATTTCTGCTTAATCTTAAGATCAATCTTAGATATTCAGGGGTTTTGTTTTTGCTTCAATCTTGAGTTCAATCGTAGGTATTTTTGTGGTCTTATTTTTGCTTCAATCTTGAGATCAGTCTTAGGTATTCAGTGGTTTTGTTTTTGTTTCAATCTTAAGTTCAATCGTAGGTCTTCTGTGGTCTTATTTTTGCTTCAATCTTTATTTCAGGCGTGTGTAGTTTTATTTTTGCTTCAATCTAAAGTTCTATCGTAGGTTTCCTGAAGCCCTATTTTAGCTTTTATTTTACGTTCAGTCGTAGGTCTTTCTGTAACCTTAGTGTAGTTTCAGTCTGTGGTCTTATTTTTGCTTCAATCTTAAGTTCAATCGTAGGTCTTTCTGTGGTTTTATTTTTGCTTCAATCTTAAGTTCAATCGTAGGTCTTATTTTTGCTTCAATTTTAAGTTCAATCGTAGGTATTTCAGTGGTGTTGTCTTTGCTGCAATCTTAAGTTTAATCGTAGGTATGTCTGTAGTCTTATTTTTTGCTTAATCCTATGTTCAATCGTAGGTCTTTTTGTGATATTATTTTAGCTTCAATCTTAAATTCAGTCGTAGGTCTTCCTGTAGTCTTATTATAGCTTCAATCTTAAGTTCAGATCTTTCTGTTGTCTTTTATTATTCTTATTTTTGCTTCAATCTTAAGCTTCATCTCAATTTCAATCGTAGTTTCCTCTAGTCTTATTAAAGCTTCAATATTAAGCTCAATCTTAGGTCTTATTTTTGCTTCAATCTTAAGTTCAATCGTAGGTCTTTTTGTGGTCTTATTGTTGTTTCAATCTTAAGTTCAATCGTAGGTTTTTCAGTGGTGTTGTTTTTGCTGCAATCTTAAGTTCAATCGTAGGTATGTCTGGAGTCTTGTTTTTGCTTAATCCTAAGTTCAATCGTATTATAGCTTCAATCTTAAGTTCAGATCTTTCTGTAGTCTAATTTTTGCTTCAATCCTTCGTCTTTTAGTATTCTTATTTTTGCTTCAATCTTAAGCTTAATCTCAAGTTCAATCGTAGGTTTCCTGTAGTCTCATATACTCTTCTTAGTGATATCCATCTCTCGATAGCTTGAGCTATTCACCTTTACGGAATTTTGGGAAAAATTTGTCTATTCATGCCATTAAACAGCACACCAAACAGTCAAGTGTTCAGCTTGGAAAGGCTTCTTAAAAACTGCAATAATATGCAATGTAACTTTTGCAGTTCCACCACTACAATGAAATTTTCTTTAAAAACTCTGTCTGTGATCAAAATAAGATGAAATTTTCCATAGAAAGTCTGTACTGTGTATTTTTGTATTGAAGGCCTTCTGCATATAGATAGTAGGGTATTGTAGAATAACAAAAGTAGTGAATATTTAAAGACAAGATAAACAACAGTGTTCAAACGTTGAGAATTTAATATGAAATTTAACTTTGGTCTTTGTAATCATTATACAACAAAGAATAAATTCATATTTGTAGACATCAATAAATGATAAGCAGAATAATAAAATCATAGGATAAATAAATTGTGTTCTTTTGAAATCAAAGATCGTCTACTTGAGCACAAAGCTGATATGATTGTAAAGTAATATTGTAGAATTACATACTAGCAAAATATAATAATGTAATAGCTGCAAATTAAAGTAAAAAGGATTTAGATTTAAACATGTAATAATATTATGAAACATAGAGTATTAAATTTTGTTAGACAACAAATTAATATCTTTAAATAGAAAGTTCTAGGCAGATTAAAAAATTTGTTAAAACACAAAAATTGTTTATAGTGTTTAATGTTTTTGTTAAACAGAATATACAACAACTTTGTTATATTTTGTACATAAATTGTGTTTCATTACTTTTCAAACAATTTGTGGTGAATTTGTTAATATTAACAACTTTTTAGAACTCCTACTTCATTGACTTTTTAGTCAATTGACTTTTAGTCAATTTTCTTCAAAATTGCTCTTCATAATGCTTCAAACTCGTGTAAACAGCTAAATTTCCTCAAAATTTATTTTTTAATAACTACTATTAACTATTAAATAAATAAATTTTGAAGAATTTTTTCTGTTTACACGAGTTTGAAGCATTTTGAAAAGCAATTTTGAAGAAAATTTCAATCGTGTAAATGTAGCATAAGATTACTTTGCCATTATTTGCAAAATATTAAACCTCTTCAAGAAATCTTCAAACAACTATGGAATAAAAAACGCTTTAAAACTTTAACTCAATTTATAAAATGTAAGCAGCGAAGAAAGTAACTGAATGCTACATATTGACCATTGGATTGTAAACTCATAAACTTTGGTTTTTGTTTTCATATTTTTTTGCCTGCTGAAGGAAACCATTCGCAGCTTGATGTCTTTTCCACATAAAAGAGTTTACAACTTTACACAGCAAACAACATTTTGTTTATGGTTGTGTAACGTTTATATATTTGTTGCTGTTGTAGTCCGGAGTTCAGAGTCCTGCTTCTTTTCATTTTGCTGTTGTGCAACAATTTTTGCAATCATTAATCTTTTGTTGCAGAAAGTCAAACAACACAATGACTTTTCATATTATGTGGCGAAAGAAAAACAAAATGGAAAAGAAATGAGGGGCACAACACCACAAAAAATTAATGGAAATTTTTGTAGTAGGAAGTTCTACAGCCAAAGAAATACTATACAATCTAAAATCATTAGTTTAACAAATACTTTAAATTTAATAGAAAACATATTGCTTTGATTTTAATACAGCACATAAGACTTAACAAGAAATTTTAAAACTTTTTAACAGCTGCAAGCATTTCCTTTCCATTATGAAGAATCTTTTTTAGAAATGTTTAAACATTTGACTATTATAGAAAAAAAAACTACAAATTTAATTATTTGAAATTTCATACAATTATTAAACATAATTTTAGAAATAAAAAACTCTTTTCATTCACTCTCAGTCAGTCAGGCTTTTGTAACAACTTTCAAGTTGCTTAATTTGCTGTAGAGTAGTTTTACATAAAAATAAGTGAGTAAATTTTTATAAACAATTAACTTGTACAACTAGCAACTTGCTGAATTACATTATTTATACAAGTACCAAGTACAACAAAAGTACTAGAATACAAAAAAAAAAAACTATATGTACTTACTGGCCAAAAACAAGTACAGTTTTGTACTTCTTCTTTTCAATTGCGCTAAGTACTTTTAGAATAAATATTTATATAAAACAATAAGATAGTTGTTGAATTTAAGGAGGAGTTTATTTTGTTTCTTTTATTCATAAATTTATTTTTTTCAATGTAGTAAAAAAAAAACGAAATTATTTGTTGCAACACAAGTGTAGTAGCTAGTAAATTTTTCCACTCAAATGCTATTTTAGAAAAGCGATTTTGTTTTGTTTTTTTTATATAAATAAATTCATGGAATTGGAATGGAATGCAAATAATATTATTCATAATTACTGCACAAGATATTTTGTTACAAGGAGTTGAACAAACTGTAAAGGCAACAACATTTCCATAGAAATATTAGCTTGCAAATTCTATGCAAGTAATGTTACGGTTCAAACAAACGTGGTATTTTTTAAACCCAAGACATACGAGATTACTATGTCTTTATTCAAATAATGCTGTATATAATATCCTTGAGTTCAGACACATATGAATATATCAACACAAAATCTGTGTGAGTTTAAATACCGACATATTAATATTATGATGTAGATGTGTGTCCGTCTGTACCTAAACACTATTGTATGTTTTCATAAACAGATAAAGATGTCTGCATTGAGACCAAATATCTGTATTCAGATTATGATGTTTCTATTTCTACCCAGATATATAAAGGGGTTTTCAACAAGAACTTTTTCTCCCACAGATGCATATTAAAGCTGTGTTCACATTATGTGTATTTGTCAGGTAGAATGTCACTTTTCTACTTATATGTGATTTCATGTGTATGTTAAAATTTGAGTTTTACATACGGTTTATAAATTACATGTTCATATGTTGGTTATGTCACATACATACATATGTACTTACTTTTGTTAACTCCTTTTCAATTTTCCCTCAATTTTCAATAATAAATTTGTGTAGTTTTTTTTTTTTGTATTTTTGTTTTACTGTAAGGTATGAATTATATTTATTAAAATTTCAATTAATTTTTGCCGCCACAAATTTTTGGTTATAAAAAACAGCTGATGTCAGATGGTTTGTCACTTGAAAATAGAACTCGTTGTAAATACAAAAATGTCATATGTATTGCACACAGAGAAATAACACATGATATTGTTTAAAGGTGTTCAGACTATATGTACAAATTTGCCATGCGAAAAAGTGAGAGTCCACATGACAAATACACATAATGTGAACACAGCTTAAAATAGCCGAAAAGTTTTGATATTTCACTTCTTCACTTATCAGTATTAAAAGCTAATAGTAGATGGCCAATGATAGCGGCGTGCGGACGCGGGCGTTAACCGTATTACCATTGAATAAAAGTTTTGTTTCTTTTCAAAATTATTCATACAAAAATTTTGAAGTATCGCAATTTACTTAATCTGGCAATTTTGTTCAACATTGCTGCTTAAAACGAAATTTGCCATGCACATGTACATAAAAAATTTCCATTTTTTAATACTTTTTACACCATTTACATCGTCAAAAAACATTTATTTAATAATTTAATTATATATAAAAAAAAAACAAATCACTTTATTTTTTTTAACATTTGTCGCTTTCAATATGCCGTACACATTTGCCAACCTACAACAAGTATAAGCGGCAAACAAAAAACAGCTGATTGCCGCATGCCTCTTACATTGGCCATCGACTATAAAAACTAAAAAAAACACAATTGTAACAATTAATACAATTTAGCTGGAAAAATCAAATGGTAGATCTGCAAAAACAACATTACATAAAATTTGCGACATTTTCAGTCAATATATAATTCTGAAACCGCTATTAAGAATTTGGCCGATCAAATTTATGCATTTGGTCTTTTGTAAGTTAGAGAGCACTTTTTGAGAAGCCTGTACAAGTTGAATGTGGCACTATTTGGTGTGCTATTTGGTAGCAGGATCCGACTAGTTTTTTCGAACATGCGAAAAATCAAGCTATCGAGAGGCGGATATTAATAAAAAGTTTATATGAGACCACAGAAAAACCTACGATTGAACTTGAGATTGAACTTAAAATTGAAGCAACAATTAGACCAGACATAAGATTGAAGCTAAAATAAGACAATAGAAAGACCTACGATTGAACATTAGATTGAACTGAAGACTGAAGCAAAAATAAGACTACTTAAACACATAAAATAGAAACTAATCTCAGTTTAGAAAGACCTACAACTATATTTTTTCTCTGTGTGTACAAAACAATTTGTATTTAATGGGACAATCATGTGACTGCAAACAATTTTATTGGAACAAATTTATTATTGTGCACAATATCAGCACAATAAAAACTGGAGCAAATTGGTGCATTTTCGCAATAGTGTGATCTTAGCTTTAGAGTTCTGATTTAACCTAAAGTAAGGCAATTTAAAGACCTTTAAATTGAGACTAAATTGAATCTTATAAATTGAGCTAAACTAAAGCTGCATAAAATTCTATGTTTGAAGCTGAAAAAACTGCATTATGAATGATGGTTAAAGCTCTAGTAAGGCTATAGAAAGAGTAATTATAAATAATTATAAAAATAAGTAGTTCAAACTTAAGTAGACACTGTGAAAACTTTACAATAAAGTAAAGAAAGACCATATTAATACACACGATTGAAACTTAAGAAACCCTACAATTGCGACTCAAGTAAGACTACATAAAGTACTACAATCAAGACTGAATTAAGCTTTAATTGCAGCTAAAGCCAGAATACATAAAATCCTACGATTGAGAATAATTTAAGACTTGGGACTAAAGCCTACATAAAGCCTTATGAAAATTTGTGTGGGTTAAATCAAACACAAAATTTTATATAAAAAATTATTGTATCTCAATTTATTGTAAAATCTTGTTCAAACTTTTTGTAAAGTATTTTTCTTGTGTATTTCAATCATAAACGCACAACATGTTACTTCCTTAATCTTACCCTAATTGCTGATACCTTCCCAAAGGTATAATTTATATCTAAAAGTTTTTGTTTAGAACTTTTATTTTCAAATCTTTCTTTTATTTTGAAAAGTACCTTAGTATGTATAAGCCATGTTAGTATAACCATGCACTTATTCACAGACAATAGAAAAGCGAGAAAAAAAAATTAAATAAATCAGTTTAATGACAGTTTGAACTGTATTTGGTGTATTTTTTTTATTATTTTGCACAGGTTTTTCTTTTGCAATTTGATTTTGCTTTCAACTAATGCAACATCATGTATAAAATTTTGTGTTCATGCTTGAACATTTTTGTGCGTTTGTAGTTAACACCCACATATTACAACACATTACAAACACATAGGGCAACAAAAGCGTAAAAAAAGGTTTTAAAATACTTACATACACACACATTATGGCCTCCAACGCGTTTTTGGTGTGCGCTTGAAATCAAACAAACGTGAAATGATAGAAATCTCAACTCCCTTGTGTCAACATATTAAGTGCTAGTAAAAAAGTTTCATACATTTGTAATGGCAACAGAACATGTTTAAAATATTACAGTCATTTAAAATAAAATGAAACCATTAAACCAAAAATATATAAAGGGTGATTTTTTAGTTATTATCTTTTTGGTAACACTGGTTTAAACAGCTGACGCACGTTTCGTGTTTTGTTTCACTGTCAAACATCTTCAGTTTGGTGTATAATTTAACCATGAATCGTCTTACAAACGAACAACGCTTGCAAATTAATGAATTTTATTATCAAAATGCATGCACTGTTAAGAAAGTTCATCGCGCGATGAATTGCCGAAAAATTGCGTTCAGCGACGAAGCTCATTTTTGGCTCAATGGGTACGTTTATAAGCAGAATTGTCAATTTTGGAGTGAATATCAGCCAGAAGCATTGCAAGAGCTACCAATGCATCCAGAAAAAGTCACAGTTTGGTGCGGTTTATGGGCTGGTGGCCGTACTTCTTCAAAGATGATGCGAATCGTAACATAACTGTGAATGGTGAGCGCTACCCTGCGATGATATCCAAATTTTTTTGGGTCAAAATGCAAGAGCTTGACTTGCATGACATGTGGTTTCAACAAGACGGTGCCACACAGCATGCGCAACAATGGACTTATTGAGAGGCGAGTTCGGTGAACATTTTATTTCACGTTCGGGACCGGTCAATTGGCCGCTAAGATCGTGCGATTTAACGCCTTTAGACTATTTTTGTGGGGCTATGTTAAAGCCCATGTCTATACACAGAAAAAAAATAAAAATGAGTTTCAATTAAAATATTTGTGGAATCAATTAAAAATTTAATTGAAATCGGACCTGTAAACAAAATGATAGTATCAATTAAAAAAAAATGTGAGATTTAATTGAAAATATCAGAAAAATCAGAAAAAGTAATTGAATCAATTAAAATTTTAATTGAAAATTATTTTAAAAACAATTAAAGGTTTAATTGAAAAAAAACATGATTTTTTTTTCTGTGTACAGACAAGCCCGCTTCCATTGACGCATTGGAAGACAACATTAAAGCATTTATTCCTAAGATACCGGCCGAAATGTTGGAAAGAGTATGCCTAAATTGGACTTAGCGGATGGATCATTTGAGGCGCAGTCAAGATCATTAAATCATTAAATTATATAAATTAAATTATATTGATTTTTCTGACTTTTATATGTTTTTTTTTCAACAAATTTCCTATAGCTTTTAAAAATCACCCTTTAAAAGAGGGTATTAGACAGATTTTTCCTAAAACTTAAACAGCTAAAGGATTGGCGTGCAATTTGAAAATAAATTTGCCAAAGCAGCCACAGTAAAAATATTCCCAATAGAGTTTTTAATATATTATTAGAAATTCTGTCGTAATGCATAATTAATTCACCAACATTAGATTTAGTTATTAAATAAACATTTACAAAATTGTTAAAGGTCATATAAATTATTCATTTGCTGTAAACCAGGCTTATTTGTTTGTTCTATGAAATTCCTGGCGTCCTTCATGTGTCACTATAAATATTTAAAATATTTAACCAGAAAACAATTTAACTTTCAAAACCACCAATTTATGTAAATTATTTTATGTATTGCTAAAGTGTTTATTTCGCCTTTTTTGTTAAACAAAACAAAAGCTAAATCAAATACATATTTTATGCTAAATACCAGTTCATTAATTTTGTAAAAATGCAATATTATTTTAAGTGGCCTTTGTGGGTAATGAAATACATTTTAATGTAGAATATTTTATACTAAAAGCTGCTCTGAACCTGACTCTCTAGCTGTGTTTCTTCCTCCTTTATTGGTCGCATTGTGGAGTATTGTCTTCTCTTTGCATATAAACGTATTCATATTGGAAATTATTTTAATTTTTCTTTTTGTGGTTTGGTTTACTTGCCATGGTAACATACAAAAATATTTTGCACAAAAATCATGCGGTAAAGTAGGAGCAACAATTCAATGAATTAGTTAGTTGTTTGCCTGTGTGTATTGTACTCGTAGTTGTCTGTGTGGTAGAAGGTGAAGCAGAGATTCTGAATCATGCCACAGTGGACAGGTTTTGATGGAAGACAAAAACAAAGATAAATTAACGATTGATCAGGATCTAGTCCACGCAAAGAACTTTAGTCAATTATACAAGGACCTGCAATTGTACCTAAATCAAAAGTACATAAATTCTTGCAATTAAAGATGTATCTTGACTATGCCTTATTAGCCTTAAAATACAGCTTAAACTCTTGAGAATAAAACCAAATCTAGGCTATAAAAAGCATACAATTGAATTTAAAATCCATAGCCCTATGATTGTAGCTAATAATGGACTATAAAATATGATTTGTGCTAAACTAATATATTAATAAACAAATAAAACTAAAGTCGTTTAAGCTCGACCATATAATACAGAAGTAGGCGCTTTATGGGAGCTTTGACCTATTATGGACCTATCATCCAAAAATATAATGGCCTGAGTTCTGTGCATTTAAGTAATTTTTGTATTATATTTCATATCGATATAAATACTCTCAAAAGATATTTGAGCTTTGACTAATTACGGACTGACTGTTATAAAATTTGGTGTAACGATTTCTGTATGTGAACATTTCCGCCAAATGGTGAAATGTTGATTATCATCGTGTTTTATTGTTTATGATTATAAAACAGTATGTTTTTATAATATAATGGTTTTATACCATACTTCAGCTGTTTTACTTGAGAAAATTGGGCTGGAAACTGAAACATTTTATATGAAAGCAATGAAAAGCTGAAAGGTCATTGCCAAGTGATTTGAAAAAAAATCAAGTTATTAAAGGACTATTTTGAGGCTAAATTAAGACTACGAAAATAAATAACGCTACATAAAGAGCTAAAATTAAAGCTAAATTAAGACTGTGAATGACCTACGACTAAAACTAATTACGACTACGTAAAGATCTATGATTCAAGCTAAATTAAGACGTAAAAAGCTTAAAGCTGAAATAAAGCTTTATAATATCCTACGATTGATAAAGTAAGATCATACATATAAAGATCTACGTTTGAAACTGAGTTGGAGCTACATGAAGTCATACAGTTGGACCTCATACCAACACTCATACCTATCTCATACACACACTTGGATCTTGCATCTCTAGCTCATACAAAAATATTTTAAATAAAACGAATATTTATTGTAGTAAGTTAAATTTAAAACTCTCACAACTGCAGTTGGAAAACATCATTCCGGTGTATAACTATGATCGAGTGATGCTCTCTTTCAATCACACATTTATTATTTATTGCTTCATTTCCTTACAATTAGCTTAAGAATCCCTGTTATATTTGAATGACTTCTGAATTCTATAAACAGCCATTGCGACTTTCACCAGTAAAGTAGAATGGAATTTTTTAGAAAAGATGATGAAGATGAAAAACTGGAAAAGATGATGTTGTGTTTAGGTATAGTGGCACTATTAAACGAGTAAATGATATGCCAAGCAATAAACAATTTTTGTTTTGTAGTGGCTCCTTTTCTCTTCCAATTCATTGTGTTCTATAGTTATATGTAGCTGTTATGTGTGTTCTTTGTATATTACCTTTTCTACTCCTACCTCTGCTATAGTCCTTGATGCTTTGTTCAGTCATTCTTTTTTTTTTTGCTCTGTTCAGTTGTTTTGCTGTATTTCGCTGCAAGTTGTTTTAATGCCTGTCAATTCTTTGCAGCATTAATGTTGTTTTTTCCTTGTGTGTTGTAGTATTTATTGCTGGGTATCTACAAATTGCTTTGGTATTGTATTATTTCTCCATTTTGTTTTCCATTTTAACCAACAAGTTGTATTGTTGTAAATAATCGTACTTCGTTGTCAGTTTTGTTTTGCTGTTTGCATAATTTATGGTGCCATTCGTCCTTGGTATTTGACTTTGAATTTTAAATCTCTTTTTAGCATACTTCAAATGTGTTCATTTTCTCTAATACATTTGTACTTTGGATTGTTCGAAATAGTGTATGATTTACTTGATTTAGATGATGAGTCATTTCTTAATTTTCTAATGCTTTGCAGACTCTTGCAGTTGATATTTTAATTGTAAATTAAATTTTAATTCATAGTGTTTAAGAGTTTTATACCACCTGTAATATTGTATATGCTTAAACATCTTAAAACTAATAATGTTTACACATCATGGGATGATAATGCTAAAAAAAACAGCTGAGTAATGAAGACTGGTAACCAGTTGATTTAATGAAGTCTTAAGACTTTTTGTAATATCCCTATATTAAACATAATGAAATTAAATTGAATTACATATTCAATTATAATTTAATATTATAAAAAGATCTTATTTAGATAAAATACAATACATATCAACTAAAAATTCTTGATAAAGTACTAAGATTGAAGCTAAATTTGAACCAGGTAAACTATAGGTTTTCAGACTAACGATTTCTGATTTATCTGGACTGTACAAATACCATATAATGGATGATTCAAATAGAGATACATTTTTTAATAGTCCTGTTTTGATAGATCACGTTTGAGTAGTGTTATGCTGTCATTTTATTTTTGTTTATTATTGTTTGGCATTTCATAATGGAAAGACTTACGCCTGAACAACGTTTACAAACCGTTCAACTTTATTGCGAAAATTCACGTTCTGTGAGGAATGTGTTTCGTTCACTTCGCTCAACTTATGGTCAATATAATCGGCCTACTGAGCGTACTATTCTGAACATCATCATCCATTTTGAGACCTAGCATTTATTATTGGATAATATTCCCACACATCGCATCAATCAATGGATTTATTTAGGGAATACTTCGACATACGTTTTGGGACCGTCGATTGGCCACCAAGATCGTGTGATATCACAACTTTAGAATTTTTCCTGTGGGGATATGTAATCTTTAAAGTTTATGCAGACAACCCCGCTTCGATTCAGGCCTTGGAGAAAAACATCACGCGTGTCATTTTCCGCTTCGATTCAGGCCTTGGAGGAAAACATCACGCGTGTCATTTGCCAGTTGCCAGTCGAAAATTGGCCTCAACAGATAGACGGCCAGAATTTAATAGAAATAATCTTCAAAAATAAATGCCAAAGAATGTTCTTTCAAATGATAATAAACATTCCCCATTAAATTTGAATTTTCTGTTTTGTTTTTTTTTTCTTTAAAAGAGTATTGAACCTCGAAATGAATCACGCTTTACTAAAGCCAGATAAAAACATATTATTAACTGTATAAAGGCCTGCGATTAGGGCTAAACCAAAAACAAAATGAAGTCAGAAATAATCAGCCATGTCACATAATTCGATCGGAATGGTTTCAATTCCGTATTCACAAATATATCGTTTTTACTTTGCGTTCTCTAGATTCCGATCGATTTTGTTTATTCCCAAAAAAATTTTAAATCTCGTTTTTTAACTTAAATATGGTAACGTTGTATAACCAAAATATACAAATTTGATTTTTGTAATAAAAAGTATAACAAATGCGCTAACAAAGAAATTTTAAATAAAAGTGAACAAAATTTTTCAAAAATGCCCGAAATTTAAATTGTTGCTGTTTTAAATGAACAAAGACATCAAAACGCAGTTGAAAAGCTACAAAGAAGAAATTTAAGGGATGCATCTGAAAACGACAAAAGTTTTCTTGTTGCTGACACCAACTTTGAAATTTTTAACATTTTATTTAAATATCAATGAGATAACTAAAACAAAAATGAAATAATAAAAGTAATTCTTTAATTGTTATTATAAATTAGTAGTTTAATTTTATTTTTTCAGTATAAAATAATAAAAAATAACAATTCCACTTTAAAAATCTAAAGTGGTTTCATTCCGAAAAAAAAATTCGTTTTTCGTTTTCTAAAGACTCAATTTACGGAATCAAAACACACATTCGATCGGACTTGAGTTCTATGGCATGGCTGAATATATTAAATACGTTAATATGTTAAAAAATTCTATATAAATATTACATACGAGGTCTGATAAAAAAATAACCGTTACTTTAAAATTTCGTGAGTTACGTATGTTCGATTTTCTCATTTTTTCTGTTACGTTGGTACACATGTCTGTTATATATGTTAGTAATATCAGCCATTTTGGACTATCAGTTTGTTTTTGACAGATAAAAAGGTTAGTCGTGTTTTGGTGAGCTCTTCGATTTTATACTATTCGTAAAAATGGATCAAAGAACCTGTATTAAGTTTTGTGTAAAAAATTAAATTAAATGCGCAAGGACATTTGAAATATTGATTGTGGCGTTTGGAGAGTCTACTATGAGCAGAACACAAGTTCAATTTTGTTGTAACTGGTTTATGGTAGGCCGAGAATATGTCAATGACGGTGCTTGTCCTGGTCGCCTGAGCACGTCAACAACCGATTAAAACATTGAAGCAGTGAAAATAATGATTTTGGATAATCGTCGTTCGGCTCTTGCCAAGCAATTTTTACGGATGGTTTAGGCATGAAACGTGCGGCAGCGAAGGTTGTTCCAAAATTGCTAAATCTTGAGCAAACACAACGTCGCATGGACATTGCTCAGGAGCTGTTGAACATCGTCAACTACGATCCAGAATTCCTCAAAAAGGTCATAACTGGTGACGAGTCATAGGTGTATCGCTATGACATTGAAACCAAAGCCAAATTATCCCAATGAAAACGTCCAGAAGAGCTAAGACCGAAAAAAAACACGTCAAGTTCGGTCAAATGTGAAGGTTTTTCTCACTGTTTTCTTCGACTGCAATGGCTTGGTGCATCACGAATTCTTGCCACAAGGTCGCACGGTCAATAAGGAATACTACCTTGAAGCAAGGCGCCGTTTGCGCGAAGAAATTCGTCAGAAACGCACAGAATTGTTGAAAACCAATCATGGATTTTGCACCATGATAACGCACCAGCTCACACATCGATGCTTGTGCATGAGTTTTTTGCCAAAAACAAAACCGTTTTCATGCCTTAATCACCGTATTAACTGGACTTGACCCCGCTGGCTTTTTCTCTTCCCAAAACTGAAGACACCGCTGAAAGGAAAGCGTTTTGCTACGATTAAGGAGATTAAAGAAAAATCGAAACAGGAGCTGTTGGTGATACCAAAAAGCATTTCGAGGATTGGAAAAAACGCTGGAATAAGTATATTATATATGAGGGGGATTACTTTGAAGGGGACAAGATAGTAATTGATGAATAAATAAATACTTTTTGAAAAACTTTAGAATAACGGTTATTTTTTGATCAGACCTCGTACATCTAAAAACGAAGGTTGTTAATATATACATATGTACCATATAAAGAACACAGATGACTACAAAATGACAACTAGGCAATGGAAAACTGTAAGCTATGTTAATGATTGAACACAAAAACTAATGTGTGACTTACGTTCGAAGCTAACGTAGGACTATGTAAAGACATAGATACGATTGAAATTCAAAACAACAGTAACACCAACACCAACACAAATCATATCGATACCACTTCATACATAAAAATTAAAAAAATTTATAGTAACAACTGTATAACCTCAAACATCAACATCACAAACAACAACACAAATATCAACGCCACAAACGTCAGCAACACAACATCTAACTATGTACACACATATTCACAACACTACAAGCGTCAACATGAACACTAATACCAACAACTAAATGTACAGCAAGAGAACTACCATCCAATACAACAGCAGGTTTAATACTGCAAAGAACATAGCTACCAAGCTACAAATAAATATTAAATGTCAAAAGTTTATACAGCATCATCCGGATCAACGAATTCTACAATGATCCTAGATTTCTCAGACCAATCGATCACCTTTACAACACAAAACGTCGGCCAGCAGGAAAGTACAAGGTAGAACGCCACAAAAATACCTACGGCAAAAATTCACTAATCTTAAATATATAAAATACTTATAGAATACTTCATAAATTCGCAATGAAAAGAAAAAATGCATTTACAATTTTTTAAGTATTATATCCTGCAGACAAGCCAAGGGCTTCGGAGGATTAAAATTAAGCAAAATATATATCAATATCAATTTAATAATAAAGAATTTCATTATAATAAAAACAAACAAAAGAAAATAAAAAGACTAATGTGAAACTTATGGTTGAAGCTAAAATATGACAGCGTAAAGGTCTATGAGTGAATATAAGGTATGGCCTACGATCAATGTTAAGATATAATCTAAACTTGAAGCTAAGACTACGTAAATACCTTTGATTGAAGCTAAAGTGTGGCCTACAAAAGAAGCTTAACTACATAAAGGTCTTTCATCAAAGTTGAAATATGACCAACTATTGTAGCTAAAAGAGTAAATTAAGACTACATTAAGACCTATGATTGAAGCCTATGAGAGAAGATTAAGTATGGCTACGTAAAGACATATGATTGAAGCTAAAGTTTGACATAGGCTTGCATCTAAAGTGTGACTACATATAGATCTGCGATTGCAGCCTACCAAAGAAGTTTAAGTATGGTTACGTAAATACCTATGATTGAAGCTAAAGTTTGACCTACGATTTAATCTAAAGTGTGACTACATAAAGAGCAACGATTGAAGCCTACGAGAGAAGCTCGTAAAGACCTGTGATTTAAGCTAAAGTATGACCTACGATTGAAGCTAAATTATGACTACATAAATAACTTTGTTTGAAACTAAACTATGGCCTACTATTAAAACTTAAGTATGATTGCATAAAAACCTATAATCAAAAACCTTCAATCAAATTAAGATTGAAGCTAATGTATAACTACGTAAATACCTACGCTTGAAACCCAATTATGATAAAATAAAGACTAAATTTCCACTTACAATTGAAGCTAAAACTACTGATATTAAGTTTGACTAAAAGGCCTTCGATTGAAGCAAAGGTGTGGCTACATAAAAACTAAAGTAAGACCTGCAACTGAAACTAAAGTAAAACAAAATAAAGTCCTTTAATTGAAGTTAAAAGAGGAGCTTTATATAAATATAATTTACTCTCAGCCACTTAACTACTGTTACTATAAAAATGAAAAATCATTCAAAGCTAAAATAATTATTATATTTTTAACCTACTTAATTAAAAAATTTTTGCATTCATTTAAAGAAATACCCTACAAAAAAAAAAACGAAACTTACAATGAACAAACTCTTTCTGCTTTTTTCATTTCAAATTGTTCTTAATGCAAAATATTTATTTTTTTTTATTTAACTTTATCCTTTAAGTAGATTAAATTTAAATCAAAGAGCAGCAACATCGGAAAATGTTAAGAGCTTAAGTTACAAACACATGTTGTATGTGCAAATATTCGTTTGATCATATGGAACTGTTTAAATTTTATTAAAAGAAATACACAGAAATTATGTAAAATTTTATACATGCATAAATTGTAGCTACTACTTGTACCTCACAAACGGCAGGAAGGGCCTGCTGTCACTTGAATATATAACAGCCTGCAACAATAAAAAACCTAAATTGTTTTACTCTCAATTTTCAACAGCAGTGGCAGTAGCAGCAGCATCAGCAGCAGCACATCATACGAAAAGGACCCTTGAAGCAAAAATGTGTGTTAACAAGGCACTTAAATGTCAGTTGTATATTTCAATATAAAATACACATACATCAATATATACATATGTATGCATGTACAAGCATATATATATATATATATATCAGTACATATGTAAGTCTGGTTATACCTACATAAATGAATGTGTATTGTAAGTATTTATATATATATGTATATATATATATTGTTTTGGGATTTTCCCTGTATAAAGTTTTCTCCTTTTATTTTGGTAGCAAGGATATTGCTTAACATGTCCTTTCCGGTTACGCTGTTCCTGAAAAAAAGGATAGAGGTTACTGAGGGTGATATAAACAATAATATTAATAATGCTAGGATACTTACTATAAATCAAGTGTTTAACTAAACATTATTTCTCTTGCCAACAAATATTTATACAGCTAATTTGGCCGGTTGCTTTGCAAATATTGTAACAATAAATTGTATTGAAAATAGATAGATTTACCATACAAAAAATAGATATACTAGTAAATAGAAAAGTATTTTGTGAACACAGGCTGATACCAATATATTCAAACAGGTCTAGTAGAAACTTACTCCTTAGTAACTAATAAATAAAGTGCTAGAGTCTCCATATTAATAATTCCTAAAATAAATTCAAAATTTATATTTAGCTTAAATTTCCAACTGGGTTTAGCTAAGTATACATACAATTTAGTTCAAACATACCTCTTTAATATCAATATTTATTGAGTAGCCCTATTATTGAACGAAACTGTCCAAATAAATCTTATTTAATCGAAATTATTGTTGTGGCCCCAAGACTCTTTAACCTTTAAGGACACTACCATGCACATGCATACATATATCTATTCCTCCTTCATGTTCAAAATAAACTCTCATACAAAATTATTATTAAATATGTCGAAATTATGACAGTAACATGAGCAGAAAAATTAAAGTACTTTTTGTAGTTTTTTCTTAATTGATTTCATTTATTGTTGACAAGTAAATACATACTAGTCAGTTTATGCTGAAAGCTTTACATTTGTTATGTTTGTAAAAATGTATGTGTTTATTTAAGTTATAAGATATTTTACAGATTGCTTATCAAGCTGTTAGATAAGAATCACTGTTTGGAAGGGAGGTGTAGGCAGACATGATGTTTCGGAGAGAAGATTATTAACAAACACATCATTCGAAAGATTATTGTTCATGAATGTTAATAATTTTATATTTTAGTAAATGACATGTACATTAAAGATATCTATAAAAGCAATAAGGTCTGTAAAGTAAAGTAGTTTGCAGAAATAAATTGGAGACTTTATCAAATTCAGGGCAGTCATCGTGTTATCTTGATCGGTCAGTGGACTTTTATATTATACAAGTTCAATTTTGATTACTTTAAAATTATACCTCCTTATTCAAAAACGATTATTAAATTTAACAAACGTTTATTAAGAAAATTTTTATATGCAAATCTATCTTAAAAAACGTTTGTTAAATTTAATCGTTTTTGAATAAGGGGGATAATCTTTAAATACTGGTGATAAAATTAACAACATTTTAAATTAAATTGTATATATTAACCAAAATCATAAAAGTCCAATCGGAAAAAAGTCTGTAATGAACTTTATTTCCTTACAAAACTACTTTTTGAGTGTAATCATAAAAGTCAAATTTTAGCATTTAATTGCTAATTGCGTCAAAAGGACGAAAATCTGCGATCACTTTAATTTTCTTATAAACTGGATTTCCTTGTGAGATATACATATATTATAGATGAGTGAAATCAAAGAAATAGAGGCATTATACCAAATGGGACGAAAAGTTGTGATCATTTTTATTTCCTTATGAAAGTACTTAATGAGTGAAATCATAAAAGACCAACAGAGGCCTTTTAGTCAAAAGGAGTAAAATCGGAGATTACATTTATTTCCTTATAAAAATCTGTGATCATTTTTATTTCGTTCTAAAACTACTTTTTGAGTGAAATCATAAAAGGCCAATTTTTCTTGATAAATAGAGGCCCTAGAGCCAAAAGAACGAACAGAGAGAAAGAACGTTTGGATATCAAAAATCTTGAAAAAAAACCCAACCACTTTTTCGATTAGAATTGTAAGCCGGCGATGTTAAACTAAAGAAAGGTGAAACACATCCAATATATTGTTACAAAATTGTATTCCAAATTCAATTTAACGGTCGGTATAAACACACGGCATGTTTATAGACATATAACTTGTTTAGCATTTGTAGAAGTTTTAATTTATAAACATTATTGATAGCACCCTGTTATTTACTTATTTATTTAATTATTTATGGATGATATTCTTTACAGACATTTACAAAAATTTTAAAATTAACAAACTTAAAACATATAAACCAGAACACTATGAGTGTATTTAACATTATTAAATAAAGTTTTATAAGACTCCTTCAAACGTGGTCGATAGAATGCTCGAATCCGCAGACGAATGGAGCGCTGTCGGAAGTTATGTTGAGCGTATTCTGAGGACGAAGAAGACACACCTCGATGCTTTACAGCAAAGCGGGTCCTCACGAACTCAGACTCAGGAACAGATGTCAATGACATCAAGCTTCCTACAGACACGACGGACCCAGACGTGGGTAAATAGATAATGGTCCTTTTTAGGATAGTTGTTTCTGGGCCTTCCCGAAGTAATATAGAAAGCAGTTCCGGGAAGGTAGTCTCACCAGAAAAGGAGGAGGGAATGTTTTAGTGGCAACACCACTCAAAGCAGCTGACGACGGTCACTGTAAGTGCGAAGGCATTTTTAACCCTACCTCACCCGTCAAAAAAAAAAAAAAAAATGATACATTCAGCATAACTCTACGGCTTTGTAATGTTGGCAGCTTAATAAGAGCTAGACGAGCAGGATATGATGGTAAGTTAAGTGGGTTAAAACGTAATCCTCGAAGGCAAAACAAGAGAAATTATTTTTGCACCGATTCAATAGCATTGGAATGTGTATGATAAATTGGATACAAAATAATATAATGTTTTGCAATATACGGATCATTAAATTCTTTAGACCAATGTTTTATATAGCCAAACATAACCCTGACTTTATATATTGTAGAATTTATATGTACCCCACATAAGTAAAATTTAGGGTCATATAATATACCCAAGTCCAGAAAGCTTTCAACGAAATCCAGTTTATGAGTTCCCAAAAAGTAATTTGCAGTTATTGGCTTACATTCTTAGCACACCAATCATAAAATAAGTTCAAATCCTTTTGCAGAAGTGTATGATCTATTAACTGATTGTAACTTAAGAATAAATTCACATCATTAAGATATTCGAAGATTTTATTACGTTAGGTAAGTCATTAATAAAAAGTGAGAACAGTAGAGGCCCCAGATGGCTGCCCAGTGGTACTCCAGATAATACTTGTATGTGCTTCTAAAAAGCACGTTTTGCGTCCTGCATAATAAATACAAGCATATCCTGTGTGTTAAAAGTTTTGAGAATCCCATTAATTGCAGTTTTTTAATATGGAGTTTATGGTTTACTTTTTTAAATGCTTTGCTAAAGTCGGTGTAAATAACATCAGTAGAAAAGCCATTAAATAACAAGTAAATTGAATAAGATTAGTAGAAGTGGAACACCCTTTTTGAAATCCATGCTGGAACGGTGATATCAAATTTGATGATTGAAAGATTAAATTAGCAGTAATTTATTTTTCAAAGTGTTTGATTGCACTAAGTTGTGCAATGCCACAATAATTTTCTATTTCTTCTTTATAACTTGATATAAATAAAGGCACAATGAAAGATTTCTTCGCGATATCTGTTAAATATCCATTCTTAATAGATATATAAAACAATAGTGTTACTGGGATAGATAAAGCTTTAGAAAATTTAATTAAAATACTGCTGGGAACTTTGTCTGCTCCACATGTATAACAAAACTTAAGCTTTCTTAAACCATTTGCAACAGTATAATCATCCAAGTATGTAAGTGATATATTTCGGTTTTCATTCAATTACCCATCAACAGCAGAGTCATTACATATTTTTCGAATTCGCAGTTGCAAAAATATCAGCAAACAAATTACATAGAATTGTATCATCACTAGATTCAATATTTTGAAATTTCATTGAAGCAGGATAACTAGTAGATTTTTTTCTTGGAATTAATGAATTTATAAAACGATTTTGGATCTAGTTTCAAGTTATTATATCCTACACCACCACAGTGGGGAGGGTATATTGGCTTTGTACCGATGTGTGTAACGCCCAGAAATATTGGCCCAACACCCACCTGAAAGTATACCGATGGACTCAGAATCACTTTCTGAGTCAATGTAACGATGTCCGTCCGTCCGTCTGGCTGGCTGGCTGTACATGTAAAGCTTGTGCCCAGAGTACAGGTCGCAATTTTGAAGAAATTTCGTTAAAATTTGACACGTGATATTTTTTCGGCCCAAGAATGGATTAAATTGAAACTGTTGAAAATCGGTCCATTATTTCACCTGGCCCCCATACAAATGTCCTCCCGAAATTGGGGTTTACCGATCATAAATATTTTAATTATGCAAGTATGCAAACAAATTTCAAACCAAATGAGTGGTAAATGAAGCCAAATAACATCTACAAATTTTGTGCAGATCGGTCCATAATTATTCGAAACTCTCATATAAGACCCTCCCCGTAATCAACTTTAACCTCCATAAATCTTTTAAAAGTATTTATATCGAGATAAAGTTTAACATACACAATATTTATATTCACAGAAATCATGACATAAATTTTTTTGGTGATCGGTCCACAATAGGTTATATCTCCCATATAACGCCCATTTCTTAAAAACACTTTATACAAATACTGGGTGTAGGGTATTAGATATATGGTCGGGCTTGACCGACTATATTTTATTACTTGTTTTTAATTTCATTTAAGTAACGCTTGTAACATAAGATATTAAAGTCTTGTATAGAATGCCGTCTGTAATGAGTAAGTAAGATAATCGACGTTTAATCCTGATGTTTAAATCTTTTGTGAGACCTGTTCTTTTTGTTTTTTGCTTGAGCCAGTTGCCTTGTGTTCCACGGCGGTACAGATAACTGCTTGAGTATCTTTTTTGGAATACATAAATCCATAAACGAATATATTTTATTGTTAAAAACTTCAAATACTTGATGCAGAGAAACTGTTGAGGTGTATGTAACTAAATGTATCCAAATTGTATATTCAATAAGTTGGTTGCACAAATTGTAATTGGTTTTATTATATAAAAACGTTTTTCAGTTGGAATCGATATAATCAATTCCAAACTAGGATGAAATCGGTCTTCGGGAATAGTAATAGGAGTAGAACGTTTTATAAAGCAATTGTCTATATCATTTACAAAAATAAGGTACAGAGTTTTGGAATAATTTTTTAGTATACCATTTATTTGGAAAAAGCTGTAATCATATAAAATGTTGAAAAAATCCATATAGTTGTTATTTAATTGGGTTTGAACATAATATTTTTCATCTGGCGAATAGTTCCAAGTTATCGAAGGTATATTAAAATCACCCGTAATAATTATAAAATCAATATCCTTAATTAATCGAGCAACAGATCTAATCGCGTCGGCATGCTGCATATACAAGGAGTACGGAGAAGATGGAGGAATATACGAACACGTTATTACTATTCGTTTTTGGTTTATATTTATTATTACAGATATAAATTCAATGCTAGTTGTTGAGTAAATATTAAGAAGTTCAGATGGGAAATTACTGGAAACCGCTATTAAAACTAAACCACCATAAGTACCTCGATCACGACGAAAAATGTTATATTTGTTGCAAAGGATTTCTGTATTAAGATATGTATCGTTGAGCCATGTTTCAGTAAACACAATTATATGAAATTTAAGGTTAAATCTTGCTTTTTTGGTAGCTTTGTATGTAAACTACGAACGTTTTGATAAAGTAAGGAAATTGAGTTAATAGATATATTTAGTTTTTTTTTGGATAGTTCTGCTTACGCTGGGGGAGAACGCCAGCATTTTTTGTTCGTTGTCTTTCCTTGTATATATATTCACGTACTAAAGTGTTTTTAGGCCAGAAATTTGTATCGAGAACAAGTTTGAAAATATCGTCAGAAAGACTAATTTTAAATGAGTAAATCGACTGTTGGTGCGAGAATTGTAATGTGTATACAGTGACATTAGCATTTTGACCAACTTTAGATTTTATGTAGTATTCTACATCATCGTATAAAGTATCATATGCCAAACGTGAAACAAATACGGATTATTTAGGTGCAACAGCACGTAGTGGACTATGAACTACTGGAGCATTTACCGGAGATTCATTTGAGGTATTGTTATTTTGAGATGATATTGGTGGTAAAAAATTTTTGGTTGATGCTTTAGCGCTATCAAAGGAAGGAACATTAATATCGTGTAAAGATAACGAATTCAGAGACGAGGACGGGAAAGAGACAAAATTGTCAACAGCGTTAAGAACAGTTAGAGTTGATGAAAGTTTTATTCTCGGAATTACAGGAGATTTATCAGAATTTCTGTTTTCTCTTTGGAGATGGAATGTCTTGTACATCAAAAAAATTATCTAAATTCGGAAATTTTGCAAATAAATAGTTCAGCGAACTAAGCTAGTTTAACCTGAATAGATAGAAATTCTTTATTAAGTTGATCAAATTCATCTCTGTAGCTTTTGAAAAATTTATAAAAATCCAAATTTATTTGCTTGCAACGACTGCACGTCCATTGAAGGGACTAATCTGGATCTGAAAGCGCATCTGCATTACGAGCCCTAAGAGTCGTACATGTTACGTGATAACTTTCCAGGCACAGTCAATATGAGATCATACTATCATTACCAGATATGTTGCAATTAGAATTTAAGCAATCCATTGGTCAAGTGTTTATATCTAATATGAATAAAATTGTTTGATGGGATATGTAATTAAATTCGACAAATAGATGACGCTGTTTAAATGTGTTATCTAATGACAAATTAACAGGGATGATTTTTTGAGTATTTCTATATTACAAGTAGGTGTTGTATTTATTTTCATTAATTAAGTCAGCTGTTTTCACAATTGCTGTTTTTGGTAGTTATTGTAAAAAAGGAGTTTTTGGTAAATATGCCACTTCAAATCAATATAAATGAATTAAAAATGCCAGTTTTAAAACTATAATGATCACTGTGGACTATATTTCATGTAATTGACAAATATAAGGCCTTTGGTTACAGTTTAAAATTTTTTATAGAATTGTTTTGATATTAAAAGCACTCAAACTTAGAAAAGAATTACAGATCAATAAATTCACACACTTAGAAAACACTTAAAAAACGTTATAAAAATAGCAACATTAAGTTTTAACGACTGATTATTCTAGACACGAACATTCGATATTTATTGCACCGAAGAGAAACGGTAGAAGAACCACACAAACGATCTGGCCCCGTCCAATGTTTAAACTGCCAAGAATATGGTCATACTAGATCATATTGCAAGTTGCCACTAGTTTGCGTCGCATTTGGTGAACTACATTTTACATCTAAGTGTGATAAGTCACGAGATGATTCGAACATGAAAAAATGTAGTAATAATCATACTACTGCCCAGTATATTCTATTGTATAGAAATCTATAACACTTAGAAATAGATCTGATTTATGTTCTTATACAGCTTATGACTGACATCATAAAAGTTTCTTATTAAATAGAGGCCCTACAGCCAAAATAACGAAAACCTGTGATCACTTTTATTTCCCATAAAAAGTATCGCTTGGCAACTTATGTGAGTTACAATGTTATTTGTGATTATTGATTATCAAACAACAGTGGTAGGTTGATTGTGTGGCATTATCATTCAAATATTGTGAATATATTGTAAAATGTACATATATACAGGTAATAAGTTATGGTGACGTTGGTCAATAGTACCACGATCTTTTGCTGCCTGAATAGACATTAAATTTTGTGTCTCAACTTCGCTTCTGACTCTACTCTTTGCTGCATACTTATACTTAATTTAACTTTCTTATCCTTAAATTGTTTTTGTCGGGTAATTTGTCTATATATACTTTATATGTATGTATGTATGTATGTATATGACTGTGTGTAAGTGCTTTTAAATTAAGTTATTATTTTTAGATATTCTTTTGAAAAGTTGTGCAAAAAAACTTTAACTGCATTTTGCAGCAGCTGTCTATGATTTGTGTTGATAAAAGATTTGTTACAGTAGATTATCAAATCGTTTGCTCTGATTTTATGTTTGTTTGTGTTTTTTTTTGTTTGTTTTTCTAACAGGAAGTTTAAAGAATTATTAAGATTTTTTTTATATTTTTAACTGGCCCATCTATCATGGTTTTGTGAAATTCTTTTCATCTGATGCTGTATTTTACTACAGACACAAACATATTGTGGCTGCTGAAGTGCATTTTCCAATAATGAATTTTCTTTGCCAATATAAACTTCAGTTTTTTTATGTTTAGTCTTTCGTTTTGTTCTTGGTAAAAGAATGAAAGACATCCAATTTTAATTTAGTTTTTATTTTGTTTTACCAAAAAAAAAAAAATTATCTTTATTTCATTTCTGTTTAATTTTTTGTTTTGCGTTCTTTTACTTTTTTTTCGATTTCAAGACGTGCTCACTGTTACCCGGCCAGACACATATTGCTTCGTGTTATCTGTGTTTGTGGAGGTATATGAAGGCGGTTTCAACGAGAACATCATCATTTTAGGAATTTCCTTATCAAAAACTTAAATTTTCATGTTCATGTTTGAACAATTCATGTTATGGAGTGACTTGTGATGGCCACGGCTTTTGGAGCGTATTGAACGTTCTCTATATTTTTCTAACTCAGTTGTTTTATTTTATTAAAAATAAACAAGGTTCTCGTTAAAAAACTCTTTATATGTGTTTGTTTCAATGCGTGTATGAGTATATGAGAGCTTGACTTGTGCGAGTATAAGTGTGATGTTGGTACTTTTTTTAATTAAAATTGGGAATTTGTGCATTATTCGAATCGTACACATGTATACAAACATAATCACAAGCAAATGCCAATACACGTGCAGGAGGGCAGTTTAAAAAGTAGTTTGTACAAACAGGATATAGCTTCTAAGAATAAATATATGTATATCACTTCAGAAACTTTTTTTTTTTAATTGAAAATATTAAATTTTGTTGAACGAAAATGTTGGGGTTTTTTTGTTGTCTGCCTTCGTACATATATTTTTGCTACATTCACATGCTTCTTTGCAAGTACTCGTATATTGTATGTTGCTGTTTTTTTTTAAATTCTAGCAACTGCTCTTTTTCTTCTAGTCTTTTTGTTTTATGTTAAACAATACGTGCTGCAATTGTACTTAAATGCCAAAAGTCGTTTTGTTTTCTTCTTGTAGTTTCCGTTTCTTTTTTCCCCTTCCTTTGCTCTTATTCTACTGCACTTGCATTTGTTTATGTACTTTAGCTGTTGTAGTGCTTTTGTTGTTGTTATTATTATTATTATTATTGTTATTTGTTTTTCCTTTTGCTTTTTGTTGTTGTTTTCACTAAAGTGTATGAATGTAGAGAAAATTATATGGAGTATGTTGTTGTATATATTTTCTGGTGCCAGCATACGTTAGTTTTGTGTGGATTTTGCTAGTTTTATTTTTGGCAACTCCATACAAGTCTATAAATTTTCAAGTATAAACTACAGAACAATTTCATAGGAAAGTGTACGAGAACATGCATAAAAAAGACAGCATTTTCAATATATATTTTATATTTTCATAACTGCTGTTCAGCTGTGCATTCAGTTTAATATTTATAATAATATATGGGTTAGTAGCTTTTGGAAGATGATGTACTATTAATTGTGAGTTTTCAAGAAAACGTTGTTATATTTGGCTTTAGAGGAATTTCGTTTTCTTTAAAAATTTCATATTTTTGGTCATCTTAAATATTTCGAATGAATTCGAAAAATAGAAATACTCCTCTCTTCATACATCTCAAATAACAATTGAGCCACTAAGTGGTAAAACTGAATTACTAATTTTCCATTCCTTTTGTTTAAATAACTGGCCCATTAGTTTAGAATTGATGTGGTTACTGACTGAGCCAGAATCATCGCATGACATATTGTCGGCCGTGGGACGATCAAGATCATATTAAGTCTCAAATTACACTAAGCAATACTTTAAGCTAAAACGATTACCTTTAATACAACGATGTAAGGGGAAGATAAGACAACTAGACACCTGATTGTACCAACAATTTGTGCTACTATCTTATTTGTATTACAAATGTATGTGCATACCCTCAAATAAAATAAGAAAATTGTGCTGTGTGAACACCGAACAAATTTCAAGGAAAAATTTGTAGCATTCCTTTCAGTCAAAATTGGGTCATGCAAATTGGGACTACCATCGACTCGGTAGACAGATAGGAAGATCTTCTCAAAGCTAAAGTCAGGCTTTCCACAATTACTTCCGAAGCTTTTAAGAAGAAACCACATAACAGCCATCGATTGTGAATATCCACAGGTATAATAGCTATTAATATAGATCATCTTGATCATCATCATCATCGAGCCTAACTCATTGCCACAGATCATTCTGTCTCCTTGTGTCTTTAAGAAAGCTGCCAGCCAATACCGCCTAATAATAAAATAGCGTCATTTTAAATTTTGTTACAAACGTGATCTTTTTTCATTTGTTTTTTTTTTAGATCACACGTGATCAGTATTGTTCTAACAATCATCATGCAAATGCTCAAATCGTAAGGAAATGTTTTTTGGGCACAATGGCTTGATGGTGAAATCATTTTGATGAGCAGCTAATTTTAGTTTTCGGACCTGTGATCTGACACTCCAGATCTTTTGATTTCACAACTCTTGCTATGTACTGGTAAAAGTGATCCAAAATTATACAACTAACAGCGTATTATACAATTCATTTGAATTATTTCTACACAGTAAATGTGAAAGACGGATTAATTATATGTCAAATAAAAAAAATAATGCAACCCATATTTTGTGCTAAATATGGACGGTATTATAATATTGTTGTGGTCGCTAATAGCAGTAGCTATGAAAACTAATATCAATCAATTAACAATAATATATCTACTTATAAATATATACAGATTTCATTCAAATTTGAAAAGTTAAATTTCGATGAAAAATATTAGGGCTGAAAACTATGATCAGCATCATAAGGTGAAGTATGGATGGCAATATAATCGAGTTGAATTCTGTCATAGCTGAGTCATTTACCTCGAAGAAGATGTTGCAGATTCTGCCGAGCTGTAACCTAAAACTTCCAACTTATGGCTAGAAGGTTGTGAAAGTTACAAACACTAATTAATATTTGAAGTAGGAATCGCAGTCCCGCAGAAGGACTATTTAGAGCCACTAAGGAAGTGGCAAAACATGATTTAGTACGGATATTGTACGACAATAACGAAGCGATAATAAAAACTTTACCATTTACATCGACAATGTCAAACTCATGTTGTTTGATGACGGCATAGAGTGCAATGGTACCGCTGATCCAAATTGCATAGTCGACAATTATTCTCACATTGAGAAAGTGGATGATGTAGTTGACGATAAAGCCATTATAAGCTCAGATGAGTGGGATACCAACGTCACTGTTATTCCAGTGAATCATATTGTTACGTTTTTACTTTTGGTAAAAAAAACGGTGGTTTATTGCCTTTATTTAAAACGGCTTCCTTTTAGTTGCAAAATAAAAACGTCAAACTGTTTAAATAAAATATAACGAGCCTTTATTTATTCAAATGTATACAATAAAAATTTTAATAAACACTCTGTCTTTTATAGAAACTTCTCTTAAATTACAGTTTGAATACCTCTTTGAGAAAGACTAATTCAGATTGCAGTCACACTTGGCAAATATTTGCCGAAAAAGACGTAACCACTAAATAAAATATTTTTGAGCTCGTTTATTCATTAAAAAAAACTACGTTTATTTAGGTCAAGACACAACAGATATTTATTTTATTTGATGCTGTTTGATCTTGCAAAACTCTTGTAAGAGTAAACAACGTCAAACAAATTTGTGCTTAAACAAGTGGCTACGCTCTTTTGAGTAAATATTTGCCATGTGTGAACATACCATACATACGAGTTTGAGTGGCCCTGTTATCCTATTTGTACTCCAGTCATCACTGCTGGATGGTTTGGAGCTAAGATACTAGAATCTAGAATGTTCAGCCAAAGCTATTAAAACTAAATGTTGCCATAGTGCTGAACTACATTTATAACAGGGTGTTATCAACAATGTATGTTACTAGAAACTTCTACTAATGCAAATGTTGATAAATATCAATTAAAACACAATTTCGTAACAATATAATCACACCAAGATTTATTATCAAAAATCGATTTTGTATGTGGATTTATTACATAAGCTCTAGATCCTTTAATATTGGTCTAAATTTAAAAATAAAGATATTCTATGATCACTTATATTTCTTAACAAAATTTGATCTTTTGTATGTAATTTAAATTCTTATAGTAGCACATCTTTAAGAAATGTTTGAAATAAATTTGATGAAATAATTATGAGAACATTTCATAATGTTTTTTTTTTGTCATCTTTAGAATAAGAATTACAAGAAAAAGTGTTCGATATAAGATATATAGAAGTTATTACACAGTCTGAAACAAAATGCCTTAAGAAATAAAAATTTAAAAAAATTACCTAAAACTTGTCAACCACTTTTCTTAACCACTTTTCTTAATTAAGTGAGCATCATAGTTTTGGTTTCATACTGCAGCTTTACGACTCTCTATCATTTCTTCATGATTATCGCAAAGTTTTAAGTAAATAAATTTCTTTTAAATATCTCTAATAAATGTTTTCACATTTAAGCTTATTACTAGCATTAACCCTTTTTTTAAGCAGCAAAACAAAACATTTGCTTCCGCACATTATTTCGCAAAACTAATCCTTTAAAATCTCATTTAATATTCACAAAACATTAACCTTTAATTAACTAAAGTTTTGGCTAAAATTATAAATAAACTTGCTAATAGGATACAGGATATAGAAAAAATAAAACAAAACTAAAATTAACTAATGAAACGTAGTTTTATCCTTTTATTTTCTAGCAAATTGTCTGTTTGTTTTTGTTTGTGTTAACATAAAAGACTCAAATTAACATCAAAATGGCTAGAAAATGTATGGCTGAGAGAAAATGGAATGGCAAATTTACCTTTTGCAAATTGTTTTCAACTTGGACAAATAAAATGAAGCACATTAAAAACAATGAAAAACTTTTTTGTTTTGTTGCCACTCACAAACTCAGGATGAGTACCTATACAATAGGTAACTTTTCAAAACCTAAAATTAATGGAAATAAATTAATTAAGAACATGCGTAAGATAAAGAAAAATACTCAACAAAGGAACATAGAACGGCCCTAACGGTGGACTAGTTGTGCCGACAAAAAGCTTTAGATATAAACTTTTGAAAATTTCGAAAAACTCAATAAAGATTTCAACATATTTAAATACTTTAAATTTGTTACAAATATATTCAAATATAACCTTAGTTTAGTGTAGGGTGTAGTATATAAAATAAATCCGTAAAAGCTTTAGCCACAACGACAACAATTTAAACATGCCAAGGATTACCTCAAACTATCAAACTATCTCTAACAATCATACAAATGTAAATAAATTCATTCATTTACACATGCATTCAGTCATTCATTCGTACACTAACATGTTTAAGGACTCTATTGTTGTTGTTGTTGTTGTTACTGCTGCTATTTATAATTCGTCATTCACCAATCACAGCAGCAACGACTCTAAACAAATAACAAAACTCTATACATTCATATAAAGTCAAGCGTGGAATACAAATGTGTCAATGATTTATGCATGACATGGTAATAAAGTTGTGTTACAACAATTTACAATTTTGTTTTTCTTGAATCAAATTTTCTCGGTATTCCATTCTATATGTACCAATTAAACAGTAGGTTATAAAACAGTTTAAAAATGAAAGGAATCCTTAACCAATGCTATATTTGGATGACAAAAAAAATCCTAAGTAAATTAGGATTTTTAGTTATAAAAATCTGATGAAGGCATATAGTGTAAGATACCGCTGATTCAAACTACCCTCAAGACACTTATGCGGTCATTGAGAAGGTGTATGTATGACTTGGCTGACGATGAAGCCGTCCTGATCTTAGAACAGTAGGATTCCAACGTCAATGTTTTTAAAGTGAATGATGTTGAGATAGACAAAAATCAAATTAAACTACTTTAAAACAGTTTCTGTTTCACTAATTTTCCGAATAACTGGGAGAATGGAGGACCTATTTATGGTCCAAGAACTATATTTGAAAAGCAGATAAAATAGGATCCTATTTTATGACTAACATTTCTTTAGTTATCTTCATTCCATCTGATTGCTGTTATGAGGATATAGTAGCAAATTCATACAACAACAGTAAAGGCAACGATGACGCCAAATCACGGGTATCTACCATTTGATGAAAGTGTTCGTAACGTATTTGATGAACTTTACGAATGAGTCCGAAATACATTTAAGAAAATATGCTGTTGCTTATTCCCACCAAACCAAATGGTTCCAATTTATACATTATTCTAGAGAACTCGTTAGTTTCTTATGAAATATTTTAGATCAATTTAGGTGCTTGCTGGATAAAAACTTTCAATGCTAGTAAGTGCTCAAATAATCTGGTTGGTTTTGATACTATGTTGATTCTCCGCTTAATTTATTTTATCCCTTGATTACCTCAGTGCGATCAGTTTTTAATGTGTAGCTAGGTGAGCCATTTTAAATATTGACGCCCACGGACTATGTTCTATGCTAAAGTATTCTACTATATATTGCTTTGAAATTGCCAAAGAGCGCATTTCTTCTTATTAATCAACAAGGAGTTCACAAAATACTGTGACCGTTGCATATTTTGGATGATTTTGTATACAACATTCATTATTATCTAAAAATCTTTAGGATTTGCTAAGTTTTACTCTGCAAATAGAAAACTTAATTACTTAATTATTAAAGTTTAGATATGTATATGTAAAGAAATACATGTTCTATATACTTTCACTCTCAACCACTAAAATGTTTCATATTTTACAGCATGAATATAAATCCTAGTCATTAAAGCCAATCTGCACAAACAGCAAATTATATGAAAATACATTTTTATCTGAATTACACCCTGTATGTTTATATCAGCCACAGATAATCTTAGTACACACCCTTTTTATGATGATGGTGGTTGTAAAAAATGTAAATGGTTTACTCACTCACGTAACATCATAAACTAAATGCATACATATGTAAGTTTATACATACATATGTATGTATATACCTATATGAATGAATGTAAATATGTATGAATGTGTTTGATATAAAATGTAGAAAATTTAGGCTTGATAAAAGGAAATAGAATTCTACCTGCCACACTAATGCAGAAAGCTTTGTGGCATAGATTTACTTGTATCTAAATATTATCTACAAAATATTTGTGTTTTTATTTTCATTACTTTTTTTTATGTGCATAAAAATATTAGCAAAATATAAATATAATTATTGAATTCACAAGTGATGTTGTAGTGTAGTAAGAGTTGTACGTCGGTAATTTATATATAAATATTTTGTACAAAACCTACGACATTTTTAAATATGTTTTTTAAAGTACCAAAAGTAAAAATATGTATCTCATTATAAAAATAAATAGCCCGACCATATAATACCCTACACCTAGTACCTATATGTATAAAACAGTTTTTCAGAAATGGGCATTACATGGGAGATATAACCTATTGTGGACCGATCATCCAAAAATTTAGTGTCATGATTTCTGTGAATATATATAATATGTAGGTTAAACTTTATGTCGATATAAATACTTTTAAAAGATTTATGGAAGTTAAAGTGAATTCCCTCTGTAATTTATATATGGGAGTTTCTATAAAAATCTATAAAATTAGGTGCCGTTATTTCTGTGTATAAGAAACTTATTTGTGTCAAATTTTATTTGATTACCAACATTTCTTAGAAATTTATGATCGTTAAAGTAAATTTCGAAAGTGGGATACGACTAATTATGGACCGATCTGCACAAGGTATTATATGGTCGGGCTTGACCGACTATACTTTCTTACTTGTTTTAGTATTGGAAAGTACTAATATTTTATATTTGTTTTAAAATATTCTTCTTCCATCATTTTGAAGGTTTGATAATTTAAACAAACTACTTTGCCAAAATTGTAATCACATTTAAATAGTCGTATCATACAATTTACAACATACACCATTAGTGACTTGAACAAATATAATTCATACAATAGTATAAACAAATGTGTTGCGGTAAATATACACAATATTTTTCAGTTTATATTTTGTATGTATGTGTTGTATGTTTATTTTGGAAGTCTTTAGAAATGGGAATTGAATGAATATTATATGCTGTTTTGAAATTAATCATAAGAGTTGGGAAATACTGTAAGATATATGTTTGTGGCACACAAGTATGTTCATACTTTTAACAGGCAATATATTTCGAATTTGGAAGCAGTAGGTATAGTTATGGCTTCCAATACAGTTTCCTTGGCTTCTTTAGGTGCCACTATAGACTAGGCGATAGTGTACCCTACTAGCAGTCAATTCCTGCCAAAGACTCTGCATGTTTTCTACAGATAAGCCAAAAACCTTCGCACTTTGTGTTTGTTAACTGTTTAAAAAAAGGCAAACTTAATCCATTGTGGAGAAATTTTCCTTTCAAATAATTATATAAAAAGTAGTAAAAAAATTTTGCCTATTATTTCGTAGAAATACTAAGACAGGCTTTCTTAGCTAGTAATTACAAACAAAAATCATACAATATATCTGGACATTTCTGGGGTTTTTGAAAATCCCTAAAATTTAATTTAATTGAAATAATGTATAAATTTCGTTCCTAACTACTCGTCTAAAGGTTCTGCATAGCAGTAAAAAGTTTTTCGCTTTATTTTACTGAATTTTTCTCCAATTTTGACAGCTCAATATTGTGAAAAGCCTTTTGAAAGTAATAGCAATTCCTACGGTCGATCGATAACGTTTTTTTTATACCCTACACCACAATAGTGGGGAAGGTATATTGGATTTGTGCTGATGTTTGTAACGCCCATAAATATTGGTCCAACACCCAGCTAAGTATGCAAACAAATTTCACCACAAATGAGTAATAAATGAAGCTAAATCAAATCTACAAATTTCGTGATGATCGGCCCATAATTAGTCGAAACTCTCATATAAGTCCCACTTCCCGAAATCACTTAAAAGAGCATAACTCTTTTAAAAATGTCGGTATCCAAATAATATTGAACATAAATATGTTTCGTGCATATACATATAATATAGTAGAATTTTATGACGATCGATAAATAATTAGTCGTAGCTCCCATATAAGGCCCACTTCCTTAAATCACTTTAAGAACCATAAATCTCTTAAAAATGTTTTTATCTGAATAAAATTGAACAAAAATGAGTTTCTTATGTACAAATAGGATGACACCTATTTTATAATAGTCAGTTCATAAATAGTCAAAACTCCCATTAAAGAACTTCTTCCAAATTCACTTTAACCCCCACACATTTTTTAAACGTATTTATATCGAGATAAAGTTTAACACACATAATATTTATATTCACGGAAGTCATGGCACTAAATTTTTTGGTGATCGGTCCATAATTGGTTATATTTCCCATATAACGCCCATATCTAAAAAACTATTTTATTGATATACTGGGTGTAGGGTATTATTATATTATTTTATTATTTATTATTTTATTTTATTATTTACTCAATTAGTAATTTACTTTATTTAGCAAAAATGTTTTAATATAAATTTATGTAATTTCTAAATAATTTCTCTCACTGTACACATCTGCTATTGCTGTCTATGTCTCTAAGTAAATAATAAATTAAATTTTTATTAAAAACTTCTGCATAGTCCTTAAGCCTTAAGTTTGTTCATTAAACTCTCAAATATTTTGTTTTTTTTTTTAGATTTTATCGATTCTTGCTCTAAAGTAAAAGAAAAAATTTTAAAACAAGTTTTCATCTGTCCTGCTGCTGTCGGTTGTAAATGTTGTAAAGAAAGCCAGCAACAACAACAAAAAAATATCTGCAATAATTAATTTTAATAGTTTTTATGTGCATAAATGCTATAAAATAGTTTGGAGCAAAGTATTTAAAAGAAATTTAAACTTGCAGTTGATGGAACAGTAGTTAGGTTATGTTTTAACTTCGGTTGAATGTCTCTATATACATTCAAGTATATTTTTGAGAAAAGCTTAAGTGTGACAGTAAAATTCTAATAATTGATTTACATGTCTTTAGTTTCTCTATGTACATGTGTAAGAATATTATTTAAAGAAATTTTGTATATTAAAGTTTATTGTATAACTAACTGTCCCGGCAAACATTATTTTTGCCTACAAATTTTATTTATATTGAAATATTTAAAATAGTTAAAGAGAGCTAAAATCATTTCAGCATTTGTATTTCTACAAGTTTGGATAACTCCATTTATTCAGATTTGCCATTTGATTTATTTTTATTTTGATTATTGGATATTTAGGTATCCAATAAATACTTTTTGTTGCTTGTTTTGTTGTGATATCAAATTTTGTTTATTGTAATACTTTATGATACACGACATTTTTAGTTTTATTGTCTGGCGCGTAAAAAATCATGGTGTTTCGACACTGGAGCAGGCGGCATACAACTGACTATGAGAGAAGCATGGATTATCAAGGTTTATTCCGGAAAAACGCCTTGAGATTAGTTAATGCATTGAGAATAAAGGCTGTACCGGAAACGGCAAGTGTTTAATATGGAATAGAATATCGATCGAAACCATTGGAATTCGTGATAGCAAAACGTCTTCTCTTTTGCACTTTCCTTTATTAGTTTTTTTCAACGCAAGCTGATTGTCATTATAAAGACGTGATTGGTTTATATTTCGTAACCATATCTTGAAGATTGTGTTGGAGTTTGTAGAGTAGTTTGCACTGTAATCGGCTGTGCTTTTGTAGTGGCATGCAGCTCAATAAATATTCAACGCTTCATTTTTCCATCTTCTTGCATGAACACTTGCATTTATAATCACTCGAATGGACTCTATTGAACGATTCGTTTGCATATTCTCTTTCTTATATGTTCAATTCACAAGTGATATTGTAGTGTCGTAGGAGTTGTAGGTGGTCTGAATTTACAATAGTTGTAGAAATGTTGTTGGTAATTTCTATATAGATATTTTGTACAATACCTACGATATTTTTACATATGTTTTTCAAAAGTTGTGTAAAAGTTTAAGTCAAGGCATATTGATTATAAGGTAGCGTTGAAGACACAGCTGATTTTGTTTTTGGTACTTTTGTGATGTTAAACGTTGTTTATGTTTACAAATTTATAATTGTCAAAATGCTTATAAGTTTATTTGTTTATTATTATTGTTTTTGTTTTCGATTTCCATCACATACCTGAATCAGTGATAGAAAATGCGTTTTTGTTTGTCGTACCAACTATATAAATAAAATGTACTTTTTAGACCTCCATGGTACCATTTTTAATATTTGTTAAATAAGCATAAAACTTTACCACAAATTTACTTTATCGTAAAGTCGATATATCTTATAGCAACATTATTGCGTTAATTGTCGGGATTATCTAAAAATATTATAATTTATGAAGTATCGAGTCATTTGCGAAAAGTTAACCTTGATAAATATATACATTTCCAAAATAACTAGAATTATTATTGTATGAATAAAAGAAGTAGAAGAGGTAACTTCTAACGATTTTAAAATCCTGATTAACTACATTTTAAGCTGTAGTTTTTGAATTTAGCCTCAAAATCATCAATGTAAATGAATATGTCAAAGACTCATATTGTTCGATAATTCAACCAAAAATTTATTATCGTAATAATCATCTTATAGATGCATATTTAAAGATCAAATTGATATCAGTTCCAAAATGTTCATGAAATTTAATAACATCTCTTTTGCTTGCACTATTACACAAATAGTAAATTATATGATATACAGCCATGTCACAGAATTTAATTCCGTTCGGAAGTGAAATTCATTCCAATTTTTGCTTCTATAGAAAAAGCAAAACGGAATGTTCGGAATGAAACCAATTGTTCGTTTTACTTTTTATTTAAAAGCAAAATATTTCCACTTCCGAACGGAATTAAGTTCTGTGACATGGCTGATATTTATCTGTTTCATCTGAAATACCAAATTTTGATGCAACAGTATTTTGAAATTGTAACATATGACTCGTGGTAGTACCACGGTACCAACTGTGTTTAAAATGTATTAAAAAAAGTACAATTGTACCATGTTTGTCATCAGTGACCTGAATAAATACAAATAAAAACAACAAATGTTTGTAATTTTCAGTCAGCTGTTTTTGACATCAAAGAAGTCAAAGCAAAAAAAATAAAATAACCATGATGTTTTTGTATTGTTGTACTTGTTGTAATGTGGCCGCTACCATATAATCAATATGCCTTGGTTTAAGTGTTTCTAAAAGTTCAAATATGTATCTCAACATAAAAATAACTCATTTTATTTTAAACAAATAAGCACACGGTAACACATTTAAATCGTAAACCGATTGATAAATTTAAAACAAGAAAATAAAATTAATAATAATTTTAATAATTGATATTGCTGAAAATACTACGTTATGTTTTAATATTTTATAATAATAAATTTTATGTTTTGTATATTTGTTTTTGAAATACTATTCTTTTGTCATTTCGAAGGTTTGGCAACATAAACAATAACAACAACTTTGCTCAAAATTGTGTTCACAGTCAGATATGTAGTTGTATTATACAATGTACAACATACAACATCACTTGTGAATTAAACAATTGTGTAGGCGCAATTTAATTTCGCTCTTGAAATTGATCTGCGGTTTAATTAGAACCAAAATACACTTGGTTGGAAGCATTGCGAGTTCAACGCCCTAAATTGCTCCTTCTTATTGGCGGCATTGTTGCAATGTTTAGATTTTTTCGTTTCACTTTGTCCTTAGCTTCTGACCGTTTACAACTTCAAAAGTGATTAATATTATAAATTGCAGGGTTAATCGATGTAACCTATTCAAATTTAGGAAATATACTTACAATGAAATCTTAATTTAAAAAAAGTTATTGCCGTTGAAGTTAACTTTGTCGGAAGCACTTTAAATTTTATTAATACACAATTAATCACTCAACTTACAATTTTATATTTCTTCAACTAATTAGTTTGGTCCACAGTTTGACAATAAGCAGTAAATCAACATTTGAATACGTTAGAAACTAAATTGAAATATACATAAATAAACTAATGGCATTTTTGAAAATATTGCGAAACAATACATAAGTAATAAAAAGTCAGTTGCCAAGTCTAGGGATGCCAATCGGGACCTTTCGACCCGGTCCGTTCAGTTGCTTGTAATCTTAAAACAAGTGAACACGTCTTGTAAAATTCTGGAAAAAAATCTGAAATAATAATTGCAAACAAATCGGTAAATGTTATATATTTTTTTCTGCGTGTCTTTATCATTTTTTTTTAAGTATATTTACAATTTAAGTTTGGAAATACTCTAATTCGTGATATAATTAGGCTTTTTTGTTCATGAGATTATATGTCCCAGTAGTATTTTGACTAGGGAGTACCAAAACTCTATATAAATTCAATTATAGTAAATTTAAATTTATACACTCAATAGGCAATATGACCAGCAAAAGAGCTAAACTTACTGAAGACGATATCGAAAATGTGCTCTATGACTCCTCAGATGAGTCGGAGCCATATCAAAATAGCGGATCTGAATATATGTATATCGTCAGAGGACTACGATTCATCTTCAACAGGAAAAGGTTACCTAAATATGGAATGATCTTAGTGATAAGGAGTCCAGTTGTGATGAATAAAAAGGTCCTGACGACGAGGATGAAGATTGCGCAATGACAGTAACACCTTCTACGGAGAATATATGGATGGTAGACGGCAATTGCCAGCGCGAAAATAATTGCCTCTGACATACAATTTGTCTGTGCTTTGTGATATTAATCGAGGCTTCAGTGAATTGGAAGTTTTTTGGAAACGAAAGAATTAATGTCGTGAAAACAACTCAAGGTGCGTACAAGAAAAACAGTCGATCCATTCATCAGACAGACCAGCACGAAATTTTGGCAATGATGGGAATAATGCTTGTGACTTCCTACAATAGACTACCGAAAATTCCTATATACTGGTCCAGAACAAAGTCTGTTGGCAACTCCTTGATAAGATATAGCATGCCTCGCGATCGATACCTATTGATACACTCGAAATTTTATAGCAACTCTCCTTGGATAATATATAAAGAAACGCATTATTTGCCCAATCTTCCATACATAGACTTTATTATTGCTTTGACAGAGCATATGATAAAGTCTGGGCTGAAGAAAAGTAAGGTGAACAAGAATAAAAAATCTGGATGCCTCTTGAAGATTCGAGCCGTCAATTATTGTGGAATTGAGGATCACATGTCCATTGAAGGAAATACACTATTCCTTATAATGTCTGCCATGATACGGAATCAAATATTAAATAATAAATATGTGTGCATAATTATTTGTTTCGAATAGTGAGAAATGCAATCAGCATATAATAATTTGCTAACAATTTTGCCCACAAGCGTTGATCGTTTTTTCAAGATTGAACGATAATATCTTTCTGCTTTTAAATTAATATAGAACTTAAAGGCGAAATTACTTATTATTATAGTCACCACCAGAAAGATGGCGAGGTATATGGCGTTTGTCATTCCCCTTATAATATATCGAAATAATGGTATTAGAACCAATAAGTCTATATATTCTGGGACCTTATAAGATTCTAAGACGATTGAGCCATGTCTGTTCGTCTGTTGAAATCACGATAGAGCTTCGAAAAAAAGACATACAACAATGAAATTTTTACCAAACAATTTCTGATCCACCGGAATATTTGGTATTGCAAATGGGTAAAATCGGTCCTGTAGGCTCTGAGTTATAGATCAAAGACTTCATAGATATTTTCACATATTTTTTGTGTTTTCTTCAAATATAATGCAGATAATATCATAAAATTTTGCACATTTTTTTTCATTATAGAAGAACAAGTCGTGTTGAAAATGGTCAGAATCGGTCCACGATTTCTCATAACCCCCATATAAATATCTTCCCAGAATATGGCTTTCTGGAACATAAATGTCTATAAAAAAGCCGTATCTAAACAAAATTCTGCAATAATAAGTTTCATGCAAAGTGAAGTCTTAAAACATTTTTTTGTTTGCATCGGTTCAAAATTTTGACATAGCCCCATACAAAAAGCACTTCCGAAAATCACTTAAATCAACACAAATCTTTTTTAAAAATATAATATCAAGTTGAAATTCGACAAGCATAATCAGAATATACATTTAAATTGTCGTACCAAATTTTATGATGATCGGTGCATATTTGACCATAGCCCCCATTTTGAATTCGAGTTCCGCAAATATTTTAAATGCTGATAAATCCCTTATAAAACCAGTAGCAAGTTGGAATTCAACACAAATACTTCATACATATATAAAACTCGTCGATCTCAGATTTATGATGATCAATTTATATTTGACCGTAGCCGCTTCTAGAAATCACATCTAGAAATCGTGATTTGGTGGTGGGTGTATAATATTCGGCACAGCCGAATATAACATTTACTTCTGTTCTCTATCTAATTTTGAGCAATAAGATTGTATTTTAGTATTTTGTTTAAAAAAATACAAAATTTGCTTTATAAACTTTCAAAACAGAAAATGTTTCTTTTCAGACATTTTTATATTTTATATAAGTTACTTTTTTGAAATAAATAGTTTTTATTATTAGTAAATGAAATTGTTTAAATAAGAAACAAACATACCGAAATCCCCGGGATTCAGGCATTTGCAAATCCAGTTCCGTTTGGCATCCCTAGTGGACATTCAAAGTTTTACACAGAGTTAGCTCAGGAACTATTTAATTGGTAATTAATGCTATTGCTCTTTTACATTTCAGTTCTGACAATCATAAAATATTCTTCATCTAATATTGTTTATATTTATCTATAAAAATGTATAAGAACGATCGCTTGAAGCACATGTTCCTATACATCTCAAATTTTATATTTAAAATTCAGTTCGTTCTTTAGTTTTAAATTTGTATGAATAATTTGAAATATTAACAATTCTAAGCAACCAACAATTAGAATAAATATTCTACAATGACAGAAACATAATCAAGCTTCAAAATTTATTAGCCCAACTCCCAACAAATTCTATTAAAGCAACATCTGGAGTTTCATTAAAATTACCTTTTTTTCTAATTACAAACATATTTGGATTCTGCCTCATTGGCGTTTGGGGCTGTAATTAATTAATGGAAATTTTTTTTCTTTTCTAAGTTTATTTAGCGCTTTTTTTTTTTGCTATAGCCCAAAAACTTTTCTCATTTCATTTCTTATAGGCAATTTGAAATTGTTTCTTTTAGCATTTTGAATAAATATAAATATAAATTTATATTTATTTTGGTATGTTTCATAATTAGGGTATAAATATTCTTTTAATGGCTTGTGAAATTGTTACCGACATATTGCGTTGCTATACTAGTGATTAAATTTGGAGAGGGCGAGAAGTTATACTGTTTACAACTCAGTTGTTATTTTTTATTAAGTTAACACAAATAGCGGGTTTTGCTTAAACAGTCAAATTTTGTATTAAATTTCCAAGTACTTAATTTTTCAAAGATTTATTTATACCTACAAATTTAGTGAGTATGTTTGTTTATTTTACCAGTATGTACAAGGAAGTGCTGTTTTTATTTATTTGCTTGCCATGAGTGTGTATCTGCTTTTAACGCACCCATAAATTCACAATAAACACTCAATTTGTTTTAATAATATTATTTTTTTTTTATTATATTTATCGCAATTTTTAAATCAAATAAATTTTACTTAATTTGCGTATGTTGTAGTGAATGGCAAATAAAATAGGGAAGAACATAATTATTCTTGTAATGTAGAGAAATAATGATAAATCATTTTATTATGGCCTTTTCCGGTTTTTATCTGGCTGTGTGTTTTTTTATTATGTTGTGTTTAATGTAAAAAAAGAAAGGAAGTGCTTATCATTTTATAGGTTATACATACATTTCCTAGCAGGACATATTGATCAGTGTGTTAATTTATGATATCTGAATTTGTTGCCAATTTGTATTCTCAATCGATTTGAGTTGCGAAATATTTGTTTCTGTTTCAAACCTAATTCCGTTTTAAAATCTGAATTTCTGATTCTAGAACTAAGAGCATCTGCAGTTGATTCAGAAAGTGAATGCTCATCTTACATTTTTTAAGACGCTCTTTCTCGTAATTAAAATCCTTTGTGATTATAATTCAAAAAACATATATTCTCAATACCTGTGGTACTCGTATTGAAACCATAAATTTAAGACAAATAGAAAATGCAGTCCTTAAGTTTTACTTTAAAACAAATAATGGCATTTTTTGCAACAACAATAAATTTAAAATGTCATAGAAGCTGTAGAAGAAAATTTCAAATCATTTTACCCTACACCACAATAGTGGGGAGGGTATATATTTGTAACGTCCAGAAATCCTGGTTCAACACCCACCTTAAAGTATAACGATCAGCTCAAAGTCACTTTCTAAGTCGATTTAACGATGTCCGTCCGTCCGTCTGGCTGGCTGGCTGGCTGGCTGGCTGGCTTTCCATGTAAAGCTTGTGCGCAGAGTACAGGTTGCAATTTTGAAGATATTTCGATAAAATTTGGTACGTGATATTTTTTCGGCCCAAGGATGGATGGGATTGAAACTGGTGTAAATCGGTCCATTATTTCACCTGGACCCCATAAAAATGTCTTCCCGAATAGGGGGTTTACCGATCATAAATGTTTGAATTATGCAAGTATTCAAACAAATTTCACCACAAAGTAAAAATTAACAGTTCGATTATGAAATAATAATTATTCTATAAAATAGCTAGGGCACAAGCCATAATGTGTACATGTTGTACAAAAGTGTACAAAAAACATGATAAACAAAAACAAATGTATTCAAATTTTCGAGACAAAGTCTTGACATGAATACGAAAAAATGCAGCTCAATCACGTCTAAAAATTCTGTGCAGATCGGTCAATAATTATTTGTTGCTCCCATATAACGCCCCTTTCTGAAAAGCTGTTTTATACATATAGGTACTGGGTGTAGGGTATTATATGGTCGGGCTTGGCCGACTATACTTTCTTACTTGTTCTCTTTTTCAGTTAAAAATAAACCTTCCATCCAGCCATTCGCAACATAATTATTTATATTCCAAGAAATTAAATAAAGCTATTGTAACATTAATTAAAAAATTATTTAAGATTAATGAACATATTTTCCGATTTCTAATAGGGGTGTTTTGCTAGTTCCTAGTAAGCCTAACAAGAGTTTGTAATTTAATTAAATAAAATGAAATACATCAGCCATTTATAAAATAAAAAACTGTGTAAATCAGTTACAATAAAGAAACAGAATGAACGAACGAACACACAACTACAGCAATAGCTACATAAAACCAAGACAAATAGAAATACTCAGGTCTAATGATTATTAGATTTAGTTAAACTATAGTATCAAATATAAATGAATGGGAATTTGTGGTTGTGTGTCCTTAATGACATTGTAGCAAATTGTAATCCAGGAAATAAAAAATAATAGTGTGTTGAAAGAGAAAAACAGAAAAACTAAAAACATTTAGGTTTGAGATCTTTTAATATTTTTATAAGCCTTTTGTTTTTGTTTGTGTAAAAGGCAGCTGTAGCAGAGGTGGTACAACTGTGTTCAATTTTATAGTAACATTAAAAGGAAATGTTATATTTTATGAATTCAGCTAAAAGACTAGAGTAAGAGTACCACTTAATGTGTATTGGGATCACATAGACCTTGTAGCACTCAATTTATGGCCAGATTTTTTGGCCAGGCTCACATAGTTCTACATATTCAATTGACCATCAAGCCTATCAACTAACCTAATAAAAGCAGCATATTTCTTTGGCCTGGTTCTCGAATCTAAATCGCAAAGTCTTTTCAGTATATAATATATACGTTAAGATTTTTCTAAAATTTGCCACTGAAAACTCAATGGTTTTGATAAATTTAATATCCTAAACAGCTATAAAAGGCAATGAATTAATATTGAATTGTACAAATACGATTTTGTTTACAAAGTCTGATTATAATTTTCTTTGAAGCAATCCTTAATCTTAATCTTTTCTGAGTATAATCAAAAAAATTCACAAATATTTTTTGTTTGGTACAATTTTTAGCACTTTTATTCTACGTTATATTTATCTGTATTTTCTTTGCTATAATGTGTAAAACATTATACTTTATAACCAGACTAAATTTGTAATACACAGTCTTCAAATAACCATAATGTAAGGCTCTGACACAGTTTTTTTTTCCTTACCATCTTTAAGCACTTGAGACACGTGCCACTACTGCGCCATCAACGATTAAAACTTAAACATGCATCACACATGTAACATATTAACACATATAATATAAAAATACACTAGTAAAATATGGAAAAGAAAACTAAAGTGGAAATAGAAAAAAATTCATAAACATTCAACATTTTTTTTACATGATATTGAAAGTGCTAAATTGTTGTCAATTATTTATGATCTCAACAATACACAAACATTTATTTATTTATGTATGAAAGTGTCTCCTCTGTTTATGTGTGTACATATATATGTAATGTATTTGTAAGCCTAAATGAATGACTTACCCAGTAGTTTTACAAGTAGTTAATATATCCCAAAAAAAATCTATAAAAATTGTCCTTCGTATTGCACTGTTATTAGTTTATTTGGAATTGTTAATCACTTATAAGACTTGAGTAATTCTTTAACTTTATTTAATATTTTAAAATTTCCAACAGTTTTAAAGAAAATTTAAAATTTGTAAAATTCTTCTGGGTGCGTATGATTGATATTAATTTCGATTAATTTTATTAAAATGCTAATTTTTCTGCTAAACAATGCTTGCAACTTTATTAACAACAAATTAAGGCCTATTATCAGAAGATTCATTCAACATTTGTGAAATAATTTGCAAACTTATGAATGATAAGTTTACAAACTTGTGAAAGATTTTTTTTTTAAATTTTTAATAAAATTTTTAAAATATTTTTTGCTTACACTGCCAGCTCTGCTAAAAGTTATTATAACTGGATTTTAAATCATAAATTACTGGGAATACTTCAGTCATTCTATAACTTTATTAAACATTTTAAAATTTTAAACAGTTTTAAAGAAATTTTAAAATTTGTTAAATTGTTCATGGCTGCGTATGATTGTTATTAATGTGAACCCGCAATTTTTACTCCTAACCGATGTATATAGAGCAATGCAATATTCTAAAAATTTGTTAACAACCAATTAATAAATATTATTGGTGGATTTGTCCAACATTTATGAAATAATTTTACAAATTTATGAACGATTTTATTAAAAATTTCAATATAATTTGGAAATTATTTTTTTCTTACACTGTCAGCTCTGTTAATTGCTATATTATAATTGGATTTTAAATTGCAAATTACTGAGAATACTTCCATTTATTAAACATTTTAAAATCTTTAACAGTTTTAAAGAAATTTTAAAATTTTTTAAAATTTTCATGGGTACGTATGATTGATATTAATTTCGACTAATTTTATAAAAACGTAATATTCTCTGTGAAACAAATTGCATAGAATAATGGAATGTCCTGCAAATATGTTAAGAAGAAATAAAAGAATATTACTGGATGATTTGCGTGCTTTGGACGTACAGTCATCTAGAACAGCTGGGTATGTAATAATGCTATTTTGTATTTGTGCGAGTTTCAGTATTTATATGCAAGTGAGTATTGGTTCAACTACACTGGCCCTTATTGTATGTGTTATAATTTTAACAGAACGTACAAAATGTTTAGAGAACAAAACGAAAAAAAGAAGTTTCTTGGTAAATATTTTATACAAATAGAAGGGCTTTTGTTTTTGGTCAGTTTTAATACAACAATAATAAGGAAAAATATTGTGACCCACTGATTAATGGTCCAGTTGATATTTTATTGTCTTTATACATGGCTGGCATTGGTTAGTGTGGACAAAATGAAAAACAACTACAGAAATATAAGTAAAGACAACTAAAAGAGCATTTAAGCAGGATGTAAAGTATGTCAGTGTAGTATGTGTTTCATGCCCAGTACAGTCATGCCTTCAGTTTATAACTTTAATACCCATGTATATATAAAAGTATAAGTAAATATTAACACAACTTCTGAAACAGAGTGTAAGTTCAACAACTACTCATAAGTTATGTGGTATTTAAGCGTTATTTCTTTATTGTTGTTTGGATCTTCATATCGTGTTCATCGAATGAAAAGTAAATAAAAGAAAATTACAAAACAATGGAACTAACCTCCTCTAATAGTGCAGAAATATTAAATCACCCTCAAAAAGGAAGTTGTTATAGCGACCGCTACTTAGCTGTGGTAAGGGTAAGATATTGTATGTACTTAAATAAAATTGCCCTGATTAAATACGCTTAACCAAAACAAACCTACATGTTAGATTGAAATTATATAGGCTCTTAAGGAAATCGATTTTCTATTTTAAGAAGCATTTATTTTCAAGTAAAGTAGTGCATTTGTATCTCAAACAATTTTTATGTTATTTTTCAATACATAATACATGAAAATATTAAAGTAAAATAACTAAAAAATGCAAAGTTTTCAAAGATTAGCTACTATCGGCAAAAATAGACAGCCCAATCATGAATAAAAATTCCGCGGGAGTTTTCTCCCTTTTTATTTTTTTAAACATTGAATTTGAATAGGAAAAATGGGAAAAACTCCCACGGAATTTTTATTCATGATTGGGCTGATAATGTAATTATTCTTTCGAAATACTACATCTGCGTTTAGCGAGCGACAATAATATAATTGTGCATTCAACAATAAAAATGCTGTTTTAGGTTCGAAAGAAATTTGTCAAAATTAGATCATATTAAAAAAAAATTTAAGTTTTGTTTAGAATTTATGAAAAACATCATTCATCGATTTGTAAATTTTAAACGAATCTACCAGTCATATTCCCTAATTGTTCTAAATAACACGGTAGCTAGTTAAAATTTCGTTTTTATAAAATTAGTAAAAATTAATGTAACTCATACGCACCTATGAAAATTTTACAAATTTAAAATTTTCTTGTAAACTCTTAGAGATTTTAAATTTTTTAATAAAGCTATGGAATAACTCAATTATTTTAAGAGATCTACTGTCTAATATAAACTTGGAATTTAACTACTAACTGGAAGGGCAAGAAAAAAGAACAAAACACAGATAGTTCCAGCAAGTGACAATAATATTATAATGCAGCCAGCTATATAAAAACTCTTTTAAGGTCAAATGTTATTTTGAAAATATTTTTTAAGTGTTGTTGAACTTTGTCAGAAAAAATCGTTAGTACTTTTATGATTGTTAAACCAATCTGATATTAATATTTCCTTATTTGTCCTAAATTAATTTGTAGTATATTCTATTGCTCTGTTAAAATTTAATTTTTATAAAATTAATCCAACTAATATCACTCATACGCAGCCATTAACAATTTAACAAATTTTAGTTTTTTTTTAACTGTTAGGGATTTAATAATTTTCAGTAAAGTTATTAAATAAATCAATTATTTTAAGAGATTTAAACTTTGTAAAACTTAGAATTTAAACAGAGCTGGGAGAGGAAAAAATACAAAATAATTTCAAACGACTATAGCTGGTTCCAACAAGTGACATTAATGTTATAGTGCAGTCAGTTATATAAATGCAGTTTAAAGTTTAGTTATTAAAAAAAATTAAAATATTCTTGTTCTATAGTTTGTAAATGTTAAAACCAACTTGTAGTAACATTCCTTAATTTGTTCTTCCTATATTTGTAACACATTGCATTGCTCTAAATAACTTGGTTTCCTGTTAAAATTAAATTTTTATAAAATTAGTCTAATTAATTCTTCTCTTAGTAAGTTACTAGAAATTTTACACTCAAGATTATTATGAAAATCAGACAAGCTCTGTAAATTATGGTGAGAATTGGTAATTACATCATTTATAAATGGTAAAAATTAGATAAAATATCAAAACATTTAACATAAATTATGTTGGTCGTAAAATTGTCTTTTAAACATTATATAAAATAATAATAAAATTTGAACTAAGACTGAATAGCAAATACAGAATAAGATATTCTAGTCCAAAAACCAGTGTAGTTTTTGTATTTTTAATTACGTTTGGGTGGAGGGTATTTAAGATTCGGCACAGCCGAATAATGCACTTTAACTTGTTTAAACTGGTTTAGATTAAAGAATTTTGAATAAAGTTATAGAATGATTAAAATCTTGTAAGCGATTTCTAATTTAAAATTAATATGAAAATTAGTAGTTAATTTTCAGAGCTGGGAGTGCAAGAATAAATTAAAAAAGATAATTTATTTTAACATAAATAAATTTTGCTTCATTTGTGTATAATTAAAACAAAGAAATATGATCAAAAGCAGATAATATTTTTTTTTAAATTCTAAATATGATTTAAAAAATTAAGTAAACAAATTTTGCAGATATAATACTTCGCTCAACATTGCGCAGTGAAAAATTCATAAAGTAAAAGATCTCATTTAGAAATTGTTATCATAAAAATATAATGGATGCCTAAGGGGAAAGAAACATCCATCGATATGTAAAATGTAAATATTCATTCCTGCAGCATGCTTCAATACTGTGTAGAGATGATACCGCAAGAAAAAAAATACCACACTAACTGAATGAATAATTTCCAATTATGCTGCCGTACAAAAAATTACTTTCCTTAAACGTCGAACGGAATGAATAATTCAACCGAATATAAAATACGTCGCATTTTTAAATTTATATTTTCTTGTTTTAACTTTATTAAATTTTATTAAATCTTATACGCTGTGGAAAATAATATTTAAATTTAGTATTTTTAATAAAAACTATATTTCATTTTAAATGTTTATAATATAAAAATAAATATACAAATACAAATTATATACATGCGTACATATGGCTATTTATTTAAAATTATTCTGGCTTTTAACCAAAAATTCACATACATGAAAATACAATGTAAATTTAAAAAAATATATATTTTTGTATTATTATTAAAACACACAGGCAGAAAACAATGGCAATAACAATGCCTGCACATTAAAGGTTATAACAATATTTCATCAGTATTTCTTTTTATTCTTTGTTGGTTTTTTTACATATGCATTTTATTTCTTGTACATTAGAGTGCAACATTTTATTGCAATAGCATTGAAATGCAATATAAACACACATACTCTGTGTTTATGTTGCATTTCAAATTATAATAAACATTTAGTTGTTTTTTGTTTTTATATTGTGTGTTTTATTTAATTCTACTGAATTTTATATTGTTAAAATAAAATATAGTTTTTATATTAAAGTTTTGTGTGAGCAACATTTTTTTTTTATTATTATTACTGTGTGGCACAAATGAAGATGTATAAGTTGATGTACACTCCAGTTCATTTAAATAATAACAACGCAAAGAAATTTTTGGAAAACATAAAAAATATTCAATAAATTAAATTAAATTTCACCTTTTCTCAAAGATTTAGTAATGAGTGTTGCCTCCACGGTACTTTATAATATTAAATATGCGACTCGAAATGGAATCCTAGAGAGTTTTAAGGTAATCTAGGGAAATCTCGTGCCAAGCGGTCTAGATTGCATTAGCTAACGATTTTATTGTTTACCTCCTTCATAAACTTTTCGAGAAAGCCATGCCTAGACGTTTTCCTCTATGTTTAAGTCTGGTGAGTAAGGTGGCCATTCAATCAGCGTCACATTCTGGGCACTTATCCAGACCTATATAGGGCCAGAATGTTTTTGTACTGTTCTGCGTTCAGCTTTGCCATTTTAAATTGTAGTTTAAAGCCGCCATTGTACGAATGGCACCCTATACCATAATTCCACCAATGCGACTGTAACGACGGCTTAATATAACTTTCTCTTTTCTCAGGTCATGGTAATAAAAGTTATAGCGATTAGGATCATCCAGATTAGTTTTTTTTCGTCAGAGAAGACAACCATATGCCATTATGTATTCCATGTCATGTGAACTTTAGAAAAATTCAATCGTTTTTCCTTGTGAATGGGTTTTAGTACAGGTTTTTTTTAAGTTTCATTCTCTGGATATGCGAAGCATTTACAATAAATCGCCAAATAGTCGAAATACTTGCAGAAACTCCGGATTTCGCCTTAATTTTTGATACGGAATCACAGGGATTAGATGCATTTCTTAAAATTGCGCGCTTGTCTGCTGGTCTTCCTTTCATGTTTTTTCCCACGAGCACTTCTTCTGATTTTCTCTCCAATTTTTCTAAAGGACAACTTTTGTTTAAAATAGGCTTCAATTTTTCCTCCTTCTTATAATGTTAATGACTTTCCTCGTCCCATTTAAAATTTTTTTATTTTATAAGGTGAAATTTATTAAAGTCAGTAAGACAGAACAATCTGCGAAACACTTTTGCTCAATAATATTAAAAGTTAGCAATTGTTGTTATTCGTATGAACTACAATTTTGCTATTGCAGTACATTTAAAATGGGACTTTTTTGATTCTTATTCTCGTATGCACATTTTTTTAAACCAGTGTGGTCAACCAATATAATATGTAAGCACATAAGCACGATTTTTCTTACTTTTATTAAAATTATAGTTTTTAGCAATGACTATCGCTGTTGTTATTTAAATGAACTGAAGTGTAAATGTAAACTGTCACAAAATATCAAACAGCAAATGTATAGAATTAAATATTGTCATAGTTATTTGTTGGTTAGACAAAAACTAATAAAATAAATGAGAGAGTAAAATGAATAGTTTTCAAATATAGAAATATAAACTTTTACTTTTGTTATACACAAATATTTGTTAATATAAAATATGTAATATAATTTTAAATTGTACGTTTTTTACAAAACAAATTGTAAATTAAGTCAATAAGTGTACATCAACTTATCAGTCAAGAAAAATTATCAAAAAATTTTTAATAATACATTTTTCAAGTTGTAATTCCTAACTTCAGTAAAAATAATTTAATGAAAATTAAATTTAATGAACTCGAGCCTAACTAAAATTATCAAAAAGTAAAAATTAACAGTTCGATTATGAAATAATAATTATTCAATTAATAATGATGTTTCGTTTAAGGTTAAATAAGCAATTTAAAATGGGTAAAATGTAAATAAATTTTTAGGTATCCATGGGTAGGAAAAATCCATGATTATAAATATAATAATTTAAAAATAAAGGAAAAAAAATTTAGAGGGAATATTCTACAATATCTGGCCAAACTCTAAAACCATACACACCAACCTTATGGTTACAAAAGAACTTCCAAAAATCTATCCTTTAACCCTTAAGACAACACCAGGGCCTGGCCAGGCATTTTTGACATTTTTTATAGTTTTTTATTTAAATATGTCAGGCGTAGCACCTTAGGTTTTTGTGAATTCCTCAATGAAGGTGTTTTGTAAATGAAAAAATTAAAAAAAACTTAAATTATTTTTATCTGTAGGTTTGTAACACCAAGGCCCAGCCAGGCAGCAAATAAAATCCAAATAAAAGAAAAACATATTAAACCAATTTATAACTAAATATTTAGTGCTTTGTATTAAAAGCTGAGTTAATGTGCTTGTACGTTTCAGAAATTAACTTTTTAGTGTTGCATGGTCAGTTAACAAGTGTTTAGTGTTACAATGAGTACTGAAGTAGACAAAATCTTTGAAACATTTTCACAATCTGGTGGATTGGCAGAGGCAATTGCCAATGATATAGAAAACGAAATTCAGAATGAGGTTGATGGAAATGAAGACGATGCTTCTGATATTGGCAACGAGTTAGAAGTTGATAATGAAATCAAAGATTTTTAATTTAAAACCATACAAACTATAGAAAGTCCCAGCTAGGCCCTGGGGTATCCCTATGTCAATACATTATGGCTTAAATTTGTATATGACCGTCTTCCTAAATTCAAGTTGCAATGCATATTTACATTGCATACACTTCGTAAACGCATACTTTAAACTTTTTTAGTGAGTATCAGCTGTCAAAATATTGCATCATTTTTGTTTTGAAGGCATAAATTTTATTTACAATGGCTGAGTAAGTAATTTTTTGATTGTTTTAAGTAAATTATTTTTACATTAATAGTTTTAATATAAAGAACTAAAAACTTTATTTCGCAGAGACAGAAAGTGGACACACGAACGCAAAAAAAATACTAATTGCGACAGGGCATACATACCGACGTTCCTAAATGCCATTAATTGGCAAAAGATTTCTCTGCAAAGCAAGGTTGCATTTGAAACATTCTTTTCATTGCATATGCATTTTTTCAAATTATGCATTGCAACTTGTATTTAGGAAGTCGGCCTATCTAAATCATAGTGAAAAGCAGCAGAATGGTGTTGGTATAAATCTGGAGCGCATTATCTAACACAAAGTTTTAACAGAATTATTTTTTCATGGATTAGGAAACCTTTGTAAAACTGGACATTAAACAGCTATCAGTACTAAAATGTTATGTCAAACTAAAGCCAGGAAATAAAAGCCTTCAAAAATATATTTGTTCAATTCATTATATGCTACAACTACCTGATTGTGAACACAATTTTGAGCAAAGTCATATGTTAATATTGTCAAGCCTTCAAAATGTCAATAGTAATATATCAAAATAAATATACAAAACTCAATAAATAATAACATAACGGGTGGTTAAATTTCAAGGGCCGATGTTGATTTTGAATAAAACACAAACTATTTAGGAAATTATTGTAATTTTATTTTATTATGATATATTGGTATTACTCAATTATGTATGGGACAAAATATCGGCCAAATTAGCGCCGTGACCATGGCGGCACACCTCCATCCGATGGTCCACATTTTCGATGACCCTGAGGCATAATGGAGGTTCTATGCCGTTAATGTGCCGAATTATCTCATCCTTTAGCTCTTGAATTGTTGCTGGCTTATCGACGTACACCTTTTCTTTCAAATAACCCCAAATAAAAAAGTCCAACGGTGTCAAATCACATGATTTTGGCGGCCAATTGAAATCGCCATTACGTGAGATAACACGGCCATTGAATTTGTTACGCAAAAGAGCCACTGTTTCGTTGGCTGTGTGGCAAGTGGCACCGTCCTGCTGAAACCACATATCGTCCACATCCATATCTTCCAATTCGAGCTATAAAAAGTTCGTTATCATCTCACGATAGCGAACACCATTCACAGTAACTGCCTGACCGGCCTCATTTTGGAAAAAATACGGCCCGATGATGCCGCCAGCACCAAACAGTCACTCTTTGTGGGTGCATTGGTTTTTCGACAATCACTCTTGGATTCTCATTCGCACAAATGCGGCAATTCTGTTTATTGACGAATCCACTGAGGTGAAAATGTGCCTCATCACTAAAGATGATTTTCTTCGAAAATTGATCATCCACTGTTGCCATTTCTTGCCACCATTCTGCCCATTCACGACGTTTGGAATGGTCAAGAGGTTTTAGTTCTTAAGCCAATTGCACCTTGTAAGCGTGTAAATGCAAGTCTTTATGCATAATGTTCATCAACGACGAGCGTGAGAGGTGCAATTGTTGGGCACGACGACGAGTTGAGGTGGACGGCTCTGCAGCCCCACTATTGCGAACAGCAGCAATATTTTCTGCAGTACGAGCTGTACGAGCATGCACTGGTGTTCTCACATCTTCTACAGACCTGGTGTGCTCGAATTTTTCTACGATTTTTACGATTGCACGCACATGTGGACTTGAACGCCCATTTGCATAATAAGTCCGGATAACTTTAACACGTTGTTGGATTGTGTATCTCTCCATGGTTCAAATTGAGTAAGTCTGAAATAGAGAAATGTCAAATAAAATTCGGAAAAAAGCTTGGCGTTTAGGTGTGGTTCACATTCAACATCGGCCCTTACAATTTAACCACCCTTTATATGTTAAAAACACAATAATTTCTGCATGGCATGAAAAATATAATGCACACATTTTAACAATTGAGTCAAGTAAGTAAAAATGAATGATTGTTTTTTTTTATAAATTAATTGCAACAATCTCCATTATTTAAGTTTGTTGTTTATTGATTTTATTTTCTTGTTTTAAATTTGTCAATCAGTTTATGCTTTAAGTGTTTGGTTATTTGTTTAACTAAAATGAGTATTTTTTTCTTTACATAGAAATTTAAAATTTTTTAAAAAACAAACGTTAAGCAATTACTATGATATTAATAATAATAAAAACAAGATCAAATAAACTATAATAAGAAAAATTGCTCATTTCAAATGACTTAGGAAAATATTTTTTCCTGAAGAAGCTACACAAAGTCGTAGCGAAATATTGAAAATAAAAATTTTAAATTTTTTAAAAAAGAGACCTAGCGAGTTCTTCTAGCATCATCACATGACGACAAAAAAAAAATAATAGTTTCTGTTGGCTGGTGCGCCGTTATATTCGCATAGATACAAAACTAAATAAACAACACAAGTAAGAAAGTATAGTCGGTCAAGCCCGACCATATAACACCCTACACCCAGTATATTAATAAAACAGTTTTTCAGAAATGGGCGTTATATGGGAGATATAACCTATTGTTGACCTCTCATCCAAAAATGTAATGTCTTGATGCAGGGACAGAAAATAACTGTTATTTTTAAAAATTTACATAAAAAAATCACACATAAAAAATGATCGTAGAAAATTTTGGATCTTACCATTATGATACATAGGTGATGTACATGCAAATTTTTGAATGAATTTTAAATTTGTGCCTTTTTTGATAAAAGTCAAAAAATAACTTTTAATTTTGACTTTTATTTTTTAAGGCAGAAATAAAAGTTATTTTTTAACTTTTAATATTTTAAGGCAAAAATAAAAGTCATGAATTAAATATTGCATAGTAATACGCTAGTTTTATTGCTTTCAATGCTATAAATGATAATAATTATTGTTGTAATAACTGCATAACTTTTAATTCTTTCAGTAATTTCTTTCATTGTAAGTTTAATATAGAATTGTTCAACTCATAACAAACGATAACGTCAATCGCGAATTAGAAATCATTGGAGATAGTGTTATATATTTATTTAACTTCCTCATAATTATATTTATTTGCATTTAAGGGAAACGTAGAATCCCAGCCTATATCAAATACGGACAATTTTACAGAAGACTTATTTCTAATTGATGAAAGCTCTGTTGCAAGCACGTCATCCTTGTTAAGGAACGGATTGAAGGATATGGAACTCAATTATTCCTCCTCGGATGACGACGATGTAGTAACTGATGGTACCATTCGACAAGCGTATTTTGAAATCGACAACTACAAAGAAAAACGCTGTTGCAGCTGACTTACTAGAATATTGGGATAGTAAAAAATTTACTCTACCATGGCTGCACAAACTAGCACTTATTGTACATTCTGTACCTGCAACTCAAGTCATTGTAGAAAGGTCATTTTCAGCACTCAAATTGATTTTGGGGGATGTGAGATGTAATTTATCTGAAGAAAACTTAGAATCAATTTTTTTAATTTTACCATCAAAATTAATAAAAGTCAAAAATAACTTTTATTTTTTGCCTTAAAAAATAAAAGTCAAAAATAACTTTTATTTTTTGCCTTAAAAAATAAAAGTTAAAAAATAACTTTTATTTCTGCCTTAAAAAATAAAAGTTAAAAAATAACTATTTTGTCTTGACTTTTTCGATAAAAGTCATAACAGTTACGGTCCCTGTCATGATGTCTATGAATATAAATATTATATGTATTATATATCTTTATCTCGATACAAATACTTTTAAAAGTCAAATAAACAATAATAATAAAAAAATTACTCATTTTATTAATATTTAAGTAATTATTCAAGCTTATATTTTGACCGAACTCATAACTTAAATTTTGTTTTCAAAAAACAGCAAACGTAAAAAATTCGCTTAACACGAACACTTTGCACTACAACGTTGAATTAACTGTTTTATGCAAAAGAAATCTTCAGTGGAAGTAGTTGTTATACCCTACACCACCATAGTGGGGAGGGTATATTGGATTTGTACTGATGTTTGTAACGCCCAGAAATATTGGTCCAGCACCCACCTTAAAGTATACCGATCGACTCAGAATCACTTTCTGACTCAGAATCACTTTCTGAGTCGATTTAAGGATGTCCGTCCGTCTGGCTGGCTGGCTGGCTGGCTGGCTGGCTGTCCATGTAAAGCTTGTGCGCAGAGTACAGGTCGCAATTTTGAAGATATTTCGATAGAAGTCTCCAAACAAATTTCATCAGAAATGAGTTGTAAAGAAAGCCAAATCACATCTGCAAATTTTGTGCAGATCGGTCCATATTTACTCGTAGCTCCCATGTAAGGCCCACTTCCGAAAATCACTTTAAAGAACATAACTCTCCCCAAAACGTTGGTATCGAAATAATATTTAGCGAAATTATATTTTATATGTATACAAATAATAGGGTACAATTTTTTTATGCTCGGTCTATAATTAGTCGTAGCTCCCATATAAGGCCCATTTTCGAAATTCACTTTAAAGATCATAAATTTTTTAAAAAATGTTGGTATTCAAATAAAATTTGACACAAATAAGTTTCTAACAATGACACCTAATTTTGTAATGGTCGGTCCAGAATTAGCCGAAACTCCCATATAAGACCCTCTCCGTAATTCACTTTGAGCTCCATAAATCTTTTGAAAGTATTTATATCGAGATAAAGTTTAACATACACAATATTTATATTCACAAAATTCATGACATTAAATTTTTGGATGATCGGTCAACAATTGGTTATACATATCTCTCATATAATGCCTATTTCTGAAAAACTGTTTTATACATATACTGGGTGTATGGTATTATATGGTCGGGCTTGACCTATACTTTCTTACTTGTATTTATTTTGAATTGTACTTATATCATTTTGACGTGTCTATGATTAATTTACATTGTATTGATAGTTTTTTTATTTTGTACAAATAATATCAAGGCGTGTGGTACACGGCAGCAAATACAACAATCCAAAAACAACAGGCATTTTGTTTTTGTTAATATGTATGTTAAATGTCAAAATCCAGGTGAATTGAAATATAAACCAAATAATTAGGTTTGTTTCGTTATTTCAGCTTTTTTTTTTTAACCAAAACAACACACAATTTAGCTATTTATTTTTATTAATATTGCTTTTACAGACTCTTAGATAATTTTATTTTCCTTACTTCGTTTTTTATTTTAAATAACAAATGCAAACAAAACAAAGTTTGACACATGTCAAATTAATATTCAGCTGATCTGTTGCATACAGCTTATTAATTTGTTTTGTATATTATTATATTGAATATACTAACATATAATAATATTAAATACAATATTTGTTGAGTTAATTATAAGAGTATAAGAGAAGTAATAACTAGTATTATTCATATTTATCACTACTATACTGTAAGGATCAGTTGTTGGTTGATAAGTTATGAACACAAATACTTGGGTTACAGCCAAGTAGTAGCGTTTAGGGATACTACAAGGGTTAAACAGCTGTAGGCCCCATACAAATTACTTGTAGAGCACAGGGATACTAATGGCCATAGATCCCAGGCGTAGTAATGACTGACTAATACACTAATCATCCTCAAGAATTCTTCAATAAATTGCTATGACGGTTCAAATAGTCTTGTACCAACTTTAAGATCTTAAAAACTCCTGAATATTTATGCAAAAAATTCTACGAGTATTTTTTTGTTTTATTATCCTGACACCAAATGTGAATATCTTTTAAAAGATTTTTATAGAGTTATAAGTGGGTTGTGTTAAATATTGAGTCTGTCTGTACAGTAAATCGGTGTCGTCATTAACGAAATAGATCTGCTATTTTGCCAAAATGTGTTTGAAAATTTTACTCTTTTCCATACAATACAAATTCTTATTGATTTTCTTATAAATTCTTCGTTTTATTTTGTTTTGTAAAACAAAGTTTTTGTTGAAAGCATCTTCATATGGATATGTTGCATATCACCTGTAGCTTGATTACTTTACAATTAATTGAAAGAAATTACTATGTCTTGATTAATAACAATTTCCTAATAATTTCCCATTAGATTTAAAAGCTTGCATTAAGCAAATACAACAAAACACTAATATTCTATCTTTCATAATTTTATCAGTATATTTCGCTTAAATATTTATTTAGAAAACTTACAAATAGACAAATAATTTTGCGAGCTATTATTAAATCAACTTTACTGTCTAGTAACCTAAATATTATTTAACAAATTGGTAAATGCTGTTCAACTATCACTGCATATGGACAATTCTAAAGTGTTTGTTCATGTACTACAATACAAACTACATATTTATATTTATATATACTCGTATATGTATGTTCTGTGTTGTATATGTAAAGGGCTATTTGTATTGGACTATGTGAGCGAATAATTGTGTGTATGTATATATGTAGCTGTAGATGTTAACATACTGTAGGCAAACAACATGAAATTAACATTTGTGGCTTATGTCAGCAATGACCGCCAACGTACACAACATGACCACAATAAAATGCACACACTCATATACTCATCACCTACTATGACCCACACATATACACTTCAATTTTATTGCAATATATGTGTGTGTGTGTGTTTACAGGAACAGGATATTGCCTAATAAAGTGTTAATCAGGCATAATATTAAGAGTATCGGGGGTAGAGGTAAATTTTAAAGCCTTCTTCCTTACTCACGTGTGGTAGATTTGATTTTTATATATTCTTAATTCGTATAATCAGGACTCTCGAGCAAGAACTTTATTTGTATTTATATGAAAATCATTAAACTTTTTACTGTACCTACCTTGCGTTTCGTCGTTACGTTTTGCGTTTTTTTTTCAAAGTTGTGTCGCTGCTTAATTAATATTAATTTTTACTGTGCGTCGTTAGATTTTCGAGTTTTAGTTGTTTTGTTTTTGAGTCTTTATTTTTTTTTTAATTTTTGCAAAATCTTCCATATCATTAGATGCTAAAACGATGACCCGTACAAGAAGTGCTTTGATGATCGAAATGGAGTCCTTGGTTTCTATTTGGATTGAAAATCAAGTTGCGCAGAGAATAATATTAAGTAAAATGGTATTCCAGACAAAAGCAAAAGGCTTATTTGATGACATAAAAAATCAAGCATTATCCAACGCTACTGCTTGTGGTAGTAATGCAGACAATTGCTATAAGAATATTTGTTTTACGTTAAAAAAAAAATTGCTCAGCAAAAGTTGAACCAATTTTTTGTTTAATAAAGCCGACAACTTAGTATTTCATAACCCTAGAACCTATCTTCGATCTTTATATAGTTTGCTATAGTAAATCTTAATTCACTTTGCGTTCTTTCAATTTGCGTCGTGTGTTTTTGAAACGTAACCCTGACGCAAAGTGAGGTATTGGTGTGTTGGAAAGAAAAATTATACCGCACACATGTCCATCATGATCATGATTACATTTTACCAAAATTACAACTCTATTATGTTGATCAAGTTACGGTTTTTAAGTTCAAGGTCAGTAATCGATTCCATTGGCTGTGTGTAGACTCTATCATTAACAAAGACGCACAAACAATAATGGTGTTAAACAACAGGTCAGGTCGGTTAACTAACAGCTGAATTTAGTGAAATTATACGATCAGCACTAAATTCATTGTTTCGATAGCTATGTGACATGTAGGACCATTGTGTTGAAACAAACATGTCAGTGATATGCACATTATTAATAATAGGCCTAAATTAAGTTTTTAATATCTCTTCTCCCCTCAAGCGCATTTCCGGCTGAATTTTCTCAAAAAATTTGACCTGTGACGCCTCCAGACTACAAAACTTACCATACAATGATACTTTCATAATGCAAAGACTTCTTCAAAACTGGTCTTGGATTTTCCGTAGCCCACTCAAAATTCAGGAACGATTAAAGTAATAAACCAGCCATTTTTCAAGATTGCGAGAATTGAGTTCTTGAATTTGAAAATTAAAGTTTCATTTTATATTTCTCCCACATATTCTTTATAAAGTGTAACTCATGTTGTTGTACTCTATTATACTTGACCATCCCAAAAATATACATATTATAAATGGATTTACTCATATAATTTTTTCGACACCCTTTTCCAACTAAAACATATTTTCACATTATATTCACAGAAATTGTGGTAAGCATATACATACATACATATACTCGTATATGACATAGATGTGCTTGCACACACACTCAAACCAATTACATACAATAATCAAAAACATCATCATCAATGAATGAATGAATGCATCGCATTGAATTGATTTGAATGTTAAGTCTAATTGTGTGTATTGAGTTGATGAGTATTGAAAATTTTCTAATTCTAAATAATTTGCAGGAAGTAATGCATATTAACAATTGAATTAAATTCGTATTGGCTTGGCAATCGTTGTGTATAAATGTAGACATAAATACACTGTGCTGCATTATTATAATTACACTTGATGTTTGTTATTTGTTGTAAAGTTACAAACAGGTTTTTTAAACCGTGTAAACACTTTTCTAGGGTTTCATGGTTAATGATCTCTTTTTATTTTATCAAAAATTTGTGAAACCACTTTATTAAGTTAACCCGCCAATAGTGACGTACTGGTATGTGAGACCGGCTGTGTTAAATTTTTTTCGTATAACTTTATCCTCCGTTATTGTTTTTTTTTGATGCGATTTAGAGTAGCTGCAGCATTGCACATCCCCTACCAACAGTTAATGATGAAGCTTCTTAGTGAGCACAACTTCTGTATGTAAGTAAAATAATCAAGAAAGGAATATTTGGAAGGATACCAATTTTTGTTCATTTTATAAAATTTCATATTGTCGAAAGACTAATGAACATTATTTTCCTTAATGAATATGTAATTTTTTTTATTTTTTCTTAATTTTAAAAAATGTATTGCTAAAACATTGTTATTTTTATGCTCTATTTAATGAGACCGGCGTCACCATTAATCAAAGTCAATTTTGCGTCACCATTGGCGGGTTAAGAGATAAATTGTGCATTAATATATTGTTAGTGTTTAATAACTATAATTACATTTTAGGATAAACAAAAAGGAATACTAGAAAAGCGATAGTATAAGTGATATTTATTCTAATTATGTATTTTCCAACAATTTGCTATAAAATTCCGTGTGGCACCCTACCTCGAAAAAGGCTGTTGTCTATGTAAGTCTGTTACTCTGGCACAAAACTATTCTTCAATTTTGAGGGTCCAATGTTTGCAACAGCTACTCGAGACAACTACAAAATGAACCACGATATTTTTCAAAACGGAATTTCGGAGGCGGTTCTTTGACGGCTTGGCTACAGCTCAAAGTTTAGCGCACGTAAAACTCAATGTATGTTAACACATAAACGGACGACATATCACGTTCCTTCATTTGTTTTTATGGGCGGTGTAAATATTAAGGAATCAGAAGGTCTTATTGTTCTAGACATGAGAATCGACCACATTTTTCAAGTGTCAAAAGAAGCGTTCAAGTGTGTTAGTTTCTTAAAACGATGTAGAAGGTACTTCACTCCATCTGATCTTCTTGCTATTGACACCACCACCACAACTCTCATATATGGGCCGGTGCTTCGAATTCTATTTTGGAGTTACTCGACCGCGTACAGGAGAGGGTTATCGGTGACAGTAGGTTATTCAACTGTATTAATTCACTGGAGCATCGCCTTAATGTGGGTTGTATTTCACTGTTCTATCGATACTATAATGGAATGTGTTTTGTTGAAATTAGAAAACTTGTTCCTGAAACATGTATGTAGTGTTTTTTGTAATACACGTTCTTCAGTCAGGGCTCATATATTCATGATCGACTGGACAGTGGATCGCACAACACACTACAGGGAAACTTCGTTCTTTAGCCGTACTGGCCGTATGTGGAATAAACTACCTGAAAAAATATTCCCTGTTACTTTCAGTATAGGAATATTCAAATGTTCACAAGCTGTACTCTCTCTATCCTCGCTCCTATAAACTATTTTACTACATCCAATTTATTATTAATTTATTTTAATAATTGGTAGCGGACGTCCCCTGAGTGCTGGTCCAAGCAAAAAAAACGAATTCTTATGATTATACAAAATTACTAGATGATAAATAAATAAGTGGCAGTTTTAGATAATAGTAATGAAAACAATTTATTTGTCAACAAGGCAATGAACCTACACACGTAAGTCATCAAACAAAGGAATGGCTGTTTTCGAAAAATATTTATGCACTTGAATGGCTAGTATGTTCTCCCATTAAGACCATTTCGGCAGTATTAAGCCGTCTATATTATGCCGAAAATCGGCAATATGATCTCGAACTACATATATCTGACGATATAAGAATAAATCTCATTAATAGTATGACCAATCGAATTTTTGAGCTGATTCAAATAAATGAGGCCTAACACATTGTAAAAGTCTAAATTTTATTGTGATTATTGGTTTTTTAAGTTCTTTTAATTTCATTGTATTTATAGTTATGAAACACTAATTAATTTCTTTATAAATAGCTTTTTTTTTTGTTAAATAATATTTGTTTTTTTTTTGTTCGTTTCACATACATGTGGATTAAATGGTTTTACTTTTTCTTTAACTTAGAAAATTGAAAAAAGTTTTATGTATTTATAGTTATGCAACACAGTGTATGTACATAGATAAGTATGAACTTATTTACAAACAAATAAGTACATTTATATGTGCATACATGTATTGTTATAAAATACATACATTTACAAATTTTTGAATTGTAATAATAAAATGTTATTACTTAAAGCCTAATTTGTACATAGCATTACCTTATATTAGTTAAAAATGCACTAAATTAAATATTAAAACTAAATACTAATATGTTGACATTGTGAAGACAAAACGGGAAATTGTTTGCACTATCAGTTGAAAATTCACTAAATTGAATATTAGAGTGAGTATTACTATTAAAAAAAATATTATCCTAAATTGTTTATATACCGTATGAAACAGCCACATATTTATCAAAAAAGTAGTTTTGAAATTATTTACATTTCCATACCTGTAGTAAGCAGGCTGAATTAAGGTGGATGCATCATCTATTCGTTCCGAACAAAATGTTTGTTCTGACAAAGTTTTTTTTTTAATATGAAGTTTGACGCTTCTATTTTTAAGAGATAGAAAATATTCATATGAAAAAAACTTTGTTCAAACAAATATCTTTTTAAGATACAATGGGTAAATCCAACTTTATTTTTACTTAAATGTTCTATCACATTTTGGCAAAATTGGAAGAAACCATAATCTAAGAGCAACATATTATGACAATATTTATAATTGTAGTCAAAACATATTATGATGATTATAAGTGCCATAAAATATCATATTATGATCAATTATCATCGTAACATTATATCATAATATTTTCTTGTTAATCATAATTTGATATTATAACATCATATTATAATATAATTTAATCATAAAATTGCCATACATGATCATATGATGACAAAAGAGAAACATATAATAGTTTAAAGTAATCATAATATGATTTAAAGTAATCATTTTATGATCTAAATTACATAATCGTATTATGATCTAAAGTAATCATATTATTATTTAAATATTCAATATTATTCAAATTATAATAATCGTATTATGATCTAAACTAATCTTATTATATTCTAAAGTAATCACATTATGATACAAAGTAAAGTAAAGAAATAGAAATTAATAAAAAATGATAATTACAGCAAAAAAAACTTCGAACTACCAGAACTAACACTGGTTAAAGGATTGATGTTTGTCTGTTGGCTGGCCGGCACCGCAGTGGTGCATGTGGTAGAACGCAAAAGAATTCTGATGAGAGAAAGTGGGATTTCTCGAAACATATGTAAATTCAACAACCCAGGTTCGATCCCCAGTCAAGAAAAATTATCAAAATTTTTATAAAAAAATTTTTCAAGTTCAGTAAAAATAATTTAATGAAAATTAAATTTAATGAACTCGAGCCTAACTAAAATTATCAAGAATTAAATAACAATTATTGGTGTTTCACAATAATATATTGTTCTAACCATGTCCAATCATGTTTTGACTCTATGTGTACATTTGTCACTTCAGTGATTTTGTGTTTAATGACTGCAATAGATTCGATTGGTGCCATTTAGACGGCCAATTAACAAGTGAATTTTTTGAAATTATGCGGGCTTATTCTAAAATAAATATGTTATATTATAAAGCGATGTTTGAGCGGTGAATTGAATTCATTGTAATAATTGTCAAAGCTACCACTACTAACATGTCAACATGCAGCCAGAACCAACAACAGTGTATATCGAATTTCTTTCATATTATACAGATACAAATATGGTAATTTTAAGACTTTCCTATCATGTTCTTTAATACCCCAAAAAAAAAATAACTGGATGTCGGTAATTTTAATTATTGACCGAATACAGCATCTTTGACATTTACTTCGATATTAGCTGTTGATTGTCCATTCGGATGGACTAATTTTTGATCACTATTTTTAGCATTGCTACCAGAGTCTGGCGAATTACGACTTTGACTGCACATAATACCCCAAAAATTACTTAGAGATGTGATATCACAGGATTTAATTGACCAGAACGGAAAATTAGCTGCTCACCCAAATGACTTCTCAATAAAGCCATTATGCTCAAAAAAAAAAAAAAATATCTCACAGAACACTGATTTTCGTAATATGGTTGAATAATGTGGAGACATTGTTGCGATGTGAGCATTTTCATGATGAATTTAACTTTTCTTGCAGACTTTTTGAAAGACAATGTCTGATTTTCAATTTTTGTCTATTTCGATGTGAATGAATAGATATCGACTGATTTAATTTGTTAAAAAATATAATACAGGTTTTTAATAAAAGCTACTGAAGTTTGTATGAATTTTATGTGCACAATGCTTTATAAAGCATAAATTCTATAATTAAAATGCTAAAAGCTCTTAGTTTAATATTCCAATATTTTAGCAACAGACTTGCTTTTTTACCTTATTTATTAAGCTAAAGTTAGTTCTACATATGTATGGAAATAAAAACAGAGAATTTATGGCAAATTTAAAGCTACAATACTTATTAAAAATAATTTTACCTTCTTTAGAACTCATATATCAATTAAAAACCGTAACAAAATTACAAACGTCTGGATACAGCTTTATTTGCTTTAAGCATTTAGTTAACAGAATGCAGAAATATTAAAATTCATAATGTATGTAAATGAACGACTGAAGAAGGTGCTACTTAAATTTATTTGAAAAAAATATAACTAGCAAGAAAGACTTTTGAAACATTAATTAAAAGAAACAATTTTAACAACATTTGTCTCATCACTTTGTTACACTTTTTTTCTATTTGTATGAAATGACAAGGCATTTAGTTACATTTGTGGAACTTTTTGTGCCACCAACAACTCCAAAAAAAAAAAAAAATTAAAATAATGTGGTAACCAAAGCAAAATCCCAAACAATTCCAAAATATTAATTTAACTTAAGTTCCGTGCGCGAGTTAGACAAACAGGAAACAGGATGTCACCTACCGCACAACACATGTCGTAGTGTACACTTTCGTATAGTGTTTTGTTAAGAGTTGTTAAAAATGTCCGTTTGTGTTTTTGCCTTCTTTGTTACTGGCAAGTTTGCTGCAAGAATTCTCACAACAGCATGAAATGGAAATAAGAGGTACTGAAAGAAACAAATTATATGCAGAAACCATATTGCATTAAGTTTCACTTTGCCGTCATTAGTTGTATCCTTTTTTCAGCATACATATTTTTTATTTGTTTTGGTTTTTTTCGGTTCAAGTTTTTAGCTAAAAATTCATTCATTTCAGTCACTTCATATTCATTAAACACACAAAATGCGAGGGTTGTTTGCACAAGCTTTAGAATTTTTTACAATTTCAAATTAAATATTTAATGTTAGATATTTAATGAACACCAGTTATGCCAATAAACAGTTTTAAAATAAATATGTCGCTTAACTGTTTAAACCTCCCTCGTTCTAGTTGCTGCAAATCATTAAAAGAAATTGAAAAGCAAAAAAATATATGTGTATATGTACATTAAGAAAACAAGAAAGTTTTGCTCCGTCATTTTATTTGCCAAAAGTAGAGGAGAGAAAAAAGTGAATAAAAAACACAAGAATAAGTACTTGGAAAACTAATTTAAAATTCAGAAAATGCCAAAGAAAATAGCGGGAAGAACAAAAAAAAGAAAGCAGAATGAAAAATTTCAACTTATTGTGTAAAAGTTCAAACAACTTTTGTTAGACTTTTACCTGACATTTACTATTCGTAGAGAGTAAGGTAGGGAAGTCAAACGGGACTAGATTTGCAAATCCTGGGATTTGGGATCTTAGAAACGTAAGTCCCGGTATTCAAGGATTCTTCGGGATTTTCGAGATTTTTAATTCATATCAAAACAAATTATTATTTAAAATGAAAACTATTTATTTCAAAAAAGTAACTTACATATCGTCCCCTCAATATAAGAATAGCGTATGTGCTCATACGCTATTACTTTTTATTGCATATTTAGAATCTCCATCATTGATTTTATGTCTGGTCAAAATTTCGTTAAATTCTACTTCCAAAAAGTGGGTCAAAATGTCGTTGGAAAAAATAGTGTATAATTTCTTATTCAAAATTTTCCTTCAATAAGTGTGTAAGCTCATATGCGCTATTTTACTTAAAATTGCCACTCCAAAGTTGTTAAAAGAATAATAGAATATACTCCATTTTAGCCTAATTGTTTGAGAAACAGTTCCATTGCGACCATTTCTATCTTCAAAATTTGTGCAAAAAGAATGTAATTCCTCGTGGCTCGCAGTCATTTTTTTTAACTTACAAGATGGAAAGAAGCGAAATTATTTAGATGAGCTAGATGTAGCAGAGGAAGAGAAAGAAGACGAATGAATTTCTAGTTATTTTTTATTTACGCAATGTATGCCTTAATTTGTCATAATTTTTTGTTTATAATAACCCAAATTGGAAAGTAATGAATATGTGCCACTTTATTAACAAACCTATGAACTAATCACTGTTTTATAAAGTTACAAATTAATATTTTTTGAGATCAAAATTTTAAATAAAAATACCGTAAAATTATTGTATAAAACCGCGTATATCATACAACATAAAATAGTGTATCTGATACATCATACGAATTCCTTTAAAAATAAAATAGCCTATATGGAGGACTTGCGTTTTGATTGACATAATTCTGGTCTTAAAGGATGCGTAGAATAAAAACAATTGTTCAATTTAAAGACAAGAAACGGTATTAGGTATTCGCCGGAAAATCCAATATGAAGAATTTTTAGTTACCGCGATATTGAGGTTTTAATAGACATCCGATTTGACAAAAACTTTAAACTCTAATTTCTCAAAACCCCAAAAAAATACGCTATTGTTATATTGAGGGGACGATATATTTTATATGAATTTGTTTGAAAAAAAACAAAAACATTTTCTGCCCTCAATTTATGAAAAGTTTATAAAGCAAATTTTATATTTTATAAACAAAATTTTACAAACCATTAATAATTTAACCATTATATGTGCACCAAAGTACCCGGTTGCCTTTGGCGTTTTCAGTCAAAGTTTTTACATTGAGATTGATAACTATCTGAAACTTTTTGTGAAATACTAACTTTCAAATAATTTAGTTTTTTTTGCAGCCGTACGCCTTGACTTTCTTTGTAATTTGCCTAAGAGACACATTTACTTTTAACGTCTCAAGGCACTCCGGTACCTGTATGTGTTTTATATGAGAAAACGGCCATTGCAAGTATATTAATTGAAGTTGTTAGTAGCTTTGCAAGAATAAATTAAAGTCTGTATATGAATTATTAACAATTTATTACATCTTATTTGGAAACAGGAACATAAAAACCACAAAACTCAATAAGTAATGAAAACAGGAGAAATAAAATGTTAGCACAAATTTATCGAGCAGTTTGTACATATTGGTCGACTAATCAATTGTTGATTGCGTTACTAGTCTTTCTTTGCTTCATACGTTGTTGCGAGCACTCGTAACAACTTCCTACTACTGGAATGCGTCCTCTTGTGTCTTTTGTTTGTAAAGGAGATGTTGCAGTTTCAAAGTTTGCTATGATGTCGATGACTGTTAATTTATTTTTGTGTTTTTAACCAGGTGCTCAATATTTTCCTGACACAAACCAATGCTTAGACCTTTTCAGAATTTTCGACGACGATCACTAGACTGATGATACGTATTAAATTCCATATATTTATTATAGGCTGCTAGTGCTGCTATATCAATAGTATTAAAAATTAGTGACAAAAGCCGTCAACTTGTTCTCCGTTTGCACGTGTATTCACCTAACAGTTTATCCATATTATCTACTGCTCCTTTAGTTTTATAATTTAATGATATTATTATATCTGTTCACTATATTTGGTAGTGATAGATACCCAGATACCTTGCAGCGCATTAGAAGGTGTTTTTTATTTTCCGTACACATAAGGGTTAAGAACATTACATTGAAAAATAGATGAGTAAAAAAATAATATGTCATAACGCTGTTATGACATTTATTTAAAAGCAATAGAATATAGAATATAATCTCAACTAAACAGAATATTAATTTAATTTTGTTAGCCATGTATGAAGCTGACGAAAAACATCGTTCACAATCATCGCTTGTAAGTCAAATTGTTAGTAAATTGTTGTATGCAGATTGCATTTCTCACCCTCTGATACAAATAACTAGACACACATATTTCTTATTCAATATTTGATTACATATCATTGCAAACACTATAAGGTTTTTTGGAGGAATTTTTTTCAATTACAATTAACGTTTTTTAAACATTTCTATTTCATTATCAAATTCACTCACAAATTTTTAATTTTATTTTTAAAAAAAATTTAAAAATTTTACGTAAATCATCGCTTTTTTTTTGACTTAAGGGTCACCAGTTCATCGCTTAATATGCAATCAGTTTTTAATATCTTGTTGAGCTTCAATATCCCTGCGCAAACGCCTTGTTACTTTAACCAGATTTATTTGTTTAAGTAAAACAAATTCTCCATCTGTCATCTATTGAACTTTAAAATCTATTAAGGGTTTTTTTTATAGGAATTTCCAATTCCAAAAAATGCGAACACATCAAATAGTGCGTTCGAGTTTGATAATTCAAAATTAATTTTTATTCTTTCTGCTTCATTTCTTTAACATACTTTTGTAAAATTTTAGTTTTTGTACGTGAATTTGTAAATTATTTTGAAATATTTCTGAGATTTTCAGTTTGTCATTTAATGCGGAATTTTCTTTAGATCTCCTTTATTTTCTCTTATTAAAAAAAAAGTATTGATTTTTGTTAACCCTTTCGTTTTACATATGAGCCCTTTTTTTAATTTGAAATTTTATTAAAATATATTTAAAACTTAGTTAGAGACTTAGTGTCGGTAATTACTGGACACTGCAAGTTCGGCAATTATGCCAGAAGATTAGGCCTAGCCTACAATGATTTCTGTAGAAGTTGTAAAGATTAAGAAGAGGAGGAAACAATATCTCATCTTCTCTGTCATTGTACAGCAATGGGCACCATGCGTAACAGCTTCTTGGGACAACCGTCCTTCATTAATCTATCTGAAGTATCAGACTTAAAATTAGAGCGTAATAGTGCCTTCATTAGGAATAGCAATGGTCTATCATGATTTGAGACCCAATCCTTTCACTTGCAATGGCACTACTGGCTATTAGGTGGCTAGGAGAATTTTACTCCATCTTTTCCTCTAACCTTTCGGACCCGAAATCTTCATCTTCTCCGGACACTTACTTCTCCTACATTCTTCACTCTATCTATTTCTACAACATCTATCCCCTTTCTGCTTTCTTCTTCTTCATTTATTTTCAGGCAACACAAAAGGACACCAAGTATGGACCTAAGTGAGCTGTACTAAATATGGCTGCCTGCTGGCGTAAGCTAACCTAGAGACTTAAAATTTCAGATACCCTCCTATAATTTAGTTCGTTTTAAATATTTAAAAAATAAATACTGAAAAGGATATAGAAGGACACTTATTTGAATATTTTACTGCACACATCACATTTGTAACACATGGGTGTGGACAGACCCATATATATTTTGTATTGTAAATGCAGTTTTTTATATTTTTCTTGCTGTTTTTAAATATTTTTTGTCCAGTTAATTATTATTTTTTATTTATATCTATTAAACAAGGTTAATTCATAAGGTACAAGTTTCATTGAAACTGTCGTTACGCTTTTAAACACCTCTACTTTCTGTTTGTTTTGATGAAATTGAAAGTGGTGGTTCCCCTTTTAACATATGAATATTTATTTATATATTTTTTTTTTTCAAAGTTATAATTGTATATTTTTTATTCACATTTAATTAAAAAAAATTACTTTTTTCGAATTGAATAGATGGGTTACGAATGTGAAAATCAAAACATGTATAAGACGGAGGGTTAAATGAAGATGTTTTGTATTTGTGTATGCAAAAAAAGCAGATAAAAACATTAATACTTATCTGGATCTTTTACACAAATACTAATTTTTGGCATCTGTCAAATCCCAAAACTTCCGGGATTTTCGGGATTGGCATCCCTAGTAGGGTGTGAGTTACGAGTGTAGCAGAGAGTAGGAGTGAGTCTAGGGAATATTTTGTATTTTGGTCACTTTAATATTTTGCCTTAAAGTTTTTTTGATTATTGTTTTTTGTTCATTTTACTTTATACAAAACAGTACAGTAGAAGGAAAAAACCTTACAACTAGGAAGTGAAGTAAACAGAAAGAATATGAAAAAACTTAAGCATAATTAATTTAAACAAGCATTTGTATGTAGTTACAAAACAAAGTGTGCTATATGTATGTACAGTATATAAAGACATTAATACAACATTTTTTGTATATAATATATATATATATATATATATATACATATATATATACATATATATATATATATATATATATATATAATATACAGACTTTTACAGGAAATGACATCTAACAAATGTTAGTTATTAACACAAAATAAACCGTTGCTTAATATTGGGATCATTGAGTAAAACAAGCACCATAAATGAAGTTGTTCTATAGGGATCTTAGGAGAATAAACCCATAAACAAGTTAGCTCTAGTAACCAAAATAGTCACATTGTGTGAGAGAAATAGCTGTTTCGGAAAAAATATGGAGATAGACGAAATTTATTGCAGATATTTCCAGATAAACATTTTAAAAAATTTACTTAAAAATGTACAAACAAAAACAGAATTTTGTGGGATGATTAGAAAAATGCTTAAAATTTCAAAAATATGCAACTTTTAAAAAAAAAAACATAATCAGGTAACGAAAACGAGTGATTTTTGAAGTCCATTTTAAAGTAATTTTAATTAAATTTTGAAAATTTTTGTTTTAAGATTCTCTTTAATAGCAAATTATCTTTATATTTTGTGGGCTAAAACTGTTTCAATACAGAAATATTACGAAAAAATTAATTTAAGAAATTGTGACAATAGTGTTAATATTCCAAAGCACTTAGATTATGAAAGCTGGCGTAAACTTTAGCAATGTTGACGTTCCTTGCCAAAAACTCTATTGTTCAGTTCAAAAGTGTTATTGTATGTTACAACTATCTGATTGTGAACACAATTTTGAGCAAAGTCATATATTTATGATGTCAAACCTTCATAATGACAAACGAAAAATATTTTAAAAACAAATAGATATACAAAACATCAAACATCAATATTTTCTAAAATTAAAACATACCATGGAATTTTCAACAATATCCTTTATTAAAATTCTTTTTTTTTTTTATTTATTTTATTTTTTTGTTTTAAATTCAACAATTAGTTTATGATTTAAATTTGTTGCAGTTTGGTTATTTTTTTAGGTAAAATTTGTAATTTTTATGTTTTAACTTTTAGCAACACTTAAACCTTTGAAAAACATATTTAAAATGTCATAGTTGTTGTACAAAAATATTTATTTAGAAATTACCAAAAACGTTTGTACAACTATTGTAAATTCAGATGACCAACAACTCCTACGACACTACAACATCACTTGTGAATTGAACATACAGTGGCTCACAATCAAAGTCGGGCAAGATGATTTTAAAAATTTACTTTCAATGAACACATGTGGACTATATCTATCAGTACTTTAAAAATTTACAGGTTCTTTTCACGGACGAAAGCAAATTCAATTTATTTGAGTCCGATGGTCGGCGTTATGTGTGACGCAAAACTAATGAGGTGTTTTGCCCTAAAAAATACTAAGAAAACTGGAAAGGACGGGGACTTGTCAGTGATGGTGTGGGGTCGCATGGCTGCTTCCGGTGTCCGAAATCTTCATTTTATATCTTGATATTTTGAAGGAAAATGTTAAACAAAGTGCTCATAAATTTTACCAGGACAATGACCCGAAGTACACATTGCTGATAGCGAAGAACTAGTTGGTGTATAATTGTCTTAAAGTCCTCAAAACACCAGCGCAAAGGCCAGATCTTAGCGTAATTGAGCATTTATGAGATGAGCTCGGACGTCGAGAGCAAAATAAATTATGTATCAGTCAAGACCAGCTCAGAGCTGCGTTACCGGAAGAATGGAACTAAATAAGTCTGTTTTGTGCAAAATGCTGGTTGAATAGATTCCAAAAAATACTCCAACCTGTCGAGAATCAAAAAGGATACACAACAAAATACTAAATATCTTACAAATAATTGAGCTTTCAGTGTGATCATACTATTAAGGTTTTTTTTAATTATTTTGTTTTTGTTTCTGTTATATTAATGTTAGAATACTATATTTATTTGTTTTTGTGTTTAGTAATAAATAATTTATTTAGTTTTGAAAAATATTTTAAAAAATCCTAAGCTCTCTTTTTCAAATGGGGTTCAATATTTTACAAACAGTTTGGCCGACTTTCAATGTGAGCCACTGTATCTACATATTTATAATATAAGTTTTTGTTTTTAGCTTCATATTCTTCTATTGAGTTAAAAATTTAAGAAGAAAATGAACAGCAAATGTAATTTTCAAAGTTAACTGTGCGGAACATATTTCATTACATTTTCCAAAAGAAAAATAAAAATAACACAAATGAAAAAGTTTTCTTTTTTAAAACATTTAAGTAATTTTGTTAAACATTTAATGTAAATTCAATATAAACGAAAATAGAAAAACATAATTGGTGGTATAAGCTGAAGCTAGAAACAAAAGAAATTAACTTTAAAGAGAATAAGAGAAAAATGTTTTATTTAATGCAATTAATGAAATTAAGAAAATTCTAAATGAAACTAAGAATTTCAATTTAAACAAGTAAGTAAGTATAGTCAGTCAAGCCCGGCCATATAATACCCTACACCCAGTATATGTAAAAAAAAAAGTTTTCAGAATGGGCGTTATATGGACGAGATGACCTGTCATCCAAAAATGTAGTGGTTTTAATTTCTGTGAATATAAATATTATGTATGTTAAACTTTATCTTTTAAAAGATTTATGGAGGTTAAAGTGAATTACGGAATTAGGGTCTTATATTGGAGTTCTGACTAATTATGCAATCATGATAAAATTGGGTGTCATTATTTATGTAGACATGAAACCTACTTGTTATTAATATTTTAGTAATTGTTCAAGCTTAAAGTCTTATTTTAAAAATTTTTAAAGTTTTTATATTAAATATTTCACTACTTCTTTGTGTAGCTTCTTAAGGGAAAAAGAAATATTGAAAATAAAAAATTTAAATTTAAAAAAATTCCTTAATCTTGAACAATTACTAAAATATTAATAATAATAAATAAAACTAAAAAATAAACTATAATAATGAAACTTATTTGTGTTGAATTTTATTTGGATACCAAAATTTTAAAGAGATTTAAAGTGATTTTTGGAAGTGGGCCGATTATGGATCGCTCATGATATAATTCTACCATATTATTTGTATATATGTATATGTAACATATTTTTGTTCAACATTATTTAGATACTGACATTTTTAGAAGAGCTATGCTCTTTTATGCGATTTTCGAAAGTGGGTCTTATATGGGAGCTATAATCAATTATGGTCTGATCTGCACAAAATTTGTAAATGTAAATGAATAGTTCTGTGATATCCGTAGTTATAAGTTTGACGATTCTGTGATTTATTCTATATGTATACAATTGTAATTATTTATTCATTTATTTTAATTAACTTGGTGTCGTGTTATTCCCATTTTAATTACAATATATTTTTAAATAATAACAAATGATGTCACATAAAATAAATTATCTTAATAAAATAGCTCCTGAAGAAGTCGAAAACCCACATCGACGAAACGTAGAGCAAATTGATGAAGTAAATTGTTTCATTTACATCATTTAAAGAAGAAAATATAATTGACCGAAATTAGTCCGTAGGGATAATATCCAAAACTTAATAGAAATCTGTAATTGGTCATAAATATAACCTAGTAATTTTCCTTCATTTGCCACTCATTTGTGATGAAATTTGTGTGGATACTTGATTCCGAAAAGATATTTGTATGGGTCCCAGGTAAAATAATTAACCGATTTCCACCAGTTTTAGTCCCATCCGTCCTGGGACCGAAAAATATCACGTACCAAATTTTATCAAAATATCTTCAAAATTGCTACCTGTACTCTGCGCACAAGCTTTATATAGACATCCAGTCCTCCAGACAGACGGACGGGCATCGTTAAATCTACTCAGGAAGTGATTCTGAGTCCATCGGTATACTTTAAGTTAGGTGTTGGAATAATAATTATGGCCGTTAAAAACATAAGCACAAATCCAATATACCAATGTAGGCTATAATAATAGTAATAGCTGAATGTATTGTTACAATTGTCAAAGCTAATATTATTAATTTTGCAATAAATAAAATGTTTTAATTCGTGTTGGAGAATGTTCTTGTTGCAAACCCCTTGAAGAGTTTATCAATTTCAATTAAAAATGGCGTAAAGTCTATTTTTTAAAAATTACACTGAAATAATCCATCTGTACAATAGAACTAGGTGAAATATAGCTAATAATTCTGCCCATTCCCAGTAATTTCGAATCCACATACATCTTTATATAAAGAATATAAGAATACTGTTTATTTAAACTTCTTGAAAAAGTTACATTTTATTGCTTTTTATTTTATTTAAAAATTCACTTTATTTGGCCACTTAAAATTTTCACATAAACATACATTTTTCCATTTGTATATGACGCAAGCTTAAACAAATTATGTTGATTTATATTAAAGTTTTATATTTTAACTCAACACCCCAGGTTTTATGTAATACACTGCCGCATATTAAGTGTATATTATATTTTTATAAAACGCTAGTTTACAGCTTGTGCAGCCATTCACCCCGAAAACTAGAAAGTATACACAGAAAATTTGTACAGGAAAGGATGAACAAAAAAAGAACTGTATACACATACTTGGCATACACTTTGCCACTTATAAAGGGAGAGCGAAAAAAATTTGTTGAATTACTCTTGAACATCACAATATACAAATGATTGTAGCACAGTGGTTTGCATGACTTTGAAAAGTCAGTTTGCTAAGAATTTTATTGAAAAATTCAGATGAGTTTCGTATTAGCAAATGTAATGTAGGCTGTTTATCATATATTTGTAGGGACCTTCTTCTAATTATATATAATAGAGAAACATTGTGTTTGCAAAACTCCAAAATTAGGCCCCACACTACTGTAATTATGATGACTATACATAATTTTTCATTATTTTTCCTAAAACTCTTTTTCATCTTAACGTTGTTGCTTTATATGTAACCATTATATTTTTACACATATAAATACACAAATGCGTGCAACTAATTAAGGACAGTATTATTAAATATTTATGTCCTTATGTTAAACATAATATTTATTAAATAAAATGCTAAAATTTTTCACTTTAATTTTTTTTTCTTTGTGGTGCTTTTATAATTTGTGAACTAAATTAAATGTGCACTAAATTGGACTCACCCATTTGTTCCGAACAAAAATTTTGTCCGGAGAAAAATGTATTAGTTTTACAAGTGGTAATACTGCGGGCATTGATTTATTTGGCTTCGGTTTTGAAGTGTCAAAAAACAAATATTAAATTATTTTAAAATATTGTCTATTCAAAACGAATGAAAAAAGAAAGTTGCTTTTACTGATGGCCATGGAAATACATAAGGCATTATTAGTTGTATAAAAAAGTGTAACCTGTTGGAAACAAAGTTTAATTTTGTCCAAACAAAATATAAAATTAAACCAATTCAAGCTGAGAGTTGTTCGTAGAAAATATTTTTTCTCTCTCAAAAAGTGACGTCAAACTTCATTTAAAAAAATTTTGTCCGAACAAATATTTTGTTCACAACGAATGGGTGAATCCACCTTAAATTAAGTACATTGGTTAATAATTTATTAACATTTTAAAATTTAGGTAATTTTTAAAAATTAGATTAAATTAATTATGATTACACATAGTGTTTTTTAATATAAGAAAATGTCTTAATAATTGCTTAACATGAGTAAAAGCAAATCCTATGATGTCAATACTCGAAAGATTATTGTGCAAATGCATCAGGTTGAAAACACGTATCAGGAAAAACAATGGTTTTGCAAGCAGTGAAATATTTCAGAAATATTTCAGTTTGTGAAGATGTACTGAGCGAGTCGAAAAATAAACCCGCATAAATCTGCAAATGAGATTTAGATTGCAGTGTTTAGTCAAAATGAGGCAAAACCATCTGTAGATATAGTAAAACGTTGATTGTGAAAGGATGGACTGTTAGGAAGAATTGTACGAAAGAAGCCATTATTGTCTAAACGTAATCAAAGAAAGAGACTCGAATTCGCAAAGAAGTGTCTCCATTAGACGGATGTAGAATGGAAAAGAGCATTATTTTTGGATGAAACAAAAATTAATAGGGTCTCTTTTGAAAAAGAATATGCTCGCCGGCCAAAGTTGAAACAATTTGATCCAAAGTACAACCGTCACTTTGAAGCATGAAGGAGGTTCTTTAATGCTTTTAGGTCGACAAGAGGTGTTGGACCGCTGCACAAGATTGAGGGAAATATGGATAAGTTTTAGTATGCAAGAATTCTAAGCGATACATGGATGCTGTATGCTGACGAGAATATGCCAGTAATATGGATATTTTAATAAGATAATGATCCAAAGATCACGTCAAGACATAGTTTTTTAACAATACGATTACTGTTCTTGACTAGCCTACATGCAGTTCTGATCTCAACCCGATAAGAACTTATGGCAAGTTGTAAAATCCAAAGTATGCTGTGTAAAAATAAGCAATTTTAACGATCTCTTTGTACAAACAAAGAAAGCTTGGTGAGCCATTTCAAGTTGTTTTTGTAAAAATTTGGTGGCCTCAAGGCCTCGCAAATATCAAGCTGTTAGGGATAGCAATGGACTTGCAACCGAGTATCGATTTATTTAAATAAATACCTTTTTTTGTAAAATTTGTGGCATGTCCTTAATTATATGCATGTTTTTGCAACACAGAACTCCCAATGAGTGGTCCTATGGCAGCTGTACAATTATGGCTGACTGCTGACCTAACCTAATTACATGCACGACTGATATCAATTTTATTTGAAAATATGATTCATAAATAATAATACTTAAATGAATACAATATGCAGTTGTTTTCTAGCAGTAAGAGTTAAATTAACTAAACTACGATAAATCATTTGGTATTATTTGCTTCATGCTCACATGTTAGCATTGTGTACTTAATTAGTTACACATGGCTGTATGTTTATGTATAGTACAGTATGTCTTTTGTATGAGTCGATTTATATTTGTAAATTTGTGTATGCTGACAGTGCACAGTATGTTTGCTCTGTATTAAACTATATACATATAAAATGTATAAAACATTACTTAAACCAGTTAGTGTTGTTGTTGTTATTAGTGTTCTTGCAACGTGTCTTACAGGTGCAACAGCTGCAGGCATTGCTCAACAACAAACAAACAAAACAAAAATGTGTTCAAAAAAACCTATGTACACATACTTCTTTTTTTTATGTCTAAAGTACACTCATACTCCACACATTTGTATAATAAAACTCTAGCATGAAAACAACAGTTGCGGTTGGGAAAATAGTAGCGCTTATTTAGCATTTATTTACGTATACTTAATATTTTAATACTCATACGTACTGTACAGCTTAACATAAGAGATTATGATCGTAAGTATGCTGTAAAAAATCAATTCATGCAATAAAGTCGATATTTTAAAACTTTTTTTTTGATGTAGATTCTAAATATTCAATATGGTTATATTTTTTGTTAACTGACTGATCAGAATACCTGCCGTTCATACCTGTTTACCGTTGAAACTTCTTTACATTTTTAACTGCTTTTCAAATGTTTCTTAACTAATGCATTGAGCATTAGGTTAGACTGAATATGCAGCAATTGTATACAAAATTCTTCTTTCATACAGTAACTAGTCTTAGCATGCAACCCCTTAATATATTTTAAATCGTTTGGAAAGTTGTAATAACGATCACAGAATACATTTATTGCCTCGGGCTTTTTATATTCTACGAATTTTCAAACCCGGCACAATTTGCAAGGAGAGTTTATGGATGTTGTATTATGTAATCAAATAGATCTAAGATTTTTTTAATTAAAAAATCATCAATTCTGCAGCATTTTAACAGATTATTTAGTTCTCAAACATTTTTCAACTCAAAATCATTATATCCGGGAATACAAATTTTATAATAAATTTCCTACGTTTTTTGTACATGTTATCAAATATAAACTTGTAGAAAAACTAAGCTGTTTGTATATAATTTAACGAGAAATATTTGATAGTATTGAAAAATATATTGGGTGTATAACTTAAAAATGAGGGATTCATATAACATATTGGGTATCTTTTTTATAGAAAGTATGGTGAATTCCTATCTTATGGAATAGCGAGAGACGCTCTGCGGGAGACTTACAAGTCTTCAGAAAAATGGTGTTGTTCTATACATTGTCTTGGCGAAAGTAAAGTGGTGGCTCCAGATATTTCCATGGCGTTTGGCAGAGTTTGGCAGGATGCTGTTTTATAAAAACTTATTGCCTTTGTTTGCCAGTGCTAACTTCTCTCGATTTATATCGTGTTTTCTCAGAAATCGCACTATTCGATTCATTACAGATGGGATATTCTCAAACGGCTTCAATGTTATTCAGTGGTACCATTCTTCTACTTTATTTCTTATTCTTCTACATGACCTTCTACATCAAACTTCAAACCTTATATTTTTCTATTCATATTCATTCAACCATAGACCAAACCCTTTGAAGATTAGAGAAATGAGACAAAACATAAATGATACACCCAAGTAAGATTTTGGGACAATCTCCGAATGGATTTGTGAGATTAGAGTCGCTTTTAACAAACATAAGACTCAATGTTGTATGTTAACATGACAGATCATATCGCTTCTATACATTAGAATCCAGTGTGTTGTCTGCTAAACTTAACACATTTCTCAAATGTCAAATTTGATCTCCTTACTATTTTCACCATCTATATTTGACCCAAAATGGAATACAACTATAATGTATAGGCCTGTACTTTTGCTTTTTTTTTGTAGAGAAGTAACACTCAGACAATTAATATGCCTATATATTAATATTAAATAAATTGTGTTGCTTTCTTTGGAAAGAAAATAGGTAGGAAAGGAATAGGTGGTGAAAGGAGAGAGAAGCTTTTCAGATGGCAACAATGTAACTGCGCGTTATGTTTATTAGCAGTACAGTACTGGATCACCTCTGGTGGTGAGTGGGCGTATTGATCAAAGCTTATAGCCATAATTTAATTATTTTACTTCGGTGGCGTTTCAATGATATACCAAGGGTGACAGTAGGGTATTCAACTGTATTGATTCACTGAAGCATCGTCACCATGTGGGGTTTGTTTTACTGTTCTATCGATACTATAATATAATGTGTTCTGCCGAAATTAGGGAACTTAATTCCCAAGCCCGTAGGTAGCAATTTAAAAACGCGAGATTAATAAAATAATTTGGAAATTGGATACTGCTGCTGAAACGCTATTTAAGGAAATCATTTTTGCACTGTATCATTACTTGCGAAATTGGATCTATTACGATAATCTAAGATGCAAGAAATCATATGTGAAGCCTGGAAAGTGAGCTTAGTCAACAGCAAAACCAAATCTTCATGGCACTAAGGTAATGCTCTTTTTTTGGTTTAATCAAAAGGAAATCTGTACAGAATACAACAGATTCGTAATATTTATTTATTAATATTTTTATATATTGTCCAATATTGACAATATTGACTTTGAATAAATTTATATTCTACAAGTTTTGAAAGCTACAAATTTAAAAAAAACTCCCTCATTTTTTAAATATACTCAACTATAAATGCTAAAAAAGATTCATCTCCAAAAAATCCGCGGCTCCCAAATTAAAAATTGTTTCCCCATTTCTTTCAAAAATATTCCCCATTTGAGGATAAATTCTCTGAACTAGCCAGATTGGCTGATAAACTCTGTTAACTTTTTTCTCTAGACACTTTTTGCTGTTGATGTTTTAAGCCAGTTTTGACATCACACCTGACACTTCTCTACTTCATCAACCTGGACATAATCTTAAATAAATTAAACCCAATTTTTGGGGGTGTAATTTGCTCCATGTATATCTACATTCACCATTTATCAAAAAAAAAAAACAAATAATATTTTCAGGAAACTGAAATTAGGATATTTCAAATAAATTTAATTGCTACTATTAATCTCAGCACTATAATATGTTTTAGTATTGTAAAAATAGAAATAAATATGCAAAGCATTTTGGTGAATGTTTCCGTACCTACAAATAATCTTTACATTATAAACTATACTATTACTGATATACATATACTGGGTAAGGATGTATGACTTTTCTACATATATATAACTGTGTGAGTATATGTTTATGTTTGTTCATATATTAAAGCAGACATAAGTAATATTTATTTTAAATTCTTTCTATGAATAATGGCAACAGTTAGAAAGAATGTTTGTCTAGTTTATGCACACATTGGCTTACAACACACTGTTATATATATATAATTTTAATATTGGTACAAATCTCAACGGTGGCGGAAATAGAAAATATATACATATGTATATATACTTTACATAATGAAACAGGTGAGTTCAAAATCAATATTGCAAAACATATTTTTGAAAGTATATTTACAGATACAGTCATTAATATTCTTCGAAACTTAATTTACTTTTCATCACAACTTGTAATTTTAACATAACTCACACACATACTTACATTATAGTATTATTATAATTTTTTAATATTATTCTTTAAAGTTTCTGGTGCTTAAGGAAAATTTATAATTCCCATGGCCACCGCAATACTGCAGAAAAAAAAGAAAAATTAATTTAATTTAAATAACTTAATTTGCGCTTTATTACATTCATTTTCCTGTCATCATGTGAAAGTAAGAGTTGGGCTTGTTTTCATCTGTCTGCTGATTTTCTCTCAGGCCTTTCGTATTTCTTGCTCAGTCTTTTGCTTGCCGAGCCATATTAATAAGGAGTTGTACGAAGTGATGGAAAATTATGAGGTCTATATTTTCAGCCATGTACATGAGCATGTACCGTGTCAATTTGCACACATCGTATGTGTATTTCCATGTGTTTCTTTAGCAGTGTGTCTGCTTGTAACATTGTCATGAAGACGAAAAGTACTAAAAAAAAACTCATGATATTAGCGCAACGTCATAATATAACAACCATATAATGGGGAGTAAAGGTTACATTAGGCACTCACAATTAAATACTAAAATTAAGGACTGGATTTTTAACTAGGTTTTAAAAGGGCCTAGATTAGAAGGGACCTGATAAGAAAGAGAAGCCTAGTATAGCGTTAAACGTGTGTCTTTCTAAATTCACGGTTGAACTTCAATCGTGAGTCTCTGAAAAGGCACAGTTTATCTTCAATCATGGGTCGTTGTAAAGTCTCAGTTTAGCTTCCATCGTGGATCTTTCTAAAGTCGTAGTTTAGCTTCAATCGTGGGTCCTTGTAAAGTCTCAGTGTAGCTTCCATCGTGGATCTTTCTAAAGTCGCAATTTAGCTTCAATCGTAGATCTTTCTAAAGTTATAGTTTATCTTCAATCGTGAATCTTTCTAAAGCCAGTTTATCTTCAATCATGAGTCTCTGCAAAGTCACAGTTTATCGTCAATCGGGGGTCCTTCTAAAGTCAGAGTTTAGCTTCAATCATGAGTTCCTGTAAAGCCACAGTTTTTCTAAAGTCACAGTTTAGCTTCAATCATGAGTCTCTGTAAAGCCCCAGTTTTTCTTCAATCATGGGTATTCCTAAAGTCAGACTTTAGCTTCAATCATGAGTCTCTGTAAAGCCACAGTTTATCTTCAATCCTGGGTCTTTCTGAAGTCACACTCTAGTTTCAACATAAAGTCTTTATTAAGTTTTTCTAAAGTCACACTTTAACTTCTATCAAGGGTGTCTGCAAACTCAGAGTTTAGCTTCAATCGTGGGTTTTAAAATTCAGACTGAATTCAGCGGCAACATGTTGAAATACAGCATCCTTTGTTGCGCCACTGTTTAAGTCATTACAACTTTTTTTCGGTGTAAATGAGCATAAATTGGGTTAATCAGGAAAAATGTTGCCACAAAATAACGCGCACACAAACACACAGCATATTTTAACAGCCCTGCTCGTTAGAAGAATACTTATTGCTACCGCAGTGTTGTTAAACGTTCATATAAGCAAATTTTTTTTATTAATTTTTTATTCTCCAAAACGCTATTTTTGCTGGTGTTCTGCGAAAATATCGTAATGCCATACATAATCGCGTAAAGTGTTGTACGTTTGCATACAAAGAACATTAAGTGTTAAATAAAATTCAATGTAAAATAAACACAATTTTTACTTTGTACCAAATGAAAAGAAACACAAAACAGCAACCAGAAAGTGTTTACAAATTGTAGTAGTAAGGGGTAATGTTATAAATGTTTAAATAAATAAATAAATTCGTATACAACCCCAGGGACTGACTATTTTTCGATGCCAAAAACAAAAATTGCCTCTAGTGTGTGAACAGCCAGCCCAACTATATTATTCAAAATAACACGTGAATGGAGGTTTTCACTGTGTGAGACTTTTTACGTTTTGTTTGCGATATAAAATACTTACATATACATACGTACACATAATGAAAATACTAAATTTTAATTTTGTTGACTAGTAAAGCTTGGTTACTTTTTCTTATAGCAAGTATTTTAAATTCAAATAAGAGTTTGAAATGAATATTTAATTAGGTTATGTTAAAGTCGTGATTATTTTGTGTAGGGAAATATATTAAAAAAAAACATATTTTTGGGTATATTCAATAGTGTAGTAAGTTAATCTTAAGGCAAACAATTTGAACAAGTGCGTCTTTTTTAGTTCCTGGGGATCAAATATCTCTATATGAGAAGATGATTCTTTCTTTGTAGAATGTGATGGACTATATGTAATAGAATTGTGGTGGTCTTCTTATATTCTGAGAAGTAGTAGACCAGAAACTTATTTCTATTGTTTCTTACAATCTTTTTGTTTTTGAAAAAATCACAGTCAATTTCATGCACCTTATTCTGTTTTACACGGTTTTGATTTATAACGGTTTGAAAATAAAAAAATTTTACATTTTTTTTACACGATTTTCCATTTCCATTTAGCACGATTTAAATAATTTGGGCTTAATTTTTATTAGTTAAATATTATTTTTGCGAAATATATTCATAACAGAAATTTAGGGAAATTCCCGTTTTGTGAATAAAAGCAAATTTACTGGTCTGAGCAATTGTAAGTAGCACCAGTTTGGAGGAATTCCCTTTTAGCGCATACAATAAATTTAACTTGTCATACATTTTTTACATTAGTTTTAAGGTTAGTGTATTTTTGTTCTTTAATAATTATGCTTGTGTAAAAACACATTATATACCTATATGTATGTATCTACGAGGTCTGATCAAACAATAACCATTATTTTCAAATTTCGTGAGTTACATATGTTCGATTTTCGCATTTTTTTCTATTATGTTGGTACACATGTCTGTTATATATGTTGGTAATATCAGTCATTTTGGATTGTCAGTTTCTTTTTGACAGATAAAAAGGTTGGTCGTGTTTTGGTGTGCTTTTCGATTTTATACTATTCGAAAACATGGATCAAAGAAACTGTATTAAGTTTTGTGTAAAAAATGAAATTAAATGCGCAAGGACTTTTTATACTATAAGCAGAACACAAGTACAATTGCGGTATAATCGGTTTAAGGAAGGTCGAGAAGATGTCAATAACGATTCTCGTCCTGGTCGCCCGAGCACGTCAACAACCGATGAAAACATTGAAGCAGTGAAGAAAATGATTTTGGATAATCGCCGAATCACTATCAGAGAGGTTACTGATGATGTTGGCATATCGTACGGCTCATGCCAAGCAATTTTTACGACTGAAACGTGCGGCAGCTAAATTTGAAGGGGACAAGATAGTTATTGATGGATAAATAAATACTTTTTGAAAGAAAAAATTTAATATAACGGTTATTTTTTGATCAGACCTCGTATGTAAGTACATGTGATTTAGTATTATAAACCTGAATAGTTTTTCTTAAAAAATCCTTGTTTTTCACTAATTGCAATAGGTTTTAGAGATAAGAAACCAATTACATACTTATTTTGTATACGATCAATGTTTCCTTTACACGGAGTTTTCCTGAAACCAATTACAGTGTAAAAACTGAGTGTAATTCATAATAAAAGTTTAGTTTTCTATCGAAAACATATAATTTTAGATACATGTTATAAATTTTAATGGGTTTTAGTTTTAATGGGGTTTCGAAGAATGGTTTTGAAGACTCAAGCGTCTATCTCACGTGATCCTATCGATAACTAACGGCGTTCTGTCTAGCGAACATTTATAAGTATAGTATATGTGTTCATCTCAACAGTACCAGTAGCACAATCAACGGCATATCCTAAACTTTCAGACGATTATTCTCTCTCTCCACTAGGTATAACGCTAAGACTCACCTCAAACTGCCTCCTTGCTAAAGACGTATTACTGACCTCAGATCCATGATCGGATGCTAAGTCCTTACGATTAGTGAAATATTTATGAATGAAATACGATAGATAAACTGCCTTTGCAAAATGTTAGCTAGTTATATCTACATCAAAGACCTCTCTAAATCGCTAGATCGAAACGAGATAAGATAATTCAATTCAGTTGAAAACTTTTGGAATTAAAGCAGAATCTCCTTGATGAGCTTTGTAATCTTAAAGCCTTCTTGATGTAAACCAGCTCATAACACTGGACCATTACACAGACAGTTTCGGTATAGAGTGGTTCGTGTATTACTGCAGGTGGAGTATAAACCACTATTATTTTTTTAACCTTCAACATCATAAATCTTACAACGACAGATGATTCTACTGCACCGTAATGCACTTTATAAACTAACTATTCACACATTGTCATTCTCTAATAAATCTAGTGGCGATAGTTTTATATACAAAGAACTCAAGATAGTGAAGATATCATTAAAATCAATTCTCACAGTTACCACATTTAAAATCAATAAAATTAAAATGCAATTAATTAAATAAATCAATCACTAAGTGCCATCCCATAAATGTAAAACCAAATACATACACATATGTATCTACTAATATTGCCAATATATTAACTTGCAACACTTTACACGTACCGCACACCAAATTCAATCATAAAATCGTTGATTATCCATCTGTTTTTTCTCTGCTTCACATTTTCTCCTCTTCATTTTGAAAGAAAACAATTGAAATTTAATCCAACAATAAGTGTTTTTCTTCCCTTCTCTTCTAACTATGACTCTCTGTTGCAGTTCTCAAATAGCACAGGGTATCATTTATCCGAAGAAAACGTGATAGCCAAACATTTTTGAGTATCTGGAGTATTGCACAAAAGAGCTGCAACAAAAACAAAAAACGGAAATAACTGACCAGTTAATTAAATATGTAGTTTATTACTTGACCTTATTTAGAAAATGAAAATAGAAAATGGAATATAAAAAAAACAACAACAACAAAATTATGTAACAAAAATAAAAATCTTAAAATTTTTTCCAGTTTTTTTTTTTTGTTTGTTTTTTTGTGGGATGGTAAAAAAGCTGACGATATTTCCATTTGAAAGATAGTGTGACACGGTAGAAGTATGTAGTGGTGGCATTATGCCAAGAATATGTTTTGAAGTAGAGTACAAAAAAAAAATGTACATGAAATGTACAGTAGGTAGTAAAAGTATGATGATATATAGTAAAAACTGTTATATAAACACATAAAGTCTTGGAATAAAGAGCTTTCTAAGAGTGCAAGTGATCAAATTATCAATTGTAAGCAAATGCTTCCAAGTGGAAACTCACCAAACAAAAATCACGTATGCATACTGCAAGGGAAAGGATGGCAGCTGCCGAAGTTTGTTTAGCACTTACATTTGTGTTTATAAAGAGTTTGTAAATGAGAACAAAGAATTTACAAACCATTAACACATTTAGATATTAAAATTGAGGACTGAATTTGTAGGTTTCAAAAGGGCCTAGATTAGAAGAGGCTCTGTAAGAAAGAGAGGCCGCGTTTAGCTTCAATCGTGGGGTCTTAAGAAAATCACATTTTTGCTTCAATCGTTGATCTTTGCAAAAGCACAATTCACATTAAATAGTGGATATTTGCAAAGCCACAGTCTAGCTTAAATCGTGGCATAATTGTGGATCTTTGCAAGGTCACAGTTAACATTAAAACGTGAATCTTTCTAAAACCACACATTAGCTGCAACCGTGGATCTTGTTAAAATCGGAGTTTAGCTTCAATCGAAGGTCGTTCTAAAGTCACAGTTTTGCTTTAATCATGGGTCTTTATAGAGTTACAGTTTAGCTTCAATCTAGAGTTTTTCTAAAGTCATAGTTTAGCTTTAATCGTTGATCTTTGCAAAGTCACAGTTTACGAGGGTCTTTTAAAAACCGCAGTTTAGCTTTAAAAGGCTTATAAAGGGCTTTTTAATGAAAATGTTGATTTTTGAATTTTAAATTTAGTTTTTTGACGTATCCAGACAACTGGAAGTGGCTCTCGTCCGAAAAACTTATTTTTCCAGAAAAACCTGTGACTTTTTCTTTAAGGAAGGATATCAGTTCATGCACCAGTTTGATTTTAAAGCTAAATTCTTGTCATGTAATTGCTATGAGTAAATGAAGTTTTTACAGATCCATTTATTTGATAAATTTTTTGTAATAATTGCCAAAACTAATATTAAACTAATATTTTACCAATAAAATGTCAAAAAGTTCATGTTATTAAAACATGTTCCTGTTGGAACATAAAAATCTTGTTGAAAAATCTTTTATGACCGAAACACGTTGGTTTACATTACAAATTATTTTTGTGTCGAGAGTTTAGGGTTTTTCTATACACAAGTCTACCTTCAAAATATTAAAAAATTTTGAAATAAATTGCTAGAGTTTTCTGTTTTTTTCTTGCAGATCTTTTCATTGCTGATGACGCCCTTGGCAGGATAGAAAATTTGAGCAAAGTGTTTAAAAATATAACTTAAAAATTGGTATTCTTTAAATTATTAATTAAAATAACTCAAACCAAATAAAAGTTCTTGAATAATAATTTATGAAATGAAATGAAAATAATTTAATGAACTCAAGCCTGACTAAAATTATCAAGAAAGTAAAATTAACAGTTCAATTATGAAATAATAATTATTCTATAAAAATAGCTTGGGCACAAGCCATAATGTTTACATGTTGTACAAAAGTGGACAAAAACATAATAAACAAAAACGAATGTATTCAAGTTTTCGAGACAAAGTCTTGACATGAATACGAAAAAACTGAAGAAAAGGAACAAACAACTATGAATAGAAATTAATAAAAAATGATAATTACAGCAAAAACTTCGAACTACCAGAACTAACACCGGTTAAAGGATTGATGTTTGTCTGTTGGCTGGCCGGCACCGCAGTGGTGTATGTGGTTAGAACGCAAAAGAATTCTGATGAGAGAAAGTGGGATTTCTCGAAACATATGTAAATTCAACAACCCAGGTTCAAATCCCAGTCAAGAAAAATTATCAAAATTTTTAATAATAAAATTTTTCAAGTTGTAATTCCTAACTTCAGTAAAAATAATTTAATAAAAATTAAATTTAATGAACTCAAGCCTGACTAAAATTATCAAGAAAGTTCTTGAATAATTTTAAATTTTAAGAAATTTTTTTATACAAAAGTCAGACTTCGTCATATTCATATATATTTTAAAACAAATTTAATCTTTACTGCTACCCATCAAATACCCCAAAATAGGAGAAACAAATTTTCTCTTTTTTATAGTCTTTGTTTTTTTTTTCAAATATTTACTCTAAGGTAAGTATGTTTGTAAAAATATGCAGAGTAATAATGATGGTAGTGGTAGTGACAGTGTGACAACAAAATAAAAACAGCAAGACCAACTGCGGAGCAGACGAGAGTGGAAAAAAGTGTCACGTAGTGGTTTAATGAGGTCATATACGTGTTTCCCACTCAACACGTTTAGTACTTTAGTGTAACTTTAATGCATTCTTTACGCTTTCATACAACTACATACATACATATATCCATCCCAGCAAGTCATATTAGTCCGAAAAGAGTCTTTTCTGACACCTTTTCCGGAGCGTTCAGCTCTTTATGAGCCCAAAAAACAATCATTATTGCTCCGAAAATCTTCAGAAAAGAGGGCCATTACATTCGAAAATGGCATGTCAGAAAGAGCTCTTAGATAATGTCAGAAAATAGTCTTTTATGAGGGTTTTTTTGGGCTCTGTGTAATCTTGTTTTTATCATTCTTGTATGATACAGCTATGTTTTTTTGTTCAAAGCAGGACAACAACGCTTTGGTGCAGACATAATTAAGTGGAATTTCTGAGTCATACTGCGCAAGAATGATAAAATAAAGGTTACGCCATGCGCATGATTTCCCGTTATGTGACGTAGAAGTTCCATTCTAAGGGTTACCAAGAAAGTTTCATGTATTAAAATTAACATTTCTTGCGAAAAATGTATGTGTTATGTGATAGTTGGCAACCTTGCAATTGAAATCTCTCTGAGTGTTCTAAAATAAAAGCTGTTTAAAAAGGAAAAACAAACAAAAAAAAAACAACAAAAAATATAAACATGAAGTGTACAGTGAGCAAATGCAAGCAAAACAACAGTGAGAAAAAATCACAGTTCTAAAATGCGCAGAACATTTTAAAATTTTAGGCGCGTTGGCGTAATCTTTATTTTATTATTCTTGATACTGCGTGCCCAGTCAGGACAGTAACAAGCAAATTTTTCTTTCGCTCCGAAAATGCTCTTTTGTTGGACTCTTTTCTGACTCCTTTTTCGGAGCGCTCCGAAAATGCTCTTTTCTTGGACTCTTTTCTGACTTTTTTTTCGGAGCGCTCCTAGAATGGTATGCTGGGTATTAAACAAAAAAACACTATTTACAGCAGCAGCATTTTTAGTTTCTGTATGTTTTTTTTTTGTTTATTTTGGAACGTCAACAGGGCAACTACAATAATGACGTAAAAATCATATAACTACGGAAATTTGTCCACTGGAGTAAAATTATTTCCACTTTAGGTAGCAATTTCTGTGGTGTATATGCATGTGTGAGTGAGAGAGTGTGTTTTTTGACACGCCATAAAATGGATGAAAGAAAAACTTTTTTTTTTCTTTTTGGAGTGCAGGTTAGTAAAATATACTTGTGATATAAAAAGTAAACAAAATCACAATGTTGGTATATTAATTTAAGCCGGCCAAGCCGAAGTTTTGGAAGTTATCTTGTAACAAATTCAAGTTTTTTAAACGAACTATAAAGTGTCTGATAGTAAATTCTAATTAAACACTAAATTTCACGTGACTATTGAAAAAAAGGTGAAGCAGTGTGATGGCACCTAAATAAACTTAATTCAAAGTGCCATTTGCTTTTTAAAAAAGTCGCTGCAATTCTACTTCTCATATGATGGGTTAACCAATTTAAACCAATTTGTCATTTGATTTTTTCGCAGTGGCTGCCATCATATTTTTATATAGTACAAATATTATTTGACAATTTATGATGGAAAATCCCATACGACAACAATGTCTCCAAATGTTATACTTCTCGAATATGATTTAATTATATGGATATCATACATATAAATCGTTTGAAAAGAGTTCAACGAAAATTTACAAAATTTACTCTTTGTTTGTAATAAGTTGGATATTCAAACACTCGAGAGCAGAATTTCATTCCAGTCTATTTTATTCTTATTTGGAGTAATAAATTACAACACAAAATGTATTGAGTAATTTTCATATACATGTAAATATTAAAAAAGATATCATGATTACTTTTTTATTGCTTACCATAAAACTAATTATTCATTAAATGAACCACTGTTTAGAGCTAAAAAAAAATTAAATATATTTAATAAAATACAATGAAAACTATCAGCCATGTCACAGAATTTAATTCCGTTCGAAAGTGGAATTAATTCCGTATTTTGCCTCTACAGAAAAAGTAAAACGAAAAATTTGTTCGGAATGAAACCTAGAAATTCTTAAAATTAAAAGTGGTTTCTTTCCGAAAACATTTTTCGTCTGTAAGGATATTTTGTGAATCCATAGAATTTTATATGCAAATGAATAAATAAATAAATTATTCAGCTGTATTACGAATGTAAAAACAGCGTTTTGTGAGAAAATTTTTTCGTAGACTGCTTACAACATATGGGTGCATCATCGAATTTCCGAGATCATTCGACCGACAATCGAGCTTGTAGTGAGGAGAAATTTTCAGTTATTGCTAACAGTGTGTGTGAAGACCGTAACCAATAGTTGCGACGTCGTGCGCAAGATATTGGCCTTTATGGTGAAGTCTACACCACGTTATTGACTTACACAATCTAAATCGTTCATGAACTTGAATTTGTACTTTTATTTTAGTCAATGTGCTTTGCAATAGTTGTTTTCGGCCAGAATTTTGAATATATGATGTATTTGGAGCGTTGTATTAATGTATTAAATGAAATAAATGTTATCTAAATATATGGATCAAAGATTCATTAGACAGTATTTTAAAATAAATGTTTGTAAAGTAACAAAAAAAAGTCTTTAATTGCTTTCCGGAATTAGTTCCAAATTGGAGAAAATTAAACAAATTAAGCATTGATGAAAGTTCCAGAATTGATATTAAGTAGGGGTGTTATTTATTTATTGCTTTCGTAGAACTAGTTCCCAGCTGACAATTTTGAGCGAAAATCTTTGTCTAAAAAATTGCCCCAAAAATGTTGATGGAACTTATATTCCTTTATTTACACGATTTTGAACAATTCAATAATATCCCCTAAAATAAAACCTCAGCTGAATCTGCCATATCCAACCACCACTGACATTTTATGTGTTTATTATAGTGTCCCATATAACGAATGCTGTTTAGTGTGTTATTTATTAATAATAAAAGTTAAGACAACCTGTAACAAATCCCACACCTCCATAGTTAGTTACTTATTTATATAACTGTATATATCTATACTCGTATATACATATGTATGTATGTTGGTATGATCATGCATAGAAGTACTTAACATCAAACACCTACACAAATACCTTTAAAAATAAATACATACGAGTTTGTATGTAGATATTTATTGTACAACAAACAAATGCATTATGTTGTAAACAATTTTATGAGTAGATTTTTATTACATTTTTACATTCAGTCGTAAAACACACCAAGCAAAAATACAAAATTTTAACAAACAGTAAAAACAAATAAAACCAGAGCTGGTACACTATAGGCATACTCGTATACAAAGAATGTATTAAAAACGATTCTTGGAGAAGAAATACATATTAGAGTATATTACATTGTAAATTGGATTAATGAATATATTAATATTGTAAATATATAAAAGTTAATTTCGTGGCTTATCGTAAAAAAATAAGATTTGATGAATTGTTATTTTTGAATTTATTATTTATACAGATGTTTAATAAAATATTTCAAAAAGGCTGTGGTTTAATGATATGATAAAAAAAAATTCAAAAAGCTTCTTGTCCGCAGAACTTGAGTATTCCAATAAGAATTTCAAATTTGCTTTAGAAGATCTTTTTTTTTCATAAAATTTTTTTAGTTTATATACTATAAAACAACGTTTTAGTATAAAATAACGTACTTAATGCAAGTTCTTAGTTTTTGTACAAAACAATGCTTACAGTATAAAACAAAGTTTTTAAATATAAACAAGGTTTTTAATATAAAACTACATTTTTAGTATAAAGCAATGTTTTTAGTATAAAACAACGTTTTTAGTATATAACAACGTTTTTAGTATAAAACTACATTTTTGGTATTAAGCAATGTTTTTATTATAAAACTACGTTTTTAGTACAAAACAAAGGTTTTTAATATTAAATAACGTTGTTACTATAAAACAACGTTTTCAGTATTAAACAATGTATGCACTAAAAAACAAAAGTTTTTAGTATAAAACAAAGTTTTCAGTACCAAACAAGGGTTTTTAGTATAAAATAACGTTGTTACTATATAACGAAGTTTTTATTATCAAACAATGTTTTAAGTATAAAACAACGTTTATAGTATAAAACAAAGTGTTTAGTATAAAACAAAGTGTTTAGTATAACACAACGTTTTTAGTATAAAACAACGTTTTTAGTATAAAACAAAGTTTTCAGTACTAAACAAGGATTTTTAGTATAAAACAACGTTTTTAGTAAAAAACAATGCTTTCAGTACAAAACAAGGGTTTTTATTATAAAATAGCAGTTTTAGCATAAAACCACGTGTTTAGTATAAATAACGTTTGTAGTATAAAACTACCTTCTTTTACAATGACAATGTTTAAATATTTTATGTGATTTGGTGTTTAAAAAAGTCTTGAGTTAACTTACCAAATTTCCCTTTTTGTTATAACTAATTTCTTTATTTTTTAGATATACTGTAAGTGTCAAAATAAAGTCAACACCACATGTTATTTAAAGAAAAGCGTAATTGTATTAATACAAATAATATTATATTAGAAAAATAAATTGCCTTTTTATATAGTTATTTACGTAGAATTGAATTCACAAAAAAAGAAACAAAACCAAAAGCGTATACAAATTTAATTGATTTATAGTTAAAATAGACCAATTTTTATGCGTCAAAATAAAATAAGCAGTGACATCATCCTTATGCACAAAAAACCCTGTTATTTCAAAATTAGTAGCAATACTTTTAAGTTTCCTTTGTGTGAAAGTAAAGTTGAATGGTAATCTTGCATTTACTTAATCCCGGTAATTTACAAAATAATTTATCCCCTAGTGTAGAGAAACTAGAATTATGGCAAAACTGAATTTGCCGAAAGGACAATGATCCGAAGCATACCTTCAAAATTTGGGAGGAGTGGTTGCTCAGTCATTGTCCAATAGCTTTAGATCTCTACACCTCCATCCAATTGAGCATCTATAGGAATATCTGGATAAAAAAATTAGGCAAAAAAATATTTCTTGCAAAGGTAACCTAAAGGCAGTCATACAGGATAAATGGAAAAAAAGTTCATTAACGACCTAATTGATCTTATTGTCTAGTAGACTATCAACTGTGATAAAGACAAAAGGACTACAAACAAAATATTACATAATTTTAATATAAATGTTTACTTTATTTGGACGCCAAAAATCTGGTACTTTTCCATTAAAATTAAACTATTTTTTTTATATTCCTTATTTTTTAGTTTTTACTACTGATGAATTATGCAAAACACATATTTTGCTTTAAATTTGTACAACATATTTTTTTCTTGTTGAATATCAACTTGATAGTGATTATTATAAAAGATTTATTCGCATTTAAGTGATTTTCGAAAGTGGTCTTTTTGGGGCTATGGTCAAAATATGGATCGATGCAAACAAAATATTGTTATGAGATTTCACTTTGCATGAAATTTATTATTGCAGAATTTTGTAGGGATATAGCTTTTGTATGGACATTTTTTTATAGTCATATTCTGTGAAGACATTTGTATGGGGGCTATGAGAAATCGTGGTCCGATTCCTAGCATTTTTAACAGGACTTGTCCTTCTGTAAAAAAAATAAAGTGTGCAAAATTTCATGATGTTATCTGCATTATATTTGAAGAAAATAGTAAGAAATATACAGGCTGAAACTTTGATCTATAACTCGGATCCTACTGGACTGATTTGGTGCATTTTTAATACTAAACATTTCGGTGGATTAAAGAATGTTTACTAAAAAATCATTGTTTTCTCACTGAAGGCTGCCTTTAACAGACGGACAGACGAACAGACATGGCGTGATCGTCTTAGAATCTTATATGGACTCAGAATATATAGACTTTTTGGCTCTAAGACCATTATTTCGATGTGGTAGAAACGGAATGACAAACTTAATATAACCTAAAACTTTTTGTTCGTGGTAGTCACAAAAACCCCAAAAAATTACACTGATTACAAAAACACGAAATTTTTAAGCCTTTTTTAATTTTTTTTTGTTGGGGTTATGATGTACTTTTTCTTTTGGGTAATTTTGCATTTTAAGAGAAATTTAAAAAATACCCCAAAATCGTAGAATGAAAACAAGTTCCAAAGAAATTGTGTTTTTGCACTTTTGTACTAAATTTTGTTCGTTAATATTGTAGAATATACCAAAAGAATTTAATATATAATATTAAATGTTTTATTACTATTTTCTTTATTTTTCATTTTCATTTTTTTTAAGAGAAGTAACTAACACTCAGGCAACTAATATGGCTATATATAATTTCCTTATTTTCTTTGGAAAGGGGATATATTGCGAAAGTAGAGGTGGTGAAAGTAGAAGAAAGCTTTATATCACAACTCTGCAATTGCGCGTTATGTTTGTTTTAGTGCAGCATTGCAGCGCCTTTGGTGGTTTTTAAAGCTTGATTTTATAGTCTTTATTTAATTATTTTACTTCATGCTTAATGATCAAATGCTCTAACCAATTAAGCTACAGCACCCTTATTTACACATTTGGGGCAATTGTTCGTTATGAAGAATATTCCTTTTCTTTTAATCTTTTGATAAAAAAAGTAGCGCTAAATTTCATAACGAAATGTCACTCCACAATTTGGGCCTTGTTTTATTTTCTTTTTTGGGCCATTTTCCTGGGGTTTATTTTTCACACCGCCTTGTAAAATGTACTAAAAATAAAAATTAACCCAAAAGTGAAAAATTTTAGGGTTTTCATTAGAAATACACATTTTATAAAAAATATAAAATTTGGGGTGAGAATTCATTTCCAATATTTGGGTCAATTTTCGCTATAATTTTTGTGGCTGTCTAAATACCCAGAGTTTTTTAATGAGAATAGAATATGCAGATTTCAAATAAATAAAATAATTAATTAAAATACAAGCTCAGAAGATAATGATATAGAAAGTGATTGAAAACTAAATATTTATGGAACAAAAGAAACATCAAATACAATAATAAACAACAACACATTTAAACAAAATGCCAAAAAAAAAATTTAAAAATTTTTTTGTTAAAGATCTCACATTTTGTTTCATAACTAAACTTCAACTGTGCCAATTTTATTGATTTTCAATAACAAATGGCTAAAGAATTATAATGGTTGTTTAGTAAACCTTGAACTTGGTTGTGTATTTTGAACGTCAGAGTGTTTTACACAGGCAAGCACACACACAAAGAAATACCAATAAGTATTAAATACCTTTTTACTCCATAGAAACGGTGTCATCCTAATGTAAAAACAATCTTAATGCCCTGGTATTACTGACACAAAAACGAATGCATTTTATTACATTGTCTATTTTGTTCGCTTTAATGCTCATACTTTAATTGACTTTAAAAACACTCGTTAAATATTAAAATTTCATAATTTTTATATTCTCATACTGGAGACAGTGTATAATATCATAACATTTATATGGGTTTGTTAGCTCTAGGATATGCCAGTCTTCTCTTTTTTTGTTGCTGTTATTTTTGCCATCATGCTGCATATGTTGCAAGTAGGTTTTTTTTATTTTTATGTTTGCCTACCATTTGTGGTCTGGTCTTAAGTAAATGTATGTGTAGACACATACATACACACACATATATATATATATATATATGTGTTATTGTTTTTGTATATATTTATTCCATTTCGGAGAGTGTAGTTTTAATAAAAAATTTATGATTTAACTTTCTGGCCTTACCTTAAACAAAAAACACAAAAACACAGTTATGATGGCATCTATAACAACAGGAATATTTTTGTTTTTGTTTTTATTTTAAACATTTAATATCAACATACAAATATGTGTACATATGTATATTTTTGTTAATCTACATATTGTATGTAAATTTACATAAACATGCCACATGCATGATTTCTTACAGCTTTTAAAAGTTTAACATTTTGATAAAAATTATAAAAAAAAAGTCTATAATGTTTTACAGCCTGTGCTAAGACTTGTAAAGACATAGCAAACCTTAAATGGACATTGGAATTGGAAAAACTTTTGATAAACTGTAAATGTTTTTGATTGAGGTAAAACCAATACAGCTGCAACAAGGAAATAATGTTTTTGCCGAAATATGTTAAGAAACAAGCAATTTGGTATTTATGAATTTCTAAAATTCAAACATATGCCATTTAAGATTCTTAATAATAAAACTAATTTTGTTGAATATATTAGAACATGTATTAACAATTTTATGCAGCATTTGTTAAAGAGACGCACGATAAAGCGGTGAAAAATAGTGTAAGTTATGATACTAAATACTTATTTATATAAAGTTCCCAGCAAAAACTTCACTTACAAATTAAGCTAAAAAGTACTAGAAAAATTTCGCAATGTAACAAAAGTAATTCGTTTGAACCAAAAAATTAATCACTTATTTTTCTATTTAAAAGTATTATAAAAATATGTAGTTGTAGATTGAAAATCTTATGGAATAATTAAACAAACTAGAAAAATACTAAGGAAAGTTTTTGCAAAATAAAAATAATAATGATTAATAATCATATAATAACTTCTTAAATCGGTTGCTCCGGGTTTGAAGCTGGGGTAATGCTCAGTCTGTCCTGGATCCTTTACATACAATTTTAATTGATAAGACTTTTACTCTCACAGATTTTATTTAATTCACTATTATGTTTCTTACGTACTTACTTAACGGTGACTTGTACCGGTGCCCTACACCTCCTGTCCTCTAGCTAGAAATTATTGTCTTGTCTTGTCCTCTATTTCATATTAGAAATTCGCTATTGCTTTTGCATTTTTCTCAATTTCAATTAGAATTCTCTCGACATTAAATGGAAATTAAATAGTTAATTTAGAGTTAACTCAATTTCACATTCAAATTCTAAAATTTATTAAGATGATCCCAATTTAAATTTTTATCAGAACTTTTCTCCATTTCACATTGAATTCAATTGGAATTTTATGAATTTCAGATTAAAATTTTCAATATAATTTTGGATTTGTTCTTAATACCATTTTAAAATTTGAAATTTGAATTAAAAATTTCTTGATTTGGAATAGAAAGTCACAATTTTATATTGCAATTCTCAGTTTCAATTGAATTTGTACAATTTCACACTGGAATTTAAATTTTCAAAATTTCACATTGATATTCTTAATATCACTGGGAATTCCAAGCAAAAATTACATACTCGTAGAAAACTTTTGGTAATTGAAGCAATTATAATGACAAATTACTAGAACTAATACATAATATAAGTAACCTGATGAGAAAATATGTCGCGTTATAAATACATATACAATGTATGCTGTTATATTAAAACTCTTTGACAATTATTTTTTCATTTCACATAGTATGCATTATTCTTGATGCTATCGAAAACGAGTTGTATTTTTAGTCGCGTTCTTGATTCCAGATTTTTTGTTATTATATTGAAGACAACAAAACCTACCATTTGCACTAAACATAATTGCTATCAAAATATTTAAAAATAATACTTGTTTAGATTTGTTTATGGGCAGCGATTACCAATCAACCTGCTTTCATGGTATATTTTATCTGATATTAATTTGTATGCTTTTAAATTTATAATTGAGAATTTTGAAAATTTTGTTAATTCAATTATGAAAAAACTTTTGTTTCACTTGCAGATGCTTGCATTATTTTGTCAAAATCGAGTTTTAATTTTAGTCGCGCTCTTCATTTTATATATTGGTATAATAATAACAAGGAAACCTAAGTTTTGCTGTAAACATAATTCAACTAAGTAATTTTTTATATGCTTCTATATTTATTATTGAGAGTTTTAAAGAAAATTTGAACAAACATTTGAAAAGCTTAAATTTTTTAAATGAATTTTTATGCTTTAAAAATAAATTCAAGTAAAATCTTAAGTAGAGGTTCCCTTTAGATAAGCAGTTTTTGTAACCCTGTAGCTATACATAACAGCTAAACTTTTTCCTAAAGTCGTAATAAATTTAATTTAAAACAGTCATAAAATTCACCTGCTGTGTTAATTTATATATTATTCTTTAAATTTTCTTATTTATTTTTTTTTTTTAGTTTAATGACAAAATCGAATATCTTAGCATTGTTTTAAAATTACTGGAATAACTGCAAACAAAAGTAAATAAATTATTTTTAATGGCGTGCAAAACAGTTAACGACATTTGTTACAATTTAAAAAAGAAAAGAATTGTGACAATTGTCATGACACTTTATAATTGTTTATATTGTTTGTTTGTTTTAGTTTAAATTATTTGATTTCAAGCAGAACGAAACATTTGTTAATTTGTTATATTCGCTTTTAGCATGGTAATAAAATCATTTATAATATTTATATTTGGGTTTGGGGTAAAAGTTTTACAGTGGTCAAAATAGAGAAATAATTTACAAAATAAAATGAGGGTTTGATGATGTATGTACATTATACCTTCCACAGGAAATGGTGGTGTTTAAACTTTTGTTTAAAACTTTGAAATACAGGAACATCAATGAGTTTTTGACCAAAAAATATTTCTTTAGTACCTGCTTTGAAATTGAAAATATTTTTATAGCACTCACCAACACCTTCAAAAAAAAATTCAATCTACCATTCAAATTTACCCACTACTATCTAATTCGATGAAAAAACCTATAAACAAATCTATATTTTTTTGTTATGCCTATAAATTTTATATTTGCAATATAATTTTCATTTTATAATCCTGTCAATATGCCAAAATATTGTTTTTTTCCAATAGTTTATTGCCGCTTCTTGCCAATATCACGTAAGAGAGCGCTACAAAAAAATTTAATTTATAAAATGCCAAACAAACATGAAACAAAACAAAAAGTTTAAACAAATAAATTTGAATTACCTAAGTGTCAATAAATTCTATTGCAGGACATTTGTAGCATATTTTTGAAGAAAAAACACTGAAAAAAAAACAAATATAGAATACAACAAACAGCAAATCAATAGAAATAAAAACAATAAATAAAAAATAAATTTAAAGAATATTAAATGAAACGAAAACTTACCTCTGCCAAACAATTGTCAGAGGGAGTACTTTTGAGCAGACAATACAATCAGCAGCGCCAAATGTTAGACAACCAACAACAATTTCTTTATTTCTTTGTTGTTACTTTAAAGAAGATTTACTTATTTTAGGCAAATATTGTAGGTTTGTCGTAAGCTTTGTAAGTTACTATGGTAATAATATTGTAGCATAAGTGAGTGACTGGGTAAACTGCAACTTATAATAATAATTAAGAATAATAAATTGCTACTTTAACAATGTAGTATAGAGTTGACGTTGAAAACCTAAAAATTGTTTAAGATGGTTTCACATTTTGGTGCAATTATTATTTTTATATTCAACAGATTTTGCCAATTTTCAATACCAAAATGCTTAATACAATTATCTATATTTTAGATTAATTTCTATAAGTTTGACTATATATTTTAGGAGAAATCGTGTTTTACACACACATATAGCTATCGGCAGTTGCTATAACTTTTGTATTTTTTTGATTTTTATTTTTGACAAGCCTACATAAAGACAAGATCGCTCGATTTGACTGCATCCGATTAGGTTAGGGTTAGGTTTTCTAAAATCAAGCCAATCCATACATTTTGGTGTTTTTCCGACAAAGAAATTATTAACCAAAGTTCTGGCAATATATGTATGCAGATTGAAAATCTTTTCTCTTTTCTCAAACGTCAGTCACATTTTCAAGATGCCTATGAGAACATTTATATGTTTGAGCTAGCAAGCCAAGTTAGTAGGAATTTTAATATCAGAGAATCATCTGACTGCAGCTGTAAGAAATATCGATTAAAATGATTTCCCTTTCTTTGAGATTGGATATAGTACGTTGAATGCTTTTGGATCAACTTTGAGAACTTTAGAGACCACAATAACACTGTTGAAACGTAGCTCCTTGCTTACGTGATATCGTGATTCTGGAAATATCACGATATTTATTGAACGTGTAGAAGTGCATTTATATAAGAAACATTTGTCTTAAAATTTTGTTTTTTTATACAAATTTCTATTGGATTATTTAATGCAATTTTTAAATTTCAAGACATAGTTGATACCATCAGTAGAATTGCTACTAATTACAACCAGTTTTTTAAATATACTGGGAAATTCCCATTGTTGAAAAGTGGAGAAAAAAACAATAAAATAAGCTGAAACTCCAAATTTACAAAATATCAGAAGTTCAAATTATTACCTGCTTATGTAGAAAATAAAATAACAAACATGAAGAAAACAAATTGTCCCTACTAATTTTCTATTATCATCTTAATTTTACTTCCTTTTCACTTTCATAAAAGCTATCTTGCAAAATTTACTTTTGTATTGTAATCCTTTAGAATTAAAGATGAAGAAATTGATAAGTTGATGATGATTAAGTTAACATGTCTTTCTCCTCTTGATCTGTGTTTTTATTGATGAGCTTGCATTGGTAGTAGTTCCATAGAATTATCAAGTTAAGCTTATTATACTTTCTATTGAATGCTATTAGTTATTATGAGCAAATGGGTCTATTTAGATAATATATGTATTCTGTAGTGGCTAAAGAAAACCTAAACATACTCATTCTTTATAATTTCAACAAAAAAAAAATTACCAATAAAGGCCAGTGTAGGTAGGTTCCAGGGGTTTTGCATGCAGTATCGTCATATAATTACATGACCACATGGTGTTCTTCACACCGTGTTGACGAACGATCAACCAACGCATGGAATGCCTTGCAAGGACATACAATATTGCATGTCCTGCAAGACACACAATTCACAACTTCTCATACAGCAATTGCACAGATCACTGTACAAGCAGCCTGTTAGAGAGTTCACGTCATCTAATCCCTGCCATCCATAGTCAATCAACCTATCCCAGGACATTCCTAAACACATACAGTCTAATTCATAAAAACTTATCAAGGGTTTATAACAGGCTTATAAAGCAAACAACCATACAAAATTTGCTTTATAAGCCTGTTATAAACCTTTGACAAGTTTTATGAATAAGGGGGATAGTTAATTGACATCACTATTAATAAATGGCTCTGTTGATGCGCCAACAGCACCTAGAGATAATTTGGTAGTCCGAAATTTGCCACTAGCACAAACATCAGGCATTTAACCAACTATCTTCTTCCTGCGATTTTAGATTTACACCACAGCCATCACGTGTACCCCGAAGGGACGAATCCCCGGGCTTCTACTTGATCCCGTGGTGCTAGATAAGACTTCCAGGTTCGAGCTTCGAGCTTTGAGCTTCGTGCTCATGGTACCAGTTTCGCCATATCTACCCCGGCATTGGAATTGTGTATAGATGATTGAGTAACTATACTATTTTCCGCCGAGGCGGTCAGTGTAGGTAAGTTCACATCCAATTATATAAGCCAGAATCATGACCATCATTTTTCGAATGATGACGAGTCCCATTTGAAATTACTCCTAACTTATGCCGGTAATATAAAATAGTCCTTCGCTATACATCATTATAACCTAAAAAATCTTTTAACTTTATTAATTCAGCTTGAGATCTCTTTTATTAAAAAAATATAAAAACTCTTGTTTGTTTTTAATTTTTTATTATCTTTTATTAGTTTCCAATATTTCGACCAACTTTGTTGATCATCTTCAGGGAAGAAATATAATCTAAAAAACATGATTATTATAATTATAACATTTTTCTTACATTTATATTAACAAACAATTTACTTAATGACTGTTGGCTCTTTTGTTTATTATTATTATTATTTTTGTATTTGTTTATTGTATGTCTATATATGTGAGCGCAATTATCAGTGTCTGTTTTGTAGTTCATTCTCTTATCTATTGGAGTATTAGTTAAATGTAACATCCCTTGCATATAACGTTTAGTACCAAATACCTCTCTTCTTACCCCTCTCACCCATAAATTCCAAAGTTGAGCAACAAAAGTGGCAGTATGTGACCCGGGATTTATTAATATTATTTTCTTGCACAATTACTCTTACCTTATCAAAGTTTGGTCGATGTCCAGTTATTATACAGTGGGAAGCAAGTGCTGTTTTTTTTTTTTTGAAAGTAGTTTGTCATTTGATTTTAGGTCCGATTTATGTGATCACAATCTAGTTTTCAATTTTGTCTACGTTGTACATATATTTTTTGACATATATCAGTATGGTCGCCGTTACATTTTATTTGGTATACTAGATTTGACTTTTGTAGATTGTCCAATTTATATCTCATGTTGTTGATTTCAGATATTGAGAAATTTCAAATTTAAGTATAATTTCTATATACAGGACAAAGGTATGCCAATGGGATCTCCCACTATGGAAGAATTATTAGACAAAATTCTTAATAAAATGGAGATGAGACCAAGAATGATGACGAAATATTTAGACGATCTATTTTGAATTTTAAAAACGAATTAAGTTGAGAATACTTTTAACAATATAAAAGGTCTACATAGCACATAAATAATAATCATCATAACTCTTTTTCACTTGTCGTCTTATATTTATTTAGTATTGTTTGACAATTCAGCATGGAAAGTTTTTCAGCTGTACCATAATAATCAGCCTTCTGTGAGAAATGTATGAATTGCAAAATAATTTTGGTGAACAGCTAATTTCGCGGTATATTCATTCCTATCTGTGAAGTCAAAAGCATAATGTAAAGAGTTAACGAATAATACCAGCTTCAGAACGGACTAATGTTTCATTTAAAATTAAAAAAAAAACGTTTAAAAGTATCACCCTATATATTAGTATGTTTAAAAAGTTGTATGCCTGATAGTAGTATATAAATGATTCTGATAGTTCCTGTACATCATTCTATTTTATTTCAATAACTTAAGTACGAGTATATCTGTGAATTCATTGTCTCTATTGGCTCTTTATACATACAAATACATACATAGTTTAGAAGTATTTGTAAATTTCTTTTTTTCTTTATAATTTCAACAATGTCTGATGTTATAGTTGCTGTATTTGGCATTTTGACTGTTGTCGAAAGTCACTGATAAATATACAAGAAGTATTTATGGCTGCAGGCAATAAATGCCATAAACTTTATAAAATTCTCAAAATTCTACCCAAAAACAACACTATCGCTAATACAAACATACATACATGTATACACACCTACAAAAACAAAGACTTATGTATATACAAAAAAAGATACATTGTAACATTGTTATGGCAGGCAGGATACTTAAAATATTTGTGTTTTTTGTGGTAGAGGGCAAGAAAATAAAACTCCAACAAACAAAGGTATTTCAGCTATCGTATATTTTCTTTAATATTTTTGATCTTTCCTTTAGCAGACTGTCAGTCATGGAAGACTGTCTTTGACTTTGGCCTCTGACATGGTATTTAGCAACAAAAAAATTGGAAATTGGCAATCGTAGCCACACTTTAAAAATTGGAATTTACCACCCAGCAATAGTGGTAGAAATATTTAAGTTTTTTTTTCTTGCTGCTACAAATTTTATTACCAGTATTTTTTTATAAATTTGAGTTGGTAGTTTTTGTATTGCTTAGATATTGATGTTGAAGTGAGCATTATGACAAATAAAAAATTGAGCATCAATAGAAAGATGTTGGTGTGTAAAAACTAAAAACAGGAAAATGCTTCCTGTTTAAGGAAATCTATAAAAATCTAAATTATGCCATAAAATAATGATAGTTGTATGAATGCAATAACGATGATGCTGATACCGTATTTCAGTTTATTTACAACATTTTGGTTGGCGTACCAATTGCTTTCGTTAGTGAAAAGGGAAATTAAATAAAGTTGTGCATTGGTGGTTCCTGTTGTAAACAACACTGTGGTTTTAGCGTTTTTTTTTTGCACTTATTTTTATTTTTAACCAAAACCAGCCACTTCCGTTTAGGTTGTGGTGTTAATGAAAGTCGTTTTAATATGTTTTTTTAGTTATGTCAATTTTCATTAATGCCAGGAAAGAGTATTTTGAAAATTAACAAAAAGAGAGCAAAATTATTTCATTGTAGTATTAAGATTATTCTTATTGATTTTAGAATTAAAATTTTATTAAGAAACTTATTAAATATTCCATATTAAAAAATTATGGCAATTCTCAGCCGTTTTCTTGTTTGCACTGAAACTTTTAACGAAATTAGATTTCACTTTTAAATTTAACGGTTTTAACATACAAGATGGCAATCAAGTAGAAGATTCTACTTACAAATGCTATTGATAAGACGCTATTATAAACATTGTTAAACACCTTCTAATGCGCTGAAAGGTACCTGAAAGTTAAGTAGAGAAAAAGCATTTTCGCATTAAATATATTGTTGGCGTGTAGTTAACGGATATTTTATATAACTTTTCTTAACGCCTGATAAAGTCTGAAGGTTTTCGAGTTATTTGGATGATGCTTAATGCCAATTTAACCCAAAGTTATAAGCCTAGTGAATGTATCACTATTGATGACCAGCTGTATGGATACCGCGGTCGTATCTGTTTTACTCAGTACATGCCTTCGAAACCCGAAAAGTATGGCATACAAATACTTTGGGCATGTGATACGCGTAACTTTTACCCTTTGCATGGTCAATTGTATACGAGTAAACCACCGAAAGGTGAGTGCCTAACTAAAGCTAAAATAGGCGAACAAACTGTTCTAGGTCTAGTTTTCCCGTATAAAATTTTTGGAAGCAACATTACATTGAATACACGTGCAAGCGGAGAACAAGTTGATGGCCATTGTGACTATTTTTTAATAATATTGATATAGCAGCACTAGCATTCTATATTAAATATATGGAATTTAGTACGTAACATCAGTGTAGTGATTGTCGTCGAAAATTCTTATTCAGAAAAAATTAAAGTAGACTTCAAATGTACTTTAAGAAAATTTTGTATGAAAGTTTTGTCTAAAAGCACACTTCAAACCTACTTTATTTTTTATGAATACTGCAGCTAAGCATTGGTTTGTGTCAGGAAAATATTGAGCATCGGGCTAAAATTACAAAAATAAATTCACAGTCATTCACATCATTTGCAATACAAATTTTATATATAGCAAACTTTGAAACTGCAACATATCATTAACAAACAAGCGGACGCATTCCAGTTAGTAGAAAGTTGTTACGAGTGCTCGGAGCCATATATGAAGTAGAAAAAGACTCGTAAAGCTTGAACTAACTTCTCCAAGCCAATCTGCAATCAAGGTGTACGAGTGCAAAAAAACTAAATTATTTGAAAGTTGGTAGTTCTCAAAAAGTTTCAGCTATACAAGTTATTAAATTCAGTAAGAAAACTTTGACTGAAAACGCCAAAGGTACCCGGGTACCTTGGTACACACATAAGCATTAAATAAGTTTCATTGGAATATCCTCTGTTTTCTTCATATTAAAACAATATATCAATTGAGAATATACTGATTTTGCTGTGTGAAAATCTGACATTATAGGTTAATATAATATCCATCGATGTCCTAATGTGTGTCAGACGAGCGTATCTACATTCACGGAATTTCGTAATGGAAATCAGCAAAACTTTTTTGATTATTCCAAATTTTCTGTACTTCTGAGAATATGGATGTTTGAAACCTGTGTGCTATAGCCTGCAACATCTAACATAGTTTTCAACTCAATTAACTTTTTCCCCTTAATAACTATGCATGCATAAGTGTTTGCTACAAATATACATACATATGTAGGTACATATGTATGTTGTTTCTTTATTAGTTTTTATTTGAAATACGTATGAAAAAGCAATTTGTGTAAAACTTGTCTTTTGTACCCTTTTTGCAGTTTTCTGCTCTTTTCGATTTGTTTTGCAATATTTAATTAAATTCTTCCAATATCATGAATATACAAGTATTAAGGGCAAATTGTACATGTTTGTTTGCCTGTTTCCCTGAAAATTATTTATATTTGTGAATTTTTTGAAATAAAATACCTGCATAAGAGTTTGTAAATCATGGCTGCAATGCGACACGTTTGAGCAGTTGACAAAGTTTTATGTGGCACCTGTCATCAGGGTGAAAGATGATGATGGTGGTAAGCATTTTATTTTGCTAGCCTTTGAGTTAGGCAGGGGAGTATGATGATTTAAACGTTATATTGGCTGTAAATAATAATGTGCAAACACTGAACAATTAATGTTATTATGGCTAAAGTATTGTATGTATATAAAAACTGGTAGCGTTTGAATTCTTTTGAAATACAAATTGCTAATAATAATTTATTAATTTTAAACAAAAGTTAAGAGAAAAAAATTAAATTATTTTTTTTCTCCTAACAGTCAGTGTTTTTTATTTTAAAGTGTGGCCGAATTTTATGTGAACAATGCTTTATACCAAGCAGAAAAATAATGTTTAGAGTGTGTAATTTTTGTTAGACATTGATGTGCTTGTTAGTAACTAAGTTGGTATGTGATGTTGGCCGTATTTACTGTGAACAATGCTTTAAGCTGAGTAGGAAACTAATGCTTTGTTTCTAGAATTTGGAATCGTGCCTGTGAGTTATTAAATTCTAAAATTATTTGTTTCTTCAATTTCAACTTTATATTCTAAAACATACTGCTGGCTGAATTTTATCAATTGCTTGTTTAACTGTATGAGTGACTTTTAGAAAATGCTTCCGACAAAAAAAGAACGCACATTTGCCTAGAAAAACTTCATGCCATTCAATTTGTATAAATCTATACAGGGAGATACCAACTCCAATACACAAAAACTGATTTCGATTTAGGCTTGACTGAAGCCTTAAAAATAAAACTTTTATCGTATATTGGTTGTATACAAATGTGGCTATAAAAATTGTTTTACATACACAGATAGCATATGTATAGGTGAGTTTATTGAAGTGTATACTTGCTCATATTTTGACATTTAAAATATTCAGCAGCTTTTAATACGTTAATTTTTGCATTCTGGTATGATACCAATCAACATTTCCGCATCAGGTTGTCGTTAACAGTTTGATTTTAAAATAAATTTTAAAGGCTGCTGTACATTATCTGTCATGGCTTTTTATGGTTTCCATTAAATCATGTTTTCCATACATTTAAGTTAAGTTGTTTTATTAAGAATATTGCATTGTAGACTGTAATAAGTCTAAATTATGGAAAATTAATATTACTGCGTAAATATTTTATACATTTTTTGGAAGCAGTTATATTAATTTTTTGGTGGATTTTGACAAAGACCCCTCTAGATGCAGCCAGAACATTGTTTTTCAAAACTAAATAAAACAAAGAATTTTATTTTCATAAAAGTCTTTCAATGTTTGATTGTACGGTTTGGCAATTATAATTAAAAAAATGTGGTGGAAAATACCACAACAATGCATACTAGGGATGCCAATCCCTAAAATCAAATCAGAATTTATATTAAAAAATCCCGGGTTTCTTTTCGGTATTAAAAAATCCCGAAAACTAGTATTTGTTTACAAAGTCATCCACAAAAATTTAAAATTTTAAACGTTTGTCGAAGAAACAGAGGTGAAAAGATTAAAATTAATTTTGGTTTTCCAAACTTGAAAGCACTATTTGATGCGTACACAGTTTTTGCTATTTGGAAATTGCTATATAAAAAGCTTTAATTGATTGAACCCTTCTTTTTGTATACCCTTCATAGTGAAGAGGGTATATTGGATTTGTGCTGATGTTTGTAACGCCCAGAAATATTGGTCCAACACCCACCTTAAAGTAAACCCATCGACTTAAAATCACTTTCTGAGTCGATTTAAGGATGTCCGTCCATCCGTCTGACCGTTTAGCTGGCTGGTTGTCCATGTAAAGCTTGTGCGCAGATTACAAGTTGCAATTTTGAAGATATTTCGATAAAATTTGGTACGTGATATTTTTTCGCCCCAAGCGAAATGGGATTGCAACTGGTGGAAATCGGTCCATTATTTCACCTGGTGCCCATACAAATGTCCTCCCGAAATGGGGGTTTACCGATCATAAATGTTTTAATTATGCAAGTATCTAAACAATTTTCAAAATAAATGAGTGGTAAATGAAGCCAAATTACATCCACAAATTTTGTGCAGATCGTTCCATAATTAGTCGTAGCTCCCATATAAGGACCACTTCCGAAAATCACGTTAAAGAGCACAGCTCACTCAAAAATGTTGGTATCCAAATATTATTTAACGCAAATTATTAGAGAAAATTTCTTATTATTTCGTCTTGAGTTCATTTTTATTAATAACTTAAAGAATACCATTGTAAGGGTATGTTTTTCTAGACAATTGGCACACTGGAATGCATTTTCTACCCTGCCAATGGTGTCATCAGCAATGTTTGTTCATCTATTTAACTCTTCATTATTGAGAAATAGACTTGGGGAATTAATTATATATTTTATTACATGTTATGAGTTAGAACGAAATTTACGTTACGTTTTCAATATTATTACAAAATTTCGTATTACTAGAAATTTGTTGTTTCTTTCATTGCTGCGTCTACCATTGGCTGACAAAAATGCACTCAACTTGAAAATAATTAAAATTTTCTCTAATTTTCAAGCAATATTGAATTCATTTTAACAATTGTGAAAACTTCTACTGCTGAATTGTCAACAAGTAAAATATAAAAACTAGGATGATATACACCTGCTGGAAAACAATTTTTTTTAAACAAGCTATAAGTGAATAGATCTTGATGGTTAATTAGAATCATACAGAATAAAACAAACAATAAACTTATTCTAAGTTAGAATTCACCCTACAAATGGGCTGCATCCTGTTAAGTAATACGTTGCTCTCTAGGTTTGCTTTCCAGCTTCTGCTAGTAATTGATACAATTTGATAAATTCAGGGAGATTGTATCAACTGGTAATACTGGCTGTCAAACTAAAACCATTCATTGAGGTTCTGCCTGAAAGTCTTGGCATTGAGTTGTAATTTTGATTGAAACCTCATGATTACAAAGTTAAATTGAGTCAATAACTCAACCCTAATGTACAGTGAAGAGAGTTCATTTAATGGTTTATTAAACATCCACAAGCAAAAATATCATTAGCGATGAAGTATTTTTTTTTTTCGAAATTAAGGCTGCTTATCGCGACACGACAGTAAAGTACTTTCAACCTAAATTGATTCATATTAGTGTAAAGATAGCCCACAAAACAACTCAATTACTGCTAGAGATGTTTTTTGTCATGAACTATCTGGTTTGATTGGTCAATTAAACACTTAGTGCAAAAAATGCTACAAAGTTAATGTTAGATTTGTCTGATTTTTTTCAGACTTTTAAAAAACATTACTTTAATATTAATTTAATTGCACGTGGTAAGCACTTTTTCCAAATGATCATACATAAATAAAATTACATTAAATTACAAAGAAACGGACTTGAAATATTAAGGACAATATTCCAGTCAGTGGCCATAAGAGTCTAAAAAGATGTTATTGTTATCAAACCACAAATCAGAAGACACAAAAAAGCTATTAACAAGTTTTAACTCTCGTCTCACTACACACATAAAACAGGACAAGTGTTTAACACCCACAGAGGCTTTTATAGCAATAGGCAAACAAGTAAGTCGATGTTTGGTTGGATGATGACCATGCTGGTTTTATCTCTGTAGTAAACAAATTAAAATCAACATTGTTGATAAAAATTGTTAAGCAAGGTTACACTATGCCAGAGAGCACAGAACTTGGATAACTGGAAAAGTGTAATCTAGTCAGATGATTCCAATTTTACTTGACGTCAAACAGCATTAGTTTTATATAAACTAATGCAGAAAGTACATAAAATACTAACATGTACACATTTTTGCTTCCCTCTGTACATAACTCTAGCAATTTTATTTTTCCTACCATAAGACGGTTGTTGGTATAAAATGGAAAACTTTTACAAACAGAGTGTTCGACGATTTAAGATTTCTTTTGTTTTGAGAAAAAATTTGAGTTAGATATTGTTGATCACTATTTACGAAATTCTAAATTTATTATAATTGTAAAATTATAATTTTTTTTCAATAAATATACATATACACCCAATTCTGTTTTTGGACGGTAATTGGTTTCAGGAAGATTGGTGTAAAAAAAGACATTGATCGTATGCAAATTAGGTGATTGGTTCCTTATCTCAAAAACCTATTGAAATTAGTGAAAAATAGGGTCTTTTAAAAACAACTATTCATGTTTATAATATTAAATCACATATATGTACATACTTACATACATACATGTATAGGTAGGTATACAATGTGTTTTTATACAAGCCTGATTATTAAAAAAAACATACGCACTCTAAGCTTAAAACTAATGTAAAATAATGTATGACAAGTTCATTTGATACAGTAAAAGGGAATTCCACCAAATTTGTGCTACTTACAATTACTCTGACCAGTAAATTTGCAAGGGAATTCGCCTAAATTTGTGATATGAATATATTTTGCAAAAATTAAATTTAACCAAAAAATTTTTAATCGTGCTAATGGAATAAAATCGTGTAAAAAATTTAAAAAGTTGTTTATTTTCTAACCGTGTTAATTCAAACCCGTGTAAAATAAGACCGTGTAAAAACAGAATTTGGTGTATACATTAAAGTGCGGCACAAACACAACAAAAATGTTTTACAAGCATTTCATGAAATTTCAATTAGTGTGTATGTATTACTTGCTCATTGCAAAACACATACTTCCGAAAATATTTATTTTGAGAACTCAAGTACAACAAAACAATATTACAATCGAACAAAGCTGAAGTAGAAGAGAAATGAAGTAGAACATCAAAACTATTTTGGAACATTCAAAACATGTTGGAACTACTCGTAGACAAACTTGCAAAGAAACTTTTGCATTTTTAAAAATAAAATATTTTTTAATTCACATTTGGAAAAACAAATAAAAATAAATGATATTATTTAATAACACTTCTGTTTACATTTTTGCGTTTTTTTGTGTTTGTTCTAGAGTACTCAATGCTTTTGGTGTAATTAACCGTTTTTTTTTTACTTCATTGTTTGTTTTTGTTTTGATGTTCTACTTCATTTGAACATACAAGCACTAACAAAACCATAGATAGAAACTTTTCGAATGGTGCTTGTTTTGTTTCAGTGAGAGTCATGGTTTGTTATGCTTATTTTGTTGATAATGTTTACACTGATATACAAGGCTTGGAAGTACTGTGCTTTAGAATACAGAACTTTCAATACATTTTGTGCACCTCTTTTTTTTCAGTATCCATTAATTACGATACACCTAAACGCATACGTAATATTCTATTAGTTCTCCATATAAGAAATATTAATTATACGCCACCAATAAAAGCACTTGCACAGCATCTAATATTAAACAAAATTCGAGAATCAATATAAATTTATGAAGTTTTTTAACTACTTCTAGAAAATTGTTATTTAATACCATTATATAATTTCAGTTACCCAATTTTGTTCTCTAATATTTACTTAGTCAAAGGTATATATATATACCTAACTATACAGTTGCTTTGGTTTTCTGGAAATCTACCAACTAAGAACTGCATTGTGTTGGCTGCAATTTCGTGTCTTTTTGTTTTTCTAGCCCCTATTTTCTGCTTTTAAGTCACATTATTTGCTTTTGTTTACCTACTTGAGCACCAAAATGCACAATCAATTGACAAAACATGGTGGTTTTTTGCTGTTTTATTTTAACAAATAGTCTAAAAATAAAAATGAATAAAAACAACTAGAAAATAAGAACCACATTCTTTGTAAAGATTTCGTTGTTGAGCATTTTTTTTTTGTTTGTTGGCTGAATAGTGTTTTTTTCTTTTCTTTACATTTCTAAGACAAGACAATGGTTGGCTCTCAGCTAAATATTTCAAAAACATGCATTCTGTGAAAAATGTTCTTTTTAAGGAAATTCTTAAAAAAAAGCAAAGAAAATGTAAAAAACAATTCACTATATAATGGGTAACATAAAAAAATAATTGTGTGTTGGAATACATACAAATAATAATAATAGTAATAATAATATGAGAAATAAAGAATAGAAAACAACCACTTTTACTTTAATATGTTTTAGTTTTTTTACAGCCATTGTTGGCATTTCTATTGTTTAGATATTGTAAGAAATAATTATGTGTTATTATTGTTATTAGGATTTATATTAAATTTTAAAAGTTTTTTATGTTTAAAAGCACATAAAATTTGAGATGCAAAAAAAAAATAAATCTTGTAATTGAGCTATGTGGGTGATTTATAATAACCTGGCATTATACGTACTCATCAGTTATAAATTATTTAAACATTTTTAGGATTTTTCTTACCACAAGCTTAATTTAGAATTAATATTAAACTAATGTTTAGTTTTGAAACACCCATTTAAATAGCTAATGTTGTCAGTTAAATGACGATTATAATTTGTTTATTATAACTCAAATTCTTTGCAATCTTATTAATCCCAAATTTAAATTTTTATGTTGACATTTTCAATGCATCATCAATAAGTTTACAAAGTTTTTTATTTCTTTCTTTCTTTCTAACACTTGAATTATTAGCTACACTTAAATTCATTACCTTCATCCTTTCTTTAGGTTGCTTTTCTTAAAAAAAAACTCTTGAGAAGGCAAAAGCTTTTAATCCTTGGTATATAGTTTTTGACATAAAGAAAGCCAGCACAAATACATAAATTCTTAAAAAAAATTTTAAAATTATTGCTACACTGCAGCAAAGAAATCAAAATAAATAAAAATGTTAGTAAGTGTATATAAATATAAAAAAATATATGCAGCCGTTCTAAAAATGGTTTTAAAGAAATTGAGACATATAGCTTAAAGTTAAGATTTTCTTAGGGTGCTAAAAAATTGCTTATTTTGACTGTTTTGAAATGTTTAAAATTCCAAGATGTTCAAAAATTTATTTTCCTTATTTTAACCCTTTCAGACCGGAAGCAATGCTACAAAAGCACTTTTTTATAATTTTTGGAATATGTGATCTCTACAGCGTATGAAAATATAATCAATGATTTGGTTTTATAATTTTGTATCATTCAAGGATTTTTACGACACGCACGCTTGATGCATCTCAGTCGATTTTCATTTATATTTTTAACTAAAACACATTTTTATTGCATGAAATGATTTCAATTAGTTTGAAATATTAAAATTTATAATTTTTTTTTAGTTAAAATGTGTGCACTTCATTATTTATAAACGATTAATCATTTTGATATTAAAGACACTTACTTACTTCCACGGCGCATTGCGTTAAAACTGAAATGTAAATGAAGAATTTCGCAATAATTCAAGTAACTGTAATCAAACAGAACAGAAATGTGAGAAGTAAATACAAAAAACAATCAGTACAATCGATACATAACAGTCTATTTCAAATTGGGTTAACACAAGCAAAAATATTGAAACCGCAAACCACCCGCACAATCGATGCATCACGGTTTGAAAGGGTTAATATCTGTTTTCTGAACGGTTCTTAGCTTTCAGCTTATCATCATTCATTTTCAGTTTTACAGCCCATACAAAATTGTATTAATACTTATTATCATCAGATTATCATCATTCATTTTCAGTTTTACAGCCCATACAAAATTGTATTAATACTTATTAAATATAAAACCAAAAGAAATAGATATTTTTTAATATTCTCAATATTTTAATTTAAATTTATACCGTACGTCCAAACTTTAATTTTGTTTAATGAAGAAACTGTTTTTCTTTAAAAAAAAAAGTGTGAATCATATGTGATGCACAGACATTTTTTTATCATAGTTTTTAACCAGACGTTCTATGCATCACATATGATTCACACTGTTTAAAAATAAAAAAAATATCGGAAGTCCTTTAAAATACAAACCTTGAAACTATATACGACTTGTGAATCACATGTGATGCACAAGCGTATGAAAGCAACTTGCTGTGCATCATTTGTAATGCACTACAAAGTATAGCCACGGAGAATTTGAGTTTACACTTTTATGATGAACACTACAATCCTTCCAGAGACGGCGCTGTGGGGGGCTGAAAATAAAAGGACACTCTTGAGATGTAAGTTATTTAAACGTGAGTTTTTTTTTTGCTTTTTATTCAATTCATATTATTTTTATATTTTTTGGAAGTATTCGGCAGTTTTATTTACAGTTTATAATTATCTAAATATAAGAAGTTTTAAATTAAAATTTCAATCATTTGCCCAATCCAGCTCCGATCACAATTTTTACCCGTTTTTCCTCAAATTTATTATATGGTATCAACAATATGTTATAAGCAATAAAATAAAATAAAATAAATAAAACTCAGACACGAAATAAAAACTACTTTCAATTGAAAAGATGAAAAAATAACTGATGTTTCCGTTGGTGGCTCTATAGATCGTATTGTCGCAGCCTTATATCGAAGACTCTCAAGGAATTTTAAAGATGTAGCTGTTTTAAAATTTGATTTACATAAGTTAAAAAATTGCATGTATGTAAATTTTAATTACCTAAATGGTTTACGCGATGTTATGATTTAAATGTTTGTAGTTATTTTAGCTTATAGTTAATAATAAAAAATAAGTTTTCACTGTATATTTTATGAGTTATTAACATATTTAACATAATTATAAAAATAATATTACTTTGCTATTTTTTTATGGACCTGTTGAGACAGCCCTTGTTAATGAAAATGCACTCTTAGAAGACATAAATATAGTTATACTATATATATACATACATAGCAAAGTAAAAACAAAGCTTAATATTATTAAAACAGCTGATACACAAAACATGCCACAAAACACACGCACAAGCACAGATACATACACTCACACAACAAACAGAAAAGATGCTGTACTGAAAGATAAACACACACACTGACAGCTTATAACAGGCAAATAATGCAGTTGTTTTGAAACAGTCTTTCAACAAAAACAAGGCAAAAAAGGAAACAAAACTGCAAACAAGCGACCACGTTGTAAAGATTATTAAAATAACAACAATCAACATCAATAAAAACAAACACACAACCAAAACTCTCAGCTATAAAAAATTTCCCGTTATTTTTTCAAATTGAGATAAAGAGTCGGAGTAATGAAATATTTGCATTTGAGAGAGAATACATATGACAGAGAGCAAAGAAAGCTTTTCTTGCTACTACACAGCATCCATACAAAAACATCCTTTTTAGATGGAAAAATATTTTGGAAATCAGTTGCAGATAAACTTGTAAGCATAACGGTACTTAAGAACGGAAAATTTCAAATATTAACGGTATTTTATAACAAATTATTGTAAAAATAAAACAACTACAAATCAAATCAACAAACAAAAAAAAATGGATTTCTAGTGTTTAAGGTGTAAACGGAAAGAAATGAAATACATAAATTAAATACATACTTAAAAGAAAGTAAAATCAAACATATTTACGCCACACAAGAAAATTTTAAGTGTTTTAAAGAAAAAAATTTTAGAAAAAAAAATAGTAATTTAAAATTTAAATAAAAAACAACAAAATAGAAAACACAAACAAATATAATAGTAGATATTCAAGTCAAGGTTAGTTCGACAGTGAGTGTTTTTTTTTTTGTTGTTATTATATGTTAAGTATTTATTATGGCTAAAGAAACCTACACAAAAGATGATGTCATGTTTATGAAATTTAATAAAAACCATTACTAAATTTATGCTTAAAGCTTCCTTTAATAACAGAAACTAAAGAAAAAACTGTATCATTTCCAATAAACCATTTCAAATCGGCTTAAAGTTTAATTTATATATCAAAACATTTGGATTATTTACTTGGTTGATCGAATTGCATGTCAAGGGAGTAAAAACAAAACATAATACGAAAATCCCTTTCTAGAAATGTAAGAAAAAATAAATAAAATAAGAACGATAACAAACGAAGCGACAGCATCAGATAATTGTGGATTACTCAAGGGCAACACCCCAACTGTGTTTTGTTTTCTTCGTTTGTAAACTAACTTACGTTACACGAAACGCAAAAAAAAGTAATAATAAACAAAAAAGACAACAAACAATAATAAAACGGCTGACTGTTTCAGTCTCTTATTTCTGCTGTCTGTGTGCATAGTTGTGTTTGAAATAAAAGTAAGTAAAGACCCTGTTTGTGATTTACTTTAGTTGTTCAAAAATACACTGAGGAGTATATGAATAAAAGAGAATTTAAAAAGGGTTTCTGTAATTACTTAAAGATTATTACATCACAAAAAACGTTAACATTTCATTTAGGACAGTTAAAATTTTTTTAAAAATTAGTTTTCAATTCACACGCAAAAATATTGTTATCATACTTTTTCTTCACTTTATTGGCAAATTCCCGAATTTCATTTGGAAAAAAAAATCAAGTTATACCAAGAATTCTTTATTATATAAGATTTAAGCGTTGTGATATTAGGTGGCAGGACAATCGCCCAAATTAGTTTATATTTTGTAGAGTCAATATCAAGGATTAAAAAACTCTGTGTAAGGAGAAATTTCGGTTTTAAAAATAATTCTATAATCTGACTTAACAGGCAACACCTTGCTTCGAAAGGAGCGGGATTTTTTCATTGCCAAGAAGAAGTGGTTTAGTTAATTATGTTCCAGTTACATAAGCACAAAGTAAAATTGTTATTTTTGCTTAACTTTATGTGATTATTCTCTTGCCTGCTCGGACGTTTTATCTTATAGCATTTTCCAATACACGCATAGAGTTGTGGATGTTTACCACAATTATTTCAACATTTTTACCTATGTTCTTAAATATTATGGTCACTGTAATTATTTATATGATTGCGACAACCATAATATTAACATGACTATAACAATCATATATATGATTACAATAATAATGTAATGTTTGCAGTGATCAGTTTTATGATGAAAGATTTTACCATATTATGTTGTTCTTTGTCATAATCAAACAGCAACATATTATAAAAAATGAATTCATCATAAACATGATTACCATAAATAACTACAATCTTGTATATGATCAAACAAATCATTTGAATCGTAAGTTAAACATATTATGATTACTGCAATCATTTAAATAAGTACAGTGAACATAATATGGTAAAAAAAAACTTGTAAAAATGTTGACATTGTTGTGGTAAACATGTACATTTATAATTTTTATCTGTGTGTAGAGCCCAGTCTCATCTGCAATGAGAATAACATCAGGGGCTAGATTGTGGTCAAACATAATTTTTTTAATGGCTTCACTGGCTTCACTACATCGTCTCTGGATAATAGTTTCTCTACTGATTATCATATAAGTCTTACACCATACTCCTTTTTAGAGTACACTAGAGACCCGATTTGCGTCTATCCTTTTGGCGTCATTTCGGTTTGCGTCGCCTTTATAAATGTGGTTTAAACCGCTATTCCGATTCCGATTTGCGTCGGCTTTGAAATTTTGTATCAGTCTGCTTTGTGTTGTTTTGCATCTGATTTGTGTCGTGAATATTTTGCCTACTTGCATCTAAAAAGGAAAATTCCCATTTTATTCATACTTAACATATGAGGTTACGTGCTATTATATGTAATTTTTTTTCTCTTTAAATATTTTTTTATTCCTTGTTTAAAAATATATATATTTTCAATTCTTTCTTTATAATAATAACCAATGACCTGCTGAAATAAATATAATCAATCGTAGCATAAAAATATGATTTTGCTTCTTAAATTTTTAAATTTTGGATCCATTCAACAAAATCAATTTCTCAGTTAATGTCAATTAGTCAATTAGTAAAAAAAATCAGTTGGCACATCGAAAAGTATAAATCTAAAAAAACAATTTCTTTATAACAAAATTTAATATTCTATATCTTTCAATATTTTGTTGATCTCAATTCATTTAGCATTTATCACCCCGAAGTAAAATTTACTTTTGTTCAACAATGGCTCGGAATTAGCTGCATCGGTTTTTTAGTTTTGCTGAAATTATGATCAGAGTTTTGTGGTATCTAAAACAGTTCTGTGGAAAATGCCTTCAGATCTTGAATGAAAAAACATAATAATTTTATAACGTAAAATTATAAAGAGGTTTTTACTCGTAATAGTGATTTTTATAAGTGAACTTTACAGTCCACCTATGGTCAGTTAGGGATAGTGTCAAGGCTAGATGATATAAAGATTTCAAATTGTCTGAGGAAGAGCGTTAAAGAGAGTTAAATAAGGTCAAAAATTCACTGAACATTGGTGGCGTCTAATAAAAATAGCATTTAAGCTAGCTTTCAGACATTCTGTGGTTCATTTTAACACCCTTCATTCATAATAAGGTAATTGTTAAAATTTTGTCGTAGAAACATGCGTGTTCGTTTTATAGCAACGCCTTTTTGCCTTTCACTATGACTTGCTTATTTAATTGAACGAATGGTTTGAAAACCATCATCCACACGTATTTTTCTTACGGTGCTTACAATTTTTAGGGGTCATTGTCAGAGAGCCCCGGATTTGATTTTATTGAACTTTTTTTAAATAAAATTTTTTGATTTCTTTGTGATTATGATCTGTGCTTATACGCTTTTGTAACATAATTTACAAACTATCGAACTTTATTTGCTATCATTGAACCCGACAATTTTGGATTTTCAAGGAATGTTGAGCACTCCTACAAACATATTCCGTCTGTATAAATTGTTTGACCAAATAACAGCGGCTAATCACTGGCTAAAACGAAAGTATTGTTGTAATGTGTTTAATAAATAAACAAATGTAGTGGAATTTATTCTTATAACCCACAGTGTACAAAGAATTTTTCTACGGACAATAGAGCAAGTGTGTAAAATTTCTTAGATAAATCAAAAAATTCTTAAGAACAATCATGTAAACATGGTTAGAGAAGACAGTGGTAAAAAACAAAATGAAAATTAAAACAACATAACCTATGGCATACAAAACCAACCATGAATATTAACACTCACGGCATCAACAACCAACGCCTGTCACATTGCTTTTCACAAGCAATCAAAAAAAAAATAAACAACAAAAAATCAGTGAATAGCTAAAAGTGTTACCTTCAACTCTTGGCCAACATTTACCCTGTCTCTTACATGAAACACACAAACTCTTACACTATTATTGTACATCATCATCAAAACCGCTACTGTAACACAAACTTAAGAATTAGCGTGCTGTGCTGTGGTGGCAGTCATTGTCAACGTGGTTTCTTTGTATTCTTCCCTGCCTTTATCTAACTCTCTGTTGTCAGTTTGCCACTACAAAATTACGCTGAATATAAAAAAGTTTATTTGTAAATGTTTTCGTGTGTGTGGGTGTTTGAAAGTGTGTTTGTTGTGAAATGAAAATGTAAATAAAAGTTCGTGTGGCGCACTTTTGCAGTTAAACAAAATTTTTATTTCCTTTTTCTTTAGTGTGTAAATGAGTATTTGTGTGGTTTTTGTATATTTTTGTAACCGCGCTCTTGTATAAGTTTGAGCATATGTTTACCTTTGTTTGACAAATGTTTTGTTAGACAGCTGGTTGTAAAAAAAATACTCTGTGTTTGCATAATACTGGGTTAAAATTGCTATTAAGAGTACGAATGTTTTAACGCAACAATAATTTAATTGCAGATGACAATTTAAATATGTTTTGACAGCAACTTTGGTTTAGTTGTTATTTAATGTTTTTATATATTTTTTTAATTCTGTTAAGGTTATAAAAAGGCTTTATCAAATGCTTATACATATAGGGTTATTAAATTGTTTCTGAAGTTATTTTTATGAATGCATATAAAAAAGTAATTGATACAAATGTTTTACTGAGTTCAACAAAACAAAAGAAGTTCATGATATGTGCGTAAGGTCTTATACAACAATTGGGTAGTTTTACGAGAAACGCTTAAGAGTGCCTAAGGCTTAAAATTTCCAAATTCTAAAAGGAAAGCATTTTTGCAGCACATTTTTACTTGCGATAAAAAATGGTACCCATTACAATAATCCAAAGCGTAAGAATCTGGCCAGCTGAATCGATACTAAAGCCAAATATTTTTGGAGCTAAGGTCATGCTCGGTACTTGGTGGGACCAAATGAATCCTAATGGTCGGACCATCACTATTAAAGTAACATCTACCGAATGCAACTGATTCGTTGAAATACAATTCCAACAATTTATGACAACACACGGCAATACCTGTCAAGAAATATTTAGAATAATATGGCTGGAAAGTTTTGTCTCATCTGTCTTATAGTCCAAATCGTACTGGAAAGTTTTGTCTCATCTGTCTTATAGTCCAAATCTTACTTTACTTACTTTATTTCGTATACGCTTCACTGGGATACGCTTCACTCCAGAATCGGGTATCCGAAATTGACTTGATTTGTTTCTGTTCCCAATTCACATTCCATATGTTGTTCGAAAGACAGCAAAAGATCATAGCTAACAATTAACAATTTATTTATTTATTTTTTTATTTAATTAAGTCTATGGATACAATCCTTACAGACTAAATATAAATTAACAATTCTTCTTAATATAACTGCAATTACACGAGAGAGACCAATTTACTTTTAACACCCTTTAATGCGCATCAAGGTACCAGGGTACCTGTACGTGTTTTATATGAGAAAGCGGCCATTGCAAGTATTCGTATATTATTTAAAGTCGTTAGTAGCTTTGCATGAATAAATAAAAGTCTGTACAATTATAAACAAAAAAAAATTATTATATCTTATTGAGAAACCGGAATATAAAAACCACAAAATTCAATAAGTAATGAAACCAAGGGAGTTTGTACATATTGGTTGACTAATCCGTCGTCAGCAAGTTTCGTCTTTACCAGGAATTTAGCTCCTTTTCTGAGCTTTTTCATCCTCAATATCATCTCTTTCTTCCGAGTCAAACGAATCTTCATTTACGTCTATAATACCTGCATTTTAGTGTCTGAATCTTCCATCTTCTTCATCGCTATCAGAATGGATAAAATCCTTTTCATCACTTTCTAATTCAGTGAGTGCCCCGATAGACTAGGCGATAGAATTCTGGTCTATCAGTCAAAGGGTTGCGGGTAATGAAGTAATGCAAATTATTTGGCTCATGGGAAGAAACTCTAAGCTTAAATAAGATTGTAAACTTCTACTTTATAAATAAATCATATAGCCTATAGGGTGTTATGGAATACAGCTATGGGGAATGGCTCAGCTTCAAATGTAGACAGAATTCAAAGACGTCAAGTTGTTATGAATGGCCACATTCAGCTCTGGTATATAAAAAAATCGAATATTCATTAAGACCTAAACGTGCCTTTGGTAAAAACTGAGGTAAAAAAAAATGCAGAAAAATACTTAAACAAGCTTGAAGTACACATGAAGCTTGCAACATATTAAATAATAGTGGCTTTATTCGACTAAATGAACCGAAGGCAAAAATGAAGAATGCCAACCTAACGTACATAATATCAGCAATAATCAAACAATTTTTGGGCGGCATTGGTTGGATTAATAATTAATATTCATTTCGTTTTTAATGAACATACAATAAATAAATAGAAGTATAAAAAATGTATATCAACACCAATTTGCTTTTCACTACGATTTGGATATTTAAGCATGAAATGTTTTAAAGGCAACTGTATTATTTTTGCATTACTTATACTGGAGTTGTGTAAGGTAGTCTTTAGTAAAACCGGATTTTATATAGCTTTTCAGCGATGCCAAAATATTTTCAATTATTTAAAGACAAATTTTCAGTACTTTAGCCCCAACGTGCACTATTGTACAACAAACACTGCTGAAAATTAGAATTATTTATACATCTAAGAGCATGCTGCATTAAGTCATATAAAAAATCTAAATTTACATTATTTTAATTGGCTAAACTTACATTTTCTAGCGAGTTGATAACACTGTGAAATGCTATAAATTACACAAGCCTAAATTGTTAGGGCGTGGTGTTTAATAAAAAGAATTTAAATATATTTTTTCTTAATATGAATTCAAAGAAAATGTCATACATGAAAAAAGCTGTGGAAGCAAAAAAAATAAAAGACAAAAATAGTTTCAAGTTCATATGGCAAACAAATAAAGGGTGGTTAAATTGTAAGGGCCGATGTTGAATGTGAACCACACCTAAACGCCAAGCTTTTTTCCGAATTTTATTTGACATTTCTCTATTTCAGACTTGCTCAATTTGAACCATGGAGAGATACACAATCCAACAACGTGTTAAAGTTATCCAGACTTATTATGAAAATGGGCGTTCAAGTCCAAATGTGCGTACAATCGTAAAAATCGTAGAAAAATTCGAGCACACCAGGTCTGTAGAAGATGTGAGAACACCAGTGCATGCTCGTACAGCTCGTACTGCAGAAAATATTGCTGCTGTTCGCAATAGTGGGGCTGAAGAGCCGTCCACTTCAACTCGTCGTCGTGCCAAACAATTGCACCTCTCACGCTCGTCGTTGATGAACATTATGCATAAAGACTTGCATTTACACGCTTACAAGGTGCAATTGGCTCAAGAATTAAAGCCTCTTGACCATTCCAAACGTCGTGAATGGGCAGAATGGTGGCAAGAAATGGCAACAGTGGATGATCAATTTTCGAAGAAAATCATCTTCAGTGATGAGGCACATTTTCACCTCAGTGGATTCGTCAATAAACAGAATTGCCGCATTTGTGCGAATGAGAATCCAAGAGTGATTGTCGAAAAACAAATGCACCCACAAAGAGTGACTGTTTGGTGCTGGCGGCATCATCGGGCCGTATTTTTTTCAAAATGAGGCCGGTCAGGCAGTTACTGTGAATGGTGTTCGCTATCGTGAGATGATAACGAACTTTATATAGCTCGAATTGGAAGATATGGATGTGGACGATATGTGGTTTCAGCAGGACGGTGCCACTTGCCACACAGCCAACGAAACAGTAGCTCTTTTGCGCAACAAATTCAATGGCCGTGTTATCTCACGTAATGGCGATTTCAATTGGCCGCCAAGATCATGTGATTTGACACCGTTGGACTTTTTTCTTTGGGGTTATTTGAAAGAAAAGGTGTACGTCGATAAGCCAGCAACAATTCAAGAGCTAAAGGATGAGATAATTCGGCACATTAACGGCATAGAACCTCCATTATGCCTCAGGGTCATCGAAAATTTGGACCATCGGATGGAGGTGTGCCGCCGTGGTCGCGGCGCCTATTTGGCCGATATTTTGATCCATATATAATTGAGTAATACCAATATATCATAATAAAATAAAATAACAATAATTTCTTCAATAGTTTGTGTTTTATTCAAAATCAACATCGGCCCTTGAAATTTAACCACCCGTTATATAGACACACTTAAACAAGAATAAATATAATAAAGCATATATGTATGTATGTGTTCTTGCGAGGATATATAGTAAACTTACATTACAAGTATGTACATGCCCTGTATATTTATATGTATTTACCATTTATATTATATAAATATTTCCTCTTTTGTTTGTCTGTAACTAAGATTTGTATTTATTTTTCTTAGGCATTGTTTTTGTAGTCACTTCTTTTTTCCTTTATTTTCTTTATGTTTATAAAATTTTCTTTTTATTTGTCTTTATACACTTTGCTGTTGTCGATGTTTTTTTCTTTTATTTTTATAAACATTTTGTTTAAGTCTGTTTGTTTTTTTTTTTTATTTATTTTAATGAATTTCTTTATTTCACTTTTGCTAAAATACATATAAATCTACGAATGTTTCCATATATGCGTAAGACGTCTGTATAAGTTTGAGTGTTAAGCAATTTCTTATGGCATTTTTATTATAAATATGAATTATAGCCTTAAATTACCAGCACACAATATTGCACAAAAAAAAATATGTTAAAAAGCTGTTCTTGACATTTGTAAAATATTTATTTTCATGTACGTAAATATGTAAATGATATACAGTGTGAGTTTAAATTGTATAAATGTAAAAATCTAAGATCTTAGGTATAACTTAGAACGGTAAGGTATTAAAGCATTTAATTTATTAGGGGTTTTTCTATTAAATATATATATTCTGTTACTTATATTGCTTTTTTGTTAAAATAAATTTACTCTTTAATTGACAAACAAAAGCTAAATTCCACTTAATGTAAAAATAAATTTAATGCTTAACGATTATTTCAACAATCGCTTTATTTGCTTTAAAATGAATATTTATGAGCAATTTTCAACCACTAGTATTTAAAAGTATTGCATACTTCAATGGATTACACTACGTATACTTAATATTTTTTTTATAAACTGAAATAGATATTAAGTATACGCACACAATTGAGAATTTACTGTAAGTCAGTTAAAAATAAAATATATTTAAATACATAATAACGCAGAAGTAAACATAAAATAATGTTCACAAAAAATTCGGCTGAACTGAAAAAGTTATCTTGAAAATCCTTCGGGATTTGTGATTACAATAAGTACTAAAATTTATATTTTATATTCATAAACAAATGAAGCAAAAGTTGTATTTAACGAAACCAGGAACTTACAATGAAAATTTAGGTGTTTTGACAAGACAAAACAGTTAGCGGAACCAAAATTGTATGATTCAGGGAACGAGCTGATAAAAAATTTGTGTACTGGTAGGCTAGTTGGTAGTCAGTTGTTTAAGAGTTAGAGTTTTCTATCCAGATGGAGTCAGAGTGTTTATATAGCACTTAAATGGAACTGTCGTTTCTATTTAAAGATGGTATTTCCAGATAATTTGCATGAAGTAATTTGTTCACTGGATGAAGCTGATCATATTAGAAACAACAAAACAAACAAAATGCCTGTTTTTTCCATATTTTGTGTTGTATTTGTTGTCGATTTGCACTAACCTTGCATAGTTACACCATGGTATTAGTTTTATTTTTATTAAATAAAAAGTGTACTCATTTATGATCCACACTGTATACAGTCTTATTAATTTAGACATTTTTTAATTTTAAATAAAACACTTATGACCTTAATTATAAAACTTACAACAGGTTTATAAGAGATTTATAAAGCAAATTTCCATACAAAAGGTTTTAAAGCAAATTTTGTATGGAAATTTGCTTTATAAACCTGTTATAAACCTGTTGTAAGTTTTTACGAATAAGGGGGTAAAACATAACTGGATGTTGGCATCATTATTGTTGTCTGAAAGAACAATCTGTGACAGTTACTTTTTAAAAATATTTCCATTCAAATATTAGTTGCTAATCCGCTGTTGGTTGTACATGCGGAAATTCAAATTTTCGATTATTCTTTTCAGCATTTCTACCAGTACCTTGCAATATACGACCACTAACCTACTACCGGCAAAATTTGTCGTAATTGATCCGTTTTAAATCTAATTAAACTAATTCATCTTGCATTACTTTCTTACACTTAAGGTACGATCACACTTGGAAAATATTAGCCGAAAAAGACGTAACCACAAATATTTAGTTTTATTTTATTTGATGCTGTCTGATCTTACAAAACTCCTGTAAGAGTAAACAACGTCAAACAAATTTGTGCTTAAATTAGTGGTTATGCTATGATGAGTAAATAATTTCCAAATGTACTTTAGTATTGTATTAATTGCTGCAGATACTTTTTCTTATTTAAATAATAATATGAGACTTAATTTCTTTGTCCTTTTGAATTTAGCATTTAAATTGATTTTGATAAATCTTTAATTAATAAGCACTTTATTATTCAAATTTAATTTTAATTAATTTTAGTTTAGATTTGTATTTAAAGCGTATGTAAAAAACATAAAATTTTTATTCAACAGCTTATAATAAAACCACTAAATTCTTGATTTATTAAAACTACCTATAAAATATTTATTACCCTTAACCACAACAAATGTTACTCCAAAGAGGAAATTCTGAGTATATAAATATATATTAGAGTGACTGCTATTAGATGGACTTGCTTATATGTGTCTTTTAAATCAAACTTAACACCCTTCAAAAACCAATAAATTTTTATACTAAAATTGTATGTGTTTTTTTCGTTATAAATCTCAAAGAAACTGAAAACACCTGACAATTTTGGTTTTTAACTGTTGCTGAAATTCATTAAAATATTCCTGCACAAGAATCTTCAAACTAACTTTTATTGGCGGCATATAAACTGCTCTACCCTACTGTATGCAAAAACACACAATTTGAAAATAATTAATTAGAAGTAAATTTCATTAGAAATACCGCAAATAAATTCTCAAATATCTTCTTTAATAATTTATATTTAATTATAATCTGTTTAGATTGTTTTTTTTTAATTTTTGGATCAAGGTTTTTTGTGTGTTTGCTGTAAATGGCAGAAATACTTTAAATATATTTTAAATTGTTTCAAGCCAAATTGTAATAAAGTTTTTAGAAATTTTTCAACACCATGGTAATTTTTTGTACTTAATTTGAAACTTTTTACCGGCACGAGCGAGACAATACAATAACGAACTAATCCCATAATTTAAGCCCTTTTTTGTTATGAATACAGTATATAATTAATTATTTGGTTTTATACCTTTAGGGCTTTAACAAACAGCAAGAATAACACAAAAATAAAAAAGGACAAATTAAACTTAAGCTACAGTCTCTTAATTAATAGAAAATTATAATTCAAAAACTCCTTAATGAATGAATGGGAATATTATAATTGCACTAATAAAGTGATAGATACACTCACTTCCTTTGTAACCTTATGAATCCTCTTACTTTGCTGCTTTTAACATGACAGTCTATATTGATTGTAAAGTTATTTATATTTGTTCTTTAAGCCCCTTATTATTCATATTAAATGAAGCAAATTAATAAAGTAATCCCTACTGAGCAAGTCACTAATTTAAGCAAAAACAATAATACCCTACACCTAGTATATCAATAAAACAGTTTTTCAGATATGGGCGCCATATAGGAGATATTACATATTATGGACCGATCATCCAAGAATTTAGTGCCATGACTTCCGTGAATATAAACTTGATCTCGATATAAGTACGTTTAAAAGATTTATGGAGGTTAAAGTAAATTACGGAGAGGGTCTTATATGGGAGTTTCGAATAATTATGGACCGATCGTCATAAAATTCTACCATATTATATGTATATGTACGAAACATATTTGTGTTCAATATTATTTGGATACCTAAATTTGTAAGAGAGTTATGCTCTTTTAAGTGATTTTCGGAAGTGGGCTTTATATGGGAGCCACGACTAATTATGGACCGATCTTCACGAAGTTTGTAGATGTAATTTATCTTAATTTATTACTCATTTGTGGTGAAATTTGTTTGGATACTTGCATAAATAAAAGATATATGAACGGTATACCCCAATTTCGGGAGGACATTTGTATGGGGGCCAGGTAAAATAATGGATCGATTTCCACCAGTTTCAATCCCATCCATCCTTGGGCTGAAGAAATATCACGTACTAAATTTTATCGAAATATTTTCAAAATTGCGACCTGCACTCTGCGCACAAGCTTTACATAGACAGCCAGCCAGCCAGACGGACGGACGGACATGGGTAAATCGACTCAGGAAGTGATTCTAAGCCGATCGGTATAATTTAAAGTGGGTGTTGGGGCAATATTTATGGGCGTTACAAACATCAGCACAAATCCAATATACCCCCCCTTACTATTGTAGTGTAGGTTATAATAATTAAAAGCATAAAGCTTTCTAAGTAGACTATATATTCAATATGGTTTTAAAGGATTTACTTTGAATTTAAATTTACACGAAATTTTTAATTGTTAAGAAGATGTGACATGAAAACTATATTTAATGTGAAAGTGATTAAAAATTGTCACTATGAGAACAGACCAAACTGCCTGTAACCATAAGCCACTGTGAGAATAGGCAACCAAATTAATTTTTTAGCTTCCCATAATTCTAATTTTAATGCATTCTTTTTTAGTTAATAGTTAAATGAAGTATTAAAAAACTATCAGAAATTACAACTGTTGTTTTAGATATTTAATAAGTCTTTTACTTATATGAACAATTTATAGATTTATATACAATAAATTAATTAAAACGTTTAACTGGTGTTTAAACAATATGTCATGAAATGTGTTTTCGTGTATTTTTAAAATGGCAAAATAATTTATGCAAAAACGTGCATTACTAAGTAATGAATTGAAATAGTAATTTTCTAACACTTTTCAAATATCGGGGTTTTCAATAAGCTCGCTACAAAAGTTTTTTTTAATAAAACAAAAACGCTTTTGGATATCAATGAAATTCTTTATTCCTATAAAAGTACGTTCGATGCCATTATGTATGGAACTCGATTTCTTTTGCAAGGCCACCACGAGCACGCTTGCAGAAGTCCAGACACGCTGAACTAACTTTTCGACGGTTTTCAAGTATAAATCGACCAATACTTCTGCAATTTCACGTTCGATATTCGTGCGAAGTTTATCAATCGTCGCTGGCTTGTTGGCATGGATCATAGACTTGACGTAGCCCCACAGGAAATAGTCTAGCGGCGTCAAATCACACGACCGAGGCGGCCAATCTACTGTACCATTTCGTGAGATAACACGTTCTCCAAACTTGGTTCCCAATACATTGATTGTGACATTCGCTATGTGGCTTGTGGCGTTGTTCTGTTGGAACCACATGTTCTTCAAGTCCATATTATCCAATTGGGGACAAAAATATTCTATTAAAAAATATTCTGTTATCATTGAACGGTAGCGATTCCCATTCAGAGTAACGTGCCGGTCTTAATCATCACGGAAGAAGTACCCGCAATATTTTCGGGATGCAATGATGAGTGATGGAGGACGTGTAAATTGCTGTCTGACCAATAATGCATATTTTGCTTATTGACGAAGCCATTCAGCCACAAATGAGCCTCATCACTGAAGATGATTTTTCGATGAAAATCCTAATCATTTTCCAGTTGTTGCTCAGCCCAATTCACGAACATACGACGCTTCTGGTGGTCACGCGGCTTCAGGTCTTTGATCTTGTAAGGATGTAGGTCAAGATCTTTTCGCAAAATTCGCCACAACGACGTCACAGAGATGTCCAACGCTTGAGAACGATGTGTGAGAGACACACTTGGGCTTTCTTAAATTGAAGCCTCAGCGGCAGCAATATTTTCGACATTACAGACACTTCTTTGTGTCACTGGCACGGGAACATTTTGTGGACTCGAATTTTTCTACTAGACGCTCAATTGTTGATCTGGTAGGATGATTATGACGACCATAAATTTGACGTAGCGCTCTTAACGTTGAGGCCACTGACTCCGATAGTGAATTTTAATTATTTCGACTCGCTGTTGGCTCGTATATCTTTCCATCATGAAATGGCAAACTTTACTGAAGAGAAATGTCAAAAGAGCGGTAAAAAATATGGCGTATTTTGCTGTCCCTATCGGTCTACTTTTGTATCGTCTCTGTTGAAAAACGCTTTACTTACCACAATCGTTTTTAAATCATTAATCATTCATATGTCATTAATTTTTTAACAGAAAAACTATTCAAGCAACAACTTATAGCACATATATAGCAAATAATAAAGAAATACTATTCGACTACTTCTAAGTAATACATGCTGTGTATAGTCATTGAAACTTGGTGTTTACAGAGAGAAATCTAAGAACGCTACTATGTCTCTTGGGTGATATTAAAGTGATGACAAATTTGTTATGTCATTTAAAAATAATATGGAAAATTTCAACACATTACCAAGTGCTTGGTGTTTAGTTACAATATATATGCAAAAATGCTTAAAAAATTTGCTATCTTAATAATATGACCTTTAAATCTAGCATTTTGTTATAAGAATTAATGGTATTCAAAGTAAACATGCATATTCCAAAATTGTTAACATTTGCTATTTATGTGTTTGTTTGTCAAATTAAGTGAAACCACATTAGCTTTAGTTGTATGGCCAATATATGTATATTAAAGCTTTTGAACAAACTCTATGTCTATTTAACAAAATTCATAATATATTGGCCTGTACTCAAGCCAACACATATATATATATATATATGTAATTGTATTGCAAACTTTCCAGCACATGAGCATTAGGCTGGGCTTGTTTTTATGGTGCCTAAAAAATATATTTCATTTTTATTATAACTCAAAATATTTGGAAAAATCTTTGAGTTTCTTTGTAAATAGTTAAAATTGTATTTTTATTTTATTTATAAGGTCCGGTCTAATAAACACACATACAAGGGAAAACTAAAATATTAATATTTGTTGTAGAGCATGTGTAAGTGTTGAGACGAATTTATGTGCTGCTGAATGTCTGTCTGCTAGTGTGAGTGTAAAAGTGTAAATACCATTTTGATTTATTGTAACCATAAAGAATCATAAATTATTGTTATTGTTTGTTAAGCAAATCACAGAGTTCTAATAATTTAACATTAATAAATATATGCAAGTCGAAATTTACAGTGAGGGGTAATTTAACTAATATAAAAATTGAAATTTAGTATTAAACAAATTTAAAAGCAATAAAATATCGCTATAATATATTCGTAATAACCCTTGAATTAAATTGGTGTGGACATGTTGTCTCTTTTCCTTCCTTCTACGTTGCTTAAATTACTCATAAACTAGTATTTTTTTTATTATTTTTAAAACAACACTCTTGTTTTTTTTCTCTGTGTATGCCCATTTGTCTACACATATTATTATCTAGTATAGACAAAAACTTACAAATGTGCTTAATTGTGTTGACTTTGTAGTTCCCCTAGTAAAATACTTATACACGAACAACTTAATCACAACATAATCAACAGCTGCCTTAGATATAATCGTTACAAATAACAATTAGAATACATTGTATACAAAAGTACATAATTACTATACACCATATTGCTACCCACCCACTTTCCCCATCACTTATAACTTGGCTTTCTATCATACATATAAAAACCTATAAAGTATCTATCAAGTACAAATAACATTGATAGAATTTAATTTATTTCAAAAATAAATACAAATACAACCACCCTTACATTTATTTATATTTGTAAGTAAAAATTCGAACAGTAATAGAAATACGAGTAGAAATATAAATAGAGTAATGCTCATCGTACTTACACATGAGTAAACACACATTACACTACATTGATTATTTAAGTGCTTGTTCTCATTTACTTTTGCTTTTAGTTTTAGTTGGGTATTTGTTATCTATCGTTTTCCCCTCTGCATTTTCTCACACTTTCAGAAGTATGCAACAGTTTTTATAATGTAATATTAATGAAGCATCTTTTGTGGGGAATCTTTTTTTTTACTTTGTATGTTTTCTTTTATATGTTTTTAATAGATTTCGGTTTTATTTCTTATTTTCCTTCTTTGGTTGCATTGTTTTAGCTGTACTACACTCAAAGGTACTTTATGTTTTTGGAGATAACGTGCAAAAACACTTTCCGTACGACTACAAAAGTTTTTTGTATTTATAGATGTAAATAAATAAATAATTACTTTTTGATAAGGATAAATATACTTCCTTCAAAGAGTAGTAGCGGTGATTTTATTTAGTTGCAGGAGCTTAAGGCGTAGTAAATCATTTTCCGGCAAGAATTTTGTTATTCAAAGCCAAACCAAAAAAAAAAATAATACTTTATATGAAAATCATATAAATGTTTAATGTATTGGAAAGAGTAAGATTTGACAATTATTAATGAAAAATTATATCGCACAGATAGATGTCCATTACGATGGCGTATAAAAATGTCGATACTTTTATCAAAATGTAAAAGCATATTTTAGCAAAACGATGGGTCTATTTCGTTTTCGATTGACTCTGTATTGACTCTGTCTTTAACCTAGCCTCACAAAAAATGCTGAAGGATCAATTAACAGAAAATTAATTGCAAAATTCAAAAATTGGATTTACAATAAATTCATTATTTCGAAGGCTGTGTGACATATGGAAAATTCAGTGATTCTGTAGTGATTTGCAAAAGAAAATAATTTCATTGTTATAAATTTTCAAAGAATTTATGATATTCTTATAAGCTAGTTGGTAAACAAAGTTATAGTTGAAAACTGAGAACGAATATAACTAAAAAATTCTAAAGATATTGAGAGTAAGTAGCAATATGTAGATGCGAGATAACAACTATATAAAACACTGGATGGTCTAAATGAGTTGAAGGCCAGTCCTATACACACGTGTATAGGAACAAAATTCTGTCTGCGCGACGTTGACACACGTATACTATAACCTGTTTCGCTGTCTAATCTCGCTGAACATTTTTTTGTGTACACTCAAAGTAAAACGTAAATCATAACCTACACGAAACAGGTTATAGTATACGTGTGTCTGCATTAAATGAATATTGTTTTTGTTATTATTATTATTTGAGTGTACAATTATTTGCGGTCGTTTGTTTTTTTGCTGCTTCCAACACTAGCACATATGACTGAGTATGTGTGTGGACATAACTGGTCTAAATCGAAGCATATTTATATAATTTATACTTTACTTACTACGTTTGGTAATCATGTGCGCAACTGTCTTATTAATCACAATCGATCGATGTTTGGTAGCTTCTAGAATCTATATCTTCCTCAAAAATCACCAAATTCCCTAAAATTGTAGTATTCATGAAGTTCGGTGCAAATCGACAAAATAACACATTAGGCAACATTGAAATATTGCTAAAGATGGCAAATCGTTAATAAGAAATATTCAGCTTGGAAGGCTTTCTTCAAAATGTTCTTTTTAAACAATTTATATTAACAACTGTACCGTATTGTTGCCACTACGAAACTTTAATAATAAAGTCATGTTAATCAGTCACCGCGTTACCTTAAGGACATAAGAAATGTCTTGCATACGTGGTGCATCATTCAGTAAGTTTAAGTGAATTTAGGTTAAAGGCTCTTCTTAAAGGATGTAGATTCTTAACAACCTAAGGTTATATATTCCATATCTGTTATGTCTTAAAATCACACGCTGTCTATTTGTTATTTAGGAGAACGTATAAGTAGTTTAGGCCCTCTTGAAGGCCTGCAGCCAGCAGCTAACTGACTGTTTGCAGTTTAAAAGAAAACATCTTAAAATATTTTACTGAAATACGTGAACATGATGAAACGCCTCATTAATGTTAACGGCTCTTCAGCCATTCTTCTTTTAGGATGAACACTACCAGACCTCTCGCTGCAGCTTCGGTGACATATTATTCCAGTCCCTCAGAGATGAGATGATGAGTCTTTGTAGGATTGAGGACTTTCGGCCATGTAACCGTTTGCAAAAAACTTTTAGGTTATTGCACTTGAACTAATTGACGACTACGACTTTGAGTTATTGTGTTTCATAAGTATTTTTTTTATTGTATTTTAATGGTGTATTTTATTTTTGTCCCACTGTGAAGTTTTACACTTTTACTGATTTTAAAGACTTGAAAATATTTGAAAACAAGATGGATTATAAACTTAGCAGAATTATTGAGTGATCTAATAATAACTTTCGGTAATGCTTCTAATTAACAAACGACTGGGAATTGTATTCCTTTAACTAGTCAAATGTCGAATGAAATTTTTAAGGAACGTTACACAGTTTTCTCGCACTTAGAATCAAACCGGTAATTAGGTGTCACTGTGTTGAACACTTGAGACGTTTTTCTGTGAATAAGTAATACTGAGTATTATTTGATTTTAAGTGATTATTAATAAATCGATCATTAAAAAAGTAGAAGGGGTGATAATAAATCTAGAGAACTGCACAGTTTAATATAACCTTATAGTGTTCTCACGAAGCAAAATTAAAATTAAACGATAAAATTTCTTGTTGAAACCACATGCCAACTAAATCTAGCTCTTCCATTTTGGGCGAAAAATCGTTGCACGGTAGCGCTCGCCTTTCACAGTAATGTTACTGCCTTCTTTACCTTTGAAAAGCTACAATAAAATGATGCAAGCGGACCATAATCCACAACAAACAGTGCATTTGTCGGGCTGCATAGGTAGTTTTTGCAATGCTTCTGGCTGCTCTTTACACCAAATATGATAATTTTGCTTGTTCACGTAGCTATTCAACCAGAAATGAGTTTCGTCGCTTAACACAATTTTTTGATAAAAAGGTGGATCTGCATCTAAATATAATTTGATAATAAAATGCAATAATTTGCAAGCGTTGTTAGTTTGTCGATTAATGGTTAAATTGTTGAGCAAACTGAACATGTTTCACAGTAACATGTTGAACGAAAACAGCTGAGCTGCTAAAAAGAAAGTTGCTAAAAAAATCATCATTAAAAGTACTATGCAACTATTTTTATGCGGTATAACGATCATCGGCACTGTTCGTAGAGAAAAGCCATTAGGTCTTAACTAAAAGTTTATGTTCAGCTTTGATTGATACATGAAATGTGTCTTAGGGAAATTGACAGTATTTGAATTAAACTTTGACGATCAGATGTATGTAGAGATAAATTTTCTAACTCCTGCAAATGTCTTCCAGTTAAATGCACATTTTTTCAAGAAGTAACAGATATTGTGAAAATTATTGGTTATTACAAAAAAAAAACATGGGCACAAAATCTATAGGATTTTTTATAAAACTACTAGAAATCTTATTTATTTTTTTTACAGCTTTTACATAATTTTCGTGTCTCATAACTTAAAGTTTTCAATAGTTTTGCAAATTTTAATGCTCTCCTTCTTCTCCTTCATTAATGGCAAGTCATCATGCATTTTTTATTGATTCGTCTGCAACATTCAAAACAAGTACGTGTCTTTTACACTTCACTACATCTTAAATTGATTTCGTAGTGTCATTTCTCTTTTTCACACTCTACTGCCACACTCTGTTTTTTCATTTTTTTCACTCTTCTTTATATACATATCCAGCTGTACCTTTTACCTTAGTTAATTTTACCATAGTTAATTCATTTTTTAACTTGTATATTGCCATGAGTTGAAGATACATACAAACATACATGTTGACAATCTTAAATAATATTCTACTTTGTACTTTATTCCCAATAAAACATTAAATAATTCCCCATGTTCGATGAGCTTTTACTTTTCAGTATTTTTCTTTTTCAACTTAAATTATTTTTAAAATCAATAAAACAATTTTATTACTTTTTCTTTTTTTCTCTAAACATTGCCTTTTTTCGTTGTTGTTGTTGTTGTTTTTTTTTTTTTTTTTTTTTTCTTTTTTGTTGTCTTGGCAAAGTCTTTACATATTGAAAGTGACATTAAAATAAGTTTCAAATGAGCTTAACTAATTCATGAATACCAAGCTTTGAGGGGAAAGAAAACTTCTTCGTGGCTCTATTTTTCGTATATAATAAGGGGAACGATGGTAGAGAACCTCATCATTGTGGCGAATGAGGCAGCTATTGATGTTGCTATAGCTGTTCTTTTGATACTTCTACCCTGGCAAAGCCAAGATGTTGCAAGTGTTATATTTAATATGGGGAAGATTTGCTGAATGAAGTAATTGGTGTTTAAAAAAAAATTATGTTTATTTTTATATTTAACATAAATCCTCAACAACATATAATTCAGTTTTAATTATGGTTAGAGAAAATAGGTGGTGAATATTTCAAGCACGCAAAGTATAAAGTTTTGGTCTATTGTCTTTAAATTCGTTTAATTTCTTACAAGTCGTCAGACTTTTATTTCTATATTTGATTTAGTTAGGAAATCTATGGCTATACTTCCCGGCATTCTTCAATTTCTAATAAATGTAAATATTTTACATCTAGCCTGTATGTGCAGTGGTAGACAAGGAATTTTTATTGTCACTTGTTAGCAATATGTCTGCTCAATATGTGAGTATTTTATGGTTTACTACAATAAATGCATGAGTAACTTTGATATAAATACTTATGTATGTGTATATGTGTGCAATGAAACACATACACAAATGCAGTGTCATTGAAAATTGTTTTAGCAATAAACCCTATTTTTAAAAGTGATAATTACTTTTCACAAGTTCGACTCTTAAATATGTAAAAATTAATAAAAACCTAAGTAATAGATTTTACAATATTCAGAGAAACTGACATTTATAACCGTGCACTAAAACCCTGACCTTTGCATCCCCAACACTAAAGATAATGATGTTTTTTTAGCTGCTGCCACCCCCAACTGACCATCAGATCATATTCAATAAATTTAAATCTCAGATGTTAATGTTAAACTTACTATTTAAATAAATAAAACCTGGATTTTATTTTGAAATATTTGTACAATAGAGATTTTTTCAAAGTATTGGGCATTGTTAGCTATGACCTTTTCCCACCTTTCTAACAACATAGTGTGGTGTCAGTGCAAAATGAACTGTCCACCTTTTGAGGCTTACAATGAATCAAGCTAATTTCGGACACCCTGCTCAGAACTAAAATGTATCTTATAGAGAGCGTTCTATATTGAACGTAACAAAGAGCAGCCCAGTAAAAAAATTCGTGTTTTTTGAAGCACTTAAGAGAAAAATCGCATAATTGAGCGCTTCAATAAAAGCGCTTTTTTGAAGCAGTAAATGCTTGCGAATAAAATATACAAAAAATATGTTTTTTTTTTTTAGTGCTGGCACCGAAGAAGGTTTTAAAGCGAAAAAATAAAAATTAAATTATAGTCAACAGATTTACGTATGACAACGAAAGTCAATTATAAATCGAATATCGCGCTTCTCAGTTACTATGAATTTTTCTTAAGCAAAAACATTCAGATATAATTTGTTCTTTGATTGGTGTGCGCGACGTAAAACACTTTAGGAAAGTGCTTTATTTGCATGTTTTATTAGGCTAAAAGAAGCGCTTATCGTCAGCAGAAAGTAGCCTTCCAAACCGGGAACACCTCATACAAAAATAATACATCCCATCAGCAGGTTTGAAGCGATTTGAGGTATGAATTCATACATAAAACCTGCTCCTTATGGTGCACATTTTTTACTGGGTAGATGGATGGGGCAACTTTTTATGTAGTTTTTTATCAAGTTTTGCATATTACATTTTCATGTCTGGCCGCATATTATGGGCGTTTTTCGGCCAATGTTTGCTTTATGAAAACCAGTTACTTTCAGTACAGGTTCCCTGTGTTACCCTGACTAGATTTGAGCAGCTCGTAATAGACAGGACGTTTTTGGTCCCCTTAAATACATAACATTAACTTAATGTCATGGATATTTGGCTTTGGTGTCATTCGCTTAGTTTGCCGGACATAAGATCTTATACACTTTGGTGATGGGTCCAATTTTTAACGCAAACAATGATTCGGTACAAAAATGATTTCTTTTTATAGCGTTGAAATCGTCCTTCAAGCTCTCTTGACTTTAATTCCTATGGCACACAATTTGTTGTGAAAACCTTTTTGGTCCCGCCAAATACATAGCAATACATTGCTTTAACGGCATATGGCTTTAGTGTCATTTGGTTGGTTAGCCGGACACACGATTTCTTACACTTCGGGTTATCGTAATGGATGCAATTTTTTGCCATTTTACACAATAGTTAAAATATTCAATAAACGACAGATATGTTCTCTCTAAAACAACATATAAGTTATTAAAAGCACAAACCGCGTTATGTATCCCGCATTTGTAAATTATACACTCAACGTTCATATGAAAATAGAATGCAAAAATTTCAAAATATGTCTGATTTTACGCTCTAATAAAGATTTGATATTATGTTCTCAAGAAAACTAGAAAACAACAAATGTAAGGGTCCATTCTTTATATATTTTAATTCATGTAGACCTTTTTTTGCTTTCAAATAAAGTACTTAAGATAGAATAGAATTCGGAATCTTTAATATTGCTCCAAAGACATTTAACTTTTAAAAATGATTAATTAATATCAATACGCTGGCCAAGACCACTACGTACATAATCATTGACAACGATAAGATCAGATTTTCAAGGAACATTGTCATTTGCAATAGCTCCGTCCTCCAGCAAATATAATCCGATTTATGTTTTTTCTAACAAAATAGAAAAAGAATAAAGCTTTTTTAAAGATTGTGTTGTGCTGCCGGATTTAACAGGAATAATGCTTTCAAACGTATAAAAACACTTTTCTTTTGTGATATTTAAATGCGTTCTGTTTTATCGAACTCTGAAGTAAATTCTCACAAAATTATTTTACTATTATTTTAGTTTATATTTATTATACCCTACACCACCATAGCATATTGGATTTGTGCTAATGTTTTCAAATTATATTAAAAATTATACCGATCGTCTCATAATCACCTCCTGAACCGATTCAACAGTGTTCATCAGTCTGGCTGGCTGTCCAATTTTTAAGCTATTTCGATTAAATTTGCCACAAGAACGGTTGGAATTGATCTGTCTATTGTTTCACCTAGACCCATACGAAATAGTGGTTTCATAGATGTTTGATATATCCACACAAATTTCGTCAACACTAAGTTTTACATGAAACGTAATCTTATCTATAAATTTTGCGCAGATGAGTCCATAATTAACCATAGTTCCCATATAATTCCACTTTCGAAAATCACTTTAAAGAGTATAACTTTCTTAAACTATCTTGATATCCAAATAATATTCAAAACAAATATGTTTCATAAATAAACACATCATTCGGCCGAATTTTATGATGACCACTCCATAATTAGTCATAGCTGTCATATAAAATCACTTCCTGAATTCAAAATTCAATAAGTTTCATATATTTTTAGACATAAATAAGGACGAATAATTTTTCAAGAATCGGTCCATAATTAGTCAAAGCTAACATATAAAAACCACTTCTGAAAATCCCCTTGACATGCATAAAGCTTTTAAGCAGACTTTATATTAACCGCGCTATATCGTTACCAAATATTGATGCTGAGAATTTATTTGTAAGTTTAAAAAAACTTAAAATTTCATATAATTATGGTCCTGATGGTGTTCCTGGCAGTATTACACACAATTGTACTCAATCCTTGGTATATACATTATTTATTTTGTTCAACACATCCATTAAATATGGTTATTTTCCGAGAATTTGGAGGTTTTCATTCATAATCCCATTATTTAAATCTGGTAATAGGTCTGAGGTCTCAAATTACAGAGGTATTGCTAAGCTTAGTGTAATATCTAAGATTTTTGAACACTTTACCACTGATTACATGTGTCATCAATTATCATCAATTCTGTCATCTTCTCAACATGGATTTCGGAAAGGTTGCTTTACCATATCAAATGTCCTTCAGCTTACTACCCACGTTAACCAAGGCTTTGTACAAGGAAAACAAACTGAAAACGTATATGCTGACTTTAGTTAAGCTTTTGTTAAAGTAAATCACAGACTTCTTCTTATTAAACTAAATCTTCTTGGTTTTACATTTCACAAACTGGATAAAATCTTATCTTTTGGATAGAACTAAATGCGCAAATTTTAATAATAAATACTCTAAAAATATTTTGGTTACTTTTGGTGTTCCTCAAGGCAGCCACCTTGGTCCAATTATTTTTTTCTTGTTCATCAACGACCTCCCAAATGTTATAAATTTTTGTAACATTCTAATGTATGCGATGTTAAAATAATTTTGAGCTTTTCTAAATTTTTGGATCATATATATCTCCAATCCGATCTCAGCAATTTCTTTTTATGGTGCAGTCTCAACTTAATGGAATTAAATTTAAAAAAATGTAAACTTATGCGTTTTTCAAGAAGTAATTCTATTCCTGCTAATTATACTTTGGCAGTAAGACCTATATTGGAATATGGCTCCATTATCTGGGAACCTTATTATAATATTCATATTCAGCGTATAGAGTCTGTACAGAAACAATTCTTACTCTTTTGTCTACGTGGGTTACCTGATATTAACCTTTCATCATACATCGATAGACTTAAATTGATTAAATTACCAACTCTATCTAGTAGAAGGACTGTGCTTAATGTAACATTTATGATCAATATAATTAATGGAGAAGTCTGCTCCGAGTTCCTTGTAAATAATGTTACTTTTCTCAAACATGTTTGAACTAATTATGCCACAGCTGACCCATTAAGAAGATTATATTGTGAATTTAACAATCTATATGAAATTATTGATTTTTCTCTTTCAACTAAAATAAGTAGTTTATTAAATAATTAATCTTTTGTAAATTAATTGTAATTTTCAATATACTTGTTTTTATAGTCCGTAAGGATTTAATCCATTGACTTAATAATTAAATAAATAAATAAAAATAAATAAATAAAAAACCTGCAGTCATGTCACCACATTTTTAAAAGATTGGTCCAAATTAGGTCATAGCTTCCTAATAGCCTTCGTTTGTGAAAAAGGGGTTTGCACATATAAATGGTGTAGGGTATTGTATGGTTAGCTAGCCAACTACACTTTTTTACTTATTTAAATTACTCAAGTGCGTTTAGTTCAATAACAAAATTTTGATGTTAATGAACAATGAATACAACTTTTTTCAGTTGTTTATTAAGTTATGTCTCCCACTGTAAATCAATACACCTTAAAAGTATGCTTGTTTGTTTTCATACGACAGCATGAGCAGCATTGTCGTTATATTTTATAAGAAAAGTGTACAACAACCAACAACAAATATAGACAGTTTAAGTGTTATTTTAGACTTTCTCCTTTTTTATTTCTTTTACATTATTTCTTATTTTATACTTCTTTTGATTTAGTATAAGTATATTTCTTTATAGTTGTTGTAGTTGCTATAAATGTAACATATACTTAAGGCAATAACAAGAATACATAGAATACATGTGACAGTGTGCATTTAAGCTTATATATACATAGAAGAGTATATTAGAGGCTGTCTGGCTTTGTCTGAACTTTTTTGCAACAACATTCAATCACTGCTTTAATGTATGTTTGAACAATTGAAAAGAGTTTCAATTTTGTTACTGTAATGATAAAATCAATTTGTGTGGATAATCGAAAATATCATATATGTATTAATATGTGTATACGAGGTCTGATGAAAAAATAACCATTATTTTGGATTTTTTCAAAAAGTATTTATTTATTCATCAATTCCTACCTTGTCCCCTTCAAAGTAATCCCCCTTAGATATAATACACTTATGCTAGCGTTTTTTTTAATCCTCGTAATGCTTTTTGGTATCGCCAACAGCTCCTCTTTCGATTTTTCTTTTATCTCCTCAATCGTAGCAAAACGCTTTCCTTTCATCGGTGTCTTCAGTTTTGGGAAGAGGAAAAAGTCGGCGGGGGCCAAGTCCGGTGAATACGGTTGTTTAGACATGATAACGGTTTTATTTTTGGCCAAAAACTCACGCAGAAGCATCGATGTGTGAGCTGGTGCGTTATCATGGTGCAAAATCCATGATTGGTTTTTCCACAATTCTGTGCGTTTCTGACGAATTGCATCACGCATAACTTCAAGGTAGTATTCCTTATTGACCTTGCGACCTTGTGGCAAGAATTCATGATGCAGCATGCCATTGCAGTCGAAAAAAACAGTGAGCAAAACCGAACTTAACGTGATTTTTTCAGTCTTGGCTCTTCTGGACGTTTCATTGGGATGATTGGGCTTTGGTTTCAATGTCATAGCCATACACCCATGATTCGTCGCCAGTTATGACCTTTTTGAGGAAATTTAGCAGTTTTGGAAAAATCTTCGCTGCCGCACGTGTCATGCCTAAAACATCCGTAAAAATTGCTTGCCATGAGCCGACCATGTCAACATCAACCTCTCAACCTCTCTGATAGTGAGCCGACGATTATCCAAACTCTTTTTTTTCACTGCTTCAATGTTTTCATCGGTCGTTGACGTGCTCGGGCGACCAGGACGAGCATCGTCATTAAGATCTTCTCGGCTTTTCTTGAACCAGTTATAACACAATTGAACCTGTGTTCTGCTCAGAGTAGACTCGCCAAACGCCACAGTCAACATTTCAAATGTCCCTGCGCATTTAGTTTCATTTTTTACACAAAACTTATTACAGTTTCTTTGATCCATTTTTTTCGAATAGCAAAAAATCGAAAAACCCGACTAGCCTTTTTATATGTCAAAAACAAACTGACAATACAAAATGGCTGTTATTACCAACATATATAACAGACATGTGTACCAACATAAAAGAAAAAAAAACGCGAAAATCGAATATCCGTAATTCACGAAATATGAAAATAGCGGTTATTTTTTGATCAGACCTCGTATATATTCATAAATGTAACTACTTTAAATCTGTAATACTTTTACAAATGTATTTTTTTTATTTATATTTTCTTTACGCTGTGATTTATTATTTTATATTTCCTTAAGTTCTTTTTGTTGTCTTTATGTTGTTACTGTGTCTTTTATCTGGAGATTACTTTACGTGTTGTGTTGTATGATTTTCTTCTTAAGCTTCATACATAAATCAACATAATTTATAATTGTTTTAAATTGAAGTTTTTTTAAATTAAATTTGTTTGTAGTTTAAAGAATAACAATTTATTAATTTAAGGGATAAAAATGTTTTAAAGAAATTAAAAAATTGTGTAAGATAATTGATATTTAAATTGAATTAATAGAAGAGAGTATTTCATAATAAATTTAATTCTAAAAAATAAAGTTAGTAAGTAATAGCGAGCATATACAACCAGCTGGTTTTTCTGGAAAAATTATTTTTTGTTTAGACAATATAAAGTTCTTCTGTGTTCTTAAGTACAAACTTCTTAAACTTTCTTCAATTAAAACCTAAATTCCAAAACTAACCTCGTTACATAAAGTGGGATTCATTTCGAGGTTCCCTATTTAAAAAAAAACACAGCAAATTTAAATATAATGGGTAATGTTTATTATCATTTGAAAGAACATTCTTTGGCATTTATTTTTTGAAGATTATGTCTATCAAAAGTTGGCCGTTGCTGCGTCGCAGATAATCTACCCGTTGAGTCCAATTTTCGATGACTCGTGCGAGCATTTCGACTGGTAACTGGCGAATGACGCACGTGATGTTTTCCTCCAAATCCTGAATCGAAGCGGGTTTGTCCGCGTAAACTTTAGACTTTACATATCTCCAGAGGAAAAAGTCTAATGGTGGGATATCACACGATCTTGGTGGCCAATCAACCGGCCGAAGACGTGAAATTATGTGCCATTGATTGATGCGATGTGTGGGAAGTGGCACCGTCTTGCTAAAACCAATTGTCTCCGAGATCACACGCTTCAGTTTCAGGCATCAAAAAGACATTTACTATGGCACGACAACTGTCGCCACTTTACGGAATCGACTCTCCACGGTCTTCGTGTACACTCTCAGCTACGGCCGCTGTATTTTCTTCGCAGCCTGCTTGACGTGCCCTAGCTGGGTCTTAAAATTGGTGATGCTCCGAATAGGATGCTGATTAAGTTGAGCGATGTGCACGAAACAGAACGTAAATTTTCGTAATAAAGTTGAACGATTTGTAAACGTTGTTCAGGCGTAAGTCTTTCCATTATAAAATGCCAAACAATACTAAACAGAAATAACATAAAAAAGTCTTTTGAAAAAAAATGCTACTAGATTCACCCTATATTTCCTCCATAGAAAAATAATTCACATATACATATACAGAACAAACAAGTAATAGTTTATATTCCGCAATAAAGAATTATACCCATCAGCAAATCACCCATTACGGGGCGATCGTTCTTAAATATTGTACCGTAATTTCTATCAATTTTAGGTTTGTTATAGTTAAATTTCATCTCAATAATTTTGGCTTTAAAAACGTCAAAATTGTCAACTCTGTTTATTCTGTGGTTATTCTCGGAAGTGGAGCTTGTAAGGGAGCTCAATTATGGACCCACTTTCACAAAAGTCAATAGTAAAATTTTTACATACTTCTAACTGATCTGTGTAAAATTTTGCTTTGATATGTATGTTTTTTAGTTTAAGGAGTTTTCGGGCGTAGTCCTCATATGGGAACTATGACCTTTTACGGGCCAATCGTCATGAAATCTTGTATGACGATTTATATACAGGCGAATTATTTTTGTTGAATTTCAACGTAATGATGATTTTTATAAGAGATTTATGCGCATTTAAGTGATTTTTCAAATTGAACTGTATATGGGTCAAATATGGACCGATGATCATTAAATTGGGTGTGAATATTTATGTATATGCATGGACTATTTGTATAGAATATCAACTTACTGCTGATGCTTATAAGAAATTTTGGCGTATTTAAGTGATTTCTGGAATTGTACTTATATGGGGACTATGGTCAAATATGGACCGATCATCATGAAATTTGTTACGAGAATTAAGATGTGTAAATATCGACTTATTAGTGAGTTTTATAAGAGATTTATGCGCATTTAAGTTATTTTAGGAAGTGAAATTTATATGGGGCTATGGTCATAATATGGACCGATGCAAACGAAATATCGCTTTGAGAGTTTCCGTTGCATGAAACTAAGTTTTGCAGAAATTTGTAAGGATACGGCTTTTCTATAGACATTTATTTTAGCCATTTAGTAAAGCCATATTCCGTTAAGATATTTGTATATGGGCCATGAGAAATCGTCTACTAATTTCTACCATTTTCAACAGAACTTGTCGTTATATAATAAAAACAGAGTGTGCAGAATTTCATGGTATTATCTGCATTATATTTAAAAAAAAATAATAGAAAAAAATATCTGAAAAATATCCACGTAGTCTGAAACTTTGATCTATAACTCGGATCCTACCATTTCGGTAGCTCAGAGCATGTTTGCTTAAAATTTCCTTTTTATTCGAAGCTCTATCGTGATTTCAACAGACGGACGGACATGGCCAGATCGTATTAGAATGTTATAAGGACCAAGAATATATAGACTCTATGGTTCTACGACCATTATATCGATGTGCTATAAACAGAATGACAAACGTAGTCCCCATCTTTTTGCTGTTGGGTGTATAAAATGGTCAGTAACAAAACATTCTTTCAATTATTTACAAAAAGCCATTGAGTTTTTTTTTTTTTTTTGTTCCTAATAATAATTGCTGCCATTAAGTGAGATTTTTTTTACAATTTATTTAGCCTGCGGCTAAAACACACACATTTAGACCACAATTATACACAATTTACACATTTTCCAAATTGAAAGAAAAATGTGAAAGCGAAAAAATAAACGACAGCAATAGCACAATCAAAAAAATTAAATGAAAACAAAAACTAAAAATAAACAAAACAATCCATAAAATCAACCACAAACAATACAATTAATTAAAACCATTTACAACAGAAAAATGCTAAAACAAAAACCAAACAGAATAAAAAAAAATTAAATTATTTGTTGTGATTTTTATGAATTTTAATAAAAAAATACATGTTTTTTATTTTTTTTATTTGCAGTAACAATCAGAAATATAAAAAAGAAATTAAAAAGGAAACATTACAAACATACTACAAACAGAAATCAACGCATTAAAAAGCAGCAATTGAAAAGCAACATTAATGGTAACTGGTCCTAAATTGTTTTCATTTGTTAAGCTGTGATTTAAAAAGGTTTTTTTTATAATCTAAATAATGAAAAAGCAGACCCCATAAATACCAACAACAATATTTATGTTTTATTAACACAAATTCTCTAAGTTATAAAAAGTCCTTAATTAGTTGTTGTTGCAAATCTTTAAATTCAATATGAATATTCACACGAAATTCTTGAAAATCATGCTGCGATTATGGAGTCTAACATTGGCTGTCAGTTTAATAAGTCTACAATTAACAACAGCTTCAATGGTGGACACAACAGCATCAGCAACAAAAGCTACAGATTTAGCGTCCTCAGTGACAGCATCACCAGCCTCTGAAACGACAACACAAGTTATACAAACAAAAGTGCTAAGACTAACAACAGCCGCCTCAACGATACAGTTAAGATTGCATGATACAGATACAGATGGTACTGATGCTGCTAAAGATAAAGAAAAAGTAAAACCCGTATTATCATCAAAAGCGTTTTCAAATAGAGAACAAGAATCGCCAACATCAACTGCAGCTTTTACAACTATTTCATCGTCCATATCTACCCTGGCTTCTTCAAATGCTCCGGCCATCACCAATACCAACCAGGCCAAGGAAGCCATAACAAAACAGCAACCAGCAACAACATTCACAAAACCATATAAAAACAAAGATGAATTAGAAGAGGAAATGAAAGAAACTGATTTAAAACAGGTCACTGAAAGTGTGGAGGAAGAACAACAGCGGCAGCAAGAGCAGATAACAACGGAAGTTAACTGGCAAAGGGAAACGGATATGCACAAACAATCAACGGGAAATGCCAGAAATGCAGATAATGCTATAAAAATTACAGCAACAATAGCAACACAAATACCAACAACAACACATCCTACCACCAGCAGCAGCAGCACAACAGTGACTACAGCGCCTCATGATACAACAACCAGCAGCACAACCTACTTTGCCGACACGCACAACAATAATGCAGATGAAGCTGTTGTAGCTGCCACTTTCCCTACACAACAGCAACAGCAGACAAAGGATCATATTAAACAAAAGGAAATTGCAGGTGATACTGTTAAATTTGCCACTTCGCAGCCTTTAAATGGTGAAATGGAATCCATAACCTTGACCTTGCCACAAGACAGACAAGCCATGGAAGACTTCAGGCCACTCATTAAAGATGCCAATGAGAAACTACTCAAAGAACGCACCATATTCTCTAGTAAACCTGAAATCAGCAATGAGGAATGGAAACAAAATCTCATGCCCAATGAGCTGGAGTATAAAGACAGTAAACCTTTTATAAGCCACAGCTATCAACACAATATTAACTGGAGTCCTTACTTACATCCAGCTACTCCAGTAACCGATTTTACCGGCAAACTACTGCAAGAACAGGATGGTGTTATTACCGAAATAGAGCAAAAGTTTCGCTTAAATGAATTTGTTAGCAATGAAGCCAAACCTACCAAAACTCCTGCTTTCACAACCGATAAAACTTCCTTAGATCTAACGCAGACCACCACATTTTCCAGGGACTCAAATCCTGCCTCATCCTACTCGGTAAATCATGAAATTTTGGACATTAACAAAAGTTCCATATTAAACAGATCGCCCGTAGAGTTTATAGAGAGGCGGGTAAAGAAAAGTTTTGATTTCCCCATGCATCGTGTGGCCAGTGATGCCCAGCACTTGCAGCAGCATTTTGACTTTGCCAACACTAAATTCAATAGCAACAACAATGAGCCACAAAATACTTTAGACACCAACACAGATGGAGGCCAGCAAAAGGATGAATCGCCCGCTCCACGGCCACAACCAGAGTTTTCCACTACCAAGTTTTACAACAGCAAAGAACTATACAATGAAATGCTGCAACATAAGTCCAAATTAATGCAGCAACCATTCCCTGCACAGCCCAGCAATGCTCACGAAAAAGATATACAAGAGCTCACAAATAGAACACCCTCCTTAGCTCTAAACAGTTTTGCGGTATTGCACTCTCCCAAAATAGCCAAACTAGAGGAAATACACGTAACGAAAGAACCGCAACAACAGAAAAGTTTGGCCATTAAAAAAGTAACAGTTAAGGCTACCAAGCACAAGGACATAAATTTAACTGCTGCAACAACTACCACAACGACAGCAGCTACCAGCAGCATCACTACAAGTACTTCCAAACCGTTTACTAAAATAGCTCCTACACAAGGCATAATATTGGATACGTTAACAGAAATTCCTTTAGCTGCTTTGGTTAAAACGAAAAAATTCCAAAAGGAATTAAAACGAGCTAAACTGTTAATCAAATCAATGATGCCAACAAACTTGCAAAATACAACAGCAACATCATCAATACCAGCTCCAGCAACAACAATAACTGACAGCAGCAACAAAAAACATGAAAGTGCCACCAGCACACTTTCAACTCCCTTAACACAAACTCAATTGGAAACTAAAATAACCAGCCATACACCAGCTTCATTATTATCTATTCCCTATACAGCAGCCACAACATCAACATCTAGGTCATCCTCCTCACAGTTCCCCGCATACCCCGAACACACATTGTCAGCGGCCACCTCCACAAATCCCCCCAAAACATCTTTACGTCCAATTGTACGTCCACGCATTTTAAGTCGTCTACAAGAGAAAATCAATTCTTTAGAATGTGAATTGCAAAATCTGCCACAAGATTCACATTTATGGCGCGGCAACGAAACGCATGAATTGCTATTGCCCATAATGGTAAGTATCACTTTGTCGTTTTTTTTTTCTTTTTTGTTCTTCTGTTTGGTTTGGTTTTTACTCTGTGTAGATATAGATTTTCCATTAATTTTGTATTTTGTTGTAGTTTGATGATGCAACCAGGGCTTTACTAGTTTTTGTATTTATTTTTTTTTTGTTGGTAATAGTTGCATCTTTAATGCTTTTGTTTGTTTTTCTTTCATTTGCTGTATGTTTTACAAGGATTTTTATCAGTTTAATGCTCTAGTTTTATTTTGCAAGGCGCTATATTGTTAAATTAGTTATGTTTAGTTTAGTGGTAATGTTAAACATTCTTCTTATTATGGTTTTTTAAATAACATAATAGTCAAGGTTTTAAAGAGAACTATTTTGATAAATTTAATAAGTGTTTGATATAAAAGAAAATGTTAAATTGCTTCATTACCTATAGTAACCATGCCCAATTTTTAATGCAATAACTACAAGGAAGTTGATTTTTTTTTTTTTTGCTTTAAATTTGCAACATGCCTTTATGTCTGTCACAGAATGTATGTTAAATAAATTAAATTGAAAATGGATTGAAATATTGTAAAACTGTTAATATGACAGATACATCAAAACAAAAACTCTGATTATTATATCAGGAAATGCATCTCTAACATATACATATGTATGTTAATAATATTATTAATTTGAGGTCAATTTTTGTTACATACATAAAGAGTGTTTTTTTAAAAATAAAGTAGGCTTGAAGTGTGCTTTAAGACAAAATTTTCATACACAATTTTCTTAAACTACACTTAAAGTCTACTTAAATTTTTTATAAATACGGCAGTAAGTCTATGTATATAATTCAATGTTTAAATATATTTTTATGGGTAGCAATTTTTTTTATTAACTTAGCCATAAGTGACTAAAAAGCTAAAAAATATTATTAGAAAATGACGAAATACTAATAAGTACTATTTACAAAAGTACCAAATTTATTCATATTGTATATAAATAAAAGTATTTGGTACAAAAGAGTAATGAAGATATATTTATTATTCGTACCAACAAAAAGTACCAAACTTTCAATTACTGTATCATACATAATAGTACTAAACTCACACAAATGTACTTGAACTATAATTTTTAAATATGTAAATACGTAAAAAGTACTTCTTAAAAAAATAATACATAGTTCGTTTGAAAAAACTACCAATGTAATAACTATTATTACTTTTTACAAAAAAAAAAAAAAAACAGACAGGAACAACAATTTGTTTATTAACTTCACCACAAGTAATAACTAAAAAAATTGACATTTACACATGTTTTTTTTTAGTTACGAGTATATACAAAATACGAAAAGTACTAAATTTAAACGTTCAATATTTAATAATATTACCATAATAGATATTATTTTGCACAAAAAAGTACAAGAACTAATAATTTTATTAACCTTACCATCAAACGTGGCAAAAGCACTAAAACAGTATGACTAACACAATATAAGAAAAGTACTATTTAACAACATTTTGGGACCTGGAATAATTTGTAAATATGTATTTTCCATTAGAAATATTCTTAGCAATATAAAAAGAGTACAAATTTTTTTTAATTCTTTTTAAAAACGAATGAACAATTGAAATTATAACTTTTTTAAAATTGTTTTTTGTTTATATACATCACATTTTTGTCAGTGTCAGCAGGCATTTTGTCCATACTTCACTGAATACTGTGGTTATTTGTATCATTTTTTAATCTTTCATAAGTTCCTAGACAACAATTTTGTAGCTGTTATTATTTTATTAGTTGCGTTAATGTGTTTTTAATGTCAGCTCTTATAGTTATAATGTGGCGGTACTTACTGGTGGAATTTGGCAAAAATAAACTGGAATAAAATTTCACTTGCTTAAATAGAAAGTGCTGTCGAGTTTAAGTATTAAATTTGGAGCTCATATACCCGCCAGAGCCAGTGCCAGAAATCCTCAAATTGGGGCACCTAGGATATACAGGTGGTGGTCATATAATTATAACATTGAGCAGACAAGAAACTTATTCAATTTATTTGCTATTAACAAAAGGATAACAAAAACTTTTTTCACTACTTAGTTCTGGCTGCTTTTATTTGGTCCCCTCAAAACAAGATCATAAATCTATGAAAATAAAAAAAAAAAAAGTAAATCATTAATGAGATTGGACGAATAATTGAAACATTTTTCACTGTTTTTAATCATTTTCCAATTTTCGTCAAATAATTTTAAATTTACCTTTAATATTTTGTCGAATAGCAATTATTTGTTATCACATTAAGACATACATACAATCCTATAGAAAATGTATGGGCTATTATAAAAACCCACCAATAAATGTTGACGAGCTTTGAGAGAGAATACAACATGAATGGCGAGCTCTTGACAGTGATATCATTCAAAAGTTGGTGGAGAGTATGCCGAAAAGTATTGAAAGCGTAAATAAAAATAAAGACCTTTGTACGAAATATTAAATTGGCAACGTTAATTGGTTTCAACAAACCCCGCATACAAAAGTGCAAAAGTGTACGAATAGTGATTTTTTTGTTTTTTGTTTTTATTTTTTTTTCTTTTGAAGCAATTTCAATTAAATAAATATATATATATATATATATTTATTATATTATATTATATATATGATAATATACCTATACTCGCATTTGTATTATTTTCATTAACTTAGTAACTTAATGCAAAATATCCAGAGAGTTTTGCTTCCCACTGTTTATTTGCCACACTTGCGACCAAATGCCTGCAAAGTAAAATGGTTATAGCAATTCATTTAAATATTTGCTATTTTCTCTTAAAAACTTTTCCCAACTTTATTCCACAAGTTTTGAATTGGATTGAGATCGGAGTAGTGTGCTGGCCATTTTGAAAAAAAATATGTTTTATATGTTTTAAAAAAATATAGGCACAATTTCCAATTCATTGATATATAACATATCTTATTTGTCTTTTTCAGATGTCACATTAGTTAGAGAATAAATAAAAACTTCGATTTATTTCACTTTTTTCCCAAATTCCCCCACTATGCGACTGTTGCTTCTGGTGGCATGGTTTATTAAACAAATATATGGCACATCGAATTCGCAAGTTATATAAATAATTATGATTTTCAAATGTTGTTCTCTGAGCAACTGTCAGCTTTCTAATGAAAATAACAAAAGAAATAAATTTTTAATCTAAACCTAAACTTTTACATTTAACTATAACTAAATTGTTGGAAAATTTATTGTTTAACCCACTCATGTCCTAATTAAAATGTATGTGATTAAAAAAAAGTTTTTTGAGTAAATAATGTAGATTTGACCTCAATATCAACTGACAAAAATTTCAATGTCCTAGGTGTCCTGGTTCAAGAGCTACAAGATGTTGCTTATAGGCAACATTGGGTGGGTAATGGTATTGTAAATTTAAATAAAGTTAAAGTTGAATTTTTTTTCAAATGTCAATTATTACAATTTATGAATGGCGGAATAAAAAACTTTTTGAAGACTGGAGCACAAGTGCACATTGCATTTGCTGCATTTACAGCTGGAAAACCCAGTGTTGCGTAGCCTACATCTTACTCGTTTTCCCCATTCCGACCAATAATTATAACCATCAAATCGTAGGAATTTTGCATTCTCTGCAACATATGCTCTTTTAAAGGGGTTTGATTAAGAACCTGTAGAAGGATGATGGAGTCGATGGAGAAGGTGATGAAATTCCTGAATATATTGATGGACGACCTATCTTGACTTTGCAACTTTTTCTGCATTTGCTTCGTATTCCTCGTCAGACGAATCAGCCCAATCAAAGTTGGCAAATTTTTAAATTTCAGCCTAAGTCACACTCTTTAGCGCATCTTAGAATGTGCATACTAAAATAAGTTTTTATTTTTCGAAAATTACCACTGGATTTTTGCTGAATTTTTCTTAAATTACTGACTTGCCTTTCAGTAATTAGCTGCTGAACTTGGTTTTTAATTATATGAATATTTTTTAATACTTTTTTTAAAACAACACCGCAATTGTGGGGAGGGTATATTGGATTTGTGCTGATATTTGTAACGCCCATAAATATTGTATACCGATCATCTCAGAATCTCTTCCTGAGTCGATTTAAAGCTGTTCGTCCGTCCGTCCGTCTAGCTGGCTGGCTGGCTGTCCACGTATAGCTTGTGCGCAGAGTACAGGTCGCAATTTTGCAGATATTTCAATAAAGTTTGGTTCACGATATTTTTTCGGCCCAAACACGGATGGGATTGAAACTGGTAGAAATCGGTCAATTATTTCAACTGGCCCCCATACAAATGTCCTCCCGAAATAGGAGTTTAATAATCATAAATGTTTGAATTATAAAAGTATCCAAACAAATTTCACCACAAATGAGTAATAAATGAATCTAAATCATATCTACAAATTTTAAAGGGCATAATTGTCTTCAAAATGTTGTTATTTGAAAAAAATTTAATAAAAATAACCCAATTTTATAATGGTTGGTCCGTAATTAGTCAAAACTCCCATATAATTCACTTTAACCTCCATAAATCTTTTAAAAGTATTTATATCGAGATAAAGTTTAACACATTATTTATATTCACAGAAATCAATCTCCCATATAGCGCCCATTTCTGAAAAAGTGTTTAATTTATATACTGGGTGTAGAGTATTATATGGTCGGGCGTGACCATATGACCATCATACTTGTTTAAAAATGAATTTTTCAACTTCGCTACTAACTTAGTACGTTAACAGCTGACTACAAACCAATTAAACGACACAAGATGTTACATGTTTTGGGAAAAGTTAAAAAATAAATAAATTATCGGTACTTAGGATACATCGGGCATGAGAGGGTTAAAACAATAAATATATTATTAAACAAATATTTATGCAGAATTTAAATAAACACGCAAAAGCATTTATCAAATTGTATTGAAAATCTATTATTGTCATATGTATATAAATTTTGTTTTACACTTTACCAAATTTTTAAATACCTTTTCAAAATATGGTTGAAATTCAAAATCACTTTTAAAATCTAAGCAATTTTTTTTCTTTTATTAACAAACAAAAACATATAAAATTCATTTTAAATTTAATATTAAACATAAATTGTCTAAAAACCCGCTTTTAGATTTTATGTTATTTTAGTTGAATACAATTACCACAGCTGAATAATTTTCAGCAAAGACAATATAAAAAAAATAAATAAAAACATTTCACGGAACATTTACTAATTCAATATTTTCAACTGTTATTATTTTTGAAAATACAGGTGTTTTTTCTATATCAAATTAGTTTAAAACCTTTTTCTGCATTAACTTTTGTCATCATTTGATAAGACTTTATAACATAACTTTTATTTTTTTTTCTACTATGCACATCTCATTAAACCCACAAAATATGGCCGACATAAAAAGTAACCCATTTGTAACTATAAAAATAAATGGAAAAAAAATTCACTCTAAAAATATTTCCATTTAAATTTAGTTATTTAACAAACAAACCTAGATTTTTTTAACAACCTCTTTGATAATACTCGTAAATGAAATAATATTGTTAACATTTTATTCAATTTATCTACCAAAAAGAAAACTAGAAACACAGCAAAAAATATAACAACAATTCGATTATGCAGCCAACATTTACACAATTTGTTGTAATACAAGTGGACAGTAAAAAAAAACACCAAAAGTTTTATGTAAATTTAGTGAGAGACTGAAAAGGGCCAAACAAAATGTTGGAAAGCAAAAAAAAGGTCTTTTTTAAAAACTTTTCTAATCTTAAAGTTGCAGTAAGGGCAAATGCCGGACAAGATATCCTTTCTTAACACTTACATACACACATATGCAAATATACATGTTAGTTAAATAATAATAACTATAATAATAAAAACAACAATATTATTATTACAGTTATATACAGCATTTCAGGTAAATAATAGAAAAGAATAAGGAGAAATTTAAATTTCCTATTTTAATAGAAAACAAACTAACCGGAAATTTCTTTAGATTTTCCGTAACTTAGCAGCTCACTTCCTTTTATTATTATCTCTTTTGAATGTAAAAAGTTAAGAATGTATTGTTTGTCTTATGGTTTGCAACATCTTGACATGTTTCAGAAGTAACATTATCGATAATTTTTCTATAGAAAATTAAAGTTATCAATAACTTTCCTTTAGAAACTTTTGAATTATCAACAAAACACATTTTCTTCAACACTTTTCTATAAGAATCTTCTCCAAAAGAAATTTTTATGGAAAAACTTTATCAGAAATTATTTTAAAAGTCACTTTTCTAAAATAAAGTTTTCTATAAGAAACTTTTTAAGAAAAAACTTTTCTGAAAGATACTTTTCCAGTAGAAAATTTACTATGAGAAACTTTTCCAAAAGAAACTTTTCTATAAACTTTTATATAAGAAACCGTTCTATTTATAAGGAAATTTTATATAAGAAAATTTTCTAGAAGAAACTTTTCCAGAAGAAACTTTTCTAGAAGAAAATTGTCTATAAGAAACTTTTCTAAAAAAAATTTATAAGAAACTATTTGATAATTTTAGTTAGGCTCGAGTTCATTAAATTTAATTTTCATTAAATTATTTTAACTGAAGTTAGGAATTACAACTTGAAAAATTTATTATTAAAAAATGTTTGATAATTTTTCTTGACTGGGGATGGAACCTGGGTTGTTGAATTTACATATGTTTCGAGAAATCCCACTTTCTCTCATCAGAATTCTTTGCATTCTACCACCTCCACCACTGCGGTGCCGAGTCAACAGACAAACATCAATCCTTTAACCAGTGTTAGTTCTGGTATTTCGAAGTTTTTGCTGTAATTATCATTCTTTATTAATTTCTATTTATACCTAGTTATTTTTTCCTTTTTCTTCAGTTTTTTCGTATTCATGTCAAGACTTTGTCTCGAAAACTTGAATACATTTGTTTTTGTTTATTATGTTTTTTGTACACTTTTGTACAACATGTAAACATTATGGCTTGTGCCCTAGCTATTTTATAGAATAATTATTATTTCATAATCGAACTGTTAATTTTTACTTTTTGATAATTTTTAGTTAGACTCGAGTTCATTAAATTTAATTTTCATTAAATTATTTTTACTGAAGTTAGGAATTACAACTTGAAAAATTTATTATTAAAAAATGTTTGATAATTTTTCTTGACTGGGGATCGAACCTGGGTTGTTGAATTTACATATGTTTCGAAAAATCCCACTTTCTCTCATCAGAATTCTTTGCGTTCTACCACCTCCACCACTGCGGTGCCGGTCAGCCAACAGACAACCAAAAAAATATCAAAAAGTAAAAATTAACAGTTCGATTATGAAATAATAATTATTCTATTTATAAGAAACTTTTTCAAAAGAAAATTTTTATTAGAAACTTTTTCAAAAGAAAGTTTTTTATAATAAACTTTTCCAAAAGAAAATTTTTTATTAGAAACTTCTTCAGAATAAAATTTTTTATTAGAAATTTTTTCTAGAAAAAAATTGTCTATAAGAAACTTTTCTAAAAAAAATTCTAGAAGAAACTTTCCCAGAAGAAAATTTTCTATAAGAAACTTTCCCAGAAGAAAATTTTCTATAGAAACTTTTCAGAAGAACATTTTCTATAAGAAACTTTTCTAGAAGAAACTTTCCCAGAAGAAAATTTTCTATAAGAAACTTTTAGAAGAAAAATTTCTATAAGAAACTTTTCCAGAAGAAAATTTTGTATAGGAAACTTTTCTAGAAAAACTTTCCCAGAAGAAAATTATCTATAAGAAACTTTTTTAGAAAAAAAATATCTATAAGAAATTTTTCCAAAAGAAATTTTTTTACTAGAAACTTTTCTAGAAGAAACTTTTCTAGAAAAAACTTTCCCAGAAGAAAATTTTGTATAAGAAACTTTTCTAGAAACAAATTTCTATAAGAAACTTTTCCAGAAGAAAATTTTTTATAAGAAACTTTTGTATAAAAAACCTTTCTATAAAAATATTTTACACAAGAAACTTTTTTAAAACTATAAGAAAGCTTTTTATAAGATGCTTTTAAAACTTATATAAACTTTTATATTAAAAACTTTCCTATAAGGAACTTTAAGATAGTTTTAAAATTTGTTTATTAATTTTTTTTTTGAGAGAATTTTCAGTAAAAAATTTCTGTTAAAACTCTTTAATATAAATTTATGGAAACGTTCTGAAAAAAATTATTTATATAATTGACTACACTTTAGTAAATATTTTAATGCAAACTTTTCAATAGATTAAATAAGTCAAAAATTATTTACTATTCAAAGATTAATTTATCACATGCCCTCCTCTCTCGTGTTTCATATGTTTTGTAAAATAAAATTATAAGCAACATAGAATTTAACTTTTTTGTTACAAATATAATATGATTATAAATTTCCAGCAACACTTTCGTGTCTAACACTTTGTTACGTTTACTATAAACAAGAGAGAATTTTCCTGGATTTTTACACTTTCATAAACAATACGAGTGTGTACCAGAGAAAACAAAGCAACAAGAAGGAAATGCTTTAGCATGTTATCATCAGTATCCGTTTCCGTTTAGCCAGGGGTAGTTTTGCAACACAACATAGCATTATATATATATGTATATATATGTATGTTTATATGTAACTGTATGTGTATAGAAATTGTTTCTTGTATACTTCTTGTTTGTGTTTGGTTCTTTAGCAATTTCAACATTGTGTTGTTACTTTGTGTTAAGTTCAGCACTTCCTTTTTCTTATATTTTTTTATTCAAATATGTATCTATTCAAGATGGTATCTAACACAATTATAACAGAAGAACACCAGCAACTGTAAAGAGTTAAAGCTTAAATTTGTTACTACATGTTGCCCATGAAGGGAACTTTGATTTTGTAAATTTAATAGAGTTTGCAAACATAATCAAATGCTAAATTTTTAAATGTTTTATGGCACTTAAGCCTTAGATAACAATTTTATTTAGTTTTAAAAAATATATATATCTATAGTTTATATAACGTTTTAGTATGTTAAATAGTATTTTATATAGTATCTTTAAACATGCTTAAATGCATTTTTTCAATTTCATTGAAAATCAATTATTGTCAAATATTGATTATTTTGTACACTTCACCAAATTGCTAAATGGCTTTCAAAAATATAGTTCAATTTGAAAATAATTTTAAGAATAACATCACAAAATATAATATTCATATTAATTTTGCCATAGAAAATGTATAACATAGATAAATTGTCAATTAAGCAAAATTGTTTTAGTTTTCGAATTGTTGTATATAACTGCCACAAAAATCCACAGTTTCAACAACGAACACAGCATTTAAGTATTCCATGGAGTTAAATTTTTTATAAATTTATTTATTTATTTATTTTTATAAAGATATTTCAATATAATGTGCTATGAAAAGGTGGCCAATGTGATCAATATTTCCTAAAGTTAATACATATTAATGTACTCTAAAAATACCTGTAGAAAAGTCTAGAAACTTTCTGTACAAAAAGTTGAACGGAGAGAGAAAAACATTTTTTAAACTATTTTTTCGAAGACTGAACAAATTTGGTTTCATATAATAGTTCTTGAAAACAACATAAATTTACTTATTAAATTTTTTTCAAAAACATTGTCAGTAAAAACTTGCTCAGTAGCTAAACAATTTTTTTATGACATGTTTGCCCAGTAACTGAACAATTTTTTATATCAAACGTTGCCCAGCAAACCAACAACTTTTTCTATGAAATGTTACCCAGCAATTGGACAACTTTTTCAATGCAATGTTGCTCAGCATTTGAATAACTATTTCTATGAAACGCTTCCTAGCAAACGCATAATTTTGTCTATAAAAAGTTGTCCAGTGATTGAACAACTTTCTCTATGAAATGTGACCCAGCAACTGGACAATTTTTTCTACGAAAAGTTGCCCAGGAACTAAACAACTTTTTCTATGAAAAGTTGCCCAGCAAACGAATAACTTCTTTAAGAAAAGTTGCAACTGAACAACTTTTTCTATGAAAAGTTGCAATTGAACAACTTTTTCTATTAAAAGTTACCCAGCAACTGAACAACTTTTTTTAAGAAAAGTTGCTCAGCAATTGAATAACTTTTTCTATCATAAGTTGCCCAGCAAACGAACAACTTTTTCTATGAAATGTTAGCCAGCAATTGTACAACTTTTTCAGTTAAATGTTGCTCAGTATTTGAATAACTATTTCTATGAAAAGTTTTCCAGCACACGAATAATTTTTTCTATCAAAAGTTACAGCAAAGGAATAAGTTTTTCTACGAAAAGTTGCCCAGCAAATGAACAAGTTTTTCTATCATAATTTTCCCAGCAAAAGAACAACTTTTTCTATGAAATGTTACCCAGCAATTGAACAACTTTTTCAATGCAATGTTGCTCAGCATTTGAATAACTTTTTCTATGAAAAGTTTCCCAGCACACGAATAATTTTTTCTATAAAAAGTTGTCCAGCGATTGAACAACTTTTTCTATGAAATGTGGACCAGCAACTGAACAACTTTTTCAATGCAATGTTGCTCAACATTTGAATAACTATTTCTATGAAAAGTTTCCCAGCAAAAGAACACCTTTTTCTATCAAAAGTTACAGCAAACGAATAAGTCTTTTCTACGAAAAGTTGCCCAGCAAACGAACAACTTTTTCTATGAAAAGTTGCAACTGAACAATTATGAAAAGTTACATCTGAACAACTTTTTCTATGAAAAGTTGCAACTAAACAATTTTTTCTATCAAAAGTTGCCCAGCAAAAGAACAACTGTTTCTTTGAAATATTACCCAGCAATTGGACAACTTTTTCAGTGAAATGTTTCTATGAAAAGTTGCAACTGAACAATTATGAAAAGTTACATCTGAACAACTTTTTCTATGAAAAGTTGCAACTGAACAATTGTTTCCATCATAAGTTGCCCAGCAAAAGAACAACTGTTTCTTTGAAATATTAGCCAGCAATTGGACAACTTTTTCAGTGAAATGTTCCTAAGCATTTGAATAACTATTTCTATGAAAAGTTGCCCAGCAAACGAATAATTTTTTCTATAAAAAGTTATCCAGCAATTGAAGAACTTTTTTTATGAAATGTTGCCCAACAATTGCTAAACTTTTTCTATGAAAATTTTCACAGCATCTTTCTACAGAATCTTAATATCTATTTCAATAAATGTTTCCTACAAATTTTACCACAATTATTATCCTAATTATTATAATAATAATTAATATTTAATATAATAATGTTAGAATTCGCACTGAAGAAAACTGAACATAATTTTTTATAGAAAGCTGTTAAGAAATTCAACAAGATTTTTAAAGAAATTTGTTTAGCAACTGAAATTGTTTAATAACTGTAACAGTTTTTTTATAGGTTGATCCCCCTTTATACAGATGATTTTTTATTTTCTGATCAAGGAGAATGTTGCATAAAGACATAACATAAAAGCCTTAGACTTATCATTTTAATAGCTGCAGTGTATTAAACAACAATAAATAGAATTATTAATTTTATTTAATCTAAAACAACCAAGAAAACTCCAAAAGGATTTATTTTTCTTATTAGACTATGTCTTATTACTAAACCGTAAAACTTTATGATTTTCTAATTACTTTTCTACACTACATATAGATTTGCAAACCCTACTGGACTCCCACATCTTGGTTTGCTTTTAACAGATGGGTAATACGTAACTCACGAAATTGTTCAGCAGCCAGTGATGTAAGTTGCATATATTTGATTTTGCTAATTGGCAGAGCTTATTTAAGCGAATTACTAACATAGATGCATAAAGCAAAAGCTATAGCTTAGACCTGCAAATGGCTAACATTAACGCAAAAATGCTTTAATTATAATTAGCAATATACCTATACATATGTACATAACTCTTGTTTATCACCCTGCATTTGAGTCATTTAAAGTGTGTGAAATATTTTTAAAATTCCTTGTTAATTTGTGATTTCATAGACAACAATTGTTAGTTTTATTTCAAGAAGGCTAAATAGCTATATTACCAAACAGTTTGTTTTAAGTTATTGTTTGTGTAAAAATGTAAAAACAAAATTAAATAACAAGAACAACAATATGAACTGGTATACAAGCGACAATAAGGCAGGATTTTATGAACAAAAACTGTTCTTTTGATTGTTGAAGCGTTGAATGATGTTTAATTAACATCATTTAATGTTGCTCAACGCAGACAATAATAAATGCATTCAAACATATAGAAAAAGATTTGTTTATATTTATGTGTCTAGGTAGAGATAATTGTTCAGTCAGCGGGTAATCTAATAGATTGTGTTAGTTTTAATAAGGTAAGATGACAGCAGTTTTACTTCTTAATTACCTGTACAATCGAAAGACATCATTTAACCTTTAGTAAGTTTTTACAATTTTATCTAGTTTTCATCATTTTAAATAACACTTTTTTGCCTCCACACTTTGTTAACATTTCGCTTGATTTTGTTTATTTCTATATAACTAGATTTTTTGTTTTGCTTTCTTAAATTGTTTATCTATACACAATTTGTGAAATAATTAAGTTCACTTCAGGGGAAAAAAATATATGTATGTTTTTTTTCAGTTTAATTTTGGTGCTTAGTTTGTACATTTAAAAGTTGTTAGAGAGCTATGAAAAATATGAAAAAAATGGAATCTTAATAAATAAATACTTCAGTTGGAAATTTTCACTTGAATGTCTGCAATCACAAAAAAAACATAAATACAAACAGACATTATTCTACATTCAGACATTGATTTACTGTTTTTAAAGAAAAATTTTTTACTTTTTAAACACAGCATGGTTAAATTGAAAGTTTATTTGAGATTTTATAATAAGAAATTATTTTAGAAATATTACATTTGTTTGTGGTGCAAAGCTCATAAGCATGGATTTTATTAAACATTGATTGCTTTAATATTTAAAACAATCTGTTTTATTTTTAAGAATTTAGCTTCGGAAACAGAATGAGTTTTTCATAAGAAAATTTTTTTTTGTTGCGAAAAATTAAAAACTCAAAAATTTCTGCAAAAAGTTTCCCAGAAACTGAACAACTTTCATATGAAAAAGATGTTCAGAATCTCAACAACTTAATGTACGCAAAGTTTCCCATAAATAGAACATTTTAATGTATAAAACGTTGCCCAGAAATGGAATAACTTTTTCTATGAAAAGTTGTCAAAAAACGTAAAAATCTTCTCCAGAAAAAGTTTCTCAAAATCTTAATATCTTAATGTATGCAAAGATTCCCAAAAGGGAGCAACCCTTCGTGAAATGTTGCTCAGAAACTGACAAACTTAATAAATGAAAAGTTTCTCAGAATCTGAACAATTTACTGTACGAGGAGTTGCCCAGAAACTAAACAACTTAATGTATGAAAAGTTGACTAGAAACGAAACAACTTAATGTGTAGAAAGTTCTATTGAAATGAAACCACTTAATGAATAGAAAGTTGTCTTGAAACGGAACAACTTTCTCAAGGAAAAGCTGCCCAGAATGGGAACAACTTACTATACGAAAAGTTGCTCAAAAACTGAACAAGTAATGTATAGAAAATTGCCCAAAAACGTAATAACTTTTGCTATAAACAGTTGTCCAAAAATGGAACAACTAAATGTGTAAAAAGTTGCCCAGAAATTGAACAACTTAATGTATAAAAAGTTGCCCAGAAACCGAATAACATTTTCTATAAAATGTTGCCGAGAAACGGAACAAGTTAATATATAGAAAGTTGTCTTGAAACGGAACAACTTTCTCAAGGAAGAGTTGCCCAGAATGGGAACAACGTAGTATACGAAAAGTTGGTCAGGAACTAAACAACTATTGTATAGAAAATTGCCCAGAAACAAAATAACTTTTTCTATGAAAAGTTGCCCTAAAATGAAATAACTTAATGTGTGAAAAGTTGTTGTATAAGAAGTTTTCCTGAAACGGAATAAGTTTTTCTATAAAAAGTTTCCCAGAAACGGGTATCTCTCTCAACGAAAAAAATGATGAGAATCTCATCAACTCACTGTATGAAGAGTTGCCCAGAAACGGAATAACTTTTTCTAAAAAATGTTGCTCAGAAATTGAACAACTTACTGTACGAAGAGTTGCGCAGAAATAAAACGATTTAATGTAAACAAAATTTGCCCAGCATTTTAACATCTTAATGTATAAAAAGTTGCCCAGAAACGGAGCAATTTTCGCAAGTTGTTCAAAAGTTGATTACAATCTCAACAACTTACTGTATGCAAAGATGCCCCAAAAGGGAGCAACTTTTTCTGTGAAATGTTGCACAGAAACTGACAAACTAAATGTATGAAAAGTTTCTCAGAATCTGAGCAACTTACTGTACGAAGAGTTGCGCAGAAACAAAACGATTTAATATATAAAAAGTTGCCTAGAATTTTAACATTATTATGTATAAAAAGTTGGCTAGAAACGGAGCAATTTTCGCCAAGTTGCTCACAATCTCAACAACTCACTGTATGCAAAGATGCCATTAATGGGAGCAACTTTTTCTGTGAAATGAAATGAAACAACTTAATGTATGAAAAGTTGACTAGAAACGGAACAACTTTATCTATGAAAAACGGAATACATTTTTCTATGAAAACTTTCCCAGAAATGGAACAACTTTTATATTTGAAAAGTTGCTCAGCAACTTCTTTTATGACGAATTCTTCATGGAAAGAACAAACTTTGCTATGTAGTCTTTGTTGCGACTAAGACGTTAAATTGTTATTAGCTATTCCAAGGATTATTAATATACTATTAGTTTTTTTTTTAATTCGTAATTTGATTGTTTGACTCTGAAAAACATTCACTTTCATTGCTAGACAAATTTCAATTTTTGTTTCGTTTCCACTGAAATTCATTAAAATCCTTTAAGACAATTCAGCATTTCCAGTGAATTTTCAGTTCATCTTACGAACATTTTAATTGACAGCACAAGCATTAAGGAAACAACTTTTCAGGAATAATTTCGTTCCTATAACGCAGGCTTTTTTCTATCTCTCTATCTACAAAATTAATTATAAAATTTTATACTTTTTCTTATGCTTCATTAGTTGGTAAATTCATACTACGCAAATAATAATAATAATTCCCTTCTGTTTGAATAATTCCCAGAAACTTTGATTAAATTAAACCTACATTTAGGCTGGATTTTACAAAGTTAATGTTGTTTGTACAATAAAAGTTTACAGCCACGTTAATGTGATGTGCAATAAAAACTTTTATATTTAAATATAAGAACAACTAACTTATAAATGGAAAATTCCAAAGCAGAAACCAATATACCTTTTCCTCAACAGAAATCTGCTCATCTCAATGAATAGTAAACAAAGATTCGTATTCAACTACACAAACTAAACGCGAAACAAACAAAATGTAAAAAATAGAAATAAACAACAACTGCCAACAATTTGAATTGTAAACGGTAAATATTTTATATAAAAAAACAAAAATTACACAAGCCAAATTGACATACTTCACAGGAATGAGTTCATGTATAAAATAAGGATATATCTCAGGATATACAAGTATGATATAAAAAGGATGGAGGCATAAAGAACAAAAAAGAGTGTGGTGAGTCAGAAAAAAAAGGATTGTAAATATTACCTTGATGGCCATTTAGTGCGTTCGAAAGTGTGCTATTTTTTTGCTCTGTTATCATGTTGGGTTGTAGTTCTTTCCAATTACCAGCAACATTTTCCTTTTGTGTTTTGATTTTATTTTTATGCTTTGCCAGTTTACAGTTGGTAAAACTTTAGTAAATTGATTTTTAACGTTTTATTACACTTTTGGGAATAAAAGTGAATGAAAAATCTCTTCCTTTTTTGTTGTTTGTTTTAAAATTAAATTTGAAATTTTTACACAAAATCGAAGTAAAGGAAAGATGTACATAGTTAATAGAGAAATCAGTGACATAATAAACCGACTTCTGATGGTTGCCCGTGCCAAACAACAAAGAATTATTTGTTTTATTTAAATGGTTTAAACTGATACGTCATTTTATTGCTATAAATATCAGTATGTAAAATATCTATAAGTACTAAAATCAATTCTATAAATAAAATTTTGTTATTATTTTGGCTTGAGTTCATTTCTTAATTAATAACTGATTGTAAAGTTATATTTTTCTAGACAAATGGCACACTGGAATGCATTTTCTACCCTGCCAAGGGCATCATCAGCAATGTTTATTGTCCAAGATATACTTGTAAACATCATCTATTTAACTCACCATTTTTTGAGAAATAAAAATCGGGAATTAATATATTATTATTATTATCCTAATTATTATAATCTCTATATATAAAAATTAATGTATGTATGTATGTATGTAACGTATGGACTCCAAGACAGCTGAGCCGTTTTGGATGAAATTTTCACAGCATGTTACTGTGACTCTGGAAGGAATAATAGGCAATATGAAGTTTTGATTGTACAAACGGGGGTGGCACCGCCCATATAACCCAAAAATTTAATTCGCCATATTTTGGGCACTTTTTGACCTACGTCAATGATATATGTTAACTATGGTATTGGCATAAATAGGAATACATACCAGGAGTAAAGTGGGTGGTACCACGCCCCTTTTTAGGAAAATTAAAAATCGTAATACTCTTAACTACTGGACCGATCGTCATTAAATTTTCACAATAGGATATAATTACGAAATAATAAATTCTTGACTATGTAAGTCGACAAAGGGGCATGGCCTCGCCCACTGAAATGCAGCGCTTATATGACGCGCTTCAGTATCCTAATATTTTTCCATATGGAGAAGATGGATATCACTTTGAAATGCGTCAAAGCAATCACGCAACCCGTAAGGCCGTTAATTATCCTGTTGAGTTCTTAAATTCACTCGATGTGCCAGGCTTTCTACCACATGTGCTACAACTTAAAATTGAAGTGTCAATTATTTTACTGCATAATATCGATCACCACGGCAATGGCACTCGACTTGCAGTAAATAAACTGAGAAATAATTTAGTAGAAGCGACCATTATAACAGGAAAATATAAAGGTACAGATGTACTTTTGCTACACATTCCAATGCTACCAACAGATTTACCATTCGATTTTAAACAATTTTTTCCTGTTCGGTTAGCGTTGGCGATGACTGTTAACAAAGCTCAAGGTTAATATCCCGTGTATATGTGTATGCTCATGATGGGCAAATTAAAAATTTTGTGTATCCTAAAGCATTGCAATAAATACATTAAAATTAAATAAATAAATGGGGGGTTTTACGAAGCACACCGGATTTAGCTAGTATTTAATATTTATAATAAGATTAGAATTCGCACTGAAGCAAACTGAACATATTTTTCTATAAGTTGCCAGTAAATTAAACATGTTTGGCTAAAGAAATTTGTTCAGTAACTGCATTTCTCAGTAACAGAAGCAGTTTCTTATAGAAAATTTCTCAATATCTGATGCTGTTTTCCCTTAGTAAATTTCTCAGTAGCTAAAGCTAATTTTTAATAATTTTAATAATTTAATAATTGCTCTATAACTGATGATTTTTTCCTTTAGGCAATTATTATTTGACGCAGCCAAATTCGATAATTTCTTGTTTGATAGCTGACAGTGTCATTTCAATATTGGGTGTATAACTTATAAATCTTAATAGATTACGTGTCTTTTGAAGACGGCTTTTGTCTTAATTAACTTTTGTATAATTTTGAAGAGAACATATCTGTCATTTCTTCTCACTTATTTATTGAACACTACGAGGGCGGTTCGGAAACTTCTTAGCCTAGCACAGAAAGAGAATAGTTAGTTTTTCAAAAACATTTTATACCCTCCACCACCATAAGTGGTGAATAAGGGTATATTACGTTTGTCATTCCGTGTAAAACTCTATTAATATTCATCTGAGACCCAACAAAGGATATATATTCTGGATCCTTATGAAATTCTAAGTCGATTGAGCCACGTCCGTCTGTCTGTCCGTCTCTCCGTCAGTGTAAAACATTCTCACGTCCAAAATACACAGCTTAGTTCGGTATTGAAAATCAGCTACATTGTTAAAGCAGAACCAGAGTTACGGAGCCAAATGTCAGACAACCTCCATTAAAATTTTATATTTTTTAACGATTTTTTTGTAATTTTTTTTTGCAGATAATGCCATGAAATTTTGTACATGTTAGTTTTATGATAAAGGAAGAAAGTATGAGGAAAATAGTATGAATCGGGTCATGATTTCTGATAGCCCCAATAAAAATATGTTCCCGAAAAATAACTCAATGATACATAAATGCCTATAAAATAAGAATATTGATACAAAATTCAGCAAAAATAAATTTCATGCAAAATAAAAACGCAAAACGAAATTTTTTTTAGTTCGGTCCATGTTTCACCATAGACCCTACTTCCAAAATTCACCTAAAAACCTATAAAACTGTTGTGAATAATGTTAACAGGTTAAAATGTTACAGAAACAATCCTTATAGGCAAACAAATTGTTGTACTAAATTGTATGGTGGTCGGCCCATAATTGGTCCTAGCTCCCATACAAGTACCACATACGAAAAAGTCATCGGATACCTTGTTCTCATGTGAAGCATTAAACACATTCGCCACAGCAGGCTACCAACTACAATATGTCACAAATAAAATACACACGTTTATATGTGGATGATTATTTTGAGGACAGCAGGGCAAAATAATCATTTATCACATGAGAACAAGGTATCCGAAATTGATTCATTCATTTTTGGCCTTAAAATATAAGCAGTTCTTCTGAGGCGAAATCTATATGTTACCACAAAAATGACCAATACTTTGAATAAATTTATATTGTACAAATGTTTCAAAATAAAAGCTAAATATTTGAAAAACCCCCGCATTTTTCAGTTATACACCCAATAATAAACATGAATGTTTTTTATTTTAAAATATTTCTGTGTGTAATATACACAATTTAATTACAATTTTGAAAAATTAATCTCTCTCCTTTATGTAAATACCTTAAACGAGTTGTCATTGGATCATAACAAAATAGTAAAATAGAGTCAAGAAAAACAATAAAATTATTTTAAGAAAAAATATTAATGACTAAATATTCAATATGCAAATATGAGAATAATGTACAAAAATATACTGTAAAAAGCAAAATATTCACTAGAAATTCCATGACAAAATTCTTAAAATTGTCTCAAATTAATCAATAACTAAATCATGTATTTGTACGACAAACAGCATCAAATAAGTTATTGAATTTTTTTGTTGCCCTGCAAGTAATTAAGATTTGATTCGTTTGCTGTAAATTTAGAGTTTTACTAGAAAATAATTTGTTTCATCTGCTGAACGATTTATGACAGAATATTAAATTTTAGGTTGTTTTTTTTTTTAAACTGACATTTCTGTAGGCAATATTTTAAGAGCTTAACTTTTTCGCCATTATTCTGTGTAGTCTTGTAAAGAAATGTCTAGTTGTTTAAAATTCTATATTTGTCACCATTAATTTGGCATTAGCATTTATTTTGCAATATCCTACACTCACTTGTTTATGCAAAGACTTAAGGGTATTATAAATTATTAATAAATACTGGTGTATTGTTAAATTTAGAGACTACTTTATAAATATTTACATTTGTATAAGAGATAAAGAAAATAACACAGACAAAGGTATACATATACAAATGTATGTATATAAATTATATTTGTGGATGCAGTAATAAATGAAATTAAATAGGGACATATAAAGGATTATAAGGATACCTAAAAATGAAATAAAAAAAAAATATAAACACCAAAACACACGCTTATATACAATAAGCCCACAACAAGGCACGAAGGCATAAGTATACTTACTTATACTTATGTAGGTATATAAAAATTTTATACAAATAAGCGCTACTGTAAAGCCTACATGATTATGAAAATGAAAATTGGCAGAGCCAGGCAAAGTAGAAATGGTTTTGCATAAAAAATAACAATGTTTTTATAACATATTTCAAACAAGTTAGAGTGCAATATTCGGCTGTGCCGAATCTTAAATACCCTTCACCTCAATATAATAAGTAATACAAAAACTACACTGGTTGCGGCACTATTCTGTGTTTTTATTCAGTTTTAGTAAAAATGTTTTTTTTTTAGAATTTTACACATAGTTTGAAAGACAATTTTTGGAACAACATAATATGTTTTAAATTTTTTAATATTTTATCCTATATTGACCATTTATAGTTATTGTTATTACCGATTCTTACCATAATTTACAGAGTTTGTCTAATTTTCAAAAGAATCTTGTGTGAATTTAACAATGTATAAAATTAAAAAACAAAAACCATTTTGCCATATTCACCACAAGTTAAGAAACAGAGTATAAGAAAGGCTCATTAATCAAATAATAATGATTACGCATTGCGCAGGTCTGATCTGTTTTACAAAAACTGTGCGAGTAAAATTGAGAGCAAAATTTCTTCTTGTAACGTCACAAGTCAAAAATATTTTTATGTTTGCCTAACTTTTGTATACATTTGAATGCTAATGAAAGATTTAAAATAAAGTGTGCCGTTTTTAATTGTCAAAATACATATTTAAAAAAAAAATATAAATTTAACTTCTTGATAATTTTAGTTAGGCTCGAGTTCATTAAATTTAATTTTCATTAAATTATTTTTACTGAAGTTAGGAATTACAACTTGAAAAATTTTATTATTAAAAATGTTTGATAATTAGTGGGATTTCTCGAAACATATGTAAATTCAACAACCCAGGTTCGATCCCCAGTCAAGAAAAATTATCAAAAATTTTTAATAATAAAATTATTCAAGTTGTAATTCCTAACTTCAGTATAAATAATTTAATGAAAATTAAATTTAATGAACTCGAGCCTAACTAAAATTATCAAGAAGTTAGATTTATGTTTTTTTTAATTATGTATTTTGACAATTAAAAACGGCACACTTTTTTTAAATCTTTCATTAGTATTCAAATTTATACAAAAGTTAGGCAAACATAAAAATATTTTTGACTTACGACGTTACAAGAAGAAATTTTGCTCGATATATTATCAGTTATCTGCTGCCGCCATAATAGTTTATCTAACAATGTCGCCAAACAATCACCAAAATAGTTGACAAAAGTGACTTGGAGACACTTGTCCCCAGGTTCCATTTAGGGATGATTTTTGTGTACGTAGATATATGTATATGTAAATGATCTGTGTCAAATGATAGAAATTAAGATTACATCATTCCGAATACAAAATAAAATTTTTCTGCGCAACCCAGATTCAATACGTCACCCAATTTATATTCTGATTGGCTAATTATTATTAGCTCTCTTTGTACTCTCTCCTATTTTTGTTTATTTTAGAAAACTCTTTGAGCAAATTCAACTACAGGAATTCCAACTTTTACTAACACATAAAATATTTGTAACATATTAGAAATTTCACATTTGAAATAAAATCGCTAACTTCTAGTAGGGGTTCCTGATGTCATCAAACGGTAAATCGTGAGCACGGCATAATCTTTAGTTTTATCATTTTTGATCTGTGTAAAGTTTTGAGTGCGTACCGATTTTTTTAAGACATATAAAAAGATTAAACAATTTTTCAAATATGGTCCTTATATGGGAGCTATGACCAATTATGGACTGACCATCATAAAGTTTAGTTAGTAAATTTTTTTATCAAAAGGATTATTTATGTTGAATTTTACTTATACGTATTTAAGTGAATTTTGTAAGTGGACTTTAAATGAGGTCTATGGTCTCACTAAACAAAATTTCGTACTACGATTTCTTTTTAAATTAAACTTCTTTTTGCTGAATTTTGTATTGATATTCTAATTTTATAGGCTTTTATGTATCATTAAGTCATATCTGGGGAAGATATTTGTATAGGGTCTTCCTCACAGTTTCTTCTTTTATCATAGAAGTAACGCGTACAAAATTTCATGGTATTATTTGCAATATATGTAAAAAAAATTGCAAAAAATGGATAAAAATATAAAATTGTTTGGTGGTTGCCTTACATTTTGGTTCTACTATACCGATTGTGCTGTTTTTCAATATCAAATTTTTCTAAAAAACAAAAAATATTTTCTTGGAAATTTTCAAATTTTCATACGTAATGACAAACGTTATATCACCATTCACCACTTTTGGTGGTGGAGGGTATAAAAATAAAAAAAAAGCTGGAGTAAGGAAAAATCAAAAAGAGATTTTGATGGCCTTTTTTTTGCCGGTTGAATTTATTTTATTTTTCCCATGGTTTAGTCAGTTCTTTTCTGCAAATATGCTAAATAACCACAACATCCCAAAAAAAAAAACAACAAATAAACTCACTTACTTACACTCAAGTATGTGGCATACAAATACTTTTTAACCTTATACTAAGCAACTTACATACTCACACACAAATACAAACAGAGAAAAAATAATATGTTTAAGTATATGTGGAAGGAAATAATCAAAAAAGGTTATGAAGAACATAAAGGATTTAGATTTTTCTTATTTTTTTATTAAACTTCTGTTGCTTATTTTTCGTTTAATAATTTTTTTATTTTTTTGCCTATAATGGAGTAAATAATATATCCTTTTTTTTGGTTGATGCTGGTCCTTGCCAAACAAAAAATTGAATATTTATTAAGCATATTTATTAAAACCTGTAAAAAACATATAAATGCTTTAATTCTGTAATCTGTCTACAATTCATTTCGTTTTATATTAAAACTTTAATGATTGTGCTGATTTTTATCTTACGAGTTCAAATAGTCGTGTATACATTTAGTTAACTTATGCTTATTGTGCTGGACTGTTTTCCTTTTTTTTAACTTACAGACTCCGGAGAACTGTAAGACCGATAAAGATTGCACAGCCATGATGGTTTCATGGGAGGGTGAGGCGGAAATTCAATCTGGTGATATATTAATTGTTGAAATAAATGATGCTCTATTGACTCCCAAGGATATAAACTTAACAACCAGGTAAGTTGTATGCAACTCTTATAAGAGGATAATAAAAGTTGTTTAATAATAATAAAAAAAACTATGTACTCGTACGAGGTAAAAGCGGAAAGAGATAATAATCAAGATTTATTGTGTTGCCAGAGGAGAATTTTAAAGTTGTATTTTAAACTACAATAAGAGGGTAGCTTTTTTATTAAAGATATGATATGATTGTCATGTAATCCTTAAAATAAACAAAAAATTAAGACTAATAGGTGCTTTTGGGTAGCATGACATACGTACAGTGGGGTTTGTTGGTTGATTCGATGCCTATAAGCATTCAAGTAGAATATTTTTATTTCTTTTTGAACTGGTCGCATACAATTATCCGATAAAAGCGCACCATTTCACATTTTTTTAAATATTATGGGTTATTATTTATATGATTCCTGCAACCATTATATGGTTAAGTTAACATTTACATGATTATAGCAATCATATATATGATTACAGCAGTTTTGTAATATTTATGGTGATCAGTTTTATGATGAAAGATTATAACATATTATGTTGTGCTCTATCATAATCAAAGAGCAACAAATTATGATAAATGAATTCATTATAAACATGATTGCAACGAAAATATACATAGTTACTACGATCGTATTTAGGATTGTAGTAATCATCTGATTTGTAACCATATTATGGTTACCGCAATAATATAAATAATTTGAGTGACCATAACATTATTGAAAAACTTGTAAAAATGTTGACATTGTTGTACCAAACATGTACAACTATATTTTTTCTCTGTGTGAAGTGAAAATTAAATACTGTTTGTTTCTTCGCACGATCCTGACAATTGTGGCAGTGACTACTGAAAGGTATTTCGAGTCTGGTTGCATGTTTTTCAGCTGTCCAGTGAACTGCCAGCACTGCTGTTATCCTAAATATGTATTTTCGTCTACTATTCAAGAGCTGCATACTGTGCTTTGTCCACCAGATTGCGCCACGTATTGTCAGCCTTTTCAAGTTAGTGTCTGAAGATTACACTTTTAATGATTCCAAGCGGTATTGCGACTGCAGCAGCTGTTGCAGCTGTTGAGACATTCCCCTCCATAATCCCTAAAATACTCAGCCAGAAGAATACTATATTTATCTGGGAAGAGAACTGAGAACTTTAAAATAAGTTCATCGCCGACGCCACATTTTTGTAAATATAGTAAAGTAACAATTAGTTTTTTATTTTGGCAATTTATTTTAGAATAAAAAGGTACTTTTATTGTGTTTACATTATTTAAAAGTTCCCAAGAAGACTTGTAAACATCTTTATATTTTTTGTAATTCTTACTTTAAGGGAAATATGTTACCAGAGTTATTCAGAATTTAGTTATTTTTAATGTAAAATTCAAACTCAGAACAAATGTTATCAAATCGTATTATTTATGATATACATTAATAACAAACGATTTTATATGGCCCAAGAGGTTCTTAGTTATTTTGCAAAAGGTTCCAATAACCCGCCTCTGGTATAAACAATATGACAAAATATGGGAAAAAAACTATTTTTTTGATTTCTCAAAACAATTTTTGGGAATTGGAAATTTTAAATTTCGTTTTAATTTTAATATTTCTTAGAAATATGTCTTAATAAATGCAAAATTGTATTAAATAATATTTAGAAATAAAATTTTTATTTCAGTTTAAACAATTTTTTGTTTCCGCAACAAATTTGAAATAACAATTTTTATTTAAAGATTTTAATTCATAAATTTATTTATCAAAAATTAAAACGTTAATTTTATTTAATAGCATTTAATTCAACATGTTTTCTAATATCTGCTCAAAAAGCTTTTACAAATATAGTTGGCTAACAGTGTTTAGATTAAACTTAAGCATTCTTATCATAGTCCTGCTTTTACATTAACAAGAATTTATTTTATGAGAAATTTGTTACACCAACTGTGGCCCATAAAAGTATATGTATGTCTCTATAATACAACTAAATAAACTTATGTTGGTGTTTCTTTTTCTTTATTTGTTAGTCATATAAAGCTTTATTTGATTATATACTTAGTAAATTTAAATTAGAGGGTCGTTTGAAAAAGCTGAATTAGAGCAAATTTTAATTACCAAATAACTTGTCAGAAGTTAAACTAAATACAATTCTAAAAATAAAATTGTTGCACGTCTTAAATTGACTGATTTGTAATATTTAATAAAAAAAAAATACATTAACAAATTATTTAGATATTTAGCAGACAAATTTCTATAAAAGGTATTATAATCTATTTAAAATAATATTATTGAAAAACTTTATTCTGTAATCTAAGCTGATTACCTCTTAGACATCGGTATGAGGGGAAGATATGACGAGTACATACTTGATATTACTAGCAACTCGTGTTACTCTTTTATTCGTATTACATATGTATGAGTAAACAAATGTTTGTTTCAAATCAATATACGAGCAATTTAAGCAATAAGTATTGTGCTGTGTGAATTTACAAAGAAAAAACTGTATCAATCTTTTCAATAAAAATTGCTTTGTGTAAACTGGGACTTAGGCAATAATGTTTAGTTATATTTACTGAGCCATATTCCCATAAACTCACATCAGTGATTTTAAACAACTTACCAAAAATCTGCTTAAAATAATATCTAAAGATCTAAAAAAAATTGTTAATCAAATCGTTGTTAAATTCTTCAAAAACATTATTAACTAAAACTTCAATTGTAATGTTTCTTTAGAGGCCTTTTTCTATAAACGTATATAAAGTTCAGCATTAATTACACATTTAACTGCTCATTTTTGTTAAAACAGAACATATCCTTATTTCTCAAACAGCAGATAAATGTGATCAAACCAGAACACTTACTTCAATGGAAATTTTTATTTTCGCAATCGAATCTTATTCATTCTCAAGTCATTTCGTATAACTTCTTCAAATTCCGGTAGCTCACTTTTATAGTTACAAGAAATCATGATCGAGTTTTAACCAATTTCAATAAGCATTTTACTTAGGTAGAAAAGAACGCATTTGCCAAGGTTGCAAGAAGTTTACTCGAGTCAATTTGTATTCTTTATAATAGCTATTAAACTATGATCGGATATACCTCTACTTTTAAATTTAATCAACATCTTTGAAACTATTGTCTTCAGTAAAGCCATAAAGAACAACAAGCCCCGGATTGCGACTAAATCATACTAGGCCACATTCAAAGTGTCATTGATTAAAGATATATGGGCAAAAGATAATAAACAGATAAACTTAAGAAAGGGATCATAGTTAACATGCTCCAAAAGGCAAAGACTATGGATATTACAACGCTATTAAAAAACCTATCGCACACAGCGAATATCTGAAAGGGTAACATTCAAACTTATAGCTGTAAAAGCGGAATTTCGATCAAGAACATCTGAAATAGACCACGCTAACAGCTGAAGGGTAATTGTGGAACAATCGAAACGATTGTAGCAATTAATCAAGCTAAAAAAAAGTCCTTTCACAGGGGAGCAATGTGCCACATTCTACACGAAATCCATCCAAGGCAATAAATAGATATGTATAATTTAAAATGTCGAACTAGGATGCGTTATGTCGCCATTACTCTTTGACATTTTTCTTGACATAGTGAAGCCCTTAGAGATAAATGAAGCATATCATAAGGCCTCTTGATACGATAGGAAAATTTTGACTATGCAAATTAACATGGTAATAAAGTTGGAAGTGTTGTGAAAACACTTCCATTATCGGACAAAAACTAAACGTCAGGAAAGTACAGCGATATATACCGGGCATAATGTCGACTTGTAGACAACTAGACATGTCGTAGATTATAATATAGTCAAATAAAAAATTATATATATTTAATTAACTACTTCCATCACCTTGACGCTGTTTCAATCCTGGGGAGAGATATGGCGACACCGGTCCCATGAGCTTGCACGAGTTTGAAACCGGCTAAAGTCTCATTGATTTTAACACCCAACGAAACTTGTAGCTGTTTAGAGTCTCTTTCTAGTAAATGGGATAAGTTAAAAGCCCGGGGACTTGTCCCTAATTTAACTATTGGCGTACAGGGAGCTGATAATTGGTTGAGGTCCATTCGGGGTTCATGCAGTGGCTGTGGTTGATACCCAAAGCGCGGAAAACAATACTGATGTTTGCTTGAGCAGCACATTTCGGTTCCACAAATTGTCCTAGGTGCTATTGCTGAACAACAACAGAGCCATTGAAAGTACTGGTGACATTTAGCTCGGTGCTCAGGAAATATACGAGAATTGTCGTTTTTGTGGTAATTGTTGTGATGACGATCCGCCTTTGTACAAGATTAGATATCCGGCCTATGGCAACCGCAGTAAATTCTGATCTTCGTCCTTGACAGTGATTGGTCAATGAAGTGTTGCGATTTCTCTTCTAGTAATTGTCCTGGGTGATGATAACTGACAAAGCCACGGATGGCAAGCATTATAAAGCCCAAGTTCTTTACATTGATCGTTGCAGTAATGTATCGAGAAATTGCTAAGAATATGTTCCTGGCAATGTCATCAAAGTATGATCTTTGTAAAACACATATTCTATGTTCTTGCTGGACCTACAAGGCGCGAGTTCAGCCTGTGTTTGAGTGCGCCTGGCGGTTTAATCTTAAAAGGTACCCACGTTAAACTGAAATACATCTGTTTGCATAATATCTGCATGTATTACAACCAATTTTGTGTTCATGTGTGCATTAAGGCAATTGTCAGAATAATGTCTTTTGATGATCTAATGACATGGCCCGCAGTAACTTTCTAAATAGCCAAAATTTTTAGCAACACAAATGTAATTACAACACACACTAGGCCTCATTTTAAACTCTATTAAAAACTAGCAATTTTATAACATCCCTCGTTTAAGGACAATGTGTATATAAATACAACTCACCTTCTTTTATTTAACTTTAATATAAATGTTTGTAGTCTTCTATTTAAGGATATAAAAATAAAAGGGACTTTATAGTTTTTGGCTAAAGAGCACATATAAAATTTGTTTTATATGTTTGCATGTGTTTCTTTCCAAAAACTAAAGTTAAAGTGTGTTAATAAATAAAAGATACCGAGATGGAAGCAAATTCAATTTCCAGTAAGTATTTTTAAAATCTTGACATAGTTTGCTCCTATGCCCCAAAAAAAACACTTTTGTTACCATATGAATTTCTAATAATTTTCGTAAAATTTTAAGATTTAGATAGAAGCTGCGGCTTAATCAAGTCGTGTTTTTTTAATCTAGAAGAAACGACTTTTGTTACAATTATTTCAAACATAATGTTAAACTTTTATAAACGATTTAAATACGCTTGAATTTAATAAAGACTCGTTTTCATTTCAAACTAAATTTAGTTTCAATTCTGAAATGCAAATGCATGTTTAAATTGTGGCCTTTATTATAATTCACACTTTTATTTAATGATTTTCTCTTACCAAATCTCCCTTGAGCCTTGAAACTAAATTCACTTCCATTAACAAAATGAAAAAAAGTGTTAAATATTGTATTTTACAACTTAGTTTCTTGGCCGTAGACAAACATAAAAAAGTTAAATAAAATGGAAACGTTTAGCAAAGTTTCATGTATTTATTGAATGTGTGATTTGAATTTTACTTCGTTTTTTACATATTTAAGTAAGTTCAACTAAACATTTGTTTGATGTTTTTAAGTTTGTAATTTAGTTATTTTAGATTAGTGAACAGAAAATGAAAATATTTATTTAAGTTGATTGTGTTAACTTTTGCCTAAAAAGAAAGTATTTACTTTTGCTAGATTGCAAGTAAATTTTTTGCATAGAGAGAATGAGATAAACCAGCAAATCGTTTTTCAACGGTGAAAGGTCAAATGTTGTAATATTTGTTTAAAATGAAACGACTTTTTTCTTTGTAAAGGAAGATACATTAAAGGCGGAAATTAAGAAATTAGACTAGTTATCAAAGAATTTTATATTATAAAATAAAAACCTATATAATTTGTAATACATATGTATGTATATAAAGCAGCTATTACAAAAAAAAACTGTACATTTTAACATCAAAAGAACTCTATACATTTATTTTTAACCCTAGAAAAATAACTTTATTATTTTGTACGTCTGACAGACGTAGGAATTTTCGCATCCTTTTTTGAACTTTAACTTATAAAAATTTGGTATATATTTTATTGGGATCATTCATTTATACAGTTTTCTTTTTATTAATATAATAATTTGGTAAGTAATAATAATAATAAGCGAAAAATAACGACAAATTCAATAGAGCTTAAAAATTATTATAAATTAAATATCCTTTTCAAAAGACTCAAAAACGTTTATAAAAAAAATAAACAAAGTATATTTTTTTAATTCATTTATGTACTTGTATCTACAAGGTGGCGCAAAATTAATCCTCCTATCAGAAAATGCTATAAATTTTGCGCAACTTGATGAATTGGGATTGGAAAACATTTGGTTCCAACAGGACAGTGCATCGGCACACACTGAACGTGTCACAACCGATATGTAGAAGGATGCATTTCTCGGGCGCTAAATCTCCCGTTTCGGCGGTTTGCACTAGCCAGCAAGATCGCCTGAGTGGAAGTTTACTTTTGCGCCACTTTGTATATAACAAAGGTCATTTGAATAAAAAAAAAAACTTATTATCAAATCAGCACATGCAAGTGTTGGAGACTAGGTTTTTGATGTTCTCCACACACAGGAGTTTGACATTTGATACATGTAATTTCGGACATTCGTCGAATTTTTGATGAACAAAATCCACAGTATTTTCCATTTTTTTAAACAGATTAATCATCACTATTAACTAAGTTACCTTGGGCGTAACGGGTTTTAAATTTGGAATGCCGTCCCGGAAAAAACTCGACAAAGTGGGAGTTTCGAGCCATGTTTGTATTCAAGGTGTTTTTAGGGACAAGAAAAGTTTCTTCATATATTCTCTGCGATTTAAAGGCCTTTGATTAGCAGAAATCGTATTGTGAGAGTAAATCATATGTGAGTTTATAAACGCCATGTTTAGCATTCCATAAAATATTGCCAGTTTTTTCTTCAACTTTAACGTATCGTCTCCACCTCTTTGGGTTATAATATAAAAATAAAACAGGTTTTCTGTTTTGTTGCAGAAAAACAAAAAATAAACCATTTTAGGTGTATTCGGTTTATATGATAAAAATGTCAAAGGTTCGTCGTAACAAAACTCGCATTGCCCGAGAGTTTTTCATTTCTTCGGGGATTTCTCGTTTGTTTGATCTTATTGTGAAATGAAGTTATATGTCTGCTTAAGCAGACTCTTCGCTAAGGGAATAGATGTAAACCAATTGCCACAGGTTATGTTGCGACAAGTCCTATGAATTGGTAACCAAAAATTAAATAAAAGATAACAATACGTCTCCGAGACGTACGGTTTTTAATTTTTCAAAAACCATATCAACGTACCGCATGAAAACAGTCACCACTAGCAAGCTACTGAGACTAACAAAGAATCAAAATACAATGAACAGCAAAGATAGAGTACAAAATTAAAAAGACATACGCCTGAGAGACGTAATTTATCTTTCTAGGGTTAATGTAATTTATCAATTATTTTGTCTGTAAGAGGGTCTGCCTTACATTTTGCTTCCTCCCACATCTTTATTTAGTTATTACCAAGCTACTTTAATGCAAGATTTATGTTTAGTTTATTATTTATCGCATAAACGCCTTTCACTCTCATAAACCATAGACACATTTGCTGAATTTCACTTGGCGTTATACTGTGTCATACCTAAAAACACATTTCATCCCCCTAAAACAAATTTAATTGATAAACTCATGTTAATACATAAAAAATAATAGTTTGTATGTATGTAACACTGTGTATGCATAAATAAAGTGTATAATTCCAACTTTTCTAGAAAGGTCGCATGTGTCAGAGCGTATGATTAACATTAATTACACGTTAAATAAATATTAATCATGCGTTGTGTATTACATTCACATTCATGCATATGTATGTAAAAATATACTTATGGGTTTTATTAGATGTTAACTTGCTCGAAGGTTAAAATACATATATTTAATTTTTTGCTAATAGAATGACTGTTTTCTATTCCCAGCAACAATTTTACTTACATTCTTAATTCTAATTCATTATTTCGTAGCTTTATTCGCTACTTTTCTATTAAATAATTAGTTATATATGTGTATCTTATTTACGAGTATATACATATATATACATATATACAAAAGGATCATAATTATAAAATCCAAACACTTTACTTCAAATAAATAGATTTAGCTGAGTAATACTTGCCTTGAAGAGTCAGAATTGAAACGTGTAGTCCGCTTTCACACGTTTCAATTCTGACTTTTGGGTGCGATGGGAAAATAGAATAAAATGAAGTGACTAGTCAATTTTTTAAATTTTCTAAACAGAACTGAACAAAAACTGGGCAGCTAAAACTGATATGTGTGAAACAGCACTTAGTATATGATTATAAATCTTTATTAGTATCATTTGCAATAAGTTTCCCTAATATTTATTAAGTTTGTTTACTTATTTTGTTCGAATAAGTATACAACTACACATTTTTATAAAACTTTTAATTATAAAAATAAGTTATTAATTTTTTGGTTAAAAGTAGCAGACTTATAACGGATAACTTTTTGGGACATCTCGAACAAAAATAAGTACTTTTTCTAGTAGATTTGTAAGTAGTCTGGTCAACAATTTCCTATAACTTTTTAACTTAATTTGTAAGTAAAGTTTTTGCTGGCATTTAACTGTTACATACGAGTATGTATGTTGTTTTGATCTCTAATTTACAATGCTGTATTAATGAATTTAGTAGTTAGCATGTATATACTTATATATAAACAATTAGCGAGACTCATTATTTTTAAGGCAAACTAAACTATTTTATTCGTGGAAATGATAAATTTTAACACATGAGTGTGTACTTTTATTTGTACTTCAGACAATTTTTAATACCTTTCTAAGGCTGCTTTAAAACGTTAATGGCCGAATTCACAGTCTTTAGTTAGCTAATAACAAAGGCTTAACTAACTAATGATTCCTTATTCGCAATGCTTAGTTTGCCATAAGAGTAACAAGTAATAGTTAAACAATAGTATTTTAAATTACCAGTGGTTAACTAATGACTGAGAATTTGGCCATAAGAAATTTAAAATTTTAATTCAGATATATTTGCTGTGCTTTTTACATTTACATTTACAATTATATATCTGGCAATTTTTGGAAGCATTCTAACATTTTCTATTACTAAATGTTTAATTTCATCGTTTCTGCAAATAAAATGGTATTTAGAAAAATTATATGCATTGAGTGTATAACTGAAAATGGTGGAAATTTTTTAAATTTTCAGCTTTTACTTTGAAACATTTCTACAATATAAATTTGCCAATAGTACTACCCACTTTTCTGTCCCATTTTCCTGTCAACATATGGCTTCCGCACCGTAAGAGCTCCTCAGGAGGCCAAGAATGAATCAAAAGGAAATAACCTGTTCAGAAGTAAAACGTATTCCTGCAGAGTGAGCATTCTGCAATGATTGCAGCAAATAGTAGACGGTCAAGCCAATGTCTGGACTATAAGTAGAGTGAAGAAAAACTTTACAACCACTTACTTTTAAATATTATTAACAATATTGCAATATGTGACCGAGCATTGTCAAAATGTTATATTTCATGTCTTTCATGTGTGGCCACATATTATGGGAGTTTTTAGGGTATCGATCGCTTTAGTTAAGTTCAGACTACTACTACTACAGACTACTACAGAGCTTCCCACTAGCGCTATGATTCGGTGCAATAATGATTTTTTAAATATAATTAAGAAACACAAACTGCGAAGCTTTTTGGTTTATCTGCAGAAAACACTCAGAGTCTTCCGTGGGAATCGCACCCACAACCCTCTGACTGATAGTTTGGAATACTATCGCCTAGTCTTTCAGGGAACTGATAGATTTGATTTTTTTATGGCGTTCAAGCCGCATTTCGGCTACTCAAGTTTCTCAAGGTCCCTCGGTTTTAATTTTTATGGGACCGCATTTCCATGCTTTTATGAAGCCTGTTGCAGGCAAGAGCTTTAAAATTGCTGCCTGAGTAGCACCAAATATTGCTGTAAGCTGCTGCTAAGTTTGGCAACAATCTTCATGGATTAATGCCTACAATGTTGGACAGAGCGATCTTTGTCATCCGTATCAAAATCAACACTACAAAACCTAACAAACAAACACTCGCACATTGAAACGCGAAGTACTCGGTGTGTTTCAGCGGCACTTTTTTCTTCAAATTAAAGAAGTAAATCATAACTTGCCGTATATGATGCTTTGTTATCACAAAATTCGTAATTTTCGAAGTAATAAACACTTTGTTGTTTACACTACCTACACCTAATTCTGTTTTTACGCGAAAGATGAGTTCCTCGAAAAGATAGAGTATCCATATTAAATGAAGATATCGGTTTCACGTATGAAATATCAGCTAAAATAAGATAAATAATTCAAATTCATGTTGCTTTGTACACAAACATATTTTATTTAAACAAACAACAATAGACAAAAGAGTTCATTTATAAAAATACATACATACTAGTCTTTTCGTCTTTAACACTTAAATATGACTGCACTCTTACACTCTTACTTTCAACTACATATATTTATTTAAAATAAATAAGGGAATCCCCTGTTTCGATTGTGTTTTTTGTTTCGTACCAGACGATTTGTAGTGATATCTGCTTAATTTAAAATCCTCCAAATCCAGTGCAAATAACGGTTTTTTGAAAAAACTGCATACATTTTTAGATCGCGTTAAATCAAAGCAGAATGAAATATTTATTTATAAACGCGTTAAATCAAATTCGCGTAAAAAAATTGCGTAAAAACAGAATTATGTAGGTGTATAATGTTCAATAACTAAGTGAGAATAAATCACAAATGTGTAACCCTTAAGGCTACTTATAAGTTAATAAATACAAAAATCGCATTCAAAGGATACGTCACTAGTTATTAATCCTTCATTTTTAAGTTATTCACCCAATATAGAAAATAACCAATCAACCATTTAACAAGAAAACTTCATAAGGACCCAGAATATATATATACATATATTTGGTTCTGCGACCAATATATGGATGTGTTATAAACAGAGTGACTATCGTAGCATATAACCTTTTGGTGGTGGGTATAAAAATATTAAAGTGTTGAAAACATGCTGATTTTCTGAGAAACATGCTGATTTTATGAGAAAGCGAATGAGCAATAGTTTCATATTTATAAAATAAAGATATTTTTTTTTTTTTGCTCGAAATATTTCCATTACAAACTAACAAATTAAATCAATATACAAAAACTAACTTAAAAGCAAACGTACTGCAAATGGCATTGAATGCTGATTTAATCTTGAAAATCCCTTAAAAACAAAATCGAAAAATTGAAACGAAAAAAAGTGCAAAAGGGTTTTTTTTTTCTTTTAATCCGTTAGCTTCACACACGAAAATATATTCTCACATATAGAGATGCTCAGTTCCACACTGACAACTAAAAGCATCAAAATCCAAATAGAGGCGTAGAGTATGAAAGGCTCTTGTATTTGCTTAGACACTACTTATTACACATAAAGGGAGTTTTAGTTACGCTTGTGTTTCCGGTTTAACCTTTTGTTGTGGGATTGTGTTTGTATAAACAGCGTTGTGTTCTCCTGAATACATTTACATTATTAGACTTGTACACCTGTTTGTTTGGCTTGTTTCAATTTACAGAGAATGGCTAAGGTTTTGTTTTGTTATGGTCTTATACGAGAACATACCGCAAAGTTATTTCTATATAGTATTTTAGATAACGTTTTTCCCCCTTATTTATAAAAACTTACAACAGGTTTATAAAGCAAATTTCCATACAAAATTTGCTATATAAACCTCTTATAATCCTGTTGTAAGTTTTATGAATAAGGCCATTTGTCTTTAAATACCCTTTTTGTTTGACTCTCGCAAAAATATTTTTAGTTCTAGTTCGTTACTTTTGCTAAAGTACTCGGTACTTTGTCCCTTGCTGATGTCATTTTAATTTGAACAAGACCTGCAACAAAAACTGACAGAAACAGCAGCATTACAGTTTTTAACAAGGATATTTAAACACTTACCCATGTTGTTTTATTAAAACGAAACGATTAAGCCAACAGCTTTTGTGTTACCTTAACATAAAGAAAAAGAAAAAAAGAACAGACAGAAGGATTATTTTTTTTTTATCACACAAAAATATTGTGGCAAAATAACACAAATTTCTTAAAATAACAGACACTCTTTTGTAAATCGTATTTGAATGGTCAAATGTGTTCTGAATGCTTTTGGCATTAAATTTTTCAAATTATTACTAAAGTTTACCTTAGTATATATTTTAGTATGTGTGTGTCACAGTATTATGCATTCAAAAAGGGATTTTAGATTTACGATTATAGATTTTTGGCACAAATCCTTGTTACTATTTCTGACCCAAAGCAATAGACTATAGAAAACGAACTAAATCAATTAAGGTAATGAACAGATGAAGTCTACTTTTAGGGTTATATGTTATTTTAGATGTTGTTTTGTAATGTAAAGGATTTACAAATATCTCAGTGGTTTAATGAATTGTTTCATATTAACATTGTTTTATGTTGTCTGTTATAGGGTTTTAAAAGCAGATTAAAGAAAGTTATAAAAAGTCCCTTAGTTATTAAATACTCTAGTGCAAACAACAAAGTTTTTTTTTTGTTTTTCTACGAAAATGTTGAATTTTATGCCAACAAATCGCCGTATGCAGAAAGTTTTATTTTTTTTTACTCGTAATTTAAATAAAGTGCTGCTGAATCACAACGATTGCACACAGAAGCTTATGGTGAATGTATTCCATCGATTCGAATGTACGAGCTGGTTTGTGTGGTTCAGAAGTGGTTATTTTGATGCGCAAGACAAAAATCGTCCAGGTTAGTAAAAAAAACTTTTGAAAACCAAGAATTGTAACCTGCACACTGATTGGCAGCTACTCAAGAAACAATTTGAAAACACTGGCGAACAGCAACTTTTAATTTTCATTCTTGTAGCTAGATTAAAATTTAACAATAATTACTTACCACACGAAAATTAAAAATTGCAAATTCTCTGTGAGTTGTTATTTGACACGTGGAAAAGATAATATAGATACAGTATATATCAATGGATAGGAAATTGTGTCTATTTAAAAAAAAATATTTAATAGTTTTAACAACTAAGGTTTTCATGGAAGACTTTTTATGGAAACAAGGCAAAAATGTCTTATTTTGTGCTGTATGCGAAAACCAAAAATTTTTAAATTTAAATAAAAATTTAATTTATTTAGTTATATTTTTAATGAATTTTTGGTAAATTGAACTTTTTCTTTACACACATTTACCAAAAAAATTTTTTGAAAAATCCGAAAAATTTCAGTTTTCAGGTTATATTGGGTTAGAAAAAACCAGAGACTGAACATAACGGGAAAATAATGGTTAATTGGCACCATTTATCATTTGAAATTTGTTTTTTCTTTTATATCACTGAGAGAGTAATTTGTAAGAGAACATTTTAAAGTTGTGGTTGAGAGATACAAAAAAGGAAATAATGAATATAATTCAGAAAAGTGATTTGTAATTAAATTTTTTTGTAAAGGTTTGGTTATAACTTTTGTTTTCGAACTTTTAAAATAAATGGTGAAAGTTCATTTAATACAGACCACTGAAACTTGAATATAAAATTCACTTTTTTTACTTCTTGCCCAATATCGGCACTGCTTTAGTTCATATTAAACATATTCAATTTACAATTTGTTAAACATTTATAAAAAATAGGCTATAGTATGTAAATAAAACAGAAAGAATGTTAACATTTATTAAAATCAACCACAATTAATATAGTTTTTCTCTCACCAGAGCATTAAAAAACAACAAAAACTAATAAAGGTCATACCAAACCAAGTAAAAAAATCACTTCATAAAAGTTATTATGAGCGATTTATTTTTAAAATCAAAATATAAATCACAATATTGGTTTTTTGATTATATGGACAATAACTCGGTCTCTGGAAAAAATCCTTTGCAGAACAATTAAAAACATAGTGGGCCATAAAAAAATTGGTTATTATTTTTTGCATACCGACTGTGCGATTTGAGGCAATTTGTTCTATAGTTGATTTTTACATAAAACAATAACTTCAGTAACAAAGTTTTTTAAATTTTTAATATACCCTATTTCCTTTATGTTTAGCTTTACGAGCAATTTAAATATGTTATATGTCTTTTTGGAAATTTTTTAAATAATGTAAAAAAGAATAGAAGTATATTTTTATTTAAAAAAATTCCACAACTCTCCTTCCGGCTTATGCTTCTCTTTAGAACAAGCTATCCAAAATTGTCTTGACTCTGCCTTGCCCTCAAAAGATGAGCAGTTCTTTTGCCATAGAATACATACATATGCATGTAGCCAGAATGATGTTAAAGCTCATGGCTAACAATGGCTAATTCTTTAAATAAATTTATATTGTACACCAATACCTCACTTTGCTTCGGGGTTACCTCTATTCGCGTCGAGGTTACGTTCCCCCACGACGCAAATTGAAACGACGCAAAGTGTATTAACATTTTCTACAGCAAATCATGTAAGGATAGAAGATAGGTTCTAGGTTTATGCAAATACTAACAGCCTGTTTATAGAACTCGACTCGCCCAACTCGCTAATCAACGACCGGTGTACGAGTGAGAAATAAAAAGCTTTTATAGAATGCGATTCGATTTTGTGGTGCCACTTACGTTAATTCGCGCATATGTCAAAATTGTTTGAAACCCTACTATTGCCAACGTGTTAAATAATATTTTTTGTTTATATTTCTTTATACTAAATTTAATATAGTAGGGTGCCAACTTGTAAGGTTTAACAAGATAGCAACCCTATTATGAAAAATATCAAATAAACATAAACAAACAAAAAAATAAAACAAAATTTAAAGAATTTTTAAAATTTTTTTGATAAAAAAAGGTAGTTTAAAACGTTTTCTATTTATTAGAAAACAGGAGTCTTCCGTAACTTTTTAAAGAAGTAAGTGTAAATTGATTGAAGTATGAATATATAATAATGAATGTATGTATGAATGTATTAAAATGTTCATAGTAGATTTGCTGCTACCAAACTGAGGAGCTCCTGTGGCCAAGTGTGAAAACTCCTCCACTGCATTGCTGCAGTTATTTTAATGCTGAAAATTTAATAAATCAAAATAAACTAACAAAAACATTTATAATATCAATAAGTACTTTCCTTTTTGTTGTTCAAATATCCATTTTATACTTGGTTTTTTGAATAAAGTTGTAATTAAATTTTATGCGCGAACACAATTGTATATTCGTCCAATTTTGACACTTCGGCGACTTAACCGTCTTGTATATACCAAATAAATTGACAGCAGTTACGTTTTTTAACAAACTTGTCAACAGTCGTGTTCTACGACCCAAAATAGCAAAAACGCTAACATTCCAGCGTTTTTTATCAGCGAGTCGCGTTCTATAAACAGGCTGTAAGTCACCGGCTTTCTTTCACAAAAAAATTGGTCTAATGTTTGCTGAACAGATTTTTTTCAACGTAAAATAAATTTCCTTGTGGTAATTGTCTGCATTACTACCACTAACATTATAATGCTTTATACTTTATAAAGCAACTTGATTTTCGATCTAAATAGAAAGCAAGGACTCCACTTCGGTCATCAAATCACTTCTTATAGGGGTCGACGTTTTAGTATCTAATGATGTTGCAGATTTTGCGAAAATTTAAAAAAAAAATTGAAAACCAAAACCCAAATCAAGGCAACATTGAAAATTTAACGACGCACAGTGAAAATTAGTACTAACTAAGTAGCGACGGAACTTTAAAAAAAACGCAAAAAAAAATGTTTCTATATAAAAACTAAAAATTAGTTAAAATCTTTGCATTCAAATAACAACAAGAAGTACTATTTTTGAAAAGTAAATTTTCGTAAAATTTATTTCTTTAATAAAATTAAGTTAAAGATTCTTATTGAAACAAAAAACATTAAAAAATATTTCACTTTCAAAATACACCTTAAGATATAATAGGAACAAAATTTTATGCATTAATATTTACAAAATTCACCATAATGTTTAAGCAATTAAAACATGATAATCAATGAATTGTATAAATTAGCAACGAATAATTAAATACAATATCAAAGTCCAAAAACGACCGCTTTAAGCCGGATTGTTAAAAAGTTTTAGATCAAAATCTAGAACATACGAGTATAATGAACTTATTGCAAACATATAATCATCATATTAGCAACTGACTTACAAAGACAGATTTTTTAAAAACTTTTAAATTTTATTTAAAAAAAAAACACATTTAATTTAGAGAAATATATGAAATCTTTATTTGATTCGATAAATCGATCTATGTATAACATTCAATGTTAAAAGATGATTTCATGTAAATATTGACCATGGCTCACCTCATATACGCTGCGTCCAATTTTGGCATACTCTCTCCAACATATCGGCCACCGGCCCATTATCCATACCAAACATTGAAGTTTTTGGGATGCATTGGCAGTTCTTGCTATGTTTCTGGCATTTCTTCACATCAAATATGTTAGTTTTGCTTGTTTACGTATCCATACAAACAGATACGTACTTGTGACCATGACTAAGCATTAGATTTGATAATAAAATTTAATTATCTGCAAGCACTGTTCGTTGACAACTTTTCGTGGTTAAATTAGTGACCAAACTGAACATGTTTTACAGTATCTAACATGTTACACAGAAACAGCTGAGCTGTCAAAAAGAGTCTTGACAAAAAGAAAAATTCACCCTTAATGTTTCCCTTTTAAAGGTTGTCAGTTCTTGACACTTGCTAAATCTCATACAATTTAATTTAATTCAAGTTACATTATAATGTGTAGCTATGTTGGAATCTGATTTCAATTTCATTGTCACATGTGTTAGGACGTTTCAGGATTAATTTTCTTTATTTTCAGGATTTACTTTCGTAATTTTTTTCTTCTAACATAGCCATGAGTTTAGGTAATATGAATTTTATGTTTCGAAGGACGCAAAAACTTGTTCACAGTCATTACTGAAATGATTTAATTTATTTTCAAAATACAAATTCCGTAGGCTTTAAAAAGTTTATATTTAATTAAGAACTTTTGTAAACAAATAAGCAAGTATAGTCGGTCAAGCCTGACCATATAATACCCTACACCCACTATATGTATTAAACAGATTTTCAGAAATGTGCGCTATATGGGAGGTATGACCTCAAATGGACCGATCATAGAAAAAATTAGTGTCATAATTTTTGTAAATATAAATACTGTGTATGTTAAACTTTATCTCGACATAAATACTTTTAAAAGATTTGTGGTGGTTAAAGTGGATTACGGGGAGGGTCTTATATGGGAGTGTGGACTAATTACGCACCGACCATTATAAAATTAGGTGTCATCATTTCTGTATATAAGAAACTTATTTGTGTCGAATTTTATTTGATTACCAATATTCTTAAGATATTTATGATTATTAAAGTGAATTTCAAAAGTGGGCCTTATTTGGGAGGAATTTGTTGATTTGATTTATCTTCATTTATAACTCATTTGTGGTGAAAATGTTTGGATACTTTCATAATTCAAACAGTTATGATTGTTAAAATCCTATTTTGGGAGGACATTTGAATGGGGTCTAGGTGAAATAATGGACCGATTACCACTAGTTTCAATCCCATCCGAAATATCTTGAAAATTGTGACCTGTACTCTACGCACAAGCTTTACATGGACAGACAGCCAGCCAGACGGACCGACGGACATCGTTAAATCGACTCAGAAAATGATTCGGAGTCGATCTGTATACTTGAAGGTGGGTGTTGGACCAATATTTCTGGACGTTGGAAACATCAGCACAATATACCCTCCTTACTATGGTGGTGTAGGTTATAAAAACAAAAAAATTGCAAAGAATTTCGTAGAATTATATTAATATGACCTTCATGACCTTCATTGCCTCAATTGTGTATTTTATGGTGTTGTGTAAGTATTTTGTATCCCAGAAGCTTTATGTTCTTAAATCATACATATTGTAATCGATTTTAAGTCTAAGTGCTGACTTAAAATCTTTCCAATAACCATTTATTCAACTCAAATTAGCTTTGCTTTAGTAAAATAAACACCAACTTTAAAAACGCTCTCTCACAACTTTATGAAAATATCTTAAATCTTTTAAAAGCTGTTCGAATGATGTTTGTAATGTTGCTGGTTTTTTTCCAACAACATATTTCTAAAACACTGATTTGTTTTCCCTGATTTTTACCTCTTTTTTCCACTGAACAAGTTTTTATATCCGTTTTTATTTTCTTGTTTTTCTCTCTCTCTCTCTCTCTATCCCTTCATTTATACTACAAACATGCTGGAAACTAAACTGAATGTTGCTGCCGGTGCTGGTGTTAATGTTTTCTATGGATATTGCTGTTATTGTGTGTATGTGTTTGTGTGTGTGTATATATTTTTATAGTGCACACAACACTCAGGTGTATCAAGTAACACGTTCCGGACATGAACATTGTGATGTTACCGAAGGTATACTGCTGGATATCACACCACTTATTGTGGATGGCAGAAAGTTGGTAACACTATACGATAAGGACCTTACCGAAGGAGTTAACTTGCTAATTGGTGAGTAGAAGAAGGAAATACAAAAAAAAAATATAAACAAAACAAATAAATACAGCAACATTTTTAAAATAAAACAAACTAAGAAAGGTATTAAAATAGTAGCAACATAGCTAAAAATGTAATAAAACAAAATATAAAAAATGAATTCAGTGTAAATAGTTGGAAAATATATAGAAATTAAATCAACAACAAAATAACCAGTTAAAATTAAACTTTAGTTGAGTTGTGGGGTTTACAAATTTCCTAGTTTTAAATGAAGGTTGTTTGTGTAAGTTTAACCAATTGTAATTCCGTTGTTCGTCGTAAAAAATATAGCCATTGTTAAAACTACAATTACAACAGCAGCAGCATTTAACTGACACAAACACAAACTACACAAAGCTTTATCTATATATGTATGTATGTACGTTTTGCATACATACTTAGAGAGGATATCGTGAGGGTAGTGTTTTTGTATGCTGAATACCTGTAGAGATCCTGTTGTTTAAATACTTTAATACACAGTTGTGTATTTGTTGTATGTTTGTAGTGTTTTTGTTTTTGTATTTTTTATTTGCAAGTGTATGTGGTTTTACACCGGCAACTGTCGATGTCTGTTATTTTGGAAATTTTACCTATAAAGCCATAAGCATATGTTAGGCTGGAGAAAAAGTATTATTAGTTTATGCAAACTAAATGCTTCACTTTAAAAGAAATCCTAAGATCATGAAAGGTGATTACTAATACGCAATATAAGCCACATCTAGAACATAAGACACATCTAGAATTCCTAAAGAAATTGCCATTAAGATTTAATGGATTGTGCTGATACCTCTGTATATTTTTTAGAAACAAAAGAAATTTCTTAAGGTCACTTCCTATTAAATTGATCTGTAGCCAAACAGACTAATTAATGGACATTACTTTGATTTGTTAATATGAAATTGTATTCCACGTCTTTTCATGGTTAATTATACCCTACATTTTTTATTAACCTGAAATGTTATTTTTATATGTTTATCTAACCAATGACAAGGAAGCCTTCTTTTAGCACTGACCCATCATCTATCTTGTAGTTAGCCAATAAGGTTGCCAATTTGAAGCTTTGTCATGCTAATGATCACAGTTCACAATTATGACTACAAAATAGATTTTTTAAAATGTCGTACAGTTGTCAAAGACTATTGCCAATGATTTATAAGCTGATAGCTGTGGTTCAGGTGATGCTATGAAATCACGACTTTGGTTTAAATAACTATTTAGCAGATTTTAACATTGTGACCAAAATTGTGTCTTCAAAAGGATGCAATCATCTGAAAATTGCAAATTACTTCCACTGCTTTTAGTGGTGCGGGAAGTAGACTTTGGCTGATAAGAAACATGTATTGCAGGTAAAGTTTATAGTTTTCGATAGGAGGACCTTCCATTTTACAACACCTCTACTGGTTAGTTCTGTGATGATAGCATGATACGACTGATTGGTAAGCTGGAAAAGGGAAGACACTTGAGCGTGTTTGTGAGAGGCGACAATATTGTACGATTATAGGATTGTCGCTCTGTGGCGTATTTTGCAGGTTTTAAGATCAAGACGACACTATCAGTTCTTCAGGCATTGGTAGAAGTTCGGTAGGTCAACGCCACTCTAATAACTATCACCTAACTTTGATGTTTCAACATCTGCATGAACAATTGGTGCTAATAACCTTTACTAATTGTAAGACACCCTTCATCTTTGTGTTAGAGGCTGACAATTTATCAATAAAAAGCTAGTGTAATGGTGATTACGGCAAATCTAATTGCTACTCTATCATAATTCATCATACAGTTGAGGAGTAATCTAAATGTGAGACATAATTTGCCAACTTCCATCTTCTAATTTTACTCCACACACTTGTTATTTCGCTAAATATTAAAGTATCATCTTAAAAAGTCTTGTTTCACACACACTTCAGTTTTAGCTGACCAGTTTTTGTTTAATTCTCTTTTGAACTTGCCATTTCACTCACACTCGGCAATTCAATTTTCATACTTTTTCATGCAAATCGACATGTATGAACGAAAAAAACAAAAGGAAATAAGCAAATTGTCTATTACCGTCAAGTTTGTATAACTTTTATTCTCTTCTCCCTTCTCACACAAAAATACTGGCTTTGAAAAGTTAGAATTGAAGAGTGTGAAAACGGCCTCTAATACATCAAAAGACAAAAAGCTATAGGATCCAGTTTAGGTTCTTATTTTTATTTTTATAACAAAGTTTCAAAGCCTTTCGTTATTTAAGCATACAGTGGGAAGCAAAACTGTCCGGATGTTTTGCATTAAGGAAGTAAGGTAATGAAAATAATACAGGGATATTACCATATATATGTATTTTTGTTATTTAATTTATCCTTATTCTAAATTATGAAGCAAAAATATTCACATAAATTGCATCAAAAAAATAAGAAAATAAAAAAAAACAAAAAATTAACTATTCGGACAATTTTGCGCAATACAAGAAATAAACATTATCACGATATTGCTATTTTTTTTTGTTGCGATCTCGTTGTCAAGCTTTTATTGCTCTATTTGTGCCTTATTGTTTGACCTGTGAAGTGATTAACTTTGATTTAAAAAAAATAAAAGAATGAGAAAAACACCAATTGATATTGAAAACAATGTGATAAATTTGTTGCAAAATGAAAATTAAATTTAAGTAAATTCACGGTAAATGATGTAAAAAACGGCGTAATGTAGATTGCGAAATTAACCAAGGGGGTCGACCAAGACTGCTTTCTGATGGTGATGCCCGGCAGATTGAACGTTTGCTACATAATAAGAACATCAAGACCCCGAAAAATGATGCAAAAAGTATTGGTAAGGATGTATGTTCCTAGACGGTTAGACGCGCATTACAAAGAATTGGTTTAGTAGCCAGTGTGAAAAAGAAAAAGCCAGCACTTTCCAATAGAAATGTGAAAAAAACGCCAACAAATATTTGAAAGTAGATGACTGCAAACGGGCTATTTGGAGCGATGAAACGAAAGTCGACCGATACCAGTCTTATGGCATAGGCCGCATTAGTGCATCCAAAAGCTTCCTTCCTTAATGCAAAACATCCGGACAGTTTTGCTACCCACTGTATATTTAATTATAAACATTATCTTATCCTTTAAACTGATACAAATATATAGAAGGTTGAACTGTGTATGAGAAGAATGTTTAAGAAAACTTTACACTCATTTTCTACAAACTATAAACTTAAGTGGTTTGTAGTACGATACGAGATAATTTAGAGTACGCAATAAAGACTCTTTCGGTGAAAAAGTATTTGTATGTCTCTTCAAATATGAGTAGTGTGTTTGCATATATTTTCTACTACCTTATGGCATACAAGTCATTAAAACATGTATAAATTTATTAAAATGATAAACAAAACTACAAAATATCAAAATATTTTTGTACAAATCAAAAAAAAAAAGCAGCGTTAACAATTCTAAACCTAATATTCTTTTGCAGACTTATCTAACAAAAAACTACAGCAACTAAGTAATTTTCATACATAAAATTGTATGCTGGTTTGTGCGGTTTTTATGACACAGGAATTCACACCACACTGACAGACTAGAGGCCAGCATCATTAAAAAGAACATTTGAACCTACCGCCTTAATGTTGTGTCATTTACATAATTAGTTTATATTTGCATGTTAAATTATCTAATTAAGAGATTTAAACTGCAAACGTGCTCATAATTTTAATAATGCAAATGCTAAACATACATACATAAATAATATTACTATACATTAGACAAATTATTCTTTTGTTTGTTTAACTTTTTTTTTTTGTTTCATTTTATTTTATACTCTTTTCCACCTTTTAGTTGTCTCTGAACTATGGGGCTCTCAATGTGTACGTCTCAAGGTCACCACGAAAACCGAAAATTGTGGTGAGAATGCAGATTGCTCGGGCAAAGGCATTTGCTTTTCCAACTATGATATGGAAGAGTATGAGTGCCAATGCTGTAGTGGTTTTGCCGGACCACACTGTGAGGAAATTGATGCTTGCACACCCAGTCCATGTACAAATAATGGCATCTGTGTGGATTTATCACAAGGTCATGAGGGCAATTCATATCAGTGTTTGTGTCCATATGGTAAGTAGTATTTATAGTTTACAAACTAGTAAATGTGTTCATATGTACAAACATATGTGGGTGAATATATACCAAATAAATTTATATGAAAATCTATGATAGTTTGTGAAATGTTATTCAAGCTTTTAAATGTAATTAAATACACATATAAACATTTGATAGTTCTAAATGCAATTATTCCATTATAAATAAAATGAACTTTAGTAAAAAGGTTACTTTTGCTCATAATAACAAACCTCTAAAATTCATTGACTTGCTAAAATATTTTGCTACAGTTTGCAGCATAAAATCAGCAGTTTATAAACAATACCACGACATTTCAGCAATACTGACAAATCGATGTAGTCCTTCAGTTGCCTTTAAACGAAAGCCAATAAATATCTTAAGGATTTTTCTTTAAGCACAACAGAAAGTTATTAAATTAAACAAATTTGATTTAAATATCCCATAAATAATTCATCAAAAATGTAAATTTGTATTACGTCAAATTTAAAAATTCTTTATCATCAACAATATTTCATCTTTAATTAAATATTGCGTCAAAGTAACTCAAATTAATTAAATAAAATTAATGATTTTTATTTTGCGGTTTTCATTTTCATTTACTCAAACGCGCAATACAGCAACATATTTTGTTATTGAAACCAACATTTATAACTATTTGATTGGATGGCCACGAATAAAAGTAGCAGAGGAGTATTTCTGTTTATTTTTTACTATTAATCCCCTACAGCTCTCATAAGTACTGGCATCTTAAAAATCCGAATTTATTTAACAATTGTCCGTGTCTGTAGAAACTTTGTTGGAGACTAAAAAGTGCAGCTGCTGAATGGCCTTTAGGTCCACTGGTCAAAAAGTAAACTAAAATACTCCTCTTTTATGCCAGTTAAAATAGGAAAATTGTTTGCAAATAAATTAAAATTCCGCCCCTCTGTGCAGTGTTACCATAAAAACCATAACAAAGAGAAACATTCCATTCTGCTATTTTAGTAGAAAAATTAAATTTGATACATATAAATTGGAACTATGCAAATAAATAATTCTTAGTTTTCTCCCGCTCTCTCTCTCTCTCTCTCTAAAGAAAAAATATAAATTAAATGTCAAAATTGAAAAGCACTAAATTATTAACCTAAACACATAACAAACCAGCGCCCCCTCTGGTGCGGTGTATGGCCTCTGTATGAAGAGTCAGCATGGCTACGAATGCCACAAACCCAACAAACCTCAAACTCCAACCAAGAACCCATACGTTTCTTTATGCTTTTTTATAGACAACTAGATGATTGTATTTACATTTACTTGGTGGGGTAAATTTACACCCAAATGAAACAAATAAACCGGCATAAATTGCTAGGAATTATTAGCAAAAGTCGTTGCTACAATATGCTACATTTAAACTGGATATTTTTAGAACGAACATTTTGATTACCATAATTTACCAAAAAGTATAACAATTTTCCAAGAGTATTGTTTAGATTACATTTATTTTTGTTAACGAAATTAAATCTTGAAAGCTATTAATAGCGGCTTTAAAAATGGACACTAGCTTGCATCCTACAGATAATCCCCCTTAGTCAAAAACGATTATTAAACTTAACAAACGTTTATTAAGATAGATTTGCATATAAAAATTTGCTTAATAAACGTTTGTTAAATTTAATAATCGTTTTTGAATAAGGGGGAATATCTTTTGAAAACCAACATTCTGAAAAAATCCAATATTTTAGCTGGAATAACAATGATATTCCTTGCAAACAACTTTCTAATGATTGATCAATATCCCTCGAATGCATCTGAGTACACCAATACCTCACTTTGTGTCGGTGTAACTTCCAAAAAAAAAAACAGGACGCAAAGTGATTTCAAATTTATACAGCAACCCATATAAATATTGAAGATAGGTTATAGAATTACAAAATACTAAGTCGGTTTATTTCACGAAAAATTGGTCCTGAGATAGTTGCACCACTTGTCCCAAATTTGTCTTATAGGAGCCAGTTTGTCACGAAGTCTTCTCTGTCTTCAGATTTGTCAAATCTAACACACCTCGAAATGCTTGAAAATTGTTTTAGACTCATAGTCGCTCGAAAAATTGATCTGCCGTGTTTTTCTTCTGATAAGCTTATCAGACTTTCACCATGACATTTAAGTACACCAGCCATTATTTGAAATCAAGCTCTACAACATCCAATTCTTCCCAACTACTTCCGTAAATTTCTAGTCCCTTTAGATTAGTCATTTCCACCACAATATTTTTTATACTTGGAGAAATAAATAACTCAAATGAAGATCTTATGTCTGTGACTTTGCAAGTAGCACTTTTTGTTGGCCCAGATTTATTTTCCTTAATAGATTCTTAGATAGCTATTCTTCCCGTTTGATGAGGTGGCTGTCCTTATCACAGAATACTTTTGTTTTTGGACAAATATAATATGTTGGGTCACATTGACCCAACAAGACTATATGTGTCTATAAAGTTAATTTTTTTATATAGATAAAAAAACAAAACAACTTTTTTTATCATTTTATTACCAAATTGTTGTTTATATTCCCGTTTAGGATAATTAAAAATTTCGTGGCGATTTCTATATCAGTAAAGTGAAAATAATGTAAGTTTAAAAATACAATTGGGTCAATTTGACCCAAGGAGTGTAGATATTGTTGAAAATTCTACGACATGATTTGATTTTATAAAATATTCATATTTTATAATTGTTTTTAAGATATTTTTCTTTTTAAAGGTTTGACAACATACACATACGACTTTGCTTAAACTTGTGTTCACAATTAGATAGCTGTATCATACAGTGTATAACGTACATCATGTGTGAGTTGAAAAAAAAATAAAAAAAAAGAAATCAACGACATAACGCTTATCTTTAATAATTTTTTAACAATAATTGCATGGATGTCTGTTTTTTTTTCTTTTTTTGTTGATTTCATCTTTCTGATAATTTACCTAAATTGAAAATTGATAAGGGAAACTGAAAAGACCAACAACAAAAATGGCATTTCTTTTTTTTAATAAAAATAGTAGTTAATACAATACAATACAAAAACTTAATAGTAAATATTTATTTATTAAATCCCAGCCAGCAAGAATATAAAAAGATCATTTCCAAATAGTTAACAACAGCTGTATCTAACACTGGTCAAAGGACACGATCGATTATACGTTTGACACTTTATATTAACGAAATCTTTTACACAGCATAAATATGTGAGACATTAAATATACAAATTTTAGATAGATGCCTATTATAGGTTGCAAAACAAAGGAACTTGTTCCATTTTAGATATTTAACACAAGTCAGAAATTTTGTTTGGTAATAATTCTTAACACATTTATTAAAAATTCATTATTCGCAATTTTTCAAAAAAGTTCTAACAAATCTATATTTTTGAACTTATAACTTTTTTTGGAACTGTTGCATTTTTGTCAACAACTTGTTTTAATTTTTAATAATATTTACTGCAAACATCCATCTCTAAATAAACATATTAAAAGTTTTTTAAAAAAATCTCATTTAATTGCCAACTTTTTGCCTTAATTCGAAAAGTTAAGTTATAAGTTCAATTTTAACTACTTAATTTAAAACAATTCCTACTAATTATGTGAAGGGCTGAAATTGTTAATTTTATAACAGGCTTTCAATTAACAATATTTTCTAGATTTAGGATTTTTACAAAAAAAAAAAAAAAATGCACAAAAAACCATTATGAAAAGTAATTGATTATTATCTAAGAGAATTCCATATTACTCATACGCAACCATAAACATGTTTTGCCATTTTTGTTGAGAATTACGATTGCGTATGAGTAATACACATGACAAAATTTAAAAACCCAATTTGCAAAAACATAAACCAATGTGAGAATATGTACAGATATATATAATCAATGACATTTAAATTTTAAGCCAATAATTCACACTAACAGATTTCAAATTTAAAGAATTACATAATTTTTATTAAAAACAATGAAACATTCAAATTCCAAAAAACTGTTATACTACTGTAGCCAAATGATCCACAACTGTATATTCCTTTTATAGCTAAAGTAGCATGCACTATAAAGTTCAATCTGTGCTACACTAACTAAACTCAATTAAGAAAATTTTGTTATTTATCCACATTTACTCCTTTCTTCGTTTCCTAAAACATGGTAGTAAATAAAAGGGTAAAAAAAATTCAGCAAAATAAGTAAAATTTGTTACATTGCAGTACTCTGTAGCAAGGAAAATAAAAAATTTGGGCAACAACGACAAGCAAGCTCTTAAACAACACACTAACTGACTGCAACATAACTGGAGGCAAACAGAAAAAAATTTAAAAAAAAATAAAAAAGTATATTAAAAATAAACAACAACTACAACAAGCAACCAAAAAGTAACGAACAGATTGAAAAGATCCAAGGCAAATTATAAAAATAAACCAAAAATTAATAATTGTTTGTAACTAACCATGAATAACATGAAATAAAAAACAAAACATCCTTGACAAAGATTAAAAAAGTAGTGAAAAAAACGTAAACGCCCGCAACGCTTAAATATCCTGATTTTTATATCCTTTTGTGGTTTCACAGAAGAAAATATAAAAAATGTGAAAAAAAATTAAAATAAATATTGTGTAGCAGCGCAAAATTTATAGAAACAACAACAAAGGTCCATTGATAAAGATTCAACAATAGATGTGACAAATAAAGTTTGTGGGCCCAGTTAAGAGTAGGCGGGGGTAGCTGAACGTAAAGAGATATTCTAGGCAAATTATGAAGCACCCATAATGTAATGTATAATTCACGGTTTGAGTTTTTTTTTTGTGTCTGTGTCCTTTTTTTAATGAAAATGTACCTGTTTTAATAATAGCAAAACAAAAATTAATACGGAAAACAACATTAAAATACCCTGCATGATATCAAGCCAGAGGATGCAGATTATGATTGAATTGAATTTAATTTACATTGTTTTAGAAATAAAAAGGGAAAAGGAAAATTATGAATTTATATTGAAATAAATTGCGAGTGTTTGCTAACAGCTGCCACGAATATTATATATCGTGTTCTTTTGTATATGTAATTGACAAATTTTTTTTAATTTAAATATAAAACCAAATTAAATTCAATCTTTTTCATGAATCTGCCTTGAATCATTATTTCCTTAACTTTCAAGTACATTGAGAATAATGAAAATAGTCGGAACTAAATGCTAAATCTGTTCAAAAGGAATTAGTTGCGGAGCTGAACAAATTATGATCGTCTGTTACTACTAGAAATACAGGATTTATAAAGCGAACATGCCAGAACTCAACAAAAAGTTGTACTGTGGAACATCTTTTGTATAATTTATTTTTTGGTTAAAAAATATTGAAAGTTCTAATCTAACTTAACTTATATATGTTGTTGGTGTTTGTGTTGTGCACAAAGTAAGATAAAAATTAAATCATGTACCTCAAAATTAGGAAAGCCAATCCCTTAGTCCCGATCCCGAAAATGCAATGATTTGTTTTAAAAACTGCCGGGAGTTTTCAAGATTAATAAATTCTAAAAAGTAGTATTTGTGTAAAAGATCCAGAGAAGTATAATTGTTTTTAAATCAGTTATTTTTGTGCATTTTTCATAAGAGAAAATAAAAGAGAACTATTGACAGATTAAACATTAATATATAAAAAATAAAGTAGGCTTGAAGTGTGCTTCTAGACAAAATTTTCTTAAAGCACATTTAAAGTCTACTTTAATTTTTTATAAATACGGCAGTAAATCACTAATTCAAAAAAGGTTGTTATTTACAAAGTCACCAACAAAAATTTAAATTTTGCAAATGTATGTTGAAGAAACATATGTGAAAAAATAACAAAATAATTTTAAATTGCCAGACTTAAATGATGTGTCTACGGTTATTGGAATTGGAAACTCCTATAGAAAAAAGACCTTTAATTGATTTTAAAGCCCAAGAAATGACAGATGAAGAATTTGTTTTACTTAAACAAAAATAGTTGTTATTTTAAATCTGTTGAAAGAAAGTAACAGTGAAGGCGTTTGTCGAAGTAATATGAATCTCTGCCGATGTTGCACTTTTATTTAAGCTCAAAGTGATGTCAAAAATTGATTGAATATTAAGCGATAAACTGGTTAAACGATTAATCAGGAAATGGGAATGTTTTACTCAAAACTTTTAAATTTCTTGAAAAAATAGATATAGAAGTTTTTGTTAATAAAAATAAATGAAAATCGTTTCGTTGATTGCGAAACGATTGAAATACTGAATGTAACTGAAATATAGTTATAAAAGCCCCCCACAACAATGTCTATAGTGATATGAAATCAAGTATTGAAAAAAAATATGTATAATTATTTGTTACATAGGCTGAGAAATGCAATCAGCAGACAATAATTAGCTAACAATTTTTAAACAAAATTAAATTTAGATTTTCTTTACTTTAGATGCCCTTATATTTTTAAGAAGCTTTTTTGAGATCGAATGTTAATATTTTACAGCTTTTAGATTAATATAGAAATTAGAAGCGAAATGACATATTATTTTTATCTATCTTATTTTAATGTAATGTTATTATGTTTTTAAATTATTAATGGTTTATAAAGTTTTGTTTAGAAAATACAAAATTTGCTTCATAAACATTTAGTAAATTTAAAAATTATAGCCATGAGGATAGAAAATGTGTGTTTTCAAATCTTTTGATATTTAATATAAGTTACTTTTTTTAAATAAATAGTTTTCATTATTAATAAACCAATTTGTTTTAATAAAAATAAAAAACAATATTTTTAAATCCCGAATCCCGGGATTTGCAAAGCCATTCCCATTTGGCATTCCTAATTATAGAATTTGCTAAAATTTAAAAACTACAAAATGTATTTGCCAGGAGAGTAAGACAAAGCTAAGGATAACAGTGGATTATATGTAAAGAAATCAGTTTGACAATTTGTTTAACTAATAACAGAAAGTGTATCTTTTAGGGCACTGCTACACGTTCAACAAATGTCGTGATATTTGGATCACGATCCATTTTAAAGTATTGATGGCTCACGAACGTATGCTACATGTTCAATATTTATCGCGTCAGTATTTATGTTATTTTTGTGCTGTGTGGGTCGTTTATTAATGTCGCTAGAAAAGCAAAAGAAAGCCAGTTTAGCTATTTTGCTTGCTTTTTCATTGTAGAAGTAAGTGGAAAGAAAAATTGGGGCAAAAATTGGTTGCAGGATCGGAAAAAATATACGTTTAATAAGTTTAATTGACACAATTATTATTATTTGACACTTTTTACTGACTGAAAATGCTACACGTTCAATATTTAGCACGAGATCCACGATCCGCGATCTGGATTTTATATTTTAGGCCATTCTGCGATATGGATCACAATCCATCAATATCGTTAGCAACTTATATGTCGGTACATAAATATCTGTCAATTATTCTCACTTAGTTATTAAACATTGAAGTGTAAGCAACAAAGTTTTTTTTTTTTTTATTCGAAAATTTTGAATTTTGTGCCAACAAAACGACTTATTTGTAAACTTTTGCTTAACTTCTTTAATTTGAAAAAAGTGCCACTAAATCACTCCGATTACAACACACGAGATATAGTTTGTACGGTGCAGAAGTGCTGATTTTGACAGGCCAGCCAAAAAAGTTTGAAGATCAAGAATTGGAAGCATTCTTTCATGCAGTTTGATGTCATACTCAACAAAAGCTTTGAGAAATCATAAGGAACTATTCAAACAACAATAACATTTGCAATAACAAAGCAGGGTAATTTATTACCATAGGATTTAAAAGCGAGAGTCCTTAAAATACAATTTTGCATATAAGTACGTATGTACGAAATACTTCGTAAACGATATAAAAGGAAATCAAAAATTTTTGAACCGAAACACTATTTGCCATGAAAAATGGATCCATTACGATGATCTGAAGCGTAAGACAATGACGATGTGTTTTAGTGAGCACCAGAACCTTTCTCGTCTTTCTTCCAAAGAGTTTTTTTTACGAAACGTCTGCTAACAGTCTTGGCTGAGATTTTGAGTTCCACCAATCGCAGTTAATTTAATACTTTTTGCTGTAGTTTTTCTCGGTCTTCCATATATTTTGTACTTCTCTTAAGCAGCTGGGGCATTGTAAACAAAATTTTAAAATCTACCAATAGTTTTTGCTATCATTTTTTCTGTTTGGCCTGCACTATTTAATCTTTTTATAAGGGTCTGGCACAATGGCCCATAAATCACTTGACAGGTGACAAAATTGAAAAAAAAAAACAGAGTCTTTTGACAGAGAAGAAAATAGGGAAATAAAAAAACTAATTAATTGGATCTCTTTTGATTTTAGAGACGCTTAAAGTCATGTTGATTGTGGTGTCGGAAATATAAACGCAAGTGATATTAACAATGACAAATTTACGCCCATAGATGTCTTAGTGTGTAATGTGACACTTATTTAGTCGCAAAAATAAAATTATAAAGCACTTATCGTGTTGTTTTTTAAATAACCTTTGTAATTTAACCAGTGTAATTTAATGAAAACCGCGTATGTAAGACTATTAAACTAAAAGAATAAACCTCATGTATTTATGAGAACAAAAGCAGCAACTAAGGACATATTTAAAATTACATTTAAAAAGCACTTAGCACATAGTAGGTTGAATATTTCTACAATAAAATTACACTGGACCAATAAAAATGTGTAAAATAATAACAATCACAATTTACTTTGTTGAAGGTTACACGGGCAAAAACTGTCAATATGAACTAGATCCCTGCAATCCGGCCGAGTGCATGAATGGAGGCAGCTGTGTAGGAAATTCAACGCATTTCAGGTAAGTAAGAAGAGACTTGTAAAGCTATGCAACTTTAGAGCAAAAGATTCTCAAGTTAATAGACTAAGTTGGAAATACTTAGATAATGTAAATGCAAACTAAAGTTATTGGTTGCAAGATTCTAATGTATCAAAACCCCCTTTAAAATGGATTAAAGTAAAACAATACTTAGAACAGATGGCTAAGTACTTCAGTCTAAATACTGTATGTAAAGCATTCAGCTAGAACTGCAGCTTACTTTAATTAACTTGTCAAGTCTGCTAAATTTCTTTAAATTTTGTACCACAATAATACTAAACTTCATTCATTAATATTTAACAGCTACACCTCTTACTTTATTAACTATCATTGTACACTAAACAAATCAAAACACTGTGAACACAGTAAATAATTTCAATTATTAATTAAAATTGCTTACATTTACTTCTAGATGTGATTGTACGCCCGGTTATACAGGACCCCTGTGTCAACATAGTCTCAATGAATGTGAATCGTCACCTTGTATTCACGGTATATGCGTCGATCAGGAGTATGGTTTTCGTTGTTTCTGTCAACCAGGTAAGTTGTAGTTGCTATTACCTAAGGAGATACATAAACAAATACTATAGTTATGCTATTGCCTGGCTAGAGAGTACACAGTCGTCATGTCTTACTGTATTATTACATTCAGTCATTCATTCATTTCTACATCTATTCATTCTGTGGGGAGACAAATGAATAATTATTTATTATTGCAGCAGTTTAGCTGCAATTCTCTCTCTCTCTGTTGTTTGTTGGCTTGCAGTAAATTCATCATTTACAAGAAGATTTTGTAGTTGTCGTTGCCGTTTTAATGGTTTGTCTTTTGTACTAAATCATCTTACAACCATCATCATTTGTCATACGACTCAACATCATCAACAAAAATAACAATGTCTAACAAAGAAACAAATAGATAGTAATATGTACTGTTGTGTTGGTCTTTTGGTTGGTTGGCTGTTCCGTCTGTCCTTCCTTCCGTTTCCTCTCTTTATGCCTTTGGTCTGGTGTTGTGAACTAAATATTTAGTTAAGATTTCATTTAAGTAAGAAATGTATCACTAGTACCAATATTTTTTGTTAGAGAAAAAACAATAATGAAATTTTTAGATTTTTGTTTCTGTTTCTGTTTCTGTTTTTTTTTTTTTTTTTTTTTTTTTTTTTTTTGTAATTGAATTTGTTATTTCTTTAGATTTTGTTTGTATTTGTACAAACTTTACTCAACCATTTTAAAGTGGTTTTTGTTTAATTGTTTATGATTGTTTTATTTAGTGCAACTGCAATTGCAGTTTTTATTTTGAAAAAAAAGAAACATTTTATTTCTGTATTTTGCAATTGTGGTTTTGGTTTGTATATTTCTATTTGTATGTATAATTGTACTAGTATATTGTAGTTGTAAATTAAGGACAACATGTTGCAGTATATCGACAAACAAATTAATTAAAAAAAAAATTAAAAAAATGTACAAACTTTTAACACAAATCGTCTTGTAATGGTTGCTACATAATTAGGTTTTGATGGTTGAATGGAAAGCACAACATGATGCAAGTATATAATATTCTCACTAAAGGAAAAGGTTAATAATTTTTTTAACAATCTTGCTTCAAGCATCAGAATTTGGTCAGCCGGATTAGGGGATAAAAGAGTCCTTCTTATTTTATATATTTCTTTTATTTCATATTTTTAAGTTTTCGACATTTTAATAATAGTATTAGGTTTACTACTCTTTTTATATGTTTTCCAAGGATTGCAAAATTAATGGAAGTTGTTCATAAAATACGATTTTCTTTAAATTTTTCCATTTTGTACCAAAAAAATAATTTTTTTAAATAGTAGTAGATAATACTAAACTTAATTAATTAATTAATCTAATTAAGTGGATTTCTACAGGAATTGTTTAAAATAAAGATTTTAATACAATTTTTTTTTTTTTAAATTAGTATATACATATTTTATATATATTTTAAACAAGTAAGAAATTATAGTCGTTCAAGACCGATCATATATTACCCTACTCCCAGTATATGTGTAAAGCTGGTCTTTCAGACACGAACGCTAAATGCTAGGCAGCTAGGACCTATTATGGACCAATCATCCAAAAATTATGTTCATGATTTATGTGCCTATTAATATTGTTTGTGATCAATTTTATCTCGATTAAACACTATTTAAAAATTTTTGCATGTTAAGGAGATTTTCAGAAGTGGTTCTTATATGGTAGTTTTTTATTACGGATCGTTCCTGGTAAAATTATACGTCATTATTTCTGTATATTTTAAACTTATTTGTGTTGAATTTTATTGAAATATCAATATTTAAAGGATATCCCTAGAGATCCTGCTGTTTTAATACTTTAAATGCACAGCTGTGTATATGTTTGTAGAGTTTTTTACTTTCGATTAAAAAGTGTATGTGGTTTTACAGCAACCATATTTTACATACAAAGCCACAAACATGTGTTAAGTTGGAGAAAAAGTATACTTTATTTATGCAAACTAAATGCTTCATTTCAAAAGAAATCCTAAGATCATCAAAGATGATTAGTAATATGAAAAATATAAACCATATCTAGACATATCTCTGTCCTTCAAGATTAGCGACATCCAAAAAACAAATCATCTACCATATCTAAGGAAATCGCCATGCAGATTATTTAACAAGAACTGTGTAATTAAAAATAAAATACAAAAAAATAATTTCTATTGTTTTAGAAAGTGTAAGGTTTAGTTGTTGTAAATGAAAAACAAGTAAGAAAATAAAGTCAGTCATGCCCGACCTACATGCAGTATATGTGCAGATACCGGCGCTATGTGGGGTTTTGGCACATTATGGACGGATCATCAAAAAATTTAGTGGCCTGACTTAAGTGCATATAAATTGTTTGTGATAAATTTTATTTCGCTTAAACACTATATAAAAATGTTTGCATGTTAAGAGGATTTTCAAAAGTGGGTCTCTAAAATGTTAGCTTTGACTAATTATGAACCCATAGTTATAAAATATATAACTATCAGACTTATTTATGTTGAAATCAATTTCAATGCCAACATTTAAAGTGATTTTTGGAAGTGGGCCTTATATGGGAGATATAACTAATTATGGAGCGGTCATCATATAATTCCGCTGTATGAATTTTATATATACGAAACATATTTGTTCTCAGTATTATTTGACTACCAATATATAATCTTTAAAGTGATCTTATTTATTTATTTTTGGCCAATATGTTGTAATTTGTTGTATTTTGTATCTATTTTCGTATAAGCTACTTGGGCCTAAATTATTATATTGTAAATTAAAAATACATTTAATTACAATTTTTTCCCAACGTTTCGTCAATTCTTTGTTGACTTCATCAGGGGAATATAATATGTGTGTATATATTAAATTAAATGGAACATATTTTTAGTTTAATATAGAATATGACATTTAAGTTATTAACCATATCAATACATTATCCAATTGCCAATTGCAATTTCGCAAATGACCTTAAATGAGAAATATGGTAAATTTTGAACCGATCTATACAAAATTTCATGTAAAACTTATTTGTGATAAAATCTGTTTGGATATGTGTACAAATCAAATATTTACGACCACTAAACCCCTATTTCGGGAGAACAATTGTATGGAGGCTAGGTGAAATAATCCGAGTACCAAAAATTCTAAATTTTGCTTAACAAAACTTTTAAAAAATTGCAAATGGATTTTGGAAACGTCCGTTAAAAAGTTAAACAATTTTTTTAACTTACTAGATAAAAATAAGTACGTACACACTTAAAGTGAAAATATGATTTTATTTGAATATTCCTCAAAATTTGTTAATGTTTTCCTTACAATTCTTTCATAGTGATTTGAAACACCTTAATGGCCTGGGAAATATTTAATAACTTTAAAACTTACTTACTTACCGATTTTTATCTTTTATATCATATTAGAAAGTCAATTTTGTACAAATTTTGGTTTAAAAGCAAAAAACAAAATTAAAATGCAAAAATAATTAATAAATAAATTATAAAATAAAAATGTTTGGAAAAACTGAAAAAATTCATAGTTTCTCCTTGTAAATCCATCTGCAAAGTTGTGAGCCGATGCGGTGCCATTTAACGTTATTGTAACACAAAAATATTTTTCAGAACATGTTTCTACAATAGAAATAGACATAGAACAATTTTAGGGGTGGGGACGGTCAATTTGCAATTTAATTACTATACATACGATTGACATACCAATTCACACATGCGTAGAAGAGGAGTAGTCGAGTTTAGGTTAACGCGTACAAACCCATAGATTTCACAGAATTTTCGCTGTAGACTCTCAAAGTAAGGCACCTCAGACAAATTCTTAAAAGCTAGCAATCTCGTCCAAAATCATTGATTATATTAGGAATATAGAAAATATAAGATCTATAAAATTACCGAATTATTATATTCATATGTACATTGTAGATATTTTTTAATATGAAAAATTAATTCGTTTCCTACAGTTACACGCTTCTCAAATTTTAAAAGCTGTGATGTTGGCTGCACGCAAATCTAAAGCAATGTATTTCAAAAACAAACATATTTTTTAACTTTAATTAGTGCTTTTTAATTAGTTTTTTTTCATATTTATTAAGAAATACCAAACAATTTGTATATTAAAATTGCAATCAGCTGTTTGCTTGATTTTAACTTCTAACATACAATTGATACCAGCATTTTAAAGCAAACTCGTATCAAGTTTTAAAAACATGAATATTACATTCATGTGAAAAATTGTGAGTGTATTAATATTTGAGAGACAAAACTTAATCGTTTAAATCCATTAAAAAAAATTAAACAATTTATAAAATATCAGTAGATTTCTATTTTTTCTGAAAAAAAACGGGGCAATATAGTGTAATTCCATTGAGAATACGTTCAAAATTTATTGTTGTAATTATAAGCTCTAAAACTCCATCTGACTATATAAATGCTTAACTTAGTAATACTCACTACATAAAACATCCTTCCCTCTTGAACAAATTTTAATTTAAATTTTCTTTTTCCACCAATGTTCATAACCACTTCATTTTCCTTTAATGCTCATACCTTTACTACTCATAATGTAATTTCCATATTTCTTTCCCGTTCACAATAACTATAAAATATTAATCTCTCACTGTCGAAGTAAATAAGAGACCGTCATTTATTGATATTTTTGTTGTTTTTTTTACTTTTTATTCCCAGCATTATTGGAAATGTTAATTTCCACTCACTTAAATTTTACTTCATTTACGTTTCGTTTATAATTTCGTTTTTCTTTTTTGCGAAAAAAAGGATAATTAAATACCAGGAAAATAAAATGTATATGAAAAATAATTTATTTTCGTCATATTTATGACGGTAAATGTCAAAAAGTAAAGAAAAATGAAAATGTGGAAATGAAAAATAAAAGCAACGAAATCAATGTAATAAAGTTATTGTATTTCAAGAACAACTTACTACACAAATAAGGAAGCATATTAGTTCGTCATTATGTTGTCATCTAATAATTATAAGCATAAAAAAATATGTCAAAAAATTTTAAACAGAAATTTACCTCTTAAAGCCCTTAGATAATATATTGAACATCATATTGCACATATCAATCTAATACACTGCCAAGAATATAACAAACATTACAGACTCATGTTGTTTTGTTCACACAAACTACTTACTAAGTTTAAGTGTTCATACTATTCGTTGCAACCCACTTTAACACCGTTAAACTAGTTTTCAACTGCAAGAAACTACTTCAAGATTGTGACACATTCTCTGGTGGCATGCAACACACAAAGTAGCGAAGAAAAATATAAAACACAAAAAGACGTATACAAATCGTCAATCAGGCTACAAAATAAAAAAAAATATTGAAAACGACAAGGGAAATGGAAATTTATATTGCCAGAAATCAAAATGTAACAAATACATACATAAATACATACCAATGTGTGTACGAAAAAATGCATGAATAAATATAATGGAAAATATATTGGGTGGAAGTCAAACACAATTCGAATATAAAGCCAGAATTCAAAACCTTAACTTAAGAACAAGAAATCCTTAAAAAAGTATGTTTTTATACATGCCAACAAAAAATTAATTTAAACATTCTCGAGAACATTCAACGAGTTTGTATTAGTATGTTTTACATTAGTATCAGTATGCAGTATATATAAGCACAAAATGGGGCATACTTTAAGGCATTTTTGAAATTAGTAATTTTATGTATTTTTCAGAGACTGAAAATTAGTTTTTTGTTTTATATCACTGAGAGAGTGATTTATAAGAGAACATCTTAGGTTTGTGGTTGAGAGAAACAAAAAACAAAATAACGGAAATAATCAATCCGAGTGATTTATAATTACATTTTTTTCGTAAAGGTCAGGTTCTAACTTGTATTTTCGAACTTATAAAATAAATAGCAAAAGTTCATTTAATGCAAACCACTGAAACTTGAATATAAAATTCGTTTTTTTTACTTCTTGCCCAATATCAGCACTGCTTTAGTTCATATTCAACATATTCAATTTGTTACAAATTTATAAAAAAAAGTCTGTAGTATGTAATTAAAAGAGTAAGAACGTTAGCAGTTGTCTCTCACCAAATCAATAAATAAATAACAAAAACTAACAAAGATCATACCAAACCAGGTAACAAAAATCATTTTCTAAGAGTGATTTTGAGTGATTTATTTTTAAAAACAAAATCTAATTCACAGTTTTAATTTTTGATTATGTGGATGAGTTTTTTTCAGTTTTTGGTATTTTTGCCTGAAAAATAATTGGATTTATGAAAGTAATGTTTAAATTAGACTTTCTTTATATTGTTAAATAGTTAATTTTGCATACTGTGGGTGAACTAGTAGTCCATTAAAATTACTTTTCAGAATAATTTTAAGGCACAAATTTTTACTAATTGATTATTACATAGACAAGTAAACGAAGGAACCGAAAACATTTGTTTTTTTTTTTGATTATAAAAACTCGTTTTTTTTTTTTTGTTTCAATGGCTCGGGTTAACTGTTGCTAAAAAAACTTCTACCAAATCGCTAACATTTGTTTGTTGCAAAGACCTACTACTTTATAGTAAAGAATTCAGGCTCATTTAATGGCAAGGCCATTTCCACTATGATTGGTATATTTAATAATAGGTTAGAAAAACAGTATCCACACGTTTTATTATTGTGGTACTTTCAATTTTGTTGTTTTATTTGCACAGATAATGTCGGAAAATGCCGGAATTTGCTTTATTAAATTTAATATTTAGTTGCTAAGTTCCAGGTTACTTTTAATAAAATGTTTGCTTTCTTTTGGTATACGATTTGAGCTTAAGGTTTGTTTTTAACGATATATTAAATTAATTGCTTAGATTTTTCGAGAATTAAGCGTTTTTCAATCAAACAATGTTGTATTTTCAAGGATTATGCACGTTTAATATTTCAATTTTGATTTTCTATGGCTCAGCACTTGCAAAAATCTATCTCGACTGTTTAAATTTTTTGCAAAAAGTTAAGAAGTTATTTTTAAAAACGAATCACTATTTGAAACAAAAGAGTTGATAACAGGTTTCTGCAAAAGCTGCTGTAGTTTAGCCCAAGAATGATTAAATAAAGATTATGCCATGCGCATGATTTCCCGTTTTGTGACGTAGAAGTTCCATTCTAAGGGTTACCAAGAATGTTTCGTGTGTTAGAATTAAAATTTCTTGCAAAAAATGTATGTTTTATGTGATAGTTGGCAACCTTGCAATTGAAATCTCTTTGAGAGTTCTAAAATAAAAGCTGTTTAAAAAAGAAAAACAAAAAAAAAACAACAAAAAATATAAACATAAAGTGTGCAGTGAGCAAATGCAAGCAAAACAACAGTAAAAAAAGTGAGAAAAAATTAGCCAATAGAAACAGAGAACGTGTGACGTCACAGTTCCAAAATGCGCAGAATATTTTAAAATTTTACGCGCGTTGGCGTAATCTTTATTTTATCATTCTTGGTTTAGCCGTATTTTATGCGAGCATTTCTCTTTAGATATTAATCTGCTAATCCTGCTTATAATATTCATCATAAAAGTGTCATCATAAATAATAAAAAAGATTTGAATTGTTTTCTTAATAGTAATAGTAATTTTAAGTACTTTTGCACACGAAACGTTAGGAGTTAGGACTGTAATGTTTATTTTAAATTGTATTTATATATTGAATATATATTGCCAGCTAAACTATTTGTTCTTTTAAGCTGTTAAGAAATTAAAATCCAAATAATACTTTTAACTATTAATAATAAGCTCTTAATAATATTAAAGATGAAGGCTACTTTATAAACTTAATAAAATCTAGCGTAACTTCCAACATTTTGCAAGAGCAGTGACTTTTCAATGCATATTTAGTCTGCCACCTTTAAATATATGTAATAATTGCAAATGAAAGTTCCTTTCTCTTGCAATTAACTTTAAATCGTTTTCCATACATCTTCATAGTTCCAACTATTTACTGAAATCACTTCTTGACCCCCCACCAATAAATCATTAAAAACACACGAAATTCGCACAAATAGGAAGACATGGCGTGAAAACAGAAAACTACACATTTAAGCTTCATTTTGCATGGTGGACTCATAAATCATTTTTGTGGCATGGCAACATATCATCTGCATAAATCTCATTAAAAATCATTTCCATTTTGTACAAATACAAATAAAGATACAAATAATATATACAGGGAACAACAGCAACAATAACAACAACGAGTACAGCAAATTCAGCCATTATTTTGAGAGTATTGTGCATGCAACTGTATCCCTGGAATTGTGTATTTGTAGGAGTATGTTTTGCTTTCCACAGTTTATCCTTGTCATGGTGAAATGTTATTTTGTTTGTTTTTATCCTTAAAAATATCTTGCTTTCTCTTTTTTGTGTTAAAACATCAAATTGCTACAGTCATTCGGTGCTGTTCCATACATAAATAATTGACGATACGAGGGAGGTGTGAGAAGCATATATAGATGTTTAACGGAACAATGCAGTTGCTTACTGAAAGTTATGAACAATTTCCGCACAATTTTTGTAATAGAGGGAAAAACTGTACTTTCATGTGGAAGTGTTATATGATTCAAGCTGATTGGTAGAATCTCATCTCTGATCAACCAAAATTTAAAACCTCTACAGATGATCTACGCTTGAAACCCTTATAAAAACTTTCTCTTTTAATGCTCTCAATAGTTCAACGTGTCGTAATATCCATTGATATTAAGAAACCAATGGTTCACCCATATTTTTATGTTTTCAAGCCGAAAACTTTTCTCTCAGCCCTTCTCTCTTATATATATATATATGAGTGAATTTTGCTGCAACATTGTTTCCACGTTTTTGTGCACATATCTATACACATATTTTATTCGTATCTATTTTTATGATGTATTGTCTGTTGAAAAATCCATTTTATTTCTCTACCTTGTTTTATTTATTATTGTTGCAGTTCATTGCAATTTTATCTTCAATATTTTTACATCATCATTGTTGGTTTTGTATTTTTTTTTTACATGTTTTCTATGTATTATTTCTGTATATCTTTTAGGTTTTGCCGGTGAACTTTGCAATTTCGAGTATAATGAATGCGAATCGAATCCATGTCAGAATGGTGGAGAATGTATCGATCATATTGGCAGCTATGAGTGCCATTGCAGCAAGGGATACACAGGCAATCGTTGTCAAATAAAGGTAATTTTATTCAGGGGAATACACATGCTGTCATAACTATATGTATGTATTTACGTTCATATGTATTTATATACATAAGTGAGATACAACACCAGCAAAAAGATACCAAAATTAATTTGCTGTTAAAATAACGTTTTAAGGTAGAAGCTATGTTACGCAATGGGGGAAAAAGATATGTATGAACGTACAATTTTTATTCATAATTAAATCATGCACATGAAGAAAGGGGCATGCATGGTGATTGATTTTTATTATTTTAAAACTAGTTAAAAATACAGTAGTGAGCACAAATAAGTACATGTTTGTATCTTATGCCGATCTAATTCGCTTGATGCTTTTTTAGTTTTAGAGTTGCAATCAAATTGTATAGACTCTAGTTTTAACATAATCCTACAAAATATAGTCCTGTGGTGTTAATTTGCATCGTCGGGACGGCCATTTTTATGAAATTATGCAATAGGGAAATGTGATTTGAAATAAATTCATTGTTCATCATCAACTATAGGTCAAAATTTAGTTGTTAATATCTCTCACGAGTGTAAGTAGTTTTTACATATCTACCGTTTTCATAATGAATTTTCTAGCGATTTGGAATTAATTGGAATGATTTTCAAAGTAAAATGTAAAATATCCAAACGTTTATGTTATTCTAATATGGCCCAGTTCTTGTTGAAAACTCTCTTTTTTGTTGAAAATTAATGATAGGATGTCTAATATTATCTGGTAATTTAAAACAAATCGATTTCATTTTGTTTTTAGTTTAATAAATTTAATGTTCTTTTTTAAAAATTATAAATCAAAAAATCTAGACATGCCTTTATATTTAACAGCAGCATAAAAATATTATATTGCAGCGAAGGCCAGAAATCATTCGCTGGGATATCTCAAGCCTTCATTAATTATTACAAGCTTTGACGCCGAATTTGCGACTTAAGAATATTGGCAAAAGAAGATTATAAACAGCTAACAATCGACTGTAAAATAAGATTACAGCAATAAATATATCCGTATATTAATAATTTTTAGCAGGCAAACGAAATAGATCATGAAAAGTGATAAAAACGTAAGAGTGAAATAATTTCCTTATGTCTTGACATTGCGCATTTCTTATGTTACGGGATCTATGATCAATCGACAGTGCAGGGTTTATTACATGTTAAAAAACCAAGTCATTGCTTTAGTAGTCTTCATTTGAAGGCTATGGGCTGTTATGGGCCGATTACCAAGGAATCCGGTATGACGTTTAATATTATGTACATATATGTAGGTTATTTTTTGTGAATTTCATCTTGATGGTGATGTTTACGAGTATAAGAGATTTATGCGCATTTAAGGGATTTACTGGATGTAAACATTATATGTGGGGGCTATGTTCAAACATACTTATTTTTTCTGAACTCTGTATTTGCATTTATGCACCAAGAGCCAAATTACAGGAAGACAATTTTAATGGGGTCTATGAGAAATAGTTGACCGATTCTTACCATTTTCAACAGGACTTGCTATATAAGACTAAAACCGTAAAGATAAAAATTTCACATTAGTTTCTGCATTATATTTAAAAAAAAAAACGACAAAAAATATGTGAAAACTAGCAAGATTGTCTAAAACTTTGGTCTATAACTAGGATCCTACCAGACCGCTTTTGTCCATTTGCAACAAATTATGTTTGAGAAAAATTTCATCGATCTAAATCTTTTTTTCAATGCTCTATCCTACCTTCAACAGACGGATGGACAGATGATGGCTAGATCGTCTTAGAATCTTATAAGGACCCAGAATGTATATACTTTTTGGTTCTACGACCAATATTTTGATGTGTTATAAACGCAATGATGAACCAAATATACCCCCCATATTTTTGGTGGTGGATATAATAAACAGAATATTACGCAAATAGCAATATATTTATAACAATAAATTATATAGAAATACTTCTTCCCGAAGAACGTTTATATGGGACTAAACGATCATATGCTTCGGTCTTGTGACAAATATTATTATAACCCAATTTAACATACTCTTTAGAAGTCATAAATATTATTATATTATTTTTATTATTATACCAACTACAACTAAAGCGTTATAAAATCTTACATTCTGTATAACATAGTAACATTCTTTATAAAATCCCTTGAGCTAAATATTTAACATGATTCTTGACAACATATTTTTTTACAACTTTTCTTAAATCACAATCCCCACCCAGTTACAATTTTTTTTTATTTATTATTTCTTACTCTTCCTTATGGCTGTAATACTCAGTGTTTACTGTTTCATTTTTTGTCTTCTTACTCTACTTCAAGGTGGATTTTTGTGCTAATAAACCATGTCCTGAAGGACGTCGTTGCATTGATCAGGGTAATGACTACAGCTGTGAATGCCTCGGTGGACGCAATGGACCAGATTGTAATGAAATGCAAAGAGCGGTCAGTATACAAAGTAAAACAAAAAAAAAAAAAACAAAAAAAATGCAAGCAAGCAAAATCCAACAGAAAAAGTAGAGAATGTAAAAATAAGGAAGGTTTAAAAAAATAGTTATGAATAAATATGTTTCTCCACTTGAGCTTGAGAATTGCATGAATAAATCACAGATTGTGGATATAAATAAAGTAAAAATTATGTTGGAAAAAACTATAAGTTTATTTTGTGTATAAATTGTGTTAACAAATAGTTGGTTGATTAAGCAAATTTTGTGGTAAAAACAAAACAACTACATGAAAGGTAAATATCAATTATTATTTATGCATCAAAGAGGTGAGTAAAGAAAGCAACGCCTGAACTGGGGGAATACATGCAGTATAGAGTAAATAAGTGAGATTTCTAATAAAGAATATACATAGTAATGGGTCCGCCATCTAACATTTTTTTTCAACTAGTGCTTATTTCGTGAATGGTAACACTTAGCTCATGTCTGATTTGACAAATAATTAGTTTTATCCTCCCGCTAAATGAATTTGGTTGTGCCGGGAAATATTGCGACATTACTTTGAAAATCATGGTAATGTTGCAGAATGTATACGAAAATTGCGTAGGGATTTTGGAAGAGGAGAAGCACCGTCAGCTGCGTTATCTTGTAAAAAAAAAATGAAAGGAACTGGCATCCTCATCGATAAACCAAAGCGTGAAAAGCCAAAAACAGTGCGTATACCCCATTCATTGGCATCATTAAGACGAATTCTGCATAAAGATCTTGGTATGACGCCATACAAAGTCCAATTGTTTCAGGAGTTAAAGCCAACTGACCATCCAATGCGTTTTCGCTTCGCTAAGTGGGTCTGCGATGGACTTACAGAAAATGCCGATTTTTGCCAAAAAAAATCATCTTTTCAAATGAAGCTCGTTTTAATCTTGGCGGGTATGTAAACAAGCAAAATTGTCACATTTGGGGCACAGAAAATCCTCACGCATACATTGAAAAGCTGATGCACCCAAAACGAGTCACCGTTTGGTGCGGATTTTGGTGCAGAGGCATAATTGGGCCATTTTTCTTCGAAAATGATCAAGGAGTGGCCGTTACAGTCTATGGCGATCATTATCGGGCCATGTTGAATGAATTTTTGTTCACAAAAATTGAAGGGGATGATATTGGCAACATTTAGTTTCAACAGGACGGCGCTACGTGCCACACAGCCGAATCTACACTTGATGATGCGCCCTGTTTTTTGAAGATCGCATTATCAGTCGCAGAGCTGATTTGGCCACCTCGGAGCTGCGTCAAAAATTGGACCGATCGTGTAGGCTACTGCATGGCCAGCCTAGGCAGCCATTTGAGTGAAATTATTTTTCATTACTAACCGGAAGGATTGTACTTTCAAATAAAAAAGAAATTTGAAAAAATATATAGTAGTTTTTTTTATAGCATTTTCAAAAAAAAAAAAAAGTTATTTGGCGGACCCTTTATATATTGTTTTAATAAACACTTGTTTTAATAACTCTAACAGTTGTTCAAAATATATTGGAAATTTTACTTTATAGGCTCACATTTACATATATTCATTAAAATTCAGGTAATTGGCTGCAAAAATTATATTTTGCCAATATAAAATTGATAGCAATATATAATTTCGTTATAATTTGCGGGGGAAGCTGTACGGACATAAATTCCATACAACCAATTTACAATTGTTTTTATTTATGAAAATTATTGAATAAATGATGGTGTATTGAAAAACATAAATAACAAAATTTCTAAACAATTAATTTCAATTGCCGTAAAATGTTGGGAAAAATGTTTTTGCAATCACAGGTGGCTTATTTTAACTATGGAAACCATAAACATAAATATTTACGATTAACAGTTGTATAAAATTATTTAAAAGTATAAGCCCGTTTACACAGAGAAACATTTGGAAGGGAAACATCTGGAATTCTCTTTTGTATTTTTCTTCGCGGTCATACAGGGAAACATTGTTGTCGGAAACATTGCAGTTTATATTTGTTTTTTTGACATTTGGCTAATTGCAGTGTTGTTTTTTTTTTAATTTCTACTATATTTGATTTGGTAATGTACACAATAAGAATGAAAACACAAAGCGTGTCTCCGAGAACGGGAAACAAATTTCATACCCTTCACCACCCGTCTCTCACTACCAAACACATTTCCCTGTATAAACGTGGACTATGGAAACTAAACAAACAGTCTCTTATCCAACTAGTCATTCCACAAGCTTACAAGTTTAATATTTTCTGATTTACACTTCTTTAATTTACTGCCTCTACTCATAATAATTCACATATAAACTTATTTTTCCCCTCTCTCTTACCTTTATATTTACAGCAATGTAATGTAAATCCATGTACACATGGTGGCACCTGCTGGTCTAGTGGGGATTCATTTTATTGTGCCTGTCGGCCTGGTTACACGGGTACAATGTGTGAAGGTGAGTAATTGTAATAAAATTTTAAAAATATTGAAAAAAAATGCAAATAAATACAAAACAAAAAGTAAACTACTCGTATGTGAAAAAATATATTTAAGTAAATATATTCTACTATATAGGTATACATATGTATGTGTTTATGAAGGCGTATATTAAATTAATATCAATAACAACAACAACAACAACAGTAACATGTGAACAAATATTTTGACTAACCACAGCATATAAAAAAAATTTTATTTTTAAAATCTCTATTGCAGTTTTACTAATAGAGCTTTAAATCCCAAAAGGAAATTTTCGTAACCCTAGAGAGTTAGTTAAAAACCTTTTGTGTCACAGACAGTAATCAAATAAATGGCTTTTTATTAAACATATTTGAATATAAGCATTAAAAATATGAAATAATTCTTTCGGTGGTTGGGTTTAGAATAGGTTTTTATGAAATGTTAGTTTTTTGCTGCATATACAACAAATGAGAAGTTTTTATTATAGAATATATATATATGTATATAAATTAATTTTCAATTGATGTGCCATTGATAGTGGTCAGTTAACAAATATGCTGTGTCCAAGTATAATGTAGAATATACGAGTATATATAGAACACGAATTATATCCTATGTTATATCGCTTCGTGGATGTAATTTACAAGGCTTCGTTAATATTAAATTGTTACTTCAACTATTCAAAATAATAAAAACAGGCTGCCCGTTAGAATGTTTCGAAAAAAAGTTGTGTCAGTCACCACCTAGGATTAAACATAATATAAACTCGGTTCGTAACCACAATAATACCAAATATTTTTGTATGAATTTTAGGAAGTCATGGCTAGAATTTGCGGTAGTAGTAAAACCATATTTGGGGACAGAAATATAGCCCTTACAGAGCCATGACCGCCGGTATACAAAATGTTATGATCGGCCTAATAGCGACACAGTGAGCAAAATACTAAAGGGACGGTATTTGTTGGCGTGGCAAAAAAATTAAAATAAAAATATTCCTGTAATTGTTTTTACATTATCTTTAATCCTAGGGGGATATGGAAGGCAAACCACTCTACTGCTTGTCGAAATTTAGAACTATGTTTCAATTTGGTACGTCTTCTCGGACACAAGTTTTAGTGCCTCCGCGTTATAATAAAGAGTTCATTTGTTGCTACAGCCAATGATTTGTGAATTATACAATTCCTTTTTCAGACAGGAAATCTTCACATTCTATTAAACACTTAAAAAATGTAGCAATTGAAAACTCATAAATCATATTTCGGGTATCCAAATTGTCTGTTCTTTTTTTGTTTTTTTTCTACTCCTAACATTTGTGTGTAAATTCATAATTTTTCTTTTCAGATTAGTTTTGAATTCCAAATTACTTATTTTATAAAATATTTGTGTCTAAAATTTAATTGTATGACATATATTTTTGTAGTAGTTTATTGGCCCTAAGGTCTTGAAACCTATTGAATAAATAAATAAATAAAAATAAAAAAAAAAATATTTCAGATATGGAGGCCTTAGAAACCCTATTTTAACCAAAACACGTAGAGCTAACTATATCTCTATCTATACATAAGAATCAATAATAAATAAATGGGTTGCAAATATAATATATAAATATATAAATAAAAAAAACTAGATAATTTAGTTTCATGGCCTGATCGCAATAAATTACTTCCTAATATTGAAAAATGTTTTTATCTTGTTTTTCATAAATTGAGACACACTGTCAATAAACTTTCATTAATCATCTAAATTATATTATTCTTAAATTATTTTCTTTTTTGGATTTTGTTAAAAGAAATAGTATTGAATTTGTTAATCAATTGACGCGGAATATTTTATAGTTCTCATTTGTTAGATCTGTTCTGGCATAGCTATGTTTCAATTATATAATTCGTTTGGAAAGAGTTCAACGAAAATTTACTCATTCTTTGCATATAGTAGACTACAATCATACCTTCGTATTCTTACATTACCTGTTGTAATAAGTTGGATATTCAAACACTCGAGAGCAGAAAATCATTTTCATCTATTTTATTCTTATTTGGTGTAATAAATTACAATATCGAATGTCTTGAGTTGTTGTCTTATATAAATATTCATGTACCTTCAATATCATTAAGATATATTTTTTATTGGATACCCTAAAACTAATTATTCATTAAATGAACCACTGATTAGGGCTAAAAAAAATGTTTAATAAATTAAATGAAAACATTGTTTTAGATTTCAGTTTTTCTAAAGTAATATATAAACGATATTTAAAAAATTTCTTGTAATTATTTTAAGCGAATAGTCTGTAAGGATATTTTGTGAATCCATAGGCTTTTATAAATAAATAAATGAAATGAAAATGAGATACATATATGTAAATGGATGTCATGTTTATTACGTTCATTGATGTTATTTGAAATGTTTTTCACAATCTGTTTAATGGAAAATCAAGTAAGAAAGTAAAGGCGGTCAAGTTTGAGCATATAATACCCTACACTAAGTATATGCTTAAAAACAGAGTTTCAGAAATGGTACCTATGACATTATTAAGATTTATACATTTAAGTGATTTTTGGCAGCTTTGATTAATTATAGAAAATAGGTGTCATGATTTCTGTATATACTTATGAAACTTAATTTTATTAAATTTTATTTGGTTATCAACATTTTTAAGAGCTTTCTGCTCTTTAAAGTGATTTTTGGAAGTAGGCCTTATATGGTAGCAATCTTCAATTATGGACGGAGTAGAACTTATTTGTGGCGAAATTCGTATGCAAACGTATGTATGTATGTATATACATAGGTCAAACATTTACATATTCCCCCTTCCCTATTGTATGCCATAATTGTTTCCACATCTATTTTCTTATTTTGTTAAAATTTTCACTTGTTTGTCACGGTACTTGCATTCCAATATTTGTGTCGCAATTACATGTTAATACTAAGCAAACAGCACATTGTTATTGGTTTTTATTTTGCTCTTTGTACATAATTATTTGTTTTAAGCTCAGATATATTTCTTATTACATTAATCTCAACTTAAGGCTTTTTATATTTTTAAGTTCAATAAGTAAATGGCTCTTAATATAAATTTATTTTAGCTTCGTCCGTGTTATAATTAAGTGCATTTTAATCGCGAATAAAGCCAAACGAAAATGATTAATTATTTACAGATTTCTTTGTGTTGGAAAAAAATTCAAAATAAAATTGTATTATTGCCATTTTAGGTCCAAAAAAATATCATGTACCAAATTCAATCGAAATTTAAAAAATTGCGAACTGTACTTTGCGCACAAGCTTTACGTGGACAGCCTGCCAGGCAGACGCACGAACGGTCGGACATATGTAGTTATATCGACACAAGATTCTAAATCTATATTTATTTATAGTTCTAACCAGTGGAAGTGTGTGCGCAAAACTACAACAACAATGTTAATGCTTGTTAAGCTTTGAATGTTTTATAATTGTAACAAAGCGATCAATTGACAAACAATTATTGGTGGTAATGAAAACTTTTGAGTCATGCTAGGCTACAGTCTTAAGAGCTAGTTTATCATTTACTTCCACGTAATCGTTATCAATGTCATTATACTAATTATTCGAAAATATGCAATTTTAAATTGTTAGTGTTTGTAAGAAAATGTTCGATTATACGAATGGACACCTTTGTCATTATACAAACATACGTTACGCATACGTATGATTGATATTTTTAGCACCACATTTTCTATATAAATCATACGTACTGTAGCCATCTACATATACTTACATATGTATGTACTTTGTCTTAACATTTAATCCTAGAACACTAAACCCGGCCCGTGAGGCGACTCGATTTTTTTTTTTTGATTATCAGCACGTGGTGCCAACTCAGTCGGTAGCTGTATGAGCTTGTGTGTAGACGTTCATCGCGCTGTGTTTTCTTGTTTCGAAGATATTCACACCCTAGTCGCCTGTGAGGCGAGGTTTAGTATTAAAGGTAATTTTTTGCAATTTAGTATGAGTATTTATTACTGCGCTAAATGCAACAAAACATAGTGCCAAGAACGTAGATCACCAAATTGCTTCGAATGTGATAACCGAAAAACTGTATGACTTCATTTTTATGTGGAAAACAAAATATATGTATATAATATACAAAAAAATCTCTTTAAAAAAAATGTGTTCTTCTTAATGTCATTTTTTTTTTATTTAATATATCATAGGATGAGCTATTTTTTTAATAAAAAAATACTAATTTTGTGTTTTTTAAAAAAGTAGCCTCACAGGCGAGGTTTAGTATTAACCTGTAAAAAAATAGGTTTAGTTTTCTAAGTAAATGGTAAATGAAGTAAATGGAATCGAATCTATTGTCATTTTTTACTATCACAAAGTACAGAGAACAGTGTTATGTTTGGAAATATCTTTTAGGTGATGCATCATCGAATTTTCTTTAATGAACAATAGTTAGCTTAAAGCTGAAAATATTTGTTTATTCCACATTAAAGTTTGTATATTAAGTCTTATCTAAGCGAACGTTATCGTTCGATATCGTGGACCACGGGGTTATTAACTTGTTAGGTTTATGTATTTATTATTTAACGTTATTATACTCGGAAAATTTGTTTGAGTTTAAATACATTATTAGAATTTAGAGCAAATAAATAAGACTCAGCCTTAACCCTTTTGAATTTTGGCTGAAAATCAAAATTAATTTTTGATCTTTATTTTAGTGAAAAAGTAACTATCTATGTAATGCTTGATTTTCACTATGTCATTTTTGTTGTCAAATTATCCAAATTGTTGGCAATTGTTGCTGAATTGTGTATTATTTATATTTATTTTATTTTATTTTATTCATAATTATGGTTTTAGGTAAAGGATTTGTCATTTTATATCTAATTTGTATAGAGGTAGATTTTAAGAAAGACATTCAGTTTCAATGAAAACAGTACCAGTGAAGCCAAAATCTATTGCAAAATATGTAATAAAGGTATTTTGGCAACAAACCCTCGTATTATAAAATATACATACAGACATGAGTAGTAATTTGTATGCGTTAGTAAAGCCCGAAATACATACATTTAATAACAATATATATATACACACACACACAAAAGGATATGTAACACACACACAGAAACAAATACTTAAAAAATTATACACATAAAATAAAAATTATATACATACAAGATTATAAATATACATTAGACCTGCCCCTTACTACATATTTAGATTATAATAAAAACAATATATTTATTTTTCATAATTTTATGGTTAAATATCAATAAAATTGCAGAGAAAATTTATCAGTATTAACCAAACAGTGATACAATTTAGAGAAATGTATGAAATCATTATTTCATTCAATAAAACGATCTACATAACTCAATGTTTAAATATGATTTCATGAAAATGGTGCATAGGCTGTGTCCAATTTTTCTCTCCAACATATCGGCCAATATATCATGAATAAATTCCTCAATATTACCTTTCATTACCGTTTCGGGCTTCTCACTATAGATACAAATAAGAACATAGCCACATGCCCGATTTACGCAACTAATTGACTGGTATCAAACATGAAATAAACTGTTCACCCAGCTCGCCTCTCTGTTGGGCTGTGTGGCATATTGCACCGTTTTGTTGAAACCATATGTCAGTCAAGTCCAACTCTTCCAATTATTGTATCATCGCACGGTAGCGCTTGAAATTCACAGTTTGCTTGTTTACGTATCCATTCAATTAGAAATAAACTTCATAGCGGAATAAAATTTTTCAATTAAAAGTGGTTATTTATCCAACTTTTGCAACGCCCTTGCACCAAAACTAGCCGTTGTAATAGACTATCTGGCTTCAATTCTTGCACCAGCTGTATTTTAAAAGGGTTTACAACCAAATAATACCGCCAAGTTTTCCACATAAAGCAGTAACAGAGACCCAAGTGCAACAAACGTCGACGAATAAATTATTCAGGGGTCTCTGCCCGCACCATACGTATAACAGGTATACGTGCCCTAATGTATAATAATATAATTTTGGTGCTAAAGAGTCACAAGATTCCGAATAACCTGTGTTGGATGGTAGCTATAACTGACCATAAAATGAAAGAAGAACACGATACACTTTTTAATTTTTTTTTTTTATTTCAAAATATATTATATTTCATAAGTTTATTATATAAGTTAGCAATGCTATGAATACCAATGTTATTTTGATGGCCGACATGAATGCCCATACTAATGATAATATGCTTGGTTGGAATTTTTGGTAAATTTGTTTTGAATTATATTGGATTAAATTTCGATTATATATCATAATTAAATTTGGTCAATGCTTCGGTTATTTATGACAAATATTAGATCAGCTTTAAATAGTATTGCATTGCTTTGATTGGCTAATTTATGGAAAATTTTGTAAAGTTTTTATATGATTGGTCAGCTATTGTTTTGTTACTGCAAATTTTAATTTTAAGTAATTTTATTCAAAGAAGTAACTTATATATTTTGATAATAAAATTCAATAATCATCTAGCGTTGTACGTTTAGACCAAACTGAATATGTTTAACAGTAGCATGTTACACGAAAACAGCTGAGCTACCCAAAATAGTCTTGCCAAAAAGAAAGTTGCTAAAAAAATCACCTTTTATAAGTTCATCAGCAGTTGGGCAATAAGAAATAAGAAAATTATTTATAGACACGATTTTCTTTAGATTACCATTATTTATCCAATTCTACAACTTGCAATCCATTTCGGTACCGGTTCTAGTTATACGATTGGCCTAAATGTTGCAGCAGTTAGTTTTATATACAAAAAAAAAAAGAAAAACATTCATTCATATTTTATAAGGACTGGTCTAATTCACACATACATATTTAACTAACAACCATAATATTATTTGCATTGTTTTTTATTACCCAATACTTTTGCTAGCAACGGTATGTTTTCATACATCAACATTAAATAATATATGGTTGCTGATGTTTTTGTTGGTAGGTAGTTATCTACACATTTAATATATTCTTCATGTTGTTGTTGCAGTTGTATATGATATTAATTTAATATTTGTTGTTGTTGCTGTTATTGTATTTGTTTATTTCTAATTTATTTTGTGCTCTCTATGTGCTGTCCTGATTACTTTTATAATGTTGGACCAACTCTACCTACAAATGGAAAAATTTGCTAACAAAATACACACAACCACCAACAACAACAACTACAACTTAACAGATGAATTTGTTGTAGAAACTGTTGTTAGTTCCAGTGAATTTATGGTTGATGATACCAGTGCTCGGAATTTTAATGATAAAAGTTTTGGTTCATCGGTTGTTTTAAAGAGCCCCATTGAATTGCACAATGCATATACGGCAGCCATTGTGCTGGCATTAGTCATATTTTTTGTCGCTCTCTATGTAAGTAGAAATCTTCTTTGTAAATATATTTCCAACTATTTTGTGTGGTAAGTATGTACATGGAGTAATTGGTATGAGTATTTAGTAGTTTAAAGTTGTTTTGTTTTATTTTAGCAGCAGCAACTAAACTAAACTTAATTAAATATTTCTCTTTGTATATTAGACAATATTTTTATTGTGTAAATATTTTATATAACTAATAGAATTAGAGAGTGAGATTGTATTTTTTAACCAGTTTTTTCCCCTAATGCATTTAAAAATCCATTATTTATATTGTGATTTTACAATTTTGGAGAAATATTTTTTTCTATAATTTCTATTTTCAAACAATTAGGTCACTTTTAATATTTATATAAAAATGTTCTCAAAGAGTAGCGAAATATTGAAATAAAATTTAAATATTTTAGAAAAAAGACCTCCAGCTTTAATAATTACCAAAAATCGTAATAAAAAAAAGGTCATATAAACAATAATAAGAAATGTTCTATATATTTATATATTTTTATATCCAATATAATTGCTTGAAAAAAGAAGTTACAGAATATTGAAAAAAGGTCGAATTAAAAATTATTTTGTAAGTAAAATATAAATATTATTAATGGGAAATTTAACTAACATTTAATTAGAATTTTACAACGTAAATTCAGGAACTAAACAAAATATAAGAACTCTTTCACGAAATATATGTGTGAAAAGAAAAAATAGTGGTGAGGGCGGCGCCTTTAAACACTTTTTGCTTTCAAGCTTCATAAAAATTTATATTTTCGAATTATTGTCTTTTTACATAATTGGAAATAAACTTTAGTTTAAGTCTACAGGTAACTTATTTTTAGTTCGATTTAAATTTTTTTTTATTTTTTTAGTGGATGAAGTCATTGTGTTGAAATGTGCCCCTCATACGGGGCAGCTCTGAACTAGGCTGGGACAGCTTTGAACAGCAATTTTTTCTTGTAGCGCTTATGTCCAAAAATAATTAAACAGTTATATTTTTTATACATATAATAAATTCGATTTATTTATTAAGAAAAACATAAACATTAACAATTAAAAAATAAAAAAAAAATTCAGATTAAAAATAAGTTTTATATTATTAAGACGGAAAAGGTCTTGCGATTTCAGGTGACATTACATTTTCCTTTAAAGCAGCATGATCAGCATTGAATTCGTCATTTTCAGAAAATAAGAGCGAATCAACAATGTTTGGTACTTCGGTTAATAAATTAACATGTTCAAAGGTGTCCTCTTTTTCTTTGTTCAAACCAGCCATTTCACGGAAATTTATAATAAATATTTTTTTTACATAAATATCAAATAACTTACCTTAATTTTGTTTGAAATACATTTTGGACTGCAATAAATTTCTTTCACGAAAAAAAACGATCACTGAATACTTCTTACACTCTTACAAAAAAAAAATAAAAAAATTTACAATGGCACTGCGAAAACTTGTTCACCCAACTACATTCGGTCGACGACTGAAAAAACTAGCAAGAGTTGTTGAGGTTGCTAGAAAACAAGGTTACCATAAGAAAAACTCGGTTAAGGGTCGGAAAAACGTGTTTAAACGTGTCACCCTCTCCCCTAAGAGTTTTTTATTTATAAAAGGTTTCTTGCTAACACAAAACCAAATTTAAATAGAATAATCGGTTTTTTGGTGCAAAATTTTTTTTTCTGAATCAATATTGGGTATGTAACTTGAAAATCAGGGATTCATAAGAGATAAGATAGTTTTGAACCACATTTGTCTGTAGTAACTTATGTGTTATTTTGAAAGGTACAAAGTTATCATGTTTAGTTGGGTCTATAATTTAATCCTTAATTGACTTACAAACGAACAACGCTTGTAATTTTATTTAAAAAAAATATTGCTTGGTTAAGACAGTATATCGTGCTGAAAATAGTATTCGAGCTCATTTCTCCTTGAATAGATATATAAATAAGCAAAATTGTCATATTTAGTGTGAAGAGTAGCCGAAAGTATTGTGGATTATGGCCGGTGACATCATTGGACCGAACTTTTTCAAAGATTTCGAAGACAGAAATATTGCTGTGACTGACGAGCGCTAACGTGTGATGATTACATTTTTGTTTGCCCAAAGTGGAAGAGTTGGACTTGGCTGATATGTTGTTTCAATAACACGGCCGTGCCAAGGGACATAAAAGCCGAGTTCGTTGAATAGTTACTATCACGTTTACGGCCGGTCAATTGGCCGCCTAGATTGTGCAATTAAACGCCTTTAGACTATGTTTTGTGGTGGTATGTTAAGGCTTATATCTGTAGGAACAAGCTTGCAATGGTGGACTTATAGCAAGTTTTCCCTTTTTTCAAGGTTTTCGAGAGGCAAAAAGTTTTTTTTTTTTTTTTGTATTGAAAAAAGTTTTTTGCAATTCAAAATCTATGAATAATGTTCACAAAACTCACAGGAAATTGCGTGATTTTGAGTTTTTGCAATTTTTATTATAGATTTTGATTGATAAAATAATAGAATAATAAAAAAAAATTTCATTTTCTTAAACAAATTTAAGTTTTATATGAAAAAATAATTTTTTTTTTTTTATTTTTTTTTATCTGACATCAATGTCGATTTGCGTGTGTATTAACCGATATTTGAGCTTGTGAAATCCGTTCGCGTTAATCATTTTTACTGCGGTTTCAAGTTAAAAATTAAAGAAAAATATAAAAATTACAGTTTTTGAGGTTAGAAACATTTTTTCCTCCATAAAATTTAAAATTTTAAAGCTCAGTAAAGTCTTCTATTCTTAGATATCTATAAATGTTCCTATGCCATATTTTGATATAAAAAAAGCTTAAAAAAATGTTTTTATTTTTTTTTTTTGCAAAAAAATTCCAAAAGTTCATAAAATTTTGGCTTTTACACATTTTAAAGTGCGTTTTCGCCTCGGAGGTAATTTTAGATGACCACCAATTCTTAAGCTGAAGACATTTCAACGTAAAACTTTTCACGTCATATCCTTCAAGTATAGTCATCCAAACCCTGTACAACGTTTTTTTCTTAATTCATAAAACTTAACGGAATAAGAGCCATAGTATGTCGGTTTCAGCAGGTGCTCAAAAAATTTTAAATACCCCATATAGCAAAGCTGTTCGTGAGATATCGGCCGATATGTTGAAGAGAGTATGCCAAAATTAGACCCAGCGTATGAACATTTACATGAAATCATCTTTAATTTTTGAATTTTATAGATCATTCTATAGACTCAAATAAATATCTCATACGTTTCTCTAAATTGTATGTGTTTTTTTTTCAAAGTCAAATAATAAAAGCCCTTTAAAATTACTCTTCACTTAGAAAGAAGTGGTTGGCAAGTTTTGTCCAGACTTTGGCTCATCTCTCTGAGATACGCTTCACTTCGGAACAGAGTAGCTGAAAATGACTTGACCCTCAAAAGTTGATCAGATTATGTCACATGAAACTAAAGACTGCCTGTAAATTGCCAATTTTGACAGACATGCACATTTACATATGTATCGGACATGCAAAATACATACCGTCTAAAACCAGCTTTACTCTTTCAAATAACGTAATTGTTTTAATGATATTCATATATAATATTTATTTTACAGAAGTCTTTTAAATACTGAAAATACCAAAATATCCAGTTTATTTTAATTAAATTTTGACATTTATTAAAACCTTTTATTTATTAAAAACTTAATTCCACTTAAGCTGACAGAAAATTTCTCACAAAACAAAAATTTATGCAAATATTTGTTTGACAAAAGCGTAAGCAAAACATCAAAAAAAAAATAACTTCAAGAAATTGCTTTTATTCTTAAACCATGTCTTAAAAACAAAACAATATTGATTTAGTTAAAAGTTTATGGCCGGTTATAAATTTACATATTTTTCGTATTCTTTTTTCTAACTTTTTAATTAAAACAAACTCAAACTGCGGCATTATTCTATGATTTTAATTGCTGTGTTTTCTTTATGTGTTGCCACTTTAATTGTGTGACATTTGTTGTTTTTGCCAATAAATTACAGTGTTTTTATATTGCAAGTATATGAATAATAAATTGTGGTTTTTGGCCATTAAATGTGGTAGTTTTTGTAGAACTTTAAATGAAAATAAGAAGGAAAAATGTTGGTTTTATTTTAAGAAATTTGTTGAAGAAAGGAATATTTAGAGTGTTACAAGGGGTAAACTTAGAGTAGATTGCATTAATGTTTTTAAAATACTTACTATACTTTTAAAGCGAACTTAAATTTTAAGAGGAATCTCCAAATTGCATTCCTTTTTTTCTTAGAAAAGTTATGTAAATTTTAAAATAAATACTCCTGCTATTAATAGTTCTTACAAATCAGTATATTTATTTAAACTTCAAGGGGTTTAGAAATTCTAAAAACCCTTTAATTGAAAACCCATTATATGTTTTGTTATCTGTTTAAATTGTATTTAATTTTCCTCTTTTTTTAACTCTCCATTTATTTCTTATTTCTACTACTAATTACAGCTCACCATCTGTCATTGTAAAGTAAATCAAACGTATCGAAAATTCTCAACACGTACATACGGTTTCCTGCCCATACTCGGCTTTCGTTTGCGCACCAAACAGGCAACGTCAAAAATCAGCAGACATTGGTTGAGTGGCAAAGGTTTGGGCATTGGCAATGCAATGCGTGACAATGCAACAACATCATCATCAGCATTGCATGCGACAACGGGCGGAACATCGTCACAAAGAAATAGTGTTGGACATTTGCCAACCGCCAAGGCGTCATCGGGTACACAGCAACATACACATGTTGGTCAATTAAACGAGCGGCCCTTTCAACGTCATTTGGCCATGAACTTGGAGAACGACATGTACTATACAGTAGATTTTAGTGAAAATTCTCAACATTCACCGCTGATACAGTGAGATTTAACGTCAGCACAAACAGCTAAAGCAGCAATGTTAAATAGGGCTAGCAGTGGGCAACGGAAAGGTGGTATCGGTGGTGGTGGTGGTGGTGCTGTGACAGCTGGAGTATTGGACGTTGGTAGTTGTAGAAAAAATCTTGTTAATGCTTTGGTTAAAACAAATAATGGTAGCTCCTTTGGTATGAATAGTAATAATTGGTTAGTTAAATTTACAAAACGCTCTTATTAAATCGTTTCTTTGTGGTTTGAGTTGAAAACGTTTTTACAATTTTTAACAGAATATTGCTACTGTGTAAGTATGTATTGCTATTTTAATTTGTTTATAATAAAACTGTTTTTATTGTAAATTATTGTTTTTGGCTTTAAAGTTTACTGATGCGGGAAGTTTTTAACATTTATCACAAAGTCTAAATGAGAGTTATATGCAACTGTTGGTTATTAAACATTAAGGCTTACAAATCTTTGCAAAAGTTAGCTTTCGAACTCAAAAATATACTTTTAATCATGAATATGATATTAGGTTTCTCAATTGTTAAAACTTGTTGGAAAAGTTTCAAGTCTTGGAAATGTCTGAAATCTTGCACAGTTAAAACTGCAGCTCAGTATTCATATTTTATTTCACAACTGTATTTCTACTGATTAATTTTAGCTTTATCTAAAACTTTTTAAATTTCTAAACAGAAACCCTGAAACTATATCTCGATTAAAGTTTTACGACACTTGCATCCATTGTTACAAATCAAAATTTATGTTTAAAATTAAAAAAAAAAAAACATTTAGTGTGGATTAAATGCAAGTAACTTAGTTGCAAAAAACGTGGTCTCAAGCTCTCCGATAGTTTTTTCGTTACATTCATGTAACATTTTTGATATTGTAATCTTATACATTTCAACTTACTCATAATTCTGAACAGAGATAATTAGCAAACAGAAATGTCATCTATGCAACAATAATTCAAATAAATGATTTTGAATGAAAAAAAGCGAAAAATTTCCTTGAGATTCTTTTGTTTATATATATTCTGCTCTTGATGCGATTTTTATAAATTTTAATACCACTGTAACTATGACAATCGTAAATATTTCAGACAAGTTTCAAAGTTATGGATTTTATAATTTAGACAAGAGCGTGATTTACACAAACATCTATGATACACTTCAAAATCCATTCTTTAACACAAGTGGTGGTAGTTATTGTAATTACAAGCAATAGTAGTTAAACTTACAACACAGCAATATCGAACATTTTAGTTTTAAGAAAACTGAAATAAGCAGGATTTTGTCTTAACATAATCTTAAAATAAAGCAAATTTTCTTTAGAAAATTCGTTAAAAATACAATTAATCACAATAAAACAGCACTATCAAAGCAAGAAGAGTTTTAAATGAAAATTATTAAAATTTTTTGAAAGTTATTTAACTCATAACTATTTGTCTGCTGCTTCAGTTTTCATAAATTTCTATAGCCGCATCACTAGGGCCATAGTAAATAATTGTAACAAGTTTCCAAGATTTAGGCTGAATATTTTGGGCAAGAATGTGATTTACACACACTCTTACTTCTCTGAATAATCATTAAATAAGACAGGTTCTATCTAGGACGGCCGCTTATTTCAAGTAATTAATTCCTTCACAAGAACATATGTTAATCTACTCTCTACTTATGTATTTAACAAAACTAAACTTTCGTTCCCCCATTAGTAGAAAGCCATTACAAAATTCCCTTAAAAGAGCCTAAAAAAACTCAATAACTCAAAAGAGATCTTTAAAATAATAACAATTGCAAAAAGACAAAATCAAAATTTCTTCTTAAATTTTTAGCCTACCACAAACAAATTATACATTAAAGATTTATAAATACAAAAACAAGAAAAGAAAATATTCAATAATGTTAATAAAAAACCAAAAACAAATTAATAATCTACAAACACAAACAAAACAAAATATTAAATTTACAAAACAAAAATAAAAATAAAAGGCAAAAAAAATTTAAAAATTAAACAGAAACTTTTTTTGTAAGAAGGATTTATAGTATTAAGGGCAAGGATTTTAAGCTAAGTTTAAATAAATTACAATAAATATAAATAATAAATTAAATTAAATTAAATAAAAACTAAAACTAGTTAAGTATACTTACAAAAACAATAATAAAAAAAACAAAAGATTTAAAACAAACAAAATTGGGATAAAGATTAAAGCATATAAACTTAGAAGGACAAAGACACAGACTCAAATATTGGGCAACCAAATTACACGCCAGACTAACAGATACATAAACTAAAGGACCCCTTAACAAACATACAACAACAACAACAACAACAACAACAAAAAGGATAAATAGCCTTATGTTTTAAAGGATTTCTAAACGCTTAAAAAGTAAATAATCAATAATAAAAACTGGATTATAAATTATTTGCAAAAATGAGAGAACAAAAAAGTAACAAAATTGTTTTTTTTATTGTGTTTTATTGGTTTCAGCAGGGACACACAGCATAATTGTTTTTTTGTTATGTTGGAGATTATTTTTTTATGATTAATATAGTTGGATTAAAAAAGTAAGTACTTTTAGTTGCTTATATGTGATAGCGACCATTTTGAATAAGAATAAAAGACACTTGAAAATTTTTTTAAAAATCTACAAAATTTTTGTTTGCTCGACAATAACACTCAAATTTCTCACGTTTTCTTAGATAAATTATACAAGGTGGCGCAAAAGTAAACTTGCGATGTTTTTTGGCTGTAATTAAAAAAAAAATTAAAAACTTTGATTCTTCTTGTGGATTATTTTTATTTGGTCTTTTAATTTTTTTTTACATCAAGTCGAGAATATGATGTCATGTAAATGGCCGCCGCCACAGTTGATTGTCATTTGAGCCGTTTTTATGGCATTTTCCATCACTTTGGCCAAAACGTCCGGCGATAGGTCGTCACATTATTGACGGATATTGTCTTTAAGAGCTGCAAGAGTCTGAGGCTTGTTGATATAAACCCGCGACTTCAAAAAGCCTCCCAAAAAGAAGTCTCGAGCGGTTAAATGCATCCTTCAGCATTGTTGTATAGTTATTATGCTCAGTGTACTACGGCTGGGTTATACTAAGTTATATATGATACACCCTGTTATATTCTTATCAACTTTAAGTTACAAATATGTCAGCTATGATTTAAGATATATAAAGTCTAGATGAATAATAAAGACGTGTTAATATTATAAGCATATCGGTTGTGGCACGTGCAGTGTGTGCCGTTGCATCGGCCTGTTGGAACCATATGTTTTCCAATCCCAATTCATCAAGTTGCGGCAAAAAGAACTCGTTGATCATTGCTCTGTAGCGCTTACAATTCAAAAAAGGTCCAAGGACTCCTCCAGCGAAAACAGCACACCATACAGCGACTTTGAGCGGGTGTAATGGCTCTTCGTGGGTTACATGCGGATTTTCAGTGCCCCAGAAGCGTAAATTTTGCTTATTTACGTACCCGCTAAGATGGAATTGGGCCTCATCACTCACACATATTGTTAACAGAAAAAGAAAGGCAAAATGTTATTACAACAAACCTTAATAATAATTGTTTTCTAAGTACCATTAGTTGGTGTAACCATACAAATTAAAACCAAATTAAAACAGCGTCACAAAAAACTCATTGTAAAATAAAAGAGATAAAAAGAATATGTTTTTATTTAGACCAAAGCTAAAATCCAAAGTTAATAAATACAACTATACATTGTACATTGTATGAAGCCACGTGTATTTTTTTTTAATACCAAAAAATTCAATTTAACCAGATTTTTTTAATGGCCTCACATTTTGTGAACTTTTTTAGATTAAACAAGTTAGAGTGCTATATTTGGCTGTGCCGATTCTTAAATACCCTCCACCTAAACGTATTAAGAAATAGAAAAACTACACTGGTTATATGACTAGAATATTTTTATTCTGTGTTTTCTATTCCGTCTTAGTGCAAATTTTATATATTGTTTGAAAGACAATATTACGACCAACATAATTTATATTAAATAATTTAAAATTTTGTCAAATTTTATCAAATTTTCACCATTTTTAATTGATTTAATTACCAATTCTTACCATAATTAACAAAGTTTGTCTGATGTTCATAATCTTGATTGTAATTTTACAATTTATAAAATTAAAAAAAACATATTTCCATATTCACAACAAGTTCAAAAACAGAGTATTAAATATAGTATAAAAAAAGATAAGATATAAGATGAGGCTTTTTTGTTTGAATTTGAAATAAGAGAAATATGATATCTGAACAATTTAACCTACATTTGTGCCAAGCAAATTTTTGTCATACTAAAAAATTGTAACAAAAAAATTGTAACAAATTTTTTAGTATAAATACTGAAACCAAAACAGGAATAAATCAGAATCAATTTAGATTTTGATTCTTAATATTCTGACTGAGCACCTTAAACAGTGCTGAGGTGACTTCAAACTGCTGCGACCAGACGCAGCATTCAAAACAAACTGGAAAAACTACGTTTTCTTAAAAATAATATAAAAACTTAAGAATTAAATAATAAAACATAATAATCAACTTCAGGGAAAAAATATAATCTAAAAACCATATATTATAATGGTAACAATTTTCTTAAAATTATATTAACAAATAATTTAGTTAAGTTTTTTGCAGTATTGGCCGATGTTGATGTCTTACGTTTTTTTAACTGACTGTTTTTCTTTTTTGTTTATTATACCTTACCAATACCCCGCTTTACGTCGTTTCACTTTGCGTTTTTTTTTCGAATTTTCGTCGCCACTTAACCTTTATATGTGCACCAAGGTACTTGGGTACTTTTGGCGTTTTTAGTCAAAGTTTTTTCATTGAAATTGATAACTGAAACTTTTTGAGAACTACTAACTTTCAAATAATTGAGTTTTTCTGCAGCCGTACGCCTTGACTTTTTTTGTAATTTGCCTGAGAGACCAATTCACTTTTAACTCCATTTAATGTGCATCAAGGTACCCGGGTACCTTTTGCGTTTTCAGTCAAAGTTTTTCCATTAAATTTGATAACTTTTATATCTGAAACTTTTTGGGAACTACTAACTTTCAAATAATTTAGTTTTTTTGCAGCCGTAAACCTTGATTTTTTTTTTGTAATTTGCCTAAGAGACCAATTTACTTTTAACTCCCTTTAATGTGCCTCAAGGTACCCGGATACCTTTACGTGTTTTATATGAGAAAGCGGCCATTGAAAGTACTCGCATATTATTTAAAGTCGTTAGTAGCTTGCAAATCTTAAGGCGTTAAGAAAAATTATATAAAATATCTCTTAACTACGCTCCAACAATGTATTTAGTGCGAAAATGCTTTTTCTCTACTTAACTCTCATATAGGTAACCAGGTACCTTGCAGCACATTAGAAGGTGTTTTTTATTTTTTTGCCGCACAAATAAGGGTTAATTAGTACTAATTTTCTCTGTTCGTCGTTAGATTTTCAAGTTTGCGTTTTTTTTTTTTGGGTTTGAGTCTTCAATTTTTTTTTTTTAATTTTCGCAAAATCTGCAACATCATTAGATGCTAAAACGGTGCTTTGATGATCGAAATGAAGTCCTTGCTTTCTACTTGGATTAAAAATCAAGATGCGCAGAGAATATCATTAAGTAAATTGCTATTTTAGACTAAAGTAATCTTGGGTATAATGAACATATTTCTGCCCATGTTATTGGCATTTTAGGTTCGGATCTTTATACTTTTGCTAATCAACGTTTATTACTACAATTTTGGCAAACCTTAATATCTGATGGAGAAATTTGTTTTTGGCAGGTCTACCAGAACTAATACTATTGTTTGCCCTAGGCACTCTTCATTGTACATGACTAGATCATTTGTGGTAAGGGTATCCCGAATTTGGAACCACTATATTCCTTATGAGGAACATAATTTTAGGAGATCAGTTGCAATCTTTAAGATCATTTCTAAGAAATATTTCTAAAAATAAAAATGTTATGTTACGTAAAAAAAAAAGTTCTAAGATATGTAACGTAATACAAAAATATATTTAACTTTAATGTTTGTGCAGAAGTTTAAGTACATAAAATGTTTTTATATGAATATCTCCTATCTTTTTAAATCTATATTAAGTAGGCCTTTAGGCTTGTAATCTCTGAATTTAATAAATAAATAAATAAAAAAAAATAAAAAAAAACTTATCTGATGACATAAAAAGTAAAGCATGATCCAACGACAATGCTAGTGGTAATACAGAAAATTACTACTAGGAATTTTATTTTACCTTGAAAAAAGCTGTTCAACAAACATTGGAGCAATTTTCTGTAAAAGAAAACCGACTTAGTATTTCGTAATGCTAGAACCTATCTTCGATTTTTACATGGTTTGCTGTAGAATATCTTAATTCACTTGGCGTCGTTTTAATTTGCGTCGTGTTTTTTTGGAACATAACACCGACGCAAAGTGTGGCATTGGTGTATATGTGAGCGTAATTATCAGTGTCTGTTTTGTAGTTAATTCTCTTCCCTATTGGAGTATTAATAATGTCCACTACTCGTTTATTCTATAATTATAATATATGTTTTTTAGATTATATTTTTTCTCTGAAGATGACTAACAAATTTGTTCGAAATATTGCAAATAAATTAATGAAAATTTTAAATTTTTAGGAAAACCTCACACTCAAAGCTACAAAACAAAAAGATATTTCTTAGCTAAAACTTTTTCCAACATAGTTTACCTAAATTTGTGAACACTGTAATTCAGGTTATAAATAATCCAAAGACATTCGTTTATTGTCAATATTTTGTTTTATACCTACCAATTATATCAAGCCATTTTAGTAATTAACACCAACAAATGCTTTAATAACTTCAAATTACATTGCCTCCCAGCTACAACATTCCATGATTAATCCAATGGGATTTTCATTTCTATTTCACTCCAATGACAGTCGTTACCAGTAAACAGTGGAAAACTCATTATTAATAATTTTACAAAAAAAAAAAAAAAATGCAATTTACTTTTTTTTATAAAGAGTTAAATGACTTTTGTTTAATATTAATGAAAAATTGTGAATTAAAATTAATGTTTCCTAAATGACTAGTGTAGCAATTATGAAAAATTTATTTATTAACAAATTAATTAAAATTTATAAGTAATAAATTTTATTACAATTTTTTGCCAGGGATCATAGTCAGAGTGCGCATTTACATAGTGACATTTGGGAATATATTATGTGAAATTTATGAAAATTAAAATTTAGAGACGAATATGTAATGAGCTAGGATGTAATTATTATAAAACACAAAAAATCAGTCAGTCAGTTTGATTTTTAAAAAATCATATTTTAGATACGAATTAGATTTATGGAAAACTTTACCAAAGTTTGTGTTTCATTGCTTAAAAATACAATAATATAATGGATTTCTTATCTTGGCTGGTATGTGTGTTGATTTTTGTTACTAAAGCATTTCAACATGAAATATTTTACTTATTGCAAGAAATTATCTCCAAATTTATCATAATTTTTTTTTTCTAACAATTTTCAGTTTCAGGGATTAGTGTGTATTAGTTTCGTTACGAAAGACTGTAGCAGGTATACTTGTGTATTTGACGCAAGTTTATAATTTATGATAATTTAAATTCATGACGCCTGTTAATATTTTTTTATAGCTAGAAGGGAATAACAAACAATTACCTGCAACAATTTGTTAAGCACATACTAATGCTGGCAATATTTGTCATAATTAAAATTATACAGCCTGTGGTAAATTGGATAAGAACTGAAGCTAATATATCAAATAAAATAAAGTTGATTAAAGCCACCAACTCTTTTAGCAGTTTCAAAATGAAGTGCTTAATAAAATGTTTATAAAGCAAAATAGAAATTATTTAAACATAATTACAATTTAAATAATTCGAATATCATTAAAAACTTTTAAACAAGTTTTTAAATAAACTACATTTTCATATATGAAACATTACATTTTTTCCATAATGAACAATTCAAATTATAAACATAATACTAATTGCTATTTAAGCACCATACAAATTAAAACCCAACAACAGCAACAAAATGTCATCATAAACTGAAAGAGTTAATAAAATATGCCATTATTTCGACCATAGTGAGAAACCAGTGTTAAAAACAATGTTTAACACTGCTTCATAATATAAATTTCATTTCCTATTATTTATTTAAAAACTTTTTATGTATCCAAACTTTTTTATGGTCCTACATACTTTTTATTTACTCTTTTGCGGCACAGTTTTAATTATTTCTTTTAGTTATTAATATAAATTAAATACGTTGAGTTAAAGCATCATAATAAACATAATTCATTTTCATTAACTTAATGATCAAAGTTAAGTAGCCAAACTGACAGTCTAATTAAACATTCATTAGTCACACGTACGTATGATAGATATTTTTGCCTAAATAGTTTTTACATTAATCATACGCACCGTGGACTTCTGAGAATTCAGCAATTTGCAGCAAAAGTTTCAAAAAATAATAGTTTCTTATAAGACCTAAGACACAAACTTTTTATCGTGCCTATTTTTTACTCAATCAAGTTTGTTTGTTCCACAATCAAGTTTGTGTCTTAAGTCTTATCGAAGCGACATCGTGGGCTACGGGGTTAATTTTCCCATAATTCCACATGTACAAACTGTTCGCTTGATTTACTTTTTATTTATCTCTCTCACTGAGCTCAAAAATTGTGAAAGATTAAAGTGAAATTTTCAAAAAAAAAATCCAGCTTTTAGTTCAAGTGTTTACATAAAATCAGCTAATGAACCCAGTAAGAACTTCACTTACATTCTCAGTTTTAATGGTTACCAGAATTCATTATTTTGTAGCTTCAGCACTTTTATAACTACTAATTATACGAGGTCTGATCAAAAAATAACCGCTATTTTAAAATTTCGTGAATTACGTATATTCGATTTTCGCATTTTTTTTGTTATATGTTGGTACCCATGTCTGTTATATATGTTGGTAATAACAGCCATTTTGTATTGTCAGTTTGTTTTTGACAGATAAAAAGGCTAGTCGGGTTTTAGTATGCTCTTCGATTTTTTGGTATTCGAAAAATTTGGATCAAAGAAACTGTAATAAGTTTTGTGTAAAAAATTAAACTGAATGCGCAAGGACATTTGAAATGTTGACTGTGGCGTTTGGCTAGTCTACAATGAGCAGAACACAAGTTCAATTGTGTTATAACTGGTTCAAGAAAAGTCGAGAAGATCTTAATGACGATGCTCGTCCTGGTCGCCCGAGCACGTCAACAACCGATGAAAACATTGAAGCAGTGAAAAAAAAGAGTTTGGATGATCGTCGACTCACTATCAGAGAGGTAGCTGATGATGTTGACATATCGCTCGGCTCATGGCAAGCAATTTTTACGGATGTTTTAGGCATGAAACGTGCGGCAGCGAAGATTTTTCCAAAACTGCTAAATTTTGAGCAAAAACAACGTCGCATGGACATCGCTCAGGAGCTGTTGAGCATCGTCAACGACGATCCAGATTTCCTCAAAAAGGTCATAACTGGCGACAAATCATGGCTGTATGGCTATGACATTGAAACCAAAGCCCAATCATCCCAATGGAAACGTCCAGAAGAGCCAAGACTGAAAAAAGTTCGGTCAAATGTGAAGGTTTTGCTCACAGTTTTTTCGACTGCAATGGCGTGCTGCATTATGAATTCTAGCCACAAGGTCATACGGTCAATAAGGAATACCACCTTGAAGTTATGCGCCGTTTGCCGTTTGGAAAAGTCAAACATGAATTTTGCACCATGATAATGCACCAGCTCACACATCGATGCTTGTGCGTGAGTTTTTGGCCAAAAACAAAACCGTTATCATGCCTAAATCACCATATTCAACGAACTTGCCCTCCTGACTTTTTCTACTTCCCAAAACTGAAGACACCGATGAAAGGAAAGCGTTTTTCTACGATTGAGGAGATAAAAGAAAAATCGAAAGAGAAGCTGTTGGTGATTCCAAAAAGTGCGTTTCAGAACTGTTTCGAGGATTGGAAAAAACGTTGGCATAAGTGTTTTATATCTGAGGGGGATTACTTTGAAGGGGACAAGATAGTTATTGATGAATAAATAAATACTTTTCCAAAAAATTTAAAATAACGGTTATTTTTTTTATCAGACCTCGTATATTATTGAATTTCTTTATTTATATCTAAAACTAACTTTATACTTATAAAGCCAAAAAAAATTTACTTTAAATAAAGAGATTTAAAGAAATTCTTATATGATTATAAATCATTATTAATATCATTTGCAATAAGTTGCCTTAATATTTTTGTAAGTTTCAACAAAGTTTTTGTATTTATTTTATAATATTTTTTTTTGTATTCAGTCTATAACTACATATTTTTATTTAATTTTTGAGTACAAAAATAAGTTATTAATTATTGGTTAAAAGTGTCAGAATCATAACGAATTACTTTTTGGGACATCTCGAACAAAAATAAGTACTTTTTCTAGTAGATTTGTAAGTAGTCTAGTGGAAAATTTCCTATTATTTGTTTAACTTAATTTGTAAGTGAAATTATTTTCTGGGTAGTCCCTGATGACTATCAGCATATATAAAGCTTTGTTTACATAAAATTAGGTCACACTACCGGCTTATTTTAAAAATCACGGTAGCTGTTTAACTGATTTATTTCTTAAACATAATTAACAATATTCTGCTCAAAATTGCCATCAGTCAGAATATACAAATTAAACTAAATCCAGAGCAATAGTTTATCAAAATAAAATGAAAATCGGGCACAAATTTATTGAAATTCCAACATTACTATTAGGAACGCCAATGGATGTACACGCATACAGATGTCGATTTTTGCAAAAAAAATTTCAAACACATTTTGGCAAAATCAAAATAAAGGATTTTGAATTTTAAGTTTCTATATAGCCCCACAACAAATAGTCCAATGGTGTTAAATAACACGATCTAATTTTACGAATCTTAACCCAGTATATTAAGCATGTGCACGTGAGGCTGTGCACTCTTTATTATATGTAATTTTTGTAACATCCTATGCATGCGATAACACAAAATTTTACCACGCATAGATATGTGAAAAACAAGGGTCTATTTTCTTATCTACACAATGTGGAAAAATATTGACATACTAGATACTTTACATTTTAGAATTTAAAATGTTTGTTTTACAGATAACTTATATTAATTTATATAAAGTTTGTTCATAATTGAATAAGTAATAAACTGTGAAAACGTTCATGTTACTCTAAAATGCCCCGTGTTTTGAAAACAATTATATTGCTGATAAAATCGTTGCGACAAAAAGAATATAAGTCCCGGTTTACACTATGGAATTTTTCTCGCTTGGATTCTTGTCGTATCTTCTTTAAAATTGTGTTTGCATCTACATTGTGAGATTTTTGTTGCAGAGATTTTTTGTGGATGTATACATGTTTTTATATATTTTTTGACAATTCCTTCTCAAAATAAACAAAAAAATTTTAAATAAACACATGCATTTGATTGTAGCTAGCACATACATACATATATGAAAACAAAAAACAACGAATGAGGGAACAAAGCATGTCTCACGAGTACATGCATATGTGTACCCCTTTTAATACGACTCACCGCTCTCGCCTACAAAGCAAGAATCGCAGCGACAAAAATTTCATAATGTAAACCGGGACTAAAGTAGAATGCTGGGCAAGTATTATTATTACGACAAAGTTTTAAGAAAATAGAACAATTGCCTTATAAATATATACATATATACATATATATAAATTTACCTCAAACAGCTACAGAAATTAACATTTCATGTTACGCCAGAATGAAGAAATGCTGAACCAAAATCTTTTATATTTGCTAAAAAAAAAAACAGCAATGGCTTTGCCAGCAACATAGTGTTATGGTCTAAAGAGCCTGCTATTTTTCCTCGCCGACTATGAATTCTAATATTTACATATGTCTGCAAAAACATTTCCTGCCTTTTTACTAAATGTCACCATCTTCAGTTACCTTTTGAGCCAATTAAGCTCTCTGTCAAAGGATTGATAGCGAAGAAATTAGGTTGGCATAAAATAATTGTATTTGATTGTTTCCAAATATGACAAGTTGAAAAATATTGGGCTATTTGAATGGAATTTTAAGGAATTGTGGTACTTTATAGATGGCTTGTCACAATTATAATCTCACCATTGTCATAACTCATATTTAAATTTACTAAAATATTTTTGCAGTAAAAACATTATAAGCTGTAAATAAAACAAAAGTCTATTAGAATAAAATATTAGAATAAAAATTTAATTAATAAAGTTGTATTTGTATTAATAAATAACAATAATAAAATTCGTGGGAAAACGAAAGAAAAAAATTATTTAGCTGTATTAAAACATATTAATATTCCATAAAAAGATTGACGAAAACATGTTTACAAGTTTATATAAAATAAAACATAAGATGCGTTTGTGTGTACCAGTTAATGCTATACTTCAAAACAAAAACACAGATCTTTATAACATGAAATTAATTTCTGTTCCTTTCTTCCTTAGCGTTTCTTAAATACTAATGCATATGTATGTATGAATTTCTGTTCCAAACGCATTCAAAATATTTATGCAACCGGATTTTTTATGAACAATCCTCTAATGTAATTGGTAAATAACAGCTACGAGTTTAAAAACAGTTATTAGTTATCAAACATCTTAAAAATGCTTCTCTCAACAAATAATTCGTTATTTAATAATACGTATGATTGTTATTTTTTTCAACTACATATACTCAACATTAATCATACGTATTGTGGGCAAATGTAAATTTCCTGTCTATTAAATCACTATTCGCATAAAGTACAGCCACACTAATATTTTTCTTAGCAGATATAAGCATATGTAAAACACTATTCACATAAAATACGGCCATACCACAGAATTTTTTTATTCAACTTATGTGTAAAGGAACCTTTCATCAGATTGCAATAACTAGCACCAGTAACAGGCAGCCTTATTTTTAAAAAAGTATATTTCAATGATGCTTTCATCCAAAAATTTACTACGATCTAATATAGATGGCAATTTTAACGAATATTAAAGCCAGCAAGGAGAGCTTGATTTTGGTTTTAAAATCTACGATAAGTCACTAATTCACCGAATAATCAATGACCCAATAATGTATTAGTTAAATTTTTTGTTTACTTTACAATGACATTTAAATAATTTTTTTTATAGTATTTATCAAATTTCAGCATTATTTAATAATAAATCTATTGTAGCTTAAAAATTATAATGTTATAATGGAATTAAAATTGTATAAATATAAAGCCATGCTACATGTTATAACAAAGAACAGGTATGCATGATTTATTAATGCTGATGTGACCCAACATTAAGAAATATTTAAAATCACAGTCATCAATAAATAACTTTAAAAGAAATTATGCAGTTGTAATCTAGAATACATGAAACGAACTTTACTTCAAGGTAACTTAAGATTTTGTTGAATACGCAAATATATATTTTATATATAGTTGAATAAGAGGACGGTTCGGAAACTTCTTAGTCTAGCATAGAAACAGAATAGTTAGTTTTTCAAAAACATTTCAAAAATTTCAATATAATCTCCTGAAACCTCAACACAGTTAGTCAAATGCTTATCTAGCAAATTTATCTCTTGCTTAAAATAGTTTTCCTCGAGGCCTTCCAAATAGTGGTGTACAACTGTAATTTCATCTTGATTTGAGGTAAAACGCTTGCCCGCTAGGAATTTTTTTTTAGATTTGGGAACAAGTAAAAGTCACTGGTAGCTAAATCAAGAGAATAAGGTGGATGGTCAAGCAACTCGTACTTAAATTTGATGATTTTGGCCATTGTTAAAACACTATTGTGCGCTGGTGCGTTGACTTGATGAGCCATTAATTTGACCCAAGACATTGCAATAGTGCTCTGAATTTATTGTCTTACCCTTTTGCGGAAAATACCCTTGAAGTTCCAAAAAAACGTTGCCATAAACTTACCAGCCGATTGAATTTTTTTTATCTTCTTTAGGGTACTTCCTCCAGCTTCAGTCCATTGCGTGAATTGTTCTTTTGTCTCTGGAGTAAAATGGTGGATCCATGTCTTATCAACAGTTATGAAACAACGCTTAAAATCCATTTTATTTTTCTCAAAATGTTCCAAACAAGCTTGAGAAATTTTCATTATTATGCGTTTTTGGTTTTGCGACACCCATCTTGCAGAAAGCATTTTCATTTGTAGTTCTTCATACTAAATTAAATGGACTCGATCAGTTGAGATGCCCATGATATTGGCTATTTCACGCATTTTTACTCATCGATCATTTAATGCGATATCATGTACTTTGGCTACAATTTCTGTTGTTATTGCTGTTTTTGGACATTTACTACGTGGTTTATACTTAATGCTTGTACGACCACGTTTAAATGCATCCAACCTATTTTTCACTGTTGCATATGAAGGAACTTACACTTTCACCTAACACATTCACCATATCATTATGAATTTCTTGTCCCGATAAACCTTTTTTATTTAAATATTCAATGACACCAAGAATTTCTAATTTTGGAAATTTATAAAGACAAGTTAAACATAAATCTTCATTGGGAAAAGCAGTTCGGGCCACGTCCTAAGTAGTGAAACTTATTTTCAACTTGATACATTTGTTAATCATCAACACTGCCGCATTTGGAGTTCAGAAGCTCCATAATTGAAGCAAATTTCCTTGAGAATATTGTTAATCGACCAATATATATCACTGAGTGACAAATATAATAATTCTATTAGTAGTTTTATTGCCTAAATTACCATAATAATGCTTTAGGTGTCGAGTGGCTTCCAATTCTTCAATCTTTGGCTTATATATTGACCTTTTAAGCATTATTCCATCCTAGTTAAATAAATCATATAAAAGCTATGAAGTATATTATTAGATTCGTCTAATACTTCTATCCTTTAATAATTTTTTGTTTCTGTTTGCATAAATTTATAACAAAAACTAATCAAATTTTAAATTTGTTTTTAAAAACAATTTGTTTTAATAACTAATGTTGCATATTAAATTGTCAGATTTTGTTTGCATAACATTTTTTCCATTTGCATATTTTAGATGTTTTTTTTTTTTTGTCCATAACTAATTAAATAAAATTATATTCATATTTGTCGTATTTTATATAAATTTAATTAAAAATATAATAATTAAAAAATTTTATGGTAATTACACTGTCAAAAGCTTTTACCTACATGAATCATTGTTAGTGTAAATATATTATTGATTTTATTTATAATAAGCTAGAATGCCATGATTTTAAACGAAGTGGGTGATTTTTTAAGAGATATTTTTGCATTAGAGTTTTCGTATATCTTGCCTATAATAGTTTCTTTTTTTGGCAATTTATTAAGGAGAGTGTTGAGCAGCAACAAATCAGTTTTTTCTGAGAAGCATATTAAGTATACTTCGACAAGTAGCTAATTCCGCTTACTGAATGCATCATCTGTAAATCAATGTAAAATCTTCGACAGAAAACTCTCGAATTATGCCAGTTATAGCTTTTAGCAATATTGAAATGGGACAACATTAAACCTTCCGAATGAAGTACCTTCTGCAAAGTCGCGCTAAACATTTTAATGAATTTTTGTTTAAATGTAAATCTCTGAGAATATTAATAATATATATATATATATACGGCCATAATAAAGGCTTAAGGTACACGCAGAGAAATAATACAGTTGTGCATGTTTACCACAACTATTTCAACATTTTTAAACAGTTTTTTTTTAAATATAATAGTCATTGTAATTATTTATATAATTTCTGTGACCATGATATGTTTAAGTTACCATTCACACGATTATAGCCATCATATATATGATTATATCAATTCTTATGTATTGTTTATGGTGATCAGTTTTATGATGAAAGATTGTACTATACTATGTTGTTCTCTATCATAATCAAAAGTAACAAATTATGATAAATGGATTTATCATAAACATGATTCCAACAAATATATACATAGTTATGATATATGATTAAAATAACATATATATATGATTATAGTAATCATCTGAATCTTACCTTAACAATATTACGGTTACCTCAATCATATAAATAATTATCGTAACCAAAACATTGTTGAAAAACTTAAAAAAATTTTGATATTTTTCTTTTAAACATGTATAACTACATTTTGTCTCTGTGTATATGGTCACACTTGGCAAATATTTATTCAAAAAAGCGTAACCACTTGTTTTAGCACAAATTTGTTCGACGTTGTTTACTCTTACATAACTAAATAATCGAAGTTTACTTTTAATAAATAAATGATCTTTAAAATAACAATTATTATTTTTTATTCGAACTGTTAATTTTTAAATTTTTTGACGGAAACCACATTTTGGACATTTTGACCTGTTTGACGGGCCGTTTAGGCATTATGAGGGAAAGAGATGAAGAGATTTCTAGAATATTCAGCCTTTATATATAATGATACAAAGGGGAAAAACTTTGCTCATCACTTATATTAAGGCCAAAGCAGAATTAGGGTTTTTGGCGTTAACATATACCTTACTCTGCAACATACAATTTTGGTCTCGTAGCTGTTTCATCGTCGACAATAAAGCAGTTTTTGAATTTTGTTAAAACTTTAACGTACAGCCATATCACAGAATTTAATACCATTCGGAGGTGGCATTAATTCCGTATTTTGCTTCTATAGAAAAAGTAAAATGAACCATTTTTTTTTTTTTGAATGAAGCCTAGAAATTCTTAAAATTACAATTCCACACAGAAAATTAAAAGAGGTTTCATTCCGAAAAATGTTTTCATTTTGCTTTTACTACAGCAGCAAAATACGGAATTATTTCCATTTCCCAACAGAATTAAATTCTGTGACATGGCTGGTAAAGTCGTTTTATACAATTCCGCTTTTTACTCCGATTTGCAACATCAGCTGCTACTAGTATATTTCTTGCTTCACTTATATTGATGTTATATTACTTACGCGCTCAATATAGGAGAAAGTCGAACTTTGCTTTATCAAACTTCTAACAAAAATTTACTTTTCCTTTGTTAACGACATATGCATATGATTTGCATGTATTGTCTTACAACAGCATTTACAGTGTTATTTGCAATCATTAGACTGACAAGCATCAGATTTTTAAGTAATTTATTTTCGATTTTATTTTTGTTTTGATTTTCTATTGATTAGCGCTCGTACAAATACGAGTCTATTTCGACTGATTAAATTGTTTCAAATGTAGATCACAGAAAAAAAACGTATGTGTTGTCAGCAATGCTTCTGAACAATATATATTGTTTAGTCAACTACTATACAAAATACAGACATACATAAACACACATATACATGTATACATGTATAGTTATACAAACATATGACTGCAACTATTCTAACCAAACCGTATATGCTGTTATAACAGGATTATTTAGTATTTAATATACACTCGGCGCAAAGAAAAACAACTCTAAAATACACATAGAGCAAAAGATAGCTGCCATAAAACTAAAATAAAAGCAGCCAGCCAACATCCTTAATGTCAGGACTCATATTTGCATACTACACTTACTTGCACATACGAAAAAAAAAACACTCAAATGTAAATGGTTTATGCACGTATATGTGTTTGTATATGTAGTTGTAAAGTCTAAATAAAATTGTTCAATTACGTATTTGATGGTGCGAACACAACAACTACCAGAACGAAATAAAAAGTAAATATTAAAAAAAAAAAAATCATAAAAACAGAAAGAACCATAAACAATGCTAAATGGCAAAAACATTTCAGTTTTAAAAAAAGACAACAGAAATAAACAAAGAAATATGGACTGCATAAAGTATAGGAGAAGTCTTTTAATTTATTCTTGTATTTATATGCAAATATACCCACTCACAAGAGTTTTTATATACAAAATATGGCCGCTATTTAGATGCACTGGATTAACGCTTAACTAATTCCTTAGAAGCTGTGCCGTTTGGTCTAAAACTGAAGCATCCGCTTTGACAATGTGAAATTTCATTTCAATCTGAACAGAAACTTAGAAATAGCAATACTACACCTTATGGCCGTGGCGATGCTCAAGATTACATTATAAACTAAAAATTAAGTCAAAATTACAAAAATCAACAATCTGAAAATACTATAACTAACTGCTTAGAATTTCGGTCAATAGATACAAAAAATATTAACTGCAGAAAAGTGAAGAACTAAGTAAAAATGTGTTGCAAAAAAATACTCCAAAAATTTTAAAATAACACTTTTTGAATAACAAATAATTCGTATAATTTTTGTGTGAAATAGTCGCTTAAAATAAAAATGTAACGGCTTGAATTAATAATTGTTTTCAATTTTTTTTTTTAAGTTTATAGCCCCCAAAAACATTAGTCCAACACCCACTTTAAATTAACTTGCTGAGTCGATTAAAATATGTCCGTCGCAGTTTTCAAAATATTTCGATAAAATTTGTTGTATTATATTCTTTCTCTCCAAGGACATTTGAACTCGAAATAAGTTGAAATCGGTTCATTATTTTACCTAACCCCCAAATAAATGTCCTTCGGTAACGGGAGTTTATCGTTCCTAAATGCTTGAACTACATACGTATCCAAACAAATTCCAGCACATCTACAAATTTTGTAAATATCGGTAGATAGCTATAGTCAATAATAGCTCCCATGTCAGAAACTCTGCCAAAAATCACTTTAAACAGCATAACTCTCTTAAAAATTTTGGTATCCAAATAAAATTCAACACAAATACGTTTCATATAGACCGAACTGATGACACATAATTTTTTTAACAATCGGTTCATTATTCTAAGCTCCCTTCGAAAATAACTTTAACATGTATAAGTATTATAAAATTAGAGATAAAAGTTCACTCCCAATTGGGTTATTGGTCCATAATATGTCATAGCTTCCATATAGCGCCCATTTCTAAATAACTTTTTTTTACACATCTACAGGTTGTATGGTCAGGCTTAATCGACTATACTTTCTTACTTGTTAATTTTAGAAAAATTTGAATCATGCAATTTGCTTTCAATACTTTCAAATACGTATTTTATGATGTATAACACAAACTACTATCATACATATATGGCTCATATTTTATAGCCCTCGAAAGTTAGACACCTTGGACCTTTTTGTAAAAAAAAATTAGCAATGTTTAGGATAGAATAATTTTGGAACGCGTCATTCAATTTTAACAATGTTGATTTTATCTTTTTTTTTGTTGATATTTATTTAGTCTGGCTCGAGTTCATTAAATTTAATTTTCATTAAATTATTTTTACTGAAAGAATTGTTTTACAACATGAAATCTATATTAATATTTATTGATAATTTTACTTTGCTGAGCTAGAGATTGAACTTGGGTTGAATTTACATGTTTCGAGAATCACCACATTCTCTCATCAGAATTCTTTGCGTTCTAACCTTCTGCACCACTGCGGTGCCTGCTAACCAACAGACAAACATCAATCTTTTAACCAGTGTTACCGGTGGTTAGAAATTTGCTGTAGTTATCATTTTTTAATTTTATTTATTTACATGTTGCCTTCTTTTTCTTCAGTTTTTTCGTATTCTTTCTGTCAAGAATATTTTAGAGAAATATATACCTTAATACCAAAAGGACCTCTAATATTAAAAAATGTCCTGTATTTATTTATTTTTCCTACTTCAAATAGACAATGGAATTATTATTATTGTGTGAAAATTACAAAATGCGACTACCATGGGTTCCGCAGTTATTTGTGATTTGCACTTTTAAATTTTCAAAGTAATAAATTTAGGTAACTAAGAGTTTTAATGCGAAATGAAATGAAAAGCAAAACTTTCGCCTTGCTGTTTTTAATACGAAAAAAAAAGAAATGGCACTACTTTGCACATCTGACAATAAAATTTGTTTGGCAGTTATCTTACAACAATCTTATAATGACAAAAAATGTGCAGACGATTGTTAGACGTCTAGCAATATTTTGGTCTTATAATGTATTGAAAATGTTCTTTCTGACAACGTTGGAAAACAAAAATTGTAAGTTCACACGGTTGTTCTACATTTTCTAAACAATTTTCTGACAATGTTGTAAGATCTGATAATCGCCTGTACTTAGCTTAACCCGGCATTTCCCAGCACTTTTTTATCTTATATTTTGTTGGAAAGATGTTGGAAAGGTACAGGTTTTCTTATTAAAAAGGAAATGTTTTTTTTTAATCACAAAAATAGTTGCTTTAAAATATGTTCATTGCAATTGTAATTAAGAAAACAAAAAATTCCATTCATGATATAAAAAATAAATGTACTCGTTGAACTGAAATATTGAAATAAATCATGGTTTGGTATGGTAATTGTCGAAACACTTTACGCAAAGTCCTCGTTGCATTTTATACATGATATTTGTCCGTTAACTTTTCATTGTTCACCGGTACAATATCTAAAATTGGATGGTACTACAAATCTGATCATAATGGAGAGTGTGTTCAACAGGATGTTGTGCATATTTGTAGAAGGGCATCGGACCAATAATTGTCGTGAAAATTGATTTTGACTCATAGTCAGTTGTACTTAAATGCCAAGCATTTAAGACACAAGCATCCAACAACCAGAAAAAAATGCTATACCACCACTTTTTGCCTCTGTACGTGATTCGGTATTGAGCTATATTTTGGTCAAATCGATCGACTTCACACAAAAATATGTTGTCTTCCGTGCACAAGAACCGGGTACATTAATTTTTGCTCCACTTTCCTGTGCCATTGATTTCGAATTTTGACCACAGCAGGTAGATAACATACAGACAACATTGATATCTTTCCATTTCACCAAGCGAATACCAGTGCTTTTCATCGCAATAGATTCCGAGAAACCTCTAATCGTAAGGGTGCTGTAGCTTAATTGGTTAGGGCATTTGATCATTAAGCATGAGTTGGTATTTGTAGCCCGGGTTCGATTCCCAGCCGCTGCCACTCAAACAGCATCAGTTACTGATAATTATTAGTTTTCTTTCTACCCATCATAACTAATATTTATCACAGCGCCCTCCTTCGATGGTATAGCATTCAAACGCCACCGAAGTAAAATAATTAAAGAAAGGCTATAAAATCAAGCTTTAAAAAAAATAATGCGTCTACTCACCACCAGAGGCGCTACAACGCTGCACTAAAACAAACAGAATGCGCAATTGCAGAGTTGTTATATAAAGCTTTCATCTACTTTCACCAACTTTACTTCTTCAATCTATCCTCTTTCCAAAGAAAGTAATGCAATTATGTATAGGCATTTATTTGCCTGAGTGTTACTTCTCTTCAAAAAAAAAATGGTTTGTCATTTATGAATTGTTTATATCAATGTGTACCAAAGTAAGATAGCATACTTTCAGTAAAGGAAATTCATGTTTGCTTTTAAATGATCAGTAATAGGAGCAATTTCCACATTTTTTCGTTATTTGCACCGTTTCGTTAAGAAGCCTCGGAGTTGTCTTCACAGTGAAGACTCTACAAAATCTCTTAAAATTGATTCCAACGCATTGTGTCACTTACAAGACTGTTGCGAATGTTTTCATCCTGACTTGATTTATCTTCAGCAACATCCTCGCCAGATATGTTGCCATTTACAGGAGGCTCGATGTAAATGGTAGTTTGTATATCATTTTGTTTTACTGCTTCATCGAGCTCTTGAATGTAATTAAGTATTTGTTGCAACGATAAACCTGTAAAAGCCGTAAAATTTATAAAAAGCTAACAACATGTTTACAACAACGTTCATGTGTGCCAGGTACATCATCCAAATTGTAATTGTCAGATTTAATGGTACGCTTAAATACTATAAGTATTTATATGGCTCGTTTTGTTATAGGAAACAGAAAAATATTTAAAATTAGTTTCATACCATTCCAACAATTACAATATAGATATTAAACTTCAGAACGGAACAAAACAAAAGATTTGAGATTTGATTTTTTGCAGCAGTTGAACCAAACACAAGCTAAACCTAAGCAAATATGTAGCTAAAAGTTGATTAAAAACCACTCATGTAAGAAAATACAAAGAATTTGCTGCTAGAGATTTTCTTGTTTGTAGAAAGTCAGAGGCATGCCTTAAAATGCAAAGTATGTAAATGGTAAAAGTATGACTGGTGTAGAATATACAATATCTTGAAAAAGCTTTACTGTTGCCACCCTAACCATTTTACAATGTCTACCTGATTTTATACACTTCTCTAGTATTTATATTGGTTCCTGTTTATTGTTTTATTATTTAGTTTGGAAAATTGTTTTCCGAAAATAAAAAACTTTTTTTTCCGCTACTTTAGTATTGTGTGGTATGTATTTGTTAAACTTATTGAACGATAAAATTGCCTTAAAAAACAAAAATGTATTTTATTGTTCTAAAAATTTGCAAAACAAAATAAATATTCCACATACATCGATTTACTCCTACAAACGAAAACACACATGAAAATGTAAAATTAAATTGCAGAAAACAACTAAAATAAAAATAACAAGTAAGAGTTTATATTCGACTGTACCGAATCTTCTATACCCATCACCAAATCACCTATTATGGGGCACACGTCATAAAATAATTATACCATAATTTCTTTATTTTTTTTTAGATTTATTTTGGTTGCATCTTATCTCAATAACCGATATTCATTAAAAATTTATGCATATTTTAGTTATAGACAAAATAGTGCAGAATAGCGCAGGCCCATCATCATGAAATTCAGTAAGACGATTTACATGTACGATGTGAATTAGTTGTGTTGAATTGCAACATAATAGTAATTTTTATAAGATATTGATGAGCATTTAAGTGATTTTCGGAACTAGACTTTATATGTGAAATATGGACGAATCATCACAAACTCTGCTAAGACAATTTAAATGTATTTTTAATGATTATATTTGTTGAATTTTAATTTGAAAATGATTTTTACAAAAGATTTATGTGCATTTAAATGATTTTCAGAAGCTTACTTTATAGGGGAGCTACGGTCAAATATGAACCGATTGTCATAAAATTGAGTATGACGATTTTTATATATGTACACACAGAGAAAAAATATAGTTGTACATGTTTAACGCAACAATGTGAACATTTTAACAAGTTTATCAAAAATGTAATTATTTATATGATTTCGGTAACCATAATATGGTTAACTTACGATTCATATGGTATTTGTTGCAATCATGTTTATGATGAATCCATTTATCATAATTTGTTGCTTTTGATTATGATAGAGAACAACATAATATGGAATAATCTTTCATTACTAAACTGATAACCATAAACAGTGTATAGCTATAATCATATATATGATTGTAGTAACTGTGTATATTTTTGTTGCAATCATGTTTATGATGAATCCATTTATCATAATTTGTTGCTCTTTGATTATGATAGAGAACAATATAATATGGAATAATCTTTCATCACAAAACTGATAACCATAAACATTGCATAATAGCTATAATCATATATATGATTGTAGTAACTGTGTATATTTTTGTAGCAAACATGTTTATGATGAATCCATTTATCATAATTTGTTGCTCTTTGATTATGATAAAGAACAACATAATATGGTATAATCTTTCATCATAAAACTGATCACCATAAACATTGCATAATTGCTATAATCATATATATGATTGCCATAATCATGTGAATGGTAACTTAACCATATAATGGATACAAAAATCACATAAATAATTACAATGACCATAATATTTAAAAAAAAAAACTGTTTAAAAATGTTGAAATAGTTGTGGGAAATATGTACAACTATATTTTTTCGCTGCGTGTATGAATTATTTGTGTTGAATTCCAACTTTATAGTGATTTTTATAAGAGATTAATGCACATTTAAGTGATTTTCGTAACTGGACTGTATATGGAGCTGTGTAGAAATGTGGACCAAAGCAAACACTTTTATTTTTGCAGAATTTTGTACGAATAGGGATTTTTCATAGACATTTATAAGAAGGCATTTATATTGGGGCTATGAGAAATCAGTCCTTCTATAATCAAAAATAAGTGTGCAAAATTTCATGATATCACTTGCATTATATTTAAAGAAAATAGCAAACAATATCTGAAAAATATGGAGGTAGTCTGAAACTTTGATCTATAACACGGATCAACTGGAGCAAATTTTCCCATTTTCAATACTAAACATTTTGGTGGATCAAAGAATGTTTAATAAAAATTTCATTGTTCTATGCCTTTTTTTTTTTTTGAAAACTCTATTGTGAATTCAACAGACGGACGGACGGACATGGCTAGATCGTCTTATAAGGACCCAGAATATATAGACTTTTTGGGACTAACCCAACAATTCGATGTGCTACAAACGGAATGATAAATTTAATATACGCTTTTTGGTGTTGGGTATAAACATTTTTGCATACTTGATACAAGTTCTCTGCTTTCCCCTACAACTTTTGAACAGATATTTCAACTTCAACAGCGGTAGAGTAAACTGAAAAATACTTTATCGAATATACAATAAATGCACAAATAGCGTATGTATGTGAAACTAAATTGATAAAAATGCAAACAGTGGATTGAAAATAGCTTAAAATTGTGTAATTTTTTATACAGATAGTGAATTTACACCTTCAAGCTTTGATAAATTTCTGTGAAAATTCCCACAAAATTAAAAAAAATTCCCGGCAACGCTTTACAAGGTAAAACAATTTTCAATAACATGAGATCTGCTACACCACAACAACAAACATAGTTAATGTTACAATTAGGTTGAACATAATTTTCGAAGCGCTCTCACATTTTCGTTCTTAACATTTTAACTACTAAACGGATTTTGCTAATTTTAAATAATAAACAGCCTACAACAATATAGAACATTTTATGTAAATAACGATTGCTAACGATTCAAAATTATGAACGTAAGAGTGTTTTACACAGACTAACTGAAAGACAAAAAGCAAATAATGAATTTTAATAATTATTAGCAGCCACTATTTGTATAATTGAACAAATAAAGTCTATGAATTTATTTAATGACCAAATTCTCCCAAATATTCCCTACAAATCACTGTGTCCCACTCAAATATCAATACTAAATAAATTTGTTTTTTTTTTTCATTATTGGCCTCGAGCTTCTTTTTTAGTTTTTGTTTATTTATTTTGCATTGAAATGTGTGCTTGTATATATAATTTTTTCACCATTTTTGTTTTATTAGAAACTTTGTTTTGTTCAACAACTACATGTACAAAAGTGCAATTTGCATTTATTCGTTTGGAGTAGTTTGAACTTACAATCCAATAGTTGTTTGTTCTTGTATTTAGGTTTTTACACCTATTTGCAACAAAAACTACACTTATTTTGTATTCAATGCATTTAACCATAAAATCTAGGTTTTTGTCCGGTTAAAAAACTAAGAGTTCAGCTAAAGTTTTTTTCTGCGTTCAACTTTTTTTTTTAAAAAGACTCTAAATAGATTTATGGTATTTATTGAGTGGTGAGTAAATTATGTACATTGTTTTGCAAAGTTTTTTCTTTTGCAATACTTTGGCAAGTACTGGCATTTATAAAAACTAATGCTTAAATTGCAATTAGTTTTATTTTAGTTATAGGTATAGTTACTTAGACATGTAATGCCTAGTGAACTGTGTGTTATAATGAATCAATGAACGCATTATTCAGAATAAGGTTACAAAATTTGTTACGATAATCACGTTTTCTTTCTTTATCCAGCAAAAACTTTACTTATATTCTTAATTCTTCTTAACTTCCAGAATTCATTATGTTGTAGCTTTATTCGCCACTTTTTGTATAAATAAAAATGCTATACATTTTGCGATTGGCCCCTAATGTCAGTTTTGTTTTGACATTTGTGTAGTAAACACATGCGAAATACACGTTAATAAACAATGTTACGCTGCTGCTCCAGAACGCGGAATATTGCTGACCACCAAGAGGAAGATGATTTTTCATCAAAAAAAAATCATGAGTGATGAGGCCCATTTTCATCTTAGGGGGTACGTAAATAGGCAAAATTTTCGTTTCTGGGGCACTGAAAATCCGCGTGTAACCCACGAAGAGCCATTACAGCCGCTTAAAGTCATTGTGTGGTGTGCTGTTTTCGCTGGAGGCGTCATCGGACCTTTTTTCTTCGAAGATGTCGCGGGCCAAACGGTTACTGTAAATGGTGAGCGCTACAGAGCAATGATCAACGAGTTCTTTTTGCCGCAACTTGATGAATTGGGATTGGAAAACATGTGGTTCCAATAGGACGGTGCAACGGCACACACTGCACGTATCACAACCGAAGGATGCATTTCCCGGGTGCCTAATCTCCCATTTTGGCAATTTGCACTGGCCAGCAACATCGCCTGATTTGACCTCTCCAGACTTCTTTTTGTGGGGCTTTTTGAAGTCGTGGGTTTATGCCAACAAGCCTCAGAATGTGACGACCTATCGCCGGAAGTTTTGGCCAAAATGATGGAAAATGCCATAAAAAGGGCTCAACTGACAATCAACTGTGGCGGCGGCCATTTACATGACATCATATTTTCGACTTGATGTAAAAAAAATTAAAAGACCAAATAAAAATAATCCACAAGAAGAATCAAAGTTTTTAATTTTTTTTTAATTACAGCCAAAAAACATCGGAAGTTTACTTTTGCGCCACCTTGTATATATATCTTAAATATATACATATATCTAGTCCATATCCAAAAAATTTACTTCAATTCTACAAAATTACATTTTAATTCTGATTCTTCTAGGCAAATATTTATTGATGAGAAGGGAAAAGAGAATAAAAGAGGTATATACTTGAAGTTACTAGTCAATTTTCTAAATTTTCTAAACAGAAATGAACAAAAACTGGTCAGCTAAAACTAAAATGTTTGAAACAGCACTTAAGGTAGATTCACCCATTCATTCCGAACAAAATATTTCTTCGAACAAAACTTTTGCTTATGAATATTTTCTGTCTCTTAAAAAAAGAAGCATTCAACTTCATTTGAAAAAAACTTTGTCCGAACAAAATATTCACCTTTCGTATAGGATTATAAATCTTTATTAATATCATTTGCAATAAGTTTCTCTAATATTTATTAAGTTTTTTTACTTATTTTATAATACTTTGTTCTAATAAGTCTACAACTACACATTTTTATAAAACTTTTAAGTATAAAAATAAATTATTAATTTTTTGGTTAAATGTGGCATAAGTATAACGGATTACTTTTTGGGACATCTCGAACAAAAATAAGTACTTTTTCTAGCAGATTTGTAAGTGGTCTGGCCGACAATTTTCTATTACTTTTTAACTTAATTTGTAAGTAAAGTTTTTGCTGGGTAGTTGTCTTAGTTTAGTTTTAATGCCATAACTTTTTATGTTTTAAACAAGGTAATATAAATGTTCTTTCTATTAACAAGATATAATGGGTGTTCCCTTGCATCAACAGAAAGCAGAGTCTTTCTTTCAGATTGAAAACAAAGCTTTCTCTGTAGACTGTTGTTTTTTTATAGGTCCGTAAATTACCCACATAAGCTTATTATCAAAATGGAAAGAATCGAATTTATTTGGTAATATGCAATTCAATCCTGGCTCTTGCTATCTCTCAACTTTTACTTAAATCATGGCTCTTTCTATCCTCCAATTTTTACTTCAGTCATGGCTCTTTCTATCTTTCAATTTTTACTTTAATCGTGGCTCTTTCTATCCTTCAATTTTTACCTTAGTCATGGCGCCTTCTCTCCTTCAATTTTTACTACAATCGTGGTTGTTTTTATTCTTCAATCTTTACTTCAGTGTTGCTCTTTCTATCCTCCAGTTTTTGCTTCAATCGTGACTCTTTCTATCCTTCAATTTTTACTTTAATCGTGGTTCTTTCTATCCTCCAATTTTTACTTCAATCTTCGCTCTTTCTATCTTTAAATGTTTACTTCAATCGTGGCTCTTTCTATCCTTCAATTTTTACTTCAGTTGTGGATTTTTCTATTCTTCAATTTTTACCTTAGTCGTGGCGCTTTCTCTCCTTCAATTTTTACTTCTAATGTGATTCATTCAATTCTTTGATTTTTACTTCAATCGTGGTTCTTTATATCCTTCAACTTTTACTTCAGTCATGGCTCTTTCTGTCTTTCAATTTTTACTTCAATCGTGGCTCTTTCTATCCTTCAATTTTTACTTCAGTTGTGGCTTTTTCTATTCTTCAATTTTTACCTTAGTCATAGCGCTTTCTCTCCTTCAATTTTTACTTCTAATGTGATTCTTTCTATTCTTTGATTTTTACTTCAATCGTGGTTCTTTATATCCTTTAATTTCTACTTCAATCGTGACTCTTTCTATTTTTTAATTTTTACTTCAATCGTGGCTCTTTCTATCCTTCAATTTTTACTTCAATCGTGACTCTTTCTATTTCTTAATTTTTACTTCAATCGTGGCTCTTTCTATCCTTCAATTTTTACTTCAATCGTGACTCTTTCTATTTCTTAATTTTTACTTCAATCATGGCTTTTTGTATCCTTCAACTTTTACTTCAATCGTGGCTCTTTCTATCCTTCAATTTTTACTTCAATCATGGCTTTTTCTATCCTCCAATTTTTACTTCAATCATGGCTTTCTGCATCCTTCCATTTTTTACTTCAATCATGGCTCTTTCTATCTCTCAATATTTACTACAATCGTGGCTATATTTTCTATGAAGACTTGCGGCTTATCATAAAGTTTACAATGTAAATTAGCAGCTGATATTTTGTTACTTTAAAATTCGATTTTCCAACTAAAATCCTTGATTCTTTAACACATATTTTCAGCATAATGAATGTCTGCATAATTCATCAGTAATTGTAATGAATTCATTTAAAAAACATATTTTAATTTATTTATGATACATGCAAACAATGTATTTTCTTAACAGGTTAATTAAGTTGTTAAATTGTTTTGTCGTTTTTATTTAAATTCATTTATTACATTATTTGTTTAATGTAGCGCAATATATTTATGCACATTTTTGCAACTAATTAATTTTTATGTCATTTTGTTTGAGGTGCATAAATATTTGAAATGCAGTCATACAAATAACTGTAAAATATGTGCATGAAGTAATAAAGAAATATAATTCACTTAGGGGTGTCATAGTTTATAAATTTATTTGTTAACTAAAAATATAGTTTCTCTAAAGTTAATTGTTAAAACTCATGTGGTAAACATAGTTTTGATTCACATACTTCAGTTTTAGCTGACCAGTTTTTGTTAAAATCTATTTTTATTCCCACGCGTCAGTTAAATTTTCATACTTTTCATGAAAATTAACACGAATGCAAAAAAAACAAATAATTATTCTCTCTTTCCTTCTCAACAAAAACAAATACTTGCCTTGAAGAGTGTGTAATTTGACATAACATAACTTTTTCAGTTACAAATAAAAATTATGAAAAATGCCTAAAAGTATGATTTACTTTGTAAACAGTAGATGTAGATAATGGCCACTTTGAAATGCTCTCAATTGATAGTCAATTTTAATACATACTGCATTTGATAAGTAGACATTTTTATTTTATATACTTAAATAGCTTTAACTTTTCCAATAACATTTTATAATATTCTTACTTGGCTAATTGTTTTTGTGACTGTGAACTGACTGTGAATTTCCTAAATCAATTAATCAATTTCAAGTAATTGATATGAAATTGCAAAAAAAATTCGTTTGATCTGTATCAATATCCAATTACAAAACCATCCATATGCACTTCAAACAAGCGAACAAAAAAATTTTGAAATAAAATTAAACTCAACCTGACAACATATGGTTATGGTACTAAGATTTAATTTAATGTTAATTGAAATGTTATTATTTTATATAAAATAAAACAAAAGCAAATAAAAACCTATAGTAAAAATAAATAACAAAAATTCAATTCAACAAGCATGTAGAAGAAATGTATGCCACTGAATGTGGCTGCAATATGAAATGTATGTGATATGTATATTACTTTAAAACTATAACTTCAGTATTTATTGTAACTGTCTTATTTCCTTAGACCTAAAAATAAGTATTACAATGGTATAACTAAAATTAACTCAACTTGCTATTTAACGCAAGAATTGATGGTAAAAATTCTTTTGTAAAAAATCTTCAAAAAAAACATTTTTTTACTTAAATTGTTACTGCAGTAGTGGCTCTTTAATATAATTCAGGTTGTCAATGTATTTTAAAATTTACTTTTTTCTTGGCACTTTCTATACTTAAAATTTTACATCAACTATGGTTTTTCTGTCCCTCAATTTTAACTTCAATCACGGCTCTTTTTAGACTTCAAATTTTTCTCCTATAGCGGATCTCCTGATCCTTCGATTTTCACTTTAATCGTGGCTCTTTGAGTTATTCAATTTTTCCTTCAATCATGGCTTATTCTATACTTCAGTTTCTATCTCAATAGTGTCTCTTTTCATATTTAAATGTTTACTTTTTTATATTTATTTTACAGTTTACTTCAATTGTAGATATTTTATCCTTTAACCCGGACTCTATCTATATATCTATTTGTTTAATCCTTTAATATTTATTGTGGCTCTTTTTATACTTCAAACTTTTCTCCTATCGTGCAGCTTTGTATTCTTCAATGTTTACTACAATCTAGGCTCTTTCTATTCTTCAATTGTTACTTCAAGCTTGGCACTCTCTATCATTTTATCTCAATCATCCATCATCAATTCAAGACTCTTTCCAGACTTAATTTTTTTGACTATCATGTCTGTCAGTGAATATTATATATAACGCTTTGTCCATGGTGTAATTATACAAGGTGAGTGCAAATCGGTCACAAATACAACACATAGAAAAAACAGGCATTTTGTTTGTGTAAAATAATATACTAATGTCAAAAACACTTGAAAAAGTATTACTTTTGACATAAGTCAGTGAGCTGTGCTACTGCACTCACCTTGTATAGTTACACCTTGGCTTTGTCAGTATTTCTTTCAAATTATATCAAATATATTTCAATATTTTGTTTAATAAAAAAATAATTTTAAAACCGAATGTCTCTGTAAGTTTTAAAAATTGAACTCAAATAGAAGGAGAATGTTTTTACTGCTCCCTTATTTTATTTCCTGTTACAAGAAAACTTTGTCCTTTTGTTAAAATTTTTTTTTTATGGCAAAAGATAACATAAACACACCCCATTATGAACATTTTTCTGGTAAAATTCTCAAAAGAAAACCTTTATTTTTTATCCTTTCAATGTTTTTATCTGTAAACAAAAACAACAAGTAAGAAAAAACAAAAAAAAAATCCGTTAAATATAAGAAACGGATAAAAACACGTAAACAAAAATGAATATTATCTTAAAAGAAAACGAAATGTTGTGGAAAAGAAAAACGTATAGAGAAACAATAAAGAGTTAAGTTTAAGAAACAAGAAGAAATTACCAGTTGAAACTGAAAACAGAAACAAAATTGCTCATCATGACACATTATCGCATTACACGTTATTGACAACCTGCTTTGAAAATGTAATTGTAACAGGGTCAAGTTTTCTCAGAAATTTTCTGCAACTAATAAGGTGAGCAAATAAAAAACTGTTTAATTTTAAAACAAATTGCCCTGCTTAAATAACTAACCTCCAACCAACTCAAACGACATTTCAATAACTACCTTAATTTACCACTAAATTTCTCTTTTAATCATTATTAATTTGAAATCATTTAAATCCATTCAATTATTTACTTAATAAAACAATGATTGTGTATATATTTTTTAGTTTTATTTTGCTTAAAATTTCAACAACTATTTATTTGATTATTTTGTTAAGCTGTGATTTTATTTTTCATAACAAAAGTTGTTCTTTTGCAAACTGCCTTTTTTCTGCATAACACTAAAGTAAACAATTTATTTGTTTGCTAATAAATAAATTATTATTCATTAAACAAGTTAATGAATTTTAATTCGCTTTAAAGATAAACAAAACAGTTACAAATATTATTTATTTTATATTATGTGCAACAGATTTTTACTTTTTACTTAATTATGAATTTGAATTTGTTACAATCTCGTTGGATTTTATTTTATTTTATTTCAGTTTAATTTAGTTTAGTTTCATATTTTTTTTTTAATATCACTCTCGCCTGGCTGCCATACACATTTTATTTCTTTTTAATCTAAAAATATGTAGGCCTGCATAGTTTTTGAATTTTATTATATTTTATATTATATTAAATTTAACAAAAAAAAAATTTTTTTGTTTATTGTATTATTTAATTATAAATCATGTAGCATCATCCTTGTCATTTTGTTCGTCCTGTATGCTCTTGCCATTACCATTGGCCTGTTTGGTGAGATTATCCTCTGTACCATTGCTGCTTGCACTATTTACGGTTAATTTGGAACTGTTTAGTTCAGTTTCTTCGGGTATACGAACTTGGTCTTGATCCTAAAAAATACACAACAAAAAATATAAAATATTACTTAATGAGTTTTGGCGTATACAGTGCGTATGAGTAACAGTGGTAATCAATATATTAAGTATACGTATTGCATATAATATTTTTAATTTAATTTAATAGAAATTAATCCAAATTGTGTTGGGAAGCTAACAACGTGCATCACTGGTTTGTTATTTTTACAGACTAAGCCTGAGTGTTTGGAATTCTCAATCAGTATAAAGTTTTACTTGTATTAATGCTTTGGTTTTTGAGGAAATTTTTCCTTAGCATGTGCACTAGACTAGACAGACCAGACATAGAATAGGCATAGACTTGAGAAAAAACAATAGCAACACTGCCAGATTAATTTCGGAAAAAAATCGACAAAATTCCGTTAAAAAAAAAGTGAAAAATCATCATTTCGCATATAAAAAATCGTCAAAAAATATCGCAAAAATTAAAAGTCAGTTTTCCTAATTGTATTTTCCAATTTTTATTTAAACGAAAACATAAAAATTCAAGTTTATATAGTCTCTTAAGCAGCCCATACACGTTTCAATTCAATTGGCAACTGAGTCGGTTGTTGCGCAAATCAAAGCGTGTATGGCTTTGTCATTTGATTAGTTTGGCAGTTGACGAGTTGGTTCAAGACAAATCAAAAGATTTGGATTTTTTCAAGTTGACTAACAAGTCTTTCAATTCGATTGTACTGTGTGTGTTCGAGTCTCTTGATTAGCTGTCAAAATTTAGGTTTGTAGCTTTCTTTTGCAAAGCAAAAGTTGTTTAATTTTAAAATCTTTTTTGATTTTAGTGAATTTTAAATAAAAAATTAAAAAAATGACAATCAAATTTTTAAAGTCGTCCGGCTCTATTATTTTTAGTTCCCTTATTAAATTTTCATTTCAATTTTTTTTCTTGTTCTTCAACCATTTTTTTGACCAAATTCTTCGTCGCTTTTCTTTTTCTTCATCATTACGAAATTCTGCAATAACCATTAATGCAACTATTTTTCTTTTTTCAGCCATTAAAGTTTTTCAATTTTTAAATTTGTAGTTGTAAAAAAATATAAATTTGAGAGTTGAATGCAAATCTTTCAATTTCGTTTAGAAAGTGTGTGGCCAAGAATCAATTCAATTGAAAGACTCAATTGACGATTGAATTGAAACGTGTATGGGCTGCATTATACAATACATACCACAATATATAAATTTTAACAATTTTAATAAGAAATTACAGAAAATATAATTTTAATACAACATGTGTAATATTGTTACGAGGGCGGTTCGGAAACTTCTTAGCCTAGCACAGAAATCGTGGTATAAACAGAAAACAGTTAAGTGTTTTGGAAACTTCCATCTGTCTTTAATACATGTTAAATTTTGTCATCTCCTTCATATAGAATCAGGTGTTCAAAAAATATGCATCCGCGATTTTTTTTTACAATGGAAGAATTAGAATATTGAATATTTAAATAAAAAAGGCTTCTCGGGACCATAAATTCATAAAGATATGGTGAATATGTTAGGAGAAATTGGTCCTTCATATGCAACAGTAAAACAGTAAAAAATAGGGTAAATAGGAGAAATTGTAGCCAAAGTGCATGATTGGCGTATCATTGGCATCTAAAATGATCGAGTCCATTTAATCTTGCATGAAGAACAACAGATTCAAATGCTTTCTGTAAGATTGGTGCCGTATTTGTGAACAGTCGACCAAAAACTCATAAGAATGAAAATTTCTGAAGCTTGTTTGGATCGTTTTAAGAAAAATAAAATGCATTTTAAACATCGTTTCATAACTGTTGATGAAACATGGATCCACCACTATACTCCAGACACAAAAATACAATCCAAGCCATTTACTTCAGCTGGAAGATGTGCCCCAAAGAAGGCAAAACCATTTGGCTGCTTAGGTTATGGCAATAGATTTTTGGGACGCCAATGGTTTTTATTGTTTGACTATCTGCAAAAGGGTAAAACAATAACTTCAGAGTACTATTGCAACTTTTTGGATCAATTAAATGTAAAAGTTCCAGACAAATATCCTGGCTCATCAAGTCAATGCACCAGCGCACCAGAGTGTTTTAACAATGGCCAAAATCATCGAATTTAAGTACGAGTTGCTTGACCACTCACCTTATTCTCCTGATTAAGCTACCAGTGGCATTTATCTGTTCCCAAATCTAAAACAATTCCTAGCTGGCAAACGTTTTATCTCAAATAAGGATGCAATTACAGTTGTACATGACTATTTGGAAGGCCTTGAGGAAAACTATTTTAATCAAGGGATAGAATTTCTAGATAAGCGTTGAAAAAAATAAAATATTTTTGAAAAACTAACTATTCTTGTTCTGTGCTAGACTAAGAAGTTTCCAAACCGCCCTCCTATTATATCTTATTTAAAGTGTTTTACGAATAAAGAACTGAATTTAAAATATTTTATTAATTCAGGTAAAATTGTAATGACAAAACGATTTAGTTTATAAAGTTTTAAGTAGCATTTTGAGTAAAGAACAGCGTTGTCAACTTGGTGCGTTTTGCACAATTTGTGTTTTTTGAAATCTTTTGTGCGAAAAATTCCTTAGTTGGTGGGTGGTGCGTTTTTATTTAATTTCGAAGCGTTTTTTAATTTTTCCGAAAATGTGACGAAATCTTTATTTTTAATAAATTTTAATTGCATATTTTTAATAATTTATTATCATGAAATCTATACGATGAAAAAGGTTTCCAATAAATGTATTTTAAATACGAATATATGATAAATGAATACATACCATCAAATTCGTCACATGAAGGTTATTGCTATTTTCAAACAAAAACTTTCATCCTAAGTTTTTGTTTGAAAATAAAATTAACTTTTTAAGCATGGAAAAAAATTCTTCTGAAGCCTAATGGACGTAGAAAAAAAATATAGTTGTGCATGTTTACCACAACTATTTCAACATTTTTAAACAGTTGTTTAAAATATTATGGTCACTGTAATTATTTATATGATTTCTGCAATCATGATATGGTTACCATTCTTAGAGCAATCATATATGTATGTGATTATAGCTATTATGTAGTATTTATGCTGATCAGTTTTATGATGAAAGATTATACTATATTATATTGTTCTCTATCATAATCAAAAGCAACAAATTATGATAAATAAATTCATCATAAACATGATTGCAACAAATATATGCATATTTAATACAAATATATATATGGTTGTAGTAATCATCTGAATCGTACCTTAACCACACTATGATTACCGCAATCATATAAATAATTACAGTGACCAAAACATTATTGAAAAACATGTTCGACATTGTTGTGGTAAACATGTACAACTAAATTTTTTCCTGTATGTGGTTTGGTCTACTGAACTGTAGACGAACAACCAAGGTTAGAGTCCCAGTAAAGCCCGTTCTAATTTTATTGAAAAATTCAAATTCAAGTACTTAAAATATAAAAAAAGTACCAAATATGTACTAAAATTAGCCCTTTTTACCAATTAGTACTTAAGATCCAAATAATATATTGTGAGTTAAATTTTGATTGGTTAAATGATTATTTTATCTCTATTATCTCCTTCTATTCCTTTTACTATTAAAGTTGATCTCTTTTTAAAGAGATTTGTATAGAATTTATGAAATAAAAAAAAATCAATAAACATTTTAATTAAAAAAGAAATTCTAAATTAGTGCGTTTTTTTCTCCATTTTGTAAAAAAAAACCAATTTAACCAACATATACATGTACAGGTACTTATTTTCCAAGACAATTGTATTTTTGTTTTATTCAAATTTATTTGGCTAAATATGCTTTCGCCGTTGTTTTAAAATGTAGAATTCCTACTACAAAATTCAGAAATTTTTTGCTCTAAAAATGTTAGTTCATTAAATGCAGTTTACCAATAAATAAGTAATTTCTAGTATCCTGAGTCAATATTATTTGGAATTATTATACATAAATTTAGCAATTGTCAATAATTAAGATAACATCATCATCATTAAGTTTTCTTTTTGAAATATATCATGTTCTTCTTAATATTTGTGATATTAAATGAGAAAAATAGTTATTGTCTTAAAAACATAGAGAATTTCGTACCAAAAACAATAATAAAAAAAAACAAATGCTAGATAATTTTAATAATTCAGAAAATCATCACTTTCAATGAAAAAATTTTAAAATTTACCATATTTGAAAGAAACAATCGTCAAAATAACGACAAATCATCAAATTTGGCAGCTATGCACCATAGACCCGATTTAATTTCAATTTAAAATTTTGGCCCCTTTTATTTCTTCTATTTACCACTTCTGCTTTGCATACGAAAAAAAAACTAAACCCCAAAATTCAATGTGAAAATGAGATTTTCCACCAACACAAATACTTGTTTCCCCAATTGTTTTCCTTTTGTTCTTTCATACTATTTTGTTTATTTTTTTTTTCTTTCGCTCTGCTGATTTTTTTGTTGTTGTTTACAGTTTTACCATCACAAGATGTTTTTCTTATATTTTCAAACGATTTTTGATTTTTTACTTGGTCTTTCTTTTGTTTTTGCAGCCCTCCGACAAACAACTATGAAATGTATTGAATGAAATGTGGATTTGTATGTTTACTTTACCAGCCGCTCAAACTTGCTTTCAGCATGGCTGACAGAATAAGTAGTGCTGTATAAGACAGGGTGCTGGTGATAATGTAGCTGTGTGTGGTTTATTCCAAATGTCTTAAGTAAAATAAAACGTTTTTTTGTTTTTTTTTTCAAGCTTTATTTTCGTTAAGATTATATTCAATTCAATTGTTTTCTTAGGGGCCAATGGTACAGTATGCCAAATCCCTAGTCTCACAAACTTGCTTTGGTGTATGTTTTTATTAATTTATGTAAATAAAACAAGAAAGTTCATGAGAAATCATGTTTCGTGAAAAATATTATCGTCAATATGAATTTTTGTAGCTGACATTTCATCCATGGTACCTAAAGTTCTGCCTGATATCAGCAGCGTGTTAAACTGATTCGTATCAAAAAAAATACCAAACTTCAAACTGAAACGAGACTGCTTTCAAATAGGATCCCAGTGTTGCTTGAAAAGTCCTTGTCATACAGAATATGTTTTAATATATGTATAACTAAGCCAGTATGCTTACTCTTCTATTATCTTTATAAAATGCCAAGAATGAACAAACAGAAAAACAAACAACAACAAAAATATGGCAGAAAAGTCTTAATAAACAATATTTTAAACTAATAAAATTTATTTTTGTTTTTTTTTTTAATTTATTTCAGTATTCTTATTGTCTGTATAGGGTTGTTATGACTGTTAGTAAATCTTGGTTGCTGTTTTTTTTTCCTCTATTTTTTCTTAGTGTTTCTTAGGGATTTTGTTTTGCTTATGCTTTTGATTTTATAAAAAAAAAAGTTGTTTTGTTTATCAAAAGAAAATTTTGCACAACAGAAAAAGAATCCGTACAACGACAACAAAAAACAAAAAAAAATAAAAGTAAACGAAATTGAAAAAGTTCAATAACAAGTTTTTAGATTATTTAAATTATATCAATATTGTAAATTGTGTGTACACAGAAAATATTTACATGTAAAAAATCTATATGCTGTACAATACAGAAGTACAATAGAAGACAGCAGGATTCGTTCCAAGTCCAACTTCGATTTAGAATACTGGGAAATGTTTAAAACATATTGTTAATTTTAAATTAATAAGAAAAACTGTTTTCCTTCACATACAGTTTTTCTTTAGTTCAGTCGTAGCTACTTATAATCTTTAATTTCTTTAAATATAGCTATTCCTAGACTTTATTTTATTTCAAACGTGGCTCTTCCTTTCCTTCAATTTTTATTTCAATTTGGTTTTTTCTTTACACCAGTTTTACTTCAGTTTATGCTCTTGCTGTCCTTCAATGTTTACTTCAATTCTGGCTTTTTCTTTTCTTCAATTTTTATTTCAATCATGGCCCTTTCTATACGTCAATTTTTAATTCCATTGCACTCTCTTCTATCGTTCAAGTTTTACTTCAGTCATATCTCTTTTTATCCTCAAATTTTTACTTTAATCTTTGCTCTTGCCATCTCTGAATTTTACTTTAATCTTGGCCTTCTCTATCCTTTAATTTTAACTTCAATAATGGCTTTTTTTATTCTTTAACTTTTACTTCAATCGTGACTTTCTTTCAATTTTCATCCTTCAATTTTTACATCAATGATGGCTTTTTCTTTCCTTCAATTATTAATTCAATCTTGGCTCTTTCTATCCTTCAATTCTAACTTCAATCATGGCTCTTTCTATCCTTCAATTTTTATTTCAATCGTGACTTTCCTTCAATTTTTACTTCTCTTTCGCTCCTTTCATTTTAAATTCAATTTTTTTTCAATCGTGGCTCTTCCTATCTCTCAATTTTTACTTCAATCTTGGCTATTTCTATCTTTCAGTTTTTACTTTAATCGTGGCTCTTTCTATCCTTCAATTTTTACTTCAATCGTAGCTCTTCTTCCCATGAACTTTTATTTCAATCTTGGTTCTTCCTAATCGTCAATTTTGAATTCATCGTTCTATTATCACTTCAGTCATACCTCTTTCTATCCTTCAATTTTTACTTCAATTAAGGTGCTTTCCAGTTTTCAATTTGTTTTCAATCGTGGCTTTCTATCCTTAATTTTAACTTCATTCATTGCCCTTTCTATCCTTTAATTTTTACTTCAATCGTGACCTTCCATAATTTTTTACTTCAATGTTGGCTCTTTCTTCCCTTCAAGATTTAGGTCAATTGTGGCTCTTTCTTTTTTTCAATCTTGGCTCTTTTCATCCTTTAATTTTTACTTCAATGATGGCTCTTTCTTTCCTTCAATTATTAATTCAATCTTGGCTCTTTCTATCCTTCAATTCTAACTTCAATCATGGCGCTTTCTTTCCTTCAATTTTTATTTCAATCGTGACTTTCCTTCAATTTTTACTTCTCTTTTTCTGCTTTCATTTTAAATTCAGTCATGGCTCTTGCTATCCTTCAATTTTTTCTTTCAATCGTGGCTCTTCCTATCTCTCAATTTTTACTCTAATTTTCTTTTTTCTTTCTATCCTAAAATTTTTCATTCTATTCCATTAAGTTCTTTTTTATATGCTAATGTACTTAGTCTTTTATTGGTGAGTGTTGCTTATTTGCTTGCTGAGTTGTTATTATAGACTGTTGTAATTGTTATTAAGACTTAATACTTCCTGACAGCTTAAGTAAAGTTATTGGAAAATTGAAAAGCAGAGTGGAAGTTTTAAAATATTTAAGCATAGAAAAGATTTTATACAGTTTATGAAACTTTTAAAAATCTATAACAGTTTTCGGTTTATAAAATGGTTAAATTTAAACTTTTACAATAATTTTGGTGCATTATTGTCTCTTCATAATGTCTCTTGTCTAACATTTACTGTGGCGTATTAGTAATATTTAATTTGTTATATGTATTCAATAATACGTATACGCTCAATTCCACAATATAAACTTTATCAAAGTGAAAATTTTATTAAGCAAATGCTAAAAATTCAAGATTTTATTTCTCATATATAAAACTACTAGCTGATGTGTATGTGATTATATTTCAAAAACAACTAATATAAACTTATATTTATTTACATCCGTTTTTCCCCCTGCTATTTAACAGAGTTATACAGTCCCTTAGTGCAATTATTTTGAATGGTTTGGAATGTAAATGTCTAGTAATGTTTCCCCTCAAAAACTGAAATCTGAAATCGTCTAAGGCGCATAAAACCTGAACTAATTAGCTCAATATTCTAAACTTAATTTTCGTAGTAAACAAAAATAAATATTTGAAATGTAATACTTTGGAATTTTTTTTTTAACTAAAATTTCCATTTTATTTGCACAATTTACATTCGTTTGAAAATATTGTTACTATACAATATTAAATGATTTTACACAAGTTTGTATTTTGTAAGTTTTGTGCAAAATATTGTTTTTTTTTTTTTCTTTTTTTAGCTAATGGAAATTTTTGTAAATATCTACCAAATACCACGTCTCATACACCAGAAATCCCTAGCGAATTTTTATTTTGACAGCAGCTATAAATCGTTTAACATGCAATTTTTTACTTTTTTATTTTCAAAAAACTATTTGTTGAGCCTTGCTGTTAAAAAAAAAACAGAAAAACGAGTAGTAAAATAAAACATATTGGTATTCTAGCTTCAATGCGAAAGGTAAAGAACGTGAAAATAATAAAATTAAAATACTCGTATTTGCATTCATAGAGACAATGGGACATGAACATGATACAATTTGCTGGCAATAAAATAAATCTTAACAACCAACAAAGTTTTGTTCAATTTTTGTTAAAAATGTTAATAAATTAAGAAGAGTGATAATGTGTAGATTTGCGAATTTCTTTAAGTTATTTTAAATACATAAAATCATATACGGTTTTGATTTTAATTATCAATAAAGCTTAATATTATTTTAAACTATAGATGTATATTAATGTTTTATAGTTTTCTTTGAAAAGCAATGTTTAGGTTTTGTATTGACAGCAGACCCTATTAATTCAAATGGCATAAAATTTCTTTAAAGAATGACAGAGAAAAATTATATACAAAAGTATTTGACATGCAAATAAAAGTTAAACTATTTAAGTATAAAGAATGTCAAGAACATGTGCATTTTGCATTCAGATATTCCACATACAAATGAAAATAGTTGTTGGTTGGTATGTGTGTATACCTATGTATAATTAGGCTGCTGCAGAATTATATAAACAAAACTTTTTAATCTGATTCAGAAACACATTTTAATTATAACTCCAGTTATAGTTATAACGACAGTTCGTATCTTGATAAGAAATATAATTTAATAAAGGTTAAGTTTCCTACCTTAAGACGCTTGGAAACTATTCCGACTTATCCGATAAGACTGACTTGTTCATCAAATGCAAGAATTTCAGAAATAGTTTCCATCTATTGCTTCAAGTTTTTATTCGTGCACATAACTTTATAGCAGTCCATTATTGTACATGTATGTAAGTAAGAACAACAAATAGACTATTTGTTGGAATGTGAACTAAACAGCACAGAAAAATAATTAATCCCTAGAGGACCACAAGCAAAATGTTTATGTTTCTAACTTTACGAGTTTTGTAATTATAATATATGAAAGAAATAAGTTGTACTTTCAAATAGAGGTTGCTAAAAATTTTAACTGCAGCAAAATCAACTCTTGTTTTCTCTTGTTTTTGGTAAAGTAAATCAAAATACGAAATTTACACACTCCTTATTTTCACAGGAACCATTACATTTTTTTAACCAAATTAGGTGAGTTAGTTGAGCCTTGAATTTGAATTGAATTTTCACTACAGGTGTGGTGCACTTGACCAAAAAATTATAGATCAAAAAAGTAAGATAGTATAGTCGATGGTGTAACTATACAAGGTGAGTGCTGTAGCACAGCTGACTGACTTTGTTTACAATTGACTTATATCAAAAGTAATACTTTTTCAAGTGTTTTCGACAGTAGTACATTATATTACACAAACAAAATGCCTCTTGTTTCTGTACTTTGTTGTATTTGTTGCATATTTGCACTCACCTTGTATAATTGCGCCATGGTATAGTCTGATGATGTGATTGAGGGTGTTGGGTATTATGTCAAAAGGCTATTTTTATAAAAAATAATATTTTTTTAGAAGTTTTTGTTCTGAAACATGTAAGAATCTCAATCAATAATAACCTGAACCAAGTGTAGAGGACATACAACTGTATATAGCCAAGAATTTATTATTTCGTAAGAATATCCTATTGTGAAAATTTAATGATGATCAGTCCAGAAGTTAAGACTATATTACGATTTTTAGTTTGTCTAAAAAGGGACGTGGTGATACCCACTTTTCTCCTGGTACGTATTCCTAATTATGCCAATACCATATGCACCAAATATCATCGACGTACGTCAAAAAAATGCCCAAAATATTGCGATTTAAATTTTTGGGTTGTATGGGCGATGCCACATTAAATGGTACCATAACACCAGAAGAGTTGTGGACTGGCAAAAAATCAGATGTAAAATATTTTCGACGTATTGGTTGCATATCATTTGTTTTAGATAAAACAACAAAAAGATCCAAGTGGGATCCTAGAAGCAATGAGCATATTCTTGTTGGCTATTCAGATGAATTAAAAGCTTATAGATTATGGAAAGCTGGAACCAAACAGATAGTAACAAGTAGAGATGGGAAATTTATAGAAAAATCTATGTACAGTAATAACAAAAATAATAATAATAATAATCTGAGTTTTCATGAGTTTGTATCTAATGATATAATACGAAATCAAGCAGATAACATTAGCAATTCAATGGAACAAGAATCGAATAAACAATCTACACATGACGAAATTGAACAGAAAGTACAGAAACAAATTAGTAATAATAAAAGGGAGCAAAACAGAGAAAATGCTTCGATTTAAGAAATAGACTAAGAAATAGGAAAAATAAACAGACAACTCAACAAGTTAAGGAAAATATGACAGATCCTAAAACAGTAACTGAAGCTATGTCATCCGATTGTTCCAAAGATTGGGCTGAAGCTGTGAAAGATAAATACAAATCATTAATAAAAAAATGATATTTGCTGTTTAACAGTTTTACCAAATGGACGGAAGGCAGTAGGTTGAAAATGGGTTTTCAAATCTAAAATAAGACCAGATGGAACTATCGAATTACTATTGATGAATAGCTAAAAGCTATTCCCAAAAATTTGGATTGGATTATGTGGATACATTTGCTCCAGTAGTTCAACAAACATCACTCAGATTGTTATATGCACTCGCTGTTGGACATGATTTACAATTACGTCAATTAGATGTATCAAGTGCATTCCGGAACGGAAACTTAAAAGAGGAAAAATGTATATATGGAACAGCCAGAAGGTTTTATTCAGGAGACAACAAAAGAAAAAGTTTGTAAATTAAATAAAGTAATTTATAGTCTCAAACAAGCTGGCAGACAATGGTTCAAACGAATCGACTCTGTTATAAAAGATGTTGGTTTACAACAATCAAACTATGATCAATGTACATATTTACTTTATTAGAAAATATAAAAAAAAAATAATAATAATTCGAAATTTATAGAAGATTTTACAAGTCGTTTAAAAGACATTGTATTGGCCTGGAAGTAACTGTTAAGGAAGGAGAAATTTCAATTTCCCAACCTGGATATATATTTTAAACCTAATAAAGAAATATGATTTAGAAAATTGCAAACCTTCAAAAATTCCATAGGATCCAGAAATTAAATAAGAAAAAGAACCAAAAATTTCCGGAGAGGCAGAAAAAGTTGATGAAAAGTTTTATCAAGAAATTATTGGATCTTTACTTTACTTGTCACTATATAGTAGACCTGGGGGTTACTCATACAATTTGTACGCTTATCGCATCGCATTTGCTTTCACATCGCAATAGAGAGTAACCTCCCCTGATATAATGTGTGCTATTAATATGTTATCGCAATTTTCGAAGGACCCACGTAAAACAATATGACATCTTAATTCAGCATATCATATTATCAGATATTTAAATAATACTAAAAATGCGGTACTAACACATAGAAAATGTGGTTTACCACTTATTGGATTTTGTGATGCAAATTGGGCTCAAGATGTAAATGTTAGAAAGTCTCAATCAGGGTTTTGTTTTTTACTGGCAGGTAGTCTTGTATCCTGGGAATCAAAGAAACAAACGGTGGTAGCAACATCTAGTGCTGGAACAAAGTATGTGGCACTTACAGAAGCAACCAAAGAAGCTTCGTATTTAGGATACGTTTTGGGATGAACTTGGATATATAACTCTACTGTGATGATAAACACAGATTCTCAAAGTGCCGTACTAAGCATATACATTAAAAGTATCACTATGTGAAGGATGCCATAGAAAATAATATAGTTAAACTACAATATCTATCAACTGATAAAATGTTAACATGTAACATGTATTTTATTGTAATAATTTTAGAATTGTAGTTTAAATTCATATTGTTGAGGAGGCATGTTGTTATTTACTGTAAAATACTTTGTATTCAACATAATGCATTTGATCAAGTTATTATTGTTTAATAGGTTTTGTGTATAACAACATTTTTCATTCACTTCTCATAAACTTTTCGTACCTATTGTATCTTTTTGATTAACATAACACTGTTTTAATTTCAATACGTATAAACATATACTCACATATATACAAATACACACATACACACAGACACATACTTGAAATCGTTGAAAGTAAGGTTGCTTTTAAAACAATGCATAAATGCACAAGTAGAATCGTAAATTTTTCGTCATTCCTCTAGATAATTGTTGGGACTGTTCAAAGTAATTTTTTTCTTTACACAAAATACATTTATCATTTTTTAGTTTGGGGTAGTTCAACTTATTATTTCTGTGTTTGGGAAGTTCCAGTTAAAAAAAAAAACTCCCATTTGGTTTCTTTGGTTTGAAGGCGTTGTGTGTTGTGTGTTCTTTAGCTTGTTTTTTGCGACTTAATGAAGCACAATATTAACAACATGCAGTGTTGTGTTTTGGTACTTAATTCGTTAAGGAGTTAGTGGTACTTTCTTTAGGGGTTGGATTAATGTATGTTTGTATGTTAGAAAAAAATAGGTAGGGAGAATGTGAGTATTTGAAAAATATGCTAAAAGAAAAAAAAAAGCATGCCATACATTACCATTAGCAAAGAGCTCGGTATGACAGATAAATCCACTGCTGGTATTGAAGTTAATAAACCACTAGGATATTTTTTCATACGACTGGGGAAAAAAGTTGATTCTACACCCTGTTTGTCATATCATTTCATTGCATTGCATTGCATTTTTCGTTTTGTTACGTTTATTGTTTGTTTTGGATTTTGCGTGACGTGTAAGTAGATAGAAAAAGAAATTTTATTAAAAATTCATTGAAAAACATTAAAGTTAAAATAGAAAGGAAATAAAACAAGCAACTCATTATTACTATTACTTTTTTTACAAAATAAGTACTTGGCTTGAAAACCTCAACTTCAGCTGTCGTATTTTTCCAGCTGTAACCATTTGCTGCATTTATATTGATCTAAAATACTTGTTTGTGCATATTTTGTTTTGTTTTCATTAACTGTTTTATTTATTTAATTTCTTTATATTTTTATAATTTCTTTTTTTAAGTATAAATGTTCTCATTTGTGCTTTTTGTAGTTCTCTGTTAAAACATTTATTGCCCAGTTTATTTACCAGTTGGTTTTTTCGCATATATTTTCATACATTTCTTTTTAATCCTTCCATATAAACATACTTCATGTGTGATTTGTAGTTCAAGTGGGCAAAATGTGTTTTACAGGCAGGTAAAGGAAATTAGCATTATTTTCTTAGCAACTGGAAATCAAATTCTGACAATAAATGAATAAATAAAAAATAAAATCAACACCTCTTTTTATTTAAAGAAAAGCTATTACATATAAATAATATTTTATTAGAAAGTTATGTTGTATTTTTATATGGTTATTTAAGTAGAATTGATTTCATAAGAAAATAAACGTATACAAACTTAATTGATTTATTGTTAAAACAGACTAATTTTTACGCGTCACAATAAAGTATATGGTGACATCATCCTTATGTAAAAGAAAAACTCGATTATTTTAAAAGTTTAGACAATTCTTCAAAATTTTCTTTGTTTAAAAGTTTAACGGAAAAGTGCTGTTCAAAGTAGTTGCTGGGCTTTGTGAAAACTGGCCCCAAAAAAATCTAAAAGGTCCAAATTTTGAGGACACATTTCATTAGAAAATTTAGTCCTAAATTTTTTATGAAAAATTACATCATGGTTACCGCCTAATTACCAAAAATAATAGATAACTCCAAATGTTTTTGGGCATCTTTTAACCCTTTATCGCCTAAGACCGTCTATAGACATCAGTTGTGTATTAAAAAAAAAACGGTTTTTTCCCGTTTAGCTACTAAGACCGTCTACAGACTGTCTTCCTTCTTTTTGTCCTGGAGCTTTCCAAGAGTATTTTTTTCTGAATTTGCAGATGAAATACATACTAGAACAAAAATTTATTTCTGCAATTGGAACGTATTTTCAATTTCAGGTATTTAAAGGTTAATAACCATAACGAAAAATTACCCCAAATATGGAAATTTTGAACACAAATTTTATATATAATTGCAGTTTGAAATAAAAAAAAATTGTAATTAACAATTTAACGATTTTATACTCAGTTTTTTTCAGTATGTTTTACAATCTTAACTAAGGAAATTTATCCCCAAAACACAAAAACTAAATTTCTTGGGGCCTGCTTAAATTATAACTTTCTCTAGCATTCAAATTGAAGTTCCCAGCCCTGTTTATACTATTGTAATTGAATTTAACCTATTCATAATATTGTGATCGATTTTAAACACCATGAAAAGTTCAGTTCGTTAGTAACCAGCAAACAATCAGGGCGGACCTCAACTGCTCACATCCCACCACATATACCTACATAAGTCACATAAATTTATATAGAAAAAAGAAACTCTTTCAATTTTTATTATAAGATACCCTTACAAGACCAGAAGATATCCACATAATCTTCCCATCAAGCATTCCGGCTATAAAACCTTTACCCCATTGTGTACCTCACACAATCCGTTCATTGCGCTGGATGAACAATAGAATTAACTATTTTCTATTTGAATAGGAATAAAAGCAGCTAAATTTCAGTTACATTTTATTAATACCACTTGATTTAAAAGTAGCTAAATCCTAGTTACATAATTTATTACCCATTTACTCCCTCAATGTATCCCCATAATCTCTCAGCTCGAATCTCTCTCAACTAATTCTACTGATTACTAATACAGGCAGCTAACCCTCATTTACCCTTTATTCTTACCCTATAAACACCTATTTATGTCTCAAGATTATTCAGGGTCTTTGTTCATTCTGAAATTTTGGGCTCATTTGTCATTTTTCTTAAAATGCAAAATTATCCCAAAGAAAAAGTGCATTTTAACCGGAACAAAAAGGAAAAAAATCAATGTAATTTTTTGGGCTTTTTTCCTGGGGTCAATTTTCATAGCACCAAATTGCTAGTTTCATAATTTATCATTAAAAGAGTTGTAACCTTAAGTAAAGTGAAAAATTTACAATGCCAAGACAAACATCAATTGAGACTCAAAAAATCATATCCCTGCGTGAAATCACTATACAATAAAAAAAATTATAGACCTGTAAACCAAACACAATACCAAAGAAAATTTATCTGGTGTAAAGTGACCAAAGCGTTTTCAAAAAATTAAGAGCAAAAGTAAGAGAAGTAAAAGTAAACCTAACACCTAGTGCTATAAAAACAGCTGAAAATGTTACAAACACTTCTGGAAAACATGTAAGCCAGAGGACGATTAAAATATGTTTGCATCAAAATGGTAGAGTAACACGTAAGTAGCCTTTTATATCAAAGAACAACAAAACCAAACGTTTGAATTTTAACATAAATAAGTCTCTTGGGTCAGATGGTATACCAGAACTAGTCTTGAAGCAGTGTTCTTCCATTAGCTAACCTTTTCTGCACCTTATACCGTGCCGGTGAATTTCCCATGTGTTGGAAGATTGCTAATGTAACGCCAATTCCTAAAAAGGGAGAGGCTACAAACCCTGAAAATTATCGCCCAATAGCAATCTGTTCTGCACTTTCGAAAGTTATGGAAAGTATGGTAAATTACCATCTTGTGAAATATCTAGAGTCCAACAATTTACTTAGCGACCGCCAGTACGGCTTCCGTAGAGGATGCTCTACGGGTGACTTACTAGCCTTCCTATCGGAAAAATGGTGTCGTTCCATACATCGTTTTGGCGAAAGTAAAGTGGTGGCTCTAGATATTTCTAAGGCGTTCGACAGAGTTTGGCATGGTGCTCTCTTATCGAAACTCATTGCTCTTGGTGTTGTTGATAACTTCTCTCGATTTATATTGAATTTCCTCAGAAATCGCACTATACGAGTTATTATAGATGGGATCTCATCAGATGTGTTCAAGATTAATTCAGGGCTACCGCAAGGCTCCGTTCTTTCTCCCACTTTATTTCTCATCTTTATGAGATGACATGACCTTCCATGTCAAACTTCAAAGCCTATCTATTCTTTTGCAGATGATAGCAAAATTTTCCATTCATACTCATTTAACCATAGACCAAACCCTTTGGATATTGGGGAAATGAGATGGAATATGAATGATACGCTGAGCCGAGATCTTAGGACAATCTCGGAATGGGGTTGTGCGAACAGAGTCAATTTTAACGCACATAAGACTCAGTGTTGTTTATTAACGCACAAACGCACAACAGATTATGTTGCCTCATCTGTTTTTATGGGCGGTGTAAATATTAAGGAATCAGATGCTCTTGACGCTCTAGGCATGAGAATCCAGTGTAATGTCCGCTGGACCAAACACATTTTGCAAGTGTCAAAAGAAGCGCTCAAGTGCCTTGGTTTTTTAAAACGCTGTAGAAAATAGTTCACTCCATCTGACCGTCTTACTATTTACACCACCTATATTCGGCCGATAAAGGAATACAACTCTCATGTATGGGCCGGTGCTACGAAGTCTATTTTGGAGTAACTCGACCGCGCACAGGAAAGGGCAAAGATGCTTATCGGTGACAGTAGAGTGTCCAACTCTATTGATTCATTGGAGCATCGTCACAATGTGGGTTGTGTTTCACTGTTCTATCGATACTATAATGGAATGTGTTCTGCTGAAATTAGGGAACTTGTTCCTGAAACACGTAGTTTTTTACGTAATAAACGTTCTTCAGTCGGGGCTCACCAATTTGTGACCGCTTGGACAGTTGATTGCACAACACACTACAGGGAAAATTCGCCTTTTAGCCGTACTGTCCGAATGTGGAATAAACTACCAGCAGAAGTATTCCCTGCTACTTTCAATATAAGAAAATTCAAGTCAAATGTTCACTGTCCTCCCTATTTTCCTAGTTCCAACACAATGCACTGCATAAGTAGGGGTTATTCCCGGAGTGCTGGTCGAAGAAAAATATATAATTATAATATTCTTTTCACCAACGAAATTAAGTTTAACAAATTTGGATTCAAAACCCCCTCAAAGAACCAAGATGGTAAAATTTAGCGGCGACTTAAGGTACGGTCACACCTGACAAATATTTGCCGCAAAAGACATAACCATTAAGTAACATATACTTAAACTCGTTTATTTATTTAAAAAAAAAACTTTTCTTATTTAGGCCAAATCACAACTAATATTTAGTTTTAATTTATTTTATGATGTTTGATCTTGCAAAATTCTTGTAAGAGTAAACAATGTCAAACCAATTTGTGCTAAAACAAGTGGTTACGATTTTTTGAGTAAATATTTGCCAAATGTGACCGTAGCATTAGTAATGGTCTGCGTTGTATAGCGGCATAAGCTAATTGGTCAGTAATCCTACATTTATAAAATCTCCCATGAAAAAGAAATATTCACCACTATTACGAATGTCCATGGCATTTTCATGGTAACAAAACGTCAATATTGTTTTAGATTGGCTTTGGTTTTGTCGACAAAAATTTTGTTAACGACTCAATGTTTAAAAAATTATTTCAAATGGAAAAAAAATTAAAATTACTACCAATAAATAATATGAATTATTAATACAACAGCACAAAAGTAAATCATCTTTAGCTAAAGGATTTCGTAGGGACCCAAGTGGTAATAATTTTAAAGAAAAATTGGAAGAAATCAAGATGAAACTAAATTCTATTGGACAACCAGAAACACAACAAAAGGTTCTTCATAGTAAAAAATTTCAAATGTAACAAATGTTCAGGTTTGGAGATTTTAAATGTAAATGTAAAAAACAAAGTTAACAAACAAGAAAGCTGAGCTTCATGCAACAGGTGGAGGCCTGCGCAAATCATTACCACTATCAACTTTCGAAGAAGCTGCTGTTAAATTGTTTCAATTTGAGAAACAGTTTAATACTGAAGATGTTGCCCCAGGTATACAATAATCAAATGATGAAACTTCACAGGAAAATATACCCCTAACACAGAACAAATAATCTGCGAGGATTTTGTGGAAGTGCCATTGACTTTTGCATATGCCATTGATAAGATAAGATAAGAAGGGTTGTACACCATGTGGACTTCCACTCGGAGACTCTATGGTACATTGTGATTCCCTTCAGTTGAAAAAAGAAAAAGAGTAGAAAGATAGAAAGATAGAGAGATATATTTGAAAAGAAAGAAGAACCAAAACCGCCTGATAAGGGGAGAAAGAAGGAAAGAAAGAAATATACCCTTACAGAGTTGGAGTCGCCGTAGAATGTCCCTTAAATAGCCACCCTATTCCCCTAATAAAACCCAAAATGTTACCCGGTTTGCAGCCAGCAACATTGCTGAGTTCGTCCAGGAATCTATTTCCTAGCCACTTAAGTCTATGACCCTGTAACCCAGGACAGTTACACATGATGTGCTCTATTGTCTCTGGCTCCTCTGCATACCCACACACCCTCTGAAAGCCTCAATCAAACAATGACCGGTTATCGCTCCTACCAGAATCCTGAGAATATACCTGTCCAATTCCATCAGCGTTTCGGTCTCGTTTGCATTTAGTTTTGGCCATAAGGCCCTGGACACTATGCAATTCGACCTACTGCCCCAGGATTGGTCTGCACAATCATGGAATCTTTCATAAATCAGCCTGTAGAAGTGACATATAGGTGGTTTGACCCCTCTTTCTCTAGTATCATGGTCCATACCAGAACCAAGTCTAGCCAGTTCATTTGCCATCTCATTTCCCTGCACGTCAGATATGCCATTGAAATATTAGAACAATATATTTCAAGAAAAACATAATCAAATGACCAAAGAAAGAAATTTTCTGAAAAGCACAATTCTATGCAAAAGTAGTTTTTAATGTAATTTCTAAAATAATCTGCGGGCTAAAATTCAATTTATTTTTTTATTATGTTCTTCATTATAACTCCAACTTGTATACAACATTAGAAACATATTTAACCTTTAAATTGGAATAAAATTTACTAAAATTAACAAAAGAAACAAATCATGCAAACGTCAAAATGTATAGTACTGACATTCATGTTCTTCACATTATCGATAACAGGACAGCGTCAACACAATGATTTTAGTTAATACCGATATGGCGTTGGGGTGACAGCGAGGGAATAGCAATATGACGTCGCTGGCGGCATTCATAATAAGGACGATTATCTCGTAATTTTAAAAAACAATGTAGAGAAATTAGAACTAGTGCAGAACTGGATTTTTCAACAGGACAATGAACATCTTTAGAACATCCTACTCAGTCTGCAGTTCTCAGACCTCAATACAATCGAGCACCTTTGGTAATATTTTGACAAAAAAAATTCCAACGAAATATTTCATAAAATGATAACTAAAAGGCAGTAATACGGGATGTATGGAACAAAATTTCGCTTGATTTCACAAAAAAAACTCGTCTGGAAGTTTATCAGCTGTAATAAAGGCAAAGGGACTACAAACAAAATATTAAATATAATATTTTTCGTAATTTGAATACACCTGTTTATTTTATTTTAACGTAAAAAATATGTTACTTTTCCACTAGAATTGAGTTATTTTTTTAAGTTCCTTCTTTTTCTAGATTTTTTGTTAATAAGTTAAATTATACAATAAATTTTGTTTTAAATTTGTGCTTGTAATTAAAAATTAAAACACTTTTTCATCCAATATTAGTTGTTTACTTTACATTGACGCTCACAGTATACTTTCAAATTCTGTTCTAATTCAATAAAACGACTGTTTGCATGTATAAATGCATGTAAATTTCAAACCTTAAATATTTTTCCTTAATATGGTTCACATAAAATCTGGCCACCCAACAGAAACTTTTCACAACTCTCTTTTTTTGTAGTGATTTGTTTCTTCAAAATAGCTGCTATTATTGCACAAAACACTACAAAATAGTCAGTCTTTAGATAATGGGTATAGTTGGTTAAAAATCAATGGTTTGTTAAAGCATTCAATTGCTTTTGTGTTTACATAAACATTAACACATTTATGTCACCGAATTTTATGCGAAAAATATTTTCATGTTATTCCTAAAACTTTACCAAGTACCTACTATTCTACCCCTAGCTATTCATCTGTGCTCAATGTATTTATATTTTGCACAATTTCCCTGATATTTTTCAAACTGTTTGTGCATTTTGTTTTTATTGCTCTTTAACATAAAAATGCATTTTTTCAGCATCCTCTTGTACTTTTTTAGACTTTTCTACAGAAATTTCTACAAACACAGCGCTACACATTCATCCACACATACATAAATATATTTATACACTGGCTCAACATGTGCAAATTGCTTGCATTTTTTTCATGTTTTATTTTTTTTTTTGTTATTTTATTGAACAATATTTTTTTTTTAAACTTTTCCTCCATGAAACCAAGAAATATCCTTAAAAATATGGAAACCTCCGGCTCTTTTATACATTTATTCATTCATACATACAATTGTATTATACATTTCCCTCTTCTCTTCGCTCCACTACTTTTTTGCTTTTCTGTGTACGAGTAATGCTGTTCTCTGTTCATAAAAGTTTGCCAATTATTCAAAAAACGCATATCTATATGCTTGAAAGTGCTGAAAAATGCTTGCACTTACATATATGCAAACATTCCAACCTCAACTCATACTTTTAGCTACATGTATAATACATGTATAAGTTCACATTCATCCTTATACTTCAAGAGGCAGGCAGCGTTACAAATATAAAATATTGGCCTTAAAAATGAAATGGGGTGAACGAAATTGAGTTTAATATAAAAATTAAGAAAAAAAAACTCATTCGTGTTTTTCTCCGTAATATTCCCATTTGGTTCACATAATAAGTATGGATTTAATGACAGCATTCAGGAAGAAAAAACCCTACAGTTGTGCATTTAAGAAGGCAATGAATAATTTCAACCCAAATTGCACCGTCACATGATACAAACAAAAATAATTAAAAACATTGTTTTTATTGTGGCATTTTTAGGACAAATTATTAATGACATTTAAGAAACCAAATGGGCAAAGGGTGGATAATTTACAACGAGATATGAGGTCTGATCAAAAATTAATCGTTATTTTAAATTCTATCAAAAAGTATTTATTTCTTCATAAATAACTATCTTGTACCTTCAAAGTAATCCCCCTCAGATATGATACAATTATGCCAGCGTTTTTTTCAATTCTCGAAATGCGCTTTATGGTATCGCCAACAGCTTCTCGATTTTTCTTTTATCTCCTTAATCGTAGCAAAGCGCTTTCCTCTCATCGGTGTCTTCAGTTTTGGGAAGAGAAAAAAGTCAGCGGGGACCAAGTCCGGTGAATACGGTGGCTGAGACATATTAACGCTTTTTTTCACGCATAAGCATCGATGTGTGAGCTGGTGCGTTATCATGGTGCAAAATCCATGATTGGTTTTTCCACAATTTTGTGCGCCGCATAACTTCAAGGTAGTATTTCTTATTGACCGTACGATCATGTGACAAGAATTCATGATGCACCACGCCATTGCAGTCGAAGAAAACAGTGAAAACAACGGTTGTTACGTCGTCATCTTCGCGGCCTTCCTAGGTATATTCTATGTCTAGTCTATGTCTAATCTATGTCTAGTCTATGTCTAGTCTATGTCTAGTCTATGTCTAGTCTATGTCTAGTCTATGTCTAGTCTATGTCTAGTCTATGTCTAGTCTATGTCTAGTCTATGTCTAGTCTATGTCTAGTCTATGTCTAGTCTATGTCTAGTCTATGTCTAGTCTATGTCTAGTCTATGTCTAGTCTATGTCTAGTCTATGTCTAGTCTATGTCTAGTCTATGTCTAGTCTATGTCTAGTCTATGTCTAGTCTATGTCTAGTCTATGTCTAGTCTATGTCTAGTCTATGTCTAGTCTATGTCTAGTCTATGTCTAGTCTATGTCTAGTCTATGTCTAGTCTATGTCTAGTCTATGTCTAGTCTATGTCTAGTCTATGTCTAGTCTATGTCTAGTCTATGTCTAGTCTATGTCTAGTCTATGTCTAGTCTATGTCTAGTCTATGTCTAGTCTATGTCTAGTCTATGTCTAGTCTATGTCTAGTCTATGTCTAGTCTATGTCTAGTCTATGTCTAGTCTATGTCTAGTCTATGTCTAGTCTATGTCTAGTCTATGTCTAGTCTATGTCTAGTCTATGTCTAGTCTATGTCTAGTCTATGTCTAGTCTATGTCTAGTCTATGTCTAGTCTATGTCTAGTCTATGTCTAGTCTATGTCTAGTCTATGTCTAGTCTATGTCTAGTCTATGTCTAGTCTATGTCTAGTCTATGTCTAGTCTATGTCTAGTCTATGTCTAGTCTATGTCTAGTCTATGTCTAGTCTATGTCTAGTCTATGTCTAGTCTATGTCTAGTCTATGTCTAGTCTATGTCTAGTCTATGTCTAGTCTATGTCTAGTCTATGTCTAGTCTATGTCTAGTCTATGTCTAGTCTATGTCTAGTCTATGTCTAGTCTATGTCTAGTCTATGTCTAGTCTATGTCTAGTCTATGTCTAGTCTATGTCTAGTCTATGTCTAGTCTATGTCTAGTCTATGTCTAGTCTATGTCTAGTCTATGTCTAGTCTATGTCTAGTCTATGTCTAGTCTATGTCTAGTCTATGTCTAGTCTATGTCTAGTCTATGTCTAGTCTATGTCTAGTCTATGTCTAGTCTATGTCTAGTCTATGTCTAGTCTATGTCTAGTCTATGTCTAGTCTATGTCTAGTCTATGTCTAGTCTATGTCTAGTCTATGTCTAGTCTATGTCTAGTCTATGTCTAGTCTATGTCTAGTCTATGTCTAGTCTATGTCTAGTCTATGTCTAGTCTATGTCTAGTCTATGTCTAGTCTATGTCTAGTCTATGTCTAGTCTATGTCTAGTCTATGTCTAGTCTATGTCTAGTCTATGTCTAGTCTATGTCTAGTCTATGTCTAGTCTATGTCTAGTCTATGTCTAGTCTATGTCTAGTCTATGTCTAGTCTATGTCTAGTCTATGTCTAGTCTATGTCTAGTCTATGTCTAGTCTATGTCTAGTCTATGTCTAGTTATGTCTAGTCTATGTCTAGTCTATGTCTAGTCTATGTCTAGTCTATGTCTAGTCTATGTCTAGTCTATGTCTAGTCTATGTCTAGTCTATGTCTAGTCTATGTCTAGTCTATGTCTAGTCTATGTCTAGTCTATGTCTAGTCTATGTCTAGTCTATGTCTACGTCTACTCTCGTCTTGAGTGACTTAATCATGACTTCAGAAAAACTAAAGTTCTTATACAAATAAAACTTTAGGCTAAATCCGAATTACAAACAATCAAGCCTTGTTTGTAAAAATACTATACATTTGATTCCCGATTTTTCAATTCTGTTTTTATTAATGATTAATATATTCACCCCTATCGTGAATAAAAATTCCACATGAAATTTGTTTCCTTTTTACATTTTTCCTATTAAAGCTCAATTTCAAAAAAATAAAAGGGAACAAATTTCATGTGAAATTTTTATTCACGACAGGGGTGATTAATTCAAAGTGTTACTCATACGCAACTACTAGTATAAACTATGTTAGGAACATTTAAATACTTTCGTTAATAAAATTGGATATACTTTAAAGTGTTTTATGAAGCCAGTGTCATCTTAAACTTGCTGTAACAAAAAAAAATTTAATAATAAACATGAAACGCCAAACAAATTTTTGTATTGCAATTACACGTTTTACATTTTTTTTTTACTTCAAAAAAATACATTTGTTTTCACAAACAGCCTCATTTGTTGTGTTCACGTTCAGCATTCAACAATATTTTTAACACACCATTTTTTCTACAACATTGTAAACTAAGAAACGCTTCACGAATTCCAAATGTTTCCACATTTAAAATAGAACAAACAAAAGTATCAACGATAAGCAAACAATAAATGAAAAAAAAAAACAGAACAAAAATCGAACAATCAAATAAAATCTTATCAAACAAACGAATCAAAATGAAATGAAGTCTCCCGCCACCCTAAAGCAGGGAAAAATGTAAAAATGAAGGAAAACGAAACGCGTAGCAAATACCAATTGTAAAAGGATGAAACATTTCTAAACTTCCGCTACAAACACACACACGTACATGTCTAAATACAACATCCGTTCTTTATAATATCAATGAATAACGATGTTCATGGTGTCCTAGGGAGAATGAATGAAAAAGAAAGACACTAACAACAACTGAAATTAGCAAAATGTTGATGGATGAATGGTTTGAATGCCTTGATATTTTTTCATGACATTTTTTCAGAAAGCAGATGCGCAACAATAGGGTAATATAGTTTTAATGTACATAGCTAGATTGGCATATCTTTTCTGATATTCTTCATATTTGACAACCTTTTAAAAATTTTAAATTCTAGACTTATTTAGTTTCCAATTTCTTCCCACAAACAGCTTTTATTCTTTAATTATTTACTAAAAACCGCTTAACAAGTCCATAATCCTAATCTTTAGAAATCCAACTCTTTTTGGAAACAACAGTAAAAATGCAGAACCAAACTTGTGTACAATGTTGCAAACAAAATGGTAATAAACAAAATGCACATCATCATCATGAAGTCCTTTAGGTCAACAGTGCTTTATCTTTTACACATTCCACTCTTTTTTCACATTTTAGAACATATGTATCCTTTTCATTTTTTTTTTTTTTTTTTGTTCGCATACCTACACGTTTTGCGCCTGCAAACAGGAACAGCAACAAAAACAGCAGGAGAGAAAAAAACATTACAATTCTATTTGTTTAGATGTACACTATTCTAGCGTTACATTGGAAGCAGCGCATCACTGAAAGGTATTTAACCAACCGTAACACTTTTACCGACTAAAACGAATTGAAATGGTTTCGTGCCCAAGGATGAACGAATGCAGCAAAGACAAAAGTACAAGTAAATATGGCAGGAATTTTTCTTAAAACCTAAACTGATTTCAGGGATTTGGTTAAACCAAAAAAAAAAAAATACCATAAGAAAGAGAAGCGTCGTGGCTGGTTTCTTGGCAAAAAATGTGTTTATCATACACAAATAATTGTAGTCATGCATTGAGAACAGCCTAATTCATGAATTTATTTGCAAATTGACAAAGCAAAATCACAGCAAATATTTAAATTGAATGCCTAAACATTAAATTTAAAAAAAAAAGAAACAAGACAGACAGAATATTCAGTTACACCCACCACCAGCATTTTTAGTATTACTATATTTTTTTGTAGTTATTCCCCTTTGAGTTAAATTTTGTATTAGCAATTTTACACTGTTTCAATAGTTTTAAAACAAAAACAGGGTAATGACTACAAATTAGTATGTATATACCCTCTGCATTACTAAAAAGTAGTGGTATAATGACCTGCTTAGCATTCGTTATATAACTGCTTACTTTCTAGTCACTTGCTTGTTTTTACTGCTAATGGTTTTTGTAAGATCTAAATATCACTGTGTTATCTAAGTCATTACTAGTAAGTAGTTTTAGTGTTATTAAAGTTTTAATATATACAGTGCGAAGCAAAACTGTACGGATGTTTTTAACTAAGGAAGTAAGGTAATGAAAATAATACAAATATAGGTATATTATCATATATATGTATTTTTTTTATTTAATTGAACTTTATTCTAAATTATAAAGCACAAAAACTCACACAGTTGTTCCAAAAAATAAAAATAAAATTACAAAAACTAAAACCACTATTCGGACACTTTTGCACAATACAAGAAATAAACATTATCACGATATTGTTGTGTTAAAATTTAACAGAATTTGACCCATTGTTTTTTTTTTTTTTTTTGTTTGTTGCGATTTCGTTATCAAGCTTGTATTGCTCTATTTATGCCTTATTGTTTGAACTTTGAAGTGATTAACTTGACTTTTAAATAAAATATTAAAAGATCCTTAAAAATGAGAAAAACGCTAACTGATATAGAAAACAATGTTATGTGACAAAAAGACTGTTTTCTTATGGTGATGCCCGGCAGATTGAAACATTTCCTACATAATAAGGACATCAAGACCCCGAAAAATGCTGCAAAAAGTATTGGTAAGGGTGACAGTTCCTGGAAAGTTTGACGAGCATTAAATAGAATTGGTTTAGTAGCCAGTGTGAAAAAGAAAAAGCTAGCACTTTTCAATAGAAATGTGAAAAAAACGCCTTCATTTCTGTAAAACCCAAAAAAAATTGAACAGTAGATGACTGTAAACGGGTTATTTGGAGCGACGAAACGAAAGTCAACCGATGCCAGTCTGATGGAAAAGAATACTATTGGCATAGGCCGCATGAGTGCATGCAAAAGCTTCCTTCCTTAATGCAAAATATCTGGTCAGTTTTACTTCCCACTGTATGTATATGTAGAATTTCTGTCGGTCACTCAATTTCTCTTCATCCTGGTTGAGCTTCTAATTGTAGGTTTCACTACTACACTACTCTCTTTCCAAATGAAGCACACCCAGCAAAGAGTCTTTTCTGACACCTTTTTCGGAGCGTTAACGCTCTTTATGAGCCCAAACAACAATCATAATTGCTCTTAGATAATGTCAGAAAAGAGTCTTTTATGAGGTTTTTTTTGGGCTCTGTGTAATCTAGTTTTGATCATTCTTGTGTGGTACAGCTATGTTTTTTTTTTGTTCAAAGCACAAATAACAGGACAACAACGCTTTGGTACACACATAATTAAGTGGAATTTATGAGTCATACTGCGTGCCGACTCAGGACAGTAACAAGCAAATTTTTCTTTCGCTCCGAAAATGCTCCTTAGTTGGACTCTTTTCTGACTCCTTTTTCGGGGAGCTCCGAAAACGCTCCTTAGTTGGACTCTTTTTTGACTCCTTTTTCGGAGCTCTCCGAAAATTCTCTTTTGTTGGACTCTTTTCTGACACCTTTTTCGGAGTGCTCCGAAAATGAACTTTTGTTGGACTCTTTTCTGACTCTTTTTTTGGAGCGCTCCTAGAATGGTATGCTGGGGCAGCTACATATGTATGTACATATGTATATCAAATTCACGTTATAATAAATCCATGTACATTTATTTACAAACAGAAAATCTTAACTTAATTTAAAAACTCAAAATACTTCCAAATATCCAAGAGTAACAATATGCAACAAGAGTATTTAACGTCCATGAAATGAGTGTTCCTTCGTCAGTTTGTAAATCACGTTGCCATATCAGTCATCCAATCCCACTTTGTCCACAGTCCCTGTCCTTTCCCCTCTTAACCCTGTCATATGACCCGTTCCAACATATATATTGTATCCCATGAGTTTTTTAAGATACTATTTGACAAATTAAAGTTTATGCTTGTATACTTTGGTGTTTAATAAAATGAATGTAAAAATCTAGTTTAAAATATAAGTATTTTTAAGTTTTTTTTAAAGAAATTACATAGAAATTACCAATTATTTTCCGTTATAAAAATACATAAGTATATACCAAAACATGGTGTTACAGCTGCTACCAACTGGCGTCGATAGGCGGCAACTTCCCAGTAAAAAATGTGCTCCAAAAGGAGCAGGTTTTATGTATGAATTCATACCTCAAATCGTTTCAAACCTACTGATGGGATGCATGATTTTTGTATGAGGTGTTCCCGGTTTGGAGGACTACTTTCTGCTGACAATAAGCGCTTCTTTTAACCTAATCAAACATGCAAACAAAGCACTTTCCTAAAGTGTTCTACGTCACTTAGATCGCACCAATCAAGTAACTGTGAAGTGCGATATTCGTTTTGTAAGTGATTTTCGTTATCATACGTAAATCTGTTGACTATAATTTCATTTTTTTTTTTTCGCTTTAAAACCTTCTTCGTTGTCAGAACTAAAAAAGCATCTTTTTGTATATTTTATTCATAAGCATTTACTGCTTCAAAAGAGCGTTTTTATTAAAGCGCTCGATTATGCGCTCTTTCTCTTAAGTGCTTAAAAAACACGATTTTTTTACTGGGTTAATAGTTACAACTCGATTTAAATACTTTAAATTTTTTACACGAATATTTTTTTCATTTAGAACGATTCAAAATATTTTGGACTTAAATTTTTTTGGTTAAATTAAATTTTTGCGAAATAAATTCATATCACAAATTTAGGGGAATTCCCTTTTTGTGAATGCAATCAAATGAACTTGTCATACATTTTCTTACCTTTCTTTTAAGCTTGTGTAAAAACAAATTGCATATGCGATTTCAATAGGTTTGTCTTTCAAACATATATAAAACACTAATAAAATTTATGCTAAAACCGAATATGATACACGAAATATTGATATCCTAGTGCTAATAACAGTGTAGTTTTAGTAACTCTGATTAAATTTATGTGGAGGGTATTTAAAATTCGGCACAGCCGCATATAGTACTTTTACTTGTTTTAGAAAATGGTTGTCAACAGAAACTAATTATTTCGAAAATTGTTCATAAAATGTTATTACAGTTTTTTAACAAAAACTCATTAAAGTACGAGTATTTCAACAAAAAATTTTCTTAAAAATTTCGCAAAAAAAATTTCTTAGAAAATTTCACAAAAAAATTTTTTTAAACATTTACACAAAAAAAATTTAAACAAAAATTTTTCTAAAAATTTCACAAAAAATTTTCCTAGAAAAATTCATGAAAAACTTTCACCAAAAAATTAGATTTGAAAATTTCTCCAATTCAAAAAGCAGTTTGAAGAAGAAATTTCACAAAGAAAATTCATAAGAAAAATTTCCCCAAACATTTCAATAAGTTTTGTTACTAAACAACAGCAAACAAATAATAGAGCAATTCACAATATTGTGCAAATGGTATTGCATCATTGCATTTGCACAAAAGTTTAGCATATTTTTTTTCTAAACTAACAAACTATACAGCAAGTGGGAATATATGTTAAACCTTTTTGCAAATGCAATGATGCAATACCATTTGCACATATTTGTGAATTGCTCAATTGTATTAAACGACATTTTGCAAATGTTTACTAAAAAAATCTATCTAAAAATTTTCGCATAGGTTTTCATTAAAATATTCACATTTTCAACAAAAGCTTTCTGAAATAGTAGATACTAAAGTGTTTTCTATACAGTATTTTATACCCTCCATTATCTCTATAATTTTACAAAAATTTCACTAAAATTTCCAAAAGTTCTAATAACAAATAATCATGTTTCAATTAAGCAACTGGAAATGGTGCACCAAACATATATAGTATATCTAACATAACCATTAAAAACATTTTTAGCATAGCTGGCAGGTACTTTAGTTTCAAATATAACCCCATTAATGTTACACAATAAAAAAAAACGAACAGACAACAAAAACAAACATAAAACGTAATTTTCCAAAAAAAAATATAGAAAAATAAAACTCACCTCTAATACAACCGCCTCCAGGGCTGGCTGTGAAATATTTTTCATGGTTGTATGATTGAGTTTGGGTGCACTGTCGGCACGATTTCGTCCCAATGATTGATTTGATGTACGGTTATCGTTCTTACTCAGCACCGAATTATTTGAGGATTTGTGATTTATTTCCAGTGCCGAACGTAAAATGTCAACCTTGGAGGCGCTGCCAATGCCATGCTTGGGCGAACGTAATGATTCAACATTATAACTACTGCGACGTACTGATAAATGGTCGTGTATGTCGCCCTAAAATGAATAAAATATAAACAGGAGAAATTCAAAAACAACATTATTTAACAGATACATACATACATATTTAAAACAATTGCTAGAGAAATTTTAAAGCTACTCACCCTTGAACCTCTAGGCAGTGATGATAAGCTGCCAATTTGATTGTATTTTATCATGAGTGACAAGCGTTCTAATGACATGGATGTACCCTGTTCTTTGGTAGAAGGTTCTGTTAATTTCTCTGTTTCACCAGTTTCCACAGCCTCCACCTCATCTTCCAAATCGTCCATATTGTGATCGAATTTACGCAACCATATCAAGTGCAGCAGACCATAAGCAATGCCACCCACCACCGCCAACAAACCCATATAACGGAAGGCATCTCTGGTGCCAAACTGGCCGATTAGTAAGCCACCACTAAAGGAGCCACTGCCGCGTCCTAAAAGAAATATTTTACAAAATTTTCACAAACAATTGTTAACACTATTAAGTTTACGAAAACAATTTCGAAATAAAACTGCAATAACAACCAGAATTTTCAGTTTATAAATGTTGCAAATGAATTGTTTGCGTGCAAACAAAAATTTCCATAAAAACAATTTTCAAAATTATCATATCAAATGATCGACAACCAGTGAAAAAATAGTGAAATAGAGAAACAAGCAATAGCAATTTTCCACTTAACATCATTAAATAGGAAAAATGACAGAATGCATTCATTTCACTTACAACACATGTGACTGAGAGACAAATGCATAAAAACATTATATGTGTTTAAGCTTTAACTCAAATGCATACTAAACAGCAAATGGTTAAAAGAAAAATGTTAAATGGAAACTGAAAATTCTGTGAATGTGTGTGAATCTCATAATAAACAAAGCCCGCCACATAAGAACAACAAAAAATGCAAATTCAAATTTCAATGTTGTAGTAGCATAATTGCACTTACCCAAACTGAAGTGGGCCATACCCAAAACACCAATCAATGTGGCCAAAAGACTTTTGGGAGCCAAAATTGAACAATAAGTGGCAGCTGCCACCCACATCAAGTGGCAGGATAAGGCTTCCATTGCTTCAAACGGAAAACACCACCAAGCATTTCTAAAAACGAAATGAAACGAAAGAAAACAGAATAAGAAAAACTCACAAAACACACAAAAATAAGAAATAAGAAATCAGAATAAACACATAAAACCAGGAATCGATCGAAGGAAGAAGTATAAACACTAGGAGGGATATACAAACAAATCACATACAATTACAAGAAAACTAATGAAAATAACTGCAAAAAATAGAAAGTATAAAACCTCAACATCATCTAATAATACCTTAAGACACGAACTAAGGCACAGGACATTCATTCATACTTACGCTTATCGATATCTTACATCCCTACTACTATACAGCAGGGTAATATTATGTTTGTGTATGTAAAAGACGTGTGTGTAAATATGTATATGTATGTTTGTGTGTTTTACAAATTTTCCAAATGTTTATATGTTTATTTTGTTTATAAGGCCTTGTTCACATAAAATCCGTTTTGTAATTGAATAATTTTACTCATTTATTGTTAATTAACAAACCAAAAAGCAAAATGTAAATTTAATTTTCAATTGCAAAAGTCCTAGTTATTTATACCCAGCAAAAGTTTTCGATTGAGAAATATTTTTCTCATACTCAGGAAATGAAAATTTGAAAATATACTTAATGAATTATTTGCGTCTGTCTGTCTGTCTGTGTAAAACACTCTAACGGTCAAAATATAAAACCAAAATCAACAAGATTTACATAAAATCGTCAACCATTCTTCTAAGTAATTTGGTATTGAAAATCCGAATAATCAGTTGAGTAGCACCAGACACCACCAAAAGTAGTGCACAAGGGTATTTACAGCAGGTACTTTTTAGTGCATAGAAATAAAACTAATAAAGAAAATTTTAAAATATTTTTTATCATTTGTTTTAGTTTTAATGCTTAGCACAATAATTTACAAAACAAAATGGAACATAATAATTTTCGGCAAATAAACAATTAGTACAAAAACAAGTAAGTCGACCGTGCCTACCACCACTTAACAAGTAGTGTGTAACGCTTAAAGATCTGTGTTGGCAGGGTTTATTCTGTTGCCTTGTATTTGGGCTGGCAAAGGATTCCCTGAATTCTTTATGTCGGTTGCCGGTGCTAATAAACGCCACTGGTCAAAGGATAAGGACATCAAATATCAAATATGCCTAAAGGCATATCAAACTGCCTTTGATCAAAGAATAATCAAAGAAGTTCTGTGTTGATATGATTTTTATTTGAAATTCTTACCGCTTATACAAATATATCAGATATATAAATATATTAGAACAATGAAAATCTTATCAAGTCTAGAAATTGAGTAATTTTTTAATTTCACTCAATCTATGAACTAATATGATATTATTACATAATGATTATTACTCGATCTATGGCTAAACTTATATACAGGGTGGGCCAAGTTTGACTGACTGATTTGAACTGCTTATAACTTTTCTTGGGCCAATTGAATTTTATATGAAAACATCTTCAGATCAACTTTTAGAATACGTCGTAGCGATGTTCTGGAGATGTTCAATTGAGTAGCTCGTCGACGAGTAGACACAGTTGCATCCGTGTTCACATTTCAAATCAGTCAGTCCAAGTTGGCCCACCCTGTACATACTGGCATAATTATTATACTGAATTACGAATTAATGCAATAAAACGACATAATTCTTATTTTACAGTTGATATCATAACAAAATCTACCAAGTAAACATAAATTTCTGTAAGCTAAAAACTTCTGTCAAATATAAATTGAGTATTTTTGATTTTGGGTGTCGCGTATTTTGAAGAAATTATTGCCGTTTCAATAATTGCAACAAAAGAACGTTGAATCATGCTCATGCTGCAATTGCTCATATTAATTAAAGTCTATTGATTTACAAAAACATGCAGCATCAAAACAAAATTCGATTTTTTAATTTTTTTACAATTAACATTCCTCTTATTACATTGTATTTAAGCTACAATGTTTTATGTATTATGTTTTGTATCGATAACGATGTTTATTCGAGTTACTTTATTTCTTGGTTCCCTCACATGACAGCTATCACCAATTATGAGGCAATGGTCATAAAATATTGTGTCGCAATTTACCTTTATTTCAAGCTTGTTGTGGTTGAATTTCATCTCAGTAACGATATTTACAAGAATTTTATGAATATTTCAGTTATTTTCGAAAGTGGATCTTATAGGGGAGCTATGGCCACTTATTGATTAACCTTTGCAAAATTCAAGAGTATAATTTTTGCATACATAAAACTGATCTATGGAAAATTTAGGTGCGATATCAATATTTATAAGATATTTATGGACCGATAAGCATGAAACTCGGATTTATATATGTGGATTATTTGTGACGCATTTCAACTTGATGCCGACGTTTATAAAAGATTTATGTGCATTTAAGTAATTTTCGGAAGTCTTCTTTATATGGGTTCTATGCTCAAATATGAACCGATCGTCATGAACTTAAGTATGACGATTTTAATGTATATAAAGATTACTTGTGTCAAACTTTTACTGCTCTTTTAAAATATTTTTGGAAATGGACTTCATATGAGGGCTATGAAACGATTAGCATTAATTCGGTAAGAGAATTTTTTTACATATATAAATTATTTTTGGAGAGATTTATGCAGATTTAAGTGATTTACGGAAGTAGATTTTATATGAGTTTTATGTTGAAATATAGACCAATGTAAACAAACTATAGTTTTGAGATTTTTTTTAGCTTGAAACATATTTTTACTGAATTTTGTATGGACGGATATTGCTTTTCTCTAGGCATTTATGCACCATAGAGCTAAATTCGGAGAAGACATTAGTATGTCTTACCATTTTCAACAGGACTTGTCCTTCTATAATAAAAATAATTTGTGCAAAATTTTTTGATATTATCAACATTATGTTTGAAGAAAATAGCACAAAAATATCTGAAAAAAAATTGGAGGTTGCCTATAACTCGGAAGCTGCTGGACTGATTTTGCTTATTTTCAATACCAAACATTTTGTAGAATGTTCGGTAGGAATTTCATTGTGCCAAGTCATTTTTCGAAGGTCTATTGTACCTTCAACAAACGAACAGACAAACGAACATGACTGGATCGTCTTACTATCTCATAAGCACCCAGAATATATTGACTTCTTGGTTCTATGTTTTACAAACGGAATGAAAAAATTCTGCTGGTGGGTTTTAAAAATTTACATAAACTCAATTTTACACAAAGTTTTGCACAAAAATATCAAAAGTTAGATGTGTTTGCTTTGATAATGACTTTTAAAAAACCATTCGTTTCTGGTAGACACTTTTTGCAAATTATCCAAATTGTCAAGGCCCATTGAGGACAATATTCTAGACAAAAAGTAGCTATTTTCCGCCAGTTATATCTAAATAGCTTAAAGTAAGGCAATCAGTGGTTATAAGTGGCGTTCTTTTGTTTACAAACCACAAATCACAGATCGCTTTCTAAAGTCTATTAACGTATGGGAACGCAAATCTCATGATAACACAAATAAAAATAGAAAACTGTTTAACACCAAAAAATGTTACAGCAGTAGGCAAACCCGTTAGTCGGCGGACAGTAAGACGAGTTACATGTCAGCAGTAAAATTTGTAGACAATCGTGAAGAGACAGTTGGAGCACTACTGATTAACTCCAACCCATTTAGACGAGCTGTGGCAACAGCTTCAACTGAAATGGGAGAGTATTCTAAATGAATTAATGTAAATGTTAGTAAAGAGAATTTAATTGTAGAATTGACCGAAATTGGGGATAATTGGATGGCTTTCACGTAGTTTTCTACTACATCGAGCTTTATTGCAGCTCTAAATTGTGTCAAAACTTTACTGCCTAATTTTTGAGGTCTAGTAAGAGACAGCAAATGCTTCTTCAGGCATTCTTTTATCTAAATAATTTGTATACGTCTTTTAACTCAACAACAGCAAAGCAATAAATTCCAGTCCAACACCAAAACTGTTTCGCTGGTTTTGCAAATTAAATCAAAATTCAGATGTTATTTCCCGTATGAATTTGACAGAAGCCATTCAAAATCGATTGTTGTGTCATGCTAGACCATCTATAGTTAAACGAAAAATGTAAGAAAATTCTCTAAAGTTGCATTAATATTTACCAGACATTTACTTAAGCAATTAGGCAGAACTCTTGTATTGTTTAGTAAAGAAATGATACAGATAAAGTCCGAAAAGTATTATTCGCGTACGATCTTTCTAAATAGATTCTTTTGCTTGAAAATCATTAACAAATTTAAAAAATAAAACACAAGCAAAGTCAAATTCCATATCATGAAAACGTGAACTCTCACCGATCAGTAACAGAAGACACTTTTTGAGCACACAATGTAACTTGAATGATTTTCATACAACTACTGAATATTAAATCGTAATAGAAAATAAGACTAAAGGAGAGATCCTTAGAACTTAACTGCTTTGTTTCATTTAACACAATAAGGCAGTTGTTGCATTTTGTAAAAAAATTAGTTTAATTATACTATAGTGCGGCCGTATTTCTTGTGAACAATGCTTTCTGCTATGTTTGTTCAAGTATGTTAAAGTGTTGTATGTAGTAACTGTATTGTTGTACTTACTCAATAAACGAATAGCCAACCAAACGACCAGCATGCGAAAAGAAAGCAATAATAATCAAATTAACATGACCAAAGATTCTGGTAATTTTCTCAGCTCCATACAAGAATGGTATACTGCTTACGGTGCCCACAGTAATTGTAATTCCTGTAAGATAAAAACCAAATACAAACAAAAAATTGTTATTAAAATCAAAATGAAATAAGAAAAAATCAAATATAACATTGATTAAAAATGGCATGCTACATAACGGTTGTTTATGCAAGCATATAAGCATATATGCGAACACAGTGGGACAATTGATGAAAAAACCTTAATATAGAAAACATAATTCAATAAAAACCTTGAAATATCTTGTAAAAAAAATTCTGCGTAGTTTTTTCAACATAACGAGCGTATGATTAATATTAATTTTTAATTTTAATTGGGAAAATCACGCCTAGCTTTGCAAATTAGAAACAGATTCTTTTAAAACTTAACAGCTTATAATAGTTAAGAATTTAGTTAATATATATGTATTTAATCATTTACTATAACTAACTATGTCTATAAAAAATATAATTTCTTTAAAGAATTTGAATTATTTTTTTAATTCAACTACTATAAATTTAAACAAATCTTAACAAAAAGTTGGTTTCTTTATTATTAGGTTATTACTTAAAGTCTTAGTTAACAAATGGCATTAACCCTTACAAAATCTAAGCTCATTTGTTATAGTTATACCAAAAAAACATTTTGGTTGTACTAGACGTATGATTAATAATAATTTAGGGATTAGTTAAGAAAATCCTTTATAACTTTGGCAGTTATTCACAGATATAAACATTTTAAAGAGCATATACAAGTTATTATTAACAGTTTAATAATTTTATGTCTATATAAAATAATTTATAAATTCAAGTTCACAAAATAATTTTAAAAAATCTATAAAAAATAAAAATTTCCAAAAAAAATAAAAAATTTTCCTTTCCTAAAAACAAGAACAATCTAAAATATATTATATTATCTTTTAGATTGTTCTTAAGTTGTAAATTTAATCAAAATTCTAAGCAAACTGGTTAAAATTAATTTCTTTGGAAATGTGTTCCTTTAATAAATTACTATTTTCTCATACTTTGTTTACCTTCTAATCCATCACTTACCCCACTGTAGTGCACTGCTTCTCCTTATCTCCCTCAAATCGTATACAGTAATTTGTATTAATTTATTCTTATTTTAAGGTTGGGGAAATATACATACATACATACATACATTCACAGAACACACAAACAACATATTTGTTTGTCTTACTTACCTAATAAATAATTTGGTGCTCCCAATTCTTTCAAGTACAAAAACAAGAAACTCTCAATGAAACCCCAAAAGTTGCCCAATATGAACAAGAAGAATATAAATGTAATTACATGCGGCATTTTCAATAAATTCCACAAATCTCTGAAGACATTATCGGCCGGCAGCTTTTCACCCAGCGGCATCATCAGCACCGACACAGTCGAAATAAGTAACAAAATATCATATGTATAGAAGGCAGCCGAATAATCGGTGTAGCCCAGGCCGCGTGAAAAGTAATCAATCATAATGCCCGTAATGGGTGAGAAGATGGCCATGCCAATGCTGGAAAAAAGACGTTCACGTCCAAAATCACCACCATACTTTTCAATCATTGTCAGGGCAATGGGATCCATAATTGTGACACCAGCCGATAACATGGTAGTGGCCAGGAATCTGTATTTTGCAAATAGGAAACAAGAAAAAAAACAAAACAAACAAAAAATTAACAAAATAAATAAATCATTAAAGACTTAACAATCATAAACTAAAACACAGTAATAATGATTAATAAACAAAATTTTGTTTTGGAAAATGATGTCATATTATGTGGAAGTATGTATATATGTATATGTGTGAGAATATAATGAGAGCTAATGAAACAAACAAATAATCTTCACCAGCAGCTTAATAATTATCTTCATCATCATCATCATCACTTGTATTGTAGGAGTATTATATTCTTTCAAGTTCAAATGTCTAGTGTTTATGTCATCGCATCACCATCATTAAACAGCAACAATATCCACGTTTTCGTCTTCATTTCGTTCAATGACAGAGTAACACTTGTCATACTCATACATACTGTCCTTCTCCCACTCCTATTAGTGTATCATCACCATTTTCATCATCTTCAACAATTGCTCTTCTAATGTCAAATGTTTGTACATATTTGTGTTGCTTCAAGTTCAAATGCCAACTTCATGCGTTTACTATCAAGTGCTTTTCATTTAATATTTCTTTTTTTTTCAGTCGTTCTCTCCCATGTATGTATTTATTTGGGTGACACTCAAATTATAATTATTTAATTATCAGACATGACAACAAGAAAGAAATTTATATGAAAAAAAATATGTATGAAATTTTATTAGAAAACAAAAGTTAACTAATTAATCCAATGGATCTCAAAGTATCAAAAATGTTCTTTACAAATTCATTAATAATATATTTTTTGGTTGTTTTATGGTTAAGTTATGGAGAATGCCAAAGAGCTTGTAATCAGAGTTAGTCTTTGGTGATACCATTTAGTTATTAGGGGGGATTTACAAGCTTTTAAGCTGAATTATAATTTTCCACCTTTTCATTTAAGAGGCATGTGAACTTTGTTTTAGTAATTAATGTCATTGCTAAAATTTAGGGAATAAAGAAAGGCCTAACAAAAAGTGGCCCGCTTGAGCTAATAAGAATTTAACTCTTTTGCATTAAAATTGAAGGTCCTAAATCATTTCAGCTTTTAAATGACTTGAAAGATTTGAAACCATTTGTAACAGTTAGTAACATACAAGAAGAAAAACTTATTTGAAATAACTGAGCAAGAAACTATATAAATGAAAACTGCTAATAAGTTAATAAAGTCTAATGCAAGTATAAAGCTATTAGATATTGAATTGGTTTTCATTCTGGATTTTTAGCAACTCCGATTTTTATTGAAATTCAGGCTATACATTCTAATTTTATGTGCGTACTTTATGATGTCTCATTCAAACTCATATCATGTATTTCTTATATAATCTATTTATTACCGTATCTTCATTAAAAATTAACTAACAATAAGTATAAGGTGTTTTTTTTAGATATATAGGACTTTAAGTTGGCAACACTTTTTTAATTGGCGGCCATTTTGTTCGCTTTTTTAGTTTTAGGAACGAGTTATAAAGTAGAAGTTTAAAATCTGAACTAAACCTACACGCAGAGAAAGAATATAGTTGTGCATGTTTACCACAACTATTTCAATATTTTAAACAGTTTTTTAAATATTATTTTTTTTAAATATTATGGTCACTGTAATCATCTATATGATTTCTGCAACCATAATATGGTTAAGTTGCCATTCACATGCTTATATCAATCATATATATGATTATAGCAATTATGTAGTGTTTATAATGATCAGTTTTATGATGAAAGAATAGACCATATTATGTTGTTCGCTATCATAATCAAAAGCAACAAATTATGATGAATGGTGATTCATCATAAACATGATTGCAACATATATATTCATAGTTACTAAAATCATATATAGTATATGATATATATATGATATATGATTGTAGTAATCATCTGCATCGTAAATTAACAATATTATGGTTACCGCAATAATATAAATAATTACAGTAACCATAACATTGTTGAAAAACATGTCAAAATGTTGTGTAGTGCCACCCTGTACTTTAGTGAGCGTTGAACATAACTGAACAAATGATCACTAAACAGACCTTAGCTACTAAGATTATTATAATACAAAAAGATAATAAAAAGTCAGTTGATGAGTTGGCATTGAACTGTGAACAAGTGAGTAGTTTAATTCATTAAACATCATTTTCGACTTCTTTTTACAGTTGACATTGTTGTGGTAAACATGTGCAACTATATTTTTTCTCTGTGTGTAGAGTTTCTTTCAATGATCCCATTATTTTGGGTTAATTTCAATTTTGCATCCATATGAGCTTTCCAGTTAAGGCGACGATCAAAGTGTATACCGAGGTATTTAACTTTGGATTGTTGTATTATTGATATAAATAGGAGAGCCTGATTCTCTACGCAATGTAAAGGTTATGTGTGTGTGTGTGCATTTCTGCTCCTTAACTTTTGTCTTCCACTGCTTTAACCATTTTTCTAACATAAAGATTTTGTAGGTAGAGAGATGCTTCTTGAGGCTTATCATGAATGTTTAGAATAGCTGTATCATTAGCAAATGTTGATGTGTGATTACGATTGTTTGTTGGCCTATAGCATATATATATATATATATATATATATGTATACTAGCTGACCCGGCAAACGTTGCTTTGCCTTCAAATTTTATTTTTATTGGAAAGGTATCATGCCAATCGGTCTATTATAATAAGAAAGGTCACCAGTGCCAATTTTGAAAAGGGCCAGTGTAGTTGAATAACATAGATACCTACTGAAGCGCCATCTGCCGGGCTGGTTTGTGAATGTAAACCATCCAAGGTGGCACCCAAATGCATGCCAAAAAATTTATTCAGTGACATACACACGTACAGTAGAATTATATACATAAAGAAGATTTGTAGGGGAGGTACCACGCGTTTTTATCAAATCCCGTCCATATTTGCAGCAGCACTTAAAAAATGCACACCAAACCGACGTACTAAATTTTGTTCAAATGCCGTTATCAGGAGCAGAAATAATAGATTTTTAGTTTGTGGTTTGTATGGGAGGTACCACGCCCCTTTGTGCAATCCCGGCCATATTTGCAGCAGCACTTAAAAAATGCACACAAAACCGACGTACCAAATTTTGTTCAAATGCCGTTATCAGAAGCAGAAATAACAGATTTTTAAATTGTGGTTTCTATGGGAGGTACCACGTCCCTTTGTCCAATTGGACCGAATTGTAAATCCTAACCACACGGGGCGCCACCCAAACGCATACAAAAAAATCTATGCAAATCGGTCCAGCCGTTTAGGAGGAGTTCAGTCACAGCACGCGTACAGTAGAATTATATATATAAAGATATACAAAGTATAATAAGGCTCCCAGGATACTTCCTTTGCTGTTTCAGTAGGTTATGCGGAACTAGAAAGGGTTTCTCGTTTAAGCTTAAATGTTCAACTAGTTAAGTAGCTTTTCAATAGCTTATGTATGTTTGCGGGCAAATCTTGTTTCAATTTGTATATTAAACTATCATTTCGCACTTTATCGAAAGTTGAGAAATGTTGATGAAAATAGCAGAACAACATTTTTTTCAAATGTTTTTTTACGTTATTTACCAGTCTATGGGTTCGTTCGATAGTACTGTATTTTATTTTCCCAAAATCATAAAATGTCCTTTTTTACACAAAAGAGACAACGGAGTTTTAATTATTGTGTGGAAATTACAAAATGGTAACTATTCCAGTGGGTGCTATAGTAGTTTTACTTGTTATGTTTACAACAAAACTTAGCAGGAAAGTATGAAAATGTTTTATGAAGAAAGAATAATTCACGTAGGAACAGTGGTTTAGAAAAATCGTACTTTTTAATAAAATTATACAATATTTTTCCATTAAACAGTTTTACGTTTAAATTTACATATGTTTTACAGAGAACATCAAACGGTTCTCTAATAAATCAATAGAGTTGGTTACCTCACTGTTATTAAATACGTATCTTTGTTTTCTTTTCAATGCAGGCGAAAAGCTTTGAGGCATCTGCTATACATGAGAGTTGTGTACAAAACTAGAATAAACATTTAAACAAACAAACTTTCTTATATATTTTTGTCCCTTATAAAATTCATGTTAAGAATTTTGTGAGCCTTTGATTTCTTTATATTTATTTATTTTTATTTATTAAATTCAGAGATAATAAGCCTAAAGACCTACTTAATCTAGAAATCTTATGGCGAAGGAAAACTTTCAAAATATACATCTAATGATAATAAAAATATTCATTTAAAAAATACATTATGTTCTAAAAAACCCCCTACTTCTACACAAACATTAACGTTAAAGTTTTGTATTACGTTACATATCCTAGTACTTTTTTATTAAACAGCACATTTTTCTTTTTATAAATATTTCTTAGAAATACGTACATGCAGACAGATGATTCATGTGCATTATGACCAAAAGCTCTAAATACAGATTATGGTTTCGTCTGTTGCAAGCGATCCCATTCAAAAAATTCCAATCAAAGTTTGTTACATTACCCCAACTGACTCGAAATATAATATACAAATGTTTCTCACGTTTATAAAATAATAAATACAAAGACAAGACACGACAAAGACAAAAAGAAATGTAGAAGCTAAATATTAATCTATTAATTATTTAATAAAATCAAAACAACACTACTAGTTGTATGAAGAAAGCCTAACAATAGATAAATAAATCTAGAGATATCATTTCGCCAGCCGCAACGAGAAATGTTAATAAGATTTTTTAATAATTGTATGAGTTATTATAGTAAAATTTAAAGTTCTTATTAGAGAAAATTTTTTATTAATACGGCTTGAGTTCATGCTTAGTTAATAATTCAAAGAATACCATTGTAAAGTTATATTTTTATACAATTGCCACATTGGAATGCATTTTCTACCCTGGAAAAGGCGTCATTAGCAATGTTTGTAGTCCAAGATCTAATATAAAATTCTTTGTAAAGCAATGTAGGCAATATTTAAGTTCATTAACGTTCAAAATAAATGACAAAGTACTACCTCAAATTATATTCTCTGGCGTCTCAATTCATATACATTACTAAAACTATGGTTTAGGTACCAGTTATCATGTACTTCCTTGTTAGAATTACAAATTTTAATTGCAAATCCGCACTCCACCTGTATATTTCGACAGACTTACAATACAGTTTTCAAAATTATTACATTTTTATTATTAAGAAGAAATTTAAACTTCAACGAAACTATGGTCATAATCTGAATAAAATTGCATAGAAGATGAAGAGAATGATTGAAACATGCTTAAAATAAATTTCGTTTTACCAGACGTATAATTAATATTAATTTTTAAGGTTCAACGAAAATTGCATCTAACTTGGACAACTAGAAACAGATGCTTAATAAACTGAGACTATCAGCCATGTCACAGAACTCAATTCCGATCAAAAGTAGTTTGGATACTGTAACTTGAGTCTTTAGAAAGCGAAAAACGAATTTTTTTTTCGGCATGAAACCACTTTAGATTTCTAAAGTGGTATTGTTATGGAAAAAAAACTCATACTATTAATTTATAATGACAATTAAATAATTAGTTTTATTATTTCATTGTTAATATTTAAATAAAATGTTAAAAATTTCAAAGTTGGTGTCAGCAACAAGAAAACTTTTGTCGTTTTCAGATGCATTCCCGATCGAGTTACATGACATGCCTATATATAAATGTGAAGACTTCAGTAAATATATATTTTTTATTATAAAATAACTACATCATTGAAGCCAATAATTTCATTATGGAATTTGAATTGAATGTGGAAATACATATGTATATTTTTCATATTTATGACCAAACGAAAAATTTGGGTTATACTAGGCGTATGATTAATATTAATTTCGCGGTTAAGTAAGAAAATCGGCTATAACTTTTGTAATTGTACATGGATTTAAACATTTTGAACTGCATATTAAAGCCAACATCATCGCTTTTTCAACTATTAAATACAAAAAACCTAATTTCTCACTAATAACCATTTTTCTTCATCCAATAATTGGTATCGCCGCAATTAGCTAAATAGTTTGATTACTAAAAATACTCCCTCGATTTCAAATAAGAAAATCATGTATCTACAAATAATATATATTATCTAACAACTTATTTGCTAACAAAAAATTATGTTCATAATCACAATGTGAAATTTGTCTCATAAACATAACCATGAAATTGAAATTAAACATAACTGCTACAAACTTAAAGTTATTAAATTATGTTGAAACATATTCACTAAATACAAAAATCACAACAATTTTCTAAAACGTTTGTTTTTTCAAACATTTGTTTAAACTCAAACCAAATAATCCCAAAAAATACACAAAAAAAAATACAAGAAGACTCTTGAACATGAATGAAACACCTCTAAATACAAAAACTACTACAAATATACATATTTATACATACATAACACAATCAATAGTCCACTAAAATCCACAGTATCCAGTCCAGATTGGAAAGAACAACCACAATAGAGAAAAATAAAACGTAGCTAGAATGTATTAAAGTCACATCAAATGTCACAATATACAATGTATGTTCAAATTACACAGATACTAATGCTCACAGAAAGCTCTAACACATAATACACAGTAAATATGTCACAAAATACACAAACAGCAAACATCTAACGTTGGGTTAGGTCTTTTATTATACTCAAATAACAGCTGCATGAAATTTAAATCCAACATACTTCTCTTACATCCTTTCCTTTATTTTCCAACAAACACAAAACTAATGGACACAATGTCCATTTATTATGCAAGTCAGCATCACAATCACAAATAAGTACACAGTGACCCAGCATGAAAAGTCAATAAATGTCAGTCGAATAGAAAACAAACAACTGAACAACCAACCATCCTCAACTTACCTCAACATAAAGTAAATCCAAAATATTGTATCATCAGTTTCCTTATAATCAGGTGGACAAATTTCTGGCGCATTTAATGTGAATGTACAACGTTGCACCATACAGGTCACCGTTTCATTCGATACACGTGACATGTTATGGCGTCTGGCAATGCCACCGCAACGTAAATCCAACTCCTCTAAGTCGGTGACATTGATTTGCATTTGCCAGAGACGTTTCTCACCGAAACGTTGCTTAAAATCTGTTACTGTTTCATTGTCATCCTGTTCGATTTCCATGCCCAACTGTTCGATGGGGTCGGCCAAGTCTGGATGCATTTGCAGCATAAAGAATGTGGAATCACTGGCATTGGAATGCACCCAACTGTAGGGGGTGAATATGCTAATATTTTCCATATCAGTTGATACTATGTGAGGGGGAGAGAGAGAGGAGGAAAAGAAAGAGATTAATATTGGATATTGAAAATGTCAATGTTTGTCAAAAATATAAGAAAGTTATAAGCAGACATTAGATGAGCTCACGGTTTTTTATTTGGTACCAGGGTCATGTGACACTAATAATATTGGTTTGCAGTACAGTCATGCTTCTTAAAACTGTCTATTAGTAAGTATTTAGGGTCAATGACTTCCTTCTAGTGTAGGCATATATTAGAATACTTAGCTCGCACTTAGCTAATTTCAATAACTACTGTTGGGTGCAAATGCTAGGTAGGGTCTCTAGATTTGTTAAAGTCACCACAGCTGCTGGGTATTGAGATAAGTTAATTATTTCACCTATTCCTCAAAGCAATGTGTCTACCGAGTAGAGTTTTAACGACATCTATTAAATACTATAATAAATAACTTTTCGATAAGTTCATTCATTTAATTTCATATTATTACCAGCACATTATTATTTTAGTCAAATATTTCTTATAGAATTCAAACAAAACTTCTTTGCAATAAATATCGTTATTCTAGTCGTATGATTAATATTAATTATGGGGTTATGTTGCAAAATCGTGCCTCACTTTTAGTTGGCGCGAAAGAAATGTTCTAAAAATTTTATAACTTAAAGTCCTAGCTTTCATATGACATTAACTGTTTAAATCTGTGCATATTTGTCAAAATTATAACCAAAATAAATATTTTTGTTATACTAGTCGTATGATTAATATTAATTAAGAGCTTAGGTTTTAAAATCTCGTTTAACTTTGGCATTTATTAAGAGAATAACTGAAAAACTATATTTTTCGAAATATTTTTAAGTTATGTTTGTTATGTTCTTTTGTATTTTTTTAATAAAAGTGAAAATTTTAAAAATATGAAATATGTAATAATGTAAATTATCTTCTATTTTATTTCTGTTTTTTTAAGCAAGAAATATTTTTATCATAATTACTTTCTACATTAAAACACAGTTTATTCTATTTTTAGTTTACACTTACAAACAAAGGAAAACTCAATGCTTGCTTTGTTATTTAAAAATTCAAATATTCTATTTTCATTTCTTACCCCAAGTTTGATGATACGTTCATTTATTTTGAATTATGGATCTCAAAAATCTAAACATTGGTAGAGACACGTAAGACACCCTAACGAATAATAATCAATTTTGATTCTTTTGATGATTAAATAAGTTAGCTGTACAGCAAACCCCTAATCTGCCATAGCTCTCATATAAGGTGCATTTCTGAAAAAAAAGCTGTAACTCCAATAAATAACTCAAAGATTTTGACATTACGATAAAATATTACACTTTATCTGTGAACATTTGTACATGTTTTGAATCAACGGAAATCTGTAATAACTTTTACACTATTAATAAAATTTTGGATTTCTTCAATGTAAATTATTGTCCACATTAATTATAACGAGCTTTAAATAACAAAGAAATTTTCCTGAGGAATTACTTAATTTTAAGCAAGTAATTGAACAATTTTGTAGAGAAACGTTGCGTATGATTAATATTTAATATATATGAATATAAATATAACTCACTTGCCTAGTATTTACATATGCACATACATTTAGCTTCATTTGTTGATTTATTATTTCTTAGGACTCTACTGGTTAGTAGCATTTACCAAGATCATCTATAATTATACAAAAAACTACCGCAAATTTAAAACCTTCCGACTTATTAATTAATTTAATCTCAAATTCTTTAACACACAAATATTCCGCCTACAAACAATCGTAGTTGTAATAAAATAACAATAAAAAACCACTATAATGCATCTCTAGTCAGTTGCCCTTAATAAAACAAACAGCAACGGCAACCAAGCCCGGTGAAGCAAAAACTACTCAAAATCATGTTGAAACAATCAAAATGTTGATGTTTCATTAATTTCACAATCTACATTTATAAGACATACATACATATACACATACACACAGTCTCAATGACATTTTGGCATTATGACAAAAACAGCACATACACAGAGACAGACTAACAGGCACTCGTCGTCTATGCAGTTGTGTAAATAAAGAGAGGGAGCCCATCATCTAGCCACACAATTGAGAGTAATAAAATCATAATCAAATAGAAATTCATTCAAACACACTTACAGCTACTTGTGTACATATGTATTCATGTTTGTAGGATGTTAGATGGTAGTTGTTAAAATTGTAGTAGCATTAGTATAATCCTACAAATATAGATACGAATGCTATTTCTGTGTAAGGGTTGTCAGATTAAAATTTTCGCAGATTTGTTTTAAATTAAGAAATGTAATGTACACAGAAATAAAATTATTGGTTTTAAAGATTTTAAAAAATTTATAAGATAAATGATCAAGAAATTGCCTTGGTTATATATAAAAGTACTTCATTATTATTGCTTAAAACAAAAAACAAAGAATTCATTAAACAGTCATCAATGGTTAAAAAATCCTAACAACAATTAAAAAATTATTTTTGCTGGTTTGTAAAAGATGTTTATGTACTTTTAACTTAATAAAAACCAAATTTATTAAGTTCCACCAAATTTAGTCTGAACTCTTTCTAATTTTCAGTATGAGTGTTTTTTGAAAATTAAATAATAGTCATACGTACAATGAGACTGATTGCAGAATAAATGAAATAGTACAAAAGGCAACATATACAGGGTTATCATGGAAACCGATGTTGTCAGAATATGGTTTTAAAAATGAAAAGTTAAGTGTTTTGGAAACTTCCATCTGTCTTTAACACACGTTAAATTTCTTTTTGAATTTTTACAATGGAAATTTTAAAAATTCGTGGTGTTACTAAATATTTAAATGGAAAAGGTTTATCGGAACAAGAAATTCATACTGATATAGTGAATGTGTTAGGTGAAAGTGTTCCTTCATATGTAACAGTAACAAATTGAATTGCTGCATTTAAACGTGGTCGTACAAGCATTAAGGATGAATTTGTGGACGTCCAAAAACAGCAACAACAACAGAAATTGTAGCCAATGTGCCTGATATGATATTAAATGATCGACAAACAAAACTGCATGAAAAAGGTAATATCATGGGCATCTCAAATGATCAAGTCCATTTAATTTAATTTTGCATGAAGAACTACAGATGAAAAAGCTTTCTGCAAGATGTTAACTGTCGATTAAAAACGCATAAGAATGAAAATTTCTCTTGTTTGGATCGATTTAAGAAAACTAAAATGGATTTTAAGCGCCGTTCCATAACTGCGGATAAGACATGGATCCACCACTATACTCCAGAGACAAAAGTACATTCTAAGCAATTTACTGAAGCTGTAAGAAGTGCTCCCAAGAAGGCAAAAACCATTCGGCTGGTAAAGTTATGGCAACGGTTTTTTTGAACTTCAAATATATTTTATTGATTGACTATCTGCAAAAGGCTAAACCATAAAGTCAGAGTACTATTGCGACATTTTGGATCAATTAAGTGTAAAAATTCGACAAAAACGTACTGTCTTACAACACAAAAAAATAATTGTTCATCAAGACAACACACCAGCGCACAAGAGTGTTTTAACAATGACTAAAATCAACGAATTAAATTACGAATTGGTTCCACTTTATTCTCCTGATTTAGCTCCCAGTGACTTTTACCTGTTCCCAAATCTAAAAAAATTCCTAGCTGGCAAGGCAAATAAAAATGCAATTACATTTGTAAACCGCTACTTTGAAGCCCTTAAGGAAAACTATTTTATTCAAAAGATAGAATTGCTAGATAAGCGTCGGACTAAGTGTATTGAAGTTTGAGGAGATTATATTGAAAAATAAAAATGTTTGTGAAAAACTAACTATTGTTTTTCTGTGCTAGGCTAAGAAGTTTCCGAACCATTGTCGTATTTTCGTGCATTGGGATATTTTTTAGAAAAAAGGTAAGTAAATTAATTTATAAAAATAAATATTTTTGCATTTCTGCAAATCTTTAATTTCTAGGGAAAGCATAAAACTGTTACATAACATAATCATGGAGTTTATGTAAACACTTCCTGATTGGTAAAAGATTTTTGAAACTTGTAACTTGTAAAAATAAGTTTGAAAAAATTTAAATCGTTTTTTGCCAAAAGAGATTAATAATATAACAAAGTTATTAAGTTTTATACTTTCATTAAATAATTAAATTAGATAAAAAAAAAGCTATTAAAAAATGGGGCAAATTTTTTTCACGAATTTAAGAATTTTTCAATCTATTTTTAATTAACATTTTTAAGCTTTAGAATTTATTTTTATCTAAAAGAAACAAAACTCGAATTTCGGCTTTCATATGGCATCAATAATTTTAAAATCTCTCCAAAATGTCCATAGTTATATGAAAAAGAAACATTTATGACATACTAGACGTATAATTAATATTAATTTAGAGCTTAGGTAAGAAACTTCACTATAATTTCGACAATTATGTATAGATTTTAAAAATTTAGATAGGATATGAAAGCTAAGAATTTTGTTTAGCTAAAAAAAGTAGAATCGGTTTTCACCTTTAAAACAAAATTCAGCAAATTTTACAATTTAGCACAAATTTTGTGTTAAAAACAAAAAATTTAATTTTTTCGCCATCAACTTTATGCATTATTTTATATATATTTTATAGAATTTATATTTCCAACAGCAATTCAAACAGTTAATGTTAAAAATATAAAATTTATTGGTTTTTTTACTTGTTTGCAAAGTATTTTAATCAAATTTGTTTATCCCTTTTAATATATTTTCCTAACATTTTTAATACAATTGTGAGTAGAATTGCCTTCTCCCTGGCAACTCTCATGAAGACAGTTCTGTCAGGGACCAAGGATGAAAAAGTTGGTACAATTGTACTTTTATAGTACTATTTGAGAGTCAAAAGTAAAATAGCACCCCAATGGATAATTTAGCACAATTTAAAATTTTTCGCCATATTATTGATATTTCAAGAATTGCTAAAGAAATATTAAAAATGTATGCACAAATGGATTCTTAGGTACGCTTTTAGTTAATATTTAATAAAAAATATTTTAAAAAAATTAGAAAAGAATTTAGTACATTTGGGCTGAAAAAAGTACATTTTTGTAAAAGCTTATTTTGCATCTCTAATAGAGACAGTTCAAAAAATCTCAGCCAACACCACATTCAACTATTATATTGATAAGTTTAATAATAAGTTTGTACTATTTGACATCTGGTATAAAAATAAAATGAAGTGGCAATGAAAACTGCAAATAACCTCTAGCAATAACATTACCATTCCTACACCCATCATATAAACACTCCCTATATACAAAATAACAAGCTAGCAAAAAAAAACAAGTACTTACGATTCCAATCTTGCTGTTCTAACATAGACATTGAGGATAAAGATGTCACTACTGGCGGGAACATTGTCGCTGACATATTAAGTACATCTTGGAATATACTTCTAGCTGTTGGTGTTTGTGCGTGTATTGCGCCACCGGCTATGCCCCATGGCTGTATTGTACTCGATGATGTTGATGGCGGTGCTGCTGCTGGTGATGTTGCTAGAAATGATACAGAAGTTGCTGGTGTGTGTTTTTGTGTTGTTTTTGTTGTTGTTTTATCGGTTGCCGCATAATACTCTGACGATGGACTAAATAAGGTTGAGGCCGTTGTTGTCGTTGCCGATTCTTGCAACAAACAGTAATCAACACATTGATTTACAGCCAATTCAAGTTCAGGTTCTTCGGGGCATTCACGACTAGGACAGGGTGACCACCATACCTAGTATGAAAAAAGAGAAAAAGTTACTGGCTTTATAATAATCATTAAAATAATATATGTGTCAGTCATACTTAAACAACTACGAAGGGTATAAATACATATAAAGAGTTAGTGCGACAAAAGTTGCTGACAACTTTTACTTTTGTTGTTTTTGCTCATGGGGAAAGGGGAGAAATGAACACGAAAAGTTTTGTAGATTATACAAAGAGAATTGTGATTACTCTACAGTTTATAAAAACAAATAATATTATAAGTAATTTAAAAAATATTTTTAAATAGTTTTTAAAGAAATTTAACATTTTCCAACAAAATAATATTTAGACAATACTATTATTATACAATATAATTTTTTATAATAGTATCCTATACTCCAATGTATTATCTTTCATATGACATCAAAAAGTTTTAAATCCCTTTATAATTGACAAAGTTATAAAAAAAATTCTATATTTGTTATACTAGACGTATGATTAATATTAATTGAGAGGTATGTTGGCAAAATGCTCTATAACTTAGGCAGTTCTTAACAGATTTCAGAAATTTAAACAGTATATAAAAGCCAAGATTCTAGCGATATAACAAATGTTTAAATCACACATCATCTTTTAGAAAAAAACTGGAAAAATTTCAATTAGAAAACTATTTTTTAAAATTGAAAAAAAAATTAAATCAGTTTAGTTACTGCTATTACCTCTTTCTTGCTTGTAGCTCAAATTAAGACATTACAAGTGTAATGTTATTAGTCACACTCCCTTAGTACAAGCAGGCAAACATAAAATATTTATTTTACTGGACTTTTTTTTTTGTTTCGCAGCTGTAGTTGGTAATAAAATAATAATAAAAAAGAAAAAACTTAAGGTAACTATTAGTTTTTGTATTTAATAGCAAGCAACTTAATACGAATTATATTTACCAATAAAACTTTTTAATAGCTGTCAAGTACGCTTTGCTGTCAGTTGGCAAGTTAATGATATAAATTGGATACAATGTGGGTACAAACAATATTGATAAAGAAATTTATGGTGTTTTGTAGAGGCAAGCAATAAGCTGCAACAATGATAAATATGATTTTCAAAGGCAAAGAAAAAACTATAAATTAATGAATTAGTCACACAAAAAAAAACGCAATGCAAGATAGCAAGCTGATATTTAGAAAAAGCATAAGTCGTTGATTTACACTTCTTGATTCTGACTACATCATCATAATTTCGTCTGAGGTACAAATAATATTTTTATAAATACATATATTACTAATCTTAACCTGTGGTTCTTTAACAACATTCAACATTGTTTAAACCATGAACCAAAATTTATAATAAACGTTTGTACGCTTAAGAAACCAACTGATATTCTGTGGTTATTAACGAAAGATAATTTAATATACTTGTAACCAAATTAAAGACACTAATGTGTGTATAAGTTTAATTTATTAACAAAAACATTTTAACCAAGATAAAACAAATTAAAAGCAATTAAATATAACTTGGCTAAACTAAATAAAAAATAGACAGTAAAATCTCCCAGAACTGGAAATAAACTAAAACATTTAAAACAAATTTCCTTTATTGTCTATTATAGCATAATACCACTGTAGCTGCTCAAACTATCTCGCATACAACAAATATTTATTTAAGATCTTTACATTATTACAGTAAACATTTATATAACCATGTTATTTCCACTTCAATGTAATAAATTAATTTTAAACAACAGCCATTACATTAAACTCTGCACTAACTATACTCTTATTTAAAGAAGAAAATGCGCAGGAAAAATCCAAAAAAAGATACTGATACTGATACTGATACTGATACTGAAAAAATCCAAAGAACATGAAAACATTAAAAACTTAAATTACTACTTAAATGCTGTTAAAATGAAGAACTGTAGAAATGTAAAAAAAGAGAAGTAACAAAAGAAAAGTACGTTTTTTTTTAATGGCCACAACGAAAATCAAAGGCCAGCACAAACTGTAGTTGAAAAGAATATTGAAAAAGCAAACCCATGATTAGCCAAAAACTAAAAAGAATGCAAGCAAATTACACAGAACAATAGTTGTACTTTACTTTCGCATTCAAAAGAAGAATGTTTTAAAGAAGTCTTGCAATAATATAAAAATAAACTATTTTAGAGTAAAATGCATATAAACTATTAATGTTCAAGTGTAGGTCCTTAGAAAGGACTTTGCATGCATATTTAAATAGAATAAAATATAATACCTACTGTCATCAATGTACGAGTCTTGTTGCGAAAGCCACTTTCCTTTAAACAGTGGTTCCACATGGGAAAATTCTGACATTCAAATATATATATAACAAGGTTTCAGTAACTTGTCAACGGAAGATAATAGATGGTTTTATTATAGTCTTTAGATACGGCCACATCACAATGGACCGTATTGGTCTCTGGGTGATGGTGTGGGGACAACCTCACACCGGCCTTCTAACCTAACCTAGGTAAGGCCACACTTGGCAAATGTTTGCTGAAAAAGATGTAACCACTAAATAAAATATATTTGAATTCGTTTATTTATTTAAAAAAAAAACTTCCTTTATTTAGCACAAGAAACAACAAATATTTAGTTACATTGCATTTGATGATATTTGATCTTGCACAACTCTTGTAAGAGTAAACAACGTCATACAAATTTGCGCTTAAACAAGTGGTTACGCTTTTCAGAGTAAATATTTGCAAGTGTAACCGTACCTTTACAAAAAAATTTCAATTTAAGCGCAGAGTAAGCCTCAGTTATTTATGTATTTTTTATTTTTTTGAAAAATACCTATTGCATAAAATTAAATTAACTTTTGTAGCACTTTTTTCACTTTCAACCTTAGCACTGTCTTAAAAATACGAACCATTTTGAAATGACAGTTTAATATTGTTTATATGGCAAAATTAAGGTACATATTTTGAAAGAAACCACTTGACTTGACTCAACTTACGAGAATAGATATCAAGACAAATATATTTTTGTCAATATTGAATTATTCGATCAGACGACCTTACGTTATTATAAGTTCTATTAAATATGGCAACAAGTTCTTTGCTCAAGTACTTCTACTTCAGATTAGGTTAGGTTAGGTTAACTTGGTTTAGGCTTCATGACCAGTCACTCTTTAAAACAGTCCACTTGAGTTCAATCCCAATCTAATTCTAGTGTTATAGAGTATTTTCTCAATTTTTTCCCTAAAGAATTAACCAATGAAATAAGACATGAATCACAATATCTACTTTAACAGTTTCTTTTAAAGTTGCAGTTTTTCTATCCAATCGTCGTGTAACTAATCAGACCAGGTTCTTCAAAAGGTCTGCTGTCTTTTAACTCGTACTACACTGCGGCCTTTTATCGTCAGTAGATGAATGGCTGGTTCATATTACTAAGCGTCTAAACAATTACTTTGTTTTTTACTAAAAACTATTAACAATATGACATAAAAAATGCTTCGGCTCTCGGTGAATACGTATAGTGAATGTTTATGAAGGGTTTTCCAAAATTCAATTCGTAATGCTAAACGAAAAGATTTTATTGAATGGATTACTGAACTTTAATAAATTTTCGAAAATTTTTCACGCAAAATCATTTAAATATATTTTCTCGCATTTTAGGTTCACATAGTCAACATCCAATTCACAACGTGCCACTATTTAGCGCGAATTTTGGGTAGGAGGCATCATCGTACCATACTTTTACTTGCTCGAGTTCTGTCTAGATGATGTGCATGACAAGTAGTTTCAATACGACGGCATCACACATCATATAGAGCCCGTGGAGCATTAAATTTCTTCATGAGATACTATTTGTTTTCGGTCCTTGTGAAGTTTATGCCATCATGGTCATGGATAATGTTTACATATGCACCAGCAAAGCCTTGTAGACCATTTGACGTATATGCTATTTCGTACATAATATTATCCTTTGTACCTTACTATTGTTTTGTTTTGGCTCACCTAACAAAATCCTACGTTTAAAACTGTTTTTTAGATTTTTATTATCAGTCGGTCCCACTGCTGATTGTTAGCTTTGGTACCAGTCAAATAATCTACATACATATGTACATATATGTATAAGTATGTACTATTTAACTTGTTTTTATATAACTGTTATGTCATTAATAAAATATCGACTCCTTAGCCAATATACCACATAAACACACTTATTTATATATACCTATCGGGAAAAACATGCTGTAAAGAGGCCTACTAGGAGGCCTTCTTGGGCAGTCACAAGTACTTCCAGCCGCATTGTCAAATCGTTTCAATTTTACATGGCCTATCAAAGGCCTTGCCTACTCAGTACTGGTTAGAAGGCCTACTTCAGAAAGGCAATTAGTAGTTATATCAACTAAGGAGGCACAAGACGTAATTAAAGGTCTGCTAAATTATTAAGCTAAAAAAGGAATAAAAACAAAAGGAGGGTTTTAAAATAATTTAAAAAAATCACATGTATAAGAAGTACTGCTTCGCGCGTACTTTACACCACAAACTTTCATAAAAGACTAAATTTATAGACACTCTCTTTATTTATTTTTATTACTCCTAAAAAAATTGAATAAAATAATGCTTGTTGCAAAATCATTCGTGTTTGCTATTGAAATCAATAACAATTTTAAATGTATTCTAGAAGGCTTTTGACAGAAAACATAGTGGCATGACTATCAAGTCTTTTACCATGTGTAATCAGATATTCTATAAGGCCTCCAAATGGAAACACTTGCAATTTTCCCGCTGGGTAGTTATTCATGGTTTGCACACAGGCAATTACTTATTCATAGATAAAAACACAAGTACTTCTGTTGCACTCCTTTGTTTTATATATAGGGTTATTTATTAAGACCTTTTTTAAATGAATTAAAACTTCAAAACAAAACTAAAGTAATAAAGATGCTGATATACATATTTATTATTGACAATTGAACAATATTTAACTACAACTTTTAACGTCAAATAACCCCAAAGTAAAAAAAATCCAGATGTGTAATATTACACGTTCTAGGCGGCGAGTTGACAGATCTGAATGCTCACCAAAACAACTTCTCAATAAAGCCTTTGTTTATTTCTTGTTTATCAAACATTCTTTGACATGTTTGGTATTGAAAATGGACAAAATCGTTCCAGTAGGATCTGAGTTAGAGATCAAAGTTTTCGACTACCTCGATATTTTTTTCTGTTTTCTTCAAATATAATGCAGATAATATTATTATAGAAGAAAAAGTCCATTTGAAAATGGTAGGAATCGGTCCACGAATTCTCATTGCCCCCATACAAATGTCTTCGCGGAATATGGCTTTATAGTACATCAATGTCTCTATAAAAGCCGTATCTAAATAAAATTATGCAATAATAAGTCTTATGTAAAATGAAATCTCAAAACAATATGTTCTTTGCATCGGTCCATAATTTTGACAAAGCCCCATATAAAGACCACTTTCGAAAATCACTTAAATGAACATAAATCTTTTGTAAAAAATACTATCTAGTTGAAATTCGACAGGCGGAATCAAAATATACATTTAAATCGTCGTAGTAAATTTCATTGTGATCCGTCCATATTTGACCGTAGTCCCCATATAAACTCCAGTACCGAAAATCACTTAATGCGCATAAATCCCTTACAAAGCCCATTTTGAAGTTAAAATTCAATACAAATTGTCCATACATATATAAAAATCGTCTATCTCAATATGATGCTGATCGGTTCATATTTGAGCGTAGCTAACACATAAAGCCTATTTCCGAAAATCAATAAAATTCGCATAAATCTCTTATAAGAACCACCAATAAGTCGAAATTCTACACAAGTAATCCATATAACATTTAAATCGTCTTACTACATTTTCTAATAATCCACTTCCGGGAATCACTAAAATTTGCATAAATCTTTTATCAAAATGTCTATAAAGTTGAAATTTGATTAGCATAATCAGGATATACATCTATGTATTTATATACATAATGATAAACGTGCTATATTTGATTATGGCCTCCATATAAAGTCTACTTCCGGAAATCACTTAAATGCGCATAAATCTCTTATAAATCTCCATAATTCAGCAAAGCCGAATATAAACTCTTTAACGACTGACTTCAATTCATGCAACAGTTTCTCTTTGTAAAACTTCAAGGTCAAATCCTTAAGCAAAGTTCGACCCTATTGTGGTGAAATCATATTTTCATTTGATCGACCCTGTTGACTAAGCGTTGGTATTGCAACATTATGTAATGCACCAGTCGACTCAAATTTATCGACAAAAATTCTTAATAGCACTTTCAGAAAGACGATTATGTAAACCGAATATATGGCGAATTTTGAGAGAAGTAGCTTTTACAGATCCACCATTTTCATAGTGAATTTTGAATATTTTAATGCGATATTCGAACGAAATTTAATTCATTGTAACAATTGCCAAAGCATCTACTATTGATACGTTAACAAGTCAACAAGAATAGTGGAGTTATCCACTGCAGTGTCATTAGTTGATAAATCGCCAACAAAAAAGTCCACAAGAATAACTTTCATTCTTATATTCCCCGTCACAATATTAATATTTTTAAACACATAACGAAAAGGTCAAATCATTTCATATTCATGTTGATTTAAATTTAAAAACATGAAATGATACAATCATCTTTCTTGAAAATATTTGTGGAAAACTCAATAACTGCTCTTTGAGGAAATTGATGTTATTATTTGTTTATTTTTCTACCGGTCTATTAGTTATCTAATGGTAATCTAATGTAAAAATCTTCCATATTACTTATCATCTTAAAATTAAATATATTTTATTTTTATTATTTTTCTATATTTTTCTATTATCTTTCTTCTCAAAATGTTTATATTTGTGTAATATTTTTGTTATTGAACTTAAAACAATGTTTAAATGTTTATTGCACACATGACTACACACGAGTACATGAGTATAAATCCAAAATGGACACAAATAAATATAGCTCTAAAAACACACACATATAAAACATATATATTTTTTATTATGGTCATAGTTGTCGTTAAAGGACCATCCCTTTTGGTTATCATAAACCGATATTACAGCCAAAGTGTAGAAAAAAAACTATTCATATCTTACATTTTATCTGCATATACCGAGTACAGATTTATTTTTAGTTTAATAATATTTACTACAACACACACATTCAAAGTACATATACAAAGTAAGTAAGTATGTACTTGTATATGTTACTACGTATGTGAGTGTGTGTGTGTGTGGAATATTGTTTAGTCAATATTTCATAGATGTTAAGATAACAAAATCTGTCACTTTCATTGCTTTTCCTACTTATCTTAAGTGGTATTTCTATTCTTATTTTCTGCTGGTTTGTTTTATTCTTTATTTTTAGCATTACTCTCTTGCTAAAGTGCTAAAGTAAAATGTACGTAAATAAATTTACAAATAAGAGTAGAAAATAATGTTGGAAATAGTTAAGAGGCTGCTTGCGATTGACTGTAAAAATGTTTATAGTTTTGTTTTATTTCATTATTGTTTTGCAAATGGCAATTTCAAACTATATTTAAAATTATCAACGAAATATGATCTTAACTTTTAACGCTATAAAAAAAGCCTTCTCAAGGACTCCTACAAATGGATACCAGCCTAATGAATTTACATTGTAGTTAGGAATTTTTTTCAAAATTGGCTAGTACGTGTTATTATGTCATTGTTACACTTAGAGAAACGTGGTCATTTGTCCATATTCATTAGCATGAGAATTAACTGCATGCCCAAGGTTTATTTTATTCTTAACCGTGGTTAAAAAAGTTGAGACAATCGTAATTTACTGATACTATTTCACACTCGGAACTATGCTGTATTATGCAATTCAAAATTTTTAGTTTTTTATCTTTTTTTTTAGTCTAACACATACAAAACAATTGTTCAATTCACAAGTGCTGTTGTATGTTGTACATGTTGTATGTATGATACAACTATCTGATTGTGAACACAATTTAGCAAATTCGTATGCTTCAAAATGACAAAAGAAAAATATGTTAGAAACAAATATACGAAAATATTTTTCAAAATTAAAACATACCGCAGTGTTTTCAGCAATATCCATCAATGAAATTGTTTGCTTATTAATTTGATTTTCTTGTTTTAAATTTGTTAATCAGTTTATAATTCGAGTGTTACCGTTTGTTTATGTTTTTAAACTAAAATAAATAATTTTTATGTTTATATACACATTTTAACTTTTGACAACATTTTTACATTCATGCAACATTTAAAAAACATATGTGAAAATGTTGCAGGTGTTGTACAAAATATTTATATAGAAATTACCAACAATATTTGTACAACTATTCTAAATTCAGACGACGTACAATTTCTACGACACTACAACATCACTTGTAAATTGAACAAATATAATGCTAGTTGATAATGTAAATAGGGGGTTTTCAACAAGAACTTTGTTTTTTTCAAAACAAAATAAAGCAAATAATTTATATGAAAATTATTTAAATAGTTATTGCAATGACAAAAGAAAAATAATATCAAACACATGTCTAACACGGGACAGACATATCATCCTGTTGAAACAACATATGATATCGATATCATTAAAAATACGTCAAAATTTATTTTCTAACACCTCTCGATAGCAGTATCCATTAAAACAAAAACTGTGACACGTTTAGCATGCAAAAGCTTCCCAATAATTGCTTTTGGATTTTCAAAAGCTTAAATGCGCAATATTGCTTGCGAACCTATGGCAAGTTTTGAGCCAAGTAAAATATCAAAACGGTCACGCTAATCCACTACGCCCATTTATATCAATTAAACAACTCTTATTAGTTCTTTTCGAAATCCTCTAGTCTCAGAATTATTTACATACATTTCAATATAAGCATGTCTGTTCTTCTCTTAAATTCGTTTAATTTCGCCCAAACTAGAAAATAAACTGTATAACTATTTTTTTCCTTAAACATTATTATTTCGAAATACTCAAATTTCCATATTTCTAGCTTAAGTTGTTTGGGCGGATATATAAAGAATACGGAAGCAAGTCACTCAATAACATAACTTTTTTATAGAGATTGTTTCTTTCAGTGTTCGGTGTCCCCCTTTAGTAAAGAGTTATAAAATATATGCATTCATATTATTATAACCTACACCACCATAGTGGGGAGGGTATATTGGATTTGTGCTGAAGTTTGTAATGCCCAGAAATATTGGTACAACACCCACCTTAAAGTATATCGAGAAAGTGATACTGAGTTGATTTAACGATGTCTGTCCGTCCGTCCGTCTGGCTGGCTGTTAATGTAAAACTTGTGCGCATAGTGCAGACCGCACTTTTGAAGATATTTCGATAAAATTTGGTACGTTATATTTTTTCGGCCCAAGAATGGATGGGATTGAAACTGGGGAAGATCGGTCCATTATTTCACCTGACCCCCATTATACAAGTATCCAAACAACTTTCACCACAAATGAGTGCTAAATGAAGCCAAATCAGATCTACAAATTTTGTGCAGATCGGTCCATAATTTATCATAGCTCCCATATAAGGCCCACTCCCAAAATCACTTAAAAGCGCATAACTCTCTTAAAAATATATTTCATATATATATACAAATAATTCCGTACAATTTTATTATGATCGGTCCATAATTAGTCGAAACTCCCATAAGCTCCATAAATAAAAGTATTTATATCAAGATAAAGTTTAACACATATAATCCGCCCCATTTTTCCCATTTTTCCTATTCAAATTCAATGTTAAAAAAATAAAAAGGGAAAAAACTCCCGAGGTTTTTTTTATTCATGTTTGGGCTGAATATTTATATTCACAGACATCATGACACTAAATTTTTTGGATGATCGGTCTCCAATAGGTTATATCGCCCATTTCTGAAAAACTGTTTTATACATATACTGGGTATAGGGTAGTATATGGTCGGGCTTGACCGACTATAATTTCATACTTGTTTGTTTTTATCAAATTTATGCTTAGAATGAGGTGAATTTGTTTTAGTACAAATATACATATTACTCATACGTACAGTTGAACTTAGTTATGTTTCCAGTAAATTTTCAAATCCAGCCAATTAAAAAAAGTTCTTAAATTTATTCTTTTCAGTTTTATTATTTAAATACCTGCAGTTGCTTTTTTCATATATGGTACTTTTTGATATTGCTAAATTAAAATTAACAATCATAAATTATTGTTTAACTTGCTGAGATGTCTATTGGTGGTTAAAGCTAGAACTGCTGGAATTTCGCAAGCGCTCAATAAAAGTTTGCTGGGTAGTCATAGTTTTTATATTTTTTATGTTTCTATATATATATACATACATCGACAGTTCAATTCCAAACCATGCTATGTCGACTTAGCATGTTTTTAATTTTTTGCGTTTTTGAATTTAGATTTTTTTCAACTTAATTTCTGTCAAATTTTGGTTGTGATTGGCTAGTTCAATCAATAGTTATAAACAACAAAGTTCTACCTCATATGGTTTTTTAGATATCGCCTGTAAACTTTAGGAGCTTTTCCTGCAAAACTTACTTTTTCAACTTAGCGTGTTTTGGAATTGAGCTGTCGACATGTACTAAATAAAAGGCGTTTGATTGTAAAAATAGTTTGTATTGTTTATCCTTCTTTCCTTTCGTTTTCAACTTCATCTTCATTCATTTCACCAGCAAGTACGTGCATTAACATGTATGTATGTTTCTATGCCATAAATAATTTAAATTTTTATGAAGTCTTCTTTTTTAAATTTATTCAACAAATATCTAACTGTGTGCAAGATAGTGAAATTGTATATATAAAATACTGTTAAAGTGTTAAGCATTTTCCTTATTTCAATTTTATTATTTACTCTTGAAAATGTAGTTTTAAAAAGGAAAAATTTACATAAAATTGTTAACTAGTAATTTAAAGTAGTTTTGAGGTAATTTTAAAATATTTTAATAGAAAATATACAGATTTTTTTATACAAACTTATAGAATCAAATAAACAATACATATTTGTTTTTGAAAATAAAAAGTTATGTTCTTTTTATGGATGGTTTAATTCATATAAGTAAAGGTGGTTTTACGCAATATGTATTTTGTAGAGTACTTGTCGGTTGTACGATACATATATAATTATGCATTTCTGTCAAAATTGGCAATTTACAGACAGTTTATAATTTTCGCTTTCACACTTTGGTTTTCAGTTTCATCTAACATAATCTATAATAGAACGCAACAGCTTCTTATGATTGTTTTTGCGGTAGTTTTATGTTCTTGCAAATAAAGTTTGAAAAAAATGGACTCAAGAAATGAAATAATTGAAATATATAAAAATGGTTGCTGAGAAGAGATATTGAACTTGAATTCGCATCAATGTCTGCACTTGAAAGACCCGAAAGCATTCCAAGATTTATACACGAGTAAATACATTTTTTTTAATATAAACAAGTAAGAAAGTATAGTCGGTCAAGCCCGACCATATAATACCCCACACCTAGTATGTATATGTAAATATAAAACAGTTTTTCAGAAATGGGCGATATATGGGAGATATCACCTATTTTGAACCAAAATTCAGTGTCATGATTTCTGTGAATATAAATATTATATGTGTTAAACTTTATCTCGATATAAATATTTTAAAAGATTTATGGAAGTTAAAGTGAATTACGGAGAGGAACTTATATGAGAGTTTGGACCGACCATTACTAAATTAGGTGTCATTATTGCTGTATATAAGAAACTTATTTGTGTCGAATTTTATTTGGATACCAATATTTTTAAGAGAGTTATGCTCTTTTAAGTGATTTTTGGAAGTAGTTCTTATATGGGAGCTACGACTAATTATGGACCGATCATCATAACCTTCTACCATATTATATGTATATATTCAAAACATATTTGTGTTCAATATTATTTCGATACCAATATTTTTAAGAGAGTTATGCTCTTTTAAGTGATTTTTGGAAGTGGTCCTTATATGGGAGCTACGACTAATTATGGACCGATCTTCACGAAATTTGTAGCTGTGCTTTAGCTTCATTTACTACTCATCTGTGGTAAATTTTGTTTGCATACTTGCATAATTCAAAGATTTAAGACCGGTAAACCCCAATTTCGGAAGGACATTTGTATGGGGCCTAGGTGAAATAATGGACCGACTTCTACCAGTTTCAATCTCATCCATCCTTGGGCCGAAAAAATATCACTTGCCAAATTTTATCGAAATATCTTCAAAATTGCGACTTGTACTCTGCCAGACGGACGGACGGACGGACATCGTTAAATCGACTTAGAAAGTGATTCTAAGTCGATCGGTATATTTTAAGGTGGGTGTTGGACCAATATTTCTGGGCGTTACAAACATCAGCACAAATCCAATATACCCTCCCCACTATGGTGATGTAGGGTATAAAAATGGGAATAATAATGAATTAAAATTCAAGTTGACACATTAATATCAATGGTAAAAGTCAGCGTTGTCAACTTGGTGCGTTTCGCATCATTTTTAGTGGTTTTTAAAATTGTTTGTGCGCGAGGCTCTTTTTTTTAATTTCGGTGCGTTTTCTAATTTTTCCGAAAATGTGATGAAATCTTTTTTACTAATTGAATTTATTTTAAATAGACAAACAACCAGGGTTAGAGCCCCAGTGGAGCCCTAACAAATTTTATTGGAAAATTTCAAATAGAAGTACTTAAAATAGAAAACAAAAAGAATTAAAAAAAAGTACCAAATATGTACTGAAATTAGCCCTTTTTAGCAATTAGTACTTCAGTTCCGAATAGCATATTGTGAATTAAATTTTAAGTGGTTAAATGCTTATTTTATCTTTATTAACTCGTTTATTAACAAAAGGCTTTTACTGTTATTACTTTTAGTATTAAGTATTAACTTAATGCGTTTTTTTTTTCAATGGGGTGTTTTTTCTCCATTTTGGTGCGTTTTGAAATTTCAAAGCTGACAACGCTGGTAAAAGTATTTGAACAATCTAACGATGCCAGACTAATAAGAGCATACATAATTTTAAGTAAAATATTTCTTAATTTAAAATAAAAAAATATCATTTAAAAGGCTGTTTTAAAACTAAAAAAGGCTAAAAAACAGAAACAAAATTTAAAACTTAAAAGCTAAAAGGTTAATAAAAAGGCTAAATCTAGCCACAAAAAGGCTTAACTGCCAATACTGTTTTCTTACATTCTAATATTACTAACGACCACCGGCCATTTAAAGCTATGTGGGGAAAACGTATGTTGTTATGACACTAATGACTGGCACATATAAACATTAATTTTCCCCAACTAACTTTAAATCAGTCTCTTGAACTGCTGACAGAAATTTTTCAAGTCTTTAGGATAATAAGCAACAACAAAAAATAAAAACTATAGAAGAAATTAGAGAACATTTGTGTCTTCCTTTTAATATGCTATTCTGTGTTTAATATGCTCTTTACATGTGTTTAATTTGTGTTTTTGCTTTGTTATTTTTACATGTATGACCATTTCTGTTAGGTTGTTGTTGCCGCTTTTGTCTGATGTTGCTGTTGCTATTAGTGTTGTTGTTTAGTTGTTGCTGTTGTCATTTTGGCACGAGTTGTTAATTGCAGTGTCATGTTGTAAATTGCTTTTGTTGATGATGATGATGATGTCTTTTGTATGATATTCTGTATGCTATGAACGTGTGTATATTGCATGTGGAAAGTAGTATGTAGTATAATGATAATAATTGCTATTTTTGCAAATTAGTGTTGATTTTGTTGTTGTTTAGTTATTAGAGATTTTTGCTATTATTTCTTTTAATGTTTCTATTATTGTTGTTTGCTGTTGCAATTGTTGTTTGTCTAATAAAGTTTAAATTTTTAAAGTTCAAACTCATGTTTTAGTTGCATAAATTGCTAGAATTAAAGGCGTTCTTAAATGATCCTTTAAAAAAACTTCCAGGAATATATTTATACGGCTTTGTTAAAAATATATGCTGCAAATTTCTGGTACGAATTTGTGTTCGCATCATTCCCAGCATGTTTGTAGATCAACATGGCATGACAGGACTTTGTTCATTGTGACATTGTGTTGTGTTGTTAAACAATCCAACATTTACAAGACTGCGATATTTATAAATATTTGTCTCAACTTAATTAGCTCATCCTTAAACATCCTTAACCACTACAGTTTTTAATATAAAATATTTTAAAATTTTTCAGCTCAAAGGTAAAATTTTTTAATATTTATATCAAATCTTTGATATTTTTTTATTTGTAAATTAGTTAATTTTGCCTTTAAAGCAACTAATGTAAACATTCTGTAATTATTTGAAGTGTGTGTTAAGTTTTCACCTTTAGAATGTTAAATTTTTTAGACATTGTCTTCCAAACTCAAGGATGCATAAAATTCGCTACAGCCGTATTAAATTTTCATGCATTCAATTCAACTAAATTCATTTGAAACTTTTGCACAAAATTCAATTGTAACCTTTCTAAAAACCAACTCATTCTACGCAAAACAAAATACAAAAAAGTTTCTTTAAAAAATTCCTCTTATATTTCTAACTTATCACAGCTAAACAATGTTTTAAAGATTTAATTGGCCTTGACAAATAAACTTGATTGCATGCTTAAAGAATCGGGTACACCACGCCAAATCCCAAACCTGACCACAGCCATCAATATCACTGGATATAACGCAATATTTTTTTTCTAACATTCTTTCTTTTCCATGAACATGAAAAAATGGCTTTGAGTTTTCTTTTTTCATACTTTCCTACTATTTTAAAGTATTTAAAATAAACACATAAACTAGGTTAAAAAGCAAAATCGAGAAAAGAGTTTGCGGAAACAGCAAAAACCTTACGGACAAATATCTCGCAAACAAAAATGTACATTTTGCGCTAAAATGTCACAGCTCGGTATCTTTCCATATGAACAACATGGCAAAACAAACAAACATACACAACATATTAACACTAGGCAGGCGCTTACTTTGAAACCTTTAGGATTTTCCACGCTCCTAAAATTGAAAATTGTTTTCAGTTCTTCATTTAAAAACCATATGTAAAACCTTCATATAAAACAGTAAAATATATGGTGGCTGCATTTAAACGTGGTCGTACAAGCATTAAGGATAAACCACGTAGTGGACGTCCAACAGCAACAACAAAAGAAATTGTAGACATAGTGCATGATATGGTATTAAATAATCGACGTATAAAAGTGTGTATCATGGGCATCTCAAATGATCGAGTCCATTTAATTTTGCATGAAGAACTACAGATGAAAATGCTTTCTGCAAGATTGGTTAACAGTCGACCAAAAACGCATAAGAATGAAAATTTTTCAAGCTTGTTTTAATCGTTTAATGAAAAATGAAATGGATTTTAAGCGCCGTTTCATAACTGTGGATAAGACATGGATCCATAACTATACTTTAGAGACAAAAGAACAATCCAAGCAATGGACTGAAGCTGGAGGAAGTGCCCCACAGGAGAAAAAAAATAATTTAATCGGCTGGTAAGATTATGGCAACGGTTTTTTGGGACTTTAAGGTATTTTATTGTTTGACTATCTGCAAAAGGGTAAAACAACAAATTTAGAGTACTATGGATCAATTAAATGTAAAAGTTTGAAAAAAAAAACATTTTGGCTTACAACACAAAAAAAAAATAATTTTTCATCTAGACAATGTATCAGCGCACAAGAGTATTTTAACAATGGCTAAAATCAACGAATTTAAGCACGAGGTGCTAGACCACCTACTTTATTCTCCTGATTTAGCTCCCAGTAACTTTCACCTGTTCCCAAATCTACAAAAATTCCTAGCTGCCAAGCGTTTTACCTTAAATAAAGATGCAATTACAGTTGTACACCACTATTTTTAAGGCCTTGAGGAAAACTATTCTAATCAAGAGCTAGAATTGTTAGATAAGCATTGGATTAAGTGTATTGAAGTTTCAGGAGAATATAAAATGAAAAATAAAAATTATTTTGAAAATATTGTGCTAGCTAAGAAGTTTCCGGACCGCCCTCGTACATTTCGTATTTTATTTTCCAATATTTAATTTCAGGTTTTTACAATTTGCTTGTATTGAATGCGATATTTGCGAATCATGCCTAGAATGAGTCCAGCATGGCGTGACTGGACAATGTTCAGTGTGACATGATTTTCAACACTTTAATATTTATAAATTTAAGTCACTATTATCATTGTTTTAGTCTACCTAATAAAGTTTTTAAATATATAATTTGTGATTGCTGTCATTTACTTGAGTTGTGTTGGAATTTATGTTTATTTGTAGAACATGGCATGACTGGACCTTGTTAGTTAGCTTTCACATATTTCAACTCTGACTCTTCAAGACAAGCAGTTTTGGGTGGGTAGGAAAAAGAGAATAAAAAGGGTACAAACTTGAAGGTAATAGTATATAAATTTCTAATTTCCTATTGTTTTCTTATTTTATTTTTTCTTTATCTTATTCTATGCGAAGGTGTTTGCATGTTGATTGCCATGAAATAGTAGAAACTTTATGGTAAAGAGCACAAAAATTCACGTTACGCATGTGAATGAAATGGCAAGAGAATTGGTCAGTTAAAGCTGAAGCGTGTGAAACAGGACTTAAGTGTGACACTTGTTGTGTTATTAAGTAATTCAAAATTTTAAAAACTTTTATATATTTTAATTTTTTTTCTTATCAATGTTTGGCCATAGCTTTGTCTCTGCAATAAAGTTTTTAGTAACTCTTTGAGAATTTATTATGAATATCTTAGGAAATATACACAAGGAAATATATTTTTAACAAATTTATAACCAAAAATAAAATTTCAAAATTTCGAAATCAATTTCGGTCTTAAAATAGTTACGCATGACGTTTTTTTGAAGTCTTTTTGGTTTCAAGTTGCAACAATGTAAGAAAATTATTTTTTTCTTAAATAAAAACATTTTGTTTTAAAGATTGTTATTTTGAACCAAAACGTATGAAAATTTTATAACAATGAGTAATCTTAAAACTTTGTTCTATTTTTTTGTAATGTTTCGTATTTCAGATTTTAGTAGCATAAAAAAGTAAAAAATTGGAAAATAAACACCATCCTAATAAACCCCAATAACAGTTTGAAATAAAACGATAGAAAAAATCTGTTAAATACACATATTTTCGCGTATAATCCCAAAAAATGGTAGAGGTTAGTAGGAAAAATTATTTGGAAATTATTTAAAAATTATTTATACAATTTTACACATTGGCTCAAAACCTTTTAACATACTTTTTTGCTTGGTCCCAATTTACACGAAGCAATTTTTATTGAAAAGATTGATACAATATTTTCCCTGTAATTTCTTTGGTTTTCACACAGCACAATTATTATTAATTAAATCGCTTGTATATGAATTTGAGGATATACACACATTTATATACATATACATATAGTATATAATACGAATAAGAGAGTAACACGAATTGCTAGTACAATCAAGTGTGTACTCGTCTTAGCTTCCCCTCGCACCGATATCTAAAAGGTAATCAGCTTAGCTTAAAGAATTGTTTCGTGTAAATTTGGAATTATGTACTATATAAGAAAATATTATTCACATAAAAATAAAAATCTGCTGGCAGCATTTTTGTTTCTTTTTGAATGATTTATTCTGTCTAAAAATTAATCACTCAAAATATATTTCCACGAGTTGTGAACTAACATCTAAATAGATTTAAATGTAGGTACACAAATTCCTAGCAAACCGGACATTATCAAGATCAATAATGTCGAAATATCTAACGTTTCCAAAAGGTGGCTACTGTAAATTATGTTAGACAACAATACAGGCAAACCTTCAATAAACCCAAAAGATTTGGCTGTATTACGAAATCAAAATAAAAACATGGATACAGGGTTTGAGGAAACGAATTCTAGTTTTTTTTTATTTTAACTTTTCTAAAATGTAAATAACTGAGTATCTAATCAGGTTCAAAAGTATTCAATCGATATTTTTTTGCATAACTATTAAAGTTCTTAAATAACCGGATTTTATGTGAAACATTTTTTTATAGAAAGATTTTAGCAATATTTAAAGCAAATAGAAAATCATCACCGTCTTGTAGTATTGTAGGAGAATATATTGAGTTAGCATATTCTTTAAAATGATCACTTTGTGAAGATTATAGGATCCCTATTAAAATGACTTTCGCAGCTGGCCTTTACACAAATACTCCATTGTGTATTACACTGCACATTACAGTTTCGTGTTTAATGGTTATAATGGCGCCACAAGCATTATTTTTGTAGTACAAATAGCTGCAAGTGTATGTGATCGTATATATATGTGTTTTAATAAAACACCATGACTATGTGCATACACCCAGCAAGCCATATGAGTCCGAGTCTGACACCTTTTTCGGAGCGTTCATGCTCTTTATGAGCCCAAAAAACAATCATTATTGCTCCGAATACCTTCAGAAAAGAAGGTCATTACATTCGAAAATGGTCCGTCAGAAAGAGCTTTTAGATAATGTCAGCAAAGAGCCTTTTATTGGGCTGAGAAAAAGCTCTTACATCATGTTTAAAATGAGTCATTGCAATTTCAAATACAACAAATTTAAAGGTCGCATTTATTATTTTTTTTAAATTGTTTTTACTTAAACAAAACGGCAATTCATTTACAAATAAATTAAAAATGAAAAAAAAATTAAATAAATTGTATTTACAATAAAAAAAATGGAATTCATTTAAATAAAATATATTAAAATGGAAAAAAATTATTTTTTTAATCAAATTTTTCTTTCGCTCCGAAAATGCTTTTTAGTTGGACTCTTTTCTGACTCCTTTTTCGGAGCGCTCCTAGAATGGTATGCTGGGCATATATGCGTTACAATACAGTTACAGTTAAGTATGTAAAACTGTATGTGTACAACACACATACCACTATACATATGTATATGCATATTTGTGTTTAAGTCATTTCAAGTTATAGCTCGTTCGTTCGCTCATACATTCGCTTGTTTGTCTGCTGTTTATTTCTTTGTTTAGCCATTATTGCATAGTTGGCATAGGCATTTCAGACAAATGTACTCATTCCACCAACAAACTCGCTAATAAATACATAAATACTTGAACACACACACACATCAAAAACCTATGCTTTTCGAGAATTTGCTTGCAACATTTTGCTGTTATCCCATCATGAGTATTTATAATCTGTGAGTTTGAATGTGTTATTGTGTTCAAAAGTATTAGTGTTACCGCGTCACAATTTCTAGATATGTGTGTAAGATTGTGTGTTTGTATTTCTGTTTTATACTTTTTGCAAAACATTTCCAAATAACTTTTCGTTGATTTTTTTTTAACATTAGAATGTGAAATTGTGAGTGTATTTGAACGAGGGTGTATGATTATGATACACACAACACATACAACATACACAAACACAATAAATAGCGCACAGTGGGTTATATGTAAACTGCATTGTTGATAAATTTGCCATTACCAAAGATCGGCAATATGGACCACTTTTTGTAGAGGTTAATTTTAGTTCCAAATAAAAATAACCTCGGCCTTATTCCACAAACAACTTAGGAACTTATCAATTTGCACTCAAATTTAATTTTTTTTGACAAAGTAATAAGTGTTTCTGTTCTACAATATTCTTTGTAAAACTCACTTTGCACTTAGCAATTTTTTGCAAAGACGTTGCAGTCTTTGTAAAAACTTTGCTCTTTTTTGAAGTTTTTGTGCTCAGCTGTAAAGTTAGTGTGCAAAGTGTTTTACAAAGTATTTAATCATCATTGCGTTTGCTTTGCATTGCTAAATAGAAGTTTTTAAAATGAGCCGCAAAATAAAAATAGCAGTTGATCTTCAACCGACATGTCGGCTCTGTGTATTGTGCTCTAATTTTTCTTGATATATTTCTATATAATATTTCTCTAATCATATTTAAAATGAGATTGGAATTGATTTAAACGAAAGAACTCTTTAAAATTTAAGTTTTGTACTCCCGAAAAATTAATTCGGTATCTTTCTTATTACAACCGCGTTTTCACTATCGTCGAATAAAAATTCATGTCTAGACATTTTGAAAGTGATCGTTTATCTTGCAAATTTTTGTAAAATATTGCTTTGCAAATTTTAGAATTTACAGGTTTTGTGAAACAATATAATTATATGCAAAATCTTTGCAAATTACTCTTTTCAATATCAACTTTGCACTATGCATGTACATGGAACAGAAATTGTAAAGAGAAGATAAAAATTGCAAAATGTTTGTAAATTACACTTATCAGTTTTATCTTATCACTTATAAAACTTTTAAGTATTGAACATAATAGTTTTGAAAAACATAAAGTTTTGACAATTGACAAAAAATTGCATAAGTGCAAAGTGAAAAGTTGATAAGTTGTTATGTAAAATAAGGCATTGGTATATAAAATGAAGGAATGGAAATTGGATGTTTGCCATGATTATGGCAAGTCTTAAATCACATGCTAGTCTATGGAGCTCTGGCTTGGTAAAGTCACATTGTAAAGTGCCAGATTATCAAAACACATGCACTATTGATTGCGGGTGCACTATGAAGCTCTGAATTGATTGCTCTATTTTACAAACACCGTTTACAAACATAGCTAAACAGTTGCATGTAAACTCGTTCAGGCAAAATCATACATTTAATTAAATACACCCAAAGCCAATGTAACATATGCGTACAGTCTTATACTGCCGATTTTAGAAGACGTTAGTTTAAAGCTGCAGCCTTATCCAGGCTGAAGCCTGGTCAGAAAGTGTTACTGCAAGATATGTAGCAGGATAATTCGCATAAGTAAATCTTAAAACCTTTAAATCTTTCATAAGTTTAAAAACTATTCCCAACTTATTATTCCGAATTTCCATTGGTTTATAAATACCGCGAAGCTCATTGTGAAAAAGCTAGTTTTCTTTTTACCTTGAGGTGAAAACTTAGAAGGGAGTTGCTCTTAAAAAGCTTAAATTCATAATCATAAATACCACAATTTCTACTAATAAAACCACTATGGGGCCAAAAAAAATGAAAAATATCATGTATACACAAAATGAGATTTAAACACATTGTATGCGACAATCGTTACAAAAAATTTGCTTTTATAGTCTCTACTTTAGTCTTTCCATTTTGATTCTATTTTGTGTTGATGTGCAAGTATTTCTATGTGTGTAAAAATGTATGAGTTTTGTTTGAGTTTTTATACTCTCACACCACAATAGTGGGGAGGGTATAATGGATTTATGCTAATGTTTGTAATGCCCATAAATATAGGTCCACCTTAAAGTATACCGATCGACTCAGAATCACTTTCTGAGTTAATTTAACGATGTCCGTCCCTCCGTCCGTCTGACTGGCTGGCTGTCCATGTTAAGCTTGTGCGCAATTTTAAAGATATTTCAATAAATTTTGCTGCGTAATATTTATTCGGCCCAAGGACGAATGGGATTGAAACTGGTGGAAATCGGTCCATTATTTCACCTGACTCTCATACAAATGTCTTCCCGAAATAGAAGTTAAACGATCATAAATGTTTGAATTATGCAAGTATCCCAACAAATTTCACCACAAATTTTGTAAAGATGGGTTCATAATTGATCATAGCATAGCTGCATAAATCTCCTTAAAATGACGGTATCCAAATAATGTTAAACACAAATATGTTACGTACAAATAATATGGTACAATTTTATGATGATCAGTACATAATTCTATAATAGTCGTAGCTGCCATATAAGGCCCACTTCTTAAAATCACTTTAACGACCATAAATCTCTTAAAAATGTCGGTATCCAAATGAAATTCAACAAAAATAAGTTTCATATATACAGAAATGATGACACCTAATTTTATAATGGTCGGTCCATAATTAGTAAAAACTTCCATATAAGACCCGCTCCGTAGTTCACTTTAACATCTATAAATCTTTTAAAAGTATTTAAATATATCGATAAAGTATAACATACATAATATTTATATTCACGGAAGTCATGGCACTAAAGTTTTGGATGACCGGTCCATAAAAGGCCATATCTCCTATATAGCGCCCATTTTTGAAAAACTATTTTATGGGTGCAGGGTATTATATGGTCGGGCTTGATCGACTATACTTTCTTACTTGTTGTGTCTGTCTCTGCTTATAGAAAAAATACGTTTGTTTTTCCCTTTCCATTTTTTGTTTGTTTTGTTTTCATATCCTGTGCCAATTTTTTAAGTATGGTTGCTGGTATTTATATATGTGTGTGTCTGTAGCTAATGTTAGTTTGTGTACGTGGCTTTTATCTCTGATGTTGTTTACTATTTTGTTTTCTTTGCTCTCTCTATCTCTCTGTTTTTGAACATTGAAAACCATACACCATGTGGTTCATTCATTATAATCTATTCATACAAATATTTGTGGAAGTAAATAAGTATGTAATATGTGTGTGAATGTGACTGTATGTAGCTATAATCACGTATGAGTGTTTAAGTATTTATTAGGGGTTTTTTCAGCTTCTTTATAGATTTTTTTTGGAGGGAAAATGTATGGTAAAATTTTTACTTTAATTTTGTGCTTTATTAACAAATTTTTATTAATGAATAATGTTTAAGTGAAGCATTAAGATTAATTAAGAATTCTAAAGGAAGTAAATGATTAGTATACTTAATATAACGACAGCAGACAAAGAAAAACTTACAGGTTCTTCAACAAGATTTTTGTTTTCTAAAATTGACATATTGAAATAAAAGGAAAATTTTGTCATTTTACTTGTTCACATCTCAGTACTAGAAGTTTCGATAATTATTAAAATGAATTCAATTTTGCTAGAAAATAGCATTAAAATATTTAAAATTCTTAATAAAATTGGTGGATCTGTAAATACTAAATATTGTAAAGTTTGTGTTTTTTTCCTATTTAAATAATCGTCCTTCTGATGATGCTATTAATAATATGTTAGTTAAATTTGAGTCGATTGGCTGACTACAACGAATTCTGTCTAAGGATTTGTCTTTGAAGCCTTAAAAAGTATAACTGATGAATTGAGCGCTGCTGACCATTCATGTCACCGAAGACTCACTGAATTATGGAAAACAAATTTTCGAACGGGTAGAAATGCGTTTACAATGAATGTATCACGATATCGAGAAATATTAAAAACTAAATATTGTTCTCTTATAATAATGTGGTTCAATTCCCAATTACAAAATTTCACTGTTCATTGGCCGTTCCCGCACGCAGAGAAAAAACATGGTTGCGGTAAATATAATCTAAGAGCAACATATTATGATAAGATTTATGATTGTAAGCAAAACATATTATGATGATTATAGGTGCCATGAAATATCATAATATGATCAATTATGATCGTAATAATTTATCATAATATTGTTTTGTTAATCATAATTTGATATTATAACATGATATTATAACCTAATATAATCATAAAATTGTCATACATGATCATATTATGACCCAATGTAACTATATTAGTTTAAAGTAATCATAATATGATCCAAAGTAATCATGTTATGATATTTTTTTTTAAATAATTACTTATGCACTTTTAACGTATATAAAAAATATACATTTACTTCCAGTTATGTTTACTAGAATTTTATTTTGGTATATTTAAGATTATTTCTTTTATGTACACTTTATTTAGGTCTTTTACACTTCTTTGACATTTTTGTATTTTGTATTTAGTAATATTTTAAATACGAAATGTTATTTTTTTCAATTATTGAAACATTTATTAAATAATTAATCCGTAAAAGCATTCTACAAATAGTAAAAACAAAATATTATTAAAATTAAATATATTTTGTTTGCATTTTAAGCATAATATGAGTACAAATTTAGAAACTTATCATTTAATGGTTATTTGTAAGTTTAAATAGTTGTAACTAACATAATATGTTTGAATAGTTATCAATCAATAGTTGTGGTAAACATTTATTAAAAATAATAATGTTTCAGTAAACCATATTCAATTTTATAATTGCGATAAACATAAAAATGTTTATAGTAACTAAATTATCGTTAAAATCAAATTAAAATAACAATTCTTTGTGTACCACAATTGTTACCAAAGACAAAGTTTAGTTGTTGTAACCACGTCCAATCATGTTTTTTCTCTGTGTGCGATCAAACAATTTAACTCCTTTGGATTATTGTTAACGCGTTTTTGCCAAAATACGTTTGAACATTTTTATGCCTGGTCCAAGTGAAATCTAACTTTTTCGAATACAATAAAGATTTAAATTATTTTCATATCAATTCTTTGTTTTATTTTATTCTGAAAAATAGAAATGTCTCAGCTTATTCTTAGAACTTGTTCCAGGCATGAACTAGTTCTTAACCTTTACAAATAATGTATCCTAGCTCTGCAACGATTTTTTAAGAACCAATTCAGAAAGTAACAATTTCAAAGGGTAAAAATAAATGGAATATTTTTAAATTATTTTGCAAGTATTGCAAGTATTTTTATATTTTAAAAAATGTCTTTATTTCAAACAATCTGATACCAAAAACCCTAATGCTTTTATTTCACATCACTGCTTGAGTTTTGTTCTCATAAATGTCGCTTTTCTGTTTTTTCTGTCGTATGTTGTTAAAACAGTTTTGTTCATGGGTCATTGTTTACATTTTACTGATTTTAGTTTTTTTTATCATCTTATCAGAAGTATGATTTGCTTTCTGTTTTTACTCTGTTGTGCATAATTCTTTATGGCTTTAATACTTAGTTGGCGTTGCTTTTATGCCCTACATTACCCTTTGAGTGAAAAGGCGACAGTTGTGGGCACATTTAGTAAGACAGAAGACCCAGCAATGGAACTGTCTCGAAACACTATTAAAGAGTCTAGGAATTGGGTAATTAGTAGACGATAACTGGTGTCAATATAAAGTTTAAGTCAGTAATGCTGTTAAACAGTAAATATTGAAAACATATTAAAACGAATACAAGTATTCAGCTGTGAACTGGTCAGTTTACAGTAGGAAAAGTGATTGGCACTCATTGACACCAGGGGCCGGATATGATCGGTTATTCACTTGTGAGTAACGCGACTAACATTAATAAACAGGAAACTGAAATAACAATAAATAGCTGATCATATTAAAACGGAGCATAAAGTGTATAACATGTTGTTATAATTCATGTTCTCTTTATGCCGATTACTAATGTAGCAAAAACAACGACGATGTATTAAAAAAAACAGTAGTTTTGGTCTATTATAAAAAAACTTTACAAAATATTGTAAATGGGAATATCTTCTGTAAGTCCTCTGGTATTATACCTTATTTATAACCTGGACATTTAAACGGATTGAAGTTTTTAACTGCCTATCATATGGATAAATATAATGGTTTTCTCTAAACTCAAAGATAAGAGTTCCATAGAGGTACTTATGGAAACATATATATTATTATAATTGGTATATTCTGAAAATTATTTCTTTAAAATAAAAGAGGTAAAAACTAAGATTAAGTCTACAAGGCTCTTCACATATAATCGGTTTTCAAAACATAGTTAGAAAAGCCAAAATAGAGTAATAAAGAAAATTCTACAGAAGTGTATACAGCTCTTCAGTAACAAGTAACTCTATATACAGTTTAGGGAAGTCCGATCGCAAAGTATCAGATTTTAATCCCTTTAATCAGTGTGTGAAAATATTATACCAGAACTAGGTAGCATTATTATTCTACTGGCATGGTACCTGACGAATATGATCAGCTTACATGGTTGTCTTCAAGCCTTAAAGAAACTTCTAATTAAATAAAATAAGTTGTGCTTAATTCATTAACTCAGAATAAACAAGTAAGAATAAACAAGTAAGTAAGCTATATTCGGCTATGCTGAATCTTATATACCCTTCACCTTTGTTATGGATGCATATTATGCTTAATTATGTCGATAAACACGCCATCTGTTGATGAATTTGTTCGTAACAATATTAATACACTTTGTTTGATCAACGCCATCTATTGAGGAATTTGTTCGTAACAATATTATTAGACTTTGTTTGATCAACGCCATCTATTGAGGAATTTGTTCGTTACAATATTAATATACTTAGCTTTTTTGATGAATTTTTCAGAGGTTGTCTCGCATTTTTGCTCATATCTCTGTTATTTATGGACGGATTTTGCTGATTTTAAATAGCAAACTTCTCGAAAGCATGTCTGACAGAATTGTTGAATTTTATTTTATTAATTTTAAACCTGAATAACAATCTAGTATCACTAAGCGGCAATTGCACTATGTTGTTCAAGAAAAATATAAAATTTGAATTAATGTAAAATATTAACGGTTAATGATTTCATATCAAAATTTAAAGCCAATACAGATGCAAATATTCGCTGTGACGTTATTTACCACTTTATAGTAAAAGGCACTTTTTTGTGCATTTAAGTAACATATACATAGTATAAATTTCTCAAGCTTGGTTAGGGCTGGGGTGGGCTATGTGCTATGAAATGAGTCAAATTTTATTTCACACGTATATGCATTAAGATCTCTTTCCGAACTATTTAAATATTATACGAGGTCTGACAAAAAAAACCGTTATTTTAAGTTTTTTTCAAAAAGTATTTATTTATTCATAAATAACTATCTTGTCCCCTTCAAAGTAATCCCCCTTAGATATAATACACTTATGCCAGCGTTTTTTCCAATCCTCGAAACAGTTCTGAAACGCGCTTTTTGGTATCTTTCCTTTCATTGGTGTCTTCAGTTTTGGGAAGAAGAAAAAGTCAGCGGGGGCCAAGTCCGGTGAATACGGTGGTTGAGGCATGATAACGGTTTTTTTTTGGCCAAAAACTCACGCACAAGCATCGATGTGTGAGCTGGTGCGTTATCATGGTGCAAAATCCATGATTGGTTTTTCCACAATTCTGTAAGTTTCTGACGAATTATTCGCGCAAACAGCGCATAACTTTAAGGTAGTATGACCGTACGACCTTGTGGCTAGAATTCATGATGCACCACGCCATTGCAGTCGAAGAAAACAGTGAGCGAAACCTTTACATTTAACCGAACTTGACGTGCTTTTTTCAGTCTTCTGGACGTTTCCATTAGGATGATTGGGCTTTGGTTGCAATGTCATTGCCATACACCCATGATTCGTCGCCAGTTATGACCATTTGGAGAAAATCTGGATCGTCGTTGACAATGTTCAACAGCTCCTGAGTGATGTCCATGCGACGTTGTTTTTGCTCAAAATTTAGCAATTTTGGAACAATCTTCGCTGCCGCACGTTTCATGCCTAAAGCATCGTCATTGACATTCAGATTAGTCAAAAATAAGTTGCGGACCAAAATGTTGGACAATATCGAAACCGTCAAATAGGTTTTTTAAACATATACTCGTAAAGTGTAGCAATTTCAATTTAAAAAAATATAATAACATCATAATAATATAATTTGTGTATGCTCTGCTCTTTTTGCTTTTTACTCAAAAATGGCTTATACATGTATGTATATGAATTGCAGCATTTAGCTAAAAAAAATAAGATTTCATTAAAACGATTTCATAACATATCTTCAATAACTCTGTCAGATATGCTTTCGAGAAGTTTCCTATTTAAAATCAGCAAAATTCGTCCATAAATAATGGAGATATGAGCAAAAATCCGAGACAACCTCTGAAAATTTCATCAAAAAAACCGCCAGATGGCGTTGATCAAACAAAGTGTATTAATATTATTACCAACAAACTCATCAACAGGTGGCGTTGATCAAACAAAGTGTATTAATATTGTTACGAATAATTTCAGCAACAGGTGTCGTTGATCAAACAAATTATATTAATATTGTTACGAACAAATTCATCAACAGATGGCGTTGATCAAACAAAGTGTATTAATATTGTTACCAACAAATTCATCAACAGATGGCGTGGATCAAACAAAGTGTATTAATATTGTTACCAACAAATTCATCAACAGATGGCGTTGATCAAACAAATTGTATTAATATTGTTACCAACAAACTCATCAACAGATGGCATGTTTATCAACATAATTATGCATAATATAATTATGCATCCACAAAAAAGGTGAAGGGTATATAAGATTCGGCATAGCCAAATATAACACTCTTACTTGTTCTTATGTCACATTAGTAGTAATTTGGAGATCTATGTTCCAGGCAGTATGATTTTTTGCATTTTGAACAATAATAAGCACTTAAAGAAAAATATCTTTAACACTAAACCTCGCCTCTCAGGCAACACAAAGTAATAAATCTCCGCAAAAAAACAGGCTCACACAAGAGAATAATGTGTTGGTTTGAAAGCTCGTGTTATTACTTGCACTCGATCGTAATAGAATACGTTAAAAAAGGAATCGTTTCTCCTCACAGGCGGGGTTTAGTGTTCAAGGATTAAATGGATATAAATGTAGAGGCAAGAGTAATTTATACAATTCTATCTGAAGATTAAAGCTGTTTCAGATTCGATACAGTCGTATATAATACTCAAACTAGTTTAAAATAAAGTTGTTGAAACTAAATGAAGGGTACGGCAAAATTCTTTATAAATCACCCAAAAACTATAAGCTTTTAGCCAAATTAAAAGCAGCGTAAAACGAAATAAATAAAATAATAGTTTCAGTTAACTCAAACTGTTTTAATTTTTTTTTACAATTTATCTATTCTCGTGTGTTTGTGTCGTTTAAACAATTTCAAAAATATTTGACCTAGTCTTGGCTTTTTTTTTTGTGTTTTTTGGTTTTATTTATCCATCACTCTTATCTTCAATATTTATTCTTCGTGTTTTTTTTTCCTGCTAAAAAACCATTTGCTGTTATCAGAAGAGAGTGTGTGTATTTGCTAAAAATAAACGAGTTGTATAAATATTCATTGTGTGCAATGATGTTGCTAGGTCGTGTTGGTTGATGCTGAAAATTTATGATAGCTTTTTTTGCGTTTTTGATTTGAAATCCGATCGGAGGTATCACTGTGTGTAATGACAAAAATGCATTTTGCATAGGTTTTGTTTTAGTTTGGCAGAATAAATCAATATCTATAAAGATATTGAAAATGCTATCAACTTAGATTTCATTGCTATGAAAGTATATATAATTCTAGATGGATTTTCTAGCATCCCTCGCTTCCTTGTGTTAAGTCATTAGACTTCAGTTGTTTGACAAAGATCCAAAAATACTCTCGGAGGTACTGGAATCTGCATTAAATTTATTAAAATAATAGTGCTAGTGGTGTTAGCTGGCAGTAAATCTAACGAAAACCTAACTGGTTTTAAGGTATTCCTCAATTTGTTACTGCAAGAAGCAAAAGAGTGAAACTAAAATTATCCAACAATGCTAAATATCTTGTATAATACTATATAATGAACTAAATTGGAACGTAAACACACAATCCATTGTTTATTAAACTTGTTGCAGACAATTTTTAAGTCATTTGAGTTTTGTCTGCATATATGTCTGTGTAAATCACTCTCAAGTCCAAAATCCATGACCAAAATTAATGAGATATAGTCACAATGTTTGGCATTATCCTAGTTGTATGGGTATTAAAAATCAATCAATTCTGTTAAATAAAAAATAAGTTATTAACCAAAATATTGGAGAACCTTGAAACCAGAATCTGTTATTTTCCACATGACCATTAGACTCCTGTTCTTGTGTTTATGAAACTAGCAATTTTAGAATTGTGAGTAAACTTTGTAGAGGACTTCTGTTAATTTGAAATTTTTGTTTACGACACCGAATTGATGTTAATGGACTTTCACTAATAATCTCATGTGCTGCTGCCATAATGACATGCGAACGGCTGGTTTTTGCATATCCATCAATTATTTTACTGTACCAGTATTTTTCAATCACTATTTTTAAAGTTGACACAAAATATTCGAACTGCATCCTTCTTTATTTTTTTAAATGAAACAGTCTGACCCTAAACTATCAGCTTGGAAGCAAATGTGTGTGGAGGTATTTTGATTTTATAGGTTAGTGTTAGAATTTTTTATGTTTCTATTTAATTCCCTTTTAAACTGTATTATGTACATATTATCCAGTTATTATCCCTATATGCAACTACAAATCAAATTAATTTTATCTTAAGCTTAACAAACTACAAACTCAACAAAACTATTTTCATTACAACTCACAATTATTGCATTTTCTTTTAGATTTATATTTCTATATTGCATTTATCCTTTTACCATAAATCTTAAAAAAAATTTAATTTTATTTTAAAATCCAATCATAGCACAAACACTTCATGTATTAGAATTAATTTCATTGTATTTAATCTAAACATGTATATAAAATTACAAAATAATATTATATTATCAGACAAATAATACAGCCTGTTTTAGTTATTTCAATTCGAAAATCATTCAACAAATCCAAATCCCCAAACAAACCAACCACACATGAAAAGAAATTATAAATAAAATCATTTGCATTCTTACCGCCTCAAGAAAATCTCATACAAACAACGGACCCAACAATTTGTACATATATACATACATACATACATACATACTCGTTCACATGTATAAACTATTGAAATGTTAGCAGGCATACTAGGAGAATATTTCTATAATAATTTTCAAACTAGAGATTTGCTTACAATAGAATATTATTTACAAGTATAAATAATAAACTAATAGATTTGTCTTAGAAGCCACAACTAGTACAATAACAAGAAAAGACTAACAACCAAGACATCATGGCCATCAAATAGGCTTGTAGTAAATTAACCTTTCTATACGAGTATGATGCCTATACATAGTTATCAAACATACTCGTACATACACATGCATTATAATTTCAAATACTTATACAAATTAGCAAAGATGCAATTAAGCGGCATTTGGTTGCAAAAAAGTACCAATATTTTCAGAAAAAATATCATCATATTTTAGCTTCAATTTTTCTAAACATTTTCCTAAAATTTTATGCATAATTTCTAAAATTTGTGGATTTTAATCAATTGTTTATTTATAATCTATCATTAAGCCAGTGGTCGGCAGTCATAACCAACAGAGGCCCATTAGTATTGCTTATTTACCTGTAAACAAGCCGAACGCCAATGAAGTTCATAAAAATTTCGAAATAAGAAACTAAAATCTCAAACAAAAGAGTAAGTAAGTGTGCATAATATGTTAATCAAATGCACCCTTCATGTTCTCTCTATGCCGATCACAGATTTAAAGCATTTTTAAACATATTCACAAACAAGTCGTTAGTCCGATGCCAGCAAACCTTGCTAAATTATTGTCACAAATAAAACTCTAACTTTATTTTATGTTCGCTTATTGCCTAACACTGGTTTCAAAGCATTTTAAACTTTTTGTCTACAACCAAAAAGTGTTCATTATGTATGTATACAACCATCATATCCAGGTAAGTCATTATGTATGTACCCGGGTAAGTTATGTTGTTTACAAGTGAATTTGCTAATGTTTTTAATTTTTATCAGCAAACTGATGCAGTTGCAACATGTGTATATTAAAAAAAAAAAAACTAGTTCTTATCCCTTGTATCGTGTATCGATGGGTCTTCAACGATTTTGGGCCATAAACCGTTATATAAGATTTGATAATGGCAATACACGAAAGTGATATAGCAACTGCCATATGTGACATATTTCTAATGCTACAGAAAACCCTACAAACATTACGGTTCGCAAGCAGTTTTCGCCCTTCCGTGGGAGAACTGGGTTCACCCAGTATATTTCTTCAAACCCGGCAAAATATGGGATAAAGGTCTGGTGGGTTTTGTGACACGCTTAAATCTTATCCTCTGAATATGGAAAAAATTTGTGTTGTAAACCTTTTCGTGGAAGTGGAAGAAACATCATGTGTGACAATTTTATGACAAGTTACAATTTAGCATCTTCTTTGATGTTGACTATAACTTGTCTATCTTGGGCACCGTGCACAAAGGGCAAACATTTGTTCCACCTAAATTCGAAATAATCCGAAAGAAAGAGAAGTATAATCTGCAGTTTTTAGATTTATATATTCCAGAAAAAAAAAAACAGATCGGTTGTACTTCTATCTACATCTAAGTATAATATCAAAGTTGGAGGTGCAAATGTGGAATTGACAACATGGACAAATGTTTTGGAGAATACACAACAAAAAGGAGAACAAACAAAATTGATACATATGTGCTAATAGAAGATCTACAAGAAAAGCGAAGAATGCAAAAAACCGGTACCATATGTGACCAAACTAAATGCATTTATGAATCTCAATATCTCTAGTCTTTTTGTTTATAACCAGATGCAATATTTTAATGAAATGTAAAATGAAAAATAATATTGAAATTTAATAAAACTAAACATAACGGGTGGTTAAATTTCAAGAGCCGATGTTGATTTTGAATAAAACACAAAGTATTTAGGAAATTATTGTAATTTTATTTTATTATGATATATTGGTATTACTCAATTACGTATGGAACAAAATATCGGGCAAATGGGCGCCGCGACCACGGCGGCACACCTCCATCCGATGGTCCAAATTTTCGATGACCCTGAGGCATAATGGAGGTTCTATGCCGTTAATGTGCCGAATTATCTCATCCTTTAGCTCTTGAATTGTTGCTGGCTTATCGACGTACACCTTTTCTTTCAAATAACCCCAAAGAAAAAAGTTCAACGGTGTCAAATCACATAATCTTGGCGGCCAATTGACATCGCCATTACGTGAGATAACACGGCCATTGAATTTGTTGCGCAAAAGAGCCATTGTTTCGTTAGCTGTGTGGCAAGTGGCATCGTCCTGCTGAAACCACATATCGTCCACATCCATATCTTCCAATTCGGGCCATAAAAAGTTCGTTATCATCTCACGATAGCGAACACCATTCACAGTAACTGCCTGACCGGCCTCATTTTGGAAAAAATACGGCCCGATGATGCCGCCAGCCCATAAACCGCACCAAACAATCACTCTTTGTGGGTGCATTGGTTTTTCGACAATCACTCTTGGATTCTCATTCGCCCAAATGCGGCAATTCTGTTTATTGACGAATCCACTGAGGTAAAAATGTGCCTCATCACTGAAGATGATTTCCTTCGAAAATTGATCATCCACTGTTGCCATTTCTTGCCACCATTTGGAATGGTCAAGAGGCTTTAGTTCTTGAGCCAATTGCACCTTGTAAGCGTGTAAATGCAAGTCTTTATGCATAATGTTCATCAACGACGAGCGTGAGAGGTGCAATTGTTGGGCACGACGACGAGTTGAGGTGGACGGCTCTTCACCCACACTATCGCGAACAGCAGCAATATTTTCTGCAGTACGAGCTGTACGAGCATGCACTGGTGTTCTCACATCTTCTACAGACCCGGTTTGCTCGAATTTTTCCACGATTTTTGCGATTGTACGCACATTTGGACGATCAAATTGACCAAAAAAATCACGAAGTGCACGATATGCATTTTGATTTGAACGCCCATTTTCATAATAAGTCTGGATAACTTTAACACGTTGTTGGATTGTGTATCTCTCCATGGTTCAAATTGAGTAAGTCTGAAATAGAGAAATGTCGAAAAAAATTCGGAAAAAAGCTTGGCGTTTAGGTATGGTTCACATTCAACATCGGCCCTTACAATTTAACCACCCTCTACATACAACTATGTACCTATTTTTGCATTTTAAATCCAAAATATGCTTGACTTGTTCTGCGGCTACCCGGGTATGCCGGTTGTATATTTAGAGGATAATTTCCATAAAAACCTTGTGAAGTTTTTCAAAATAGTTATTTTTTTTAATAGTCTGTTCAATAATTAAAAAACAATATTTTATAAGCATTTTAAAAATGTCCAGTCGATAGCTCAAATGATGGCGAAAGTATATCAAAATGAATATAAACAAGTAAGAAAGTATAGTCGGTCAAGCCCGACCATATAATACCCTACACCCAGTATATAAATTAAACAGTTTTTCAGAAATGGGCGCTATATGGGAGATATTTCCTACTATGTACCGATCATCCAAATATGTAGGGTCATGATGTCTGTGAATATAAATATTATATGTATTAAACTTTATCTCGATATAAATACTTTTAAAAGATTTATGGAGCTTAAAGTGAGTTTCGGAAGTGGGCCATATATGTGAGCTACGACTAATTATGGGCCGATCATAATAAAATTGAACCGTATTATATTTATATATATCGAATATATTTGCGTTCAATAGTGTTTGCATACCAACATTTTTGAGAGAGTTATTATCTTTAAAGTGATATTCGGAAGTGGGCCTTATATGGGAGCTACGAGTAATTATGGACCGATCTGCACAAAATGCATAAATGTGATTTGGCTTTATTAAGAACTCTTTTGTGACGAAATTTGTTTTGATACTTGCATAATTCAAACATTTATGATCAGTAAACTCCAATTTCAGGAGGACATTTGTATGGGGGTGAAATAATAGACCGATTGCTACCAGTTTCAATCCTAACCTTTCTTGGGCCAAAAAAAATACCACATACCAAATTTTATCGAAATATGTTCAAAATTGCGGCCTGTACTCTGCGCACAAGCTTTAAAGGGACAGCCAGCCAGACGAACGGACGGACGGACATCGTTAAACCGACTCATAAAGTGATTCTGAGTCGATCTAGTTATACATAACTACATAACTATACTTTAATGTGGTTGTTGGACCAATATTTCTGGGCGTTACAAACATCAGCACAAAACCAATATACCCTCCCCACTATGGTGGTGTAGGGTATAAAAACATACTCGAGTAAATGGTTTTTTTTCATTAAGGTTAAATCATACACAAAAAGTTCATAATTCTTACGAGTTTATTACTCGCTTATTTGGAATCACTAATAAATCTACCTTAATAAATCTTTTTAATTTTTAAATTATATTCAAGTACTTTTCCTATTTGCATCGTACCTTTTTTTGCTCATCCCTGCTAAAATGTGTATTTCGTGATTTAATCTTATTGAGAATATAAGAAAATTCTTATACATAACTACAAACTCTCTGGATGTGGTATGAAGGTATTAGTATAGATATGCATAATTTAAGGAAAATAAATCTTTAATACTAAATTGTTCTACATGTATCAATTTATTGGCATTATTAAGTATTTTCAAATACTTACTACAACTACTACTGGATCTGTATATGCTGTACGTAAGACGCATAAGTTGTTTGCATAAATAAATCAAATGTACTAGTGTTAATATGTGTAAATTTATATGAATCAAAGAGGGTAAATTCAAAATTAACTGATGGTATTGTAAGTAGTCAGCAATTCACAGAACTATAACACTAGGTACCTTAATGAATATATGACAAGCCTAGCAATTCACTAAACATTTCAATAAACTTAGGGAATACTCAAAAGTTTCATTTTGTTAATATATTTTGGATAAAGAATACTGTAGATACAGTGGCTGACAGCTTATTTTATGCAATACATTTGTTTTTTGTTTTCAAAGCTACCAAATAAACATTTGAAGAAAGAAAACTTTAGATACAATGGCTCACGGCTTTATTTTATTTATTTTATCCAATGCATTTGTTTTGTTTTCAAAGCTCCATAAAAAAAAACCTATCAGGAACTTAAAAAAGAAATTATTGTCGTTTAAAAGAAAAATTATTATATTCTAACAGTACGGTCACATTTAGCAAATATTTGCCGAAAAATACCTAACCACTAAATAAAATATATTTGAACTCGTTTATTTATTTAAAAAAATTTAATTTGAATTTTATTTAATGCAAAACTCTTGTAAGAGTAAACAACGTCAAACAAAGTTGTGCTAAAATAAGTGGTTACGCTTTTTTAAGTAAATATTTGTTATGTGTGGCCGTACCTTAACAAACAAAAAACATTTATTGCAATTATAAACATTTTAATATATTTAAATTACAAAAAACCAAATTGATTTTCACAGTCACAGATTATTTAATACAGGCCAGGTATGGGTTTCGAAAATTTGAAGTTAAAACTGGCAATTACACGATCTAATATTTGGTTGAATATCTGCCCCCTTATTCAAAAACGTTTATTAAATTTAACACACGTTTATTAAGCAAATTTTTATATGCAAATCTGTCTAAAAAAACGTTTGTTAAATTTAATAATAGTTTTTGCATAAGGGGGCTAGTCTTTATTATCTGCAACAGTTTTAAGGCGCTTTGGCATAAATGCAACAAGGTTTTGGTTAATACTCGGCAAAATATTTGACCAATTCGTCAGTAGGCCTTTTTTAGAAATTTTGTGTTGCCTTAAGCTGATTTCTAAAACTGACCATTAAATTTCGTTAACACTAAGGTCTGGCGACTGTGTTGGCGGTGTCATCAAATGTGGGCCGTTATATTACGTTTGCACAATACCCGATTTGTGCTCGTTATCCAGGGGAAATCGAAAATCTGATCTTCTCTGCGGTTCTCAGCGTTTTCCTACAAGTTGTCCTTCAGAATCTGAAGGTACTTAAACTTATCCATGGTTGTTTCAACAAATGTTAAATTCCCTGAACCAGCAGCTGACATACAGGTCAAACCATAACACTGCCACCACCATGCTTCACAGTTGCCTTTAGGTTTTCTTTGTTGAGTTCTGTATTTGGTTTCCGGCAAAAATGCAACATGCCATCTGAACCGTATATTTTATACTTAGATTCATTGCTGAAAATTACCCAATTCCAAAATGCAGATTCCTTGCAAACATGTTCTTTAATGAAATTCAGCCTGCACAGTCTATTTTTCGTTTTTTTTTTTGCGTGCAACTCGGCCACTAGAATCATGTTGCTTTAACTTCGAAACCCGGATGTGAAGCTGATGGCCTTGGATTGCCCTTATTTTTCTTAAAATTTCTGCCTAGTGAAAATTTTAATTGGTGCCTTTTTGACTTTGTTATAAAGGGTGGTTAAATTGTAAGGGCCGATGTTGAATGTGAACCACACCTAAACGCCAAGCTTTTTTCCGAATTTTATTTGACATTTCTCTATTTCAGAATTCCTCAATTTGAACCATGGAGAGACACAATCCAACAACGTGTTAAAGTTATCCAGACTTATTATGAAAATGGGCGTTCAAATCAAAATGCATATCGTGCACTTCGTGATTTTTTTGGTCAATTTTCATTTAAATTTTCACCTCAGTGGATTCGTCAATAAACAGAATTGCCGCATTTGGGCGAATGAGAATCCAAGAGTGATTGTCGAAAAACCAATGCACCCACAAAGAGTGACTGTTTGGTGCGGTTTATGGGCTGGCGGCATCATCGGGCCGTATTTTTTCCAAAATGAGGCCGGTCAGGCAGTTACTGTGAATGGTGTTCGCTATCGTGAGATGATAACGAACTTTTTATGGCCCGAGTTGGAAGATATGGATGTGGACGATATGTAGTTTCAGCAGGACGATGCCACTTGCCACACAGCTAACGAAACAATGGCTCTTTTGCGCAACAAATTCAATGGCCGTGTTATCTCACGTAATGGCGATGTCAATTGGCCGCCAAGATTATGTGATTTGACACCGTTGGACTTTTTTCTTTGGGGTTATTTGAAAGAAAAGGTGTACGTCGATAAGCCAGCAACAATTCAAGAGCTAAAGGATGAGATAATTCGGCACATTAACGGCATAGAACCTCCATTATGCCTCAGAGTCATCGAAAATTTGGACCATCGGATGGAGGTGTGCCGCCGTGGTCGCGGCGCCCATTTGCCCGATATTTTGTTCCATACGTAATTGAGTGATACCAATATATCATAATAAAATAAAATTACAATAATTTCCTAAATAGTTTGTGTTTTATTCAAAATCAACATCGGCCCTTGAAATTTAACCACCCGGTAGATTCGATTTTAATGGCTGAAGCGCGCTCACTGATTTTTTGAATCATGGAAGCTTTAATGTTGCTATTTTTCGCCATTTTGGAAATGATTTAAAATCTATTCTCGTTGTTATGTAATTGTACACGGACTCATAAGAACTATTTTAAATTGCCACTTGACGTTACAAAATCGGGCTCACAATTCCAAAGAAAATATTAAAGGAAACAGAAAAAAAAGAAAAACTCAAAACGAAAACCCAACAATGCTGCATTAACCTATCGATGCAATAGAAATTGACTGTATAAGAGAAGCTTTAACGTAAAAAAAACAGCATTTTTTTAGATTTAATGTACATATTAAAATGTACATTTTTGCAATAAATATTTTTTGTTTGTTAGACTTTAACATTTTTTTCTTTTAAATGACACCAATTTCTTGTTTCCTATTTGTTCCTATTAGTTTTCTTTTTATGGAGTTTTGAAAACAAAAAAGTTCACTGCATAAAATAAGCTATGAGCCACTGTATTTCATTTGAAATTATACCTCTATAAGTAGGTTTATCTTATCATGGTAAAACAAGAAAGAAAGCAACCACAAACAAATACTTTTGGATTTTCTTTTTTGTATTTTTTAAGTGCCACATTATTGTTTATTGCTTTTATTATTTATCTATGCAAAAGAATGAGTGAGTGTAATGTTACTAATTTACAGAAAATCCTAACGAACATATTTCGCAGCACATATTGTTTACAACACACTGAAAAAAAACATTATTGATTTCGAAGCAATACGAATCGTTTAAGCGTCCCTATAACCTCTAACAATATTTGGCTGCCAAAAGTAGTGAAAACATGGAATAAAATTAATCAGTTCTTTTATACTTTCAATCCGTTTTCTCACAAAATTAAGCTGGCAAAAGTGTTGAAAAGATCTAGTAAAGTAAGTCGTATCTTCTGTTTTCTGGAAGCACTAGATCAAACAAATGCTTAACCTCTAAACAAATAATCTTGAACAAAAATCGATTTATTTTTCTGGACATCCAAATGAACAAAATTGGTAATAGCTTTTGATTGTTTGTCATAATTATCCTAAAGGCTCTGTATTACTTACTTCATTCTTTATTGCATTTTTCCAACAACACTTTTATTAGCTAAATATTGCGTTGCATTGAAGTAGCCAGCAAATACTAATCGTTCTTCAAAATCAAAATATTTTTTACTGGGATATTTATGTATGTATATGCATGCATGTTTAATATACATATTTTGTTGCAAATATTCAGCCAGTTACATTGTTGTTTACAAAAATGCATGCAAGGAAACAATTTTTTATTTCAGCATACTGCAAAACTTTGCTAGTTGCAATACAAAAAGGCAAGTTGGTGGAACAGACACTATGCCCGGAAACTTAATCAATATCATGTGAAAGATAAGTATAATGTATTTATATACTCAACAATGTGAATGTGTATGTATGTATGTATGCTTACACAAAGAATATAAACAAATACGTATGGATGTATTCAGTTTTGTAACTATGTATATGTACAGCCGATAAGAGAGTGACGTGTAAACCGCAAGCAATTATGTAAAAGCAATTTAAAATGCTCACTCAAATACATATATTATTTTAATTAAGATGGGGAATTTGTATGTATGTAGTACATAAATACCTATGTATGTATATATATACAATATACATGGTGGCACTAATAATTATTAGGAAACATGTTTTAATAATTATTTGTATGTATAGTTAGGTTGTGTGTGTTTGCAGTTATAAATTGAAGAAAAGTGTAAAATTTTATTAGATGAATTACTAATGAACGAAAAGATGAAATAGCATCATATAATTGCACAAAGTCTGTGCAGTAAGATAGCAAGTGTATGATTTAATATTTCATAGATGAAGCAATTTAAATATGTTGGGAAGGAAACCTAACTTTGTAGATTAGTTTGAATGGGAATGTTTAACAGCAGAAGTTGTTCAAAAATATTCAAGTGTTATACAGTCACAGTTTAGGTACAGATATATAGTATATATATATAGTCGTATAGTAGCTTCAATTCTAGGTCTGTAGACAGTCAAATCTAAGCTTCATTTATAGGTATTTATAAAGACACAGTTTAGGTTTTGTCTTAGGTATATATGCAGTCACAGTTAGTCTTGAGTCAAAGGTCTTTAAACAGTCACAGTTAAGTTTCAATCGTAGGTTTTTATATACTCACAGTTAAGCTTCATTAGTAGATTTTTATACAGTCACAGTTAAGCTTCAATCGCAGGTCTTTATACAGTCATATAGTCACAGTTAGGCTTCAATAGTAGGTCTTTATACAATGTCACAGTTAAGCTTCAATAGGAGGTGTTTATATATTCACAGTTATGCCCCAATCACAGGGGAGCATAGTTAAGAGTTAATCGCAGGTCTTTATATAGCCACAGTTAGGCTTCAATAGTAGGTCTTCATACAGTCACAGCTAAGCTTCAATAGTAGGTGTTTATACAGTCACAGTTAAGCTTCAATCACAGGTCTTTATACAGTCATAATTAGGAGCTAATCGCAGGTCTTTAGACAGTCATAATTAAGAGATAAACGCAGGTCTTTATACAGTCACAGTTAAGAGCTAATCGTAAGTCTTTATATAGTCACAGTTAAGCTTCAATCGCAGGTCTTTATACAGTCATAATTAGGAGCTAATCGCAGGTCTATTTACAGTCACAGTTAAGCTTCAATAGTAGGTCTTCATACAGTCACAGTTAAGCTTCAATAGTAGGTGTTTATACAGTCACAGTTAAGCTTTAATCACAGGTCTTTATACAGTCATAATTAGGAGCTAATCGCAGGTCTTTAGACAGTCATAATTAAGAGATAAACGCAGGTCTTTATACAGTCACAGTTAAGAGCTAATTAGTCACAGTTAGGCTTCAATCGCAGGCCTTTATACAGTCATAATTAGGAGCTAATCGCAGGTCTTTTTACAGTCACAGTTAAGCTTCAATAGTTGGAATTTATACAGTCATAGTTAAGCTTTAGTCGTAGGTCATTCTACAGTCACAGTCATTCTTGAATCTTAACTCGTTATTCTGTCACAATTAGACTTAAATCTCAACCCTTTATTCAGTTGCAATTAAGCTGGAATCTTAAACTTCTTCTCTGTCACAATTAAGATTGACACCTAGCCCATAATTCAGTTGCAACTAAGCTTAAATTTTAACCCTTTATTCATTCACCGTTTAACTTTAATTGTGGTTTTTTTATGCACCCACAGTTCAGCTGGCTTTTAAACATTATTAAATTATAAATATTTTTCTAGAATTCTTCATTAATTACCAACAGTACATTGACAAAAGTTAGAAATATGCTTAAGTGTCCTAGTTAAAGGAAATTTACTCAATATACTTGTGCTCAAAACTACAAACAGCATGTTGTATACCAATAATTAGAGTACAACAAAACTATTCAATATAAATACAACTACATATGTACTCAATCACTCACACACTCGATGCCACAATACCATTCTACCACCACATATCAAACAAAAATAAATATACTTTTCCTTGCACTTCACTTGCTATAAATGAACTCAGTCGAACAGAACACACATGAACACACCACTCAGGCAAGCATGTGATCGATATGTAAAACTTTTCAATTAAAATTACAAAAACAGTAAACATACATATACATATGTATGTATAGTGTAGAAAAAAAAGTAAAAAAATAAAATCAGTGTAAACTCTTACCTCAATATCACCGCTATCAGGATGACGCATTACAAATGCTGATGGCACAACACCCGGTATTTCCTGTTGCGGTATAAACAGCAATGAATGATGGAAGATTGCATTCAATAGAAGACTCATAACCACAACTGGTTTGTATTTACCAAACTTGTCAACAAGAAAACCTATAAAGTTTACACACAAACACAAAGAAATAAATAGTAGATAGTAAATGGATATTTAAATATTAATATTTATATATATTAAATTATTATTTCATTCTTATAGTACGATAAATACTTGATTACTTGGTAAGTAAACTTTATAGTGAAAGATGCTTTTGCAATGTAGATATTAACAAATAGAAAACTATGAACAATGGTGATTCTGTTTAAAACCAAATAAACATTTTTCAAGTCAGAAACAAATAAGTTTGATGTGTAAAAAAGTTTACGTATAAAAAAGTTTATGTGTAAAAAACTGTTTTTCAGTAGTGGGCGCCATATGACAGCTATGATCTATTATGAAACGATCATCCATAAATTTAGTGACATGACTTCGGGGCATATAAATATTTTATGTGCTAAATTTTAAACACTTTTAAAAGATTTATACTTGTGAAAGTGATTTTCGAAGAGAATCTTATATGAGAGCTTTGACTAATTATGGACCTATCGTTATAAAACGAGGTGTCAAGATATCTGTATATACGAAACTTATGTGTTGTTTTGTGATTTTTAAGAGACTTATGGTCGTTAAAGTGATATTCGGAAGTGAACTTTATATGGAAGCTGTGACTAATAATAGATCGATCATCATAAAATTCGGTCAAATGATTTCTGTATATACGAGACATATTTGTGTTGAAGATTATTTCGATACCAACATTTTTAAAAGAGTTATTCTCTTTAAAGTGATTTTCGGCAGTTGGCCTTATATGGGAGCCATGGTCAATTATAGACCGATCTGCACAACATTTGTAGATGAGATTAGGCTTCATGTACAACTTATTTGTGGTGGAATTTGTTGGATATATGCATAAATCATACATTTATGATCGATAAACTTCTACTCGTACATACAATTTCATAATACTTTGGAAATATCTTGAAAATTCCGACCTGCTTTACATGGATAGGCAGCCAGACGGACGAACGGACATCGTTAAATCGACTCAGGAAGTGATTCTGAGTTCATCGGTATACTTTAAGGTGGTTATTGGACTAATATTTTAATTTTAAGGGTGCTGTAGCTTAATTGGTTAGCGCATTTGATCATTAAGCATGAGTTGGTATTTATAGCTCGGGTTCGATTTCCAGCCGCTGCCACTCAAACAACATTAGTTTCTGATAATTATTAGTTTTCTTTCTACCCATCATAACTAATATTTATCACAGCGCCCTCCTTCGGTGGTATAGCATTCAAACGCTACCGAAGTAAAATAATTAAATAAAGGCAAAATCAAGCTTTAAAAAAAATAATGCGCCTACTCACCACCAGAGGCGCTGCAATGCACTAAAACAAACATAATGTGCAATTGCAGAGTTGTGATATAAAGCTTTCATCTACTTTCGCCACCTCTACTTCTTCAATCTATTCCCTTTCCAAAGAATATAAGGCAAATATACTTATATAGGCATATTAATTGCCTGAGTGTTACTTCTCTTTAAAAAAAAATATTTATTAGCGTTACAAACAGCAGCACAAATCCAATATACCCTCCCTATTATGGTGGTGCAGGGTGTAGTAAAAGAACCGATTTCTTATATGAAATTGGAAACAATAAAAATAGTGGTCCCGATTGGAAAATAATGATTATCCCGCTACCCACCAAAAATCGTTTTTGTATCCACCAGCAAAAAGGTAGCCTAGCCATGTTCCTTTAATTGTTGTAAAAAGACTTACAACAATTGAATTTATTTCCAAACATTCTTTGTTTCACCAAAATGTTTGCTATTGAAAATGGGTAAAATTATTCCAATAGAAAACGAGTTATAGACTAACGTTTTTTTCTGTTTTTCCATATGAATATAACACAGATAATATCATGAAATTTTACACACTTTATTTTTTTTACAGAAAGACAATTTTGTTGGAAATATTAAGCACCACGATTTCTCATGGCTCCCATACAAATATCTTTGCGGAATTTAGCTCTATTGTATATAAAAACCATTCAAACAAGACGAGACGGACAGTTTCAACGCAATATTGTTTGCCTAGATCAGCTTCAGTTGTGAACGTGATAGTCTTGGATTTGCCCTTATTTTTATTTTCTATCGCTCATTATGCACATTGAAAATTTTATTTGGTGCCTTTCTGTCTTTGTTATGGACCCAATTATCATGGATGAAGAGCTCAATGATTTGTTTTACTGTGAAGGCTTTAATGTTAACCTGTTTCTGCTACTTTTTGCTGTAAGTGGCTATTTTGGAAATGTTATAAAACCAATTCTCGTTGTTCTATCGTTGTAAGGGGAATCATTGCAACTATTTTAAACTGAAACTTGGCGTTACAACAGAAAATAATGATAGAAGTTGAAGAAAGAAAAATGAAAAACCAGCAAACCTTTATAGAGCTATCAGTACAATAAAAATTGACTGCATAAAATAAGTTGTGATGTGAAAAATAAGCATTTTTTTTTTTGTTTTTTTTTTAGTTTTTATTGCAATAAATTATTTTTGTTTCTTAAGATGCGATCACACATGACAAATATTAACTCAAAAAAGCGTAACCTCTTGTTTTAGCACAAATTTGTTGGCGTTGTTTAATCTTACAAGAGTTTTGCAAGATCAAATAGCATCAACTAGAATAAAACTAAATATTTGTTGAGTCTTGTCCTAAATAAATAAAGTTTTTTTTTAATAAATAAATGATTAGTGGTTAGACTTTAGACTATAAAATTTTTTCTTTTAAATGCCACCAATTTCATTTTTTATTTCCTGATAGTTTTCTTTGTATGGAGCTTTGAAAACAAATCAAAAAAACAGCAGGGCATAAAATAAGCTGTGAGCCACTGTATATCGTTATTGATATGAAATTCACCATAATACTCAAAGAAAGTGAAATTTTTTATAACGATCGTCCCATAACATGTAATAGAATCTATATAAGAGATATATAGATATAGAAATATCGTTATCGATGCAATATGTAAGGCAAATTTGCTTCAAGTATATAGTATATACGAGTAGATCACAGTACTGATATATACATACCTACACGTGGTGGGTATATAAGATTCTGCACAGCCGAATATAAACTCTTACGTGTTTTATATGCAGTTATAAAACTGGCCTCCACATCCATCTAAATTAAATCAAAAGTCGTTAAAAATGACAAGAAGTCGTTAAAAATGTTTAAGTTGGTTTCCTTTTCTAACATCTATAATTATACCCTGCACCACCATAGTGAGGAGGGTATCTTGGATTTGTGCTGATGTTTAGAACGCCCAGAAATATTGGTCCAACACCCACCTTAAAGTATACCGATCGACTCAGAATCACTTTCTAAGCCGATTTAACGATGTCCGTCCGTCCGTCTGGCTGGCTGGCTAGCTGGCTGTCCATGTAAAGCTTGTGCGCAGAGTACAGGTCGCAATTTTGAAGATATTTCGGTAAAATTTGGTATGTGATATTTTTTCGGCCCAGGGATGGATGGAATGGAAACTGGTGGAAATCGATGCATTATTTCACCTGGCCCCCATACAAATGTCCTCCCGAAATGGGGGTTTACCGAACATAGATGTTTTAATTATGCCAGTATCCATACAACTTTCAAAACAAATGAGTGGTAAATGAAGCCAAATGACAGCTACAAATTTTGTGCAGATCGGTCCATAATTACTCGTAGCTCCCATATAAGGCCCACTTCCGAAACTCACTTTAAGCTCCATAAATCGTATTTATTTAAAATTATTTATATCGAGATAAAGTTTAATACATATAATATTTATATTCACAGACATCATGACGCTAAATTTTTGGATGATCGGTCCACAATAGGTTATATATCCCATATAACGCCCATTTCTGAAAAACTGTTTCATACATATAGGTACTGGGTGTAGGGTATTATATGGTCGGGCTGAACCGACTACACTTTCTTACTTGTTTTTAAACACTTTTACTGTAATTAAATATTGCAGCTTGTTACACATTTTCAAGTATCACAATAAGATTTGAATAAAAGGCAGTAATTCTTTTTAATGTGGTCATCTCTATAAATTCGTGTAAATGAGTTCTATTTACTTACAATGCAAGTTCGTATAGAGTAATTGTTGATTATAAAACTTTGAAACATGTTAATATTAGTTGTATGTTAAACTAAATTCACACAGATTTATTGTAAGTAAATTTTAATTAACTTCACTTTTCACAGGACAATATATTGTCTGCTGCATAAATATTAAGCTCATCAGTCGATTACGATTGAGGTGAACGAAGAGGTGAACTAATTACAATTTAGTGTGTTAATTAAAATTGTATGTTTAGAAGTGTTTATGTATGTTAGATGGTTATGGGTAAACAACAATGATGGTAATTTAAGACTAATTACATAAATTTTAATGTACTTTATATGTAAATAAATTGTCTTTAAAACTGCTATAAATTCTCAAATTTCTCCATTTAGGAATAAAAGTCAGTTTGCACAAAATAGTACCAACGTTAAAAAGTAACACATCCCAACACATACAAACTTAATTTAACAGTATTAAAATTAAAGACAACAACACAGCAAAAACAAGTAAAAACATTTTTGTTAATATTTTATGTCAGACATCAAACAACAAAAAAAAAAAAAATTAACTGACAGGTAAACACGGAATATGACAGATGTGAATAAAAACACTTTTTCACAAGGCACACAAATTATACAACAACGAATTTCTACTGTCACATACAGACTCCCAGTAAATTATTGTGCTTGAGAATACAGATAAGATTAAGAGAAACAGCAGACGCTGTATGAAGTGACACATGAAGTCAGTTGGAGGGGGAGTGATGAAAATATTTTTTTTTCTATTTAATTTATTATTCATTGCCGAGTGAAACTTATGACGAGCCAAATTTACTTTTAATTATGTGCATGAATTTTTTGTGTACCATTTTTTCCTCTCCAAGAGCTGGTATTTTGTGTGGAGCTAGAAAAAGTTTCCTACTGAAGTCAAAGTTTACATCTAGTTCTGTAAAGGTTTCTTCCTGGTCTTTATGTAGATGCAGTTAAGCTGCAATAGTACGTCTGCTTAAAATCAAAGATTAGCTTCAATCGCATATATTTTTAAGGCCATAACTTAGCTTCAATCGTATGTCTTTATGAACTCACTGTTTACCTTAAATCGTAGATTAAGTCCAGTTTAGCTTCAAGTTCTCTAAGTAAGTCTTATTATAAAAATTTAAATATATAAAATGGTTTCAAAATTTTTCTTTTGTTATTTCTTACCTGTAATTGGTGGACTCAAAAATGTGGTAAATGGCAGAGCCAAATAAATAATGGCAATTTCCTCAACCGTTAAGCCAATTGACTGCATGTGTATGGTCAAATAAGGCAGCAATGAAGAAGTGGCTGGAAATAAAAAAAATTAATAATATGTATAAATATTAAAATAAAAACTTTCATTATTTTAAAAATTTTATTTGTCAATTAACCCTACAAAGACTAAACACCTAATTACAAATGAAAAATATATGACAATATATAAATCATACAAGTTTTAATTATTTGTTAAATTTTTGAAAGCCGTTTTCAAATATTTCTCATTATTTTTTATTGCTTGATCCGACACAAACAAGTCTACAAGTCTAATTTTTAGCATAAGATTTAAGTAAAGTCCAGATTGTTCAAACCAAATACTTACGAAATAGACTTCATTTTCATTCCTTTCCTAAAGTAATATTAAGGTATTATACGAATATTTGACTTTAAATACTTCCATGACTTTATTTGAATGACTTATCAATAATGTAGGGCGTATTAAGAGAAAACGTATGTACGGATTCAATTTAATCAGTACCCCTATAATTATTCATATTTATTTTAAATAATTGAGAGAAAACTTTTATTAATTTATCAAATAACAATTAAAATACATAAGTATACAAAGAGGCTAAAACTGAAAGGAAAGCAATTTTTCACACCATGTGAGGGTTTGGCAGGAAAAAGTATATGCATGTAAACTGCACAGTGGAACAAAATATACTGTAGTTTCGTCTTTAGTCTTGTGTCTAGTCTGGTCTCTAGTTTCATCGCTACTCTTGTCTCTTATCTAGTCTCATCTAGATAGACTCATCTCTAGACTTGACTCGGCTCTAGTCTCATCTCTGGACTCATCTTTAGACTCATCTTTAGCCTCGTCCATAGACACACATCTAGACTCGAATCTAGACTCGTCTTTAGACTTGATTCTAGTCTCATCTCTAGACTCATCTCTAGACTCGTCTCTAGCCTCGTCTTTAGACTCGTCTTTAGACTCGTTTCTAATCTCGACTTTAGTCTCATCTCTAGACTCATCTCTGGACTCAGCTTTAGACTCGTCCCTAGACACACATCTACACTCGACTCTAGACTCATCTCTAGTCTCGTCTCTAGGCTCGACTCTAGTCTCATCTCTAGACTCATCTCTGCACTCATCTCTAGTCTCATCTCTAGTCTCATCTCTAGTCTCATCTCTAGTCTCATCTCTAGTCTCATCTCTAGTCCCATCTTTTGACTCGTCTATAGACACACATCTAGACTTGTCTCTAGACTTGACTCTAGTCTCATCTCTAGACCCATCTTTTGACTCGTCTCTGGACACACATCTAGACTCGACTCTAGACTCATCTCTAGTCTCATCTCTAGACTCATCCCTAGACTAATCTCTAGACTCATCTCTAGACCCATCTTTTGACTCGTCCCTAGACACACATCTAGACTCTACTCTAGACTCATCTCTAGTCTCGTCTCTAGGCTCGACTCTAGTCTCATCTCTAGACTAATCTCTAGTCTCGACTCTAGTCTCATCTCTAGACTCATCTCTAGCTCGTCCCTAAGTTGTGTCATCTTTAGACTTATCTCTAGATTCTAGACTAATTTCGTCCCTAGGCTCATCTCTAGACTCGTCTCTAAACTCATTTCTAGACTTAGCTCTAGACCTGTTTCTAGACTCATCACTAGACTTTTCTCTGGACTCGTTCTAGAATCATCTCTGGACTCATCTCTAGTCACGTCCCTAAGTTGTCTCGTCTCTAGACTTGTCTCTAGATTTGAAACTAATTTCGTCCCTAGACTTATCTCATCTCTAAACCCATTTCTAGACTCAGGTCTAGACTTGTTTCTAGACCCATTTCTAGACTCAGGTCGAGACTTGTTTCTAGACTCAACTCTAGACTTGTTTCTAGACTTTTCTCTAGACTCGTTCTAGACTCATCTCTAGACTCGTCTCTAATCTAGTCTTTAGTCTCATATGTCATAGTAATAGTCTTGTCTCGTCTATAGTCTCACACATACCAGATGTAAAGTTAAAAAAAAAAAAAATTAAAATTATAAGCCTGTTTTGGACCCTATGAGTACCAACCACTGAAGACCTTCACCACTGATCTTTAAACATATCTTCTGATAAGTTCAGTATTTTAATAGTTTATTCTATTTGTTTATATTTAATACAATAATTGAGCTTAATCTTTACACTGTCCAAAGCTTTCTGTTTTATTTGTTGTTTGTTTTTGCTCGCATTTTTTTCCTTTGCACTACATGGCCTTGTGGGATGATTATATAGTTTTTTGCACAACTGCAGCGAACATTTTCACTCATTTGCATAAATGCGTTTGTACATATTTTTCGCTTTTTCCACTGCATGTGGAAAATATTAATAAATATGTATGTATAAATAAAAAATACAGCCTTAAGTATTTTATTTTTATTATAAAATAAAATTAAAAATATGTAGAATTAAATGAATAAAGAATTGTAATAAAATTATTCCCCTACTTGTTATAAATGTTGTTTGTAATTTATAATTATTTTTTAACTACTCATTTAAACAAACAACCACATACAAACGTACATGAATATTTATACAATTTTACACAGTTATCTGCAATTGCCCGGCTATTCATGGTAGTTAACCACTGACCTGCCACAGATAGATTACTTATATATAGCGTTATTTGGAGACTTGTTCGATTTCATTTTTCTCCACATAATGTAGCTCAAAGTCGATAGGGAATGCTCATAAAGCGAACAAGCAATTTCTTTATCAGTTATTATTTGAGCAGCTATTGAATGTAATTTTTCTTTTTATTTGGTAATAACTATTTGAGAACACCTGTTGTTTTCTTATATAAAATCGATCATGTTTTGCTCCTGGTGGTTGTAAGTGCCGATCACTGTTTCAGTTTTAGAACCAACCAACTAACATGGTAAGTTAGACAATGAGATATTAAAGCTAAGTCTTTCGCAATTCTCTTTTGATTGTGTAAACGCCATATTTATGATGGTCTTTACATGGTCTTTAAATCCACCGGGTTTGCCAACACTGCTTTCATTACCATTATTATTATAATATTGTCATTGCTAATGTCCGCACTCTAATGTAGCCAACATTGCCATAACAGATATGTATACAAATAGTTACAGATAGAGTGAAGCATTTACTCTTATTCATTACTATGAATGTTGGATTTCACAGTTGGCCTTAAGCTTTATTACAACATTTGTATTTGTTTGAACATACATATACAGTGGCGTGCAAAACCGAGTGCATGTTCAATATGATTTTGCTTACAGGGTCATTTTTTATTTTCATTACTCATCCACTCATCCAGATAAATTGCGGAGAAGTTAAAACTGAGTCAACGAAGTGCGATTTATGTAAGAAAACGACGAAATGTAGCTTCTGTGCCGAATACTGGAGGTCGTCCCAGATTATTTGTAGACTCAGACGATCAAATAATGATGCTTGGGATAAAAAAGAATGATTCGAAAGCACCTAAACAAGCCTCTTATGCTGTAAGTAAATTAATGGTCAGCAAAAAGAGAACTTCAAAGAATAAGATATATGGCAGCAGTTAAAAAGAAAAAGTCAGCTCTATCTGAGTCAAATATAAAAAACATATACTTGAGTTCTGAAAAAAGCATGAGCATTTGACTATAGAAGATGGGACTGGCCCGGGGGAAAATAGTATAGGTGCTCAATCATCTACATACAATTCTAATGACGGGGTAGAGATGGCGAAACTGGTGCCATGAGCTACACGGAGCTCGAAACTGTGAAGGGTTGATTATATTACCTCATGAAACTCGAAGCTGACTAGAGACTTATCTAGCACCACGGGATCAGTTAAAAGCCCGGGGATTCGTGCCTTAACTGGTAATTGGTTGCAGGTTCCCCTTCGAGGTACACGTGGTGGCTGTGGTTTGTGCTAGTGGCAAATTTCGGACTACTAAATTATCTCTAGGTGCTGTTACCGAATAAACACAGCCATTTATTAATAGTTGTGACGGCTGACTATGGCTCAGGAAATGAATTGCTGCATGTCCAATAATTGTATTGGCCTAGATAGCTGACTAAGCTATGGATGGCAGGGATTAGATAGCCCGAACCCTCTAACAAGGGTTGTACAGTGATCTGGGTAATTGTTGTATGAGAAGTTGTGGATTGTCTGTCTTGCGGGACATGCAATATTGTATGTCCTTGCCAGGCATGCAATGCTTTGATTGGCCGTTCGTCAACCCGGTGTGAAAAATAACATGCGGTCATGGCATTATATGACGATGCTGCATGTAAAACCCCTGGACTCTGTAGAATGTGGGAAACGAGTCATTTGGTCGGACGAGACTAAAATTAGCAATTCCAATCTGATGGAAAGGAATACTTCTGGAGCAAACCTTACGGAACTATTCAAAGACATCATGCGAAACAAACAGTCAAACATGGCGGAGGTAGTTTAATGTTTTGATGGATTGTTAGATTAAATGGAATAATGAAGAATGGAATATGAAGGTATATTTTCATTTACCCGATTTTGTGGACAGCAGCGCATTCCCTGAGTTATTTTCGAACAAGACGAAGCCCCAAACATACGGCAAAAATTGTTCAAAATTGTTTTTCTGGTCAAAAAATTCAGCTAATGAAATGGCCTGCGCAAAGTTCAGATTGCAACCCTATACAGAATTTGTGAAGACGCATTCGAGCGCCAAATAGTATAGAGGAGCCTTAGAACCATGTTAAGGTCGAATGGTAAAATATTCCCAGTGAATTTAAATAAAACTTGGTTTAAAGTATGCAGAGGCACATGAAAAGCATTAATAAAAACAAGGGCTTATGGATATGATACTAAGAAAATACTTTTTAATGGATTCTGGAAAACGTGAAAAACTGAGTTAATTGGGTGGATTTATGTTTTAGAGTAAAGTTGAAAATTTGATAAAACATTTTTTTTTTGTTATATGTATATCATTTTATGAGCCTTAAAGTAAAATCATATTGAACATGCACTCGGTTTTGCTCGCCAGTGTATGTATACCTAGATTGTACGTAATTAAATACATGTCATGCTGCATAACCTGACAGCAAGGACATGTTTCAAAACAATGGCCACTGTTTTGTTAATTGCAGTTATGTGGCTTATTAGGTTCTGGTACAAAAAAAAAATGTTGTTGGTTTTCAACAGAAATATAGTCGATTGTTATTATTTAAAAAATAAATTCAACATCACAAGCTTGTTGTAATATTGAGCAACATCTACATATTAAAAAGTTACCGTCACAACATTGAAACGAAATCATTCCACTTTTAAGTGGAATTAAAATATTTATTTGTACTTTTTAAATCTTCTACTACTTTTCAGTGGTAACTTATTTGTTCATTTTCAATATTCTGGCTGTCCTTTCTACTAGTATAGCCTACACCATCTTAGGAGCTACTATTGCAATGTGTATGTATATACAAATGCACAAAGTGTTAAACAATCTGTTCCTTATGAGCACAATTCACACTCCACTTCAAAATATTGCATCAATCTATTTCATTAAATCAAGTGATTAATCATCGGCTCTATCCATCATTACATACAGCACTATTTGTAATATAAATTCAGCATCAATTATTGACTATACCAGCAGCAGCAGCAACAAGAACAATGTAAATAAATTAATTAACAATTATGCACTCACTCAAAAGTAAGCACACAAACAAACACACACACATACACAAACGAACATGCAAAAAGGTTTGACAATAAAGTTTTTATTTCAGTAAAATTAATGTATGTTATAGGTATAAAAACAGCTCTCACAAACATATGCACGCATTTACATAGTAAATGTACATATTCACAACAACAACAAAAATTAACAACATCAAGCATAACAAAAAAATAAAATATTAAATATTTTATTCTTTGTATACAGTTTTATTTCCGTTTCCGTCTGTTTGATTAAACAAATGCATGTGTAAGTGTTGAATGCTTTGTAGCGTAAATTAAATATTATTTCATTTAACAACATCATAATCATCAACATCATCATCATTCATATTCATCATATTTTTCATTGTTAATTATCTGCATCAGTTATTGTTTAATGTACAACAACATAAAAACGCAAAAATATTAAACGGAATAGTGGAATTAATAGCAATTTCCAAAAGAAAAAAAAACACAGGGAAAAAATAAATTAATTATAAATTAATAAATACAATTTGTAGAATCCACAAAAACATAGGGGCGTATGTGAGCAAGTTCATGTTTATAGTAGTTGTTGAAATGTTCGTGTTTTTTTTTTGTATTTTTAAATTGGGGTGAAGCTTTTAAATGAATCTACCACTGAGGTTCTGTAAATTAAAAACTCTTCTTTACGAATAATTTCTCTATGGCTTGGAGTCTGTTTATTTTCTGTTTACATTTTTTTATGTCTCATAGGTTAAAAACATGCCCTAATACTTTGTAGACTTATCTTCCATGAGTAAATTAAATTACTGGCAATCTGTCTCTAGTGCTCATCTGGTAAATAACTTAACGCAGTTCCTCTGTGTGCCACGTACCACATCAAAATAGTGTTTTATGACTTTTAATCTTTTGTTTTATAAAATATTTCCAGAAAATTTAATAAAATATATAAATTTACCTTCATGCTTTAAATTATGTTCAGACCAAATTGCTTATTAATTGCCAATTAACCAATAAAAAATTGAAGGACAAGTAATGTAGTAGTATCGTAGGAGTCGTACATCATCTAAATTTACAATAGTTGTACAAATGTTGTTGGTAATTTATATATAAATACATATTTTGTACAACACCTACAACATTTGTACATATGTTTTTTAAATGTTGTACGAAACACAATTAGATAGTTGTATCATACAATGTACAAGATACAACATCAATAGTGATCACACCATATGGTACTACAAAGGACAAAAATTTCAGTTAATGATAATACGGAGAAATACTTTTGAAAACAGCATATATTAAGTGTGCTAACCTCATGTCCACCACAGTATGTTTTTGAGTGAATTCAGAGCCAAAGGAGACCAAATTTCTGCCAGCAGTACTTTTTGATTATATGTGATGAAATATTAAATTCGGTTCTAATATACAAGAATTAAGAAACAGTACTTGCTACAATACTACTTTTCTTTATTCTAAATCAATTAAACTAAATCAATGTTTCAAACAAAGTTAAACTTATTTATAATTTATACTCTCTCCGAATGGTACTTTATTATTTTAACTAATATAAAGCAAATTGCTTCACAGCAGCTTAATAAAACAAAAAGGAACTTTTTTATACTTTTATTCGTTTTCGATTGGCACTTTTTGATTCTTTGCAAAAAATCAATACAACAACTTAAAACTATACACATAAGTTTCTGCCCAAAACACTGGCCAAAAGGAACTTAGAGATACATACGTTAATTTCTAACGTTGGTGCTTTTTGGTAAATTTTTACCATTAATTCTTGAATGATGAAAGTTTTAATTTTTTTGATTTTTCTTTGATTTTTCAATAGTACTTTTGTAATAATTCGTTAAACAATAGCAAATAATTCAATACATTTGATACATAGGCACTTATAAGAAAATGTACACATATTCTTTATTCTGTCAGTAGTTTTTTAATAGCGCAATTCACAATCTTGTGCAAATCGTATTGCATCATTGCATTTGCAAAAAGTTTTAGCATATTTTTGCTCTACACTAACAAAATACACAGCAAGAGCAAAAATATGATAAACCGTTTTGCAAATGCAATGATGCAATACGATTTGCACATGATTGTGAAGTGCGCTAATGTTTTATACAAAATGCATTTAGTAATTAAATAAACTATAATGTTTTTTTTATTAAATACTACAACTAATTACCAAAAAGTACTATTGTTGAAATGTTTATGTAAAATCTGTAGCCTTTCACCCTGCCCAAACATCACTATTTTTCTTTTTGCCCACCTAATGACACATAATTGTAGTTTGAGCTGCCAGTGTTAAATAAATTTTTCGAAAAAAAATCTTAGCATGTCACAATGGAAATGAAACCATGTTTCTAGGTATGAATATATTGGTCAAGGTAGTACAGAAAAACTTGGTGATGAAACGAGCCACGAAATTTTTCAACAAAGACATTTAAACAATAAATGTGTATTTATTTAATGGATAAAAATAGCATAGGTTGTATGCAACTGGATCATAAAGATATAAAAATGTGTAATATATTGTATTAAAGAAATTAGCGTACATTTTGCAGCAGAACACAAGTTCAATTGTGGTATAGCCGGTTTAAGGAACGCTGAGAAGATGTCAATGACGATGTTCGTCCTGGTCGCCCAAGCACGTCAACAACCGATGCAAACATTGAAGCAGTGAAAAAAATGATTTTGGGTAATCGGCGAATCACTATCAGAGAGGTTGCTGATGTTGTTGGCCTATCGTTCGGCTAATGCCAAGCAATTTTTACGGATGTTTTAGGTGCGGCAGCGAAGATTGTTCCAAAATTGCAAAATTTTAAGCAAAAACAACGTCGCATGGACATCATTCAGGAGCAACGATCCAGATTTCCTCAAAAAGGTCATAACTGGTGACGAATGATGGGTGTATGGCTATGACATTGAAATCAAAGCCTAATCATCCCAATGGAAATGTTTAGAAGAGCCAATACCCAAAAAAGCACGTCAAGTTCGGTCAAATGTGAAGAAAAAAAGAAAACAGTGAGGAATGTTTTCTTTGACTGCAATGGCGTGGTGCATCATTAATGCTTGCCACAAGGTCGTACGGTCAATAAGGAAAACTACCTTAAAGTTATGCGCCTTTTACGCGACACAATTCGTCAGAAACGCACAGGATCGTGGAAAAACCAATCATGAATTTTGCACTATGATAACGCACCAGCTCACAGATCGATGCTTGTGCGTGAGTTTTTGGCCAAAAACAAAACCGTTATCATGCCTCAACCACCGTATTCACCGGGCTTGGCCCCCACCGGACTTTTTCCTCTTCCCAAAACTGAAGACACCGATGAAAGGAAAGCGTTTTGCTACGATTGAGGAGATAAAAGAGAAATCGAAACAGAAGCTGTTGGCGATCGAGGATTGGAAAAAACGCTGGCATAAGTGTATTATATCTGAGGGGTATTGCTTTGAAGGGGACAAGATAATTATTGGTGAATAAATAAATAATTTTTGAAAAAAATTTAAATAACAGTTATTTTTTGATCAGACCTCGTAGATCAGTTTTATAGCAAGGACCACAAAAACATAAACCTTAAACAAACTTATTTAAATTGAATACACAAAAAAAACAATATATATTAAATAAATTGATACTTAATGAACCTTAAATAAATAAATTTATTGATATACATAAATATAAATAAACCCTAAATGATGTTACTCCTATTTCATCATCAAGACCATCATCATTTTCTCCCATTTACATGCAACCATAAAAAAAAAATTTTATTTATTATGCTGCTGTAAATTTTTTTTAAACCCAAAACTGCATTTGTAACTGAATAAATAATAATATTTAATTTTTTTTTTATTTTCAATGCAAACGAGTAGAAATTTACGAAATACAAATAAATTTAAGCTTCATATTTTCTGTTTGTTTTTATAGTTTATTAAATTTAAATGTAGAAAAAATTATGTATAAAAAATAATAATAAAATGCAAAAACAAATAAATAAATAAATATATGTAAAGCAACCAAGTGATAAGGAAAAATAAATATGATGGAGAAAAATAAATAAAACCATTTATGGGAAAGGTTTAAATGGGGCTTGTTGAGGGGCTGTTATGCAAAGAAAATGCATTGTGGAGATGGAAGCGACATAAACAAGTGACGCATTTCCCACAGAATTTATATCGCATTATTTTTTTGAGCTTCTTTATCTAAACTCAACTAAAGTTTTGTTAGTTTTTTTCTTCTGTTATTTGAATATTTCACGATGATTTACAATATTAAATAAATATGTAATAACAAATTATTGTAGACATTTAAATACTAAAGTTACGGTCACATTTGGCAAATATTTGCCGAAAAATATGTAACTACTAAATAAAATATATTTGAACTCGTTTATTTATTTAAAAAAAAAACTTTCTTATTTATCACTTTCTGAGTCGATTTAACGATGTCCGTCCGTCCGTCCGTCTGGCTGGCTGGCTGTCCATTTAAAGCTTGCGCGCAGAGTACAGGTCGCAATTTTGAAGATATTTCGATAAAATTTGGTACGTGATATTTTTTCGGCCCAAGAACGGACGGAGTTAAAACTGGTGGAAATCGGTTCATTATTTCACCTGGCCCCCATACAAATGGGGTTTACCGATCATAAATGTTTGAATTATGCAAGTATCCAAACAAATTTCACCACAAATAAGTAGTAAATGGAGCTAAATCATATCTTAAAATCTTGTGAAAATCGGTCTATAATTAGTCGTAGCTCCCATATAAGGCTCACTTTCGAAAATCACTTTAAAGAGCAAAAACGTTGCTATCCAAATAATATTTAACACAAATATATTTCATATATATACAAATAATACGGTACAATTTTATTGTGATCGGTCCATAATTAGTCGTAGCTAAGGCCCACTTCCGGAAACCACTTTGAGCGCCAGAAATCTTTTAAAAGTATTTAAATCGAGAGAAATTTTAACACATATTAACAGACATCATGACGCTAAAGTTTTGGATGATCGGTCCACAATAGGTTATATATCCCATATAACGCCCATTCCTGAAAAACTGTTTTATATATATACTGTACTCTGCGCACAAGCTTTACATGGACAGCCAGCCAGACGGACGGACGGACGGACGGACAGACGGACATCGTTAAATCGACTCAGAAAGTGATTCTGAGTCGATCGATATACTTTAATAGGACCAATATTTCTGGACATCAGTACAAATCCAATATACCCTCCCCACTATGGTGGTGTAGGGTATAGAGATGTCTAAATAACATTTTTTTTTAGTTTAAACATATTTTTTCTCCCCAAAAAGAGCCAAAATAAGTCGTTTTTTGGCTTGTATTCTATAAAAGTCTTCCATGAATTTCTTATTTAAAATTTTCGAAAAGTTAACTTTTAATGAAATACAGTGGCTTACAGCTTATTTTAGCACATTTTTTTGTTTTCAAAACTCCATAAAAACTTAGATTTCAAAATGCAGATTCCTTGCAAGTAGGTCTGTTTTTCGGGCTTACAAACGGTTACTTGCGTCTAACTCGGGCATATTAACAGTTTGCCTGTTCAACTTCAACTTTGGCGGCCAGTTGTGAAGCTGATAGTCTTGGATTTGCCCTTTTTTTCTTAAAATGTGTTTCATTGAAAATTTCATTTTGGCCTTTCTGTGTTTGTTCTGGACCCGATTTTCATAGATAAAGCGCTTTTGGACTATGAAAGCTTTAATGTTAACCAATTCTGCAATTTTTGGCTGTGATCGGCCATTTTGGAAATGGTTTAAAACCAAATATTCCCAAATCGCTTAGTCGATATCCTTAAATAAAAACCGGTTTTTATGAACCAATATGTTTTTTCATTATTCTGCAAAGGGTTGCTATAACCCTGCGCCTAGTATAGACAATATGGTAATAAATCTATAAAAATAATTTTTGAGATTTTTCCAAACTTTTTTGAGAAAATAAAAAATTTTACATATTCTTATCATTTTAGTATTTTATAAAAAAACTTGTATATAATTGCAATGTCTAAAATTTTTTTAATAAGTTTAAATTTTTAAGTTTAAAATTGTTTTTCTATCTCCAAAAAGAACAAAATAGAACGTTTTTGCTTTGCATAAAAGTCTGGAATGAATTTCTTATTTGTCAAAATTTTATTTAATTTTATAACACAATTTCCTAGCCATTGATATATAATATGTCTGCTTTGGCTTTTCCACGTGTCAATTTATATAATAGTTAACAATTTAAAGGCTAAACTGGCCAGGATAACTAATATCAATCTAGACTTTATCTAATTTTATCTTGTTAAAACGAAATCACATTCTTCATTTCATGAAAGTGACTATATAAAATGTTAGTCTGCATAAATCTGTTTAAGCAGAGATAAATCTGATGAATCGAGAAGTAGTCTGTGCAATATTGTTTTATGAAAAGCCTTAAAAAGTCTTATTAAAGCAAATATCTTTTTTACATTATTTACAAGATGAAATAGCGCCTTTTGCGCCCAAATTTAACTCCTGAAACTTGTGATAGCATATCTAACTAGTTATTGTAATTTGTATAAAATGTAGACGGAAATCTATCCAAGTTTTCATCGGTTTTCTCTACATACTCGTATGTAGTTCAGAACCTGTCTTATTATCTTTAAATAAACTAACGATTTATTTAAAGATTTATTTTTAAATAAATGAAAAATTTTGCTTGTTTCTTTTTTATTTTTCAAAACCAGAATGAAAATTTTATTATTTATGAAACACATGTTGAAAAAAAAACGAAAAGTTAAAATTATATTTGAGTTTATGATTTAGATTATAATGTCTACAAACCTAATGTCAATGTACACCAATACCACACTTTACGTAGCACACTGTGTTCACTGCGGCAATAAATCAATTTGGACCTGCTCTCCGATTTTGATGATTTTTGCACAGATGGTTAAAAACTATCTAAAACTATCTATTTAATAGATGTTATATGCATTTTTGCGAAAAATAAACATTCTAGTTACAAATTTACAGAAGATTTTTTAAATATCATTTGTATGGGCGGTGGGCGTAAAAATGGGCGGATTTAATTCATATTTTCAGGAGCTCATTCTACAATTATAATATTAACGTTTTATGAAATTTAAAATCATGGAAGTTATGCCACATTTTCTATTTAAGTTGTATGGGAGGTGGGCGTATTTTTGTAAAAAAAAAAATAAAATTCTTAAAAAATTTAAAATAAATGTGTGCAAAATTTCATAAAGCTCCGCAACCTCCTTGATTTATAGCCATTAAACTACACTACACGGTCACTGTGTGCGTCGGGTTTATGTTCCAAAAAAAAACACGACGCAAGTTTTTCTATAGCAAACCATGTAAAGATCGAAGATAGTTTCTAGGGTTACGAAAATACTAATTCATCGGCTTTCTTTCACAAAAAATTGGTCCAGTGTTTGCTAAATAGCTTTTTTCAACGTAAAATAAATATCCTTGGTAGAATTGTCTGTATTACCACTAAAGGTTTACTTTTTATGTCATCAAATAAGCTTTTTGCTGTAGTCTGAAATACAATTTTACTTAATGGTATTCTCTGCGCAACTTGATTTTCAATCCAATTAGAAAGCAAGGACTTCATATCGATCATCAAAGAACTTCTTGTGGGGGTCATCGTTTTAGCATCTAATGATAATGAAGATTTTGCAAAAATTAAAAAAAAAAAAAAATAAAACAATGCAACCTTGACAATTTAACGATGCAAAGCGAGGTGTTGGTGTATTTAATTAACTTTAATTCACCCCCAAAAATGCAAATATAATAATTTTGGGGCTTTTATGATAAAAACGTTTTTTTTTTTAATTCAGCATTATGATCTAGAGAGCCATAAAAGAACGCACCTTGAATGCTACTAATTGGAAGCCTACGTCAAATAATCACGTTTTGCTAAAAATACCGATACAATCTTATCGTAACGAAAAACAAGAAAAATTTGATATTTTTGAGGTCATATACTGATAAGAATATATTCAGGTTTATGGTTTGTTTTTATATTAACATTTTATACTAACTTAGTTTATATACAATCAACAAGACTGGATGCAAAAATGTTTCTCAGATAAAAAATTAACCAACCAAGTCAAATAACGCTCAATAACGCTTAACAATTCTGATTCATTGTCTTGAAAAGCTATCAATTTTTTCACACAACAAACAGTTTCTTAACCAAACAGAAAATTGTCTTGTGTGGACAACTTTTGTCGAGATTATGTTCTTGTTCAAACTACATTGTTACAACTAATATGTCTGCCAGCAAATGTTATTTTCATACAAAAAATACAACCTTTTATTAACGAATTACAAAGAAAAAACTTTGAACATTAATATCAATACATCTTCTCTAGACCAGATTTTAAGTGAACAATGCTTTATGTTTTTACATTGCATATTTTTATAAAAGCCTAATTGACAGTTTCCGAAACTTACAAAACATGTAATAAATTTTCAAAATGACATAAAAAAAATGACACAAAAAAAAGACGAAAACAATGACATTCAAAATTTTCTTAATACTCTTAAAAGCTGAGATGAAAAGACAAACTAAATATTTACCATACAGGAATTTATCTAATACACATACATATTTCTACATAAATAGTACGTACATACATACATACATTTATAACGAAAAATATACATATGTAACTATGTATGTATGTAAATATTCTAAATAGAAAAATCTAAATGTTTAAAAAAAAAATAACATCATATGTATGTGTGTATGTATGTTTGTATATATGTATGTATGTATGTATGTATGTATGTATATTTACTGTATATCTCATATGTATTCATCTTTAACTAATGAATATAAATTCAGAGTCACTGTCAAATTCACTGGACACTCTGGACACTTTACGAACAAGTAGATGATGGTGATGCTCTGCTGCTTACAGTGCTGCTGCAGCTAGCTGAGCATGATGGGTTCAGTTTAAATACAATATTTTAGTCACAGTAGTGGGTAGATTGAAAGAAAACTCATACTTATGCTAGGTCAAAATACACTTGAAGAAATTCAGTGTTAATAACACTAACCATATATTTGTTGCTCAATTATTATAAACAATTAAAAAATATTACAATACACATTTTGAAAATCTAATAAAAGCTAAATTACATGAATTAACCCTTGCAGTGCAGAAGTCAAAGGTCAAATTTATAAATATATGTGATTTTTCATGAAAACATGTAAAACATTGATTTACTACTGAAAGGAATTTGGTAAAACTTTAGAGGAAAACAAACAAACACAAGTTTAAGATTGACATTCTTAACAAAAGTTTTTTAAGTCACTTGGAATTTTTGAAATACTGCACAGTGGTCCACAACTATTTTGGAAATAATACAATGACTCTTGAATGATTAAAAAATATTTTAAAGAAGTTTTACACAGTGCTTTAGTTGGTTGCTAACTATATGTTTATGGGTTTGTAATAAGCGCCCCACAGTGCAGAATTTGTAAGAAAAGGAAATAAATCTCTATACAGAAAAAAAATCAACCTTTAATTGATTTTAAAATAATTTTCAATTAAAATTTTAATTGATTCAATAAATTTTTGTGATATTTTCAATTAAATCTCACATTTTTTTTAATTGATACTATCATTTTGTTTACTGGTCCGATTTCAATTAAATTTTTAATTGATTCCACAAATATTTTAATTGAAACTCATTTTTATTTTTTTCTGTGTAATTTATTAACGATAAGTCCTATTGTAAAAATATTTCAAATCACTAAAGAGCAAGTGTTGTAGTGTTTAAGTTTTGAATTTCGAGCTTATTAACCTTAACGCCTAAGACCGTCTATACATGGTCATCAGTTGAGTATTAAATAAAACCGGGTTTCCTTGTTTTTGTTCTGGAGCTTTCCAGAATTTTTTTTTTTTTGGAATTGGAACTGAAATTCGTAATTTGCAGATGAAATACATGCTACAACAAAAATTTATTATTGCAGCAATTTCAACGTATTTTCAATTTCAGTTATTAAAGGGTTAATCCACCAGAGGCGGTTCCAGAGTGTTCAAAATATGTTTTTTTTTAAATTAAAAAATTTGCTGTTTAGCTAATTTTTTCTATACTTTTTACTTTATTTTAAGAAATTTCCAAATAGACTTATAATGTTTTTATATTTTTTCAGAAAGCTAATTTTAAGCGAAATATGTTATTATCAAAACTAAATGGAGGGAACCAGAATCATGAAAAATTTAGCTATTTTTTATATAAAATTTAACTTTAGGACAAATAATCTCAAACCGCATAGTCGGTATCCAAGAATATTTTAAAAATATAATAGGCCCAATATATTCTTAATTGTTCTGCAAAGGGGTTCGATAACTCCGCCCCTAATGTAAACAATCTGGCAAAAAATCTAAAAAAAGTTTAATTTTGCGATTTTTCAAAAACTTTTTTAAGAATTGTGCAGTAAAGAATTTTTATTTTTTTTTTATTTCAATATTTTGCTCAAAAATGGCCATGTAAATGAAAAATTGTATTAAAAGAAATGTGAAAAAGACAAGGTAGACATATTATATATCAATGGATAGGAAATTGTGTCTATTTTCAAAAATATATAGATCTTTTGACAAATGAAATTCATAGAAGACTTTATTGGAATCTAAGCAAAATTTTGTTATTTTGAGTTTTTTTTTTTTGCAGAAACAAAAATTGCTTAAACAGAAATAAAAATTTTATTTATATATTTATTGAATTACATTTGTCAAAAGTTCTATATATTTTTGAAAATGGACAGAATTTCCTATCCATTGATATATGAAATATACTTTGTCTTTCTTATGTAACAAATCAAATATGGAATAGTTTACAACTCATAGTAAATGTCTCCCTATCTCTGAGATTTCACTATAGTCTTCTAATTTAACCTATCATAATGAACCCATAAATCTAATAGTGGAAGGCCAATGTAAACGACATGTGGCCGCGGGCGGCAATCAGCTGTTCTTCTTGCCACTTTGCCGCGCATCCACTTCTCACAGCATTGCCAGTTTAAGAAAATTGCGATACTTCAAAATTTTTGTATTAATAATTGTATAGAAAGAGGCAAAACTTTTATTCACTGGTAATACTGTTGCCGCCCGCGGCCGCATGATATTCCTTCGGATATCATTATCAAGGAATGAGTTACAATTAATTATATTTTTATGAGACGTTTTATTGTCTCCACAATAATTTAATAAATAATATATACATTTTTTACAAATAATTGGCCTCGAGCTGGAAAAAAAATTTTTATTCTATCTTATTCTTCTTTGTGTGGGAAAACCGTGACATTGTCTTTTTTTTTTTTTTTTTTTTTTTTGTTTTGAAATGGCTATCTTTGGGTAGGAAAATCTCATTTGATGTCAGGCATTGTAAACCACTGTTCTGAACCCACAATTTGTCCAGCCATCGTTTTGTGCGCACCTGAAGAAAACATCTGTAGAATTACATACACAAATTTATTTAGATAATTATGAGTTTAATTATGTTTGTTATTTTCATTTATTGATCTATTGTTGTGTGAACAAATTGCGACATCGACAAAAGTTGTCCACACAAGACAAATTCAATTGGCTCGTTACCCAAGTAAACAAGATTTTATTTATCATCAATACAAACCTTTAAAAGAAAGTGAAAATCAGTTAAAATCATCATAATAATATTTTAAAAATATATGTATTTTTCGGACAATTATTTTTTTAATTTTTATTGATTTCAAATGTTTTTTAAAGATAATGTAACTAAATTTCTTACAGTGTATTTGACTTGATATTGTGATTACAATTACTATATACAAAATACACTAATTTTCCTATAATATAAACAGTACTTTGTTTTGATTCAAAAAGATTGCAAAAATCACAAGACAAAAACGCCATAAAATCCGTGCACACAAAAAAAAAAACAAAAGATCCATTATAAAGATGCGATGAATTAGATTTGTTACACTTTTTTCAATGTTAGATGTAGTAATGCGATTTAAACGCAAAATTTAGGGGAAAGAATACCAAAAGAAAATCTTGAATAAATCTATTTAGATAACTGGCTAAAAACAAGTATTTTCTGGCGATATTATATGTAAAATGCCAACAAAGTTATCTATAGGTTACACTAATCTGGAAACGTTGCTGTGACATAACAAAACAGTGTGTTTGAGTTAACATAGTGATGCATAATAACTTGTTTGAGTTGAGGTTAGTTAGCATTTTGTTTGCGAACCTTCTGAAACAATATCAGATGTTAACTTAGAAGCTCCAAAGTTGGATAGTTTCTCCATAAAAAAAAAAAAAACTATTTTCAAATCTCAAAAACAAAAACAAAAATCATGAGAATGTCCCATTTAAATTGTATTAATTGACAATCATAAACAATTTTTTTCTTCACACATACGTAGAAAATATTTAATACATTAAATGTATGTGTGCTTACAAATAAACCTCTAGTAAAATTAGTGTATTAAATTAAGTCACACTGTATCACTAAACCCGAATGACCGTCATTTGTCTTAACTATGTATGTGTCTTATTTTAAAACAAATAAATACAATCTACTACGTAGCACTACACAACAACACAACACAATGTATCTGAATATCTAGCTATCTATGTTCTACATTCCACTATATAAATTTGTTTTCTACTTACTCTATGATAACTGTTGGAGGGTAAATTTCAACCTAGCCTAGTTACATATATTTATTGTACTACAACAACATCTACAGCAGCAACTAAAAGGAAATGACATTAAAGAAATAAACTTTTATACTCTACCGACAACGTTCTTGACGGTCAATGGCAATTAAAATAAAAACACACACACAAAATAGTAGTAGAATAAGCAAAAAAAAAAACAAGTTCGAGTGCTATATTCGGCTGTGCCGAATCTTAAATACCCTCCACCTAAACGTACTAAGAAATAGAAAAACTACACTGGTTTTAGTGCAAATTTTATGATTATTTTTTATATTGTTTGAAAGACAATTTTAAGGCCAACACAATTTATGTTAAATGTTTTGAAATTTTATCCAATTCTGACCATTTATAATTGATGTAATTACCGATTCTTACAGTAACTTACAGAGTTTGTTTGATTTTCATAATAATCTTGATTGTAATTTAACAATTTATAAAATTAAAAGAACATTTTTCCATATTCACAACAAGTTAAAAAACAGAGTATAAAAAGGATAAGATATGAGATGAGGCTTTTTTGTTTCAATTTGATCTCAATAATATTATTTACAAGAGACTTATGAGTGGCATAGTAGAAGTGGACCAATTATGGACTGATAGCTTCTAAATTCAGTATCCACTAATGTGATTTCTATGTATTTTAGGATTATATTGGTTGAATTTCATCGCAATAGCGTTATTTACAAGAGTTGTATGATTGTCGGAAGTGGACTTAATTCAGGAGCTATTATTGACTGACATCTACAAAATCCAGTAGCTTAATTGCCGTATAACCGATACTAATATGATTTCTGGATTAAAATTTCTGATCCATATAAAAGTTGGTTCCATATATCGATATTTATTACATATTTTTGTGGGTTTATTTGTTTTTCAGAAATGGTTCTTATATGGCAGCTATTATTACAAATTTCAACATAATAACGGTATATTTAAGTTATATATTAGTATTAACGTGGATTTCGGAAGTGGACCTTATATGGGGGACATAGTCAAATATGGACCGATATGACCAAAATCCAGCAGTTTGATTTAGGCATGTATGTAAATGATCCGTGTAAAATTTTGGATTGTTGCCCTTATTTATAAGAGATTTGTGAGTATTAAAGTGATTTTCGGAAGAGGGCTTTATATAGGGCATACGGTTAAAAATCGACCGAAATTCACAAAATTTTGCGGGATGATTTTTCTATATATCTTAATGATATGTGCAAAGTTTTGAGTCGGTACCGATATTTATACAATATAAATGTCTTTTTCAGATGTGGTCCTTGTATGGGAGCTATGACCAATTCTGGGCCGACCACCATAAAATTTAGTACAATAATTTATTTGCCTATAAATATTATTCATATCAAATTTTAGCCGTTTAACATTATTTATAACTGTTTTATTTGTATTTAAGTGAATTTTAGAAGTGGACTTTATATGGAGTCTATGGTCAAACATGGACCGAACTAAAAAAAAATTTCCTTTTGCGATTTCTTTTTGCATAAAACTTATTTTTGTTGAATTTTGTCTTGATATTCCAATTTTATAGTCATTTATGTATAATTGAGCAATATTTCGGGAAGATTTTTGTATGGGGGCTATGAGAAATCATGGACCGATTCTTACTATTTATCGTACACTTTCTTCTTTTGTCATAAAACAACGTACACAAAATTTTATGGCATTATCTGCAATATATTTCAAAATATTGCAATAAAATGGATAAAAAATATCAAATTTTTATGTAGGTTGTCTCACATATTGGTCCATAACTCTGATTGGCCTAAATCGATTTTGGTGATTTTCAATACCAAAGTTACCTGCAAAATAAGAACTATATTTCTGGAAATTTCGTTTAGTTAAGTTGTATAGTTTGGACGTGAGAGCGTTTTACACAGACGGACAGACAGACGGACATGGCTCAATCGACTTAGAATTGCATAAGGATCAAGAAAATATATACTTTGTTGGGTCTTAGATGGATATCATTCACCACTCTTGGCGGTGGAGGGTATAAAAAGAATGTAATAAAACCAAATTTAGTTTTTGTTTATTTATTTTTCTTAGACACAACAATTAATTTTGTTTTGCTGCTGCGTAATTCGTTAACTAAACTGCTGGTAATTATCAAAAACGAAAGTTGAGTCATATTTATGATATACAATTAATTAATTATAAAAATTCACATACATATATATTTTGTGATTTATTGTACATAATTAAATTAATAATTTTACTAGAATACAACTAAATGTTAATTACCACTAATTATTCTCTTAAACTTTTACGCAGGAGGATGTCATGATCGGGAAATTTGGTTTGCAATAAATATCTTGTTGAAGTCACATGCCAGTGATATCCATATCATCAGTAATAAGCCAAAATTAATTTCTTTTTCTTAAGAGAAGTAACACTCAGGCATTTAATATGACTATATATTAATTAATTAAATGCGTTACTTTCTTTGGAAAGGGGTTAGGTAGGAGAATAATAGGTGGTGAAAGGAGAGAAAAGCTTTTCATATGCGCTTTATGTTTATAAATGTACAGTCACATTTGGCAAATATTTGCCGAAAAAGACGTAACCACTAAATAACATAAATTTGAACTCGTTTATTTATTTAGGCCAAAGCACAACAAATATATAGTTTTAATTTATTTGATGCTGTTTGATGTTGCAAAACTCTTGTAAGAGTAAACAACGTCAAACAAATGTGTGCTAAAAAAAATGGTTGCGCTGTTTTGAGTAAATACTTATTTGCCAAATGTGTCCGTACCTTTAGTAGTACAGTATTGCAGCGCCTCTGGTGGTGAGTAGGCGCATTGATTAAAGCTTAATTTATAGCCATTATTTAATTATTTTACTACAGTGGCGTTTCAATGCTATACCAGCAAAGGAGGGCGCTGTGATAAATATTAGTTATGATAGGTTAAGAAAACTAATAATAATTACCAGAAATTGATGTTGTTTGAGTGGCAGCGGCTGGAAATCGAACCCAGGCCACAAATACCAACTTATGCCTTTTCACTAACTTTCACTACAAGAAAAATATCAATATGATCCTATTGGAAAACAAATTTCTTTTTGAAAAACCCTTTATATTGAAATCATTGGGCACAAAAACGTCACAATATTGCAAGAGTGTTGTAAAGTTTTTGCTAGTTTCCGTTAGATTTTTCTCTCTGAAGTTATCATAAGGTGGCCAGCAGTTGAGTAACAAGACGAGCGGTTATTATAAATATCTACAGTGGGAAGCACAACTATCCAGATATTTTGCATTGAGGAAGTGAGGTAATGAAAATAATACTAATAATATTATTTAATTGAACATTTTCTAAATTATAAACCCCAAAAATTCACATAAAATGCTTCAAAAAAAATAAAAAAATTAAAAAAAAAAAACAAAAAATTCACTATTCGGACACTTTTGCACAATACAAAAAATAAACATTATCACGATATTGTTCTGTTAAAATCTAACAGGATTTGACCCATTGATTTTTTTGTTTGTTGCGATCTCGTTTTCAAGCTTGTATTGCTCTACTTGTGCCTTATTGTTTGAACTGTGAAGTGATTAACTTGATTTTTAAATAAAAATTTAAAAGATCTTTAAAAAGAAAAAACTGATATTGAAAACAATAAATAAATTTGTTGCAAAATAATTATTCATGCCGCAAAATTACTGAAAAATAAAAACGGCGTAATGTATGTAGCTTGCGATAATAACCAAGGGGATCGACCAACTCTGCATTCTGATGGTGATGCCCGGCAGTTTAAACAGTTGCTACATAATAAAGACATTGTATTTTTAAGGATGCCAGTTCCTGGACGGTTAGACGCGCATTAAATAGAATTGGTTTAGTAGCCAGTGTGAAAAAGAAAACGTCAGCACTTTCCGCTAGAAATTTAAAAACTGTTTTCATTTCTGTAGATGACTGGAAACGGGTTATTGGAAGCGACGAAACGAAAGTCCACAGATACCAGTCTGATGGAAAAGAATACTATTGGCATAGGCCGCATGAGCGCATCCAAAAGCACAATCCTTTATGTAAAACATCCGGACAGTTTTGCTTCCCACTGCATGTGCTAAAGGTTTACAATTAATTGTGGATCATACACAGAAAGAAAAATGGCATTCTAAAATTAAGTTTATTTTTCTCAGTTTTAGACTGAAATTTTCAAGTACGTTTTTACTAGTTCATATTTAAAATAAGTAAAAATCGAGATAGATTTGACAAATCAAGAGCAGATTTTCTTAAAACAAGAATAGTGTTCTTGATTTAAGTAAAAAACTCTTAAATTAAGTCCAATTTGTTCTTAAATCAAGCAGATAAATCTTAAAACGAAAACTAAGACTAAGATTTTACTTAAATTAAGAACAAAATCTTAAATCAATCGCAGAGAAAAAAGAGCAAAGTTAAACTTACTCTCTCAGAAGCTCTCAAAATCATTTTTTATAATTTATTAAGTAAGAAATTCTTACTTTAAGTCCAATTTGCTCTTAAATCAAGAAGATAACTCTTAAAGCGAAAATTAAGACTTACTTCCTACGTTAAAATTTACTATTATAATTCTCAAATAGTCTATGTGAATTTTAATATAAGATATATCAGAATATTACAATAAAGCAAGTAAGAATAGGAGTACCGATCCAATTATAATCTGTTCTGAACGAACAAAATATAACCAGACGAGGCCTTGATTCTTACTTCATAATATGGTAGCCATAGTTAGCCGACCGAGATCCGAAGTATTTATCTCGTATTATTTAGCTCATTTTGGGATTAATTATATCTCGGGCATTCTTAAATCAATCCAATTTTCGGATTACATCAAATATGAATTAGAGCTTAAATCTAGTTCAAAATTCTTGAACCAAGCTCCATTTGGGATTAATTCAAACTCGGACATACTTAAATCAGTCTCATTTTTGGATTACATCAAGTACGAATGCGTGCTTAAATCTAGTTTATAATTCTTGAATCAAGCTTATTTAGGGATTAATTCAAACTCAGCCATTCTTAAGGAGAGCTAAAATTAAGATTTTTTGACTTGATGAATCCGTACTTGAATCAAGTATTTTGTACTCGGTATAAGAAAATCCGTACTTACCCTACTATTGACACGGCTACGGATTGATTTAAGTACGGATTACTCAATTTTTTTTTTGAGTATATATATTCTGTAGACATGTCTATATAAACTTGTCTATACGTAGCTGATAGCTTATGGATTTAAACTTATTTGTGGGGGTATGGAACGTAGTCCAAAGATCTTAGTAGCTCTGTAAGCAGAAAAATCCACAACGAGTCGTCAGAATTCATCACCGACTTACGCACATCTGTGAAATTAAATAGTTTAATATAAGGATATAGGATATGGACCGATATACACAAAATCTATTAGCTAGATTTGTATATACATACATATAAGTGGATTATTAAGGAGAATTTTAAATATGCTAACCATGTGTATATGAGATTTATGCGCATTTTGATTTATATACTTATATATACTAAGTCCTCATGGACTTATTGTCAAAAATTTCTTATAATAGATTTATCCACATTTATGCGATTTATGGTCAAATATGAATCGATCGAAATCAAATACAGTTTTGTGAATTCTCTTTATTCGAAACATATTTCTGCTGAATTTTATATGAAGACTTAGCATTTATGTAATAATGTAATATTTATGATCAATAAAGTTAATGGTGAAGTCTGCTCCGATTTCCTTGTAAATAATATTCCTCAACGATTTTCACGCCATTTCAAGCCACTGTATGTCAAACATGTTACAACTAATTATGCCCAAGCTGACCCATTAAGAAGATTATATTGTGAATTTGACAATCTATATGAATTGATTTTTCTCTTACAACAAATATAATTAAACATAATATAATTAGTTTATTAAATAATAAATATTTTATACTATTTGTAAATAAATTGTTATTATTCATATACTTCTTAAAAAGTCCGTCAGGATTTAAACTTAATAAATAAATAAAAATATAATAAAAAAATAAAATAAAATGTACAATAGAGCTATATTCCGGGAATACATTTGTACGGGGGCTATAAGAAATCATGCACATGTATCGTGTCTATAGATACGGACATTGCGAGATCTTTGCTAGGTCTTTGAATTTCATAAGGACGCACAATATATGAAATAAAATTTGTATTACATTTTGTAACGATAATTATGTTTAATGAGTAATTTAATTTTTTGCATCCCTTATATGGGATCTATTACATGTTATGTGCCGATCGTTGTAAAATATTTTGCGGTGATTTCTTTATAGGGCAAAAAACAAAAATCGATGATCATTTTTATTTTCAAAAATTGTTCCATTTTAAGGAAAAAATAAAAACAAGACCATTTTTCTTGGTAAATAGAAGCCCTAGAGCCTAAAGGGCAAAAATCGGTGATAACTGTTATTAACAAAAATACTTAAATTTTGTGAGAATATACACAAGTCCATTATCTCGCTAAATAGAGGCCCTAAAACCTGAAGAACAAAAATTAGTGATCACTTTTATTGCCAAAAATTCTTCTATTTTGTGTGAAAATATAAAAGAACAAAAATTATAGGGCCTAGAGCCTAACGGACAAAAATCGGTAATCACTTTTATTTTCAAAAATTCATTTATTTTGAGAGGAAAATATAAAAGTCCATTTTACTCGGCCCTTAAATATAAAGGGCAAAAATCGGTGATAACTTTTATTTCCAAAAATGCTTTTATTTTGTGAGAATATATACAAGTCAATTTTCTAGCTAAATAGAAACCCTAGAGCCTAAAGGAAAAAATCAGTGATCAATTTTATTTCCTAAAATTCATGTATTTGAAATGAAACTATAAAAATCAATTTGGCTCTTTAAATATAGCAGAGGTAGGCAAAGTGTAAAATGAGATTGTGTGTGTGAGCGAACTACCCAGCAAACATAAACATAATAATATAAATTATACAAAACAACTTAGATAGGAAACAAACACTCACAATATATTTTCCGTAACATATAAGCAAATAAACAACGCGATTGATATACAAACGGAACTTCTAATACTTCAAAAGCTGATTACATGCATATTACCAAATGCATTATCAATTATAAAATATTGTTCATAGTACATTATTAATTTGAAATGTTTGTTGGGAAGTATTTCTGAAAAAAAATATAAAAGCATCCGCCGCATGTGCACACATTCCTGTCTCAATGACGACTGAATGAAAGAGATTAAGTGTATGTGTGAAGTGCACTCTGCGCAATAGTGCTATAGGATGCCGACCTATGCTCTAGAGCATAAAGGTCAAAATCAGTGATGACTTTTATTTTAAAAAATTCTGCCTTTTTGAGGGAAAATACTCTATAGAGGTCGTAGAACCTCGCTATATCCTTAAGGCTCTAGTGATTACTTGTGTGTATGAGAATATGTAAAAGTCTTTTTTCTCGGAAGAGACCCTTGCTCTTTCGTGCCTTCAACAAACGGACAGACTGACCCACATGGCTACTTCGTTTTAAAATCTTATAAGGACCCATTTGACCAATATTTCCATGTTGTGAGTATAAAAATATTTAGATAGTAGTCATGTTATAAAATATTTGAATGATCGGTCCTTAATATAACGTGCATTTCTGAAAAACTGTTTTTACTGGTTGGGCTTGACCGTCTACACTTTTTTACTTGTTTTGTCATGTGGGGTAACACAGGATTAGTATGAAATATTTTGATAGAAAAATTATATATAAATTTTCAGGATTTTTAAATGTGAGACCAAATTTTAAAAATAATATTTTTTTTTCTTTAGTATTTTAAACGAAACAAATTTTGCAAAAGTTAGTACAGTGACATATTTTCAATTCTCTGGTGTCTTTGAATTAAAATGTCAGTACCTTAATTTGTCTTTCTCTTGTTGAAGGAACATAACTGTGTAATGTATAATTTTTTCCCTTCAGAACTCTTTAAGCTGGATTCTAGTTTTGTTGATTTAATTTGAAAATACATATTTATTTCCCAGCAAAACATAACTTCCAATTAACAAGCAGCGTTGTCAATTTTAAAACTTCAAAATGCACCAAAATGGAGAAAAAAGCGCACCATTTACAAAAAAAAACGCACCAAGTTAAGAATTTCGTTTTTGTTTCAAATATTTATTGAATTATTTTGAAAGTTTTTAATATCATAAATTCTATAAAAAACTTTTTATCAACGATTATTAGTAAAAGTAATAATAGTAAAAGCCTTTTTTTAACAAATGAGCTAATAAAGATAAAATAAACATTTAACCACTCAAAATTTAACTCACAATATGATATTCGGAACTAAAGTACTAATTGGTAAAAAAAAAAAAAAGCTAATTTCAGTACATATTTGGTACTTTTTTATATATTTTTGTTTTCTAACTGATTTTTTTCCAATAAAATTTGTTAGGATTCCACTGGTACTCTAACCCTGGTTGTTCGTCTACAGTTCAGTAGACCAAACCATCAGGTTATACAAAAATTTTTATTTACATGTTTAAAATATTAATTTGATTTTTCAAACAAAGGTTTTTGAAGAATTTAATTTCATTTATCTTACATTCGTATTTAAAATACATTTTTTTCATCGTATAGATTTCATGAGTTATGAATTATTAAAAAACTGCAATTAAAAATTAGTAAAAATAAAGATTTCATCACATTTTCTAAAAAAATTAAAAAACGCACCGAAATACACAAAAAAAAATTTGCAGTGTTGAATGAAATGTATGAAATGTAGGTGTATTTTATTGTAGAAAGATTTTTTCTCACACTAAAACAAAAAGTTGTGTTGAGTTTGATTTGGTTAAAAAGCGCACAAAAATTTAAAAAAAAAATGCACCGCGCACCAACTAAAGAATTTTTCGCACCAAAAATTTAAAAAAGCACCAAAAATGGTGCGAAACGCACCAAGTTGACAACGCTGTTAACAAGGTCCTTGGCAATTTTTAATCGGATTTTAAAAGAAAATTTCTTAAATTCACTTTGGAATTATCCTGAAATTACAATTCTTCAATTATAACATACAAAAGAAAATGGTTTTAAATAGGTTTGTTTCATACTCATTTAACATTAAAAAAAAAACAAAACTTTGCTTTTAATCCTTGATTTCTTTATTAGCAAATTTTTATAAATAAATAAAAACTTACCGCCATACATCACAAACAGGGTAATTTTCAACATTATCAAATTCGGATTTATGTTGCGACGTATACAATATTCATCGAATTTTGATGTTGGCTGGACATAAACCGTTTCCGTAGCAACTTCTTCGCCACCCATTTTGAAGGACAAACGTTTTTGTTTAGCACAACAAACTCAAATATTACAATTCTATTTTGATAATTATAATTTATACATGTACGTACTTATGTACATATATTTCGTTTTAATGTTGAAAAGTTAATTTTTTTTATACAGAGAGATCTTTAAGAAAAACTTTTCATTGGCTTTGCTTAGTAAAAAAAAAAATCACAATAAACACACACACACTGGACTGGATTGGACTGGATTATGTGTTGTGGGGCCTGACATAAATGAAAATTAATTGTAATTTAATTTCAATTTGACGTTTGAATACAATACACGACGTTTAACAATGGATCACTCACTCACTCACTCACACACTACATACAGAGCTGGAGCATGGAGCACGGGCATGAGCAGGCGGCGGAGATAACGTTAAAGTTTAGACACTTTCGAGTAAAGCAAGATTTTAAGATTTCTGTTTTTTTTTTATTTATATTTTTATTATTATTATTTTTTCTTTAGATTTTTTTAAATCACACTTGAAATTAAATGTCTGTTATTTTATTTTTTAGGTTTTAATTCAATTTGATTTAAATGATAATTTCATCATACAGATATTTTTTCATTTTTCTTGTGATTTTTTTTTTTCTATTTTTTTTTTTCTTTGGATTTATTTCAAATGTGTTTATTTGAGATCTCAGAGCTTAACTTGGTTTTAGATTTCGAACAACAACAACAACAACAAAAAACTGAATTTTTTTACATCACTTTTGATTTTTGATTTTTTTTTTATAAATTTTATTTGTATTGTATGTATATTATTAGTAGTAGTATTTGAAGTTCGTTTCTATGGCTGACACAATAGTTTAATTAATACAGTAGTTTTCTTTACAATTCCTTAGGAATATGATGGTATTGAAACAGTTCTTTTGTTAATCTAGTATTGTTAAATTTACATTTATATATTCTTTTATTTTTCAAAGGAAATACATATGTACAAATTCATGGAAATTTTCTTAATTTTTGTGTTTTTTAAAAGACCGTTTTTCCTTCTTTAGTTTTTTTTTTTTAAAGAATTTCCATTTCCTGTGTGTTTTAACTAAGAATTTCTGCAATTGTAGCTTTAAGTTCTTAAGTTCGCACTAAGTTCTTTGTCTTCATTTAATTGTCTTTAAATTTTATTTAAATTTTAACGTTTTGTTAATGCGGTTTTAGAGCCGTTTTTTAATTCCAGTATTGCTCGCTCCGTAGTCTGAACAAAGACTAAAATTAGTTGATCATTTATCCTAAAGTTTTGAATAAGATGCGAAAAAAAAGAAATAGTAACAATAATATTTTCTTCTTGTCAGTGATCTTAATCTGTGTGTAAATATACTCACAAATACTTGAACAAAATTATATATATGTATGTATATGTACTTAAGTAACAATAACAACAATAATAAGTAAAAAAGCAAAAAACATACATATTTATTTATTTATTATCTATGTATTTAGTACACCTTCACCATCACTACTACTCTTAATACACTTATCTATCACTCCCACTCACACACACAAACACACACACACACACAAACTAAGTATTTATTACAGTGTCTCATTACTTTTGTTCCTCACTATTATTATTATTATTACTGTTGTGTTGTGTTTTTGTTGTCTTTATAACAGTTATATACATATATACAGTCAGAGTAAAAATTTCTAAATCTGAAAATATCTAATCTCTGAATTTAATAAATAAATAAATAAATGAATAAATAAATAAATCAATAAATAAATTAATTAATCAATAAATAAATAAATAAATAAATACAGCATCTCATCTCATTTAATCTATGAAACAAAATATTGTTACGTGTTTGCCTTTTAAAAACGTTGGTTTAATTCCTTTAAATAAACCGTATTCCTTTTATTTTGCAATTAATAAAAGCCTCAAATAGTTTAAAGAAATTATAACGTGTCTTTATATAATCAAATCGTAACAAAAACAATTTAAATAAACACTGTCTATTACTACTATTTTACAGTTTACTTACGCTACGCTCACACATGGCAAATATTTGACGAAAAAGACGTAACCACTAAATAAAATGTGTTTATTTGGAAAACTTCTTTTAGGAGGGCTCTTCGGAAACTTCTTAACTTAGAACAGAAAGCGCGGTATAAATAAAAAAAAGTTAAGTGTTTTGGAAACTTCCATCAGTGTTATATGTCTTTTCGATCTGCCAACTCCTTCATATAGAAACATTTGTTCAAAAAAGACGCATCCGCGATTTTTTTTTTTACAATGGAAAAGTTAGAAATTCGTGGTGTCATTAAATATTACATTAAAAAATGTTTATCGGAACAAGAAATTCATTATGATATGGTAAATGTGTTAGGTTTAAGTGCTCCTTCATATCGACAGTTCAATTCCAAACCATGCTAAGTCGAAAAATTGAGTTTTGCAGGAAAAGTTCCAAATCATGCTATGTCGACTTAGCATGTTTTTAATTTTTTTGCATTTTTGAATTTAGATTTTTTCAACTTAAATTCTGTCAAATTTTGGTTGTGATTGGCTAGTCCAATCAAAAGTTATAAACAACAAAGTTCTACCTTATATGGTTTTTTAGATATCGCCTGTAAACTTTAGGAGCTTTTCCTGCAAAACTCACTTTTTCGACTTAGCATGTTTTGGAATTGAGCTGTCGATATGCAACAGTAAAAAATAGGGTGGCTGCTTTTAGCGCAATGATGTATTTCCGAAAAAGCCCTACGTACCACAGGAACGGAGTTTTGGAGATTGTGGAAATTAATTTTTGCCAAAGTGTTTACATTTTGTACGGTTTACTGCATAAATATACGGAGAAATATAAAGACAAAATTATGAACAAACGATAAATTAAAAACTTCTCTTCAATTTTGAAACTTTTTTTATATGTTTCTTCGTCTAGAATCGAAGTGTTTGTTATACCCTACACCAACATAGTGGGGAGGATATATTGGATTTGTGCTGATGTTTGTAACGCAGAAATATTGGTCCAACTCCCACCTTAAAGTATACCGATCGACTCAGAATCATTTTCTGAATCGATTTAACGATGTCCGTCTGGCTGGCTGGCTGTCCATATAAACCTTGTGCGCAGAGTACATGTACAAAATTTTTATAGAATTGAATAATATTTTATTTGAAGTTTGGACAAAATTTTTATAGAATTGAATAATATTTTATTTGAAGTTTGGACAAAATTTTTATAGAATTGAATAATATTTTATTTGAAGTTTGGACAAAATTTTTATAGAATTGAATAACATTTTTAATAGAATTTATTTTTCATTTTAAATTGCAAAATACTTTACCAAATTTACGAATTTCGTTATAGGTCCCTTTTTAAGCAAAAATTTGTTTGTTTGTGCGAATTTCGTTATTGCAATCGACTTTCAGTTTTTTCTGTGCAGGCTACAATTTTTGAGATATTTCGATAAAATTTGTTACGTTAAACGTAAGAAGAAATATAAGAACTACACTGGTTATAGGACAAATATATATCCTTATTCTGTGTTTTCTATTCAGTCTTAGTGCAAATTTTATGATTATTTTTTATATTGTTTGAAAGACAATTTTAAGGCCAACACAATTTATGTTAAATGGTTAGAAATTTTATCCAATTCTGACCATTTATTTGATTTTCATAATAATCTTGATTGTAATTTAACAATTTATAAAATTAAAAGAACATTTTTCCATATTCACAACAAGTTAAAAAACAGAGTATAAAAATGGATAAGATATAAGATGAGGCTTTTTTGTTTGAATTTGATCTCAATAATATTATTTACAAGAGACTTATGAGTGGCATAGTAGAAGCGGACCAATTTTTGACCGATGGCTTCTAAATCCAGTATCCAATAATGTGATTTTTACGTATTTTACTTTGTTTGAATTTCATCTCAATAACATTATTTACAGGAGTTGTATGGTTGGTTGTTATGCTCGGAAGTGGACTTAATTCAGGAGCTACTGACTTAACTGACAGCTACAAAACCCTGTAGCATTATTGGTTAAATTGTTTTTCGGACATGGTTCTTATATGGCAGTTATTTTTATTTAATATTAGATACATATTTGTATTAAAGTGAATTTAAAAAGAGGGCCTTATATGGGGGATACGGTCAAATATGGACCGAAATTCAAAAAAAGTTTGTGGATTGATTTTTGTGCATACTTAAATGATTTATGTATGTATAGATTTGAGTCGGTACCGATATTTATAAGATATATATATTTATATATATAAATGGCTTTTTCGGAAGTGGTCCTTATATGGGAACTATGACCAACTTTGGACTGACCATCATAAAATTTTATCCAACTATTTAGATATCTATAGGAATTATTTGTGTCACTTTTTAACCTGTTACCTATATTTGTACCAGATTTATACGTATTTAAGTGAATTTTAGATGTGGACTTTATATGGAGTCTATGGTCAAACATGGACCGAACAAAACAAAATTTCGTTTTGCGATTTCTTTTTACATGGCACTTATTTTTACCGAATTTTGTGTTAATATTCCAATTTTACAGGCATTTATTTATCATTAAGCCATATTTCGGGATGATATTTGTATGGGGGCTTTGAAAAAACATGTACTGATTTTTACTATTTTCGTCACACTTTCTTCTTTTATCATAAAAATAACGTGTACAAATTTCATGGCAATATCTGCAATATATTTCAAAAAATTGGAAGAATGTTTAACAATATCAAATTTTTATGGTTCTGGATTTTGCTGATTTTCAATACGATACTGCTTAGGAGAATTATAAACTGATTTGTGTTAACTCTGTTGATTTGAGTTGTATCGTTTGGACGTGAGAGCGTTTTACACAGACAGACATACAGATGGGCATAGCTCAATCGATTTAGAATTTCATAAGGATTTGTTGGGTCCCAAATGAATATTTCTGTATTTCAAGAGCATATTTTCTTTGTAACATATCTTTCAGTAAGAGAAAAAGATAGTTGTTTAGTAAAAGTTAGCGGCCGCGGGCGGAAAGAGTATTACCAGTGAATAAAAGTTTTGTTTCTTTACAAAATTCTTCATACAAATTTTTAAAGTATCGCAATTTACTTAATCTGGCAATACTGTAAGCAGCAGCAGAATTTTGTTCAACTTTGCCGCTTAAAACGATGTTGCCATAATATGTGACATATGAGTTTAGTTAAAAATAAAAACTTTTTTTTTGCATTTTTTTTAATGCTTTTTACACCATGGATACACTAAAAGAAAACGTTTATTTAAGAATTTATTTATGTAAAAAACAAATCAATTAATTTTTTCGACATTTGCCGCTTTCAAAATGCCGTGCACATTTGCCTACCTACAATAAGTATAAGCGGCAAAAAGAACAGCTGATTGCCTTCCTGACCTTCCACTATAAAGATTACGCATTGCGCACGTCCATGATATTTTACAAAGCTGTGAGCGTAAAATTGAGACCAAAATTTCTTCTTGTGACATCACAAGTCAAAAATATTTTTGTTTTTGCTTAACTTTTATAGAATTTGAATACTAATAAAAGTTTTTAAATGAAGTGTGCCGTTTTTAATTGTGAAAATATTAAAAAAAAAAAACATATATTTAAGTGTTTTCCATTTTCTGAAAGAATAAAAGTTAAAAAACAAAACTAAGTTAACTTTTTTGATACATTTTAATATGTATAAAATAGTAAATAATTAATTGTTTTCTTTTGCATCAAAAAATTTACGAAAAATTTATTTTTATTAAAATATTGTTAACAAAAGTTTTTTTTTAAATGTTCATTATGTTGTTTACATTCTATGGGCAATCTTTATTATTATTTAATTTATGGCTTATACGAAACATTTTTATATAAATAAGTTTTAAACATATAAACTAATTTGCATAGAAATTAATGTTTGCTGTATACTAAATTTTGACGCTGACTGTATATGTGTTTTATTGCTAAGAGTACTGTTATTGGAATCTTAGTAAAGATATTGTCGTTTCAGTTGTTCTGTTGTCTTGTGTTTTCCTTCTCTTTATAGATAATGATAAAACAAACTTGTCATACGTCAGTTAGTTTGTTTTCAAGTATCACAAGCTTTTTCTGTGTTCATTTTTCTCAGTGATATTGTGTTTTTGCAGTTCGACTCTATAAATTTAATTTGTGTTTTTGCAAATTAAAAGTGAAATAATGATTTAAAATTTGTTGTTGTGCTGTAACTAACATTGGCCTGTCAATCAAGCTCACATATTCTCGGGGTTTCCAATATAATGTATGTACTCGTATGTACATAGTTCTGTAGAGTAGTGATCTTTCTTATTTTTATAGCCTTCGCAATGGTAAAGCTGTTCACAGGAAATTTTTCAGAAGATAAATTTAAATCAGCTCTAAGTTCAAAAATAAAATCGAAATAAATTCGTGATATGGGCGTTGTTAATCAAAATGTTGAATTGTATTAAATGAATTGTATTGATGTCAACCAATTAAAGACTGCATTTTTACAATTCCACAAATATTGATAATTATTAATAGGTCATGTTTTGAGTTCGCCAACGCCACTATCAGTTATGTGCAAAAGTTATTTCAGAGCATTAAATCAGATTTGATGTAATGAAGTTCAACCAAACTTTGAGAGGCCACCCACTGGTCCTGCCTCCCGCCTATGAAGACAAACAATTGTAAATTAACTCGAAAACAGCACAGTTCCAACCATATCAATTCTCGTTATGATATCTGTAATAGCTCCATAGATACCGAAATATTTCCAAAACAAAACGTTTCTACACCACTGTATCCGTATTATCTGTGCCAGCAACAGAATAAGGTGTCTTGATCAGATTATTAATGAATGTAAGATAAATGTGTTTAAATGAACCATAAGTAGACTGCTAAATATACCAGACAAATACTCGACAAAAGCTGTTACCCATTAACTCGATATTATCAACCACCATCAAATTATTAATTCACAACAAATTTTTATCAATTAAATCTGAAATGTTCACGTTTTCAGGGTAAAAGTTTTTTTAACACTAATAAAATTTGCAATAAATTGTTCATGCATTGTTTTTATACCCTACACCACAAAAGCGGGGAGGGTATATTGGATTTGCGCTGATATTTGTAACGCCCATAAATATTGGGGCGATTTAACGATGTCCGTCCGGATGGCTGAATGGCTGGCTGGCTGGCTGGCTGTCCATGTAAAGCTTGTGCGCAGAGTACAGGTCGCAATTTTGAAGATATTTCGATAAAATTTGGTACGTGATATTTTTCGGCCCAAGGACGGATGGGATTGAAACTGATGAAAATCGGTACATTATTTTACTTGGCCCCCATACAAATGTTCTCCCGAAATAGAAGTTTAGCGATCATTAATGTTTGAATTATAAAAGTATGCAAACAAATTTCATCACAAATGAGTGGTAAATTAAGCCAACTAACATCTACAAATTTTGTGCAGATCGGTCCATAATTAGTCGTAGCTTCCATATAAAGCCCACTTCCGACAATCACTTTAAAGAGCATAACTCACATATAAGGCCCACTTCCGAAAATCACTTTAACGACTATAAGTCTTCTCAAAATGTTGTTAACCGAATAAAATTTAATAAAAATAATTTTTATATGTACAGAAATGACGACACCAAATTTTATAATGGTTGACCATAATTAGTCAAAACTATCATATAAGACCCTCTTCGTAATTCACTTTAACCTCCATAAATCTTTTGAAACTATTTATATCGCGATAAATTATAACATACACAATATTTATATTTACGAAAGTCATGACATTAAATTTTTGGATGATCGGTCCTTCTGATTTATATACTGGGTGTAGGGTATTTTATGGTCGGGCTTGACCGACTATACTTTCTTAATTGTTTTTTTTTTTTTTGCTAATTTTAAACTCCTAATTTTTCGTACGATCACTTAGACTATTACAACGTTTACAGTAACGGACTAAAAGCAACTAACACAATTGTTCCCTTTATATTAAAAGAAATCGCAATTGATATTGAAAAAAAATTCTTCTAATGCAGAAATCCAATTAGATGTAAAACACTTGGGAACCAAAACACACCGCAGGTATTAAATTCCTAATAGATAATGAGTGAAAAAAAGATAAGAGCAGCAAGGTGTCGGGAATTAGGTGACAATTAATTGATTTGATATTGCCAAGTATTTTGCATTATGAATATGGAATTTCTATAGGCAATTTAATGTCAATGTTTTTTTTATTTATTAGTTACATACATACATGTGTATATGTATTTATTGTTAAAATGTTTGTTCTTATCTGGATAATTAGTTATGTATTGGTTCGTTAAGTATGTGTAGATACACAGTGGTTTAGAAACATTTTATTTGGAACTTGAGCTTAGCTGATTTCCTTTTAGTCATTGCCATGAGGGGAAGATAAGACGAGTACACACTTGATTATACTAGCAATTCGTGTTACTCTCTTAGTCGTATTACATATGTTTATACAAATGTGTGTATGTATGAGAGTATACACATACTCGTATATAATACAGTGATGGAAAATGGGCGTTTGAATTTCGTACCAACTATATAAATAAAATGCACTTTTTAGACCTCCAAGGTACCATTTTCAATATTTGTTAAAGAAAATTACAATTTTCTACTCGATTGTTATTGATTTAGTGCAAGTGATAAAAAGGAATAGATACGTTGGAAGACTTCTTCAAAAAGTCATTATCCATCTAACTTCTGGTGATATTATAAATGTAGTTAAACTGGTGTCTATTGGCAACTGTTATCAGATAAAGCATTTGTTCATATTATGCAACTAGTGTTCCAGGAAGAAAGTTACCAAAGGATACTCTAACAATTTTATTCTAATGCAAAGAAACAGAGCTCGTTTCGTTTCGAAAATTTTCCTGTTCATTATATTCATTTGGGATTTGTTTGTATTTCTTTAAAGTTAGTTAGACGGCTATTTCTAAATCTTTAAGAATATTACTTGCGTTTATACTTGCGATTATCTAAGATATTCTTATTTATGAAATATCGGGTTATTTGCGAAAAGTTAACCTTGTTAAATATATACATATGTATATATGTGTATATACGAGTATATTGGTGTGTCCTTCGATTCCATTTCCAAAATTACTAGATGTATTATTTCAAGAATAGAAAAAATCGAAGGGTTAACTTCTAACGATTTTGAAATTCTGAGTAATTTTTTTGGATTCAGCCACAAAATCATTTAATGTCAGAGACTACAATTGTTGGATAATTCAAGCAGCAATTTCTTGTCGTAATAATCATCTTATATCTAGTTGCATATTTAAAGATCAAATTGATATTGTTCACGAAATTTAATCTTTGGCTTGCACTATTACCCAAATAGTAACTTAAATGATAGATTTATCTATTTCATCTGAAATAACAAATTTTGATGCAACAGCATTTTGAAATTGTACCAAATGACCTGTGGTAGTACCACGGTATCAACTGTGTCTAAAATGTATCAAAAAGAGTACTATTGTACCAATTTTACCAACACTGATGATAACAGACAAGAGAGTAACACATATGTGTATACAAATGTGTGTATATGCTCAGTGATTTAAGCAATTAAATTGTACCGAAAAAATTTCAAGGAAAATTTTGTATCAATATTTTCAATAAAAATTGCTTCGTGTAAATTGGAACAAAACAATTGGATAGCTGCTGAAGGAATAGAGTTGTTTAATGAAATTTTTCTTACTAAGAGCTGAGTTGTTTTTAAGTTGATGTTTATTTTTATAAAGTCGTCGTTGAAATGGGGTTTTAAAGACGTCATCCCAAAGTTAGTTGCCTCTCAAAGTATAAAATTTAAAAAAATCACCAAAAATTCATTTGTTTTCCGAATATTAAGAATTATTATAGAGAACCTTAAAATATCTACCAAAAAATATATGTATTTACAGGCATATTATCTCTTTCAGTTCAGCAGATATTAAGGTTGAAAATTTAGTTTTTTGAAATATATTTGCGACTTTATTTTTGTTTGTTGATGTTACGGATCTAACTGAGTTTTGCAATGGCGTGGTGCATCATGAATTCTTGCCACAAGGTCGTACAGTCAATAAGGAATACTACCTTGAAGTTATGCGCCGTTTGCGTGAAGCAATTCGTCAGAAACGCACAGAATTGTGGAAAAACCAATCATGGATTTTGCACCACGATAACGCACCAGCTCACACATCGATGCTTGTGCGTGAAAACAAAACCGTTATCATGTCTCAACCACCGTATTCACCGGACTTGGCCCCCGCTGACTTTTTCCTCTTCCCAAAACTGAAGACACCGATGATAGGAAAGCGTTTTGCTACGTTTGAGGAGATAAAAGAAAAATCGATACAGGAGCTGTTGGCGATACCAAAAATCGCGTTTCAGAAGTGTTTCGAGGATTGGAGAAAACGCTGGCCTAAGTGTATTATATCTGAGGGGGATTACTTTGAAGGTACAAGATAGTTTTTTATGAAGAAATAAATACTTTTTGAAAAAATTTAAAATAACGGTTATTTTTTGATCAGACCTCGTATAAATAAATGGTTAAAGATGACCAAATTAAAACTCAACGAAAATAAAACAAAAAAAAAATGCAAAACAAACATGAACAATAGTTTGAATTTTAAAATAAATGACAATGATTGTTTTTTATGTGCTATGTAGACCTTTTGTATTGTTAAAAATCTTTTTACTTTATGAATACGGCTTGAGGTCTATTAAATTATTAAAAATATAAAAACTCTTGTTCGTTTTTAAGTTTTGTTGTCTTTTATTAATTTGCAATATTTCGACCAACTTTGTTGATCATCTTCAGGGAAGAAATATAATTTAATGTTGTCCGATGTTAATGTCTTAAGTTTCTTTCTCTGATCAACAAAGTTGGTCGAAATATTGGAAATTCGTAAAAAGTTTTTATATTTTTAATAAAAGAGTCGAATTAATAAAATAAAAAGATTTTTAAATTTACATAATTTCAGATTTTTTTTAACCAACCATTTTTCACTTTCACCTTTTCCCAGTTATTTAAACATAATTTGTCCATTAAATGCTCAAACATAAGACAGACATATCACCACAAGTGTAACACCCACCAGCAAGCAGCAAGTTATTGAATTAGCTGCTGCTACTCCTACCGCTGCTATGTACGTATGATGAAGAAGATATTGTTGAAAAGTAACAACAGCAGCACAACATTTAGCTGAAGTAAATGCACATATAACTTATCTATAAACTTATCATCAACAAATAACAAAAATGAACAACATCATCAGCATCATCCTTAACATCAACAACATTTTTGAGGTATTAAACAAAAAGTATGACAAGTGACAAAATGGGTACAAAATGAAAGACAAAAAACAAATTCAGCAGCAGCATTAAATTGAAAGAAACTTCATTATCATCATCCCCAGCATGTTCAACAAATTGTAGATTAAATCAAAATTATGAAGGGCAACAAAATATTTGAAAACAAAATTATGAATTTGTCTTAAGCAGAATGAACCATCATGATTAACACAACAAGGTTTTGCTACTAATAACAATTTTAAATATTTGCTGTAAATATTAAAATTTAATGTAAAATAAAATAGAAATTTCGAATCAATTTGATAAATTTACTTACATACCTACTTGCATACATATGTATATGAATTCATTTATCTTTTTAATAGGTATCTAATGTCTGTCTAAAATTAGTTCTTATCTTTCTTATTTTCTACAATTTAAAAATACTTCTGATTAAAATGCATTATTATGCATCATGAAAAAAAAAAAAAATTAAAAACGTAACAATAAATGGAAACCAGTAGCAGCAGCCATCATGAATCTATTGTCACTGGTGGTTGACGGAGGAGAGTAGCATCTTAAAATCTCTGTGGAATTAAACGTGTAAATAAGTCCCCAAACAGTAAGTATCAAGAGTTTGTATTTAGTTTGTTGTAGATTATTACCATGGTGAAATAACTCTACAAGGTGATGGCAATATTACAACAATACAAAAGCAACAGAAACAACATGGTATTTTTGTTTTTGCTTTCATGTTTGTAATGTCAAAAACAACTGGTTATTGTTTACAAACATTTTTGCAGGAAAAATAAATACATACATACATACATACATACAATTTTTTTTAATTTCAAGATGAAAATAAAAATAATTTATAAATTTGTTAATTTATGAAACATTTAATTTATGGACAATTGTTTTTTCACTTTTTTTTTGTATAACTTGATACGTTTGCTATTTTTTTAACACAACTTGAGCATACATACATACATACATGTATATAAAGTTTGACATAACGAACATTATTAAAAAAAACAGGTGGCGTTTCAACACCACCTTGTAGAGTTATTTCACCATGATTATTACCAACTATTTATTGCAATGATAATGTCTGAGCTCTCTCTTTCAATAAAGCATTAAACACATTCGAGACAGCAGACTACCGACTAAAATATGTCAAAAATAAAATAAACACGTTTATACAGGGTGGGCCAAGTTTGACTGACTGAAGTGCCATTGTGGCTTTTGCGGTATGAGCTGTAGCTCCATCTTGCTGGAACCATATGTTACGATTATTGAGAACTATCGGACGTAAAAAATTTTCCAACATGGTCCTGTGGTTCATTAAGCTCATTTTCGAAGAAATATAGACCAATAACTTTATCAAAATTTCAAAATTATTTCAGATCAGTCAGTCCAAATTGGCCCACCCTGTATTAACAAAAATATATGTTTTTGCATCTTTTTTGTGTAATAGTGTGGCACCTATGACATACTTTGTTGCGATTTTTTTTTTTTTTTTTTGAGTGTGATAGAAATCGGTCAGATCGTACGATTGTGTAGGATAGTGTATCACGACCTTTAAGCCCAGCCGCCGATAGTTTTTTTTTTTTTTTTTTTGTATGTAAATACCCTTTTTGTTGCATATGTACCTACAAACATACACACACAAGAACGCAAAACGCACTATATTGGCCGGCGGCATCATTCAAATTAATCGACACAGGTCTCTGGAAAAAAAACAGTAAATTATTATAAATGTTTTACATGTTTTCGTGCATTATTTGCATATTTACCCCCTAATTCATAAAAACTTACAACAGGTTTATAACAGGTTTATAAATAAAATTTCCATACAAAATTTGCTTTATAAACCTCTTATAAACCTGTTGTAAGTTTTATGAATAAGGCCATTAGTGTATAATTTAGCTCGATTTTGTTGGTAAGTTCTGCAATATTTTATTATTTATTAATATTGCTGTTTTTTTTACAATAAAATATGCTCTATTTTTTATACCAATTCCAATATACCAATTTACACAATAACCTTCTTCCTCTCGTCGTTCTACCCATTTATTTTGCCAAACTCTGCGTCTTTTTGCTTATAATTCCACTTCATCGTCATCCAAAATCAGCACTGTACAAGCAATAGCTAGACCAATTTCCTTCCACGTCATCATTTATGTTTTTTTTTTTATTGATATTATTTTTATTATTTAATTTTATTTCAAAAATTACACATAAAATACAGAAGTTGAATAATAATTAAAAAATGTTGTCAAACTGAAGAATTTCACAAACAAATGTTTATACGACTCAGCATATGTAGCACCACATACAATTCAACATATCGTATAAACACAAAAATCGTATGCTAACTCTTATGTTGACATTTCATTTGCTGACATATGCTGACATCAAAAAATTTGCTACTTTCAACATATCGTGTAAATGTCTAACATATGACATAGGAATTTGCTGCTAATTTTAATCATATGGCTGTCAGCATAAACATGCTGATTCAACATATCGTCTAAACATAGCTTGAGAGTGAATATATTGACGACAGCAGGCAGGTTTTTGTCCATGCTGATTTTTTCGTCGCTGTCAAATTAAACTAAAGGTATGTGTCCACGATCGTCAGATATTACAACGTTGTCAGAAAAATATGCACAAATTGTCTAACAACCGTGTAAACTTAAAATTTTTGTCTTCCAACGTTGTAAGAAAAAGCAGTTTCAGTACATTGGAAGACCAAAATATTGTCACACATCTAACAATCGTGTAAACACACAATTTTGGCATTGCCATTGTTTTAAGACAATTGTCAAACACTTTTCATTGTCATATGTGCAAAGTTTATGCATCTGCCAATGGCAGCATTTTCATAGAAATTATTTCTAAATGCAACTCTGTATATACATAAATAAACAAACAGGTGTGTATTAATAAAAATTTTGAAAAAAAAATGGAAGATAATTAAAGAATTAAAATAAAGTGTGCATTAATAAAATTTTAAAAAAAAAGTGGAAGAAAATTAAAGAAAATAAAACATATTTTTTTGATGAATCCTGTTTAATAGAGTGCAGATAAAATGGTTCCAATTGCTCTTTTTTGTTCCATGACGATATTTAAAATTTTTAAACACACACCCAGAGCTGCAAAACGAATTTGACAATGCCACACAACAATCTGACAACCGTGTAAACTGACAATTTCGGTTGACAGATAAATTCATTATGTGACAATTGTGTGCAAATGAAATTGTTAGTTTTCTTACAGTCGTGTAAACTTACAATTTACCTTTTTCTAAATTTTTTTCAATGCCACTACATTGCTAGCACATTGGTAAATATGACAACGTTGTAATATCTGACGACCGTGGACACATAGCTTAATTTCTATTTTTTTTTTGGCTACAAAACAAAAACAGTGTTGATCATATAACGAAATATGTGAAGCAAATTAGTGCTTAGAAATATTTATTATTATACTATGTTACTATTATTATATTTCTATTATGTTATAAGCGTGACCGACAAAAACAAAATTTCACAGCTTTATTTAATGGGATTTTTTTTTTAAATTTTCAAGGAACCTGTTCCATGAAAAAACGCTCCTTTAAGAAATATACAATAAGTCGCAACACTGAAATATAAATGAATTGCGTCAACAGCTGTTTCTATTTGCATTGTTTTGTTTGGTTAAAGTTTGTAAGTGTTTTATTGTTTGATGACCAGTTTTTATCTTTGTATTTAAATACGAAATTAGGTAACTTTTCCTTAAATTTAAGTTTTATTTAAATATGGTTTTCTTTTTTCAGTCTCAAATTGCGTTTGGTATTTAATTATGATAAAAGTATGTTAGCACTATTAAATGTCAGAAAACTATCTGCCTTATTTATAAAAAATAATGTAGGTTTGATGTGTGCTTTTAGACAAAATTTTCATACAAAATTTTCTTAAAGTACATTTGAAGTCTACTTTAATTTTTTCTGAATAAGACTGTATATAAACAACAAACTGCAAAGCGCAATTTTCATAATTTGCAGAACTGTCAAAATCATATGGTAGTATAAACAACTTAAATGATGAAACAGAACACGACCGCAACTTCAAGCAAAACGACTCTCAGAGAAAACAGGCCCTTAATTGAAACGACGGCTGCAGCTTCACGAACTGTCATTTAATGTTTTTATATTTCTTCTGTGTGTGCCGATAGCTTTTCCAATTTTTGTCCACAAATCTTGTTTTAAATAAAAATTTTTGTACAATGGCGACTGCAAATTATATATGCAATCATGTTTTTGTACTTCTTCAATTAATTTTTCTATAATATCACTCATTTTTTTTATACCCTTCACCTTCATGAGAAGGGTATATATAAGTTTGTCATTCCGTTTGAAATTTCCACAATATAATTTTCCGACACTATATATATTCTGGATCCTTATAGATAGCGGAGTTTATTAAGCCATGCCCGTCTGTCTGATGAAACCAGTTTTCTGAAGTCCCCAGATATCTTCGGGATCCAAATCTTCAATAATTCTGTCAGACATGCTTTCGAGAAGTTTGCTATTTAAAATCAGCAAAATACGTCCATAAATAAAGCAAAAATCCGAGACAACCTCTGAAAATTTCATCAAAAAAACTAAGTGTATTAATATTGTTACGAATAATTTCATAAACAGATGGCGCTTATCAAACAAAGTGTTTAAGTGTGTTCTTAAACCGTAATAATATTGTTACAAATAATTAAGTGTGTTCTTAAACCGTAATATAAGTCTGTAAAAAGACACATAATTGTGTTTGTAAAGACTCGTTATATATATATTTTCTTCAAACTACTTGACGCTTTTATTTTTGAATTAAAAAGAATCTGGTTTATTTAAAGGAAATAAACCACCGTTTTTAAAAGGTAAAAATGTAACAATGTATATAATGTAATTATGCATCCATAACAAAGGTGAAGGGTATATAAGATTCGGCATAGCCGAATATAACACTCTTACTTGTTTTCTATAATATAGTTTAACTTTTAAATAAGTTTTTTTATTTATTATTAATGTACACCTAATTCTGTTTTTACAAATCAAAATCTTTTGGGCTTAAATTTTTTTGGTTAAATTGAATTTTTACGAAATATGTACCTACATATATTCATATCACAAATTTGGGGGAATTCCTTTTTTGGGTATACAAGCAAATTTACTGGTAGAGCAATTGTAAATAGCGCGAATTTAGGGGAATTTTCTTTTAGTGCATACAATTAAATGAACTTGTCATAGGTATATACATTTTTTACATTACTTTTTGTACACGGTTTTTTTACACATGTTTTATGGAACCAATTTCCATGTAAAAACAGAATTACGTGTATATGGTGTTATTAATTATTACTATAAGCATTGTATGTACTACCCTCTGGTGGTCAGTAAAGTAGTTAATGCAAATTCATTTTTAACCAATTCATTATTAAATTTAACCTTTATAGAGCAGCCAGCTTTTGTATATTATATATATATTTTGAAGCGTACTAAAAAAAAACAGTTTTAACACCCCCCGTCGTGTTTTTTTGCATCAGCCTTTAGCTAATTCAGCAACCACACCCGTAAAACTGTAAAAAAATGCACATTGCCTGCTTTTAGGATGACAAATTTCGAATAACGGTATTTGTGGTGAATTTATAAAAACTCACCACGATTTTTATACTCGCCACGAATTTTTATACTCACCACGATTTTTCACCACCTTTTTTAAATTCACCACGTGGCAGAAAAAAAGTCGTCGGTCGGTCGACTTTTTTCCTTCCCCTTCCTCCCCTCACTCAATCCCCCTCAATCAAGGCCCGCCACTCTTTTAAAACTTCTCCGTAAGTGCTCTGCCGTAATCGTCGTCGTGGTATTCTTCGTGTCGGCGGCGTCTTCGTAATCGTCGTCGTCGTCCTTTTTACATTGTGTGTGTGTGGTTGCGTTTTGGTTTGAAAACAACCCCGGATGTTCTATTTTTTATGCGAACTTTTTTAGAAAAAAGAATATGGGAATTTTTGTGGTTCTATTTTTAGAAGAAAAAAAGCATGCCATCTATTGTTCGTAATATAAACAACAACATCAAAAATCCGTAATTGAAACTTAGATGGCGCTAAAAAAAAGTTGGTACATACATGCAAATAAATTTTCAGCCGGCTATAGCCGAGTTTGACACGCTACTGGTTTATTTTTGCAAATTTGGTCAGCGCAGGTCTCTGGCTGCGACGTCTTTTGTCGATTTGATAAAAAAACCTGGATTTTATGCAGAAAATTTTGTATCTCTAAAGGTGCGCCCTCTATTGACTGCTAGCGTAGTAATATCAGATGTTATGTTACACTTTCAAAGCAACTCTGTACACAGAAAATGCAACACTGAGCGTTTACTCGAAAACAGAAAAATTTAAGAGCAATTGCGGATGAAACTTGCAAACAAAGAAAATAAAAATTTTTGAAAAGAAAAGACGAAAATTTTTTTGCTCATTCAACGCAGTTTATTTAAAGACGGATGGAAAAACAGTTGAAACGCGCGTGTTAAGTAACGAAAAAGTAGATAAATTGTGTGTATTTAACAATTAAAATGTTAAAAACTAAAAGGAATCCAATAATTAATTGAAATAGTAATAGAGAAAGGTAAAACACAAAAGTTAAATGAATAAAAAAGAGCAAATTTTTTACATATATATTGAAAGATAGATTGATGATGTGAACGGGAGTGTGTGTGCCAGTGAGTATAAGAGTGTGTGTGTATGTATGAGAAAAGTTGAGTAGAATTGATAGAAAAGAATATACAAGAAAAAGAAGAAGTATTTATTTTACACAGTGACGAACACCAACCATACGATAAAAATCAATTGTTCAGAACGAAAATATAATTGTGATTCTGTTTTTTCTACCAGCCACAAATACTTAAGTTTCCTTTATTAAAAAAACTGAACATAATTCAAAGTATTGCTGGGATTAATTAACAAAACATGGCAAAGTGGTAAAGTTTTATTTCGTTAATCATAATAAGAGCATAAATTGTATATTGAAAAAGAGAGTGAAAAAAATATTTTAATAAACAAGAGTTGTTGGTTTGTTTTCATACAAATTTCAATTTAATGGTTTTACTTTTCAGAATAATTTTAAGAAACTTTGATTTTCCAGTGATTCTAGACAATTTTGATAATTAAGCAAATGAAAAAACGTTGTACAAACAACAAAAAAATTAAACCGACGACCGCAAAATACAATAAAAAAATTCACTAAAAACGAGTATTTTTTCTAGTCGCGGAATTTTCTGCCATTACGTTTTGTTGTGTTTTTATTTTATACCACCAAGCAAGCAATAAAACAACTCTCTTTCGGTCATCAGCATACTCTGCTCTTTGTTTTGTTGTTCGTTTCCCTATTTCTTCTGTTTGACTCATTTGTCACTCCTCGCTTTCTTCTTGAATTCCTGTTTTGATTCTGTTATATGTATATCTATCTGACTTTTGTTATGGTACGTTGTGTTCGGTTTTCTTCACATATTCTTTATGTTGCGAATTCGCTCGGGTCTGCGAAAATTTCTGGCAGTTTGAAAAACGGCGAAGAGGCATAAAGACCTAAAACTAGTAGAAAAAACGCGATAGTGTTGTATGTTAACAAAAATTCAAGGTGAAAAATAAAAAAGCTTTATCAAATAAACGTATTCAGTTCATAAATATTGTGATAAAAACCCATAGAGTTCCCCAATAAAACTATACAGTTTATCATTTTCATAATTAACCATTGTAAAAAGAATGCCTAGTAAAAAAAATGTTATAGAAAATTTTTTTTTATAAAAAATCAATGCTTATAAAAAAACGAAATAAAAAGGAAGCAAGGAAAAAAATGTGTTGCTGAAAAAAGTGTGGACAAGAAGCAACGAAAAGAGTAATACAATAAAAAACATATGAAAAAACCGAATTTCAACATAAAAAACGAGTGTGTGTGACAGAGAGAGCGAGAGCATAATAGATATAAATAATATAGCCCTCTCACCAAAAATACAAGAAAAAATTCTTACATGAAAAAATCAAAAGAAAAAACGAATTGCAATTGAGTGTGTTTTTGTGTGTGTGTGCCATTTTAACAAAACCAATAAAAATTTAAATAGAAATTTAATTAAGGTTTTAAAATTATTAAAAAAAAACATATACATAAATCATAGTTTCTAAAAGTTTTTAAACCCAGAAAAGCAAAGAAATATCTTTTGTTCGTAAACAAAAATAAAATGAATAAACTGTCATTTAATCAATGTTGCTAAATGTGGTTTATGTGAAAAAAGCGCTAAAATGTGTTTCAGTGCTATTTTTTAGCGGCTGCTTATTTTCTATAGGGAATATTGGATAATTTTCACACTTGTACTGGTATATTAATAAATTTAAGTAAATTTAAATTGGAACGAAGTAATTTATTTTGCTATAATTTGTATGTATGTCATTAAAATCTGATTCGATTTAGCTGGATTTTTTTTTAATAAATTGAAATTAGTAATGAATTCGTTAATAAAGGAATATTGCAATGAGTGGAGTGAAAATGTAGCAACGTATGGATTAAAATCCATGTTAATAGCTGTCGATCGTCAGCTTTCACTTTCACCAATTATCCGTCTTCCTTTAATAATTCTTTCCTTTTTTTTTGGCTTAAGAAAGAATAAATACTTAGCTTGATCAAATTTAACAAGGAAAGTTTTTTTGTTTGTTCTTTTTTTACTTAAACATCGTTTAGTTTTTGTGGTTTTATATATATTTACAGTAGTGGACACAAGGTTAGCACACTTTGTATCTGTTGGCAATTAATGTAAATATTTGCTGTGATTAGTTATTTTTTAAAAGCTTTGAAAAATTTGTTGCATTTCCATGATTTGCTTTACAGTATTTAAGTACCCAAAAAAAGTACTGGAGAGTAATTTAGCACTAAATAAAAATGTTAGTCTCATAAAAGAAACAAAAAACTTCATTTAAATCCTAATATTTCGTAGGATATCCTTGGCCATACTCTCCACCAGAGCCATACAACACTTTCTTGAAATTGCGTACTAATCATTTTTGATTTCCTTTCACAAACGGTCAAATTCTTCTATGTTGTTTCATATTATTCCATACGTTTTCCACTAGATGGCATACTTTAATAAGCATATTGATCCATTCATGCATCGACCTTATATGTATACATATATGTATCGAACTTATCATGTCCAGATAACTTTGCCAATACCATTACATTCCCACCACCATGATTTATGATCTTAGAAGTATACATACTTTGGATTCTGCTGCATGTTTGAAGGATGCTGTATGTATCTTTTTCCAACAAATCTTATCTTACAAAATTTAGACTCAGCGCTTCAGAGAATATTCTTCCAGAAAATTATTCGTTTTTCTAAATTCTCATGGGCAAAAGAATATCAGGACTGAAAGTTCTTTTTTAAAACTTGTGAATCGTGCTGAAAAATGTATCCACGCATGTTTTTTTTATTGAGTATACTTGTAGTTCAAGAGAAGACGTCAATAACGAATTTTGCTGTAAGATTTTTTTTGGAATTGAGGAACTGACGCTCTGTAAATAATCTTTACTGTTGTTTTTTCTACATATCGGAGCCTGTGTAACGTTTTTATATCTCCCATAGCATCGAATATGGTCTAATTCGTTATAGACCATTTACCTGGATAAATTTAAAGTACTTGAAATATCGCCAATTTACTAAAAATATCTTCCAAATAATCTTATTTAATCAATTTGAAAACACTCGCTTTAGTTGTTAAATTGTGGCATATTTCCTTTCTTTTTAATTATTATAGTAGAAAAATATATTAAGCATTAAGCTAAATTTGAAATGAATTCAACCACTAAAGTACTTCCTTATCTTATCTATTAATAATTTAACCCCCCGTTGCCACATGCAAGTACAAGTTCGAAAAACTCCATACACTTACAGTTTTTTTTACTAACACTTGCAAGATAATTTGTTTGTAAATGAATTTTGGGCACTTGCTAAGTAGAGTGACAAATGAATAATTATTGCTACCAGTTTTAAAATAAAAGTTATATTTATAGTAAATTTTCGGGGTTTTACTAAAAAATTATAAAGAAAAAAGAGCAAAACTATTACACAACACATCTTAATACATAGTATTTTTCAATATAAACTTCATGCATTTATTAAAAAAAATTGTAAATTAAAATGTTTTTCAATATTTTTTTCTTTTGACAATACGGCATACTGGATCTACATATGTATATGCGTTTGAAAATGAACAGAAATTTATGAAAACATTTTGTTTGAACTTTCTTTGTTGACGACATTTAAAAAATAAACGTACTTGCTAGTGTAGCCACTCAAACATATGTTGTTGTTTTTCGGTATTTTTCGTAGATAATATGTATACTCTACTTGCAAGTAATTACTTGCATATGGCAACGGGGTCAGCCTGTTTTAATATAATGATTTGTTATCGAAAATTAAAGTACAAATTGATTTTGCCACAAACCTTTATTTGCAGCTTTAAATTTCTTTTATCCAAAGCAACTAGTTGACAACACTGTTGTGAAAAAATAACTTCGTTTTTCTGTGAGAGCAGTATAGCTCTCTCACTCTCTCTCATACGTACTTTTTTTATTCATCAACAAACCAGCTGTAAGAAAGATTACAAATTGTTTTTCTTTTAGCAAAACGGACTTTGGATTTTTGTAAATTGTCTATATTTTTTAAGAATCTAGAAAACTAAAGTTTATCTAGTTTCTATTTAATATATTTCTAAATATTCTTCTTAATAACTTGTAATAAAGATACCAAAAAATCCTTTAAATATTTTTAGTCGGCACTTTTTTTTTAAACATTCGTAAATTCGCCTTAATTATATGCTCTTTTTTGTTTAGTTTGTTGTTTTTTTTTTCTATATTTGTGAACTCTCTTTTATTATAACAATCATTTGTTGTTGTTTAATAGCGGTTACCACTCTGCTTGAAATGTCAATTCTTTTTTTCTTAAAATTTCTTTTTGGGGTTTTCTAAAAAAATGTATTAATTTGTTAAATAAAAGCACTATTATTAGAAAATAATTATTATTTAAATAAAACTCATACTGAAAAATAAAACAGCCTAAATGTTATAGTTATTAGTGATTTTATGTAAATAATTCTTCTGTGTTTTAATGGTTAAATGTTTCTTAGTTTTTATCTAGGTACTTAATCATAACTTATTTTTAAAATTTCCAATAATTTTCAGTTTTTTTTTATTTAATTAAGTAGATATTATTCCTCCCAAAAGTGTTGATTCATTCTTTCTTTTTGTTCCTGCTTGCTGTTTATTTTACTTTCCCTTCATTTTCTTTTTTTTTTTTGTACATTTTCTTTGCCTTTCGTTAGCATCTCTTCGTTTTTCTCTCTTTTTTCCTTTATTTTCCATTTTATTGCTGGCTCTGTGTTTTATATAAAATTGCATAAATTTTTATGTAGGGGAAATAAAATGTTAAAATAAACTGCAAAATTATTTATGAATCTAAAAAATTGTTAAAATAAAATTTAGCACACAAATTCCTATTGACAGCAAGAGGAATTTTATTTTATTGTTTAAATTTATTACTTCAATTCCTTTAAATAGCTGTAGTTAGTGTTTAAATGGATATTACATTGCAATTTTCTTTTAATGCTGTTGTTTGTGTTTATTTCAATTATCGTTAGTGGATTTATCGATTAATCTTTAATGTTAAATCAAAGAACTGTCGTCTTGCAGTGATGGGCAAATAACAAAAAGGGTTGTTTATTAAATAATAAATAGGTAAATGTTATTATTTATTTAGTAATCCAAATATGTAGGTGCATACATACATTAAATAAACAAATGAAGAATATCGCACCATCTTATTCATTGGGACTAGCTTAAATGTTGTTTAGACGTTGGAAAGAGTTTGAAAGTTTGGACTCACTGCCAGTTTAAACCCGAATATCAGTATATCGGCGAATCCACTTAGAGCTGAAACGCCAACCTTAAGAACACTGCCACGGTTCGGTAGTATGAAATTGACTTCTCCAATGGGTTCTCCCAATATATTTTTATTCCGTTATTAAATAATTAAAATACTGTCGAGGTCCAGGAATGCAATAATAATAATATGGTCCGAGTGATGTTAATGACGGCCAACTACGGTTGCATGTCAACAACATCTTTAGTTCCATATTGCATATAGGCTTATTTTGTTTGCATTGGGAGGCTCTTTAATTATCTCAAAACCAGAAATATTCTTTATGTTATTGAAAGACTCGGTCTTGATCAATGTATTTTTGCAACTTGTCAACAAGGAATTTTATATAACCCTATTCATATGTGGCGAAGCGTGGTATTCCACAGGAAAGAATATTATCTCCTTTGTGACAATTGCCGACTGAGATGGACAGCAGAAGAATAAATACTAGCATATGCGGACGAAGTACCGGTACTAATATCTGGTAAATTTATGTTTACAATATCAAGAAGTATAGAGTAGGCATTAAGTTCACTGAGTGTGAATTCTCTCAAGATGGAACTAGTACTATTCACAAACAGGTATAGGATTGATAACTTTATTCCTCCGGAATGATATTAGATTGCAGATACAAAAAGGTAACTGAGCACTATACTGGACATAAAATTATTCTGGAATCTAATTATACCGACTAGGATTAACAATGCCTATTTCGCCATATACTCTTGTAAGAAAGCAATTGGAACTACATAATTGGAAATCAACCTTAAGGGTATCAATGGTATGGTGGCATGCACTGACTAATTCCACACACTGGCTGCGAATGTCATTGCAATTTGCTTTAGTAATTAATTAAGAGTCATCCATGACACTAGATTCGAAAAGCCATTGAAGGTTTCTGATGGTTCTTTCTATAGCCTTTCCACATGAATATATGGCCACAGTTACCTAAGATACCCTCGCATGAAGGTTCTGATTACAAGATAGATTTAATCACAAAATGGCTCCCAGATAATTGAGCTTCTATAGTGTAGCCGGATTTTTTTTCTTTTCTTTTAAAATTAGTGTTGTTAACATTTACAATATCGAACAATGCTCTAAAATACCTTTATTCTATTATTTTAATTTATACATATAAAATATTTTGTTCTCCATAACAGACTTTATTGAAATATACAGAAGAATTGTATCATAATATTGTTAGAAATCATAAAACATATATGGAAATGTGTTAAAAATAACATATGTATTTCCAATTAGCAAAGAAAAACAGCTGCGGCAATTAAGTTTGTCCACAACATCAAGGCTATGTTTATCTATTTAAAACCAAGGTTAACCAACTGTTTAAGCTTATAAACAAATTTTAAATATAAACTAATTTAAGACTTAATTTACAAAGGTGAAAATGCCCAGCTTAGCACCTCTCTAAAACTTTAAATGTCATAATAAATGTCCTAATAACTAGTAAATTTGAAAAATAAAAACAATTTTGGCTTAGATGAAATCATGAATTTTAAGTATAATTTTAAAATTAAACTAATATCAGCTGACAGTATCAATGAAAACAGTTTGTACAAAAAATTCCGGAAGAAAGTGTGGCAAAGAAAACAAAAAGAAATGATAGAGAATGAATGGGAGAAAATAATAAAACAAGAAGTATTTAATTTGGAAATGAGTCATTTTGTTGCTTCATAGAGTTCTTTGGTGGGACAGAAAATGGTTAAATGCACAATGGGGCGGGTAGGTAGTTGAAAAAAACAAGTAACAAAATTTTTTTCTTCTTTATTGGTTGATGATGGTTTTCTTATTTTATTATTTTTGTTTTTTATTTTCCAGTTGTAAAAAGAAACCTAATCAATCAAATCTAACCTAAACTTTTCAAATCATTAATTTTCTAAATTTATAGAGGCCGAAACCCTACTGAATTTGTCCCAAAGATAAAAATCTATTATTCGTTTTCAAATTTGGAAAACCATGTACTTTTTCACATTCATCTAAAGATGAAGCTGTTTTACAGCTATGCAATTTACAGGTTAATAACCCTTAGGAGAGGAGAGAATTTTTAAAATTTTTAAATGTTTTTTTTTTTTTTTGTTTGTATAAACGTGATCGCTTATAAAATGCAATTACTCATGGCCTGATAATGCTAATAGTGGGAAGACACAAACTATTACTCATTTTTTCTATAATAATTCAATGTTTGCTATACGTTTCCTGTAGATTTCTGTTTAATAATATTGTAATTTAACAATTCTTAAGATAATTAGCATGTATTTTTGGCTTAAAGCAATACACGCACACGTGACACTATGCGTTTAAATTTTTAACGCAAATCAAGCGAAAACAACAACACTTTAACCCTTTTAATTAAGGGGACTTCAAACCATTTAAATGGTTACGTGACAAAAGTGACGTTTACACAACAGCAGAAAAGAAATACATTTTATATAAATGGCATTTAAAATATCTTAAAAAATTAACCTGTTTTCGCAGGTGTTTGATATACCGGAAAAGTAATCATTTTGTGGAATATAGAGAAACATGTTGAAGTAGAGGCTGAAAAAGTCCCGAAAACTAAATCTCAGTAAATTAACTTAAATCGTAGGTGTGTATATAGTCCTAAGTGTGTTTTAATAGTTGGTCTTTGTATAGTCCTAAATTTGTTTAATTTTAGATCGTTATATAGTCCTAACTTAGCTTCATTCTTAGGTCTTTATATAGTCCTAAATTGCATTAAATCGTGGGTCTTTATACTGTCTTAAATTATCATCAATCGTAGGTCTTATATAGTCACAGTTTAGCGCTTCAATCGTATGTATCTTTATAGTTTTAAATTAGCTGCAATCGTAGGTATCATTTAGTCCTAAATTTGTTAAAACCGTAGATCTTTATATATTCCTCACTTGGCTTCATTCTTAGGTCCTTACATAGTCCTAAATTAGCTTCAATGTTAGGTCTTATATAGTCACAGTTTGGCCTCACACAGCCGCAGGCTGTTAAAGTGGTGACAAAACGTGTAAAAAGCTTGTGCCCATTTTATAGCAACATAATTCTGCTTTCCACTACGATTTATTTATGTAATTGCATGATATGTTTCAAAACCAGCATCGTATTTTTCTGAAATTAATTACACAGGTGCTGTATTTTTTTTTTTTTTTTTGGGCGGCCATTAATGAACATGCTTTATTAAACAATTATTTTCTTTGTAAGTTCATGGTTTCTTTTAATAGTATATCTTGTTTTCTTTTTGTTTAGGATCTGTTATTAGGACTTGCTAATATCGTTTTATCACATCATTTACACTACTTTTTAGATACTTTAGATTTATTGCAATCGTTGAATCCAACACTCTTCAAGGAATTTGTGCATGATTTTCATATTGTGTTTCGCCACAATATTTTTTTTACAAATTCACAATTCAATTAAATACCATACTTTATTGAATTTAATTTAACTATTTTAATATAAATTGTCTACTTATTTTACTTAAAATTAATTTGTATTTCCTTTGTATATTAATTGTCTAGTTTATATAGTAAATATTTGTTTTTGCAATCTCAGTCCAAGTCACCAATTTGCTGCAAAATAAATAATATACATAATATATTATATAAACTGATAAGATTTGGCAATGCAAGCTAGGTAGAGGCCCCGCAAACAAATTTATTGAAATCTTTTTTGTGTTTCAAGTTGAAACGTCAGCAAACATTTCTGGTGTGTGTTTAGGGAAATTCACACATTAAGTTTAAAGATATACATATATGTACCTATATGTATATAAAAATTCCTTTTGACTTATAAAAGGTTTCACAAAAAAAAATACATAAATAAAAAATAAGTAATTGTTTGTAGGAGTAACGTTTTTATTCAACAATGATAATACAAGTTTGTTTTTAAAGGTTTGTTAAAGTTAGATATTCAATAAAAATATTTGATAATTTTGCAATTAATAAATTGCTACACACCAGATTATATAATAGAGTAAAATATTTAACATTTCATAAAAATCAAATTATTTTGAGGGACAACTGAATATGTTTTAGGAAACAACGAATTTAATAAAGTCATATATTAATTGATATAAATTAATACTAGTATAAGATACTTGAGTTGGATAAATGAACACTAGAACAATGAAATCAATAAAAGATAAACCATTTTGTTAACAAATAGTAGGTATCAAGCTACCTTTCAGAGTTCTTAACAACATGTCAGGTGTTTAAGGTATTATGCTAAATCGTATGTTTTCCGTATCTCTTTGGATAAACAGGACCTCAAAACGATAAACGCAAGTGAATCTCAATTTCGTAATAATTTACTACATGACGATCTCAGTTCTGTATTTTTGTTGGCATAACAATCGAAAACAAAATTCAAATCAAACCTGAATATGAAAGTGGAACTAAACCTCCAGTATGTCGTGACAATTTTGAAATATGTATAAACATTTTAAAAACTAACGCATTTCATTTGTCCAGCCTAGTGTTACTCCGTCAAATGAAAAGAGTTAAACTCTTCCAGTAACAGCAAATTCATACTCAGAACAGAACATTTATAAACTTCTCAGTTTTTCGTTTAAGTACAAAATCGCCAGAAAGGTGCTAATAGAGGCTTCGTTTAAAAGATTGTTCTGCTGTCGTTACGTTATATTTAATAAAGTAGACAAATTTTGTCCCCAATTTCGGCTCTTAAGGATTGGCCATAACGTTGTTCGCATTACATTTGTAATAGTAGACTTCATTCTTGGAATTCTAAATTTGAAATGAATAGAAATATTTGCCCAATTTAATGGTGCTTACCAGTGTTGGAAAACATGGTACAATTGTACTTTTTAGACATATGTAGTTGATACCGTGGTAGTACCACAAGCTGTTTGGTACAATTTTAAAATACTATTGCATCAAAATTTGGTATTTCAAATGAAATATGTACATATGTAAATAAATCATTTAAGTTGCTATTTGTGCCAAAGAGATTTTATTAAATTGCATGAACATTTTGGAACTGATATCAATTTGTTCTGTAAATATGTATCTATAAGACGATTATTACGACAAGAAATTGTTGGTTGAATTATCGAGCAATAGAAGCCTCTGACATAATTAGCCGTATTGTGAGTGTCGTTTTCTTTTTACGTAATAGATTAAAGAAACAAATTTAATTTTACCTTTAATCTATTACGAAAGAGTTGTTGTCGTAAAAAGAAAACGACACTTATAATAAGGCTGAATAATTCACATTAAATGATTTTTAGGCTGCATCCAAAAACTAAATCTTAAATTGTAGTTAGGATTTCAAAATCGTTAGAAGTTAACCCTTCAATTTCTTTTATCCTTGAAATAATAAATCTAATAATTTTATTTTAATTATCTTATGTATACTGTGCATCTCCACTTGAAGATTCACAATGGGTTCATTAGACTGCAGTAAAACGAGAGAACTACCTTACAATGATCATACTTCGGTATTCCCCATTAAGATCCACTTTAGTACTTGTGATGAAGCAGAAGATATCCTCTTGAATGTTGAACCAGCCATTTATAATTATGGACTTGTTGCCGCACTTCTTTAATGCCATTTTTCACCAATTAGTTTTAGCACTGACCCTGGGTCATAGAGCCTTTGACAACTTGCACTTCTATATACGTTTTTTTTTTTTTTTTTTATTAAACAAGACAATTGGTTGGAAATTAGGTTGTCACTGCCTGATAGTTCTTCTATAGTAGGCCTTGATCGGAACTTTATCCTCATTTCAGTCTCAAATATTCTGTAGGGAAAATCAATCAAGTTGGCATGCAATTTTTTCACTTATGACTAAAGGCAGATGAACTGATAAGTTATAATTTTATTCTCTGTTTCCCTTAAAGACTTCACCTGGATTATCTCTTAAGTGTTGGGTTATTGTTATTATTTTATTTATTAGTATTCATAATACTCTTGACTTCACATTGATACATATTTTCAAAACAGAATTTGGCTTAGGTTGGTTTAGTTATGAAATCGAATGCTGATTTTGTCCCAATTGAGACATATTAATAGTTCTAAAAATTTACATTAATCCATATAAAATTTATATTTCATTTCTAACAAAATTTACACATAGTTTTTTTAAAGACATTATTATTGTTTTAATTCCCGATTTCATTTGGCAAAGAATTGAACAGTTTAAGGCCCTCGTAGAAAAGAGATCTCTACATTAAAGATGTTTTTACTCGTTGTATTCTGAAGTTATCAGCATTCCGTAGTGTGTATGATTGTACATCGCCAACATATCTCACTTGTTTGCATAAATAATCTGGTGCGTTTCCCTGTCTTATTTTTTCTATCAGTTTAATAGTGTTGAGTGCCAGTCGTTCATTTATATTCATCCATTTGTTTATTGGTGTGTATCTATTGCATTTCAAAATCGATCGCATAACCTTATTTTGTAGTTTTCCATATGTGTATCAGTGCAGCATGTAAATATTATTATGGAACCAAATTCAAAGTGTTGTTTAATTATTGTATTGTAGACGTTAATAGCCGTTAAGATGTTTATTTTATTTCTGATTCTTTTGAAAACCCCGATTTTTTTTTGCCGATTTTCTTACATATAAACTTTTTTTTAATTTTTTATCAATTATGAAGCCTAGGTATTTGATGTGTTCAACTTTCTCAATTGTTTCTCCGTTTAGTTCAATATTTTTGTCACTGGTCATATTTATTTCCATAATTTTCGTCTTTTTTTCGTTTAAGCTTAAGTTTATTCATTTTTAACCATTCATTTATATTATTTATGTCGCTTATCATTTTAACGCTGCATTCTTCAACATTATGACCTTCTGCAAATATTAGTGTATCGTCCGCATATAAAACCATTATACTAATATTTAGAAAATTCTGTATATCATTAAAGTAAATGATGAAAAATAAAGCTCCCAGAATAGAACCCTGGGGAACTCCTTATACATTATCTATTTTGTTCGGATTTCCTGTTTGTCAAATATGATTCGATTTTTCCTTGGATGTCAAATTGTATATTTTCTGCAGTAATATTTCCCGATCAATTGTTTTTTGAAAGTTAAATTTGCATGACCGAAATGCTGCTTAAATACTATAAAAGGAAATCATTTTTGCACGTAATTATTACTTGCGGTGAAAAAATTATGTTATCTTAATACATTTCGGTCAGACAAAATTGACTTTCAAGATCTCTCGGCTTCCATTTCATTGCTTTTAGATGAAAACTGCTGCTCGCAAACCTTTATTAATTGCAACTTGTATAGCTCGCAATGATTTTGCAAGTTTTTGTTGAGTTTGACAAACCTTGATTTTCAAAAGTTTTTGGCTAGCCCGAGCCATCTTTGTCTTCCGTGCCAAAATCACCACTTCTAAAACGCACAAACCATCTCTCGGTGAGCAATCGGTGTGCTTCAGTGACACTTTTTAAAAATAAAGAAGTAAATCATAACGTGCCGCGTATGACGATGTTTTTTTACACTATAATGTTAAATTACAGATATGTACCCTTCAATATGACATATAAGTTACCAAAGACCAAACCGCGTTCAAATGATATACGCCATCTGTTTTAAAAGCCGCATTTCTAAACTATACACCCAATACAATGTGCAATCTATTGATCTTATTTTTCATCTAGTACAGAAAAATATACCTCCTAAGTTGATTTACCGTAAACGTTAAGCCACTGTTTCTTCTAAAATACTCTTTCAGTGACTACCATTATTTCTAAAATACCTATAACGAAATAATTTAATTTAACGTTACATAACGTTACCGAAAGAATCTAAAATACCGTCACCATTATTGAACAAGGAAATTGAGTTTATTAAAATCAACATATTATTCCATTATTACCGTTCAATCTGAAATATCGCTACCGTAATAAGACAAAATACAGTTAACGCTAAAGCTGTGTTCACATTATGTGTATTTGTCATGTGGACTGTCACTTTTTCGCATGTCAAATTTGAACATATACGCCTATGTTGTATATTCGACTACAAAGTGGAACTAAATCGTTTTCAATTTCACATGGACAATTTCACGGCGTTCTAGAAAACGAGGTGAAACTTTTAACTACGATGAACGAAACTAAAAGTGATATTTTACTTTTCAAATCATTTTCACAAAATATAGAACATAAAATTAATTAAAATTTCACTTCCACTTCATTTTACAAATGTAGAACCCAGGTGATAGTCTGAACACCTTCAAACCATATCATGTGTTATTTCTCTGTGTGTAATACATATGACATTTTTGTATTTATAACGAGTTCTATTTTCAAGTGACGAACCATCTGACATCAGCTGTTTTTTATAACCAAAATTTTGTGGCGGAAAAAAATTTATTGAAATTTTAATTTAAATTAAATTTAAATTTTAGTAAAACAAAAATACAAAAAAAAACTACACAAATTTATTATTGAAAATGGAGGAAAAACTTGAAAAGGAGTTAACAAAAGTAAGTACATATGTATGTATGTGACATAACCAACATATGAACATGTAATTTATAAACCGTATGTAAAACTCAAATTTTGACATACACATGAAATCACATACGGATAGAAAAGTGACTTTTCACATGACAAATACACATAATGTGAACACAGCTTAAGTTGTTAACAACATAATTCAAATAAGAGTTACTGTTAAGATAGTATTAGCCGAACTGCCACGTCCCGTACTGTACTGTAACGAAACAGCTGATCCCGTTTTGTTATTTGAAATTAATGCAAATGCTTACCGAATATTAATATGACTTTTACGGAACGTCTCAACCTTTATAAAATACGTGGCATATGAAGAGCTGTGATAGGCTGTGTGTATCTTAAATTGTATTGGGGTAAATTCGAAATATTTGTTTTATACTTTTTTTTAATAATAATGTTTGTGGAAATTGCGCAACCCGATACACATCTGCATATACATATGTATAAATTAAAAAAAAATCATAATGTACAAAATAAATATAACAAAATAAATGCAAACATACGAATAACTATGTATTATAAATATTGCAAATTGAATAAATATTAAATTATATTATAGTAAAATATATTAAATTGATAATCTATATATGTATAACTATAAATAACTATCAAAGTGCTAGATTATGTATGTAAATGCACACGCACACACACAATTTTACTCCTACTAAACCCATTGTGGTGCATGTACGAAGAGAAACTTTTCAATGACCATCACTGTTTCGAACAGCTGACTGTTTATTTATTGTATTTATTGCCATTGTGCAAATAAAGTGGAATTTTTTTATTTAACGTACGTCACGTTTTTAAATGTTCTATAAGCACACAAACGTGCTTACATTACTACCTTTACTTTTACCTTTTAACCACTTTTAACCACAGCTAAAATTGCTACCAACACTGTACTTTTTAATTTTCTTCTAACATTATAACAATCCATTATAAATGGCAGCTAGTAAAATAAAATGATATTCATTCAGCATCATTGTTGGATTTACTGATTTAACTAGAATTGATATTGTTAAAATATTTGCACAACCAGCAAACCGAGAGTAAATAAAGAACCTAATGGAAGTAAAACAAATTCACAAAAAAAATAAAATCAAAGCTAATAATTTGAATAAAAACAAATAAACAAATAATAAAGATGATTTAAAAAAAAATGACGATTTACCCAGCCATTTAACGAAGTAAATTTTGTGAAAATATAAAAACATAAAAACACACTTAAAATGGCAAAATGTTTATTGGCAAATTTGTTCTTTTTAGTTTAGTTTTAGTATTTATAAAATTATTTATTTTATTTTTTATTTTCCTTTTCACTATCTTTACAGTTACAACCTAACGCAAAATAAAACGGAATTTTAAAATATTTTTTCGCTAAATACAACCAACCAACAACTTCATTAAAACATAACAAACAACATAATCTAGTGAATTTTTTTTTATAAAATGAAAAAAAAAATATTAATAATCAATTTAATCATCTAGAGTGTTAAAATAAGTTTAATAGATATTATTACCAATTATATAAAAGCTAAAGTGTTTAACAATTTGGCATGCAAATCTATTAGATATTTTAAGTGTTTATTTCAAATAAATTTTAAAAATAGCTATTTTAGTTTAAAAGAAAATGATTTTCTAATCTTCCTCGCTGTTCTACTACACCAAAAACATGCTTTATTGAGTTTTTCTTTTTGTTTTAAGTGATCTAAAGAAGTTTGTGGGAATTTATTATAATCGGTAATTTAATGTAATAAATAAAGATTAAATTGACAACAACTACCACAACAACAACAGCAACAACAAAATTATAATAAAGTCAGCATAACAAAGTCATTTTAGTTTAAAGAAAAAATCAAAATTCTTAAAAAATTTAACTATAATATAAAACATTATTTTATTTATAAGGAATCAAATTCAAATTACACCCCCTAAAACCTCAACACATAGATACAACTAAATCAATTTAAAATAATAAAAATGTGGCTTTGATAAAGGTTAAAACGTAGTTAAAATTTTAATAATATAATAATAATACATATAAAATTAGCAAAAAATTTATTTTTTTTTTTGGTGTCATATATTATCAAACATCATAACGTCATCGTCATTATTATTATATTACAATTGAATGAAAAGTAAGCAAAATAAACAACACACATCTCTATAACGATTCAACTCAACTCAAACCAAGCAAACAACCAACAACCACAACAATTCATCACAACAACACACAGCATCATTTAAACAACGGCTACAGCAACAATAACAATTAGGTGAAAATTTCCACAACATCAATAAATTCACCACCCTAAACAACAACAAATATTCCCACATCTTCTTTACAAAAAAAAAAAAAAAATCAACTCTTTTAAACTAACTGTGCAAGAGAGAGACAGAGAGATATTCAAAGATACGCGGAGAACGAAACAACAATACTTTATTCAACGAATAACGTTAATTTGAAAATATAAAACGAAAAACAGCAAAAAAAAAAAAAAAAAAAAACTACCTTATATTAATATTAAGTTGTTTTTTTTAACGTAATGCAGTCGTTTCAATTACGTTTGAGCTATGCCGTCGTTAATAAACGTTGCCCTTATGACAAGTTTAACGCAATATGTATCAGCAAAATTGTCGCGTAGTTAAACGTTATACCAGTAAACGTAAAGTCGTCGCGTCTTTAAGCGTGGAACATTTGTTAACCACGCTTTCGCTTAAGTTTCTGTTAAGACTTTTAACTGGTTACCCAGAATCCCAACAACTAAAAATATCGTTATTTTCGTCGCCGCCGTTGTCGTTATCGTTACCGTTGTCGCAGCCGTCGCCTTCGTCGTCATCGCTTACGTTAAGTTTGTGCATTGTATCTTTATGATCATGCTGATAGTTTTGTTTTGGGTAAATTACAAAAAAAAAGAATATAATAATAATCATAGTTATAACAATAACAACCATTAAAAGCGTATGATCTTTAGTGTGTTGATCAAATTCAATTAAATCTAATTTATATTTTTTACTTATTTTGTGTGTTTGTTTAACCTCATCCACGACAACTACTTGGAAAGGCAAATCAACAGCGAAACACACAGAGCGAGAGAGAGAACTTGATCATACATATGTATATAAAACAGTCCAATCAGCCAATTCACCACCAACTAAAAAGATCAGTAAATCAAACAACATCATAATCATTTTAAACTAAGAACATTGCAGAGTTCTTTTAAGAAAATCTAAAAGTTCATAAAAAAACAGTTAAAAATAAAATAAATTTAGTTAAATTACCTTTAAAAAAACCTACCTATCATTATTAAAAACTATTAAACTATTAAAATCTACCTAAAAATTCTACCACATTTGGTTCTTAAACTTATAATCTTACGTTTGTGCTAAAAAAAAAAGCCTTTACCACTTACACCCCGGGTTGGAGTTGAAACAGAAAACAACGACCCTGGATTATCTGCTGAAAACGTTGCGCACGCTTAAAAATCCGATTATGGCCGAGAATCAAACCGCAACAGAAGATTCCGGTCAACAGTCAACACAACATCAAACGCATCCCCATCAGAATCAGCAACAGCAACATTCTCACAACGATAATTCACAAACATTATCTACGCAAAATTCCGAAGAACACTCGTCGGCCCTAACATCGCCCACAACGCCACCAAACGAAAATAATTCCGCTTCATCACCCGACGAACCCCAAACCATTGTTATTGCCAATCACCATCAACAACAGCAACAGCAGTCCCAGCAACAGCAGCCACGCAGCATGATTGATCGCCAAGTGACCGCCAAAATTAAGGCCATACGACGTAATACCATACAGACCACTACAGTGCCCGTTAGAGCTGCCAGTACTACATCCATTAAGAAGCCTACTCTAACGAAAATGAACTCGTTGACCGGCAACACGAGTTCTGGTACCGGCAATGGCGAAAAGAATACCACGGAAAAACATCACTTGCAACAGCAACAACTGCAGCAACATCATCACCATCATCATCAACACAACAGTATGACGAATCATCATCACCACCACCATCATCAGAATAATTCAACTTCTTCGAGCACCACCAACAGCAATTCAACAGCCATACATCGTACCACAAGTGAAAGTCTTCGTCTAAATGCTATAACACCAGCTAGTGGGGGCCATGGTGCTGGCGGTGGTGGTGGTGTTGGTGATGTTCTATCGAATGCTACCAGCAATAGTAGTATTCACTCAAATTTGACTAACAACAGCTCAAGTTCAGCTTCGGTTGCACCCAAATCTACTAGCACCAATGCTAGTCATAGCAAATCTACTACGTCCAAGTCATCAACGGCTTCTTCAAAGGCTTCTTCGCCCAATAACAATAATAGCATTGCTTCTGCCGTAGCCAGCAGCTCACATACTTCACGTAGTCATCACAGTCATGGTCATATTCAGGGTCACGGCCATGGTCATAGTCATGCCGCCGGTGGTGTGCGTAAACCAAAGACTACTTCATCATTTCAAATAACTTCCGTAACTGTTGGTCATCCCAAGGCTCCGGTGGCTGCCGACAATGGCGAAGAAGAGTCGGCAGATGATCTTGATGAATCTCATACTGATGACAATAGTCGCATTACGGATTTGGAGAATGAAACGCCCTCGATGTCGGAGGATACCTTCTCCAAGGAGGAGGTCTACTATCATCAAGATGATGCGTTGAGTAGCACTGCTCCTGTCATACCAACCAGTTCGCAGTATGGTCTGGTAGTGGCCACATTGGGCGCTCAGGACATCTCCAATGTGCAAGTGAATGTCGGAGATAATTTTATAAATGTAGTACCCAGTGGCGGTGGTATTAAGAAGGAGGATCTTAAAGATACTGCCCAGCATCGCAGTGAACGTTTTAAAGTGGTTAAAATCGAATCCACTGAACCGTTCCGCCGTGGCCGCTGGGTTTGTATGGACTATCTGGATCATAGTAGTGTATCGGGTAAAGAAGATGGTGGTGGCGGTGCTGGCAACAACAATGAAAAAACTGAGAAAGCAAGAGGCATGGATAATGGTGAACATGCTCCGAAAACTACGCAAAGTATGATATTTGGACCAGGAGCAGCGGCTGCAATGGAAAATCATATAGATAATACGGCTGTGCCAACTGCTGATAGTAATTGGAATTTCCCAGATACCAGTGTTAATGTGGGTGGCGGTGGCGGCATAGCTACGGCCCCGGCTACAGTGGTTCATGGTATGCAACAATTTGTGGAGACCACGGAAGGCACGGATCAACAAAGCCAGATTATGCAACAAGAGCCACAGTATCAAACACCTCCACAAGAGGTCAATGCAAATGCAACACCTCAAATGTCAATGACTGCTCAAGTTCCGCCCGATGTTGTGCAACCTACAGTGCCCATGGATTATGCTACTGTAGCAGCTCAGAAACTAAAAAAATCGTTGGAAGAGTTAAAGAAACAAGAAGAAGCCATAGCGGCCTCCGAAAAAGCTGCAGCTGCGGCTAGTGGTGTCTATATGCCGGGACAATCGCAGCCGGGCAATTTTGATGGTATGCAGCAGCAGCAACAGGTACCTATGCAACAACCACAACAGATATCCTTGCAACAGCAGCATGCTGCCACGTTGCCAGGCAATTTAAATATGCAAAATGGTAATACTTCGGTTGCTACAGATAACAACAATATGGCTGCAGCTAATCAAAATCAACAGCCGCAACAGCAGACACAAAGTTTAGGCTATAGTGTAGAAGCACAGCAGCAGCAGCCTATGTCGCCAGCTCCGCACCAGATGCAAGTGCCACCAAGCTTCGTGTCCGCTAGCTTCCAAGGCACACCACAACAAACACCACCACAGCAATCACCACAAATGCATGAAGCCGGACAAGTTATGCAGCAACGGATGACTCAACAACAGCAGATTCCACAGCAGCAACAATTGCAACCGGCTGTTCCTCAGCAGCAGCAACAACCACCGGCCCCACAATTGCAACAGCAATCTTCACAAACCGATGGAGTGGCAAACATGCAAAATGTTGCAGCCGTAGCTAATATTCAGCAAATGCAACAACAACAACAGCAGCAGCAACAACAACAGCAAGTCACACAACATCAACCACAACTTCCACCACAATTCCAGCAGTTGCAACAACAGCAACAGCCTTTAGCTCCAGGACAAACTATGCCCATTCTAACTCAAATGACAAGTTATGATATGCAACATCAGCAGCAGCAACAACAACATCATATACAGCAACAGCAAAGTGCTCCGGCTTCTATGTTGGACAATTCAAATATATTGGCTACAATGCAACAACAGCAGCAACAACATCAAACTACAACAACCAATGCAATGGCTGGCCCTACCAATATCATAATGCAACCTGCAAATAGCAATGCTCCTGCTCAATATCAGCAGCAACAACAGCAAATGCAACAACAGCAAATGCAACAACAGCAAATGCAACAACAGCAAATGCATCAACAGCAAATGCAACAACAGCAAATGCAACAACAGCAAATGCAACAACAGCAAATGAAACAACAGCAAATGCAACAACAGCAAATGCAACAGCAGCATCAACAACAGCAACAACAACAACCAAAATTACCTATCGATAGTGCTCCCCCAACAAGTGTTAGTGCCAATAGTAGCAATAGTACTGTTAATTTAAATCCCATTACGACAGCTACAATTTTACCAATAACTTCTTCTAATGCTCCATTACCAACAAATGTTGCCAGCAGCAGCAACAACAACATTAATAATAATAACAATAATACGACTACCAATCTTGATAATCAAACAGTTTTACAAAATCAGCAACAACAAATGCAACCTCCTCCACAGCAGCAGCAGCAGCAGCCACAGCAACCATCCACATCATCACAACTACAAACCACGCAACAGCAATTACAACAAAATACGGAAACAGAGACTGAAAGGTAAGTTTCAACCTTTAACCTATTAAGTTCTTCAGATTTGTGTTTTTTTTTTATTATTATACTTTAAATGAAAACTTATTTTTAGAGGAAGCTTAAGAAGTTTTGTAAATTTGAAGTAGAAATTTGAAATTTTAAAACTTTCTCCAAGTCTAATTAAACAAAATAAGTTTTTAAATTAAGTTACGAGTAGTCACGATACATATTTACATTTATAGCTGCGCATTTTGTTCTTCGAGTGTATTGTATGATGATGATGATGATGGGTGGAGCTGACTAGTTAATTGAACCATCCATTAGTGTAGGCAAAAAATGCAAACGAATTTTTTTGTTTCATTTTAATATGCAAATATTTATTTAAATTGTTTTATTGTATTAAAGACAAACCTATTTAAACATGCAATAATTTTTTTTTTGTTCACTAAGAAGCTTATAATTTTTACAGTTACATATTTCTTTCTGCTCTTAAACTATGAATAATGAATAATATCTTATAATTGTTACAAACCCAGAATCACCATAGCAAATCAGTTAAGTATATATTCCCTTCAATATTGATGAGATCTATGCTTACCAATTTCTTTTGTTGCTAATTAAACGATGTAGTCGTTGAGGTAAGAGGTTCCAACATAGTGACAATTCACGTTTTGTTTGATTTACATGGTCATTGTTATCTACCGAGGAGGTAATGTGAATTGTGCGATTTTTTCGGCTGGGGTTTTCTGAAACCAACAATCATTTTTGAAAAACTTTTACTAATTTTCAATCCCAAAATTCTGTTGATTATATTTGAGTTATGATTATCACTCGTAGATCTGTTAGTTATTCAAAATATCACTCGTGGATCTGTAGGTTATTCAAAATATCACTCGTGGATCTGTAAGTTATTAAAAATATAACATGTGTATCTCGTGTAGGTTGTTCAAAATATCACATGTGGATTTGTAAGTTATTCAAAATATCACTTGTGGATCTGTAGGTTATTTAAAATATAACTTGTAGATCTCGTGTAGGTTATTCAAATTATCACTTGTGGATCTGTAGGATGTTTATGAATAAATTTTGCTGATTTTAAATCCTTTGATATTAATATCATTCGTGGCTTTCCATTGAAATATCGTGGGTTTTCTACCGATTTTTAGACGATTGCATGTGAAATTCGTCTCTAGTAATAATTAGTTAGCAATTACAATTTCGTAATTATTAGTTCTAGTGTAAAAAATGTTTTCGCATAATATCATTTGCTCTGTAAATATCCAAACATCTTGTAAATACACGATCATATTTTGTAAATATACCATAAAAATGTAAGTATTTATTTTTAATTCTATTAAACTCATTACAATTTTATATAAACACACATACTAGGTCAAACTTAACATACATAAATGCTGCCCAAACCGGTATTCTAGGTGAATTTATGTCAGCTTATAGCGAATTGGCCAAAGGTGTTGTGCTGAATTTTGGGCAAGGCAAAGTCGTGACACATAGATTATGGGAAAAGCTAACAGCGCACCTTAATGCTGCAGGTCCGCCCATAAAGGATTCAAAAGCTTGGCGCCAGGTGTGAGGAGCAACGAGTTCTTTAACATTACTTTACTAACAATTTCTTCTTAGGTTTATAACCAACACAAAAAGCAAAGTGTTAAAAGGAAGATATCAGTTAATAAAACGTTTATTAAGGATACTGCAAGTGAGGAACAAAAGTTATTCTCTCCCATAGAGAAACATATTTTAAATGCTGTTGGCATTAAAATAAAAACATACGGCTGCAAAACAAATAAATCATGCCCCAGTTTTGATAACAGTATTTCTCAATGTTCGGATACTGCTGATATGGACTATTTCGAAAAATCTACGCCAAAGAAATGCAAATTAGAGCCTACGGACCCAACGAGTTCAGAAACAAATTGCAGACAACTAAATTCAAAAGCTACAGCAGTGTACCAACAGGATATATTAAAAAAACTCGATAGTTTAATTGCTATTAAAAACAAATCCTTAGCCTTGAAAGAAGCTGAACAACGGCTGCATATGGAAATTCAAAATTTAGAACTACAAATTAAAGCAAAGGCTAAACAGCAATTCTATGAAGATATCTTAAAAAGGTTGGATAGTTTAATCGAAATTAAAACTAAATCTTTAGCAATGAAAGAGGCTGAACATAAATTAAATATGGCCATTAAACAAGTTAAACTACAAATTAGAATAAAAGAACTGGAACGTTTAAAATAAACTATAAAATATTTATTTATTGTTATGAATATACATATATTGTTTTTTATACAACTAACTGCTGTTTTATAGTATATAGTATAATTAAATAATAAAATTATTTATATATACCAAACCATTTTATTGTTATTTTCATGATTTCCTATAAAGAAAAAAAGTTTATTTGAACTCCAGATCTTATTAATATTGATATGTTCTCTATTAAATTCTGTCAATATTTGGATATTAGTTTTTTTTTTATCATAGCTTGTTATCACGTCCATAATATCACTTGTGTCTTTGTCCCTCTTCTTCAGTTCTGACCTATATTAAGAACAATTTAAATCAAAACGGATTCGGGACGCTAACAAAGTAGCTACTGCTTATTAAACGAATTAAACGAATATATTGCAAGTCTGAAAGAATAATTGTAAAGAATCAAAATAGTTAACTAATCATACTCCTCAGCACTAAAGTATTTTTTACAGTTCAAATAAAGAAAGATAGTGACGTCATAATGGTTTGACAATTTAGCAAATGTCACAAAAGTTCATCAGTTTGCTTTTTCATAAATTATGTAAAATTAAAAATTTGTATCTAATGATTAGACTGACTATTAAGTAAAGCAGGCGTCAACGGGATTGATACTTTAAGTTACATATTTGGCTTTCGCACTAGCGAATATTTGATTTAGATCTGTCATGGGCAAACACATAGTGTCATGTTTGTATTTGTGTTGGTTAAGCAGCAGAGAGGTTACTTTCACAAGTGCTAAACAGCGATTGATCTAAGTTGGATCTCTGAGATTACAATAAACATGTGCTCATAGCTAATAGTGTACGTGTGTCAACCAAGCGCAAGCAGAATTTTTGCGGCCTATCACACGTGAAAGGGAGTTTAAATTTTGGCCATGACTGATCAAGAGCATTGTCTATATAAAACTCCACTAATTTCTACTGCAAATGCAGCCATTCGTTCTTCACTAAACAGCTTCAATAAGTTAAATTCCTTTATATTTTAAAGACAATAGGTGGTCTGCTGTTTGCATCCCAATTTTTGATGATCCTGGATCATGTTTGTCCTCTTGTTGGATAATCTCTTTAGGAGCAGAGACTGAACTATGCTTAGATCTAAACATTTATTCACTCAATAGCTGCAATAAGTTCTCTTCCATTACATTTTAAAAATAATCGGTGGGTTTTGTGCGCCGTAATTTTTGATCATGGTTCCTTTTTCGAATATTCTTTGCGTGAGTTCTCGCTCTCTTGTCGGATATTTCCATAGACTATGGCTGACACAAAGACTGTAAATCTAAATAAGTGGAGATCTTTCCAGCCTCTGCGTATGTCTAAAATAAGACATTATGTGACCTGGAAATCCTTCAAACCTTTCAGACAGGAGAGACAGTACTCCGCAATATAGATAAAATTGTCCTCTGTGGCGTTAAGGTTCTGGATAGCGAAAATTCCACATTCTTGAGGAGAATTGCATTGAATTCTCTGTATGCTGTTTAAAACTGTTAAACTGCCTGTTTGGAATGAAGTTTTAGATCCATGTTTATGAACCAATATAAAATTTCAATTTTAATTTGATTTTTTAAAGCACTTAACTAAAAAAAATATACGACAATTGGAGCTCTCGGATGTGAGTCACTGTGAAATGCCGCGGCGGACATTTGAACAATTTAGAACTTGGCCACCAAGATCGACCAATTTTTACCCTGCTTTCTCTAACAGGGTAAGTAGCATATTAATGCGAATCGCTCGATGACCTCAAAATCAACACAATCCATGTACATAATGGCTTAAATTCAGCCGAATCAATGAAATTTGGATCTGGACGAATGTGGAAAGCCATAGGGGCATTTTAAACTTGTTTCAGCCCTTTTCAATATCTATATCTAAATACATATGTATAATGTGGCCTGCAAAATAAATTTTGCAACTGTTTTGTTGGCAAATTGTGTTATTAATAGACAAATAGCCAGTCGTCCCTTAAATCTGAAAAAGCTTTGAAATTCAAATCTTTGATAAAACAAATATTACTAAAACATTTTTAATGTATTTATTTACCACAACAACTACAAGGAAAAATTAAAATTAATTTAATTATGACAAAAACAACTCAAAACTTAAATGGACTAAACTATAACAATGTTAAATAGATGACCTAGAAATCAATTAGAAATGTATACAGTGGCTCTCAGCTTATTTCAACCAACTTGAATTAAAATATTTAACTGGCTATCACTTCTATGCACAACAAAAAAATCTAAACCTTTTTAATTTTGTTTTATAGGTATCCTAAATTAAAATTAATTTATAAAACAAAAGTATAAAAGAAATGTGGCTAAGGTAATACAAAACAGGAAAAGTAAATATAAAGTACAAATTCTTCTGTCACTCTTTTACGAACTGCTGAACTGACATTACTCCTCGAGTAACGCTAAATTTTCAAGCGTATATTTTTTAGTTGTGGTTGCTATGAATTTTTAGTCTGGTTTGTCCATTTAAGTGGTTCATAAGTTCATATTTTGACAATGGGACAATAGAACCGAGAGAAGTGGTTATTAGCCATTTTAAAAATGGACACTCGCGCCGAAAAGGTTTGTCTAAAGGTACGGTCACACTTGGAAAATAGTTACTCAAAAAAGCGTAACCACTTATTTAAGTAAAAAATTGTTTGACGTTGTTTACTCTTACAAGAGTTTTGCAAGATCAAACAGCATCAAATAAATTTAAAATAAATATTTGTTGTGTCTTGTCCTAAATAAGATTGTTTCTTAAATAAATAAACAAGTTCAAATATATTTTATTTAGTGGTTACGTACTTTTCGGCAAATATTTACCAAGTGTGACCGTACCTTAAGTGATTCAACAGTGCAAAGCATAATATCTCGGTTCGTGCACGAAAATAGGATTAATAATAAGAACAAAAAAGCACCTAACAAAATTTTCAATGAAGTTGATGAGCGTTGCATTGTCAGAAAAATAAGTCAGAACCCTAAGTTGTCGGCTCCAAAATTGCCTACGCAAGTTAAAAATGAGCTTAAGGAAACTTGTAGTGCTGAAACTATTTGTCGTCTAGGGCAGCCTGGAAAAAAACCCTTAATTAACAGTCAAAATCAACAAGCTTTTAAAATTTTCTAAAGAGCACTAAACTTTTGCAAAGATGTTATTTTTACGAATAAAATTGTTCACTTTTATTTTTTTTAATTGAATTTAAATAGAAAAAATGTGAAAAGGGAACAAACTTCATGTGGAATTTTTATTCACGATATCTTTGGCTCGGATGGTCAAACGTACGTTTATCGCAAGCCTAATAAATGGTTTGGGCTTTTATATCATCGGGTGCTGTCGGAAATTTGCAGTTTATTGGAAGTACGATGTACAAAAATATGTACCTTGATATTTTAAAGTTTACAGTAAAGTCCTGAAAAGCTGGGCGTTAGAGAGAAATTACGGTTCAATCAGGACGAGTCGAAAAAAAATAAATCAGGTATTGTGCAGTCATGGCTGATTTGGAATTGTCTCCACTTGATCCAACAACGGGCACAGTCACCTGATTTTAATGTTATTGGGTTCTTATGGGCAATTTTTGAAATCCGCAAGCACCAGATTTTGAACAAGAATGACCTTAAAACTGTGATAAAGGATGGACGGACAAAAAGTTAGTGGAATCTATACAAAAAAAAAACTACTGTAATTGATCAAAAAGAAGGCCATTTTACAGATAAAAAAATTATATTTCCTAATTTAAATGTTTTTTTTTTATATATAGCTGGTTGAAATAAGCTGTGATTAATTTGGTTCCTATATTTGTATTTACATTTTGTTAATATCTTTCTTTATTTTGAAAATATACGCACTTTACGTTTTTAAGCTGGTTGAAATAAGCTGTGAGCCACTGTATATACGAGTAGGAAGACAAAATGTTAATTCAATATTTACCCCCTCAAAAAAGACAAAAGGCTAAATAGGAAGTAATAGGAAATACGAAACGTGGCGAAAAAAAATGGCTAAACTGAACAAATATTTTCTTAACTGCCTGGATATTAGTTTGATTTTATTTTAAAAGAAAAGCAAATGATCATTTTTTGCTTTAAATAGGTATATTTTTTAATTTGCCTGATTTTTAATGCTTAAGTGTATATAAATAGTATTTTGCGTGCAAATATTTACTTGCTAAATAAATAAACTTATTTTTCAAAGACTGACTGCTGGCATTTTTTGTGTGTTGTGTAGCCTTCTGTTGCAGTGGAGGTTGGTTGTTAGTTGGAGTCATGTCAGTGGCTGCCGGGGCTGACTGTCTGACTGCCGGCTGTGCTAATGTGATGGTATATTTCAGCTGTTAATGTTATACATATGAATGTGTCATTGTCTTTGTGTTTTTGTTGCATTATTTGAATGGTAAAATAATTGTAAATGGTTTTCATTATTATTAATATTGTTTTATTTCTTTTGTTGGCTGGCTAAAAAAAAAGAAAAACCAGTTACCAAGCTAGCTTGTCTTACCAATTTAGCAAAACTAAAATTTTCACAATGTCTGTGTTTGCTGGCTGAAATTGACTTTACCAAGCCAAGCCGCCTTATGATTCATCAACACCTACTTTTGTTTAATAAATGATTAGTTTTTTTTTGGTCTTTCGGTGTCTGTCTCTAGGTGCTCACAAAAGGCGGTATAATTATCCACAAACGGTCGGTAGAAAACAAACAACACCATTAAATATGTTTTCCATGAATATGTTTGTGTCTGGGAGATCAATGATGTTAATTTTTTTATTTTCCATTTTCCCGTTTTTCATCTTTGTGTTTCGGTTTCTAGATCGAAGAAAGTTTCAATTGTGTTGGATTTGTTGGAGGAGAAAAAAACCGAAAAAAACACATCTACTCGTACATTGGCTCTTGAAATAAGCAAAGTTTTATTTTTTTTATGAATCATTCAAATGATCCAGTGTTTTTTTTTTCTACTTTATTCATGTTTGTTGAAATTTGTTGGCAAACATTTTTGTTTGTCTTGGTTTTTTATTTTTTGGCACGTTTCAAACTATAGCAAACATTTTAGTAGGGGAGTTCAAATTCGCATATTTTAGACGATCTAACTTCATTTATCATGGTGTTCTCATTTCAATTCTTACTGTTGACAATAATTTGCTTGTAAAAACCGAATTAGCTGTCAAGCGATTGAGTGATTTCTAAATTTTTCTGTTGTGCCTTCTTTTAGTTGTAATATATCTTTATCAAGAGACCTATATAAATCATTTGATTGGCCACAAATTCGTTTCCCATAACAATTTCTATTTTAATTTCTTTACCGCTGTTGGAGCTGGAATAATAAAGGAACTTTGAGGATCTCCAATGTGTCAGATTATCATTTTTAAAATTAACTGGGTTTGATGGTTACCTGTAATTAGGAAAGGCAACCATTTTACAATCTTAATGAATCTTGAGATTGTACAACTGAAGATATATGTATCTATTATCTGCCAATTTGAAGTTTTATGTTCCCAGATATTCTCGTTTTCATTTGTCTTAATGAAAGGTTTCCATTTAGAAAATTGCGAAATGAACCGCACCAAAACAAGTATTTTAATGAACAAATACTTCTGGAAAGTGATTATTAGTTCTAGATAACGTTAAATTTGTTTTGTCTGAACATGTCTTTGAAAATTGTGAAAATGATTCTATATGCCTCCAGATTTTATGTTCTTTGAATATGAAACAACAAACACGATTTAATTTAGCTGTCCAGGCTATGACGAAGGCTGCAAATAACGTTTATTGTTGATTAGTGCTGGAATCATATGTACAGATCCATGATTTAATCATAGACATGATCGGCAAACAAAATATACTTCAAAATCTATTGTAAAATATGTCCATTGTAAAGCAACCAGTTTGACATAAGCATATGGAACTAATATCTTGCGAGTTAATCATTCCGTCTGGATACAAGTAGGTACCATGTTATTCTGAAGACCAGTAAAAAGTCTGAATTGATTGCAAAATTAATAAAACCTCAATTTTTACCACAGCATATGAACGCCCCTAATGCTTGCTACTTTATACTATTATTATGCCTCCCTCTCTTCCAACACACTCCACAAATGATTTTCATATTCTGATCTCTTCCCACCAGCCAATTTTAATAATTAAAAAAAAAAAAACTAAAGGGGAAGAAGGAAAAAAGAAAAAAAAAGCACTACAAAAAAACTACTACATTCACAGTGGATGATAACTATTTTTAAGTTTGCAAAAAACCTAAAAAAAAAAACAGTTAAAGCATGTCTAACCCATGGTCGCTTGGTCTTACAGTCAGTCAGTCGGTTTGTTTGACGCTTTAATATGGTGGCTCTGTACTTTTGTTTTAAGTAGCAACACGCGCAATCTTTTTTTCGACATACATAAAATATTTTTCTTGTTTGTTGTAATTTTTTTGTCTGGCTCAAACACAAGCTTTAAACAAAAAAAATTCGCATGTGCAATATCAGCGACTGACTACCAAGCAACCACCAAAAGCAGTTGTTAGTGGCGTTTAGCAAAGAAATTATACATGATCTGTTTTGCGTTATTTGCTTTAATTTTTGGTTTTAAACGAAAATTTCTGATTGTAACTTACTAGTTAAAGCTTGATATTATTTCGTTTTAAAAATAATTCATTTATATTTCATACAAAGTATGAATTTGTATTTTTTTTCTGGTGATTTCTTTTGATCTGCTTAACTCTCGTCATTCTTTTAAGGCGTTTGATGTGCTCTGCCTGCCTGAATGGGTGTTGTTGTTGTTTTGAATCTGCTTTCATCTTTCTATCAATTTAATTGCAATATCAATTTATTTTATTTTTAATTAAATTTAACATTGAATATTGTTGTTTATTTTTTTGCTTTGCGTTTTTCAAAGTCAATGGCGAATTTATAAATAATTATTATTTTATTTAAAATTTGTTTTTTACTTATTTTAATTGATAAAGACAATCAGGTTCAAAGTACTTAGAGTTGGAGGATTTTTATTATAAAGTATAAGATAAATAAAATGTTTAATAAATGCTCGGCCCCAGGTGTCAATGAAGACCGATCGATCACTGCTTTAAAATCCTTAAAAACTTGTTTAAAGATAAGACGAAGGCAAACGGAAGCTGGCATTGCACAAAACAAGTCTTTAATGGTTTTAAAGCAGTGGTCAGCTTTTATAACCATCTGGGGCCGAGCATGATCGTTCACTTGTAACTGTAAACATTACAAAGGTCAACGATATTCTTAGAAGTTATCAAACAGAAATAGAAATTCAGAATCATTGAAAAAGAGGCTTGACTAGTTTAAAGCAGTGGCCGGCACTCATAGCCAGCTGGGAACGAACATAATCAGTCACTTCTAACTCTAAACATGGCGCATCTCAAAAAGATCATGAAAATCATAAAATAAAAAAACACAAATCACAATTACTGATCAGAACATAATCTTTTTTCTGTGCTCTCTTTATAACAAACATTGATTCAATGTTATTTTTAAATTTAGTTCTTTTTTCTTCTTTGTAAACTGTTTTGAACGTGAGTAATATTCATATGCATAATACATCTTGTTGATGGGTCATTCTTCTGTAACATGCATTCCAGCAATATTTCACTGAATTGATAACCACTCACTCCCACACCCAATTTTATTTAATCTAACAAAGAAAACGCATTTTATACATTTTTACTTAAAACAATGAAAAATAAACTGTCAAAAATTTGTCAATTCACAATTATAGCATAAGAATATTTAAACATAAATATTATTTATAATACTTTATTAAAAATATATATTTCACAGGCATATTATTAAAACACTAGGATAGTTCGCATTCTACCAAACATCTACGATTTTTGTAAACAATTGAATATTAAGCAATCTCACTACCCTAATAGGCAGGCAATTTCATAACGTCATCATACCAATTGGTTTTGTCTGCCAGTATAATTCATTTAACACATACCAAATTAATCTTAATGTTTCTTTCATAAGAATTTTAATTTTTTGTATAATTTGTATTATTTTTTATTCCTTTACTGACTTAAATGTTGTCATAAATTTAAAATGTACAACTTGTCATATTAATAAAGGCAAAGGATTAATAAATTTAACAATATTTTAAAGTAAAATAATACCAAAGCTTATGAAACATATTCATCGCGTCGAAAGAATTAAACCATTTCTTAAGAAAATAGTAAATGTAAATATTACAAATTACCTTCTTTGTTAAATGGAAACACTAAAAATATATGTTTAACATGCAAAGCAGTGGTCGGCAGTCGTTGGTACAAGGATATGAACGTGAATAACTACTCATGTGTACACAACAAGAATGAGAGCCTTACACCTTCAAGTGATTAAGGAAACTGAGAATTTAATAAGTAGAAATTATTTAGTTTGTTAAATGGAATCAATAAAAACAAATTTGTAATCTACAAAACTGGTCGACACTCATAGGCCCGAAACAGTAATAGCATAAACCGCATAGCTTTTTAAAATTATCAGATGAAAAACAAAATATGCACAAAATACGTATAACTTAACTTTACAATACATTTACAAATGCAGAATATTCGCTTTGAGCCCACCACTGATGAAAAGCAATTTATATACATTATATTACCTATTTAGGAGATTCTTAAATCATCTATTAAATGGTGTAATTGTCTAGTTCCAGCAAATAAACTCTAATATATTGTATATCCTACTATGTATGTAAGCCTGATATCCAACCTATTAACATCCTACATGTTTACAAGATTATCTTGATTACAACGCTCCAAAGACAAATGACACCCACACCCTGTTTCTTTTTTTCTCTCAATAATATGCAATAAATACTTATACCAAAAAGGTGTATGTATAACGTAAATAAATAACGAATATCCTTAGGAAATCAAGCCAATACCCTCCTGCTCTCTCCTCTCTGCTCTACAACCAACAAGCAAGCAGGCCAGGAAGCAACAGCAAACACTTAAATCATAAATTAAATTTCCTTAGTTACATGTATACATTTATAATGAAAAATAACTTTAAACGGACAAAACGAAAAAAGTAAGTCAATAAAGAATATTTATTATCATGGTCATAACTTTAATAATTCCCATCTTGTTTCATAAAGGGGGGATTTTGTGAAGTTAAATTTGCATTTTGCCGGTTGATTCACGCAATTGCAGATTGGATTGGTTATACATACAGGTAGGAAGGCAATCACAAGAGTTGTTATAAAAATTACATTGAAGGAGCTCACTTTTGCAGGAAACTGCTTTGTACAGCGATGAAGGAAGTAGTTTCATGTGCATTTTTAAATTCGAAAGGAAATTAACATCGATTTGGTTGAATTTTGGTGTTAAAACTACTTTAAGGGTTTAAGACTTTTTATGATTGAGTGAATGAATTTGAATGTATTCGTATTCCTAGTCTAAATGGTTGTTGATGGAAGTTGTTCCTTAAGCATTAAACACATTTACCACAGCAGGCTACCGATTACAATATTTCAATAATAAAGTACACATGTTTATATGTGAATGATTATTTTGACAACAGCAGGGCAATACACAATTGGGTTGGCCAAAAGATATTATTTTAATTTAATAAGCCGATCATTTCGACCAATTGGCTAATTAGAAGGTTTGGACAATTGTTAATAAGCTATATTAGAAAACAAGTCATGCAATTTGAAGAAATTGTTTTGAGATAGATAAAATTAAAAAAGGCTCTAGGTAATGCAAACTAAAGGGATTTTTGTACAGCCTATTAGGGTTAAGTTCCCGAATCCTGCATTGATAAAGATATAGAAGATTGATCCATGTGAAGATTGATTCTAAATTTTGCTGCCATGATGTTCCTTAGCCAATCCTGTAAATATTATGGCGGAGATTAATGCGTCTCCAACAATGTGAAACTTAATGATGAGGACAATGAAATAGAACAAAGTCAAATTAGAAGTAATTTTACATAAAAGGCGTAATAAGTATAGACAAGAAGTCAACAACCATGTAATGCGAAAGGCAAAATGTTTTCTTTGCGAACCTAACAATTATATGTATTAGTAAAAAGATGCCCATCCAGCAACGAATCCATAGTTGGATAAATTGCCTGGAGCTTCAAATGAAAATAGAGATGACCTGCTGTAATAAACATTTATATTGTGCAGGTTAAGCTTCCATTAACTATTTGCTGTGAGAGAATTTTGCAAAATGGTTATGCAAAAGGAGATTGGCTACAACTAGAACATCATACATTAAGCACCTTATTCAAGGGTTAAAGTAATCCTTGTATTTTGGAGAGACTTGTCTAATTGACCTCGTCACTTTTCTTTTACCTACATCCTTTGTATACATTTTCATTTTGTTCGAGTGTGAGGCAGGGAGTATGAGTGATTTGTTGCTGTTGTAGTTACATTTTTACAAATTATTGGCGTTAATTATCGAACAGGTAGTGGTAGTAATAGTAGGGTGTTGTTTGCTGCAATTCGGTTTGACTTGAATTGCTGGTTTATTCACTCATTCGTTCGTTCGTTTTATGTGATGGTTGATAGTGTTTAGAGGCCTTATAGAGACATTTATAAGATGAGTTTACAATTTCATTTCCATTCATTTTATTCATTGATAAGTAAAATATATATTTATTCATTATAAATGCGGCCAATGGCCATTGACCGGTGGGAACTTTGTGACTCTAGATTTGTTAGTTGTATTTATATTTTTCTTGTTTCTATCAACTAAATGACTGACTAACTAACTGGCTTTGCAGTTTGCCAGTTTAGTGTGTCTGTCAGTTGGTGGTGTATGATGTACTAGAATTGACTTGTAGTTTAGTGAGGAACACACCCATCTCTCATTGATTAGTTTGTCTTGATAAGATAGATTATTGCAGTTGTTTCTTCTCTACAGTGTTATTATTTCTACTTTTCCTTTCTTTGTATTTTAATACATTACTTGATTTGTGCTGCTAGTTTATTTTTTTTTTTTTACTTTTTATACATCATCTTACTTTGTGACTTGTATCTCTGGACTTAGGAATATATATAATTTTGTTTTATTATTAATTAAAATGTATATGTGTGCCTGTCTTAATGTTCAACCCTCTGTACTTGTAACGTTATCTCTTCAGTGTGGCAGTAGTTGAAACAATCCTAAGATAATCTATATTTAGTAATTATTACTTTTTCTTTCTTTGTAACAACCATATTTGCAGCAACTTCATTGATTAATTTCGAATTAATAATGGAATTAATGAAGGAATAATACAACTTCCAACATACATATTTATAGTTACAGACCAGGGATTTATTTTGATAAATGCTTCATTAATTAAATATTAAATTGTTAGGAATCTAAGTAACCAAAAAATGTTATTAAGATTTTAATATTGTATAATAATTTACAAATACATACCTGCTTTCCTTCAGGCTTTATTTTCAAATACAATAAACTGCCAATAAAATTTTCCAATACGCCTCCTTACTTTTTAAATAATTCGAAGGAAACATTGTTGCAACTTGGTTTAAAATTTTTTCGTTTATTTCTTAAATTAAATTTTCTCCCATAAACTACATGTTCACATACTCGTTCCACCGAACTTTCTGTTCAATCGTTTCCATTACACTTCATTTCCGTTGCAATTATGTTTCTATCAGCTGTCGCTATTGCAACAATGTATTAAAAACTAATCGTCTGTATTGAATGGAATCTAATGAATCTCTCTATCCTCTATATTGGGAAAAAATCTCAAACCAAAACGAACCCAAAAAAAAAACACATTTAAACATTTAAGAAAAACCAGAAATCTCTTGTAGATTGTGTTAGATTTTCGTTGGTATTTTTCTGTTTAAAGATCAGGGGCAAAAACAACTGTCATTGCTCATCATTAATGCCAAGAGGCGTCAAGGAGAGCCCCGAGTATTTGTGTTTCTGGCTTTTTTAAAAGATCTGAATACATTCATTCATACATTCATGTACTTGTTAAACACAAGTGATTACATAACTCAAAGGAAAAAAGACTTTTTGAAGAATCGTAAAATAAAAAAAATCCAAACTTTAATCATCCAACTCTTTGTGTAAATGTACGCACTCCTCATACTAGCTTAAGTAATGGATTACATTGAATTTTGGTACATATTTGCCTGAGTTTGTTTTTAGTCATTTGTAAATGTGCTGTGCTTTTGCCATTTGTTGAATGTTATTTTTTGTTTATTTGCTTTGGCAGAGTTTAAAAAGTTTAAATACTTTTAAAGATTTTGATTTTTATATTGAAAGTTGAAGATTGTTGAAACCGCAACCAAGAAATGAAGATTTACCATGTATGTTTCAAGCAACTGAATACCTTAGAAACAGAAGAAACAGTATGTTGGCATAACGATTGTTAGGTTTTTTTTTTGTAACAAGCACAAACTGCGAAGCCTTCTGGCTTGTTGACACAAAGTCCCAAAACATTTGGCGATAATCGAAACCTTAGACTGATAGTTCAGCATACTATCGTTTGGTCTAAATCAGCATCACTTGGCAGCATCCACTTAGCGAATGTCTTCTCCTTCCTCAAACCGTGATGGTGCGAGATGGAGCGAGACAAGAAAGCCAGATTTTTAATATAAAATGTGCTTAAATATCGATCTGAGGATAAACTTCTCCATTTTTATGAGTTTTTTTTAGACAGTATCCCTAAACTTAACCACCGATTTTCCAATTTCAGTTGGCTTGAACTTTTACTTCTCTCTCCTCTCTAAATGATTAGTAGTCTCTCTTGTGTGGTTTGGGGAACGAACGTAGCTGTAACAGTTCGTGAAAATAGAATCTCTCCCTTTAAATATGCTTCTTTAACTTAACCGATTTCATTTAAAATCTTTACTAATTTTGAGAAATGTTTTATAAACTGCATGCTTAGGTTTTCACTTAATCTTGATCCTACCGTCTTTCTTGCATGGTTTGGAGAACGATTGGATCTAAAATAGCTAGCTAAAAGTGCAATTAATTTTAGGAGAATCTCCTACGTAAAGCATAAACTTAAGTCATACATACGTGGTGAATTCGATTCTGGAAGTTCGTTAGTAATTCAGGCACTACGGATGAATTTTTAGCTTGATCTGCCTTTGATGTTTTGGAGAGAGACCAGCTCTATTAAATCTTATGCAGATGAAGTTTGTTTAAAAATATACTCGTAGATACTAATGTGAATAAATGCTTATTAAAGTACATGATTGGTAATTAATCTCTTTCCACCTTAATCTCGATCCTACCATCTGTCTTCGGTGGATATTCTAGAGATTAGATCTTTCAGGACCAGTGGTGTTGCAGTAAGTTTAAAGAGATAGACGTTAATGTATATAATCAATCACTTTTGATCTGGATCCTATCAACTTTCTTCGGTGGATTGGAGAGAAACCGGCTTTATCAAAATTAATCTGAACTTGTCAGTTCTGGCGTAAAAGATGCATTTCTTCGAAATAATCGAAACATCTCCTTCGGTTGTTCGTATGTTGGCATACGGTTTAGTTTGGGTGATTCTAAAAATGCTAAAGTTGCTAAGCAGATATAATTATTTAAATCTGTTAAGTTACTTTTTGGGCAAAACAATCGTACTGGCAAGAGACCAAGAAAAATTATATCTTATATTATATATTATATAGGAATCACTGGCAATAGGTTGATTTGGAAGATCCTAATAAAATCGGTGTTCTTTAGCATGTTCAGAAACCAAAGTGTGTTCGATCCAATTTGTATCAAATTATCTTACCATGATGTTATGGTCCAATCTACTTTGAGCTGCTAAAGTTGGTAAGACAGATATAACCACATGAGCTTGGGAGCCGAAGAGAGTTTTTTGGGAGAGCAACCGCTCTAAAAGTCATGCAACAGAAATGGAATGAGAGGGATTTTGAAGATCATTGATATAGCAACTGGTAAATTCTCTGAAAGTATGAAATTCAATGTTCATTTGCTTGTTCCTCGAAGACAAATTTGTGTTCGATCTAATTTTTATTTTTCGTTCATTTGTGATTCATTCATATGATTCATCACCGCTATTCATTGTCATTGCTTGACTATATGAATTCATACCTTCAAATAACTGCCTAACAAATCTTAACTACACGACATGACTTTATTGTAGCCCTATAGATATTGATGGCTTTTTGTATATTTTGTGATCTACAACAACCAAATTAACAACAAACAACAGTAGCGGCAGCTGAAGAATATTCAAAATGTCTGTTTCAGCTACTACAAGACAGTCAGTCTGTGTTGGATGCAAACTAGGGAAAAGAGTAGACAAATTTAACTTTGCGAGGCATGATGAATTACAGAACATTGTATACACATACACACATTAACTTATCAACCACACTCGCAATCATTTGCTTCAACGTCTGCAAAAAGTATTACCATAGAATTGCTTAAAAAATTTAAAGAAAAATTTTAATTCAATTTCTAGGCAAAACTTTAACAAGCATGAAGCATTATTTCAGTTCTACTTGAAATCATCAAACCAACTTTACAACACTATGCACACAGCCTATTGCCGTATTGTACCGTCACATTATCATTCGCCTCAGCCAAAGTCTGTTTAAGATTAAAATTGTAAAGAATGTACAAAGTTCGTAAGATACATATATTTTGTTTTTAGTTTTTTCTTCATCACAAAAAAAGTCGAAAAAAAATTGACTTTGTTCGCCTAAAGAAAAATGCAGTCTCTTAGTTTCCCCTTCCCCTCCCTTTCCGGCCTGAAGAAAGTTGTGTGATGGCAGAGTTTTCTGTGCATTTTTTCTCCAGTAGCTGTGGTATTTAGTGTTGGATATTAAAACTTTAATGGATCCTCACATACTTTATGTATTGAGTTGAAAAAGAAGACTTGTGATCAGACCAACAAGAAGTTCATGCTCAAGTATGTTGTTGTTTTGTTTTATGCATTCGAACATGGAGATTAAAGTAGTGTGTGCACTTGACAACACTTTTATTTTTAGACTGAGTTTCTGTCGCACCAGAAATCACTTGTAAATGCGTTACAAGATTGCGTAGTTTTATGATGAGACATTGCTTTGAAAGAACTCTGGGATATTGGAAAATTTAGTTACTAAGTGAATTTGGAGTATGAAATTATATTTAGTTGGTAGGAAGTTTTCAAAACTCTATGTATGGATTGCGGAACGATTAGATCTCAAACAGCTAGTAAAAATGCAATAAATTTTGGGGAGACAGATGTTATGTTGTAGAAACTAGACCTGACGATCTCCTTCTTTAACTTTAGTTTATTAACATTTGCCAAGCTAAGGTAGATGTAATCATTTGGGGGTGGGAGTTGTGTTACTTTGACTGAAAAATTCAGTTGCATTAGTGGTATTCACCCCAACAGTACAAAAACGAAAAACAACCAAAAAATCGCATTGGTTAGGATATGTTGATTCTACAGTCGCACGAAGCAAAGCTGACTTGAAATTTGCGTTAAGTACGGTTGTAAGTTAAATCAAACCATATTTTCAAATTCATTCATTGTTAATTTATACGTAAAATATTCTAATAACACGATGATCTGGGATGCTATTTATCCCAAAGTCTACCAAAAACTGAAGAATGTTGATCAGAACACTGTTGTGCAGTTAATTTATGTGAAAAGATATAAACAGCTGATTTTTAATGACCCTTTAAGAGAGTTATTTTTGGCGGACAGCTTTGACTTCTTCACATTAGAATTTCATGATTTTCGTTCAGAAACGAATTGTGGAACACGGTTATCTAGGCACGAATAACCGTGTAACCGCCAATCAAGTTGATTGGAACGCTTTTCTGCGGGCTAATTCCTATATTTAACAACCTTCAAGATATACGTCCTCGTGTGAACAACGACTATGATTAAATTCGGAAAATAAGCGAGAATTCTAGCAAAAAAAAAGTAAAACTGTGTTGAGTGGTACATTGCGTTTGGCTCAATTCTCCTTCTCAGGAGACGATAAAACAGAAAACAGTCAGATGAACTGTTGTATCTAGCTCATGGGTAACGGGTATCCACTAAGTAGCCAACATTGTAGAACTTTGTATACATTTTATGATAATTTTAACGTTTCCTTATAATCGCCTACAATTTAAAACAATTGTTTTTGTTGTTATTTTGTTGATATTTTTGTTATAGTTTTATTTATTGTTTTTGTTTAATTTTAAAATACAACCCCAATCATCTGACAGACTACTGACCACTCGAAAAAAAAAACAATAACAAAAATTTGTTGGCATCAAATAAAAGCTGACCTTGCATAAAAATATTAATTGTTTTTGCAAATTCACAGACTCGAACACAGACAAATGTTTCTATATTATATGCTGATTATGTACTCAATTATTTCTTCATTAAATGTTCTTTAAGGCTTCTTAATACGTAACATACGTAACATAACTTTTTTCGCACAGTGCAGAAAAATTAAACCAAGCGAAAATTTGTGGCGCTTAAACATTCAAATATAAAACTTTCATTAAAGTTGTGCAAAGCAAAAAAAAACAAATTTAAAACACAAATAATTTAGCTGAAAACGATAATTGTTTTCTTGAATGAATTTAGGAAAAATCAACAACAAAATTATATAAAATCGATTTTGGTTACCTTTTACTTTGGTTTCATTTTAAGAAGAGTTGTCAGCAATTGTCAATTGTTTTATGGTTTTGCTTTAAAATTTAGTAGGTCAGTGTTTCTTGAATGAGTTAATGTCTAGGAAATGTGACACAGTTCTTGAGATTTTGGCCCCAAATAAATCTTAAAGTAAAAAGTGGCATTGACCTAAATTTTAATGTTTCGTTTTTGACAATTTTATGTTTTTTTTTGAATACTTATGATTTATTGTTTTTTTAAATGAAAGTCAAAATTTAGATCATTAATGAATGCCAAATTTAAAATAAAATGCGCAGTATTTGAAATTGATGTTGTCCGACACGCGCGTAAAGATATAAAAAAGTTAAGGAAATAATTAGATAAATACTTATAGAATTTATCTAAAAAAAAATATTGAAAACCCACATTTTAAAATTATGTCAAAAAAAAAAAACAATTAAGTCAATTTATGTAGCTCTTTTATGTTTTTAAGTTTTTATAAAAAAAAAAAACTGATTGAAATCTAGTACAAATAAAAATCAGGACATTTTATAAAGGGAGGATTAAAATATATCTAGGATGAATGATAATATGCGATTGACTAAAATAAATTGGTTAATAGAAATCTAAGATTTGTAGAAATGTACAATTGTTAGAAATCTACGATTAATTTAAATCTTCAAGCCATATTAATCAAGAATTGAATAGAAAGCTATTGTTGATAGAAATCCACACATGATAGAATTGATGAATGAAATCTACAATGAATAGAAATCTAAGATTGAAAGATTTCTACGACTGAAAGAAATCTAGAATTGATGGAAATCTACAATAATTAGAAATCTAAGAATGAAAGAAATTCACAATGAATAGAAATCTAAGATTGAAAGAAATCTAGATTTGATAAAACTCAATCAAGAGATCTACGATTGATTGAAATCTATGATTGATAGGAAACCACATTTGATAGAAATCTAAAAATGAAAGAAATCTGCAATGCATAGAAATCTAAGATTGAAAGAATTCTACGACTGCAAGAAATCTGGAATTGATAGAAATCTACGATTGATTGAAATCTATGATTGACAGAAAACCACATTTGATATAAATCTATGATCGATGAAAGTCCACGATTGACTGAAATCTCTGATTGGATAGAAATCTACAATGAATAGAAATTTAAGAATGAAAGAAATCTACAATGAATAGAAATCTAACATTGAAAGAATGTTATGACTGATAAATAATGGATAATGGAGTTTCGGCAGATTAACCGCAATTTAATTTCTTTGTGTATTAATTTATGGCCAGCTGGTTCCATTATAAATTGGCAATGAGTTGAAACGTCGATGCCATCAGTCTTCTATTTAGTTCCAGTAGCCCGTCAGACAGATAATTACTTTAAAGATTTTTTTTTTTTGGCACCCGAAAAAGGGGTTTCGATTACCCAACTGCTCCAGAAAAACAAAACGTTTGTGGACAATTTTCAATGTGATTTACACATTTCTAGGGATCTAATGCCAAAATCTGAAGAAAATCTCCTTCTGATATCCAATGATAGTAATTATGTTTTTGATATACGTCCTGGAACGAAAAACGAGTAAATATTGCTGTTGGGTCAATTGACGTCTGGAAACACATCATCGGAAGAAATTAAAATTGAACATATAGCGAGTAACTATATTGGGCCCCTGGTTGCTGTAACTGCTGACCACTAATATCAACCATACAAATTTTTACATTTTACGTTAAGGAGTTGCCTTATCTCAAAACGTAAGGAGTATCCTACGTATTTTAAGAAATATTTATATTTTATGTGGAATTTAAACAAAAAATGTTCTATGTCTTAACTCGCGTCGTAAATCACAAACATATTAAAATAAACAAAAATATATTTGGTGGAGACCATCAAATATTTCGGTTTTTTATTGTTATTTTATTTATTTATACAATTTATCTTTAAAGAGGGGGCGGAATTTTTAATTTTACAAATTTGAAAATACATCTATTGGCATAAACAATGATGGATTAAAAGAAAAACTTTTAAAACATAGTATTAACCGAGATTTCCTCTGCTTTATACATGTGTAATTTTCTTAATGTACTTAAGCTTCTTTCGATAAAAAGTAAACTGACATAGAACTAGTCCTGAGATTTATAAAAAAAATCTATTAAATGTAATATATATTTTACGTAAAACCGATACCTATCCCCGAGTAACCAATTACAGAACTAGTTCTATATCAGTGTACTACGCTCTAGGGAAGGAACATTTTGTAACACTTTCTTTTTTTTCAATTGTTTATTATTTTCAATATTGTAAGCTTAGCTAGCCATCATGTTTTCATTGTCTATTATTGTTTTCTGGCCTTTTTGGTTACTTGTCAGTTTATAGTGTTGTATTTTGCTAAATGAAAACAGTTGTTGGTTGTCACTGCGACAATTCTTTATTTACGTCACGATTTTATGTGATTTTTATGCCTTCAATAATTCTATTACTTTTTCTTTTTAATTTTTATTATATTTTTTTTTTTGTAGTTGGCGTCTGTTTTTCTTATTTGTTTTTGTTGAAATGATTTATAAACATCGTCATCTTGATCATTATCATGAATTTTTCTACATTTGGGAGCAACCAACCCACGAGCCTTTTAAGATGTTTTCAAATAGATAAATATCATAGTGAAAGATTTGAGGGAAAATGAAAATAATTATTAGAATTTAAGAAAAAAAATACAATAATGATGTCTTAAATGGTTTAGTAATATTAAGACATATAAATGTTTGTTTGTGTTTTACTTAAGTTATTTTGAAAACAGAGTTTTCTTGTGGCAACACTTTCGGTTTTTTTTTAAAAGTCCTGGGATAAATAAAAATTCTAGTTTGTTCAGTTAATACAAGAGTGAAACTATGAAAATTTCTACTAAAAACTAGTACATTAACTAACGTGATCACCAAGCGAACATAGTGTTCCGTCGATTAATCTCCATACTGTTTGATTTACTCTCGAAAGATGACTATCCTTCCTTAAATGGGCAAAAGATAATCTGAAAGTGCTGCAGAAAAACCTTTCATTCACGTCTGAAAACGCGACTAAACGTTCTGTGTAGAAGGCACAGCTTCAGAGCCAACAACCGAAGAGAAGGCGTCCGAAACCGCCTCTTCGAAGTTACTGAGGACAACCTAGTTCGTCTGTCATAGACCGACACGACACTGAGAAATACAAAACACTTCCTTCAAAATCTAACCCTGGAACCGTCGCCACAAAAGTCAATTGAAAGACGGCGAAGTTGCCAAGGACAATCTGGTTTGTCTGTCATAGACCGGGGCAACACTGAAAAATACTATACGAAATATCACGTCGACCTAGGTTTGCAGCGACACTTCCTACAAAATTGAACCCTGGATCCCCCCTTTAATTCAATGATGCTGGAGGTCGCGTACAACTAATGACAAGTGCCAATAAGCAGGCCATCGCACATATTACGGATTTTGGGAATCCGTAATCCAAGCTGTTCGGAATACCACGTCGATTTAGTTCAGTTCATTCTGTGTCAACTGAGATATTGCAGTTCTTTCGGTTTAGAAATTCAACCCTCCCTATTTATGATTGGAAGGATTCCGAACTAAAATGTAATTACAAAAGTCTTGTGGTTAACCAGAATCACAAGTAACTATTGTCGCTTCGAAAGAGGCGCGGGAGTTTTTATTTTACCTCCCTACACATGATTGGAACGTGGCTAAGGCAGATTGAAATTGCAGAAGGAATTTCAGGAATCACTGTTGCCACTTTACTTACTTTTACTTTTTCTACTGCTTTGAGTTGATTTTCCTGCACGTCTATCAGGAGATTTCAAGGGTTCCCCACACCAGGATGAACAGTATCCGCATTTGTTAGACGATTAGCACATGTCGACGACACTACTAAATCTGTCGATCAAAGTGAGACTCAATTAAAATCTGGTTTCGTTAAAGATGCCGCCCTCAGGACTCGCAGCATCAGGTTGACAGTCAACGTCACAGTTTTAATCAAAGCTGACATAGATAATGGAGAGAAATTTTTTAAAGAGCTTCCTGGAAATCTAAAGAGATTTTTTTAAATAACACCCACCCTAAAGAGAGTTTGCTCTTTCTCCCTTAAATCTACACTCTTTTTCAATTACAAACATGTTTGTGAATCACTGAATCCAACTGTATTTTTATCAAGAAATAAACTCACAATGCAAGCATTTCATTTAATAGGAATAAAACACCTTTAATATCGACTATATACACCACCTGTGTGTTGTGTGTTGCTAAGAGCAGGAGGCTGTTGTTTATTAAAAATTTTGATTTTTTTTTTAATTTGAGATGAAAAAAATCAAAACAAATATTTCTTATTCCATTATGATAAATAGTACACATTAACCAAATATTAACACCTTGTCATATAAATGAAATACAAAATTGTTGGGGTTTACTTTGCTTGTGTCTCGATTAATTGGTTTTTATTTAATTCTTAATATTTGTTTGTGTTTGCTTTATAATAATTTGTTAAAATTTACTTAAGAATGCTTGATATGGTATACACACGCTTTTAAAAAATCATCTGGTCTTTTTTGTATGACAATACTGTTAAAAATTTCGTCAAATTTGATAGCAGCTTTGACGTTTTTAATTGCGCACGTGTTTGGAATGTTTTATTTTTCTACAGCTCTAGAGGCCTCGTGGTTATTTCCTCAGAGGTGGAGCGAGGGATATACTGATACCTTTTAGACACTCTGAAATTTTTGAAACTTATTTAAAAAAACGCCGTCTATTTTTAAGCCGACTTAAGCTAAGACTTTAGCACAGGTTTCTGACGACAGGCCAAGGAACTAATCGAAAACTTTACGAATAACTTTTTCGAGAGTTCAAACAATTATTAAAACAACTGCATTAGTCTGGAAAAATAATTAGGCCACTTTCCTTGAAACATTTTTCTTATATTCTCTTTTCTCCCGAAACTTTACTACCTACCATAGAGTACACTTAATCATATGGTAAATGTGCAATTTTCTAGTACACCAGCACCAGTAAAACACACAGACAAAAATTCCATTGCAATTGCACACAGTCAGACACAATATCACAAATTTGCTTTTATAGAATTTAATGAAATATAAGATCAACATGATCACCATAAAGTACTTAAAAGAGAGCAGCAAAGACAATGCTTACGATGAAGGCAAGAGGTGAGGTGTACGAAGTGAAAGAGAAAAAACGAGAGAGGAAATCTACACAATAATAAAATGGTGGAAAAAATTAACATATTTTGCACAAATTGAACAAAAAAATTGCTTAATACAAATGAAATAATAAAAAAATAAATATTTACTATAAATCTTATTTTATGGAGCAAGCAGGCTATATGAGGTGGTTAAAGTGGACAATTTGCGTGGTGTTGGAAGGGAAGAGAAAGGGTTTTTTGAATGGGAAGGCATGCTTGGGGAAAGTAGTGAAATTTTAAATAATGTTTTATTCGGCATAGAAGAGAGGCAGAGATACATATTTCCGCTGAGGAATGTATGCTTATAGGTATTACTGGATTTATTGGTCATAGGTAATTTTTGACTCTTAATGGCAGAATATTATTTGTGAACTAGGGCGACAGCTTTTGCAAGTGTTTATGTAAAGTTCAGTAAAAAACAAGTTTCTGGCTGTATTAAAGTTGACGATCTTGCACCCCAAGGGGCCTATTCCACAAAACAACTTATTAACTTTAAGCTATCAAAATAATAAGACGTGAGTTTTTGTTCGATGATAATGGAGTCGCGGTTATAACAAGAAACTATAGACACCGAATTAATTTTTCAGGACTACAAAAACAATTAGAGAAATATATACACCCCTATCGTGAATAAAAATTCCACGTGAAATGTGTTCTCTTTTATTTTTTAACATTGAATTTTAATAGGAAAAATGTGAAAAGGGATTTGTTTCATGTGAAATTTTTATTCACGATAGGTGTGATAGAGAAAAATTAACTGCTAATGTGCTTGCATAGGCTCGGAAATGGTTGTCGGTACCATGGAGTTCCAGTTATTCATGGTGTTGCAAAATCAACAGTTTGCAGGGTATGCTGAAACATTTTTTATTATGTGTAGATTCCCTTGTGTGTGTGGTTGCGTGGATTGAAATGATGAGTCTACATTACACAAGGAAATATATTGAATGTAATGAAGATATGCGAGCCAGACTACACGTTTTGCAGTCTAAATTGACAATTTGACAATAGATGGAGTCCATTTCTGGATGGTTTTGTTTTGCCTGCTAGTGGTTGTAGACTTAAAAGCTAGTTGATACCAGCATTTTTGAACAATTTTTTCCATTTTTATGTTGCGGCTCATTTTAACAAGTTATATTTAGCAATGCAAATTGAAAAAATACAAATGCACAGATGATTATATGCCTTGTGGAACACTTTGCACGCTTACTTTGCAGGAAAGCGCCAAGATTTAACAAAGAGTGTAGAGTGTTTACAAAGAGACCAATGACTTTGCAAAAATTTTCTAAGTGCAAAGTGAGATTTGCAAACCTGAAACGTATCGGACCTGAAAACAAGTAATTGTTGTATCTTAATTGTTAAACTAGGAACCAAAAGGGCGAACAAATTCAAATATCATCAAATCAAAACTAATTAAGGAAATGTAGTTCTAAGAAATTAGATATTTAAACTGTCGAGGAGAATCCGAGAAAAATTCAATCAATATGTTAAAAATAAAGAATTGTTTAAACCGAGAAATAGAAAATGAATTTACAACATTATTGTTACAGCAAAGGGTGAACAAATACAAATATCTCGTTTAAAATATGTTATTCTTAAAAATAAGATCTTAGAATCTGAGAAAAATTCGATCAATACGCTAAAAATTAATATTAGTTTGAACCTTGAAATTGCAAATTGGAATGCCTTCAGATGTTGTGATATGAAATTACAATATACTAAGGAGAATATTCTTCTATCAAGAGGTTTTTCAAAACTAACATTAGAATAATAATGTCGAATTCGTTACAAAGTCTTACTTACATATTTTTTTTGAAAATAATGTGAAAATATGATGGCTGGTGCTGCTTTTATTTTGACATCAAATCCTTCAATAATATTGAAAAAACTGTCTAGTAAAGTATACATGTGTGAACTGTGTGCAAGATCTGTTATCATGAACGAATTTAGTGATTAAAAGTAATTTTAATGGTTGAAAACAATTACAATATTTATAATCCTCGTTTGTTTTACGCTCATTTGTTTAATCGTATTAAATTAGAATACATTGTTTCCCAGCACACAAATCAATGATTTGAAAAAAGGATTAAACTGTATTTTTTTTTTCAAACAGCTGGTAAATATCACATAGTTGCCAGATCTGCAAATTTAGAGTAGGTTAGAGCAAGACAACAAGAGAGAGCTAATGTTTGTTATCTCTCACTTTATTTATTCGCCCTGCCTTTATTATTACACTATGTGATTCTTCTATTATTTCAAACGCTTTTTATTTAGTTTATTTTTATCTATAATAACAGCAACAACAACAATACAACTAATACAACAACAAAATGTAGACAGACAGAAAGTGATGAAAATCAACAACTACAATATTTTTGTGGCTATTTATAGAAAAAAACAACAACAACAAAATCCACAATATCACAACTACACATGACTGCAAACATACGTTTATGGTTAAAACAAAAACAAACAACCAATTGTACACGAACACACGAATAAAAACACGAGCAGCAAACAACGGCGCTATATTATTAAATTAAAAACGAGTCTTTTCATTTGTTTTTTTTTTTTTTTTTGGGCTAAAACAATTTAAGGCGGTCTCGTGCGCTAACTAAATGACAGACAGGCAGACAGACAAATGGTCTAAACGACCAGACAGTGAGACAGAAAAACCCACTTCTACCAATGATGTTGTTGTCTTTCAGAAAGCAACTAGACTCTAGCGCGTGTAATAAAAAGTCAACAAAAAATTAAGAAAAACCATCACAAAAGAAATAAATAAAAACAAGAAAAAAAACTATATGTAGTAAAATATAAAAAAAAATTAATATTGAGACCGGCTGATCTTTATAAATCCAAACATTCTGTGCAAATAAGAGCTTAAAAACACACTCTCTTACCAAATCCAAACAAAAAAGAAGAGTTAATAACAAATTTGTATACTTCTAAACAAAGAGAGTTTCAGTTGTAAACAAAAAAAAAAAACAACCATTTGTATCATATTTGAACGGTTTGCTCTGACCAGACGTCAACAGACAGTAGGACGTCAGAGGCAGGGATCTTTATTATTTTGATTTTTTAACGTGTGTTTGAGTTTGAGTGTATGTGTGTGTGTGTGTGTGAGAGACATTTTTGCTGTAATCATTACAATGGAATCTAGTCATCGTTGTCGTTGTTGCTGTCGTTAACAACATATATATATACAACGTTTACAACGTAAAAATTGTATAGGCTTATTTATTTTTTATTTAGTGTTGTTGTAGTTGTTATTCTCATTGTTGGTGTATGTTTGCTATGAGCTGCCCCTTATACCTACAACTCTCCCCCTTTTTACTGTAACTTTTTCTATGTTTGCAATGTTTTATTTTGTCTTACTTATTTCTTGCTTTTAACAAAAATATTATTCTTGTTGTTGTTATTGCTGAGATTTGTTGTTATTTTACGCACACCATTACTGAGTGGAATGGGCATAAAAAAGCGCAGCACAGTGCATTCATGCATGCCGCAAACTACAATACTATCGAAAGAGAGTGAGAGAGTGATAGTTAGTGAACCAGCAGGACAAACAAAGAAATCATTATATTAAATGACTGCTTGTTGAAGCAATTGGCAACACATTCAGGGAATTAGTTTTTTTTTTAATACTTTTTACTGCATAATTTGCATATTTTTAAGAGCGACAACAACAAAAAAACAAGTGCCACTTAGTACATATTGTTGGTGGAAGAGAAGAAAATTTATTAATTTTTGTTTGTTGCTTTTTAATTTTTAATTTGAAATTTGATGTTTAATATCTCTAATTAAAGCGTTTTTAAGCCGAATTTTGTTATTAGTTGATATATTTTGTTTAAATTCTTTAGTTATTTGCCCATATTCTCATAGAATGTTTAAAACTGAAGACCTCCGCTTCAACAGTTAGGTTTCAACTATCAATTAATATAATAAAACAAAATTATACATAAATAAAACTTATTTTTATATTTTAAGATCATAAAAAATTAAAACTTTTAATAAAATTGAAAAAAAAAAAAACTCTTAAAACGTTTCGCAATCTTATCAGTTCTCTAATTATAATGTGTTGTTTCCATTATTTAAAGATAGTCTCATTTATTTTATATATCAAATAATAGTTTTTCTCAAGGTTCATTTGTTACTAAACCCTTATTGCGATCCATTTTCCTAAGATTTGAAAATAGCAAATAGACCCCAACGACTAAGAGAACGGAATGCGTATAGAATGAGGAAGGTCACTTGTTTCTTCGCCTTTGCTTCGAATCAATATCAAATCTAGCCAACATCTCTGCATAATATTCTACGCTGATAGTTTTACACTTCTCAAGGTAATCGATGTAAGTGAATGTCACAGCCTCCGTACCTACAAAAAAAAAACAATTGATTTTTTGGCAATTGTTTCTCTATTTGATCTAAATCTCTTGCCACTAAACCACTAAGATTTGGTAACGGGAAATAGTCCGTGGTTCTGTAGGATATGTTAGCTGGAGTAGCTGTTTGTAGCGTAATTAATCAATTTATTTATTGTGGCTACACAAAAGTGCGCAGTTTGTTGAGACTTTAAGAGTACAATATTATTCGTCAACAAATACATTCGTTTTTACATTATAACTACGTCGAATTCATACTGTTATTCCAGGCTGTTATTATAACTTGCCTATGATCGTTTTACTTTTCCCGAGTTAATCGACGTAAATGGCATCGCATGTATTCCGAAAAACTGCTGCCATAGACCTGCCTTCTTTGTTGCACATTGTCCACGACTTCAACTGTTCTCTGGTGTTTTGTGATAGAGCCAAATGTTGTCGACGATTACGAAACGCCCAAAAAAACTTCTAAGAATTGCGGTTAAAACTTCTTGGAAATACCCACACGGTTAACCTAACTTTTCGCGGCACCCTTTACGTATAGAGCTTTTTCTAGTCCAACTATGAAAATAAAATGTAATGTACTCTCTCAAATGAGATGCTTAAAGTCTCAACCAACTCATGTAGTTTCATTATTGGATCGTTAGAGTTTTATCGATGAATTCAGAACTGTTTACCTCATTTGAGCGATTTGAACGTTCAAATTCATGGAATATGGTGCTCCGATAGCTTATTAATATGAAGGTTGCGTGTTCGTTTCCTAGCAAATACTAATTAAGTTTTCTGCAGACAAGCCAAGTTTATGTTTGTTTTTATATGAAAAAAATACAATTAAATTTTTGGTGCACACAGTCCCCAGAGAGAAGCTTTATATTCATTATTCATAATTGTAATTCATTGAAACTTTCAATGGTTAAATTTCTGTTCATTCTAATCTACCAAATTGTGTATTACTTGTAATGTATTTAAATAACAGACATATTATATTATTCAATAAGGAATTAGTTTTATAAAGAACGAATTGTTAAAGGAATTAATTCAATGAGTTTGTAGTATGTACTTAGGAATTAACCGTGTGATATAATTTGTAATGAATGCTTAATTAAATAGAATGCTAAAAATAACAAATTCGAAATAGAATTATGAATTAATTCTTTTGAATCTTGGATTTAGAACATTTACGTTTTTATAGTCCAAAACTAAATTCTACATTAAGTCCTTATTTTTACTGTTTTATTCTACATATATGTACATATATTTATAATCTTTGTAGCTAATATTAATAATTCTTTTTTTCTTTCTTTTTAGGTAAGAACAATATTTTATTCAACTTTACAATTTGTAAGTAGTCTTAATAACATACATATATTCTAAAAAAGTAGAAACTCTTAACTTCAAACTGGCGGTGGAAATTCCACCTTCTTTAACTCGCAAACCAAATTAAAACAATAATACCCCCATACAATTGTATTTTGTAACCACTTTTTTCTAACATTTATAGCTGCAGATACGAACGAAAATGAATGACCAACAATGAATGATAAAAATTTATTATACTAATTACTTTAACACTTATTATTACCCTTAGCCATACGAAGAGTGTGTTGTGATTGGAAAAGTTGCACAAATCATTAAAAAAAAAACATTGTTGCTTAATGATGGAAACGCTGCAAGTTAGGTTAAGTTGTCATATTTAGTATAGAGTCTAGACAGCAAAACAATTATTGGAAAGATAAACGCTGCCACCAAATTAATTTTTTACAAATTAACAGAGAAAGTCGCTTAAGGTGACACAATGGAATGGAAAGTGTTTGAACGAAACAAAAGAAAGTAATAATGTTAAAGATTTAATTGTAGAGACAATTAGCAAGAAATTACTTTTGCAAGATATTTTGCCATACTTAATTAATTAATATCAAGTCTGAAATATAATTATTTAATTCGTTAATATTTTTAGAAATCAATCTTATTTTTTCATTTAAATGTATCCGTGTTCTTTTGCTTTTTAAGAAAACTTGTTATGTCCAAATATTAATTATTAGATTATTAAATTAAAATATTTAAATTATCATTAATCAAGTATTTAGTTAATAATACCATTTATTTAACTCGTAAATCATTATTTGCATTTAGGGTATTCACAGCCTGTCCGTAACTCTAAAAGTATTTTTTTTTTGTTAATCAGCCTTATTATGAGTGTCTATTATCTTTTTACGACAACGACTCTTTCGTAATATATTAAAGATAAAATTAAATTTGTTTCTTTAATCTATTACGAAACAGTTACCTACGATAAATTACATAAAAACCTGACTTGAAACTAATGCCAATTTATATCTTAAGTATTTTACAGCGCAGCTATCCATTTATTGAAATTAGTACACGTGTCAGTTTTAGCTGACCAATTCTTGGTCAATTCTCTTTTAAACCCCCCCAGGGAAATACGAAAATTGACTAGTAACTTCAAGTATGTGTCTCTTTCCCTTCTCACCCAAAAATACTTGCCTTGAAGATCCCGAATTGAAACGTGTGCTGGAAACTACGCTGATAATATCAGAGTATTGTTGTTTTTCTGACATTAACTTGGAGAAGTTTCATAATTTTCAGAAGACTGCAGCCAGAATTTTTCATAAGGAATTTACAAAGCCAACCAATCCTTCATTATTATTCGCCTCATATGAAAATCTAATTAGCTTTAGTCCCAAGTAACGGGTTGCTGTATAAACTTATTGCACCAGTTGTAATTTGAGATTTCAATATTTTACTACAATTTGAATTAAATATTCATTTCCGTCGTTGCAATGTAGAGCTTTTAAAAGCTTTTAGTTTTACATCAATACAGGTCTATCGTGCCAAAGCCATTTCATTAACCAGTCTTTCGTTTTTATTATCTGTTTGACTTATAAATTATGTATGTAAAATTATAAATTAATTTAAAACATTCTGCACTTTTTCTTTATCTAGTGCTTCTTTTTAATTATAAAAGAAGAAAAAACCGGAGAAGCCACAAAAAGGGCTTAACTTTTTATTCTATTGTTACTTTCTAATTTTATAAATACATGAACTTAGAAACATTAAATTACGCCTATTTGAAACTTTTTTTAATGTTGCTAAACATGTTGTATGTTGATAAACATGCTGTATGTTGCTAAACATGCTGTATGTTTATATCGGCCGTTAAATTTAAATTGAAATACATTTCCGAAACGCTATAATTAAAAAAAAATATTGTGATATTAAATACTCTTTAAAATCTTTAACATTTTGCCATAAACTGTGAATATCCCAAATAGTTTTTAAAATATGTAAGTGTGTGCGTGTTTGTTTTTATTAATAAAACACAATAAACTACAACCTACTACAGCCAACAACAACAAATGAACAAATAAAATTTTAATTATAGAAACATAAAATACTATTTCTACAACATTAATAAATGACAGAAATTGCCTGGCTGCCATAATCAGCGTCTATCGAATCCAGCCACATTTTATGACATTAATGATTTTTTGGGAGTGTATAGCTAAACTAAGGAAAATACGGGGGAATGAGGGACAGTAGGGATTAAGAAATGGAAATTTAAATTTAAGAAACTTGTCCAAATATTATTATCATATACGAGTATGTTTAAACAATGCCATGATACTTAAATAAAATTAATGAACAAGTGGGTGGTTGGGTAGCTGTGTTTAAGTGTTTTTTGCTATGATAGTCTTATGCCATATTAAGTGATGGTGGCAACAGGTGTTACTATGAAATTGGTTAAAAAATTTACTCACTACCTCAAATATAATATGAATATAAATTTATAATATAAGTTATTTAAATTTTACTTAATAAATCCCTTAACTTCCTGTGTATTTCTACAAATAAATTGAGATATTTTACGATATTTAATTTAAATTTCTAAATATTGCACAAAAAAAAACAATTAAACATACGCACATTCATTATTGTTGTTTGTTTTAATCCTCTACTCACATGTAATCAAGGTTGTTTAGATCGGAAAAAAGTGTTTGTTTTTCTAAGCAAACACACAAGTACATGGCTGAAATATACGCTAAAATAAATTCAATTAAACAAAAATAAAATCACAAAAAAATAAAAACAATCCAATTTGTTGTTGTCTTGGCGCCAAATACAACATTGTCAAATAACGTGCGTGTGTGTTTGACGATATGGGACTTCGTTCAGGTGACAGTGGCTGCAAAGGTTTAAAATTTATTTAATATATTTTTTAAAATTATTGATTACTTAACTAATTGTTCGACCTATTTATTTATTAAACAAGGTATAATATTGTTTTTATTTTTATTTTGTTATTGTTTCCCTGAGGATGCTACACATTGTTGTAGCGAAATATCGGAATAAATAAAAAATAAAAACAATATTAGACCTTATTCTCGAAAATAAAATATAATTGTTTTTTAAAATTATTAATTTTTAATAGGGAAATTATTTGAATTTTTGTTTAATTTTTAAAGAACAGGAACCCTGTTTGCTGTTTTGTTTAGGAGCTTTCGTATTTAGTTTAAAAAAAACACACTCAATTTAGAGAAATTTATGAAATCTTTATTTAAGTTCATAGAAAAATCTATATAATTAATTTTTTAAAGATGATTTCATGTGAATTTTGACCGCGGCTAAGCTCAAATGGTTCATACGCTGGGTACAATTTTGTCATACTCTCTCTCCATCATATCGACCAGTATCGCACGATTCAATATTAATTTTCAGTGTGTCAACCATTGCGGGATAGTAGCTATTGGTATGAGGCTTTCATAGGCCAACATAAAAAAGTCTAAGGACGTTAAATCGCACGATGTAGACTGTTCACCGCACTTGCCTCTCAATTGGGCCATTGTTTCGAGTGCTGTGTGGCATGTGGCAACGTCTTGTTGAAACCAAATGTCAGCTAAGTCCAGCTCTTCAATTTTAGGTAAACAAAAAGTTGTGATCATCACACGGCAGCGCTCGCTATTCACAGTAACGTTTCTGCCTTCATCGTCTTAAAAAAGTGCGGTCCAATGATGCATGCGGCCCATAATAAATACCAAACTAAGTATTTTTTTGGCATGTATTGACAGTTTGCATTAAATACGACAACTTTGCTTGTTTACGTATCCATTCAACCAGAAATTAGCTTCATCAACTATAAAATTCAATAATCTGCAAGTGTTGTTCCTTTGTAAGTTGATTTATTGTTAAATTATACACCAAACTGAACATGTTTACCAGTAACACATTACACGAAAACAGCTGAGCTGCCAAAAACAGTCTTGCCAAAATGAAAGTTGCTAAAAAAAAAATCACCCTTTACCATCTTAGAAATAAGTTTTATGCCGCTTGATAATTATCAGATTTAACCCACTGTTTAAAGGGTGTTTTTCCTCCTATGTCTTCTGCTTCAGCTATTTTGTTTTTTAATTTATTTATCTCACTATATGAACATTTTGCCTACCAATTCATCCATGTATGAAAAGGTAAGAGAAGACAAGACAATAATTGTAACACTGTCTTTCATAATGGGGGGAGGGACTGACATAACAAATTAAATATGCATTTTTTTTGTATTTGAATTATAATTTAATAAGTTGGAAACTAGTTGACATAATGGCAAACAGAATTATTATGACTCTGTTTTGAGAAAACCATAACAAAACAAAATGCTGGTGTTAGAAATAATCTCAAAAGCTAGTGAAATTAGTACTAGTTCCAATTGTCTACATTGTCTAACTGCCATCGAATAAGTAGTGCTTTTAATACCCACCACCAAGGTTAGTCATTCCGTTTGTAACACATCGGAATATTGATTGTAGAACCTGGGTCCTTATATGACTCTAAGACGATCTGGCTACGACCGTCCGTCTGTTCGACTGTTGAAACCACGAAGAGCTTCGAAAAAAATACTTAGATTTTTTACCGACGACTCTGTTTCACCGAAATGTTTTTTTTTTAATTGAAAATGGGCGGCAAGCAAAGTCGGTCTAGTGGAATAAGAGTTATAGACCAAAGTTTCAGACAACCTCGATATTTTTTAAATATTTTTGCTATTTTGCAGATAATATCATGAAATTTTGCGCACTATATTATTAATATAGATTGACAAGTCCTGTTAAAAATGGTAAGAATCGGTCCACGATTTATCATAACTACCATTCCTGGAATTTGGTTCTATGGTACGAAAATGCCTGAAGAAAAGCACTGTCCATACATACAAAATTCAGCAAAACAGTTTTATGCTAAGAAATTTTTTTTTGTATCGATCCATATTTGAATATAGCCCCCGTATAAAGTCCACTTAAGAAAATCACTTAAATGTGCATAGAACTTTTATCACTATCAAGTTTAAATCCGACACTATTAATATTATATTAAAATCGTCGTATCCAATTTCATGACGATCGGTCCGTATTTGATGATATTACCCATTTAAAGAAGACTTCCGAAAATATCTTAAATGTGTATAAATTTCCTTTAAACATTAAAGTCATCATACCGTCATATTGAATTTTATGGTGATCGGCCCATAATAATCCTCAAATAGGTACATAGAATAGTTTATGACGATATTCCTATAATAGATGATAACTTCCATTTGAGAGATCCGAAAAATAAAATATGTAACTTATTTATACGAGTTATCGTTACAAGGTGTAACACAAGCTAGTTTCAAGTATGAATAAATCAAACTAATGGTAATTGGTGGTAGTGGGTATAAAATATTCGGCACAGCCGAGTATAAATTCTTACTTATTTAATACGTACTCGTCGTCTACTAAAAACCATTGCCCTCTATAAAAACCTGCCCTATCACAACTTGAATTATTATTGTTATTCTCCACTATACATCCATCCGCCCGTACATTATTTAAGTATTCCTTTTAAAAACGATTATCAAAATTCCTTTTAAAACTACCAGTTGTAATTAATGATTTAACTCGATTTTTTCACAGCTGCTCGCTTCTGTTTTCCATTCCACTCTTTTTTTTACTACATTTTTTTATGATTGTTCCAAAGAATTTATTGAAATTTCTAAAGAATTTTTGTTTTTTTGATTTTATGTTTTTGTTTTGCTTTTATTGTGATTGTTTTGCTTTCTAATTTTTTGTTTTGTCTCTGTCAATGTAAGGAAATGCTGTTGTTGTTGTTTTTGTTGGAAGCTTCAAATTTATTTCCATTCAACCTCTAATCGTCATTAAGCATTCATGAATATGTATGTATGTACTTATGTATGTTTTATCATATGTAAATGCAGTTACGCTATGATGAAGAAGGCAGTATTTTTAAGGGATTATATTGTGTGCAACAAAGAAGTTGTGTACATATTTGTAAGACTAACTTTATGCTACATACTTATATATGTAGATAGGTATCTATTTTCTTATCAGGGTTGAAAAAATAAGATCTGTTAAGGCTGTGCATCTGTTCATAAGTTCATTCACAAATGATGTTTAAAATGTTGTTTCAATGAATTTAATGAAGAATATATAAAGACCCTAAATTCTTTCACCATGACATTCCATGACCGCAGCGTGTTCAATTGAACGAGAAAATCTAAACTTTTAGACCTATAGACGAGATGTATCCAGATTTTTTACTTGAATTTTTGTAAAGTTTCTCTGATATGAGTAAACAATGGCGACTGAGGTCTAGGCATACGAGAGACGGTTTCATTCCAAAAGCGGAAATATGCTCCTACCATGACATGATCGGCAATGGCGATCAACTTTGATCTGGATTTATTTTCAAATTTTTTAACAGTGGAACACTGTATCTTGTTAAATATTTATTCTATGGAACTTTGCCTAATATTGTTTCGTACAACAAAACTCTTCAGTAGTTGTCAGATCAAAGTGAGGCCTCAGCTGTCTTGGTATTATTGATAGTTAATACGACTTCAATTAACTAATTTAATCTGTATTTTTCCCATACTAATCGATATGGTGTCATTGTCTGATTTATTGTTCTGGATCAGAAGACCTGGTGCGATAAAACTATGTTGAATCTTTCTTCCTCGAGGTCAGTCACACGATAAGGCCAAATATCTCACTGTTAAATTAATGAGAATAGGATCGACCGATTGTTAATCATACTCCTATATAATTCCATCGTTTTCTGTCCTCTTCTAGTGATAGACTCTTCTAAATTTAAAGAACTAGTCTTCGTATTATATCTACGGATGCGCTAGAAATACTCCTATACATGTTACCATTATAGAAGATAGCAGCGATTTAGAAACCCGTTTTCATTATTTTACAATATGCCCTTGTGCATTTTCGAGCTTTATGTGAATCACATCCTTATTGTGCTCACGATTTTCTCCTTATCTTGGGAATCTTAAAGAATTTATGTATGTAACTGGTAACTGGACTTGTCTAGGTTAGGGCAACAGACAGCCATATTTAGTACAGCTCACTTATGTAGGTCCATTCGTTGGTCCTTTTGTCTATCTGTAACTGGTTTGAGAAATGATTGTCTGCTAAGTTGCATTAGCATGTGAGAAATGTATGTATCATGTTCCAAAGAGTTTAATCTTTGTTCACGTATACAAATCGCAGAATAATTTTGGTATTTTGGAAACTAAACAAAAGTACGTCAGAAAGTTCGAAAACTTTGTAACCACAGCTACCGCCAATATCAATTTCGATAGCCAAGTCTTACAAATCAACTACCTGAGAAGTAATATTTCCAATTGACAACCCGTTGTCTCTCAAAGAGAGCAAAGCTGGTTGAATAGTTTAACGCCAGGAGTCGGGATCTATAGCGAACTCTTAAAAATGTTGGATTTAAAATGTTGCCTAAAATTTTGATTAACGAATTTTTGTAATAGTTGAACTTCTGGATCGTTCGAGTTCTGTTCGCGAATCTGAGGAATGCTATCTTGGTTACACATATGTTTTCCTTGTAAATATACTTCCTGAGAACCTGAGAAAATCGAATGTTTTTTTTTTTTCAAGAAAATGCCTGAGAAAAACGATCGTTTTGCAACGAAAATATTTAAATAGTTTATCTTCTGGATCGTTCGCGTTCTAATCGCAAAGACGATTAATGTAAGTTTGGATGAACATGCGATAATTTGCAAATTTATATCTCACTCGATCTGAAGTGTATTTCTAGTTTCTCTAATATGATCGAAATATTGAATTTTCAAAGACAAACGTTTAATTATATTGGAGTTGGCAATAATGGGACACTACATCAACGATTTATGAAAGAGTAGTGCCTGGCTATGAGAACAAAAAGGAAACAGTAGAACATTTATCTTGTTATTTCCATTCGTTAACAGCAAGGCGTCTAGTCTAGTTTTTATAATCTGAAAAATTTTTTTTTTAAGTTTACCAGGTTTTATAAAGCAAAAAGTTGGACTAGTTTTCATTTTTTTTTTATATAGATTGGTCGATTTTTAACCTTAACCAGCACCTTCAAAAGTATGTGAAATAACAGGTAGTCGTGACAAAAGACGTTGCCATGTTAAACAGGATAAGGTATTTTGCTTTCGTTCTTTTCCATCTTGTGTCCCGGCATTTTTATGAGAAAGAGAGTGTGTGTGTTTGTGGTAGCCAGAAAAAAATTAGAACAAAAACCAGAATTTCAAGAGTGACTTTAATTTTTTTTATTTGTTTGCCTTCTGTGTGTTCGTTCAATTAATGGCCGGAGTAGGAATGTGTGAATGTGTTTGTTGGTGGGCCTTTTCATAGCCCAGTCAGTCCTCCATTCAAAGTACATATGTATGTACGTTATTTATTTGTCGTTCATAAATTTATGGTATGGTTTTATTCTTTTTTAAATTTGTACATATGTATGTATTTGTATTTCTAAAGTTGAATCAACTCTCTATAAAATACTATACATAGCCCAATGGTGATGATAATTTGTTATTGTTATTGTTTTTTTTTTTTTGCATTTTTATTATTATAATAATTTTTAATTTTACTTGACTTTTGTTATCTGTATATGTAAGTGGTTATTTTTTTTTTTTTAATAATTTTATTATGTTGGTTAATTGATATTACAAATTTATACATATTACTACTACTAACTAAAAATATAAAAAGATACAATGCTTAATTAAAGTTTTCATTATAATTCAAATAAAATTGAGACACAATAAAATAAAACTAAAAAAAAAAAAAACATTCCTAGAATTCCAGCAACAGTTTTTTTTGGCTGTTTAATATATGTATACGTTTTCCTTTCCTGCTAAATGCTTTTCATTTCTATTTCCGTTTCCTTTTTATTTTTATTATTTTTATTTAATTCAATCAATATTTTGTAATAGACTTTTTGTTGTTGCTTTCGTGCTTGTTTTTATTGGTTTGTGTTTTCTCAGTCAAGGTCATGCTTTTATACTGTTACTTAACAGCAATAACAAGAAAAATAACAACAACTACTTCTGTTGTTGTTTTCCCTTTTTAATACAAATTACCATTACTTGTTCATAGTTGGTTCTATAGCTGCTGTTGTTGTTATTGTTTATATGTAGCAGAAAACTTTCGTTCCTAAACATTAAATGTAAACATTATTGCTAATGTCTTGTTTCTCTAGTTATAAATACCGCCATTGCTATTGTTTGTTTGTTTACATTTATAACAGTCGAAAATTCGTAGCTAGAATAATGAAATATATTTTCAGAAAGTTTAAAAATTTGTTTATTGCATGTTTAATAATTTATTTATATGAAAAGGAACTGAACTATAATAAAACTTACACACAATTTTAGTTGCTTTAGCGTCAGACAGGAAACGTTTAATCGATTAACGTAGAAGTAAATGGTAAAGGTTAGGGAGATGTTACTGTTTGTTTTTATTATTTTTGTTAGTAATTTGTCATTAATTGTTATAAGAAACCGTTTTGTTGTAAATACTAAAAAAAAGTAAATTGAAAAGGAAATTTTCCTCTCAATACCCGAAGACTAGCTCAATTGTCATCTTTTTCACAAGGGCTTAACAACTATGCAGAGAGGGGAACAGAAGGCTTGTGATAAATCTGCGATGCGAAAGCAAATTCGATGCGTAAGAGTATCAATTTGTACGCTTATCTCATCGATTTTGTGTTCGCATCGCAATAGAGAGTAACAACCCTGTTTTATTTTCACCGAAGGACCATTGTAGTTGTCATTGCTGTTTAGACATTAGATCCAGTGGAATGTCCATGCCGGACAATAACGGAGAAGAAATACAGTTGTGCTCTGCCCTTTCTTGAAATTAAAAGAGAGTGGCTAGGGACCAGTAATGACCACTATAAAGGTATAAACTATATAAAAACAGAGTTATCATAAGTCTTCCGTTTCCCACTGCATAGTTGTTTAGCCCTCGTGAGAATGATGCAATTGCAGCCCTCCTGCAATTTTCATACTTGCCCAATGAGTTTTTCTCCTTCCGGGACAATTTTTAATTTGATATAAACAATCTCTAGGACAATTTTCGATTTGACACAGCCATTCTCTATCAGCTTTGCTATAAGGAAATATGTGAAGATCCATCCCAGCTCGACATCTCTTTATGCAGAAATTGCTTCGTAGCTGTTTTTATAGCCAAATTTCAGCTTGAAGTACATTACCCTAATATGGAAGCATTAAACTCAGCTGAGCCTATATGTGAGTTTTATTTTTAGTTTTCAGGGTCATTTTCTCCAAAACATTTAAATATGATTTTTAAGTTGAAGTCATTATTTTTGTAGGATTAGAATGTTCTAAATGATCGAAACTAATTGATGAACATGATTTTACATTGATTTAAAAAGACAACTACTATATATGTATTAACATATTTTTGCATTCGTTTGAACAAATTTTTGGCTAACTTTTTCAATCTGAAGCAGACAACTCCAAAATAAGTTTGCATCGTCCTCTCAATTTATTTTTGGTTGCGCGAGAGAGAGGAATCTTTAGGTGCAAAATCAATGTTGTATAGATTTTCAGGGTTTGAAATCATTGCCTGGTGGCAATTGATCTGGGATCTGCAGTTATTTTTCCTTATATTCCAAAGACTACCACTTGTAGAAAACAAATAAAGCTTCAAAAGGCCTCAAAGCTGTTTTAAGTACAAAAAAAAGATGTCATCGATACAAAGTCCCACATTTGATTATCTATATAATCGCATTTAAATTGTGAAGACAATTTTATATAGATACTATTTACATATGTTAAAATTCACCATAGAGGCATACGGACAATCTAGATCTGTTTCAAATTTTGTGTCGTTTTCAAATATTTATTCCAATACTTTTTAAGATTAAAGATCATTCATTTTTGAACAGTTAATACACAGAATTATAATATGATCCTAAGGAGACAATCCCAGAAGGCACAGATTTTATCTGATGAACAGTTTTGTTTTTCAGACTTCTCTTCCCAATTAATGATACTTACTTTCGTCACTCCTCTCTCGTCCCTGGGGCTCTATATCCAATACAAGGAAATTACTTATGTTATTTCACATTAAAAACCCTTGATAGAAATATAGGATAGGGAATATGGTAGAACTTTAGAGAAAATTGAAATAGGAATACTATTTTCTGTTTTGAGTAAAAATGTTGGCCTTTTAACTGACAAAGTTTTGTTTTAATTTATTAAACTATTCCATAATTGAAGTGGTAGATCTAGATAATATTCGTATCTTTAAATTGATAACTTTTATTTGTAGGTGCCTTTTTGCCCGAAATTAAAAAGCCATAATTATTGTACGCAAAAATAAATTTCATTATTATCTATTGCACTGTAAATGTCAATCATTTATCAGTATTTGCAAAAAAAAAAATTCGTCAATTTCCCAAGAAATTAATTATTCATTTGTTTAAAATGAAGGTGCCCTCTTTTTTAACATGCCTTTAATTGTGTTCCTCTATCTCCTCTCTATCTGAACAAAATACTGATTAAGTAGGTATTTCGTGGTTACGCACTTCATGCAATGACCATATGTTTTATTATTGTTTTCTAAATATTTACTTAATGTAATGTCAATTTTGTTTGACAACAATTGTCAAGTACACAATATTTACGTTTTTAATGCGTGTGTGTTTGTTTGTTTTTGTTGCTTTCCTTATTGTGACGGGTTCATTACCCTTATCTTTCACGAAAGTAAGTGAAATATTTCTGTGTTGCCTCGGATCGGCATGTATGTATGTATGTATGAATTTACTTCGTAAAAGTATGAATTGAAGTAGAAGAAGAGCCAAAACCAGCAACAAACAAATAAATAAAAAAAAACTCAATGAATGAGAGTGTTTATGCATGCTTTTTTTTGATTATTGTTGTTTTTGTTTTTTTTTTTAATATCATTTATATGCTCACTTAAATACTGATTAGGTGCGAAAAAAACGTCTAATATAAATTATATTGCTTGTGGTTGTTATTTTAATTTTTGCTTTTTTTCTCTATTCAACTTGATAATTTCCAAAGACACGATAAAGGCAGGTGACAACGACAACCAACACACTGTTTTATTTCCACAAAATTTAACAATTAACAAACTGGTGATGACAGGTTGCAGAAGTTTCTTATATAGCAACAATTATACAAATATTTACATACATATGTATGTATGTACATACATACATACTACATATAAAAAACAATGAAGCGAAAAAGACTAAACAATAAATACACGACCCCAGTTTTTATATAGGTACATATGTATATACATATTTGCAACCATTTAGCGGCTGCTTAATTAGAAAAAAATAAAAAAAAAAATATACATACATATGTATGTACATACATACATACATATAAACCTAACTGAGGCTTCTAACAACAAACACTTCATCTTCTACAAACAACATTAACCACAAAATCAATAGAGTTACATACATATGTATATGTTCCTACATACATATGATAATTTGCATATGCAACGATTTTTTTTTTGCTGTAAGTGTGTGTATTAATCATACAAACATGCCCACCCTAGAAACTCTTTGTCACTTTTCTTTTTGTCACACCTCTTTTTCTCTGTTTGCTTGAGAATGATGAAAAAAACGAAGTCAATGTTGATGACTTGAAAGCAGAATTTTAGAGGAAATATAGAGATTTTGTGCAAAATTTGTGCAAATTTTCTCTATATAGAAAATTTGTGCAAATTTACTCCATATAGAAAATTTGTGCAAATTTACTCCATACAGAAAATTTGTGCAAATGCACTCCATATAGAAAATTTGTGCAAATTTACTCTATATAGAAAATTTGTGCAAATTTACTCTATATAGAAAATTTGTGCAAATTAACTGCATATAGAGAAGTTGGGCAGATTTACTCCATATAAATAATTAGTTTAGTTTTAGTTACGGTTAGTTTAATAGGAGGCCGTCCAAACCTACAGTTCACTTATGTCCATTCAGTCGGTCGTTTTGTTTTGTCTGAAAAGATAACTAATGGAGAGAGATGTAGAAATGAAAGAATAGAGTTGAAACAAAAAGATGAATGTCTAGCTAGGAATTAGTCTTGGGTTTTTATTAACTAGAGAAGGAATTGAACTAATATTTATCTTTTTAAGAGTAAAGTTTTTTATTAAGCTAATAGTTCGAATAATCAAGAATACTATTGTATATCACTGGAGCAATTGGCAAATTAGAATGCATTTTCTATCCTGCCAAAGACGTCATCAGCAATCATCATTGTCCATGATCAATCTGTAAACATCATCTATTTAACTCACCGTTTTTTGAGAAATAGAATATGAGAATTATCATATTTCTTTTTTCTATACGTGTTGTGAGTTAGAACGAAATTTACGTACGTTTACAATGTGTGTGTATTCTTTATTATTATTTATGAATCTTGAATTACTACAGATTTGTTTTTGCTTTTCTTGCTGCGTCTACCTTTTTTGTAGATCAATAACAGCAATGTATGCATATGCATTCTTGGTGGATTATATTAATTTTTGTTACTATTAAAATATGAAGAAGATTACTCCAAGTCAGTTGATTCCCAAATTACTGTATGACTGGTTGCGGTGTCGTAATAATGGCATTGATGCGCCATTGTTATTCTTACATGATTGATAAATTTACAATATCTAGTAATCACCGACACTAAGTTGCAAGCTTCGTAATCTAAGCAAATATGTGCAAGTGTTTTCATGCTCCCATATTGCCTGTCTTAATAATATGCTCTTTTAATATATAGGGACTGCTAACGCTTGTCAAAATGGAAGATTGTTTTCATTCCTAAAGCATATCATACCTATAAAACAGATTTTAGAACTAGATATTAGAATAATTGATGTAAACTAACTGAACTTGTTACCCCAAGGCATTTTTGCAAAACATATTGCAGCGAACACCGCAGTCGTCAACATGTTGACTACGAAACACCTGTATAAATTTTCGATCCAGGTTTTATGAATAGATTATACTATGAGAACGTCCTCCAACTTCCGGAGAATGTCATTATATTAATTGAAGGATTAAGATCACATGATTGCGATGGATGTAATATCTATTCGGACCAGTTGAACTTGACACTGGCCCTCATTCTACCGAATTATGGAATCATAATTAATACTGAAATTGTGGCCAAAGAATAAGCAGCGGAATAACTTCAGTATCAGGCATTACCCACATATGTATTTGGGACCTAAGGTTTGAGGTGCAATTGAGCTATGCTTTAGGTGAATGTCTATTAAACCTAACATATAATATACAGGTTATTTCGAATAAATTTAAACAGATCAGATTCAATTAATGAAATATGTATATCAAAAATGTAACATAACATTAATAAGGAAAAATCAGGAAAATCCATATTACCAAAACTAAATGTTCCTTTTGTCGATTACCCCAGTTATTAGTTAATTATTTAGACGTTATAATTTTTATTATCGCACCGACTTCTCGGTCATTGGTAAACTAAAATACTAACTGTTGTTTAACTATTACTTGTTATGCTTATGGCAAACTAAGCACTGCGAATAAAGAATCATTAGTTAAGCCTTTGTCACTAGCTAACTAAAGACTGTGAATTCGGCCATTAATCTTTCACAGTTATACTAACAGCTTAATCAAAGCCAATAAACGAGCTTAGAGAAGAAATTAACTGTAAATAGTGAAGGCACAAATTTGTCACCTCTTTTAGATCTAGATATTAAAGACATTTCCAAATATAAAAGCTTTAACTGTTTAAAGTTACTTATAAAGAGTGATATTTTAAGAGGGTTTGAATTTGATTTAAAAAAATACATATTTCTCTCCATCATATTAGCCGGTATCTCAGCAATAAATTCTTTAATATTAATTACCAGTCCCACAAAAAATATTCTAAAGGCGTTAAACACACGAACAAGATGACCAATTGCTCGGCCCTAAACGTGAAATAAACTGTTTACCGAACTCGCCTCTCAAATAAGCCATTGTCTCGAGTGCTATGTGGCATGTGGCACCGTCTTGTTATAACCACATGCCAGTCAAGACCAACAAAAAATTGTAGTCATCGCACGGCAGCGCTCGCCAGTCACAGTAACATTCCTGCCTATCGTCGTTTTTGAACTTCGTCGCTGAATATACTTTTCCGATAAAAAGTGCACGATGGACTTTCTTAACGGAGCATAAATTTATATATGTAATAAAATTCAATAATCTTCAAGCGTTGTTCGTTTGTAAGTCTTGGTCAACTGAACAAACTGAACATATTTAACAGTAACATGTTACACGAAAACAGCTGAGCTCCCAAAAAAAAAAGTTGCTAAAAAAAATTACCCTTTACTTTTTTTAAACAGATTTTTAACAAAAAACACAACCAAAAAAAATAATGTTAAAAATCATGTCTGGCTGTTTTACACATGTTACATTTCCTGCTTAATATTTGCTAAAAATTGCTTGCAACTTTCTACCTTTAAAGTGCTGTGTTAGATAACGAGTGTCACATGTAAGAAATCTTTATTAAGACATGAGAATTTTTGTTCATATTAGAAATACTAATTTGCATTTTGTTTACACGCAATTGCTTTTTTTAACAATTTTCTTGCTTTTTGCAAATATTATTTTATGACTGGGTTTGTTTTATTAATCGAAACCAAATATATATGTATGTATGTACATATGTACGTATTATGTGTTACTGATATTCTTTGAAATGACACATACTCGAACAACAATTAATTAAATCAATAGCTACAAAAATGATATTTAATTCTTGGGTTCTTAATTGGCTTTGGTATGTTGATTAATGACATTTTTGTTTTCCTCTTTTGTTTAAATTATTAAATTATATTATTCATTCTTTTAAGTTTTATCAGAAATTCACATGACGAAACATTTAATTATGGATTTGTTTTAGGAAAGAAACGTTTGGTACAAGAATTTTAATATAAGAAAATTCCATTAAAAGTTTTTCTATTTCAATATTAACTTGCAATCGTTCAAGAGTAAAATTTTGATATCATTAATCTTTATTGAGCTTTCCTCATAAAATTTGATTTGGTTTAATTTAATTGTGTCAGTTTTGACGGTATCTTTAAATAAATTTTGAAGACAGAACTTATAAACTAATATTTAGGAAGAGAAATGATGATACGATCGTAATTTTTTTGGTGCTATATGTTCAAAACAACCATGGTACGACTTTTTTGATACTTTCAAAGATTAATTTACACATTCCTTTAGACTCTGAATGATTTGCTGTGCGATATAAGCATGAACAATCATGTTGTGTTTATCTTCGTTTATACGTACGTAGGTGATCAGTAGTTTAAAGTTTGTAGTTTAAAGGCCCTTGGAAATTTTGAATCTTATTTTAAAAATTACTTTACATAAATATATGTAGTTTATTTTTAATACTATTCCATAAATCATAGACTAAAATTAATATTTCATTTATTCTTTTTCATTGCAGGTATGTTGCAACATTCTAAATAAATCATATAATTTATTGCATTCATGAGTAAGTAACAGCATTAAAATTTATTTGATTGCAAATTAAAAGGAAACAATTAAATTTATGACTCTTGTTCAACTACAATTTTTATTAAAACATTCCTAAGTAAAACCTTAGCAAACTTAACAGAAAAAATATCTTCAATAAAATCATATAAAACGCCTAATAAGGTTTAAATACTACAGACATGAACAGCATAATAAATGAGAAATTATACACGATCAAGAGAGTAAAATTATTTCTAAATTTAGAAACGCAATACATACTTGGTAATATTGAAAACAAAAATAAAATGAAAAATGACAAAAAAAAAAACAAAAAACAAAAATATTTCAATAGAGTTTGTACGACAAGACATGTTTAAAATATTAATTGCAATTGCAGAAATCCAAAAACAGTCTTTGAGCCGTAGAGGCGTTTAACAAAGAGGAGCTTTTAGGGTTTGAGAGCAAAGAGGAGAGCTGGAAACAAATCAAATTTAAATTTAAAAAGGCGTTAAGCAAAACAGTTGTTGCTTGTTTGTGTTTGTTACAGACATTTATTAATACATACATATGTATATTATTTAAAAAAAAAAAATAATCATGAAGTATTTTGTTTGACTCTAGACATTATGATGACTAATCATTAATAATTTTCAATAAAATATCGCTAGTTGTATGTAAGGAGTGCGTTCATAGAGAATGTAATAGGGAAATAGGTGACGTGAACGATTTAAATGAGAAATAAGAGTAAAGTAAAACAAGTAAAAAAATATAGTCAGTCAAGTCTGGCCATATAATATCCTACACCGAGTATGTGAGTAAAAATAGTTTTTTAGAAATAGATACATTTATATTGGAGTAACGACCGATTATAGACCAATCATCATCAATTTATTTGGAATAAATTTTTGTTTCGATATCAACACTGGTAAACGATTTATGTATGTTAAAGGGATTTTCAAAAGAGAGCCTTTTTTTTGGGAGCTATTACTAATTATGGACCGGTCATTATAAAATTAGCTGAAATGACTTTTGTATTATTAGTGCAGCAGGCAAACACGTACACCAACTTTTGTATTTATGAAACTTAGTTTTGCTAAGTTTTATTCGGATACCAACATTATTAAGAGATTTATGCTCGTTAAAGTGATTTTCGGCAGCTATGCTTAATTATGGTCAATTATAAATCCGACATTTCTGACCGATAAAGACCTATTTCCGGAGGCCATTTGTATGGGCGTTAGACCAAACTAATCGTCCTGGGTCCAAAAGAAAAAATGCACATGTTAAATTGACTCAGAAAGTGATTGTGAATCGATTAGTATACTTTATGGACTTCAGCACAAATCTAATATGTATGTATATAATATATATAAATCCCCTCTATGGTGGTGTAGGGTATAAATATTATTCTGATCAAGAACAAGGCTTTATATTTTACAGTAAATTATTAAGAATTGTATGTGTTACTCTTTTTTTTAACTTACTCCTTAATTTAAGTAATAAACCACCGTTGCCACGGTATGTCACGATAGAATTGTCCATCCGTGCAAAACACTTTTAAACACAAAATTTTAATTCAAATATTAATCATTTAACTATCAGGCATGTGATGGAAATCGAAAACAAAAACAAATGAGTTTTAGAATTCAATTTTTTTCGTAAAATTCCTGCATTGAAAAACTTTTATCACATAAAATATAAAGATATTGTGCTACTAAAGAGAATCTTAAAAGAAAAATTTAAAAAATTAGATTAGAAATGCATTGAAATGTACTTCCAAAACTCATTCGTTTTCGATTTCCATCACATGCCTGTATAAATAGTTAAAGATCAAGATGACATGAACAAATAGGTAATAATTAAAAGTTTCGTTAACTTTTCTTTCTTAATTAGAGAAACAATGAAAGACAAACATTTATTTCAAAACTTTCGAGAATTAAGTTTCGTTAAGTTTTGGTTAAAAACCAAATATTAAAAATTTCTTTAAAATTAAGAAAGCTGTTTATCATAGTTATATACAAATTATAAAGAAATAACTTTTTTCATAAACTGAGTTTAAAAATAAAGTTTCGTTAAGTTTATTTAATGGTCAAAGAGACCAAATTCCTGATGCTTTAACAACAATTTTATTTAAATAAAATAAATATAAAAAAATATAAACTTTATGTCGAATCGTTTCAAAAATAAAGTTTCATTAAGTTTTTTAAAATTGGCCGTAATTAATAATGTCTGCAATTGCAAAGAGATTTAATCTACTTACAGAAATATAAAAAAATATAATTTGTATTTTAAAGGTTTCAAAAATTAAGTTTCGTTTAGTTTTTTAAATTGTTCAACATTTTCAAGTTCTTTAAAGTTTAAATGAAATTCGTCTATGTTAAAGAAATAAGTAAAAATTTAGCTTTTTTCAAAGGATTTCAAAAATAACGTTATGTTAAGTGTTTAAAAATTGTTAGAAATGTATAGTTTCTTTGGTTTCAAAAAAGACTCAATCTAGTTAAAGAAATACATATAAAAAAATATAATTTCTATTTGAAAAATAAAGTTGTGTTAAGTTAGTCAATTGGTCAAAAATTCCAAATTTAAAAACATCAACATCTAAGTTAAAGAAATATAAAAAACTAAAACTTTTATTTCAAACACTTGTAAAAATAAACTTTCGTTAAGTTTTGTAAATGGTGAAAAATTCAAAATTTTTTTTAAATAATACAAAATAAGCAACAACAAATATAATTACTTGAACTCTGTCTCACTTACGGCTTCATATTTTGCTCAACTAGTTTTACCTGTTAAATTTTTTTAATAACCTAAGCAAATACTTTAGTCTTCAATTTAAATGCCGAGTTTTGTTAAATTTTCGAAAACCAAATCACTGTGATATATATTAGACTCTTGTCTGCACCGTAGTTGCCGGTTGTTGTTGTTCTTGTTGCTGCTAGAAGTTGATTGTAGTAAATAAGCCACCATTTTTAGCAAGTAACCACAACACAAACGAACAACAAGACAACGAAATGGAATACAGAAAAAAACAACTCTGTGTGAGAATACAAGTTGAAGAGTTGCATTTATTTCGTACCCCCAATAACGTGAGTGTGTGTGTATTGTAGTGTACAATGTACGATGGTTATTTTTAACACCCAGGAATCTTTGTTCTTGCATGATTGCGTGCATGCCATCATGTAATCATGTGGTCGTTGTTGTTTTTATAATTCTTGTTTCTATATTTGCTGCAGTGAAACTAATTTTTAAATTATTTTTAAAATTTTGTTGGCAGTTTTTTATTTTGCTACTTCTATTCTATCTTGTTGCTATGTCTTTTGTATTACAATTTAGTTTTTAAAAAAATATGTACATATGCATGTATGTATGTATGTACATATTTATAATAATAATTTTTGGAATTTAGAACAATTTTAATTGTCTAATAGTTTCTTTCACATATGTATGAACAATGTTTAATTCTTTGTTTTTTATTCTTAATTGCTTTTAGCAAAGAATTTTAAATATGCAAAAAAATTGTTTTAGCAATCATGATTGGCTTAAATTTATTTTTTGCAATATTTTTTTCTAAATTTTATAGAAAATTGCAATAAATGATTTAATACATACTTAATTTAGGGCGGAGGTGGATGTGTTTTGAAAGTAAAGCATTGTTCAGATAAAACACAGTCACACAGCAGAAGCTTTTCTTAAACGCAAAATAAAACAAAGAATTTATATAAAAATCAATCAAATGTTTATTGTATTGTAATGAGTAAAGTTTAACAATTATGAATGAGAAATTACAGTGGCCAGATGTCCACCACGAACATTCATACAGATGTCGAGTCTTTTATCAAAATTTTTGGCGAATCTATTTCGTTAATCACAAACTGGATTTTTCTATTGGATTAATATCTAACCTCTCCGGATAGCGTGTTGCATTTACCAGAAAAATATCCAGCTCAATGGCCAAATTACGCCTCCAGACCACATAGCGTTCCATACAAAATCCAAGGATTTTTCAACAATAGCTCTTGTATTTTCAAAGGCCGAACTTTCTAGCGGTCTATTATAGAGGACTATTATGTTGACTGAAAATGTCACGAATGTAGCTTTTACAGATCTACCATTTTCATAGTGAATTTTCGAGCGAGAATGAAAAACAAAGTTCTTGTTTAAAACCCCTTTAGAAATCCCTGCTGTCTACGAATTTTAATAGAGCATTAATAGAGAGAATCAGACTTTCATTATCTCTAGAGAGACACCGAATTGTTCCCGAGTTTTGATCGGATCGGACCTAGAATTGACACATTTTAGGCCATTAGTCTGTTTAAAATATTATAATACTATTCACAAAATTTTATATAAATTCATTGATAAATTGTCAACTTTTGGCCACCAACTATATGTTATTTAGCGTATTCATTTTAAAATATTTAACAAGCAATTTTTGCACTTCATTTTATGTTTCTTTTTCTCTCCCAATCTCTCATTCTTTTCAACTTGTTATACTAACGGAAGTGGTGTTTATATCGTCATCATATAAACTTTGTACTTGTTTTTCGTTTAAAATTTGTATTACTACATATTGCAAAAATACACACCAAAAATAATAATGTCATACATTTTTTTGTTGTACTTATTGTTATATTTTTAATAAAAAAAAAAATACACTTGCTCATACTCACTCACCTTTCCTTACTCTTGTTTTGCTCTCTACCAACAAATGAGTATAAACAATGACAGGAAATCACAGGTACTCACCAGAGACATGAGCACACCAACATTCATGACGGCGGCAGCAGACTCCAAAAAGTTTTGCGGCGTTTAAGTCAGACGACTTAAGAAATATATAGAAATATTACGTAAATTGCAAAAAAAATCAAAATTTTAAAAGTAGAAGGTTATTAACGGAAAGTTTTACTAAAATTAATAAAGAAGTTTTATCAAAATCTGGGACTTAAATTCAAAAGATTTCGTTGTTGATGGCTTTTAAAATTGAATGGTGGCTAGGCTCAACCGGCTTACAGCCGTTCTGCTTAGGTCTCTGATATTTGCACTGCTGTCAATCAAAATTGCATTAAATTACTTCTATTTAATACGAACTGTTTAATGTTTATTTTAATCATACGATAATTATCACGTTAAATTTATGCTGATTTGCTAAATAACGTAACTACATAAAAAATAAATTATCAGGTTGCTAAAATAAATAATATTTTATTATATGTAAATACGGTATATTCTTAAACAATTAGTTGCACAACAAATTGAAGGTTTAATTATTTTTGGCGCCAGTTTCTTGAAGCTTTATCTATTGAAGTTTTCTTGGAAGTTGAAGCAAATTTTACTGTAGCAATTTATTAGCAAAATATTGATCCCAATTGACAATATTTTACAAAAACTATGAGGAGATTTTGATATTGTTTTTGGTTGATAAAGTTATTGATGTTTTCTTGAAAGTTGCTATGAAAGTGCTGATACAGGCGTGTTCAAGTTTAACGTAATCCGCTTTTCGGTCTAGTGTAATGGCGCACTCAATCGCGAGTAAACATGCATGTCTTGCAAATAGTAAACTATTGTATGACTTGCAAGAAACATACAATTTGCAACTTCTCGTACACAACTGCAACGATCAATGTGCGAGCGTTTTGCTAGAGAGCTTGGGCTCGCTAATCCCTGATATCCATAGTTTAGTCAATTAGCATGACTATTACTAGAAAATCTGGAATTGCACTGACTGACCAGTACTGCCAAGGACGAGATATCATTGCGTACATCACAAAAATAGCTATAAGAAACTGTCCAGGGTGGATCGTCAGAACACATGCCACGAAATTTACAATTTCAATACATTTCCTGAGCACGGAGCCAAGTGTAACCACTACTTTCAATAGAATTATCAGTTAAGGGACAAGTGACAGGGCTTTAAACTGATACCCATGGTGCGAAGTAAAGACTCTTATTTAATTGGGTAAACAATTAAACTTTGTCCATAAACTTCAGCCATATTTTGCTCTGCCTGGCAATAAGGACAAGATGTGAAAATCACCTTGCCAACATGTCAACGGCAAAAGTGCTTTTGTTGTGTTTTATGTTTTCTTTTAAAATTAATTTATATTAGCGCAATTCACAATATTGTGCAAATGGTTTATCATATATTTGCTATACACTAAAAAAAATACACAGCAAGAGCAAACATATGCTTAACCTTTTTAAAAATGCAATGATGCAATAGCATTTGCACAAGATTGTGAATTGCGCTACTGTAATAATTTTTGTTTTTTGAGTCCATTGTATTACAATACTGACCTTGTTCTACATAACCAAAAATACCATACAAATCAAATTTAGATTCGCTGAATTCATTTCACAATTTCACGATCAAATAGTTTCACGCAATTCAGTGTTAATTAGCCGTAACGATCGTGCGATTTATCATATACTTTTGGTATGTTAAAAATAGAGTGTATACAGAGTCAATCTCATCGATTACAGCCATAAAACAAAAAAAATCAATCCTTGACTTGGTTAACGAAATAAACCGCCATTTTGCCAAAATGTGACTGAAAATTTTGATAAAACGTCTGTATCCATGGCCGTAGTGGAGATCTGACCGATATCATTAATTATTGATAAACCCTACTCTTTTCAATAAAATGATTTAAATGATTTTCATATAAATTCGTCAAATTATTTTGTTAAATAAAAAAAAAAAAAATTTCATGGAAAAACCTATTATTAAATCTGCTCTATTTTACAAATATATTTTCATTAAGAAACATTTCTTATTGAAAGAAGAAATCATTAAAAATATGTATGTTAAAGTTTTTATTAAAGCAGTCTTTTAAAAAAGATACTAAAAAACTACCATATTACATAATTTTCCATCCCTGATCGACACAGTGTTGCATACTTTACATTATCTTAAGATCATGCAGGTTTTGTTTAAATTCTTAAATCATAAAATTAAACGTTGTTTTTAATATTTTATTTAATTTAATACAATATAAGTATTAAGATTGTTTGCTTTCTATTTTCTACTTTCAATTAGTCAGTTATTTTGCATCTTTTGATTTGACTCATCCCGTCTTAACTTTGATAAAATTAAGAAATTACAAAAAACAAACAATATTATTTGGATGACTCATTAAATCATTTAATCATTTGAAGAAAAACAATATGATGATAAGGTTTAGCTAAAACATAGAAAAACAATTTAATTTCCATTTTTGAAATTTCATGGCAGACAGTTGAAAACTAATCAAATGTTCGAATTTTATTGGAATTTACTATTTCGTTCATTTAAAGCAAGACCGCTACAAAATATAACAAGTTCTCAAAAACCTAGGGGAAAGGAACCGGTTCTAGTAATGTATTTTTAAAATGACGTTACCCAATAACCTTGATTATTTTTATATATTTATTTTAAACAATTGTACAAGGGCAATAAAACTTTTAGTAATTTTTCTTAACTTTTTATGGCATGGAACTTTCTAATAATTAAAATAACACTAGCATCTGAAAAAGTTCAATTAGTTATGATGCTGTTGGGCCCTCATTTCTTTTAACTTAGAAATAAAAATTCTATTTATAGCCATCATTATCAGCTTTCTGCTAAATTTAATGCATATTATAAATTTTTTATGAATGATTTTAAAATGTTTTGCTTTTCTCACTTGTTCGTTCACTGTTTCGTAATAATCTTGTTGTTTACACTTTTTCAACAATATTTTTCATGTACTTTTGTTTTAAAGATAACGAGCTTCATACTGCAACCGTTAATTTTTATTAAAGATTAGAGCATTGAGGAGGCTTTCTGGTACAGCATGAGTTATATGGCCAAAGTCTGTTGAGTTTTTGGGTGCTAAGTTTTTTCGATTTCATGCACCTAAAGAAAGAATTCCGTTTAATGTTTAAATTTCGTGTGGAAAAGATTAGAAATTTATTAACAGTTTGACTATTATTGAGAATCCAAATGAAAAGTGTCAAGTACTCAAAAGTAGAATGAACTATATGTATGTCATAAGTTCAAGTAAAAATGTAAAGTGTGACTGTTTATTACATTCTTAAATCTAAAAAGTAGACTGAGAATTTTCGAGATTTCAAATGTTTCGAATATCTCACTTGAATAGTCTGATCATGTCACATACTACCTTGATGTCGCCACATAGAAGCCTTAATTTCAAAGTCAAAAGCAATAAGGAGTATAATTATGAACAACGGTAAATAATATCAGTAATGATCTTATACAAAGGCCAAATCAAGAATTCTTCGAACCATGACAGGAGGCTTCGTAGAACTGATCATGGCTTTCAATTGAGAGTAACTAGATTTTAGTTTTAGTTAGAAAACTTATTAATACTTATTGCAAGTTCTAGCTAGTAAAGGCAGATTCAGATTTACAATTAAATTTTCAAAACAACAAAAAAAAACTTGTCATTGCTTGAGTTGACAGTTTTTGTATTTAACGAAACACTCCGAAAGAGTATCAACCAAAAACACAATTCCTATAGATCAGTTTTGCCAGACTGGAGAATTTGTGGTCAAAATTGCGGGCATTTTAAAAAGGCTGATGTGGGATTTTCGTTTAAGGATGTTTTTCAATACTTCGAGGATTTCATTGGGTAAACATTACATTTCAGCACATTACATAGGCATAAATAATCAGTTTTAAAATAATTTATAATTTTAGTTTTATACTAAAGGTGGATTCGCCCATTTGTTCTTAACAAAAAAATTTTTATTGAGGGTTTTTTGCAGCACGATTCACAAATTTCGAACGATTTTTCTGGAAAATCAAAGCTGTCATGTAAATAAAATCTATTAGTTTTACAAGTGCGGCCATTGATTTACTTTGCTTTCGGTTTTAAGTGTCAAAATGCAAATATTAAATTATTTTAAAGTATTGTGTATTTAAAATCACAGATATAAATTCAAAATGAATGAAAAAAAAAAGTTGCTTTTGCTGATGGTCATGGAAATACATAAGGCATTGTTATTTGTATGAAAAAAATGCAACCTATTGGCAACTCAATTGATTTTTGTCTAGAAAAAATATAAAATTAAACCAATTCAAGTTCGGAAAAAATATTTTCTCTCTCTCTCAAAAAGAGAGACGTCAAACTACATATAAAAAAAAAATTGTTCGAACAAAATTTTTGTTAAGAACGAATGGGTGAATCCACCTCCACAACTCAGTAGTTTTACTTAGCTATTTTTTTTCCTTAAGTACATTGAAGTTAACTTTAAGATATAAAGGTACGGTCACACTTAGCAAATATTTGCCGAAAAAGACGTAACCACTAAATAAAATATATTTAAACTCGTTTATTTAGGACAAGACACAACAAATATTTAGTTTTATATTATTTGATGCTGTTTGATCTTGCAAAACTCTTGTAAGAGGAAACAATGTCAAACAAATTTGTGCTAAAACAAGTGGTTACGCTTTTTTGAGTAAAAATTTGCCAAGTGTGACCGTATCTTACGAAAGTCTAAGAATGTTGGCAGGAATTTGCAAGGAAATTCAGTAAGTTACTCGCGTTTAAAGCAAACAATATTTAAAGATATTTTTGAACGAAAAAATTTAAACCTTTTCTAAAAAACTTTCAAACAAAATTTACTTTTTTATGGTTTAAGTTTTTACCTTCAATGTCTTTTTAATGAATTTATCTAAATATTTTTTTCGAAAAAGTACTTTTTCTAAATGACATTTTTAAATTAATAATAAGTGTCTTAATAAATTCGTCTGGAATTTTTGTCTAAATTTTCATATTTTTTTAAGAATTTTAAATTCGTTCAGAAAATAAATTTGTGATCGATTATACTGTTCCTCTTGGACTTTTTTCGTTTCCGGGATATATGTACATATTGATATACGAGGTCTGATCAAAAAATAACCGTTATTTTAATTTTTTTTTTTTTGAAATGTATTTAGTTATTCATCAATAACTATCTTGTCTCTTAAGCCAGCGTTTTTTCCGATCTTCGAAACACTTCTGAAACGCGCTTTTTGGTGTCGCCAACAGCTTCTGTTTCGATTTTTCTTTTATCTTCTCAATCAAAACGCTTTCCTTTCATCGGTGTGTTCAGTTAAGGGAAGAGGAAAAAGTCAGCGAGGGCCAAGTCCTGTGAATACAGCGGTTGAGGCATAATAACGGTTTTGTTTTATGGCTCGGTCGACCAGGACGAGCATCGTCATTGACAACTTCTTGGCCTTCCTTAAACCGGTTGTACCACAATTGAACTTGTGTTCTGCTCATAGTAGACTCGTCAAACGCCACAATCAACATTTCAAATGTCCTTGCGCATTAAATTTCATTTTTTTACACAAAAATCAATACAGTTTCTTTGATCCATTTTTTCGAATAGTAAAAAATCAAAGAGCACACCAAAACACGACTAACCTTTTTATCTGTCAAAAACAAACTGATAATCCAAAATATAACAGACATAAAATATAACCAACATATATAACAGACATGTGTACCAACATAACAAAAAAAAAATGCGAACATACGTAACTCACGAAATTTGAAAATAACGGTTATTTTTGATCAGACCTCGTATATTGAAAAATTGTTTTTTCTTGTAATACTTAAAGAACTTAAATAATAAAGCACGAAAAGAGATTCCCGGGAAATTTTCACGATTAGAAACCCTGGTCTATTAGCATATCTCCGTTATTTCTGGTATAAATGTTATTTTAATTTTACATAGTGCTTAAGACTTGACATAAACTTTTTTTTTAATATACATATGTAATTGTAATATCAATTCAAAAGCAAATTTTGTAAGTCCGCTTTCACACTCTTCAAGGCAAGTATTTTTGGGTGAGAAGGGAAAACACAATCAAAGGGATACAAACTTGACGGTACTAGTCAATTTTCTTATTTCCTGTTGTTTTTCCTTAATGCATGTTGGTTTGCATGAAAAAGTAGGAAAATTTAATTGACATGTGAATGAAAAAATGAAGTTCAAAAGAGAACTGAACACAAACTGGTCAGCTTAAACTGAAGAGTGTGAAACATGACTAAGATGCTTCTTACTCGGAGTTATAGGAGAAAGTTCCTTGTAAACTAAACTCTTGCAATTAATAATTAATTTAATAATTTCGTAGCTATTGATTTAAAAAGGATATTTTAAATACTGTTTGGGTAAATTAAATAATAATATCTGGCATCTTTTAGCTTTCTACTACAGTGAGTGATAATTTTGGCATTTCCTGCTTTTATTAACATAAACATGCACCCACTCACTTTTACGCTCTTTCTCTCCCTTACAAAATGAATGTATTTTTCATGTTCTCTTTTAAAATTGTTTGATTACAAAAAAAAAATATATTTACTGATCATCAAAAATAAGTAATTCAAAAAATATTAAATGAAAAAATATAGGTATTATTTGTTTTGCTTTCAAAATCTATTGTAATTTTCGCATGTTTCATAAGAATTTTCTTACTTATATGTACTTGTTTTTTCGATTGTTGTTTTAACTGTATCGTTGTTGTCTTCTATTCTAAATTAAGATGCATTTGTGATAAAGAAAATTATGAAAAGAAATTGTGAATGTAGTGACTTTTTGGCGCCAGCTAGTGATTTGACTTTTATTTCATTTTATTCGCTTTATTTTGTTTTTGTTATTATTTGCATTGCTTTCTTTTGAAAACATCTGCATATGTGGCGCTTAAGACAGTTTGATTTTAAATTGTTAATATATAAATGGCAATAAATGGAAAGGAGATGGGGTAGAGTAGAGTAGAAGATGGCTGCTGGAAAGTAGATTAATTTAAAAGATAAAACGATTTTATTCTAATTAGGGTTAATTGAAATCAAAAGTATTACATACATATTTATTTACATTTTGTAGGTATAGAAATTATATTCTTTTAATTAAATTAAAATTTATGTGATTTCATTTGTTTTATTTGCTTTTTGTAAATATGTATGTATGTAGGTAGGTACATAATAAATTTTTACGTTGAAATTTTATTATTACTACAAATTTTTTTTTTTTTCAAAATCCATTAATTTTGTTTTTAAATCAAAATGACTTAACAAGTTTTTTTATGTTTTTTCTGTTTTGTTTTTTATTTTATAGTTTTTTTTTCTTTCAATACAACTATTTATTTATAAAAAAGTCACTTTAAAAATAGTGCGCAAATAGTTTATTTCGTATTTATATTTGTTTTTAGTTGTTTTACCAACTTTGTTTTGCAAATTTTATTGTTGTTGCAAATTTTTTTGTTTACAATGTTCTCGTTCTCGCTGTGTATTGTCAATCGTCACATTAATGACAATTGAGAGTAGTTACTGTTAGTTTCTGTCTATGTTTACTTATTTTCTATAAGGTGGCCAGATTAGGTGAAAAAAACTGTTATTGGTATTATTAGACTAATTAGTCTGTGTAAGTCTTAAGCTAGATTTACACGATTGAAATTTTCTTCAACAGCAAAATTTCTTCAAAATTTATTTATTAAATGCTATTAATAACTATTAAATAAATAAATTTTGAAGAAAATTTCAATCGTGTAAATCTAGCTTTAGTGATGAAATTAATAATTTGAAGTTTATTTGGCGTTCACACAATAATTCAGGTCTTGGTGTTTAAATGTTTCTTGTTATTTATGAAAAAGAAAAGTCAAAGTCAACTTTTCTCACTCGCCCTAAAAGTTAGAATCTTATCAATATTAACATTTACAGCTTTTAGCTCGGAACCAATTATTGGACCCATTTAATAAAGCGAATATAATTTCCTAGCAAACATGTTTGTGCAAATTTATGCCGTATGTATTTTGAATAGGTACTTTTCCGGAACATTTTCGAAGACTGTGCCTTATCTTAGCAGATTATAAACCCAATGTCAGCCTTGATTTAGCTCAAATAGTTTTAAGAACATTTTATACAGCGACCTACTTCCTGAACGCAAATGTTTATAAGAGCTTTTAAAAGCATCTTCTACTTTTTGATTTTGGAATTATTATCATTAGGTTATTATTGAACTAGTTCACGTTGTCGGTACTATCGAGGTTACACTCGACTGGAGAGAATGACTTATTTTCTGAATAAAGAGGTTGCTTTCGAAACTAAACAAGCAACAAGGATTAATTAGAGAATTTGTAGGAGGAAGGTGATTAAATAGTTAAGAAATAGTTAAGTGTTGCAATTAAGAATTAATGATTTTTGAACAACTAGATAAGATTTGTTCAAAAATCCACTTGAACTTGATGTCTTGCAAATTATTGCAAACCTTTACTATTTACTCTTCGATATTATTTTACAGGCTGGAGTTAGGGGGATCATAATTTTTAGCTGAACGTCTCCCGGACAATATCACTAGACCTTACTTTAACGGAGGCTTCAATGTGTTCTTCTCTGATGGCTAGAAATCGAAGGCGGAATGCACGGATAAGTACGCTTGAGTCTTCTAAATCTGATCTAAAATGCCGGACAACTCTGAATGAGGTGGCGAAAGATTCTTGGAATGGACTCTCCTGGATACGAGTCGCCATAGACTGGATAGTCTGGGAGATTTTTTTCTGTAAGACTTGACGCGTCTGTTGAGGACGGTCGTTACGGTGGGGGTTTTTTTGGTTAAAAATAATAAACTTATAACTGGTTAGCTTTCTCTTTATGTCTGACTCTTTAAATAAATTTTAATTTTTAACTGGCTGTCTGTTTAATCTGCGTTATTCTGAAGTTCAATGCAATGACATCAAGTTCAGGGCCATCGAAAATTAAAATACTTATTCTATTTTATCACAGCTTATTCCCACCATGTATAATCTGGCAACCTCTTCTGACATACATGTCATACTACACATGACATTATCATTTCTTTCAGTTATTTTTATAATTGTTGTGTTTTTATAGGTACACATTTGTTTAAACATTTGTCAATTGATTATTGTAGGGAAAGAGAGAGAGAGAGAGAAAGAAAGAAAGAGATTATTAACATGATCGTCAGTTGTTGCTGTTATTGTTTATATAAATAAAGGAAGGAGAAAAAACAACAATAGAAAATATTGTAAAAATTTCTGATTCTGATTATTCTTGTTATTGTTATTGTCTCTCAACTAAGTGTTGAGTTTTTTTCATTATGATTTTGTTTACTTTTCTTTAACTTTTATTATCATCAATCACACGGTGCTGCTGTTGTTGTGGGCTATTAGGTTCCTCTTGTGACTTGTGTTTTTGTTGTTATCTTTTATTATATTGTTTCTATTTATGTCGTTTGTTTTGGTTTTTGCTAAATTGCGTTTTTGAAAAACAGCATTTTCAAAACGTTTACATTTTTATTGGCATTTATTACACAAATTTGTGTTATTTATTTATTATTTTTTTTTTAATTTTTTCTCTCTTTTTCACAAATTAACTAGGTTGTATAGGTATGTATAGTTTGTTTTGTGCATAGTTTGTTGTAGTATTCTGTTTTGTTTTGTTTATTACAAGGGCAGCCAACTACATACATATTAGGGATGCCAATCCCGATACCGAAAATAACGGAATTTGTCAAATCCTGAATCCCGGGATCAATTGGGACAGAATGGCTGATATTCAATAAATAAATATTTTTGCGATTAAAATTAATTTTAGATTGCCAAACCAGCTGGAACACACTATTTGATATGTGTCAACGATTTTTGGAACTTGAAATTCCAATAAAAAAAGCTTTAATTGATATAAAAACTCATCAGATGACAGATGAAGAATTTGCTTTACTTAAACAAATACCTATGTAGTTGTAATTTTTAATCCGATTAAAGTAACAGTTGAAGCCCTTTGTCGCAATGATATGAATCTCTGTAAAGCCGATGCTACACTTTCATTTATGCTAAAAGAGGTATCAAAAAGTGAACTGCTGAAAGCTCTCCTTAACCTTTAACTGTTGAGGTGGTGGTAAATTTTACCCCCTCTTTACATTTTTGGTGAAAAACTCTCTTCCAAAAAAAAAAGGTTTGTGAAATAAAGTACCTGTTTTATTTAAACAAATAAAAATATTTTTTGTTTTCTTTATTTTTTGTAATCAAAAATGTAGTGGCTTATTTCTAAAAAGCAAATAATTATAAAAAAATATTTTTTTCTCAATTATTTTTAATAAAATTGAAAGGGGTAAAATTTACCACCACGTCATTAACTATGTCCAAATATTTCACCTCGTCAGTTAAAGGTTAAAAGAATCCAAGAAAGAAGAACGATTTACTCAACACTCTTAATTTTTTTTGAAAAAAACCCAAAATTGAAATCAGAATTTGACAACAACGTGGAAATGTTTGTTATTAGAAATGAGTTAAAAACGATGATTGCTCATTTTAAAGGAAATGAGATCTGTGGCTCATCTTCAAATTATTCTGATTCGGTTGTATCAATGATTGAGGAAACTAATGATGATTCTAATATTTCAATCATAAAAAAAATTAAATAATGCAATTGAAATGTGCAAAAGTCCATACAAAACACCTAATAACGTCCGGAATGGTATGGAATCAAACATTGAAAAAGAAATTGAATTATTTATTTTTGGGGTTGAGAGAGGACTGTTTTTGCAATAAGCATACAACAATTTGCTAACAATTTTGCCCACAAGCGTTGATTGTGAACGATGTTTTTCGTCAGCATCATATATTGGTAACAAAATTAGATCAAGATTATTATCTGATGACATCTTAGATGCCTTAATATTTTTAAGAAGCTTTTTAAAGAACGATCATAATATTCTATTATTTTTAAATGTATAAATATAAAAATTAAAAGCCAAATGCCATATAATTTTTGTTAACCTAATCATTTATACATATATGTATGTATGTACAGTGTAAAAAACTATGTATATGTAATTTTGTTTTTAAAATTATTAAAGGTTTATAAACTTTTAATAAATGAAAAAACTATAGCTTTGGAAAATTTTTTTTTCGTTTTTAAACAAATTAATATTAATTTTAATTGAATACAATGAATTGAATGATCCCGAAAATCCCGATTTCATAAATGAATCCCGGGATTTGAAATACCAGTCCCGTTTGGCATCCCTAATACATACATACAAATTGGGGAGAGTGAGTATGAATGAGACAAAACATTAAAATTAACGCTGTCGTGATCATTGTGCACACGATGTGACGCTGATCGTTAAAAACGGTTTTTTTTAATTTATTTTTTGGTTTGTAGTAAAAACAGGTGTTTGTATTTTTTTAGGTGGTTTAAAATCAGTAGTGTTGTGACATATTTGAATACACAAGTACTTTTATTCTATTTTTTTCGACCTTTTTGATTTTTATTAAAGAATTTGTAAGCTTGAGGTCACTTTTTGTTTTTTATAAAAGATTTTGTTATTTTTATTTATAATTAACTCGATATTTCGATTTCCTTTGAAAATCTTCTTCAGGAGTTATTTTAATATTGTAACAAGTTTTTTATAACAAATTTTTATAATTATAAATTAAAATAAAAAAAAACTTTTATAAAAAACAAAAAGTGACCTCAAGCTTACAAATTATTTAATAATACACAAATACCTATTTAAAGAATTTTTTCCTAAATTGTTTATTTTTTGGTAGTTTATTTTAAAAGCGATTTAAGTAGTGTGATGGTTAAGCGAATAATAATCCAGCGGTTATTTAAGTACCTATTTGTTAATATTTTAAGTGACGTCTGTGATATTCGAGGATTTTATTTGATTTAGAATTGATGGAGTTTAAAATTTTGAGAAATAGCTAAGTATATACATAAGTTTGTAACATTCAAATTGATGTACATACATAGCTACATACAGTGCCGGTAAAAAAAAATAGCACCATGATTAAACCTATTATTTCAGTGCACTTAAAATTTGTAATATTATTCAAAATTTTTTTTTTTTTTTTGACAATACTGCATATATTGTACTATCTCTGAGATAATGATTATTTCTCTTTAAATGAAAACTCTTATTTTACTATAAATCATTTTTAAGAGTAACACATAAAATTTAACGTTAAAAAAATAGCACTTCTGGTTGTTTTAGTCAGATCTTTTTTTTTTGCAATTTCGTTTTTAGCAAATATTTTGCAGTTATTCGCGATCAGTGTATAGAAACCAGAAAATAATTAATAAAATTTTAGGGTGAAAAAGCACTGCACTGAGGAGAAAAGAAAAATTGTTTAAAAAATGATTTCTGAGGGAAACCCCTACGCCGAAATTGGTCAACTTCTTAATTGCTCAAACAAAATGATTAAAAATGCAATTACCTATTTATACAAAAAAAGTTGAAACTCGAGGAAGAAAACCTGCAATGTCCCCATTACTTGTAAAAAGATTGGTTCGTCAGAGCAAACAAGATCCGTCCAAACCAGCAATAGAACTAAAAAAGGATATACAAATTAAAGCTTGTGTAGAAACCGTCCGAAATCGTCTGCGAGACCATAATTTGAAAGCCTGACAGTCCAAGAAAAGTTCCGCTTCTAACAGCAAGGCATATGACCAAACGAATAAAGTTTGCACAGGAGCATCAACATTGGCCTGTTAATAAATGGAGGAACATTTTGTGGACTGATGAGAGCAAAATTGTTTTATATGGCGAAAAAGGTTCTCGGGAGTTTGCACGACGACTGCCAAACTGTTAAACAACCCAAAATTCACCTCCAAGACCATAAAGCATGAGGGCTCCAGTATTATGGTTTGGGGGTGCTTTTCATATTATAGAGTGGGACCAATTTATTGGAGTAAAACAATAATGGATCAACATGTTTACGTTTACATATTGGAAAATGCCATATGCCTCAGAAGAAATGCCGTTGTTATGGGTGTTACAACAGGATAACGACCCAAAACACACCAGTCGCAATAAATTATATTGTTTAATTATTTTTGTTTGTTGACTTTCTTTTAAGTGGCACCAATTTATACAGCATTCAAAACGAAAACTGCACTATTGCATAAAGTAAGCTGTGAGCCACCATACATTGGTAGTCGAGAGGGTAAATTTTCACTTCTTGACATTAGATTGAGCAGCTACTTATCTTTTCTAACTAGGGATTTTTAAGAAAACCAACTTTTATATATTTGCATTGTATTATGGCATAATTTTGGTCTGTGTTCACACATTGTAAGTTGTATTTATAATATTCCTAGTTTTTAGGCTCCTATTTGTCTCCCATCAAAATAAACCGAGGAGTACAGTCTTAAAACTTAAAATCTGTTAAGTGATTAAAGAAATAGACCCACCATTTAGTCAAAATGTTATTGAAAAATTAGATAAATTAATCGTCCATTGTGGTTGCTTATGGTGGACATCTGTCCGATATCATATCATAATCATAATTACATAAATTTAAAAAAAAAAATTATAAAATCGTAGTTAAGTGTTACTGTTAAGTAAATATTATGTTCAGTTAAAATGTGTCTACACTTAACATTTAATTATCTTATATATAAGTAGAAGACAACAATAACATTATTTTTTATTTCTTGAAAAACTCACAAAATAAATTCATAAATTCTGAATCGTAAATAACACACACAGCATGAGTAACTATGTAAAAAAAACTCGCACATTACTCAGTTTGGAACTCTTAATAGTTTAAGGCATACTGGAAAGTGACTAAAATAGTACCGCTCACAACCATTTACTTGTCTGTTACACGTAGACTTTGATATTATGATTGTAGTTTGAGTACTTTTGGATTGTGCTTGTGTCTTAGCTATAAAACCAGGTAGTTTAGTAGTGGTTGTGTGCAAAACTTTTTAGTTTAGCCATACACCTCGTTAGTTGTTAATAACTGACAGTAGGTGGCGCTAATAAAATATGGTTGATTTTTAAATGTGAATACTGTTAAAGTTGCTTTTTTTTATACTAAAATAGTTTTAATTGACAGTATAACTTTTAACTTTATAAAACAAAACTAGGTTTGATGAAAATTGGGTTAAATAAATTTAAGAAAAGTTAAAAAATCCTGGTGTAAAATTATTTTATATTGAGCTGTTAAAAACTGTATTGCAGGATTTCGTTTAACATAACTTTTAAATGGTTTTAATTTTTTGTTTTGCTTTTAAACATTCTATTTAGAAAATTGTCAGTGAATTGATCTCATAAAATTGTATTAGTATTTTAAGTATGTTTATAATTATTATTGGTATTTTATTAACAAACTATTTTCTTTCTTTCATCTTTTCAGGTAAGACCAAGTTTTCTTTGTTTAGATGTTTCTAGTACACTCATATCTCAGTGTAAGTTGTTTTTATCATAAACTTTGAATTAATTATTATTTATATTTTAAACTATATTTTTAGTTGTAAATATTTAGTTGATTATTTTCTTGAATTTATTTAGTTTTTCCTCTATAAAGTAGTATTCACTTCAAAAAAATAAAATTTCTGTTCAAATATAAATTGTAAAAACTGCCCTTTCACACTGTAAATATTATTAAGTAAAAAAAAATTTATTATTTATTGATTTAAGTGATCAATTTACTTTTATTATTTACTTAGAAAAGTAATAGTTTAGTTAACAAGTTGACTTTAGCTAATTGCTTTACAGTACATACATATATGTAGTTATTAACCAGTAAATCATACAAAAAAATATTTAACAATTATAAGTTTTAAAGAAGTTGGCAACAGCAAATTCGTTGCGTTAAACGAAGAGATGTTAGAAATCCTAGAGATTTTAAATTTTGCTGCACTGTAACTCGACAAGTGTTTAAATTTAAGGTTTCATTAAGAATTTTTTATTCTGGAAGCTGCAACTCTATTGGCAAGTTTTAAATAAAGCTGAAGCTAAGAGGTGTCTAAACTGATTAATTAGCTGCAATGTATAGGGGATTAACAAATTGAAATAATATTGTAATTTCTAAACCGTTAATCCGATTTCAATAATAAAAGTATAGTTGAGTATCAGTTTTACATGTGGACCTTATAGACAAACAGAGGCGTAGTTACAAGGTTCTAAATTTGGGTACTACGTGTATATGCGATTTTTGTAATAACATTTATTTTAATTTCAAATATTAATAAACAATAATTGTAAAGCCTAACAAAAAAAATGATCTTTACAATTCAATGTTTAAATATGATTTCATGTAAATGTTGACCACAGCTACGCCTCAAATGGTTTATACGCTGGGTTCAACTTTGGCATACTCTCTAGAACATATCGGCCGGTATCTCACGACTAAATTTTTCAATATTAGCCTAAAGTGCGTCAGCCGTGGCGGGTTTGTCCCTCTAAATATGAGCCTTAATATAGCCCTACAAAAAATAGCGTTTTGCGTGCTGTGTGGCATGTATAACGTGACCAGAGAGTTTTTATGAAAAAGCGGGATGTTGAGGATGAAAAAGTGGGATTGCGAAGTAAATACAGTCAAACCTCGATATAACGACCCTCACTATCGATTTAACGAATTTTTTGAAATCCCCTACAATGCTCCATAAGATTTAATACAAAATAAACCTCTCTATTACGAATACATTTGTCAATAGCCTCGTTATAACGAATTTTCATTCACTGCAGACTAACGAAATAGAAACAATTATTTACCTCTATTTAACTAATTTTGTCAACTTGCAACCTTATCATAACGATTTCCATCAATTAATCGAAATTATATGAAACAGATACACACAAAATTATTGTGTTTGCAATGACAACGTCTCCAGCAAACCTACATTCGTAGTCGACAGTAGACTAATGCTTGGTTTTCACTATGTCATTTTTGTTGTAAAATTGTCCAAATTGTTGGCAATTGTATGAAAACGGGTTGTCATATGGCGTCATCTATGTTTGCATGCATGATGTCATCATTTTACATAATAAGGATTTTAGCGAATTAATATTTTAAAAACTGTTACAAATTACATATATACGTACTATATGTATATGTATTTATATTTTTGTTTAGAACTTATAAAAGTTCTACAATTTAAAAAAAACATGAATCTGAACATTTAAAATCTAAATGGTCAGAATGAAATTTTTTTGGTCCGATCGGGACTAACTGAACTCAAGTACATGAATAAGCTTGCTATACTCATACAAAATTAAATGAAAATCCGAATAACTGGGGTTTTACTTTGCATTTGTTGCTGGTATAATACTTTAATTTGTTGCCGGTATAATACTTTAATAATTAGGAAAATAACATTAATTAAATTGAAATGTTTTGAGTTATTATAATTTCTTCCAATTTAGCAAAAAAAAAAAAAAAAAAAAGCGAGATTGTGATTTGAAAAGCGGGATATCAAATTTAAGCGGGATAAGCCTTAAAAAACGGGAGATGTTCACGCTAGGCATGTAATACCATCTTGTTGAAACCACATGTCAGCCAAGTACAGCTCTTCTATTTTGGACAAAAAAAAAATTGTAATCATCGCACGGTAGCGTTCGCTATTCACAGTAAAACAAAACCTCAAGATTTAGCAAAGTTGAAAATTGACAATTGAAATCTTGTTTCTTTACAATAATTCTTTAATTTATGTTTTAATGTTTTATAACTTGAAATATTTTTAAAAAGAAAACACAATGTTCTTTAGTTTGATATAGTACATATCGTCACCTGAAATTACCAAAGACGTACCCCTCGAAAAATCAAAATTCGTTTTTTGATTGAATCTGGAACACAAGGCTAAAATAAAATGCTTCTAAAAATGTTAAGCTTCTACGTTCCAAACTAACGATTTTATTCAAGAAATGGAAAAAAACGTAACATAATTTGAACGTTTTCATAAAACACAAGAGACTTAACCCACATTTTTTTTTACAGAAATAAGTTTGTCGTCTATCACGATTTTCAATTAAACAGTTTTCATTTTATAATGTTTTTACTTCTGTAAAATTATGATAATGAGGGTTACATCTTTGGGCATTTTAGGTGACGATATGTATAAGTTGTGTTTGCAATTACTAAAATTAATTGCTTTAAAGTTTTTGTTTCTTTATATTTTTTCTTTAACTGCAGTATTATTTATCACGGCACTACCAAATTTGCAGAGTATTCAGAACGGCATTATCTTGCAAGTTTGGTAATGACGTAAATGTTAATGCAGTGTATGAAAATATGTGAGAAAACCTCAACATTTAGCAAGTTTTCGGTAGGTATTTGATTTCGAAATTGATAATTTCACTCAAAAAAAAAACAAGAATTATTATATTATACACACAGCTTCAAAAGTGTGTAAGCACCAGTGAATTTTTTTTATTTTTTTAAGATTATAAAAAGCATTATAGTTCAACTTAAATTTTTTTTCATAACCGAATCTATTATTGAACCAAATATCCAACAAAACGAAACTTTTAAATTTCAATCGATGGATAGATTTTAGGATTTTCATTATCTTAAAAAAATCAAATAATTTGTTGTGTTTACTTACTTTTGAGGCTCATAGTACATACATATATCAAAATGCAGGAAATCGTGTCTGCTTTACAAAAAAGTTTAGAAATTTTAATGATTAAAAAAAAGACTGCAAAACAAATTTTAGTTGAAACAAATCAAAACTTAAACGCAATTATAGCTTTGCATATAAACATTTTGAAATTAAAGATTTATTTAAAAACTCATAAAGTCTTAAATAAAATTTAAACTGAAGACAATTTGGGGTAAATTTAGCAGTCTCCTTTCACTAAACTATTATTTGAATAAATCGTTTGTTTCTACATAAATTTGGCTTTTTAATTTATTCCACTCCTAACCTGATTACTGCGGAAAAATTCTTAATAAAATTCTGTTTTCATGCAAAATTTTATTCTGTGTTTTAATATTCTACACAACAGAAATTATCTGTTTTATAAAATCTTAAATATTTAAAATAACTGCAGTATATACAGAAATTAAATGCATATTTTTTGGCAAAATTTTCTATATAAAAAAGAAACAAAACCTCAGATGTTAATCAGAGATTTTGTTTTTGTTTTCGGTTGTCATTTGCCAAAAGAAAGACTGAAACAAAAGAAGAAAAACAAAACTACAAAACGTATAAACTCTAAGGCATTGAAGCATAAATAAACATGATATTATGATAATGGGGATTACAATTGTTGTTTGTTATTGCTACTATGTACCAAAAAAAAAAAAAAAAAAAAAAAAAACGAACAGCTACTGTTGTGGCTGGCACTTCTGTTGCTGCTGCTGTATGCAACACAAATGTTAGCTGCTGCTAACACTACAATGTACAACAGCATGTGTGTGCCTGTTTTAGGCTGTTGTTTATTGGGTTGTGTGTCAGTTATGCATCCGCCAGAAAATTATTTTGCCACAAATAAAATGAAAAAAAAAAAAAAAAAAAAAAAAAAACGGCAACAAGACAAGAGTATGAGCAATGCAGTAAAAAAACAAAACGAAAACTATTGTGTTGCCATCATCATCCACATCACAACAATAAGAAAAATAAAATGATGTGAAGTTTTTTTTTTTTTTTTTAAATTTTTTCACCATAACCAACAATCTAAATATGGGCAGATTGCGGTTGGGTGATGCTTAAGTTTCTGCTGCAACAGTTTGTTGCAGCTAGCTCCATTCACCTAAATTTGTACCCTTTAAAATCCCAAATACTCTAACGATTTCTTTTTTTATTATTACTATTTTCGTTTTTCATGCTGGGATTTTGTTTTTATAAATTTATTTAAGCTTAAAAAAGGCAAAAAAATTAACATTCATTTCCTTGAAATTTTATTTACAATTATTGTTTACCATTTTTATTTGGTAAAAATCCATGAAATTGAAGTCAGTATCAACAAAACAAAAAGCAAGAGTTTTATGGATACTTGTAGGTCTTAACGAATTATTTAGTAACTATTTAGATTTTAACAAGTAGGAGTGCTATATTCGGCTATGCCGAATCTTATATACCCTTCACCTTTGTTTTGTGAAATCTCCATTTGATCTAAGTTGGGCAAGAAATTGAACTGGTCCTCTTTAAATTTTATACTCTGACAAAAGCTTTATAAATTGTCAAAAACCAATTGAAAAGTTCTCAAGAAAGACATTGAACTAATTCTGTTTATGTTTAAATCTTTTTTAAGTGCTTAATAAATTCTTAAAAGCCTAATTAAAAGTTCTTGAAATTTGTTGAATAAAATGTTTGAAAATTTATATGGTACAAAATTATTACCTAAAATTCATGCGGCTGAGTTCATGTGTCTACCAAAACGAAATTGGTAAAGAACTTTAATAATTTTGTTTTGGCAAATATTTACTCAAAAAAGCGTAATCACTTATTTTAGCACAAATTTGTTTTGTTTGATGTTGTTTACTCTTACAAGAGTTTTGCAAGATCAAACAGCATTAAATAAATTAAAACTATACATTTGTTGTGCTTTGCCTAAATATGTAAGAAAAGTTTTTTTTTAATAAATATGTATACGAGTTTAAATATGTTATTTAGTGGTTACGTCGCAAATATTTGCCAAATGTTACCGTACCTTTACAAGAGTTTTGCAAGGTCAAACAGCATCAAATAAAAAAGACTAAATATTTGTCTTGTCCTAAATAAACGAAGTTTTATTTTATTTATTTATTTTATTTATTTTATTTATTTATTTATTTAATCAATACAGTACAACAAGAACTAGTCTTATCTAATAGTACTGGGGAGATAGTGGCACAATATGATTTTTGTTGGTAAAAAAAAAAAAAAAAATAAAATCAATTAATACTAATTTTAATGAATTAAATGTAACTCGGATAAAATTGGAAAAAAATTAAACGATATTTCAAAAATTACAAAATTATGATGCTTAAATTAAATAAGAAGAAAGCAAATAATATTACTAACATCAAATAAATATAAGTTAACACATTAAATATGTAAGAGTTATATATAATTAGTTTTTGTTACCCTAAACGATTAAATATTGCAATTTTGAAATGCTTTGCATTGCTAATAATTTGAATATTAGGGGGAAGTTGGCGCCAAAGATTTATAGCATTGAAGAAAAAATGTCTTTTCGATATATCTTTCGATATACGAAAGGTATTTACCCTCTTTCCACGGTCAGACCTTGAAAAGATTATTCTATTGTATAGGTATTCAGGCTGTTTAGTGTAAATTACTTTATGAAAAAATAATAATGTTCGAAGCTTTAATAGGCCATCAAATGGTATATTACATATTTGTCTAGAGTACTGTGAGATTCTGCTTCGTCTACTGCGGCCAAACACATATCTGGCAATATTATTGTACGTAACATTAAGCCTTTTCATACTTAAAGTATCACAGTTAGCGAAAAGTTCACAACCGTACAAGAGCGTAGGCAATAAATATGTTTTAGCAAGTAACATTCGAACATCAAAGGGTGTGTAATGTTGCGATATCCATAGGTTTCTCAACATCGCATATGTTTTACCACATATAGCATTTATGTGATTAGACCAGTCTAATTTCTTGTTAAATATTACTCCTAAATTTCTGGCAGTTTCGTCTATTGTGATTGTAGAGTCTCCGATCAGAATTGGTGGTAAAATAGTTTGCAATGATTCGGTTTTTCCAATTATCATGGCTTTTGACTTCTTGGCATTTATGGAGAGTCCATTGGCTGAAGCCCATTTTTTAACACTATCTAAGTCATTATTGATCCGACAAATGCAATTATTAATATCAGATGGTTCACAACTTATAAAAAGTTGTACATCATCTGCGTACATATGTATTCCACAAGAACTGAGACGAGAAGGTAAATCATTAGAATATAATACATATAATAGCGGACCAAGTATGGAACCCTGTGGTACACCTCTCGGAGTTGAGCAACTATAAGACTCATCAGTCCCATGATACACAGATTGGCTTCTGTCACACAGATATGAAAAAATCATCTTTACGGCAGTAGCCGAAAAATGAAACATATGCCTAAGTTTTTGACAAAGAATTAAATGGTCTACTGTATCAAATGCTTTAGAATGATCAAGCAAAATTAATAATGATACCATACTGTTGTCTATGTTTGCTCTAAGCAAAAATTGGCTCATTTGAGTATGGATTAAACGTTCAAAGGCTTTAGATAAAAAGGGTAATATAGCTATCGGTCGATATGTGTTATCAGCTTTTGGTATAGGAACAATCTTTGCGTGTTTCCACGCTGATGGAAAAGTAGATGTTGTAACAATATTGTTGAAAAAATGTGTTATATGTAAAAGAGTATAAGTAATTATTAACTTTACGAACTTCGGATGGATTCCATCGTATCCCACAGAATGGGATTTAATACTTAAAATAGAACCTAGAACGTCTTCTTGAGTGAAATGTGTGAAGTTAAAGCACAGTGTATTATTGGAATTATGATTACTGGCATCCATGGTATTAGTAAAATTATCATAAAAGTTAGGATCCACTTCTGGCATTGGAATATTGGTAAATTCATAATTCAGTTTGTTAATATCGATCGTATTACCATTTTTGGCATTACAATTAACAATTCCCATATTCCGAATTTCCCTCCATTTCTTCTTCGAGCAAATAGCCGATTCGAACTTTTCCTTATAAAATAATGACTTTGAATATCTAATTTTCGAGTTTACTTTTCTTCTAGCATCCTTAAAAGCATTATGGAGCTCAGTAGTTTTAAATCGCTTCCATCTCTCATAGGCTATGTTTCTTTCTGTGATCAATGTTTTAATCTCATTTGTAAACCATGGTTTACCATTACGCAATTTAATTGTTTTTATTGGAACGTATTTTTCGTATAAATAAATAATACTATTCTGCAAGAAAGTCAATTGCTCATCTACGGTTGGCATAAGGAAGATTTGGTTCCAAGAAATGGTCGACAATTCAGTTTCCAATGATTGAAAATCTATGTTCTTAAAGTTTCTAAACGTTATTTCCGGTGTCTGTTCTTGAGATTTAATGTTATAGTCATAAGACAAAAAAATCATGTCATGTTTTGAGAACATGGACGCGGAGAGCTGATCAAAGAGCAACAGTTTTGAAGGGTTATTAATGAAATAAAGGTCGAGTAGAGTACTTGAAGTCCGTGTAAAGTGGGTTGCTAAAGAACTATTTACTAGCGTCAAGCCAATGGCATTCATATCCATCATCAAATTTCGGTCAGCTAATATGTTTTCGTTGAAATCTCCAGTAATAATTACGTCAGTATAACCAAGAGTAAGCGTTGTCAGCTTGCTCAGTAGTGGATTAAAATCGATATCTTTATTAGGTTTATAGATTGAACCAATTAAAAGATTCTGGTTATTGTTATTTAATATTTCAAGAAACAGATACTCGATTTTCTCATCTGAAAGAGATTTATATTTAAGTTTACAGTTAATTGATGATTTTGCATATATAGCTGCACCTCCTCCATTTGAGGACCTATCGGCTCGGAAAAGACGATAACCATTTAACCCATAAATTCTATCTTGGATTTCAGAATAAAACCAAGATTCTGAAATACACAGAATGTCAATACCAGATTCTTCAAAAATATATCGAAATTCATCCATTTTGTTGTTCAAGCTTTGAGCATTAATATGGCAAATATTGAGACCAGAAGTTCTTTTGGAAAGAATTCTGGTCATAGTGTATAAATTTTCTTTGGAGCCACCTATCCTATCATCATATTGTAAAACCATTATAACAAACAGAGTTCCTACAAGCATTGCAAGCATTTATAACAGTATTGGTATTTTTAACAAGTATATATAAACTAAGAAAGATAAAATTACATATAAAAAGATTTATGAAATATTCAAGTATATTTGCTATATGACGTTTTAAATTGTGTACTATGGCCCGAGATTTGCAATATAGTATAATGGGAAATTGAATTTTAAAAAGTTTTTTGGAAAAATAGAAAAATACAATACAGCAATAATTAAAAAGGTTATAAACTTTCATGAAATGTATTATCCTGGGTACCATATCTGCTTCCACTATCAGAGCGTTGAATAGGAAATAACTCTTTTAGAATATTAATTTCATTTATGCATGTCGGTTCATCATTTCCAATCTGTCGTATGTATACTAGGCCTCGGTTTGTAAAAGCAGCTGATATTAAACCATCTTTTTTTAATCGATGGGCTTGCAGGAATATATGGTGGTTATCGGGTGTAAGATTTTCGTTCACAAAAAAAGGGGACGAGCTATTAAAACCAATTAGATTTAAACGTAATAAATCTTTACGATGTTTAATAAAACTAGTTATTGACTTCAAAACAAAGTTTCTTTCATACGGACATTGAAATTTGACAATAATCGCAGCATCTGTGAGTTTTATATTGTTATTTCTTTTATTTGTGCGGTTTCTATTATTTATTTTAACACGAAAAATGTTTTTTATATTTGGAGGGGAAATTTTTACGGTTTCACATATTTTAAGATATAAATTATGAAGGTTTTCATTTGGTTGAGTAGGCACATTTGTTATTCTTATATCATGTGCTACTATTGAGTTTTCATGTTTTCTAGCACAATTTTTTAAATAAATGATTTCATTCTTTAAATTCTCTGATTCATGTTTTAGTTTTATCATTTCGTTTGTAGCAGTGTTTTTTATTTCTTGAACAGATGTTTCTAAGATTGTTACTCTTTCTTTTACATTGTTTATGTCACTCACTAACATTTTAAATTTGTTGTCTATTTCGTTTAAGAGACTATCTTTACACTCTCTTAACATTTTTTTCATCATTGCCTGTAATTGTTCTGTTAATTGTTCGGTTAATTTATCAAAACGCTTATCCATGGTTTGCATAAACTTAAAGGGAGATGCAGTATTTGGCGCACAAGATAGACGAGGAGTTTTTGATGAATTTCCGATAAGAGAACTGTTGAGTGTAATATCTCTTAATCGTTTTTGCATGGGAGTGAAAGAGTTGTCTGCACTTGGTGTTAAATTTACAGCTTCCATTGTTGTATTTGTAATTTCTTGTTTATTCTTTGTTAATCTTTTCTTATTTTTATTTCTTAGTCGTGTTGTGTACATAATTTAATAAAGTGTTTTGTTGTGTGTGTTGTTTTTTTAATGTTTGAGTTTTTTTTTTTTTTTATTGTAATTTTATTTGTGATTAAATCTAATCAAATAAATTTTATTTATTTTAATTATTTTGGTTGTTTTAACAAAAAAAGTCTTTCGTGTTATGTAGGTTTTTATTTATTTATTTCTTGTTATTTATATTTATTCCTTGTTGTTTTTACTATTATGATTATAGGTATTTAGTAGTCAGAGCTATGTTAAACACGTCCGTTCGCAACGAAAGTTCGTAAATAAATAATATTTTTAAATAAATAATATTTTATTTAGTGGTTACAACTTTTTCGGCAAATATTTGCCCAGTGTGACCGTACGGTTATGTTACTCCACTACGTGGAAAATTTTGCGGAAGAATTTGGTAGTAAAACCTTTTAAAATACAGCTGGTGCAAGAATTGAAGCCACAGGATACATTTCTCTATATTTTATGTGTTATTATTTTAAATAGAATTCAAAATCTCTTAAAAAAATCACTTTTTATAAGCTTCTTCTTTAACAATTCAGAAATTAAAGCTTTATTTCAGGCTTGAAAACTATTTGCTCTAAAATCTTAAATTGCTTAAATTTTTAAAATATTTCCAAAAGTATTTTTAACAATTTTAATATTTCGAAATATGTTGAGTTCAAATTCCAGCCAATGCTAAATTAGTAAGGAGATTTGATTAAATTTGTTTTTATTCTCTTATATAGTTTAATGAAAATTTAACAGAAATTTATTAACAAAATTTTCATTAACTGTATTTAACGCCATTTTATTTACGCAGAACTTTAGCTAAGACACAAGTAAGCAAAGACACAATACAATGTTGCCTTGACAATTCTCGATATGTAATCGCTGCAAATGAAGTCTTTCAATCAAGAGTAAAGTATGTAAAAGAATCCAATTCCAGACGACTTCGTAGGCTTTAAATTACCTACAAAATTGAGGGTGATCTTTTTCTAAGTTTTGTTCGCTGTCTGAGTCTCTCTATTATAAATTAAGTTCTATGTATTCTCACCTATATGTAGGGTGTCTAAATAGTTTCCCAAATTTTCTTTACCCCCCACTAAACGTTACTTTATTTGTAATAAATGTTGTTTTCATGTTGTTAAAATTGTTGTTTTGTTTTTCTCCAAACAATAGCAATAGTTGTTTTTTTTTTTTTTTTTTTTTTTTGTTGCTGCTATTTGGCAGCAATTTACAATTATTTAAGTGGCAAACGACAACATAAAAACATTTAATACTTTAACTAAAAGACAAAAAACAAACAAACCAAATTGTTTAACAACAAACGCCAGCTTCCCCAAGCCTCCAGTTTTTCCCGCCAACCGTTTAAGAGAGTGTGCCAAAAACCTCTAAAAAGCGAGTTTGGAGACCATATTACCAATGCCATATATTGTTTAGTCAGACAATTGTGTGTTTTACAAACACAAAAACTCACTTTATAAAATATATGTTTGAAAAAATAAATAAAAATAAATCTATATACTCGTATATTAGTTACCACCGAAAACAAAAGAAAGAAAAATTGTTGCGGAAATTGTAAAAATTGGCAGGTAACAAGCAGCGACATTGTTTAAATTGTCTATTGAAACTCGTCCGCCTACTTCTCTATTTAACAAAAGGCCAATTGTGTGAATGTGGTGTCTTGTGTTCGAGTGTTTTTTGATAGATTGGTGAAAAGTTGACTGACTATTTCTTAAATAAATATTTATAGTTTTAACAACAATTTTCCGTTTAATTTTTACGTTTTTTTTCTAAAAAGAGATTTTTTGTAATGAAAGTTATTATCACATCGTTAACAATTTAGACAAATGTTTAAAGTTTCTTTATTGCTGTTTTTTTTTAAACTTTTTGATTTGATTTGTAACTTTACACTGGTAGCTTTGTCATCAGCAAATTGGTTGCTATAACTTTAATTGTCATTACTAAATTATAGATTTGTCGTCGAACAAGAGTTCTCTAACTAAAACCACAAAAACATGTTTAGAAATGCTTAGCATATCACTTCAAAACCGTTGTCAATATGGTTCTTTCCATTTATTTTCATATGATTTGTCCGTAAATTTTGATGACTGTGTCTTTAGTTCAAAGAACTAAGCAGAATTTATTCATTCATTGGAGGTGTATCTCTCCACTGTGCTTTAATGAACTGCTTCTTAAGCTGTTTCTTAAATATCTCTGTTAAACATTCTATGAAAACATCTCTCATTTATTCATATTTCATGGTTTATCTCTCCACCATTTCATTAAAGCGTAGTAAAAGTTACTTCATCTAGTTTTAATTTACTCCAATTCTATGCAAACGATGGCTCGAACGAAATCATTAACGTCTTATGTGTAAGGTTTCTGTAACTCTTTCTTAGTCGAACGAAAGTTTTCGTCATAAAGGAATCAATCATTTCAAGGTATCTTCACACACATAAATTTTGAACGATTTAGAGCAACTATCATCCGTTCATTTTGGTTCTCTTTGAATATTGAGATTCCTGTAGTGTTTGGTTCTCTGTCTTAGTGTCTCTATAAAATAATTCTATGAAAACATGCCTCATATCTTCTTATTTCGAAGTGTAGTTTTTCTAAGCGAATTTAAACCTGATTTGTTTTCAAGTAAATCCAATTAACTTCAACGATGACTTCAACAATACGTCTTCTTAAGAGTTTTGCTTTCTATAGTTTGAACACTTTCTCTATGCTGCAAATGTGTTTTACTATATAAAAGAATCAAATTTTAAACGGTTTCAAATGATGGCTTCAGATAAAAATCCACACCGAGCAGTGACTGATATATTTTTGTTTTGATAATTTATTTGTTTGCATGGAGACGCAGATCTTCAAAAAGTATACGCTGATTAAAACTTTTAACAGTTTCCAATTTTTTTTCATTCTTGTCTTGGCATTGCGCCGATTTCGACATTTGAGCAGCTTGTTTTTGGACTATTAGAGTTTTGAGCATCTTCAATGCATCCAATCTCGCTGAATTGTTCTATAGGTCTCTTCACAGTCGCCTGCTTGACGAACTCCTCTTACCAAATGGGGACCAATTATGGCTCTTAATTATGTTTCGAATTCATTTGTTTTTCGACAACTACACTTGATTTCTCTGAAACCAAAATGATAAATTTTGACGAATCCCAAAGCCATTAAGTGATGAAACTAAGAATCATTTTTCTGGAAGAAATCAGCATCCTTTCCTTGATGTTCAATAATCCATTTTCCAAACTATTTTTGCTGTTCATGATCGTTAGGACCCATTTATTTCTTGTGAATATGCAGATCTTTAGTTAGTGTACGCTTGAATGAATTTTAAATAACACTGTTTTGATATTGACATTTGATCCAATTGATGCAATATACCTGAATTGTTCAATTACTCTCTTAAACAGTTGACTGCCTTGTCCGATGATGGATCCCATCTATTTTCCACACCAAGCTGTGACTTATTTAGGATTTATTTAGGACAATCGCATGTGTGTTGTCTGAATCAAAAAAGCGCCAATTTCGATGATTAACAAAGTCACCAAGTTGAAAAAGGATAATCATTCAATGAATTTTCTTTTATTCAGTTCTTGTGTCAATTTAACTTTACAGCTCTTCATTGAGAATTCTTTGCAAAGTGCTTCTTAAAAATGTTGACCATAACCCGAATTGATGTTCCTGGTATTGGAACAAAATTCTGCTGCAGTGTTTCGATATTGACATTTATCATCGTTCTAATTGTTCTAATTTTAATGAAATCAATTAGTCCGCTTTCACACTCTTCAATTCTGACTCGTCAAGGCAAGTATTTTATTTATTTGGTGAGAAGGAAAATAGAATAAAAGGAGTACAAACTTGGCGGATCTAGTCAGTTTTCTTATTTCTTTTTGTATTTTTCTTTCATACATATTGATTTGCATGTAAAAGTACGAAAATTGAATTGACGAATGTGAATGAAATGGCAAGTTCAAAAGAGAATTGAACAAAAACTGATTAGCTAAAACTGAAGTGTGTGAAACAGGACCTTTGCTCTTCACTATTGACGAAGTTAAATTAATATTGCGAAGGTGTTTGTAGAAAGCATTTCTCGTGTAATGATTCCATTATAATTAAACTGTCAGTTTGCATACAGCTGTTTTTTCCTCTTGTAGGTTGACAACACTTTACTAAACAAATGACACTTTATAAAAACATGAAAAATCATTTGGGTTTAAGCAAATTGAGAATTTTGTTTCAAATCACGTCTCATATTGTTGCAATAATAAAAGTTGCCATAACTTTAATTAAAATTACGTAATCATTGTTTCGTTTTTGAATCGATGAAGACATTTGTCTTCAACTAATACTTTCAATTTCAATAACTTTGTAAAATATTATGATGCCAACTATTTGTTATTTTTTTTTCTTCTTAATTACACGTTTTCAAAGAACTCTTTCTAGAATTTTATAAAAAACAAATCTTTCAGTTTTCTTTTTTTTTTACATCAATTAAAAACAACTCTTTAACCAACTTAATTGCTGTAAAAACGTCAATAAAAACAAAACTATAACACAAATTAATTGCTCTATTCGTTTGATGTTTTGTTGAAGAAGATTGACCATTTGGTACAATTACTTTGGTGACTGTAAAATGTTTGTATATTTTAGTGGGTTTCTTTGTTGTTGATATTCCATTTTTATTAGATCCATTATGGTTTAATGGGTTTGCTGTTGGTTTGTTGTTTGCTTGAACATGCTGCAGTTGCCAACTTAATAATCACGGAAGCTACCAACAGCTGAATAATTGAAACTGATGATGGCATAAAAAAAGCAACAAATTAATGATTTTGTTCGCAATAAATGAGTATCTGTTGACACACGCATAATTGACAATTCCTATGAAAAATCATCCATAAATAAAACTTCTCTGCTACACACACTGGCCTCACAATTACTCGTATGCCAAAACCGGGGATGGAGAGTTAGATTTATTAAATTACAGAATTGTCAATTAGTTTCATATGCAATAAAAGGGTTATAGAGAAGTTATTTAATAAATAATATTATTTTTCTGAATTTCATTTAGAAAATTGAAAATGTATGTTTATTTTTCTTTGCCTAAAAACACTAACAAACAATTGTTCACACTACTGTAATAGCCAACTCTGTTATACACACTCTCTCTCTTTCTCTTCTACTTTACAAACAGTAAAACTGCCTCTTTCTTTTTTACATACTCACATTTGCAGAGTTGTATTGCAAAAAAAAAGTAATAAAAATAAAACAAATCGCAATTTCCATGAAAAGACATAAAAATTAAATAAACTACTGCCATAATTTTATTTTATTTTGTCCATAAATCCATGTCTGTGCAGTGTGTTAATGTGTGTATAAATAAAATCCATGAAGACCAGTCTAAAATCCGTTTATTGAAATACAAAAAAAATGTAGTAAAATTATATTAAAGTGAAATTTTGTATTGCAACTTGCTTTAAATTTTAGGCTGATGAAAAGCTTATAATAAAATTTCAGTACGAAAAAATCATAAAAACGTAAATAAATAAATTGGTATAATTTCTTTAAATATACAACAAATTTTGGTTACTTTTATAAGCAACAGGATAACGGGGAGAATAAAATAATGAAAAATGTGAGTTCTATAAGTCAGCAGAAATATCCAGATCATATAAAGCGTGATCCATTTCGAGGTTTCCTACTTAAAAAAAAAAACACATAAAATTTAAATTTAATGGGGAATGTTTATTATCATTTGAAAGAACATTCTTTGGCATTTATTTTTTGAAGATTATGGCTATCAAATGTTGGCCGTTGCTACTTCGCATATGGTCTATCCGTTGAATCCAATTTTTGATGACTCGTTCGAACATTTCGACTGGTAACTGGCGAAAGACGCGTGATATTTTCCTCCAAGGCTAGACTTTACATTTCCCAACAGGAAAAAGTCTAACGGTGTGATATCACACGATCTTGGTGGCCAATCGACCGACCCAAAACGTGAAATTATGTTCTCACCAAAGTGTTCTCTCAATAAATCCATTGATTGATGCGATGTGTGCTGAAACTAAATGTCGCCGAGATCACGAGCTTCAATTTCAGGCATTAAATAGTCAGTTATCATCGCACGATAATGGTCGCCATTAACGGTTACGTTCGCACCGACATCTTTTTCAAAGACATATGGACCGATGATTCCACCGGCCCACAAACCACACCAAACCGTTGTTTTTTTTCTGGATGAAGTGTCAGTTCTTGAATCTCTTCAGGTTGCTCTTAGTCCCAAATGCGGCAATTTTGTTTGTTTACATACCCATTGAGCCGGAAATGGTCCTAATCGCTTAACAAAATTTGCCTCGAAAACATCGGATCTTCTTGGTACTTTTCAAGAACCCATAGAGCGAAACGATGTAGCTTGGGAGGGTCGAGCGGCTTCAGTTGTTGCACAAGCTGTGTTTTGTACGCTTTCAATTTAAGATCTCAACGTAAAATGCGCCAAGTCGTTCCATACATCAGTCCAAGTTGTTGTAAACGGCGCCGAAATGACTCTCCACGATCTTCGTGTACACTCTCAGCTACGGCCGCTGTATTTTCTTAACAGCTTGTTGGAATATTATCCGATAACGAATGCTGGGTCTCAAAATGGGTGATGGTGTTGCGTATAGTACGCTCAGTAGGCCGATTATGTTGACCATAAGCTGAGCGAAGTGCACGAAACACATTCCTCACAGAACGTGAAATTTCGTAATAAAGTTGAACAAATACGTTGTTCAGGCGTAAGTCTTTCCATTATGAAATGCCAAACAATACTAAACAAAAATAGCATCACAGCATGACGCGACTCACATGTGATCTGTCAAAAAAGGGCTATTGAAAAAAATATCTCTACTTAAATCACCCAGTAGTATAATGGACGATTATAGAGCACACTCTAAAGTCATATTTTATATAAGATTTCAATTTACCGCCATTTGTGAAAATGAACGAAAAGACAAAGAATATTACGGAACAGAAACATTTATAACTTTGCCAAAAATATAATTTGATAAGTGCAAGGTGAAGAGTTGATAAGTTGTTTGCGAAATAGGGCCCTGCTCTAAATATCTGTAATTTAAGAGCAGTTTGCTTTCTGTGATGAATGATCATCTTTGAATATCTATAGACCTAGATTTTTGAACGATCTATCTGAGCTAATGGTAACCACATTATGTGACCTTGTTAAATAACTGAATGCGAATGATTCGATCTAATAAGCGAATTTAGTCTGGGTCTAATTTTTCTGTCTGTCATTGGATGTTGTGGTACTGTCAAAACGGATTCGTAACGATTCTACTTGATTACCAGTAGTAGCTACGACTCTTATCATAAATATATTTTAAAGTAAATTGAACAGATTTTGGGGCGTTATCGTGTCTATAGTCTTTTTGGCCTCTCAATTTAAGGGGGGTTACTCTCTATTGCGATGCGATAAGCGAACAAATTGATACACTTACGCATCGAATTTAATTTCGCATCGCAATAGAGAGTAACCCCCCTGATCTCTTGTTTAATATTCCTTCTTATTCAACTCCCCCATTTAAACCACTGCGTCACACTGTGTTTAACTTCCAACAATTACGCTTGGTTGCATCTTTTCCTAGAAAAATTACACAAACTTACATGGAAAACCCAAAGCAAAAAAAAAAAAACAAACAAAGCAGCCACACTAAAGTTAATGCCAAATGAAAATTGCCACTGCAAACACGAAAAAAAATTATTAGCATCAATTGCAAAGAGAAAATTTAAATTTAGTTAAAAACTGTGTGTGTAAACATATCAGCTGCAGCAACATTTTGCATGCACATATGTATGTATGTATTTCTGGAGGCCTAGAGACAGGGGTATGGCTGTAACAGTTTTTACACTTTAATGCAATCAGTACATTATTTAAGCAACAATTGGAGCATAACGCCAGCCAGCTAAAGCTGCAGCAATACATTAAACAAATGTTGCATAAGTTGGTAAAAGCTTTTGCTGTAACACACAGAAATTATATTGTATAATTCTGGAATAATCTTAAAAGAAAACACAGTGATATGAAGAGAAGGACATGACCAATATAAAGGTTAAACTTTCATTGAGAATAAAAAAACTATTTTCAAGGTTAATTGGTGCAGTTTAGGTGTTGTTTATTAAAATACTTGCATGTTTGTTTATATAATTGGTAATTTTCTTTTAAGTTTTTACTGTCAACCTTTTTGCCATATGTATGTGTATACCTGTTTTAAGGATTATAAAACTTAATTTATGAGTGACAAATGTGTAAAGTTGTAGGTCCTTTAAGTAAGTCTTTGTTTTGTGGTATATCCTTGAACCGTTTTAATTAGTTGTTGCCATTTACGTGGTTTAAAATTTATTCCCCGCCGAGCTGTTTACATTTTTTTTGTTTTCTTTTTGTACTTTTAATTTTTGTTTGTATAAATGTAATAGACGCGACATTATAATGAGTTCATTTAATCAAAGCAGAATGATTAATATCATTGCTAATTGTTTTATTTATGTATAGAAATTTAGTTTAGTTGGTAAATATTTAAATGTATGTGTATGAGTGAAAAACAGGTTATCGTGTTATCGGTTATCGGGAAAGTCGTTGTGAATATTTTAGTAGGAAAAAAAATGTATAGGACAAATGAACCCATAATGGGGTCAAATATTCTTTGCAAAATGAGTAATAATATACAAATATGAAAAACGTGATTGCACTTTTCTAATACCTAAAAAAAGCTTAAGTTTGTGCATAAATAGTGATTTTTTAATAGCTTTCGAATTTGATTAAAAAAACATACAATTTAGAGAAATGTATGAAAACTTTATTTGCGTCGTTATAATAGTTCAATGTTAAAAAAAATGTAAAGATTCATGTGCTACGCCTCAAATGGTTCATACGCTGGGTCAAATTTTATGATACTCTCTCCAACATATCGTCCAGTATCTCACTAATAAATGCTTCTATATTAGCTTCCAGCGCGTCAACCTTTGCAGGTTTGTCCCTATAGATATAATTAAGGCTCATAGCCCCATATAAATAGTCGAAAGGCGTTAAATAACGCGATCTAGGCGTCCAATTGACCGGCTCCAAAAGAGAAATAAACTCTTGACCGAACTCACCTTGCGCTCGCCATTCACAGTAACGTTGATGCCTTCGTCGTCTTTGAAAAAGTACGATCCACTGATGCCATCGGTCCATAATACACACCAAGCAGTGCAGTTTTTCGGAATGCATTAGCAGTTCTTGCAATGCTTCTGGCTGCTCTTCACACCAAATACCAAAAAAAAAGCGAGCCATAAAATGGAAGAAGTGCTCAATGCACTTTCCTAACCAAGCATGAATTTTGATAATAAAATTCAATAATCTGCAAGAGTTTTTCGTTTGTAAATCGATTCATGGTAAAATTATTATAGAATATAGTAATACATATATTACACGAAAACATCTGAGTTGCCAAGAACAGTATTGTCAGAAATAAAGTTTGTAAAAAAAAATCACCCTTTATAAGCAATTATGTTCTCTTCTTTGTGGCTATGACTACCGGCCACCGATTTAGAGCGCTTATTGCAATAATTGGCTTGAGGAGATTGTACATTAAAAAGTCTTCAAAATTTTTATGTAATATACATTTTGATTACTTCTAAATTGAAAATTATCCAAAAATGTCCAACACACAGCTTCGAATTCAATGGATACTAGTTATTAACCCCTTTATTCAAAAACGATTATTAAATTTAACAAACGTTTAATAAGACAGATTTGCATATAAAAATTTGCTTAATAAACGTTTGTTAAATTTAATAATCGTTTTTGAATAAGGGGGTAAGAATTTTGTTTGTTTTGTGCTTCATAACTTTATCATAAATTAACTGAGAAAGCTTCCTCAATCTGTTAATACTCATATTTCAAAATCTATTTTTCACATTAAAACTAACATTTTATTAAATTATTAATATCATTGTAAATATATATCGGATTAAATGAGGAAAGTGCCTCAAACAGTGATCACCTATATTTGTGACTCAAAATTTATTTTTCTTATAAAAAGTTAAAATTTCTCAAATCCTCAATATCTTTCTAAATATGCATTTAAATGAGAAAAGTGCCTCAATCTGTGATGATTCCAAATTGATTTTTCACATAAAAAGATTTTCTATGAAAAAATTGATTTTGGGCCACAAAGTTTTGTTATTTTTTTTTATGGAATATAAAATGGAATAAAATGTACACAGGTTGGGGTTATGTATGGTATAACACATAAGGTAAAGTCTCCACGACTTTGCTGGCACATACCCCTTCTTTTCTCTAAATTTTCCAGGTAAATTTAGCATAAATATGCCTAAATTCTGTTCAAATTGCGTTGAATTTCCATTGTCAATATCGACGTTTTTGGAAACTTGATGAAATTTATCAAATAATACCACAAACATAAATCCGACTGTGTTAAGTCATACTTTGAATTATGGGCTGTATGGCAACGTCTTGTTGACCTTACATAGAGGTCAGTGTCATTCAAATTAGTCAGGAGCCAAATTACCGCATTCGTGATCGAATGAGCTATCGTATCGCAAAATGATTACGATATCGAAATTATTATAAAATGTACTAAATTTCTTACTCGATATCGAATGCCATAATCTTAAATAAGAAAATTACGATCAATTTTAGTCGATATCGAATGCGGTAATTTGGCCCCAGAACTAACTCTGTTATCAGACCGCGATAGCAAGCATTAATTCTCCAAAACTTAAGTTTTACGAATAATAAATTATCGTTTAGGATGATTTAGCCCCAAACTTGACCACTTGATTGCATTTTTTATATACGAATTTGTTTAGCCGACATTATCAAATTTTAAGTTGATTAGTCAAATATTGTTAACTTGTAAAATTTTCAAATAGATATCATTTGAAAAAAAAAAAAATACAGAAACACTATTTTGAGAACAATCACACCCCTATCGTGAATAAAAATTCCACATGAAATTTGTTCCCTTTTCACATTTTTCCTTTTAAAATTTAATGTTAAAAAAATAAAAGGGAACAAATTTCATGTGGAATTTTTGTTCACGATAGGAGTGAATATTCTTTAACTTTAAAGCATTCTAAGGGAATAAAATTAAATTACACAATTATTTATTTAATTTTAATTTTTGTAATATAAACATTTCTAGAATTAAGCATATTCTTCTAAATATTAAATCACCATCGCGAATGATTGAATTACAGATTGGTTCCCAAAATTTTTTTTTAAATCGTAATCTTTTGTGTAAACAACTGTTAATCCTTTTACACGTTTAACAAAACTATTTGTAAAAAAAGATTTTTAGTAAAAAAAAAAAAAATTAAAATACTTGTAAATGATTTTAATAAAAAATGGCCTCTCCAACTATTGTACAAACATTTATTCTTGTACTGTAAAAGTAACAAAAATTTTTGCAATACGAACTAAATTCTTTTTTCCAATCTGGCTCATTTCAAAAACAAAATTATATAAGATCTAACTTTAGATTTAAATATAAATTTTAAGTTTTGGCTCTACAAGAAAAATTGGATAAATTTTTAATTTTCTTATTTTTTTTTCTTCTCTTCTTTTTTGATTTTTTCTTCTAAAACAAAAAAAAAACCAAACTATATTTTGATTTTTGAAACAACTTTTTTTGGTACAAATAAAAAAAAAATATTGCAAATGCTTTGTAAATTACGCCTCTACACACCAAACACAACATGTGTGCTGTGCATTGGGCGCAATCTCAACTTTATTGAAATATATATGTATTTGCAATCCGCAGAAATGTTTCCAGTCTCACCCAGGCTATGACCACAAATAACCATACGAACCAGGGTAATAATCGTAAAAGAGCTTTTAGTACGCCTCATATAACACCAGCATTTGCCCAACAAATGTTGGCCAGTTCAGCAGCTGGCTCCGAATTAGCATCAATATTGCCCTTGCCCTTCTCCATGGGCGGGAATAATGAGCAAAATATTTACTTTTATAATAAAACAGCTTCGGGTCGTTCGTCGTTTTGTGTGGACGACAGTATGTGGCCCAGCGGTCAGGTTCCACATTTCATCAATGTCAGTAACAATGGCAATCCACCCATATTGCAACAATTGGGCTCGGACACTAATATCTACACAAATTTGGCTTTGGGCAATGAGCGCTACAAGTTGCCGGTTGAATTTACAACTTCTTTAAGTCCGGGAGTTAGTATAACTACAACTACTTCCACTCAAAGGGAAGATGATGATGATGACGACATTGAAGATTTAATTAATGACAATGAAGCCGATTTGGAGGAATCTGCAGACCAATTTTCTCCATTGCTCTATCCGGCTTCACAGCCTATAGTTATAAGTGCCGGCAATAGTCCAGTACACAAGGCCAAAAGTAATTCATCGGGAGGTCTTAGAAGTGAACAAAAAAGTCCTAGTCGTGCTGCCTCGCCTACACCGAGCCATCGTCAGCAGCATCATTTGGCCTATAGCGCAAGTCCAACGGCCGGGATATTTCCCTATACACCCTTTTATAGTATCTCACCGGAGGCCATGCATAATCAAAACACATCACAGCACAAATTAGCCTACAGTTATGATCCTTCATTTGGATCTAACGCAACTCTTTTACATCTGCCCCAACCAGGACAACAGCAGCCGAAGCAGCAGTATCAAAAGAAACAATTGCCACGTCAACCACCACCGCCTCAACAAAGACATTCACAACCCAGTAGTGGCAGTCATTTTACGAGTCCAATACAACATACAAAAAAGCTATCCACAGGCTCGATTGAAAGTGCTCCAGGAGCCATTATATACGCCACTTCACCCACCACATCACTTACTAACAGGTCAGTAGTAGAGAGACCTCAAATAAATAAAAAAAAAATGAAGATGCTCCATGTTTTATATAAAAAAATAATAATTCAACGAACACCACACTGTGCATCTTCTATTACAGTCCTTCTCTTGTTAAATATTTGTGTGTGTGTTTGTCTCGCTCTCTCTATATACATACATACATATGTTTATTATTTAAGTTCGTCTTGTATTATAAAGCATTTGTTTGTTTCTACCTCTAACTCGTTAAATTAATACGTAATTCTTACATTTTTCTGTGTTTCTTACTATTTGTCTCATTCTAATTGATGTTATAGTGGCGAAATTACACAACATGACAGGAAGCAAAGGTGAATTAAGAATGTCCTCGAATTTGGTTTGCCCTACTGCTATCATGTTGTCTAAGTTCGCCTGGGTTAATTTTATTAAGAATATAAATATTTGGCTGTCTATTAATTTATACTTTTTGTAATTTGTAACTCATTCATTTATTCATTCATTCATTTGTTTTGAATGTTTGTATTTCGCTCTTAAGTTTTTCATACGAAATTTCCTGTCATATAATTCTCATTTGGTTGATCATTTATGTTTTTGGTATAAACATTAATTAGCATGACTTCATTTTAATAACTTTCCTTTTTGATAACTGGTGTCTTTTTTTAATTAAATGAAAAGAAAATTTTCTGGTACATACAAATTCATTTAGTTTTAATTTTGAGTTGATTTCTTCTTTATCGATTGGCTTAGTTATTACATACATATCTACATATATGAAAATTGGCATATTCTGAATTGACTTTACAAGTTTTAATTAGTCATTACGATTTTTTCAAAACTGTTTTAAAAAGGCATGGTGTTTGGTATGGAATTTAATATACAAAACTGTATTAACCATTTTTTTAAATGAAATTTAAATAATTTTGTAAAATTTTATTTTTTAATTTTATGAAAAAGGTGGGTATAATTTGTTTAATAACTTCAAAGCGATTTTTAGTTTAAAAGATCTTAGATTTAAATATCATGGCCTTTTTGGAGGATTTTCAGAATTGTAAACAGGTTTTTTTTGTTGCAGAAAAATTTGTCAGTATAACAGTTTTTGTGGTAAAAATTTGTCAGTTTAACAGTTTTCTAAAGAAAATTGATCTTATAACAGGTTTTCTTTAGAAAAATTTTTTGTATAACAGTTTTGGCTAGAAAAATTGTCTGTATAACAGTTTGTCTTTAGAAAAATTGCCTGCATAACAGTTTTTCTTGAGAAAATTTTTCTTAAGATTGTCTATATAACAGTTTTGGCTAGAAAAATTGTCTGTATAACACTTTGTCTTTAGAAAAATTGTCTGCATAACAGTCTTGAGAAAAATTTTCTTTATAACAGTTTATTTTTAGAAAAATTGTCTGTATAACAGTTTATCTTTAGAAATATTCTCTAAGAGTTTTTTTTTTTTTTTTTTTTTTTTTAGAAAAATTGTCTGTATAACAGTTTTTCTTCATAAATATTCTCTATAACAGTTTTTTCTTTAGAAAAATTGTCTGTATAACAGTTTTATGTAGAAATATTCTTTCTGTAACAGTTTATTTTTAGAAAAATTATCTGTTTTTTTTACAAAGATTGTCTGTATAACAGTTTTTCTTTAAAAAAATTGTCTGTATAACAGTTTTTCTTTAAAAAATTGTCTGTATAACAGTTTTTCTTTAAAAAACAAAAACAACAATTTTAGAAAAATTGTCTGTATAACAGTTTTTCCTTAAAAAAATTGTCTGTATAACAGTTTGTATTTACAAAACATGTCTGTATAACAGTTTTTCTTGTGAACATTTTTTGTATAACTGTTTTCTTTAGAGAAATTGTTATATAACAGTTTTTATTTAGAAATATTGTCTGTATAACAGTTTTTCTTTAGAAAAATTGTCTTTAAAACAGTTTTTCTATATGTGAGCATAACAGTATAAAGTATAGAGCAATTAGAATTTGAAATCCTTTCATAGCCAACAATTGATTAAACTTTAAAAATGAAACGCAATTTCCCAAAACATAAATTCCACATTACCCCAACTCTTAGCGCAAACCATTATTTTTACTACATATACGAAAACAACTGTTACTATTGTACAACGCAGATAAAAAATAGTAGAAAAATGGAAAGACAAAACATGTAAAAAAAAGTAAATGCGCCGCAATCAATTGTTGCTCTAAAAAAGAAAATCCCATAAAAGTAAACCGAAAAAGCTTTGCCCTCCTCTAAATTTTCACATTAACGCACTCTCTTCCTTGACCACAGACACTGTAAATATGTAATGGAAATAGTTATAGATCAGAGAGTTACATATACATATGTATTAAATATAATAAACTGTGTGTGAGTATGTTTCATTACAAACATCCGGGTCTCCCAATGTTTACTTTTGTTTTTGCCATTGAGTGATAGAGTAAATGAGTGTTGGTGTGAGTTTGTAATCCTTGTTTCTTTTCCCTTTGATTAAAATGCGGAAAAGCAGAATTATAACCAAAAATTTATAACCATAACACAGAGAGTAGAAATGATAAAATAGGCAACATGACAGAACAAAATTATGTCTTGTTTGTTATTTATAGTATGACACATTTGTGTTGTGTCTAAAGCATTAAACACATTCGCCACAGCAGGCTACATGACTGCAAATGCCGCCTTGTAGCCAGCTACTGATCCCAGCTGATCTCAAAATCTGACATTTTAATAAAAAATAAACTTGTTCTTCAAACTTTTTAAATAACATAATGGCTGAAAAGCTTTTACTAAAATACAACAAAAAAGTAAATAAAAACATTAAAAATAATAAATCATAAACAATAAAACATTTACAAACTTTAGTCAAACAAAACAATGAAAATATAAACAACTATTGTAGTAATCCACATATATTTCAGTGGTGCCACTTAAGGCTTTTATTTTTTCAAAGTTTTTTCCATGAAACATGAAAAACATATCTACATGATTATAAACATGCCAATAAACTTCACTCAATTTTATAAATATAATTTAACAACTCTTGATGCATAAATGTTCATAAAATTTTAATTTAGTATTTCTCTTTTTTATTACACAATAAAAATTGTCTAAGCACTAATTTGCTTTACATATTTTGTTATATGGTCAACACTGTTTTTGTTTTGTAGCCAACAAAAATAGAAAATAGTTTAATTTGACAGTGACGAAAAAAGCAGCATGGACAACAAACTGCAATCGTGTTGCCTGCTGTCGTCAAAATAATCATTCTTATATAAACGTGTATATTTTATTTTTGACATATTGCAGTCGGTAGTTTGCTGCGGCGAATGTGTTTAATGCCTAAAGCAACAGAATCGCAAAAGAGCCACTTTGGGGAGCTTGATTTACCAAAGCTTTTATTTTTTTACTTTGCATTTATTTTGCGTTCTTAATAAATAGTATGTTATGCTGCTAAACGACTCCCTTTGTGCTCTTCAAATGTGTGGAGCCTCAACGCAATAAACATATATAAAATATAAGAATCATTGAAACCACACAAAAATTAAAAATTACATTCGTACATACTATTTATATACATTCATACATACATATGTATGTACATAATTATTAATTTATGTCGACAGTATGACATCAGTACTCTAATTCCTGCAAATGAACAAATTTTTGTATTGGATACGAATTTATGCGCAGTTTCTTATAGCTGCAACGTAGTAAAGAAAGAATATGTATGTTGTCAGTGGTCTTGTTTCTGTTTTTGGAGCCGCATAAGCAAAATAAATGTTGTTCTTTGAAAAAGAAAATGCGGAATTAAAGTTATTGCGAAGTTGTGAGAAGTACAATTAAATAAATGAAATAACTTTAGAAGATAAATTATTAGGCGTAACAAAAAGACAATAAACATGTTGTAAAAAATTGCATTTTAAAAGTTTTATTTGATTTTTAAGTGAAATGGAATTTAAATAAATTTTTTGCCTGAGTTTAGAAATTGATAGGAACTTTTATAAACTTTTAGATAATTTTATATAAAATATCATATATACGTATGTATGTATGTACATATGTACAATAAAAATGATACAAGGAATTGTAGTCCTCTAGTAATAACTTTTTGAAGGGCGTTCAATAATAAACATTACATTCACATTACACATCGGTTACAGCAATAGATATACATAAATAAATGGATAAACGGCCGACGAAACTTTTCTGAATGACCGTAACAGACGATTATGAATTCTATGCAAAAAAATTACAAACTGAAAATAAGGCTTAAAAGAACTTTATAACAAATAGCGTCCGTTATAATATCTAGAGAATAATTGTCTGTATAACAGTTTTTATAAAGCAAAATTGTTTGTATAATAGTTTTTCTGAAGAAAAATTGTCTGTATAACAGTTTTTTCTGAAATAAAATTGTCTATATAACAGTATTTCTAAAGACAAATTGTCTGTATAACAGTTTTTCTGAAATAAAATTGTCTGTATAATAGTTTTTCTAAAGAAAAATTGTCTGTCTAACAGTTTTTCTGAAATAAAATTCTCAATATAACAGTTTTTCTAAAGAAAAGTTGTCTGTATAACAGGTTTTCCCCGAATAAAATTGTCTATATAACAGCTTTTCTAAAGAAAAGTTGTTTGTATAACAGTTTTTCTGAAATAAAATTGTCTGTATAACAGTTTTTCTAAAGAAAAATTGTCTGCATAACAGTTATTCTAAAGAAAAATTGTCTGTATAACAGTTTTTCTAAAATAAAATTGTCTATATAACAGTTTTTCTAAAGAAAAGTTGTCTGTATAACAGTTTTACTGAAATAAAATTGTCTGTATAACAGTTTTTCTAAAGAACAATTGTCTGTCTAACAGTTTTTCTGAAATAAAATTGTCAATATAACAGTTTTTCTAAAGAAAAGTTGTCTGTATAACAGTTTTTCCCCGAATAAAATTGTCTATATAACAGCTTTTCTAAAGAAAAATTGTCTGTATAACAGTTTTTCTGAAATAAAATTGTCTATATAACAGTTTTTCTAAAGAAAAGTTGTCTGTATAACAGTTTTACTGAAATAAAATTGTCTGTATAACAGTTTTTCTAAAGAAAAATTGTCTATATAACAGTTTTTCTGAAATAAAATTGTCTATATGTATAACAGAAAAATTATCTGTGTAACAGTTTTTCTGGAAAAATATATAATAGATTCAGTTAAGAAACCAAACTTGATAAAAGTTGTTTCTCTAAAAAGAACGTTACAACAAACATCGTCTGTTTCCATTAGAGCAGCATAAAAAGGTTAATCTAAAATTTGACACACCTATTAGATTTTCGCGAACATTTATATAAAAGAAAATAATATAAACGCAGAACGCTTTCGTTTTCACGAAAATTGATCTTTGTTTCAAAACGATCTGCCTCTTCATTGGTTGCTATAACAAACCAGAGTCTTTTTTTGATTGTCTGGTTTTTGCACAATGAAGACATCTGCGTACTGAATTCGACTTTTGGTGAATAAAGTATCCAAGACAATGAATTAATGTGTATTAATAAGTATTTTGAATACCATTGCTTTAAGCGGTGTCTGTAACTATAAAGTATAGATAAACCAGATCCAGTTGGAGTATCCCAGACAATGTATTGATACGCCCCATACTTGTCCCAACGAGGTTTTTCTATTTTTACGCAAAACTTCAAATTGATTGAACATTTTGCAGTGTTCCAGTAACCTATGTAGATCTTAATGCTTGTAAACAGTTGAGGGAACTTTGAATGTGAACAAGTAACTAAACAACAATTTAAAGTAAAAGTTTGTTGGTTTCACTATCTAAAACAAACAGTATCCTGACAACTTTGTTATACCTACTCTCCTTTCATTTCCTCATGTCAAAAATATTGGAAGACCAAGGTTAAAAGAATCTTTTGATTATATATTTTTAGAGTCCTTTGATTTCCAATAAAAAGTGTTTGGAAAATGGTTTAAAAACTTGTTTAATAGTATTGTTTCATTATTGATGTGATAAATATTTGACTTTAAATATTAGAATTTATTAAATTTGTGATTTAGTAACAATTCTAAACTTGCAACAATTTTTCGTTTTATATGTATTTGATTCCCATGTTTTTGAAATATTTATAAAAGTTTAAGGACTGTTGCTATGTAATGCTATGTAATTTTTTAAGTTCCCAAGACATTGAGAATTATACTTTTTCTTATTCCTTCGTTTTGTTTCAAAAAAACTGTTTAAAGTTTGATTTAAAATCAAGTTCAATTCAATTTTTTATTTTTATTTTTTTATTTAGTATCTTTGATTTTTTTTTATTTTTTTACGATTTAAAGTTTTCTAATGTTGAAACTTTGCTTCTCGTCTAAGTTGTTCCTCAAGGGGTTAAAATATATAAATTGATCATATTTGATTGATTCATTGATCGTAAATTAATAACTATGTACAGGAGTTGTACAAAAGAGTGGTTCGCCTTCTATTCTAGAATTTGACGCAGTAGTAAAAAATTATTAAGGGCAGAAATGTAGCCCTTACAGAGCCATGAACATCGGTATACAAAATGTTATGATCGGCGGTATTTGTAGACGTGGCAAAAATAAAAGAATTAATCCTAGGGGGTGACTGACACAATTTTTTTTTTTTGCGAATCACTGTATTGTACAAATTGTAAATATACAAAATTAGTCCCAACTTACACGAAGCAATTCTTTAAGCATAGCTTAGACATAGCGTTGAGGGGTATATAAAACCCTGCAAAAAACGCAAGTACTCCATACACGCATGTATGGACTACTCCACAATGGACCAGGAGTACTCCAAACATAATCCATTTGTATGAAAAAAACTAGTCCATTACGATGTCCTAGGGCTGGACCATATAATCCAGCTTTGCATAACACGGGACTATTGCCAAAACTACTCCTTGTAACTACTTCAAATGTTTTACAACAACGATTACGGTCGTGTAACAAGAAGTTCTGCTTTGAAAATGAAATGGTCCCTAAGTGCATTACATAGGACCATGATGTAGTTATTACATTTTAGCTACACAGATTTCTGCAGGGAACGAGTACACTAGTAATTTGTGTTACTCTCTTATTCGTATTACATACGAGTACATATGTGTATACAAATGTGTGTATATTCTCAAATGAAAATACAAGCGATTTAAGCACTTATATAGTGCTGTGTGAACAACGAAGAAAAAAAATTGTGTCAATCTTTTCAATAAAAATTGCTTCGTGTAAATTGGAACTTACACTTAAATATATTGCCGAATTTATACCACTGGGCTTAATGAATGAAGTTTTGAATATTTTGGGTGCCCGCTTTTGCTGAGTTGTAGTTGTTTCAATTGTAATTCATCTTCATGAACTGACTTTTTTACCAGAATGTATATTTTTCGATAGAATTTTTTAAAAATTAAAATTCGGTTGCTATACATACGTCTTTTCGCTGTGTATTTCTTTACAATAAAACAGTAGTACAAAGATACATAAATCTGTTTTCTCTGTGTATTATATCATTATACTATTGTTGTGTCTGATTTCATTTCTATTAGATATGAATTTAATCACTTCTTTAATATTTACTAAAAAAAAAATACAACAAAGAAATCAAACGAAATCCCCTAAGAGAAATGCAACTCTGCAATTATTAAAATAGAAAACGAAAATGCAACACTGGAAATGTTTGCTATTGAAACACAAAACAAAAAGCAAAATAAGATGCAGCAGCCTTCGGCTTATTTACAACAACAATGCTTTGTGATGTCAAAAACACAATATAATGAATCGAACTGCAACAACTACAACAGAAAGGTACAAATGCAATTACACCTAATTCTGTTTTTACACGGTTTTGATTTAACACGGTTTGAAAATAAACAAATTTCAAATTTTTTTACACGATTAGCAATATTCAAAATCTTTTGGGCTTAAATTTTTTTATTAACTAGTTACGAAACCTTTTTAATGTGTATTTTTTTTATGCCCTAGCCTAGCTCAGCTCTCGTAACCGGGCAGGTTCTCAACCCTTATCTACACTGGTTTTGCACAATAAAAAAAATTAATTTCTATTTAAATTATGTTCCTTGTGGTATCATGAGAAAAATACCACTACAAAGCAAAAAAAAATTTTAATCCAAAACACGTAGACAGAGAACTTATGCACTTGAATCTAAGACCGGTGTATTACCTAGACACGTCCTTGCCCTAATCCCAACCTAAGTCATACAATAATTCATTCTATACCTATGACCCCTTTAATATTTATGCTATCATCAACAACTTACGGTTTGTCCATTTTGTATTACCACCGAGAACTCAGGAATCTGAAATCCTTTTTGGAAAAATTTAGAGATTTATTTATCTTTTTAAGAGAAAGGTTTTTTCTTCAGGCCAATAGTTCGAATAATCAAGAATACTATTGTAAAGTACTGGAACAATTGGCAAATTGGAATGCATTTTCTATCCTGCCAAAGGCGTCATCAGCAATCTTCATTGTCCATGATCAATCTGTAAACATCATCTATTTAACTCACCGTTTTTTGAGAAATAGAATATGAGAATTATCATATTTTATTTTTCTATACGTGTTGTGAGTTAGAACGAAATTTACGTACGTTTACAATTTTTGAGTACATATAATAAATCGTGGGGAATCGTGTAAAAACTGAATTAGGTTTACATTCATAACAAAGCAAAGACAAAATAAAAGGAGAATAATATTTATAAAAGACAAAGGGAAGGTAAGAAGAGCAGAGTTTTACTGAAACTCGTATTAATATTTTGGCAACCAATATGCATTTGTTTTTGGTTGTCTTTAAGAAAAAAAGGCCATTTTATTTAACAGTTCAAGGTTAAGAAGCAGCAAAAACATACTCATCAAAAAAGCCCAAAATACATAATAATAAAAAGCAGTAATGAAATCCCTTTCAACTTCCTTATAACTTTAAGGCTGGCTTGGATTGTATTCAGTCTTTCTGTCTTTAAGTTTTTAATCAAACTTAACTACAAAATACTTAAGCTTGTTAATATTGCCAAAAAAGAAGTTGAACAAAATCCCACTCAAAGTAAATTAGTGGGAAAAAGCTTTTTTTTAATATAGCTGGGTTTTTCTTAAAAAATAATTCCTCTTACTTTTTGCGAGAGCTTATTGAATGTATTTGAGTTTGTGTGTTATGAAGAGTACTTTAAAACAAAAAAAAACAAAAAAATTTTTTTTTTAGTTTTTTGCCAAAAACTTCACTTTTATGCGCCATTATCAGCCACTATTCACACAGATACTACATGAATGAAATGTTAATATTGTTTTCGTGCTTTTTTGCGGCTGGTTTGCTTGCAAGTTTTATGATGACGATGATGTCATGTTTATTTTTACTAAACTTTTTTTTATGATTTTATTTATTTCGTTCGTATCATGGTGTTTTTTTTTTGCTGCTTATTTATCGTCTGTAGTGTGGTTCTTCAAATGAGAGCCTTATTTTTTTTCGATTTTTTGGTTGAAATTGTAAACAACATATTGTTTTGCAATTGTTATACTTTTTTGAATAAATAATATATATATTTTTTTTTAATTTGTAAACAATTTTTTCATTTGTTACTTTAAGCTTGTTCAATTCTTAATTAATTGCGTATAAATTTGTTGGTTTCTTCGTGGGATTTGTTACAGTAAACAACATATTATGGAAAATGTGTCTTAGAGTTTGAATATAAATTCGTAAGTCTTTGGCGAAACTGTACTAATTAGTAATTTAGGCGGTGGTGTTTTCAGGTTTGACAGTTCTAGCGTTAATCGTAAGTTTATATGGAGTTAACTGTAGTTTAGTAACTCTGTCACATTTGTTATTTTCCTTATCTGGAATAACAGGATTGATAATGGATTCTCCCTTATTGATTCCTCCTGATCCCCATTAGTATTTTTCTGATTTTTCCACAATTTTTGTTGGTTCAATTCAGTTTGACATTTGCATCACCTCACTTACAAGTCGTTCTTTATAATGTATGATTCATATGATTTCGTTTTTAAACATGCATATCATTTGATAAATTATAACAATATCGGTAATTAATGACTATAATTTGGCTCTTCCTTGCAATCGTGTTTAACTTTCTTTAAATTTGTTCTTTTCTGTTCTTCTTTATGTATTAAGAAATTATTATATTTTTCAATTTAATTGTGTGTATACAATTCAAAATCTAACATCATATTTTATTTTTGGTACAATGACGTTGCTCCATAAAGACCTGCAAAGACTAAAAAAAATCATGCCATACTTGGTTGTTAGGAACTGAAATACGATTGCGTTTTATGTGCCCCCATCATCCACACAAACTTTTTACATACAGTTTTTTTTTGCAACCACACAAAAAACTGTTGCTTTTAAACGCTTTTACGAGAGGCTGTATTAAAAGTTTGGGATTGTGAAAAAAAAAACTTTGAAATAGGTTCTTAATTCTGAAGTTGCATTCCCTGGAGAATTGTTATTCAAATCCGGATTATAAAGAAGATGAACGGGAAAATGAGTCGATTGAAATGTCCTATTTTTACTGGGTTAATCCATAAATCCATCGTACACCGCGAAGTCAAAATTGCAGGGCAGTTCAATATGTAAGTGGTGGCAAGAGGACCCTGACTACAAGTTCGATCTTTTCTGTTTGAGTTTTTCGAGTTTCTGTTTTATGTGTATTTCGCTTTCCCTATAGCTCGTACACGTAGGTGCTTCCTCACATGGCTCCGGGGTACTGTAATCGATGTCATCGAAAGCAGTTAAAAGCAGTTGTGTATTTCGATATCATCGTAGACATATTAGATCGCTCCTGCTACTACTTCTTGTGGTGTAGTTAAACAAGAGTAGCGAACAACTCAAACATCATCCATCTCATCATATTATTAGGCATTGTACAGAGGAATGTCCTGGAAGAGTGTGGCGTGGCTAGAATTGTCGAAGGTCTCCGACAAGTCTTGATCCACAAGGACGAACCTTTTCAAAAAGCCTTTGTTGGCTTAAGCCCTTTTAGATCGAAGTGATAACAGCGGTTAATACTGTATTTTATGGAATTCTTTCTGGTGACAAACAGCTGGTAGGTGACGGTCAGGTCAGCTTAAGATAACTGCATCATGAGTCCTCGCGAATAAATAAGCTAATTTCCCGGATTTAAGTATCGGGATCTCACTGGCAGGTTCTCAACTGCCCGCTAATGTGTTTCATCAATGTAATAGTCATGGATAATATGGATGTGTTGAAGGCCTTTGCAAATTTAATTAGCATTTAAAACTGTGGTTTTCCGAGACTCGGTGCGATATAATAGAGTGCTCAATAAAAACACCGCAAAACTCACATCTTCTTTCGTTGGGTTATGAAAAAGCCCAAACCGTAGACCACAACTTGTTCTAGTTCAGCGAATCTACAAATAATTCAAACATTTTTCCCCTTATCCTACTTTACCTACCTGTTAATGTTGTGAAAGTTTGGCTGCACTACGGATACTTGCTGTAACTTCAATTAGCCCACTTTGTAGTTTTCGAACAACTCTTCGTTTCGATTTCAGAGTGTTGATGATCATTCTTAGCCGATTGGATAAAGATCAATCGGAGATACACAACTTGCCAATTTCTGAAATCAAGTTGGAGTTCATAAAATGATCTAACTATTTTTCGTCTTGTTCACAGTTACCACTTTTTAATTTCAATAAAAAGCCGGCAAAACACATGCATTGTGTCTTTCTTCTATATCGGTGAGATACCGAACAATTGTTTATGACTTGCCAACAATTGAATTTATGTTGAAGTTCTTCAAATGATTTAGGTAGAACCATACCACTAATTATGATTCAGTGATCGGAATCTAGAAGAATTTGTATTTTGCATGCTGCTTATTTGATCAATTCAGTCTGTGTTATGATCTCTTTTGAGTTAACGCTGACAGCTCTTCGGCAAATAACTCTGCTCATTCCGGTGCCTAAAATTATATCAAACTGAATTCACATAAAAAAGTCAATCTAATCATTAGATTGATAAGCATTTTTTTGACCACAACGAATCTGTTACTTCTGAGAAAACCTTACATTTATCTTAATTCCCTCGTTTATACCTTTTGTTAATGTTTTCTTTTAAACTCTTATTTCTTTCAAAATTTTATTGTTGCTTTAATTTGTTCCATCATTTAAGTTTATTTTTTCCCTTACGCTTTCAATATTTTATTGTAATTAAATTTTTTGCTGTGGTTTTGTATGAAAAAGATTGTTGAAAGTCTGCTGTTAGTGTATTTTTACACAATATCTAATTGCGATTTAAACAAACAACTAATTTTTGGTGGTTCTTTTTGGCCATATACAAAAATTCCAGTTTCAACCAGTTCTCTTTTGTACACATATGTATATCATGCAATTTATTTAATGGCATTTTTGTATAAAAAGTTTTGCGGCTAAAGAAATCTAAAGAATAAATATGTATATTTAAGTTATTTTTTGTGGTTTTTTTAGAAAATTAAATTATCAATTGTTTAACTAAATATTTCAGCTGATAAATGCAATAATGTTTTTTTTTTTTTTTAAATTATTGTGATTTTTTATTACTTTGTAATAAAATTTCAGTGATCAGTCGGTGTTCACAGATCACTAGCAGCCAGTATTTTTGTGTTGATATATTCAAGGTTGTTTGTTGCTTTATTATTTCTTCAACTGAATTGTTTATTAATTGAATGGGTTGGTTTTTTATTTCTTTTATAAAATTTTATGCGATTTTTGTATTTTTTTTTTAATGTATATTGATTGTAAGCAACAATTATTTTTTGAGTGCGGCTTTTTGCTAAAGTCAAAAAAATTGATTGACATAGTAATTTGGATTTTTGTTTGGCATTAGTTTATTAGAGCTTTTGGGGTTTCAACAGATAGTTATACCCTACACCACCATAGTGGGGAGGGTATATTGGATTTGTGCTGATGTTTGTAACGCCCAGAAATATTGGTCCAACACCACCTTAAAGAATCAGAATCACTTTCTGAGTCGATTTGAAGATATTTCGATAAAATTTGGTACATAATATTTTTTCGACTCAAGGATGGATGGGATTAAAACTGGTGAAAATCGGTCCATTATTTTACCTTGCCCCCATACAAATGTCCTCCCGAAATTGAGGTTTACCGATCATAAATGTTTGAATTATGTAAGTATCCACACAAATTTCATAAAAAATTAGTGGTAAATGAAGCCAAATCACATCTTCAAATTTTGTGCAGATTAGTCTATAATTACTCGTAGCTCCCATATAAAGCCCACTCCCGAAAAACACTTTAAAGAGCATAACTCTCTCAAAAATGTTGGTATCCAATTAATATTGAACGCAAATATATTTCATATGTATGCAAATAATACGGTACAATTTTATTATGATCGGTCTATAATTACTCGTAGCTCCCATATTAAGCCCACTTCCGAAAATCACTTTAAAGACCGTAACTCTCTCAAAAATGTTGGTGTCCAAATAACATTGAATGCAAATATATTTCATATGTATACAAACAATACGGTACAATTTTATAATGGTCGGTCCATAATTAGGCGAAACTCCCATATAAGACCCTCTCCGTAATTCACTTTAACCTCCATAAATCTTTTAAAAGTATTTATGTCGAGATAAAGTTTAACACATATAATATTTATATTCACAGACATCATGACACTAAATTTTTGGATGATCGGTCCACAATAGGTTATATATATGGGAGATATATAAAGCGTATCTAAACCAGTTGTCTGCACTTATACATAACAGGGACGAAAGAAATCGTATATTCAGATGTCCACAACACGAATGTGAGGGAGACTAGTAAATAATACCAAATGATAACGAATTGAATTTTAAAATTAAAATACAAACAGAAAATTCCACTTCAGCACCATTACAATACATTTACTAATGACACAATATCCCTTTAGGCCGACAACTGATCTAAACAATTTAGCTTTGAATAAATCTTTACGATAATATACTGAGTAACATTTTAATTTGCTATAGGGTAACTACTAATTCGTTTTAACTGAAAGTAACACATTTGTGTGGGTTTTATTTTTGAAAATATATATTTACAATTTATGTTTTATTTAATTAATAGTTTGTTTTAATCAATGTTTTTATATGTTTTACTCTATATGTGTTTTAGAATGTATATTATTAACATTTATTGAACTTTTATTTAATAATACTAATTAAATTATTGTTTTACTTTTGTTTACTTTACAGGTATGTTAAAATTTGTTGAATGAAAAACTAAAAGAACATTTGAAAGCAAGTAAGTTTTAGATTTGGCAATAAATTACTAAGAGAATGTAAAACAATTTATAAATAAAAATTTTTATACAAATTTAAAACAGAGTAACTTTGATAACAAATTGAAGTTAATACAATAAATTTAAATTTGAAGTAGTCACCCTTATTGTGTTTGGCGTCGTCGACATCGTCGTCAATTTTAAGTCAATGTCACTTTAACACGACATCAATACAAATTTGGTATTCCCTAATAATCTTGTGTCGACGTCGACTATTTATCGATACATACAACACACATGTCTTATATTGGAGTCAGCAGATTCGCCTTGTTAATTTTTTTTTTTTTTGGTGCAAACAAAACTTTGTGGATTAATAAAAACTTTTTTAATAATATGTATATTAAAATAAAATGATTTTTTTATTCGGATTCCAGCGAAAAAGAAAAAAAGACGGAATTTTCTCGTCTATGGTATACAGAACACCGGCTTCGCACAGTAAAAATTTCCTGTATTTTTATGTTGAAATATCATAATCTTGCTTTAATATCTTCGGATCTATATTACCTACACGGTTATATTATGCCTCAAATTAAACCTTAATTACTTGACTTTTAAATTCTGTACTTTACATACTTCTTTATATAGACGTTTTTCACGGAGTTTTTAAAAAAAATATTAGATCAAAAAATAATTTTCCGAAATTGACCATATAAGTAGGTCATGTTGTATATCGTTGGAAACTTTAAAATACCTATCATTTCATATATATATCGTCTGATAAAGAAATGTAGTTTTCAAGATATAGCTAAATATATTATAAACTTTCCAGCCCCACCCACTCGAAAATAGGGGCCGACAATTTTTTTTTTATTTTAATTAAAATTTCAAACCCTGTTAGTGATACAATTTTGGAAATTATTTGAAAAATGTCACTAAAACCGACTTAAGCTAGATTTTTTGTAGTTCTTCCACCAGCTTTTAAAATTGATTAGTGTTTGTAATTTGAATTTTCTTCAATATTTTTTTAATTATAAATTTTTTCTTTTTACTGTTATTTTGATTATTTCAAATTCTTCTTTGTACACAAACCAATACAACACTACACGATACTGAAAAGACGGTCGACAAAATGAAAGGCAGCATCAATGTCAATTCAAGTTACAGAATACCAAACAATGTCGACAGTCATCGATAAATGGCAATATTGACAACGAAAATACGGATTTACAAAAAACTATGTCATCTTGTGTCGACGACGCCAAACAGAATCAGGGTGAATATATATTTTAAAAGGGCTTCTAAAAGATTCTACTTTCTTTATGAAAAAATTAAAAAAAAAAAAGATTTTACAATTCAAATTTCTAAGTCGTGGTTTATGTAATTGAATAGGCTTTTTAAATGCCTTTCATTTACTACACATATGTACATATTATCAAGATACAGAGCTTAGTATACAAGATATAAGCAAAAATAAGTTAAAACAAAAATAGAAATAGTCTTGATTTTTGCTTATATCTTTTATGTTTATGAAACAATTTCAATGATTGTCAATACCAAAATTTTTATGAATATGTATTATATACAAGTACCACATAAAGGTCTATAGGATATCTAAAAACTTTTGAAAACGTATTTCTACTAACAATTGCACTGACGCTTAGGCGAATAATATATTTATTTTCGGTATTTCAATTAAACCACTTAATTATTTGAAATTCTGTTTAAACATTAATTGTCTTGCCATTGATTTCATTATATGTTAAACATCTTTGTTTAATAGCTCTCTTCCTTATTTATTTTATGTTGCCAACAGGTGTTCTTATGACTTTTACTAAAGCAATAAATAGCAAAAAAAAATTACTAAACAATTACTTTATTGCCTGTTAATAACTTTAAAGTTGCTAACTAAAAGAATTTTAAATTTCATTATAATTGCAAAATAAACTACTCTGATAGACTGCCAAGACTTTCTAATAAATAGTTTTCAACTTACAAACTATCTACTCAATCATATTTGTAATTCATGTCAAGTCAATCCCAAGCCTTAAATATTTATTAATTCTTTTTGTCATACACTTCCTTGTTTATTTTCTTTCTTTTAAGAAATCATTTAAAATTGACATTAATTGTGAAACGAATATTGTTAAGAAATAGTCTTAGCAATTATACTTACTCTTGAATATGTGATGTGGTGAATAATTCTTTCTTAGAAATAAAAAAAAAAATATATTTATATTCATATACATTGGAGACATACTGTCTGCTTGTGAAGAAGAAAAATACAACAAAGAATATTACAATTTAGAATAAGACAAATTTAAGTTGAATTTATTATTTCATTGAATAGCTTCTTAAAGGCAAATTTATAAAATTAATTTTAATTTATAGAGAAAAATGGCAACAAAACAATATTAATAAAACTGAATTATTAACAATAATAAAACATAATGATTAACAATGACAACAATTTGGGTATTTTGTTGAAATATTCACCAATACCAAAAAAGTTTTGTTTACTAATTCATACTTAAATTGTTTAGAGGTTCTGGCCATTGTTTAATGTAAAGTAATAAAAAGTGTAGCAGTCTATTAGGCGGTTAAATTTTTACATATTCAAACATTTTCTAGACACAATTTTACGTAGCAGCTTTTAGTTACTCATTATTAATTCATTTAAATGAAGTGTTTTAAAAATATTACAAAGTCTCAAAAGCAACCGAAAAGTCACAAAACCCTTTCAAATAATTACATTTATGTCATTGAACGTTTTATATTTAGTTTTGCTACATTGTAGACTTGCAACAGCTACTCATAAAAACCTGTATAGCAATTAAAACGAAAAAAACAAAACTTTAATTAGACACAAGTGCCGTCTGAATACAAAGTCTACATGTTTATTACACACAATTTTCTTTGACCTTGGCGTTTAGTTCAATGATTCTTAGAAGCAAATTTTTAATATTTTATCACATGGTATCATATTTAATACAAAAATTGCAACTACACGTGTTGCATGTTATAATAATAAATTGCAAAACAAAATATATAAAACTGTCATATCTGAAATGAGCAAAAAAAAATATAGAAAAAAGTTGAGAAAAACTTGGTAATTCCAAGAATTTTATGAAATGAGTGAGAACAGATACATTTCATGAGAATAAATAGTGGTTGATTGGTGTATGGCTGACAAATTTCCCGCAAAATAAAACAATTTTAACAATGGGAAATAAATAATAATGAAATAGATATAATGAATTTAAATGTCAATATTTTTAACATTGAATGGAAATACAGTGGCTGTTTTGAGCTAGAGAGAAATAGGTTTTAGTACAAATATTTCCGTAATACAAATTTAGTTCATAAATTTAAAAAAAATCCTTGCTAACTAGTATGACTTTAAAATCCCGCAAAAAGTAACTTCTTTAGAAACGAAATAGAGTTTACTTTTCGAAATTGGATGTTATATTTTCATATTATCGTCAAATTTTAAAGTAAATCTGAGAAAAATCCTCTTAAGTGTTGAAAAACTTGGATTTCAAGTTTAGTTTAGATTGACCAGCGGATGAGTTGTTTCCATCTTCCACCACCTGATCATTTAGATCATTTTCAATTTAACGTCAAACCTCCGTGTTAGCAGAGTTTAATGCTCCCATTTTAATCTGAATTAGATCATTTTGGTTTAGCACCATTTATGTAAGATTCAGCACTAACTATTGATCGTTGTGATGAAAAAGGTAGATGGGTAGGAAATTTCATCAGAACATTCCGAGTTCTCTCAGATTTCTCTGACAGGTTAAGTACTGCAACATCTCTCCTTATCGTGAGAACTGTAGCAGAAGTCATTATTTAGATTGAATTGGCTGCAACTGATCATGTGAAATATTTACCATACATATACATATTAAGTTTACATGACCCTTATAAGAACAAAACACGGATCATTGTCATCCTCACTACCAATGGAATTTCCATGTAGACTATGGTGACTTATTAAATTCAACCTTTGAATTACTCAATATCTCATTTAAAACTTTATTTTAAAACCAGATTGACATGAAATAGTTCAATACTGTATAAATCCGGATATTCTCCACATACAACGATTAAAATGAATATCTTAGTTTGTCAGCCTGAGAAAAACTGAACCTGTCTAAAAGACACACATGAAAAAACGGCTCTCCGATCAATCAGTTGTCATCCGAATCTCCCTATTTCGTTTAGGTATACCTGTCATTCTGTTTAATGTAACATGGATAAACATGGAACATTTTAACGCGGCTGGAATGTCGATATATATCGGAATATCCGTCGAAATCATTGCCTTCAATTTTTTTTAGTTGTCCTTTCATGGTTTTATGGAAGTCTTACGGTTCTATTCAATGCTGGTAGTGATTACAGCATGAGATCCTAGCGTGGTTTATAACCCCTCAGTGCTCATCATTGCGGATTGCACAAACCTCATTTCACAATATCAAAGGAATTAAAATGGGTGTATTTTTCAAGAACCATTTGTTTTTCCTGGATGCATAATCCGCACATATGTACATTTTTTCCTAGAACTCAGGTTTGCAAGATGACAGCGGCACACCGAACAATCGGTTTACATCTGAAAGGCGATGCTACTTAGAGTTCTACTAACAGCCAACTGCAGAATGTTTTACTGTTTAGACATAATTGGCATTCTGGAACTGGATTGGATGTCATAGAGAAATGGGAGATTTTAAAACTGAAGGTTAAAACTTTTGGCAGTTTATTGACATCTGATGGCTAAACTCTCAGCCTGAAGAAAACTTCACTAAGTCGGTAGTCTGAATGACAGACACATATTAGAAAGATCTCAGAAGTTGTCGTCAACCAGCTGCTCGCCATCGACATCTTAAAGCCTTTGTCTAAGAACGTCTTGTCGGTGTGGAAATATGATCGTAGTTCCAAATTTCATCTGGTTTTATGCAAGTCTCTTGGCAGAGTTCAACCAGTTCATTATATTATCAGTGCCGAATTCTACAAGATTCTAAGAAGCTACAATTAGTGGTTTCTTCATGAGATTTTCGAATGGACTTACCCACTTTATAAAAGATCATTTGATTTTCCTGGATCTTATGTCTTTTCACCTTCGATCCTCTGACCTAAAATTCAAATATGTAATTAAACGAAAATGTTTGGCCAATTTGCATGAAAGTTCCACAGGTTCTATGCGTGTTTCATGACACAGTTGGGAGCAACGATCTTAAGTATAAGCTCAACATATAACCAGTTAATCGTTTCCCAAATAGTCTAAAGATCGTATCAGTGCCAAATTGCATAATATTTAATAAAACGACCTACAATAGTTGTTTTTCGAGGAGCCTTCTACTAACTTAATTATGATGTTAACCAACATGTCTATGAACCATTTCGTTTTTCTGAATGTTATACTCTAATTCTTCCTTAAGGTCCTTCCACACCAATAAATAACTGCAGCCACCTTAGGCCCTCTGAGGTTAGAGGTTGGACGGGCAGATTCAAATATTTTAAATTATTCTTCGGAATAATTTCAATATTTGAGCAATTGAAATAAACTTAGAATGCATTGTTATTTTAAACAATGTTTTTCTAAAAAAACATTTAGTTGTTTTCTGATGATTCAACGATTATAACAAAGTTATGACGAACGTTTTATATTTATTTACTACAAAAACGCAAAATTCCAAGAAAATTCCATTTTAAATCCAAAGAAAATTGTTACAAATTAATGAATGACTTACAGAATGAGTGTGGAAAACGAAAGAAAACCTTAGAAAATTATTATTTATAGATGATGGTCACAACTTTTCTTTCATGGTTTAGCTTTTTCTTATACTATTTATTTGTACTATTTTTTTTTGTTAAATTTTCTACTTTTAAAGAAAAAGAAAAAGGCAACAAAACATTGTAAGGTTTCCATGGTTACTTTACTTCAACGCTTTATAAATACATTGTTGTGCACGAACCCACACGTACTAGAAAATTACGCGAGCATTCTATTTTAGGTGGGTTACTCTACTGACAATTTCCCATACCCATCATCATCATTGTAGTAAAATGTTGTGAGCTGCCACCCGATATGATTTGGTATGTATGGATATAAAACTTAACAACAGCGTTGTATCTGTCAGCCAAAGTTACAAAAATTACAAACAACAAAAAAAAAGAGCAACAAATAGTCAAAGCAAATGAACCCATAAAAGCCACAACGAAAATTATTGTTACACAGGCAATTAAAGTAAAGCATTCATTATCAATGTAAGAATAAACAGAGTAAAATCTTATTGATGATATATAAAAAAAATGTTATAGAACCTATTATTCGATTGGTATTTTGATGTAAGCAACTTTGTGACATTGGAATCAAGTAGGAGGATTTAGAAGTTATTTAATTACTATTTCTGCGATCAGTGTACTGCTTTGTGCTTAGAGTTTTTACTCTTGTGCTTAAACGTGGTTTTGTTAAACGTTAAAGCTTTTACTCTTGTGCTTAAACGTGGTTTTATTAAACACTTAAGCATGTGTCTGCAGTTTTGACTCTTGTGCTTAAAAATGGTTTAGCTAAACACTAAAGCATATAGTTACAGTTTTTACTCTTGTGCTTAAACGTGGTTTTGTTAAACACTTAAGCATGTGTCTGCAGTTTTGACTCTTGTGCTTAATCGTGGTTTCGTTAAACGCTAACCCCCTTATTCAAAAACGATTATTAAATTTAACAAACGTTTATTAAGCAAATTTTTATATGCAAATCTGTCTTAATAAACGTTTGTTAAATTTAATAATCGTTTTTGAATAAGGGGTAAAGCTTTTACTCTTGTGCTTAAACGTGGTTTAATTAAACACTTAAGCATGTGTCTGGAGTTTTTGCTCTCGTGCTTAAACGTGTTTTATTAAACACTAAAGCTCCCTTGCAGGCTAACATTTGCAGAAGCATTTTTGTTTTGCTTTTACACGACGTGTATGCAAAATACATACCGTCTAAAACAAGCATCAAGCATGTATCTGGAGTTTTTACTCTTGTGCTTAAACGTTAAAGTTATAATTTCTTAATTTCTCATACTTTTGAACTCTTTCAAGTCCCTGCTTACTAGACTCTCTTAATATGACTGACGTTTTGACTACAACTTTGTAGTTACAAGGTAACCTTTCTGTTTCTGTAGTACACACATATTTTTTTTTTCATTTATTGGATTGTAATTCTTGTTGCCACAATAAAATAAAGTTAAAGGTAACTAACCTTATTATTATTTTTTTACAAAATAAAACATGAAACTAGCTAGCAAAGCAATAAAAAGTACTTAAATAACAAACAAAAAATTAAATATCAACCGACTGACTGATGACAACATGAACTTAAAAACTTAAACAGAAAAAAAAAACAAAAAAAACTATGGCACGATGATTAAGAGTAAAAACCCCTGCAAATGAATTGTTGAGGCGCAATTGCACAAAAAATAGCTGACGACATGATGTCTAGTTTGGAAAAACATTGAATTGTTGTTGGTTGTTTATAGGGAAAATGAGGTAAAATGTTATTATTATTAAAGAGGGTTTAACCAATAATTTGAACTAATACGTTTCTTTGAGATGTTCATCTTCTGTATAGAAGATGAAGGATTATGTCTAGACTATACTTTGGATGATCGGTCCATAATAGGTTATATCTCCCATATAACGCCCATTCCTGAAAAACTGTTTTATACATATACGAAGAGTAGGGTATTATATGGTCGGGCTTGACCGACTATACTTTCTTACTTGTTTTTTATTGTTAACATATAAATTAGCGATCATATACGGCGCCGTATGCTCACCATTGATATGCAGCCTTGCCACTACATATCATTATTAGTTTTTTTTTTTTTTATTCAAAAAAAATATATACTTTTTTTATTTACTTAGTTAAATTTATATTTTAAATAACATTTCAATAAACAAATTCTTTGCAGCTCTTTTTATTTTAATGTTGAAAAAAAGCTTGATCTCAATTATAGACCAGTCAAATTCACAAAAGCCATAATTATTGACATTGATTGATCACGGCAATATTTTTGCACGCAAATATATATTAAGAAGTACATGATGAAATAGCACTTTAGACCTAAATTATTAGCTTGCAATAATTATAATTATTTTGATAAATTTCAACAAAGCAGGCAAAAAAATAAAAATGGCAGCAGCAGGAAAGCAAAATTGAATTTTAAAATTTATATACAGTAAAACTCCCCATTGCGGACACTTCTTATAACCGGACAAATTTCGTGGACACAACCATTTTATTAGTTTTTCAATACAAATATGACTCCAATAACCGGACGCGGACACATACTTCAAACTATTTTGACCAAAAAATCCCTCATAAACGGACAAAAATTAAAAAATCACAAACAAATTTTTTAAAAATCTGGTAATCCTTACAAAAGAAATCGCATTTGTGCTGCTAAAACCAAAATTGGTGATTCCCCTTTTCACATTGCATTGATAAACACGAATTTGATGATTCCCCTTTTAACATGCATATGTAAATTAATCAAGCTTTAGAGTGTTATTTATTCTGAATTCAAACAAAAATTTATTGAAATATATGCAAATATCTAGATGTTTTATTTGTTTAAGACAAGTCATTACGAGGATAATGCGCTACAAAATATATTTGAAGCTTTATTTTTTAATTTTTTTCTATTGAATATTAAGGAAAGACCTTGGGAACTTGTTTTCAATGTTTTGAATACGACTTATACTTATGGAATAAAAGAAAAATTTTAATGAATTAAATTTTAATTCTCCACAGAAGAAAAAAGTTTAGACTAGATTAATAAACTAGACTTTATTCTGTATAGAAGATGAAGGATTAAGTCTAGACTAGATTTTCCTCTTCAGTGTAGATGATAAAGGTTTAAGTCTAGACTGTAGACTTCAGAAAGTCTACTTCTATATAGGACAAGTCTATACTAGGCTGTACTTTCTTCTGTATAGAATATGAGGGCTTATAACTAGACTTTCTTCTTGAGTGTAGATGATGAAGAATTCCTTCATCCTCTATACAGAATAAGAAAGTCTACTCTAGTTTAGAATTTCTTCTTCTATATAGGATATGTCTAGATTTTCTTCTGTATAGAAGATGAAGGATTAAGTCTAGACTAGATTTTCCTCTTCAGTGTAGATGATGAAGGTTTAAGTCTAGACTTTTTCCTTCAGAAAGTCTACGTCTATATAGGACAAGTCTAGACTAGGCTGTACTTTCTTCTGTATAGAATATGAGGGATTATGACTAGACTTTCTTCTTCAGTGTAGATGATAAAGAATTCCTTCATCCGCTATACAGAATAAGAAAGTCTAATCTAGTTTAGAATTTCTTCTTCTATATAGGATAAGTCTAGACTATACTATACTTTCTTCTGTATAGAAGATGAATTATTAAGTATAGACTGGACTTTCTTCTTCAGAATTATATCTAGACTTGACTTGTCCTTCAGAAAGTCTACTTCTATCAGACATGCTCTGAAATCACGGTGACTTTAAATCACGAACGATTTTGAAATCGCGGAAGGAATATTTTGGTGTTATGAAAATCACGAGATTTTTTATTTTTAGTAGTGATTTTGATTGTTCTAAATCACGAGCTATCAGCTGATTTTCTTTGTGTTGACTACTAAAAAGTATAAGCAAATCACGAAAAATATAAACAAATCTAAAAAATGGTCCGCAAAAAATACAACGTCTTACTAAATTTGTAAATTTGAAGTTTTTTCTGTGTAAAATAGTTAGTTTTATTTCAAAATCAATTAAAGAATAAATGATTTTAAGTGTATGTGATAATTTTATTACAAGAGTTCAATGAAAAATGCTTGAAAAACTCTAATGGCCGAATTCTCGGTCATTAGTTAACCATTGGTAAACTAAATACAAACTATCGTTTAACTATTACTTGTTATTCTTATGGCAAACTAAGCATTGCGAATAAAGAATCGTTAGTTAAACCTTTGTCATTAGCTAACTAAAGGCTGTGAATTCGGCCATAATTGATCGGCTTTAAATTACGATATTTCTATAATTTTTGTGCACAGAACACCTTTTCAGTGATTTCAAATCACTTTTCGAAAAAGTTATTTTCAGAACATGCCTGTATATAGGACAAGTCTAGACTAGGCTGTACTTTATTTTGTATTGAAGATGATGGATTAAGTCTAGACTAGACTTTTTTTCTTCTGTATAGAAGATGAAGTATTAAGTATTAGACTAGACTTTTTTCTTAAGTGTAGATGATGAGGGTTTAAGTCTAGGCTAGACTTTCTTCTGTATATAAGATAAAGTCCAGATTAGACTTTCTTCTTCAGTGTAGATAATGAAGGATTATGTCTAGACTAAACTTTCCTCTTCTGTATAGAAGATGAAGTATTAGACTAGACTTTTTTTTCAGTGTAGATGATTAAAATTTAAGTCTAGACTAGACTTTCTTCTGTATATAAGATAAAGTCCAGATTAGACTTTTTTCTTTAGTGTATATAATGAAGGATTAAGTCTAGACTAAACTTTTATCTTTATATAAACATTTACTTCTCCACGAATTCCTTCCCCCAATTAGCATGTGGGTTTTTTGCGTAACTTTTACACAGAAGTGTCATTAAAATGTTAATTACACTACAAAACAATAATTTACCTAGTTACAGCAAAACAACATTCATATCTCTAAATTTAAACGAAAACTAATTAGAAGTGAAAGTTACAAAGAAACTACTAAAAAATAATAAGTTTTTAAACGTACAATAAATTTTACCAAAAAGAAAAAATACATTGTATTATATTAAAATTAACTTAAAACTCAACATTTGACCATGAATTTTAGTTTTTAAACAGTTAAGAAAAAAAAAAGATCGAATTAAAAAAAAACAAAAACTAGTTTTGAACACTAAAATAGAAACTTCCTTTTACGTAAAAAACGAAAACTACAAAAAAAGATGGATGAATTTAATAGTTTAAAATAAAATTTTGGAGACTAACAAACAAAACATTAAAATATTGTTTAATGATGATGCTTTGATGTTATTTAAGTAATTTATCATGAAATAAAATCTTAAACATGTTCACAAAACCGGACTTCAAATGAAATGAAAATTTTTCAACCAATTGAAAAGTTGAAGGTTATATACACAATCTTAAATAACAAATAAAATAATACATATTGATTAATTATTATAAACATATAATTATGACTACAATTAATTAAAAATTTAAAAGATTATAAAATTATAAAACAAGTCAATGACATTTTGGTGCAGAGTTTTTTTATTTATTTGTTTTTCAACAGTTTTTTTGATAACTTTTAACTCCAATTGCAAATTTAGTTGAAATTATTTGTAAGTAAAACAACTAAGAAAACAGACCAGACCAGACTGTTACTTTATTTCCGTTTTGAAATGAAACAAATAATCATTTGCTTTTATACTGTTTAGATTTGTTTCCCTTAAAAACACGCCTAAATGTAAGCAACTAATTTTTAACAACACAAGCCACCTAAAAGTATACCAGTACTTATTTGAATAGTGTTTCTTTTCTGCTATTATAATTTAAAATCATAACCTACAAAAACAAAAACAATGTAGACTCTTGAAAACTCTTCCTTGTAACATAAAAATGTTGTTGTTGCATTTCCGGTTTGACAAAACATACTTGCTTACTTACTTATGTATGTTTTTACATAACTAGCTCCCTGCCAACTTACTAGTGGGGCATGTAGCATTTTGTATCCTTTTTTACATATCTTATTTTTGTGTGTTTTTCATTTGGTAGGAGAATTTCAGTCTTGTTGTATGAGAAAGTTTAAAATATTGCACACGCTTAGTTAAATTTGTTCACTGTTTATTTTGCTTGTGGCGGGAAAATTGTTGTTTTTTTTAGCTCGTTTCCTTTTACAGCAATATCGTGTCTGGGGTGCAATCAACTTATGTTGCCTGGCGCTAAATGTTCTGTTTTGTGGGTCACCAGGTTCTATTTTTATAGCAAATGGAAATTTATATGTATGAAAACGTTTTGATAGTTGCTGGATTGGTGTGTTTCATATTTGGGTTTATGAACTTTTAAGCAAATAAATTTGTATTTTTAATTGTCTGCAAAAGTAATTGAAATTTCCAATAAAAGTTGAAGTGATTTAACCTGTCAAAAACCCAACACACGATTACTACTCTTCTGTGCAGAAGTCTAGACTAGATTTTCTTTTTGTGTATCGAATATGTAGAAAAAGTCTAGACTAGACTTTCTTCTTCTGTGGGAAGATGAAGGAAAAGTTTAGACTAAACTTTTTTCTTCTGTATAGAAGCAAAAAAAGTCTAGAAACTAACACCTGAGATTTTTTCGTAACTTTTACATGGAAGTATGTTACAATGTTACAAGAGTTTATTACACTTTTTTTGGATTGACTACTTTCAATACATTCCTGTTCAAATCGTTCCTACCCAGCATACCATTCTAGGAGCGCTCCGAAAAAGGAGTCAGAAAAGAGTCCAACTAAGGGGCATTTTCGGAGCGCTCCAAAAAAGAAGTCAGAAAAGAGTCCAACTAAGGAGCATTTTCGGAGCGAAAGAAAAATTTTTCTGACGGATCATTTTCGAACGTAATGACCCTCTTTTCTGAAGGTTTTCGGAGCAATTATGATTGTTTTTTGGGCTCATAAAGAGCGTTAACGATCCGAAAAAGGTGTCAGAAAAGACTCTTTTCGGACCCATATGGCTTGCTGGGTATTTACATAAAACAACTAATGTCTGGTATCAGTTACATTTCGTTTCATTTCCACATCGTTTCGTTACTTTTTTTTTAAAAATTTCTTTTAAAACACAACCATAATAAAAACCGCAATTTTAATGAAATCCAATAAAAGTTTAAATTTCTCGCACACAAAATTTTAATTGTTTAACAATATCCACCAATGACGTACAATACAAAATAATATTGTATAAATATGAGCATTTTTAACATTTTACGTAATATATATGATATTAAAATGGTCAATAGCGAGTGGCTGGCGTTGGTGCTTGGCTATAAATAGTTTGCAAACATTAAACATTTCACATTAAAAAAATTAATAGTTACAGAAATTCTACTTTATCCGCAAGAAAATGCAGATACGAAATGAAAACAAAACAAAAGCAATTGATAAGAAATGAGAGATTTAGCAGACACCACAAAATTTTATTTTACACGATCACCAAGCACACAATCATAGTCACCACAATAAATGTGCAGAAGAGTTTCATTTAGAAGGAACTCAACTCCAAATAAATAAAATATTCCCAATACAATTTAAAACTTTGGTATTGTGTATATTGTATTGATATGATAATTGTTTCAGTTTTTTCACCGAGTATACAGAGGTTTAAATATTGACGTTTCAACAGATCAACAATCAGCTGATAAGGCAGTTCTCTTAAGAAGAGAACGAAAATATTTTGTGTTACTATGTTGGCAATGTAAAATGCAACAAAACAAACCATTTGAGTTTAATTATTTTAATTGAATTTTTAAATTTTGTTTGTATGCTTATGATTTCAATAAAAGTTACTAAATTCTATTTTAATAATTGTTCAAGCTTAAGGTCTTTTTACTCGTACATATGTTACTAAACATACTTACCTTTACCACCGACAATTAATTTAACTGCGCCAGAAAAATAGTAACATAAAGAAAACAAAAAGGCAGTTTTTAAAGAAAGAGACAAATATAAAATTGATTATCTTCCGTTTCGTGACACCTCTGTATACCCTATAGTTTTGTTGAGTCGTTCGTTTTTTTTTTATTACACACCTTTAAATAAATACTTACTTATATGAACGTTTTTTTTTCATATGAAAGTAATTTGCATAAAATAATGAAACCAAAATTTGTTGATAAACGGTGAAAGTGATGTCATATCGCCAAATTTAGAAATGCTATTTTAAAGTATATTTAAAAATTTTGTAAACAACTGTCTGACATTATCTTATAACAAATAAATATAGAGTTAGAACTCTTAACAGCAATCAAGCATATATGTACTCACTTCACTCCTCAGTAGCTCTAATGGCTTTCCAAGAATCAATAACTTGTTAATTGGCCCTAAATAGTTTACTAACAGGTAGATGCAAAGTATTCATGTATGCATGTATCTATATTTACTAAAATTTGGTTTAGAAATTAAACTGTTTTGGCTCTACATAGTTTACCAAGACACAGTCTGGTAGCTTGTACATATTATTCAATGTATTGCAAAGTACCTACATTTGCTGTCTTTCAATCATTCGTTTACCTTTGCTCTTCTAAATAAAACCATAAAATTTTTATAATTTGTTTTTAATAACAAAAATATTTTATTTAATTTTTATTAACATGGTTGGTTTTTCTTTCCTCTTAAAAATCTAATTTCTACAAAAATCACAATTTTTCATTTATTATTTTTTTTTGTTTTATTTTTTTTTCTTATCATTAAAATTAATAAAAAAAAATATATAGATATTAAGAATATATAATATTCTTTGCTATAAACCTTAAAATTAGTTTTAAAAATATTTTTAACATTAATAAAAGTTTATATTAATAAAAGAAAAGCACAGCATAGCAAGGAAATAGCAAAGAGATCAAAATACGATTAATAGTTTTGTCTTTAGAATTGATTTGGAAAATCTGTGATGTTTTTTAGTTTTAAATTAAGTTTAAAGCCTGTTCTGTTCAAAATTTCAAGTGGAATGCTGTCAAAATACAAAATACATCACATAAAATTTTCATGAAAAAATGTTGCAGAAGTAGTACTCTGTTCATTTTGTGAAAAACATATGAAATGTATCTGGCAACATTATTTTTTTACAGCGAAATAATTAAAGTGGCAATTGTTTCACGTCGAATTTTCAATAACAGTTGACTGTCATCCAAAAGCTCTTCTGTCGTGCACAAGCGGCCAGTAATATTTGTTTATTCATTTTTATTTAACGATTTCGATTCAACACAGATTTTTAAATATTTTAACTTTTATTTATGTTAATGTTATGCATCAGAACTTGATAACTTCCTTTAAGTTAAAATTTTGTTAATAAACTTTTTTGTGCAACATTTGCCTACATGTTGCCCGTTTTATTTCCGGTTGACGTTGTTTAGAGAAACAAGTTTCACTTTATTGTAGTTAAAGCATGAAAATTATTATTACCAGGAAAAGTTTCTTATACAAAACGACATTAAAATGGCTGTGCTCTCTATTACGCAGTAGCAACATGTTGCTAGTAGTTATGTTTATTTAATTTTAAATTTAAATTCTTGAACATTTTTACTTAACACTTTCCCCTAAACAAAATACTTTCTGGAAGAACTTTATTTTGCTGCATATTGCTTTATTTGTTTTTAGTTAATGTGGTTGTTTACAGTTATCGGGTTAAAACATGTTGCTAATTATGTTTATTTAGCCTTTTTTAGTTATCTGGTAGAAACATGTTGCTAATTATGTTTATTTGTCCATAAAAGTAAATTTTTTAACAATTTTTATTTCATACCTTTCTTCAAATTCGGCCCAACCATGAATAAAAGAATCCGCGGAAATTTGTTCCCTTTTTATTTTTTTAACATTGAATTTGAATAGGAAAAATGGGTAAAGGGAAAAAACTGCCGCGGAATTTTTATTCATTAACTTTTTTTTTATAAAATAACTATGTTGTGCAATATATGGCTACATGTTGCTCGATTTGTTTCAATTGATGTTGTTTATTTAAACAGAAATTGTTGAAGACATGTTGCTGGTCATTTCGATGTGACTTTAAAATTGTACAGTTGTATATTTTTTACAGCTTGCGATAATTTATCAATGTTTTTGGAAGAAATTTGCTGCATATAAGCCTCTGCTTTGTTCCTTAGAAACATGTTGCAAAACATTAATAGAACCAAATAAACTAAGTACAAGTTGTTGGATACGTGTTGCGCAGTTTTATAGTTATCATATTACTGTTGCCATGGACATTTTGTCAAATGTCTTAAGAACCATAGTTTAATTTTATTTTCTCCTCTCTCGTAGGCAGCAGAAACATTAAATTGTTAGACACATGTTGCATTGTTTTAAATATATTAATAAATGTTGTGCAACATTGTTGTCTCAAAGTGCAGAATAGATTAATTCATTTCTTCTATTTCGGCATATGAAAGCTATATGTTTAGAAATAAATTTGTTGCGGAATATGCAGCTACATGTTGCCAGTTTTTTTTTTCTTGTCTCTCGTACCACATTTTATATAGCTGCAACCATTAATCTTAAAAGAAATATTGTGTTTCTCTACGAAAAAGGTTTAGATTTGTTGAACCACATTTGTTAGCTTTATATCAACATGTTGCTTTATAATTATTTCATTAAAAACATGTTAAACATGTTTTTGAACTTTTGAAAACATTGAACATGTGAACCATGGGATTTGCGTACAAACATGTTGCTTTATATTTACTTAAATATCTTTTCCAGCACCTCTAACAGCAATAGCCACAACGTGTTATTTAGTATTTTTTTTAGCCAACTTGTACTTAATTTAATTCTATAATAGTTTAGTCTATAGCACAGTCATGGCATAAATTATGATTAAAACTAATGCCAGCCAAGGGCAAATGAACATTAGGCAGGCTACCTCGGTCATGATGAAAAATTTTGTTTCTATGGGTAATTTGTATTATGATATCTATACTGGAAGTATGCAACCCTTCTCGTCTTAATAAATCTTTATAAGAGAGAGTGAATGTCCGACTGACTGGATTTGTGACACTTAGCCAGGCACTGGCAGAAAGGCAAACAGGTCGTTGTACACGTAATGATTTAATAATGAGGACAAACAGCTGTTGTAGAACAGCTCAGCTGTGTGTATGTTTCACAAATTAAAATGATTTGTTGTTAAACATTTGTTGCGTTGTTTCTATATTAAAGGCCACACAACTTGTTGCTCTTAATTTACTGCCCCTCAAACACCACGTGCTGCTGCTGTTTATGTTGTTTAGATAAATTTCAAACACTTGATGGTTACTCATTTATTTGTTATTTAATTATGTTAAAGTTGTTTAAAGTAAAAAGATTTATGTTTTTCTTTTTAGTATCAAAGTGTTTTAATGTCTTGTTAATTTTTCACACTATTTTTTAGTTTTCTTTAAATGTTTTAATATTTATTCTTAGTGCAGTTGCTTAAAAACACAATTTTTTACTCGCTTTTATTACGCCGTCTAATTTAAGACTGACAAATACTTTGTGTTTTTTACTTTTGTTAACTTGTTTTGTTTATTTATTTTCTTGCTGTTTGCATGTTTCCAATTCGTTTTTCTTCGTTTTCTTTGTGTTGAACTAACTGACTCTCCTGGGTTTATTATTCATATTATATGTGTGGTTGTTGGTGTTTGGTTTTGTTTTTTTTTTTGTGTGATCAATTTTGTTTGATTACAAAAACTCATTACTTCTCTCTTTTCACTCAATCACTGACACACTCAATGAGCAAACGTTTTTGTGGCTTTGTTGTGAGGAGTGGTTTGAGTTGCTGTTGTTGTTGTTGGTTGCTATAGGTCTCAAAAACTTTGTTTACTTTTGTGTTTTTTTTGTTTATCGTCTGTTCTCTGTGGCCTCACAGTCATCAATAACAAACACACCAACATTTATTTGTATTTTATTTAATCGCATAAGGCTTTAATAATAATATTTACCTGCTTAGCGTGTTATCAATCTTGTTTTGTGTTTTTCCTGTTTCTTCTTTGTGCTAGTGTTTATGTTGTTGATTTTCTTTATCTGCATATGGTGGCCAGACACCCTACAATTGTAAACATTTCTTTGCATAATACCTGCCAAATGTCACACAAGAATGTTGCTTGAAATCTAATGTTGCTGAGCAACAATGTTGTCCTAATGCAAAATATGTCATACAGTAACAGTGATACCAACTATTTATGAACAAAAAAGCGCTGTATATTACTACAAATGATTTGGAAAGCTATAAACGAATTTATCTGTATAAACTTGAATCTTAATATTGGCTGTTACAGTTTATTGTCCAAATATTGCATTAAATAGTTTCCTCTAGTGTAAACATGTTGTTAGTTAGGTGTATTTTGCCTTATAATGGAATATTTGAACATTTTAATTTAATGCTTTCTATCAAATGTCCTATTTTCTTTAAGAAGTGTTTTGTGCACCATATGAAGGCTCATATGCTTGTAAATTAATTGTCTTTTAAACTTGAAACGTGTCAGGTGAAATTTACTCTCTTTACATTTTCTAAATTTTAATTAAAGTAGCAATTGTTTCACGTGGAATTTTCATCCAAAAGCTCTTCTGTCGCAACAACAATATCTATTACTTGTTGTGCTACTAGCACTAGCGGCCAGTAATATTTGGTTATTCATTTTTATTTAACGATTTTGATTCAACACAGATTTTTAAATATTTTAACTTTTATTTATTTTCGATTTAAATTCACAAAAATGCAAAACATATGTGTTTTGTTTACAAAAAGTACATTAGCTACACGTCAAATTTTCCGTATGAAATAATTAATGTTGCTCAACATGTTTCCCAAATTTTAACAGAGTACTAGGCTTTATGCAGTAACAATATGTTGCTTCACATTAATAAATACTAATTTTTTCTAACACTATTGTAAACATGTTGGACAACATTAAAGCAATCATGTTGATGTTGCTAAGTAAAGTTTTCGTAAAAATATTCTTAAAAAATCGTATTATAATATCATAATTTAATTTTATTATCTACGTTGTTCAGCAGCAACATGTTGCTAATATATAATATAATTATGCATACCCTGTTGGATACATTTTGCACAACATTAAAGCATATATCTTCCTGTTGCAAGGCAAAATTGTTTGTCAATTTATTCTTAAATAAACGAATTTATATATATTATGAAGCATACTTGTATTACATTTCATTCCCTACCTTATGCAGTAGCAACATGTTGCTAAACATTAGTAGATTCTAATAGAATCAGGTAAATACTGTTAACAACATATTGCACCAAATTAAAGCATTAGCATGTTCATGCTAAGCTAAGATTTTTATCAAACTATTCTCCAATAAATAGAATTTCGAAGCACACTTGCATTCCACTTTATTCTCTATCTTATGCAGTAGAAATATGTTGCTACACATAAATAAAATTCTAAGATTGAAGATTCTAATGGAAAATGATAGACTTTATTTTAGAAACATATTGCACTACATTACATTAGTCACTTTGTTGTGACCAAGGATAGGTTTTGTGAAGTTATTCTGGAAAACACTGGTTTTTTCATTTGTTCAAAACAATAAGTATTTAAAATTATGCAGCTGAAGCCTGTTGCAGATTTTTCTTAAACAGTCGTTTGTGTAGTCGAAGAAAAATATTCTTAAGCACATCAATGTCGTACCACTAGCTCTGGTTAAAAATAAGCTTTTAACTAAATTTTTAACTTTAACGTCAAAATAAAATATAGTAGTTTAATATGTTGCTGAGCAACATTTTTGCGTTATTTTGAAATATTTTATAACTACAACTTAATTTTTTAATCGAAATGCTAGCTTTTTTCAAGTTTTAAACATTAACTTTCTTTAATGTTTATTTTATGTTTGTAATATATTCTAATGACATTATTTGGCTCTTGAACTTTGTTGCTAAACATGTTAGATATATAAATGTATGTTTAGATACACATAATTTATGTTTCAATATTATTTGTTGAATTGTTGCCAAAGGTTTCATATAAAATTTTGTAAATGCTCTAGTTCATATAATTTTAGATATTTAAACACATTTCATCAGCAACATTGTTGTTCAACATGTTGGTCATCATCATCATAAGATACATGTTGCAGAATATACCATATATATATATATATATATGGTTTTTAGGCAATTTCAATTGATTTGCAAACTAATTATACTCATTATAGCGTATGTATTTGTGTGTTTAATTAAAATTAAATGTTTATCTGTCTACTAATATGATATTTATTATCTTAAATATATATTTTTCATTGGAGTTGTTTAGTTTTTTTACTTTTATAATTCTTACTCATTGCTACAATTTTGCTATTTATTCTCTTCATTCATTTGTATTTATATTTTTTACATAAATTATATTTAAATCTGATTTAAATTTATAATTTTATTCTTTTGTTTTCAAAACAATCATCAATGACAACTGACTAGCAAGTAGTCACTGACTTAGTTGAGTTTTAATTTGTTTTTTCTACATATTTAATCATAAATTATAACCAAAAGGTGTTTACTGAAATCTTTATAATATAGTTTTTTATTGTTTTATTTTAATATAAACATTCCAGTTTTATTTTTTGCAATCATATCTATAAACTTTGATTCTTGTGCTTAATTATAAAAAATTTTTAGTTACACAGGTTTTTTATTTCTATTGGCATGGAAAATTTTTTTAAAGTTGTTTTAGTTTCTCGATTTTTTTTTGTTATAAAAAAATATTCTGTTGTAATTTGTATGAAAATATGATTTGTAAATGTATGTAATTATCATGCTGTTTTCTAATATCAAGTATTTAATTAAAGCAGAATATTAATGTTTTTCTAATGTAATTAAGTTTATATGAATGATAAGTAAATACAAAGTTCAGGTGCTGTGAACCTCAGACAACAGTGGCTGACAAAATTGAGAAAACTATTGTTACAAAACTAAGAATATTTATACATAGCACAATAGTTAAGATTTAAGAATAGTTTAATACATACACTGAGAAAGCGACAGTGGCCTTTTAAACCGTCTTTTAAATTTTCCAGACTTTGTTTTTAAAATTTTTTCCTTTTACTAACTATGTAAATTTCTTCTTTTTCTTCATTTTCCAGGTATGTGCTTTATAGTTTATTTAATTTATCGATATCAAAACGGTAAGTGTCAAAATTCAATTAATTTTAAAAGTTTATTTTATTTTAGTTAATTTATATACTCTAGTTAGTATAAACTAAGTTAGTTCTAATTGACTAGACTGTAAGTAAACAATATACGGATGCCTTGAAATGTCCTGTATTCACAACTTTTTCCTTCCTTTGGCAAATAAAACAAACACTACTAAATAGCCGTGTAATTGATAGCAAACACACAATAATTGTAATTAATTGTAAAAAAAATTACCACACATCATGTACAAACAAACATACAATTACTAGCACAAATAAGTCACTAACATTCCTTTCAAATAGGGTCCTTGAAAATTTTATTTTTTTTATTATAAAAAAAAAAAAAAAATAAAAATTACAGGAAAGTAGTAGCTACAATAAACTATTGATGGATTTTTCTACTTGCTTGTGTTTGCTTTTTTTCTCTTTGCTATTTTTGTTTTGTTTGAAAAGTTCATACATACATAGATAGATGTAATAGACTGTGTAATGAGCCGAGGATAAATAAGTGTGCTAAAATCAAAAAGGATATCAATGGGCTAATTGCAAATGAACTTTAAGTGTTTAGCTAAGTGTGCATATAAACGTTTATTTATAGTTGTAGGTAGGTAGGAGGGCCAACTTAATAGTGTTTGGAAATTTTTTTTATAAGGAAATCAGTTACAAAAGCACTTCCAAAGAGGTGAAAAATAAAGAACTTGGAATTTACTGTTTGTTTTAACTACAAATTAAATTTTCTTAACGATTTATAAAAACAAACAGCTTTATAACTTCTTTGTCTAATTCAAAGTATTCCTAAAAGTGATTGGAATTTATAATAAAATAAATTGTAGGGAAGTCCGTTAAAAAGTACTTCGAAAAAGCCAAAAAAAGAAAGAATTTACAATTTCCTAAATTGAAATGGAAAAAATTTAAAAATTTAACTACAAATTAAACTTTCCTAAGGATTTTTGTTAAAAGCAAACAATTTTATTACTTCCCTTCAAATTTAAAAAATTCCCAAAATTTTTACGAAAATATCATATTTAAAAAGTTTTCTTTTTGTAAATTTTTAACGTTTTTATAAAATATATTACGACTTGTGGGGGAAATTTTTAAGAATTCTCAATTTTTTTCACAAAAATCCCGTTTTAATGGAAAAGGTAAAATTATTTTTTTTTATCAAAAAAATTACATTTTCGTCAAGATTAAAAAAAAAACAAATTTACCTCTTAAAATTTTAAGAATTCCCAGAAATTGATAAGCAATAGTTTTCAATAAAACTAAATTTTTTTGTAAGCATACTTACATACATACTATGTTAAAAGAAATAAATTTACAACTTAACTTAAATTTTAAAGAATTCCCAAACTCTTTGCAAAACTCCCAGAAATTAAAAATTTTAATTCTTTTAATGCATTTTTAATTGCTCCAAAATTTAAATTGTTTTTTTTTCTTAGATTTTTATTTGAAATAAAGATTTTGCATTTTTTTTTCTTAAAATTTAAAAAATTCCCAAAATTTTTGGAAAAATTCCAGGGATGTAATTTTTTTTTATAAATTTTAAATTCTTTTTTAATTTTAGAAAAAGTTAAATTGTTTTTCAACTTTTTCTACAGATTTTATGAATTCCCTAATTTCTTACAAAAATCCAAAAAATTTTAAAATGTGTTTTCTTAAATAAAGCTTTGTTTTCTTATGTATTTTTGTTAAGAGAAACAATTTTATAACTTTCCTTAAAATTTACAGAATTCCCAAATTTTTTTCTTAAAAAATAGACTAGAATTAAAGAAAATATATTTTTAAGAATTTAATTTCTTAAGTATTTTTATATTCAAGTGTATTTTTTATAATGTAAAATTTTTTAATTTTTTCTCATATGCTAATTGCCAACAGTGGTGGATTTGTTTCTTTTTTCTTGGCAATAAACTAAAAATGTTTGTTAAATATTTAAAAAGAAATGTCCTTTAACATGTAACATGAATGAATAAAAAATAACAATATATTTGACATTGATAATGTTTTTAGGTGTAGTATGACAAGTTTTATTGTTAAATAGAAGGACATTTTTCCACAATTTTTTTGTTGTTGTTTTTTTCTTTAAACCAAATTTGTAAAGCCAGCAAAATGCATTTGGAATTTAAAATACAGTGAAATATATTGCTTTTTTTTGAAATAAAAAATATTATTATTTTATATTTTATTTTATTGTTGTTCTATATTATTGACAGCAGAAAAACTATGTTGCTGCCTTAATCAAATATTTTATAACATCATCATCACTAGTAATGTTGTTAGTGCACTTATTCCTTTTTTTTTTTTTTTACTTGTTTGTTCCTTATTGTGCTATTTACTCTCCTTATCTCTCTCTCTGTGTGTGTGTGTGTATTCATTCATATATTGTTATAAGTGTGAGTTTGTCGCCGTAAATAGTTCATTTTCTTTTTAATAAATAAACTAAACCATACAATTTGCTGTAAAATGTGTTTGCTTTTTGTCTGTAAAACTATAAATATTAAAATATATTTTGCTACTCTGCACAATTGTTAACTTCACTATTTCTGTCATACTTTTAGAACTACCCAGCTGTACTGTAGATTGGCAATGTATCTATTTTACATAGTAATTTTCACAAATATCTTTATAACTTAGTTGATACCAAATCTTTGATGGATTTGACTCTTAAGTGCATCTTATAATGCAAAGGCAAGTTAATTGGTTACTATTTATATCACAGCTGTTCTAGAGTGGAGTCATTTGTCACTTTAGTGACCCTATGTAATCTGTAGTGTAGACACTTGAAACTTTTTTGTGTCGTACTTTAGATCGGTTGTTTACAAGAAGCCGGTTATTTAGCAGTCTCTATGTAATTATGTAATTAATACTAAAATTAACCCCGAGAATGAATCAACTACTAAAAAGTGACAATAACACTGTATCTTTGTAGCTAGTATCTGCTTAATTTCAGTGCTATGAAATGTCTTCTAGGCTGACTATTTGGCGTCGATTAGCTTCAGCCTTGAACTTGCTATTCAATTCTTGGTAGCTGGTTGGCTTCCATAGATGGTGTAGACTGAATATAAGAATGTCTGTTTTATTAAGGAGATATCTTTTCAACTGCAAATTTAAGACCAATTAGCTTTCGCCTGGAACTGACTCTTAGACTGACTCTTTTTAACTGGTAGGTCGTTTGGTTGACTACTAGGAGATGTCTTTTTAACTGGCACGATTAGCTGCTGCCTAGAACTCACTATTAGACTTTGCCTTTGAAGGTAAATGCTAAAATAACTAGGTATATAGATATTTAACTAACCACTTAAATAGCTACTAAGATAATCTGCATTTGAATTTCCATGCATTGACTACTTTGAACCAGTAACTAGTGGTATAACTATGTAACTATTCACCTAGCTAATTTAGTGACCAGTAAGTAGTGCTACATAAAATCAACTAGTTTGCGACTTTTTCCCAGAACTGCTGGGTTCAGGCTGACAGGAATATGTATGTGTGTGTTTAGTGTTGCTACACTTGCAGACATTTTATTTCCGTTTCAGTTAAAGCGCATGTCCTGTTTCGGCGTCTAGAGTATTGGTTTATTTTTATTGTTCTGTTTTCATTTATTTGTGTTTTAGAGAGTGTATAAGAGTGGGAGTCACAAAACTTAATGGCAGAGTGAGTAAGAATAATAAAAATAAACATTTAAATCGATTGCAAAGCAAATGAAATTTTTTTTGTAAATTTTTAAGAAAAAAACAGGGTTGCTGTGAAGGATATAAATTATGTGGGATTTTCAAATGAAATTTGTATTTCTGTAATAAACTTTCAATTGCTTTCAAAAACAATAAAATTTGACTTCAATTTGAAGAAATTTGAATGCTTTGTATCGAATTCTTGTAAAATACAGAGTTGTTATAAATAAGCTAAATTATGTAGAAGTTTTAAATGAAAGTTTAATTTCTGCTTTAAAGGTTTTAAGGAGCATTCATTAGCTTTCGAATGGTTTTTAAATTATAAAAATCTATTAACAGCTTAAACATTTATGAATGTTAGACAGATCTAAATTATAAGAGATTTTGAAAGGAATTTAATATTTTTTCTTTTTGAGGATATCAATCCCAATTTGACTTCATTTTGAAGATTCATGAATGCTTCAAGTTTTATACTGTGTCAAGTTCTAGTTAAAACTACTGTTATAAATGATCAAAATTAAGTTAAATATTTGAAGGGTAGCACGAGTATTATTTTATATCGGAATTAAGGTATTTAAATAGGTCACAATAAGCTTTCAATTACTTTTTAATATAATGAAATCTAACATCTGCTTTAAAAGTTTTGAATGCTTAAAATTATACACCAAGTAAAAACGATGTTGTTATAAAATGCTTAAAGTTTGACTTAGTGTGAAGTTCTAGTAAAAACAATGTTTTTATAAATGTTTAATTTTTAAATTAAATTTGTAGATTTGCTTTTAGTTGATATATATATATATATATATCATTGAAATCGGTGTTCTAATGGAAGAGATATGAATGCTTAAAATTGCACTTTCACAGGAAAATATAGGATTGCTTTATTTATTAACATTTATTATTTAACACAACATGGAATTTGAGAGCACATGTTTGGATTTCAGCTGATATATATATATATATACTGCTGATTTTATTTTTAAGAGTTACAAATTCTTCAAGTTATTCTCTCCAGGCGACATTTTTAAACTCATAAAAAATAGAAAATTGGAAATAAAATCTGGATTTTTTAAACTGAAAATAAAATAACTGAGTAAATAACTTTATAGATAACAAGCTGACTTAATTTAGAGCTAATCTGAAGGGTTCTTTCCAAAAGTGTTTCAAGCTCCAGTGAAATATAATTCTTAAATTGACTTTTGAACAATTGGGAAGTTGGCTAACTGAGAAAAGTCGAAATAGATGAACTTTTTTATTGCCAAACATTTGATCCATAAATTAAGCAAAAATATACTTTTTTCAATAAAATAGGCTATAAAGTCGAAAAGTCCTCCTTTTTAATAAATTTAGAAAGGTAAAAGTCTAATGCCTTTTTGAATGTTTTATTTTTAGTTTTTAAAAATGTTACTTAAAAAATATGTAAAGTATAAATATAAATATCACAATTATCATTTGTATTACGTAAACAAAAACCAAATAAAAATTTTCTATCATTAACTATAATTTATTTAATGGCCCTGTTTTATTGTTTGTTTTTATTAAAAATCATAGACTTTTTCTTCCAATGAATACTTAGTTCATCGATCATTAAAACGCAAAGCTTTAAAACAGCACTCTAGCATTAATAAATGTAAATAAATTTTTGTTCAAATCGTATTCATAAATGGTCGATGAATTTTCCTTTAAATATTGAAATTAGTTTTATTTGAAAACTATACATATTGAGTTGTAAAAATACAACTCTGTTTTTTGGATATTCTCTCTTTCTCACTCTCTTTTTCTCGCTTAATGAAAGAAACAGTAGTGCCAAATTAGAGATTTTTGTAGTTTATAGAACGTTTTTAAACAAACTAGCAGTTTTGTGCTCTATGCAATTACAAAAAAGTTTAATAAACATTTTTAACTTGTCACAAAGTTTTTTAAAATTTTCAAAATTTTTTAATATTTTAATTTTAAATAGTTAGCCTCATTGCTTTTTTTTTTATACATGTTGAAAATTAAAAAATTATGCCTCTTCTTTGTTGTTTTGTTTACTTAAAGAAATACTTAATAAACCACCCACCCATCATCTAACATCTGTGCTCTTTAATTGAGAGTCATCTCCTACACTCTCTCCTAGCTAAAATTTTTGCTTTTAATCAATTACAGACGACGACTATGTTGCCACGTATGGCAGCAGACTTTTTTTTTAAAAACCAACACATTTCATAAGAACTTACCCTCTGTTACGCGCCCTTTCCCCAATACCTCCATTTATTAAACAAAACTTTATTGCATAGAAATTTTGTATAAATGAGAGCTGTAATAAAAAACATAGAAGAGAGACAGAGAGTAACAAAAAAAGTCGTCTCTATGATAGAAACAAACAATATTTACATTTACATATTCTGGTTCATTGTTATTATTGTATGTAGCTGATAGTGTTGGTAGAGAGCCCAGATATTCAGATGTATGTAGACATTATGGCTGGCTAACAATAATACCAACAACAAAAAAGCTGCACAATTACGAGAACAAAAACAAAAAAAAAACCAGTGGAATAAAATCATCATCAACAACATTTGTTTAGTGTTGTCCATTGTTGGAAATTTCAAGAGAATGTTAAAAAAACGCTTAAATTTTGTTACAAATCAGTTGCACACAATTGAAATGATATAATAATGTTCTTCTTGTGATATTTTTTAAAATTAATTATTTCTTTAACTTTCCTTGAAGTTTTAATCAGTTTTTCTCTTTCTACAAATATCTCAGAATTGAAAAATAGTTGGTTTTAAATTTTCTTAAAAACTTATGTTAAAAGAAACAATTTTACAACTTTCCTTAAATTTTAAAGAATTTCCCAGTTTTTACAATAATTCCAGGACTGACAAATAGAGGTTTTATTAATGGCAAGAGAAATTCCCAATAATTTACAGAAGTACCAGAAAAAAAAGATTGGCTTTTGCTAAAATTTTTAATTTTTTTTTTAATAATTTTTATTAATATAAATCATTTTTTTACTTTCCCTTGAAATTTTAAGAATTTCCAAATTTTTTTTTTTTTCAAAATCCCAAATATTTTTTTTCCCTGAAAATTTTAAGTATGAAAAAAATTTTTACAAGAATCCCAGACTAAATTTTTAATATTTTAAATAAAACTTTTATTTAGTTTTAATCGAAAGCAACAACAGCTAAAGTTATATTTTCCTTCAAATTTAAAAAATTCCCAGATTTTTTTACAAAAATGCCAGAAAGTTAAAGTCGGTTTTTATTATAACTTTTTAATTTTTTTCTATCCATATATATTATTAATCACCCCTATCGTGAATAAAAATTTCATATGAAATTTATTCCCTTTTCACATTTTCCTATTAAATTCAATGTTAAAAAATAAAAGGGAACAAATTTCATGTGAAATTTTTATTCACGATAGGGGTGAATAACAATTTAACATCCCCTTAAATTTTTAAGAATTCCCAAGAATTTTTTTAAAATCCCTAAAGCTTTAAGTTGTTTTTTTTTTAATAATTTTAGATATTTTTACTGTAATTTATAATTATTTGTATACAATTTTTTAATTCCCCTTGAAATTTAAAAACTTTCCACATTTTTACAAAAATCCCAGAAATTAATAATTTATTTTTTTTGAATATAAAAATTTTTTTTTTTTAACGATTTTGGTTGAAAGTAACAAATTTTACAACTTTTCTCCAAATTTTTACAAAAATCCCAGAAAGTAAAAGTTAGTTTTTCCTAACATTTTTTTATTTATATTTTTTAATATATTTATTTAAAGAAACCATTTTTTTACTTCCCCTTGAAATTTAAGGAGTTCCCAAATTTTTATAAAAATCCCAAAAATGAAAAAATCATTTTTTTTTTTTAAATTAAAATTTCTTAAAAGTTTTTGTTAAAAATAACAACTTTAACAATTTTCCTCAAATTTGAATAAATTCCCAATATTGTTAACAATTTTTCTAGAAATCCCAGCTTCTTTTGTAAATTTTCTATTAGCTGAAATAGCCTAAAGCCATTTGTGTACACAGTCAGGCTTCAATTTAATGTTAAGATTGTTCAAAAAGCTATTAAGCTTTTAAAAATCACTAAATTGGCCACACTCTATTTGACTCATACATACAGTCGGTTTTTTATTGTTGAAACAGCAGCAACAAAAACAACAACAGCAAGAACAAAATATTTTATACATTTGCCACTCAACCTTTACAAAAGCAACAACTACAACAGCAAAAACATTTTGTTGTATACAACATACAACTGAAAAAGCTACCCTCAGTTTGTGAGACGTTAATATACACTTTGGCTTCTTACTATAACCACCAAAGAAAAAGAATCTAACAAAAATTTTTATAAAAAAAAAATAATAAAATACACACACAAAACATAAATATAAAATATATAATAATTTATATGAAAAAGTTTAATAAATTTAAAAAAAAATAAATCGCTTTTTTTTAAATGAAAATTTTGTAAAATATATAAAAATTTCTACCAAAAACGCGTTAAAATTAAATATAACAAAAAAGAAATCGTACCACTTTATATTGAAATCAAAGAAAACCAGAAAATAATTTTCTGTTTTTCACACTACGAAGCCAATTTAAGGCAAAACGAAAATTCACGAAGCAATAATGTTGAGCAGCTAAGCAGGCAGTCAGCTAAAAGAAGAGGAAGAAAAAAATACATAAAAACGCGGAAGTTAACGAATGTTTCAGTCTTGTTAAATAATTGTTACAAAAAAAAATTCAAACAAAAGTAATAAAAATTTATATTTTATTTTTTAAAAGAGTAAAAAAGTACAAAGAAATTTCAAAAATTATTAAAATAAAAATACCGCTAAAATAAAAAAAAAATCACCTAAATAAAAATTCTTTATAAAACCTAAAAAAAATATACAAATAAATGAAAAAAGTGCTCTTGTTTAAACAAAAATCATATTAACGCCAAATTAAAAGTAATAAATTTTATTCCCTATTCAAATTCTTTGTACAATTAAAAATTTTATTTAAATGTCGAAATACTTAAAGTAACCTCAATTTATTTCTTAACTAGAAAAACCACCTCTTACTCCCCCTTAAACGAATAAAAAAATCTATAAATTTCCTCTATTTAATCCAAAAAACACGTAAGAAAAACGTCTCAAAAGTCTCTAAGTTTAACCAAAACTACTAGTAGTGCGTGCAATACTGGTCAGAAATTGTTCTAGTATTCAAATTACTTTTTGAATAATTGTTTAACTTTAAAATCATATCTATTAATTTCTTTAACTTAAAAAACCAATAAATAAAAATAAAACTATCATAATATTTTTTCCCGCCGTTTATATAAAAGGAAATCTTTAAAACTAAACATTTTCTATAAAGTGACGCCGTTTCTTAGCAAAGCAATATTTATGGAAAACAAAAATAATAATAATTTTGAAATTGCTTTTAATAATGGAAGTATTTTTATAAAAAGGTAAAAATTTCAATTCTTTAATTTAAAAACAATTATGTAGTATATTTATATTATTTATAAGTTGTTTTATTTTGAAATATTTTCCTTAAAAAATAAAGAACAAATCTGGTGGTACTCTCATTTTCTCGCTTGAATGAATGGGAAATAGTTTTGAATTTTAGATAGATATAAGCTTTATACTTTATTTGCAATCATTTCAATAAATAGTTTAGTTTAAAACCAGTTAATAAAAATCAAATTCAACAATATATAATGCAATTTTTAAAGATGATTTCATGTAAATGTTGACCTTGGCTACACCTCAATTTGTTTAAATTTTTATCATACGGCGACATAGACAATTTCACGGTGTTCTAAAAAAACAAGTGAAGCTTTTATTCTACAATTTTCAAATCTTTCACAAAAACGTAATGAAAATTTTATTTGCACTTCATTTTAGAAATGTAGAAAAAACCCAGGTGATTGATATTCTGTGTATTTATAATATTTGAGTGACTAAAACTGTGGAATTGTTATAAAATCGAACAAAATCACAAAATTACAGTGCATTATGAACTGATATTTCTTAAAATTTTTAGTTTTCTGAGATTTGGACTTAATTTCGTATTCGTTTAAATATGTTTAAAACTAAGGAAAACGTAAAGAATTTAACTAAATTTCATTAAAAATGTTTCTAATGGGCATCATTTTTACGGAATTTTAAGTTTTCAAAAATTCGAATTTAATTTCGATTGTACAAAATTTTAGAAGATTAAATTAAAACTTATTATAGATGTTTAAAATTACTTTCTGTCTTAAGTTTATGTTTTTTGAAATTCGAACTTAAATTCGAATTTTTGCGAACATGTTTAATATAGTGATTTTTAAATTAAATTTTCATAAATTTAAGTTTTTTAAAAATTTTAATTTACTTTCGAAAATTCGAACTTAATTTAGAATTTTTTTTGAAAATATCAAAAATTATGGGAAAATTTATAAAATTAAACAAAACTTTACTACAGATATTTAAAACACATTTTACATTCTAAAATTCGAACTTAATTTCGAATTTTTTCGAACATCATTTATCACCATATAAATAAATAAAAATTAAACTAAAACACAAGTACAGATCTTTGAAACACATTTCTTACTGGATTTCATGTTTTTGGAAATTCGGACTTAGTTTCAAATTTGTGAAAAATATATAAAAATTACAAAACTTTACAGATTTTTAATTCTATTTATATGTATTTGTTCAACACTTTCATTTTTGAAAATCTAGCTCAGTTGTTATATTTAAAACCTGCTTATTAAATTTCGCCAAATGATGTTAAAATTCACATGAAGATGTCAAAGTACGGCAGAAATCTCTTACTCACAATTACGCAAGATTCAAGTAAATATTAAAAAAACTAGTTTTAAGCTTAGAAAATTCTCAAAGTGAGTGAAAAATAAAAAAATCGGATTAAAACTAAAACATAATATATTCGAATAAAAAAAATTTTGTGAATGAAAACTACCAACTAATCCGAGCTGAAGTTTTAAATGAACTGAATTAAATATTAGTTAAAAGAATATTTTGTCTTCTCTTCCAGAACAAATTCGATAAAACGGAATTAAATTTTGTCAAAGCAAAGTAATTTCTCTTAATCACCAACCAACTTGTCTAATAAATGTCTAAGTATTTACATTATTATTCCCCTAAATACCTCCTTTTTAATACACCGCAGTAGATAACTGAGTTGTCTTTGTCCTTTGGTGTATTACTGCTGCCATATCAAAAAGTAGTAAGACTATTTGACATAAGGAGATATTTAAAATAAAGAAAAAGTATGCCTGACCAATATGGTATTATTCCCACGCATAGCTAATTAAGTTGTTTTGTTTTCCTTCGAAATATTAAATTTAAAGTAAATACAATTAGGAAAATTGTTTGTATTTAGAGCACCAGAAAACAGAAACAAAAAAAGCACACAAAGAAATATTACAGAAAATTTGTGGATTAGAAATATTTAACAAACGATTTGATAGAAGTTTCTATACTTCTTAAAGTAAAAATTGTAATTAATTCTTATATTTACTCTAGGAAGTAATTCAAGTTTTTTTAAATGGAACAAGTTACATTAAAAATAAAAGAAGTAGTCATTTTCTGTTTAACAGAAGTACTTCCTTCTGTACTTATGGTTATAAAAAAAATAAGAGAAGTACTACTTTTTTAATTAAAAAAAGTACTTCCTTTGGTCAAAAAATAACTAGTACCTAGTCAAATAAAGTAATCAATTCCAAATAACTAATTATTTTAGTCTCACGCCTTGTTAAAATAATTAAGTTGGTAATCCAGTAGGGAAGTGGTTCCGCCAAAAATGCTTAATTCCAAACTCGATTACTTTCTTTTTAATTTTTTGCTGGGAATAAAGAAAGGTCAAGTAAATACATATTGAAATATTGTTTACTTACTGCAGGAACAGACATTTAAAAGAATTGCTTATACAAGTTAATGTTATTTACAAACAAAATTCTGAAGATTTCGAATTTTTGTTTGTATGTATTTCTAAAAGAAAATCTTACATATTTGCACTAATATGCCTTTAGCTAATGTTTCTAAGCTTAATTTCAAAATCTTTTGATTTTAAATATATGTATGCCTGATATTGTTGAAATGATATAGAATTCAAGCAAAATACTATTACAGTTATTGGAAATGCATTTTTGTGTTCGAATTTTTTAATTTCGAATATTTTCGAACTTGTCAAAAACTGTATAAAATTAAACAAAACAGACCTACAGCTGTTTAAAAACCAGTTTTCACTTAATTTTAAGTTTTCTGAAATTCGAACTGAATTTCGAATTTTTTTTTCAAACTTGTCAAAAATTGTGAAAACATGTGTTAATTTAAACTAATCTTAACTTAGAACTTTTAAAACTCATTTTTCAGAAAATTTTAAGTTTTCTGAAATTAGAACTTGATTTCGAATTTTTTCGAACTTCACAAACATTTTTAAAACAGGTATTACAATAAAATAATCTTAACTTAGAATGTTTAACCATACATTTTTAACAAAATTTTAAGTTTTCTTCAAACTTAATATCGAATTTTTTTGAACTTTTCAATGATTTTATGTTTTCTAAAATTCGAACTTGTCAAAAATGTTGAAAACACGTATGTATTGCAATAAAGTAATCTTAACTAAGGATGTTTAAAACACATTTTTCACCTAATTTTATATTTTCGAAAATACGATTTTTTTTCGAACTTCTTAAAAATGTAACAAACGTAAAAAATTTAAACGAAATATTATTAGAGATATTTAAAACACATTTTGCAAAGAATTTTATGCTTTCGATTTGTCAAAAACTGTGTAAAATTGTATAAATTTAACAAAATTTAAGTACATTTGTTCAATATTCAGTTCTAAATGATAAATGAATGACTTAAACTTATGTTTTCGAAAATTCGAATTAATATCGAATTTTTTTCAAACTTGTTAAGACTTAAGGAACAATTTATTAAATTAAACAAAACTTTACTATAGATATTTCAAACACATTTTGCAATGAATTTCAGTTTCAATTTTTCATGAATCTGACTAAAATTTTAAAATAAATCTAATTTAATGTATTCCTGAAAATTACAAATAAAAAAAAAAATAATAAATAAAGCCCCTAAAAATCCTATTCTTGGCATTAAATTGTTAAAACCATATTAATTTCACATTTACAAATCTTATTAAATCCGATAACGTTTCTGAAAACAGCTTTCCAAAAAAGTTATTTTTAAGAAACCAAAATGTATGATGACAGGATGATAATGGTGTATTTCCTTTTTTTCCATTCCTTATTTGTTGTCCTTATTATCCAGTGACCTTTTCGCATTACTTTTTGGCTGTTATTTTTGGCTTTAATAACTTTCAACAATAGCTGTTGTATGTACAAATATTGTTTGTATTTTCTACCAAAAAAAAAATAAATAAATAAAAAAAAGCTTAGAGGGATAAATTGTTTAAGATTATTTTCGTACAGAAATGAGCTCACCAACCAAACAAGCCAAACCAAATAAAATTCACCATCATTACAATTGTGATGACTTGGGGTATTATATTGTTGTTGTTCATTGTTTTCGCTCATGAGAGTTTTTTTTAAAAAGAAAAGTAAATTTTTTTTCAATATTTCCAGCACTCCCTTTAAAACAAAAGCTATAAAACAAAGTATCTTTAATGATACATATGACATATTTCAGAATATTGTGTTCTTAAGATTTTAAAATACACTTAAGTATTAGTAGTAGTATCTTTAGACTCTATCAAATTGTTAAAATCTTTATAATAATAATATTGTTCTCCATATTTTTACAATGTATAATTTACATGTTTTTTCACATTAGTATTCATATTTTACTTTAATCGCTTTTGTGTTGTTGTAGTTGCTGTTATTGTTGCTATCTTTTTGTCCATCTGCTGTCATAATGAAATGAAGCTTTTTTCTTTTCATTATTGTAATTTTTATGACATTTAATGGCCAATAGACGTCATTGTAGATATCAGATAAAAATATTAATAGATTTTTTGTTTAGTTTGTAGAGTCCGACCGAAACCGTTTTTCACATCGAAACCGAACTGAAACAAAGAAAAAGATATATTTTAATTTTATAACCTGTTAAGATAACTTCGAGGTGCCCTAGAGTACCGACACTAATTCTTAAATCTAGTTTTTTTATCTTGAACTGACCAATTTTTTTAAAAGACATCTTTTTCCCTATTCCTTAATATTTTACAATAAAATATAAATTTTTGTATTCTTTTAATTATATAAAAACGTGTATCACCTTAAAAATTCCATCATCTATGTTTTTCCTTTATAAATGTTTAAGTTTCAGTATTTAGTTAAAATGTAGCCGAAAACGGAATATTGGTATTTGTCCAATTTTTGGCCTAAACCGAAACCGTATACTCGGTCATACTCTATTAGTTTGTGCTGAGATTTTGCGTTGTTGTTTTTTTTGTTTATGGAAGAAACTTTATAAGCACAAACATATGTATATTGCATCTCAATTGCTTGTTGGAGGTGTGTCTTCGTCCGTTGTTGACTGAAATTTTAATTATGATTGTTTAAAAAAAAAACGTACATCTTTATCTTTTCCATAATCTTATATTAAGCGTTATAGCAAGAAATAATGGTATTGATCTAATCTAATATTAAGCGTTATAGAGAGCAAATATTTTATTGATTGTTGTTGAATGGCAGAAATTTAAGGCAAAATCGAAGTTTGAAAATAAATTTTTTACCCATTTTTCTAAATTTTGGCCAATATTTTGGCATGTTCAAAAAAACTTGCAATTTTTGAAAATGCTTAAAATATTGTGAAATCTTTTGGAATGTTCAATAAAACTTGTAATTTGTAAATCTCATATATTTTTTTAACACTTCTTTATTCTTTGAAAAAAATTCGAAGATTTGAAATCTTCAAAAATAAATATATACATATTTTTTTTCTGTCATTTCCGCAGAATATGTTAGAATTTTTTTAAATTTCAAAGTTTTCAGATGTTTGAAAATATGTTCGAATTTTCGAAATTGCCTAAAATGTGGTGCAACCTTTGGTAAGATCCATAGAACTCTTAATTTAAAGAAATAAATAATATGTTTTTTATCTCGTTTTCATTATTTTTTAACGATTTTGGCAACTTCAAAAAAATAGAGACATATGTTTTTTATTTTCACACAAAAAATGTTCAAGCTTTTGAGATATGTATTCGAAAATGCCCAAAATGTTGTGAAATCCCTTGAAAGCTTCCAAAAGCTTACTTTATCGAGAAAATAAAGTAGTAATTTTAATTATCATTCACTTTTTAAAAGTTCTTAGATCTTCGAAAAAAAAATTCGAAGTTTCGCAAATGTCAAAAAAATGTGTCAATACATATTTTTACTCATTTCTACAATGCAAACAAAATATTTGATGAAAATATGTAATACGAAATTTTCAAAAATTGTGATGCTCAAACTGAGTTCGAATTTTCGAAAATTCCAAAAATGTTGTAAAAACCTTTAAAATGTTCCTTTATTTTTATTAAGTTTTTAACAATTCTGCGGTCTTGGAAAAAAATTCGAAATTTCGACAATGTCAAAAATAATGTATAAATATCTATTTTTCTTAATTACTTCTAATGCTTGAAAATATGATCCAATTTTCAAAAATTGAGATGTTCGAAAATAATTTAGAATTTTTGAATATTCCAAAAATTTTCCTAAAATCGAAAAATAAAGTAGTTCTTGATGCATATTTTTAAAGACACTACTTTAAATAATTCAATTTACTTCGATTATCCTACAGAATTCTGTGCGTGAGCTAGTATTTTATTAAGTGTAGCATAGAAAAAGCATAATTTTTATCACATTTCTATTGTGCTGAAATGCTTGTAGAGAAACTTGGAAAACTAATATTAAAAATGAAGCGAGAAAAATGTTAAAAGAGACACGTACTTAAACGCATAAATATAACAACAATAAAAAAACATATTTTTGTAAAATATTTTTTTCCAACTCGTTTACAAAGAACATTTTTGAACATCAATTTCATGGAAGAACAGAAAAACTAAATTGAAAAAATAATAAAAGTAAAGAAAGAAAATAGTAGTTTCTTTTTTGTTGCTATTTTTATTTTTTATATGCTCTATAAAAGTACGTAAACTATCTAGACATATACATATATGTACATACAAACAAACACGAATATTCTCTTCTCAACCAACCTTGACCTGGAAAATATAGTATACATACATATATAAACAAACACACAGATGCTTACATACATGCATATGCTCTGACACGTTTGCATACATACAAAATTAAAAAAGAAACAGCTTCAAAATAATACATAACAGCAACAACAATAATATCAAACAAAAAAAAAAAAATCAACTTACGGCAACATCTTAAATTGTTTTCTCTAGTTTAAATGTATGTATGTTTGTTAGTAGTGTGTAATTGTTGTTGTTATTGTGTATAAATTTATATTATTATAATTGACGTTGTTGTTGTGTGTGTATATGGTTTTATATAAAATTCATGTGTGTGCATAAGTGTTAAACTACACATGTATGTCTCCATACAATAATGTTGGCAACGATGGCTGTTGCTGCTACTGCTTCTGATGATGATGTTTCTTGCTTTTCTTGTAGTAGTTTCTCTAAACAAAACAAAAGTTTTTCTTGTTTTTTTTTTATTATTTTGTACATTTTTGGTTGAACAATAAATATTATGTTGAAAATGTTTTTTTTTTGTTTTGTTTAGTTTAGTTTTGCACTCACTTTGTCTTCATCATGTTCAAACCGTGTCCATAATTTGCAAAAAAAAAAATAAACTTTTTTATTCTAAAGACACAGTGCTTTAAACATATAACTAGAATTAAATTTTAATTATAAATTCTAAATTACTCCCGAAATTATCTGCTTAAAAACTTATATGTATATAATTTAACAGTCTACGTGACGTATGAGTAATAATTATTTAAAACTTCTATATTCCAAAAATTCTAATACCTACACATCTTTCTTATGATCTTTAAGATTTAAGATAAAGTGTATTTCTGGCCTTTTGTTTCAGACTATATGACATTTTTGACAATTTAAGACAGCCGACTACATGACGCATGAGTAATATTTATTTAAATGTTTATTTAAAACTTCTATATTCCAAATAATGTTTGAAATTCTAATACCTACACATCTTTCTTATGATCTTTAGGATTTAGATAAAGTGTATTTCTGGCCTTTTGTTTCAGACTATATGACATTTTTGACAATTTAACACAGCCGACTACAAGACGCATGAGTAATATTTATTTAAATGTTTATTTAAAACTTCTATATTCCAAATAATGTTTGAAATTCTAATACCTACACATCTTTCTTATGATCTTTAGGATTTAAGATAAAGTGTATTTCTGGCCTTTTGTTTCAGACTATATGAAATTTTTGACAATTTAACACAGCCGTCTACATGACGCATGAATAATATTTATTTCAATATTAATTTAAAATGTATATATTTAAAATATGTAGTTCAAATAGTCTAATACACATCTTCATTCTGACCTTTTAATGGTAAGACAAAGGATATTTCTAGCCTTTCGTTTCTGATTATATTGATAAGTATACATGACGTCAAAGTAATATTTATTTAAAAATTCACTGTGCCTAAATATAAATAGATATAAGTTTTGTTAGTTTCTGTAATATCTTACTTGTAATATGTCAAGATTATGATTGGAAAATATGATAATTTAAGCTATTTGTTTTCAAATTAAGTTTCATATTTAACAGTTTGCAAGTCTACGTGGCGGTATGAGTAATATTTGTTTAAATATCTAGATATTACTGTTTTTTTTTTCTCTCTAGAAACTTCTTGTCAAGTTGATGATTATAAGATTAGAATATTTCAGACCTTTTCTTTCAGATTAAGTGTGACTTTTAACTTAACAGTCTACGTAATGTATGAGTCAAGTATGAATTGAGCCAGATTTTGTTATTTTTTCGTTTTCTGTAGAAAATTGTTGAAATATAATGTAAGATAAGAATATATATGAGCACATTTCTTTCACACAATTTAACACATTGGACAGACTGCGTGACGTATGAGTAATATTTATTTGCATTTCTTCGCATAAACTTACTTTAAAATATTTTTTGTTTTCGCTATACATTTGTTGAAATATAATTAAATCTTCAGATGATTATAAAAGATTTTTCAACATTAAATTTAGATAAAAAGAATTTAGAATGTAAGATCTGCCTATGATTTCCATCATAACCACTGTGCCTTTGTATATGCTTTGGTTAGTTGACGACGTCATTCATTATAGTTTTCTTACATTATGTAGTTGGTATAACAACAACAATTTTCGTAATTTAACAACCATGTTAAATTACGAAAATCTGACGTTCTAAGCATAAATTTCATAAGCGAGTTTTCTGAATTTTATTAACAATAATCTGGAAAGTTTATTTGATATATAATTTTAGTAATTTTTTGGTTTTGCAAAGTATTTATATCAAATATTCTCAAAACTTACAAATATATGTGGTAATTTTCATTGAAAGCTATACTAACAATTACAACAGCTGCAGTTCCCTTGGACTCCCTTTGTATAAAGTCAAAATCATATTAAGTGCTTTGATTTAAAAAAAAATACATACTTTCTCTATATTCTTTATATTTTTTTTTAAGTTTTCTACTCAAACCCTCTCTGTAATTAATTTAGTTTTTTTGTAATTATAAACATCACATTTCTCTCTGTTTTTAGCTGTAGCAAACTTTACAAACAATATAGCAATTTTTATAAATACTCTTTATTTGTTTTTCTTTTTCTTAATGTTTTTTATTATTGCCAACACCACAATGAATGCATTAGAGTATGACATGATTTGCATTTAAACTTAAATTTCCCAGTCACGTACTGAAATTGTAGTTACACAGATAATCTAAAGATTCTTAACAGTTTGCTGTGTAAATAAAGCAGCAAACAGCAACATGTCCTTTTCTTATTTGAAAAAAAAAAACAGCCTAAAAGTATGCAGTATTCATTATGAAATCTTCTCTCTCGCCCCCACCATACTATTCAGGGGTTGGAAGTTAAATGTTATTTAAAAAGTACTTGTTTGTACTAATTGAAATTATAAGAAAAATGTTATACATACAATTTTCTATACAAAAAACTGTTATACATCATCTTTTCTGTAAAAAACAAACTGTTATACACAATATTTTCTATAAAAAAAACTGTTATACATCATCTTTTCGATAGAAATAAATGTTTTACACAAATTTTTATATGTATGTATATAAAAACGGTTATACACAATATATTTTATAGGCAAAACTGTTATACACAATATATTTTATAGGCAAAACTGTTATACACAATATATTTTATAGTCAAAACTATTATACGCAATATATTTTATAGGCCATTATATTGTTTTTATCATGTTAGATAAAAGAAAAACGGATAATTGTCATGATATCAACTTTTCCATGCCTGATATATTTTTCTCTCGTGATTATAAATATGCTTTTCTTCTTAACATTAAATGAAGTGTAACGTAACAAAAGGATAGGAAGGACTGAATGAATGTCTTGAGTATTTTTTTCAAAAGCTTGAAAAATTTTACCACTACCATAAATAGTATTTCTTACAAATGTTTTTCAAGTTTATATCTATTATTTACTTGTTTTTTTCAAGATTTTCAAGGTTTTTAAGAATTGTTTAAATGTGAGCAGTGATCGTATAAAAAAATGGTGACATGTACATAAATAGAAGGGTAAAATAAACTGAAGCGTGAATTTTAAGCGAAAATAGATTTATGTATAATCCTAAATTTGTTACAGTCATGCCCTTATAGCAAAGTTTCTTACTTACCTCTCAGAAATATTTAGTTCAGTCCTCAAAAGCCTTTAAATGTTTAAGTTTCAGTTTATCTCCTAAGCCTGCTTTATTAGAAAATAAAAAATTATTACCAATATTTAGCAACGGCCCTGTAATTATTTAAATATGTGTGTGTATAAAACACTCTCTAGCCCCAAATACATAAGTGAAATTAATTAGAATCACCTAAAATGTTTATCATTTTACTAAGTAGTTCGGTATGAAAAACCAGCCAATTTGATAAAATAGAACAAATGTTATGAAGAAAAATATAAGACAAGCTCAAAAAGGTTTTGGTCGTAAAACAGTTTTCTACTTCGATTGTGTAGCTTAAATTGTTAATGTAAAGTGTATAATGAGGCATGTTGTTGTAAATATTGTTGTGTTTTTTAGTTTCCTGAAAAATTAAGACTCGATGTTTTTAATTTCTTTACTAAAGTTCTGCCACGTAATATTTAATGGGTGTAAATCTATTAAATTAAAGTTAATCATTTAACTTCAAAAGCATATTTCTTGGTTTCTCCCTCAAAACTCCGTTAGTAAATTATGATATTTCGTATTTAAGTTTTCTTCTATGGCCTTTGACGATGGTAATTTAATCTGCATTTGCTATTTGCACTAAAACATAAACCCTTTTTCCTCAAAACTCTTAAGATCTTTTGAAAACTTTAGTAAAGATTAGCTGCAAAAAAAGAAGAAACCTTAGAAAATGGAAAATTTTGTGAGCGCCCTTTACATTTTGTTTGTGGTTGGGAAGACATTGTAACATTAAACATGTGTGTTTGTTTGCCATGATGAATAAAATGACAGTTACAACAGCTACACTTTTTATATCATATCAAATGTTAGAGAAATAAAGATCATCAGTGTTATGGCGGAAGATAATGTTAATATTTCTACACATGTTTGTAGTTAAAAGTATCATTATAATAACTAAAACCAATTGCAAAGATTTTGGTTATAATGTTGGTAATGGTAGCAGGGGCGGGTGGTCTTATTATAGTGTGAGAGGAATTTTGGTTTAATAATTTTCCCCTTGTAAAAGTTTTGTATGGTTTACGCCTCTATTTTCACTTTTTGCCTTTACACAATTATAACAAATAATCATGACAATGACAACTGACACACATACTTCTTCGGCTTCTATCTATATTTCTCTTGTGCTTTACTATTTTATGACTACTTAAAGTTTACAAACACTTGGTGGGAGCCACCGAAAGACAGACATACAGTTAGCCATACTTGTGAACATTTGTTAAGTTGTTAAAGTCTATGGTTTGTAGTTGTCAGCCGCAACTACAACTAAATTAAAAATTTTAAACTACAATAAACAATTGTTATGCTCAAATAAATATTAATACTAAATGTAACAGATAATTATTAAAATATAGGACTAAGTGAGCCTTAACCAAATAATGCTGTTAAAGAAGTTAGCAGAGTTTTGTATTTAATTGTATTTCCCTTAGTTCTGAAAATCATGTAACTGGCTACTCATTTTAATTAGAATTTTGTAAGAGCCACCTGTTACTTAAATATGTTGCCACATTGTCTTTATATATTTGATTATTCTCATGAACATTTTATAATGCATATGGGTGTTTCCATGGTTATGCACGCGACATTTGTGCACGTTTAATTTTGAATATTGTGAAAATGGAAATAGATTGGAATTTTAGAATCGTTACATTGTATGTGATGAGTCTTTCCAAAATGTATATATATATATAGGAAAATTGCGCACTGGGTACCCAAGTTCCATGCAATCAAAGTTGACTTACGCACGTAACAAAAAAATGGAAGTGCCTTTTAGAGCCGTAAGAAAAAGTGCGAAAGTAATTGCAAGTAATGCATGCTACAGTTTTTAAATTGAATTAAAGAGTCATTCGTTTTATATACCAGTTTTTTTTTTTAATTTAAAATTATGATAAGCTGAAAATTTGTTTTACATAGTAAAATCTCAATAGTTTTTTCAATTTTCTGTGCGTAAAAAAATTATGCGAGCGTTTTGATTTTTTAAATAACGATGGGCGACCGTTATTCATGGAAATACCCATATATGTATATTTTTTTATTAAGGAGTGCGCCCAGAACAAGTTTAACACTTAGTTTTCTTAACAAATACGTCTCTCAATAACTATAGCTCTCTTTGCTTTATAAAAAAAATTAATTTTAGCAGTAAGTTGGCTTGTTACTTCTCAAAGTAGGTAGAACCACAAATGACTAACAAATAATTTTAAACTATGCAAATTGTAAGGTTAGAAAGTCCATTTCCGACATTTGAATTAAGTTGAAATCTGGAACAAAGTTAGAACAAAAAGCTATAGAAAAAAATCTTTGAAAACGCAACCAAATATTTATGGGACAGGAAATGTGACTTTAAATGAGGATAGGTGGCTCTTAATGTCTTAAGTTCATGTGAAAGAGTAAATATTTGTTAAGGAAGCACTCCTTATATATTTTTAGTATTTGTTTAATGCTTGTCAAATTGGCCATAAAACAGCTAAAATAAAAACGAAAACGAAAACAAACTTTTATTATGTGTGTTAATATTCATCATAATCAGCGTAGAATACACAAGCATGTAATCAGTTTGTAATACACAAAGTACAAATACATACATGTTTTACCACACAAATTTTATTAGAATTTTTATTAAGAAAATAGAAGAGGCAGCTGAGAATATGTGTTGTACTACACATAAATATATGTACATATATGTGAGTATACATATATGAATGTTTTATGTAGGTCAATGTAGGGTTTAATTATCATAATTATAAGTATACATGTGTATGACAGATATGAGATTACATTTCATGTTGACCTTTTTTAATGCCACTGTATTATTAATAGAAATTCACCACACTATGGGCAGTAAAAAGCCGGCATAATGTGTTAGATACTTGAAGAGTAACCAAAGTTAATAAATTGTTGATAAGACAGTGGTGTTGAGGTGGAAAATGAGAGACTAATAAAGTTTTGTAGTAAAAGAAGTTAGTTTTAAAAGAAAGTGTTACACTTTTAAATAAACTGCTGGTCATAAATTTTATTAACTATATGACAAATCTTCAAGATTTTTCAGCTTTTAAAATTACATATTTTACTTATTTTAGCGACTAAATTATGTGTTTAGCGTAACATTTAGAAAATTGTTAAAATGTCAATTTATATGACTATCAAATTATCTTTTTGAAATAAAAAAATATTTATAATAGTTTTTGAAGCATTTGAGCAATTTGCAAACTGAATAAAATACACATTTTTTTATCTTAGTCTAAATTATGCTCGTATTTATCCCAAAAAAACTAGTCTTTGTTCGTCCTTAACATCTCTTACCGCCATGCCATTTCATTAGGTTTAGAAGCAGAAAATACAGCGAATACAGATTTTCTTCAAATGCGATAGTTTTTGCTACAAATACAAATACTTCGAATTCTTCAAAAAATAGGTTTTCTGTATGAAATCTTCTTTTATCGTTTAAATCTCTTACCGCCGATCCGATAATTTATCATATTCTTTAAATCTGAAGAATCCAGCCCAACTTACTACACACTAATATTCGCCATTTCAATACTGGCCGAAAGTCTAGGATTTGCTTGGTGTATAGTCACCTAGAAAAACCACTAAGCTTGGACTGTTCCTTGATCCCTTGTGATCGATCCATGTTTCGTTTAAGCCCTTTGGATTGTGGCTGACTTTGTCGGCCGACTCGATACCTCTTGGTTCCTTATTATATGCATATTTATCTAGAGTAGTGCCTAGCTTGGACTGTTCCTTAATCTCTGGTGTGCTGTGATGGAATCATGTTTATGAGTGATACACCATACATTCAAAAAAGCTGTCGTCCGTTTTGGTCTTGTTTGATGCACATTCAGTTAGAGAAGTCCTCAGCTTGAACTGTTCCTGTATCTCTGGTGTGTTTTTTTACGTCCAATTCTTTTGGATTTTGCCTGAACACAGCCAAACAGTAATTTGAATTGGTCACTCCTTTGCGTTTATGAAGAATTATCGGGCAAGACTTTGTTGGGAATTAAACCCGGTTGGCCTTGTTTAATGTACTCGTACATGCACCCTTGATGTTTTGTCCCTTCTTCAGATTGCGGTTGCACATCGTCAAGCACTTCCTTGAAGTGAACATTCACACTTCCTTGCGCTCATGTTCGATTATGAGTAATCACGACACCTCATACCTTTACATAAAAATGTGATATACCCGACCAACTGAAATACGTTAAACTAACACACTTTCATTCAATATCAACATTCCATGACGATCTTTTTTGTTCGATCTGAACGTTTGGTATTGGAAATTGATGCTACACCATCTCCCAATAGTATTTATTTAGCATTTTCTTTGTTTCAGGGATGGTATTTTTAACGTTTTTTATTCTATAGTTGACACTGTCGTTTTTGTCTTGTTTAAAGTGTCTTTAATTATTGAGCGATATTCTGCTATTGTTCGAAATTTTTGATAATTAGGTTAATTCCTTTCATTATTTCTCAGTCATGTTCCTTGCTTCATAACAACTGGGTAGGTCAGCCCAAGTGAAGATTGGTAACAGTTTCTTTTTGTACATTCTTCTGTATAAATTCCATAATTATTTTATAATTTATAAAGAAAGACTTTGAGTTTTCTTCCACAAAAAGATTACCTTACCACGAGTAGTAAGGACAAGTTTTTAATTTTTAAAAATTAATTTCTGACTTTTGAAAGTACATATCTAGAATTACAAAAAAAGAATACCAAATATTGTTATTTGAAACTCCACAACTCTTAGTTAAGCATTAAGCCACTTTGAGGTCTGGTCATCATAATTTTAATACCATCTTTCAACTGACAAAATTCCATTAAAGCTGTTTTATTTGTATTATATTCCTGCAAAATAGCGTTTTTTTTTTTTTTTTGTAAAAGCTTGAAGTTTTTTTTCACAAAGTTTCATATATTAAATATTTTATTTCTTGCATCATTTTATAAATCCTAAGCATTTTCAACACTCTAAAACTCACAAAATATACAAATTTGTTGCACTCATTTTCATTCTGCACTGTTTTAAATGCATAGTTATTAAATTTACATTGACAACATTATAATTCTCCTTTAGCGTTTATAATTTTAACATATTAATAAATAATTGTTAATGTTATTTAACATTCATTTAACATTTAATTAAGTTGTACTTTCCAGTCAAAAGTATTATTGACTTTGAAGCTGTTTAAATTATTTAAGCTGGCACTAAAGTAAGCATCAAGTTCAGGGACAAGAAATCTTTAAAGCTTTGAGCTAAAACTTTCTAGTAAGATGCTTTGTATATAAGCTTAAATGATTTGAATAGCTTCCAAATCAACAAAATTTCCTTGTCGTTGTAAATATCTGTTTTGTATATGTAAATGTATAGAGTTTATTTGTAATATTTTCCATTCATTCTCATTTATACTAAAGAAAATTGTACAAAATTTTGTTAAATTTTTATTCAACTACTGGTTTATTATGTTTAAATATTTATTTCCTTACTAAATGATTATTTTTTAATAAAAGCTCTGTTTTAATATTGTTAAAATCTTTAAAAAAAAAAACAGAAATTATTTTAACAATTTTATGTTGGCTCTACAATTAACAATATCTAAAAAAACAATAAACATAAACAATTGATAAATCAATAATATTTGACACAAGAAAGGGTGTCTTAAAAAACAAGTAAAATGTTAAAAAATTGCGCTAAACTTTGGAGGTGTTGCTGCTAAATATTAAACCGACAACTACATTAAACACTAAGCAAACAAATAAATAAATAAAAACCACAACAACGACAACACTATACCACAACTATGACAATATAATAACAATAATAACAAATGCCAAACTATTTGTAAAAAATATATAAATGTTGGTGGTGCTATTTATATTATTACTGCTGTACAATAACAACAACAACAACAACAATTGCACAAATTACTAATGGCTGCCCCTACAACAACGGGTTTAGAACTTCATCAAACACACCAACAGCATCATCAGCTTAATAATCAACAACAACAACAAACGCCTATAACAACACAATTACCCAACAGCAGTCATCATGCACATAATGAACCGCAACAGCACCCAACGACAACCCAGCAACCGCCACATCCACAGCAACATCAACACCAATGCAATTGTTATTTGCCCGTTTTGAAACCCGACGTTTTACTCAATAATGATCGTGGTTTATTTAAAGTTTATTGTTTTATCAAAGATTTCATAGGGTAAGTAAAATTACCCCTAAATGATAATCTCTCTATCTCTCACTCTCTCTACTAGATAATTTCTCTCTAACTGGCCTTTTAATCTTAAAAGGCATTGTTAGTTTATAGAAATTAGCCTGCTACTTTGTCATAATTTCATAATTTTCTTTACAAATCTTTCTTAATTATTTACTTATTACGTACTAAAGATTTATTGTTATTTTGTTTTTAATATTTCATTTGCATTTATTATCAATTTGATAACCTTTTATATTGTTGTTTATTATACATATATACTTCCCCTCACACCCTTTACAATTAATTGCATTTCAGCTGTCTAAACACTTGTCTGTTTCTGTTATCATTTTTTTAAATTTCGAAATCATTGTTATCATAGTAACCAGCTGTATGTGTTTTTTTTTAGCATTTTCTGAACTCCTGCTACAATTCATTTCATTATCACCTGTGTTTTAATGTTAAATGTTTGGAACTGCTGTTATGAAAAATGTTTTGTATTTAGAACAGTAGACTTCATCATTACTTTCAATATAATTATATGTTATTTATTTTGCTTATTCAATTTCTATTTGCTTTTCAGTTAGAATTGAAGCTAAAGTCAATTTAAAAAAAAAAAAAAAACAATTGTTTAAACTTTTTCTGGAGGGAATTTATGACATAATTTCAGCAAATATGTATCTATATTTATTTTCTTAATAAAACAAGTAAATTTTTTTTAACAATTCTATGATAGAAGAGAATGTGTTTAATCACACAATCTAAAGGAACTACATTCATCAGGACCAGTAAATTGCTGTTGCAGTAGTTGTATTGATACACGGTCTGTAGGCTAGGTGGTATGGTCCTGTTTTAACAATATCATGCAGAAATAATTTTGTTAACATCATGTCACGATACAGTCACAGCTGATTTTCTCATTTTCCTAGAACTAGCGCCCTATAATGACTCCAGCTAACTGTGAAACAACATACAGTCTGCTATTTCTTTGGCTTAGCAGAGAAGTATTACAATTAAAGTTTTGACGGCGTCCTAGACCACTAAGGAGTGGAGCTGTGAGTTTTCAGTGTAAGCCACCTCAGACATTAAAAATGTTTAACCACGTGCGGTTTCTTATGCTGTTCAAACAAATTCAGAACCTTTTAAAGGGTTTTAAGCATATATTCGTGCTTAAAGCCCTCAATTAGTTTTATACCCAACATGTATAAATATGTTTTATTTATCTATTATAGTTTGAAAATTTAAATTTTAAAATTTCTTTTGGAAATTAATCTACAATTTCAAACTGCCTGATACAATTGACATAAAATGTCGTATCGACGTAATACAGGAGTATTCATGTTATTTGGAGCCCATATACCACTTAAGAGCGCAGCTGTGAGGTCTGTGAAGTAGGGACAAGCAAATTTTTTAAATACATTCGAGACTTTTAGGGTTGGTTCAAAAGCAAACTCTCGTTGAGGTTTATAAAATACATGAATGCGTTAATTGGAGCCCATAGACCACATAAGAGCGCAGCTGTGACGTCTGTGAAGTAGGGACAAGCAAATTTTTTTTAATAAATTCGAGACTTTAGGGTTGGTAAAAACCCAAAATCTTTGACAAGTATCTTAAGAATATATTCATTATTTAAACTCTCGTTTAGGTTTATAAAATACATGAATGCGTGTGTTATATCTCTTAAAGTTAAGAGATGTCAGAGAAATTTAAAATTACTATTAAACAAATTTTCGTTAGTCCGATCTGATTTTTATTCAAAATATTTTTTTTTATAGGTATTTAACAAGTAAAAAACTTATACATATAAAATAGATTTAAAGGCAATGTATTTAACTAGACCAGAAATTAACGATTTATCTCAACAAAGACAGATTTCAAATAGAAAACGACTAAAATATATGAATAGGGGTTTCTGAAGGCCCATCCAAATGTAAACATTTTTGTTTTAAAAATTTTTAATTGAATTTAATCTAAAATTCAAAGCTGAGATTTCCAAATAAGCACTAGAGTTTTAAATAAATGGGTTTCCAGTGAGAACCTTATTTTGTTTTTTTTTTTTTTTTTTTTTTTTTTTTCAAAATGAAACGAAGAATTTTATGTAAAAATCATTCAAATTGTTGATTGTATTAAAAAGAATATGAAGTTTACATATCACACTTATTTCCACCACAAAAAGCATGCAGATGTCATTTCTTTTATCGAAATTTTCAATCGAATATTCCCAGTTTTTGAATTTTAAGGCTGTAATGGATTCTGTAGACACTCCAACTTCGACATAGTCCCACCAAAGATTTTTAAGTGGCGTTAAATCGCATGATAGAACTTCGAACGAATTTTTGGAGTATCTGAATTTCGTAAAATAATGCGTTTGTGAAATTTGTTTTGCAATAAATACCTTGTTTTTGGTTGCCAGTCGTGCCAGTGTTATACACATCATCTCTCGATAGCGTAAACCATTCAACATAAACACATTTCCAGAACAAAAATGTCCCAATCACGCCTAAAGAGCACATAGCGCACCAACAATTGTTTTTAGATTTTTAGAGGCACAAATGAAAATTTCTTTGGTTGGCAAACACTTTGTTGTACAAATGGAGCCATTATCAAAGTTTGCGTAATTTTTCGGGACTTGCTTTTCCATTTAAATATTATCAGCATGAAAGGACAACAGAAGGAAAGTGAATATAACAGATTATTACTAGTGATGGGACGATTAATCATTTGATGCATTATGGCATTACAAGTCACATATCAAGAAAAGAAAATCAATTGATTATTCGATTATTTTAATTTTCCTTCGATTAATTGCAATTTCGGTTTCAATTACTCATATGATTCATTAATCGATTAAATGATTTTTTCCCATCACTAGTTATTACATGAAAATTTTGCAAAACAAAATGGTTTTACTTTTAACATTTTTACATTTTTATTGCAAGTCTTTTACAATTTATAAAAATTTCCGGAATTTCTTTAACAATTCAATTTCTTTCATATTCACACTTTGTTCACTGTTTAATAATAATAACACTGTGCTTATCACATAAGTTGAATTTCTCCCCTACACATGTTTATTTTCTCGGTTGTTCTTTTTGTAGAACTGTTATTATTGTTGTTGATCGGTGACTGAAACTCACACTTGTAGTGTTTTGTGTATTCTTATTCTCTATTAGTAGTTTTTGTTGTTGACAAAGACAACAACTTGTATGAGTAGTGACTGCGTGTATATGTAAAGCATTTGCAAAACGGCTACCAAGTGCCTCCGTGGCGCAATTGGCTAGCGCGTTCGGCTGTTAACCGAAAGGTTGGTGGTTCGAGCCCACCCGGGGGCGGTTTTTTTTTTTTTTTTTTTTTTTTATAATGAATAAAATAATGTTTTTAATTATGAAAAGAATTTCCTGCGAAACCCATGATTACTTCAAAGATATCGGTAATTCTACTATTGTTTAAAGGGTCCTTAAATTAACCTATTAAATTTCTATTGATTGTTATTAAAATACTAGCTAAACCCGGTGTGCTTCGCTACCCCCCCCCCCCCCCCTCGTTATAAGATAAAATAAAACGTATTTATATATTGACAAACATTTATTTATTTGATTTTAATGTATTTATTGCAATGCTTTAGGGTATACAATATTTTTAGTTTGCACATCAGGCGCATACACATATTAATCTTGAGCTTTGTTAACAATCATCACAAACGCTAACCGAACAGGAACAGCATTGGAATGCGTAGCAAAAGTACATCTGTACCTTTATATTTTCCTGTTATAATGGTCGCTTCTACTAAATTATTTCTCAGTTTTTTTTTACTGCAAGTCGAGTGCCATTGCAAAGCCGTGGTGGTCGATATTACGCAGTAAAATAATTGGCACTCCAATTTCAGCTTATAGCACATGTGGTGGAAAGCCTTGCACATCGAGTGAATTTAAGAACTCAACAGGATAATTAACGTCCTTACGGGTTGCTTGATTGATTTGACGCATTTCAAAGTGATATCCAACTTCTTCTCAGTGGGCGAGGCCATGCCCCTTTGTCCATTTACATAGTCAAGAATTTATTATTTCGTAAGAATATCCTATTGTGAAAATTTAATGCCGATCGGTCCAGTAGTTAATTTTCCTAAAAAGGGGCATGGTCCCACCCACTTTTCTCCTGGTACGTATTCCTAATTAAGCCAATACCATATGTACCGATTTAAATTTTTGGGTTATATGGGCGGTGTCACCCCCGTTTGTACAATCAAAACTATTATTCCTTCCAGAGTCACAGTAACATGAAAATTTCATCAAAATCGGTTCAGCGGTATTGGAGTCCATACGTTACATACATACATACATCCTATTATATATATACATATAGATTTGTCAGAATTATAACATTTCCTAAGAAATTTTTGAGAGAAGAGCCAGAATTTTGAATAAAAAATCATATGGTTATACAGTAAAATAAACATTTCAATTACAATCTTATCCAATTAATAATACTTGGCGAAAATAATAATAAAAAATTCCCTTTATAATTTATACAAAGAAAATAAAGTAATTAAGTGTTTATTACCGCTGCTCACGAACTAAAGAAAGCAAGAATATTTCAAAGGAAATAAAAATTATATGTATGTGCTTTTATATGCTGCTGTGTAACGTCAATAAAAGCTATTTTACACATGACATTTTGTTTAATTAAACAATTAAACAAAATTTTGTAAAATGAAATCTATAGTGACGTATCAGCTGATGAAATTGAAATTTTGAAATACATATTTAATTTTATTTCAAACAGTTTTTATTTTTCACCCTGAAATTTTGTCACTTTCAGTGAAAATTTCACAAATAAAGAATTGTTGACGAATGAATTCTTATTTAATTAGTTTCATTTAGCCTGAAGGTTGCAAAACTAAACAAAATAATTATTTGTTTAAATTAGAAATATAAATTATACTTGTTTTTCCTACAATCAAAGCACAATACGTATTGTACTTATACATAAATAAATACTCGTATGTAGTATATTGTTATATTAACTTTATTTTCGTAATACATACATGATTATTTTTATTTTATTTTGAATCATTTCTTGTTTATGGCATTTCTTAAAAACAAAGCTGTCATCAGCTCTCTGTTAGACAAATAAGAAAAATTCGTTTTATTCTTCTTATTTCTTTTAGAAAACAAAAGTAATCAATTTGAAATTAAAACATCATCTCACTTGCACACCTGCAAACAATTTGCTATGGTTTTGGCCTCTGATTTTTTTCTTTTGCTATTTTTACAAATCCCCACAACTTTATATTTCCTTTTTAAGTGGCTGCCAATTTTATTTCATGCACCTTTTCATTGAACATTATACTATACAACTGTTGCTGCTGCCCCCACAAATGCTCACATGACTGCAACTCAATATTAATTTTACACAACGGGGTTTGGGGAAGGAAGAACATTTGTTAATGTGACATTCAAATATGGCCACACACTGTATTAGTGTGTTGACAGAAAAGCAAAGTTAGTGCTACCAAAGTTTTGTAAAGACAAAAAAACCATGTGAAAAAAAGCTTTTATTTGTTCAAAAATTAAGTTAGAAATAACTAAAATAAAATCTTAGTTACATTTAAGACAAATTGTTTAATTACAACAAAGTTTATCATATTTTCATCTTCAGTCAATAAATTGTTTTTTAATATAGTTCTGTAAAAATTGGTTTCAGATATTTTTTAGCCGGTTTTTGCAGGCCGAAACTGAATCGAAACTAATATTCGATCAAAAAACGACATTGTTTTAAAAAAGTTTCGGTATTCGCTAAAAAGTATATCCGAATACCTAATATTGATATTAGGCTGATTTTTGGCCTAATCCGAAACTCGGTCCAACTCTACTTATTTTGTATGAAAATATTAAAACTAAAAGTGTTTCCATATGTTTGAAAACCGAATGTTCATATAAATGTATATAAAAATTGAATGTGTATTTATTTGTTTGTCTGGACCGATATTTTTGAAATTTTCACAGCATTTAACTGGGACTCTGGTATGATTAATAGGGTACTTTTTTTGACCACGCCCACTTTTTTAAAATTATGTAAGTTTTAAACTTTTTGTTCTCTATACAAATTTGTTCCTTCCAACGTATTTTTTTTATTTGGTAGTATATTGTTTTTAATACTGTTAACGGCGCCATATAACTATGAACCACGCCCACTTCACCGCTCCCTTTTTTTAATTCAGATACTTACTTATACCACTAACAATGTTTGCTATACAAAATACTTTTTTTGTAATATGTATTTACCTATACTTACTTTATATACTTTTTTTATACAGATAAGGTAGTCATACATTTTTTTATTACCAAATCCCTCTTTTCCGCTCCCTTTTACCTTAAATTATAATTAGTCTGCTTTTAATCTATATATATATAAATGACTGTATGTCTGTATGTTTGTGCTTAGTAGGAGGCCAAACACTTGGACCGATCTGCCTGAAATTCTTACAACATGTTACTGTGACTCTGGAATGAATACTAGGCTATATGAAGTTTTGATTGTACAAACGGGGGTGGCTCCGCCCATATAACCCAAACATTTAAATCGGTACATATGGTATTGGCATAATTAGGAATACGTACCAGGAGAAAAGTGGGTGGGACCACGCCCCTTTTTAGAAAAATTAAAAATCGTAATATAGTCTTAACTACTGGACCGATCAGTCCAAAGTAAATTGATGTTGATGATTGATGTAACTCTAATTCTAATTGCTCCTGGTATCTACCCATAGATAGAGTAATATATCGTTTTGACTGGCTGAGCCCCGATAAATCAGTTCATGGGCAAGCGAATTCAATCCAAGAATTAATTATCCCTCTGGCATATCCTCTCATTGGCAAAGAAAGATTATGACACTTTTTAAGCAATATTATTATCTCAATCGGCCCGTTCATTCCCAGCTTGGCTCTTATGACCTGGTACTCAGCTCAATGTTAACCCATTTTGCGCACCGAGTTCGTGCAGTCTAGCTAACTCCTCCTAGAAAATTTAGCAATACAAGATTTGCGTAAATATTCAACTGCATTCACACACGACTATTGCAACTAGGTTGCGGGCGGCTTCAAAGTCTCACTCGGCCAAAGATTATGAATAAAGCGACAGTTTTTTCTACAGGAAATTTCTGAAATATGGATGGAAATTTCTGAAAATTGAATTTGAAGTTTCTGAAATATAATTGGAAATGGTGTAGTCGCAATAAAATCAAAATATTTTTCTACAAATTGAAATAAACAAATCAACAAGTTGAAATAAATCCAGGAGTTTATGAAGATTAGTGTTAAAAAAACATCAATTACTACTTACAGGAGCAGTGTGCGGTTGGACCAGTTTAGTTATTCATAAAAATTATCATCTATCAATAGTAGCTATCTGCTCAGATCACAACAGAGATATAGTAACAATCATAGCCTGTTATTACCGAATAATCTATGCTACATGTTCTCTTTATGGCAATTACTGATTTATAAGATCGCACGAATGAATGGTGAAGCAACAACAAAATGGAGGTTGTAATAAAGGAAAATAATCCAAAATTGTGCAAATATCCAAATGGAAGAATATTTTTTTTAATTATAAAAGAAATTCTAAAAGATTTAGGAGCTAAATTAAATATGGCAGCCAACAAAGTGTATGAAAGTCTAGAGCAAATACTAAAGGGCCGTGAGAATTTGTTTAAAAGCGTTATATATTTTTAATATCACGCAACTCTTGTTTCAAATCTAACTTAGATTTCTATAAGAACTAAAGATTTTCTAAAACTTAAATTTAATCTGAGGCCGAATTGCTGATGTAGTAAAATTGTTTGAACTTTTCTTATTAGAGTCATTCGATGACGAAAACGATATTTGGATATTTCTTTATAATTTCGCTTTCGAAACAAGTAGTATTTAAACATCGTAGCATTGTGTGAACGCCAAAGAAAGTCCAATGAAATAAACATCTTATAAGACCAGCAACGTGTGAACACAGACAAACGCTCACAGATGTGGTATTTCGGCCCTTGCTATACTTTTTAAGCAATTATTTCTAGCAGAATTTCTATAATTATCATTCTTTTTTTTGAATCTTCCTAACTTATGACATTTAAAATATTTTATATTATTTTAAAATTTTATTAACAGTTTTCCGTTTTCTTTAACTTGACTCATCATTAAACAATATCATTCTACGTTCATAATTTAATTCATGAATCAAAATATCAGCACACATATTTTTCATGCTTTATCCGTGTTAATCTTTTAGCTATATTATTTGTTTATACGTTTAACATTTTGGCGTAAAGCAAATTAAAGATTTATGTTTCAAAAACAAAACAAAAAAAAATAATAGTTGACAAAATGCCAATAAAAACTAAACGAAATACAGTCAAACTTCGATATAACGACCCTCACTATTACGAATTCCTCGATTTAACGAATTTTTTGAAATACCCTATAACGCTCTATAACGATCTTGGTGGCCAATAAGATTTAATACAAAATAAACCTTTCTATTACGAATACATTTTTCAATAGCCTCGTTATAACGAATTTTCATTTACTGCAGACTAACGAAATAGAAAGAATTATTTATCTCTATTTAACGAATTTTGTCAACTTATAACCTTTGCATAACGATTTCCATCAATTAATCCAAATTATATGAAACAGATACACACAAAATTATTGTTGCAAAGTGTTTGTGTACAGTGGAACACATCAAATGATGATTAATATACAACATTTTTTATTACCTCGTTATAATGAATAGAAGTGCAACTTCACGAACCTCATTGTAACGAATTATTCGATATAACGTTTTTTTTTTTTTTTTCTTATCCCCTTAAGATTCGTTATACCAAGGTTGAACTGTAAATGGTTTTGTTTTCGTAAATTAAATGAGATTAAATAAAATTATTTTTAAAACTAAAAGAAACTGCTTCAAATCTTACGTACCTAAACTATTGATGTGAAATTTTGTTGCCTTGATAACGACGTATTTGGCTTGAATTTTGTGGCTGTAGCTATAAATTGATTACGCTAATTAATTAATTAACGTACGAAATCTTATATTTATATATTTATTTCTCTATTTTCAATGTTTTAGTTAGGCTGACATTTTTGTTATACATAAGTTTCAAATAATATTTAAATTCATAAATAATTCTTAGATTTAAGTATGTAATTTGTAGTTTTATTTTTGATTGTTGTTAACCTTTTATTATAATTATAAATACTGTGTTGCTTAAATTGATTTTTAATTAATTTTGTTTATTTCTATTTATCGTTGCAGGTATGTTTAATGAACCAATTTAAATATTTAAGTTAAATACAAAATCTTCGTTTAATGAGTGAGTGATTTTAATTTATTTTTATATATTAAGCAAAACAAAAAATATTATAAATCTTAATAATGTTTACGTTAAAAAGATGTAGAGAATATAAGTATTTGAAAATGTATGAAATTGTGTGTGTAATTTGAAAGCAGATGTCAAGTAAGCGGCGAGAAGTTGCCAGAGTAGTATAATTAGAATGTACATGTGTAACCAGACTTATGTTCTCCTATTGCTTGGGTAAACTTAGATGTAAAAACGTTTAAGCATTTCCATAAAGGAACATTGAAATTAAATTGAAAATAAATCTTCACAAAAGAATACGGTTTTTGAAATGATCTAAATTGACAGCACTTACTTCTTATAATGATGCCATACTTTTATTGTCACAACAATAACAATAAATGCCTACCGATGAATAGAACAAATACTGTTTAAATTTCAAAGAAACTTTAAAGAAAATAGGGATATCATTGAAAACTATAGAAGATCTCAGAACTAAGTGAAATTTGACAGCCAACGAAGTGGAGAAAAGTCTTAAGGAAATACTGAAGAGACATAATCGTCCCGATCAACTTGAATTTGATGGCTATAATTTCGCTTTATTCCGTCAGCCATCAGAGTTTTAAGTTGTCGGAAAATCGCGTAATATGAACCTAAGTCATCAAACTTGAACAGCATTTATGTAGGAGGATAGAGAAGATTCCATATTACATGGGCTTTTGAATATGACAATTTGAAGCTTCTTCTACACCTGCTGACCGGAGGATTTTATTTGTTCAGGGTTGGTCATATTGTCATATTGAGCTTCTCCTCAGATTTAGCTTTATTGGACTAGAATGTTCATTGTTTTCTTGCTTTCCTTGCTTCCGTTTTGACAAGCCATCAATTTTTTCACTCGGCGAACATAGACAATACTTATCAATGTTATGTTCTTCTTCGCATCGTATTGCCAAAACACTTGTAATTTTTTAAAAATTACAAAGAAAGTTATAAACATGAGCAGCGACATGTATATATTTCCCACGCAGAAGAACATGAATAATTTTGTGTCCGTAATTCTGTTCGTGAATTGTTCGTGAGCGCACAAAACGATGGCACGTCAATACGTGGCGTTATGCAAATGTCAAGTGTATAAGGCTTCCAGAGTACAAATATTAGTTTTTATATAGAAGAAAGTGTGAAAGATTCAGTTTGGTGCAATGAAAAAAAATTTAATTGAAAAGATTTCAAATTAAAACTGATCAATATAGAAGTTACCGATTTAAAAGCGCTCATTTGACAACAGTGGCTTCCTACGGTGAAGCCATTATTTTACTACTATCAGGCGACTTTCCTGCTCAAAATAACAAATAGCATTATAGAAAACTAAAATCTTTTAAATTAAGAGTTCTTTCTGATTAGAAATCTTAATTTCTTGCCAATCTGGCCCTGGCCTCCATTTTTTATATGTATATTTAACAAAAATTTCCTGTCTCTTAATAATTCATAATTTTATGAAATCTATTTTGTACTTTCTCGATTCATTACAAACATTTCATATTAATTAAATTTTTGTGTTGCGATGGTTTTTTTTTTTTTTTTTTTTTTTTGTGTTTTTTCTTCTACTTTGTTGGCCACTTTAAACAAGAACATTTAATGCTACATTCACAGTAAAAGATCATAAATATTATTAAGCTGCACCAATTAAAACTGACAGAAATATACATTCACCAATTAACCAAACAATATTTACAAACTTAAAAAAAAAAAAAAACTGAAAACAAACCGCCAATGAGTAGAAAGGCGTTTTTTTTTCTTGTTTGTTGGTTTGTAGCTGTAAATTGTAGATTTGCGACAAAAAGTAAGGCAAGAAATTATCTGTAGAACTAATAAAATCTATTTTAAAAATGTTGCTTTACTCCGGGGGGATTTTGTGCAACAATTTATTAACACGCTAAGATGAGTGTTTAACAGTAAATTAGATGGGATTATTAGGGTGGTTGTTTATTTTAGGGAAACTGTTGTGTTTGGGGATTTTGTAAGGTATTATGGAGACACTTGCTATTATTGAATAATTTTGTTTTGAAGTTTTGAACCTTAGTTTTAAATAAATCCGATGGTCGAAATTCTAACCTAGAAAATGAACCACCTTACTGTTTATTTAAAGCGGATTTTCTTTAGCTGTTTTTATTGTGTGTGTATTTTAAATACAATTAAATTAAATGATTCTTTTAGCAGAAAATTTGCAAGAAATAATTTGAAATGTAAAACACACATTTTTAATTATAAAACATACATTTCAGTAGCAAAAATAGAAATTAACTAAAATAATAATTTAATATAAGTAAACATTCCAATTTTACATAGAAGGTCTTGAAAAGGTGTTTTTTAGTGTAAAGCAGATTAAAATAATGTTGCACTGCAGTTCAAACTTCTAATCAAATCCTATATTATTATCAGCTATTTATAATAGATTTTATTTATTTATTTGTGGTAAAATTGTTTGGTTTTTTTGCATACCAAAAATATATTTATACTTCTGTTTAGCAATGATTAGATATATATTTTTTTCAATTTCAAGAGGGTTATTGGCTTTTCACAACATTAATTAAACTTAAATTTCTGTTTTTTTTTTTATTTTCCACATTTAATATCCGTTATTATAATGACACTTTGTCAATTAATAAATTTACTTTTTTTGAGCTATTTATTTGTTTTTTTATTATTATTTCATTTCTGTTTATCAAAATACTTATTATTTGCTAATTAACGTTTTAATATGAAAAGAAAACAAACCAGCAAATTAAATTCATACTTTTATTAACCAGTTATAACTGGTAAATTGCATTTCATATTTTTTAATTAGAAAGAACTAAAAACCACTTAAATGAACAAATGGAGTAAATAACAACTTAGTAAATAAGTATTTATAATAAATTAATTTATTTTGCATAAAATAAACATAATAGCAAGAAAAAAATGCTTTAAGACGCATTAATCAAATGTATGGTAAGGTAAACAGCTGATCCGGTTTAACACACATATTCACCACAAACAAATTAGCGCTCAGTTTACTCACCCCTCATTTGTTTTGTTTATGTCACACTTTTTAATAACTGGACATTGCAGCAGTGATGCCAAGATTTTATTTATACACTTATGCTCTTATTCATAAAACTTACAACAGGTTTATAAGATTTATTTATAAATTTTGTATGGAAATTTGCTTTATAAACCTGTTGTAAGTTTTTATGAATTAGGGGGTTAACATTTAGTCTTAAATAAAAGTAGTGTTAAAAAGCCATAAGAGAACTGTAAGACGTCTGACTATTTATTGTATTTTTTAAACTTAAGTTATGATAACTACTCTGGAAAATACTTGTATTATTAAATTGTAAATATCATTGCAATAATTTAAAACAATAAATAAATAATTTCAGTTTGAAAACTTAAGTGTTTATCAAACCATAAAATATTGATAATGTTATTGAAAAGCAATAATTTTTTATTGTTGTTTTGAAAAATGTATATCATATATTTTGTTTTAATACATTTACACGTTTTACTATTGCGAATTTTTCCTTAAGACACTTAGACGTTTTGATAAGAATCTGAGAATAATAAATTTCAAAATTTGTTTGTAATAATGATGACATTACAAAATGTTGTTCAGCCACAATATTTAAATACCAATCCGCACCCACGATTTGAATTCTAGGGATTTAGGAAAAAATGCAAATTATGGTTGAGGTATTGCTTAGTTTTAGTAAAATAAACTCAAGATTATTACTTTAACCGGGGCTAAAGTAAATATCTTTTAATATTGTGAATTTTTCCTTAAAATACAGCGTGAAATGTTTGCATTTATGGATGGATTTTTGTATATGAAACTTGAGCAAATTATTTATCTAGGTTTCAAAATGGTATTGGAAGCGAAAAACTTGGTGATTAACCCTTTGAGGCCTTGAAGATCAAAATTATCAGAAAGAAATTAAGGCTAATTTTGACTCTAAATACAGAAAACTGATACTTGTTTATTTAACTAGGTTTAAAAATTATATAGGAAGCGAAAACGATGTAAATTAACCATTTTATACCCTGGGGGCCAAATGACCCGTAAGAAATATCGAATAATTTGACCCTAAGTGCATAAAATTGGTATTATTTTTTTAATAACGAAATGTTTTTTTACAACGAAATGTTTAGAACCTCATATCATCATTATTTCAATAACAAACTAGTTTTAAGCCTTAAAAATGTGACTGAGAGCCCTTGATCATCAGACCACTTGGAATTCTTCCCTGAAATTTCATCAAAATCTGCTATTAAACATAAAAAGAAATCGTTAACTTTTTCTTAATAAAAAATTTAAAGATTTACTGCCGTATTCATAAAAAATTAGGAAGGTTTGAATTGTGCTTTTAGACAAAATTTTCTTAAAGTACATTTGAAGTCTACTTTATTTTTAAGGAATACGGCAGATGATCTTTGAACCCGGTGTTAAAAAGCTCAACGTTTACTGATTTTTAAATATATATTTTCTAAGGTTTTAAGTAGTAATATTCTGAATTGATTGTATTAAAATTAAAGTAATGAAATTTAAACAAATTCTTAACGAAAATTTATTTTTTCCAAAATTGTTAAAATTTAAATCTCAGTTACGGCAAGTTAAGAAAAGCTATTGCTCCAAATCTTTTTGGATTTTTATTCTCTAATGTATCAGTTATAAATAACTAAACAGCAATACTTTCTATAGTTTATTAAAGTTTGAAAATTCAACTTGCAAACATATTTTCAAAATATGTCAAAGTTTAATCCGTAGCTTTTGCCAAATTGATCTAATTAATTTTGTCTTGTATTCTCTTATTTGTCTATAATAAAATCCCAAACAGAGATTCCTATATTTCTAAAAATTGTTTAACAACATTTTAGAAATTTTGAAAATTCAAATTTTTAAATTAAATTCTTAACAACTTCCATATTATAAGTGCTATGGAACTAATTATTTTTGTTTTTTATTCTTATATCGAACTTTAATAAAAGCCTAATTAGTTATTCGTAAATTTCTAAATTTTTTTTAAAAAATATTTTGAAAATTTCGATTTTATCTCTTGTAAACACAATTCTAAATTTTTAAAGTCAATTAGCAGCTATGGCCATATTAGGCAAGCTGTTGGCCAATTTCTTTTTATCTTTGAATCTCTTATGTGCCTTTAATTTTTAAATTTCTAAAATTAGTTTAACAATATATTAAAAAGTTTGAAAATTCGATTTTATTCCATAAAAAAATTTACAATTCAATTCGCAGCTACGGCCAAATAATGAGAGCTATTGATCTGATTATTGTTGGCTTTTGTTCTCGATTTGTCTATAATAATAGTCTAATTAGTAATTTTTAAGAATTAGTTTAACATTTTAAAAATTAGAACAAAAAATTTCCTCTGCAAACTCTTTTCCTGCGATTTCATGCGATTTAACCATTATCTTCAGTCAATGTTAGGTTACCTGTCACCTCATGATCGCTCCGCTACACGTTTTGTTTTATTAATTTGTTGTATTTAGACAGTAATTTAGGACTAAATATCTTTTGGGCCATACATCGCTCTTTTGGTATTACATATTAAGCATTTGGGATTTTATTTAATAAATCGTCCAAATTCTTGGGTCTTACAGGTATTATACCTACATATGTTGCCACACATCATTTCATAGGTTCTCAATTGGGCTGGCCATTTTAATACATCAATCTTATTCTACTCTAAGCAACTTTTCACAGTGGGTAAGGCATATTGTGCTCAGCGTATGCAATCATGTGCTAACCTCATGCCCACGACTGTACATTACATATCATTATACCCTACACCACCTTAGTGATGAGGGTATATTGAATTTGTGCTGATGTTTGTAACGCCCAGAAATATTAAAGTGTACCAATCGACTCAGAATCACTTTACTTACTTGTTTTTCATTTACTTTTTCCAAAACAATAAAAATTTGAATGATTTCATATAAATTCTTTGTTTTATTTTGTTTCAAAGAACAAATTTGATTAGGTAACCAAAGGTGTTAATCACATAATCTAGAAAAACAATTTTGATCATTGAAACGAGATAGCACAAGACCAAGAAATTTATGAAGTGTTTGTATTGTTAAATGGGCTGTAGGGTGCCGTAATTTATTACAAATTTAGAATTATATGTGTTGCAAATATTTGTTCAACAAATTCTCTTTTTAGATTTGTAAGCAATTCGTTTTCACATTTTAATCTGTTTTATTGAAAAGCAATATTTGCACTGTGCTACAATCTTGATAATATTTGTCATATTTTTTAATTTCTTCTCTCACGCAAAATAACCAACAGCAGCAAATAAAACATAGGCCTGTGTTTCAAATGGTCTGCTTGATTTTGATAATTAGAGACTTATTTTAGAGGAGACACGATTTTGTGTTATTTTACTAATGTCATTAGAATTGTTGTTGTTTGCTGTTTATTGACATTAGATGAAGACAACAAATACGCAATATTGTGTGTATTTTCGTATTCTTTAGTGTGAAATTTTTTATTGTCATTCTTTAGGTCTATGAAAAAAATACGTACTACAAAACAAACGTCACAGCAGAGTTGCGTTTTTTTTTTCTATAGCTGTTTTTATGGTTCTTGTTGTTGTTTTTATAATCGAATACTAATAATATTGTTGTTGTTTTTGTTTTCTGTTTGTTGTGTAGCTGCTTGCGCTCTTCTACCACGTTCAGCGACGTTTGGTTTAGTAAACAAAAACTTGTCGCCGGCGCTAGTTTAGACGTGGAGAAGTGTATTTTTTATACAAATTTTTTCAAAAAAAAAATACGTAACGCTAAAAAAAAGATTTAATTAAAAGAAATTTAAAAAAAAAAATAAGTAAAATATAAAAAAGTGAAAGAAAGATTTTCAAGAAAAAGTGTAAAATTTAAAGTAAAATTCTAAATTAAATTTTTTTAGTTGTCTCATACATATATCTAAAGTTGTTTGAACTTTTAAAAAAGTATAGAAAGAGAGAGCAAAGTGTTTGCCAAAAATTTTAAATATTTTTGTATTTGTTAGTATATTCTTGATGAAGCGAAATACATATTTGTAATTGGAAGTAGATGTTTGTCTTATTTTTCGTTAAATGGTTTTCTTTCAATATTCATTTATTTATTTTTATGCTGCTAACCTTGTATACACCTTGACAATGGTTGGAAACAACAATAAATAATGAATAACAAAAAGAGTATGCATGTGTTTGGTTGTATTGAATTGATGTTCAATACAGCGCTATACTTGTAGTATGGTTGTTGTAATAGTTCATATTGATAATGTTGGGTATATTATTGTTGTTGTTTTTCTTGCTTGTCTCTTTAGTTTTTAAAGTTCGCACCATCATCATTCCCAGTGTTGGAAAACATGGTACAATTGTACTTTTTTTGTGATACATTTTAGCCAGGGTTGGTACCGTGTTACTACCTTGAGTCATTTGGTACAATTTCAAAATACTGTTGCATTAAATTTCAGATGAAATATGTACATAAATATATCATTTCAGTTACTATTTGTGTAATAGTGCAATGTAATAATGCAAAGAGATTTTATTAAATTTTATGAACATTTTGGTACTGATATCAATTTGATCAATATGCATCTATAAGATGATAATTACGACAAGAAATTGTTAGTTGAATTTTTGAACAATGGTAGTTTCTGACACATTAATGCACATTAATTGATTTTGAGGCTGAATTCAAAAACTAAAGCTTAAAATGTAGTTAGTCGGGATTTCAAAATCGTTAGAAGTTAACCCTTCTATTTCTTCTATTCTTAAACAAAAAACTCTTGTAATTTTGGAAATACAATCGAAGGATGCATATGTACATATACATACATATATACATATATATTTAACAAGATATAATAATAAGAATATTTTAGATAATCGCGATAATAAACGCAAGTAATATTCTTAAAGATTTTTTAGTAGCCGTCTAACTAACTTTAAACAAATATGTACAAACAAATCCCAAATCAAGTTAATTTACAGGAAACATTTTATTACGAAACAAGCTCTGTTTCTTTGCATTTAAATAAAATTGTTAGAGTAACCTTTGGTAACTTTCTTCCTGGAACACTTGTGAATAAACACTTTATCTGATAATAATAATAAACACTTGCAATAAATCAATGCCAAACGAGTATGAAATTGTTTAAACATTCTTTATATAAAATAATGTTAAAAATGTTGCCATAAGATATGTTAGGTACATACAGTGGACGTCCAATAATACGAAATATATAATGTCAGGCCTATTCGTAATATTGGAAAATTCGTAATATTGAAATAATTATTGTACAATAGTTTTTCCTCCTTTTATGTTAAATAAACCACATGCAGATACATAGTTTAACTTAAATCAGTTTTTTATTGAAAACAAAAAAAGAAAAAACTTGAAAAATATTCAATTATTCAACATTAAACGACATTGAAACACTGTGTAAGGCCGTTCTCCGTAATAACAGCAGCTAATTTATTGATGAATGGAGCTACAAGTTCCTTAGAAGACGATAGCTATTCGTCAGATTCTTTGAGTAAACTTATACCATAGCGTTTCTTGAATTTAGTGAGCCTGCCATCACTGGCAAAACAGTCGCTTTCATAAAACTTTTTATGAAATTCCAGAGCCTGACATTGTAACTGAGTACTCCCTACCAGAATAAGAAATTTTCTTTAGCATAAAAACCACTCGTATAGCGCAACTTTCAATTTTTAAATTCTCCAGTTGCTATTATTCTGTAGCGAGAATTTAGTGCACCTGTTGCACCTAAAAGTTTTTATAGAGCAAATGGTTGACTTAGGTAGTCCATACTTGCTATAAATTTCATTTAAAGATTTTCTACTTTCAGTGTCTTCTATAATTTTTAACTTATTTTCTAAGGAACTTTGCTTCTTTTTGACTTCTTTTCCTTTAAACATTTTGAATGTATCAAACACAGAACACGCGACACACTATGTAAATACATACATATGTATTAAATTTCAAATTTCTTCAAAATAAAACTTTAAACAATGATATTCTCACAAAAAATACAGTTATTCGTATTATCGAATAGCAAAAAAAATGTATTCGTACTGCAGAACTACTAATGCAAAAAATTTGCCATTCGTACTATTGGAAATTCGTATAAACGAAGGTACGTACTATTGGACGTCCACTGTATATCGAATTTTCGATAAAGTTTGTGGTTAAGTTTTATTATTATTTAACAAATATTAAAAATGGGAGGTTTAAAATGTACATTTTATTTATATAGTTGGTACGAAATCCAAAAATCCATTTTCCATCATTGATCATTCCACAATATAAAACATGTTGTTTAGGTTTACTTCAATCTCTCTCTCTCTCTCTTCGGCCATCTGTCTGTTTACTCTAGATTTGTTTGTTTCATAATTGTCTTTGCTGTTTTCTTATAGAAAATTTTTAAGTTTTATTTCTTATTGTTTACTTTTTAATTTTTTTTTTGTATTTTTTTTTATTAAAAAACAAACTCCTGGTATTACGTAAATTTAACGTTTTTTCTTAATGTATTCTCTACTCTCTTGTCCCCCTCTTTATTGCCCATAGCGGTGAGAAGCATATCACCACGAAAACAATTGTTTAACATTGTTTGTTTTTTGTTTTTATTATCTTGTTGTTGATTTTTTACGAAATTTCTTTTTATACTTCTAAAAAGTGTTAATCAAATACAAAATCTCGTGTTTCTAATATAAAATTAAAGTACATATGTATTATTTGTTGAAAATTTGTGTATAATAAAAGTGCTAATCAAATATACTTGTTTATTGAGGCGTAAAATAATCTCGTGCTGAATTTTTTTATCAACATTTTTATTTTTGTCAAGTAATTTAGAGTTGCCCAAATGCAATAATTAAAAAAAATGCCAAGAATATCTTGAATAAAAGATTTTTGTTTAATTAAAGGAAAAAACATTTGAGGAAAAGAATGTATTTTATGAAAATCACTAAAAATTCGATTTGGCAATTATAATTGGAAAATTATATTGAATAGCTAAGTTTCGAATGTAAATTTAAGATTTTAATCGATTTGATTATCTCTGTAAAGTCTCTATATTTAACATAGCTTAAAAAAATAATCCAGTGGTGTTAAATCGCATGATATGGGCGAATTAACAGCTGCAATTTCGTGCAATTTTGCAATGGGAAAGTTTGCTTTGCAATAAATTCATTATTTTGTTGGCTGTTTAAACTACATATGTATAAGTGATATTCAAAATGTCAATAATAGGCCGTTGTTAACATCTCTCGATAGCATAATCTATCTCTAGTAAGCGTATTTCCAACAGAATTTTCTAAAAAAAAATATATATTCCAATCACACCTTTAGACCAGCAAAGGCTTCTTAACAATTGTCTTTAGATTTTTATATGGCTTTTAATTGGGCCTCGACTGAAAGAAATAGTTTTGCAGAAAAACCAGCGAGTTGTTCTTAAATGAATTATAGTGCGACGCGATCTAGGCGTTGCCAATTGACCGCCCCAAACGTGAAATAAACTGTTCACCGAACTGGCCTCTCAATTGGAACATTGCTATGCTTGCTGTGTGGCAACTGCCAAATACAGTGTAGCGAAAAAAAAGTTTTCAAAAATCACCGTTTTGATAGCCCAATTACAAGAATAAATTAATTAGAAACAATCGACCCAAACTGTCTAGAAATACCAGCAAGAATGTTTAGAAGTTACAAAATGTTTATTAAGTCCTTAAAAAGTTAAAGTAAATTATAAATTTCCAGGGAATTGATCTTCCCAAAACAATGAAAATTGTGATGACTTTAAAAATCTTCAAAGAAATTGCCACCACCCACCCAACTTTTCCAGAAATACCAACAAGAATGTTTAGAAGTATCGTAATTATTGTTAAATCATTAAAAAGTTGAAAATTAAGCTTTTTGTGAAAAATTTTATCTTTTTAAAACTTGACATTCCACAAATCTTGTTTTCAAGTGCTGCCAAATTTTACTTTAAATACCGTTAAGAGAAATTTATTTTGTAAACAAAGAAAGAGAGTAACCAGTTGTTTTTTGTAATTTCTTAAGTTATTAATAGAATTTAAACGTTATTTGGTTTAAAGTTTCCTATAATTATTCATATTCTATAGTTTTTGTAAGCTGTTTATAATTTTGATTGAATTGTTTATTGTTTAGTCTGATTAGCACAATAATATTTTGAAATCCTAGTTATATTAAGAGAGAATTATTTATATAATAATGAACTTTTCTGTCAGTGTAAAAGATAATTAACTACAATTCGTGTGCCACAAACACTTATTTGAATTTTAAAGAAAGGATTATCTATTCCATGATTAATATTTGATTGGGCCAGTTGGATAGAAGAGTATTTGGTAGTACTTTAGGAAAAGTAATGATTTTGTAATGCTGACATTTCATGAAATGTAAATGTAATGAGAGGGTTTATTAGCTATTTATAAGTCTGCATTATTATCTCAAAAATTTAAATATGTTTCTATTGTTAGATTCTTCTAAATATTTTCCTTTCAAAACAAAATAATTTTGTCATCTGTTATTTATTTGCTTCTATGTATTTGTTATTTACTCGCGAAATATTTTCCAAATTCTTTACATGTGGGTGGCGGGTTGGTTCGTTGGTTGGCTGTTCATATTCTCGACATATTCTAAAAATACACCAAGAAAACAAATTAAATAGCTTTGCAATTTTTTGGCAAAACATTTTGTCTATAATTTCTTTAAGCATCTCCAAGTAGCCACAGCCAGAAAAAAATAACAGCTGAGCATTAGTAACAAAAATTGTGTTGAGAAATCAAAATAAGAAGAAACTAAAGAAATCCTTCACAAAAAATAATTTTTTTTTGTTGAATAAAACGTGTTGTATTTAACTCGACGAGATAACGACGACGTTGAAATCTATATATGTACCTATATATAATTAGAAAATCAGATAAAGCTACAAGATTTTTCGTATGAATTTTAAGTATTTTGTAAAAGCTCTCTTACGTTGGAAATAAGATACATACAGATAGATATATTTTAATTAAACGACTAGAAACAAACAGCACCAGCATGTCTTTAACCCAGTGAACTTTGAGATTTTTATAAAATAAAATATAAGTTTTTTTTTTTAAACATCTACACAATCAGATTTTCTGTTTTATCGCATAAAGAAACGACAACTTCCGTTGGCTGTTTAAAAAAAATTTGTTTTCCAAATTTTGTTTAAATATTTAGATATATTTTGCACAATTAAGTTTGTAGTTTTTTTTTCTTGGTTCATTAAGTGTTTCTTAAGTTACACACAACAAAAATAAATTTGTGTATCTAGATATATTTTTTTACAACCACTTGAAGTGCCACTTTTTTTATAAGCATTTTGTAGATTGAGTTTGTGTTTGTTGCTGTTTCTACTGCTTGGGAATAAAATGTATTTTGAATTCAAGAAAGAAAAAAAACAAATTTAAATAAAATAATATATTCAATAGATGATGTTTTAGTGTGTATTGGAAAGTTGTTTTAACAACAAACGTGTTTATTTTAATTTTAATATTGTATACAAAACTTTTTTTTAGTTTTATTTTTCGAACATAAAAATTACTTGGTTCAAGTGTTCTAAAGGTGTTTTAATAAATAAAAGCTAAAAAGCTTAAACTGAAAGAAACTATTTAATGAAAAATTAATATTTTTTAAGGTTTAACATAAATTACTAAGGTTAAAAGTGTTAAATTGTCAAACAAATATTTGAAAATTGAATAAATTAAAAAAAAAAATACAAGAGAAATATGTGAAAATATTAAATTAAAATAATAAAATTGTTAAAATCTGAAAAAAAAGTTTCAAAATAAAGAAAATTTTTAAAATAAAATATTTTTAAAAATTTTTGGAATCTCAATAAAACAATTTTACAATTTCTCAAATAATAGAAATTAACTGTAAATAGTGAACAAAATAGTTAAAAGAACTTTTTAAATTAGCAGTGTACAATAAAACTAACTTCAATTCCTTTAGAGAACGAAAATCATAGAACTTAATTGAAATGTATTAAGGAGTGCATCCATAAAAAGCGGAACATGGCTATTTCTTAACAATTTCCTAAACAAATTGATCGTGATCACAATATATGTATTTGCAAATTTTTACTAATTTAATACTTGTTCATATTTTTTAAATAAAAAAAGTTGTTAAAATTCAACTCGTATAAAATATAAAATCTAACAAATTTTAAACAAAATATAAAATTGACACTAAGTTGTGAACAAAATATAAAATTGACACTAAGTTGTGAACAAAATCGTTGAAAATTAACAGTGTAACATAAATTAAACTTCAATTCGTTTATATCAGGAAGCAAATCATAGAATTTAATGAAAATAAATAAAGGAGTGCGTCCATAAAAAGGAATACACAGCTCCTGACCAGTAGTTTTATATACATATTAGTCAAGGAAACGTAAACAAAAAATTCTTAAACACCATTGTTACTTAAGACATTTTGTTTTTGAAAGCTTTACAAACTCCAGTTTTTACACTAAAAATGATCTATCAAAGAAAAAGCTTGTTTATCTAAGACAGCCTATATTAAATCAACATTTTCTTAGACTAATAAATTAATAATTTACAATACAAGCCAGATGTTTTAAACTATCAAAATTTTTATTAAATTGTCAAAAATTTATACATTTTTAGAGGGAAATTTTATCTATTTTGAACTTGGCATCCCCAAACAATACAGTAAATTTTTTGGTTTATTGTAAATAAGGAAAATTCAGTTTATATCTTATCAGTACCAATCTTTTTTAGGCTAATTTTGAATTGGTTACAGTAAAAGCTAATAGCATTTGAAAACTAAAAATAAAATATCTTTGTTAAGAAATAATCCAACAACCGACGCTAACTGCATTGAAACCAAGACTAAAGTAAAAGTATTAAAAGTATCTGCAATATTATTAAATCTTTAAAAATTTTGAAGGGATTTTTATCTTAGCATCTCCAAACAACGTAAACAGTGCTGCCTAATTTTTGTTTGCTTAAAGTACCGTTAAGAGAAATTTCCCTTTCAGACAAAGCTTTAAGTGGGAAATTTTTTTATAAACTAAGAAAAATGTAGACTCTTTTAAATGTTTTAAAGATGGATTCATCCATTCACCCATGTCCTGCACAAAAATTTTGTCCGGAGAAAAATTAGTTTATTAAGAGTTTTGCAGCACAATTCACCCATTTTTTTTTTTTCTAAAAAATTAAAGTTGCCCTATGTAAACAAAATCTTTTAATTTTACAAGTGGTAATACTGCGACCATTGATTTATTTTAGTTTGGTATTTAAGTGTTGAAAAACAAATATTAAATTATTTTAAAATATTGTGTATATTTTTCAAAAACAATTTACAAAATTTTTAATGTATGAATAAAATGAATAATTTAATTCCACAAACACCACATATAGAAATGTAACCTATTGGCAACTCAGTTCATTTTTGCCCAGACAAAATATTAAATTAAACCAATTCAAGCTGATAGTTGTTTGTAAAAAAATATTTTCTCTCTCTCAAAAAGAGAAACGTCCAACTTTATATAAGAACAACTTTGTCCGAACAAATATTTTGTTCAATACGAATGTTTATTACATCTTAAGATGTTTATTGAGTAGAATGTTTCTATTGTTATAAAAGTTGTTTGATTTTTAATGCTACTACTGGTTTTTTATTATTTTTTTCACTGTTAAGCCTGTTTTACAGGCAAATATTTTGAAAGTTTAACCTATCTTAAAAAATGTTACATTTTTTTAGTTTACGAAACAAACTAGCTAAAATTTTAATTCTTCTGAATTTGTCATATGTATCTCTATTAATTTGTGCTTTATTAAACTCCCTTTTAAACACAAATCATTAAAAATTCTAGAAAATTAAATGAGAATTATTCCTCTTGTGAGTATTGGAAAATTTTTAAAAAAATTTTATTCGAAGTTTTACTTCAAGTTAAATTCGAATAAAAATTTTGTAGTGTATACAATTGTTTTCAAACAATTTGTATATTTAACATGAAGTAAAACTTCGAATAAAAATTTTTTAAAAATTCTAAAAAATATTAACAAATATCCCAGCATCTGTTTGGGTAATTTTTCAGTCTTTTTTTATAAAAGTTTGCTCTAATGTCAGCGGTAGAAAACTTTACTTAAATTTTGTAATAAATGGCGTACATTTTTTTTAACTATTGACCACTGTATGATTTTATTCTATTGACATTTTATATCATGTAATTGAAAGTCAAAGTAGTATATTTATGGAAATTCTGGAACATTACCTTAGGGATGAGTTTCTTATTATAATTTTGTTCCTAATGCAGTTTTTCTATACGGATGAAAATATCCTCCTTATGAGAGAGACATAGAGACGTTTTGTCTCTAGCATAAGGAGATGTTTTTATAAGAATACATATAAATTTACATTTTTAGCAGATTTATTAAAACAAATTTAACCTAAAACAAAAATATACAAAAAAAAATAAATAAAAACTTTAATGAAACTAATACTAGTGAAATATGTTCAAAATTGTAATATAAATAAATGATATAAAAATATAAAAAAAACTCCAAAAATTATATAAAAACAAATAAATTATTTTAAATAATATATAATTAAACCAAAAGAAGAAAGCTACCAAAAAAAGCAAACCAAAATAAATTTCAAATAGAATACATTGAAATAAATGGCTAAAAATAAATTGGTTAAAGAATAACATATAATTTATATTAAAGCTAAATTTATGCAAAATAAACTAAATTTAGTATAAAAAAGTTAACAAATAAACAAAATTCTATATATGCGAAAAACAACTACATATAACATAATCCAAAAAAATTAAGCTATTTTAAAATAAAAGCTGTATGTACCTGTTAAAGATTAAATTGTAAATTCTTTTAAATAATCTACTAGAATTGTTTTAAAAAGTTTATTTAAAAACATTAAGATACATACATATTTTAAATAAAATATTGTTAAAGAACGTTTTAAAGACAAATTATTTTATTTGGAAAAACTAAAATTTGCAAATTTATAAAATAAACTTCCTTTCAAATCTTTGTTTGTTATGGAAATCATTAAGCAGCAAGATTTAATACATATCAACAGAAGATATTGTGAAAAAAGTTTTACAACAAAAAATTAACCGCTATTAATTGTGAAATTATTAAAAAATATAATAATATTAAATTACCCAAAAAGAAATAAAGTTCTAACAAAAAGCCAGTTCTTATAAAATATATATTGTAATATAACACAAATATAACTCTTTAAAACAAAGTTTAAACTACAAAAGTTAATAAATTTTTAAAATTTAATTTGAAATATCAATATTGTTAAAGTCTTAAAATAGTTTTTAAAAGTCCTTAAAAATACATGTTATCATATTAAAAAATTCAAATACAAATTAATGGATATTGTTAAAGTGCCTATGTGATTAATAAAATTATTTTGTTAAAAACCAATAAAAATAATATTTACAAACCTGGTTTTCAAATGTACATCATACTATATAATTTAAAACAACAAAATCTTTTATAATAAGAAATTGGCTTAAAAAACTTATCAATCAGCATCGTCGAGCACAAATCAGTTACTTATAAAATCTATAATAATTAACGCTAATTTAGCCACACTGTTCAAACTAACTCTCTGAGAAGCTAATGAGCGAGAGAGAAGGAAGGAGGATTTGCCGTTATTCCGAAATATTAACAAAATGAGCAAAATTTACAAATAATGTAAAATTAGCTTGTCAAATAAATACAAAAAAAGCTAAAAAATAATGTTAATAAATTTGTAAATAAAATAAATCAAAATTAACATAAAATAAAAAAAAAATTAAATTCCATATTAATATCAGAAAATATCTGCATAAAAATAATATAATAAATAAATATCTCTTAAAAAATTTCATACTATCTGGTCTTGCCCTTAATTTTAAACGGCTCGTAATATAACGGCTGCTTAAAGCTTAAAAATTTCTGGTTAATTCAAGAAATAAACTCGCTTTTCAAATAAAAAATATGATCAAATATCCCCGCACCTCTTCCGGTAATTCTTCAGGCTTCTACGATGATGACGAGCCCATGCATCCATATCAAACACCACCACAATCACCAGCCTCATCGCCGTCAGCAGATTTAGCCTCCCAGTGTTTACAACGTCACATAATCAGAATGTTCAGCACTGAAGAGTGAGTTTTGAAATAAAATATTTTTTTAACAACCAAAAATAATAAAAAGCAAAACAATTGTATTAGAGAATGATTACAAAAAGATCTTCAACAAAAAACTAAAGCAAAATAAATTTTTTTTTAAGAATTTCATTTGTTTTGACACTGACATCTATAAAGAAGGAAAACAATGCTGTCAACTTAAATAATTAATTAGAATTTTCTTTTAATTTTTTTGTTTTAAGGGACACAAAAATTCAATTTGAAATAAAATAAAAATTTAAATTAAGAATAATTTGTAGACATATTAAATTTTTTAGTTTGCTTAAAATTCTCTTAAAAAAGTTCTACTTTTAATGAAAGTACATATTTAAACCCACATCTTGTCGAGCCTACAAATTAAGTTTTCAGGGGAATTATGTATATTTTGGAGAATACAATTTTAAACTGGAAATTCTAAATAACTGCAGAATCTAAATCCACAATATTGATAAACAAATATTTAAGAGCCTAATAAAAGTTGTAGATTTGCTCAAAAGTCAAGTGAAAATGTTTTTTGTTCTGTTTTGACTAAAAGTCTTTTATGAATTTTTTAGTTCTGAAGAATTTTGTAAATAATAAAGAGAATTAATCAAAAATTTTAAAATTTAAATTTTGGGGATTTTATAAGATTTTTGTTTGAGAATAAAGAGATTTTCAACACAAAATTCTAATTTTTTTTACACTTTATAATTTTAAAATAAAAATTCTATATAAGTCCAGAATATTATTCGAAAATATTATTAAACAAACATTTGAAAGCTTAATAAAAAAAAGTAGATGTGCTCTAAAGTCATGTCAAAACTTGTTTGTTTTGTTTTGACTGAAAGTCTGCCATGAATTTTTGAATTTTTCAAAACTGTAAATATTTTTGGAAAGAAGACACTATTTCCTTTACATTGGTATATAATTTGTCTATATTATCTTTTCCATTAACTAATTTGAGGTTTCAAGTCATTTGTAGGCAGAAAATTAGCTGAATCTTGATGGATTTTCTTTATCTAAGCTGGCATGTGCCTGATGTGGGTTTTGTTGCTTATTTTATAATTTCTATAAACTTTGTTGCTACTCATGTTGTTTACAGGTAAATAAATAAATTTTTTTCGTCGTCCATGTTGTCTATTAGTTTTTAGGTTGCAAAATTAATTTGATTGAAAAGTTCGTTAAAAAATTTTGTGTAAAAGTGTTGTTTGTTTTTTTGGGTTATTGACTGAAGGTACGGTAACATTTGGCAAATATTTGCCGAAAAAGACGTAACCTCTAAATAACATTGTATATTTGATCTCGTTTATTTATTTAAAAATACTTTTCTTATTTAGGTCAAAGCACAACAAATATTTAGTTTTAATTTATTTGATGCTGTTTGATCTTGCAAAACTCTTGTAAGAGTAAACAACGTCAAAAAATACCTGCTAAAACAAGTGGTTACGCTTTTTTGAGTAAATATTTGCCAAATGTGATCTTACCTTTAGTTGAGTTGAATTTGAATATTATTTCAAAGGTGTTTAGCTAAGCAAAACAAACTGTTATTTTGTTTACACAAATATTTGTGTACGTTTAATTTATGCCTAACAATATTGTGTTTACGGTGGAGTTTTAAAAAAAAGGGGATAAAAATTAAACATGCTGACTAATACAGATAAACTGATTTAAAAAGTATGAATTTCATTAAAAATAAATAAAAAGGCCTAAACATCTTAATAATAATATTGAACAAATTTCAAGATGTTGGCACTGGTGTTTGTTTTGATAACACAACAATTAAAAAAAATTTCCTTTAAGGGAAATTATTTTATAAACTTTGCTAAAGGGGCTGACTTATAATTAAATTACGAAATAACGCATCATTTCTTATGTTTTATAGTTTATTGCTAAATTCACTACAATAATTTATTAAATAAAAAGCAATATATTGTAAATTAAAACAAGTAAGCAAATATAGTCGGTCAAGCCCGACCATATAATACCCTACACTTAGTATATAAATTAAACAGTTTTTTAGAAATGGGCGCTATATGGGAGATATTACCAATTATGGACCGATCATCCAAAAATTTAATGCCTTGACTTCCGTGAATATAAATATTGTGTATGTTATCGCGATATAAATAGTTTTAAAAGATTTATGGTGGGTCTTATATGGGAGTTTTGACTAATTATGGACCAACCATTATAAAATTGGGTGTCATCATTTCTGTACATATGAAACTTATTTTTATTAAATTTTATTCGGATAACAACATTTTGAGGAGATTTATAGTCGTTAAAATGATTTTCGGAAGTGGGCCTTATATGGGAGCTACGACTAATTATGGACCGATTATCATAAACTTCTACCATATTATTTGTACATGTACGAAACATATTTGTGATCAATATTATTTGGATACCAACATTTTTAAAAGAGTTATGCTCTTTAAAGTGATTTTCGAAAGTGGGCCTTATATGGCAGCTACGACTAATCATGGACTGATATGGACTAAATTTGTAGATGTGGGGGCTTTTTGTGTATTTCGATTCGAATAGAAAATCGTTCGAATTTGTAGACTTTTTACATTGTATTTCGAATGCTGTTGCTTTCGAATCGAAATACATACACAATAACCCCCGTGATTTATCTTCAGTTATCACTCATCTATGGTGAAATTTGTTTGGATACTCGCATAATTCAAACATTTATGATCGTTAAACTCCTATTTTGGAAGGACATATGTATGGCGGCCAAGTAAAATAATGGACCGTTTTCCACCATCCGTCCTTGGGCCGAAAAAATTACACGTACCAATTATTTTTGAAATATCTTCAAAATTGCGACTCAGGAAGTGATTCTAAGTCGATCGGTATACTTTAAGGTGGGTGTTGGACCACTATTTATGAGCGTTACAAACATCAGCACAAATTCAATATAACCTCCCCACTATTGTGGTGTAGGGTATAATTATAAACAGGAAACAAGACATTATCGTTAGCAATTAATTTAATTAAAGACAATTTATTAACACATCAGGTTTAAAATAAAATTATGTAAATAAAGCCATTAAAAATGTTGTGGTAAATTTAATTATTTTGGCTTTTGTTGTTATTGAAACAAGGCAGACAGCAGATATTTATGGTGTGTTTAACACATTAACCATATACTACTATATATCAGTCATTATAAACAAAAATAGCAAAACATTTTCAGTTACTTTTAAACAAAAACTGTTAAATTAGTTGCATTTTTATTTTATAGTTTCTTTATTTCTAGTTTGTATTTATTTAGCTGTAATATACCTACATATGAATAAGAAATTTATTTTCAATTCGTTCGTATTACTGCTGTTCATTGCTGTCATTTAGAACAACTTAAATGTTTATACAACATTTTGTTCGTAAATATATTAATTATTTAGAAATTTCTCATCTCTGTCAATACAATATATATTGACTCTTGCGGTTTACTGTTTCTGTTTGTAATTCAATATTGAAATGTTTTATTTATATGAGCGTTAGAATTTCTAAACGAAATATTATATATATATTTTTTTTCTTTTAAGTTGTAATTTATTTTCTGTTGAATATTTTTTTTTTTTTTTTTGTTTTTAAAAAGGTCAAATAAAAAGTCATTAGTTTGTTAATAGAAAAATCAATAAGTGGTTTTGTAAAAATAATAATAATGTTTTTAAAGGTTTAATGAAATAAAAAAGAATTTTAAGTAAGATTTTAATACATTCCTTTAAAAAAAAATTGCTGGTTATTTTTTTTTTCTTTTATACAAACTTGGTAATGGAAAGAATTATGAAATAGTGTAACTTTAGCAATTTTTAACCCTAACTTGAATTATTTTTTAAATCAAACATTTTCCTTGCCCACTAAATAAATATCGGTAAAAAAAATTTCAGTAAATCTATAATTTATGCATATACCTATGTTTAGAACCATAAGCTTTGTTGCCTCTTCTATGATTTTTTAATTATTAATAATTGTATACATTTACATAAATTTAAAATTAACTCTACCTTTTCTATAGTCATGCTAATTTTTATTAAAATCCGTGTAGTAATTCAAGATTAATTCAAATTTTTTGTGTGCTACTTATTAGAGTTTATATTTTTTGATTTATTCAGTCGTTTTAGAAACGGACATCACCAGTGTGAACATTTTAGCATTTTTTTTGGCTAAATTTAGCTTTTTTTATTTTGATTTAGCTGCAAAATTTCACATTTTCTTTAGCATTTTTAGGGCTTTTAAATTTTTACAAATACTAATTAATTTTCTGTTGAAAATAGCTTGAAAATAAAAAAAAAAAGAAAAAATTTATGAACATTTTAAAGAATAAATGACAAATTAATAACAGATGAAATTACCACTCTTGAACTAAAATGGCAAAATTTAACTTTATATGAGTGGGATAATCAAAACTCAGCCGTGGAATTTTGGAAGCAAGTTTGTGAATACAAGAATGTGTTTTATGAAAATTCCCTTTCATCTTTGTGTTCAATCATTCACCCCTATCGTGAATAAAAATTCCACGAAATTTGTTCCCTTTTATTTTTTTAACATTGAATTTTAATAGGAAAAATGTGAAAGGGAACAAATTTCATGTGGAATTTTTTTTTTTTTTTTTTATTCACGATAGGGGTGATTATAAAATTAGGTGCCTTGATTTCTAATTCTTAATTGCATTTGGATACCAACATCTTTAGAAGATTTATGGAGTTTCAGAGTTGAGCTCTATATATGGGAGCAATCACTAATTCTGGACCAATCTTTATAAAATCATGATTTCTAGATATAAGAAACTTATTTGTATTGAATATTATTAATTTTAAGAGTGTTATGCCCGTTACAGTGATTTTCGAAAGTGTACCTTATATGGGAGCTACGACTAATCTGCACAAAATTTGTAGGTGTGATTAGGTTTCATATACAACTTATTTGTGGCAAAATTTATTTGGATACGTTAATAAATTACACATTTATGATAGATAAAGCCCTATTTCAAAAGGACTTTTGTATGGAGGCTAAGTGAAGTAATAAGTTAAATAGTACTTTGCGTGGATAGCCATTAAATCGAATTAGAAAGTGATTCTGAGTCGATTGGTATAATTTAAGGTGGGCGTTGGACTAATATATCTGGGCGTTACAAACATTAGCACAAAGTCAATATACCTATCCTACCATGGTGATGCAGGGTATAATAAAATAAGAAACATAGTGATTTTAAATACCATGGATTCTATTCTTTATATTAGATGTATAAAAAAAGATAAAAAGTTTAAATAAAGGTTTTCAAATTAGAGAAGACTTAATTAATGCCTGATACAGTAAAAAAAAACAAGTAAGAAAGTATAGTCGGTCAAGCTCGATCATATAATACCCTACACCCAGTATATGTATAAAACAGTTTTTCAGAAATGGGCGTTATATGGGAGATATAACCTATTGTGGACCGATCATCCAAAAATTTAGTGTCATGATGTCTGTGAATATAAATATTATATGTATGTATTTAACTTTCTCACGAAATAAATAGTTTTAAAATGTTTATGGAGCTTAAATTAAATTCCTCTCCGTGTTATATGGGAGTTTTGACTAATTATGGACCGACCATTATAAAATTAGGTGTCATTATTTCTGTATATAAGAAACTTATTTGTGTCAAATTTTATTTGAATACCAATATTTTTAAGAAATTTATGCTCTTTAAAGTGATTTTCGGGAGTGGGCTTTATATGGGAGCTATGATAAATTATGGACCGATCTGCACAAAATTTTTAGATCTGATTTGGCTTCATTTATCACTTATTTGAAATTTGTTTGGATACTTGCATAATTCAAACATTTATGATCTTTAAACTGCTATTTCGGAAGGACATTTGTATAGGGGCAGGTGAAATAATGGACTGATTTCCACCAGTTTCAATCCCATACGTTCTTGGGCCGAAAAAATTTCACGTACCAAATTTTATCGAATTATCTTCAAAATTGCGACCTGTACTCTGCGCACAAGCTTTACATGGACAGCCAGACGAACGGACGGACATCGTTAAATCGACTCAGGAAGTGATCCAAGTTGATCGTTATACTTTAAGTTGTGTGTTGGACCAATATTTCTGGGCGTTACAAATATCAGCACAAACCCAATAAAACCTCCCCACCATGGTGGTGTAGGGTATAATTATGAAAATTACTCCAAAATTTTTTGTTCTTTAGTGTTTTTTTTTTAATATTTCAGTAAAGTATTTTACAAAATTTAGCAGATTTAGCAAACAATTTCCATTTACACAAAATCTTAAAATCCAAATTAAGGCAAAGTTTTTTGCTTATATTTTTTATTAAGTAACCCCTTTATTTTTTCTGTCGCCTCCCTCATGACCTGCTTAAGTTTTTAAAACATCCATTATTCGTAACATTACATTAAACAAACAAAAAATGGTAATTTTATTAATTTTATATAAATATTTTTTAGTTTCGATTTGTGTAAATATTTAAATATACATTTATGAGGCCACAAAACAACATAATACAAATTTCAATTTAAATTCAAACGCAAGCAAAAATTTTTATTTTACACCAACTTTTATTTGAAATGGAAATACAAAAAAAAATATTTGACCATGAAAATTTTTGTTTATTTAAATTTTCATACAAAGAAGATTAACCGAACGACAAAAAAAAAACAAACTAAATGAAAAACATTTATTCATTCATTCACCTTTAATGGTGTGGCTGGCGTGTGCTGGCAGAATGTTTTTATTTTATTACAATTTATTGTTTTCCATTTATACTAAACTTTTTTTTTTTTTAAAGAATCTTGTTAAAAAATATTTCATGTGTGAATAACTGACAGACTGGCTCATTAGATGTTTTTTTTTTTTTTTTTTTTTTTTTGTTGAAAAAAAAAATAGCCTCTAATGGATCAACAGGCAGTCAAACTTGAAATGTTTATTTTTTCACTAAAATTTGGATGTTTTTTTTTTGCAAATTAACACAGATGTTATAAAATGTTTGGCTTTTTTATTATTTAATTTATTTATTTGTTATTTTGCCCCATAAAAACTCCCCAGAGAATTTCGTGTTTCAAGTCGTGTCTTGAAAATTTTGTTTGGAACAGGCAGCCAAAAAAACAACATCTGTTAAGGCGTTATAAAATTTTGGAAAAAAGAAAAGTTTTACAGTAGTCGAACGGAACGAATGAAATTTTATGATGTTTGTTTTGTTTTGTTTTTGGAGCATTTTTCAGTAGTTATTTATTTAATGGCATCATGTTTTAATTTTATTTAAAAGATTTTCTGCTTTTATATTATTTAAATTTATGTATACATATGTTTCTTTTATTTGCCAATTATATATCTAATGTTTTTCTATTTGTTTTTTTATTTGCAGGTAAGTTTTTTACGCTTAAATAAAATAATATTATGGACAAAAAATAGTAAGTAAACATGAGCATATTGACAGATTAAATAATGCAATTTTAGTCCCAATTTACTCGAAGCAATTCTTTAAGCTAATCTGATTACCTTTTAGACATCGTGGTGATTGGAAAATAAGACGAGCACACACACACTTGACTGTACTGGCAATTCAAGTTACTTTCTTATACGTATTACATACATATGTGCATACTATCAAATAAAAGTACGAGCAATAAGAAGAAATTTCAAGGAAAAAATTGTATCAATCTTTTTAAAAGAAATTGCTTTGAGTAAATTGAAACTTATGGTGTCGACACCATTAGACAAGGCATTTCTCAAATGTAGAGTACAATTTTATTTACAATGATGTCTAACTTTTCTGTTAAACTAGTAAAATTAAAGGCTTTCAAATAAGCTTGACTTTCTTCCTTTACTTGCAATTATAATAGCAATTCAGTGATTAATAGATTATACAGTAGCCATAACAAAACATAATTTTTCAATCCTTTTGGGAATTAAGGGATTTTCAATAAGAAATCGAAACTTCTTTTTACATCATATTAATTACATTAAACTAAAAATTGTATATAACTATTGAATCTCAGTCCAAAATATTGATAAGCAATCTGAAAGCCTAATAAGAAATATAGATTTGCTTGAAAGTCAAGTGCAAAACTTTTTATTTTGTTTAAAAATTGTACAAATTTTTGAAAAGAAGGCAGAATTGTTTTTACTTTGATGTATAATAAGTCTATATTATGTTTTCTCTTAGGTAAATAAAAGCTTTTAAAATCATTTACAAACAGAAAGTTTATTCTTTGACCACTTGGAGAACAATATTCACCGCGTTATTGTCGATATACGGCCAAAAATGTAAGACCTCCAATTTAAACTACGTCGTAGCCAGTTATATGACAGAAGTCATATTTAAAATATAATGCCAGACGATTATCTTTTGAATAATGTAAATACCACGTCAATTTCAAAGTTCTATACTTCTAAAAAAAAAATACCCTCGATAGGTCCGTTATATTTTACAAAAACTGTAAGTGTAAAATTGAGAGCAAAATTTCTTCTTGTGACGTCACAAGTCAAAAATATTTTTATGTTTGCTTAACTTCTATATAAATTTTAATGCAAATGAAGTGTGCCGGTTTTAATTGTGGAAATATTGAAAAAAAGTAAATTGAAATTTCTTTCCATTTCCAAAAGAAAATAAATTTAAAAAAACTGTGGCCATTGTTTTGCCACCTTGATGGAAAAAAAAATTAAAAGTGTCTCATAGAGTTTGTATTGAACACTTTAAGGTAAATGATATAAAAGGAGATATGAAATTAAAAATGGGTAAATGAAACGTTTTGCATTTAAGATACTTTATGTTAGGTATACTTACTGACGAATTTGTGTGTCAAATTAAAAATCTGGAAGCTGTATTTAAATCGTTGAATGGTGAAAATCATATGCGGATATTAAAGCTAAAACACTTTTTTTTCGATCGATAATGTGTTTTTTTTTTATTTTTTTTTTTTTTCAAATAAGAAAACTAAATCAACTCCTAGCGGATGAGACAAAAAAAACACAAACGGAAACAAACAAAAATAATAAATTGATAATACAAAACTATAATAGGTATTTACCTATATAAAATACTAAAATAAAGTTTTTTTTTGATACATATTAATATTAATTAAATAGTAAATAATTAAATGTTTCATTTTGAATCAAAAAAATTACGAAAAATTAATTTTTTCCTAAAAAATTGTTAGAAAAGGTTATATGTATTTTACATGTTAATTAAACGGATAAAATAACCTGTGACGTCATGCGCAGAGAGGGGCAATTTTGTTTACATTCTTTGCGTAATCTTTATTATTTGATTCATGCTCGATACGTATTTCGAACAAAATCATGATTTTTAAAATAAATTTCTACAATTTGAAAGCATTGTTTAGGCGTCAATCTATTCTTGTTGAAATGCCAAACCAAACTAAACATAAATCACTTAACAGCTGACATAATGGCCGCCAGTTAAAAAAGTGTTGCCAACTTAAAGTTCTATACATCTAAAAAAAAAACCTATACTTGTAAACAAAGAAAAATTTAACGAATTGCCACTACTTTTGGGATGTCGGGTTTTTTTTTTGGCGTGAGAATGATGCTACTGTTTACTTTATTTTGACGTGTAAAAATTCTACTCAATTCTACTTAAACAACTATGTATATAAAAATGCAATATAATTTCCTAATATAATATTATTTATATTCATATAATGAAGCTTTTATTTTAATAATAGTGGCGTTGATTTTATTTTGACTCTCACGGTATGTCTGTCATCAATTGACATAATTCACCAAAAGTTGTATCGGGGTGCCCCGATAGACTAGGCAATAGTGTGCCTGACTATCAGTCAGAGGGTTGCGGGTTCGATTCCCGCCAAAGACTCTGGCTGTTTTCTGCAGACAAGCCAAAAAGCTTCGCAATTTGTGTTTGTTTTGGTTAAAAAAAAAAATAAATTAAACTATTCTTTTATGAAAATTTGCTATCGATAAATTTTATTTATAAAACGTAGTAATCGATACAGTTTTTTTAAAACAAAATTTGTTATCGATATTTTTTTTTAAAATTTGTTATCGAAAAAAAAAATTGTATCTATAAATTTTCTTTGAAAAAATTCTTGTCGAATAAATTTTCTTTAAAATAAATTGGTTATCGGTAAATTTTCTTTCAAAACTATCAATTTTCTTTCAAAAAACTTGTTTAACAATTTTATTTATAATTTTAATATTTTTAACTATTTTATAGACGATATTCTTAAATTACTTTTCTTTCTACACTGAAAATTGTTTCCTGCCCGTGTGTTTAAACCGACCTTTAACCTTTTGGCATTTATTTTTCCCTGCCAAACTTAGAGCTGCTTGCTTATCTTATCTATAACTAATTTATAGCTAAAAATTATAATTTTTAGCTTTATTGAAACATAAAATATTGCAATAAATAAATTACACTCGTCTTTATAGCAAAAAGATTAATTATAGTTTTTTGTTGTCTCATAAAGAAACACAAAGAAACAAACTTGTTGTTTGTTTCTTACTTCATCACGTGAAATGTAAGTGATGATGATTACAAATCAATTAAAGCAGCACAGCAACAAAAAAACACACAAATAATATTTAAAAAAGAAACGATTAAATTAAAGTGTAAAGGTGGCAATAATTGTTTTTTGCCATAATCAAATGGAAGTCGTCATCTTTTCACAGCACTCATACGCTCGCTCTCTTTGCGTTGTAAATATAATGGATGTGTTGGATGTTTCCAGCAATTCAATTGAGTTTTCTTTTTTTCACAATTTGTTTATTTTTATTTTAAAAAAATGACCTCAGCCATTGAAGAGGGCTTTTACGGTTTTTGTAATAAAAGTGAGAGCACGGAAAAAGTTTTATGAATTTATGAAAAATTGTGGCTGGCAAACTTATTTTGAAATGATTTTTGATTTAAAGAAAACACATACAATTCAGAGAAATATGTATATGAAATATTTATTTCAGTCGATAGAACGATATTTAATGTTTAAGGATGATTTCATTGAAATGTTGGCGGCAGCTACACCTCAAATGGTTCATACGCTGGTTATAATTTTGGTATACTCTCTCCAAAATATCATCCGGTATCTCACAAATAAATATGAGATATAAGCCTTAACATAGCCCCCAAAACTCGCTTCTCAATTGGACACTTGTGGCACCGTCTTGTTGAAACCACACATCAGCCAAGTCCATCTCTTCCAATTTGGTCAAAATAAAAAAATTGTAATTATCGTATGATAGCGCTTGCCATTGACAGTAAAGTTCCTGCCTTCGTCGTCTTTTAAAAAGTACGGTCAAATGATGCCACCGACCCATAATCCTATGCAGTTCTTGCAATTCGTTTGGCTGCTCTTCACATCAAATACGGCAATTTTGCTTGTTTACGTATCCATTCAACTGGAAATGAGCTTCGTAACTAAACACAATTTTCCGATTAAAAGAGCACGATGCACTTTCTTAAACGAGCATGAATTTTGATAAAAAAGTCGGTTTTCACACGTTTCAAGGCAAGTATTATTGGTGAGAAGAGGAAATATAATAAATGGGGGGGACATGCAGTCCCAGTGAATTTTCTTTTGTCCTTTTGTTTTCCTCTCTTTATTTTCTCCGTCTTATTCTACGCAAAGTTGTTTGCATGTTGATTTGCATGAGAAAGTAAACACTTGATTACGCGTGTGAACGAAATAGAAGGTTAATTGAACAAAAATTGGTAAGCTGAAACTAAAACGTGTGATAGATCACTTAAATTCAATTATCTGCAATATATTGCAAACTGACATGTAAAAATAAAGTTGCTAAAAAAATCACCCTTCACTAATTTTTTTATATAATTTTTAGTTTTCTGTTAACACCCTTTATTTATTGTTTTCTTGTGCCTTTTTTTCTATGACTGGCCATAAAATTATACGATACATGCCCTTTTTTTGCACAATTCTCTTTCAATAAATTGTTTATTTAGCGTAAATTGCATTCAACTTGATAGATTTCCTTCTTCTGCCTGTACTTCTTCCTTAAGCCATTATTATTATTCCATAATTATTTTAAGGTTAATGGCAAATTTTGCAATAAAGTATTTGTATATAGATATCGCTAGTAAAAGTTAAAGAGGTGTGTTTGGTTGGGATTTACGAGCTTTGTTTGTTTGTTTTTTGCCTGGCAAAAGGGTTTATGGCTTTGAATTGATAATAAAATTTATTTTGTTTGTTCTTTACTCCCCTAGTTACTTTATAATTGAAATATTTATGGTTTTATTTACTTAATGAGCCAGGAATATGGCAGTATTTTGATATTCATTAATGTGCGTTTTACTTATTGCTGGTAGTTTTTTTTTTTTTTTTGTTTAATGAGTTTTGATAAAGACTTTGTTTGCAGTTTTTGTTTATTTTATAAAAATCTTTTAAAGTCTTTCAAACAGATGCCCTCAAAGGTTGACGCACTGGAAGCTAATATTGCAGAAGTTATTCGTTTTGGAGAGAGTATGCCAAAATTGTAATCAGCGTATGAACCATTTAAGGAGTAGCCACGGTCCATATTTACATGAAATCATCTTTAGACATTGAATTATCTAGATCGTTCTATCGATTCAAATAAATACTTCATAAATTTCTCTAAATTTTATGATGTGTTTTTGGTTAAAGCAAAGCCAAAATCTCTTAAAAAATCACTTTTTACAAATGTCGTAATGATTTTCTTTATAAACAATATGTTTTCGATAAATTTTGTATTAAAAATATTTCCTCTTTGAGTCATAAATTTTATGAATTTTCAAAAATATGCTTCGTAAAATGCTCTTTTAAAATCAATGTTATGTTAATCCTTTAATTTATTCACACAAAATTAAATTTAACTGAATACCCCACAAATAATCTTTATATATAGATTATATTTAATTACCTAAAAGTATTTAAAGTATTTTCACAAATATTTAATTACCATTTATGTTCAACAATTATATACCAGCCTTGATAAGTGTTTAGTGACGGGTCCAAATATTTTATGCGTCATTGCAAAACTAATAATGTTTTGTGTGTTTATTTTTTGGGAATTTACGCGCCATGTAAGGCCAAAAAAAAGGTTAAAAGGAAGGCATTTCTGGTTTAAACTTAAATTTTAAAGTTTAAAACAATGAATAACGTAATTTTCATAATTTTTTTTACCTGATGAGTGTGAATGTGTTAATGAGTGTATGGAAAAAAATTGTAAGTAAATATTTGACCATAAAATGTTTATTTTCTTAAATAAATTTATAACTTCCGCTTTAAGTTTTAGTATTATATTTATATTTAAAATGAAAAATTAAAGGCTTAAATTGTTTTACATTAATGACATTTTCAATAGTTTACAGATTTATACATCTTTTTTAGATACTCAATTGTCATATAGTTATCTAATTATAAATACTTAACAATTATTCCAGCTACCATTTGAATTACACAGAAAAAATTATTGCCCAACAAATTTTAATTAAACTTTTAATTGAGTCTTAATTGATTTTTAATTAAACTTTTAATCATATCAATTAAATTTTTAATTGAAAAACAATTTTCAATTAAATAATATAAAATTTTTTTAATTAAAACTACTTTTAATTAAATTTTTACAAAATATTTTAATTGATAATACAAATTCCTTCATCGGTCCACTTTCAATTAAATGTGTAATTAAATATACGAATATTTTAATTGAAAATCAATTTTAATTTTTTCTGTGTACTGATTAAATTTCCTATATCTATACTCTTTTTTTTATAAAATATACAATGCGTTTTATGGTTGTGCATTTCTTATTCACTTTTTAATTTATTTAAATTATTGCAAAGGTGAAATCAAAGAAAACGAGACAACTAATTGGAAACGTAATGTAAACGTTTTAACCGAGAGCTGAGGAGAATTTTCCTGTTATATGGTTCTTGTTGGAAGAACAATTCTATTAATGTTCTAGAATGTCCATCATCCAGTCCAGGCCTAAACCCCATCGTAAATTAGTAAGATGACGAAAAAGGGTTAAGCAGTAAGTCTAAAAAAATATAACCAATATGGATACACTCTTCGTAAAGGAAGTGAAAATGGTGTGGTAGTACATACCTGTAAAGTCGACGTCTCTTATTATCGATGTGAGGCTGCAAAACGATTTTGCGACAAAATATTCAGCCTTATTATGAGTGTCGTTTTCTTTTTACGACAACGACTGTTTCGTAATAGATTAAAGATAAAATTAAATTTGTTTCTTTAATCTATTACGAAACAGTCGTTGTCGTAAAGAGAAAACGACACTCATTACAAGACTGATTGATTAGAATTTTACTAGAAAAGTAATCGTTTCCAATTCGCAGTCGCACTCAGATTGAACAAAATTGTTTAAATAAGTTACTTTGTTAACTACAATTAAAATTAATGGAAAATTGTTTAAAACTAAAATGTTTTGGAAATTACTATCATAAACTGCAAAGTGTTTCCATTTAGTTGCCAACAGCTGTATAAATAACCTAATGTTTTAATTGTATGTATTTACATTTTCAATCAATAATTTTGTTGCACTAATGTGGTTGCTTGCTTATTTACTTGATTTCATATCCTGTGTCGCATTGTGTTAGATTTCATAGTAAGTTGTATTACAAACATAATTTCCATTTTTACTCAATTTCCTTTCATTCACAGACACACACACACAATTTTTTTAATAGAGTCTATTAAATGTGGGTTTCAACAATGAACCAGCACATGTGGACATAACCTTGACCCACAAGAGTCTGTTTTTAAAACACCAGTTGGAATACATATGTACATATATATGTTTAATCGATATACATATGTTTTGTGGCAAAATTCTAACGAAAAATATTTGTATAATAGATTTTCCAAAGATGGATTTTTTAGTTTGTCAATTTTATTTATTTAAGATAGAATTTCATTTCAATTTTAAGAAAAAAATTAGTTTCAAGTTGTTATCGTTAAGTATTCCATATAAAAACTTGGTAACATTTGCTCTAAAAAAGAAGGCCTGTTTATTCTTGTCGTTTTGGCTGTTTGTTGAGTTTTGCTTAAATTAAAGACTTGACAATGTGTCAGTGTTGCCATCAGGAAATTTCACCTAAGATGAAGAAAAATTACCTGATTTGAGTAAAATTACACCATATACCAAATTAAAAAACGCAAAAAAATTATTTAAAGGTGTTGATTAGTCATATTATATTTACATATATAGTAACTTAAAACAAATTAACAAAAATAACATTAAAAACTTTAAATAAATTAATGAAAAAAATCTCTACTTCCACATTTGATTACATATATTTATAAAAGGTTTGAACCTTTATGTTTATTGCCGTTTCTTTGTATACCTTCTTTAGTAAATAGAACTCCTGCAATGGTTTCAGACGACAGTCTGTTTCTCATATAAGTTTTACAAATGTTAAGGGTGCCAAATATTATTTTAACAGAAACATTTGAAAATGGCAAAATAAAATTTACTACTTATTCTAACATTGGAAACATCATAATCTGGCATATTATTACATAATTAGAAATATAATTGAACTAATATTATCTTTAAGAGAAAAGTTTTATTCTTTCAGGCTAATAGTTCGAATTTTCAAATAATTTCAAAGAATACTATTGTAAAGTACTGAACAATTGGCAAACTGGAATGCATTTTCTGTAAACATCATCTATTTAACTCACCGTTTTTTTGAGAAATAGAATTCGAGAATTTTTAGTTTGAATACCTTTGCCCAATAAACTTCACTATGAAAACTCATATTTATCGAAATCTAAGTGCCCATACTGGCGCCATTCATTATCAAGCTTTTGCATATCTATATTAAACGATGGAAATCTTTTCTAAACAAGAAACATCCATGACCTACACAACTTAAATGAGAAAAACAACAAATTCCGAATTGTAATTTAGTTAGAAAGAAAAATAAGTATATATGTACAGCTTAAGTGTTAAAAACGAAAAAAATTTAATGAAAAAGTAGTGTTTTAAAAGAATTTAAAATTTTATCTGGTCTACACCTGGAACAAATTACCCACGAAGTGGCAACACTGCTTTGTCTAAGGATTTGTTGGTGTGTATATCTTGTCCCTCTCTTTAGATTTTATGAGCCATTGTTGTTTTGTGTTTAATTTGAATTTTTTGCAAATAATGTTTGTTTTTTATTTCTTTATACGTTTTTAGCATTTTAAAGCTCTGATTAAAGTAGCTGCAGCTGATTATCAAAACTGTTTTTGCATTTCCAGCTGTGTTTTGCTGTTGAAAATAACAAATAAATATTAAGTTTTATGTTAAATTCAACAACATAAAAGCAAAATTTGCACAAAAAACTCATCCACTGAGAAAACGTGCAAAGTTTTAAATAGATTATTTTGAAACAAAAAAAAAACGTAAACAATAATAAAAAAACCATTATTTTTAATAAGTTTTTTTTTCATTTGCAAATCACGTTTATTTGTTTATTATACAAATATAATACACTACATAAATATACATATATTTCTAAATTATTTTATTAATCAACTGACATTTATGTAGCACGAAATAGAAGTTTAATGACTTGATGGTTTTGGTGACTTTAAATTGTCAAAACAATGTTGTTAATAAAAGTTAATTGACAGTTGTTAACAATCTTGCAGTTTTAGTAAAGTATTAAAATGCTGTTTATTTAAAGCTTTTGTTCTTAAATTCCAGCAAAAGATTTTATAAAAACCGAGTTCTTTTTGAAAATTATTGACAGCTGTAAAACGCCTTATTGTAATTGACTTGTTTTGGTTATATTTGCAGTGCAATCGTAACAAATTATCTTATGGGGAAAGCATGAAAATTTGTGCATTTTGTTATTATTATGGTAACAATTGTTATATATTTAATTATCCCTTTTTAAATGTCAGTGTTGTAAGACCATGATTTATTAGTGTATATTAACATGAATCTTAGATAAAATTGTACACATTTAAACACAACTAAAAATTATCTATTGTAATGTGTTTTTTATTACATTAAATGAGAACTACTTTAACTGAAAACAAAAACCTGCCCAGTCTTGACAAAAACATTAATATGTTTACTGGGCAAACAAATTTTTGTCTGCCATTGAAATTGTGTTGTGTGGACAACTCAGGTTGATGTTATGTTCTTGTTTGCACAACATTTGTCTGCAAAACTATGTCGGACTTGAAATGATATTTTAATACAAAAAAAAACCCCCCATTAAAAAACTACGAAGAAAACATGAACACGTTTTCCCCACACAAAACAACATGATTAAACATTGATACATAGGTCTTACATTGACAACTTTGCCTTATTGAAATATACTAAATTGTTAACTAGTTTAATCTTATTTATACTGTATTGGTTACTCAACTAATTAGTAATAATTCGCAATGAATGTTTTTTTATGAGAAAAGTAACTATTAATTAAATAATTCTATGTACATACATACATTTTTTAATTGTTAAATTATTTTTCGTATAAAACTCCTGCACTAGACTTTGTACTTTCCCTCATGACTTGAGAACAATGACTTTTTCCCTTGCCATTATTTAATAAGTAAATAAGTCTTATTATTATTTAGTTATCTAAATTTGCCCAGCACAAATAAATAAATTCACTTTCTATTGTGTTTCATTCGAGCATTAAGTTTGTTTTTTTATTTTTTGTTCAAAATTAACTACAAATTTCTGTTTTTAATTTCAGCATTGTCAAGATTTTTAATTAAGATTAAGATTTTTTTAAACTATTTCTTATAATAAAACAAAATAACCTTGAAAATGTTTTCAAAGTTTTGCAATGATTTCTGTTGTAATATCAGTAGTTTTAAGTTTTAAAACACATTCTATTATTGTTTGCATTTTTATTTATTTTTATCAATTGTTTATTATCTTTATGGTTGGCAATCAAACTGCTAGGAGTTAGTTAATTTATATAAATGTTTATATTTTCAGCTTTATAATAATAAAAGATTAGAAAATAAAACTAAATATTTGTATAAAAAAAAAAACTTAAAAAAGAGATTTGTATATCAAACATCTGGCAACTATAAGAATATGTAAACAATACTGAAAAATGATGCCAACTCTTAAGAAACTTAACCTCCAAAAAAGCATAAATTCATAAATTAAATAATCTCCAAAATTTTCGTATATATTCGAAAATCATTTCACTATTTGTTTTGTCTCAACCGCCTGTTATAAAGCATTAAAATTAATTAATTTTAATTTATTTCCATTTTAATGGCAACAATGATTGTTTCTTTTGCTTAAAGTACTTATACAAAGAAACGTACGTGATCATTTTAAGTATTCATGGCAGAGACGTTTATTGTTCAAACTGGGTTAGAAAAAATCAAATAGAAGACACAAATAGTACATGTTTCAAGCGTCTAAATCGTTTATTAAATGTCTGTACAAAAGTTCAAGGGAATGCAATTGTGTAACCAGTAAAATAATCCATTTTATGTCTTGCATTTTGTTTATATTTTTAACAAAAATCTATTAAACTCCTTAGGAAATTTAAACATTAAAAATCTTTTAAATAATCAGCTTTCTATCAAAATTTCAACAAAATAATGACGATTTGGCCCAAACAAACTTGAAAAGTTTGTCATAGTAATATAAAGGTCTCTATTTTACTACTTATATATTTGCTTTTAGCACTATTTAGCTTAGTTTCTATCACAAATATGATACTCTTAAAGCTGAAACTTCCAACACAAAAAACCAAAGTTTAACCACAAAAACAAATAATAATGATTTATAAATATTACTGTACATTGCACAGTGTACAACTTAGTTATTATTAGTGACATTTACTTTTTATGTTTTGTTTTGGTTATTCCCTTAAAATAATTTTACACTTCTCTTACTTCTTCAATTAAAAATAAGTAAAAATGTTAAAATGACGTTTTAGTTAAATTTAAAAGTGCAAAATAATTGTAGTTAATTAATTTAATGGCTATTACTTGCATGAAAGTTAATTGTTTAATACATAAACAAACGTATTATAGCCCGCTCTCTATTACTGACTGACACTCACATACCAATTTCTAGTGAATGTCAATTTATACAAAGAGGAAAATTATGTTTAATACACCCCTTAATACAAGTGTTTACAATGTTTTGTAAGTTCCAATTTCCACGGTAAGGGGAAGATAAGACGAGTACACATCTGTACTAGTAATTTGTGTTACTCTCTTATAGTGTATACATATGTACTTTCAAATGAAAATAAGTGCGATTAAAGCAATTAGAATTGTGCTGTGTGAACACCGAATAAATTTAAAGGAACGAATTGTATCAATCTTTTCGATAAAAATTGATTCGTGAAAATTGCGAGTAACTTCGTTTAGTTGTAAGGAAAATCATCAGATTGTGTTTTGTTTCCCTAATAGATAAAAAAAACAGAAGCGACATAGATATTGATATACACAAGATTTTCTATAGAAAATATTGATATACACAAGTTTTAAATAGAAAATAATCTTATATAGAAGACTTTCTATAAAAAATACTGTTATACAAAAAATTTTCTAGAGAAAACACTGTTATACACAAGATATTTTATTTAAACACGGTTATACACAAGATTTATTTATAAAAAACAAAGTTATACAGAAGATTTTCTATAAAAAAAATACTTTTGTACTAAAGATTTTCTACAGAAAATAATGTTATACAGACGACTTTTTATAGGAAACAATGTTATACTGAATATTTTCTATAAAAAATACTTTTATACTGAATATTTTCTATAAACAAATATTTTTATACTAAAGATTTTCTATAGAAAACCTGGTTATACAGAAGATTTTCTATAAAAAATAAAAAAAGTACATACATAAGATATTCTGTAAAAAATATTTTTATACTGAAGATTTTCTATAAAAAAAATACTATTGTACTAAAGATTTTCTACAGAAAATAATGTTATACAGACGACTTTCTATAGAAAACAATGTTATACTGAATATTTTCTATAAAAAATACTTTTATACTGAATATTTTCTATAAAAAATATTTTTATACTAAAGATTTTCTATAGAAAACAATATTATACTGAATATTTTTTATAAAAAATATTTTTATACACAAGATTTTCTATAAAAAATAAACAAAGTACATACATAAGATATTCTGTAAAAAATATTTTTATACTGAAGATTTTCTATAGAATATACTAAATAAATGCTGTTTTAAAAAACATTTTCTATGAAATATACTGTTATACTGAAAATGTTCTATCAAATATATGTATGTACTGTTATGCTCTTGATTTTCTAAATGATTATTTATTAATTTTATGAAATTACAGAATGATCTGAACATAAAATAGGTATATTTTTTTTAATATTATTGTAAAATATTATTTGTTAATTGTGTGTTACAAGTTAATTTTGAAAGCATAAAAACATTAAAAAAACTTAATTTAACAATAACGGCGATTTCAAAATCGTTTTTAACTCAAAAATTACCCACAACCATTTATAAATATTTAACATGTCAAACACGCATATTATTAGTGCTTATTTTGCTTGCCTTTTTTACACAATTGTTGTAAAACAAATTACAAACTTACTGTCTGCCAAAACATTAGAAAATCGTCAAACAGGCAATACCTTAAATACCTTAAATAACAACAATAAAAAAACAGCTACATAATAAACAAATAGCGTGTAAAATATTAAGTGATGAAAACAATTATAATTATTGTTAATAATATTGAAAAAATTTACAATTTATGGTTTGCAAAAAAACAACATGTGTACATATGTACACAGCAAAATGTTAAAAATAAGCTTTTATCTTTAACAGCCAAAGAAGACAAGCACAAAAAAACTATAATAATATGAAAATCATTGAGGACACGCACTTTTGTTATAAACAATTTATTAAAAAATTGTTCAAACAATCAGGCAGCCAAACAACCCACTCAATTCAATTCACATAATCAGCAAAGTACATATAAAAAATGTAAATATACATTTAAAAAAGCAACGAAATAATTATAAAGAATACAAAAAAAAAATAAAACAAAATATCAAAACAAACCAATTAACTCTTACAGTTCCAAAAATAATAGTTATTGAGCAGAGATGGAAAATTAAATTTTTGTAGGGTATGAAAATAGTATTCAGATGGTACTTTTTTACGCTTAAAGTACTAAACTTTAAATTATATTATGTAGTTACCAAATTTTGTACAGAATATTTTTTGTAGAACAATGTTTTTTTGATGAATATCTTGTGTATACCCCAATTTGCATTCTGTCAAAAACAAGTTGGTAGAGTCCATCTCAATGACTCATTTTATATTTTAACTCTAAGTTTTGCTATCAGTTTTAGATTGATTGTATAGTTAATGACATCCAAGCTTTTCATATCTCTCTTTATTTATATTGTTTGTTTATTTTATCATTTTATTATAATGTTATGTATTTTTATTAATTCATATGTATATCTTTATTTTTTTTCTCGTTTTAGGTAAGTTTTTCTTAAAAATAAACGTTTATTTTTAATAACTGATAAGTTTGGTAAGTTTAAGAAGAAGCAGATATATGAATGCAGTAGCTAAAACATGAGTTTGATGTCCTAAACAAATATGGAACAGGAACTAAATCAGCACATAAATGACTAAAGACATTTGCCCTTATATTTTTTGAGTACTTAAGCGATTCAGCAGAGGTTAGTCGAACTAGTAATAGTTACTTTGTCTGCTAATTCATAGCTTGTTCGATTGTTTTAATGAACCCTTTTTACATTTGTTTGCAAAATAATAGAATACATTTTGCAAAACAATGCCTTTAACATTTCTTTCAGTGTAGCCTAAGCAAAATGTCACACTTACATTCCAAACAATCATCTTTTAACTTTCTTAAAAAAAAATCTAAATTAAGATGACACAAATCCTCCGCAAAATGATCAATAATTTAAGCTAATAAAACCGGCCTAATTAATAACAAACAAAAATTTTATGTATGTATGTATGTACCATAAGAAAAAACAAAAATCTTAAAGAAAACCAATTAAATAAGAAGAAGAGCGAAGAAAAACAAACAACAACCATGCGAATGAATCAATGAACGAACAAGTGTTTACAAAATTCCCTGGAGTATTACAGCAACAAAACAACAACAACATTAAGAAATTGTGTAAATGTCGCTGACAGACAGAAAAGGGCAATTATATTCCATGTTTTTTTTTGTGCCATTTCTTTTGCTTCCAATATTCACGGTACGGGGTTTATGTATTGGATTTGAATTTGTTTTTGCCTCAACCTCATTTCAGTTATTATAGTGGTGTTGTTGTTGTTTATTTTTGCAGTGGGAATAAGGAAATGAAAACAAACAAAAAATTTGTGCCCATTCAAACATACACTGACATGAAAAACAAAAAAAAAACGTAAAATAAAATAAAATCACATTGAACAGTAGAATTTGATGTTGAATACCTACAAAGCGTTGAAATAACATATAAATAAATATGTACCTATATGTATACAGACATATGTACATAATAATGTGAGATCTGAAAAATAACTATGATTGAACATATGGTAGATTATAGGAATACGAGATGTAGTTTTTCTCTGTATGTATGTTTTCCAGCTATTTGTGGTGTAAACATAGTTGCCAGATTAAAAGTTATATAAAATCGTTAATATACACGCTTCTCCACAATTGCTCTCAGATATTCAGAAGCCCGATTGCGGAACTTTTAGTGACCAGAAAACGATATGTTGATCAAAAATATTACGAATATTAGAAATACATATAGCTTTTACGGATCCGCCATAAATTGCCTAACAAAAGATTTGTGATAACGAGCATCCAAAAACTTTACCCAAAGTATTTTTCTCAAACTGAAAAAAGTATTCGGATCCAACAATAGTTTAGATATTTGCTGAACGTTAGACCAATTTTAATTTTATAATGAAGAAAATTTGTTAAAGCTAGAGGAACTAAGAGGAGTGCGCTGATAAAAACTGTAACATACATATGTATTTATAGGTATGTAAATAGTTAAGTAAACAATGACAAGTATATAAAGGCTAGTATTTTATTTTACAAATTTGCATTTTGACAACGATTATGTTAAAAATAAATTATTTATTACGATTTTTAAGATGTAGCTATTCAATACTATTTAAAATTGTTATTGATTTTGGAGATAGTTTTACGGTATTCTTCATCTTATTTCGTCATTGTACAATATATTTAAATTGGTCGAATTTCTTGGGCTTGTGAAGTCATTGTTTAACATTATTTGACTTTGTTGCCATTCCTCTGTGTTTTGTCTTGATTCAGAAAATTTTGGCTATAGGAATGAAAGTACATATAGGCAAATCCCAGTATAACGAACCTATCTGTTAAATCGAAAATTTCGTTATATCGAGTCTTCTTTTTTTTAATAAAATATAAGCTGTGTGACATTAAGAGGCCTAACTAAATTGTTACCTCTTTTTTAATTTTTAGTAATTGTTCTTCGGGAGTGTGGCTTGGAGTATAATAATGGATTTATCAATTCTTCATTAGGTGGATTATAATAAAGATAATTTACAGGCAACACTTTATAAAGAAACATTCAGGCTTTCCTTTCTTTGTTCCCATAGTGCATATTGAAATTGTTGCACTATCCTTTGATAACGTTCTTCTGGAGCGCTAGTTTCTCCAACCTGAACAAACGTTTTATCTGCTGACAATTTTAAATAGAGATCAGTTTCGTCCTCATAAAGCAATTCAATTAACAGGAATAGGTTTTTTACTGAGATTTAGAAAGCAATAATAAAGTTAACTTTTCATTAGGATATACTCTTTGTTTTGGATCCATTCTTAATATAATTCGGTGGTTTGCTTTGATTTTTTCTGTTTACCTAGCTTATTGAACGAATTTAGCATTCGTTATATAAGACATCGCATATTCGTTAAACTGAAATTCGTTATACCGCGATTTACCTGTTATTTAATTAATAGATAATTTTTTATATCAAAAAAGTTCAGTGCAACAAAAAATGTATTCCATTTGAAGCAGCAGATGTAACCTCCATAACAAAAAAAGCTTTGTACGAAGGGTTTTCTCGAGTATCCGCTATATAAAGCTACTATTACCAAGCTTCTACTGTGCAAAGTGTGCAATGATCCAATTTTTTTACTAAATCACATCTGGAACTTGTGTTTTTTTACTTTTCACATATGTACATATGTATATCGATGGCTTAATATAAAAAAGGCCTAACTCAATTTTGTTTCAAAAAAATCCATAAAAAAAACCCCTTTCATCGATACCGTCATTAAAATAAAAATAAAAAAAATTAAATAAAAAATAAAATGTGTTGCTTTTTTTTATTAAAAAATTGTATTAAAATATTTGTTGTATGTATCTAAAATTTTACGGATATTAAGTCAGGCGTTTTTATATTAAGCCATCGATATCTACCTACATACGAGTATGTCTTTTAATAAATAAAAATGAGTTCTCTTATTGGCAGTATAAATTATTAAGAAAAATGTGTTAACCTTTTAAATGGTGCACAAATTATAAAAAGAAAACATCAAACTTCTTGATCTTTATATCAAATATTATAGGTATGTATGTACGTATGTACAGCTATGTAGTCATATCATTCATATTTCCTTTGGAAATTCTTCTGTAATCGTAATCGCAGTAATAATCATGTGTATCTATCTACCTTTAGTACTAGAAATCTACAAAATATCAATAAACACTAGAATCTGGCAACAGTGCACAAAAACCACAAACTATTATTATTATTGCTTAAGCATGGTCTTATGCCAACATTCATGCGTTTGTCTACAAACATGTGTGGTGTGGGTAGAGGGGTTGTTAATATTGATAGCAACACTGAATTTCCTTGCGTCTTTTAAGCAAACAGCTGATTAACGTCTCTGAAATCCAATAAACAAACTTTAAGCATGCCAGACCAATTTAAATGTGGATATGTGTGTGTGCGTGTTTAACAATGACGATGCCACAAGGAAAACATGTGTTTATTTATTCGCAAGCGAATGAGCGCGCGCCATTTAAAATACCTACAGCAACAACAAACACAGAAAATCTTGCTCCCCAATACCTCTAAAAAACCGTGTTAAACACAACGTAAACAAACAGTGAACAAAACCCACGAAAGACCAAAAAATGAGGTGAACAACAACAACTTATCCTACGAAACAACTCTGTTGTTATTGCAGTGATGCTATAAGAAAGGAAAACAACAGTTTATTAACTTCTCTGTTATTGTGTGTGGTTGGTTGGTTGTTTGGTGTGATGTGGTTAGTTAGAGAGAGGTGTAGTGAGGTGTATTGTGTATGGATAAACAAAGTGACGTAGCATGTTAAGAAACATTCCCTTACAAACAACATACGGTTTATTTTTTGAACATTATGTGAACATTAATGTTAATTAAGCGCATGTCTGTTATTGTTGTTATTTATGGCTCTCGCTCTCTATAAGTTTTGTTACAATACAAAATTTTTATCTGTATACTGGTTTCTGGGTTTTTATATCATATTCGTTTTGTGTTGTTATTAAACCATACCCGTGAACTTAACAAACTTTTTGAACAAACTTTTTTAATTTCACTCATTTTTCAGAGAGAGTAAATAAAAAATGCTCTCTCAGAATAATTTACAGAGAACAAATGAGTGGTTTCTGCTTTAAAGGCCGAATTTTTAGTGCTGCCAAGTATGAATAATGACTTTAATACATAATTTCTATAAATTTATATGGCAACATACCAATTTACAATGAGTGACTGTTCTTCTTCTTTTTATGTGCATGGGAGAGGATTTTCGGCTTTCAACAAACTTTTCTAACAAACTTTTAGTCACTTATACGTTATTTTTAATTTATTTAAATATTTTATATAAAATTTGATTAAATATAATAAAATAAAATTAAAATAACAATTTTTTGATTTGTATAATAAAAATATGTTGTCATAAAACACTCAAATATTAAGCGCTTTTTAAGCAAATGAATTAAAACATATGAAAAAATCACTCGATCTAATGTTTGGCCTATTAGGCCAAATTGGAGACCTGTGCCAAAATTCTAAAATCGGAGTCTAATAGAGGAAGGTCTTGGCTATATTTCCTCATACTTGGTTTTTGTCTGTATTGATAGCTGTTCGAACAAAATTTTTCAAAAACTAATTTCATACAAGTCACTCAAACTATTTGGGGGACTATAGACCAAAAATGGGGACTTGTGCCAAAATTCTACAAGCGGGACCTAATAGAGGAAGGTCTTGGCTATATTTCCTCATACTTGGTTTTTGTCTGTATTGATAGCTGTTCGAACAAAATTTTTCAAAAACTAATTTCATACAAGTCACTCAAACTATTTGGGGGACTATAGACCAAAAATGGGGACTTGTGCCAAAATTCCATAAGCGGGACCTAATAGAGGAAGGTCTTGGCTATATTTCCTCATACTTGGTTTTTGTCTGTATTGATAGCTGTTCGAACAAAATTTTTCAAAAACTAATTTCATACAAGTCACTCAAACTATTTGGGGGACTATAGACCAAAAATGGGGACTTGTGCCAAAATTCTACAAGCGGGACCTAATAGAGCAAGGTCTTGGCTATATTTCCTCATACTTGGTTTTTGTCTGTATTGATAGCTGTTCGAACAAAATTTTTCAAAAACTAATTTCATACAAGTCACTTAAACTATTTGGGGGACTATAGACCAAAAATGGGGACTTGTGCCAAAATTCCATAAGCGGGACCTAATAGAGGAAGGTCTTGGCTATATTTCCTCATACTTGGTTTTTGTCTGTATTGATAGCTGTTCGAACAAAATTTTTCAAAAACTAATTTCATACAAGTCACTCAAACTATTTGGGGGACTATAGACCAAAAATGGGGACTTGTGCCAAAATTCCATAAGCGGGACCTAATAGAGGAAGGTCTTGGCTATATTTCCTCATACTTGGTTTTTGTCTGTATTGATAGCTGTTCGAACAAAATTTTTCAAAAACTAATTTCATACAAGTCACTCAAACTATTTGGGGGACTATAGACCAAAAATGGGGACTTGTGCCAAAATTCCATAAGCGGGACCTAATAGAGGAAGGTCTTGGCTATATTTCCTCATACTTGGTTTTTGTCTGTATTGATAGCTGTTCGAACAAAATTTTTCAAAAACTAATTTCATACAAGTCACTCAAACTATTTGGGGGACTATAGACCAAAAATGGGGACTTGTGCCAAAATTCTACAAGCGGGACCTAATAGAGCAAGGTCTTGGCTATATTTCCTCATACTTGGTTTTTGTCTGTATTGATAGCTGTTCGAACAAAATTTTTCAAAAACTAATTTCATACAAGTCACTCAAACTATTTGGGGGACTATAGACCAAAAATGGGGACTTGTGCCAAAATTCCATAAGCGGGACCTAATAGAGGAAGGTCTTGGCTATATTTCCTCATACTTGGTTTTTGTCTGTATTGATAGCTGTTCGAACAAAATTTTTCAAAAACTAATTTCATACAAGTCACTCAAACTATTTGGGGGACTATAGACCAAAAATGGGGACTTGTGCCAAAATTCCATAAGCGGGACCTAATAGAGGAAGGTCTTGGCTATATTTCCTCATACTTGGTTTTTGTCTGTATTGATAGCTGTTCGAACAAAATTTTTCAAAAACTAATTTCATACAAGTCACTCAAACTATTTGGGGGACTATAGACCAAAAATGGGGACTTGTGCCAAAATTCTACAAGCGGGACCTAATAGAGCAAGGTCTTGGCTATATTTCCTCATACTTGGTTTTTGTCTGTATTGATAGCTGTTCGAACAAAATTTTTCAAAAACTAATTTCATACAAGTCACTCAAACTATTTGGGGGACTATAGACCAAAAATGGGGACTTGTGCCAAAATTCCATAAGCGGGACCTAATAGAGGAAGGTCTTGGCTATATTTCCTCATACTTGGTTTTTGTCTGTATTGATAGCTGTTCGAACAAAATTTTTCAAAAACTAATTTCATACAAGTCACTCAAACTATTTGGGGGACTATAGACCAAAAATGGGGACTTGTGCCAAAATTCCATAAGCGGGACCTAATAGAGGAAGGTCTTGGCTATATTTCCTCATACTTGGTTTTTGTCTGTATTGATAGCTGTTCGAACAAAATTTTTCAAAAACTGATTTCATACAAGTCACTCAAACTATTTGGGGGACTATAGACCAAAAATGGGGACTTGTGCCAAAATTCTACAAGCGGGACCTAATAGAGGAAGGTCTTGGCTATATTTCCTCATACTTGGTTTTTGTCTGTATTGATAGCTGTTCGAACAAAATTTTTCAAAAACTAATTTCATACAAGTCACTCAAACTATTTGGGGGACTATAGACCAAAAATGGGGACTTGTGCCAAAATTCCATAAGCGGGACCTAATAGAGGAAGGTCTTGGCTATATTTCCTCATACTTGGTTTTTGTCTGTATTGATAGCTGTTCGAACAAAATTTTTCAAAAACTAATTTCATACAAGTCACTCAAACTGTTTGGGGGACTATAGACCAAAAATGGGGACTTGTGCCAAAATTCCATAAGCGGGACCTAATAGAGGAAGGTCTTGGCTATATTTCCTCATACTTGGTTTTTGTCTGTATTGATAGCTGTTCGAACAAAATTTTTCAAAAACTAATTTAATACAAGTCACTCAAACTATTTGGGGGACTATAGACCAAAAATGGGGACTTGTGCCAAAATTCTACAAGCGGGACCTAATAGAGGAAGGTCTTGGCTATATTTCCTCATACTTGGTTTTTGTCTGTATTGATAGCTGTTCGAACAAAATTTTTCAAAAACTAATTTCATACAAGTCACTCGAACTATTTGGGGGACTATAAAACGCTAAATATTTGAGTGTTTTATGGCATAATATATTTTTATTATATAAGTTTAAAGATTGTTATTTTAATTTTATTTTATTATTTGTAATCAAATTTTATATAAAATATTTAAATACCTACATAAATTAAAAATATCGTATAAGTGATTAAAAGTTTGTTAGAAAAGTTTGTTGAAAGCCGAAAATCCTCTCCCATGCCCATAAAAAGAAGAAGAACAGTCAATCATTCTAAATTGATATGTTGCTAGTATTTTTTTATTCTGACCTTATACATAGTTTATTTGCATGTATTTTGTTTCTTATAATTACATAAAAATTAACGGTACTTTAAAACTGTTTCATTTCGGTTAGAATTATACTTGAATCCATTTCCAATTTGAACTCATTGTGAACACAATTAAAGTGATTTTGAGCATTTTTTGTATCGAATTGTAAGAAATGGCTAAAAGAAAAGATATTAGTGTTGCTGAACGCAAAATTAGAATTGAAAAACTTATTTAAATAATTATTAAAAATAAAGTAAATAATAAATGCTCTAAAAGTACTTACCTGGAAAGAAAATTCAATAAAATATGTTATTTTATTATTCATATATAATTTCAAGTTATTCATACATATGAAATAATTTTAAAATAAACAATAAAAATAATTTCGAAAAATAAATTATGATATTTAGTTCGTTTATTTGACCTTTTTTTTATATAAGTTTATATATTATCCCTGAAGAAGCTATCCATTGTGATAGCGAAATATTGGATATAAATATATAGAAATAAATCAAATATTTTTATATAAAATTAAAATGACCTAATTGCTTGTAAAAAGAAACTATTAAATAATAAATTATAATTGTTTAATAAATAAAAATGTCGAACAATCAGTTAAATAATAATAATTTTAAAATTTTAAATATAAATAAAAAATTCTGATTTATAAAATTAAATTTCAAAAATAAATTCTTCTAAAATAAAAATTTAAGAATCTGAAATATAATTAAATATTTCTGAAGGGAAATTAGAAACTTCTGAAATACAATCTAAAATTTAAATGTTGTATAAAAACGATTGAGTTAACGCAATATTTTTTAACTAATGTTATCCAACTGTGTGGCAACACAGTTTTCATTAATATAAAAGTAATGCCAAGTTTTAGAACAAAATAAAGAAATGGCGGCATTTAATTATTTTCTTGAAACTTAAAGATTCCAGAAGCTTCTACTAGGGGGAATATCATAGATTAAGACGTGAATATTAAGCTATAATTTTTGAAGAAAACTTTGGTAAACTGTACGTTTTCCCAACTCTCACATCTGGAAAACAATTTACCAAAACCTAAAATATCAAAAGACGATATACCAAAGCCTACAAGGAAAGAGTCCACTACGAAACCAGTTGATTTGTATGCTGAAGATGATTGCAGCAATTCTGCATCCACATTCCCAGAGAGAACAACAAATGCTGATGTACAAATCTCAATAAAAATTGGATTGATGGCTTTGCCCCAGTAACAAGCGAAGAGTTGGCCATACATCATAAAGAGCAACAAGCAATCATTGAAAGGAGCACCATGTTTATTAACGAAACGTGTGGGAACGGTAGAAGAATCCAAAACTTCAAGAAAGAGAAACGGTCAGAGTACACTAAAATCCGTCGGACGTGCTGAATCGGTACAATGATACATGCTTTGGGAAGAGTTTTCAATCCAAAATGTAAGTACAAATACAAATATGTAACTCACAATATAAATATCGTATTAAATTTCAGTTAACGAAGGCAGAAACTTTGTACATTCACCCGAAGAATTGGCCGAGTCTTTTACTACTGAACCTAATGGACCGATTTCCACCAGTTTCAATCCCATCCGTCCTTGGGCCGAAAAAATCTCACGTACCAAGTTTTATGGAAATATCTTCAAAATTGCGACCTATACTCTGCGCACAAGCTTTCCATGGACATCCAGCCAGCCAGACGGACATCGTTAGATCGAGTCAGGAAGTGATTCTTAGCCGATCGGTATACTTTAAGGTGGGTGTTGGACCAATATTTCTGGGCATTACAAACATATGCACAAATCCAATATCCCTCCCCGCTATGGTGGTGTAGGGTATTAAAATACTTTTGCAAATGTCATGTTTTTATGGTTTTATTGATCAATTATTAAAAATTGTTTATCGATAAAATTTGGTACGTGATATTTTTCGGCCCAAGGATGGATGGGATTGAAACTGGTGGAAATCGGTCCATTATTTCACCAGCCCCCATACAAATGTCCTCCCGAAATTGGGGTTTACCGGTCATATGGTATCGTTGTGTAACCAAAACAAACAAATTTGATTTTTGTAAAGAAAAGTATAATAAAAGCGAACAGAAAAGCGCTAACAAAGAAATTTTAAATAAAAGTGAACAAAATTTTTCAAAAATGCCCGAAATTTAAATTGTTGCTGTTTTAAATGAACAAAGACATCAAAACGCAGTTGAAAAGCTACAAAGAAGAAATTTAAGGGATGCATCTGAAAACGACAAAAGTTTTCTTGTTGCTGACACCAACTTTGAAAATTTTAACATTTTATTTAAATATCCACCACCACCATTTAAAAACAAAATAAAAGTAAACATTTTGTAATGATTTAATTAATAGGTATTTTTTATGAGAAAAAAAAGAAAAACATTTACAAACAGTAATAATAAAAAAAACCAAAATTTAACAACTAGGTACTTAACGCAACAATAACAATCCTTATGTTTTAATTTTGAAAATCATCTAGATTTTAAGCTAAATAAATATTCAAAGCATAACAATCGTATTATATTATATATGTTATATATATATATATATACAAATACAATTATTAAACGAAAGCTAAACACAAATTAACTAAAAGAAAAAATAACTTCAAAGTTATATATGTTTAATAATAACGAAATTTAACTAAAATACTGAAATGTAAGAATTGTAACAAAATACATACACACAAGCAAACACATTATAAATACAATTTCAGTGTATAAACAGATTTAAATTAAAGCAAATAAAAAAACCATAAATCAATAACTTTTTAAATAAATTATTTTAAATTTTAAACAAATATTAGAGTAAACATAATCTGTATATCGTTAACTTAATACGAAAAGGCCCTAACTCATGTTTTTCATAGTTTACAGGAGGAGAAAAAAAACTAAATAAAAAAGATGCAATATTAATACAAAATGTTAGTTAGGGCTTTTCTTTTTTAGGCTATAACTTCGGTATTTTTCCGAATTCATCTGATTTTTTTGGAGGAGGTGTGTAGTAATAGTCTATCGAAATATGTAAAAATATCGATTTCGAAAAATTATGAGTTGGGGCCTTTTCGTATTAGGTTAACGATAAATAAAAATGGTGTAAAAAATGTATAGTAATTCATAAAATGAGAACGGCTGGGCCGATTTCTGTAAAATGTTTTGTCAGTTGTTCGTATTTTCGAGAAGAAGGTTTTTACGGAAGAAAATTTTGGAAAATCCTTCCGGAAAAGTCGTAAAATTGATTTTTTTGTACGAAATTATTTCTGTTGTATTATATTATTACTCTAAAGTTTGTCTGAAGGCTTAAAATTGGGGCGAGGCAAAGTTCCCCGAGTCCGCTAGTTATAAATAAAATATGTGTTTTATTTAAAACTATCAACGCTTCAGTTTTGTAAGAAACTACAATTATACAGCTGTCACTGAATTTAATTCCGTATTTTTCTTCTATAGAAAAAGTAAAACGTAAAATTTTTTTCGAAATGAAACCAAGAAATTCTTAAAAATATAATTCCACATAGCAAATTAAAAGTGGTTCCATTTCGAAAAATTTTTACATTTTACTTTTTCTATAGAAGAAAAATACGGAATTAATTCTACTTCCGAATGGAATTAAATTCTGTGACATGGCTGATAATTTATCGAAGAAAACTTGAGAAATTTGGGTATTATTTTGTCGAGCAAACACAAATTTTGTAGATTATGTACAAGTAGATTCATACAAGTCACTCAAATTTTCTTTTTTACTAAAACTTTTAAACACTATGCATAGCTTTCCACACAACCCAAGGGGTACTATGCGGTGTGCGTTGCCATTTATTTAGTATGGCTGGCATCCCCAATAGGCCTAATTACCATAAATTATATAATGTATATTTAATTATTTATTATACGAATAAGATTTAACTAGATTACAAAATTATTTATATATATATACGAGTATATCACAGATTTGTTATTATTTTATTATATTATTATACTATATTGATAGTATATTTTGTTCTACTATTTTGCAATTATCAGACATAGTTTGACGATGTTTATATCTACATTTAGAACAAATATAATAGCCGCATTCGTTGCATATAAAAATATCGGTTTTTTCACTTTTTAGATATCCACAATGGCAACAAAATCTTGTCTTATCACCTTGATGCTTTAACAACAAACGTTTCATATCTTTTCTAACAACATTTGGATTACTTAAATGTGTTAAAGGCTCATCTTTAAGAATTCTAGAAGCGTACATTAAAACAAATATGCCGCAACTACTTCCATCTTTTTGAAGATCTCTTTTGACTATTGGACAGTATTGCCATAAATTTTTGTCTTTTTCAATCATGCTTTTGAAATAGTTAAATAGTCTTTTTCCTTCACCTTCACTTGGAATTGAATTTACATATATAAATTCATGTGAAGAAAATTTAAGAGCACACAAAGTGTAATGACCGGAACTTAAAATTGGTACAAATATCAAATCAGGTTGATTATTAATTAATAATTTCAATTTGTCTAACTGTATATTATCAGTCTGACAAGGTAAATAGTAGCAATCAATTGATCTACTTTCCTTAATTACTGTTAAAAGGCAAGCATCCAGCACAAAATTAGTTAATTGTTCTCCATTGTTCAACGAATTCCAGTCTGAAGTTTCTAAATAATCATAATATCCAACGTTAATTGAATCAATGATATTATTAACTTCCGAAAAAAGTAAATCAAATTTGAAAAGAAAGAAATTATCTTTTTTGAAATTACTTTTCTTTGATTTTATTGAATTTTTACGAATTTGCAAAATTTTTTTTGTTGCTTTTGACTCTAGCATCATTTTAGGTCGAATAGATCTTTTTTTTCCGAGGTCTATTTTCCCCCATTCCTCTTCGGGATCTGATTCAATACTAAGTTTTGTATAACTATGATCTTTTTCTATTAATTCAACATTGACATCCTTAGTGTTGTCTATTTTTTTGTCAATAGGAGTTGAAGTGATATAAGAATGTTCATTTTGTTGTCTGTTATTAATATCGACTTCATTGTATTCATTTAAACTAGTTATTATGTCTTCAATTTCTTTGTCGATTGATCCAAACATTTTGTATTTATATCGCAGTTCCTTTAAAGAACTAAGATAGTCAATTCTCATAGTATTCACAAAAACGTCGGCTCGCACAGATTTTTGTGGCAAAATTATATTTTTTTGCAAAAAGTATGTAAATTCCACAGGAGCATTACTTACATGTTCTCCTGATGGATCAACATGAATGCCCATAACATTTGCCCAAAGTACAATGAAGGCGCAATATTTGTTTAATATGAACATACAAATTTCATCATTACGATATTTATTCACTTCTTGTCCAATATTAATATCTTTAATATCACTTTCAACTTCATTATAAATTGAAAGAAACATTTTTCGAAATGGACTATTAACTGCAATTGATTCCAATGAATCTATTTTTTTATTGTCAGTAAGATTATATTCATTACTTATATTTTCATTATCCACTTCTATTAAGCATTTACGTAATATTTCAATGCTCTTTTCCAAGTTATGGCAATTATATGGCGTAAGCAGAACAATAAAAATATGTTTAAACCATTGTTGACATTCATCAATAGTGGTTAAACAAAAAGCTGCTGTTAAGGCATTTTTTAATATAGGTCTTAAAACATGGTTTCTACCCAATTTGGTATCTAAATCTTTGCAGATGATATGTATATAATGACATTTACACCACTGTAATACAACAAAATCAGGTTTTGCATTTGAATTTAATTTTAAATTGCTTAGAAATGCAGCACATGCATTAAGGTACTCTAACAAAGTTTGGTTATTGAAACTTTTTAATACAGCACCATATAATGCTGCGCTAACATCAGTACAAACTCTTCTGCAATAAGGCACTTTGAACTGATATTTAACTTTGTGCTCTTTCATAAATAATTTCAATTTATCTAGAAAGTCGCATATCTCTTTTAAAGTATGTCCTGAGAGTATTGCTTCAGCAATCGGGAGAATCTTTTTCAGTTTCCAATTGCGTAAAACTAATTTATAGGTTAAAATCCTTTTGTTAGCACATGCTAAAGTTTTAACGCTTTCACCTGAAGCATCTAAATGTAATGTAAATTTAGAGTCCTCAAGCATTTTCATATTAGATGAGATCGTCTCAAAAGTAAATTTTTCCCATGTGTATACTGTAAAGGGCGATGCAAGTCTATGAATATAGTTTTTATAAGGACCCATTTGCATTAAATACAAAGAATAAAATGGATCTTTATTATAATATCTATCGTTATTTGCTTCAGATATGATTTTTCTTATTGTTTCCAAATTTTGTATATTTTGGAAATTACCATTTTCCGCAATGTCATCTGCGGCTTCTAAAATTTGTTGCTTTCTAAACAAATATGCTTTTTTCCCCTTAAGTTTGCTTTTAAACACATGTCTTTTAACTCCTCTTATTTGACCAACATTAGTCTCATTTTTAGCATGATGTAATTCATGTGTTCTGTGAACGGTAACATTGCCTTGAGGAGTCACGACAAAACGGAAAGTAGTACAATCCTTAAATTTGCAATATGCATAAATCAAAGTATTTTTTATACTAAATTTTGCATTGTAGAAACATAATATACAAACATTGTTATGTTTTAAATATTCTTCTCTTATTAAATCTTCAATAAGTTTTTTTCTTGTCATTTTATTAATATTTGTATTATTTACAGTATTCAAGTTAACAAGAAAAGAACAATCAAAAATATTACCCTTAAATCTTCTTTTAGGTTCTGTTATTTTTAATTTGTTTCGCAAGACATTTCTATTGCACTTCTCATTTGGATTAGATTTTTTTCTATATTTTAAAAAATCTGAAATATTTGTAGAATCACCTGTGATCTCAAATGGTCCAAGAGTGTGATCACGTTTTGCTTTTTTAGAAATAGTTATTTCAGTAGAACTTTCCAAAAAATTACAACCCTGTTCTTTGCAACATGGTGAAGCTTTTAGAGATATTTCATTTATATTTGATTTGTTTTCAATTTTTAGCTTATCTAAAATTTCTTCTAAAAAAGTTTTAATTTCATGAAGATTACTGTCATTACTTGTCTCTTTTAAAAGATAAATTTTTTCAACCGTATTATTTAAATTGCAAGCAATTGATTTAAATTCTTGCATTAAATCTCCATACATTTTTTTAAATGGGTCGTGTAAAATGTCATTTATAATTTTCTTACAAATATCAACTGTAATGGTATTTAACATTGTTTCCAGTTTATTGCAAATATTCGAATCAACATTTATTTCATTTCCTGATTCAATTAATACATTGTTAATAACTGAATCATCACATTCAACACTTTTTTTAATTGAAGTATTAGAATCGATTCTTGGTATTTTATTAAAATTTTCAGTTTTTAAACTTTCATCAGTGTCAGCCAAAAAAACTGACATATAAGCTTGCTCAATTGGAAAACTATCCAACTCCAAGCTGTTTACATTATTTTCAGAAAGATTTTCTTCATAATGTAATACATTTTCGGTTAAAATATCTTTTAATAAAACACCATTATTTTCAGAATGTACATTTTGTATATTAACAGACATTCTTAAATCACTATTTATTGCATTTCTAGTTTTTAAAATACGTTTTGCAATAGTGGATATGCGTTTACAAATTTTTGCATTTTTTACAATTTTATTATAAATGTTTCTTTTTTCATTCAAACAATCTATAACATATTGAAAAGACTTTTCATTTTGTTTTGAATAACTTATCAAATTCTCCAAACATGAAAAGCCATTAATAACATTAAATAAATCTAAATAACTTAATATAAAACCTTTCATATTGACTTCCTAAAAACAAAAACAAAAAAAAAACAATAAATTTATTTTACAAGAATAATTTATTTCATATAACATATTTACTTAAAACTAGTAATATAACATTTTTCACCATTTCTCATGGATTTTTTAAAATATACACCATTTCTCATGGATTTCATATAATATACACCATTTCTCATGGATTTTTTAATATAATAAATTACATAACAGCGTAACTTACAGTTGTAAATATCTTCAGTAAAAATAATATTCCTATAAAAAAAAAAAACAAAGAAAATGTTATGTTATCACTTTCACAATCACAAAACACTTTTACATACAATTTTTATAAAATTTAGCACAAATCACTATCAGGTATGTGATGGAAATCGAAAACGAATGAGTTTTAGAAGTCAATTTTAAGAAAACCAAAATCTTAAAAATTAGATTATAAATGCATTAAAATGTAAAGTAGGGAGCAGAGTATTTCCAAAACTGATTCGTTTTCTATTTCCATCACATGTCTGTATATATATACCTATATAATGCACAAAATATTTTTAAACAAAAGTTTCAACACTTATTGTTATAAAATTTAGCACAATCACTATATATATAATACACAAAATATTTTTAAACAAAATTTTCCACACTTACTATTTTAAAATATAGCACAATCACTATATACATATGTAATAAACAAAATATTTTTAAACAAAAGTTTCCATACTTACTGTAGTGTTTTTAAATCAATAAATTTGTTTGATCCAATCTGTAACTTCCTGAAATATTAATTTTATTATTAAATTTTTCTAAAACAATTATTTAGAATAACTTACCTTGCTTTTTCAATAGATTACCTTTAAGAAAGAAAAAATTATTTAAATAATTATTAAACATAAAGCAAATAAAAAATGGTCTAAAAGAACTTACCTGAAAAGAAAATTCAATAAAATGTGTTATTTTAGAGATGCCATATTATTCATATATAATTTAAAGTTATTCATCCATATCATATAATTTTAAAATTTTAAATATAAATAAAAAATTCTGATTTATAAAATTAAATTTCAAAAATAAATTCTTCTAAAATAAAAATTTATGATTCTGAAATATAATTAAATATTTCTAAAGGGAAATTAGAAACTTCTGAAATTTAAATGGTGTATAAAAACGCTTAAGTTAACGCAATATTTTTTAACCAATGTTATCCAACTGTGTGGCAACACAGTTTTCATTAATATAAAAGTAATGCCAAGTTTATATTATATATTTTAAAACAAAATAAAGATATGGCGGCATTTCATTTTTTTTCTTGAAAATTAAAGATTTATACTCTGTGTTAAAGATGCTGAAGATGATTGCAGGAATTCTGCATCCACATGCTGGTGTACAAATATTTTTTGTTTATGTTATTTTTTATTAATTATATTTTTTCTATTTTCAGATATATTACCAGGGTCTTAACTTGAACTTTAATAAAAGTATTTTATAATAATGGCCGAAATTGAAAATCATTTCGAAGCCGGAGATTCTGGTGCTTCACAAACTTATACAGGCATGTGATGGAAATCGAAAATGGATGAGTTTTAGAATTAAATTTTTTCGTAATATTTCTGTATTGAACAACTTTTATCACATAAAATATAAAGATATTGTGCTACTAAAGAGAATCTTAAGAGAAAAATTTTAACAATTAGATTAGAAATGCATTAAAATGTACTTTCAAAACTGATTCGGTTTCGATTTCCATCACATGCCTGATACTATGCAATGTTCCGCATTGCGTAAAAACGGGTTTGTTATGCTCAAGGGCAGACCCTATAAGATTGTTGAAATGTCAACTTCCAATACTGGCAAGCACGATCACGCTAAAGTTCACATGGTTGGCATTGATATTTTCTCAAATAAGAAGTACAAAACTAGAAATTCATAACTAAAATGTAACGCAACATATTTAAATATATATAGGCATATATGTACATATATATATATTTGGCCAGTTTAAGAAGTTAAATATATGAGTCACTTCTTTTAATATACAGCCTTGAATGTTTTGTTTGGAAATTTATGTTACCTTTTTATACAAAATGTGTTAGAAAATAAATTTACAGCCATGTCACAGAATTTAATACTGTTCGGAAGTGGAATTAATTCCGTTTTTTGCTTCTATAGAAAACTAAAACGAACAATTTTTTTCGGTATGAAACCTAGAAAGGCCTAAAATTACAATTCCACATAGCAAATTAAAAGGGTTTCATTCCGAAAAAATTTTCATTTTGCTTTTTCCATAGAAGCAAAAAACGGAATTAATTCCACTTCCGAACGGAATTAAATTCTGTGACATTGCTGATAATTTAAATTAATAACCACACTACATACATATATAAATTCACAAATATAAGATTTCTGAAGATATTTAATAATTATGGTGCGACAATAGCTTTTATTAAAACATTCTACTTGGAATTGTTCAATAGTTCTAAATAGACAAAACATTTTTAGATAGAACATATTTCTTTCCTTGTTTTTCTATCCTTATGTGTGATTGTACAATTTCTATGAACAATAAATGAATAAATTTCATTTAATATTTTCGATTTAAATTTGTAGATATGAAGATATCTGCCCATCTACTCACAACATGGATGTCCCACATGTAAAGAGAGAGGACTACCAATTGACCGACATCAGTGATGACGGTTATTTGACCTTGATGGCTGACAATGGTGATATCAGAGAAGATCTTAAATTGCCAGAAGATCCATTAAAATCCTACATTAGCCACTATATGTATATTAATTGCATCATGTATTCTTGCAACGTTTCTTTACAGTGTACAGTTCTCAAGTCTTGCGGCGAATAATGCGTTATTGCTACTAAGACTAATACTGCTCTTGACAAGTAGAGTGGCGTTAGTGTGTCTTAATCACCCCTATCGTGAATAAAAATTCCACATTAAATTTGTTCCTTTTTATTTTTTTAACATTGAATTTAAATGTGAAAATGTGGTGAATAAGAGTTCTTCTTTTACCAATAATAAAAATATGTCCATAATTAGTCGTAGCTCCCATATAAGGCCCACTTCCAAAAATCACTTTAACGGTCATAAATTTCTTAAAAATGTTGGTAATCAATTATATTCTGTTTCTTATATACAGAAATAATGACACCTATGGGTCTATTACGAATGGCAACCGAACCTCAGTGGAGTTGACAGTTGCCAAAAACATATTGCAGATGGCAACTAACAACTGTAAGCTGTTAACTTCAGTTGCCGAACATGGCAACCGAGAATTTGTGGTTGCTTTGATTTTTTAAGTGGCAAATTTTAAATGTTAGTTATTTTGTTGTTAAACTATTTATATTTTTAACATATAAATGTTTATTTTCTACTCGATAATTCGAAAAACAAATTATCGCATTCGTGATCGAATGAGCTATCGTATCGAAAAATGATTTCGATATCGAAATTATGATAAAATGTACTAAATTTCTTGCTCGATATCGAATGCCATAATCTCAAATAAGAAAATTACGATCAATTTTACTCGATATCGAATGCGGTAATTTGCCCCAGATTAAACACGAAAGTTGCCTAATAACAACTTGCATGTCAGTTGCGTTTCCTATTGGCAACCCACCTCCAGTTTGGTTGCTATACATAATCGACCCACTAATTTTATAATGGTCGGCCCATAATTAGTCGAAATTCCCATATAAGACCCTCTCTGTAATTCACTTTACCCTCCATAGATCTTTTAAAAGTATTTATATCGAGATAAAGTTTAACACATAATATTTATATTCAAAGAAATCATACACTGAATTTTGGTCCAAAATAGGTGATATCTATTTCTGAAAAACTGTTTTATATTTAGATATACTAGTTGTAGGGTATTATATGGTCGGGCTTGACCGACTATACTTTCTTACTTGTTTAACGTGCATATAGAAATAATTAAAAATGTTTCCTATAAATATTCACTTTTAGTGGGAATGTTACAGTGGGTTATCACAGATTTTCATAATTTTTTCTCTAAACTAGAACTTTACATAACATCATACAAAAAAACTGAAAATACATTTCTTATTGGTTTTGTTTTTTAAAGATTTTGATGTTCTATCTGGCTTGTTAATTTTTGTTTTCTTTAACATCAAAATACATTTGATCCATTTAAGATTTTAGGTAGTATAATATATAGCCATGTCACGGAATTTAATTCCGTTCGGAAGTGGAATTAATTCCGTATTTTGCTTCTATAGAAAATGTAAACATTTTTTTTTTTTTGGAATTTGCCATACTCTGGCTTCCTATCCGGGAGTTTAATGCATAAAAGCGCATACGAAGAATCGATTATCATTCCCACACTACATGTCTATGGTTTATCCGATGAAATCATACCCAAAGAAATGAGTCAAGAAATGGCTAATCATTTTAAAAATGTCGAAATCCTAGAACACAATGGCGGACATTATTTCCCAGCCACATCGCAGCAAAAGCAAACTTATATAAATTTCTCTCAAGATCGTTTGCAAGAGAATTTAGAATTACAACAAACCTCGAATATTCGATGATTCAGTGGATAGCGCATGATGAGATCATACTAATTTTTTAAGTTTATAAAAATTAGTTTTATTTTTTTGTAATATTTTGTTTTATTTTTTTTAATTTTCAATTAATAAAATTAAACCGAAAATAATTTAAATTAAATATTAGAAAGTAATAAAAATTAAAAAAAAATGTTTTTAATTTTAGTTTTATGACAGTTAAGGATATTTTTTGCTTTGCTTTACTTTTACTTGGTTAAATAATAAATAACGTTTTTTATTAGTTTAGTATTTTTTATTTTCTTTTTTTATATTTTTTCTTTTAAAGTTAGTTTAAATTTATGTATATATTGTTTAACTCGCAAATTTAAAGATGGAATAATTTTGCGGCGCAATTAGAAACGGCAGTATTTTATCAAAAATTGTTTTAAATAAAAAAAAACACAAAAATCCTTTACGTAAATAAAAAATAACTAAACAAATTTGGTAATAATTGAACAATTAAAGAACTATGTGCCAAATTATTGATAAATAGTACCCTTTTGATGATTTGTTTGTTTAGTCTTTTGAAATCGAAAAATGCGTTTTTTCGGAATGAAACCACTTTAGATTTCTAAAGTGGAATTGTTATTTTTTATGATTTTATACTGAAAAAACTCATACTACTAATTTATAATGACGATTAAATAATTAATTTTATTATTTCATTGTTTTTTTAATTATCTCATTAAAATGTTAAAAATTTCAAAGTTGGTGTCAGCAACAAGAAAACTTTTGTCAAAAATTTACAAAAGTTAAAAATATTTACACACTGGAATATGACAGAGGATCAGATGCTTCCCTTAGATTTCTTCTGCGTAGCTTTTCAACTGCGTTTTAATGTATTTGTTCATTTAAAACAACAATTGAAATTCCAGGCTTTTTAAAAAATTTTGTTCACTTTTCTTTAAAATTTACTTGTTAGCGTTCTTTTTGTTCTATACTTGTTATTACAAAAATCATAGTTTTTTGTTTTGGTTACACAACTTTACCACATTTAAGTTAAAAAACGAGATTTAAAATTTTTTTGGGAATAAACAAAATCGATCGGAATCTAGAGAACGCAAAGTAAAAACGATCGATTTGCGAATACGGAATTGAAACCATTCCGCGATCGATTTCTGTGACATGCCTGATAATAAAAAACACAATTTTTAAAAATCTTATTTTATTAAAATTAAACAAAAAAAAATACAATACAAATAAAAAAATGAAAATTATATAAAAAAAAAATAAAAAATGACATGTATAAAAAAAAATAAAAAATTATTTAAATAAAAAAAATAAAAAATTATATAAAAAAAAAATTTTATTATAAAATATTATTATATTTATTAAACTTGTGGCTGCACCTGCGGCTGCACCTGCACCTGTGGCTGCACCTGCGGCTGCACCTGTGGCTGCACCTGTGGCTGCACCTGCACCTGTGGCTGCACCAGTGACATCATCACAGGTGGTGATGGCTGCATTGGGGCCTGATACCCCATCCCCATATACGGCGCCTGGTAGGGATATTGCGCCATTGCGCTATGGTAAGGCCCACCTCTTTTGATTTGCACTTTAAGTGCATTTCCGCAATGTGGACATTTTTGAAAATTCTGAAAAGTAAAAAAAATTGACAAATAGGTATAAATAATTTAGTTTCAAATATTTACATTTTAGTAATTATTTAAGCTTAATGTCTTTTTTAAAAAAATTTTAATTTTCAATAAAGAAATATTGAAATAAAATTTAAAAAAAGACCTTAAGTTTGAATAGTAATTACTAAAATCTAAGGGGTTTCCCCTTATTCATAAAAACTTACCACAGGTTTATAATGAAAATTTCCATACAAAATTTGCTTTATAAACCTGTTGTAAGTTTTATGAATAAGGGTAAAGTAATATCAATGTAAATTATTTAAATTTTTAAACATTTAAATAATTTACATTATTTAATTATAATTCTTATAAGAACAAAATATACTCACCATTCTTGACAAACACCACCGATACCAACCACCTTACTTAATTTTTAAAAATGACGCCAATTCTTTTGATCTAAAATAAAGAGTTGCCATATCGTATAATAAACTTGGCAGCACTTTTATGTTACAGAAAAGTTAGTTGCCACATGGATGCACACAGAGTTGTGTTTAATTTAATCTCGTTAATGTATAAAATATAATTGGTAGAATTTTTCATTCCTCACAGAAAGGAAAACTAAGCGGAATGAAATATCTATCGATATGTAAAATGTAATTATTCATTCCTGAGGGAAGTCGAAATACTGTCTGTGTAGAGATTATACCACAAAAAAGGAAAACATACCGCAGCAACGGAATGAATAATTTCAAATTATACAATCACGGAACGAAATGAATAATTCGACCAAATATATAATAAATCAATATGATACAAATTATACTCATGTATATAGTATATACAAATTCTAAGTATTTGTGTATTTCAATTGTAATACGAAACAAATAATACTCATGTATAAACTATTGTTTGAAAGACAAATGGTTGCACATTAAGAAACGAAAGATTAAATATATGCTAAACTATCTTGTTTTACCATTTAGATAATTCTGATATATAATCTATAAAATATATTTCGAAACCTGATTATTCCCATTTAAGAAATACACGTGCAAACATGTGTTAGTATTTTATTTACATATATAAATATAAACAAAATATAAATTAAGAATACAAATTTTATTTTAATTACTATCGCAGTTCAATAATAAAAAAGGTCAAAATAACAATATTACAAAATAATTACTATAAAATAAAATAAAATACAACAAAAAATTAAATCTACAAAACACTAATAATATAGGCTGTTTTCATAAACGCAGTATGCAATAACATTTCATTGCATAGAGTTCATAATAGCATTTAGAATATAATTTAAAAATTTTTGTTTTAAGATTATCTTTAATAGTCCAATATCTATATATTTTATGTGATAAAAGTTTTTAATTTATATTCGAAATGCTATTATGAACTCTATGTTGCATTGCAGCCATAATTTTCATATTAACAAATTGAAATTACATCTTCCAATCCCGTTCTTAGTTCTAAATGTAAGCTGATTTGGTAGCACAGATTAATCAGCGAAATCGAAAAAATATGTTTGTCTGGTAACACGGTTGCAAAAAGATGAGAAAATACTCAATTTCTGCACTCTTGAGTATTTTTCTCTCTCTCCTCGATTGAGTGAAAAAAAAAGTTTGTTGCGAAAAGTTTGTTATCTTCTCGGGGGCTATTAAACCTTGTGCAAATATTTAAAAGGATTTTATATGGTTTCAATATGACTGGCAACCAGCGTTGCCATTTGTCAAGTTTTTTTTTTTTTGCCAGTTTTTTGAGATGCAAAAAAGTTTTTTTAAGTTTTTTGGAAATTTATAATTTGTTTATAAGTTTAATTTACTTTATAAAACAAATTATTTTTACAATTATCAAAACAATGTTTTTCTACTATGCTGCACTGCGTTAGTAATTTAATGGATTTTTAATCCATTTTTACTGCAACAATGTTTAAGTTTGTATTACTCCGTCTTAAGTACAATAAATGTCATATTAATATTTATAAAATGTTAACAGTTTACAACACAAATAAACTCTTTATTTTTTATTAGCTGGAGCTAAACGTTTTAAGCGTCAAGTATTGCAAGTTACATGCGAAGATTTTCGCGTCAATCATTTGTGTTTTACATACATATGTACATATATGTATGTACTTTCGGAGGTGATGCCGTAAGCCCAGCTAATTTTGTTTTTATATGAAGTTTGATATCGGTTTGTTTGTCAATTTCATATAAAAAATGTTTTTTCAACTGTCATTTTTTTTAGTGGCATCATCTTTAAAAATAAATTTGCTTTGAATTTGTCAATGTCAGCGCTTGCGACGCGTTCAAAAGTAGAAAGTAAACGTACTTTTCGCGTTTCAAGCGTCAACGCGTCCTACGCTTTTGAGTGCGTAACTTAAAACATACAACTACAATGTTACTAGTTACTACATTGATCCTACTTTTTTGACAGTTGCTTAGAACGCAGACCTTCAGCTTTAGGAGTACTCAAGTAAATATGTCACAATAAAAGTTGTTTTGTTTTCAATAAAATTTTGTTTGAAAATTTTACTATGTACCTACTTAAAAAAGTTTTTTTTAGAAATAAAGTTTTCTTAAAAAGATATATGGCAATGCTGCTGGCAACATGCATGCACTCATTACTCTGATACTAAACACAACAACAATATGGGGAGAGAGAGAGAGAAGACATGGTCACTCTGAAATAAAAAGCAATACATACAAAATTGTATACAATTCAGCTTGAATTCAGCACAATAAGCTGAATAAAGCTTTTTTAGCAACAGCAGCCAGCCAGCAGGCCTTTAAGCAGACACAGAAAAACATGGCTGTTAGTTGTTTTTTATTATTAATTTCAAAACGGAAGAAATACATGTTGCTAGATTTGCAAAGGTTTTGTAAACTAGTAAAATGTTAAGAAAATTTTAATTTTCCTTATTGAATCAATAAAAAATCTGATAGGATTTTAGTTGTTCTTACTTTTTTTTAGTGTAAAAATGTCCCTGGTAATTTTGTTCTCTTTTTCATTAACCCTACTTTTGGTGGGTTTGAATTTTGCCAAATGTGTTTTATTTTTCTTTGTAGCTTAATTATACATATCTAAGTAGTTTTTAGGCCATTGAACACATACAAAATTCAATTTGACATTTTTATTACCAATTTCTGTTGATTTTCAAAATGGTTATTCGTTTGTAGAGCAACTAGTTTTATATTTATTTGTAGTAAATGGCCTTTTTGAGTGTTTTTTTTTTTTGTACAGAAAACAATAAAAGTTTCTTTTGTGTAAATTTCTTGTTGAAAAACAACCCTTAACACAACATTTTGGGGTGTTTTTGCAAAAAAAAAACTTGTATCAAAAGCCAAATGTTGCTGAATTTTAAGAATTTTGTATGGTTTTGTTAAGAATTGATGTGGTACAGACTACAGGTAATTTACATACATGCATACCTACTATGTACCTATGTATTAAAATTGTGGAATAAAAACATTTTAGATTTGGAATATTTGCATGTAAAAGGGTTAATTTGGTTAGTTGACTGCTGATTAAGCTTATAAGAGTTAACATTTTGAGTTTAAGATATGAAGAACTAGTTTATTAATCCTTATTGTAAGTTTATTTTTGAAATGTTTATATGTACCTACATAGGTATTAAATGCGAAGAAAGACTTTAATTTCTAGTAAAAATTTAATTTCAGTTTTTATTAAAAATTTTGGTATTTTTAACTTCATAATTGGCTTGATTAAACCTTTCTGTGCTCCAGCTTAAAAACATATCTTAAATCACTCAGCAATATTAATTTTTCTTAATAGCCTTAAAACTTTAAGAAAATTTTATTTAAAAAAATCCATAAAAATTTACCTCCAATAAATTGCTGCACTTAAAAACCAAATTACAAAATCTATAAGCATTTTACCTCGCATTTGTTATTATTATTAATATTGTATGTAGGTATGTACATATTCTTACAAAACTACAGTAATTTTATGACAGCCATAAATAATAACAAATAACAAGGTAGATATAATAAATGATAGGTATAAACCGAAAGGCAAACAAAATATTAACAGACAGACAGAGAGTCAAACTCTCCAATAACTTGAGGAAGAAGCTTAAAAATGTAAAATGTTTTTTCTCGTACATACGAGAAGAAAAAACCCTGTCTCTGTCTGCTGCTTCTTTTTTTACAACTTAGCAACACAGTAAGTATTAACAACAATAAGAACATCATAAACAGGAAATTGCTAAAAAAAAAAAAAATTGGGCTGAAAAAAAAACAAAATAAAAATTGTATGTTTAAAAAAAAGAAACACAAAAAATAAAAGTGAAGCAACTAAAATGACAGTTAATCACTTTACTATTGTTATTGGTAGTAGAGATTTAGCAACAATAAATAATATACATACATACTACCTATAAACTTTCAGCTGGGAAAACCACAAAAAAGTGGAGGGAAGAGAATTTGTGGAGAATATAATTTTGGATAATTTTTGTTGAGATTTAAGGGACTTTATTTGGTTTGTTTGCATTGGGCCTAAACAGAGCTGCCATTAGGTTGTGGTTTGTCGTAGAATTTCATCACAGGGGTCAAAGTATAAATATTTGATATTCATTAAAATATAGCGTATGTTATGTATTTATTGCAGGATTTAGAGGAATCTTTATGAAATGAGCATGACCAATAAATTCTTAACTTTACATACAATTTCATCATCACAACTTGTGCAATATTTCTGTTAAGTTTTCTCAAAATCCGTTAATAACTATGAAATAATTCATTAACTTTGTAGGTATGGACAATTTAAAAAGACCTTTAACACCTGTGGTAAAAGTTTTACTGCCGTATTTATAAAAAATAAAGTAGGCTTGGATTGTGCTTTAAGACAAAATTTTCTTAAAATACACTTGAAGTCTACTTTAATTTTTTTTATATGTATGTATATACGACAGGTTTACAGACATGTTTTTCTATTCTAGTAATTGTTCAGTAATACAATTCTGAATTTATTTTATTAAAACCAATCAACAGTAAAGTAATTTTATTTTGAACAAAATATGGCCAAAAATTTTGATTTTTTTTTTGGAAATCTAAATTTTAATTCTCAGTTATTGAAAAATTATCAAAGGTATTGATTGATATACATAATCCGTAGTGGAAAAGATATATTGGATTTGTGCTGATGTTAGACCTTAGTCTAACAACCACCTTAAACTATACCAATTGACTCTGAATCACTTTCTGCAAATTTGCACAGATAGCAATTTTAAAGATACATATTTGGATACAATTTAGTATGTAAACAAGGACCATTAAAGTTTAGTTTGTTCGAAATCGATCTATTATTTTACCATACCACCATACAAATGTCCTCCCGAAATAGGGCTTATCAGTCATACATGTGCATATTATAAACATATCCAAACAAATATCGCCACAAATAAGTTGTATATCAAACCTAATCATGTCTACAAAGTTTGTCATCAGTCAATTGTTAGTCATTGCTGTCATATAAAGCCCACTTCCACAAATCACTTTAACGTGAAAAACTCTTAAAGTTATTGGTATCCAAATAATATTAAACACAAATATGTTTTATGTGTTTGGTCCATAATTAGACGTAGCTTCCATATAAGGCCCAATTCCGAAAATCACTTTAACGGTCATAAATCTCTGTTGCTGTCATAAATCTGTATGTATACCAGTGTTGCCGGAAGTGCAAATGAATTTTACACGGCGAAGCCCTCAAAATTACACAAAATTCTAAAAATTACACAAAACTCAGTTTTTTATTTTTTTTAACATTCTGGTGATTTTTATTATTAACATAAAGATTAAAGACAAACTTAACAAAACTTCTAAAAATTTTATGAACTTTCAAAAAATAAACTTTGACTGATTAACATTAGAGGGTCAATAAACAAAGAAATTGTTTGTGTTGCATAAAGTTTTTTGACTGATCTTCCGAATTCTCGCAGTCGCATATTTGAATCTGATCTTTGTTTTTTTTAGTAGCTCTTGTTTTTGAGATATATCGTTATATTAAAAATAAGGGCATTTGTACGATGTACATACATACCTATATACATACATATGTATATGGGAAAAATTTGTAAATGTAACAAAAAAAATCCTATACCAAAATTATCTTTAAACCATGAAAATATTGTTCCTTGATCTGCCTAGTAGATTCAGAAAAATTAAAAATTTTAATGTTTCGGTCTTAAAAATTCGTAAAAGTACAAAATGTATTGAAAAAAACAGTAAAATATTTGAAGCTTTTCATTTTTTTGTGCCTACAAATGTTGCATGGAATTTTGTAACCTTAAACAAATAAAAATTATTTGAAAAATTTTTAAATTTCAAACATTTTCGGTTGTATAGAAAAAACGATTTTATCAATTTAGCTGTTTTACTAAATTTTGAAGGAAATCAAAAGATAGTGATTATTTTTATTATCTATTTGATAGGATGCATGATAATGAATATAAAATTGGATATTTGTTGTTTTTGTTTTTAATAAAATTTTTAGTTTTTCTGAAATATTTTTACTATATCTCTAAAACTATTAGGTAGATTTAGGTACAATGTTTCAATGACATAAACATAATTTTCTTGACGAACTTGTATGTCGTACAATTGCTACAATTTTTAAAATAATGCTATATCTCAAAAATTTAAGCTGATGACAAAAAACAGAATCATGGCTGTTTCCTTGTGTTATCATACATTTTCATATGAAAGTTTTTAAATATTTATACTACATCAATTAAAATATACCTATACATTTTATTTGTTAAATTAATAAATATAAAAATTAAATAATAAATAAATAATATAAATTATATATGTATGTATGTATATATAAATTCTAATACATATCATTAATTTGAATATAAAATTACTGCAAAACTTCTTTATATGAAACTTTATTTTGAAACTTTTACCAGAAATTACACAAAAATTATCCGAAAATTTTTATTTTGTCCCATTTTTTGATAATCACACAGTAATCGGCAACGCTGATGTATACAGAAAACTTGACGCCTAATTTTATAACAATTGATCCATAATTAGTCATGCTCTTCTATCTGAAAATCACTCTAATATGCATAAATCTTTTAAAAGTGTTTATATCGAGATATGTACATATATACTAGGTAATATAACACATAAAATATTTTTAATTATGTTAAGATTGAATTATTATTTTTATTATGTCCTTAATTAAATTCAACTGTTATTACGGATATTTTAAATATAAAATCTATAGAAAACTAATCGATTACAGCCTCTAAACTCGAAATCCCTGATATGATTAACAAAACAGACCTGCCTGCCATTTAAAAAAAAATGTGATCGTTAATTTTGATAAAATAATCGACATTTGTATGTCCGATCGTGTTAAATAACTGTCTGAAATCATTTTTAATTTATAATTGTCAAACCTTATTATATCCAATACAATAAATTTTTACTGTTTTTCATATGAATTCTTTATAAGTTGAAAGCAAAATCTCTGCTCATCTTTTTTTACAGAAATGTTCAAGAATTCCCTGGTTTCTTCAACATTTCTGATTTTCGCTGTTACAAATTTAAGCTGGCAATCATGGTTCTTCTTTTTATATCTTTTTCTCTCGTTGATGTTGATACATATTTGCTGTCTTGTATTAAGGATTTATTTATGTATATGGGTCTACTTTATGCAACAACTACAATAAAAAAAATTCCTATTAACATTGTTGTTGTTATTGTTATTATGAAATTTTTGTTAATGTTTTGAAACAAGTAGGTATACCTATCTTTCTTATTGTTATTGAAGTTTAACTTAACTGCATTTTGTTTATAACTCCTAAAAACTCGTCAAAAAATCCAACCAACCATTTAAAATTGAACGAAATATATGAAAAAAGTGAACTGCTGCAGCTTTTATGCTCGAACTGCAACTACAGCTAAAGAAACAACAACTGAAAACAAATACAATAATAATAATTGTTGTTGTATTTGTGTCGTCGTCTCACTCTGGCTGACGCGGCGCACGACTGGTACACTGTGCCAGTGTAGACGGGTGATGTTGTTTTGTCGTTCGTTCGGATGTTTGTTTTGCTTCTCTTGCAGTTTACTGTAGATTTTTGTACAGTGTATACTAAATACATATGAATGTACCTATATGAATGTTTGTTTGTGGTAGCTATTGTTGTTGTTGGAAACAAAAGTGTGTACAACAACATTCTACATAAAATGTAATGTACAATAAAATGCTGATATTGCTGTTTCTGTTGTTGTTGTTTTACATACAAACCAAAAATCTTGGTTGAAAACTGAAGTTTTAGTTATGCTGAAGAGCTCTTGGTATTTAAACACGTTTTGAAACGTTTTTGTTGTTGCTTTGTAAAAAAAATATTAAAAAAATAATAAAATTTATAAAATAACAAAGAATATTAAACACAGTACTAAGTTGCAAATTTTAATTATTATTATTTATTATAAAACTAATAGGATTAAAAATAAAATCTAACGCGTTTCGTGCCGAGTCTAAAAAATTTAAACAAACCTTTAAAAAAAATTAATAAAAAAGTAAAATTTTATTTGTTACAAAAAAATATTTAAAATGATTTAAAGTTTATGTTTCTTTATGTTTAAAAGTGCATTAAAATTTATTATTAAAAAATACCTAGGTACCTATAAAATTTTCTTAAAAAAAATGTATATTCACCAGCAGCAGCAGCCATTGCTGTATTTTATTAAAATCTCTCTCTCACAACTATAGAGTGTTTTCACTCTTCTTTTATAACTCTCATACTGTTAAATCGCTTAACAGTTTATTTACTTGAGATTTTCAAAACGAATTCATTAATAACATACTGTTAAGCTTATAACAGTAGCAGCAGCAGCCATTTAACATTAAAAAGCTGTTGCTGATATACAAATTAAAAAGAAATTTTAATTTTAGAGTGTTTATTATACACAGCTTAATGTCTACACAATAGCTGAATTGAAAAAAAAACACCATTTGTTTTACCTAGATAAATATGCTCGCTCATTGTCTGTCACTTTTATGCTCGCTCTTCTTATAGGAAAAATCTGTGAAATTTTTGCACTTTTTCAAGAAAAAAAAAAAACGGGAACAAAATTGTTAAGAACAAGCATATACAGCCAACATTTTAAAAGTTTTTCAACCAAAAAATAATTCAAATAAAAGAAATGCATTAATTAAACATAAAATTCATAAAAAAAATTAAATAAAGTTTGTTTTACAAAGAAAATTGACAATAAAAGATTAAATTATAAATACAATGTGTGATTATCAAGGTCTTAATATGTACCTATCAGTTTGTTCCACAAAGTAGTTTCTAGAATTTTAAAGATATTTTAAAAACAAGCTTTTGATTATGAAAATTTGGTATAAACCTTAAAATTTATTAGTTATTTATAAAGATTTTGTGTGCTTCTTTTCTCAAATCCGAATTGGTTAATCCTTTTATACCTATAAAAGAACTAAAATTGTGTATGTACCTATATCAGCATTAGTGGGGGGTTTCTGTTATCGTTATCGATTATGTCTCGCAATTCTAAAAAGTTTGCTTCCAGATTTTGCAGGTACCTTATAATGTTATCGATAACAGTAATAGCTAGTTAAAATGTTTTTAAATGCGTGTAAGCGAAATATTTAAATATTAAGAGATACTATTCTGAAATAGTGTAAAATAGGATATTTTATTCAGATTGTGTAAATTTCGTAAAATAATGAACCCCACCCTAAAGAGCCGGGAACTTGGTAAAAGAGCGTTCCCAGGATTTAGAGTAGAACAGCTGAGAAATACTCAAATCTTTCAGAAATGCTTCCTAAGTTAAAGAAGTCCACTAAATCGGTGCATAATTGATTTAAAAATTCATCGTTATATAGAAAATTTATAGACAAATATCCACGTCTGGAAAGGTTTGTCATTCTTTCGTTTCGCAGAGCTAAATGGCTGAGATATAAGCAAAAACTTACTAAAACTAGCTAGAAACTTTTTTGAGTTGTCTCCGGTTAAAAAAAAATTCTCCTTATATACATAGGTATAAAACTATTTGTCCAAATATATAAAGACATGTGAATCTTACATTCTAATTCGCTCTCAGCATTTTGCTTGAAATCTTTTTAAATACATATTTCAATAATTTAAAAATACAAAAGGGTTTTTCAAGAGCTGGTCGATTTTGAAATTGCCTAAAACTGCATTAATCCTACTGAGTTTGAGCTCATTCCGGCATATCGGCATAGACCAGGCACTACAGAAATCTCCTCAAGAAAAAGTCTACCAGATGCAATCGCACCTTCTTCATGGCCAATTCGCATCACTTCTGCAAAGAGATAACCATACTCCCAAATCGTGCATGTGGAGCGACAATTGTGGCTTCGCACTTTGGTACGAATTTAAAATGTCCAATTTTCAATGACTCAACTGCATAAATCTGCGGCCTCGCATGACATCATAGATTCAAGATGTGAAATTGCCGCATTATTCCTAAAGAGTTTAAGCAATGGCCTGTATTATGTTGACCCCAATTCAGGACACATCTGCGAAAGATAACTATATTCTCAAGTTTTTAATGCGGAATGTTATTTATGGAGTTCCCTGTAGTGAATTCTTCTACTTCGTTCAGTTGGATGGATACCAAAGAACTTGGTTTCCAATAATCTGTTGCTAGGAACACAACTGGGACGAACGACGAATTTTTTGTCGCGAATATTCGTCGCCAAAAACAAAACACATTTGTGTATATGATAATACACACAATAATGGCGTTAGCTATATTCGTCATACCACGCGACGAAACCTGAAATACATTTATTTATATTTCTTACGCCGGCGAACGACGAACAAACGACACGGGGTGTGTTAGTAAATATTGTTAATTTTAACTTTATTATTTAATTTTTACTTTACAGGTATAATTTAAAATAAATATACAAATAAAAATTGTTTTTACCTGTGTTTTTGTCAATGTTTATTTAATTTTATTTTTTTTAAATATGGTCACACCATCTATCAGCTGTTATACGAAAACAAAAATATTTTTTTGTCTCCGTTATTGTGCTTCGTGCGACGAAGTTACACAGCGAATAGTCACCGACTAATTCGTCGTTCGTCCTAGTCAGATTTGCCAGAAAATGAATTTCAAAATATGCTAAAACTTGAAAAACTAAGTGCTAAAATGTTTTACAGAAGAAAAAATAAGTGCTAAATTTTTCAATTTAATTTTTATTTCAAATGTTACAAATATAAATTATAGTTTTTTCTAATTTTGTTCATAACAATTGCTGACTTGTTTTAATAGATTACATTGCATATATTAATTCAAAAATTTCCTTACCACACCGAAAGAAATTTAGTTGAAATACATATTAATAAAAGTTATTTTTTTTTATTTCTCTAAAAGTATTTTTCGGAGTAAAATAGTAAAATTTTTTCGAAAAAAAAAATGGTTTTTATCAAGGAAATTATGATAAAAAGCATTTAGCATAATTTCTAAAAATGAAATGCATTTTCAAGAAGCAAAATGCTAAATCTAGCACTGAAAGTGCTAAAATGGCAACACTGTTCCCAGTAGTGTTTCTAGCATGTATTATTCGCTGTTGATGGTGATGTCCTTACCAACATATGTTTCTAACTTTTCTGCCATTCTACACAGGTCTCTAGTTAAAATCGACATTTGTGAAAACAAAACTTTGAATTTTGAATTCTTAAAGTTTTGTAGAAAAAAAAACAACAATTTTAACTGAATAACATAAAGAAAACAGAATTTTTAAACAATTTTATAAAAAGTAATATTAAAAATTCCAAATCTTATTGTATAGGTGCATAGCTATAATAAATGATTTATTAACAAAAATTAAAGCTAAATAAAAAAAAACTAAAAAACCGAAATAAATTTAATAAAATACGTGAAAAAACCAAAGGTTAAATCGGTTTCGCATTTGATTAAAAAATATTGAATAAAAAAGTTATACCTATCTTATTTGTGGTTTACAAAAATCAAACAAACGTTTAAAAAAATTAAATTAATATTGCAAAACATATTTAAATTAACAATACGTTAAAATAAATTAGAAATAAACACATTTCTTTAATTAACACCAAAAAAACAAAACTGTTAACTAATTAAAAGCAAAATAAAAACATAATAAATCATCAAAAATACAAAATAATTTATTTGAATTAAAAATTCATGTTTTAAATTTTGAAAGGCACTCAATTGTTAACACACACCAATTGTTTTTTAAAAGCAAACATATTCTTATAAGAAAATTAAAACATATCAAAGAAATTAAGCAGAAAATTTCTAATGAAATACAACAATACACTTGCTTAGTTATATCTACAAACAGCATTTTATTATTGTGAAAAGTGTATTCAAAAATCAAAACAACAAAAAGTACTCAACCAGCCCTACATTTTGCATACCATGCACATATAACAGACTAATCAAAACAAAAACATAGCACAACAAACAACTACAACTTGTCTTGTCTTATTAAAATATCCATTACTACAAAAACAATAAAGAAAACAAGCTCACCAACAATAACAACATCAACCATCATCTATTAGCCAAAAGAAAACACAAACAAACACGACGTCAAACACAACAACACCGAAAAAAAATAAACATACTTGACACGACCTCCCCAAAGTTTTTCTTAATTGTGTGTGTGTATGTACACACGATTGTCGGTACTTCGAGTCTCTTTGGTGTGTGCGCCGAACAGCCTGTCGTTGTCATCATAAACAGAACGAACCACCACAACTGCACTAAAACTATTGTATACAACAAAACAATCAAAAACCAAACAAATCTTCTCTCTAACTGCACAATAAAGTAAAGTGTTTTTTTTTTGTATACATATTTGCATTTTTAAACACACAAAATAAAAACAAAATTAAGATAAAAAAAAAAACAAAGACAACTAAAAATTGTTTTAACTTCAAGTGTCACAAGTGACACTGCCAAGCCCTTTTTGTGTGCTGCTTCATAAACAAGTGTTGTTTTTGTCAACTGTTTTAATTGCCATCATCTATCTGTAAATAGAGTTTAACCAACTCTATTTTTGTATATTTTTGTTTGACAAATTGTTTGAAAACAAAATTAGCAAAATTTTGCTGTTGACCGTAAGCATGAAAACTGAAACCAATACGCAGCCAGCAAATAGTTCTCCGGCCAAAATGGCCTTTGATATGTATCCGAGTATTTCGTCGGGCAAACAACAGGATCCAGTGCGTGAAGTTGTTATGAAATATATAGATTATTTTTTGCCAGAGTAAGTAAATTAATTTATTTCAAAAGTTATTAGAACAAAACTATTTAGGATTTGGTAACAAGGAGCATAAAATTATAAAAAAAAAAAAAAAATAAAGTAGTGAAAACGATTTTATTCTACTGTAAAAATATTTCACTAGCAAGTTTGCAAATTCTTTTACACAAAATTGTATGCAAAGTGCTTAACTGTTTTAATGGATTAAAATCTTTTGAAGTTTCCAGTAAAATTTATGCAAATAAAATTTATTAGCAAAAACTCACAGCTCACAAAACATAATTATACCTTTAACATAACAAACATAATGATTTACAAACTTCTATAAATAAATTGCAGGACAGGATGTTTAGCCAGTTGCGACTTTATAAAATATTGTCCTAATATTGTCCAGTTTGATTTTACTGCTGTGATACTTAGTTTAATACAATTTAATTATACTGTGATATTATTTTTATTTATATTTTTGCATTTGTTTTGTTTAATTAAATTTATGTTTTATGTTGTGTTTATGTAAAACAGAACTATTGACGAAAGATTATATATCTAATAAAATATCCCTGATGATGTTGGGAATCTCCAACGAAACGTCGCAAAAATAAATTATGAAATAATCTTTTATTTGCATAGAATACATGATCTAAATAAGCCCGATTTAGAATTTTCTAAACAAATCAATAATAGAACACGATACACATTGCCGCATTCTAAACAATCTTATTGACTTATATTAAAAGTAACAGTATGTACATGACCAAGTAAGAAAACATCGTTTATTCGTTAAGTAACATCAATTATCAGAAGTAATTAGGGAATGATAAGTGAAATTTGAAGTCGAAATACTCAAGAATATATTTAGATTTATGTTTGTTTAATACCTAAGATCATCGAAATGTTTTAGATTTTTTCAGTTTCTTTTGATTGTTTTATTGAATCTTTAAGAAATTTACTATAATTAACCCTAAATAACTAAATGTTCTAAGGAATAGCTTTTACCAAATCTAGAGCTGTCTTTTGGACACAAAAAAATGTTAAGAGGTTTTAAATTGAACCGTCTCAGTCAGTGGCTAATGCGCTTCACTATCGGAAGTAATAAACATACCCTCAAATCATTCATGCTAAATTTCCATTGTGGCGCTCAATGTTCAGGTGGTTCACAGCATGATATTTATTGTTCAAATGTTTGCCTAGGGCTTTGCATGGTAGTACGAATCCGAAGGTTGCAATATTAATGACTTACTGCATAGACCCGACTGAGTTTCAACGATTTCCTGGTTTATGTTGAGTTTGGGGTCATTGATCGATTGCGGTTTATAGCCATAGATTTGCAACTTCATAAAACTCTACAAGATAAAGTTGACTAATTTACTTTACCACCACGAAAGATACCAAGACCCTCAAATCGTACAGGCTCAATGTCTATTGTGGCGCTCACTGTTGTCCACATTCAATTCGGTCATGACATGTTTAAGTGTCTCTCATGCCGGCTTCACACGGTAGCAGGCATGCAAGAGTTACAAGTTTCAATGATTGACGCACAGAGCCGACTGAATTTGAACGATGCCAGGATTATGTTGGATTTGTGGGCATTGTTTGATTGCGGCTTCTTAGTATACTCTCATATTGTTCAGGCAGATTGTCCACCATAAGCTCACTGAGTTCGCGCAACTCCATATCGTTCAATTTCGGTCCAAAGAAATTTGTTACCATTGATCATTAAGGATGATGGACGTAGCAACATTGTTTTCCAAAACGTACGGACCAATGATGACGTTAGATCAAAAGCTTCCCAAAAGCTGACTTTTATCGCGAGTCTCTTATCCAAAAAATACGATTCATCATAAAGATAATGATGTTATCATTAGGACATTGTGTTTTGTAGTGTAACTTTTGAAATCAGTGGCTGAATAATCAGCTAACGATTTGACAAATGCCGCCAAAACACAGACTGTCAACATTAACCTTATGGAAATACCCATTTCAACTCAAATAAAATTATCACCACCTGTATTTAGTTGATAGTCTGAGTCTTACCTCACATGACAAGACTTTCTGGAATTGCAACTTGTAGCCTAATAGGGAACATTTTCAAATTTTCTCTTTAGAACCATTTGTAGATGTAGTCTACATTAAAAACTTTGTACATATTGCACTTCAACCTTAAATTTCAAGTCAAAACAAACATTTTTGTTACTTTTCTATATTAATTTCAATTAACATATCTTAATAAATGCTAACCAAATTAAAAAATAGTCATGTTATCGTTAATGAAAACATTAATCATTCATTTAGTGGAATTATAAATAAAGAAGCAATAGTAAAACAGAAATTAACACTAATTAGAATTTGATAAATGTTGAAAGAGTGTAAACGGAGAAGTATTACTGTCTGAAGGAGTTTTAAAGTGTATACACACATTTATTTGTATGATGGAATACTCGTATGCTTTAGGTTGGGCTTAAAAACATTCGAACCCCATAGTTCAACAATACAATCGTCTTCTACTCTCACAAAGTGGTTTGCATTCACATTAAGTGTGCACAGTAGGGCAAAATTGAAATTTTTGCAAATAAATCTGATATTCCTAAAGGTCTGGTCCGATTGGTATAAAATTACACAAATCACTCATAGGAAGCGGTGTGTGAGCTTAAAGTATTACTTATTTTTTTAGACAGACAAGACTCGTGACTAGATTAATTGTAAATGAAAACTTGCCAAACGTAACAACCTGTAGTAAATATGCCCAAGACATTGAAAGCTTTATTAAGTGCGACCATTTTATCTCGTGTACTCACTTTCTATTAACAACAACTAAAACTATTTTTAAAACACTTCAACAATTTTTCACAATTTTGTGTTAAAAATAAAAATGTAAATACATAATTAATGAACTATATAAATAATAATGACATCGAAGCCAACATCCTGAAATGTGTGTGTTACATCATGAATATGTCAAGACAGCAACAGCAATGAATTGGGTGAATGTGAACACAGTAAACATGTGTGTCTCTTTCTATCTGTCTGAACTATTGTGAAAAAAATCCGGTAATTTTGCATTTTAAAAATTTTTTATGTTTTTTTTTTTTTTTTTGCATGTACGGCAAACGTAAGATTTAAGATGACCTGAATTTTCTTCCATGCAACGAAAAACGTTTGAATTTGACCAAGCTAAATCCACAAACCAAACATATTCCTATATGGAATGATTGGTTTAAGTTTGTGTTTTCATTGTAGTGGAAAAGCTTAATGGCAAAACTGGCGTTTAATAAGAGTATAGTATGTGGTGTTGAGGTCTAAAAAGTAGGCCTAAACCAGAGACAGACAGAAAACTTCACATACTCGCACACACTAAGTGTACACCACTGTTACACAGAGACGGGGGCAATGAATTGTTTATGAAAGAGAAAAAGCCGTTACTTACTTATATTTACAAACAATTCAGTTAGAAATGAAGAAACAACAACAACGAAAAGTAGGTTTTTTTTGTTTTAGTATTTGACAATTTGGTTACTTCTTGCTTAAGCAGTCATTTGAAAACTGTCTTAAACGAACCAACGAGCTAACGAGTTGTGTTTAACAACCAGTTTCTCTAATTTTTCAAGACACACAGTAGCAGCCAACAATACCGCGACTGCCACATACGACAGGTATTTATGTGTGTCTTGTCAGTTTTGACCATCTATTTTGAAAAAACATAAATTACGTAGTAGTTTCGCTTTACTTCCAAACCATAATTTTCTTTTATTTTTGCTCTCTCTCAATTTGTAAAATTCCTAATGGTCACATTAACATTATATTGTTGCATGTTTATAAACGTAAAATTTATTTGTTGGCCAAATAAAACTTGATTTTTGTTTGCAAATCATTTAAAGCAAAAGTATTTGAATTTTACAGCGTGCCACAGATAAAAAGTTATCTTACGTGCTGCCAGCAATTTGTTGAGTTTTTTTTTTGATGTCTTTATTTATTTGTTTTCATATTTTATGTTAGAAATGTGTTTGAGAAATGTTTGTATTTTCTTTTTATATCTATAATTTTAATTTGAAAATCTAAATGTTTGTCCAACAACTGTCTAAATATAAATATGTATATGTGTCAGGGCCGCCAAAACAAAAACGAAACGTGTTTAGCTCTTTGTCTTTTAATATCTATTTATTTGACAAATTAAAATCTATAATTTCATATTCTAATTGGTTATATAACGTTTAAACGCTTCGTCGTCATTATCATCATATTATTTATTATTTGTTATGCTCTAATTGAATTCCATCTCTGTAATTTAGTATGAAAATGCAGACATAAATTGTGTATAAAATCAAGGAAAAATTGCATTTAGTGATGTTAACCAAATTAAAAGATTTTTGAAATGAAATAACAGTATTTATTAATCTTTAATACAAATAATTGTAAGAAAATTAATTTCATTATTATATTAAAGTTTGCAATCATTAAGCATTCAGTTTTTATCCCTTAAATTAAACCATTACTTTTGTAGGGTAATTTGTACCAGGTCGTGACCACCCGGAGCGCTTACAAGGCTGACAATTTATTACTCGGTCTAAACGTAAATCTCTAAAGCTGTGGCTCGGAAAGATCGATTTGAGAATACTGACTGGATTATTTAGCGGATATTATGATCTTATATACTAAGGGTAATGTTGGGACAAAACAGTACCGATTTTGCGAGTAGCATGATGTCACCACCTACTTGGTAACAGTGCAATGCTGACGACAAGCACATCGAAGTGAATCGGATGTGCCTTAATGGATCCTGGTGATCCATAACAGAATTATTCGTAGCCTAAACCTGTTATGATGCAGTGAATGTAGCCTTACTATTATTAACAATAATAGGGTCTTGTAAAGCTTATAAATTTAGTCATGCACTCCTTAATTAAAACAGAGCGTCCGTCCTAATGTCATCTGAACAAATTTGCATTCTACTTCCACATCTTACAATATATTCACATTGACTATAGTAATGTTTTCTACTCTTCAAGCATTAATGATTAAAAAGTGATAGCATAAGTAGATCAGAATGGATTGTATACTCAAAGAGCTAGTGGTGAGCTTACATTCTTATCAATGGACATATCTCTCTGATTGATTTATTGAAGGTGTTGTAATTGTTTGTCTGATATCCTTGATCGTTATGTGACCTACATTTTGCGAAAAATCAATTTATTGATGACAATAAAAATAATCAAATATACATATATTAAGGTTTTAAGAGATATAGCAAGATCGACGTTCCCTCTCCTTGGCATGATTATCAAGGATACATCTCAGTTGAATCTTAGATTGTGAACGACATCAACGTATCCAGCGGTATACATTTCCGTCGTTTGTGCTCTGTTATGCTTGATGATCTATTAAAGACACCTCTAAGATAAACCGTAAGGCTTTGAAGATGCATCACAAATGCATCTCAGGTTTCGAAAAGACATCTGTGTATTCACAGTGATAAATTTTCAAGACATCTGTTCTGTTATGGTTAATAATTTACTAAAGATACATCTAAGATAAGTCGCTTGGCTTTCAGTATATTTCTTAGCTGTATCCCTTCTGAAAATGTATCTATGATTTAGCTCTGCTATACACTTGAGGACATACCCATGATAAATCACAAAGCTTGAAGGAAATAGTTTTGAGTTTGATCTAACTGTTTTTAAGAATCTCAGTTTGTTGCATACATCAGGTTATATAATAGTATAAAAAAAACAGCCTGGATCCCACTAGCAATAGCGTTACAGCGAAGACGTAATGCTACATGCTAAAAGTTATTTATTAAGAATCCCACGAGTAAAGGAGTTTTTTTTTTATTTCAATGTCTTTCATTCCAAAGTACAACACTAATCCCTTGAATAGTTGATATAGCTATTCTTGATAAAATCTGACAAATCTGAAAATTGGATATATGTTCTGGAAGTTGTCGAGTCTCATTGGACTTAAATCCAGCGTCAGCTGTATCAAGCAGACCGACAATCGCAGGTTCGTTCCGAAACCATCCCGGTCTCGCTGATTCAAAGATTGTCAACCAAGCGATATATTTATTCGCTGCTAGAACTTGTTTCTACAAACAGATTTCATTCTATAGAATTATGCATCCAAAATAACCCAATTAAAAAAAGATCTTTTACGTTACTTAAGTGACTCTAGGACGCACACTGGCTGGGGTGATATTCAAACTCTTCCTTCTCTTTATAATCTACATTACGATCATTATTTTAGTTCCAAATCCCATCCAAACCCAGATTTAAATTTATTTATATTTAAGTTTTTTCATATGAGTTGTTGTATATTTAAGATAATTTCTATAAAATCATTTCTTTGTAAACACATTATTTAAGTAACCAAATTATGTTGAATATACCTATTTAATGAAATACATTTTTACGCATTTAAATTGAATTGAATATACCAACAAACTATTAAGTGTTATTTAAATAAAATGTACTGCGTACATATTTATAAATAGATACATTTAACAGATATCAAAAAGATTATTTTACAAGTGGTGGTGGTGGTTAGTTACACTTTACACACAATATTGCCCAGGGGGAGTGTGCGAGTAAAATGTAAATAAACACTTGATCGAGAAAATGTGTAAACGGTTCTGTAAGTGTGTAAACAACTGAATGAAAATCCTAAACAGCAATATGTATGTATGTGTGTAGCAATTAAAAGATGCCCAAATACAAAGAACACAAACTGCATATTGAATATAGACTAAGAGATGCATAGAAAACACAAAGACACTACTCGAGTAAGGCAATGTCTTGCAAGAGGAGACAGAAAAAAACATTAGCGAGAAAAACGTTTTCCATGAGACCAAATACATGAACAAAAAATGTGAATAAACAATACAGAAAAATAAATAAAAGTATCTAAAGTATCTTCTGTAAATACTCACGCAAATGGCGCGTTGCTGCATTTAGAGATTTTACGAGGCGAATACACAATAAATGACGTAAAAAGTCACTTAAATTTGCAATTGTAGGAAAATTGATACCTACTCTTCTTTTTTCTTGCTTTATTTTTGTTGTGTAAAACTAAAACACAACAAAATACTTTGTTGCATTTTTCACATATTTCATGCTCTTTTTTTTTTTTTGTCTGTTTTCGAGCTATACCAAATTTCCCTTTTTGTTTTGAAATACAAAAAAAAAAAAAAAAATAAGCTGATGGGTCTTATTGCTGCTATTTTGTTTATTTTCGTCATGACATTTGCAAGTTATTGTCATGCTATGGTAAGTCACTCAGTCAATGCTGGAATTTGCCTTAAAATCATTCAACACACTGTGCGATCAAAACAATTTCGTAAACAACAAAAAATGTTCTAAATTTATATATAAATACATTATTTAGCTGACTTTGCAGGAATTTTGTTTTGATTTTTACATACCAAACTGCAAATTGAAAAAAAAACAGCGAAATCCGCAAAATTATCTTTAGAACAAAAGAAAACTGGTTAAATTTTGTATTTCCTGTTTAAATGAATTTGAGAAGATTTTAGTGGAACGGAATTCTAAATTGATTAGCTTTTAAATGGCACTTCAGTTATGAGTGAGTATAAAGAATTTAACTGGTATGGAATTTATGTTTAAGTTAGGAATTAAACCAATAGTTATTTGTTAGACTCGTCTTGACAAATTGACAAGCAATATCGTCAAGTTTGGAGGCGAACCATCCAAGATTATTGTACATTGTACTCAGAAGGAAACGCCTTTCTTTTATCGAAACATAACGTTGTTTTTCCGCTGATGCCCAAAGTACTTGTCTATTTGGAACTTGTAACAATCGACGTTCCTTAAAAACTTTGTTAGTTGGTTTACTACATGGTTGCCCGTTGCGTGCAAGCGTTCAAGAGAAATCTTCTGATTCCGTTTTGAATAGGACCACACCAATCAGATAAGAGCTTGTTGCGTTCAGCTATGTGCTGAAATTGCTTGATGTCTGATATGATTGTTGAACAATTTAAGTCTAGAGTTTTGAAGAGCCAGACATTCACTGTTTCATCTTTCTCACGGTTCTGGCAACTGCGGCAATGAAGTTATTCCATGGAAGTCCGTGTTAGCACCTCCATAATTCTCGAGATGTACATACTTTTCATATTCAGGAGCTGCGTACGCAGTATATACTGGTCATATATTTCTAGTGGTCCTGCATGTGTTCAGGTTCGCCACCTATTTCCAGCCGTTTGAAACTAATGTCTGAAGATTTCACTTTTAATGGTACCAAGCGGTATTGCGATTGACGCGGCAGTTAAGACATTTAATGCGAATCTTTCTCTGTCCAGTTCGTCCGCCCGCTCGTATTCGCAGAAACCCAAACTAGAGTAATGCCATTTGGACTACAGTTCTTTTCTACATTACCTGATTAGAATTTAATTGGCATGAGTTAAAATTGCAGTGCTGCCGCGAATGTTTCTTTTACATAAAAGACATTCTGTCCTATTAATTTGGTTGTGAAATTTCATGTCTTTAGAGCTACTCCTCAAGGATATAAATGCGCCTCGTATGAAAAATGTTTGAGTAATATCAAGCTAGTTTCAAGATATTTTAAAACCATTAATTGTGAGTAAGTCTTCAGTCTTACTCCCTCGATATGAAAATGTTTCACCTTTGAATAATTTTCGTGCAATATAATGGTTATTTTGGATGTGCTGAGATCTGTGGAGATTTAACGATCCTGGATTGAGTCGAACAATTACAATTCTTATTTTAAAACTGAGTTGGAGTATAAGGAATACTTTCGCCGAGGAAATTTGTAATATTGTTTCGACTGAAATTTTCCTTAAAATTTTCCATTGTCACTATGGAAATATGTTGTTTTTTATATCTCAATATTGATCAAACCGCAACGTTGATAAAAGTGACTACATTAAAAAACGTTGACAAAAAGTAAAAGCAATAACATGAAACTGTGTCAAAATATTCAACAATTTAAATAAGATCCAACCTGTTGAAAGGAGAGATAAGAAATATTATTTAAATTGTAGTTTAACTTAAAAAAGCATTCTTTCCCTGCATTACTTTCCTGCACAAATATTTTTAATGGGCGTTGCCGGAAATACGTCACCAACAATTATGTAATTCCCTTGTCCACTTGCTCTTACGTTTTTATACGAATTTAAAATTTATAACAACCTTTAAACCCCCCTCTTTTGGCAATTTTCAAATACCTTTCACATTTGTACATTTCTAATTCTACTACAACATAAATTTTTGCCAAAATTGGCCACATTCAACCAAACTAATGCTACCAAAATAACAATGGGATATAAAGAAAGCAAATCTTTAGAATTTTCTTTAGAATTTATTCTTACGAAATTCTTAACTAAAATTTATTGGCAAATTTTGGCAAAAATTTAAATGCCAACTATGTTGAGGGGGAAAAAAGACCAAACAAATTCCTAAAATTGTTTTTAGGTGAATGAATTTCTATTTTGTTGCAATGAACCTTGTAATATGGTTGCACGTTTCTTTTCAGATGCTGTTAGCTTCAGCGTAGCAACGAAATCTTTGTAAATTTTTGCTGTAGTTTAAGGCGTCTTAACTCTATGAGTTAATGCCTAGAGTTGAATAGAAAAAGCAGTTACAAATATCAAGTGTCGTGGTTAGCTGTTAGAAATTTCTGGTTTTTAACATGATAAATTGATTTAGATTATTATTTAAAATTGTAAATGTGGCACGTGACCAAAGGGTGGTTGATTAGCTGGGATTTAGGAAAATTGATATGTTGTGAAAAGTTATACAGTTTCAGGGGTATTTAAAGTCATTTGGCAGATATAAAACAATGTTTGTATAATTTTGCTATAAGCTTTTATGACCTTATTGTTGTGTTTTTCGAAATTCGAAAAAAGTAAATCATAACCACCCTAATATGTACTACATACATCAAATTCAGTTTGAATTTAAAAATGGCGTTGAAAGATTGTGGTTTTTGAACTCGATTGACACCTGCCTAATTTGTTATCAAAATCAAATTGCTGTAAACATACATATGTAGACAGAAAAGTGAAATGTTTGATGTCTTACTTCACATTTATTTTAATGCAAAACAAAACTTTAAAACACGTGTCATCATTTTCTGTTGCATAGCAAAAAACACTGGCAGAAATTTTTGTAATGAAATGCTAACACAAATATTTAACTAATGTTTTGTTCATTAATCGTTGTTATTTTTATTTTGTTTTATTTTTGTTCTTTTGCCAATAATTATCAACATGATGTCGTAGTAAATGATTGTTGTTTTTAATGATTTTTTTTTTGCAATTTAATTTACCTGATGATCTCATTGTTGTTTTAATTTATTTTTATATTGTGTTTGTTGGTTTGTTTGTTTTTATTTGTTCTGGCTGTTTCAGTTGTTTTTGTACAGGTTTTAATTAAATATTGTTGTTAATTTTTTTCGATAATTTGCAACTCTGTTGCATGTTATTGTTATTTATTTATATTTATATTGCGTTAATCATTTTTAAAATTTTTTATTATTTTTTTTTATATATTTTTGGCACCTAAGTATTAATTGGTATTTCTCTTTTTGTTCTTTAAAAGAATTTTAATTAATTTTATTTGTATACATATTTTTAAATATTGTACATAATATGTATTAATTTCTTTTATTTGCTCTATGCGTGTGTATTTTGTTTTACGATTAATTAGTTGTTAATTTTTTTAATTACAATGAGAATAAATTTATATTTAAGTTTAACTTTATTAAGCTAAACTTCTCTTGTTTAAACTAAGTTTAGTTTTAAACAAAACTGCAAACATTTGGTAAGTTTTTTTTTAATAAATTTACTTTTAAGTTAAATTTCATTAATGGTCGAATTCTCAGTCATTAGTTATAACTATTGTTTAATTATTACTTGTTATTCTTATGGCAAACTAAGCATTGCGAATAAAGAATCATTAGTTAACCCTTTGTCATTAGCTAACTAAAGACTGTGAATTCGGCCATAAGTTAAACTAAATTTAGTTGTAAAATAAATGAACATTCAGTTAAGTTATTTGAAACGTTTAGTGTTCAATTGTTTAGCCAATTTAGGTCTTATAACAATCCGTAATTTGTTTACATAATTTTGTCCTGTTTATGCCAACCTGTTAAGAGTCGTTGCAGCTGATATTGACACTAGTTCGTCTATTAGCTACGTTGGAAAGTTGTTGCTATGTCCTGGATAATTAACGCACAATAGTAATTCGTTCTACACTTTCGAAATCGGACTGTCCTTATGTGTAATAAACAATGATGACATAATATATCTATGTGTTTGAGTTGGCATAACAATGCACAACAGCATGTCTGACTTGTCACAACATAGGAAAGCATGAGACGTTGTTTTGTGCAGTAATTTTGCTACCAACCTGGGATATTACTAGATCGTAACAATTTCTTCATTTATTATATTTTATTCTAAAGTAATTTCATTTTGTTTCGCATTCGAATGGGCATTCTTCATTACATATAAAAATCCTGGCTGTTTAAAATACAATTATAAAAAATAACCAAAAACAAAAATCTTTAGTTTTCTTTCAATGATTTTCTCAAGTCAATAAACCTGACAAGATATTTTATTAAAAAAAAACACTTTTCTATGACGTGCGGGATGAATGTAATTTTAATTATTTTTAAAAATTCCTCATAATTTCCTTGCAAAAAACACGAAAAATAATCATTTATTTATTTGTTTGTTTGTGTAAAATAATGACAAAAAGAAATATTAAAAATATGACAAAACCAATTATGATTAAATGCAGGCCGTGGAAGAGTAAAAAAAAAGAAGTGTGGGTGGTTAAGAGGCCACTTTTATTATAAACAAAATGTCATATTGCGGCTGATTTCTTTAGTACTTTAAAAACAAATAAAACAAAATGATTAAATGAAAAGACAATGAACTGCAGTGTTTCAACACGCTTAAATCAATTTTGGATTTTGATTTAATATTTTTTGAAAAATTACATAAATTGTGCTTTAGTCTGTAGATATTTTCTTTAGGACTGTTAAATTGTTTTGCCTTGAATTATTGTTTGGTTGATTGGTCACACAAACTTCTCACGCAAAGGAAATTGAGCCTATTTAATTAAACTTTCTGTGTATGTGACAAATACCTTAAATATTAAATTTGTCTTTCTTTCTTTCTTGCAGTTACTTTCTGTTTTCTATCACTGCAAAAGAAAATTTTGTGCTCACAATCCACACAAACCAATTTTAATGTCAGACCATAAACATTGAAAAAATTAAAAACTGAAATAAACATAAAAAATATTTTCGCCTGAAATGGTTCAAGAAAAAAGTATATACATCATTAAAGCGAAAAAATAGCATTAAAAAATATTTTATTGGTTTTTACGCTTGATATGAAATGCACTTTGCATACGTACAATATATTTTACAAAGTCACAGTCATCAACACATTTTTTTATACATACTTGACATCATCATCATTAACAACATCATAATAATAAATGCAAATACATACATCTAAAGAGAAAGACGTATAAATTAACATAGGATTGTATATTAGGGCGGTGTGTTTTTTGGACGGCTTTCAAGCTGTTCAGAAGTATGCAACACTGGATATATTAGTTTAATACTAAAAATTTAAATTTTCTTTTATTTTTAATAATTTTTTTTTTTTAATTTCATACTAAAAAGAAACCACCCTAATATACAGTTATAGTAAACAATACAAACATAAAATTTTTAATAGGTTTTCTTTCTCTATATATACTTAAAGGGTTAATAAACTCTATGCAAAGTTTACAGAATGAACAGAGGACAGCTTAAAAGTTAAAATGGTAATGGTGCGTACCAATTAATGGATCTGTTAAAAATATCGTTCCTGAAGGCTAAACATTACCAACAGTTCCTGGTCAAAAATCTATCTACATACAAAGAACTAAATAAAGCAATTGTAGTTCTCAAAAAACAAAAGCCCTAAATGTAAAATGTTTCTCAAATTTACTTATGCTAATTTCTTGCCACCAAACAAAACTAAAATACCAAAACCATATAAAGAACAAACTTTTAAATTTATTTCACCTTGGTTACCTTGACTAACACTTTCAGAATTATTTGTGAACAAAATAATAACCGTAAGCAAGCAACACCTACCAAACCACTTCACATTAACTGCTAGAGACCAAAAACACCTTCTAAAACATTTTGTTAAGTGTCTCCCTCTCGCACGCTCTTTGCCACTTCAACAGATGAAAGAAAAAACAAACATAAAATTTACACGACACTTGAATACAGCAAAATTAAAAAAAAATATTCTATTTTCAAATAAATTTCCAAGTAACTTTTAAAGCGCTTTTCAAAAACAACTAAAACTACAATATGTACAAAAAATATAATAAAAACAAAATTGAACTCAAGGACGACATACAAGTTAAATACACTTAGACAAACTTTTAAACAAATAAATTCAACAAAATAGAACTGAAAAAAGTATTTTAGACTTGGCATACTTTTTATGAGTGATTACAAACGGCAAATGTTTGTTCTATAGAATTATGATATTCTTTTTATATTTTTAATAAGTTAATAGAACAAAATGTTTCAATTATATGTATTATTCAACTGCAATTATTTGCATTAATAATTAGGTATTCAAATAATGTGATAAGTTTAGAGGCTTGAATTTATTAAAGAATTAATTATATTTAAAAATATTTACTTACTTAATTAGAATTTATAGCTAGTTAGTTTTAGAGACATTTTCAATTGTATTATTCTCCATATTCATAAACCTTGAAAAGTAAGATTGACTAGATTAAGAACTAAGTCTCCCCAATATAGTTTCTTATATATAGTGTTCATAGTGTCCAAATGATAGTGTTAGCCTCAAATTCAGCTAAAGACAGAACCTTGGCACACGAAACAATTGAGCCCAATTGAGAGGCAAGTTCGGTGAGCAATTTATTTCATGTTCATTTAACTTAGACCGTGTGATTTAACAACATTAGACAATTTTTTTGTGGAACTATGGTAAGGCTTATATCTATAGGGTCTAGCCCGCGACGGTTGACGCACTGGAAGCTAAGATTCAAGAATTTATTCGTGATATGCCATTAACTCTTCTTTAAACATTGAATTATATAGATCGTTCTATCGAGTCAAATAAAGATTTCATACATTTCTCAAAATTTTATTGGTTTTTTTTTTCTTTTTTTTTTCAATAAAATTCAAAAGCTTTTGATTTGGGTTTCTCCATTAAATGTCGACTGTGAAATTTCTGTGGTATTCGATAGTCGCTAATTCTTTCAAGAATAAAAGGAAGAATGTCTACTTAATTCTTGTAACCAACAATGGTCACAAAAGTACAAAAAAAATTCTTTCAATACTTTCTAAAAATTTAGGAAGAATTTTGGTGTCTGTGCATCAAATCATTTTGGTTAGTCGTAAATAATATATGCAAATATTAAACATTAATGATCTTGACTCTGTCCTACTACTACAATGTAGTTCTGGCAAAGTATTGAGTAATGGGTACCGAGTATCGAGTGTTTGCCCATTTTTTTTTTTTGGATACTCAATACTCAAAAGTAGTTACTCGATACTTGCTGAGTTGTATTTTTAAGTTGAGTGGGTAAAATAGTGCATAAAAATACATCACTGTATAAAAAGACAACAATGATTGCAAACATAGATGACGCCATATGACAACCCGTTTTCATACAATTGCCAACAATTTGGACAATTTGACAACAAAAATGACAGTGAAAACCAAGCATACGAGTTTTAGTTTCGGCATTCGGTCAAAATATGTCCGAAAACCGTATATTAGTATTCGGCCAATTTTGGCCTAATCCGAGACCGAATATTCAGTCTGACTGTAATAATAGCGGACCATGTTTCAGATCATTTTTAATGACCTGCTTTTTACACAGTAAACCTCATTCATCTTGTATCAACTGGCACTGGAATGTGTTTTAGAAGGTAGAATTGTAGTGGATGTTTTCTACAGAGTTTTTCAAACAGAACTTTGTTTCTTTAAAACAAAGAATTTACACACAAATTATTAAAATGTTTTTTGTGTTGGAAAGAGTAAAGTTTGAGAATAGCAAAATATCGGAGAAATCAAAATTTTCAATTACATTTTGACAAAATCTATTTTGTTACTAATGACATGGATATTGAGTTTAAAGGATGTCGAAAAAAAAATAACCAATCAACTTATCACGGTGACATTTTCAGCAGGCTTAACAAAAATTGTTATTGGATTATCGCAAGCTGAAATGTGGCAATTTAGCACATGAATGCATACAGACACATGATAATGGGCAACGTGTAAAAAAGTTCGTTTTACAACCAGCGGATTAAAATATTTTTTCAATATTTTAATGAGATTCTCGAGCGAAAGGAAACGAATTAATTGTAACAATTGGCATACTACTAACATTGTCCACAACTTTCATGTTATACCAATATGATCCCGTTTGGGAAGCAAAGTTATTGTTAAAACTCCCAATACATAAAGATCTGCAAACTTTATAAACATCTAACAATTCCATTTCTTTTAATTTATAGAGACTACAAACAACCACCAATTATTATTATTATTCACTTTAATAAGGCCCTATATTTCCGTAACTATATTGTTTTATTTTTTTTTTACAACAATTTTATTTGAATTTAATTATGTTACAAATTGTTATGTACTCGTATACATATGTTTTTTTCTGTTATTCGGGTGAACCATTACTAGCCTTTTCTATCACACAATTTAGTTTTTACAAATCTTATGCAATTTTTTTTTTTGTTTAGCGAAAAAAAAACCAATTTTTTATTACTTATTTTTTGTGTGTGGCAAATTGTTAGTATGTATACATATGTCTAAAACAAATTGTTCATATGTATGAATTTTAAGCCTTTATGCAATATATGTATAAAGTATAAAAAAGCAACAAAAAGAAAGATATAATAAATAACAAAAAATTAATTTTGTTGGAAAAAAAAGACGCTAAAAAAATAATAATAAAATTATTTGAGTGAGTAAATTTTGTAGGTTTTTGTTTTCTTTCATGATTACAACGTGTAGCAGTAGCTAGGTAGAGGAGCTGCATGTCTATAGTTTTTATTTTGTGTAATTTGAGATACATAATTATAAGCACGATATGGCAAAAAGTACAACAACAACTACAGAAAAATTACAAACCGAAAACATGGTAATAAAATATTGAACAAAAAGAAAAAAAAAACTATACATATTTATACAATTGATTGAACAAGTTTTTCAGGTCAATTGGACAGAGATATGAATATTCAAACGTACATAGCAACAACAATACTAATAAAAATAAATACAAATTACAGCAATAACAACAACAAAATTGTTGTTACTAATAAACAAAAGTGTTAGATTACACAATGGACAAACAAACCAACCAACCAACCACCGATCGATCGAGGGAATGATCGATCCATAGTATCACATGCTATAAAAATTAAATGTTATTAATTTTTCATAATGTAACTTATTAATAATATTATATTCATTACATGAATTGTAATTAACTACAAAAATAATGGAAAAATTAATTAAACATAATAAAAAAAAACTAGAAATAAATTTGGTTTAAGTTTTAAATTTGCTTTAAGTACAATTTTCAATAAATTCAATATGTATGTATTTATAAAAAATAAAGTAGGCTTGAAGTGTGCTTTTAGACAACATTTTCATACCAAATTTTCTTAAAGTACATTTGAAGTCTACTTTATTTTTTTAAAAATATGGAAGATATACTTTTGAAAAGTTGATAATTTTAAGCATTTGAATATGATAGACAATTTTAAAATTTATTGCTTCATTATGAAAATAAGAAACAAATTTGAATTTATAAAAAAAAAAAATTGTGTATTTAGTCCCAATTTACATGAAGCAATATTTATTGAAAAGATTGATACAAGTTATTCCTTGAAATTTCTTCCGTGTTCACACAGCACAATTATTATTGCTTAAATCGCTCGCATTTTTATTTAAAAGCACATATGCACGCATTTTGTATACACATACTATGTAATACAAATAAGAGAATAAAACGAATTGCAAGTACAATCACACTTGATTGTACTCTTCCCATCAGTACGATGTCTAAAACGTAATCAGTTTAGCTTAAACAATTGCTTCGTGTAAATTGGAACTAAACATTTATTTATGTTTTTATTAACAAAAATATGAAAATTATAAAATTTTAATTTAATGTTTGAGAGTTTTATAAATTGTATGTTAAGGTACGGCCACACTTGGCAAATATTAGCCGAAAAAGATGTAACTACTAAATAAAATATGTATATTTGAACTCGTTTATTTATTAAAAAAAACTTCGTTTATTTAGAACAGGACTCAACAAATATTTAGTTTTATTTTATTTGATGCTGTTTGATATTGCAAAACTCTTGTAAGAGTAAACAAAGTCAAACAAATTTGTGCTAAAACAAGTGGTTACGATTTTTTGTTTTTTTTTTTAGTTTTACAGGAATTTTAAGTATTGTACAAGTTTTTATAGAGAAATAGAGAAGATATTGCTCTTTTAAACTGTTTACATGTAATTAACAGTTTATATGTGGCCCATGGTGCCTAAGAGTGCCAAACATTTCATCTAATCATCTTATTTGAATGTTTGTTTTTTAAGCAGCACCCTAGAGTAGGCTTTATTTTTGAACAGTTTTAACACCCCTCTCTGTATGTATTTAAACTTAAACGTTTTTAAACATTTTAGTTGTCTTGCAAAAAGCTTTTATAAATGAACTGTACACAAATTTGTTAATAACCTTTATAGCAACAACACAACAGCAAATAAAACTGTATATTGTTTTTATATAATTTAATTTTAATTATAAAATTGACATTGAAATTTTTGCTGGTAATTTTCTGCTTAAATTTAGCGGAAATTTAAAGACAAAAACTACAATACTACAAATTTGATAATTGTTTTGTAATTTTGTTAATGATATTTTAAACGTTTATTTATTTATAAATTTTAATTATAAAGTAAATGGGAGATAGAATTTATTATATTTAATTCATAAAGTAAATTTTATAAAATTTGTTAATACTGATTTTTCTTCTTTTTTTTCTTCTAATTTTAGTGCATCTGGAACAAGTGCAGTTGCAATCGATAATAAAATCGAACAAGCTATGGTAAGTGTTTGAATATTTTAAAACTCTTTAATTGTAACATTGTTTTAGGAAAGAATTTTATAAAAGTAAAACATTGGTAACGTTAAGAAGACAGGAGATTTTATATAAAACGAAAGTGATATCATTTTCTTTCGCTTCATTTAGACAAAAGACTGGAATTCATAATTATTTACTATGTTGAAATTTGCCAACATTGCCTTAGATTGCCAATAAGATTGTTCGTTAAATAATTTTTAAAATTGTATTAAAACTAAAACTATTTTATTTTATTTAAATTGATATTTCACAAAAACACTCCATTCATTATTAAAACAGTTTTTCTGTTCTGTTTTGAAATTTGGCAACATTGCCTTAGATTGCCAATAAGATTGTTTCGTAACATATTTCTTAAAATTGTATTAAAACTAAAACTATTTATTTTATTTAAATTGATACTTCACAAAAGCCTCCAGTCATTATTAAAACAATATGCCTGTTCTGTGGTGTAATTTGGCAACATTGCCGTAAGTTTCCCAAAATATTATATCGATAAATTTTGCATTATAACTTTAAAGTAAATCAGCAAGTCTGTAGTTAAAGTTAAAGCTCCCTTAAGTATTAGTCGGTACTCGAGAAGAATCCGATTCAGATTAGATATAATGAAGCTTAAGAACTAAATGGTAATTATATTGATTCTTTTTATGTCACGTTACAATTATTCGCTTATAAATTTAAAAGCGCATCTAAGCACTCGATATGTAACATATTTAAGTGCAGTCATTACCAAACTAGTCCTAAGTAATACAGCTAGTATGTAGTAGTAATTGAAATAGACAAGTCAGTGAAAACTTGGCAAAATCATAATTTATTTTGATGATTTAATTTATATTAAAAGGAAAATAATATAATTCTTTACAAAAAATTCAATAATACAAAGGTTTTACTTTTAATTCTCACTTCTCCACATATATTTATTTCGATTATTCATTTACATGTTACCTTTTTTAATGAGGCACTCCTCATTTCAACTTAAATGGCATGAAAGCCTGCTCAAGTCTATTTGTAATTAATTAAATTTGTTTTCATTTAAAATTTTTTGAAATAAATTTATTTTAATTTGCTATTAATTATTTACACAAAAACATATTTGTTTTAATATGCCTGTTATTTGCAAGTCTGAAAAAAACAACTGAAAACATTTGTGTTTTTATAAAGTGATAATTAATATTTATTTATTCTTCTAAAGGTCACTTACTTTGCTTGCAAACAATAAGCAGCAGGATTTATTTAAAAATGTATATTTTTAAAAATAAAATGTGAAAAATATTATATCAGTACACTGAAATATTTACAATCATCGACATAAAAATAAAAATAATTTGTAGTAAATCAGCCGTCAAAAGAAAAAGAAATTAAATCAGACATACAAAAGTTAACTTCTTTATTGTTTCTAGTTAAAATATTTTGAAAAAAGAACAAAAGATTTAATAAAACCTAGCAAAAAAAGTATAAAAATATAAAAAAACTGTCACATGTCACATGTCACAGTTTGTTTTATGTAGGCAGGAAAACTTTAAATTAAAACTGGCAATTACACGATTTAATATTGGGTGTAATAGGCTTTATTATTTACAACAGATTTAAGGCAATTTGGCATAGATGCGACCAGTTTTTTTTGAAATCGAAAATCTGATCTTATGCTTTCCAACAAGTTGTGAAGTGTAGAATCTTATCCATGGTTGTTTCAACAAATGTTAAATTCCCAGTACCAGTGGTTGACATACAGGCCAAAACCATAACTCTGAGACCACATGCCTCACTGTTGCATTAAGGTTTTCTTTTTTGAATTCTGTATATGGATTCCGCCAAACATACTATATGCCATCTGAACCGAATATGTTAAACTTATATTCATCGGAGTTTAGATGATCGAATTTTAAAATGCAGATTTCTTTCAAGAAAATCTCTTTGGCGAAATTTAGTCTGCGCAGTCTGTTTTTCGGCTTTATAGTTAATTGCGTGCTACTCTGTCATTGAAATCATGTTGGCGCAAGACACGACGAACACTTTCAACGCAACAGGTCAACTTCAACTTCTCGAAAGCCTGTTGCGAAGCTGATAGTTTAGTTTTGCAGAGTACCGAACAGGGGTAAATTTAGCGCTCTTACAACATCGCCATGTTAAAATGATACTTTTCTTATTTATAAAACTTTCAAACAACAACTGAGACCAGCTATGTATGTGTCAATTCGCTTTCTTTTAAATAAGTGTTTGATCCATACGCCAGAGAAACCAATGACAAGATCAGTTCTGTTTGAGTTCTTTTCCCTTTAGTATTCTAACTAGAGCCCGGTGCCTACCTCCCAGGAACAAATTTTTCAGTTACAGTGAAATTTGGCAACGTTACGTTAGGCTTCAAATTAAATTTTTTAAAGAACATTTATTAAAACTTTAATCTCAGTAATTAAAATCACACTTGCACACAAATCTCTACTTATTATAAATGTTATTCTTAATTAATTTCCAAGTTGAAATTTGTCAACATTGCTTTAAGTTTTCTATAAGATTATTTAAAAGCAAAATTTGAATTAGGCTATATAAAATAAAAGTTGTTGTTAATTTTCCTTAAAAACCCATGATGCATTAGTAGCTCTGCTAAAATTTAAAAAACATTGCAGATTTTAAAAATTTCTTTTTCTTTTTTATTTAAAACAAATATTTATCACTTCACAATCATAATATATTAAACGAACAATTGCCTCTTCATTTGAATCTTAATTTTAATTGTCATTATTATAAAATACAGAGGTGCTAGCTTTGCCTGTGATTGTTTATTGTGGCATAAACATGGCATGGCACGATTCATTCATGCATTTCAGTCAGTTTGATGGTGTCAAATGCGTCATAATCACGTAATTCAATCATGTTTGTCGTTATAATTTGTGAATAATTGTTATCATTTGTTGTTTGTCAGCCATTAAAATAATTATTTTGAAACTTGCAACAAAAAAAAAACTAAACAAAAATCATTTGATTGATTTAAGTTTGTTTTGTACTTTTGTTGCTTGAAAGTTCAATGGGGAATAAGTAATGAAATGTTTAAATGAAGATTTCTGATTGTTTTGGATTTAGAATGGACTTTTTTAAGAAAAATTGAATAAAGCAGAATGCCATTGGACTTTAAAAGACAGTAAATTCTTAAGCTATGTATAGACGCTTGTCAGATCAGACAATGTTGTCAGATGTAGCAATGTGCTAGTAATGTCTTGACACTGAAATATTGTTAACAAAAGGTAAATTACTTTTTCTTACAATGTTGGAAGACAAAAATTTAAAGTTCACACGATTGTTAGACATTTTCTGGTCTGACAACCGTTTGAACAACGCTTTAGTTAAATTTGTTATAGACCAACATGTTTGAGAGGTTGCCCTTATTTAAATGAGAGTTAAACGGTGTTTAAAACAAATTTAATTTTATGTTGACTTTTAAAAAGATTGATATACTTATCACAATTATTTTATTTTAGTCAATTCTTTTTCCTAAAAATGTTGCCTTGTTATAGAGCAACATGTTTAAAATGTTGCACTCTCCATCTCAAATGTTACATTTTTGTAATAATGGCTTTTGTAACAGCATAGTTTTTAGTAGTAGCAAGTTTAACTGAAGCCTTTTTATTGTTATGAAAAGAAATAGTTATTAGTTAAAAATATCCCCACTATATAAATCTTAGATCAGTGGTCGGCAATCAAAACCATCAGTTGACAAACATAATCGGTTATATACATAAAAACAGCAGTAAATGATTAAACAAGACACAAAAATCACTATAAAAAGCTTGGCAGTTTACAACAGAGTAATAAAATACTTAACATGTAAAATCTCTTTATGACAACCACTGCTTTTATAATTAAGGCGTAATTTTAAACTTATTTGGATTAAACAAAGTATTTCAACACACTGTAAAATTTTTATACTTCTATATGGACAATTTTAACAAATATTTCCAGAAAGTCTTAGAAGTTCTCTTTTTACAATTGCCACCATTGCTTTGATAACTACATTTGCTTACTCTTATGATTTTATGACATAAAACCAGAAACTTCCATTGCATAATTTACGTACAGCCTCTTCACACTTTACTTCAATTAAAATTCAATTTAAAATTACATACAATATTTATGTTCTTCATAAACTTAAAAAAAAAACTAAACAAACGATTCTTTACAAATCTATTTATTGAACACGCTCTGAGTACTTGAGTGCTAAAAATAACCATAGCCCCACCATGCAACTCATGTTGATTTGTTTTCAATTGATTTGTCTTCAATTAAATTTTCTTCATTTCAAAAAAAAAAAAAACAAAGTGAAGCAATAAAACAATACACAACAACACATAAATGGAAAATAAAAAGTGACAAGTTCCTAAAAAAGATAGAGTTAAAAAAATTATGAAATATTCAACTGTTCAAAACTGTTGCTAATTTGCTGAATTTGTTTTGCTAGCAGGCCCAATAGGCTGCTACATGATATAATTATAGCTGTTCCTTTATTTCTAGGTTTCACTGTATATAAAGATTTATACAAAGCATGAAATGGAAATTTTCTGCTGCAAATAACACTTGCTTTTTTTCTTATTAATGCTGAAAGTATTTGTCGTCAAAGAACTAAAAACATCATCATAAATCTTTTCTAGAAAATTCTATAATAAAAATTCATATTTATTTATATAGCGTAACTAATAAACTCATTTAAATAAAAACATTGTTGCAATTTACAAATAGAGCACAGACAAACAATATTTGCAACTCCAGTTCTTGGCATTTGATGATGAATAGCTGGTATATAATATTAAGGTCATATATAAAGTTCTTTAGTGGTCAATAAATAAATAGTACTGACTTTAATTTTCCTTGTTTTCAGTACTAGACAGAGATTCCAGTACCTTATTTTCATAATTAAAAATGAATAAACAAGCAAAAGTTCAGTCTACGCTCTTTTACAGTTGGACAGTCGTAAAGAAAATGTTGTGGCGATTCTTTCTCCTCTTGGTCCAAACAATACGTTCCTGGATATGTCGATCATACGGTGTCCAGTAGGTAATTATGCCTACAAGAAGTCAAATCAAGTTTTTATCATAAGCTCATCAAAATCGTATCTCTGATAATATTGATTGCTATATGCCGAATACCTTTTTCGAAAGGTTAGTTTACTTCCTTCCAAATTATCACGAATAGCCAGGATTGGCATCTTTATTAAACAGTTTGGAATCAATATTCCTTTAAGTCATTCTTAAGAAAGTAATAATCTAAATGAAGAAGAGTATTAAAGGAAGCAGCAAATTGGTAGGGTTGTTTGGATTTGGTGTAAATCTCATGTAAACATGTAACTGGATTTGGTAATAAGTCCATAACTGGTGTGTAGTCCTCATATACACATGTTCAGGACGTTTGTGAACATGATGGCGAGAATTTTGACAATGTTATTCATATGGATGCAAGGACATAGTGACATTGTAGCCATCTATATTTCGAATACAGTAGAGAATTAAACTAAAATCGATAATTTTTCATTTTCTTCTTGAGAAGTTTTGAATCCAACATTTGTGTCTTGCTTTGTTGTGATCTTAGAGATCAAACTTAAATCAGTTGCTGGTTAGCTTATGCAAGCTTATGCAAGCAAGGTCTCGCTACGCATTTTTTTATATGTTTATGATTTTCTTTCTTACTACACAAAGCTCTCTGCTGCTCAACCAACTCAAATATAAACATCATAGTATGCGTTTTCAAACCTCTGCTCTAAATGTAAAAGCGAGATATTTACCCCTTTTCACATTTTTCTTATTAAAATTCAATGTTAAAAAAATAAAAGGGAACAAATTTCATGTGGAATTGTTATTCACGATAGAGGTGAGTGTATGCAACAGTGATGTTGAATTAAACTGCAATTTATCGTGTCTCACTTTCTTCTTTAGGAGTTGGGCTAAAATACCTTTTTAATTAAGGATGATTGATGAATATTTTTTAAGCTGAATTATGATAAGCGTCAGCAAATTGTCGGAAACTTACAATGACTTTTGTAAAAGTTGGGGGCCTATTCAAAGTTTCTGTGACTCTGTCGCGCAAGGCGAAGTCGTTTGGTTCGATTGTTTTAGAATGATTTTACCGATATGGATCTATTTGTAATCGTAATCTAGCCTTTCTATGTTAGCACAAGGACTCTATGATATTGATAGGATTCGTTGCGAACTGGTTATCTTTTGAGATTAGAATTCTTAGATATGTTGGCGACTGCCACCCTACAATGCATTCAACATACATCTGAATACATTGTAGGATAGTTTTCTTGCACAACCTTAAACCGAATTTTGCATTGTCACAATAAGAATGACTAGGATACCATAATTAATTGGATCGATTGTTTTAGAATGATTTTGAGGATATATCTACCATCGGCCAACTACAAGGGAGTATTGATCCTGCTAGTCTCCTTTCATATATCTATGATCTCATACATACTTGAAAAGAAGTCTCATAACAGAGAAAAGAAGCAAAATTTATATTGGTTCGATTGTTTTATGACGATCTATCCACGTTCGGCATATGGGATCGAGCTTTTGCATTTATTCATCGGAGCCAATAGCTCTCAAGAAAATCTAATTTGGGCAATTTTAAGATCTTTAACAATCCAAAGATAATTATTTTACTTTGCTCAATATCTGTCTACTTGTATATCTCCACGATGTTTTGATCTTGTACATTGGGAATATTGTTGTATGATGATCTTGAGCATCTATTTCATTTGTCACTGTTATTAGATCTTTGACAATTCACGAAATATTATATACAGCTTAAGTAATTACTGTCGTATTCATAAAAAATAAAGTAGGTTTAAAGTGTGCTTTTAGACAAATTTTTCATACAAAATTTTCTTAAAGTACATTTGAAGTTTACTTTAATTTTTTATGAATAAGACTGTTAATACATTTGTTTCTCGATGTCTCTCCTCTGCTATCTTTAAGATTTCAAGTATTCCCCTCCCAATATTTAGTAGATATTCTTTTGTTCCTCGTATATTACAGACTTTGACAAACCTCTTCATTTTTCATTTAGTTGAATTACACGTTGTTCCAATAAACGAAAACATTTGTAACTTTCTATTGTCTGCCAAGTATTTTTTCTTTGTTTGTTAATGTTTCTACTCCTGTTAAATGATTGTTTGGTTTGGCTTGGCTTATTACATTTTTTTTTGTACGCTACCAAATTTGTCGATTTGGGTCAATTCTATGACGAGAGTGTGAATGTTAAAGTGAGATGTGGCCGCCAATGTGCATTAGTGTGGCGGTCAATTGTAATTGCCAGATATGACTGTCTAGTAGGATGTTTTTGTCTAGTCTGGCAATTGAAAAAGTTTTACTTTCTTAAATAGCCATATATGGTTAGAGTTTTCGAAAGCTAAATCTTGTTGTGCGTTACTGTAGGTATGTATATCTCCCAAGTTTTGTGGAAAGTTGTTGTTTATAGAATTTTAACAATTTTTTTATTGTTTTTGCCAGCATTTGTTTGTTAAATTGTTGTTTCTTTTACATTATCTTATCTTTGTTTTTGCTTTAGCTTTATAAGTAATCAAGCATTTTGACTGATATGGTATCGAAATGAAATTTTTAAGTCTTTTTTTTAAATTTATCTAGAGTTTGCTCGTATTATCTTTTAAAGGTGTTTGTTTTATTAATAAAAGCTTTTGTAAGTTTTGTTGTTGAAGTTTTTTCTATTTGCTTCAGTTTTTAATATAAACAAATTTAGTCTAAGGTTTTTTTTTCATTTGGGAGTGGTTTTGGAGGGTTTTTGTGAAAGTATTTTTATAAGATTAAATTTGTTTTCAAAACAACTTTTCTTTGCAAAGGTTTGGTTTTCTTTAAATGACCTTCAGTAGTAAATATTTGCTGTTTATTTACGACCAATTATAATTGGATTTTGGCTAAAAGTATTGAGTAATGAGCCTTAGAAATATATGTATCGTGTTGGTATTTTGAAAACATTAATTACAGATGTTATCACTAGCAGCTGATGGATTGCTTGTAAGCTTTTTTTTCATCAAAGTATTTGTTTTTATTAACTTAATATTTTAGCTATTCTAAAATTTGTGGCCCTTTGTTTATATTTGTTTATTATTGATATTATATACAAGATTTTTACACCCATAATCTTATTATTAAACGATTAGATTAATTTTTAATAAATATATTAAAAAAAATCTATTTAAAACCTTCAGTTTATAAATTGATGGCTTGACGGATTTGAAGCTAACTCCTGTGAAATGCTTTTAAAATTAGGTCTTGCTCATAACCGAAAGCAAACATATGCCCAATTAGGTTTTAAACAATTAATTTCATTTATTAGTATTAAATAACTCAAACAAAAAGACTCAAAGTCTAACAATTTGCAAATGCAAAAAACTTTGTTTATTAAAATTTTATTTTTTTTTATTTTATAATGTTATTTGTTTCTTGTTTTTCTTTTTTGTAACCATAAAATGTAATAAAATTTAAAAAAAAATCAAACTTATCTAATCATGAATTTAATTTTTCTGATATAGCTATAATGAAGTGTTTTATTTTGCGAAATAAAACTAAAAATTAACTATAAATTCTTGTTTATTTATTTAAGCTTTGAAAAAAGAATCTTTTTCTTTTTAGATTAAAAGCAAACTATACGAAAAAAAAACTTAACCTCTTTTCCCATTAACAATTGGCGCCTATTGTAGTCTTGTTCGTTGATAAGTTTCATAAATATTATTTAATTTTCTTTTAGTTTTTATTTCTAAAATCAATATTACACAAAGAAAACATGCAAAAATTGTATTTTTATTTAAAATAAATTTAAAGTCTTTGTGAGATTTATTTAACATGTCTGGGTTAAATTCAAGATAAGAAGGCAAAACCCAGGGACAGACTAAATGTATACAATAAACTGATTAGTGAATAAAGTAACCGGTTAAGTGGATAGCCAAAAGGGGGAGCATGCTTATAAATCTTTTGCAGAAAGAAAGAAATTGCTACCGTTTACTTTGAAATAGGTTACCGGTTCGACTGGCCTTTGTTCTAAAATAATGTTTGTGAAGTGATTGCAAAATACCGTTGCCAAAACAATCAAAATTATCGTTACCGTTACCGGTATTTTATAATTAATTCTTTATTATGAAAATAAAAATGTTTGTTTTCCATGATTTATTTCATTGAAGGAAATGTGACAACTGTTTCCTTTATTACCGTAGCCCCTAAAATAACTTTTCAGCTCGGCATACCGTTTGCTTTTAAATAACATTACGAATTCCGTTACCGTTATTCCAAGCTTCACTCTTTATATTAATAAAATACAAATGTTTGTTTTCCATAATTGGGTTCATTGGAACCTACACAAGTTAACAATCTTAAATATAAATCTTAGCTACGGCAACTGTTGTCACATTTTCTTTCTCCTTTAATAAAGTTCTTAAACTAAAAACTTCTTTAATAGAACACGTGTCAACAGTTTCCCTAGCTACCGTGATCGTTATACTGCCATTACCCTTAAAATAACCTTTCAGATAAGCTAAAGATTGTTCTGAAACTAACGTCTCCGAAGTAATTGCAATATAAATTAGAGTTACCGCAATAACAACAAATAACATTAACGTAATTATCAAACTAAACGTTACCGTTTTGTAGCGGTGGCCAATCTTGTTTTTATACTGCCCTCAGTTGCTTTTTCTTAATGGGCGCAAATTTCTATTTCTCTGACATTATGCAAACGTTACCGTTACCGCTAAAATATTGTACTATTTCAAAAACCGTTCCGGAAATAATCCAAATTAACCTTGCCGATACTTTTTAAAAGTTTCGAAACGGTAGCCAGTCTTACATTGTTTCTAGAGAAGAGCCAACTTTTTATTTTCTGTAGGAATAGAATATTTTGTATCAGAACTGTTACCGTATGCAAATTAGCTTTATCCTTTTGAAACTGTAGCCCAGCTTTTTTTTTAACTACTCTCACTAGATAATTCTGGAGGACAGCAAATTTCTTCATGTCTGAAATAAAATAAACACATTCCCCTTGGATTTTGCACATATAATCCAAATTAGCACTGGAACGGTAAACATTCCTGTGTTGTCCTCTTTGAATGCTTTATATAAAAACGGAATATTTCATATTCGTTTTAAAGAAAAGCTAAAATGATCTCCCTTTTAAATACGCAATTTTTTGTGGAAAACCGCTCCTGTTCGCCTTGTTGTATGCTGATGTATGTACTTAATCAGCTAAATAAATATGTACATACATACTTATATGCATGTATATGTTTTTCATTGTTTGTATTTCATATTTATTTATTGTTATTATTGTATGTAGTATTTTTATTGTGAATGATGACAAAATTATTTATAAAATAAGTTAAAGCGATTATAATAAGAACGTGAGATTTTTTATTGCTAGGCGAACAAAAACAAAATTTGAAAAATAGCAAACAAAATGCAAATAAAACAATTATGGTTAGTCAAACCCTCCGATTCTTTGATAATCAAAACAAAAAACATTTCGACAAAATATATGTATGCAGAGTTTAAAGTGATAATGAAAATCTGCCTCTGCCTGTGTACAGAGCAAACATAATAGAATTTATTGGCAGTCGAATGATTGCTTTGTAGCCCTGTGATTTTCAGGTTCTGTCAACAGTAAATCAATTCATAAACATATGAATTACAATTAAAACAAACAAATTATGGTTGCCCTAACAAATATTTTACTGGCACTTATAAAAAGTTGGATATCAAGTATGAATTGGCAACAAATTCGGTTGTCTTAACAATATTGTAGAGTAGCATGTTGCATTTTGGGATTTTTGACAGTATTTAATTAAAAATCTTTTCACAGCAACAGCAGCAGAGTTGGAAAATTGTAAATATATTTTCACAGTGCAAACAAATTAATGCCCTTATTCATAAAACTTACAACAGGTTTATAAGAGGTTTATAAATTAAATTTTGTATGAAAACCTGTTGTAAGTTTTTATGAATAAGGGGGTAAATATTTAACTTCTTTATTTAGGTTTTAAAGCCTTTAATATCAGTTTGAATTCTTTCGCATTGAATACTGTCATTACAATCTATAAAGAGTTTTTTTTAATTTTTGGGAAAAAATTGCCGGTTTTTGCAGTTAAACTAGGTCTGAGGGACCTAATAAACATAAAGATTCATTTTTATGGCACAACTTCATTCTTCAAGGTTCAATGTTTAAGTTCTACATAAAGGATTTAAAGCCTTTACTACCGGTTAAAATCTTTGACGTTTTTTTGAGAGAAAAGTTCAAATGAAGTTGCAGTTTTTTTCGATTCGAACTAGGCCCGAAGGACCATTAATATAAATAAAATCATTATTTAATTTTAACTGCACAATTTCATTTTTCCATGATTAATGTTTCAGTTCTGCATTAAGGTTTTAAAACTTTTAATACCAGTTAAAATCTTTGAGGTTTAATATAGTCATTAAAATCTTAAAAGTGTTTAATTTTTTGAAAGGAAAGTTCAAATAAAGTTTCTGTTTTCCGATTCGAACTAGACCCGAAGGACCATTAATGTAAATAAACTCATTAATTTATTTAAACTGCAAAATTTCATTCTTCAATGCAATATTCTACAATACAATTTTAAATCCTATAATATCGAATTAAAATGTTTGAAGTTGAAAACTGTCATTGCAATCTTAACAGTGTTCAATTTTTGACAGACAATTGTAAATGAAGTTGCTGTTTTTTTGCAGTGACTATTTATTTAAATAAATTGATAGAAGTAAGTTTAAGTTCTACATTAAGGTTTCAAACGCCTTTAATAACGAAATAAGATCTTTGACATTTAATACTGTCAATTCATTGCTGTCATTACACAGCTCACCAGAGTTGTGTTTCAAAATAAAGTTGCCGCTTTTTTTTTAAACGAACTAGGACCGAAGGACCATTTAAACAGGGAACAATAAAAAGGCTTAATCATTTGTCTAGAGAGTTTTCATTTCTTAAAAATGGTTTATTAACAATGATTCTTTGGTTTAAAGCACTTCAAGATATTTTCTTGCAATTCCAATACTTACTAACTTTAATAGCTTGCCAAGATTTATAAACACTCTACTCTTTGTTTTCACATAAATAGTATTTTTACAGCAATAAGATTATAGCAATTTGTTATTCTATTGTTTCTAACAACATTGTATTTCTTATTGTTTCTTGTACAACTAAGATTGTAAATTATTTTTTAATCTATTATTGTTTTGTGGTTAAAAAAATTTGTAAAATAAAATTCATATGTATATTTTCTAAAAATCTTTAATGCACTTCCTTAGAATGAGTCATTTTTGAGCAATTACTTGTGATAAGAAAAATGTTTGCAAAATGACTTCATGTTACAAATGAGATAAAAATATGAAATAAAAATATATTTTAATATTTTAATAGTTTGATATAAATTTAATGAAAAAAAGTAATATTACAAAATCATTTTGAATTATGTTGGGGAAGTTTTTATTATATAATGTAATACCTATGTATATGCCTACATATAAGAAAAAATGGAGGTAGTCAGGCATGTGATGGAAATCGAAAACGAAAACGAATGATCGAATCTAATTTTTAAAATTTTTCTTTTAAGATTCTCTTTAGTAGCACAATATCTTTATATTTTATGTGATACAAATTTTTCAATACAGAAATATTACGAAAAAATTGAATTCTAAAACTCATTCGTTTTCGATTTCCATCACATGCCTTAGTGACTTAAAAGGGAGATAGAAAATAAATTTTTGTATTTGTTACTTGATTTGTAAAGAGTTTATTTATGAAATTACCATTAAATTTTGTTTATTTATTATTACTGCTTTTAAATAATATTTGAAGTGTGATCATTTGTTATCCAAGTTACAAACCTTTAGCTTAACTACTAGTGATTTTAACAGACTTTCATTTACCTTATTTAGACAAACATCTCAAACCAGTTTTAGTTTACTAGTTTCCCTTTCAAGCTAAAATTTATTGTTTATCATATTTATGCTATAAATAAAATGTTTATCATATTTATGCTATAAATATGATTTTGCTTTAAATAGAAAAGCAAAATAAAAATCTTTAGTCGAGACTTACACCTTTAATGTATTCAAAATTTGCACACAACTTTGTTTGAATTGAAAGCAATTTAAATTTGCATTTTATCTAATTTAGACAATTTTCCATTTAACACCCCAGCAGACATTACTCCTCCAGAATATTTATGATTTTACGTCAGTAGTCTAACTGAAATAGGAATATCTATTGTTAATCTAATTTAACAAGACCGCACAGTACTTATCATTAATAGCAAAAGTGTTGTTAATGAATTAAGCTGCCAGGTGGAAAGTTGAGAAAATTTTATAATTTTATGCCATAATATTAAGATGACGTCAATAATATAATGTAATATATTATTATGTATTTTGCTTTTCAAATTGCTTACAAATAAATTACAAAACCCTATCATTTGTAAATGATTAAAAGAGTTTTGAAGGAATTAAAACTTTTGTGGAAAAAATGGATTGTTTTTAAATTCCAGGAATTAAAAAAACTTCTGCTCTCAATTATCATAGACAAATAATCGCTGTTTAAGCCTTTTTATTTTACCCTCTGTAAGTGGTCCTTCGAACCTAGTTCGACTCCGAAAGCGGCTATTTCATTAAAAAATTTATTCAATTTAAGATTAAAATTTTTTTAATGTTAATTCTTAGCTAAAAATTGCGAATTTTGAGCGACAAAAGTAAAGTAATTCACTAGAATTCCTTAAAAACCATAAGAATATACACAAAGAAGTAAACTTGTTGAAATAATTTTAGTAAAATTTTGAACAAAAATAGAACGTTTCTGAAGTTACTATGTATTTTATTCCAAATTAAGTCCAACTTTTTTTACAATGAAATTTTGTCAACAAGGTAATTAGTGTATGTTTATGCTGTTATGAGAAATTAAAAACTTAAAGAAATAAATTTCAAGCTTCAGACAATAAAGATCAACTTTATATAATTTATGTTCAAAATTTTTAACGTGAATTTTGTCAACATGACAATATTGCTGTGTGGCTGAGCTATAAAGCGGTATAGCGAATTTTGTTAAAAAAAAATAATAATTTAGTAGTTTTAAACAAAGCTGATAGAAATATTAAAATAGAACTTCTAATGAAAATAGTCAACACATTAGAGGGTTATTGACTTAAATAACTATAGTTTTTCGGGTAATAGAGAAATTCTTTTATTTGGTAATAAAGTTTGAAAACACTTTGAATTTTGCTTTGATCAACTCAGTACTTTTGAACATAACTAATGAAATTATTTAAACAGAAGTTGTAGTGAAAATAGCCAACACAGCAAGGTTTGTTGGCTTGACTAACTATAATTCTTTTATTTGTTAATAAAGTTTAAAAAACAAGAAATATTACCCTTATCATTAAGAGACTTAAATACTTAATAGCAAATTAAATTTATTGGCCTTTTTAAACAACATTAAACCGTAAATATCTATTGGATCGAAACAAAACTATAAATTCATTTGATATACTTATATAAATTATTATACCTCTATTAGCAATACAACTTTATAAGACAAAATTTACAGCAATAAATCAGTTTATAAAAAATTTATTATAAAAATAAAATACAATTTATTTCAACACTTTTTCGTAAAATATGAGGAGTAGAATGAGAATAATATGAGAATATTGCGGTAAAATTTTCTATAACTTTTATCATTTATTTATTATAAATTTCATGACGTTTTTTTCTACTACGTTTAATTATTCTTATTTTTTAAATGTCTAAGACGTCATCATACACATTTATACTTTGAGGTAATAAAACACAACGCCTATTCTAAAGAAATGACCATGTTTTACAGTAATTTTGTTGCTTACAGAAAATTATAATTAAATCTCCTCTCAAGTTGTTTTAAACTAAGACGTACTTTGTGTTTGTTTAATAATATTAATTATCTGCGGCAAAAGTTCAAACAGGTTTAAAGTTATTATTTTTTTTAAACAGTTTGACGTCAAACTATATGATCGCTTGTGTGCAAAATGTTTTAATTATTTTCAAAAATCATAATTTACGATCATTATCTGGCTGCTTGTTTATTTTGAAATCAAATGAAACAATAATAAAAAAATACTTTTTTATTATTATATTGTTAGTATGTACTTTTGTTCCTGTTTTGTTTCGCTAATTATCAGTCTAATGCTAAAACACTTGAAGTAGAAGTTTTCAAAATGATGTCACACGATTTGTGTAAAAGTTTGAGTCATTGTTTAGATTAAATAATGAAATAAAAATAGATATTTAAGAAAGTAACCGGGCTAAAAGTAAAACTAGAAGACAATGTTTTTAATGTTTAATGTTTTTACTTATGTATGTTTAAAGTTTATTTTTTTGCTTATAGAGAAATTTGGCAACATTTAGGAGGATCGTGTCCGTGCTGCAAAAGTTATGTTAAAGTTACTATTACCGCTAGCAGCTGTTATCTCTATTTATAAAGAAAAACCATAAAAGTTAATAAATATTCTTTATTATTTCTCTCTTTTATTTGTAATAATATTAATTATTTAAGTTTTTAGATTTTTTTTTTTTTTTTTTTTTTTTTTTTTTTGAGGTTGTAAGCTTTACTTAAGATTAAAAGTACTGATGCAATTTTAATTGTTTAAATGTATAAAAATTTATTTAAAATTTAGTGCATACATTTGTTTCGTTTTCATTTCAAATCTAGCAATTAATTTGTATTTATCATTTTACTTATGGGACCTATATTTGGTAATGCATCTCAACCAACTGGCCAGTTAATTATTCAAAAATATTGCTATTTATTACAAACAGTTCGTTGCCACATGCAATTTGCAACTCATAAATATTCAATAGTTTATTAGAGCTTTAACTCTAAAACTCAAGCATTTTCATTAAAAATTACGACAAAAAACATTAATTCTCTCTGACAGTTTAGGCCTAGTAATTTGTGCGCTAGTAATTGTTGTAATCTATGATTTTTTTGTAAAGGCAGTTTTTAGGTTTCAATTGTCTTTGTGTTTTATTTTATTGGCTTTGCTGTTAATTTTAAAAACTTGAGTGGACAAAATCTTATTTCGATTTATTTTATTTTATCCTACATTGTATTTATTATCTAATTCAGTTCACTATTATGACATGTTTTTAAATGAGGTAAATTTACCACAAGGTTGCAAGTTGTTATCGTTGTAATTGTTGTGTTGCATTGCCCTTATCTAATCTGGTTTAATCGAGTAATTTAAAAGATTTAGGTTTATTATTTCGTTTTTGTTAAAGGTTTAAAATATTGTCGGTAATTACAGGATGTTAAGCTTTGGGTTTTTAGAACGTATTGGTCTAAAATATGGGTAGATTTGTGTAATACAAATTATGAACAGTTATTTGTAATATGTCCATTAAGTTGATTCAGATTCTGATATGTTTTAACTCTTATTATCTTATTTAATAGCCAACACTATAAAAAATTTAAAAACTTAAGAATATTACCAAAAGTTATTGTTTTTTATTTTTTCATATTTATGCATTTTACTAATTATTTTTTTTTTTCATAATTTTGTCTCTTTTTAGGTATGTATTCTGTTTAGAAAAGATTCTGTATATTTTCTTTGTACTTGAGTAAGTTATTTATGTTGTTATGAAATTTGTCAACGTTGCAATTGGTATGTGTCTAAGCTAAACAAATTATTACAGCAAAGCCAATACAATTTAAGGGTTTGTGTACAGACTAAGATACAAACAACAGTATGGCACAAAATAATTCATGAAAACACATGATTGGCAAGGATATAAATATGTTTGGAGCATCCTTAAATAATACAGTAACCAAGATTTTAATTTATAGTTGAAAACTACTCAATGCTACACAGAAAAAAATAAAAATGAGTTTCAATTTAAATATTTGTGGAATCAATTAAAAATTTAATTTAAATCGGACCTGTAAACAAAATGATAGTAGTTGAGATTTAATTAAAAATATCAGAAAAATCACAAAAAGTAATTGAGTCAATTAAAATTTTAATTGAAAATTATTTTAAAATCAATTAAAGGTTTAATTGGAAAAAATATGATTTTTTTCTGTGTAGTTTAATGAATAATATAAATGGCCATATACCTAATAAATTATTTAAATAACTAGTATATTGGCTTAAAATAAGAGAAATTATAAACACCAATCTTTGATTTTTTAAATTATTTTTATTTTGTTGAAAGTCTTCTTTTGAGTGAAAGTGGTAGTAGGTAACATAGCAATTAACAAATGTCGTAAATTAACATAAACAAATAATTTTTAAAAATATCAAATATATATACTTAAAATGAGAGAAATAATTAAGAATCGTTTTTAAAATTCAATTTAAATTAGATATTAAACTGAGAAATATATTTACTTAAAATAAGAGAAATTAATAAAAATAATCTTTGAAATTTTTTAAGATTTTCCAATAAAATTAACAATTTTGAAAAGTTAAAGTTGTTTATTTGATAAATGTTTGTTACTTCAATTAAAGAAATTTAAGTTCATGATGTGAACACCAAGAATGGAATTTGCCAACAAGATTTTAGAGTGTGAAATTTTCAACACTTAGAAATTTGTCAAACATAGGAATTGGAAATTTTGTTAAACATAAAGTAGAGCAAATTATTAGACTTTTTTAAAAACTATAAAAATATTGATATATAAGTAAAATGCATACAATAAAAAGAATTCTAGAAGAATGAGTTTTTCAAATGGTTATCTATTTTATTCGAAATTAAGTTCTACATTGTTACAATGAAATTTGTCAAGCAGGCAATTGGTGCGTGTCTTTGCTAAGCAGGAATTGCAAATATAAGAAAAGAAATGTCAATGTTTAAATTGTAAAAATTGCAACAATCAATGTGGAAGTTTATGCAATTTAAAACACAATATATGTATGTATGTATATATACAATGTGGGCGTGGCTTTAATTGAAATAATAAGAATTTTGCTTTCAGCACAGTTTGCCATTTGTATCTTTATTTTGTAAAAAATTCAATTTAAATTTAATTCAGTTTAATTTAAAATATTTCTACCCATTGTGCAACAATTATCAGGAGAATGTTCATCCCAATTCAGGAATTTGACAATGGATTTAAGTGAATTATATCTGGCTTCATTTGTAATAAAATATTTATTTAAATAATAGTTATTTCACCAATAATTATGAAATTAATTGGTTTTAAAGTTGAAAATTTTTGTGAAAAAAATCTAAAAAAAATGTTATTTATTAAAAAATATCCTTAAATTTTTTGATATTATTTGTTTAGATGCATACATATGTTTTTATTATTTTGAAATCGCTTAAGGAATTACTATGTAGTTTAGGATTTGTTAAGTGCGGAAAGTCTTAAAAACTAATTTTTACCATAACCCCAAATTTTGAGGGTTTTCCTACAATATCAACTGCTTTTTTTAACTTAGATTTACTTTAAAAAATATAAAGCATTGCTCCGTTCTTTCTCCCACTTTATTTCTCATCTTTATAAATGACCTTCTTTGTCAAACTTCCAACCCTATCTATTCTTTTGCAGATGATAGCAACATTCATACTCATTTAACCATAGACCAAACCCTTTGGAGATTGGGGAAATGAGACAAGTGCCTTGGTTTTTTAAAACGGTGTAGAAAATACTTCACTCCATCTGATCTTCTTACTATTTACACCACATATATTCGACCGAAAATGGAATACAACTCTCCTGTATGTGCCGGTGCTTCGAAGTCTATTTTGGAGTTGCTTGACCGCGTACAGGAGAGGGCGAAGGTGCTTATCGGTGACAGTAGGGTATCCAACTCTATTGATTCATTTCGATACTATAGTGGAATGTGTTCTGCTGAAATCAGGGAACTTGTTCCTGAAATACGTAGTTTTTTACGTAATACACGTTCTTCAGTCAGGGCTCATCCATTTGTGGTCGACTGGACAGTGGATCGCACAACACATTACAAGGAAAATTCGTTCTTTAGCCGTACTGTTCGTATGTGGAACAAACTACCAGCAGAAGTATTCCCTGCCACTTTCAATATGGGAAAATTCAAGTCAAATGTTCACAAACACTACTCCCACTATCCTCCCTCCCATAACCTATTGTCCTAGTTCCAACACAATGCATTGCATAAGTAGGGGTCGTCCCCTAAGTGCTGGTCCAAGAGAAAAAAAAAAACAAAATTTCACACATTAAAAAAGTCCCTAATTTTAAGAAATTTGAACACATTTTGTCGTTTAATTCTTGAAAAATAAACATATTGTTGCAGGAATGCCAGAGAATATTAATAAATATTACAAGTTGTTTTAATTTTCTCTTGTTATTAAATCATTCTTTAAGTAATGTGCTGTCATTACTCACATGAAATCAAAAATAATTGACAGCTGTCATTTGGACATATCCTGTTACTTATGCGTGCTATTTCCTTACAAGAGCTTCCAAAATACAGCCATTTACTTTGTTGAAACACATATTAAATTAAACAAATTTATTTATGCTGCAAAAAAATAAAAAAAAAACAAATAAACATTTCTGAAAAGCACTTCTTTCAGACAGTGGCGCCCAAAATCTTGCAAATCTTCTCATAACAATATTGGTTTATTTAAATTTTATGTAAATTTCGATTTTTTAATTATTGTTCAAAACTCACACAGAAATACAAAAAAAAAACATACTCGTACATATGTATGTATGTATGTATATAAAAAGAAGCAGCAACGTACGATATTGAAATGTGAAATGAGTATACAAGTATGTAGCTGAAAAATCTGAAAAACAAAAATGTATAAGAAATTGGTATAATTTTGAAAATCAAAATAAAAAATCCCAGCCATCTCCACCATCTCAGAATCAACAGCAATAATATGAATTTACAATTTGTTTACAAAACATGTTCATTCAAGTAACGTTTGGCTTCTTTAGACTACTATACATGAAAGGCGGGCGGCGGCTGGTCATAAATTATTAAATTGTTAATAAACTTTGCTCATTAATTTTATTATATTTATGGTTGTTTTTTTCTCGTTATTTTGGTTTAGTTAAGTAAACAATTTTCTAATAAGAACAATACATTGACACGTGTCTTTATTATGAATTTTAGCTAGTTTATTGGACAATCTATTTCCTTTGTACTTAACAAATTTATTAGAAGAAAATTTGTGTTTTTAGTTTTTTCTTTTTTAGCACTAATTTTTTTTCACAACAATTTAGTGAAGTGTGTATTTCCGCATATTTTAAATGATGTTTAAAATTTATGTAGTGCTGAAGATGATTGCAGAAGATTTATTTATTTAGTTAATTAATTATCAAAATCTCATCAACACTTTTAAATATGTGTATGTATTATAACTTATTAGGGTTGTCAATCAAATCTTGTAGGTATTAGGAATTAAACATTTCTAGAAATTTATGGTGCTGTTAATTGAATTTTAAAGTTGAAATTTATGAAAAAAAAAAAATTGTTTACTGAAATTTATTTTCATAATAAATTTGGTTTTTATTAAAAGCTTTCTCATTAAATAAGCTGCTATCTTAAAAATAAGTACTCAGCAACAAATTTACATTTCTTACGTCAATTTACATTGTAAAGTTTGTTATATTCTTATCATAATTATTTCATAATTAATGAGTTTTTAGCATAATTATGCTTCTACGGCAACTTGTGGCTATTTTCTATTTTGACTTTAATATATAATTAGCTTTATTAAGATGTTTAATTTAGCCTTTATTTTAAAAGCCCTTTTTATTGTGAATAAATTTAGCTATTGTTCTTCCAACTCCATTAAAAATTTCTGTAAGTAGGAAAATTTAAATATTCCAGATAATTTAAAAAGTGTGAGTTTTGAAGAGTTTTCGGTTTTACTTAAAAAAAAAACACATACAATTTAGAGAAATGTATGAAATCTTTATTTTATTTCAGCATAACTTTTTCCATTTTATTTAATATTTTGTATTTCTTTTTAAACACATCATTTAAAAATTTAATTTTTAAAATTAAATTAAAGCCAACAATTTGAATTTAGACACGCCTATTTTTATAAAATTTTTAATTTTTCTCATTTTGTTTACATATTATTGTTTGCAAAAAAGCAAACAAATCTCTCACTATTAACCATTTTAAACAAAATTATTTTAGCCCAGCTCATTTTTTAAATTTATTTAAAGTGGGCGTTATCAGGATTTAAACATTTATATTTTTTTTTTTCATTACAAGGTTCTAATTTGAAAGTGGGCGTTAAATTTATATTTTTAATGGCTCCAAGTGCAATTTAAATATAAGCTTAAAAGTAACAATAATTTTTTTTTTTTAATTTTTGTCACAACTTTGTAACTTTTTTAAAGTGGGCGTAACCAAATTTCAAAATTTATGTTTTTTATAGCTTCAAGTGTAAAAGCAACAATAAAACTTTTAAAATGTTTGCCACGCCTACATCGTAATATTTTAAAAGTGGACGTGTTCAACGTTATAAAGTTTGTGTTTTTTTAACATTAAATGGCTTAATATGGCAATATTTTGAAAGTGGGAAAGTTGGAAATTCGAAAAATTAAATTTTTTTTTATAATGATTTTCTTTTATAAATACTTTATAAATGCAATCTTAAGGTAGCTTTACACGGTATGTATTTTACAGTGTACTTGTCAGTTGTACGATACATATGCAATAGTGCATGTCTGTCAGAATTGGCAATTTACGGGCGGTTTATAATTTTTGCTTTCACACGTCGGTTTTTAGTTTCATCTGACATAATCTATCATAGAACTGTGTGTGTTCTTGCAAATATAGTTTGAAAAATTAGGAAATGGATTAGGAAATGAAATAATTAAAACTTGCAGCATTATTCCAATAATAGCTTCTATAAAATAAAAAAATTAAGCAATAAATTAGTAAAATTCTAACTTTTTTAATATTCGTCAACACTTTAAAATTTAACATTTTTGATTATTATTTGTTTGTAAAAAAAATATAAAGATAATCTGAATTATAATTTACCAGTTTTTGTGCAAAAAGTTGAAAAAATATATTAAAATAAAAAAGAGTTATTGAAAATAGTTAAATTTCCTTTCTCAGAAAAGTGCCACAACTTTGACATTCAACTCTTTGATTTACATATAAGAAGTATAGCTTATTTCATTATAAATATTTCAGGTTTCAAACAATTTATTAAACTTGCTTAATCGTCATTTTTTATGCAACAATTTCATATAAGCTTTTTAAATGTTGCACTCCTTACAATAGGAAAATCAGTAATTTTTGTGTTACTACAACAGTCCCATCTCTGTGCTAGCTTAACACATGTTACATTACAATTTATGCCAGATTATGTGATGGCTAACTGTCATCATGTCTCTGCTCATTAATTGATCATATATTTTATTATGCTTTTTCTTTACATTTTTTTTTGTCATACAATTTCAAATGCATAAAATCTATGTCAAATTTTCAGAGAGAAAAATTCAAATGTGGACTAGGAGAGTACATAGGGAAGAGTGCCTGCAATTAGTTTAATGTTGTGGATTCATCTATTTTAATTACCTTTATTATATGTATGTAGGTAAATGAGCTAAAAAATAATAATAAAATACACACTCGCCTACACATTTACATACATACTCTTACTTGGCTGTTGTTGGGTATTTTTTTACACTTCATGTAAATTATTTTACAGTTTATGTTGCTTTTTAGACTTGGCATAAAAACCTCTAAACTAAATACCAACCCTCTCTAAATGTGAAAAATTTATGTATGAATGTATGTGTATGTAGGTATAATTTTTTTATTTTACATTCATGTATGTATGTAGAAATATCACACAACAAAACCAACATGTCATGTGTCTGTCACACTAGTTTCTTACGCTATTTTTGTTTTCTGTAAAAACTACGCAATTTATGTATTTTTGTAAAGAAAAAAAAATACTCTCACATTTAAACATATTTATATGTATGTACATAAATATAGTGTAGGTATGTAAGTTGCTGCAATTATTTGCGTACTTTCAAAAAATAAAAACACAACACACACAATTTGCGCGCCAAACGTCAAATTATAGCCACCACTACAAAACATACATACATTCATATTGAAACTTATTGTATGTAGTTGTAAGTTTGTATGTTGTTATTTATGTGCATGACTGTGTCAACAAATGACAGGGTGACTAATAGTTTTACTCTAACTGTATGTATTGTGTGTGTGTTCTTGTTGTTATTGTTGTTTTTTACAAAATTTGTGTACTAATTGGTGACAGGGCAATACTGTTTGCCATATTAAAGTTTATTTTATGTTGGTTTTTTTTTCTAAAACTTTTACTTACCGCCAGCCATCACATTTTCTGTTATAATTGCAATTTGTGTGATTTTTATTTTATATTGTTATGACAAGGACATCATCATTATTGGGGCTTCTTATATTACAGTAATGTTTCTTTCAGTTTTATTTCCGCAAAAGGAATTGAAATTAGAAAGGGAAAGATTTGATAAAAACATAAAATTATGTAAAATATAATCAAATTGAAAACAATAACGCGAAATGCTTCTTTTAAAGTATTTAACAGATTAAACTTATTTTAACCGTTTTTAACACGGAAAGGCCCCTAAAACACGTCACGTTCTAAGATTACTTCTATTCTATAGATGTAAAGAATTTTTCATTTGGTATTATATTGAAACAGATTTCCACGATGACAGATGTCAAACATTTAATCAAAAATTTCAAATACATTTTGCGAATAAGATACACACATCACGTATTTTGAGTTTTAAAACTATAATCGATTCGATTGCAGCAAATTCTTATTAAGACAATCTCATAAGTGTGTATTATGTTGACCGAAAATATCACGGATTTTACTTAATGTAGCTATTACGGATCCTTTATTTTAATAGCGAATTTTCGAAAGAAATTGAATTCATTGCAACTATCTGTTAGAGCTTCTACTAATGATATCTATTTCAACAAGTAAAGTGTTAAAACTTTCCTGTTACTCCAATATGCCCTTGTTGAAAAACAATGTTCTTGTTGAAACCGCCACTATTTTAAGCATTCAACTTGAAAGGTGTAATATTAGTTTATGAGGTATATGAATTTGACAAATGGGAAAAGATTTGAAGCAATTTTCACTTTTTGTTAAGTAAACAATGCAAACAACAATTAAGGAGTGAGACATTAAAAAATGGAACATGTAAATAGCTAAATTAAAAATGACTGGAGGAAATATAATTCCTGTTTCCGTGTCGAAGCCGATCCAGTAAAAACAGAATGTGCTCATGAAAATTGGTAGGAAGTAAGCAATTATATAACAGCTAATAAATAAGGCATTATAAGACTACATCTAAGTAATACCTAGGATATATAGTATTAATTGTAAAGTAAATTAAATTATTAATTAATTGTATGGTATTATAAATTCTTTGTTAGGCTAGTTGCAAAGCAAATGTCAACAAGGACCTTATGATTGGTTGAAGAACGAAACCGGTTAAAATAATGAAATGGGAGATAAAACCATAAGATAAACAAGATTATGAGGACTCAACCAAATATTTCTAAATGGAAAGTGAAACTGTTTATAAAGTGTGTTGGATTAAAAATTAAAGTTGGAATTGCAGAATAACTTTAATGTCCACTGAAAAACTCTTAAAACATAACGTTACCGTGTACCTCATTTGGAAAACTTTAATTTCGATAAATTTCGAATTATTTGAAACGAAAAACTTCAAAAGATTAAAAAAATCCGTTTACATTTCTCAAATATATTTTGAACTAGAAAAGAGTGAAACAAAAGAAATTATGTATTAAGAAAACATTTATGTTACTTTACCTTATTTATTACAGCACACTCCTTACGTTATTTTTTGTGACATGAGGGCCTGTGTATTATTATGTGTGGGGCACTTAAAAAACACCATTTAATTTGTGACACGTGCCACTTAAACAAAACAACCACAATTATTACGCCACTTTATTGTATTATTTTGGTATCTCAGTAATAGAGCCAGCAGAACAAAAATAGTAATTAAAACAAACAAATTTTATAAATTATAGTCCAAAGGGGATAAAAGAAAAACAGATTATTTTCAAAATGCAGCCAGCCCATCATAGATAGCAACACTACAGTTTTTGTGTGTGTAATTTTTTATGTTTATTATTTTGTTGTGGCAAACGGTTGGGATACAGATATTGTTTTTAATTATTGCAGTTTTTGTTTTATATCTGACATTGTTTGTATGTTGTGTTTAGATACAATTATTGGTTTTGTGTATTGTTGTTTGTTTGTTTGTTTTTTAGCTTAATAATTTTTTAGCAGCCTTTAAAAATCATATGAAATTGTTAGTGTTCTCTCTAGAGTATTCTAGTTGTAGTTGTTTAGTTTATTTTTTATGCAAAATTTACAAAATACTGAAAAAAAGCCTATTAAATACTCGCCCATAAACAAATAAACAACAAACCTGCTACGATTTTTAGTCAGAACTATTAAAAGTGGGTCACTAGTTTGCTGATTGTTGTAGATTTTTGCTGTATTCATACGAAATATACATATATCTATAGTTTTTCAATTTTGCTGCATAAGAATGATATGAGAGAACTAGCTAGCTGAGTTTTATTGACTAGTATTGTATTTTTTAATATTGGGGCTATAAATAGGTTTTGGTTCCCAGTAAAATTAAGAATTTTCCTTAATATTTGTTTGGTTTTATTTTTGCTTATTGTAATTAAACAGAGGCATTTAGCCATTTTGTTATAAACATAATAGTTTTAAATAAAATAGTATTTAAACAGTGTTTTTATTTGTATTGAATATTTATTTAGCAAATTAAAATTATGTGCTTAGGTTTGTAATTTAGCTTGTTTGCTTTTAAATAATTATAGTTTTAATATTGTTACTGTCAGTTTAATAAAGTTTTTTTTTCTCAGTCAAACTAGTTTTGAATATACTATAATTGATTAGTTAATAATGGCTGTAATTGTAGATGAGACTAATACGTTTATTAAGGGGTGCTTCGTTTAAAATAGTAACACAAATTTTATTCTAGTATCCGTTAGAAAGCAGGCTTTTTCAGGCAGAATTCGAAACAAATCTAAAAGTATGGTCACACATATTTACTCAAAAAATCGTAACCACTTGTTTTAACACAAATATGTTTGATGTTGTGTACTCTAACAAGAGTTTTGCAAGATCAAACAGAATCAATTAAAATAAAACTAAATATTTGTTATATCTTGTCCTAATAAACGTATCTTTTTTAAGTAAATAAACGACTTCAAAAATATTATATTTACTGGCTACGTCGTTTACGGCAAATATTTGCCAAGTGTGACCGTATCTTAATACACGGCCTAATACACAATCACCCCTATCGTGAATAAAAATTCCCCATGAAATTTGTTCCCTTTTCACATTTTTCCTATTAAAATTCAATATTAAAAAAATAAAAGGGAACAAATTTCATGTGGAATTCTTATTCACGATAGGGGTGAATTTGTTTGCTTCTTTCAGGTGTTTCCCATTTAAAATATCTGCACTTTTTTTAAACAAATAAGCACTTACATATAGTAGCTAATAAATAACTCATTATATGACTACATCTAAGTAATGCCGATAGTATGTAGAAGTCATTAAAAAGTACGTTATTGGGTAATTACAAGACATAACAAAATTTTTGTTGGGAATATCCCAAAGCAGTCAAAAAAATTCAACTTGTAAACTAATGAATAGAAGGATGAACTCAAAACTAAAATGTGAAGAAGGTTATGAGGACTCAATTAAACATTTCTGTAGCTAAAATGGAATTGATTTTAAAATGTACGGTCAAAATTGGTCTTTTTGAAGAACTTTAATGTCAAAGCGAAATCACTTCAAAAATAACTTTGGAAAAATATTTAATCCTGTTTTGATGAAACTTACGGCAGTGCACAGATCGTAGTAGATTTATACAGTTGAGATTCGAGAACTTATTACACGTTAGTATTAACTAAAATTCATTAAAAAATCGTTTACATGTTTGCTAAATAAAAAATAACATTTTAAGTTGTTAGTCAGTCCTATTAATGTTAACAGAGGACTTTCTTGCCAGTAAAATTGCACTGAGTTCTGTAGTCCTTTATACTTAGTTGACACTTAAAATTCTTGATGTCCTCAAAGTGCCTTTTTATAAATGAACAATATTATTCTATCAGTCGCAATTTTGCCTAATTATCTTTTATTATGAGGCAAAATTCAATTCATTATTTATTTTCCTATTTTCTATTTTAATGGTTTGTATAAAAGTCTTGCGCAGCAATTTGTTAAATTAATACCTTCTGTAATAACATTAAAAAAATAGTTCAATTAAAAACTTTTATAAAACAAATTTTATTTGTAGGCTGACACACACTATTATTGATAAATAAAAAATGAACGCAACCTTGTGATTTGATGTGATCATTTCCAAATGTTTTAGACGTATTTTTATTTATATATTATTTTTGCTAAGAAAAGGTCATTGATTCCCCTACACGTGTCGAATAAAAATTTTGTGTTATGAAACCAAAATGTTTACGAGCAAAACTCAAGGCAAATAAATAAATATTCATTAAAAAAAAGTCTATTAAAATAAATATATGTATGTATGTACATATCTGAGGGTATAATTTATTAAAATGAAAAGCATTTAAACACTTTACTTTTGACAAACAAACAAACTAACACCCTCTCAAACGAAACTAAAACCTGACAATCATTTGTCATATTTAACAGAATTTAAAAACAAAATTTTGTTAAAAGAAATAAATATAAAAAACTCAACTTTCATATAAAAATAAACAATGATCTCTCAATAGAAAAAACAAACATAGTCGTACCTAAAAATTCATGGTAAAACACAAAAGTCTTTAAAAATACTGGGGTGTTTAGTCTTGAAGAGAGACACAAATTTTAATAACATGTTGACCCAATTAACTACTGATACAGAAATAAATATAATATTTAAAATAGAAAGACTCTCATTTATTAATTAATTTATACAAAAAATAAAAACTTAAGAAAACTTTTGTTTATTAATAAATTTTGAAGATTTGACAAGTAAAAATTTTAAATGAAATTCAAAATATAAAATAATAATCAAGATTATTAAATTATATACATACATACAAATACTATAACAAGTAAATCGAAAAATTATCCATTAAAAATTAAAAAAAAAAATTGTTCGAAGTTGGGTCAAATAGAAATGGAACCGTAATGGCTAAATTCACAGTCTTTAGTTTGCCATAAGAATAACAAGTAATAGTTAAACAATAGTTAGTATTTTAGTTTACCAATGGTTAACTAATGACCGAGAATTCGGCCATAAATGTTTCAACTATGACACTCTCAAGCTCTCTCGGTAATCAAACAAAGTCAATTCAGTTGCAACTGTTTATCTTTTAATATCCTAGTAACTATATTTGTAAACAGGGTTTTTGATTTTTAACATACAATTTCTTTAAACAAATAACTGCTGCAGCGTGCTATAACAGTCGACACTTTAAAGCCCCGATTACCGTTCACAACACTAAGTATTTTGATATTGTATGTTGTAAACTGCGATTACGATTCACAACACTTATCTTCAGTAAATGCATGTTGTGTTGTAGTCGATACAACACAACATTTTAGTGTTGTAAACGATAATCGTAGCCTAAAACTCTCTCTCTCTCTTTCTCGCAAATCAAACAAAGTCAATTCAGATGAAACTGTTTACCTTTTAGTATTCTAGTAATTACGTTTGTAAACATTATGACTTTGAACATAATTTTTTTATATAAAAAACTGCTGCTATCGTGCCATTTTTTTGAGTCAATTACTTAACAAATTACTTGTTATTGGCCACATTTCTTGTCCCCAATGCCTGAAATAGATTAGAATTTATTATTAGGCTGAATAATTTGTGTGGTTTCATTTACTAGACTAATGTACAAAACAAGTGTTCACAACTACAACTGTTCCCCAAATCTTTTTATTTTAGATGTATTTTAAACAAATACTAAAAACTAGTTATTTGTGATGTTTTTTTTTCTTTTTTACAGAAACCTACGTAAATTTATAAAAATAAAGTATCACGCACAGGCAATTGCATTCATTAATCATTTGGCCAAGGTGAATTAATATAAACACAAAAAACACATTTTTTTCAACTTATTGTCTTCTTTAAATAAATTTTTGTTTGTTTTTTTTTTAACAAAAATAAAAAAAAATTCAAGATTTTTGTTTATTTCTTTTAAATAACATAATCTAAGAAAAAAACAAAATTTAAAACATTTAAATCAATTTAAAATTATAAATTATTTATGAACTTTGTTTCATGGGACAGCAATAGAGCAAACTGGTTAATTTAATTTAAACATTTTCAAAAACAGCAAAACAATTCTTGCCTCAAAAGATGATTTATTTCCTTAAAAATTATAACAAAATGTAATATTTAACATACATATTGTTTAAACCCAAACCAAAATTGAAAGCAAAAATACGGGTTTTTTTAATAAGAAGATTAATAGTTTCCTTTAAGATAGATATTTGTATAAAAAACAAGAGGAATAGAAAAATGAAGTTGTTTAGTATAAAGTATGAAGACTAGTCTAAAGTATAAGTACTAGTCTAAAATATATGGACTATTCTAAAGTACAAAGTCTAGTTTATAAAAACTAGTCGAAAGTACAAAGAATAGTTTAAAGTATAAAAAATAGCCTAATTTATAAAGACTAGTATAAAGTACAAAATCTAGTCTGAAATATAAATACAAGTGTAAAGTACAAATACTAGTTTAAAGTATAAACACTGGCCTAAAGTATAAAGACTAGTATAAAGTACAAAATCTAGTCTAAACTATAAAGTACAAATACTAGTTTAAAGTATAAAGACCAACAGAATAATGCCAAATGTTGAATGACCTAGATAAAATCGAATAATTCTAATCTTTGGAGTATATGGCTTACCCATCTGGGCTAGATCCACTAGGAGCACATCTTGTAAGAAACTAGTCTTTGTACCTACCATATTCATGGAAGCAGTAAGCCTTATTATCGGAATGCTTCACTTGACCTAGCTGCATTGGAGGTCTATAGAGTGTATGCCGCAAAAGAAACAAATGCGGAAGAAAAATAACGTGATAGAAAAATCTTTGAGAAGATGAGAGAACACACACAAACAACGATGGACATTCAGATTGATCCCAACAATAACGAGGTAGATACAACTCTAACAACTCTAACCTACCAACTCACTCAGTTTATGGCAGGCCATAGTACAGAAGTTATCTTTCCTGAGAACACCCTTGCGGTAGTATAGAGACTATCTCTAGTATGGAGACTATCTCTAGTATGGAGACCATCTCTAGAAAGATTAAAATAGATAATACCTATAGTATTTTTAAATTGAAAGTTCTACTTGTTACAATTTAATGCGTGTTTCCTTTCAACTTGCGTTTTTACAGCAAATTGTGTGGCCCCTTACTCTTAAAAGTTGCCCCTTTCAGTCGTTAAACATTGTTTACGTTATTTTACCAAGTATGATGTGTAAACATACCCTAAAAATATTTAGCAAAATTTCGCAATTATCATTTAAATGATCTAACAAAAAAGAATGGCAAATATTTCATGAATAAAAATTATGACGCCAACTTACTTACATATTTTGTTAATCTTTTCAAATGTGTAGCTAATTATGTTCAACATGATTGAACAAAACACTTATCTACATACTCGTAGGTGTGTAATTTTTCAATTTTTGAAAACAAAATCTTAAAATTAAATTTTAGTTTATTACAAAAGTTTAAAAATAATGCGTTAATGAAAATGTTAAAAATATGACTGACTGATTGACTGGTTTTCCTTCATCATCTGCCATTGTGGGCGTCGGTGGCGGAGCAAACGGGTAGGAAAAACAAAAATATTTACTTTTTGAACACGTACCAAGTTCTAAAATGTAATAAGTTTTCTTATTATTGCAGTAAAAACAATGACTTCCGTGTAAACAGAAGAAAATTTTGTGTGGTTTTTTTAATTTAAATGGATAATTCTTGAATTTAAAAGTAAAAATTTTCCTATTGTTAAATAAACATTTTCTTATTTTATTTACATTTGTTTCGGTTTTTGTTTTAACTAATTTTTATTATTTCTTTGTTTTCATTGCAGGTAAGCGAATTGTTTTATTTTCAATTGAACAGTTTATGACACTCATGGTTTGGCGTAAGTTTTGTTTTATTTATTATAAAGGAGTTATTCAAAATTTTGTAGATTGATTAGGAATCTTCAGAAATAAAACTACAATAATACTAATACTCTAACTGAACAGACATGTTTAAAAAATCAATGAAATCGGCCCATATTTCTCAAGATTATGAGATGCTCTTTTCGCTTTTTTCATTTTAGATGTTTCATTTTGACATCCTGTATCTCTCCCACTATGCGGCAGCTTAAAATTTAAACAAAGTTATTGGTGTTTAGAGTCATCCGATTTCTAAATTTCTTTGTTACCTGAAATTTCAGAGAATCTTAGTTTCAATGAATTAAAATTTCATAATAATTATTTCAAAACGGAAAGTGTTTATTAAAATTTCTTCGAAATCACACAGATATACCTTGAAATTTTCGAATAATTTGTGAAATTGTTGAAAATGTTTTGTGTTTATAACATACTAATTTCAATTAACATATGTTTCCTAAAAAAAATTCAAAGAAAACCAAGTTTCAACGAATTAAAATTTCATTCAAATTGGTTTAATTAAAAAAATAACATACTATATTACAGAATTTAATTAAATTCTAGGGAATCTTTAAAGCCGCAAAACTACTTGACCAACATAATTCTCAATACTAATGAGAACATGCTCCTCTAAATCATTTTATAATTATGAGAATACAAAAATTTTCTTTCCAAACAATTGACCAACATAATTCTCAATACTTTTGACAATATGCTCCCCCAAATCATTGAGAATACAAAAATTTCCTTTCTAAACAACCAATTATACTCAAAATAAAATTCTTTGGGAAAAATTTATTTGTAACATAAATCACCAATATGCCACACACTCTTTTACGCTCTTGAGCGTTTTGAAAACATTTCAATTCTTAGAATTCCCACCATAAATCAAATACTAGACATTAAAAATCACGCCCGCCATAATTCAGCGAAATATTTGTGCCAAACAAAATAAAAATTCAAAGAAAAACAATAAAGAAAATTTCAAATCCTTTAACGTATTAAATTAAATTAATTAACCTTGAATATAAAACGTATTTGTTTTCTTGATACGAGCACTTCTATTTAAATTTGTTTATTTTCATTTTCAAATGAATTTTATAGTTTTTCTGTAACACGCGGCTTTAGCTTTTATCAGGTAAAAATTATTTTCTTTTTTTTTATAATTAAAGGAAATATGATTTTTGACTTGTTTGCCAAAGAAAACAATTTTATTTTTAACAATCAATCATATCTAATAAATGTAATTTTGCTAAATTTAAACATTGTAATTATAAATTATTGATTTTTATGATGTGGCCATAAAAAAATCTAATAAATTTGGGTTTTAAATACATATTTATTTAAATAGGTAAAAAGTGATGTAATCAAAATTCCAAGTAATCCCTGTTAACAACTGTGTTAGTCTGCATGATCTCTGTTTTGTTTTTTAGTACCGTGGAGGGTTTGCTTGATCATCGTAGGCTCTTTATAATTTTTTCTTTACACAGAGATTATTTGGAAATCTTGAATTATTTATTGTTGTTGCTCGGTGTGTTCACGGTTGCACTAGTTAAACGTTCCTAATGGCTGATTTACTTCATTTACCTTAAAGTTAATTAACTGTTTTTTTTTTTGAAATTTAATTTCGAACTAACGCACTAAATTCTTTAGTGTAGAAAGTTTGATAGTTTTTGGGAATGATAGACTTTTTAATTATATACAAGTCCATAGTGCCTTATCTAAAGACTATTGACTAGTCCCTAGTATAAAGTCGTGGCTATGGACTAGTTCATATTGTAGAGTTTTTGCTATAGGCTATAGACTAGTCCATAGCATAGAGTTTTGGCTATAGACTACTCCATAGTGTAGAGTCTTGGCAAAATACTATAAATAACATAATTTTTGCTGTTTTTTTAATGAAATTGAAAATAAGACAGAAATTGATATTTGAAAGATCTAAAATGTTAAGTTTATGTATTAAAATGTATTAAAGATTTTTTTTTGCCTTTATTTGATTATTTGGCAAAATTTTATTAATTTCGAAAATTCGAACTTAATTTCGAATTTTTTCGAACACTACAAAAATCTTAATTTCAATAAAATTTTGGCATAAAAAACAGAAAATTTGACGAATGGGTGTTCGAAAGTCCTAAATATTTTAAAACTTATTCCTTTTTTTACAGCTTTTTACAAAAATCATGCATATACATTTTTAAGATTTTCGAAATTTTTCGAACATAGAAAAATCGTATTTTTAATGAAATTTTGACATGAAAATTATTTATGCTCAAATATAAAATAAACTATAAAAAAATTATTCATTTTAATGTTCAAAAGAAAAATTATTATACATATGTATGTACATATAAATTAATGTTCGAAAATCAAAAATAACATTATTCTATTTTTTCTAAACACAAATGTGTGTTCAAAGTTTCAAATAGCTTTGTTTTTGCTTATTTGGCAAAATTTTTATAGATTTTTATGAATTTCGAAAATTCAAACACAATTGCGAAATTTTTCGAACATGGAAGAAATCATGTTTTCTATAAAGTTTATTGATAAAAATCATACAATTGTATGTATGACATGACATAATTTTTGTCATTTTTTTAATGTTCAAAATTAAAATTATAGTAGAAGTTAACGTTTGAAAGCCTTGAAAATTAAAATATAAATATAAAATTAAAATATGTTTTACATTTTTACCACTTCTTGGATTTTATGTTTTACATTATTTAGCAAAATTGTATGATTTAATGAAATTCGAAATTTATTTTAATTTTCAATGAGACATATTTATGTTTAAAATCACAAACATTTTAAATTTAGTGTTAACTTTTTAAACCAATGTGGTTGGGTTCTAAAAGTAACAAATTTGCTTTTGTCATTACAAAATCTTTAAAAACAATAATTCATTTACTATTCCTCACTCATTGCTTATTTAAAACATGTCATTATCACTAATAATCAGCATTAATGTTTATGAGTAGCTGCTTAGTTGGCTAGGCTTTCTTTTTTTGGGGAACGTGTACGTTCGACTATTTACAAGACCCGATATGTACATGAACATATGTATTTTAAGGCAGACCAACTGGTTTTTTTTTTGTTGCCTTTCTATTCATTTAACCATTAATTGTTTATGTACACGATGTACGTATGTATTTAATCAATTTTCAATACAAATTCGTTTTTAACAAAAACTGATTGATTTGGTTGCGTCTAGTAGAATTTTCTGTTCCAAAACATTTGTTTATTCATTTATTTAACAGAACAGAATTTATTTAACAAAACAATTTACAATACATAAACCAAAAATAACAATAGATTGTAGATGGCTACAAAAGCAAAATAAAATTAGCGGCATAAAATTTCTTTACTAGTTTGGAATGTGGTTCTGGTGTGTTTAGTATTACCTTAATAAATATTTGTTACTGAAGTTTATTTAACCAAAGTTTGATTTTTTTTAGCTATTTGCTGCATTGTTGAAAAAGACCATTCATTCCATCCATGCCATATTACCTCCCTTGGGTATTTCTTTGTTGTTGTTGTTGTTTAAAATATACAAAAACAACAAAAAAAAAATAAAAAACTAGAAAAATGTTTGGCCTCACTTAACCCTTGAACAAATAATACTCAACACACTTCTCTATTTAATGTTTACCCAGCCCATTACATTGTATTTAGTTTTTCTATGGATTCAACACATTGTTGTTCTTTTTTACATACAGATTGCTGTTTTTTATTTATTTATTTATTTATATTGATAATATTATTAATTTGTTATTTCTTTCATCAATATTACAATATTTAATTGTTTTTCATTTAGCAGAGAATCGCAGACAATTGAAAATTTGTTCAATTTATAATATTTTTATAGCATCATTATCAATTTCAATACCTTTTTGTAACTTGTTCGTTATGAATTTAGTTCAGCAATAAAATGTAAAAGGGATTTATTAAATATTTATTTATTATACAACATACATACAAATATTCTGAATATTATTGAAAAATCTATAAAAAGAATATGTTCGTAAAAAATATTTATGAATTTTTATTAAATGGATCAATTTGTTATTTAATTGTTAATAGATCAATAAAAAAGTTTGGAAAACTTAAAAAATAATATTGATGTGTAGAAGACAACTATTTAAAGAATTTAAGGAAATTTTATAGCTGTAATTGAAATTTGTAATTGTGGTAATCTTTAGAGATTGTATTCAAAAAATTTTGCAAAATGATGACTTAAACATAAGTTCTTTACGTTCATAAAAAAACTTATTTAAACTCTCTAATACCTATTTTTAGGAATATCTAAAATTATAGAGACTTTCAAACATTAACTTCTGTCATAATTTCAATTTCGAACATTGAAAAAATGTGTAAATTTAGGTTTTACATATATTTTTATGAACAAATTTCATAAAAAATATTATTATTTGCAGGTTCGAAAATGTTCGAAATTAAGTTCGAATTTTCAAAATTCATAAAAATCTGTAAACTTTTGCAAAATAGTCAAAGAAAGGTGAAAACAAAGTTATTTTATAACTTAAACACAAACTCAGAAAAATCTGTATAAAAGGCAGTTTTCGACTTTAATTACTATAACAATTTTACTATCGAACATTCATCATCATTATCATTTAGCTTAAATGATTTTTATTAGCAAATTCCCTAAAATATATGAGGTTTTTCTATTTTCGAAATATTTCGAAATTCATAAAAATGTGTGAAATTTATTATTTATTAAAAATTTATTTTAATAAGCAATTGAGAGCCAAAACCCAAGTTATTTTAAGCTTTAAACGTAAAATTTTTGTGGAAAAAAACTGTGAAAATAAATTTTAAATATTTGTTGCTTTCGAACATCAATTTTAGTTTCGAACATTGAAAAAACCCTTGAAAATTTATTTACAATACAATTTTTTGATTTTTTTTTTATATTCATAGATTATAAAATTATGTTCAAAAATTTTCGAAATTAAGTTCGTATATTTCAAATTCTTATAATTTGACCAAATAATCAAATAAAAGCAAAAAAAAGATTATTTCAGCCATTTAAACACATAAGCGTAGCATATTTGATATTTCGAACATCAGCTTCTGTGTTAATTAATTTAATGTTAATTTTAAAATCGAACATTGAAAAAACCCTCAAAAATTGTTTTACAATAGATTTTATAATTTTTATGAGCAAATTTTATTAAAAAATTATTTTTTCTATGGTTGAAAAAATTGGAAATTAAGTTTGAATTTTTGATTTATATATATAAAAAACCCAAAACTAACTTATTTTTAGGCTTATAAACGAAATTTTATTTCAGAATTAAATTCGAATTAAAACCAGCAGCAATATTCATTAAGAATAAAAAATTCCTTTCTAATGTTTCTAAATTATCATTTAAAAATATTTTCTTTGCTCTAGACAGGAAATCCATTTAGATGAGAACTGTTGCCTTTTAAGCCAACTAAGTAATGAGGGCTGCAAAATGATTTGCTCAGCGAATTGTCATTAATATTTCTTTTAGCAGTCATAATAAAGAAAAAAAAAACAACAATAAAGCACAAAATTGACAGCTGTCAATAAGAATGTGTTTTGTGTTTTGGTTTGTGTAAATTAAGTAAACAAATGACATAAGGCTAAATCATTGATGTAAGTATGTATGTAGGTACAATTTCAGAAATGTTCTTGAAAGTAATTACATATTTCAGAAATAATTGATATTTCTGACATTGAAAAGTAGCAGCCGTGACTGTATTCTTGTTTGTTTAATTTTTGATTAAGTAGGTTATATGTGTTTATTATAATTTTTTAGTTTGGCGAATTTTATATGATATTTCAAAGATCCCATCTTAAGTGTCCATAATTGTATAGTTTTTCTTAAGGTCACTTGAGATATTATCATAAGACATTAATGAATTTTAATGTTATTTTGGCAATTCATAATTTTAACGAATTTCTATTTATATTTCTTTAAAAACTGACCTAAAACAATTAAAACTAAATACAAACATACTGCAAACAAAACCATTGTAACCTTCACCTAAAAACAAACAGAAAAACACAAAAAAAAAAAAAAAAATAGTGTGAATTTGCCAGATTTTTTGTTCAACGCAAATAATAACATTTTACGCGTCAACACACCACCTCATGCGCACTGTTTCTTACTTGCTGCATTGAAATTTCATTAAAATTTATTTATTTATTTATTTAGTATTGTCTTTTCTTTAACATTAAACATGATCTCGCTGATGACCTTTAACTGTTGATACAATAATTATTATTGTGATTACTTCCGAGTTTTATGTATAGTATTTCTGTGTAAGGTTCTTGTATAATTTTTGGTTGGTTTTTTGTACAATTTAATTTTTGATTATAGAATATGTCTGAGAAATTATTGTTTCTTAGATAATTATAGGGTATTTATGGAAGTAGTTCAGTTTAGCGGAATTTTTAGCTATTTTGGAAAATTTTCAAAATTAAGTTCAAAAACGAGAATTACAACAAAAATTTAATAAATAAAGTTAAAGTGAAATTGAAATTGAGAAATCTTCAACTTTGTTGGAATAAATTCGAAATTAATTTTAAAGCTTTAAAAATAGTATAAATAAAACTCCCTGCTCCTACAACCTTCTTTAATAACCTCAATTACTTGCACCTCTTTTCACAGTAATATACCCAGACAGTTATTTATAATATTTACTTGCTAGATTATAATTTATAGTAATTACTTTGCTAACATTCCCTTCCTTATCTGCGCAATCTGCAATCACCATCAATGTCACATTTTATTATGATCAATTCCCCAAACACATGCGAACGTAGACTGAACGTACGTATGTAATTGCAAGCTTTATTTAAAATTTCCTTGACTTGACCAATATCAATAAATTCTATATTGTACGATTATTGTTTATGGTGTATTAAACCAAAGTAAACAAACACAAAAATGTAAACAACTATACATACATACTCGCATACTAGAGAATTTATTAAAAACAAAACAATATTTATATAAGGATTTGTTGTATTAAACTGTGTAGAATAGTGCAATTTTATTTGCCGTGGTTTCAATATATTTAAACATATTTATGGCAGAGACGTATCTAAGGCATATTAACGCACTTTATAATTTCCCAATATTTAGTTTTTATTGAATAAAAAACTATTTAATTTTGCTTTAAATATATGATGTTATGTAAAATTGTATGTTCGAATGTTGGAAATCTATTTGAAATTAAATTATTTTGCATAATTTCAATGTTCGAAAAAAATTCGACATTAAGTTCGAATTTTCAAAATTTTAAAAAATAGCTCAACATTTTTATATAAAATTCGAAAATAATGTGTTTTAATGAAATTTTCGAATATGTTAAATTTATTTTATATGTTCGTATTCAAAAATATTGCATTTTATTGATGTTCGATATATGTATTTCGAATTTTTGTATGAATTTTCGAAAATGTTAAAAATTGTTAAAAATAAAAATATTTAAAATCTAAAGTGAATTTTTATAAAATTTCTTCGCAATTTTTTGTGTATTTATGATTTCCATGACGTTCGAAAAACTGTTAAAAATTGCCAAAAATATGATGTATAAATTCTAAAGATTTTTTTATAGTTTCTTGCAATTTTATGTGTATTTGATGATTCCATGATGTTTGAAAAATTTAAAACTTAACTTCGAAAATATTGAGAATTTACAAAAATAATAAATAATTTCTAAAGCTAAATTTTATATAATTTCTTTAATTTTTTGTGTATTTGACGTTTTCCTTGATTTTCGAAAAATTTCAAACTTAATTTCGAATTTTCAAAAATATGGAAAATTAACAAAAATAACAAATATAAATTCTAAAGCTAAATTTTATATAATTTCTTTGATGATTTTCATGATGTTGACAAAATTTCAAACTTAATTTCGAATTTTCGAAAATATATATTCTAAAGCTAAATTTTATATAATTTTTTATGTATTTGACGATTTCCTTGATTTCCGATAAATTTCGAACTTATGTTAGAGTTTTCGAAAATGTTAAAAATAAGTAATAATTATTATAAAGCGAAATTTTATAGAATTTCTAGAAATTTTAGTGTATCTGATGATTTCCTTAATTTTTGAAAACTTTCGAACCTAAATGCGAATTTTCTAAAATGTTGAAAATTGCTAAACATTACAAAAAATAAGAAATAAACAGAGCAAAGTTTTATATAATTTAAAAAATTGTGTATTAGAATATAAAAATGATTATCATCCTCATTGTCTTTCTGTATCACTTAAAAAGTATGAAACTTATTATAACGTGTGAACACAGACTTAGAGAAATCGTTCTCTCATTTAGTACAATAAGAGTTGTTTCTAAAGAAACCACATTTACTGACACATAGGTTTCTAAAAGTTGTTAATTTCCGCATCTTAAAGTTTGAATTTGAATTAATTCGAATTTTGCAAAATTAAAAAATTTCAGAATTGAAAAATTTTAAACTTCTTAAATCAAAGTTTCCATGATTAACTTTAAACTTTTATTTAAAAGTTTCTCGATCCCTTTAATTATGTATGTATCTGTTAGAGGCTATTTAAATACAAAAAGAAAACGTGCAGTTTATAAGGAAAATTAATCTTGTCTAAGTATTTAGCAAAGTCCGAGTAAATATAGATTTTATTTTTGTCGTTGATATAAAACAAAGCAGAGAAAAAAAGGCACAACGTTTTTTGTTTCTACAATAATCATCAGTAAACAACGTGATAAGTTAATGTTAATAGAGCAAATAATAATATTTCTACATACATACTTATAGAAAAGTTTTCTTTCTTATAAAAACTTAAAACGTTTTTGCATAATGAATTACGATATTTTTTATTTTATTAAGAAAAAAAAATAATTTTCCTATATTATATATAAAAAAATAAAAAAGCATGTTAAATCATATGAAAAAGGTGCTGTCACTTATTTTTTTTTAAATATGTAAACGAGTATACAGAGAAAAAATCAACTAATTAATTTTTTTTTTTTGTTGTTTTTACTTTTGTTTACATTCTAAACAATTTTCGTTATTGTTGCTGTTGCTCGTATAGTAAATATTAGAAAGACAACAAAAATTATCAACAGACTGCTGGCCGTCTGTTTTTTTTTTACTTTTCAATATTTTTTGTCATCTTGAAACGGAAAAATACTGAGTATGAATAATTTTTTGCTAGTTTGTTAGTATTACAAAAACAATTACAGATGTTGTAATATATGGACTTGTCGCCTCTGGGCCCCTTATGAGTTTTTTTTTTGAAATCCATTGTAGGTGTGTTGTTTTCCTTATTTTTGACACGTAAACAACACTTGTTTTATGCTTTACGTTTAAATGAATTAGCAAAAAAAAAAAAAAACAAAGGTATTAGTGTACTTGCTTACATATAAATTCAGACATTTGTATTTAAGATCCCTCATAATATTAAGCGTAAAAAGCAGCAGCAACAACAATAGAACAACATATGTACACCTTCACAATTTATCACTCACTCACTTATCAATAGCTCACTTCACCACCCACTTCTGGTATTTGTTGTTTTAGCTGTCGTTGTAGTTTGTATGGGCCATTCAATAAACACTTGTAATTTTCCATTGTAAAACTATAATCAGAGGCATATGCTGGGAATTTGTTGGAAATTTGTAAGGGGAGTTCAGTGATAACTTAAGATTGCATTAAAGAATCAGTTGTTTTTTCTACAGCTTTCTTAAAAATTCCTCATTGAATCTTTTACAGAACAGTTTTTATGCAGGACGCGTCTTTTATAACCTTTACCACAATGAAAAAGTTTTCTATAAAATTGTGATGCAATTTGTAATTTCTAAAATTTCGACCTTGTATTTTCACAGTATTGTGAATTCGCATAGATATCGGAATCGCTTTAGAGTTAATTTTTGAAATTTTGGAATTTGTTTAATAATGTTATACACGGACCTTTCAAATAATGAAACGGATTTCGTTAATACCCCACGTACACAGACACAGTTTGTTTTTATTTAATTTCAACAGCGACTCGCCCTTAGTTGGAACCATTTTAGTACTCTTACTTCTTGTATATAAGTAGTCGGCATAAAGAGCACCGAGAACCTGAAAACAAAGCGTTTAATTGCTTAGTTGTAAGCTGTTTAGATAGTTATACTGATTTTGACTTCTTTTTTGATAATTTTTAAATAACATAGTTCCAATTTACACGCAACAATTTTTATTAAAAAGATTGATAAACATTTTTTCCTTTACATTTCTTCGGTGTTTACACAGCACAATTTTATTGCTTAGTCCCAATATGCACAAAACAATTTTTATTGAAAAGATTGATACATTTTTTTTTAAAACGAATAAGAGAGTAACACGAATTGCTAGTACAATCAAGTGTGTATTCGTCTAACTTCCCCTCAACGCGATGTTAGCTTATGCCTTTTAGAATAACATCTAAGATGAAGGAAAACTGACACAGAACTAATTACCTGATTGATACCTTGGGGTATTGCCTGTAGTTCTAACGCTGACACTTTATGGCTTTGTTTTAAAGATGGTAAACTGGTAACTTTTCTTTGTTTTCGCAATCCGGAAGTTCGCCCAATGTGAAACTGATTCAAAAAACAACCGATTTCCAAAAACGAATTAGTGATAAATTGATATTCTGCAAACAGGTTTTATTTACTCTAAAGTAAAACATAAGGATTCATTCGATTTAAAAATTACCAAAATATAGCAAATCGTTTTAAAAACGAAAACATACACGGCTTAAATAACAGGGCAGTAAGTCTTCTAAACTGTCCTCCATGTTCTGTAAATCTAGGGATTTTCGAAAACCAATAATTGAAAAATAGGATTTTAGAAAATCTCACGATTTCGTACATTGAAACAGGTTTGTTTACTTGAAAGTAAAAAGAATAAATCATGTGGATTCTATAGGTATTTAAAGAACGACAACATATACATATGAAATCGTTTAATTCGTTGTAAAACTGAAAATGTTTTTAGAAAAAGGGAAGTTCTTTCTTCTCGAAATGCATAAGAAACCGTCTCTTAAACCGAATACAGAATGGGGAGAATTGTGTCTTTTTTTAAAATATTAATGACGTTTTCTTTTTATTTACAAAGTACAACCGACAAAACCTTTTTCTCTGCAGGAATTTAAACCACAACTCTGTTTTATAATAATATATACATATATTTGGTATGCATGAGATGTATGTATGTATGATATGTAAATACATATGTATAAGTACTCGTACAAGCCTCTGTAAATAAGTTGTAATATTTATATTTATTTTCTTTCGTGTGTTGGCAGTTTTGATAAAAAATATTATTTATTTGTCAAAAAAAAAATAACAAACAACAATTAAATTGTATGTTTTTATTTTTTTTTGCAAATTTGTTTATAAGTACTGGTAATTTAATCATGTTTTTGTTATTAAATCTTTTTATAATTACATATGTGTAATTAACAAGATAATATTTTGGCGGGTTAAGGACAAGGATTTGTGAAGAGAGAGACAGTGAGAAGAAAATGAAAGAAAGGCGGCCAGACAATTCTTGTTTATACAATTTTCCATTTCAGTTTTGGATTTTGATTTTTCAATTTTAATTTATTTTTTTCTTATTTAGATTTTATTTTTATACATTGTTTAATTCAAATACTACACATACATATTTCAATTTGTTTATATGAGTTTTAATTTAAAAAAAAGTGTGAGTGTAGTAAAAATATTATGGAACATTTTCGGCATTATAAATTTGTAAAGCAATTTTTCTATGCGCGATTCAACTACAAATAATTATTTTAAATAAATTACTATATTTTTTATTTATCATGCTGTCTAATTTTGAAATGACTGTTTTTTACTTTACTTATTTATTTAAATTAAATATTTATTACAGTGCAAGCTCGGTATTCGCGACTAATTAAAAACCAGGCCAGTCACCAAAACTGAATTTTCACGATTACAGAACCCAAAATTTTATTGAAAAATTGTATGTAATTTTTAAAATTAAAGTTGGTTTTATTGATATATTTACATTTTAAAGTTTGTTAAAGAAATTGGAGATTTGGAGTTGCTTTTTTGGCAAATTATTTTTTAAAATAACAGCTGAATCACGCAGTTCATATAGTGCAGTTGTCTGCTTATCATTTTCCAAAGCCCATTGTATGCATATGTTTATCGATGCATTTTAATGAATTTTCTTGCTTTATAATACGGTAAACTGAAGATTTATGCAACTGGTTTTAAATTTTTTTTAAAATATTAATATTAAGAAATGTATTTACACAACAAATAACACGAATAAACTGACAAAATTCAGGATCAAAATCATCCAAAAGACGGGGATTCACCTTTTTTGGTTATAGACATTGTAATCAAATTAAAAAAAAAAAACAGATTAAAGTCGCGAAAATAGAACCCGTTTTTCGTAAATTGCCGCGATTATAGAACCTGCAATTTAAAAACTCAAGCCGTCGCGATAACCGGGCCGTCGCGATAATGGGTAGTCGCGCATACCGAGCTTGCACTGTATTTACATAATGATTTTAATAATCATTAAAAACAGGGCAAAAGTATGACAAATATTTTATTTACAAATTTTTTGGTTATTTATTTGTTTTTTTTTTTATAATAATAAATCATGTGTTTTTCATCAAAAAGTTTTACAATAACAATAATTATTGTTATTTTTATGATAATTATCTTAACGCTATTGTTCCAGGCAATTAAATTGTTCCAAAAGTTTGTTTAAATTATAACAAATATTTGTTTAAACTCGTTTAATATTACTTTTCACAGTTTTAACAAAGTTATTTTAAGAGGCTTCTAGGCTTCGGTCATTATTACATGCTGGATATTTCAACAAAGTCATGCAACATTAATAATTTCAATATCGAGGTCGTAGGTCAAATTTACGAAATTTTTGGTTTTATAGGAAAATTTAATAAAATTTGTAGTTTTTGATTCAATATTTTGATTGGGAGTTCTTGAGCTATTACAAATTCTATTCAATTTGTATAGTTTGTTAGACAAATTTAAAAAAAAATATATTTATAAAATAAATCTGCCAGAAAATTTATTAATTAATCTATATATATATATATAAAATTAAATGGTCCATGTATGTAATGGCATCACGTGAGAACGGCTGGAGCGATTTGGCTGATTTTTTTATTCGATTCGAAATTCTCAGGAAATATTCCGGGTATAACTTGGACGTGACAATCTCTACAATTTCAATTGTTTGGATTTTGACATTTTTAAATAAATATTTCTTCATGATTTCATATAATATAATTTTGCTAAGGTTTAAAATGAAGGGTTTCATATAGACATCAAATTGTACATTTTTGCCTAAAATTAAACCAAATTGATGCTATCTGGCCAATTTGAAAATAGTTAAAATATATGACTATTAGTTTTTAGCACACTTTGGGCAAACATAAGAAAAGTATTGTCTGAAGTCTGTCAGACTACTGAGCACTCATTGTGTTGTTATCAATGTTATTAATAAGTTGATTTTGTGTAGTACATATTAATGACGACCTATGCTGACTGTTTTCTTTGTTATTTTGCAAACTTTGTATGATTTAAATGTTTTGCAACAAAATACGGATGTTTTTTGTTAAATACATATTTTTCTTCTCCATTTATTTGTTATTTTGTATTTAACCTAAACATTATAATTAATACATTTTATTATTACTACTGTTATTAGTATTTATTGTTTTTCTGCTGATACATTTGTTTATTATTATTAATAATAGTTTTTATGTTATTGTTAAATTGCTTTACATTTATACACAATAAATGAATATTATTGTGAATATCATTTTCCTTAATACACATTGAATCATTTAACAAATAGTTGCCTTAATAAAATATATATGAAAAAAATTCTCACACTTTGTAATAATATATTTTTTTTTCTATTTGTAAGAATTAAAATTGAAATATTGATTTTGAAATGCCCAAAACAAACAATTCTAAAGTACATAAATGAAAATAAAGGTTACAGATTTAATTTGTGGCAGAATTCAAATTTCGAATATTTATTTTGAATATTTGATTTTCAGCTTAAATGAAATGGAGTCAAGGTTTTATAGATAATTTTTGATATCTTTAGAAATAATACACAAATCAAAGTAAGTATAAAAATGACTTAATCATTAATGATTTTTTGTAAGAAAAATTTAAACAAAACATTATTTTTGACATAAAAAGTATTCAGATAAACAGTTACATGAAATAGATTTTTTGGGCTTGACATTCTATAAATTTTAGAGAAAGAAAATTAATTATAATAATTTAAATAATATCAAATATCATATGAAAAGAAATAATTTATGGCAGCATTAAATGCATTCTCGCAGTTCTCAACAACCCACTCCTCAGTACTCGTCTGTGTCAAAATAACTTTGTTATCGTCTGCCAATCTGTTGTTTTTTTATTCTATCAACACAATACTTTCGATTAAATTCCGCATTTAACAAATAGTGTTTTTTTTTTGTTTTTTGCGGAAGTTATTTCCTAGAATTCTTTATTTATTATTATTTATTCTTTAGCAAACTCTTGAATTTGTCCAATAAAGTCTAATAACCTTAATTTCGATTTTTTGTTCTTTTTTTTTTTTTTGCAAACATTCTAATTGATTAGTTCAATAAAAATAAGCAAAACAACACTACTAATTTTATTTTGAATTGGCAATTTAGAAATTTGAAATCTCTTTAACATATTTAATATGCAAAAGAATATCTAAAGCATGAAAACACAAACACAAAAATAGTAATAGTGTGAGTGATTTGAATTTAACAGATTTGCAAATAAAATTTTCCATAATTATCTGTTTAAACTCAGTTTTATAATACTTTTTTTAATGTTTTATGTTAGTTTTAATAATAGAACAAAAGGTGCCCAACAATTTATAGAGTATAAAGAAATATTAATCATTTTAACTTAAAGGTCAAAGGTCGAATTTTCAATATTTTGAAACTTTTAAAGCAAATGAGATACCATTCAATTGGGTATTTATTATACCCTTCACCATCATGAGAAGGGTGTATATAAGTTTGTCATTCCGTTTGTAATTTCCACAATACATATAATTTTCCGACCCTATAAAGTATATATATTCTGGTTCCTTACAGATAGCGGAGTCTATTAAGCCATGTCCGTCTGTCTGTCTGGATGTTGAAATCAGTTTTCTAAAGTCCCCAGATATCTTCGGGATCCAAATCTTCAATAATTCTGTCAGACATGCTTTCGAGAAGTTTGCTATTTAAAATCTGCAAAATCGGTTTAGGCCAACCAGAGTTATGGACCAATATGTGAGACAACCTCCATAAAAATTTGATATTTTTTGTCCATTTTATTGCAATATTTTGAAATATATTGCAGATAATACCATGAAATTTTGTATACTTTGTTTTTATGATAAAAGAAGAAAGTGTGCGAAAAATAGCATGAATCGGTCCATGATTTTTCATAGCCTCCATACAAAAATCTTCCCGAAATATTGCTCAATTATGCATAAATGCCTATAAAATTGGAATATCAAGACAAAATTCAGCAAAAATAAGTTGTATGCAAAAATAAATCGCAAAACGAATTTTTTTTTTAGTTCGGTCCATGTTTGACCATAGCCCCCATATAAAGTCCACTTCCAAAATTCACTTAAATGCGTATAAAACAGATATAAATAATGTTAAACGGCTAAAATTTGACATGAATAATCTTTATAGGCAAATAAATTGTTGTGCTAAATTTTATGGTGGTCGGCCCTGAATTGGTCATAGCTCCCATACAAGGACCGCATCTGAAAAATACATTTATCCCTATGTATATTGTATAAATATCGGTACTGACTCAAAACTTTGCATAGATCATTTACATTAATACAAAAATTATCCCACAAAATTTTGTGAATTTCGGTTTATTTTTAACCTTATGACCCATATAAAGCCCTCTTCCGAAAATCACTTTAATACTCATATGTCTCTTATAAATAAGGGTACCAATCCAAAATTTTACACGGATCATTTACATACATGCCTAAATCACACTGCTGGATTTTGAGAATATCGGTCCATATTTGACTATGTCCCCCACTAATATATATCTTAAATATACCGTTATTATGTTGAAATTCGACGTGAAATATCCTCATATGCATTAAAAACACTGTTCCAAAATTTAAGAAGATCGGTCCATAATTTGTCATAGCTGCCATATAAGAACCATTTCCAAAAAAAGAAATAAATTCGGGTCAAAAAATATTATTTTCGGATTTAACCCATATACGGTCCAGATTTTATCATGATATATATCGTTGGAAAGGTATTTTTAATACCTTTTATATAATGTATTAGAAATTATCAGACACCCACTAGTTCCCGAGATATAGGCCTATATATTTTCAACTTTACGGGCCCGCCCCCTCGAAAATAGGCGTAACCGCCAACAATTTTTTTTTGCTGGCATCTCTAAAAGCCCTATTTGATGAAGTTTTTTTTTTTTTAGCAAAGTCACTAAAACCGAATTGTTCCCCTTTTTTATACTCTGTTTGTTAAATTACACTTAAGATTATTATAACCATCAGACAAACTCTGTAAATTATGGTAAGAATTGGTAATTAAATCAAATAAAAATGGTGAAAATTACACAAAATTTCAAAATATTCAACATAAATGATGTTGGTCGTAAAATTGTCTTTCAAACAATATATAAAATAATAATTAAATTTGCACTAAAACTGAATAAAAATTACAGAATAAGGATATTCTAGTCCTATAACTAGTGTAGTTTTTGTATTTCTTATTACGTTTAGGTGGAGGGTATTTAAGATTCGGCACAGCCGAATATTGCACTCTTACTTGTTTTTGTTTACAAATTTTAATTTTCTTGTTAAAGAGTTCGAAGAAGATAAAAAAAATAGAAAAGAATTTGATCAATCTGTTCACAAATTTAGCAGGGGCGGAATGATGTGCAATCTCCAGATTTCGTGAATACAAATTTTTAACAATTATTTGTTTAAACTGTTTTTATTTTACTTTTGCCCAGTATCACTAGAAGCTATTTCTTAGATTATGAGTATGTATATAATGAAATGAAGTTCAACTTCTAGATCAAATGTCATATTTTCAATATTTGGTAAATGTAACAAAATTAGTTTCTTCAATTCATGGAATTTTGACAAGACAATAATTTATTGGTAATAATTATTTGTTGAAGACTTCGTATAATTTGCTCTTTGCTGCAGACTGAACTTAACTTTATTTTCATTATTTGGAAATTTGGTAAAAAAAAATTTAGCAAATCAGTCAAAATCTCTTACAATTTCTCTAGTAAGTAAACCATTTCTAAACAATTTCTTAAATTGTTTCTCAATTTTCAAGTGTTACTCAAAAACTTCACTTTATTAAGATTTAAATTCATATATGTATGTTTATTGCACACTTATCAGCAAATGCTAAACTTATCAAACCACCCACCTCCATGCTTAACTAAATTCATTGTATGTTTTGATGTTTTTTATGAAAATGTATGCCACAAACACTGAATAAAGCCAATATATCCAGTTTACACCAGACCAGACCACGCTATATTGACATAGAAGAAGTGCAAACTGAAACAATAAATAAATAAAATAGAAAATAACAAAAAAAAAAAAACTATTTATGTGTAGAAAAATTATCAAAAAAGAAGAATCTACTACGTCGCAAAAAAAAATAAAAAATAAACAAGAAAGTATAGTTGGTCGAGTTCAACCATATAATACCCTACACCCAGTATATGTGTAAAAACAGTTTTAAAGAAATAGGCGCTATATAGGAACTATGACCTTTTATGGACCGATCAGCCAAGAAATTGGTGGCATGACTTCTGTGCATACATATTTAATATATTTTTTGTGTTAAATTTTGAAATATTTATACATACATGGTTACATTAATTTTCGACAAATTATGAAGCGAACGTTATAATATTAGGTGTCATGATATCCGTATATGTAAAACTTATTTATGTTAAATTTTATTATTAAAAGAGTTATATGAGTTTTATATGGGTGAAATAATGGACCGATTTTGACCCTAACCATCCTTGGGCCAAAACAGTATAATATATCAAATTTTATGGAAATATGTTCAAAATTGCGTCCTGTACTCTGCGCACAAATTTTACAGGGACAGTCAGCCAGACAGACGGACATCGGACAAACTTCTCAGGAAGTGATTATGAGTCGATTGGTATACTTTGAGGCGAGTGTTGAACTAATATTTATGTGCATTACAAACAACAGCACAAATCCCATATACCCTCCCCACAGTGATGGAGTAGGGTATTAAAATGTTTAACACTAATTAATTCTCAACATGTTTGCTTTTTTATTATGACAGTTTTTTTTTTTAGATAGCAATTCGTATTATTATTTTTTATTATGATTTTGATAAAATATTCTATATTAATAATAACAATAACAAAAAAAATTAGCAAATAATTTAGCAAGAAACAACAAAATCTATTATGCTTTTAAATATTTATTTAGCAAAATGTTGCTAAAAATTTTTTGTTGACGAAATTTTGTGCCTTAAAAAAAAACATTACTTTAGATTCTTAACAAAATTTTTTATTTGTTCTTTAAGTCGTTTTTGGTTGAGAAAGATGTTGTTTATACAGCAGGGCGGCATTAATTTTATATACCAAATAAAAGTAGCATTAAAGCTAATTTGGTGTGCTGCAAACTGTCATGCTTGGAATTAATAAATTATTTGTATGCTTCAAATTAATATTACACAATTTCTAATAATTAATACATAGAAATAATGCATTTACTGTCAATAAAAATAAATGCAGTATAGCAATAAACTCATACAACAGTCTTCAGTTGTTACCTTTATAAAGATATTATCTTATATCTTCGATTTGGAAGAGTTTTTCAATATTTCATAAATTATTTCAAACAGGTTTGAGTGTTTATTTTATAACTGGATATATGCAACTCTCAAATCATAAATATGTAATGAATATTTTAGCAAAATCGTTCAATTATGACGACTGTACTTTGGGGTCAAAGGTTAAATTAAAAAAAAAATTATGAACACATACAGCCCAATGATGGGTAAAAAATCCGCGGGAGTTTTTTCCCTTTTTTATTTTTTAACATTGAATTTGAATAGGAAAATGGAAAAAACTCCCGCGGAGTTTTTATTCATGATTGGGCTGATGAACAAAACTGTTTGTTTTAGATTGTATTTCTTACAAATAAAATAACTAGTACTATATATTCTGCTGTTCAGTATTTCTAAAGTCATTTCAAAATCTCATATCAACAGTTGAAACACCAAGGTCGAATTTTCCATATTGAGTAAAATATTATATAAATAAATAAAATTCGCGAATTTTTTGTAATTATTTAATAAAGCACTAAGACATTTGCATAGTAAAATTGTTTTCATTCAATTAGTAAAAGTATTAAAGTTTTAAGTTTTAATACTTTTACTAATTAAATTAAATTCTTGAAGTCTTTTGTAATTATTTGAAAAATTCCATAATAAATTAAAATTTCTAAATTTAATTACATATAAGCAAAGTTATTAAAAATATTTATTTTAAGTTACAAAAATAAAATTCATGAACTTTTAAATAAAAATTTAATAAAATTCACGAATTTTTTGCAAATAAAGACATTTGATTATGAAATTATTTTAATTCAATTTTAAAAACCGCAAATAAAAATCATTAAAAGTCTGGCAAAGGGTTATTTAGATCTTTAAGTATTTATTGATATAATTCCCAAACTGTTTCACAATTTTTAAATATACAAAAAAAATCTAGAGAGATCAAATATTAGGTAAATAGTTATTAAATAATAGAATGCTTGTTTTCTGAAATATTAATAGTTTATACTACATATTTGCAAAAGTCTAAGAGGTATTTTCTTAGAAACGGTGGAAAATATATTTCTGAAGAATTTTTTGATATAAAAAAAAGTATAACTTGTAAAACAGTTTTGTTTAAGATTTTTTAATTTTATATTTTTCTTAAGTTTCTTTTTTTTTAAATGTAGTAAATTTTCATATAACTTGACAAGTTGTAGATATAACAAATGTTAGTAAAACTGTTATTATTCCCTAGTTTTTTCTCCTTATTTATGCTTCAAACACTAGTTTATAAGTGAAATAGAGGAAAATTGTTTGTTTCTGCTTTGCAATTCTAAAAATTATAGATTAGATAATTGTTGTTTTCAAAAACAACGAAAACATACTTTTGTAAAGTTATTTTTTGTAGCAAAGAAAAAATTTAATTTATGCATTAAATTTGGTTATAAAAAATATTAACAACAATATTTGATGACGTTATCAATTGTTATTTGAGTCGGACACAAATAAATGGCAAAATTAACAAAAACCAAATACATTTTACATATTTACAGAAGATCCACATAAATAACTAAACATTTTTTAACGTTTTGCTTGCCATTTTTTCGTATTTTTGTTCAATTTATAATACTTATTGTAGTTTTTTCTTTCTTTTTTTTTAATGAAATTGAATGGCGTTGTATAGTACAAAATTTCAGGTATCTATCTACCTGTTTCTGAGTTCTCTGCTCTCTTTTTAAGCGAGGCCTCTCCCTCTCTCTTAAAGCATTGTACACATGTTGCTTTTTTAAGTGAGTTAGAAAAAGCAGGCTGGTAGTTTTTACAGCGCATGTGTTTAAGAGTGTAATTTTTTTGCTTTTTACCTTATAAAGTAATTAATAGAGTGATTTTTTATGGAATTACACTCCATTTTAATTGTTGAGTAGTTGGGGCACAGAAAAGTAATTGAGTTTTTTTCGCTTGTCAAAGGGATTTATACAGCGCTGCCAGAAGTAAGATTTTACCTTATTTTTTAAGATTTTTTAACAGAAAAAAGATTTTTTGTTTTGTCTAGACGAAGGTTAGGTTCAATTAAAAAAATCTTCTTTGTTCCCATTTGAAAAATGTTAAACTAATCGATCTCAAAAAATGTACAATTTAGTATAAGAAAATGAATTTTTGTTGTTATTTTTTTGGTTAGTGTTAAATAAAATATGAATTTTTTTTATTATTTATAATAAAAACAAACTACTTATGTATTTCCAAAAATAATCACCCCTATCGTGAATAAAAATTCCACATAAAATTTGTTCCCTTTTCACATTTTTCCTATTTAAATTCAATGTTAAAAAAATAAAAGGGAACAAATTTCATGTGGAATTTTTATTCACGATAGGGGTGAATATTTGTGCCTCAAAAATAAGACTTTTTTTTTTGGCGAAATTAAGATTTTTTGCTGAAAATTTCTGGCAGCCCTGGATTTATATAAGAATTTTATATTTTTCTATGGCCTTTTGTGTTCAGTTTTTGAGCATGAGTTTGAGATAAAGAGTAAGAGAGTAGAATATTTTGTTTGTTTGTTTTTTAATTTCAAAAATTTTTAGTATCTAACAGATTGTACAACCATATAAAAGTTTCTTTAAAGCGCAGCAGACTTTCAGTCGCCTATACAAGTTGTTAGAGTAAACGGTGTAAACTAGAAAAAATTAATTTTTAAACCAAATTTTGTTAAATTTATATTAAATAAATACATAAAAGAACTATTTTGTTAAACAAAGAAATTTTAATAAAAAATTCATTACAACTCTCTCCTCTTTGGTGGCGTTCTAAAGCAAAACCACTCATATTTAGCTCCAAAAAAAAGCTTTCTACAACAAAAGCTTTTTTCCACCGGTCTCTCTCTCAATTTAAACAGAAATTTTCATCTATATTGTCTGGTTTTCTTATACAGAAAATCAGTTATTGCTAAACGTTTGCTTAAAAAACACTACAATAAGAAAACATAAAATATAAAAAAAATAAAAAAAAAAATTTCTTAAATAAAACAAAGTTGAAAGAAATCATTTCATACACAATATAGATTTGGGCCTTTGTTCACAAATTTTTTATAACAACATAAAAATAATTATTCAAAGCAAAATAAAAACAAGAAATTATTGAGTAATACAAACCAACAAATTAAAATAAATTAATAATTAAAACACAAATATATCAAAAAATCAAAACAAAGGAGATTGCAAAAAAAAAAAACTCTTACAAAATCTGTGATTTTAAATAAAAGTCAAGAAAATAAACTGCTTTTTTTTATAAAAAAAAACCAAAAATACAACACATATCACTTTTAAAAAGTGTACTAAAACAAAGTCTGTTTCAAACTCAAATAATACACAAGTAAATTACTCTGTGTTTTTATTGAATTAAAAATAAATAAATAAAAAAAATCTTTAAAAATTCAATTTAAACAATTTATATTGAAAAAACTCGTATACAACAATAAAATGTTGGGTACCATGTCTATGCGTCAACCAGAAAATTGGTTATATGAAATTTGGCAAAAGGGCCAGGACAGCCCCTGCTATGTGATGGTGCCAAATGCTAAAGTACGTATTAAACTAATTTGTTTTATTTTTTTTTTGTATAATGATGTATTCTCTAGTTAAGTTTTTTTTTTTTTTTTTTTTGAATCACTCATAAATTTTTATTGATTTTGCACAAAACTGCAAGTTGTAGCAGTAGCGTTAAATGGAAAAGTGTAGAAATATAGCAACAACTACAATAAAAAAAACTAAACAAATGACAACTAATTAAGAACAAATATAGTATATAACTTGGAACGAATAAAAGAATTTAGTAATTGCAAATTCAGTGTTATAAAAGAAATTGAAAATATAATTCTGTAAAAAACGACTTGAAAAAAACTGTGATGATTAAAAACATCTAAAAAATAAAAACATTTTTGTTATGCAGATATTTGTAAAATAAAATATTTGTTTAGAAAATGAAGGTTTGAAAAAAGAATTTTTTATGAGACGGAAATTTTTGAAATAAAATTCACGAATTTTTCATAAAATTGTTAAATTTAACTATAAACTATTAAATATATGAAAAAAAAAATTTTACAAAAATAAAAAAAAAAATCCTAAAAAATTGGCTTAAAAACCGTAATAAATTTACAAATTTAAATTGCAGTTCTAATTTGCAAAATTTTATTGAAATGTGATATCCAGGCTGGACTAAACTAACAAATAATTAAAATATGAATTCAATTAGTTTTTGAAAAAGTGTCTGTAACAACTACATATATTAAAAGTGTTTAAATTTCAATAATAATTTTTTACACATTTTCAAAATGAAATACAATTAAAACAATACAAAAATGAATCATAATTACTTTCAACTAAAATAAACAACTTTTTAACTAACATATAAAAGAAATTTTAATGTTACCTTTTATAATGGAAGAAAAATTGCTGCATATTAAAAAGAATTTTATTAAAAACAAATTAAATTAAAAAAATTCAAATATAAACTCATTTAAAGCTTAATAATATAAATTTCGTAAACTTTTCTCTAAATTACTAAATAAAATTCTTGAATTTTTTCGAACATTTTTTTAATATCTCATTAAAAAAAAATTAAATAAACAAGTTATTTGCACAAATGTTTAAACGTGTTTCTTGATTTTATTATATTATTTAAATTCGAGTAATAAACTACCAACAAATTAATAAAAATCACAAAAATCTTAATTTTTTTTATAAAATAAAATTCGTGAATTTTTTGCTAACATTTTTAAAATTAAACAAACTACTAAAAATGTATTAAAAATCTGGAAAATCTATGATTTTACACTTCAAAAAGTAAAATTCTTAAACTTTTTGTTAACATTATTAAATAAAATTCCTGAACTAAACAAAGCTTATTAAATAATATTCTTAATAAAATTATGTAGAACTTTAAAAATTAGATACAGAAGTACATTTCCAAAAACTCATTAAACAGAATTGATAACATTAATTATCAAAAAGAAAAATCCGGTTATAAAAGCATTTAAAATATCAGGAAAATATTTAATTTGAACAGCTTTAGATTTAAATTAGATTAAAAAAATTAAATCGAAATTAAATAGTTTTTAAACAATAGAAATTGAAATAATCTGTGTAGGAAAATTAAAGATCAAGTAATAATTTTTTTTTTTTTGTTCGTCTAGTTTTTTGTCAGTGTTATTTTGTCTGCGCAAACTCAGGACTAGCAAATATATAAAACACATATTTCTTTGTTTCAGTATATTGCTACAATCAAAATATATATTACTAAATATAATAATATTGATCAGTTTGCTCTTTCTTCTAAATTGTATTCTAAATTGTAAACTAAAAATATTGGGCTTGCGCAAACTCACTGTTGAAAAGTTATACACAGTTTTACAACGTTTTCGCAAACTTTAAGTATTATAAAAACAAACATTTGTTGTAGTATAAACCAATTTATTAAGTTAATTTATTTAACCACACAGTCTTAATGAAATTTTCATTAAATAAATTTCAAATGCACCTACAATATTCATTAATAAGCCAACAAAATTTACATACTTGTTTGTTTTTAAACTTGAAAGTTTTACAAAATTTTAATATGGGACATAATTTTGCGTATTAATTTTATGAAGGAAAAAAAAAACAACATTCTATACAAGTTTTTAGACATTGAAAACATTTCAATGAAAATGTCATAAAATTCTAAAACTATTTTCTTTTGCACTTAATCTTAAAGCTGTTGCAGCTATAAAAACAAAAAGTGTTATATCATTTTGTTAAATCTATAAAAATATATCTACAATAACTCTTGAAATATTAGACTACGTAATAATTTGAAGCACCCACATACACTTTTGCAACAGAAAAAACAAACAAACCTGATGTGAGTTGTTCATATTAAAACTAGACAAACTTTTTTTGAAATCAATATCATCTAATGCACTTGAAAATTTATATTTTTGAAAATAAAAAACTAAAAAAAAATTAAGAAAAACACTTGTTTTTTAAGGAAAATCTACCTACTGTTTTTAGCTCTGTTTGAGTTGAATTTCCTTAGGCCCCTCAGACAACATGTGGTGATTTTTGTTTTTTGTACAAAAATCTATTGTCTCAGTTGTATTTGTTTAAAAAAAAAAACAAGAAAAACGAAATTGTGGTGCTTAAGAATTTAGACGCCTGTTACTGACGATTTTCTTATTTATCTTATGGTTTGGCATCCAATTGCGTTGGTCAGCCATACATCAGACTCACAGTTATTTTAAAAGAAAATTGTATTTATTTTGAAATGTGGTGCTTTTTTTATTTATAAATAGCGGAATACTATAGATGTAATACTGTTTTTCTTTAAATGATTCATAAGTTTAACAAATATTTTTATTCAAGTTCAAACTAAAGAAACATCATGAAATTAAATTTTCTTAAATGGAATGATGAACTTACTCTTAAATTGTTAATAAATTTTGTAGAGATTTAAAGATTTATTTGAAACAATTTCTTAAATTTAGGGGGTTTATTTGAACATGTGGCGTTATAAATCTTTTACAAATTTTCTGCAAAATGATTCATACAAATTGTTTAGAGGGGACCGAAATCACTGAAAATTATCCTTTTTTTTTAGATTTATTTAAAATGTTTCTGAGCTTCTTGCTAACTATTCACGATTTCATATATTAACTCTAATTATTTTTAAAAGATATATTAAAAAAACATTTTTTAAGGAATTTTATATTTTTAATTCTAGAATTTTATTTAAGAAATTAAAATTTTCGTTTTAAAAACAAGTTAAGGTTATTAATATAAATAATTAAGTGTTTTGATGCAAAAATTTTTTTAATAAACACAAATAATTTGCTGTCAACAAATTTTGTTTGAATTTACACAATTCTTTTATAAAATTTTTAAATTTTGTTAACTTGCCAACACTTGACTTCCTTATTCTATTGTTATTAAACACTTCTTTAAATAAATTTATGAATGGCCAGCACCACCAATATTTTTTTTATATCTAATTATTAAAAAAATCATCCAGACAATCATTTATTTTTTTATAAGCAACATTTTTAATGAGACAAACCTGCAGCAAAATTGTTTTATTATAGAAATTTTGTTTTTTGAAATTGAAATTTTGCCAACAAATCTAAAATTTTTACTATTTTTAACTAAAAGAAATTTTAGTTGTTGTTGTTTCGTTTATTATTAAAAAAAAAAACAAGAAACAAACAAAAAAGCCAAGAAAACAAGCCTATAGCACCAAACACCCAGTCTGCTGCCATAATTGGTGGCTGTTTACGAAAACATAATTTGTTGTTGTTATTTAATTTTGTTAAAAAAAAATTTTAGGTATTTGTAGTAGTTTTTGTTATATTGTTTAAATTTGGCATAAATTATTAATGTTCATTGTTAAAATACCAGTTTGAACTGGTTGATGTGATAAATAGAAGTGTTATTTTTGTACTTGACTAAAAAAAAACATTAATATTTAATAATAATAAAAATAAATATTACCAAAATCTTAAGTTTATATTATTAAAATTAATTGTGTTTTTTTTTTTTATTAAAAAAAGCTTATCAATATCTTGATTTTAGTTTATTAAACGTTTTGTCGTTTATTCAAAAATATGCTTAAAAAATCAATTTTATGAACATATTTTAAAGACAAAAAAAGTAAATTTTTAGATCAAGTTTTTCAAGCTTTAAATGTATTTATTACAGTCTTTTTTTATTAAATTGCATTAAACTCAAGCAAAATCCCTTAAAATTATTACGACTTTCTGAAACAATATTCTTCAAGCTCCATTTTCTTATTTCTTTAATAGTTGTTCACGTGGTGGTTTTTATTGCGTTTTTATGCCACCATTATTAAAATAACGGTTTTACTTTGTTTTGTTTACCTTTTGTTGTAAAAGCAAGAAATATAATGAGAGAGGTTCTTTGCTTATTCTCAGGTATGTGTGTGTGTGTGAGGGGACTTAATTATGGTTAGTGTTGTTGTTGTGTTTAGTGTTCTTTTGATTGGTTGTTTGTTGGGGAATTTAATCATATTTAAGCTTTTGATAGGAGATTAATTAATAACAGTTTAATGCATTTATTTTGTTACACCCTTTACCTTCCCGAGATATGAGCAAAAATCCGAGACAACCTCTGAAAATTTCATCAAAAAAACTATCAAACAAAGTGTATTAATATAATACCTATACATATGTATATACTATGTATGTACATATATAATATAATTATGCATCCACAACAAAGGTGAAGGGTATATAAATTATTTATATTAATATGGAAAACTGCATTGTAGTGGTTATTTAATTCGTTATGGCTTTTAAACATGTTTTCCTTTTTTTTCTAATTAACGAACTAAAGCTAGATTTACACGATTTAAATTTTCTTCAAAATTGCTCTTCAAAGTGCTTCAAACTCGTGTAAACTATTAAATAAATAAATTTTGAAGAATTTTTGCTGTTTACACGAGTTTAAAGCATTTTGCAGAAAATTTCAATCGTGTAAATCTATCTTAAGGTGTGGTTTTTATTTTGACGTTATTCGTACTTCAAATTATATTTTTCGTGTGTTTAATTCATATATATATTGGCAAACTTTTTATTTAAATTTAAAATTAACATATATTAGTAATAAACAAATCAACAAAAAATAAAGATATAAAATGATCACGTTTTTTAGTTCAAGAAAACTAATACATATGTATATACCTACATACATACATATGTAGGTATGAATAAAACACAAAACCCACTGAATTGTAAAACAACAAAATTATAATCGATTTTTGTAGTGTTTTTATTTTTTTTTAATAGCCTTGCGTACTGTTTGTATTTTATTTTTCTTTTTTCTTTCATTCAAATACTAAATATTTTCACACACGTGGTAGTTAGTTATTTTTAATGTGTTTTCTTTTGGTGTATTTGTCACAGGAAAATCAACCTAGAAACAAATAAAAATATAATTTTTCTTAAAAATTTCACATTCAAAACATTTGTTGTTACCTTGTTATTTGGCTAAATAATTTCTCTGTTTATGATTAGTTGTTATAAATAATTATGAAAATTTTTTGGATTTTGTTGGCTTTAATCCAAAAGCATTTTAAAAATTCAAGACACTTTTAAAGGGTAAATAAGGAATTGTATTTAACTAACATGACTAATTATTCCCCTTTTTTTTTTAATTTTTATTTGTGTATTTCAACAACTTTATCAGTTTTTTGTAAAACCGCAAGAATAAATCCCTTTTTAAAAATCTTTTCTTTTTATTCTTAATCAAGTGGGTTTTTTGTTGCCTTATTACAATTATAAATCTGTATATTTATTCTGTATATTAATTTGATTTTGATTTTTTGCGCTTTTAACAAAGAAAGCCAGCTTGTGTCATTCATAAATGAAAGAAAAAATGATTAAAAATAAAAACAACTATAAATAGATTTTGAAAACATGAAGAACAAAATCATTGAAAAATTCTATTTTGTTTTATAAATAAAACATCATCAGCAATAATATGATTTTACCCTGACATATTTAAGACCATTTCGTATTTTGTGTTTTAAAAAACGTACTTTTTTTACTTTACATATTTACTAGTCACAAATAGATTTTGTTGTATTTCTACCTAAATCTTAAACATACATATAATGTTCCTTAAATACTCAAATTACCTTTTCAACAATCTCTAGAAAACCCACTTAAGTGTGTCACTTGAAACTAAATATGCTTGGCACAAAAATCTATCTATTTCCATTCAAGTATTTGTTTAAATTTCGTTTGTAGTACAACTACGTCTATTTTTGATAATCTTTAAAAGATTTGACGTGTATGTTTTTTAGAATTCGTTGTTTAGTTTGTGTCTTTTTAATCTAATGCTGAGCTTTGTATTTTGATTATGTTTGGTAAAGGAATTTATTTGACTCGTAAATAGTAATTTTTACACTTTCATGCAGATTAGAGTTGCCAGCAACATGTTGCTGTACAATTTTCTTTGAAAGTTTTTTAGTTTATGTAAATTTAGGTTTTGTTTTAAGTTTTTTGTAATAGTTGAATAGTTTAAATCTTGTGGGTAAATATTTTGGTTAAAAAGTCAATAAATTACAAGTTGGTTTGGAATAGTTGATTATTAAAAATGTGGCTGGCAACATGTTGCTATATAATTCTGTTTAAAAATCTAATAATTTATTAAATATTGTTTTTAAATAAAATTTTTAAGATTTTTTGGAATATTATTGCTGGCAACATGTTGCAAAAAAAATGTAATTTTTTATTAAATTAAATGAAACCTATTTAAGTTTTATACAATTTTGTTTATAAGGCCGCGTTTTCACTATGTCATTTTTGTTGTCAAATTGTTGGCAACTGTATGAAAACTGGTTGTCATATGGCGTTATCTATGTTTGCAACCCGTTTTCATACAATTGCCAACAATTTGGACAATTTGACAACAAAAATGACATAGTGAAAACCAAGCATAACACTCAAAGTTTTAAATTTTGCCAGCAATTATTTAATATTTTATTACATCACTGAATTTTTCTATAATTATGCAGATTAAATATAACAGTTTAAAAAAACATTAAATGTTGCCAACAACATGTTGCTAATTTATAAATATTTAAAAATTATAAAATGTCTTAATATGAAAAATGTGTCAGTTTTATTAGTTTTATTTATTCATATAGTATTAAGTTAAAATGTTGTCAGCAACATGCTAGTAGGAATTTTCTTTAAAATACCAAATTTTCGATAATTTTACCCTTTTAAAACATAAATGAGAACTTTTAACTTACAAGAAAATATGGCAAATGTTGCCAGCAACATGTTGCTTATAAAAAATACTTAAATTCTTATTATTACTAATTTTTCAAGCTTGAGGTCTTTTTTTAAATATAAAAAACTTTTTATCTTTTATTTAAAACCAATATTTCGGCACTTCCTTGAGTGCCTTCGTCAGGCATAAAGGTCGAATAAAAATACATATTCTTAAATTCTTATGTTAAATGCAAATATATTCAACATTTGTTTGTTTAGAATCTAAGAGTTGAAATGCAATTAATGGCTATTATCACATAAAGTCATTTAAAGGTCATTCTATTCTATTCTCTTAACAGTTAACATTACACTCTACAGTAATACTAGATACAAAAAAAAAAAAACATAATACTAGATAAAAAAAATACTATAGCTTCAGAGTATTAAAAATCTATATTACAGTTTTATCTGTGTAGCCCAGTTAGTAACAAATAAATAATGAAAATTAACAATAACAGAAAAAAATTCATGGTGTGCAAATATTGATTTGGTGATTTGTGATGATGTTGTTTCGCTGCTGCTGCTTGTGGTGCCACCTTATATTATGATTCATTTCATAGCCAACCAACAAGCAAGTCCCTTGCTGAAAGCCAATAAAAATCAAAACTTGCGTGCTACAATTTTCCTATGAAAAAAAACCAACTAAAGCTTAAAAAACATTATGACATACAATTTATATTTTACTTTTTCTGCTATTTTTACAGACTTACGTTGTTTTTATATAATTTGATTTGTTGTTTTGTTATATATACATACAGATGTATATGTATACCTAAATACGTCAGGGTAATTAAAAAACCCACCAGCAAATATTAAATAATTCTATGAAACATGTTGCTAAACATGCATAAGAAATCGGTGTTTGTAGCCAAGTGAGTTTCTAGTGAATTTATAGAGAGAATATACGACAGAAAACCTAAAGTGTAGAGAGGTGTGGGAGACCTAAAATTTAGAGTGACATTGCAAAGAAATAAAGGGTGATAAAGCCAGTTACCTACATATATTAGTTATTTATATTTATATTGCAGTTATCTAATTGTATTACAATATATTTTTCATGTTTTGTATGAAAATGCTTCTTAACGAGTCTTAACATGTGTTTAACAGATAACAAAAACTAATTATTTTTAAGCAATATATTTAGCTTTTTGAAACCTTTAAAAACTAGACTTTCCCTTATGTTAATATTAATGTTTGTTTTCCTGTTTCTTGTCATTCTAGGATCTCGTCAAATCCCATTTGATGATAGCAGTCCGTGAGGAGGTTGAGGTACTTAAAGAGAAAATCTCCGAACTGATGGACAAAATCAATCAATTGGAAGTGGAGAACACCATCCTGAAGGCCAATATGTCGCAGGAGACTTTGCAGCAGTTGCAAATGCAAACACAACTGCAAATTGCCGGGTCCACGCCAACCAATGGCAGCAACATGCTAACGGGCGCACCCACACCCGCAGCCATAACAGCCGCACCCACAGCAGCAGTGGCCCCAACTGCCAACGTCACAGCAACTACAAACAGCAACACAGCAACACCCCAGTCAAATGTGGGCAGTGGTACAGCAACACCTATCACACAACAGCCAAATACAACAGTATCAGGAGGCTCGGTAGAGCAGGGCCTAGATGCCAATCAACACACTGCAAATGCTGCTAATACAGAAGACAACAGCCAGGGAGCAGTGCAGGCCACTAATGGACCCATGTCTTAAATATGTTGTCAGTATTGTTTAATTTGTCGTTTAAGCAAAGTCGTCACAGCTACAACACGAGACTGTTCTATTACTCTCTCACCCTCTAAACTCTCTTTTAAAACAGAGTGTTTTTTGTGTGCAATTTAACAAAAACCACAATTAAGCAAAAGCTAATTTTTTACTCACTGAAGAAAAAAGGAAGATGATGCTGATGGCTGGTTTTGGAATGGAGCTAGAAAAAAAGCAAATGTTTTTTTGTTTATGTTGGTTATTTTTTTTAATTAATTTAAAACATTTGCTTCTATTTCATAAGCTTCTACAACCTTTTTTTCACAACAAAAAAAAAAAAAAAAATGAACAAAAAACCAAGCAGTCTTTAGTTAAACTTTTGTTTAAGATTATTTTTGGGTTTTTTTACGCTAAGTACAAATTCATTTATTTTCTCATTTTACGTTTTCAAACTAAAACTGCTTGGAGGTTAACAAACAAAAAAGTTAAAAAAGAATTACTATTAAAGTGATCTGAAACACTTGTTGCTAAACAAAAAACTTTCTTTAGAAGGCAACATTTTTTTATTTATAATGTGATATAATTAAATAGTCCTCCTGACCCCCCCCCCCTCCCCCAATAACTCCCCCCACTTTCCAACGCTTGTTTCATAAAGGAAAACAAGTTAAAATACTGATAAACTATGGAAAACACAATCCTAAAAAATTTTACAGAATCATTAATAGGATTTAATAAAATATTACAAAATTTTCTTATTATTTTTAATTTTTTTTTTTTGTTAAAATTGTATATTTAATTTAGAAAAAGAAAAACTAAATAATTAAACTTGAAAAAGAAGAAAACATTTTTAAATTTTGCATGCAAAATATTTTTAAGGAACTATACACTTGAAACTATACTTTTATTGAAAAAGTAAAATTTTGAGTTTATATTTATAAATCAAAAAAGAACAATTAACTAAAATTAAATATAAATTGTATAGAAAAAGAAAACTGATTATTAAAACTTTATTTGAAATTAAACAATGAAACATTCAAAAAAATTTGTGATAATTTGCATTGCATTGACTTTCTAAATAAAAACACAAACTATAATTTATTCAAGAAAAACATACATAAAGAAACCTTAAAATTATTAAATTTTTCATGCTAATTACAAACAATTTAACACAGGCTGCAAACAATATCAATATATAAATTTATACAAACTGCATACAAATATCAAATGAGAAATATTCAACAAAATTTTACTATTTTAACAATATTCTTGTAAAAACTTATTATTATTATTTTTAAAACAACATTATTGTAAATATTCTAAAAAAAATCCTGTAGAGTAAAACAAACTCTTTCTTGGTCATGCTGTTTTTTTTTTTTTTATTTTAATTGATTTTTTTTGTAATATCATTTTTTAATTTCCTTTATTTTTTCTTTGTTTTTTAAGTATATTTATAAAAAAAAAAACATTTAAATTATATACAAAATCTGTTGTAAGATTTTTTTCAAAGACTCTCTTGTTTTTAGCAAAAAATTAAATAATTATTTTACAAAATACCCCTAAAAACCAACAAGAAATTTTAATTTTTTTATATTTAAGCTATTTTTCTGTTTTTAATGTTATTAATTGTATAAAGTTATTTAAATTATTATTATTACTATTACTATTATTTTGTATTTTTTTAGTAATTAAGTTTAATCTTAAAAAAACAACCTTAAAATATTTAACAAATAAAATATATATAAAAAAATTCTTAAAAAAAACCAAACAAACATATTCACAATGTATACTTGGTAGAGACTTAAAAGTCCTTAACTAACATGAAAACCATCCTGCAGAGACTCTAATTGTCTAAGGATAAGGAACCGTAAAACAAACGGCCCTTAGAAACAGCCCTTAAAAGAAAGGCTAAGCTGTTAAGATAAACAGATATTTTAAATTTTTGTTTATCTTTTATATTATTTAAATAAATGCTAATTAATAACATTATTAGCCTTATAAAATAACTTAAATCTGGAAAAAATATTTTTTTTTAATAAATTAAAACAAATATTGTCATATTTTCAATAAATTTTCGTAAAAATTTCTAACAAAAATGTTGCTAAAGTTTCAAAAAAGATTCTCAATTAATATAACAGTGATTTGTTACAGAAATTTATAAAACCATTAATGCTGAAGCTTGGAAACACAGTTTAAACTAAGTTGATTACATTTAGAACATCAACAGTTAAACTTTTTTTAACCTAAATAATTCTAGTTTGCACAATATTTCTAAATTTAGTAATTATTTAAGCAGGCAGTGTCAAATTACTTTTATTTCAAGTTTAAACTATCTCTAATTCTGAGCAAATTATTAAACTTTGAACTATTTAATGCCTTACTGATTTACAACGTTTGAGGTTTACTAAATAATCGTTTAAATATTTCACGTTTTGTAGGCCTTAATTAGATATCGCTTAATCTTTTGCCTGTCCCCATACAAAAACGTCCAAAATTTTAATTTTAAAACCTTAAAACATTTGTGAACCATATATGATGCACAAGCGTATTTGTTATGCATTGGCCAGCAACATGTTGTTAAACATAAAGATTCAACAAATTCTTGAAATAGCTTTAATAAAGAGTATAAAGAATCTAGCAACATGTTGAGAAAAAAGGTTTAAAAGGTCTAAAAATACAGTTTTAGCAACATACTATTTTCATAACATATTTAAAATGTTGATTGGTTAAGCGTTCACTAATAATATTTATCTTCTCCGCTAAACATTTAAAAACAAAAAAGCATTATTTATTAAAAATTTTATTAGAGCAACATATTGCAATCGTTTTAACCGTAATCATTTTAAAAACATTTAATAATACTTTCATAACCATGAAAGTAATATTTTTCGGAAATTTCAAACAATGATTTAGGAATTTTTCTAGTAGACAGCTTAACATTTGTGGCGTTCATTTTAAAACACAATTTGAAAACGTTGACAGTTTTGGCTGTCTTCTACACAATTTACCGTTATTTCTAAGAGTTATTGTTTAAATATGTAGCATACCTTAAGGATTGTAATATTACTATCGTTGAGTTTATATAGAGTGCAACAAATCCCTAAAGTATGCTTATTATTTATTTTAAATTTCAAAATCTTCGATTTTGTGGTTATGGACAATAAGATTGAATTATTATATTACACTTTTAAAAAATTATTATTTAAACAATTTAATTGCTTTACTTTCTAACCCCCATTTTCAACAAGTCTAGTCTACTGACAGTTAAAGCAATCTTTATATGAAAAAATATTTTAACAGACAGTATCACTATAGGTTCAAAAATATAAAGTCTGGGTAAAAATGGGGGTAAATGTCTATTACTTTCACATAACTTTTCCTATAAATCATAAAAACCATGGCATACTATTAGGTTGTAATAAAGAATAGAACCAGCATAAAATATTCTAAAAGTATATTAAGCATTGTATACATTTTCCAAAAAAAAAACTAAGCAAAACCTAAAGCATAGCTTTAGGCTGTCATATTAAATATATTTATAGTTTATAAAAACATATAAAAGGCTAAACATATGTACGCTAAATGTGTAAAATGTGTTGCTTGAAAGAAAAAAAACAAATCATTTTTAAAGGCTTTTGTAGATTTAAGGATGAAAATTAAAAAAAAAAACTTTAGCCACATTTTTATGATATTTTATGAAAAACTACAAAAATATGACAATATTAAAAAAATTATTTTTAAAGTTTGTTCCCATTTTAGTTACATTTAGAGGTATTAAACAGAATTTACTTTAATCTTATGGCATACTGAAAATTCTTTAATAATTGCTTGTTTTTACATTCATTTTTTTATAGAAAAGCCTGTAAATCTAACTATAATAGGGATAACATTAATTAAATAAAATCTTGTTAATTTAATTAATAAAAGAGTCTTTGAAATAAATCTTAATTACATATACTATTGTGTTTTATTTATTACTTTTTTATTATTAAAATAAAGATGAGAAGAAATAGCATGTTTAGGTATTTATTTAACAAATTATTCAAATTTTAAATAAATAACCGCACTTGATTCTAAATTAACCTAAAAAAAGCAAGAATAAAAATCAAAGAACAACAAGCAGATTATAAAAACAAATCATATATAATTCAACTGATGATGAATAAAGTAAATTTATTTATAAATTAACAAACATTAAACATATTTAAATATATAAATAAAACAACAAACAGGTCGTTTATTTTTGAATAAAATTCAAATATACATATAAATATTATAAAATAATCAATATAAGTTCAAAAATAACGCGCCTTGTTCGAAAAACCAAGTTCCATTATTAGTTTTATAAGTTTAGTTGAAGTAATTTTTAATTTAAACTAACGTTTAACAAAACAATAAAACAAAGCAAGGATAAAAACTGTTAAAATTTCGCCAACATTTTTGTTTTTTATGTTTTTGTATTGACATTTATAAGAATTTTGATTCTTTTGATTTCCTTATTAAATAGTTTGTAAAGAAAAAAATTTAAATGTATTAAAAAATAAAACAAATTTAAAGGAATAAAACTAAAACAAAAACAAAAGTATGCATATTCAAACGAAAAATAACGCAATAAATAATAAATATAATAAAATAAATAAAAATATTGTATATAAAATGTATGATTGAACTTAAAAACAAAACAAATAAATTTAAACCAAGAAATTAAAACGTTTTTTTGTTTATATATTAAACAAATTGTCCTTTTTAACAATAAACATTAAATTAAACAAAAACCATTATTGAAATCAAAGACAACATGATTGACAGCCAGAAATATATTAACAAAAAAAAAAAACTCCTTGTAATTTCTATAAATACTTATTCTATATGTGTAAAATTTAAAATAAATTAATGGAAAAATTAAGCAAAGAAATTAAAACCTAAATAAAATTAATTGTAACAATAAAAGAAGTATTTAACAGAATAATAAAGAGTAAACGAAAGCTAAACAAAACCTCTCATGTTTTATTTGCAGCTGTTCTATTTAGTCCTCTATTGAATGACCGCCCCATACTCCCTGCTAACTTCAAAGCCCTTTGAAATATTTCTCCGTTTCCAAAGCGTATTAGTTTGTGTGTGTGTGTGTGTGTGTGTAATTTTTATTTTTGGAATTTAAATTTGCTAGTCCTGATAAAATTTTAATTTGAATTTTAAGTGATTGAAATTGTTTCGTTCTATTATTTATAATATTCGTATTTTATATAATTTTACATACTCTTTATTTAATTGAATAATTTTAGTTTAATATTTTTATTATTAAATATAAGTTTATTTTTGTATAATGTTTTATTTAATATGTTTCTAATTTAAGTTTTCAATGATTGTATTTAGTTTCATAATTTATATGTATATGCATAAAGACAGAAAACAAAAACAGCAACAAATCATTAGTTATGTTTAAAATAATTTCTCTTTTTCTCTTAAAGCAAAAATAAACATTGTATCATTTATTAAAAACTAAATAAAAAATAAAATGAAAAACAAAAAGTTATCAAGATGTTATTATTTAAAGAATTCCTTTGAAAGTTACTGGCCAAAATAATCCCAATAAGTTGAAAATTTTATAACATTTTTGTGTAAATAAAATAAACTACAAAATTCCATAGATTGGGTCTGACAGTTAGCGTTCTTTTGTAAACAGAATTTTTATTCTAATTATAAGCTAAATATCGGTAAATGTTTTTTTTTTCAATAACGCAAGAGTTAAGTTACCGAGTTACAGCCATTTAAAGCGTTTGAAAAATATTAATGTTTTAAATGTTGAAACTTAATTTGTTATAACTTTTTTTATAGTTGAGAAATTTTGGTAAATAAATAGGGAATAAAATGAGCTTTTAAACTCACTCATTCCTAATTTTCTGCGCCCATTATATTCTATGGTTTTTAGGAAAATAAAATAAACCTCAAATTTTCATAAAGTAGGCGTGGCAGTGGGCGTTAAAATTATAAACCAAATAATAGTCCTAGTTGCTAGCTACATTTTGGCAAACGTTTTGTCTCAATGTCTCCAAAAGTTTTAGAATTATAAGCTTTTAAAGTAAAACAAAATTCAAAATCCACTTGCTAAAAAATTATGGTCACCTGATACTGCAGGAAATTTGGACCAATAATTTTTAATGAAAATTGCATGACATTTTTTGCATGCAAGTGTTTAAATTTGCTTGCAACGTAATTGAGCTAAACTTTTGAAATTTGCTGAACCTACACAGAATTAAATGGACTTTTAAACAGATCCATAAAAAAACTGCCCCGCCCAATAAATTCTAATATTTTTCTGTAAATAAATTAAACTACAAATTTTCATAAAGTGAGTAGCAGTGGGCGTGAATTTTGCAAACAGGATAGCAGTCGTAATTATAAGCTAAATAGTAGTAAATATTTTATTTCAATACCTTCCGTAGTTTCCGAGTTACACCCATTTAAACCTTAATGTTTTTAAGTATTTATAATATATTGATGCTTCAAATGCTGGAACTTAATTTGTTATAACTTTTTTTATAGTTGAGCTACTTCTTTGAAATTTAGTAACTTGATAGAGAATAAAATGAGCTTTCAAACTAATCCATGAATACTTTTCTGCGGCTATTATATTCTATGGTATTTAAGAAAATAAAATAAACCTCATAAAGTAGACGTGGCAGTGGGCGTTAACATTATGAACCAGATAATAGTCCTAGTTGCTAGCAACATTTTGTCAAAAGTTTTGTCTCAATATCTGCAATAGTTTTATAGATATAAGCTTTTAAAGTAAAACAAAAAATGATGGTCACCTGATACTGCAGGAAATTTGAGAAACAATTTTTAATGAAAGCTGAATTATATTTTTGGCAAGTAAATGTTTAAGTTGGCTGCAACGTAACTGAGCTAAACTTTTGGAAGTGGGCTCTCAGATTGATTCATTTTTAAAATGCCACGCCCAATAATTTCTAATATTTTTGTGTAAATTATATAAACCATATAACTTCATCAGGTAGGTATGGGTGGCTTGTATTGAGTTTAAATTGGTTTTAAACTAACTTTTATCACAATATCTCAATTTTCACAGTTTCCGAGTTAAGCTACATACATACATACAAATATAAATATTTTAAGCGTTTGAAGCGATTTATGTTTAAAATGTTCGAAGCTTTATTTGATATAACTTTTTTTATACACATCTCTAAAATTAGAAAATAAAATGGGGTTTCAAACTTTTTATATAAATTACACAATTTTTAAAAATAAATAAAATACACTGCTTATTTGAAGTTTATGTTAAATTATATTTAAAATTTCTATTTAGAAACATAAAAAATAATTGCTTGCAAATAGTAAGGCAAATATTTGGATTTAAAACTAAGTTAATGCTACTAACACAACTATGGCGAACGACGAATTTTTGGTCGCGAATATTCGTCGCCAAAAATAAAACACATTTGTCTACATGAAAATACACACAATAATGGCGTCGGCCAACTCTAAAATATATTTATTTCTTATGCCGGCTAACGTTTTATTTTTTAGTAAATAATTTAAATTTTTACATTATTATTTTATTTTTTACTTTATATAATTTAAAATGAATATACAAAATAGTTAACCGTAAAAATTGTTTTTAACTGTGTTTTTGTTAATGTTTATGTTTTTTTTTAATATTGTCAGACTATATACCAGCTGGTATACGCTTCGTCGTTATTGTGCTTCATATGAACGAATTTACACAGTGAAATGTCACCCACTAAATTATGGTATTGGGCGAATTTCGGCGTTCGTCCCAGTTGTATCCCTAGCATAAGTTAAAAATAACGTTAGCTAAAAATTATAATAAAAAAATATAAGATAAGACATAAAAGATGTCAGTTTTTTAGATATTGAACTGATTTAGCTAAACGGTAGATTTTAAATTTGTAATTTAAACTTAAAGAATTGGTGAAAAATTGCATAATTCGAAAAAGAATATATGTATGTACATATCGACAGCTCAATTCCAAAACATGCTAAGTCGAAAAAGTGAGTTTTGCAGGAAAAGCTCCTAAAGTTTACAGCCGATATCTAAAAAACCATATGAGGTAGAACTTTGTTGTTTATAACTATTGATTGGACTAGCCAATCACAACCAAAATTTGACAGAATTTAAGTTTAAAAAATCTAAATTCCATGGTGAACTAACTCTACAAGGTGATGGCAATATTACAACAATACAAAAGCAACAGAAACAACATGGTATTTTTGATTTTGCTTTCATGTTTGTAATGTCAAAAACAACTGGTTATTGTTTACAAACATTTTTGCAGGAAAAATAAATACATACATACAATTTTTTTAATTTCAAGATGAAAATAAAAATAATTTATAAATTTGTTAATTTATGAAACATTTAATTTATGGACAATTGTTTTTTTCACTTTTTTTGTATAACTTGATACGTTTGCTATTTTTTTTAACACAACTTGAGCATACATACATACATATGTATATAAAGTTTGACATAACGAACATGACTAAAAAAAAATAGCTGGCGTTTCAACACCACCTTGTAGAGTTATTTCATCATGCTAAATTCAAAAACGCAAAAAAATTAAAAACATGCCAAGTCGACATAGCATGGTTTGGAATTGAACTGTCGATATATGTTTGTGTATAGAATATATGAATACGTTTTGGTATTATACTGAAAATTACAAATAAAAAAAAAAAAAAAAAATGACTGAATGTGTTTTTGAACACTTAAAAATCTGTTTCTGGACTTTGTGGTCTAATGGCATCTAAATCCGTGGCTATGCCTGGCGTTGTGGTAGGCTGCTGCGTTAAAGGTAACGTATCTATTGCATCTAAGTCAGTTTCAATAGCCTTTGAATGAGTAGTATTATCTTTGTTTTCAGTTGTGGTCGGGGGTTTCGGTTTAAATGATTTTAAACTAGCCTGTTGGGCTCTTACATCCTCTTCAGATAAATGATGTAGCGGCACATCAGCCCTTGGTACTAAACGCTTGGGACTAGTGCTGCCGTCGTTTGGTTTACGTTTGTCTGGGGGAAACACCACTTGAGCATAGGTAACACCAGATGAAGATGGCTCCACTACACTGCTGCCATCAGCAGAGGAATTCGTGGCAGAACTCGGTTGGCGAAAGACAGTAATTTCATTTTTGGGCATTGTTGCTTGTCTAGTGGGTTGGGTTTGGACATTATCTCGTGATGCGGTAGTCATAGTGGTAACTGGACTACCACCTATAGCGGTATGCGTAGGTTCACCTTGCGGTACGGGCGAATATAACGAGGGAGTATAATTGACATCGGTGACTTTACAGTTATAGATATTTAAGCCTTTTATAAATATAAATACTAATATATCAAAGATTATGCCTATTAATATTAAACTGGCGGTAAGTATATTTAAAATGTTTCCATGTTTAGGATTTTCACGCAGCAAACAGCGGGCATATTCAGGAGCCCAATAAACACAGGTGGTACCTTCAAAACAAACAAGGAATTAAGTTATGAAAAGCTTTCTTAAATAATAAATTTTAAAGCTTACGCGTCACCACATCATAGGCCAAATGTACTGGTATGTAGGCAAATAATCCCAAAAGCATTACTTCCATGGCCAAGGCCAAACCTTTGTCTTGAGGCAGCACACTTCTTAAGGAAATTATGATCTTTCCTATGGTTGTCATGCCATAGATACAGGCGGTTGTTATACTAAGTATCTGAAAAATAGTTAGCATATTTGCACATGTTTTGGCACTGCAGGCTCCTTCGGTGGCCTTAATATTGAAGGCGGTGTTCATGTCATAATTGTTGGTGCCACCACAACTGCAGCCTTCATAAAGCTAAAAGTATTATTAAGTAAAAATAAATTATTAATAACTTCTAATCAAATAGTACATATAAAAATTAGCCCGCTGAGACCATAATTCTTGTTGGAAAGCGGCAGTCTTTTAAAATTTACTTGCCTCGACACTATTAATTGTTGTCTTTTTCGAACAGCCAGCATAACAAGGTGAAAAGTAAGTCACGGTAGAGTTTTCCGGGCAAACTGGTAGAAATGAAGTAGGATTACAAATACACTGTCTCGAGCAATAAGGCTGCTGAAGTTTGCCATTCACAGTGCCACCCATGGGACCCACATCGCATCTGATAAATATAAAAGCAATGTAAATGGCCAACAGTTTAACATTCATTCCTAAGTTAATGGCAGCAATTTTTCTGAAAATATTACAATTAATTTTAATAAAAATATGTTTCGTTTATCAGTGCTAAAACGACTTACCTGCCCGTTAGCTTGAGTTTTGATATCACCAGGCCTCCTATAAACATACTTACAGCTGCTGCCGGAGGTTTCAAAAAGAACGATATAAATCTCGCCTTCCATTCCTGCATTAAACCGTCTTCTTCACTGAAGGGTAAAAAGAATCTTGACTGCAAATAACTTTCCTCTTGTAGAGAATAATTAATGGAGGCTCCCTGTATAAACATGATGCTGACAACATTAAACATCAGTAATTTATTGCTGAAAACGCGTCTTACAGACGCTCCAAAGGCAGTGTCATCTATGTAGGTGGAATACTGACTGCCAAACTGGCGACTGTGTGATTCCTCCAAAATCCTTTGGGCAGCTTGGTGTATAACAGTTTTAGGTAGTTTCTTGGGAAACAAACCCACTAAAATACCACTTACTAAGACAGCTGGTGTTATAATCACCCAACCCAGCCACCAGCCTATATTGGTAGCTCCGACGCCCAATATTAGCGAGGAGCCAAATTGTACACCAAACATTTTCGCTCCAAAAACTGTGGCAATTACTGCCGGACTATCAATTGAAGTGGAATTATCGTCCAGATATGTTAGGCCGACGGTGAAAAAGGCCAACGAGGCCAAACCCAAAGCAAATTGTAATACAAACATCATTATTAATATTAACAATTTGCTATTCTCTACGGACAGCATTTTTGCTAAGGACGTCGGCCAATTGGATGTGCAAATTTCTTCATCGACTGCAAATGAGGCGGGTCTAACACCATCAGCACTGTTGGTAATGAAATGAAAATTTGTTTTTAAAATGTTATTAGTTCAGAAAAAGTATTTTAGATTTAGTTTGTAACTTACAAATTCATAATAGATGGTATCACTGCTATAACACAAGTCAGTGATTGTAGGATTATGGTGCCACTTAACCAACTGATTGGGTGCATACGATGGGCCCAGTAGGCAAAAGCCAAAGCAAAAATCGCCTGGAAAATACCACTGCTCACCAGTAGCCATTCTAAAATTGGAAAGAAAGTTTATACATAGCATTAGGTACAAAATTGTACATAATTTTTAAATACATACATATGTATAATATAAATCGTCGTACATAATTTCATGCTGAACCGTTCGTAATAGGTCATGTTTCTCTTATAAGGACTGCTTCCGAGAAACTCATTTATCTACATCAACATCCATATGTATGTAAAAATTATACTATTAGATTTTGTGAAAATTGGTCTTTACAACGTCCACTTCCTGCAATAACCATAGAGAGAATGTTTCAAAAAGCCTAATTTTGTTTGCTAGCGCTTTTTGGTATCTAATTTATTGTGTGTCAAAGTAAATCGTTACACGTTGCAAAAATATAAATAAAGGACAGTTCTGAAAAAAGGAGATAAATCTGACACCTTCGTATACTTTGTTAAATAACTGAAATATGCCTAAAAATACTTGTTATTAAGATGAAATTTAAACAAAATAAACTTCAAATAAATAGAAATTACGCTACAATATTTTATGATTTTATCATCTTAAGTCAGTTTGACAATAGCAGCCGTTTTTCATTGAATTTTCATAATTTGAGTTATTAATGTTCTTATTTGTTATACATATATAACCGCCACCGCCGCCTCTTTTTAAAGACAGCCAACGCCGCTATCAAATTAGGACGGCTCAAGTGTCTGCAAAGATCACCAATGCTCTGTCACCTGAATACTAAGACGCCGCTAATGGTTGTAGATAAAACTTGCTGAAAATATATTTCATATATGGATGATATGTATGATATGGCTGTTGTGCTAGAATTAGAAGTTCAGGAATAAGCACAAATTAACCTAGACCAAATTCTACTGATCTATACGATAATGTTAAATGCCTGCGACTCATGATGAATAACTTGGTGTAGGATCACTTTTCAATTTCGGTTTTCTAAATTTAAGCCTGCGACTCTATACCATAGTGTAGGCATTTAGATAACCAAAACACACCTATTACATTATTATTAGAGAATGTAATAGTATGGATCATGGAGTATGATCTTAGAGGTAGCGGCTTCATATCGTTCTCATTGTTGAAAGGTTTATGACGCAGAAAGTGCTTGTCCCGGCTATTGATACCACCGATTTCAAGTCTTTCTTCCAGATCCAAGAAATTAACAAGGCGGTCTAGACAGGACTTTACTTCTTAAAGTGTTCATATCAAGGACGTACATATTTACAAATTTGGGTAAATAGTAAGTAAATAGATTACGGCTTTTTTTAAATGTGAGAAATCTTGAATAAACCTCTTGTATCCATAAGTAAATATTTTGATAAAGTCAGTGTATAACCATGACATTAAGTTATTATATTAAACGATCTATAAAAAAATACAATCCTTACAAATCCTTATTTTTTAACGATACTTATGCCCTTATTCATAAAACTTACAACAGGTGTATAAAGCAAATTTCTATACAAAATTTGCTTTCTATACAAAATTTGCTTTATAAACCTGTTGTAAGTTTTTATGAATAAGGGTGTTAGTGTATAAATCATTTTTATTTACTCCAGTCACCTTTAATTTAGCTATTTACATGTTCAATTTTTTAATGTCTCACTCCTTATTTGTTGTTTGCATTGTTTACTTAACAAAAAGGGAAAACTGCATCAAATCTTTTCACATTTGTCAAACTCAAGGCTTCGGAACTTAATACCTCATAAACTACTATTACACCTTTCAAGTTGAATGTTTTCTAACAAGGGCATATTGGAATAACATAAAAGTTTTAACATTTCACTTGTTGAAATATCATTAGTAGAAGCTTTAACAGACGGTTTCAATGCATTCAATTTCCCTCGAAAATTCGCTATTAAAATAAAGAATCCGTAAAAGCTACATTTCGTAAAATCCGTGATATTTTCGGTCAACATAATACATACTTATGGGATTGTCTTAATAAGAATTTGCTGCAATCAAATGATGTGATTAATGAAATAGACCTGCCAATTTTGCAAAATGTGTTTTAAATGTGTTTTTGATTAAAGGTTTGACATCTGTCGTGATGGAAATCTGTTTCAATATAATACAAATTGAAAACTCCTTTATATCTATAGAATAAAAGTATCAGGAACTACTTGTCGCAATTGTTAATTTTATATGTAATTTCACTTAGTTAAAGGTGTTTTAGAGGCCTTTCCGTGTTAAAAATGGTTAAAATAAGTTTAATCTGTTAAATACTAAAAAAAAAAAACATTTCGCGTTATTGCTTTTAATTTGATTATATTTTATATAAAATGAATTTATCAAATTTTTCCCTTTCTAATTTTAATTCCTTTTGCGTAAATAAAACTGAAAGAAACATGACTTTAATACGAGTACATATTTACAAATTTAAGTAAATAGTAAGTAATTAGATTACGGCTGATATTAAAACTAAAACATCAATGTTTTCTTAGAATCTATTACCAAAAAATATCAACAAAACACCCACTTCCGTTAATTTCCCAATGTTGAAAACCCAATTTTCAATTTAACATTGAGCATTATTCATAGAAAATAGTAAAACGATGACTATTTGATATAAATTAATAGCAATATCATTAGATAAGAACAGCGGGGAGTATTGTATCGGTTTTAAGTTTTTTCATTATTTTATTTTTTTTTTTTGTTTTTTATTTAACGTATAAATATACATATAAATTATTACTAAATTCACTACGATATTTATTGATAACAAAATGTGTGTTATCAACATTTACACAATACTAAAAAACAATAATTTGTTTTTGTTTTATTACTTTTTTGCAAAATCAATGAATTTAAAGGAGTAGACACTCACCTAATACTATTGCATTCCAGTCATTTTCAAAAGCAGCCTGTTTGGCCGATATACGAAAATAGGTTTCACAGGCACCTTGCAGAATACCAACACAGGCTAAAACTATAACGAATGTGCGCAGACGAGCATATTTAAGACAAGATGGACCACGACACCAGCCCAATACACGTACACCACAATCAACACTATCTAGAATTTAGCAAATAATTTTATTTAAATTTTATTATAAAACAATTACAATTGCACAGAAATTATTTACACACCGTCTGGTATATTTGCATTGGCAGATATATTGGGTAAATCTGAATAACGATCACCTGCCACCATGTTTATTTATTGATTTTAGATTTCTTTTTAGATTTTCTTCTGATATTTAAATTTTTTTAATTTAATTTTTTTGAATATGAATACATTTGTATGATTTTCTTGTATTTGTTAACACTTTAATTTTTTTGATTACAAATATTCTTTCGTTTCGTTTGTTTGGTTAATGTCGTTTCGAATTAGGGCCAATGACTAATTTTTCTAGCCATTTGTATTTGCTAACTAACCCAGCCCGGTATGCACAATATTATGATATCTTACCGTTTTGTAATTCAACTCTTCTTTTTTACAATCGCACACACTATCAAGATAAACATTCTGTTTATCAGTTTTCTGATAACAAATGTAGTGTGCTTCTGGCGATAACAGCTAAAATGTATGGTTATTCTACCTACATATAAATAAAACAAGTTAATATTATCTTATAAAGAACTTTAACTAGAGCAACATGTTGCCGATACAAATTGCGAAAGCTTTGTTTTTTTTTTAATTAAGGTTAGGTGCTTATAATAAGTTGAAGTCGAATTGAAAAGTGCTCTTTTTAAGGAAGATAGTTCATTCAGGAAATATTTTTGTTGCTGATCGAATGATTTCATTATTTTTAACACCAGATAGTCTGTTGATAAAGAAGGTGAAGCTTCCAAAAAGATAAAACGATAAAAAGAAATCAGTAAAAATAAGTTTTTCGTGGGAAATATACCGTGAACATCAAAATAAAATCAACACTACATATTATTAATAAAAAAGCTGAATTATATAACTAATATTATATTAGAAAATTATATTGCATTTTTAAACAGTTGTTTCAGTAGAATTGAATTTAAAAAAAATAAACAAAAACGTATAAAAAATTAACTGATTTATTGTTAAAATATAACAATTTTTATCCGTCAAAATAAAGTAAAGAAAAAACCCCTGTCATTCCAAAAGTTGTAGAGTATAACGGTAAAGAGCCGTTCAAAATAATTGTTTCATAATTTATCATTAAAAGAGATTATGTTGTGACGTCAAGTAGCAAAACATTTTCAATGGGAGAGAAACTTCAATTGAAAACTTCATAGAAAAGGAAAATTTCTGCGTAAAACAGATAAAATAGTGGAAAGGCATCACTGTACAATAAACAGACTTATAGAGAAGTAAACCAAACTCAAAATCTGCCTGATGTAAAACAATCAAAGCGTCTTACAATAACTGAAATAAGAGCAAGCCCAACATCTAGTACTGTAAAAATAGCTGAAAAGGTTACGAAAACTTCTGGAAAACCTTTATGCGCGAGTACGATTAGAAGATCTTTGTATCAAAATAACCAACATGCTAGCGTGTCCCGTAAGAAGGCATTTACACAAAGAACAACCACACCAAACGTTTGAATTTCGCAACAAATATATGTAAACATTTTTTGAAATATTATTCTCACCGATGAAAGTAAGTTTGAGATATTTAGAGGAATGCTTCGTCACTGAACATAACTTCCACATATGTACCTTCTTTTAAAGACATGACATCTTGCTTTTGTAATGAACGTCTAAGCTAAAGATCAAATCAACATTAAATGAATTTTGAAGAATATGTTTTCCAATCAATTTTTGAAGAAGATGAAAAGATTTATCACCCACCCACGAAAGGAAAAATGACCTACTCTGTATGCTTTAAAATGTTCTTCAAGTTGTCCTTTATAAGTATCAAAATCATTTTGTTTATCATTAAAGTTCTGAAATTCTGGCACTGCTGCAGAACACGTTGTTAAACTGGAAACTGGACTATCAGAATGATTCAAGAATCTGTCAAAATCTCTCATTGATGTTGTATTCAGCAGTCAGTCGCTGAACTCAATGCTGTTACATTGTAAGAACTGCAAAAAATAAGGATTCGTCGCCAATAAAAAGTTTCCCATTTTGCAAATAATACACTTCGTTTTATATTTAAACCATTATTAAAGTATATTTTTATTGCCTTGGTTATCACAGATTTAAGAACTTTTCTTGATTGTAGGCTTATGAAGAAAGTTCCTGATGGGAAATATAATATATATTTATTTTCGCCGCTTGTATAGCCCATTCCTGCTTTGATAACAACAAATACCATAATCCAAAAAAAAAACAAAGTAAAGCTTTTAATTCATTTGAGTTTTACAAACGTATGTATGTACCATGCACTTTTCAGAATTAATTTGTCAGCTACATTATTATTTTTATTAGAATTAAGAGATCTCCTCTCTTAATGTAAAATACAACATGCTCTCTCTTCAACACCTACACTTAACCATGAATTGTGTTTATCAAAATTATCATTATGACTTTGTGATAATAGAACATATTTGTTTTATTGTTGTTTTGTGTTGGTCACTAACTAATCAGCTCTTACTGGAGAATTTTCAATAATAAAAAAAAAACAGAAAAAAGTAAAAAAGCTGTGGGAATTTCTTTTATAAAAAAAATAAATCAAATAAAATTGTATATATATGTATATAGGGTGTTTTTTTGTAGATGTATAGAACTTTAAGTTGGCTACACTTTTTTGACTGGCGGCCATTTTGTTAGCTGTTAAGTGATTTATGTTTAGTTTGGTTGAATAATAAATAGACTGACGCCTGAACAACGCTTCCAAATTGTGCAAATTTATTTTGAAAATCATGGTTATGGATTTTTTAAATGTATAGAACTCAGAAATGGAATAAAACAAAGATGATATTTTTAAATTGACATAAAATTTACTTTATTCGAAAGATAATCCTCTGACATTATAATTTAAATATGACTTCTGACATATAACTGGCTCGGATGTAGTCTAATATGGAGGTCCAATTTTCGATGACTTTTTCCAGTATTTGTGACCGTATATCGACTTCAAGCATAAATCACTCGACAGCACCCAGTTAAAAAAGTGTCGTCAACTTAAAATTCTATACATCTAAAAAAAACACCCTATTGAACACATGTATAGTTAGTAAATGGATCCAATAATTTAACTTTTCCACACATTTAGTATGAGTGGTTAAACGCGAGAAGACGACGATATCGGTAGTTAGAGAAATAAATAGAAATTGCTTTTAGCAGAGAGTGTATAAGCAGGCATATCAAAATAAAGTGATTAATTAACAAAAATAATTAAACAATTGAGAATTTAAATTGAAATTTAAATTTCTTTTCATTTGTTTAAATTTAAAATTAAGTATGTAAATCGTGTTTTTTATGTGTTAGCAATAAATTAAATAAAACATTTGCAAAAGGGGCTGACAATTTTTCCAAAAAAAAAATAAAGAAATAATATTGCTGGAGCTGGACAAGTCTAGTATTTGTAACCAAATAGTGATAAGATTATTTTTAAAAAGCGATACTATTAATAAATAATTGATAATAATGGTGTTTTGTTTTTTGTTTTGCAAACTGCAAGGAATTTAACATAATTCTAATATAATTTAGTTAATAAAAGCTGGTGGTGTAGAATAAACGTGTTTTAAAAACTAAAGAAAAAATAAGTAATCAATAAAAAACATAATAATATAATTTAATTTATTTCTGAAAACAAATATTATTGAAAAAAGGAAAAAATTTTAAATAAATAATTCTTAATTGATTTTTCTCTATTTGTTAATAATAAACAAATTGTAGAAGTGTTTGAATTATGAAAAGAGTGTTGAATATAATAAATTGAATATATTATTAAACAATTCTTGTAATCAGCAAAACCTAAAAATGCCATAAAATATAATTATTTTCAAGGCGGTTAAAATGTCATCAGTAAAATATTAATTAATAAACATTTTACAAAAATTATCATATATGTATGTATATATACAATTTAATTAGCTTAAATATTGATGATTATAAATTGTTCTAAAATATAGTGATTTTTATACATCAAACCTGACCATAGTCAACAAAGATTACACTACAACTTTTTAATGAGTTCCCCTAAAGCTGTTGACAAGTGCTTTAAATTGTTTTCCGATTACCGCCTCCCTTAAACATAAAACATATCAAGTGAATTGTCAGATTTTTTTTTTGTGTATAAAGTTTCGATAATTTATTTGAAGTCAAGCGGAAAAAATAGAAAGAAGTAAACAATTTATTTGTGAATGACCCAATTACGAAATGTTATGTCTCCACATCAGTAGTGAACACTAGAGAGCTCCAAAAAAATAAAATTGCGAATTTTGACTGTCCCACCCCTAGAGTTGTTCTATGGATTGTAGAAACACGTTCTGAAAAATATTAGAATGAGAGGATAACGTTAAGTGACGCCGCATCTCTGAAGTTTTATATGAATTTTTTCAGTTTTTGCAAAAATTTTGCCATTTAATAATTATTTTTGCATTTTTATGTAAAAAAAATCGAAATGTGAATGAAGTTAGCGTTTTAATAAGATATAAAAGATAAAAATCGGTTAACAGATTTAAAGTTACTAAGTATTCCCCAGCCATTAACATGTTTCAGACTACTTGAATAAGAAATGTAAAAAATTAACAAATTTTGAGAAATATTCAAATGAAATCATATTTTGACTTTAAATATATACGAGTACTTATTTACTTGTATGTACATATATGAGTTTTTATCTTCGTAGCATAACGTTAACCTATTATCTAGTATGGTATTGATTTTTTAAAGGCCTGTTTAAAACTACATTTTAAATTTGTTTAATATTTCGTTAAACAAAATCTGTCATTTTGTCTTTTTGTCATTTTATTTCTATAAATTTGTTAACGTAAACTCATCCTGTACTGTAATTATAAAACTTTTAGTTTTGTTGTACAGGGTATCAAATAAATAAAATTTAGAATTTTTAAAACATCTCTTTAGGATTTATTGAGGATACAAAAAGATAAAAAAATTATAATTATTATTTTTTAGTTGAACTGTTTAATTTTAAATTTTGATATTTATTTAGTTTGGCTCGAGTTCATTAAATTATTTTTACAAAAGGTAGGAATTGTTTTACAACTTGAAAAATTAATAAATAAAAAAAATGATAATTACAGCAAATTTCGAACCACCAGGTAACACTGGTTAAAAGATTGATGTTTGTCTGTTGGCTAGCAGGCACCGCAAGTGGTGCAGAGGGTTAGAATGCAAAGAATTCTGATGAGAGAAAGTGGTGTTTCTCGAAACATATGTAAATTCAACAACCCAGGTTCGAATCCCAGCCAAGAAAATTATCAATAAAAAATTTTTAATAATACAAATTTTCTGTACCCGCGATTTTAAGTTTGTGGATTTCGGGAAAAGCAAATTTTTTGCCATATTTTGGTGTATGAGTTTAATTTTTTTAGTGTTATGAATTTTAAATAAATCCATCACAGGCATGTGATGGAAATCGAAAACGAATGAGTCCATTTTTTCGTAATATTTCTGTATTGAAAAACTTTTATCACATAAAATATAAAGATATTGGGCTACTAAAGAGAATCTTAAAACAAAAATTTTAAAAATTGAGTTATAAATGCATAACAATGTATTTCCAAAACTGATTTCGATTTCCATCACATGCCTGATAGTTCAAACGCTGTTAAATACTTTCCGAATGGTTTACTCTAAACAGACAACGCTAACCGTTAAATCGTTAAGGTCAAAGGTCAAATTTTGCTATATTTAGGATTTCTAATGTAAAGATAGCGAAATGTTATAATTTTTTGAGTTGTCTTTTATGAAACCTGAGCAAAATATATCCCCAAGTTTAAAATTTATAATAACAGCGCAATTATCTTAATTAACCCTTAAACGCACTTGCCACTGTTCTCTATAATAGGTGATTTTTTAGAAACTTTCTTTTTGGCAAGACTGTTTTTGTCAGCTCAGCTGTTTTCGTGTAACATATTAATGGTAAACATGTTTAGTTTGATCAATAATTTTATCATGAATCGACTTACAAACGAACAAAGCTTGCAGATTATTGAATTTTATAATCAATATTATTTTTATGGTCAGCGACGATCTGAGCCGACTATTCGGAATCTTGTGACTAAATTTCGAAACAAATTTACATTATTGGTCAGTCAGTGTTGTAACTCCACTACGAGGAAAATATTGCGAATTTTTTTGGAAGGATTTGGGTGTAAAACCTTTTAAAATTCAGCTGGTGCAATAATTGAATTTTGGTGAATGAGCGCTAGCAAAGTTGGATGAAGATGTACTTTTTAATCAAAAAATTGTGTTCATAATAATAATTACTCATTTATTTCTAGTTGAATGGATACGTAAACAAGCTAAATTGTCATATTTGGCGTGAAGAGCAGCCAGAAGCATCGCAAAAACTGTCAATGCATTTCGAAAAATACACTGTTTCGTGTAGCATTATTGGACTACCGTGTGCTACCGTGCGATGATTACAAATTTTTTTTGTCCAAAATGGAAGAGTGCTTTACTTGGATGACATGTGGTTTCAACAAGACGGTGCCACATGCCACACAGCACGCGAAACAGTGGTCCAATTGAGAAGGGAATTCGGTAAACAGTTTATTACACGTTTGGGGCTGGTTATTTGGCCGCCTAGATTGTGCGATTTAACGCCTTTAGATTATTTTTGATTGGGCTATGTTAAGGCTCATATCTATAGAGACAAGCCCGCAACGCACTGGAAGCTAATATTGAAAAATTTCTTCGTGAGATACCGGCCGAGAGAATATGCCAAAATTAGATCCAGTGTATGAACCAATTTATGCGTAGCCGAGCTCAACATTTACATGTTTAAACATTAAATTATATAGATCGTTCTATCGAATCAAATAAAGGTTTCCCATATTTCTCTAAATTGTATGTTTTATTTCCGTTAATTGTAAATACATTTTCAAAATCAAAATTTTAAAAAAGAGTCATAAAAATAACTTATATTTCTACAACTTTTTATATTGCAAAAAAAAGGCATTAATTATTGATAGTTGAATTAAAAGCAAATTGTGGCATTCACGCTATGTTCAGCACTTAGAATTTCAGAAAGTCTGATACAAAGAGTTGTGCTGACTAGTTATTATAATTTTAAAAGTTTTATCATTGACAGTTACAATTCAAAACATTTGTCACTAAACCAAAGGAATAAGTTCTTTTTGCATTTGAAAAACCTTCCTTTCATGGAAAATAGATAATAATTTCGCATTTTATAATAAAGACTAATAAGTAAATAGACCAATGATTAGATATCTTTAAAGTCATTTGTTTAAATAAATGTTCAATAAACAATTTTTGTTTGTTCGTTCCAAGTTTATTAGCCATAAAAATTGCAATAGTTAATATCAATATACGAGATGCATTTAATATTTCAGCTAATCAGTAATATTTTTATTTTATAATATATAATTTATATAATTTTAACATAAAAATATAGTTAGAAATGGCCAAATAAAAAAATCCTAAAAGTAATATACGTATGATTTATTAGGGGATTTCTTTAAGACGAATAAAAATTTATAATTAAATCCCTAAAAAACGATTCCATAATTAATAACAATTTCATTTAATAATTACTCAATTAAAGGGGAGAGTATGGAAACAAACCATAATTAATAAATCATAATAATAAATATTAAATCATCATAAATGTTTTAATATTTATAATTGCGTTTGATTAAGTTTTTGCATTATTTTTGTTAAGGTTTGTCTGTATCTTTTTATAAAATCTTTTACAGTACTTTTTGGAAGCTTTAGATTTTTTTAAACCTATGCACTCGTACAAATATATTACGATTGATTAATTTTTTTTAAATGCCAATAGCTATGTTTGAAAAACATATCACTGCAAAATAAAAACTTAGGTGTTGCTCACTGGTTTTTAAAAAAAGTTTTTGTAGTGTGGCCGGATTTTATGTGAACAATACGCAATTAACATTAATTCAAATTCAATTGAATTATATATAAGCCAATAAATGGTCAACTTTAACAAACAAATATGTGAATAACATTTTAAGATTAGATAAAGTTGTTTATGAATTAAAAACTATGCTACGACTGAATGTAGTAAAAGCCATTTATGAAATTACTATAAAAATTAAGCAATTTCAAACATAACCAAAATTCAAAGCAAAAAATAAAAATAATAATCATGCTGAATTATATAACAATTAATTAATTAATGAAACAGTCTAAGCATGAATATTTTCCATTGAAATATCTTTAAATAATATGAGTTCACAATATTTTTCATACACAAACTAGTCAATTTTAATAAACTGTAGTGCCTTTTATGGTGAAATAAAAAGCCACTGCAAACAATATTATGATAGTTCAACTTCATTTCTATAGATATGCCAATTTTTGTATACATCTAACCAGAACTTTATAAGTTCTATTTATACATATAAACATTTATATAATGACCAACATAATCTCTCCAATATTTGTTGATAATTATGAGATACTGAGGCGTATGACTTATTTTGAGAGCTTGAATCAATCATACGCAATGATATCAGGCAAATAATTTAAAATACTTTTTTTTTAGTTTTCTTTTAGGCAAATTTAAAAATAATAATCAGCCCAATCATGAATAAAAATTCCGCGGGAGTTTTTTCCCTTTTTATTTTTTTAACACTGAATTTAAATAGGAAAAATGGGAAAAGGGAAAAAACTCCCACGAATTTTTTTTCATGATTGGGCTGAATATGAAAGTGTCAAAGTTATATACTTAAATGACTGATAAATAAAATGTGCCGTAAATTTAATTCAAGTGCATACTCGTATACATAAATATTTATTTGTTCATGGCAAAAAATACATTTTTAGTTTTCTTTCCTGCATATTTTGGTCATCATTGAAGTATGCGAGTATACAAATAAGAAATAAGCGATAAATATATTAAACAAATACAAACTACTTAAGGTTTATTGATCTAAAACCAATATTTATTTATTAATTCTAAACAATTATTTATATTTCCGTAAATGGCATTTATAAAGTTTTTTATCATATTAAAGTGTAATATTAAAACTTAAACTTGGCTGTATACTAATTGAAAAACTCTTGTTACTATTACTATTTTTAATATTGTATTGTATGGTGTACCCGATTTTTTTCTCTTTTTTCAGCTTTCATGTCCAGGCTTTAAGTACACCTCTACGAGTTTGTTACTGACGTTTGCTAAAAAAAAATGCCTGCAACTAAACTACGTCAACGTCCTGGCCACTATTTATGTGGTTTAGCCAATTGGCATCCAGCCTGGATGCAACGTTATGCCAACACAAAAATGTTTATGGCCGTCTATGGTTTGTTGGGCACCATACAGGCCATGTCGTACATGTATTTTATTGTCACGTTAACGACCATTGAGAAGAGATTTAAAATACCCAGTCAAACAACAGGTTGGTATACATACTCGTATGTAGACAGACTGTTTACAGTGAGTGACCATATATTTTTGTTATTTCTGTTTATGTGCTTATTGCCAAATAAGATACCACAATGTTATCTATTTAAATAAGCGTTTTTAACTTATCAAATCAACTATTGAGAATATTATTTCCTCTAGATAATAGATGTATTAAGTTTCTTAAGGACAATTTTTAAATGTTTTAAACAAAATATCATTAAGAAATAAAATAATTTGGGAATTCACCACTTACTGCTTGAATACAAAAACATTTTAAAATTTAACATATAATAAAATTCAACACTATTTTAAGAAATTCACCACACCATATATTTACTTATAACAATTTACTTATCTATAAAGTATATGATATTTGAATCGTTTCTTGTTACAATATCAAAATACAAAATTTGGAAATTCACCACACTTTTAGAAATTCACCTCAGCCTAATTTTAACATAATTAAATTTATTACCACCTAAAAAGTATGATATCAAAAATTTCACTGGTTGTATAAAAACTAAATATCAAATTTATCACATATTAAGATTCAATACAATTTAAAGAAATTCACCACACCATAATATTAACTTATAATATTATTTGTTGTTACATTGAAATACACCATTAAAATATGGGGAAAATTCAAAATGATCGCACTTTGAAGAAACATCTAAACTTTGAAATATATTCATACTTCGTGCTTTAAATATTAAGATATTGACATTCTGTATCATAAAACACTAAAAGCATAACAATCTACATAATCCTTAAATTTTTGCAGAATTCGATAAAATTTGTTTAAATATTATACTATACTAAATCTAAATCATATCCTAATATACTATTTATAGTACAGCTATAAATTAATGTTTTAGAAATTCATCACACTTTAATTTTTGTGCCTGTCCTTAGTCAGACTCGAATTTTCTATAGAAATTTGTGCCTGTCTTTAGTCAGACACGAATTTTCTATAGAAAATTGTGCCCATCTTTAGTCAGACTCCTAAAAAGAGACCTAAAAAGTAAGATAATTAAGAATTTATTGTACCTCACTGTAAAGGTACAGTCACATTTGGCAAGTATTTACTCAAAAAAACGTAACCACTTGTTTTAGCACAAATTTGTTTGACGTTGTTTACTCTTACAAGAGTTTTGCAAGATTAAACAGCATAAAATAAATTAAAATTAAATATTTGTTGTGCTTTGGCCTAAGGAAGAAAAGGTTTTTTAAATGAATAAACGAGTTCAAATACCTATATGTTATTTAGTAGTTACGTCTTTTTCGGCAAATATTTGCCAAGTGTGATCGTACCTTTAGTCTATACGCCAAAAACAAAATAAAATTTATATTGTAAATTTTCCAGGTATTATCCTCAGTGGCAATGAAATATCACAGATTCTCTTATCCCTAATACTATCGTATATTGGTGGCCAAAGAAATCGTCCACGCTGGATTGCCTGGGGTATTGTCTTTTGCGGTTTATCCTGTTTCATATTGGCTCTGCCACACTTTATCTATGGAGCAGGTCAAGATGCCTTAGAACTAACTAAGGAATATTATGAAAGTGCGGATGAAGATAATGTGACAACTACCATATCATTGGTTGTAGGTGAACAGTAAAAGATTTTTGATATATTTACTTGCATCTAAAAAAATATGCTCATATAAATTTCGAACAAACATTTGAACTTGCCTTAGTTAGATGTTTAGTTGGATTAACTATATAAGTACACACAAAAAGAGATGATTACAATACAATCAAATTTAATTTATTGTTATTGTGTGTTTTTTTATTGCGTATTTTTCGACTTATATTCACTTGTATATTCACTTTTTACAAGTTATAAACTATAATAGTGACATTGTTTGATAATGTCACAGCGTCACTATTAAAAAGCATCACCAGTAACATCTATTACTATATGACACTCAAAGGAAAAATGTTGGTAAAAAAGATATTTGTTATTAAAAAAAAAACACTATTTACTATAGAAAATTTCCAACATACACTTTTTTATAGATAATTTTTGTCCGGATAAAGGCAGACCGAACTTTCCTGGTTGGATGATAGTCACGTTCATGATGATTATGTGTGTCTTTATACAGACAATAAACTGTCTGTCTTTATTTATACAAGAATTTTCTATAGAAAATGGTGTCTGCCTCGAATTTTCAGTATAAATGCAGACGCAATTTTTTACAGAAAATTAAAGACTTGATAAAAGCAGACACAATTTTCTATAGAAAATTCGAGTCTGGATAAAGGCAGACACAATTTTCTATAGATAATTATCTGGCGATTCTTATCTGGCTAAAAATAAAACTATGTTCTAAAGAAAATTCTTATCTTGATAAAGATAGACATAATTTTCCGTAGAAATTTATTGTCTGAATAAAGACAGATACACATAATCATGAACGCGACTATCATCTCTGCAATTTTTACTAACATTTTTCACTTGAGATTAAACTCATACATTCACATAAAAGAAATAAATTTGCAAAACCAAACACGACATAAATTCGATGTTTCTCTTTACGTCATACAGAATTCGACCATTAAAAATTCTCAGCAATTGTGTGGCGCTTTAAAACTTTCTCAGGAATGTGAGTCGTTATTATCAGTGGTGCCTCTAGTCTTGATATTTCTCTCTCAATTTGTACTCGGTGTTGGTAATACTCTATACTATTCACTGGGCCAAACGTATCTAGATGATAATACAAAGAAAACAAATACACCACTAATGCTGGCGATAGCCATGTCGCTGAGAATGATCGGGCCCATTGTGGGATTCTTCATAGGTGAATAAAGAGAACTCAAATAATAATTTTAAAAATGATGTATTAATCATATATTTCTACTTGATTCCCTTTCCAGGTTACTTGTCCTTAAATATGTTTATTGATCCCAGCAAGACACCTTTGATTGACAATAAGGATCCTAGATGGTTGGGTGCTTGGTGGTTTGGCTGGATGATTTTGGGCACTTTAATGGTATTATTTTCGGGTTTAATTGGTCTTTTCCCCAAAGAATTGCCCAAAAACACCAAACATTTGTATAATTCACATATACCTCAAGTATTGAAACATGAAGAACTGCAAATGGATGAAGGCCTACCATTGGGAAGAGGTTTCTCTTCTAATGCCACATTAGATACACCAACAGCGGGTACTTCTGATTTTCCCACACTGAAAGGTACGTTTATTTGATACTCCAAATACCCAAAATATCTCTTATATACTTTTAGACTTCCCCAAGGCCCTCATGCGCTTGCTGCGCAACAAACTTCTGATATACAACATTATCTCCGGAGTTTTCTATATTTTGGGTGCTGCTGGTTACATGACATTTTTAACCAAATATATGGAGGTTCAGTTCCATAAAACGGCTCAAAGTGCTACAATTATTGTGGGTCCCGTATCAATAATTGGCATGGTTATAGGTTTAATTGGTTCTGGTTTAATTATATCAAAAAAGAAACCCTTACCTAGCAAGGTGTTAATGTGGAATGTTATAGTGGGTTTCGTTTATATATTAGGTCAAATATCGTATATGTTTATGTACTGTAAAGACACGGTATCGCTGGATCAAGTTGGTGGCAAGTAAGTTAAAATAGTTCAGTTATAAGCTACATATTTATGTACAGATGGTTGTCAGATCTTACAATGTTCTCAAATCTGGAAATGTGCTGTTAATGTACTAACAATAAAAATTGTTAGCAAAAGGTAAATTGTCAGTTCAGACGATTGTAAGAAAACCTTATAATTTCATGGACGGACAATTGCCATACAATAACTACATATGTATATGGGCCTTTTAGGAAATGCATCACTACGCTGCGTCTGCTTATTTATTGCATCAAACTTTTTTGTGATGCTTGCTTTTGTGTTGTTTGCGCATTAATTGCTTCACTGTTGCATTTTAGAACACAATACCTTTGCAGTTATCCCAACTGTTGCTTTTCTGAACGTGCTGCGCATCAGATTCAGCGCAGTGATGTATTTCCGAAAAGGCCCTATCAGTCAACAGAAATTGTCAGTTCACACTGACATAAGATTGTGGTATGGCAAAAATTGACAGATTCGTTGTCAATAATTGCAAGAACTGTGTGTGTGGGTGCGTAGGAAGACATAAATTTTAAGTTCACACAGTTGTTAGACATTTTCTAAACATTTTGTAAGATTTGACCACCGTATGTACAGATCTACACTGTTTTATTTTGTTTATAAAATTATTTTGATTATAGATTAAATCTAACGTCTACTTGCAATGCTAATTGTGCTTGCGATGGTGTGCCCTATTCACCTATTTGTCATGAGGCAACAGAAACCACATATTTTTCACCCTGTCATGCAGGATGTCAAAAATGGGACGCGGATCTTAAGGTAATTAGAACCGTCTATTTCGTTTGCTGCAAGAAAAAAATTAAAGGCAGACACAATTTTCTTCAGAAAAGTTGTTGTCTGGATAAAGACAGACATAATTTTTGATAGAAAAGTTGTTCTCTAAATAAAGGCAGGCACGATTTTCTTTAGAATATTTTTTGTCTAAAAAAACTTTTCTTAAAAACGTATCAACTATTTTTTTCTTTTAGTACTACTACAACTGTTCCTGTTTATACACAAATTTAATTACTTTCACCACAGAGCTACCCCTGACAACAACTTCCAGCATTTTTTCTACATTCTCTACAGCAAGAAGCTCCATGCTACCGAAATTATTAGAACCATTACTAACCACTACAACGCTAATGCCCACAACCACCACACTAAGACCTTCCACTACCAGCTTCATAGCCAGCACGGCAGAAAGCCTGTTAGAATATTCATCAACTGTAGATAGTGATGACACAACCTTCTACAACGCAATCACAGAGGAGGGTATAATTTCCAGAGCTCGACGTGCTTTGGATGATGTTCCAAATGTTCTGAAACCTGGTGTTTGCTTAAAAGGTTGCAACATTGCCTTTTTCACTTTTTCGATAGCTTCCATGATAGTTAATTGGTTTGGCTCTTCTGGTCGCATAGGAAATTTATTGGTCAACTACAGATCTGTCTCTACGGAAGATAAATCTTTTGCTCAGGGTTTGTCACTCATGATGGTGAGTCTGTTGGCTCTTATACCGGGGCCCATTATATTTGGACGCATTATCGATTCGACTTGTTTGAAGTGGACCAAAACTTGTAATGGCAATGGTAATTGTCAAATTTATGATCAAACAGCCTTTAGATATTTGGTCAATACTGCGGCATTTTGTAAGTTCATTGAAATTATCTTAATTATGTTTTTTCCCTTTACAACATAAATATATATTTCCATTTGCAGCTTTAACCGCCATAGGCGTAGTTTTCGATATACTAGTTTGGTATCATGGCCGCCATTTAGATTTGTACGGTGAAAAGGAGGCTCAACGCTTAGAGGAAAGGGAACGTAGAAATAAGCCCATAACACCATTATTAGCCAAAAAATAAAATGAATTTGTTTGTTTCGGTGTTAAGTAAAACAAATTTTTATACAATTATTTAGTCCTATGAACTATACAACTAAACACAAATTGTCGTCTTGTATAATTACTAATTAAGATACTTTGTATTTAATTAAAAAGCAACATGTTGCTAACAATATGTCGGTTAGCAACATTTGTTTGCTTTTTGTTGAGCAGAGTATTTTTTGCTTTTTGTATATTTTAAACATTTATTTTGTTCATTATATTTATGTTTTTATTAATGTTTATTTATTTAAAATAATAAAATAAATTAAGGACTTTTTAGTTCAATTTGAAATTTCTTTTAAAATTATGCTTTACTCACCGATTTAGTAATCTCATCAAATTTTAAATAGTGCTAACGATATTAAATCCTGGTAACAAGATAATATAAATATTTGTTCATCCGATAGTGTAGTTAATGGTAGAAACCAGTAAGTAATCTGAAAAGACAAATTGAAAACAAAATTTAATAAGGAATGTTTTTAAATTTTGTAAAAATGAATAAAAAAAATTTTCGCAGATTTTCACACAGAGTTTGTCAAATTTCAAACTCATTTTCTTGTCAAATTTTTAAACGAATATTGAATTGATATTTTTTCTCTATTTCGAGCTGACCATGGTACATTCAAACAGGCAAAATTATTAGCAGTGCCATTATTTGTAATAACAATACTTAACAAATACTAAGGAATTGCAAAATCTATTTATTTGAAGTATATTTTTTGGATTGAATAATTATGACCTTTTTTAAATATGTAAAATGAAGTGGAAATTAAATTTTCATTAAGTTTGTATTTAATTTTGTGAAAATGATTTGTAAAGTAAAATATTTTAAACCGTTTTCGGTTTACCGAACTGAAATCACACACACTTGATTTATTTACACACTTTGGCACGATTTGAAAAATGGTTTCAAAATCAAGTAATTGACAAATTGGTGAAATCCCACGATTTTTTAGAGTGGTTTTTAAAAAGCTTTCGGGTTTAATTTTAAAAGAAAAACACATAGAATTTAGAGAAATATATGAAATCTTTATTTGAGTGGCTAGAACGATCTATAAAATTCATTGTTTAAAGATGATTACACTGGGTTCATTTTTGTCATACACTCTCCAATATGTCGGCCGGTATCTCACGAATAAATTATTTAATGTTACATTCCAGTGCGTCAGCCTTTGCAGGCTATGAGCTTTAACATACCCAACAAAAATAGTGTAAACGCGTTAAATCGCACGCTCCAGAAAATACGAAATCGTGCCACGCGGAAATTTCTTGATTTAAATAATTTTTCTATACAGATCCGATTTGCATATTTTATTCGGAAGTTTCAGAAAAGTTTTCGCACACGCAAAATTCTTCTTAATTGCTTTATTTTCTTATAAATATTTTAATATTCGATTTGTTAATGTTAAGATTTTAAAGAAAAATTACTTTTTTTAAATATTAAATTAAGAGGGTGATGTATGTAGCTTAATTGGTTAGCGGATTTGATCATTAAGCATGAGTTGGTATTTGCAGCCCGGGTTCGCTGGAACAACATCAGTTTCTGATAATTATTAGTTTTCTATCTATCAGGACAAATATTTATTACAGCACCCTTCTTCAGTGGTATAACATTGAAACACCACCGAAGTAAAATAATTAAATAAAGGCTATAAAATCAAGCTTTAAAAAATAATGCGCCAAAGGCGCTGCAATGCTGCATTAAAAACAAACATAATGCGCAATTGCAGAGTTGTGATATAAAAAGCTTTCTTCTTTCACCACCTTTACTTCTTCAACCTATCCCCTTTTCAAAGAAAGTTGCGCAACTATATATAGGCCTATTAATTGCCTGAGTGTTACTTCTCTTAAAAAAAAAATTAACTTGATTTAAATTACGGTACATATTACAGTTTTATTGAGTACAAAATTTAATCACACACTGATTTCACCTAATTCACCTAATTTGAAATTTAAGTGAAAAACTTAACAAAACTAATGCAAGTTTAAAATTAAAGACTATAAACTCATAATGATACACAATTTGGACAAAAATTTCATAATTAGAATTTTAAGCTATAAACTGTTAAAAATTAATCATATTTGAAATTCGAATTGCACTTAATTTCACTTAAAAATAATTTTACCAATTTCATTGAATTTGAAAGCACTCTTTGGTAATATGTGAAAAGACAAATTTCCCTTTGATTTTGTAATATATTATTTTTTTTTTGTTTTTTTTTTATTTATTATTAATAAAAAAATCTTTTTATTATCGTTATTTTAGGCGTATTTATGTTATTTCATTTTTTATTATTTTTTTAGTGTATAAATAATCGCTTTTTCCTCATGATTAAGTTTGTTTTTGTTTTATTTATTTTTTACTAAATGAAGTTTTTGTTTTAGTAGTAATAGGGAGTTGAATTCAATTTTTTAGTTTTTATTTGAACCATAATTTTTTTTCGCAATTTATTATAAAATTTTGTTTTATTTAATTATTGGATAAATAAATATGTATTTCAAATTTAAAAAAAAGGAATTTGTTAACCATCAAAAATGAGTGTTTTTGGGATAATAGTTTTGTTTTCATTTGTTGTTGTTGTTTTAGAGACAAAAAATGCATTCATGAATTGTTGTTGTTGTTTTTTAAAGTTAATTTAATTAACCAATTGTTTGTATGTATGTTTCAATTATTAAATGGATATACACTTTTGTTAATATTTTCTTTATTTGTTTTTTCTTTAATTTAACTTTTAAAGCTGTAAATATATTTTTTTCTTTTCTTTTCATTTTTGGGATTTAAAACAGAAACTAGTGTACTCGTATGTGTGTGTAAAGAAATGCAATAAACTAAATATGTATGTACCTGGCAGGCAGACAAACTGAATAAAAGTTGTAGAGTGGGGGGATTGGTTAATTAAAGGTGAATTAAATTAAATTTAAAAAATGCTGAAGAAAGTAGCATATGGGAATTCTAAATAAACAATAAAATATAATTTTCAATAAAGAAATTATCAGAAAGAATCCTCAGACATGAGCGAAAACCAAGAACTAGTAAGCTTGTCATTATATTTGTAATTTATGCAATATACTTAATCAAAACGCGTAACCACATTTTTTAGCAAATATTTGTTTGACGCTATTTGATCTTACAAGTCGATGCCTTACTTCCTCAACCTCGTATCTTAAAAAAAAACGGTTTTGACTTATTCATATCAAACGATTGCTATTTTTGTATTCTATTACTGCAACAACTTATTATCAGGCATGTTCTGAAACCACGAACGATTTTGAAATCACGGGAAGAATATTTTGGTGTCCTGAAAATCACGAGATTTTTAATTTTTAGTAGTGATTTTGATTGTTCTAAATCACGAGCTAACAGCTGATTTTCTTTGTGTTGACTACTAAAAAGTATAAGTAAATCACGAAAAATATAAACAAATCTAAAAAAATGGTCCGCAAAAAATACAACGTCTTACTAAATTTGTAAATTTTAAGTTTTTTTTGTGTAAAATAGTTAGTTTTATTTCAAAAACAAATAAAGAACAAATGATTTTAAGTGTATGTGATAATTTTATTACAAGAGTTCAATGAAAAATGCTTAAAAAACTCTAAGTAATTTGAAATCATTAGGCTGTGAGATGACCGGTTTTAAATCACGAGATTTCAGAACATGCCTGTATATCAATACGTTGTCTGAATTCTGTAAATTTTATTAAAATATATTTTCGTATCTCATTCACTCCTATTTTCATAACTGAATCAAACTTGTATCTTAATATGTGCAGTTGTTAAGCAGTTAAGAATTTTAAAAATTTTCGTCTGCGTAAATTGAGTCGCGAATTTACCCACCAAAATGTGTCTTTATCCTTCTTCACAAAAGCATTGAAGTGAATATGTATGTATATTATTTAACGTAGTTTAGACTACGTGATTTTCGGAAAGAAAATCGGAAATATGTGCAAAAAAATTCGGTAAGCAGTGCAACGAAATTACGGAAGAAGATAGAAAGAATATTTTTAAAATATTTTGGTCACTGTCCTGGGAAAAGAAAAAAGCGTATGTCGTTGCAATGGTGTCTCATAAACCGGTCACTTTAAGAACAACTGGTAGTTTTTCTCGGCGAGTAAACACATTAGTCTACACTTTGAACATTTCTGGGCAGATCAAGGTTATTTGTAAAAAAATGTTTTTGTGTACACTTTCTGTGGGTGAATCGAGCGTGTCCAAATGGGTTACTGGCAATTTGCATACAAGAAAATAAACATCACCAAAGTAAATCACGTAAACTTTTTCCTACAAAAATTGACTAAGGTGCCATGACATTATTGTCGACAGAGTACAACTGGAGAATATATAGACGTTCAGTACAAGACTTGGGTAGAAGTGTACAAAGATTTTGAAAAATATTTGATAAATCGCAACATTTATAAGGTTGAAAAGGCCACGTACAAATGCTTCTTAGACGCAGTACACAAGGCCAATATTAGTATATACAGACCCAAGAAAAATCAATGTGATATCCGCTTTCCTTATAAAAATAAAAACGTCCTAGAAGATGAATATCAACTTCACATAACAAGTAACGAGCGCGCTAGGAAAGAAAAAGCCGAAGACAATGAACGTTGTTCAACAGGTGATATTCATATGTTAACGGTGGACTTGCAAGCAGTTCAAATAATTCCCCTACTTTCAACTGGAGCAAACTACTTTAAAACAAAACTGTGCGTGCACCAATTCACAATTTATAACGAATTTGACAAAAATGTTGCTTGCTACTTATGGCATGAAGCTGAAGGACTCGAATGTAATTACCTCTTGCTTGCTGGACTATTTACAGAATTTGTAAGATAAATCAAAACTTATAACAATTTACAGCGACGGTTGCTGTGCTCAAAATCGTAATACGACACTTGCGAATGCCTAGCAATATTATGCAAATACCCACCAAGTAGAAATTCAGCAAAAATACCTGGTAGTTGGCCACACTCAAATGGAGTACGATTCTGTGCATGCCTCCATAGAGCGGAAGATGGTAATAAAACAATCCAGATCGTTGCAACCGTATCAAGTACATTATTTAAATCATACATTTTTCCGAAATTTCTCTTCACTCGATTACTTAAAATCAATTCGACCAGGCACAAAAAAGGCGACCCATGCGTTATAAATTTACGAGCTCTCAAATATACTTTTAATGACCGAGTTCAATACAAATTATGTTTTGATGAAGAGTGGCAACTATTACCTCATCGTAAATTGCGACCACAAGTGCAGCACAAAGATAACATTTCACTACCGGGTCTCTACAATCAACAACTACCTATTTCAAAAAGAAAATATGACGACTTGCATGCTTTAAAACGTATGATTCCAGCCGACTATCATTCATTTTATGATAATTTGCCGCACCAATGATATTATTAATTTAATATGAATTCTTTTTTTATACTTTCTTGCAAATAAAACATTCATTCTATATTAAATATTGCTTTCATTGGATAATTTTGGTATAACAGCGTTTTTTATTTGTATAGCTATGAGCGCAACAAACGATTAACTTATGCATCAAGTATCAAGAATAAAAATTACTGCTAATACAGCAAACTCGTATCTCAATAAATGCGTTTTATGCTAAAACCAAAAAGATTAGTACTATACTATTACTACCACTATGCATAGATGTAATTAATTCCTTAATAATTGCATTTAAACTTTTACCCAAACACCGAAGTATAAAAAGATGAACCGTTTTTTCCCCCTCCTGAATGTTGTATTTTTTAAGATACGAGGTTGAGAAAGTAAGGCATCGAAGTGTTTTGTAATTTGATCTAACAAAACACTTGTAAGATCAAATAGCATCAAAAGTTTTTGAACTTAATAAAAAAATTTAAATATATTTTACTTAGTGGTTACGTCTTTTTCGTCAAATATTTGCCATACGTGAACACACCTTAAGTCGAGTGATCTCAAAGACGACCGATTTTCAAGAACTAATAATAGCCAAGTTTATGTTCTGCAAATCCCATGATTTTGCGAATTGAAACAGATTTGTTTATTCGAAAGTCACACGAAATTCGATTTTCAGACGCCAATATTAGTCTGGAACCCACCATAAAGTATACCGATCGACTCAGAATCACTTTCTGTGTCAGACATCTGGCTGGCTGGCTATCCATGTAAACCTTATGCGTCGAGTATAGGTGGCAATTTTGAAGATATTTCGATCCGACTGCCAAAATCACTTTAAAAAGCAGAACTCTCTTAAAAATGTTGGTATCCAAATAATATTCAACACAAATATGTTTCATATATATAAAAATCAATCGGTGCAATTTTATGATGATCGGTCCATTATATTAGTCATAACTGCCATATAAGGCTCTCTTCCGAAAATCACTTTAACAACCATAAATTTCTTAAAATGTCTATATCCCAATAAGTCGGGTAATAAGTAGTCAAAGCTCTCATATAAGACGCCCACTTTATTAACATCTAAAAACCATTCAAAAATGTTTATATCGAGATACATTTTAACAATACAATGCCCAGAAGTCATTCCACTATATCTGAAAAACTGGTTTTGTACATACACTGGACTAGAGTTTTTTATTTGTTTTAATTTAATTTTGTTAATCACCAAAAAAAAAAAAACCTAATTAATCGATCACTTTCTAGTCCAACTAAGTTCAAATATGCTCGGTAAATCGAGGAATTTTCTAAAATGAGTTGTCGATAAATATATGTAAATTAACAAAGTCAAACGGCATCAAAATCAATTTTCAGAGACAAATAGTCGAAAAATTTCTGTTGTGCAAATCGCATAATGTACCTATATCGCATTGCGGTCTACGTAATTTTTATGACTTAACAAACTCCTTGCGGCAATGACAGTAGCTAGTACATATATAAATTTTCGATAACTTTCTCATTTCGATTTAAAAAAATTTATTTAAATAGGTCATATAATAATAAAAAAATATTAAAAACTTAAAAAATAAAAATAAATCAACAAATGTGTATTTTTTTTTTTTTTAATAATTTGTTTTACTGTTTTTCTTTTCATCCGATCATTTTTATATAAGCAAAGGCTTAAACAAAACAAAAATTATATAAAATTAAATAAAAATTATGAACAATTGAAAAAAATAAAGCAACAAAATGGTGTATAAAACAATGGTTTTTGTTTTAAAAAGGCTACATTATATATGTATTTATATAAGAGAAGTAAAATTACAAGTAAAAGTAATTTCTGTTTAAATATTTTGCTAATATTGAAGTTAAAATAAAAATTTAAACAGCAGCAGCAACAGTAGAAGTGAAGGGGTTTGGTTGGTTGGTTACAAGGATGGCGGCTATAATTAAATTAGAATAAAAAAAGAAGAGTGTGGAAGAGTGAAGAATGTGTGTTACTTCTACACTTTCTCTTTGTATGAATTTAAAAATAAAAATTAACTGTGACTATAGGCCTTTGCAAATTGCTTAACGTAATTTTTTGTTTTCTTTTTAGTGACTATAGTTAAGTTTTCTTTACTTTACTTTAATTTGCTTTGCTTTACTATACTTTCCTTTTGTGTTTTTGTGTTAGCTTTTTCTTTGATGATAGAGTGAATAAGTGGGTGTATTGGTGTTAAGTTTTTCTTTTTAATTTTACTGTTTATGTTTGTTTGTTTTTCATTCCATAAAGGTTTTGTTTTTTGTAAATTAATACAAATTAAAAGAATACAATACAATACAGTAATTATGTTTAGAACTTATGAGCAAGAAAATAATTAATAAAAATATCTAATTAACTACAAATTTGTTTTTTTTTTTTGTTGTGTGACAAAAAAATTGTTTTTATACCTTAATATTGTTTTTTTCATGAAGTTTTAGTTGAGAGTAGGTTTTACATTTCTTGTTTGTTTTTGCTTTAAATATTTTATGTTTCATGTAAATGTGTTGTTGGGTTCTTGTTCAACTTCATCACTCGTTTTTTCCAATTTGTTGTTTTGTATAGTTTTTTTCTTTGTTTTTGTTATAATTTAAATCAAAAAATAATAGTAATCATATATAATAATAATTCTTTTTTGTTTCATTCTGTTTTTAAATATTTAATAGTAATAATATAATATATATTTATTTACGACGATTTTCTTTACTTGTTTGTTGGTTTTTTTAATTGTATTTTAATAATGATCCTTGTTGTCGTTCGTTTCGTTATTAAAGTTCATTTTTTGTTTTAAGAATAGGTTGTGGTTTTGTGTGAGGGTATATTTTCTTTGTTTTTAATCATTTAAATTTATTTGTTTTTTTTTTTTTTCTTTAATTTACTGTAATCAATTTTTTCCTATTTGACGGCTGGGCTTATTAAAAGCCTGGTAAAATTAGGTCTTTATTTGTTTGTGTTTGTTATGTTTTTATTAAAAAGGCGGGGCTTGAAGCACTCAAGAAAAATTAAAAAAATTAAGCTTGGCTAAATTTACTCGATCACCTTCAATACTTTGCCAATAGCAATAGTTTTATCTAAAATTACACAAATAAAAAAACATATTAAAAAAATAGATAAAATTTAATATTTACTAACAAGTAAATAACCTTGTAAAAGTTATTTACATAATTGTGAGTAATTTTTGTTTGTATCAATACATAAAATTTATTTGAAACTTACTTTCATCTCTAAGAGTAAATCTTCCCATTTGTGGGAATAGTTTAAATTGTTCTAAGCAAATCATTCCGGAACATTCAATTCTCATAATTGCCACTTGATCTTGTTTAACGAATCTTGGACGTGATTTTGATTTATCGCCGGTCTTTTTATCAACCAAGCAGATGAGGGCCTATAAGAAAACAGTTTAAATAAAATTAGAAGACATTAAGATAGTTAAAATAAAGACAAAATAAAAAATACCACAAATGTAAAATAAAATACAAATTTTACTTTGGAAAAAAATTTTGATATGAAAATCAACTTTTTCATGAAAATATCATACAATAGAAGATCATACGAAATTTTGATCAGCAACGTAACATTTATATTAATGAAATTTCTACTAATAACACCCGTGTGGGTTTCGGTGCCGAGCCAACCCAAAACATAAATCTATTCTGCTAAAAACCACACTTAGATAGCAAATCCGTTACATTGTGGTGAAAAGGACTATCCATTGCTGCAGTCTTAGAGAACACTTCCAGAGAGCCTCCCAATCTCCTCAATGTCTTCTAGTCATTGTTAACAATATTTAATATCCTTGCATATGCAACAATTATTAAGCAACAAACATTTGTATGATGATTAATTAATTAAAGAATTGTTAAGCAAATTTCTTTTTGGCAGCTCAGCTGTTTTCTTGTAACATGTTACTGTTAAACATTTTCAGTTTAACCTATAATTTAACCATAAATCTACATACAAACAACTCTTGCAGATTCTTGAATGTTATTATCAAAATTCTTTCTCGGTTAAGAAAGCGCTTTTTACATGAAAACGATCGCCGTGCGATGACTACATTTTTTTTCAAAATGGACGAGCTGGACTTGGCTGACTGTGGTTTAAACAAAACGGTACCACATGCCACACAGCACGCAAAACAATGGCCAAATTGAGAGGCGAGTTCAGTGAACAGTTTATTTCACATTTGGGGCCTGTTAATCGGCCGCCTAGATCGTGCGATTTAACGCTTTTAGACTATTTTGTTTGTGCTATGTTAAGGCAAATATCTATAGGGACAAGCCCGTAATGTTTAACGCACTGCAATTAATATTGAAGAATTTCTTGATATGAGATACCGGCCGATATGTTAGAGAAAGTGTGTCAAAATTGGAAACAGCGTATTAACTATTTGAGGCGTAGTCAACATTTACATGAAATCATCTTTAAACATCGAATAATATAGATCGTTCTATCGAATTAAATAAAGATTTCATACATTTCTGCAAATTGTAAGTGTTTTTTTTTAATTAAATCCGGAAGCACTCTTTATATACCCTTGTTAGGTTACGATCTAACAAGATAATATTTTTTACAAAATACATCTTTGTACAGATGATATGCTATGTATTAAGATGAATTGGTGATAAAGAGGAGTATATATTAGACATTCTCTCTAATCTTAATTAAATTTATTTTATTTGTAATTGGAAGCCTTATCTGTCCATAAATAACAATATTCCACTATTTTACTAAGTGACACAAGATTATTTGTAAAATTAATAAAATTAAAATAACAATAATTAAGATAATAAAAATCATATTTTATATTATCTAATAAATATGCCTTGAAATATTATATACTCAAATAGATGGTGTAATTATAAAAGGTGAGTGCAAATCGGCAACAAATACAACACAATAGAGAAACAACAGGCATTTTGTATGTGTAAAATAATATACTACTTTCAAAAACACTTGAAAAAATGTTACTTTTGACATAAGTAAATTGTAAACAAAGTCAGTCAGCTGTGCTACTGCACTCACCTTGTAAAGTTACACCATGCTCAAATAGTTTTCTCTTATAAACAGTAAATATAAGATCGATTGAAAGGTTTCAAAATTTCTTGAAGTTTCAAAAAGTTGCGATTAACAAACTAACAATTAACATATTAGATCTAGTAGATCTGGTAAATTATAAAAAGTGACAAGTCTTATATTAAACAAATTAAAAATCGTTCACTATTACTCCCAGAATACAGGGGATTTGAACCGATCAAAATCAATATAACAATGATGAGAAAACTATCGGCCCAATCATGAATAAAAAATCCGCGGGGGTTTTTTCCCCTTTTTATTTTTTTAGCATTGAATTTGAATAGGAAAAATTGGAAAAGGGAAAAAAACTCCCGCGGAATTTTTATTCATGGTAGGTCTGTTTTTATATACTCCTATCACAGTCGATGTATAACTACTTCAGATTATATTGGTGCTGTTTTAAGGAATTTAAAAGGGGTTTTAAACCTACTGTAAATTTTTACTTAATTAAAAAATCTATTTTCGGCGATAAATTTGGAAAACATAACTTATAACAGTATATTTTAATCGTCTGTAATCACTCAATGAAAAACTTTCAAATATAAAAACTATTTTGAAATGAATTTGTAATTATTCCAATATTTTCAAAAGAAATGTAATATTCAAAACATTAGAAATATGGTAAAGAAGAAAAATAATGAAGTATGTTAAGATAGCAAGCATTGTTTTTACAACAGTTTTGCATCATATCTAGTAATAAACACTATTTTTCAATAGACTATAAATTTTCTAAATACATATATATATTATTTCACCTTCGTGGCGATTCAGTGTAAAAGAATGTACTGCCGTGGCAGTGTTTTTAAAATAAAAATAGTAATCATACTTACTTTAACGGTAACTTCTTCGGCTGCACAATGTATATGCATAACGGCTGAATAACCAGCACAGATAATTGATTTATGCTCTAAAATAACAACTTGAGCATCGAAAATTTTGCCGGTTTTAATAGGATTAGAAGCGTCACACAAAACGAAACCAGGAGAAACATCTTCTTCTTCAATACCCTACAAGGAAATTAAAAAAGAACACCAACGAATTAATACGTTCTTTCTGTATATAAAAAAATATTTAAAAACAAACCTTCAGTTTAATTTTAACATTTTCACCAGGACCCACAGATGTTACTTCATCATCATCAGACCAAAGTTGATCGACTGCTACTTGTGTCTGTTAATAAAATATACAAACTTTAATATTTGTTTTAACAAATGAAAAGATTTGTAACAACTCACTCTATTTGGCATCACCAACAAGTTTTGACCCTTTCGCGCAGTTCCCGACTCCACTTTACCCATTACAACTGTACCCATATCCTTGTATTTGTCAACAATAGGCATGATGAAGGGACCATCAGCTTTGCGATTAAGTGAAGGCAATAAATCAATGAAGGGAATGAAAGCAGGCCCACTATACCAAGGACATATTGAGTCTGGTATAGTATCACGCAAACCGGCTCCACTTAGGCCTGAGCATGGCATAAAGGTTAAATCCTTGGCGGGATTAAAACCTAATTTTTTGAGGTAAGGAAGGATCTTGTCTTTGCATTCGTTGTAACGAGCTTCATCCCAATTGACCGTAGGATCATCCATTTTATTCACCAGCACTACCAAATGTTTAACACCAGCCGTTTTTGCCAACATAGCATGTTCGCGTGTCTGCCCACCACGATCGAAACCAGTCTCGAATTCGCCTTTTCTCGCCGATATAACCAAAACAGCCAAATCAGCCTGAGCAGCGCCACCAATCATATTGGGCACGAAACTCTTGTGACCAGGTGCATCGAGAATGGTAAAATGTTTACGTTCTGTTTCGAAATAAGCACGTCCCACCTCTACCGTTTTACCTTTGTCACGTTCTTCTTGATTTGTATCTAAAGCCCACGACAGATACCAACTCTCACGGGATTTTTCACGGGCTTCACGTTCATATTTTTCTAAAGTACGTTTATCCACCATGCCAGTAAGAGACATGATTTGGCCACCAATTGTTGATTTACCAGCATCTAAAAGTGGAAACGTATGAAATTTTAATTAATTATGTGCTACTACAATTAAAATAATTTCAGTTAAATCTCTTACCAACATGACCAATGAATACAACATTTACGTGTTCCTTTTTGCTTCGTGACTCCTCAACTTTTGGTATTTTTTTCTTGGCCACTTTAGGTGTAGCATCACCCTCAGTATCGTCATTCTCATCGAGATCATCATCATCGGGTGTGATTACAGGATCATCTTCAACATCCCAACTATCAGCTGGATCAGTTTCTACAAATTTAAAACAATATGAATAGGTTTAATTAGCAAATTGAACAAATCATAATGCTAATAGTTAACATTTTTGGTGACGACTTTCTCTTAAATAACTGTTAACTTTATTGTTGTTAAAAAAAACTTTATACATACTATATATAAATTTTATAGCTGGCAACAAAAATATAAAACAGCAAAATCAATTTAGTTTATATCTATATAAAGTACACAAATATGTAACAACAGCAACATTTAATATTCTTTAAAAATTGTTGATATTACACACTACATTTCGCTCAACATTTTTAGAAGTTGTTTTCTTATGAAACGTAAATTTTATAAACTTTTCTAACATTATATTGGGTTATACTAGATTGTTATTATATTTGTAATTAATATTCTGGATAATTGTGATGGAGTTAATTACATAATATGAGACTACGAATACGGTTTTTGTCATTAACAGGTGATACAAATTAGAGCAACATATGTGTGTCGTTCATGCCCAGCAGGCATTTTTTGCTTTAACATGTTGTTTTTTGCAAATGTGTTGTAGTTTTCACTGCTGCGGACTTTGGGATTCAAACGTTTTAAAATTACACTACTCTAACAAATATCCTGGTCGATACTTCATTAAATTCTTTTATAAATTGTTTTCAATAGGGATAATTATCAACAAACTTTTTATTTAAAAAAATGCAAAAACAATAATTAATCACAAATAGTTATTATTATAAAAACCATTATAAAAAATTTATTTTTATATAAATCACAAAATACTTTAATATTATAAAAAGTATCTTTATTTTTAAAATAAAATCATAGATTTGTAAATTTGTCACTAGCATAAACATAGGCCACTGAAACAACAATCCTCTTAACGCGACTTTAACGCACATCTAATATGTGCTCAGGGAAGGGACCGCACCAAAAACCAATCAGGACAAATCCTGGGGGCCACTGGTACGCATATTTAATTTACATAACTGAATGTTCAATGAATAAAAACATAGCATAGAGACAATTGTCGGACCTAGTAGAAGTTAATCAAGTTAAAAACTGCTTTCGGACTATCCATTAAGAAAACATGAGAGTAACTGTATGAACTTTCCAGGAACAAACGTTGCTTAAGAACTTTTGCTATATAATCCCTGCCATCCATAGTTTAGTCAATCAACTAAGCCAAGGACAATTATCAGATCAGTATACAACCACTAATTCCAAGGACAGAAATCAATGCGGTCTTTTTAATCACCCAGCTTGCCGCGACTCCATCTAAGGCGAGTTCCTAATACATCTAACAAGATTGCCACCTCATTAATACATTTTCTGGGCACATAATCAATTGCCTCTACTACTTTCAATCATTTAGCCATTTAGCATGGCCTAGAGATCAATACCGAAAAAGAAGCAATCGCCTCGAACCAAGAACCAAAATGCATTCACAGCGAATCAACAAATCCTGTCAATGACGGCTACCAGGCCCTCAACAAAAAACTACAATCCCAATTGTCATTGAAAATTATCCTTTCGAATTTTTGTATTATGTATTAGTATTTAAGATATCTATACGGCTTTAAATTTTAAATTGGGTTTAATATTATTCAACCATTATTATTGATACAAAATTTCTAAATAGAAATTTTGATCGATTCAAAAACTAAACGAACAATATATGTACCTACAAATATTAGAGTCCGACCGAAACCGGTTTTTTAGGCCGAAACCGAACCGAAACTAATATTCAGCCCTATTATCATCGAATATTGATTTTTTCCGAAGCAAACCGAATTTTTTAAAATATATGTAATATCAATTTCAAAAAAAATATTTATTTTATTGTTTAGATAATTTTAAGGAGCCCTAAAGTATGGACACTACATAAATTTTGGTTTTTATCTTGAACTGACAACAGTTTTTATCGCATTCTTTAATATTTTACAATCTTTATATATATAATTCTACTGTACGTGCGTTGTGACTGAACTCCTCCTAACGGCTGGACCGATTTGCATAAATTTTTTTGTATGCGTTTGGGTGGCGCCCGGGTGGTTTAGATTTACAATTCGGCCCAATTAAACAAAGGGGCGTGGTACCTCCCTCACAAACAACAAATTAAAAATCTATTATTTCTGCTCCTGATAACGGCATTTAATAAAGACGTGTGGTATCTCCCCTACAAATCTTCTTTATGTATATAATTCTACTGTACGTGTGTATATCACTGAATAATTTTTTTTTGCATGCATTTGGGTTCCACCTTGGATGGTTTACATTCACAAACCAGCCCGGCAGATGGCGCTGCAGTCCGTATCTAGGTTATTCAACTACGCTGCCCCTTTTCAAAAATGGTAATAGACCGATTGGCATGAAACCTTTCCAATAAAATTTGAAGGCAAAGCAACGTTTGCCGGGTCAGCTAGTAAATTATATTTTTTTTGTATTTTATTATTTATACTAGCTAAACCCGGTGTGCTTCGTTACCCCCCCCCCCCCCCCTCGTTATAAAATAAAATAAAACGTACTTATATATTTACGAACATTTTTTTTATTTATTTTTAATGTATTTATTGCAATGCTTGCCCATCAGGAGCATACACATATACACGGGATATTAACATTGAGCTTTGTTACCAGTCAACGCAAACGCTAACCGAACAGGAAAAAATTGTTTAAAATCGAATGGTAAATATATTGGTAGCATTGGAATGCGTAGCAAAAGTGCATCTGTACCTTTATATTTTCCTGTTATAATGGTCGCTTCTACTAAATTATTTTTCAGTTTTTTTTACTGCAAGTCGAGTGACATTGCAAAGCCGTGGTGATCGATATTATGCAGTAAAATAATTGGCACTCCAATTTTAGGTTGTAGCACATGTGGTGGAAAGCCTGGCACATCGAGTGAATTTGAAAGTGATATCCATCTTCACCATATGAAAAATAATAGGATACTGAAGCGTCATATGCTCGATGCATTTCAGTGGGCGAGGCCATGCTCCTTTGTACACTTAGATAGTCAAGAATTTATCATTTTGTAAGAATATCCTATTGTGAAAATTTAATGACGATTGGTCCAGTAGTTAAGACTATATTACGATTTTTAATTTTCCTAAAAAGGGGCGTGGTCCCACCCACTTTTCTCCTGATACGTATTCCTAATTATGCCAATACCATATGTACCACATATCATTGACGTAGGTCAAAAAATGCCCAAAATATGGGGATTTAAATTTTTGGGTTATATGGGCGGTGCCACCCCCGTTTGTACAATCAAAACTTCATATAGCCTATTATTCCTTCCAGAGTCACAGTAACATGCTGTGAAAATTTCATCAAAATCGGCTCAGCCGTTTTGGAGTCCCTACGTTACATACATACATACATTCATTTTTATATACATATAGGTATAGATTAAAAAAAATGTTTATCGCCTTTTAAATTTCAAAATCTATATAAAAAAGTTTTTGTATTCGGTCAAAATATAGCCGAAAACCGATTATGTATTAACATTTGGCAAATTTTTCCGAATCCCAAATCGAATGCTCGGTCGAACTCTAACAAATATATTACAGGTACCTACATACATATCCTAATTTTGAAAGAGTACTATCTATAGAAATCTAGTCTAAAAAACTTTCCTTTAAAATTGGAATATGGAACAAAAAACCTTTGATGGGTGTTAAAAATGAAGAGATATTGCTTGAAATGTCATATCTAACCATTCTAACGAAAAATATGTAATTTAATAACAGATTTTAAAGTTATTTATTTAAACAAAAGTGGTAAATAGGTATTCTTTGGAAGGGAAAATAACTTTTAAATTTCAAATAAATGCTAGTTATTTTGAAAAATTTTAGAAAATTTTATTCACTACGACCATTTATTCTCTACATCGAGTTAAACACTTATTATAGCTAAACTTAACCACATGAAAATATTACTTAATGGTTTTTAAACTAAAATCCATATTTTTAAACTTTAACGTCTCTCTATCTTATGCTACTTTAAAACAAAAAATTGTTTTACATTAAATGAACATAAAAACTAAAAAAAACCCAAATAACCCACATTTTAATAGCCAGCTCACATAGATTTAAACAATTACACATTTTTTGTTAATAAATTGAATACAAAATAAAATAAGAAAAAGTTAACGTGTCAACAACAAAAAATTTAAAATAAAGAAAAATAGTGTTAAATGAAGAATGAGAAAATGACAAGTAAAATGTCACACACACATACATGTATACAATCTCATACAAAAACATAATAAATGCAGACAATTTTACTATAAAAACAACAAATGTAAAATAATAGCTGTTACTTATAAATAAGAAAAAAAAAACTAACAACAAATTTTTGTTAATTTAAACTTAAAAGATTCATTTACAATACTAAATTCAATGCCACCCCATAATAAATGTGAGGTTAGGTTGGAGCCAAAAGCAAAAGAAAGAATAAAACACTCAACAAATAATGAAAGAAAACCTAACACTCCTTAAATAAAATAGCAAACAACTAGTGGTTAATGACCACAACAACAACAAAAAAAAAACAAAAGCAAAAGCAAAAACAACAATAATGATCTATACTCCACTCCAAAGGCGAGATGATGTTTACAATGTAAATTTTTGCTTTTTTTGGTAATTGCAGTCGTCATGACGTCAGTTGTGTGTGCAGGTTGCACCCTAACAGAGAAAAAATCTTCTGGACACATTGTAGGTACACATAGAAAATAGAAATAAAATTGGTATTTACCATTACCATTATTGGCTGTAATTTTATCGGCTGTGTTGATATTTTCTACAGGTGCAGCTGCGGCCGCAGTCTTTATAGGTGACGTTTGCATGGGTGAATCCGCTGGCGGTACATCGGTCTGATTGAGAGCGTTTGTGGAACCTGAACCGGATGCCTCCGAATTAGGTGTGGTGGCAGGAGTGCCGCTTGTAGAAGCTGGCACGCTGGCTGTGTCCATGGGTGCAATTGTAGCTGCCGGTGTGTTGTCAGTACTTATAGCAGTACTAGCGGCAGCACTGAAACTAGTAAAACTTGGTACAAATTCAGCAGCGTTTACATTTAATGTGGAGAATTTTGTGGACATTTCCGCATTATCCTGAGCCATTGTGAAATTTATTTATTTTTTTTTTTATTTGTCGACTTACTTTTCAAAACACGCACACACACGCTCTTCTGTTCTCTTCTTTGCTTCTCGCACTCCGGTTAGCTAGATAACCTTCGATAATTTTTCCAATGCTTTTTTCTCTCCTGTCCACTACTGCGTTTCTTCGATGGATTCAGTAACAGACGAACACGTTTCTTTAATAAATTTTAGTTCCTCTGATATTTAATATTTTTCTATTATGTTTTTGTTAAATAATTTTTACACGTTTCTACTTTTAATTCACATTCCCTCTTTTCTCAAATTATATTTTTACGCTTTCTTTTTTCTTGTCTCGTTTCACGAAATCACGTTTTTCACTAGTTTGACGACAAAGGAATTTCAACCGTACGAACGTATTATTTTGTGACAAAATTTATCACAACTGCTTTGAAATTTATAAAATATTTAAATATTAATGAGTGCCAGAAGTGGTTAGGTACAAACGACCACTTTTTTTTAATTATATTACAAATTATTGAACACAATTTAAAAAGTTAACCACAACGATTCGTTTTCCAATCACTTAAAATGGCCACGCAGATAGTACAAAATTCAGTCACACCGCTAAAATATATACAAAAGTTAATTGCTATGTAACAGCATTAAAGTCAAACTTTTTTAATATTGGCAACTTAACTGAAATTTGGTAATCTAAAAGTAAATAAATGCAGTGGCAAGTTTGTACACGAATGCAGTGAAAAAAAGAAACGTCAAACGTCCGTAAACTAACACTTAAAGAAAATTTGAATATTTTATTAAAACTAAAAACTAAAATATTTTTCATATCAATATTTTTGTTTGTGTAATATTTAAATTCTGACAATTACTGTTATTTTTTGAAAAATATTTTTATTGTTATTAATTTTAAATTTTGTTATTGTTTCCCTGAAGATGCTACACATTGTGTAGCGAAATATCGGAAAAAAAATAAAACCTGACCTTAATCTCGAAAAATAAAATTGTTTAATTTTATTAAACAATTATATTTTAATATATAGTTCGTTTATTTGACCTTTTTTTTAATATTTAATAGTTTCTTTTTTTATATAAAAAAATAAAATATATAAAATATATAGCTTCTTCAGCTATCCATTGTGATAGCGAAATATTGGAAATAAATATATAGAAATAAATTATTTATTGCTTGTAAAAAAAACTATTAAATATCTATTATATTTTATTTTTCGATTATTTTTATTATCTTGCAACATATAAAATTTTAAAAATGAAAATATAAAATTGTTGGAACAAGTGTGAATTTTGTATTTAAAACCTCATTATGCTGCAACACATACGTAAAATTATTGCTCTAGTTTGAGTGAGAGTCAATCCTTAAAACAAAAAATAGTTAAAAAAACAAAATCAATGGAGAATAAATTAATTACTAATATTTTTGATCTCACGCTGCAGTTACACGTTCAAGTTTTGCTTTAAAATTTTTTACGCATATTGCTTGTCAAAATTCTCATTCTCAGTGACATAGGCTGCAGGCAAATTTAAAACAATTTTATTTTAAAAATGTCCAGAAAACACATATACAACAAACATATTTATTTAACTATAATTAGTGCTTTTTTAATTTGGTGGAGAATTTGAAAGCAAACTCGTATCAACTTTTAAAAGTATAATGTATTAGTAAAAAAGTGAGAGTGTATTAAAATTTGAACGACAAAAGTAAAAAAAATCCTTTTAAGCTATTTTACTATGTGGTAAATTAGGTATATAAAGGATTGAAATTTTTACAAAAACTGGTATACTCGATTAAAATTTATATTAGAAAAGATTAGTTAAATTCTTATAGCGAAATATTTAATTGTTGTTGATTTTTATTTGTTTTTTAAAAATTATTAAAATTGTATCTTTCACGTTTGTTTTTTATTAAATTTACATATAACTTAATATGATAAAAAAATTTTAATTAAATATTTGTCATGGTGAAATAACTCTACAAGGTGGTGTTGATACGCCAGCTGTTTTTTTTTTTTGTCATGTTCGTTATATCAAACTTTATATACATATGTATGTATGTATGCTCAAGTTGTGTTAAAAAAATAGCAAACGTATCAAGTTATACAAAAAAAGTGAAAAAACAATTGTCCATAAATTAAATGTTTCATAAATTAACAAATTTATAAATCATTTTTATTTTCATCTTGAAATTAAAAAAATTGTATGTATGTATGTATTTATTTTTCCTGCAAAAATGTTTGTAAATAATAACCAGTTGTTTTTGACATTACAAACATGAAAGCAAAAACAAAAATACCATGTTGTTTCTGTTGCTTTTGTATTGTTGTAATATTGCCATCACCTTGTTGAGTTTTTTCACCATGATATTTGTAAATAAATTTTTCCTATTAGTTGGCAAGTCTACTAAATGATGTTGCCATACAAATGAATATTACATAATCCTGTTGAATTGGCCACTACGGCAATGAATGCGTTCATTTGTATTTGACTTTTCTTGCCGTGTGGACGTGTTTCATATCTCAGTTTAGAGAAAAAATCTATTCCGCCATATTTGTAATTTGCATAGGCCGAAAAATTAGCCACGAGATAACAATTTCAACTAATTGGTGTTAAATTAAAGCGTCAAAATTAATAATCGGAAAATGAATCACAACAATAATAATAATAGTGGCCGTCCCCCGCCACGCATTGATGGCATGATATCCCTTAAGGTAAGTTTTTTGGTAATCTTTTTGATGAATTATAACTTTTTTAAATTGAGTTGACGCCTGTCGGCGAAAACAAAATGGCGTCTGTTCATAAAATTGGATAAGAGTGCTTGAAAAAACTGAAGTTAATTTACAAACGAATTTTAAATATTTATTTTTATGCTTGTAGGTGGATAATTTAACATATCGTACAACACCAGAAGATTTACGCAGAGTCTTTGAGCGTTGCGGTGATGTTGGTGACATTTACATCCCACGCGATCGTTATACCCGTGAAAGTCGTGGCTTTGCCTTTGTTAGGTAAGTGTGTTTTATTTTTGTTTAAATCTTATCATTAATTAGTGTGTTTAAAACTGGAAAATTTGTATACTATAAGTAGCTGTTGTTAGTTTTTAAAAGAAACTACGCATTTGCTTTTGTTAGTAAAATCTATATTTGCTGTGTGATTTTATGCGCCGGGTTTCGTATGAAAAAAATAGTGTACATATGCATAAAGGTACGGTCACACATGACAAATATTTGACGAAAAAGACGTAACCACCAAATAAAATTTGTTATAATTCTTGTTTATTTGAAAAAATTTTTTCCTTCGGACAAATCTCCATAGAAGTTTAGTTTTATTTTATTTGAGGATGTTTGATCTTACAAGACATTTATAAGTTAAAACATCGTCAAACAAATTTGTGTGGAAAATAGTGGTTACGTTTTTTTTTTTTTTTTTAGTAAATATTTGCCATGTGTGACCGCATCTTAAGTATATGTATACATATTTTCGTTTGTGTATACGCATATTTTTGTCTACTTAATTACGTGATGTATATTAGAACTATGAAACAAATGTGAGTTTACTTTTAACCCGGATTCTCCCGGTTTTAGAAATAGGAGTCCAATTAATATAATACTTCACTTACTGCTTGTATAGGACCCTTTTAATATATATCAAGAAAAAAAATTGTCATGTTGAGTCCACTTTTCGAGAAAATGGATGTCATCATATGACGACGCTATCAATATATAGGTACAAAATTACAAAAAAGTTTTATATGGTTTTTTGTTTTAAACATTTTATTTTCAATTTATTGTATTAGAGAAAATTATAAAAAAATATTTAATATATTTATATTTTTATTATTTCTCATGATAAGGGAAGGGGTGAATCAATCAATACATAAGCCTTTGTCACAATTTTGGAATCCGTTCTTACACTGGATTTGCAATTATCGCCAAAAGATCATCTTTGTTTATTGTTTTTGGTTCTTCGAACATAGTGCATGTACCCATCATACTTCAAGGAATCAGCTCCAGGCTGCATTTTTGGTGCTCTCCCTGGTCGTTTTGGGGAATTATTCTCCAAGTGAAGATATGACATAGCCAAGTCACTTCGAAAGATTTTCTGCCCAAGTTTTTGGTCATTTTTTCAAACTAATACTCAAACGTACAACAGCCAAGAAAATAATGCTCACTACCATTTTTTGCTTCGTATAGGTATACGGTCAGCATTTATGTTTTGGTCCATTCGATCGGTTTCGCCCATATTTTTATTATAGTTTTGAACGGAATATGGGATATTTAGTTCAAGATGTTTAAGGTCAGCCTTATTTCATCTCTTTGCTTTTCTTTTGGGATCTGCAGAATAAGCTGTTGAATCTGCGGTGACGACCGTATTGTCTTTCCACTTTTTTCTTTGGTATCTTGCTGTTCAGTACGTGCGGGAAGTTCTTTATTGCCTTTTAATCGGTAGCAGAAGTTGATTATGAGACAAAGAATTGAAATTTCATCGATTTCTTCATTCGAATCTTCATCAGTAACTTTTAGAGCTTCGACGTAAAAATCATTTATCTCACATTCTTTCTCCAATAGATATTTCTGCAACACTAAGAAACTTGCTGCTAAAAATCCAAAATCAAATTCAAAAATCAGAATGTATCCATTTCATCATAGTGTCATCATATGACGACACATAAATGTATTCTCAAAAAAAAAACATTTTTTTCTACAACACAACTGGTGATTCTTTAAAAAAATATTGTAACGCAATGTAAATTTTCATTTTAGTTAAATTTTAAGTTCTATATAGGTATATAATTCACGGCGTTTTTTTTCACTTATCTTTTGGCTGAACTCGTAATTTAATTTTTTTTTTAAAAAACACCAAAAGTAAAGAATTCACTCAATACGAACACTTTGCACTACAACGTTGAATTAACAGTTTTATGAAAAAGAAATCTTCAATGAAGGCACTTGTTTTGTTTATTTTTGTATCTATGCGAAGATAAGGGCGCACCAGCCATCAGAAGCTGTCAATTTTTTTGTCGTCATATGATGACGCTAGGAGAATTCGTGTTAAGCTATGACATACATAAATCAGTCGATAGTTAAAAAATTAGTTTTGGTTATTAATGCATTTAAATTGACTCGGTGTTTGCTTTTTTGTATTGCATTTTACTTCATCAACATAAACATAAATAAAATTGAGTTTTTAACATGCGGTTCTTTAGCATCAGTTTAAATATTTAATATTTTAGTGTAAATAAGCTTAATTAATACATTAGATATACATTTGCATTTTTAACTTTTTTAAAATTTATTTGTTATACCTATAATTTAAAAAAAAAATGGTATAAAAACGCTTTTAATTTGCAACGGTTGTCTACGCATCTTTACTAGACGACATACGTACGAAAGCTACAAATGTTTTTTTTTTTTATTCATTTTAATATATCTAGTAGATCTTTTAAGAATTTGCAATTTTTTATATAAATAACATACTTTTAAAAAAGCCATAAAAAGGTGTTTTAAGAAGAATTGCTAAAATAATTTGTTTTTAATTTGCAACGGTTGCCTACGCATCTTTACTAGGCAACATACGTACGAAAACTACAAGTATTATTCATTATTTTATCTAAGATGGTCAATACAATTCCAGAATGTGCAATTTAAAAATAAAAAAGAAAACACCTTTTTAACTATTCCCTAAAAAGGTGTTACAAAAATATTGCTAAAAAAATTTGTTTTTAATTTGCAACGGTTGCCTACGCATCATTACTAGGCGACATACGTACGAAAGCTACAAATTTACACTTTGCTACCAAAAAAAAAAAAAAATGGAAATTAAAGTATGGTTTTGTTTTAGTCAGAATTAATCAGATAAACAAGAAATTATATTGAAATTCTTGAATAATAGAAAACCTGTAAAATTATATAAAATTTGGTTAGTCCCAATTTACACGAAGCAATTATTTTAGCTTAGCTGATTACCTTTTAGATATCGCGGTGAGGGGAAGATAAGATAAAACAAATAAAAAAAACAAGCGATTTAAACATATATATTGTGTTGTGTGAACAGTGTTGCCATTTTAGCACTTTCAGTGCTAGATTTAGCATTTTGTTTCTCGAAAATGCATTGAAATTTTTAAAAATTATGATAAATGCTTTTTAGTATAATTTGCTTGATAAAAAACAATTATTTTCTTGAACAAATTTTTACTCCAAATAATACTTTTGGCAAAATAAAAAATAACTATTATTAATATTTCAACTAAATTTCTTTCGGTGTGGTAAGTAAATGAACACAGAATTTTTTTAATACATATATGAAATGTAATCTATTAAAACAAGTCATCAATTGTTATGAACAAAATTAGAAAAAACTATAATTTATATTTGTAACATTTGAAATAAAAATTGTATTGTTACATTGAAAATATTTAGCACTTATTTTTTCTTCTGTAGAATATTTTAGCACTTAGTTTTACAAGTTTTAGCATATTTTGAAATTCATTTTCTGGCAACACTGTGTGTGAACACCGAAGAAATTTCATGGAAAAAATTGTATTCATCTTCAATAAAAATTGCTTCGTGTAAATTGGGACTTAATATATAGAGAAAATTAGGTACTTGCTTTAAACCATTGCCCCACAAATATTCGTGTATAAATCCTAAAAATTATAAAATTTTAATAAAATGCATATTATTTTACAGATTTTATGACAAACGTGATGCCGAAGAGGCCCTAGAGGCTATGGATGGACGTAAGTTAGACGGTAGGGAGTTGCGCGTACAAATGGCACGTTATGGTCGCCCCACTTCACCATCAAACAACAGACGTAATAACAATCGCCGAGGTGGTGGTGGCCGTCGTCGTTCTCGTTCTCCCATGCGCCGCCGTTCTCGCAGTCCACGCCGTCGTTCGTACTCACGTTCACGTTCTCCACAAAGTCGTTCACCCATCAGACGTAATAAATTTTCACGCAGTCCCGTAAGACGTTCCCTTAGCCGCAGTGGTAGCCGAAATGGACTGGGCGCTATAGGCAGCGCTACCGCCGATAGAGGACGCAGTGTATCACGTAGCCGTAGTAGATCTTAAACTAAAGGCTCTTAATAAACAGATCTGCAAAAAAAGGTAATTTATTAGTTTTTGATATATGTTTTTTAAAGGCCCGTTTGTTAAGTTGCATTTTAACATTTTCTTTAGGTCTCTATCAAACCGTTATGGAAAATGGCTTCTGGGGACATGTATTTTACACTTATTTTTAACAATACGTTGCTGTATTATCAGCAGGTATATAATTAATAATCCTTTAATTTTTAATATTTTACTTTTAATTTACTACATCAACAAAAAGTTTGCTATCAAAAACAAAATCTTATTTGTTTTTGTTTGAAGACAGACAAACAAAAAAGCTGTAAACAAATGTTCAGATTATATTTAAACATTTCTCCTATTAAAATTACATTCTTTAATTTGTGTCAGCTTTCTTTTTTCATTCTTTATAATTTAGAATACCAAAATTATAACGAAAATTCACCAGGAAAAGGTGGAATTGATTTTTTTAATTACATAAAAATATATATATGTAGTCTCAAAAAACAAAACGAAAAAAAAGTAAAACCAAACAAAGAAAACAAAGTAATATTTGCCAACATTGATAAATATATTAATGAATTAAATCCATACATTCTATTGGTATTATACACACAAATATATTAAATACCAATTGTAATTGAACGTTTACAATTGTATTTGATTAAAATAAAATACTTAGTAGACATTACCAAAATTCCCTTCAAAATGTAATTAATAAAAGGTAAAAAACATATAACAAATTTAGTTTTTGATCGGCACTTATCTGTGTGTTTGCACTGAAAAAAATTCTGTTTTTTTTTTATTATCAACACCATGTTAAAAACGATAGAAAGCTATTAATTTAATGACAGGATAATAGGAAGTTTAGCTGTGGAATAATCTCCCTTGTACTTAAAAAAACAAATATTAGGACATTACTAAATGCCTTTTTTATTTTCCTATACTATAACTTTTTAATTTGCTGCTATTAAAATAAAAAAAAAATTGAAAACAATTGTAATAATCATAAACCATTTTATATAATGCAGGCATTAAAGCGGTTTGTTGGCTGGTTATTTTAAGCAGAAGGCAGGCAGGCTGAAAAGTGTATAAACAAAAAATTTAACCAGTGTAAAAAAATAGAGAAAATTAATGTAATTGATGAGAAGTGCAGAGAGGGAGTAAGCTGTGTATGAGCGTGCTGCTTAGACCTGTTTATTAAACAAACGCATGAAAACACCATTGATTAAAGCTGCATAATCGGGTTTATGATGCTGCTGCTGCTGCAACTGCTGTTGCTACTTTTGCATGATTATACAAAAGCTGTTAGATCTTCTGAAGCGGTTGCTGATTATGTTGTCTGCTGCAACATGTTTATATATGTATGTTGCCTCTACCTACTCTACTATCCAACCCTTCAGCTTTTTTTGGGTTAAAATCGTATCAATAAGCTGATTTTAAACATTCTTACAGTCCAGTCTAATGAAACAAAATTTGTAGAAATGGCCCAAACAACAAGCAAGCAGCATACGGCGCAGAAGTAGTCAGCAGTTCGGTGTATTATTATTGTAGTTTAATCAAAAGCAGTACTTATTTTTCAACTTGTTCTGTAACAAACAAAAACAAAACAATAACAACACATGCCGCCCAAGTTATATTTTCTGGTACATCCTGTTGCGTGGTAGCTATGCGTTTCATCGTACTCTCAAAGTGCACAACAGGTCTAGTGGTGGTGGTGTGGTGTGGTGGTGATGATATATAAGTGGTCATGGTCGTGGTGTTGGGAGTTGTGATCTGTATTTAATCTTAGCTAGAGTTTGCTGTGATCTCATCATTTACTATATAACAAAAGCAGGTTTCCAGTTTTCTAAAAGTATTTTATTCCTCCTCTTCAACGAGACCTTAGAAAATTATGTATGAGCTCCTCCTTGTTTGCCGTGTGGTTGGTTGGTGTTTAGTAGCTGTTCGTTTTCGATCGTTTTATTTTTTTTATCAAAAAAAAAAAAATTAATATAGCACAGGTTTATATGGAATTTGTCAGGCTTACAAAATATCAGGACCACTACGTTAATACTGGACTTCTTATATGTTGCATCATTTGAGGTTTCTTTTTTTACGCAAGTTTACGGAAATCATGTAAGTAAATAATGGAATTTTAATGAATTAATCACAATTTTCAGGTTAACAGAACATGATTTGCTATTGAATTGAATTTTTTACTTTGTAAATAAAAATTTTTGAATTGTAAAATATATAATTTTGTTGTTTGATTTGGGGTTGAATGATAGTGATTGTAAAAAAATTGCATTTTCTTTTTGCCGATATAAGCAAAGTATTTGAACCTGGAAATTACAGGGGAGTTATTGTGTATTTCCATTCGAATTTGTATACTTTTTACATTGTACATATTTCCAAAGCTTTTGCTTTAGAATCGAAATACATAATAACTTCTGGGTGGGAATGCCTTCTGATTATAACTCATTTTGACATTTAATTCATCAATAATAATAAGATTTAAACCAACATGCAATAATTTGTCCAAATTAATGGTCTAGCAAGCAAAGTATGACAAAGTTATACACCCCTATCGTGAATAAAAATTCCACGTGCAATTTGTTCACTTTTCACATTTTTCCTATTTAAATTCAATGTTAAAAAAATAAAAGTGAACAAATTTCACGTGGAATTTTTATTTACGATAGGGGTGATTATTTTTAGGGGCATTTTAGAATGATTTCCAACAAAAACGTATGTGAGTCTTCGCTGACAACATTTATTTTTATATATTAACATAGACATCTAATTTAGAAATAATACTTAAAAGATTCCGACCTAAATTAGTTTTCAAATGTACTTTTAATTTTCCAATAGATTAGTTATTTAAATTTTATAGCATTATTCTATTTGGATCCAAAATATATTTTTTAATTGAAAATTCTATTAAAACCTCAATAGTTAATATTTCGGTAAACACTGGGTTTTTTGTGAAAGGGTCACTTTAATTTCACTTAGGTTTTTCATATACATTTGTATCATATCTTAAAACGTTTAACTCTTTCAGCCACAGTATTACATATATAACTTTATTAACAAAACAACTTCGATTTTAGTTTGATTAAGGTTTATTTATATTATTAAAAGAGAAAAAAATAAATTTGCGCTGCCGGATTTTGTGGAATAGGGTGGTTAGTTAAGTAACCACAGTGACGTATGACAAAACACACATCATCCAAACTTTATATCCTCGTTTGGTTTCTTTGGCATATATTGTTTGGGGTAATTCTACCCTTGAACTTTATCATACTCTCATCTATAGCAACTTTTTCTGGTGCGTGATAATTTTTATTAAAATTTATTTTTAGTGCAACTAGCATAGGTCTTATCTTATAAAGCTTGTCATAATTATCATCGGTTTATTAGACATCAGGACATTGCCATTCAAATGTAAATTATTCAAATGCCATCCAAAGCGGTTGGTGGCATAAAGGAAGATTATTCTGTTACGTTACTCACAGCTTGTTCCACCTTCACACCGGCCCAACTACTCTCAGCGGTTGATTTGCTGTGGGGTGTGTTCTCAACCCTAATTGGAACCGAGGTCCGCACAGAATAAAAAAAAAATACTTGAAATCACATAAACAAACAAAACAAACTAACACTTATCACAAAGGAACACTAATCCGAATAGGGAGCTGGATGTTGAACTCCAATCGCCCTTTTTATCCCAACCTTATCAAAAATTCATGTTATTTATGGACCCCTATATCCGTCTTCTACGCCCTATCTGTCCTTCAAATCAGGGGCAGAAGACGAGTAATCTTTATAGCTAAATTCAAAGCAAGAAATACTTCAATTTCTTCAGGTATAGTGGGTGTAAAAGGGGCTCCTTTCTGCGTAGCATATAGATTTGTTTGATGGTTTCAATTAAGTTTGCTGTCCAGAATAAACGGAATAATTTTTTTGGTGTTATATTCTGTACTTCTACTATATCATCTGGAACACCTCCGCCTCCTGCATATTCACACGGCTCTTCCATTCTGAATTTTTTTCCACTTTGGTTCCACCACTGTGGAGCTCATAGTAGGTAACTGACTAGCAGAAGCACTACACAAATTTGATAAAGGTATATCATCATCTGAGTCAAAATAATCATCAAGTTCTGGCTGCAGTCCTGAAGGTATGTTACCGAGTATTATCAGATCGGGTTCTTGGTCATGATTTCTTTCTGATTCGAAACTACACACACTTTCGCCATCAGAAGGTACATATATCTTCAAACAAAATATCTTGTTCATTGAGTACGCGCGGCATTCTAGTTATATACATAACACAAAATTATGTGGGAGAACAGATTATTTTGAACGTACTATAGTCACAGTGGTTAGTAATCTAACCACCATATTACTTATGTTATTTTTTGTATATTATGCTCTTGTTACATGGTATATATGTTATCACTAAACAATAAAAAAATACTAAATACCACTGCTTTCGTTTAATAATAAACACTCTCTGCTTCTTTATTTCAATCACAACCGACCTATTAAATTAAGGGGATGGCCCGAGTTCAAATAAAGATATAAATATATATAAAGATATAAATATAATTTGTCAATAGGTGTCACTAAAACAAGTTTTAAACAAGCAACAAACTAACCACCAAACCTGAAAGAGTTAAGATCGTTTTTTAAGAAAATTGCTCAGTCTGTGATGATATCTAAGTCGAATTTCAATTTTTCATAGAAATTTGCATAAAACTAAAATCGTTTATATTTCAGTAAATACTCGGCCCAATCATGAATAAAAAATCCGCGGGAGTTGTTTTCCCTTTTTATTTTTTAACATTGAATTTAAATAGGAAAAAACCCCCGCGGAATTTTTATTCATGATCGGGCTGACTGTTTTTTAGGAAAATTAGCTTAATCTGTGATCATTTCTAATCGTTTAATTCTCAATAACTACTGCGGTTTCTAAGAAAATAAACACAATCAAAACTTAAATCATTTATAGAAATTTTCCTCGAAGAAAATTTTTTTTAGGATTTTAAAATTTTTTGTTATAAAAAAATTACCCTTTAAAAGGAATTTTATTAAAAAGTTATATTTTAAATATTAAATAGGTATGTATTTTAATAATTTTTGTTATAAATATCGATAATTTATAAATATAAAAATTGTTAAAAGAAATAAGCTGGAGTCAATACCGATTTCTATAATAGACATTTTTCATTTCCTAGCAACATAAATTATTTACTACTGTCAAATAACCATTTAATCAAAATAAACATTTCCTAAACACATTCAGGTTTTAAAATCGAAAAATTTTCTTTTATATTGTCTTTAAAAAGTATTCGCAGAAACTTGCTTTTACATTATTTGTTATCATAAAATATTCGCAGAAAATGTTAAGAGTACGAAATCATTCCTATGCACCATATTTGGAAAGAGAGGGTCGTCTTATATATCCCATGCCCAAACCTTCCAATATTGAAGCCAACAAAAGTTGGCATACAAATTTAAAGCCTCATGAACGGCTATTCTATCATCAAACATTAGCCTCTGTTAGGGGTTGTAAACGTTACCTAGCCTCTGCAAACATACCCAAAGATTCATTGGATTTTCAATTGCAATCACGTTATATCCATTCACGTGAGTATTTTCCCGAAAAAGTCGATTTCGTTTTGCAAGTGGAAACTTGCCAGAGACTTCCGCAAACATTTCGTGTTTTACGAAATACAAGGGATATACCATTGGAAAAGCCGGAATTAATAGGACATCCTTTGAAAATAGGTACGTTTTTTTTTTTGTTATTTTTACCGAGTTTTCATAAAATTTGAATTTAATTTTGTTTCAAAAAGGTGGACTGAAGGAAAAGATGTCTCCCCATAGTGTTAAATTAATAAATAGTGGACCTCACACCCAACTGGTCAACAATGGCTATTCGCGTCAACCGGCCGATGGCAATTTTTTCCGTTATTAATGAATTTACAATGGATTTTTTTTTTAATTTTTACAAAATAAAAATTTTTGTAAATTGTTTAATAAAATAAATCATTTTCTTATGTTAAAAAAATCAACATACATCTGCCAGCTCTATTTTCGCTTGTTTAGTTTTCTGTGCTTCCTCTTTATCCTCGTCATTTTTATTCAACTCATCCGATTCTGTAGCTTTATGCTTTTGTTTTTTATTTTGGTTGCGAAAACTTTTGGCAACTTTATCTTCTCCCACCCTGCAATAAAATGAAATTTAAAAGTTAACAATGAACAATTATTTGTAAAAGAAGAACCTACATTATAGTAGCTCTAGTTCCTGGACCCCAATGTGCTGTAGGATTTGCTTGAAATCTCGTTAAAGACTGCTTTCTACTTTTAGGATTTGCCTCGGGATGTATTGTATCGAAATTATATTCTTGTGAACATTCTTTGCCTAATATGGCCTTTATCGGTGTACCCTCCAGCATGCGCTCTTCCTTAACGGGATGACGTTTATTCCAACATCTTAAAATGTCCCATAACACAAAGGCGGGAGCATTTGTTTTAATGGAATTCTTGTAGGCATGTGAGAAAGACACCTTGTAGCCGGCGTTAAGCAAAGCTGAACGAAATTTCAATATAGGAACAATTTCCAATTTTAAAACACAACACAGTTTGTCTAATGTATAGTATAGTGGTACCTCATCCAATTCTTCCTGTACCACAGTCAACACACCAATCAGGCGTCGTTGTGTGCCTAGTTCACTTAAGGGCTGTTGGTCTATTGCATCCAGCAATTCTTGTACGAATATCTTGTCGTGTATTGGATGCGACCAAATGGGACCACCTAACTAAAGTGAAATTTTAGAAGTTAAAAATATACTACTTCGGTAAAGAATGTTTTAGTGCTTACATGATGTTTATGGCCACAATGTTCACAGCTCATACCCACCGGTGGACCTGTGGGTATGCCAAATTTCACCTGATTTGGATTTGAAGGCGTAGGATTGGGTTTGATTGTACCCAAAGGATAAAGAGTGTATGTGTCACAGCCACAACATTGATAAATCATAGATTGCTTACTCATGCTATATTTGCACATGGCTTGACTACTAAATACACGCAAAAAAATACGAACATAAAAATCAGCAGAAATGCTTAGCAAAGGTACAATATATTTTCCATAACGATTAGCATGAGTCTCAATACAATGCAGCAAAATACGCAGAGCCATTTCATGGCACGACTTCATGCGCAACGGTACCGAGCCGTATTTCACGTAACAGGCTTCAGGAGCATTTCCTGCCAAAACAGCCATATCAGTAGCTGTAACCAGTAGCAGACCACCATCCACCAAGGACTGCATGGCACCGTCCAGAAAACGATTGGGGCATCCATAAGGATCCAAATCGATACAATCGAATTGTTTGCCAGTTGAGGTCGATAAATACATTAGAGTCCTAAAGGTTTTATAAAATTATTTAACTGTAGAGCTTGAATTTATAAAAAAATATCACTCACATAGCATCGGCATGACTAGCTTCTATTAAATGTTCTACCTCATTATGTTTGATATTTTCTTTGATGGCCTCTACCGCCTGTCTTGACAAATCATTGGCTAAAATTTCTTTAACACCAGCAATTTCTTTGGCATAACGTATACTACGCAAACCAGTTGCTGAGAGAGCTTCCAATATCCTTAAACCATCTTCGTATTTTGTGCCAGCTTTATATACTTTGTCATTTGGGGTTTCACCATTTTCTTTATTTGAGGTATTACCATTTGTATCTTTTCTGGTTTTCTTTTGACGTTCGTTTTGTAAGCGTTTGAAGAAAACATTTAGCACAGAAATACTTAAATCACGATTAAATTCTTGTACCGGGTTATAGAAAACATTGCCTCCGGAAACAATTTCAGCTGAACGTTCACGTATTATTTTGTTTATGGGGTTTGTGATCTGTAGATAGAATTAAATTAACAATGGTTTGAAATTATATAAAAATTGTTTACCTTAGATTCCTCTTGTTCAACTTCCATTTTTTAAATAAACAAATTTAAAGAAAATATAAATAAATGAAAACTCAAAACAAATCGAGTTCCACGTTTTTTGCCACAGCTGTTGAGATGTAAGAGTAATTAAGCGATTTTTACGTCAAATCTAAATATTTAGCGGCTTTTGCTGCAAAACTGTTAACAACACCATTTATAGAATTTTTGATATACACAACAGTAGTTTCCAAACTAATTATAGTAATATATATGTATTCAATGTTTTCTAAATAAATCAATTGTCAGGAATGGTTGGTAACTAATTTTGCAATAAATAAATCCCACAGCTGTTCGTTTTAAGTAGTGTTACGAAAACATCGCTATTATTACAATTTTCTGGAAAATTTGTGCTATTTTTGAAATGAATAAAATCTGTAGAAGTTTTATATCAGTGCTAAGTCACTCAAACTTGGAACAAACCTATACATCTGCTGCTGTACTAGGACGTAACTTGTCTTTTAAAAGTGATTTATCACTGGACAAGATATACCCTAAAAGTCGTCTGCAGCTCTACACACCGCCACCTGTAAGTTGTAAAATTAATAAAAAAAAAGGAAATAAAAATATAATTGTTATATTTACAGCCTGCCAGTAAAGATGACAAATTTTCCGGTTTTATACCCATAAACAAATTGCAAATCACCTACAGTCGGAGTTCGGGTCCCGGTGGTCAACATGTGAATACTGTTAACACCAAAGTAGATATACGTTTTAAATTAAGTGAGGCTGATTGGATACCAGAAAAAACTAGAGCCAAATTATTGAATGGTGTAAGTTTAATATTTTTGAGATCTTTTTAAAAATATAATTAATGTTCTGTTCTTGTTATTTTCAGTTAGAAAATAAAGTCACAAAAGATGGTTACTACGTAATTAAAAGCGATTTAACTCGTTCCCAGCAAATGAATTTAGCTGATGCTTTAGAAAAATTGAGAACTGTTATAAGAGAGTACGAATATGAGGCTGCCCCTACATCAGAAGAGACTTTGGAGAAAATTAGGAAAAGGTAATGGTTAAAGAAATGTTGCAAATTTTATACCTATATTTTTTCTCGAGGGATTGTCTAAAGCTAATTTATAGAATGGCAGTGCTTCTTATTAGAAAATTCTTCCGAATTTAAAGTAACCTTTTCCCAGCATATTTTACGCAGTGTACTTTCATGTGGTTTTTATTTGTGTAATGATTTGGAAGCTTTAACCCCTAGAGGTAAAATAATGCCTATAATTCAAGTCTAAAATCCGTAATTTATCTTAACTATCGTTATAATTTGAAACATTTGACACCAAACTTGTTTAATTTGATAAATTAAAAGGAAAAATGATTGAATTTTAGTGATAAATCCATTGTGTGGTAAACAAACTTTTTATTTTTTTTTTAGCCGTTTTTCATGAACACTCGGTATTAGAAGCATCCTCTTAAATTTCAACGACCATTTACACAAAAATAACTAACACAAATTTTTTACTTTGTATTTCTAGGCAAGAAAAAGCTGCCCGAGAACGTCTATTTGTTAAACGTCAACGTTCCCAAGTCAAAGCCGATCGTCAAGGACCATCGGGAGTTGATTTTTAAAATCAATTATAATTAAGTAAAATACAGAGTATATTATATACAGCAAATTTTTAATTTTACAAAATGTTTGTTAAAATTTTATTTGTTAAATAAATCTATATAAAAAAATACAAACATTTTACAAAAACATCAATTGTTTATTGATTAAAGACCTAGATATCCTTATTATACACTCACAAAAAGGCAAACATAAACTGTACAATATGTAATTACAAGAATGAATATAATACTAAACAGCCTTAGAAGAATGAAACAAAAAAGTAAACCTGACAAAGTATAACAATATATATTATACATTACAAAAAATAAACTAAACAAAAGTAGTAAAAGAAAATAAAGTTTGATAAAAAAAGCTTAAGCTTCAGCATGCGTAGTATGTAAAGGATCCTCTTCGGCTGGTGTAACAATAAATTTCCGCCGTTTACGTTCATCTGTCATGCCAGTGGGTGTATTTGTGGCGGAAGTACCCTTAGAATCACTAGCCAGGGAATTGGCTGTTATAGTAGCATCAGCATTAATGATATTTATGGTGGGACAGGCGACATTGGTGGGCATGGTGGAACAACGTGGTAGCTAATAAAGATAAATAGATACATTTCCAGAATTTAAGGGATTTAATAAAATATGCTCTTACATTTTCACTTAGAATTTTATAGCTAGTGCCAAAGTCCCCCAGACGGCTAGTGGGTCGGCGTGCCAAACTAAATCTATGCCTTAAAATAGTATTAAGAAATGTATAATGATACAATGTTAATAAATTCTTTCTTTAAAACTAACCTTTTCTCCCTTATTGAATGTTGTTGGGTTATGGTCGAATATAGTCTCTCTATACGATGTACTGTGGAATAGTTCTCTCTGATGGGCTCGTAGTTAAGTTCAAAGGGATGTCTACCTCCAACTGGTGACCAAGTATTCTGATACACTGCCTCATCCATGTGTATGTTGCGCAGAAAATCGCGACTAATACCCAAAGCCTTTTGATCCTCTTTGGGTAGATTAGCAAATTCATCAATTATGGCTGTGTCTGTATCAAAACCATTACGATTAAGATCTCGGGCAATTTTTATATCATGTTTCCAGAACTCTCGATTATTACGTGATATTACGGGGGCAATTTCTTTAACCTTCAACACCAATATGCCCATGATATAAATGCATATAATATTAGAAATGGTTAAACACATGCTGATAGTGCCCAGAATGGCTAATTCGGTAGCTTGATTATTCGAATACGAGGTATTTTTCACCACACTACTATAGCGGGACTCATCTTTCTCGAAAAATTTATAAATCAAAGCTAAAGCCCAAAGAAGGCCCTGTAAACTTAAAATAAAATCAAAGCATTTAACAAAATATATCATATAATACTAACCGAATTAACAGCTGGCGGCAAAAGAGATGCCGAAATGGCCACACCTACCAAAGAACCTATATTACCACCCAATATACCTATGGCGGCGGCAGCACCCGAAGGTATAGCTGTAAATAGCCCTACTATAAGCGAATGTAATTCACAACGTGCAATCATTTCATCTGTTAAACCCTCTCCAATGCTATAGCGATCATCGGTAGTACAAACCACCATGCCAAAAAGAAAACCGACACCTACCGCCATTAATATGCCTATAATTTCATTTTTCAAACCCAAACTGCGCAAAGAATGATCCTTGATGACGGTGCCAAAAATCGCCGCTATAATGGGGCCCATTAGAGGTGAAATTAACATGCTAGAGGCCAAAAAGATGGTGCTATCTTCCACCAAACCAAAAGAAGCTAATATACTAAAAAACAAATAACATACATATATTATAAATATTAAAAACTTAAAAATAAAACTTACGCCGCAGACACCACCAATACCACAAAATCAAAGGTTATGGTCGCATCTTGCCTAACATCACGTATTATATTTGCTACATTTAAACGACTGCGCACCGTATTCATGAAACGCTCCCAGGCGCTTTGTTTTTGTGCCAAGTTTTTTCTAAATAAAAAACCGATTAGCAATATGTTATAACGTTTTGCTGTTTGATTTCAAACTTACTCTCTGCTAAAGTCATTTTCCATATCATTATCAACTTTTTGTGCATAGGTTTTCGACGTTAAACAATTCATCACCGACACTGTAGATCCTTCTCGATCTCCTATACCCCATTCGTTTAAGTTATCCAATATTTTCTCATAGGTTTCATTGAATTCAACCGTGAAGAAAATCTAGGTCAAAAAAGATAAATTTTAAGAAATCTAATTCCACACTAACCCTCAAACTGTTTTCTTGTCCAACTATTTAATTAGTTATTTTTTGATACATGTAAGATTTACATATGTACATATATTGATGATTTATAAAGTAAAACAATTTTATGATAAAAAATATTTTAAATTAACTTGGATTTGATTGGAATCAAAGGTTTGAATGTTCGAAATAAAAAAAATTATATTTTAAACATTTTATTATATACCTTACACCACCATAGTGGTGTATGCACGTATCCAAATAAATTTCGCCGCATATAAGTTGTACATGAAGCCGAATTGCAGTTGCAAATTTTGTGCAGATCGGTCTATAATTGACCATAGCTCCCATATAAGATCCACTTCCGAAATCATTTCAAAGAGCATAACTCTCTTATAAAGCCCATTACCGAAAATTACTTTAACGACCACAAATCTTAAAAATGTTGGTAAACAAATAAAATTCAACACAAATAAGTTTCATATGTATGTACAGAAATCATTTGCAACGGCCGGTCCATAATTAGTCAAAGTACCATATAAGAATACTTTCGAAAATCACTTTAATATACATTTTTTAAGAGTAGTTTGCCTTAATTGTATGTAATTTTGATAGAAATGTTTGTATTCACGATTTTATATTTCTAGAGCATATTTTTTTTCATTTACCTGATACATGCGACCTTCAGCATCTTTCGCCCATGTGGCGCCCTGTATATGAAATTTTTTCAAAATTTCTTTAAGTACAGTTTCCATACAAATATCTTGCGATAGTTCCAAGTCAATATATTGATCCTTCTTTTTCAGATGTTTACGTTTAGTCGCAGATAATATATCTCTTACACCTTCAAAAGATTTAGGCATGGCCGGCAAGACGTCCTAAATATAATAAACAAAGTAATCTCACTAGATTGTTATATGTATATTAATGAAACAAACTCACGGTTGCATTACTATCCACATCTTTTAGGCTACTGGTGCAAATAGTACCCAATTCTTGTGATTTTATAGCATCTGAAAGTTCCTCCAAAATATTGGTTTTCTGACTAGATTTTCTACACTTTGGAAAAGTGCCGTATTGTATAGATGTTGGTATACCGGTCATTTCACCACTGTTACTGGCTGAGAATGAGGGTACATCAATAGTGGTTGTGCTAAGGGTATCTGCATTGTCATTGATAACTGGAACTTCCGCCTTATTGTTAAATAGTCCTGTTGTTGTGGGTTTAGTATTTGAATTGGTAGTTGTTGTCGTTCTACTACTTTCGATTTTCAGCGGCAACGTGCCGGTCGTGGTCGGCGTAGTTTCACTTTGTTCCGCCTTTAATAAATCATATTTTTTTGCTAGAAATTCACGCCTAATACGTTCTTCTTCCACGGCTGTGGGTATTGTGACTACAAATAGTACTGATGCCATGCCATCCATAATTCTTTTGTAAATATGTAAACAATTATAAGAAATTTGAAAACAAACAAATAATATATGTATTGAAAACTTATAGAAAGTAAAAAAATTAAATTTTAATTATGGATTTTTTTTTAAATTTAATCAATAAACAAATGCACCAGCATTTTCAATTAAATGCCAACGTTAGCACAACACTATGATTAATGTTACAGATGCAGATAGGTTAGTAATTTTCTTTCTTTATTTAGTTTGTATTATAGGTACATATTATATTTTTGTTAGCTACTACTCATTATTATCTCTCTCTCCTTAATAATTATAACAGATAACGGTATTATCTGACCACAATAAATTCGCAGGGTTGTTCAAAATTGTTTCATTTATGTTTTTTTTTAACACTTTAATTATTGAATAACACAAACATAATGCCTTATCAAAAAACTGATTTGTATAAAGTGTCGTTAAATTTTAAAATATGTACTTTACCCCAGACAGATACTGTTAAGTATAGATCTGTAAAGACCTTAACATCAATGTTAAAATTATATCAACAGCAACAAAGATTTCAAGAGGGACAGAGATGCCACATAATCCTAACTTAATGATGACGATTTTTGTTTTTTGACATAATTACGGATTTTTTGCTGTTGTTGTTTGTATTACGAACAATAGATGGCATGCTTTTTTGTCTAAAAATAGAACCACAAAAATTCCTATATTCTTTTTTCTTAAAAAGTTCGCATAATAGAACATCCGGGGTTGTTTTTCAAATTAACCAAACCGGCAACAACTCACAAACAATGCAAAAAGACGACGACGATGACGACGACGGCGATTACGACGAAGGGAAAGAGAGCACTGACGGAGAAATTTTAAAAAGAGTGGGTCGGTCGGACTGATGGAGATTCTCCCCTCAGGGGGGAAGGAAAAACAGTCGACCGACCGCACAGAAATTTTTTTCTGCCGCCATGTGGTGAATTTAAAAAAGGTGGTGAAAAAATCGTGATGAGTATAAAAATAGTGGTGAGTATAAAAATAGTGGTGAGTTTTTATAAATTCACCACAAATACCGTTATTCGAAATTTTTCAAGGTCATTGAAAATTTGTTATCCTAAAAGCAAGCAATGGATGTGCAGTTTACAGTTTTACGGGGTGGTTGCTGAATTAGCTAACAAAAAAGAAATTCACCTCAAATACATATCGTTATTCGAAAATTTTCAAGGTCATTGAAAATTTGTCATCCTAAAAGTAGGCAATAATGCTTTCTTGCAGTTTTACAGGTCGTTATTTTTTTGTATGTGGTAAAAAATTTCCAAAACCAATAATAAATGTCTATTGAGAACATTTTAATCATTCAGAATCGTCACTTGCAAAGGAAAAATCGACAAATTGCCACTTTGCTATTTTTAAAATAAAAAATGTCAAATTGACGATAAATCCTCAAATCTAGCAGCTATGATCTAGGGTAGGATGTAGGGTCAGGTTATAGCATTTCATCTGCGTTTTAAAAGAAAAGTTAATTAAAATTAATGGCTTTCAACGAGAGAGAGAGGCAGTAAAATGTGTCCTGTTGAAACCACATATTTGCAATATCCATATCAATATGCAAAAGTTTATAAAACATATTTTCACAACAAAACACAAAGTTCCTTTTGAAATTTATTGTTAACTTTAACATTGCATGAATATATACATAAGTATGTATATGTAAACACTTCAAAAAATAACGTCCATTTACCAAAAAAGATTTGCACCCAAAAAAGCTATTTAAACTTTACGTTTTTATTATCCTAGTAAAAGTTCTATGTATATCCCACTTTTGTGTATTGAAAAACATCTGCAAAGAATCCACCGCCAAAGTAAAAATAAAGACAAAAAGGTTTGACCTGATAGTAGAGGCAAAAAAATTTTTCAATCAGTACAGAAAAATTCAGTCATCGTTAAAGACATCTCACAAAGAAATGGCAGCGCGTAAATTTTATGAAAATATATTTATAAATTTTCATAAAAATAATATAAAATTATTTGCTGTTTTTATGAAAACAGCAAGTTTAATGCAAAATGCAAATGTGCTTAAAAGATCACTTTAAACAAAAAGTTGTTGGTATAAAAATATATCAAAAAGTTAATTAATAAATAAAATCCTTATAAAAAAAGCTTGTAATAATAATAAAAAATGAAGTAAAAATTAATGCAAAAAAATAAAAATACTGTGAAAAGTGTATAATAAAAAAACTAAAATTAGTTGTAAAAAAATTTCTTAATAATACTAATTAAAGACGTTAAAATGGCTGAATTTTAAAGGTTACTCAAATTATTTTACATAATTTTTATGGCTTAGCAAATGGAAGAAATGGAAGAGGTAATTTTCATTTTGTATGTGATACTATATTTTTTTATACTTACATACATATCTTTTCCTTTTTATGACTTTAGGTACCTATAAACTGATTTGGTAACATTTTGTATATAATAAATGTGGGGGTGTAAAATTAAAAAAATGCAAATGAAATATACATACATACATACATATGTATGTACATGTAATATATAGAGGGTTCCTTGCTGTCCCATAATAGTGGATTTGACACAGCAGATGTATTAAGCAGCAGTTGTAGGTCGTAATGCAGTTATCTACTTAAAACCATTTATAAATATCTATAGTAGTTGAGAAATCAAAAACAAAAATATTCCTACTGTTTTGATTTCTTTAATTTTACTGTTATATAATGAAATATGGATAAATAACAATTTTAATTTAGGAAGTAAATATTACCGGGAAAGTGTTTATGTACAATAAGCTAGTTTAAAGTCTTTAAATATACATATACATATGTTTGTTTTTATGTGATTTCAGCCATTTTGTGTAAGTTCCCTTAGAAAGACTTCAAAACCCTTTAAAGAAAATCATTATTATCATTAAAAAAAACGTTTATAAGAAGTGATAAAACATAACAGGACAAAAGTATAAGAAAATAATACAAAATATAATGACAACTAGTTAAAAAAGCTTTTATATATGTATAACGGCTTTTACAAAGCGCATGTTACTATTTTGACATTTAAAGAGTTTATACATCACAGCTCTTTATCTCTAACAATCTCTCTCTTTTAATATCCGTTTTGTTGGCTGCAAAATTAGCAGCCAAAAACAATGAAACGTCAACACACAAAGCACATTGTTTGTGTGTACCAAAATGAAAACAAAAATCATATGTTTTTTTGTACTATTGTTTTGTTATTGCAATTAAGGTAATATGTAAGTATAATACATAGTAATAACTTGATGCAGGTATGAACATACATAAGTACTTAGGTAAAATTGTAGTTTATTAAAACAATTCAAACTTGTAAAGTACAAGGGCAACTAAACACTACTAAATGCAAAATTTATTTTTTAAATAAGCCTTTGTTTAATAAAGAATAAAATAATATTTTTAATTAAGCATGTTTCGAATAAAGTGGTAAAATTTTGCCATAAAACTGTTTTTTTTACAAAACAGTTGCATTTCTGATGTGCATAAAGAGTTTTTCAACAAGAACTTTGTTTTTTAACAGTAGCAATAATATGAAAATTTTGACATTTCACTTGTTGACATATCAGTAGTAGAAGCTTCGACAATGGTAACCCTGCCTTTACACATGCAAGTACTTGCATGCGAGTGCTGTGTACGTATTAGATACGAAAACTTATTCGAAAAACTCGAGTAGCTTTGCAAGTGAAAAACATGCGAGTGTATTAGTAAAAAAAATGTGAGTGTATTGAGTTTTTCGAACTTGCACTTGCATGTGTAAATGCCGGGTTACAATGATTTAATTTTCAAACGAATTTTCATAATTCAACTAGCAAAATTGTCTCATTTGGGCTTCTAAATATCCAACAGTAATTGTTGAGAAAACTTTCAATGTTGAACGTGATTGGGCTATTTTTTGAAAGTTCGGCTGTGAGAGATATTAATAACTAAATTTTAATTTATTATTAATGATATAAATAACGAGATGCTTGCAGCCATCGAAACAAAGAATTTATTGAAAACCAAATTATCAAATTGGCCGCAACGGTCATGATATTTAGGGGTTATGTTAAAGATAGCGTCTATACACAATCAATCGAATCGATTACAGCCTTAAAATTTTAAATCCCTAACTTGATTAATGACATAAACCCAATTAGATTAAAAATTTTGATAAGTCCGCTTTGCAATTGTGACTATTCTCTTCAAGGAAATTATTTTTGTGGGATAAAAGAGAATAAATTCAATTTTTTTATTTTCTTTTATTTTCTCCGTCTTATTTTATGCGATGTTGTTTGAAAGAAAAAGTAGAAACTTGATGGTAAACAACACAAAAATTAAAGATACTCGTATGAAGGAAATGGCAGGTTCAAAAGAAAATTAAACAAAAACTAGTCAGCTAAAACTGAAACGTATGAAACAGCCCTAAAGGAATCGAGGAGAATGCAAGATCGTGGTGGACATCTAACCGATATCATTCTTCATTTATAATTCTAAAACCTTACTCTTACCAATACGAGTACAATAAAATTAATGAATTATTTTTATATTAATTCTTTGTTTTAAAAAAACAAAGTTCTCATTGAAAATTTCCCTACATATGCATGCATGTAGATATTTGACTCTACTTTTCTCTCTTATTCAGAAAACTCTCTTCAATTTAACATGTAAATTACGGCTTTTAAGTTGTCAAAAAACACGGTAATTTTTACTCACATAATTACAACTTGTGTCTGTCTCCCTTTAATGTCATCCCCTTTTTCATGAGCTGTGATATAGTGTTGTTTACAATAACAAAAATTATTCCACTAAATGTTTACCAACTCAATATCATTATTATTACTGTCATTTAAGCTTTGTTTGTTGCTGTTGTTTTTTTAGCTTCTTCTTCTTATATTCCTATTCTTGTTGATTTATGTTTGTGTGATTTTTTATTTCGGCAAGCCATCTTGTCTCGTTTATATCAGTTTATCACACTTTTGTTTTGGAGTATGTGATTGTGTGTGCTTGCTAATGTTTTGTGCCATTGAGTTGTGCTTTTTCCTGTTTGTTTTTGTTATTTTAATATATTTGTCCTCGTACTTGGCCATCAATTTTTCGTTGAAATAGTAGTGCAACATTATTATAATGATGATGCGTGGTGTCTGTCTCATTTCTTTTTCTATTTTGGTATCTATCATGTGGGTTGTCTTTTAAATCAATTGTTTTCGATGTCCTTCGAATATTATTTGTATTTGTTCTCAAACATTTTATTACGTTTCTTTGTTTGTTTGTCATAACAAATTTGTTCTATAAATGTGCCATTATTACAAAAATTTGTAGTTAAAAGTATCCTTACATTGCGTAATGTATGACATAATCTGTAATGTTTAGTTTCTTCAAACGATTCTAAGTTTACATTATACAAATGTAAAGGTTTAAATATTTATGGAAAGGTTAAAAATAATTGTTATATAAGAGTGATTACGAGTTGCTTTTCGTACATTTTATATGTTTTTTTAACAGAAGAACTTTGTGTTAGTTAAAAAGTATTTAACTCAAAATGAAGTGAATTTAACTCACAAGTTTTTTGTTTGAAAAAATAATTAATTTTTTTTAAATATTTTTTTAAGTTTAAAACATAATTATATTTTTAAGCCTTTAGTGCTTATTAGATAACATTGCATATGAATAAGTGAACATACGTTTAATTCCGAACAAATATAATAATAAAGAATAATTTTTAAGAGCTTTCGGAATTGATTTAAAAAAATACATTTTCAATTTAAAAAAATGTATGAAATCTTTATTTGATTCGATAGAACGATTCTCAGTCATTAGTTAATCATTGGTAAACTAAAATACTAACTATTGTTTAACTATTACTTGTTATTCTTATGGCAAACTAAGCATTGCGAATAAAGAATCATTATTAGCTAACTAAAAACTGTGAATTTGGCCATTAATGTTTAAAGATGATTTCATTTAAACTGTTCGTCGAACTCGCCTCTCAATTGGGCCTTTGTTTTGGGTGCTGTGTAGCATGTGGCACCGTCTAGTTTAAAGCATATGTCAGCAAAGTCCAGCTTTTATATTTTGGGCAAAAAATTGTAATCGTCGCACGGTAGCGCTTGCCATACACAGTAACGTTCCTGCCTTAGTCGTCTTTAAAAAAGTATTGTTTAATGCTTGCAATGCTTCTGGTTGCTCTCATACCAAATACGATAATTTTGCTTGATTACGTATTCATTCAACTAGAAATAAGCTTTGTTGCTGAACAAAATTTTCCGATTAAAAAGTGCACGATGCACATTCTTAACCGAGTTAACATAGTTAAATTACAGACCAAACTGAACATTTTTTTATATAAATTTGGTTTGCGGAGAATTAATCCCTCAAATTGGCAGTTTATCCAACAATCGATTTAGGTAAGTCCCAAGTCGACGTAAAAAAATCTGCGACGAAGTGAATAGTTGAACGGCTTCAACGGGTTACGTAAAATATGATCCTTTTAGATAAGCCGAATTGTTGAGAGCGTCAAGGAATTAATAAATTCTGATCTTCTTCATTTGAACGACCCCTTTGTTGCCACATTATGTAGCAAGTCAGTTTTCAATAATTTAATGCGATTTCTAGCGAAATTTAATTCATTGTAACAATTTTTAAAGATTCTTCTACTGTAATATGTCAATAAGTACAATATCAAAGCTTTCATGATAATCCAATATGTCCCATGTCATCAGTTCTTTTAGAAAATGGTCCTTACCATAATCAAATTTTCTTTTGTGCTTAGATCCTCTACAATTAGGTTCTATTCATATTTATAATTTATAAGCTATTAAAAGGCTATACCTTTTTCAAATTGAATTCTTCAATTACCACTTTGATCTTCATTTAAATTTTGTAATTAGCATATTGTCAGTGCACATTGCATGACTGAAATGGTACTTCTTTATTATCCTTTTGCAAGTGCTTTAAAAAACAGTAAACGTTAATAATGGAAACTTCCACAAAAAATAAATACATACATAGTTATAAAGGTGGCTGAAAAATATTAACTATATGGTCAACAATATACATACATGTATGTATATTTAAAAGTAAAATTTTGAAGATGATACATATATTCAAGTGGGTGTCGCCTTTGTTGATGGTAATTTCGCCTGTGTTTACAGCCGACAACTTAGAGCTATATGTTCTCGTAATTCTTCCAGAGACTGTGACTAGTTAGAAGACAAAAGCTTCTACAACAACACATCGAGATATTAAACGCCCACAAAAGAATACTTCAAAATATTTATTTACATTCATGATATCAATACCTACATATTATTCTGTAAAAATACTACCGAATATTCCGCGTTTTTGAGGAGTAAGCGTTATTTCATAAATGATCAAAACAAAACTGACCGATTTGGTGAAAGTCTGATACATTTTGGATCAATTTGTACATCTTACATATCGTCACCTGAAATGCACAAAGACGTAACCCTCAAAAAATCAAAATTCGTTTTTTGATTGAATCGGAACACAAGGCTAAAATAAAATGCTCCTACAAATTTTAAGCTTCTACGTTCCAAACTAACGATTTTATTCTAGAAATGGAAAAAGACGTAACATCATTTAAACGTTTTCATAAAACACAAAAGACTCAACCAACATTTTTTTATAATATAAAGTATATATAATATATTAAGACAAGATGTGAAGAAATCGCGATTTTCAATTAAACAGTTTTCATTTTATAACATTTTATAATGTTTTTTGCTTCTCCTGTAAAATTATGATAATGAGGTTTACGTTTTTGGGCATTTTAGGTGACGATATGTACCTACATGTAACAGTTTTCGAAAATAATCAATTAACATGAATTTCCTTTGCATTTAACGTTTGACATTTAAATAAAATAGTTGAACACTTATATGAAACACCCTACAGTTATGTAGTCTTAATCTATGGTTATGTAGCTGAGTTATATTTATAAAAGAAATATCAGCAACATCAATTTCAAATTGTTTACAAAAATATTTAAAAATATGAACAACTATCGATTCATTAAAGTTAATTAAAGATCCAGCCCTGCACAGAGTTGTTTTTTTTTTTTGGTTGGCGAAGTCGTAATATTAATTAATACAATAAAAATTATTATTAAAAATAGTAAAAATGTCAATATACGTTTTAAAGGACATTTAAATCTTCTACCAATTAATTATCAATTACCTCGACTCTCTCTTTAAATATTCAAATTTCCACATATTTGCATTTTTGGTTGGCAAATCCAACTTCTTGTAAAACTTAAGCAGAAAGTAAATAACAAAAATTTATATTTAAAATAGTTTACATTTTACTATTTATAGTTATCAATATATGTTTTTTAAGAACATTTAAATCTAACCTACATGTAAACAATCAATTCCTCTACTCTCTTTTAAATAATAACAGTCAGTTACATATTTGTTAATGTGAAAATAAAGGAAAGGTAAATTCAATTGTCATTGTCATCTATAATTGGTACCAGTTATTTTTACGTGTTTAATTTTTATTAAATCGATCGATAATCAAATTAAAACCTGCCAACTGAGCACAACAAATAACTAGATTGAATTAAAAAATAAAATAAAATGAAAGGAAAACTAAGCTTGTGAAGAAGATATAAAATGACAATTATTACTACTTTGAATGGAATTTGTTACTGTAGGTATGCAGTTCATCAGAAAAAATTATTGACAAATGATTTAAAGGGGATTTATTAAATAAAATAGAAATGCAATGCGAAAAGCTTTGTTTTACAAAACATAATAAAATAGAGGATTTATATAAAAGTCATTAAAATTTTTAAAGTATTGGAAAGGCTTGACAATTATAAATGATATCGGACATATGTTCACCACGACCATACATATAGAAGTCGATCCTTTTGCCAAAATTTTCAAATCCATTTTAACAAAATGGCAGTAATAATTCGTTAATCATGTTAAACATAATCGTTTCAATATTTTCATTTCCATTAAGTAGCAATTTGCAAATATATTGCAAAAGACAAAAGTCCTTCCTACCTTATTCATATGATGTACGATGTTGTAGATATTATTTACATGTAGACAGCAATATACCTGCTGTTTTTACGTTCGTGTTACTATTGTTACTTTAAAAACTAAAGCTGTTGGTCGTTTCAATAAGCAGCAACAAAAAAAAAAATATAAATAAATCAATGATTTTTACAACTACAACTAAAACAGCAATGAAAACTTTATAAAAAAATGTGATTTAATTTTTTATTTTGCAGTTTGTTGCATTTAAATACATACGTGCATCTATGGTAAAAAACATGCCTCCTTTTTGCTGCTGTTGCTGTGTAGTTTTTCCTTTCATTGAAATGCACTGTGGTGGACTGCCTTTCAGTTTTACAAATCACTATCAAGTTCAGGGTTAATTAAACTAAAAATGCATGCACACAACATTTGGAATGACCAAACCCGGCACGGCACGTGTATCGATAAATGATAGCTTGTGTCAAATGGTGTGTGCCTGTGAATGAATGAATGTAGATGTAGTTGTTGTAGTTTTTGTTTCCGTTTTGCTGTTATTTTTCAAAAACTGCCCTAGGATATTTGACTTTGATGCAAGAAAGGCTATATTTGTTTTGCAATACATACATATGTATGTATGTATATACACCACATGACATTGGGAAAGAAATATTTCAATACTTGTATTTTCTAGTTTATAAATATTGTGCTGCACTGATAATGTGGCCTTTTTTGTTTCCAACAAAAAATTATAGCAATAGAGATAAAAAGAATATCCTTGTTAGGTTTTCTTTCTATTTCTATTTTTATTGAAACTTATTGTAGTACTTTGAGGATGATGTTATTACTATGAGGAAAAATAATATGGATTTAAGCCAAAACTGCATTAATGACATTTTGTGTTTATTGTCTGTTTGATATTAGATGATAAGGTTTGGATGTAGTAAAAGCTTTTGACACCGTCTGGCATAATGGGCTCATATATAAGCTCTTGGCTGCAAACATCCCTAAGTATCTTTGCAAACTAATTGCTGACTTCATCGACTCTAGAACGTTTAAGGCTGTCGTTAATAATGAAACTTCGTCTGCTAAAATTATTTCAGCAGGGTTGCCCCAAGGATCAGTTCTGTCGCCATTGCTATATGCGATTTACACATCTGATTTTCATATAATTTCAAAATTGCATACTACGCTGATGACACAGCTTTAATTTTTTTAAGCAAACTTACAAGTGCATTGTTGAAAAAGATGGAAAAAGGATTCGTGAGTTGCATGAAATATCTTCAAAAATGGAAAATAAAAAGTCATCCAGACAAGACGCAAGCAATAATTTTCCCATTCAACAAATCCCCTAAAAGACTGCCTAGACGCCAACTAGCTGTTGGAAACAACACCATAAATATAGTAAAAGAAGCTAAATATCTCGGCGTAGTTTTGGATAAAAAACTGATTTTTAATCGACATATTAACGAAATATGTTCCAAAGCAATGAAATCTTTTAGAGCTTTATGTCCTTTGTTAAACAGGCGTTCATATTTAAATCATAAGAACAAAAATCTTCTTTTTAAAACCGTTATCAGATATTAACATATGCTTGTCCTATTTGGAGCACTGCTGCAAAATGCCACTTAAAACGCTTACAATTCATTCAAAACAAATGCCTTAAAATTATCAAAAATAAGCCCTGGTGGTACCCAACCTATCTCATCCATGAAGAAACAGGCTACGAAAAAATTATAGATTTCATAGATTAAAAAATAAGTATTTTGAGAAAAACGAAAGTTCTTCTTATTTGTTAATAAGAGAATGTAATGTCTTAAACCAAAATTAACTATAAATTATCAAACTGTAAAGGCTGTGCTTATATTATTGTAACTTAATAGTCATACTATAATCACAGGAACCTTTTCGAATAATGTTTGGATTATTTAAATATTCATATAAAGGTTTTTTTTTACCCAGTTTTACCTTTTAAAATTCTCAACTATGTAAATAAACTCTTTAAATTCGCTCGAACAACTCAATCATTTGTTGTAATATCTCTAAAGATAAGATCCCATTTGTAAATATTTAGTTTCGTAAAATAATGTAAATAAAGGAAGATTTTTTAAATATATAATATATAAATGCCTGAAAAATTACGTATTGGAAAACGGTTTTGATTTAAGAACAGGTAAACGTTTTGTCGTTTAAATGTCAAGTGAGACTATAAAGTTTAAATTGTTATTAAAACTAACATCGATTCCATATGGAACCATTGTCCATTATTATGGCTTTTATTCACTACCATCTCTTAATTCACATATACACTTTCAAAATTTTTACTGCATTCTAATAGGTCTGCACTAGTGGAAAGCCCACGTCTAACTCCCCATCTTGACAATCCTTGAATTTATTTACTAAGCGACTAGTTTCTTGTCTGATCTTTCTTTCTTTCGTGTGCACAACTCTTGTCATTTATTCCAGCAACCATGTCTGCCATTTAAAAAAATTACAAAGAAAATTATGAACATTAACATCGTCACGTTTTCTCCACAACACGATGACTCGCCAAGAAGTAATTAAAACGATATCTAAATTGTTTTAATTAGTAGATTTTATGTCATTGGATGTTCATGTAATCTGGACAAATCTTACCGTCTAAGTCGACTTAATCATGGCAATGATTTTTATTATTTGTAAATCTGAAGGTTGTCAACGATTCCAAAAGCCTGGATCAATTCGTTCATAGTAACACTTAAGAATACTGCTCCAAACACCTCTTAATTTGAACGAGAGTTTAACAAGTTCTCTTAGGTAATTGCTACCTACTATCCGGACAATTTTTAAATGAAAATGGAAAAAATCTCACACATCCCTTAAAGAAAAGCGTGGGGCGCCCATACCAACCTGAACTTAAGAAAAACATGACTGTCGTGAGTACATTTTAATATTTCAGACCGAAAGAAATATGTACAACCAATCATGTTTAAAGATACGAATTTTCAATAATTGAGCATTTTGTTTCATAAGAACGCCCCCCACGCTTTTCTTTAAGGGATGTGTGAGATTTTTTCCATTTTGATTTAAAAGTTTATGTTGTTTGAAATGTTCTTATTTTTTTACTTTTAGTCGGTTTTTTTTTAGTATTTATATTTATTTTGTGTTCACAACTAATCAACATATTAAGGTAAAGAAAAGCGTTTCTTAAAATTTTTTTTTATTTATTTTTTACTTTTTAATAACGAATAGCTGTTTATATTGTAAAACGATGAACACTTAACAAACGTCACAGCACAATTCAAATTGCATTTTATTTGTTAACGTTACAGTTCGTACTTTTCGAAGACTACTCGAAAATATTAAAATTTGATAAATTCTATTCCAGGTCTATTGTTTTCCTTATAGTAAAGTAGGAAGGAAATATGATTATGCGTATAAATCGGAATGGAAGGGTGTTTATTAAACCGGGTCCACCGCATATGTAAAAAAATGTCCCAAAGTCTAACGCAAATATTAAAGATCACCTTCAGACATTTAAGAAAAAAAAATTTTTTTTTGCGATCGGATCCCGTTAAAAACAGCCAAAATCGTTGTTTTTATTTAGCTTCACTTCAGAAAATTAAATCTTGTAACGGATTTTATCCTAGTAAATGCCTGCAAAGTTTTATCCATTTGCATTGAGTAATTAACGTTACAAGATTTGATTTTCCGAAGTGAAAGTAAAGAAAAGGTTTTAACAAATTGATGTTATTATTAAACAATAACTATCTACTGTTAATTTCAAACAAACAACCAACAATAGTTCAGCAATTTTCCTACTGAATTATACAACACTGTTATTGCTGTTTTAATAAATTTTCTCTCTCTCTCTCTCTTGCAACTAATTCTCTTTCTTTTCCTTATCAATTCCATTTTACACAGTTATTCGCATTCGCATTTTTTTCAAACACAACACATTTCTTTTACACAGCTGTCAGTTGTCAGTTTGACATCGACGTTAGTGTGTTTTTTAACGTACGGTCAGTACGGTGCGCGCTTGTGTTTCTTATTCTTCGTGTTAAACTTTTGGTTTTGATTAAAAATCAAAAAACGAGTCGTTTTTACCACTGTTTTTTCAAACAGACGTTTGTTTCATCATTAATTCCAATTTAGTTATCAAACACGTTTAAAAATATAAGAATTAGACAACAAATTATTGGTTTTTCAAAAACCATACTGAAGTAAAATAACCAATTCATTCATAAATTGTGTGTGCCAAACAAATTTTTAAGGAAAAATAAAGAGAATTCTAGCCATAACTACAAAAAATGTGTATGTGTGTTACAAAATAAAATTTGGTGTATTCGTTTAAGTTCTGTATTAAAAAAAATCCTGTGCAATAATTCGATGATCTTTTTCGTTCGTTCATCTTGAAGACTTGTGTTTTTCTTCTTACTTTTGTATTTCTAAATTAACTAAAAAAGACGTATGGAAATTACACGTATCTAGAACGTTAAGCTAAATTTTTCATTCAAGTGGTGGCCTACTTAGAAATATTTTGTTTTTATTTTTTTAATTTATTTTACGTACAAATCTACATACATTCGTTTCCAATTTTACGTTTATATTACTTATATTTGTTTGTTTGTTTCTCGCTTTTATATAAATACATCTATAGAGTTTTAACATACTGCAAGCAAATAAATAAATACTTAGGTACCTATATGTACATATTATATTTTAACAAAATTCCAAAATAACAAGAAGGAAAATACGAAAATATACAAAAACGTAGTGAAACGAAAAACAGCAAGCAATAAAAACAACAACAAAACAACCACGACAACATTTTGTTTTGTGTCTGCGTGTGTATTTCGGTATGTTTTGTCTGAAATTTGTTCTTCTTGATTTGCATTATTTATAAACTATTACTACCTATACTATTTCGTTTGGTTTCTAAAAGCAAGGAATTGCTTTTTGATTTCGCAGAGAATTAATTTATATGCAACATTTATATTACATTATAATGTTGCTTTATCAATTTGTTTAAAACGTTCACCTTAACTTGCCAACACAAAAACACATTCTCGTAAGTACATATAGCTATATATATTTTATAAAATTTTTTGTAGTAATGTTTTTGTTTTATTCCAAATAGAATAAATAGAATTATTTGTATAAATTTTTATTCATATTTTTCGTTAAAATTTATATTTTTATTGTTGTTGTTTCTATTGTGGTTTCTTTGCCTGTCCTACACACGCAGTGTTGCCAATATTTTTTTTCAATTTCCCGTCAAATTGGGGTTTAAAAATCGCCAGAAATCGCTAAATAAATTTGTTTACAAAACCGTCATAAAACCGTCAAAAAAATAATTTTAAAAATTTGAATTTACGTTAAATAAAAATAGCTGGTAATATAAAATGTAAATTAATTACACATATGTATTTTTTATTCAATTGTTTTTATCATTTACAAACAAAATTAGGTATTTTCAAAAATATAGTGCGAGTCTTCAGCATTTTGTGTATAAGTGGCCATAGTACCTACTTCGCTTAGAACAGATTTTGGAAATTCATAATCAAAACAACATTTATTCTCAAATTTGAGACCGTGTCTCTAATTAAAATTGAATTTGTTTAAAAAAATTACATTGGAAAAATGCATTAAATCAAAATTTAATAAATTTCTTTTTAAAACTTTTTAAAGAAATTACGTATGTATATTCCCAGTAAAAAAATTCGTTTTTTTGAAGCACTTAAGAGAAAAAGCCCATAATCGAGCGCTTCAATAAAAGCGCTATTTTGGAGCAGCAAATGCTTACGACTAAAATATACAAGAAATATGCTTTTTTTAGTGCTAACAACGAAGAAGGTTTTAAAGCGAAAACCAAAAATTAAATTATAGCCAACAGATTTACGTATGACAACGAAAGTCAATTACAAAACGAATATCGCGCTTCTCAGTTACTATGAATTTTTCTTAAGCAAAAACATTCAGATAGAATTAATAAACACTTTAGGAAAGTGCTTTATTTGCATGTTTGATTAGGTTAAAAGAAGCGCTTATTGTCAGCAGAAAGTAGTTCTCAAACCGGGAACACCTCATACAAAAATCATGCATCCCATCAGCAGGTTTGGAGCGATTTGAGGTATGAATTCATATATAAAAGCTGCTTCTTTTGGAGCACATTTATTACTGTTTTTTTACTCGAAGCACATCATTGACTGTACTGGTATTAGCCTGTTTCGTAGTTTGGCTTTAAATAGGTTGAGTTACTAGTTAAGTTATACCATATAATTCAACCTTGGAAAAAAACGCTAAAACGCTGTAAAAAACTCCAGATTTCACGCTAACCGCTAAAAATCATTTTTTCCCGCAATTGGCATTGCAAAAACGTCAGATTTGATGGGAAAAACGTCAAATTGGCAACAATGTACACACACCATGTTTTATTTGTTTGTTTGATGTGTTTACATTGCACAGTAGAGTGAAGAGAGGTAAAATATTTGAACACAATAACAAATGTATTACCAAAAAACCAAAATAAAAAACATGTAATTGTCAATATGAGTGTTGCCAGAATTTCCATTTATTAATCAGAGTTGGCTATCGCATAAATATTTTATATTGAAAATTGTTATGTTGGAGGGAAATTCTTTTTGAAAAAATAAAATTTTACTTACTTACTAGCTGACCGCCCCGGCTTCGCCCGGTATTTACTAATGATTTGTATTTCATATAGAAAGACACAAAAATTTCAGTAAAAGAAAAAATAACAAAAATTTGTATCAATTTATTGCTTAAAAAATTTCTTCAAAATTCGACTATTATTATACCTATGCAGCAATAATTGAAACAATGTTTTTTGTTCTTCTATTGGGGCAGAATATGAATACTCCTTACGGTGTACCGACTCTGGAGCACGCAACATAAAATTAAACGTGGGAAAAACATTGGGATTCTAGATTTAACCCACACACTTTAAAAGATTGCCCTTGAGATTTATTTATCGTCATTGCGAATGCAAGGCGAACTGGAAATTGGACGCGTTTAAAATAAAATTGTAGATCACTTGGTTTCATAGGTGAGTTTTGCTAAAATTTTCTCATACTTAAAAAAAATGCAAAGTGAAAAGCAGGCTTTGGTGTCAGTTCTTCAAGTTTCTTAAAAAAATGTCTGTTATTAAGAACGTGATGCCATTTGATGTTTATATGTATAGATATAGAATACGATGTACATATTCACAACGTGCCTGTTCTTATTTATTTGCAAATAAAATATGTATCTAAATTTGTACAGCATACTTTAGGGGGCTTTTTTAAAATTAAAGTTGACTGGACTCACAAAAAAAAATCAGAGTTTTACCCCTTTTTTTGAATTTTTTTCTTTACAAACATCTGAGAATTTCAAATCGAATAAAAAAATCAGCCAAATCGCTCCAGCCGTTCTCACGTGATGCCATTACATACATGGACCATTTCATTTTTATATATGTAGGTATATAGATTTATTTATATTAAATATTACTTTTTCATGAGATTTTTTTTTGAGTTATAAAGTAAATAGTATAAGGTTATTATGTATGGAATATAACATTGGCACAATGGCCTTATATGCACTAGATATTTGTCGAAATTTTCCTTGATTATTTTTCAAAATTTTTTGTGAATTTCTTTGCTGAAGCTTTAAATAGTAGCATTATTTTTTATTTTATTTCATTAAAGAAAAATATTCACAATTATTTAAAACTGCTTATTATTGTTTATTTGACCTTTTTTTTGGTAATTATTAAAGCTTTAGGTCTTTTTTTAAAATATTTAAATTTTATTTCAATATTTCGCTACTCTTTAGTAGCTTCTTCAGGATAAATATTTTTATAATTTTATAAATTTCAAAAATTATTTGTCATGTCAGTTTAATGACTCTTAGTGCTTAACAGTGCTCCGTTAACTGTAACATTATAACTGTTAAAAAATGCGCGTTTTCTCTGTGCTAGTTAAATTCGAATTTATCTTCACACACACACGATTTCTTATATCCCCCATACAATTGTTTTACCAAAATTTGGCTCTATTGTACATAAATGGAGAAGATTGATGCTTTTATCAGAAGCAGTAATTGGCTGCAGTAGCCTAATCTATCCATCTAGGTATCTGCGCTCTTTAGGTTTTGGTCTGCACATTTTTCACTCTTACACTCTACACATTCTTTTACTATCCTTCGAATTCTTCTACTCTTTCTCTTCGATATCGAAATTATGATAAAATGTACTAAATTTCATGCTCGATATCGAATGCCATAATCTCAAATAAGAAAATTACGATCAATTTTACTCGATATCGAATGCGGTAATTTGGCCCCAGGTAACACAATAGGACCAGCAATGTGGACCTAAGTGGGCCTTACTATACGGCCGCCTGCTAACCTAACCTAACCTACATAAATGCCTGCAGAAAAACATTATTTAGTAAATAAAATTCGGCACAGCATTAAAATTATTGTTAATATTATTTCTGCTCAGTAATGTTACATTCCTCGGACTTTAATCCAGCTTCCTGAAAATTATTTATAATTGCGCGACTACTAGCAGATGTAATTAAAAGCGTTTTTTTTACTTCTACATACTAAACTTGGATCAAACCGTGTTGTTGTTTTTCGCTTTTTGTATCTTTTCCTTGCTTTTACTTTCTGTGAATTGCTTGAAAATGATTTGTTTTGGAACAGTTGAAACAATAAAATCTTTGCAAGAACCATTATTAACACTTTTCTGGTCTGATATAGTAAATTGTCATTCACAGAATTTTTAAGTGTATTAAAACCTCAAAAATTCTCAGTATTTTGAAAGAAAAATGCGTTCTGTTTTTCACTATTAAATCTTTTTGAATTGTTTTTTTTATAACTGCTGGAATCATAAATTCTAGCATATAAAACTAAACATGGTTACGGCTTTTTTTCCTCATTATTTGTATTTACTACATGTCTGACATTTTTTATACACTTTATCCAAATGCCATAGAGCTGTAGTAGATTCATTAATAAATGGCGGTCTTACTCAAAAAAAAAAAGAAAAAAAAAACGACAAGTTAAAACTAAAAGAAATAGTCAATCTCCAAGAATTTATGCGTAGCGCATTGCCTTGTTTACTTACTTAGCGACCACGAGCGGGGTGGATAAAGAAAGAAAAAAAAACATACAAAAATAACTAATCTTTGTTTCCAAGAAAGCTTAAAACTATTAAAAAGACGATTTGTATTGTTTTTATTTTTATTATTTTTCAGTTTACACCATGTGCTTTAATATCAAACTATTTTTATAATTTTTATTTTCCGCCGACTTGCATGTACATACTTACATATGTATGTATGTATGTACGAGTATGTATATATTTCTTTCTGTTGCTCTTTATATGGTATTTAAGATGTGTTTTTTCACTTTGGTTTTTTATTTTTCCAATATTTGTATATACCTACATACATATGTATGTATTTCATTCCGACACATGACTCATGTCTGATCGGCGTTGTTGTTTTTTTTTTTGTATTTTCTATGGTTTGTTTTTGAATTAACGACGGTTTGGCGTTTTTTTTCATATGTTCATAAACGCTTTCTAGTTTTATTGCCAATGTTTGTATGTAGCTGAGGTTGGTATTTTGTATCCAACAAATGCTAATACATACATACATACATATATGAATATAGTGTTAAGGGAGGGGTATTTAAAACTTTGTAAAACTGCATGTACATGCATAATAATTTGTAAAATAAACGTTTGATATGTTTAATTCAATATACCTATGTACATATGTTGGGTTCTATATTTAGATACGTAATTGCTTAAGTTATAAAAGTATTTGTTTCCTTTTTAGAATTTAGGTACAAATTTTCAAACCAAATTTGTATTGCTATTAGAAAAATGTATGAACTAACCTTTTATAAATTTATTTTCAAATCATTCACCCCTATTCTGAGTTTCGATTACGTCTCCGCATTTAGTTACGCTACGATCGAAAATTGGTATTCCAAACAAAAACTGAATCGAAAGAACAAGAAGAAGACAACAATGTTTACAAAACCAATTTGTTACTATGAAATGTGGAATAGAAACAAAGAAATGAGCAAGTTTGTTACTATTTTAATAAACAAAAGTCACAACAAACAATAAAAATAGAAAAAAAAAATGATGCGATTAATAAGGAGAAATAATAAAAATAAAATACTACAAGAGACTTGTGAATTAATAATAATAAGAAGGTAATCATTTTTGTTTGCATAATATTTAAGTGCTAAGAATCCTGTCAAGCCGGAGGTGGATTTTTAATTTTTGTATTTGAAGGAGAAATGGAATCCAGAAATGGTGAAAGAGGAGAACAACATGACTCAGAACGAAGAGGTAAGGCTTGAAAAGCTTGAAAAGAAAATACCTGAACTTCCTCCTTGGATCGTTTATGGTAGCCGCAAGCAATATCCTGTTTTGTTGACATTAAAAGCTGGCAAGCTTTTCGTATTGCTCTGATGTCGTTGTTTTTGACCTGGAAAAATAAATAAATAGGCTGCTTTCCTGTTTGTAGTAACAGTAATTCAAAACTCCTTCAATCTACCATTACACATTTGTTTAACCATGTTCTTTGTTGCTGCATATCGCCTCTTGATTGGCCGTACAACAAAAATTTATATAAATCACTTTTGCAACATTTTATACTTACATTTTATAAATTAAACACTTTTAAGTTTATAAAAAGAGTAATCGAAAAAAATTCCGCTGCTTAAATATGAGCGTAGAAAAACGTAACTATGATCGTAATACAGAATACCTACAATCAAAAGAAACGTAGCGGAATCGAAACTCTGAATACCAAATTTGCCAAACGGAGAAAATTTCGATTCGAATCGAAAGTCAGAATAGGGGTGATTAACATTGTTCTAAAATATATATGTATATGCAAAACATGTTATCTTTATATATTCTTCTTCTGTATACAGTGGTGGACACGAGGTTAGCACACTTGGCATCTGTTGTCAATTTAAGCAAATATTTTCTGTTTTTTATTACTTTTTAAAACCCTTTATTTTTCAAACGTATTAAGTATCAACCTAAAGGTACGGTCATACTTGGCAAATATTTGCCGAAAAAGTTACGTCTAGTTACACTAAATAAACTATATTTGAACTGGTTTACATATTTATTAAAATAAACTTCGTTTATTTAGGACAGGAAATATTTAGTTATATTTTTTTGATGCTGCTTGATCTTAAAAAACTCTTGTAAGAGTAAACAACGTCAAACGAATTTGTGCCAAAACAAAGGATTACGCTTGTTTGAGTAAATATTTGCCAAGTGTGACTGTACCTTAAAATCACTCCACTCCACTTTTTGTTGTATTCGGTGGTTTTCTTTCCAGAATAAAACTGTGGACAGTAATTTACCACTAAATTATAATTCTATTCACGAAAACAAAAACAATAGAAACAAAAAAACTATATTCAAATCCTAAAATTTAGTTAGATATCCTTTGTTTTTTAAATCAGCTGCAAATCTTTTGGCCATACTTTCAATCAGAGCCATCGCTCTGTGGATATGCGTACCAAGCATTTTGGATTTCTTTCACAAATCGGCCAAATTTTTGGGTCTGACTGCCGTTATATGTCGCCCCATCATTCAATAGTTTCTCAATTGGCTTGAGATCCGGAGATTGGGCTGATCTTATGTAAAGAACCAACACCATGCCCAGAAAACGCTGCCCGCACCATCATATTCCTGCTACCGTACTTTAAGGTCCTAAGAGTATACTTTTGATTGTGTTGCATGTGTAGAGGACGCCATACGAGTACATATCTTTTTTCATTAGATCGAAACCTACAAAATGTAATTCATCGCTCCAGAGGATGATCTTCCTGAAGAAAAACAATCCGGTACTGTAAGTTCTTTTTTGAAACATGTGGCCTATACCGAACAATGCATTGACGAGAGTTTTTTTCATTGTGTCTTCTTATACATACATTATTTTGATGAAAGATTTATTTAAACTGCAGTGCAGATCTTAAACGGGTCTACCACTGAGGTTCTGTAAGATTTTGTGCACCATTATATGTCCCATAGTTTCGAATGTGGCCTACTGCGTTTTAGAGCATATTTCTTTAGCAAATGGTGCTTCAACTGGATATCATCTAGTGACTGACCTTACGCTGTTCCTCTGTGCATTACTTTTTTTTAGCCTTTTTGACTTTTAATCTTTCGTTTCATACTTATCAATTTCTAGAAACCTACTGCGTTTCTTGTTTTCACGTTCTAAATTGTTGTTCAGCTCAAATTGTCTATTAATTCAATTAACCACAAATAGAAGAAAGTATAAAAATATTATTCAATAAAAAATAACGGGGCATACTGATCACAACATAGGGTAAACCATTCGACAAAAATTGCAGTTAATAGATAATTATAATCATAAAAAAGAAAAATATTTTTGAAAGCAGCATATATGGAGTGTGCTAACCTCATGTGTGCCACTGTACTCTCTCTCAGTTTTCTCGCAATTGACAATAATTGGAGACATACAGAGTTGCACATTTTTTTCTCAGTGGTACCAACTAAAGGTTTCTTCCAACAGGAAAATAATAGAATAAAGAATAACATAAAAGTTTTTATACTTTACTTGTTGATTGTTACAATCAAATAAATTTCGCTCAAAAATCGTATTAAATTATTTAAAAGATAGAGTGTAAACAGAGCTAACAGAAAGAGTCAGGTTTTCTTATGGACAAATCTAACAAGATCAACAATATTCTGAAATTTCCAAGTGTTTTAAAACTTGTGCTACATACATATTTATTTTGCTCTCCATTGAATGCAAAATTTTGCAGATTTTTTATTGTATAAAAAATACAACAAATTTTTCAGTGTTTTTTAAATCAAATAATCTGTAGTTTGCTGCAAACCGCTTTTAATATTTGTCTCGATTTTTTTAATTTCCTTTAACATTAACCACAGTATTTATTTATCGATGTCAATATGTTCATAATTGGCACAACTATGTGTTTGTTTTATTTTAAGCTTTTAGCCATGAAACGTTTTGGTATTTTGGTAAAATTTTTGCAGCATGTATAAAAGTATTCTGCCGGTTTTGTTGTACAAAAAAAAAAAAAAAAAAAAAAAAAAACAAAACAAATACCCAAAAAAATAACCGGTATTCAATGAAATCTTCTTAATAAAATGCATAAAGTACATATACGAATATTCCCAATGAAAAGAAATGTGTGTTTTTAGGAAATTCCCATTTAGGTTATTAACTATAGGTAGTATGTTACAATTAAAGTAACAATATTAAAAACAGAAATATTATTAATACAAGTTGAAAGATTACGACGATGATGTTGAGTATCACTTAATATTTCTTTATTTATTTACAAAGTTTATAGATATAATTAATTATGAATACAAAGAAGGCTTAGGTACTAACAACCTTGGGTCTTTGACCCAATATTCAGTTTTAACTAGATGATCGAGTTGTAAATATTACAATGTTTTAATAGCATGTTGACGGTTACATTACGATTCGCATCTTCTTTGAAGAAGTATAGTCCAATGATGCTACCAGCCCATAAACAGCACCAAACTGTGATGCATTGGTAGCTCTTGCAATGCTTCTGGCTGATATTTACTCCAAAATCGACAATTCTGCTTATTTACGTACCCATTGAGCCAAAAATGAGCTTCGTCGCTGAACATAATTTTTCGATAAAAAAGAGCACAAGCGTTGTTCGTTTGTAAGACAATTCATGGTTAAATTATAGACCAAACTGAAGATGTTTGACAGTGATGTTTGCGTCAGCTGTTTAAACCAGTGTTGCCAAAAAGATAATAGCTAAAAAAATCACCCTTTATTAGTATGTCCTAATCTTAATCTAATATAATTTTGAAGACCTTTTTTGGCTACTTCTCTAGGGTATACTGCTGGTGTTTTAAGTTGGTTAAATTTTTTATAAATATGTCGGTAGTTTGACCAATCTGCGTTTTCAGTATTTTTATTAAATGTAAAAATTATTTTTTTAATATCGTGTTTGTTAGATAATAGATATGACTGAATCGGAGCATGATTAGCAAATTTGGCTGCTTCATCAGCCAATGTATTCCCTTCAATACCTATGTGACTCGGGATCCACATAAGTTTAAATTTTGTGTGGTATTTTATTAATAAATCTCGAATTTTTGATATTGGTATGCTTTTATTTTTTATATTTTTAATGGCAGTTATCGTCGATTTGGAGTCTGAACAGATTATGTATTTTCCCCGAATATTTTTGTATTTGTATATTGTATGGTAGATTGCTGTAGCTTCTGCCGTAAAAATTAAGCATGCTGGATCCAATAAAGCCAAGCAATCAGTATCTAGGGATTTATCAATAATAGCGAAATTATGCAGCGAAATTTTAAAGTAACAATATTAAAAACAGAAATATTATTAATACAAGTTGAAAGATTATGACGATGATGCTGAGTATCACTTAATAGAATATACATACATAAACTTTTTAGTCAGAGTAAAAAACTTTTTTGCACGTTACATAAATTAACTTTCAACATTTTTATGCGGCACACATACATAAACATAAATTTAAAAAGAAAATCCTGCCAAAACCAGAAAAATTCAACAAAAGCCGGTATTTTGTTGGATTTTTCCAGTTTCAATTGAAACTGAATGGAATGTCTACACTCCATCCTACAAATTTACAATTACAATTACCCACAATATATAAATTTATATTGATGACCAATAAGTACAAAACAAAAACTTTGTAATAACGCCACTAAATTAACATATTAACACACTACAACACTAAAAAGATAAAGGCTTTAAACGATATAAAATGATAAATTAAATAATGAAATCAACGATAACAGCCGCTGTATGTAGAATGTTCAGAAAGATAGCAACGATCATTATTTTCATAGAAATTATTTTTGTAGTCGCATACGACGAGTTTTCAATTCATTGGCATTTTGATTTTTTTTTATCGTGGTTGTCATTGCATAAAGACAACTCGAAATGACGCTTTAAGTAATTGATTTATAGCGTTTTCTAGTTAAAATTGCAACATGTAATTGTCAATAAGCAGGGTGAATTAATAAAATAATGCCCTGTGGCGCGATATTGTATGGAAACTCATTTAATCCATGGTTTCTTTAATGTGAATTCTATGCAATTCCACGATGACTCAATCAGAAACGTATATTTTAAACTCTTTGAGTGATTTACATTCGCTTGATTTGTTTTCGTGTGTGATCGCAGAATTGGCCATAATGTTTCTCTTACTGAGAAGAGAAAATATTTCATTGACACGAATGTTTTCTAATTCAAAGAAACGCTATTTTGGTTTCATCAATTCAAATAATAAGTGAACTATGACTCGAACCATAACCTAAACGGACTAGTTCTCGATAAGGAGCGAATGCCTCTTTTCGCTTTCTAAGCGAACAAATCTAAATTCAGTTTCATTAACTCCTATTCTAATTTTACGTTATGTCTACTTAAGTAAATATGTAATATAATTTTCTAATATAATATTAGCGCAATTCACAATCTTGTGCAATACCATTTGTGCATCATTGCATTTGCAAAAAGGTTTAGCATATTTTTACTCTTGCTGTGTATTTTGTTAGTGTAGAGCAAAAATACTTACAAATGCACAAGATTGTGAATTGCGCTATTATTTATTTTAATATAATAAAGGTTTTTAATATGTGGTGTTGACTTTATTTTGACTCTCACAGTATGGATCATTTAAACTAAGAATACTAATTTTAGATTCTATAGAAGTTAACAACACTTTTTTATTTTGTTTAATTTTGTTAATAATTTAACTACTTTTTCTCTTTTATTTACAGGTAAGCATTTTTTTGAAGTTTATTATTAATATGAGTAAGTCTTATTAAAATATTTCTTTAAAATTTTTAAAATTACAAAAAAAAAAAAATAACAATTGTATTAGTATTATAATTTCCAACCCTGTACATATTTTACTGTCTTCAGGTGTTGTCAACTATTTGCAAGTTAAATTTATAGCAACAATGGAAAAAATGTGATATTTATATCATAAAAAGTGGAAAATGTAGAATTTTGTAGCATTTCTAAAATTTTAATTTGTAAATGTTACAAGACCGGGGATGCCAAACGGGACTGGATTTTCAAATCCCGGGATTCAAGATTTTAAAATTTAAATCCCGGGATTCAAGGATTTTTCGGCGTTTCGGGATTTTTGTTTCATAGTAACATAAATTGTTTTATTAATAATAAAAAATATTTATTTCAAAAAAGTAACTTATATTAAATATAAATATGTTTGAAAACAAACATTTCCTCATTAATAATTTAAAAACATGATAACATTACATTGAAAATTAGTTAGGGAAAAATAAGATGTCATTTCGCCTTTAATTTCTATATTCATTAAAAACCAACAGAATAATATTGTTCGATTTTAAAAAAGCTTCTTAAAAATATTAAGGCATCAAAAGTAAAGAAAAACTTGGTTTAATTTTGTTACCAATATACGAGTATGACGCTAACGAAAAACATCGTTCACAATGAAGGCTTGTGGGCGAAATTGTTAGCAAATTATTGTCTGCTGATTGCATTTCTCACCCTCCGAAACAAATAATTATACATATTTCTTATTCAAACTTTCATTCCATATCATTACAGACATTGTTGTGGGGGGATTTTACATATTTCAATTACATTTAGTTTTTCATACGTTACGCAATCATGGAACGATTTTCATTTATTTCTTATAACAATCATTTTTATTTCATTATCAAATTCACTCTTCAATTTTAGTTTTTTTCAAAAAAATTAAATGTTTTGAGTGAATCATGCCTCTTTCTTGATTTCGTCGCTTAATATCAAAAAGTGATTTGATATCTTTTTGAGCTGTAATAAAAGTGCAACATCGGCAGAAATTTAAATCTAAAAAATTTAAAATGACAACTATTTGTTTAAGTAAAACAAATTATTCATCTGCCATCTGTTAAGCTTTAAAATTAATGAAAGCTTTTTTATAGGAATTTCAAATTTCAAAATCCGTAGGCTCATCAAATAGTGCGTTCGAGTTTGGCAATCCAAAATTAATTTTTATTCTTTAACATTTATTTCTTCAACATATTTTTGTAAAATTTTAATTTTTGTTGGTGACTTTGTAAATAATTTTTAAATGTTTCTGACCTTTTCAATTAGTGATTTATCTGTTACACAAATAGTAATTTTCGGGATTTTCGGGATTAGCGTCCCTATATAAAATATACAAAGAATGTTTGCAATTTAATCACCAGTTTAGTTTTTATTACAAAAATTTATTGTTAAAAATTTTTTGTTATATTTTTGTGGCAATAATTGTTATTTTTATAATGTTTTAACAATTTGTTACGTGATCTTTAGATTTCTAACTTTGTCAAATGTTCAAACAGTCATAAGTTTTAATATTTTTTAATAGTTTTATTTTTTCAAATGTCAATGTCATTTTTCGAATGTATTTGTAGTGTTATGTTAGATTTTTAACTCTATATGGCATAAATCAATATTATTAAATTTTAAAATATGAAGTCAAGCTAATCTAGTAATTAATTTAAAAAAAGAACACTCAAATTTAAGCTTAGAAAACGACGGTGTGGCGTTAAAGTTTAAGCTTAATACATTTTGACTTACAATACTACTCTGCGCCGGCTCAAATTTCAGAGATATTGTTGGTGTTTTCTAAAAAACTAGAATTTGCCATAAAATGCTGGTTTTTGTTATTAGAACGAAGCACTTATAAAATCCAATACAGCTTAATATAGCTTTCTGTTTTGTTTATACAAAAAGAAAGTGACTGGGCAAAATTTGACGCAGTGTCGCCGAACCGCACAGCTGTAGTTGTGTTTACACCACAGGATAAACAGGTGTCACGAAACAGAAGATAATGAAGTTTTATATTTGTCTCTTTCTTTGAGAACTGAATTTTTGTTTTCTTTATGTTACTATTTTTCTTTATGTTTTTGGCGCAATAAAATTATTAAAATACAATTTATTAACTTTTATTAAAATCACAACCATTTGAACAGCATTTTAAATTTCAATTAAAATATCCTAATTCAAATTGCTTTGTTTATTTTGCCACAGATTTTGCTTTGTCAGCAAAACTGTTTTGTTTATTTTGCTTTGTCCACAAATTTCGTGTTGTATATAGTGCTTTGCTTTTTCACATTACCAACTTACTACCACGAAATATATTTTTCTCTTTTTAAGAGAATTACCTTATCAGCTGATTGTAGCACTTTGAAACGTCAAAATTGTCAGCTCTGTATACTTTGTGGTTTACACTGCCATAAACTGTTACATGCGGTTTGAACTTTTAATACAACTCTCGTTTTAAAAATCAAATAAAATAAAACAGCAAGTCATACCTATTCAACAAATTGAATATTTTGCATACAAAACCAATAGAATTTCGAATGTATACATTTTCTTAACATTCAAAATTTGTAAACAAAAAAGCACCACAATGTTGCCTTTTTATAGAATTAAAAAAATTATGTTTGAATTCTAAAAAAAAACACACACACACTGTATCCAACCAAACACTATTTGATAATTTTAAAAATTTAAATGTATTCGGTATTTTTTTTTTTCAATACTAAACTAAACTAAAAAACCCCATGTACCTACATACATATGTACGTCATTAATAATAACAACAAAATACATACAGTTTTTTATGAATTATACAATGACCTTGATGTATTTTGTTGTTGTTTTTCATGATGATTAAAAAATACACACATTCAAACCAACACCGATGTAGACTTTTAAAATTTTTAAAAAATTCTTAATTTGTTTTATTTTCTTTAGTTGTTTGTTTGCTAAATTACAGTATTGATGTTAAGTTTATAAGTTTAAAAGATAATGAATATACGGTGTTGGGTTTTTGAAATAATAAAAAATTATTTTCTGATCATTTAAGTTCCAGGCCAAAAGTATTTTATTTTATTGTATTTAAGATACGAAAATTTGTAATTTAATTGGTCATGGTTGAAATATTAAGCAGACAAACACAGTGGCCATGTTTGTTAAATTAGACTCTTGGTAATAATTAAAACAAACTCAAAACCCATCCCTGAGAAAAAAGTGATGACAACATTTTAAAACTAATATGGCAACTAAAAATGGCTGCATAAGAACTAAAAATTACAGAAAAATGTTGTTAATCTTTAAGCATTGTGCTGTTTACATAAAATCCATTCGCATAAATTTTTTTTGCAAAGGGTGATTTTTTAGCAACTTTCTTTTTGGCAATACTGGTTTTTGGTAGTTCAGCTGTTTTCGAGTAACATGTTACTGTTAAACATGTTCTGTTTGGTGTATAATTCAAACATGAATCTATTTTCAAACAAACAACGCTTGCAAATTATTATTCATGCTTGGTTAAGAATTTAAAATTTTTTTATCGGAAACTCATTTCTGGTTGAATGGATACGTAAACAAGCGAAATTGTCATATTTGGTGTGAAAAGCAGCCAGAATTATTACAAGAACTGCCAATGCACTCCGAAAAATGCAGTGTTTGGTGTGGATTATGGCCCGGTGGCATCATTGGACCGCAGTTTTTCAAAGGCGATGAAGGCAGGTTACTGTTAATGGCGAGTGCTACCTTGCGATGATTACAAATTCTTTTTTTGCCCAAAATGGAAGAGCTGAACTTGGCTGACACGTGGTTTCAAGATGACGCTGCCACATGCCACACAGCACGCGAAACAATGGGCCAATTGAGAGACGATTTCAGTGAACAGTCAATTGGCTGCTTAGATCATGCCTTTAGACCCTGAATTTTCTGTGTTTAAAAACAACAGCCCACCATTAGCTAGCTCGAGCAAAATAAGAGTAAGGTTATATTTTTTATTTACTAAAACATTTAACCGTTTCTATTTTTTGATGGCTTGTAATATTTAAAGTACAAAATGAAACAACTGCTACAAATTACTATTATAAATACTTTGAAAATATGCCATTGGTTTTATGAGTAAAGACCTTAGAAATAAGCTGATAAGTATATAAAAATGTGTCTTGTTATGCATATGCCGGTGTATGATAAAATTTTAATAAAGTTAAATTACAAACTGCAGTTATGCTAGGAACACACAACTGGGACGACGACGAATTTCTGGTCGCGAATATTCATCGCCAAAAAAACACATTTTTGTATATAAAAATACACACAATAATGATGTCGTCTGAATTCGTCATACGCGGCGAACTCTGAATTAAATGTACATATTTCTATTTCTTACGCCGGCGAACGACGAACAAACAATACGGGGTGATCATGTTTTGTTTTAGTTTTTAATGTTTTAGTAAATAATGTTAATTTTTTAAATTTAATTCTTATTACCAAAATTGTGCCAACCATTGAAAACCATCCCCGAATTATTGCTAAAGCAGGAATGTTCTTAAAGTAATATGTACAAGTTTTAAACTATTTTCTGTGTGTTGGTAAATTGAAACTCAATTTGGAACAGTTGGAAAATATAAGCGATACAAACATGTATAAACTTTGTGATAAATAAAAAAATCGCGAAGACTTCTTGCAAAAACAAGAAAAAGCAAAAATTAACAAAAGGTAAAATAATCAATGTAAATGAAATTTTATTTTCTTTAAAAAATGTATAAATTTTTTATTAAATAACAAGTCAGAATGTTATATACGGCTGTGCCGAATCTTATATATTAAAAACCAATATTAACCGCCTGGCCCACGATGTCGAACGATAACGTTCGCTTAGATAAGACTTAAGACACAAACTTTTTATCGTATCTATTTTTTTTACTCAATCAAGTTTGTTTATTCCACAATCAAGTTTGTGTCTTAAGTCTTATCTAAGCGAACCTTATCGTTCGACATCGTGGGCCAGGGGGTAAATGTAAATTTTACGTAGATACATTTAAATGGCATCGACATCAAAATATGTATGCATAGTCCAAAGCTTGGCATATATGTATTTTGTTAATAATTTATTTCTTAATTCTATCTATTTGTTTGTTTTTTTGACATTGATATTAGCCAAAATATTTCTCAATATTTCTCAGTAAATAGAAGCTCTGGAGTCTAAAGGAGAACAACCGGTGATAACTTTTATTTCCAAACATAATGTATTTTGACTGAAAATATAAAAGTCCATTTTTCTCGGTAAATAGAGGCCCTAGAGCCTAAAGGTTTTAATAATGAACGTAGGAATAAACGGTTGCAAACTGGCTAATGACAACCAATTGATTCGGGAATACCGGGCGTCTCATAATTAAATGGTGAGCCATTCTACAATAACTCTAATATGAGTGAGAGAGTAATAAGACATTGATGTCAACCATATTGCTGATAAAATACAAAGGTTTCCTGTTACGTGATCCTAATATTGACAAATCTTGCAATCGGTACTAGTCAATTTTCTTATTTCCTTTTGTTTTTTTTTTCTTTCATGCATGTTGATTTGCATTAAAAAGTACGAAAATTTAATTGACATGTGTGAATGAAATGTCAAGTTCAAAAGAGAATTGAACAAAAACTGACCAGCTAAAACTGAAGAGTGTGAAACAGGACTATGTTTTGTGTACTTGCCAGGCACAAGTATAATGACTACTGTAGAAGCTGTAACTTTAGGATGAAACCATAATTCATCTCTTATGCAAGTGTCATGTACAGGAGGCACCCGTTTTTAGGTCTCTAATCTGTGACTCTTTCTTCTCCCCTCTTTCTCTAGCTTCTTCCATTGCATTGTTATTACCTACTACTCTTCTTTTTATATTCAGGTAGTTCAAAGGTGCGTTATAGGACCCATTTACTTTACCTTTACTTCGCAATAGGATGTTAGACATAACTATAGTAATATATCCAAAGTGGTATTTGTCCAAAGGGATATATATCCAGCAAACTGCCTCGAACTCAATGTAATGGAAAGATTTTGGAAATAAACGCTGCTCTAAAATGAAAGGTTTCTGGAAAATGTTCCTAAAGTAATGTTCTTCGTAAGTGCATAGCAAAGATTGTAAAGAATTATCTATATATGTATATAAAATACAATCTTTGTATGTTTGTATTTTATAGACTCTAAAACTATCCAACCGATTTGGCCCAAACCGGTTTAATTTGAAAGGTTATAGTCCCACATAAATTGAATAACATCATATATCTTGACTATTGTAATAGCAAGAGTTTTGAAACCTTGCAGTATCCCATATGTTACTGATTTGAATAATCATGACAAAATGGGCGGGATCGGACCAGTGGGAGTGGCAGCTCCCATACAAAGTAAATATTTAATCTATATATATATATATATAAAAATTAATGGTTGTAAATCTTTTATAGACTCCTAAACTATGCATCTGATCATGTGATGCTATTCGGCAAAGCTATTGTGCATGAGACCGGGAAGGTTTCTGAGTACCACCACGCCTACTCTAACGTCCACTTTTTTAATTGATTAATTGCCTCTGCATGGATTATTACAGATTTACTTCAAACAATTTGTATACACATTTTACTGAAGGCGAGGTGCCAAAGCTTCTTATTTCTTTCGACCACTCCTACTTTTTTAAATTGTGTAATTGATTCTACTCGGATTTTAACATATTTACTTTAAATCGAATACACATGTTACTCTAGGGGAGGGACAAATTAATATTCATACTCCACGCCCCATCTCTTGCAGGACAACGCCTGCCGGGAAGGCCAGACCACTGGACTGATTTTACTAAGAATTTAACGGAATATAACTAAGACTCCGGCATAACTAAGAATACTTCTTTCGACCGCCTACTTTTTTCAAAATGAGAAAAATCAATAAAATTATTTAAAATGAATTAAATATTTGTGTAATGTCTTTCCTTCAAATTTATTTTAATTGGTAGAGTAGCAACGCGCGCAGGGTACAGCTAGTGTAATTTATAATTAATAATTAAATTTTTAATTCAAATTAAATTTTATGGCTTAACCATTCCATTAAAGCATTCCCACAAATTAATTCGTTGTTTTTAATTCCTTAATACTTCAAAATCACTTTAATTAATTCCTTTGAGAATTTAATCCTTATAAAATTTATTCCTTTGAAAATTAATTCTTTTAAAATTCATTCCGATTTTTTCCCTTTCCATTACAAAAAGTTTAAGAATTTTTTTGAGTCATATAATTTTCTTTTAATTGAATTCTATTACAAAATAGCTTTACACAATTTGTTTATTCATTTCCTGAAAAGAATTGCAATAATTTAATTTGGATTGAATGAATTTTGTTATGAACTAATTCCTGTAAAAATAAGCCTCTGAATTTTGTAAAGAATAAGTTTTTTGGAATGGCTTAGATCTTTTATTTCTGAATTAAGACTTTAGAAAATTCAGCTCAATTAGAATTAATTAATTTGTAGCTGTGGATTTCGTTTTAACAGTTATTTAAGATCCGATTTTCTCAAATTTCATTATTATTGATTATAATTTTTATAAATTGCTTAGGGGCTTAGGGAATATATTTTTAACAGACAGTGTGATATACTAAGATCGTTTTTTAGACTCTTTTAATTTTTGTGCTGCTGTTTGCTACACAAATGTTTCTCACAAAATTTCTAAATAATTCACAAACTTTTCTTAAATCTCTAATTGTCATCTTTAATAATTTCCTGTTAAATGAATAAGCACGATTTGCCAGATGAATATATGAGATATAAATAAAATAAAACTATAATTAAATGCATAAATCATTAAAATGCATGAATATCTTTACACAAATCTAATAGTAATAAATTGCAGCAATTAACATTTTTTTGTAATTGGAAAAAAAATCTAAATAAATATCAACAAATTCCCACTATAAAATGATTTTCCAAATTAACTTAATAAACTTTGCATTTTAACAAAACTGACAATTATTTATAAGAAAATATTTTGATAAAAACAAAATGTTATAAACCTTTTATCAGCTTATCAATCAATATGTTGAAAAAGTTTTATCTAAAACAAACAAAAAAAATTCTTTTAATTTAAATTACTTTTATGTGGCACACCTTGAAAGTACCTGGAACTAATACCTTTAGTTGTCTTTTTGTTTAGATAAAATATTTTGTTTAGTTTTATTGAAAATGATTTATTGTTGGTATATTTTGCACTTTGCTCACGTTATTTATCATAAATATGTAAATAAGTTTTTACCATTGCATTTAAATAGCAATAGGAAATTCCCTTTTGGTTGCTGTATGTGTTTGAAAAGCTTTTCAAAATATTTGATAAGTTTAATAAATTATGATATATGTGTTGTGCGTCAGAAAAGTTTCTTAGATTAATTTTGTATTATTAATTATTTAAAAAAAGATTTTAGCACTATCTAAAAGTATGATTTTGTTTAAAGGATATTTTAAAGGTTGCTTGTTTTTATAGTTATTCTCACTCATACAAATCAGTTTCTAAACAGGGAATGTGGCGAATTTGAAGCAGATTTCACCAAATAGAGCAAATTCCTTTAAAAGAGAACGTAAAGGGCTTTTTTTAATTAAGCGGGAGGTACCCGTTCTGTTGAAAAGATTATTTCTTATTATTATTTCGGATGCAAGCTTCATAAAATCTTGTGTATAATAGAATTTTCTATAGAAAATCTTGTGTATAACAGAATTTTCTATAGAAAATCTTGTGCATAGCATACTTTTCTCTAGCAAAACTTGTGTATAACAGAATTTTCTATAGAAAATCTTGTGTATAGCATAATTTTCGATAGAAAATCTTGTGTATAACAGAATTTTTTATAGCAAAACTTGTGCATAACAGAATTTTCAATAAAAAATCTGGTGTGTAACAGAATTTTCTATATGAAGCAAAATCATAGATGAAAAAGCGTGCTGTATACTAAATTTTGACTCTGACTGTATGTCCCTCCAAGAACTCTTAGAACAAGAAATAGATTTTTTGATATAGATTTTCATAACACAGATTATGTATTAAATGAGCCCATAACTAGAGCTTATTTAATGCAGTGTAAAAAAATATCGGATAATTTATTTCAAGTTAATAAATTTTAGAATTAAGATGCTAAAAGGTAAGATCACACGACTGTCAAAATGTATCAATTTTTATTGTGCTGATATTGTGCATAACATTAATTTTTTTTTTAATCAGTCACATGATTGCCCCATTATACACAAATTTTATGAGCACAAGTTGGCGAATAACAATCAATGTGGCAATCAATACTACAAGTCGTTCATACGATAGTTAAAATATGCGGCAACACTAACAATCAGCTGTTGTATTTTCCAGCAAATATATTTTATAAACTTTGTTTTTTGCTTGTTTTGGTACATAAAAAGTTTTCTTTAAGGAAAATAAGTTAGCGGCTGATCTTAGGTACATATATTCAAAAACAAACAAAAAATATATAAAACTGCAAACTTAACTGGCGAAATAACAAAATAAATAAAAAATTGGACCTAGCACATATAAATACAATAAAAAAAATGTAAATTTAATTAAATCGACAACTTTAATACTCACGAAAATAAATGAACGCTCGCAAAAAATGAAAATGTTGGCGGGTATTGTAAACTTTAATTGACGCTTTAGAACACAATAAATATTGGTACACTTTTGATATTTGCTTTCAAATCGGTCACAGGGTTGCATTTGATTGGTTAAAACAAAGACAATTTTATCCACCATTGTCACGTGTACCCAATATACATATTGTGCAATTACACGATTACATACAAAAAAATGGAAATTATTAATGCATTTTGCCAATCGCATGATCTCAGTTTAAGAATAATATTGTATCCATAGACTTGAGTGAATAAACATAATTTTCTATAGAAAATCTTATGTAAAACATTAACATTTTAAATTTAAATAGGAATTTTGTATGTATCCTTAACAACCTTACTAATATTTTTATAGACTTACGTAAAAAATTCTTATCAGATAATTATGGTTGTTCATTTTGACTATGATATAAAAATTTAAACAATAAACCTTACAGAAAAATAAAAAATAAAGTATTGTCATAAAAATCAGCAGCTACGAATAAATTAATTATGGCTGCCTTAAGTAAATACTGCCTGCCCGTCGTCGTCGCACTCTTCATAAAATTCATTATCATAATTGACATGAATAATCATGCATTTAATATGGAAATTCTACTCACTCATATTGTAGACAATTTTTAGGGTAAACAAAACAAACATTATGCTTTTTATTTTGCATTTTTTTTTATTTAACATGATTTATTATTAATGTTAATTAAAATGTTAATAAGGGTTTGGGTTTTTAAAACAAGAAGTTAAGGAGAACTTCACTTAACATTATTTATAAAGAAGGAATTGAAAACTGAGCTTTGTTGTTAGAGGAAGTTTACACTAATATTCCTAAATCAATATTAACTGAAGATTTAATTTGCAGCTTAAACTGATTGGTTAGATTTAATATTAAGGCCAAATAAATCAATTCGTTCTGAATTTCTTTCTAAAAATTGAGTCTGTCATTCAAACAAGGTTCAAACTACTGTTCAGCAAATTGCAGGCTTATGAACATTGATGCCAACTCTTGCACCATTAAAAGCACTGTGAACACTTAAAAAAGTGTAAAAATTAACAAAATTGCGGGTATAAAAGTACCAAGATTGATATTCCTTATGATTATAACGAAAAGATAACGAATAATCCCCCCTTATTCAAAAACGATTATTAAATTTAACAAACGTTTATTAAGCAAATTTTTATATGCAAATCTGTCTTAATAAACGTTTGTTTTCCAAAACGGGTATTTATTAAAATTTTGGGTATTTAAAAAGCAAAAAAGCACCAAAAAATACCCGAAAAGCGTCAAAATGGAAACGCTGCTTATGAATGTTTTTTAAATTAAACTAATATTAGTTGACAATAAGACAACCTGATACTTTGTGTTACTGCAGTTTAAATTTTTAATTTATAACGATTAACATAACCAAATTTAATGACTATATTTTGTTAAACAAATTTGCTATTTATAGCAGGGATTATTGACACTGCTATATTGACGTCTGTATCTTATTGTGATTTTCAGACATGTTCGAGCATATTTGGAGTAGAGCAAGTGCTTCTTAAATCAACTCAAGTCCCTGAAAACAGTAAGGAGTGCCTTTTTAAAAAAGATAACACACATTTCCTGATCAAACTACATATATGTGAAGAGTAACAAGTAAGAGTGCTATATTCGGTTATGCCGAATCTTATATACCCTTCACCTTTGTTGTGGATGCATAATTATATTATGCATAATTATGTCGATAAACACGCCATCTGTTGATGAATTTGTTCGTAACAATATTAATACACTTTGTTTGATCAACGCCAGCTGTTGATGAATTTGTTCGTACCAATATTAATACACTTTGTTTGATCAACAACATCTGCTGATGAATTTGTTCGTAATAATACACTTTGTTTGATCAACGCCATCTGTTGATGAAAATATTCGTAAAATATTAATACACTTAGTTTTTTTGATGAAATTTTCAGAGGTTGTCTCGGATGTTTGCTCATATCTCCGTTATTTATGGATGGATTTTGCTGATTTTAAATAGAAAACTTCTCGAAAGCATGTCTGACAGAATTATTGAAGATTTGGATCCCGAAGATATCTGTGGACTTCAGAAAATTGATTTCAACAGTCAGACAGACAGACAGACAGACAGACAAGCAGACAGACAGGCAGAAAGACAGACAGACGGAATTGGCTTAATAGACTCCGCTACCTATAAGGATCCAGAATATATATACTTTATAGGGTCGGAAAATTATATTGTGGAAATCGCAAACGGAATGACAAACTTATATATACCCTTCTCATGAAGGTGAAGGGTATAAAAACATAATCAATAATTGGTCAGCTTCTAATACATACTAAAATGTTCAAAAGTTCTACTTTCAAACATTTCAATCAGACTTTGCTTAAGGCGTTTTTAAAAATTGGGGTTATTTCGAGACCTTAGTACACCAAATTTATTCTTCACAGATAATGGAATATTTTTCCTAAGTTTCATCTCTAGTTTGACCTTTGACTTTAATAAGTGCTTAAAATCACAATCAACAACTGGTGAGAGAGGAGGCCATAATATGTTATTATAATCTACGCCGATCATTGATTAAAATAAAGTTTTACTTGCCTAGTTTCTCTCTTCTTAAAATTCTAAACAAATAAATTTTTAGTTAACAAACAAATTCAAGGGGACAGTTTTGATAAGATAAAAATCTAATTAAAATACAAAACACAAACTAAAAATAGTTTTAATTTAAATAAATACTATTGCATAATATGTAGTATAATTGCTTCCATTTCTTACTTTCTTCTAATTGTTTTAATTAAACTGGAAATAATTGAAATATTTTAAAATCATACACAAACAGGTTTTAATTAAGCAACGTAATTTAAAAACAGTATTTCTAGAAAAGGTGTAAATAATGAATAATTAAAAAAAATATATATTTCTAAAATGTTTTAAACTTTTAGTTTACATAAATTGCACAAAATGCAATGTAAATATGGTTATTTAAGTAGTTTACAGAGATTTGGAAAATTTAATAATAAATTATAAGTTTTACAATATTTGTTTATAATTTTAAAATAAACTATCAGTGTCCAAGTACAATTTTCATATATGGTCAGAAAGTGAAGCATATTTTAGGGAGTTAAAGTTTATAAATTTGAGTAGCGACGTTTCAAATAAGTAACTGAATTTAATAAATTTTTCTTAGTCAAATTAAATTTTGATTTCTTCGACCTTTTTTTTTTGAGGCCAATTATTTGCAAAATATATATATATTATTTAATAAATAAGGACACATTATTGTCTGCTTAATTATTGAATGTGGAGACAATAATACGTCTCTTAAAAATATAATTGTAACTCATTCCTTGTAAATGATATCCGATGGATATCGATGGATAAGAAATAATTTAATAAATAATATATATATTTTTAACAAATCATTGGCCTCGAGCTTGAAAAAACTTTTTTATTTTTTCTGAGTCATTCATGTCAAAATCATTTAAGTAGACCCATATTTTAGCGATATTATAATATTTGTTTGGATATGATAAAGATTTTATAAGTTATTCTTTAGATCTACATAGTTTAATGTTTAAGATAATTCTAAATTACTAAACTGATTGATTTAAATTGTGGTTTAGAAATGGGTTGGGAGTTAAGCTTTCGCTTATTGCTGCAAAGGATTTTGAAAAAGTTGAAAAAGTAGTAAATATTGTAAATTTAATTATTTTATAATGATATTTTTTCTTGGTTATCTCCAACCATTATTTAATTTTGATTTAAATTTAAAGCCTAAATCCACAACTATAAATATTCACTCATATGTACCAAAATACCAATCTCTCTCGCTCTCTCTTTGTTTGACCAACAAAAATATGAATAAGCCAATAAATCCAAGAGGCCCCAAGCCCACCAAAACAAATCAATATTTAGCAAATTTTTGTAAATAATTTCTTTTAATAATCATTTTTGTTTTGAGGTTTGTATTTACGTTTTAGCTGTTATATTTTGTCTGTAATTTGTTGTATTCTAAAACGCAAATAATATAATGGCATTAGGCCAAAGATTGATTATATATTTTCATATAATTTTCTTGAATATAGTGCACAAAAATTGGACTTTCTTTAATACATATTAGCAAAATATATTTACTAAAGTGTGTTGTTGTTTTGTGGAAAAAATAACCCGAAATTTGTAAAATGTCAATTGTGTGGAAATGCAATTTTCCAAAAATTTTTTTTTGATCAATATATGTAAAAATACAGTTGGCATATTGTATTTGTTTGAGAAATTATTTGAAAAAAAAAAAAAAAAAACATTGGTAACTATTTAATGTATTAAATAAGTTTATTAGTTAAAGAGCTGCTAAATTATTAGAGCGATGGGTTTAAAACTAGGCAATATAATAAGGGAGGAGTGAAGTTAAAAGGATTTGGTAGATACTGCTGATTTCCTAGCTTAGAGATCTTTAACACTCATTATTATCAACAGCAGTTTGAGAGGTAAATTTTCATGCTGACCAACTTAATATTCAGAAAGTAAAGCATACCTTAGGGTGTAGAAGTTAGAACAACTGTCGAAGTTGTTCTGTCGAAGTGTTAAAAAAATGTAGCTAACAATCTTATCACTTTTAATTCTTTTTCTATAAATCTATAAAATATAAATCGAAGTTGTTCTGTAGATGTGTTCAAAAAATGTAGCTATAAATCTTATCACTTTTAATTCTTTTATATAAATCTACAATACAACTATAAATGCTGCTATAAAAGTCATAAACAATTTTGCTCATATTAAGTTTTAATTATATTTAGTTCTACTATTTGAATGTTACTTTGTTTAATGACGCATTCCTTATTTTTGCTAATTATTCTTAAGTTTAGATTAAATTTCGTTTAGAAAGAAACTTATCAATTCTTTATCTCAATGATAAAAAAGTCATTTGTGAGAGTTTACATTGTTGTAATAGAGACTGTTCATTGCTTTGCTAATAACTGATTTTTGATTTCTTCAAAAATTTTCGAAGAAACTGATGACTATTTTCTTTCTATTCATGAATAATAAATTCTTTATCAGTGTCAACAATATAATAAATTAATGTGGAGTCATATTCGGGCGATGTTATAATATTTCTTAGCAAAGCTAGTAAAGAGTAGTAAAGTTCTTTTCAAGCTCAAGTTTAATCGTCTAAGTTCTTCTAAAATACCAGTAAAAATAGAGAAGCAGTTATGTTTTCCCTTGATGCTGCAAAGTATTTATTAGAAACTGTTTATTTTTTGCTAAGATGTGCTTAGCACTGATTAATGTGATTATAAAGTAAAGAAATTGAAGAAAGTAAAGCATAATTTCAGGGAGTTAAAATTTTCTGTGTGTGTAACATATTTTTGTGCACGTAATTGAACTTAATAAGTTGTTTTGAATAATTAAAGTCATAATTTTCTAAATAAAATCATATTCTAGCAATGTTTATTTGAATTTTAAAAGAGTTTATAAGTTGCTCTTTATAACTTTTTGTCCTAAATGCTACACTTATTATTATATTCAAAGTTAAAGAAAGTCACGTAAAAGGTATGTAAAAGGTAAGAAAGTAAAGCATACTTTCAGGGAGTTACAATTTACTGAATGTGTAGCATGTTTTTGTGCAAATAATTGAACTTAATAAGTTGTTTTTAATAAAGTCAAAATCTTCTTAATATTCTTAGAATGTGAATTATTCTAAGAATATTATAATATTTATTTGAATTTCGTGAAGAGTTTATAAGTTCTTTTTTATAATTTTTTTTTTGTAAATACTACATTTAGTCCAATTGTTTTATTACGAAACGCGTAGACGCTTGGTTTGGACCTCCAGCTTGAAGCATACTACAGAGAGTAAAAAAATCTATAAATAATTTTCTTAAAGGAAAATAAACTGAAAAAGGCTCTTTTTAAGGAAATCATTTCAATGGATAGCAATAATATAATATTTGTTTGTTGTTTTGTGTGATTTTCTAGCTTCTTTTGTTTCACTAATACAGTTGAGTATTCGGTTCCGATTTCGGATTAGGCCAAAAATCGGCCTAATACCAATATTCGGCTTTCGGTCATATTTTGATCGAATATTAAAACCGAGACTTTTATAAAAGATATATTTTATTGTAAAATATGTAAGAATACCTTAAAAATTATATGTTAAAAAAAATTTCTCTGCTCAAGATGAAAAAACAAGATTTATGGAATTCGCAATTTGTTGGTACTTTGGGGCACCATACTATGATCAAAACATGTTCTAAAATTAAAGTAAATATCTTTTTTTTTTGGAAACTAATAGTACATTTTGAAAGTTGTGGTTTCTTTCGGCTTAGACCGAATATCGATTTATTGGCCGAATATTAGTTTGTGCTCAGTTTCGGCAAAAACCGGTTTCAGTCGGTCTCTACTAAGACTCGCAACTAAATTTGCTTGAATATTATGAATTTTTAATTACTTTTAACAAACCACAGTTAGTGAATCAATCCTTGTAAATATAAATAAATCAAACGAAATCTTATTATTTTTTTTGTTTAATTAACCATTTAATTGTTTATACTTTTTGGGGTTTTAGTTTGTTTAAATATTTTCATTTATCATTTACCGGATTTCCCATATATTTTGTAATTATTTGTGCATGTCATAAAAACCGCTGGTTTTAAAAAATCTGTCACTTTATATGAGGAAAGAAAGAACAAACAGAAATGAAAGAACGTTCAACAAATATTTTTTTTTGCAATTTTGTTAATTTCTTTTTAACAAAAAATAATAACATCTGTTTATTAATTAGTGTTTTGGTAGATTTGACGACACACTTAAAAAAATCATACATATGTACCTATGCATGTACATTTAACAGGGATGAGTAACAGGGCACAAAAGTACTTTTTTGATAGATTAACAATTAATATAGAAAAGTGTAATTTGAATATATATGCACAAGTTTAATAGTTGGAAGTAAAGTGCTGTTGTTATTAAATAAACATTAAAGGTACGGCCACACTTGCCAAATATTTACACAAAAAGCGTAACCACTAGTCACTAGTTTTAGCACAAATTTGTTTGACGTTGTTTACTTATACAACAGCATCAAATAAATTAAAACTAAATATTTGTTGTGTTTTGGCCTAAATAAGAAACGTTTTTTTAAATAAATAAACGAGTTCAAATGCATATATGCTATTTAGTGGTAACGTCTTTTTTGGTAAATATTTTCCAAATGTGACCGTACCTTAAGTAAACATTATAATGGCACATATGTAAATTCAACAACCCAGGTTCGAATCCCAGTCAAGAAAAATTATCAAAATTTTTAATAATAAAATTTTTCAAGTTGTAATTCCTAACTTCAGTAAAAATGCATGACTAAAATTATAAAGAAATTATAATGGCACTTTTAAAACACTAATTCCAAAAGTATCTTTCAAACATTTTGAGGTACAATTTTCAAGTTAAATAAAACTTATAAATCAACAAGATTTAGACAAGAAAACATGTAAAATTAAACCCAAATCAAAACATAATTAAAAGGATCAAAAAGTATTTTTTTCGTTCCTTTGCTGTAATTTTTGTAATTTTTTATGACTTTTTTGTTGTTATTTACCCGAATACATACTCTATGTATATGATTCACAAACACATACATTTAAACTCGTGCTTTTTTTTTAATACAGGGTCAAGAACATAAAATCTGTTTTAGTACTTTCACAAAAATACTCTTCCATTTATACCTGTACATTAATTTTGTTTTCTAAATATTTTATATTTTTATAATTCATAACATTATTAAAAAACATGTTTTATTTATTTTTTTTTTTTCATAAAAATTAATTAATTTTTAGTTATTATTTTTGAGGTTGATGTTGCTTGGATTTTGTATTTTGTGTTTCACTCCAAAAATACAACAATATTTATGTAATTAGAAAAAACAAGCAAAAATATTATTCATTAAATCTATATTTTATTTTTTAGTTGCTGTGTTATTTATTCTTCCATTGTTGTTGTTGTTGCTGTTATTGTTTTGTTTTTGTATTATTTATGGTTTATTTAGGTTACATGTGCCAAAAAAATAAAAATATTAATAAAAAAACTCGTACTACATTTTGCCGCCCACAGTTGTGGTGATAATAATAAAAATAAAAGAATTAGCCGAGTTTTGTTTTGCAAATTGTAAGGTTGAATAAACTGTAACTGGAGCCATGTTAAAGAATTACTCAAGTGAACATTTACACATTCAGATAGTGAAACATTTAAAATAAATAACTATAAATATATAGCTTTTAATCTGCTGCCTACCATTTGTATGCAATTTGTAATAGAAACTCGTTTCCCAATGTCAAAGTTTAATTTTCAAGCTTATTTGTCAACTTATCTTTACAGAAAGTAAAGCATACTTTGGTGTGTTGTGTAACATACTTCTGTGGTAGTTGCTTATAGTTATAAATTCTTATTTAGTTTAAGTTTAATGCTTAAGGAAATTTTAAATTACATACTACACTGTCTAAATTAATAAGAAAATTTTTTATCAGTGTCAAACTTTAAATTTCAAATTGACTAACTTATAATTCCAGAAAGTAAAGCATACTTTTAGGTGCTAAAATAAAAAAATAACATTCTTTTATGGATTTAATTGTACAACACTTAATACATTGTTTTGAGCAATTCCTAACAAAATTTTATGATATAAATTCTATAAAGAGTTTGTGTAATATTCTCTGCACTTGATTTATCTATGAATTTCTCACGATTTTAAGTTAAAATAATATTTTAAAAATATTTTTATTAACTGAACTGTATTGGCAAAAGAAAGCATCATTCTACTGCAATCCGTGGGAATAGCGTGCATTTAGTTGCAAAAATAAAATTGCTAACAAGTTCAAATACATCTGGCATTAATTAATGATTACAAAAATAGAGGTCAAATGCTAGAAATTTCAACGAAATTTATTTGTTACAATTTTGTGCAATGGCAAAAATGTTGATAGATTTTTGGTTAAAAAAAATAAATTCTGATTATTACAATTATTTTACAATTAATAAGAAATAATTCACCCCTATCGTGAATAAAAATTCCACATGAAATTTTTTTCCTTTTATTTTTTTGAACATTGAATTTTAATAGGAAATATGTGAAAAGGGAACATATTTCATGTGGAATTTTTATTCACGATTGGGGTGAATATTAATTATCAACTTAAATACAATATAGTAGCTTCTAACGTAAGTATTAATACAGTCTTACGTTCATCTAAAGTACGGTCACATTTGGAAAATATTTACTCAAAAAAGCGTAACCACTTGTTTTAGCACAAATTTGTTTGACGCTGTTTACTCTTACAAGAGTTTTGAAAGATCAAACAGCATCAAATAAATGAAATCTAAATATTTCTTGTGCTTTGGCCTAAATAAGAAGTTTTTTTTTTTAAATAAATAAACGAGTTCAAATACATGTTATTTGGTGGTTACGTCATTTTCGGCAAATATTTGCCAAGTGTGACCGTACCTTAATATTAGCTTCAATCGTAGGTGTTTATACAGTCTTATAATAGTCTTATGGCCGAATTCTCGGTCATTAATTAACCATTGGTAAACTAAAATACTAACTATTGTTTAACTATTACTTGTTAGTCTTATGGCAAACTAAGCATTGCGAATCATTAGTTAAGCCTTTATCATTAGCTAACTAAAGACTGTGAATTCGGCCATTAGTTTTGTTAGTATGTAGTCTTATCTTCAATCGTAGTTCTTTTTACAGCTTCAATAGTAAGGGATAATCAATCCAGTTTAATATAAGCTTCAATCGCTAGTCTCTATACACTCTTAAATTAGCTTCAATCGTAGGTATTTATACAGTCTTATAATAGCTTGAATCGCTGGTCTCTATACACTCTTAAAATAGCTCCAATCGCAGGTCTACTCGTATATGCAGTCTTATATTTATCATATATTAGATTCAATTCTGTTTTATTTTCCCTTTAATCGTTGTTCTTATACAGTCGTATAATTTTATACTAGGGATGCCAAACGGCACTGGATTTGCAAATCCCGGGATTCGACATTTTAAAAATGTAAAAATCCTGGAATTTCGGGATTCATATTTCTTATTAGAACAAATAGGTTAATAATAAGAACTATTTATTTCAAAAAAGTAACTTACTATATTAAATAAAAATATGTTTGAGAACAAACATTTTCTCTCCTCAAATTTTGTATTTTATAAACCATTAATAATTTAAAAACATGATAACATTACATTGAAAATTAGTTAGGGGAAAATAATATGTCATTTCGTCTTTAATTTTTATATTCATTAAAAACCAACAGAATAATATTGTTCGATTTTAAAAAAGCTTCTTAAAAATATTAAGGCATCAAAAGTAAAGAAAAACTTGATTTAATTTTGTTACGCTGACGAAAAACATCGTTCACAATGAAGGCTTGTGGGCAAAATTGTTAGCAAATTATTGTCTGCTGATTGCATTTCTCAGCCTCCGAAACAAATAATTATACATATTTCTTATTCAAACTTTCATTCCATATCATTACAGACATTGTTGTGGGGGGCTTTTACATATTTCAATTACCTTTAGTTTTTCATACGTTTCGCAATCAACGAAACGATTTTTATTCATTTCTTATAACAAACATTTTTATTTCATTATCAAATTCACTCTTCAATTTTAGATTTTTTCAAAAAAATTAAATGTTTTGAGTGAATCATGCCTCTTTCTTGATTTCGTCGCTTAATATCAAAAAGTGATTTGATATCTTTTTGAGCTGTAATAAAAGTGCAACATCGGCAGAAATTTAAATCTAAAAAATTTAAAATGACAACTATTTGTTTAAGTAAAACAAAATATTCATCTGCCATCTGTTAAGCTTTAAAATCAATGAAAGGAGTTTCCAACTCCAAAATCCGTAGCCGCATCAAATAGTGCGTTCGAGTTTGGCAATCCAAAATTAATTTTTATTGTTTCACCTTTATTTCTTCAACATATTTTTGTAAAATTTTAATTTTTGTTGGTGACTTTGTAAATAACTTTTAAATGCTTCTGACCTTTTCAATTAGTGATTTAATGTGGAATCTGTCATTAGATCTCTTTTATTTTCTCTTATTAAAAATGCTAAAAACGCATTGATTGATTTATGTTAAGTGAAGATGTTTTATATTTGTGTATGCCAGAAAATCAGATGAAAAAAATTATACTTCTCTGGATATTTTACATTAATACTAATTTTTAGAATTTATTAAACCCGAATTATTACGGGATTTTTTAAAACAAATTCTGGTATTCCGGGATTAGTCCAATACCAATCAGGATTTCGGGATTAGCATCCCTAGTTTATACAGTCTAATATTTAATAAAAGTTCAATTTTGTGCAAATTAAGTTATTAGCGATGCAGGTGTGAGTGTGTTTCTCAAACTAAAATTGAAGCTTTAAACAATTTCCGTTTATTAAATAAAATTTTGTTTATTCTTATAATTTGTATATACTGTTTTTTTTTGTTTGTTAAATATTTTGTTTAAATTTGTTTTAATTAAGTTAATGTATTTTTAAACCATAATTAAGTTCACATTATTAATGAATACAAACAGTCTGTTGTGACGTAGCCGAAAACAAATAATCGACATCAATTGAGCGACCCATATTTAGTGAAAAGTTAACAATTTTTTTTGTTTAAAAGTAAATAACCGGTGAATATAATAAATAACGATATGACTGTATATATATAAAGGCAGACAATAAAACAATTTATTGTATGAAAATTTATAACGGTCTTGTGATTTGTGAAAGATTGTAAAAAAAGTTTTAATTAAATATTTAAACCAAAAAGAAAAGAAACTCACACGTAGCGATGGCTGTGCTGATAGGAGAGCAAGAAATTAGTTTTTGTTCTTAATTAATATGAACTTTATAGAGTATAAAACATTATTTTATCTTTATCTGGGTTCTGTGTGTTTTTTTGTATGAGTTTTAATTTATAATTATTATTTTTAAAGTTAAGATTTTTACTACTTAGATTTATGATAGTTTGTGACTTTGTAATCGATAATTTTCTTTTTTTTAATTTTAATTTAAAATCAGTACATTTCACTTGCGACAGCTAATAAATTTCAAGTGTTTGGTATATGAGTTAATATGTGGCAAGTAGTTAGAAAAAGAAAGTTATTATTGAATTTATGAGGACCCTATAAAAATAAAGTTCAAATTCTTGCTTTTTTGATATAAGAAGCCTTAAGTTAGGCCTTGAAATTATTGTTAAATTTAAGCCTAAAAGTAGGCAACATGCTGGAGAAATTTTAGTAGTTTTAAAAAGGGGATATTAATGAATTTATTAGGACCCTATAAAACAAAGTTCCGAATATTGACTTTCTTGTTATAAAAAGTCTTAAAATAAACTTTGGAATTATTATTAAAATTAAGCCTGAAAGTAGGCAACATATTTCTGAATACTTAAAAGCATAACCAAAAATTACCGCCAATATTATGCCTAAAGTTATGTTCGTAGTTTTGTGATCTGATAATGATGACACTTAGCTTAGCTGAGATTCTGAAATGTTGCATTTAGCCGCGAAACTCTAATCACATCACCTGCCCAAACAATAATATGTTGTCAGGTTGGAGGACTTGTATAGTTAAACCATTAAACTAAAAAACTTTATGGCCGTTTAAATGTTTTACAATCGGCGGACAAGTATTCAACTATCCACTTATTATAAATCACTCACTTAGTCAGTCACTCATAATCGCGCTCTCTCTCTGCTTCTTTTCTTCTCTCACTCGCACCCATTAACCGCAAGGCGCAACGGTGATAAGCTGTGGCGGGCACTAATACTTTAATTTATTACTTTCGATAATGAAAATGTATTGAGTTGAGTGTTTAGCGGTGATTTTATATTTTTATATATTTGTTAAAACTTTTTTCTCGATTTGTTTATTTATTGTTTATTTATAACAATAACTTTGACACTTTCAATGGCTAAATACGACAACGACAATGGCCAAGTTATCGCATTGAAAACGACAATTATTTGTTAAAACGAAAAACAGAAAGAAAAAAAGTGTAACAAGTGGTTTTTCAATAAATGGGTAAAGGCTAAATTTTGTGTGACCCAGTTACTGTTACAAAAGTTCAAGTATAAGTTCAAAGTATAAGAAAACAAAAGCAGAGATTTAAAGGCGGGATTTTATAAATCTGCTTAAAACGTTCTCTTCTAGGAGTGTTTTACGGCTAAATGCTTGTCTTGTGTAAAAGGTATGTTTTAAACAAACTGTTATAAGTAACCCCCTTACTTTTTATCCTTTCATATCCTTTATTAATTTATAAGTTTTCTTGTTAATTTACTTTCGAATTTCGGTTTTTTTTTAATTGACAGCGTATAATTTTACATACATTTCAGTTTTATCAGAATTTCAAGGTTGTTTTTTTTTGTTTGCTTTGATGATAAATTTTGTTTCTACAAAACACATAAAATATTTTCTTATCTTAAAAAAATATCAGCGTAACAATTAAGACCATGAACAAACTATTTCAAAGTTAATTATTAAATAATTACTACAAGTTTGTATTTGCATTCATTTAAAGTTACATTAGTTAAGGATTATTTTTAATTAGGGGAATATTTTCTATAAACTTATGTTCTTACTGTTGGTACAGAGGTTTCCAATAGGGACATTTAATAATAATAATATATTCAGAGCAAACTTAGAATAATTGTGATATTGGACTGAAATGAAACATGTTAAATTTATATATTGAATTTGATATCGTTCATATGAGCATTACGATCATTTTTGCCAATTAGTTGCTTCTGAACTCTTCTAATATTATTGACTTGCAAGCCTAAAATAACCACAAATTCACTGTGAGCTGTTAACTATTCGCTAATTAATTTGACAAGTGGAAAACACAAGGAAGACATATATACATATATATCAATGGATAGGAAATTGGAAATTTTTTATTATATACAAATTTTCACAAATAAGAAATTCATGGAAGACTTTTTAGCGAAAGAAGGAAAAAAATGTGAGATTTTTGCGGAAGCAAAACTTGTTCAAACTGATATAAAAATTTTATTGATCAATATTTTTCTAAAAAATTTGGAATTATTTGGTCATTTTAGTGCAAAACACTAAAGTGAAAACAAAATTTAAAATTTTTTATAATTCTCAAAATAGTTTTGAAAAATCCCAAAAATGGAATTTTTTGGTTTTTAGCCATATTGTCTATACCAGGGGCGGAGTTATCGAAACCCTTTGCAAAATAATTAACAACATATTAGGCAATATAAAATCGGATTTTCTTTTTAGATATCGACTATGCGATTTGAAAACATTTGCCCTAAAGTTTAATTTTACATAAAAAATAGCTATATACATTTTGAATGACTTTGGTCACCTCGGTCACAAAGTTTTTTAAGTTTTTTTCATATAACATATTTCCTTTAAAGTTTCCGTTTCAAGACTTGGAAATTTCTGAAAATATTAAAAATTTTATGCCGTGAAATGGCGGAAAATCACATTTTTTTTTAATTTTTTTAATTTAAATGCATATAACTTTAGACACTATTATGAATTTTAAATAATTCTTTTGTTGCTAGGTTACTTTGGTTGCTACAAAAAAATTAAAAAAAAATTATATATTTAAATATTTATCTATTATCCAAAAACTACACCAGAGTGGCTACAGAAGTTAAACATTCAATTTTTATATGCGAATATCTTGTAAACTATACAAGATAATCACCCTTATTCTATTTGGCGTCGGCAATAACAATGTCAATTTTAAGGCAACATGAATTCTAATCAAAGACAACATCAATTCTATGATAATTTTTTATTCTGTAAGATTGTTATGACGACGTTGACTGTTTATCGATAATGCTAATATAATACAGCACACATCTCTAATATTACCCAGCAAGCCATATGAGTCCGAAAAGAGTCTTTTCTGACACCTTTTTCGGAGCGTTAACGCTCTTTATGGGCCCAAAAAACAATCATAATTGCTCCGAAAACCTTCAGAAAAGAGGGTCATTACATATGGAAATGGTCCGTCAGAAAGAGCTCTTAGATAATGTCAGAAAAGAGTCTTTTATGAGGGGTTTTTGGGGCTCTTAAAGAGCTCTTAGATAATTTCAGAAAAGGTTTTTTTTGGGCTCTGTGTAATCTTGTTTTTATCATTTTTGTGTTGTACAGCTATGTTTTTTTTTTTTTGTTCAAAACACAAATGACAGGACAACAATGCTTTGGTACACACATAATTAAGTGGAATTTCTGAGTCATACTGCGTGCCGACTCAGGACAGTAACAAGCAAATTTTTCTTTCGCTCCGAAAATGCTCTTTAGTTGGATTCTTTTCTGACTCCTTTTTTCGGAGCGCTCCAAAAATGCTCTTTTGTTGGACACTTTTCCGACTGCTTTTTCGGAGCGCTCCTAGAATGGTAGGCTGGGTAGAGTCAGCTGATTCATTTTGTTTGTTGTTTCTGATAAAAAAAATGTAAAGTTGGGATAAACATTTGTTTGTAAAGAAAGCTGAAACAAACAAATTTTTTATTTCTGATTCCAGTGGCGAAGAAAACAATACAAAATAGAAATCTAGCATTTTTAATTTCATATCGGCTAGATGCCTTTTCTCCTCCCTTTTGCTTCTCTCCACTTTTAATTTTAATTTTTTGGCTTCAATGTCTTAAATATTCATTTAGGCTATTAGGTTTTAATGACATTATAGAATTTGACATTTCTGTCAATACACTGGCTTGGTCAGTACCTTTCAAGCATTTCATTCCGTTTAGAGGAGTTTTCATTTTCAACGCAGAACTAATTTTCCTTTTTATCGGGTTTGGAGAAACTGTTGATGGTAATGCTGATGCAGATTTTGCACAATGATAAATAACAAATGATAAATAACGTAAAAGGTTTTGTCGAATTTTTTACCATTTACTCTTTATTGTATTAGCAAAAAATATAATTTTGTAATGTAACAAAAAACAGCACTTCTTCTGTAGACATGCAAAATAGTATTGCAATCCGACTTACGATTTAGGAATTACTTATTTATTTCGTTTTTTTTTTTTCAAATACCCCCACTGTGCACCCGTACAGTGCATTAATGTTGAAGTTCTAGGATGAGAAAATCTTTTCTGAACTTGTAAGTCTTAAGTTTTTAAATATTGACAACTCAAAGGATTATCATAATGAAATAATGTTGCAAAACGATTCTTTCATAATACAGACAATTTTTTTGGCCTTATCTTCTCATTTTGGAAAACAATTATTATTTAAGAAGTTTCAATACCTGATCAACGATAACTTGCAACTTACTTTATACAGAGTTCCTTCAATTTCCATTAAGTCGTTTTAATATATGCCCACTGTAAGTTAATTAAAATCACATAAGTAAATTTTAAAATCAAAAGTTAAAACATTTAACCAAAATTATAATATTAAAAACAAAAAAGATAAATTTAATACAAGCGTTACCCTCAGGCCTGTTATTGCTTTTAACTAATCTTATCTTGGTTAAATCAAATCTGTAAACACTTGCAATTTTAACGGCCATAATGTCGCGACATTATAAAATAAAATTTCTTTACGTTGTATCAAATATATTTTAACCGTTTTTCACTTTTTTTTATAAATTGCTTTTTTCAAAAATGTTTACAATTGTTTTGAAATAATAATTCTACCGAATCAAGTATCAGCTGTAATTTATTGTTTGTATTAAAAGTGCTTAAATATTTATAAAGATAACAGAGTGACAAACTGAACATTATTACATGTTTATAGCATTAAACACATTCGAGACAGCAGGCTACACGACCACATGAGTGCAAATGTCGCCCTGTAGCCAGCTACTTAATTATTTTGAATACGACAGCTACATAGTCAGCAGCTGATCCCGAAATCTGACGTTTTAATAAAAAATAAATTTGTTCTTCGAGTTTTTTAAATAACATAATGGCTGAAGGGAATGATTTTACAGAAGCTATTACTAAAATACAACAAAAAAGTAAATAAAAGCATTAAAAATAATAAATTTTACACAATAAAACACTTACAAACTTTAACAACAAACAAAACAATGAAGATATAAACAGCTGTTGTATTACTCAATTTATATTTCAGTGGTGTCACTTAAGGCTTTTATTTTTTTAAAGTAGCGTTTTATTTATGAAACATGAAAAACATATGTATTTACATGATTCCAGACATGCTAATAAACTTCACTCATTTTTATAAATATGAAATATAATATTATTAATATAAAATATAATATTATTAATATAAAATCTAATATTATTAATATAATATTATTGATACATTTAACAACTCTTGATGCATAAATGATCATAACATTTTAATTTTGTATTTTGCTTTTTATTTTATTTGCTTTACACATTTTGCTATATGGTCAACACTGTTTTTGTTTTGTCGCCAAACATCAGCATGGACAACAACCTGCCGTTGTATTGACTGCTGCTGTCGTCAATATAGTCGCCTGCTGTCTCGAATGTGTTTAATGTTTATGATTGTCATAGAAAAAAATAGAGGGAGCGAGAGAGATATAGAGACTTTTAAGAGCATTATACTTCATTCATACATTATCTTAGGCATCTTAAATGTTATCGAAATTATAAGTAGGTAGGTATATATATACGAGGTCTGATAAAAAAATAACCGTTATTTTAAATTTTTTCAAAAAGTATTTATTTATCAATAACTATCTTTTCCCCTTCAAAGTAATCCCTCTCAGATATAATACACCTATGCCAGCGTTTTTTCCTCGAAACACTTCTGAAACGCGTTTTTTTGGTATCGCTAACAGCTCCTGTTCCGTTTTTCTTTTATCTCCTCAATGGTAGCAAAACGCTTTCCTTACATCGGTGTCTTCAGTTTTGGGAAGAGGAAAAATTCAGCGAGGCCCAAGTCCGGTGAATACGGTGGTTGAGGCATGATAACGGGTTTGTTTTTAGCCAAAAACTCACGCACAAGCATCGAAGTGTGAGCTGGTGCAAAATCCATGATTGGGTTTTCCACAATTCTGTGCGTTTCTGACGAATTGCTTCGCGCAAACGGCGCATAACTTCAAGGTAGTATTCCTTATTGACCGTACGACCTTGTGACAAGAATTCATGATGCACCACGCCATTGCAGTCGAAGAAAACATTGAGCAAAACTTTCACATTTGACCGAAATTGACGTGCTTTTTTCTGTCTTGGCTCTTCTGGACGTTTCCATTGGGATGATTGGGCTTTGGTTTCAATGTTATAGCCATACACCCATGATTCGTCACCAGTTATGAGCTTTTTGAGGAAATCTGGTTCGTCGTTGACGATGTTCAACAGCTCCTGAGCGATGTCCATGTGACGTTGTTTTTGCTCAAAATGTAGCAATTTTGAAACAAACTTCGCTGCCGCACGTTTCATGGCTAAAACATCCGTAAAAATTGCTTGGCATGAACCGAACGATATGCCAACATCATCAGCAATCTCTCTGATAGTAATTCGACGATTATCCAAAATCATTTCCTTCACTGCTTCAATGTTTTCATCGGTTGTTGACGTGCTCGGGCGACCAAGACGAGCATCGTCATTGACATCTTCTCAGCCTTCCCTGGGTCGAATAATAATAATATGGTAATAATGCTACTATTGGTTTAAAAAGATATTTTGTTAAAATTATTGTCCTTTTTGTATTAACATAAATATTTGTAGAATAAATTGCAATCGGAAACAACTATTTTTCAATATGTAAAATAGTGACAACTTTAACTGTCCTAAATAATCATGGCAGATATGAAAGAAATATAGTTTTAAACATGGCCAGGTAGGTGAGCATCAGCTAAGTCGCTTACCATTTTCCCTTAGTAGTTTGTAAAATTAAAAGATAAAATGATGATAGTGAATGATGATAGAAATGCTTCAAATTTGTGATTATTGGTGTATTGAAAAGCGCCTAATGCTTCCTCCATTATTATGCCCAACTGCGTAAATATTGTGCATGATCGTTGTTCTCTTTGTAGACCCATCTTCAACAAAGGCTTTAATGTGTTGATCACTGATCGTAGGACTGATGAGAACACATTCGTCATCTTTACTAAAATATCGCACCGTCTGGTTCGCATATGTCTTTTAGACTATCGAACTAGTGCAGTGTTTTTCAAGTGGAGTTTTCAGCCATGTCTAGGACCAAGGTTTTAACGAGTATATGGTGCGATTATTAGGATTTATATCATCAGCCAGGTTGCTTCAGGCTCTTATACAACATCTAAATTGGTCCAAATTTTCGGGCATCTCCGACTGTGCTGACGAGACATTCTTCAGTCGGACTCTACTGGAAGCCGGCATACCAAAATAGCTTAATAAACTGCCAACTCAGGAGCTTCATTCGCATTGAGGAGGAGACTGAGTGAATTTTTTTCTGCTTGCATCTAAGATAAACTCTACAACTGCACACAATACAGATAATCGCTTGTGCGACGACCGGCAAGGGCCGACAAGGGATGGTATCGCATTGTGATCGACTACTGATTGGAGGAGATTAAATCTCCATTATAAATACTTCTGTAGAGAATGTCATGATAAAACAGATGACTAGACTGTATGGCATCTCCTCTATCAAGGAACACCCCCGACAAACTAAATTTTCTTTGGAGTTTCCAGATGCATTAGCGCATCTGTTACTCTAAGAACTAGTTTCTATGGTGTTAACAAACGTTTCATTTTCAAATAGAAAAAGTCAACCAACCAGAATTGAATTTATTAGCAATTTTAATCTATCCAAAACGTGGCCAAGAAACAAAATGTAAAATAGAGCATTGCCATATGAAGAACAGCATTGTTCTGTATTTTGAAACGATTTCAAAAAAGTGAAGAACTAAAAGAATTTATTATTCGGTGATAAATAGAATTTTATGCAATTGATTACACAAGAGTTGTTATAGGATATGGATGCTTTACTTTTGTGATTTCTTATCATTTAATCCAAAGTTGTGTGTTGGTTTGTTTTATAAAACTATTCCGAAGTATGAAACAGACTGGATTAGATCCGTCAGATCGAGCATGTGCAAATCATCGGTCCGCCAGGACTTAATATTAGCCTCCTACTATCCCTGACCATGATACACTACTGCAGAAGTCATTGTTGTATAGTTGGTTTAATAATAGTTATGCTAGTGTGAATGAACGTTTTATATGGTAGCATTTTTCATTACAAAACAGAGATTGCGCTTAACTATTTATAATTTTCGATGGAAATTCTTTAACAAGTTTTACACCGTATCTTTTTTACTATATATAGCCAACCATCTCTGGCATGTAATCCGGTATTATAAAGCCTTTTTGCCTTAAAGCAATTTCATTAACTAGAATGTTATTTTTCTCTTTCCAATATTCTTTATAGATCGATGATTTTTGAGCTATTATTGATATTAAAAGACCTATAAACAAATTTATTTAAATTTAGCACTTAACAAATTTGTATTTGATTCTAATTTCTTTAATTTTTAGCCATTAAAGCGATATACCTCTGCTCATCTGTTAGTTGAAATCACCCTACCCGAAATAATAAATCAAAATATCGGGTATAGCGTTAAGTAGGTTGCTATTGAAAATTTAGAAAATCGGTCCATAAATAACAGAGATATAAGCCAAATTTAAATTTTTTCTTTAAAATAACAAGATTCGTTGCAGTCATACAAAAAACTCTTAACTAATATTATGTTTATAATTTGCTAATATACGCCTATGTTCTATATTCCACTACGAACTGAATTCGTTTTCAATTCCACATATACAATTTCACGGCGTTCTAGAAAACGAGTGAAACTTTTGGTCTACGATGAACCAAACTAAAAGTGATATTTTACATTTCAAATCATTTTCACAAAATTTAGAACACAAGCTTAATGGAAATTTCACTTTCACTTTATTTTACAAATGTAGAACACAGGTGATCTTTCGTTTTTCAAGTGACTAAAACATCTTTATAAGCTTGATTTTTTTTAAATTATCTCCATATTGAAATATACAATAATTACCATAAGTATATTACGGTGTTATGATACCAAAAAAAGCACATGAAATAAGATCCCTGGTTTTTTTCCAGCCTCAAATAAATGAACTGTGAAACACTTAAACTTTATAGGTAAATAATATAGTTTAAAGAAAAAAAAAAAGATGTTTAAAGTGGGAAATTATTTGCACAATTGATGTTATTTAAATAACTACATATATACTCGTGTACACAAACCTACAGCATAATAAAAACAATTAGGAGTAAGTAAAGCAACCATTTTGTCTTAACACTTTGTGTTGTTCTGGTAAATTTCCTAAAAACCACACTGAAATCTAAAAAAAGAAAACCATAAAGTTTAGTTTTCAACAACATATTTTTTTGACAATCAAACAATTTTGATAAACGTCACGTTCGTGTTTGTTGTTGTTGAAAGAGTGTGAATTATAGTAAGTTCATATAATATTTACTCTAGAGATGAAGTTAACGCGTCAATGATATTTATCACTTACACACTTTGTTAACAAAAAACAAAAAAAAAAATAACAGAGGCGGAGACATTATAACGATATCCCCCTTTCAGCCGGTTAGTTGAAATCAACTTACTGAAGTCCAGAAATATGTAACTAACATGAATTAAATATCAATCCCCCTTATTGTGTAAGACGTTAGCGTAAAACGACACCTTGCATTGTCATAGTAAAACGTGAAATTTTTCATACGCCAACGCCTTATACAATGAGGGTGAATATACACCAATACCTCACTTTGCGTCGGGGTTACGTTCCAAAAAAACACAACGCAAATTGAAACTACGCAAATTGAATCGCCGGCTTTCTTTCACAACACATGGGTCCGATGTTTGCTGAACAGTTTTTTTTTTCAACGTAAAACAAATTTCCTTGTAGCAATTGTCTGTATTACTACACGCAGAGAAAAAATATAGTTGTGCATGTTTACCACAACTATTTCAACACTTGTAAGCCGTTTTTTTAAATATTATGGTCACTGTAATTATTTATATGATTACTGCAATCATGATATGCTTAAGTTACCATTAACATGATTATAGCAATCATATATATGATTATAGCAATTATGTAATGTTTATGGTGATCAATTTAATGAAAGAATTTACCATATTATGTTGTTCTCTATCATAATCAAAAGGAACGAATTATATTAAATGGATTCATCATAAACATGATTGCAACATATATAGACATAGTTATATGATAGTAGTACTCATCTAAAACGTAACGTAGCCATATTATAGTTACCGCAATCATATAATTAATTATAGTGACCATAACATTGTTGAAAATTTGTAAAAATTTTGACATTATTGTGGTAAACATGTACAACTATAATATTTTCTTTTTCTGTGCGTACCACTAGCAGTATCGTTAGAAAATGATTCTTTTCAACATGTGCTCCACTGTTTAAATTTTTGCTGCCAAAATTGTGGTTGCTGTTGTTGATTTTCCTGAACTATTTGCTACGCCCACTGAACATTTAAACAGGTTTTATTCATTAATTTATGTAAAATAAAACTGATTAATAATGGTAACAATTTATGATTAAATTCTTTATCAGTGTTGTTTTTTTTAAAGCAGGAGATATAAATATAAAGATTTGTCTAGTGTTATAAATATTTATTTCGAGTTAGTTCCTTTGTTATTTTTATTTTATATTAAAAAAAAGTAAATCAAAATTTAATCTAACTACAACCTTTACGTACATACGTTTATTTCGTTAGGTATTTTAAAAATTTATGAGTGTGAGATTAAATTAAGTTTTTTTTTGAAAGTTAATTAAATCAATCAGCTGACTGTCATGTGAGTTGTACACAACTATTTAAACTAAAGGTATGTGTCACACATGACAAATATTTACTCAAAAAAGCGTAACCACTTGTTTTAACACAAATTTGTTTGATGTTATTTGCTCTTACAACAGTTTTGCAAGATCAAACAGCATCAAATAAAATAAGAATAAATATTTGTTGTGTCTTTGAAACGAGTTTAAAAATCTTTCATTTAGTAGTTACGTCTTTTTCGGCAAATATGTTCCCAGTGTGACCGTACCTTAAATGTGGTTTATTTTATGAGGGAAAATTTTACAATAGGGATTAAACGAAGGGAATTTTATTTAGGAACTAGTTGTGTTCTTTATAATAAAATATTTTTGTTGAAGGGTTCTTGAACTTTTACCAACGATTCTAAAAGACTGCGATGTCTTTGTAAAAGTCTCACTTGTTAAATTCTTCCAAATAGTTGCTTATTTCTATTTCTATATCAAGTATTGACTGATTGGCGGTTGTGAATATTAAGTTGGAAAGTATAGTAATTCGCAAGAAGTCTATCACTGAGAGTGGTTGGTATTTGCATTGATTTGGTACCAGGATAACAGGAAAACAGGAGAATGAAAATAGTTTGTTGATAATTTTAGTCAGGCTTGAGTTCATTAAATTTAATTTTCATTAAATTATTTTTACTGAAGTTAGGAATTACAACTTGAAAAATTTTATTATTAAAAATTTTGATAATTTTTTCTTGACTGGGATACGTACCTGGGTTGTTGAATTTATATATGTTTTGAGAAATCCTACTTTCTCTTATCTGAATTATTTGCGTTCTAACCACATACACCACTGCGGTGCCGGCCAGTCAACAGACAAACATCAATCTTTTAACCAGTGTTAGTTCTGGTAGTTCGAAGTTTTTGCTGTAATTATCATTTTTTATTAATTTCTATTCATAGTTGTTTTTCCCCTTTTCTTCTTCAGTTTTTTCGTATTCATGTCAAGACTTCGTCTCGAAAACTTTGTGAATAGTTTGTGTTTGTGAAAATGTTAATAAAATATTCCAATATTCTAAGTGAAACTTCTGATCTGATGTTGAGTTGTTTATGAAAACTTCTGCTCTGTTGAGTGCTGCTTGTAAATATTTTTAATTTTACAATTGCTTCTCTAATCGTAAAATTATACTAAAGGATGATTTCTTTTAGCAACTTTCTTCTTGGCAAGACTGTTTTTGGCAGCTCAGCTGTTTTCCTGTAACATATTACTGTTAAAAATGTTCAGTTTGGTTTATAATTTAATCATAAATCAACTTACAAACGAACAACGCTTGCAGATTATTGAAATATTATTATCAAAATTCATGCTCGGTTTATGATCAGGTTTCTGGTTGAATGGATACATAATAAAGCAAAATTGTCGTATTTGGTGTGAAGAGCAGCCACATGTATTGCAAAAACTGTCAATGCATACCGGCCGGTGGCATCGTTGGATCGTATTTTCTCAAAGACGACATGTGGTTTCAACAAGACGGTGCCACAGCTGGCAAAACAATGGCACAATTGAGAGGTGAGTTCGGTGAACAGTTTATTTTACGTTTAGGGCCGGTCAATTGCCCGCCGTAATCGTTCGATTAGACTATTTTTTGTAAGGCCATGCTAAGGCTCTTATATTAATAGGGACAAGCCCGCAACGGTTGACGTACTGAAAGCTAATATTGAAGACTTTATGCTAGAAATACCGGCCGATATGTTGGAGAGAGTATGCCAAAATTGCAACATGAAATCAACTTTAAACATTGAATTATATACACGCAGAGAGAAAACATGGTTGTGGTAAACATAATCTAAGAGCAACATACTATGATAAAATTTATGATTATGATCGCTGTAATATTTCATCATAATATTTACTTATTAATCATAATTTGATATTGAACATTATATTATAACCCCATTTATTTCTGATCCAAATTAACAATAATATGACCCAAAGTAACCATATTATACTTTAAAGTAAACATAATATGACCCAAAGTAATCATAAGATGATCTCAAGTAATCATGTTATGATATAAAGTAATCATATTTATTACAAATAAAACGCCATTTGTTATAAAATTTGTGGTGATAATTCCTGGTTTATAAAATAAATTAAATTTAAACTTATAATAAATAAAAAGCTATAGACTAATTTGTAAATAGACAAAACATATATTTTTTTTACTTATTGTTAAAGATAAATACATTTTTATATTTTAAGAACTGTTTCCTCACTTGTGACACTTTTATATTAAGGATTTCTGGTAACCTTGACGAAAAACTGTTACGGAAATTTCTCCTCATAATATGATAATCAACATAATATTTTTAATGGAAAACATATTCAGCCTTATTATGAGTGTCGTTTTCTTTTTACGACAATGACTGTTTCGTAATAGATTAAAGAAACAAATTTAATTTTATCTTTAATCTATTACGAAAGAGTCGTTGTCGTAAAAAGAAAACGACACTCATAATAAGGCTGATTATTATACAATATGATTAGTTATAAAATAATAATTTGTTTGACGTACATCGCAATTATTTATTTTCTACAATTTTAATAATTTATATTTATTTTTAGTTATGTTTAATAGTTTTTTATTTTGTAAAATTTAAGATTGTTTCTTTTATGTACACTTTATTTATACTTCTTTTAATAATACGTTTGAATAGTTATCATTCAATAGCTGTGAAAAACATTTTTTTAAATAATTTTGTTTCAGTGAACCATACTCAATTTTATAATTGCGATAAATATAAAAATATTTCTAGTAATTAAAATATTGTTAAAATCAAATTAAAATAACAATTATTTGTGTACCACAACAACATATTGTTACTAACAACACAGTGTAGTTGTCGTAACCATGTCCAACAATGTTTTTTTCTCTGCGTGTATATCGTTCCATTATCTATTGTTCATACATTTCCCTAAATGTTATGAGTTGTTTTTTAATCAAATCCGAAATCACTTAAACAAATTACACTTTATAACTATCGAATATAGCCTCTAGTTCAGTGATCGGCACTCATAGCCACCAGGTCACGAACACAATCGGTTATTTAAGTGCAAAAAATTAGCATGTCTCCTTGCCATCAAAGTTAAAAAAAAAATTCTCAAATAAAAAACAAAAATCTCTATCACAGTTATACCAATACCTCGCTTTGCTTCGTTTTGTGTTTTTTCGAAGTTGCGTCGCTGCTTGATTAGTACTAATTTTCACTGTGCGTCGTTAGATTTTCGAGGTTGCGTTGTTTTGGGTTCGAGTCTTTAATTTTTTTTTTTTAAATTTTGCAAAATCTGCAACATCATTAGATGCTAAAACGATGACCCGTACAAAACGTGCTTTGATGATCGAAATCAAGTTGCGCAGAGAATTACTATTAAGTAAAATGGTATTTCAGACAAAAGCAAAAAGCTTTTTTGATTACATAAAAAGTAAAACATTTTCCAACTATACTGCTAGTGGTACACACAGAAAACAAATATAGTTGTACATGTTTACCACAACAATGTCAACATTTTTACAAGTTTTTCAACAATGTTATGGTCACTGTAATTAATTATATGATTACGGTAACTATAATATGGTTACTACAATCATATAACTATGTATATATATGTTGCAATCATGTTTATGATGAATCCATTTAATATAATTTGTTTCTTTTGATCATCATAAAACTGATCCCCATAAACATTACATAATTGCTATAATCATATATATGATTGCTACAATCATGTTAATGGTAACTTAAGCATATCATGATTGCAGTAATCATATAAATAATTACAGTGACCGTAATATTTTAAAAAACTGTTTTCTAGTGTTGAAATAGTTGTGGTAAACATGCAGAACTATATATTGGACACATGTTTTGTGAAAGAAAGCCGACGACTTAGTATTTTCGTTACCCTAGAACCTAACTTTGCTCTTTATATGGTTTGCTATAGAAAATCCTAATTCACTTTGCGTCGTTTCAATTTGCGTCGTGTTGTTTTGGAACGTAACCCCGACGCAAAGTGAGGTATTGGTGTATTAGAATTCATATTTCATTTTCTCATTATGCCCAACACTGTGCACATTGAGCACAATTCTTCTCACAAATTAAGTAAGGTTAACATAATTAACATAAAAAACTTGATTAGATTTAATTTAATGTTAACAGCTTCTTTTTAAACATTGGAAGAAAAGTTAGTTATATTTTAATATTTTCGGTAAATGTAAAATTATTGTAGCGTAACATTGAAAACAAACTGGATTGAACATGCTTTTTTTTTGGCGTTTAATAGAATTATTTCAAAATTAATGTTATGCGGGGTGGTTGGTGTTTACACGTGTTTTTTTTTAGCAAAAATTCGTTGATAAAAATTCCATAGAACTTGACAGAATTTTTTTTTTATTTTTATTTGATTTCCATTGAATTAATGTGTAAATTCACGTGTGTGTTAATTTGTTTTCCATTTCGATGATTTTTGATTTTGGGATTTTTTTTTGATGATAATTTTTTTGTTGTTATTTTTTATTTTTAGTATTATTATTTGCTTACTTAATTTTGCAATTAAATAATAAAATTAGCAACTTCATAAATTGATACTTAATCGTCAATTATCATCACTATATCTACACACTACAAACAGTTTTTGTTGCTGTATTTAATTAAACTGAAGTTGAAAAGAAAAAAAAACGCAATATTTATTTAGCTATTTTTAAATAATAATTAAATATTTATTTGATAAATTAAATAATTTTTTCTCTTTTTGTTGTATACCTATATTAGCACAAATACACGATCTATCTATCTATCTAACTATACATATATAATAAACGATCCACATTTTACAAACTGTAACTTTGAGATACGCTGCTGAAGGTGTATTTAACTTTGTATATAATTTAACAGTTATTAACACTTTTTTTTTTAATTGTTGGTCTAAAATATATTGTAGATATAACAAACATATTTATCTCTTTGTATAAGTTTTAGTAAATGTGTTAGTATTATTTTTTTGTGAAGTTGATTTCAGTGTGTGGTAACTCACTAACTCATATCAAACATAATTTTCATGTTGAATGAAAAGAAAGATACAGAATGTATTAAAGAAAAAGTTATAAAGCTTCTTGTTTAAAAAAATTTTAAACCAGTTTCAGTTGGTTATTGCGTCAGGTCAGTTGGTGTGTTTAAGTGCTTAAAAAATTTACTAGAATTCCGGTGGTAAAAATTTTCAAAACCTTTTTTTTTTTAAACGGTGTGTTCAATTTAATAATTTTTATTATCCGATCTCGGCTATTATCTCTTTAATTTATCATAAGATAAAAGAGCTTTAAATAAAAAAAAATTTTTTTTCTTTTAATTCGTTTTATAAATTTTACCAGCAATTTTCAGTTGCTTTCTTTAATTTAAAGTTCAAGTTTAGTAAACGAAACAAAAAATACAGAATTTTAAATTAAATAAAAGTTAATTTATATCAATTATCCATTTATTTCCATGGCATAAATTGTGAGTGACAGTTGGTATTTTTTTTTTTTGAAATCTGGAAATCTTGAAATCTTTTGGTCTTCACAATTTAATTAAGGGGTCATTGTGCAACCACTAAAATATTGTGATATTTTTATGGCATCAATCTATTTCAAAACAAAGTAAACAATTTATTGATCATAAATCATAGTGTTATTGAGTCAAATTGTGTTTGTGTAGTAGTGCTTTAAAAACAATTTAAATTGCTTTAACCAGGAATTGACAATAATGTCAATAACATCAATTACTAAAATATACAAGTTAAAGTGAACAAATTGTAATTGACAATGAATGCTCTTTATTCATAAATTTCAATAAAATATTGAAAACAAAATGTTCGGTATAAATTTTTTTTAAAAATAATGAAAATTAATGTAAACAATTGAATTTATGGAAACAGATTTTATCATACTAATTTTAGCGCATAAAGAGTGTAAAGTGATCTTTGTAGATCTCTTAAAATTTAAAGAAAGTTTAACATTTTTCATTATTTAATAGTTACCAATATAAAGTACTTAAATAAAGAGTGATTTTTTTAAAGCTTTAGGATTTGATTAAAAAAAACGAATTTAGAGAAATGTATGAAATGTTTGTTTGAGTCGATAGAACGATCTACATATATAATTCAATGTTTAAAGCTGATTTCATGTAAATGTTGACCGCGGCTACCCCTCAAATGCTTCGTACGCTGGTTGCAATTTTGGCATACTCTCTCTAACATGTCGGCCGGTATCTCACTAATAAATTTTTCAATATTAACCTCCAGTGCGTTAACCGTTGCGGCCTTGTCCCTATAGATATGGGCCTTAACATTGCCGCATAAAACTAGTCTAAAGGCGTTAAAACTTACTATCTAGTCGGCCAGTTAAACAGTCCAAAACGTAAAATAAACTGTTCACCAATCTCGCCTATCCATTGGGCCATTGTTTCGCGCGCTGTGTGACATGCGGCACCATCTTGTTAAAACCGCATGCCAGCCAATTTTCGGGATACATTGGCAGTTCTTGCAATGCTTCTGGCAGCTTTTCACACCAAATACGACAATTTTGCTAATTTAAGTAGTCATTTAACCAGAAATTAGCTTCGCCGCTAAACATATTTTCCAATAAAAAAAATCTACGATGCACTTTCTTAACCGAGCATGAACTTTGATTGTAGAATAGAAAATTTAATAATCTGTACGTTGTAAGTTTGTAAATCCATTCAGGGTTAAATTATAGACCAAACCAAACGTGTTTAGCAGTAACATGTTACACGAAAACAGCTACATTGCCAAAAACAGTCCTGTCAAAAAGAAAGTTGCTTAAAAATCACCCTTTTATATATTTTTTTTTTTTGTTCAAGCAGCCATAACTGTTTGGCGAATTTTAAGTACCCAGCCAAAAGGGCATTAGTTTCTCAATTAAATCTAAAACGCATGCACACAGCAAGAATTGGTTCTTCTTTGAATGAGATTTGAAATTGCCAAATCCAAAACTGGTTGAAAAGGAGAGTGGCTAGGCACTGTTTAAAATTGTCACACTCGAAGCTAATTCTAAAGCCACAAACAAACACACGTTCCTTGGAACTAGTTCTTTAGTCTGAATTTTGTTTTGAAATTGTCACGTTGGGAACTAGTTTAACAAACATATTTTTTAATTCATTAAAAGGCCGTTAGATAAGATACTAAACATACTACATATATGAAATATACATAATTTCATACTATTAAGTATTTTATAGAACTAGTCTATAAGCAATGTGTTACAAATGACAAAGAACTAGTTCCTTTAAAATCCGTTAGCAGTATTTTGTAAGCACAATAATGTACCATAGAATTGCAAAATCATGAGTTCCATTACTGTCATTAAAGAATATGAAATGGTGCTGATTACATTCATTCTAGAACTAGTTATTTTGAAACACAGTCTGAAAGTTCTTCTGGCTATTAAATAAATAGTTTAGTTTTTATTTCATACTTTAATAGCCTAGCGGAAATAATTGCAAAATAATTTGAAATTTTCATTTACAAATATTTTTTATTTTTTTTTTTCCGAAAATCTTTTAAGTTTGATGGAATATTATCAAAATACGTAGAAGAGAAATTCATAATTTTTTTAATATTTGAGTAGATTATACTGTTATTTATCATTTTATTTATATATTTATTAGAAGATCGTACAGGTCTCTAAAAGATTATGTGGAAATAATTTAAAAATTTCAAATGAAATTATATTTAGATAGTTTTCAGAATTTTCGAAAACATTTTTTAGACTTACAAATAATTCAATGTTAGCAGAATGTATTCGAGTATTTACCGAATCATTTTGTTTTTATATTTTTCAATAGATTTACAGTTATTATACAGGTAATGAAAAAATCTTTTGAAATTTTTAAATACATACAATTATTTTTTTTAATATTTATTAAAAATTTTGAAAAAATTTGTTAGACTTACAAAAATATTTAAAGTTTTATGGATTATTGAAAACATTTAGATTAATCGTATCATATAGTTTTTATATATTTTAGTAGATCTTACAGTTATCTATCAATTAAGAAAGCCATAATTTGAAAGTTTTCCAACAAAAATTTTTTTGGCGTATAAGTGTGTGTAAAACACTCCTACGTTTAAAATACAAAACCAAAATTACCAAGATTCACTTGGAATATTTGTTATAGTCCTAAGCCGTTTGGTATTGAAAACCAGTAAAATATGGTACAAACTCACATATCTAAAACTGAAATAAAATTTCAAGTTTTTTTTTTTTTTGATTAATTTCGAAATTTGTTTACTAATTTTATCTTTTTCTTTCTTCCCTTTAACAGAGTTCTAAAACAACGTACTTAATTTACATACCAACTGCAACTGCAACTGCAACTACAAACTAAAATAAATAAACTTAGTTTAGAAAAACAAATAAAATTTCAACAAAAAAAATCTTAGAAAATTTAATGTAGGGCAAAAAAAAAAAAAAGAAATACCAAAACAAATAAACAAACAAAAAACATTACAAATGTTTGCGTGATAAAACATTCTAAAACTTAAGGAAACCTAAACAAAGTCCCTACAAACACTCCAGTTGAAATAAAATCCCACACAAAAAACATTTTCAACTAGCAACAGAGAAAATGTTTTACGACCTTTTGACAAGAAATTCCAATGAATATTTTCATCAAGGTCCGGCAGGTCGAAAAAAAGGTGAACGGGCTAAACACGAACAGGAAGAAAGAGAATTTCTAAATTTCTTTGCAAATAACAAAAACACCTTTGCAACAACAACAACAACAACAACAACAACTGCAGAAAATCAAAGGCAGAAATTGGAAAGAGCTGCCAACAAAATGGCTGTTAATAAGAAACAAGAAACAATGATGATGGCGTCACAGGATGAGCGCGAAGAGTTAAAGGACAAGAAGACGCCATCGCTAGAGCAAGAAATGAATTTGGCTCGAAGGGCATGTTGGTGCAATAACAAAATGGATGACTTAAAGGGTCAACAACAACAAAAATGCTGTGAGAATTGCTTTAAACGTCTAAACGAGGACAACAAAAAGGAAGAGTATGATGATGATGATAATAATGGCGAAGATGTTACTGAAACAACGGTTTTGAATGGTGCTAAAAATAGTAAAAATAATAATAAAACTACTAATAATGTTAATGATAATAATACAATTACAAAAACTATAAATAGTAATAGTAAAATGTTTAGTAATACAACTAAAACCACTACAAATAGTCTAAGTAAAAGAAAAAATCTTATAAATAAACACAACAAGGAGCAGGAAAATTCCCCCTCAGACTTCTTAATATCCAAAGATGCTGCTAACAATAATGATAATTCCTCTTCCTGCTCCCCTGTAAATAATACCAATAATATTAATAATAATACTAGTACTACTACCGGCAACAACTTAATGGCCTATTTGCGTGTTCAGCTACTCCAAATGTGGCTGTCATTTGTGGAGTTTTGTGATAAAAACACTATTAAACCCAATGATCCACGTTTTGCTGCCTATCGTCAAGATGAACCAGCAAAAGATCAGCCGAAACTCTCCTCTGCGTCGTCGTCGTCGTCCTCAACGAAACCGAAAAAAGATTTTCAATTCAAATTGCTAACGAATAAGAAAGTGATTTTTCTGTTTGTGGTTTGTGTTTTCTTTTCCTGTTTCAATCGCATTGAAGCCCGTCCAAATTTGGAAAGTTCCAATAATGCCATTGTGGGAGAAACCTCACTACCAGCTGTCACCTCCAGTGATGGCGCAGCGGCTGTGAAGGCTTTGGATAATACAGTTTCCGGTAAAAGTAATGTAAGTCCTGAACATTTATTTTATTAATTTCAAGAAAAATTAATTAAATAGAAAATTAATGACGTTTAGTAATGTAAATGTATATTAAGGGAAACATTTAAAATTTCTTTTTATAATTTTATTTGACCTTTTTTATTATAAGTATTTTAGTAATTGTTCAAGCTTAATGTTTTTTTTTTTAAATATTTAAAATTTTTATTTTAAATATTTCGCTGTCTTTCTGTAGCTTCTTCAGGAATTTTTTTTTAAAGATCTTAAGCTTGAAAAATTATTAAAATATTAGGAATCATTTAAAGTTTGTAATTTAAATTAATGCAAGAAAAAGGTTTTAGTTGCACAACTAATGCTAGAACTTATGCATACAGTCACTATTCGTTCGTGTTTGGCTTGGGATCACTTAATTTTTTTTTTTCGCAATTTTTACCTCCAGAACTGATTCACATGGCACACTTTCTTTAGAACATTTCTGGAATCTGTTCTTGAATTTATGGTTCTTGTTGGACATTTTAATACTGACAACTAGTTTTAGAGAAGCTTTACGAAACAAACACATATTTTTGAGAATAGTTCTAGAACTAGTTCTTCCGTTAAAGATTTTTGTTTGAAGTTTTCACGTTAGAAATTAATTTTAAGAAGCTGTTGAGGAATTTTCATTACTTAAATAGTTAATTTAAAGAATTAGCCTTAGAAGGCCTATATTAACCGAATATATTTTTGAATTCTTTTAGAGGCCATTGAAGTCATTTAGAGAAGTTCATTTAAATAGTTGAGAAAGACGATTAGTTTGTGAAATATTGCAGCAGCACGTTATATTACATATATTATCAGTCATGTCACAGAATTTAATTCCGTTCGGAAGTGGAATTAATTCCGTTTTTTCTTTCTATAGAAAAATCAAAACGAAAAATTGTTTCGGAGTGAAACCACTTTTAATTTTCTATTTGGAATTGTAATTTTAAGCATTTCTAGGTTTAATTCTGAAAAAATTTTTCGTTTTGTTTTTTCTATAGAAGCAGAAAAAAAAAAACGGAATTAAATTCTGTGACATGGCTGTATATTATTTCCAACATTGCCAGTACATTTGTTTAATTCCTTGCTAATTCATTTTATGCCAAGAAAATTTTCAGAACTTGCTCTAAAATAACTACATATATAGTTCTAGAACTAATGTTATTAGCAGCACATCAGATTCTATAATGGCATTCCCCTACTGCCATTATAGAATCTGATGTGCTACTACTGATGTCACAATCTTTTGGGTAGTCTACAGTTAAACACTGGTAATGAATTAACATTTTGTATACTTTATTGATTTTTGTGGAATTCTAAGTGGATTCAGTATATTTTTCTTCTATATGTTTGTGTAAAACACTCTTATATTTAAAATACAAAACTGATATTACCCAGATTGACTTGAAATGTTTGGTTATTGTCCTAATTTGTTTGGTATTGAAAATCAGTATCATTGCAGCAGTAGATTAAAAGTGATGAAGCAAAATGTGTGACAAACTCTTGTAATTGTTTGTTTAAAACACTCTTACGTTTAAAGCTGAAATTAGTAAAATACATTAATACTTACACTCTTACATGTAACGCCCACTTTAAGGTGGTCACAATTTTGAAGATACTTCGATAACATTTAATATGAGACTTTTGTTCGGCCCAAAGAAGGTGGAAATTAAATATGGTTGAAATCGGTCCACTATTTCACCTAGCCCCCACACAAATATCCTCATGAAATAGGTGTTTGACAGACATAAATGTTTGATACGTGCATAGTATCTAAAAAAATCGTCACAAATTAGTTGTACATGAAGCATTATCTCACCTACATATTTTATGCAGATCGGTCTATAATTGACCATAGGCCCACTTCCGAAAGTCACTTTCATGATCATAAATCTCTAAAAAATGTTGGTTTTCAAATAAAATTCAAATAAGTGTCATATATACTTATATACTTAATTAGTCGTAGCTCCCACATAAGATCCACTCCGTAATTCACTTTAAACTTCATTAATCTTAAAAAAAAGTGTTTATAGCGAGATAAATTTAATACACAAAATATTTACATATATTTATGTGCAAGACATACCACAACATTTTTGGATAATTAGTCCGTAATAGGTCATTGCTGCTCCCATTACTGAAAAACTTTTTTTTGCACATATACTGGGGGTAGGGTATTATGTGGTTGTTAGTTATTGATATAATGTATTGCTCAACATTTAGTAAAGGTTTTTCTCAAATGATCTTAAAGATTTCAGGATTGGTTTCCACGTACATTTAAAATGTTTGAAATAGTGTTTGCTAGGGTCTGGATTCTAAATCCATCGCTCAAAATGTCGAATTCCTTCTGAAAGGTTCATATAATTTTAATATAATTTTTTTGTTAAAACAAAGTTTTTTCTCAACATACTACATTTCTGATAACTTCAATGTCTAAGGCAGTTTTTCAAATATTTCTTTGTATTGCAGTCTTGTGCATCTCTGGCCTCGTCTACATCTCACAATATACTCAATGAGGCTTTCAAAATTTGTAAATATCTACCCGATGAACTGAATTATAACAAAGATTTCAATAAAATACATGAGTTATGGTGGCATAATTTGCTTGCAATACTATAATTCTCTAACATCATCTTAACACACCACAAATGTGGCTGTCAATTTAACAAGAAGTTAGCACTAACGACAGGTGCAAACATGTATAATACTGTAGTTTAATTTAACTAGCAAAAATTATTTAAATTCTAAATTTTGTTAGTAAATGTTAAATTGAAATACTAAAGAGATTTTTAATTATTCGAATAATTGAATAATTTTTATCTAGAATTCAACTGTCTGCTTTTATTTGTTGTTAAGTTTTAAATTAGAAATTTATGATTAAAGTTAAATTAATTTAAAAAAATGTTTTCCTTTTAATAAAATGTTTGTATAGTTTTTACTTAAACCTGAAATGTTTATTTGCCCAATCGCAAATAAATGTTTAATTTATATTCTGGAAATAGACGTGACTTATAATTAGTTTTTTTTTTTTGTTGAACAATATTGCTAATAGTAATGTATATTTAAAATAAATAACTAAAAAAAAAACACTTTTGTGTTTGAAAAATCCCATTAAATTTATTGCAGATTCGCTACAGTGAAACATATTTAACATGCACAACAATACAATACAGGTTTTTAAAATAATTTGAATATCTTTTCATAAAAAATGTTTTCAAACAAATATTTGTTTATGCAAGTACTGAAACAATAAATTTAATGCAAGTATTAAAATGCTACTAATTTTAATTACAAATTGAGAGAGATTTATATATAAATGTAGAATAATTGAAAAACCGTTGTATAAAATAAATTAAGTTTTGTCGAAATAGTTATGCTGCTGTTTGAAAGTTTAAAATATTTCCCAGCATCACTTGCTATCAAGTGATTTTTTCAAGTTCTAATACGATTTACACTCTTACATTTAAAACACAAAACTGAAATTAGTAAAACACATTCGTGACAGTCACCTAAAGGGTATTTCAGATTCGCTACAGCCGATCAGTAATTGTTTATAATTACAATTGATAAGTACTCTAATGTAGCAATTAGCCTCATTGGCCCTGTCGAGTGCCTAGATTGGCTACTCATTCTCATCTAATGAAATACAAAACAAATAGCAACGCTAAACAAATACAAAATTAATTTAAAAAAGGCGCTAAAATTGTTACGAGTTTTATTTTAAGAGTCTTATTTTCTTAATGAAATGGTTTTATTTAATAATTATTTATAAATTGTTTGTAATGAGACAAACCAACTTTATCAATGTTTGCTAATATAAAAATAAAATATATATTGAATAATTTTAAGAATTATTGTCTGTTCTCATCCGTTAGATAATAAAATTATTAGTTCTGGGTAGCTGACCAGAACTAGTGATTTTAAATAGCATTAATTAAAATAGCTTTTATGTAAGAGAAATACAAATTAACAATTTTAACAGACTTTACTTCAAATTGCAAACTGACACTAAGTGGCAATTGCCTCTCCACTAGATTATTTCTGTTGGTAAAATAACTTATTTTAAAAGTGCATTACAGAAAAATTTCAAATTGATTACACTCTAGATTACTTAGAGACAGTAAAGTAGCAATTAACTTCATACTAGATTACCTGGGCTATGTAAAGTAACCAATTGACTTAACTTTGTATTAGATATAGACTCAAAGTTAATATGTATATATATGAGTCAAATTATAAAAAAATATATAAATTGGAGTCCGCTGGGTGTATGTATAAACTCTCGATTACCTAGATACATTAAAGTGGCAATTGACTTCACGCTAGATTATCTGCAGATATAAAGTAACCAACTGTCATTGACTTGCAGGACAATGAGCACATCACCCAAAAATATATAAATTTCAGACAGCCAAACAACTAGACATAGTTTAAATTACTGTAACTACACTCTAGATTACTTAGAGTCTCTAAAGTGACAATTGTCTTCACGCTAGACTCAACTCACTTCTTTCCAACAATTTAAAAATTTGAGTCAGTCAGTCGATTAGTTAGTTAGTTTTTTGTAGTGTAATACCAAAATAATTCCAGTGGACTACTCTTTAGATTACCTAGAGACAGTAAAGTGAAAATTAAGTTCACTTTTGAATATCTGCGATATATAAAGCAAAAATTACAATTTACTACACGCTTGGATACCTGAGATGTATCACGTAATCAACGGACTTTTATGAAAAGTACATACAGTGGCTCACATTGAAAGTCTGGCAAACTGTTTGTAAAATATTAAACCCTTTTTGAAAAAAGAGAGCTTAGAATTTGTTAAAAAATTTTTTCAAAACTAAATAAATTATTTAATATTAAACACAAAAACAAATAAATATGGTATTCTACTATTAATAAAACAGAAGCAAAAACAAAATAATTAAAAAAACCTGAATAGTATGGTCATTAAATTCAAATATTTATAAGATATTTAGGATTTTGTTGCGTATCCTTTTTGATTCTGGACAGCTTGGATTCTTTTTGGAATCGATTCAAATGGTTTTTTGCACACACATAACTTATTTGGTTCCATTCTTTTAGTAACGCAGCTCTGAGCTGGTCTTTACTGGTACATAGTCTATTTTGCATCCTACGTCCCAGCTCATCCCATAAATGCTCGATTACGTTAAGGTCTGGATTTTGCGCAGCTGTTTTGAGGACTTTACGACAATTGTACAACAACCAGTTCTTCGCTATCAGGGATGTGTGCTTCGGGTTATTGTCCTGGTAAAATTTAAAGTTATTGTGCAATTCCAAATTTATGAGATACAGTCCACAAGTGTTAATTAAAAGTAAATTTTTAAAATAATCTTGCCCGACTTTGAATGTGAGTCACTGTACGTGCCAAATCCAATCATGAATAAAAATTCCGCGGGAGTTTTTTCCTTTTCCCATTTTTCCTATTCAATTTCAATGTTAAAAAAATTAAAAAGGAAAAACCTCCCGCGGAATTTTTATTCATGATTAGGCTGACAGTGAATTTTTTTAAAAGCTTTCGTATTTGATTAATAAAAAAGAAAACACGTACAATTTAGAGAAATGTATACAATCTTCATTTGAGTTGATTCAATGTTTAAAGCTGATTAAATGTAAATGTTGATCGCGGCTACGCTTTAAATGGTTCGTACGCTAGGTCCGATTTTGTCATACACTCTACAAAATATTGGCCGGTATCTCACGAATTAATTCTTCAATATTAGCTTTCAGTGCTTTAACCGTTGCGGGTTTGCCCCTATATATGTGAGCCTTAACATAGTTCTAGAAAAAATAGTCTAAAGGCGCTAAATCGCCTGGCGGCCTAGACCATGGCCAATTGAACGGCCCCAAACGTGAAATAAACTGTTCACCGATATCGCCTCTCAATTGGGTCATTGTTTTGCCTGTTGTAATTACAAAACATTTATTTTGTAATGACTACCACATAACGTTGGCATTACTGCGAAGTGCTTTAGTAAAGGTTTGTTAATCAACGCATATCTAAGTATTTATTAGAGTATATTCGATTTTCAAATCACTGCAATGCTTGTCAATCAATCAAGTAAGAGTAACTAAGTATCTAAGCTGACTTACGCTTTCCATGATTAGTAATTGCCTGCAATAACAGCAAAGGGTAAAACGAATCAGTTAAGATGCCAATGTAGTGAAGAGTCATTCTATAGCCATATGAATCCATTACTTGGTAATGCTAGTTAATGCTGGCTAATGATAAACTGCTGCACCTTAAGTATTTATTTGCTGAAGGTTTTGTTACCAAAATTTTATCGTTTTTATTATTATTTAATAAATTTAATTTAATTTTTTTATTTATACAAACTACTTCATTTAAATAAATTTACTTTCACAAACATGACTCCAAGTATCTAAGTTGTGTTAATATGACACTTGATTAGTTACAGCAACAAAATACTGATAATAAAAAGAAAGATATTATAACAATTTATTGAAATTACCATTTTGTATTTATTAAAGAAATTGATATTAAAATAAACAAAATAGAATAACTTTACATACTCGTATGTAAGTATGTATAAATAAGTAAATATAATATGTATAATTCATATCAATAATTAATTGAGTAAATAATTGTTTGTTGTAACTTTTATGTAATTAAAAAAACTGATGTCACATGTTAACAATACATTTTATCAGGAAAAGATAAATAAACTTGAAAGTTAATTGTTTTCGATACTAAGGCATACAGATAGACCTTGACATTAAAATGTAAAAATTCGGTACCATGGTGTAACTATACAAGGTGAGTGCAAATCGGCTAACAAATACAACACAATACAGAAACAACAGGCATTTTGTTTGTCTAAAATAATGTACTACTGTCAAAAACACTTGAAAAAGTATTACTTTTGACATAAGTAAATTGTAAACAAAGTCATTCATCTGTGCTACTGCACTCACCTTGTATACTATAGTTACACTATGGTCGATACTTAGATGTTGGTAAATGTTTAAAAGTTTTATCCACAAATTCCTTTATTACTCTTTTCTTTCACTTGACAAAAATTCCCTGTTATGTGAAAATAACGAGTTATCTAGAATTTGTGGATAATTTATATAAGAATTTACGTTTTATTTAATTTTTTGAAGTTTGAAGTTTGACAGCAAATTAAACAAATATACATATATGATAGGGTGTTTTTTTAGATGTACATTTGTACCTTCCATACAAAAACAAGTTGTGTCAGTCAGCCCCTAGGATTAAAGATAATGTAAAAACAATTATAGAAATAATTTTTTTAATTTTTTTTTGCCACGCCTACAAATACCGCCCTTTTAGTATTTTGTTCACTGTGTCGCTATTTTTAGTCCGATCATAACGGTGTTCAGGGCTCTGTAAGAGCTACATTTCTGTCCTTTAATAATTTTTTACTACCACATCAAATTGTAGTCAAAATGGCAAAAAAAATAAAAAAATTATTTTGGAATTGTTTTTAAGTAGCTCTTTAATCCTGACATGACTTTTTTTCAAACCACTCTAATGTACATATATAACTTTAAGTTGGCAACACTTTTTTTAACTGACGGCCATTTTTTCAGCTGTCAAGTGATGTATGTTTGAAATAATTAACTCGAGGACAACATTTGCCGCGTTATTGCCGATATACAGCCAGAAATGTTGTAAAAAGTCATCGAAAATTGGACTTCCAGATTAGACTACGTCCGAGCCAGTCGTGGCAGTCATATGCCAGAAGTCATTATAATGCCAGAATATTATCTCTCAAATAAAGTAAATTTAATGTCAATTTAAAAAATAATCGTCTTTGTTTTACACACAGAACCATGATTTTCAAAATAAATTTACACAATTCGGAAGCGTTGCTCAGCCGTCAATCATGTTGAATAGTCAAACCAAACTAAACATAAATCACTTGACAGCTGACAAAATGGCCGCCAATTAAAAAGGTGTTGCCAACATTAAGTTCGCTGAAAGAAACTTAAGACATTAACATCGGACAACACTGTATTAAACATTAAATTATATTTCTTCCCTGAAGATGAACAACAAAGTTGGTCGAAATATTGGAAACTAATAAAAGATAATACAAATTAAAAAACGAACAAGAGTTTTTATATTTTTAATAAAAGAGACCTCAAGCGGAATTAATAAAGTAAAAAGATTTATTAAAATAAATTGTAACCATAAGCTTAAAACAATTGCTTTAAAGTTTATAATTACTAAAAGTTCTACAAATATTATATGATATTTAAGAAAGTAAGTTTCTCTAAAACTCCTTGTCTAAATACCTCTTGTAGAACAAAACGTAGTTTATCTTTATTTATTAATTTAAATAAAAATATTTATTTAACTAACAATTCTACACGATGGGTTTTACGAACACCAACACTATTTACAAAATCTCCATACTTTGCTGATCCGAACAATTTTTGTTATCAAAATTTAAATTTTAAACAACTGAAATTATAATAAAACATCTCAGAATGTTTTTCTCTTAAATCATTTGTTTGTAAATGTTTTATTTCTACATAACATGGTCTATATTTATTTAAGTCATGAACAAACAAACAATTTACTCACAAAAAGCATGATTATAATTTCAAAAAATATTCTTTTTATTTTTTTTTTCGTTCTTTCTAAGATAATTTTTTTTTTATATTTCATCTTGCTAATTTTAGCGTTAAACAAATTTCTCCAGTGTTTGCCATAATTCATATGAAACTGATTTTATTAAATCTTTCTTTGTGGTGGCTGAAAATAATGTTAAAACATCTATTATGTTTAAAGTACAGCGGTGCGCGAGAAAAACACTAAAATCCAAAGAAAAAAACAAGAAAAAGCTGAAAAAAAAATAAAATTCTTAGGGTAGTATTTAAGTATTTAAATGATAAAGGTACATTAAGGACAAGATAAACGGTTTATGTCAGCAGTTTAAGAACTTGCTGATGTATCAATATTTCAGATTTGCTATTGCAACACTACACTATTGCAGCATTACAAGGAATCTAAAAATACTAATAAATAATGAAAAATATTTTGTAATCTACAAATAATAAGTAAATTGTATAACAATGATAATTCTCAATATATGTTATTTACAAAATCTTTTATTGAAAAAACAAACCTGATTTTCTTCAGTATCTCGTAACTTTGTTCCTTGGTGTCTAATGCTTAATTTGCATAATTTGATACAAACCACATTTATTGTTTAGTCTACGCTACAGCTAACATCACAAAATTAAACGCACTTGCAGCTAAATTTAAATGGAAATAAAAAAAGTTTGAAGGCAAAAGAATAAAAATGTTCAAATTACACTGGGCAACAAGATAAGAAAGACAGCTGTAGTAAGCGACAAGAGAGAAGGAGAGGATAATATAAATCGGATTTAAGAGACTTTTTGTAGAATTAACGTTTTTAATAAAAGATTTGGTTAAAGAAGGTCTTTTATAGCGAATTCAGTAGCAATTTTAAAAAATGTACTACTAATAGTACCAAGAACTAATAATAGTACCAAGTACTAATAATAGTACCAAGTACTAATAATAGTACCAAGTACTAATAATAGTATCAAGTACTAATAATAGTACCAAGTACTAATAATAGTACCAAGTACTAATAATAGTACCAAGTACTAATAATAGTACCAAGTACTAATAATAGTACCAAGTACTAATAATAGTACCAAGTACTAATAATAGTACCAAGTACTAATAATAGTACCAAGTACTAATAATAGTACCAAGTACTAATAATAGTACCAAGCACTAATAATAGTACCAAGTACTAATAATAGTACCAAGTACTAATAATAGTACCAAGTACTAATAATAGTACCAAGTACTAATAATAGTACCAAGTACTAATAATAGTACCAAGTACTAATAATAGTACCAAGCACTAATAATAGTACCAAGTACTTATCTTATCTACGAGAGTTGATACAAAATACTGATTTCAATTTTTTTAAAAAATGTACTACTAATAGTACCAAGAACTAATAATAGTACCAAGTACTAATAATAGTACCAAGTACTAATAATAGTACCAAGTACTAATAATAGTACCAAGTACTAATAATAGTACCAAGTACTAATAATAGTACCAAGTACTAATAATAGTACCAAGTACTAATATTAGTACCAAGTACTAATAATAGTACCAAGTACTAATAATAGTACCAAGTACTAATAATAGTACCAAGTACTAATAATAGTACCAAGCACTAATAATAGTACCAAGTACTAATAATAGTACCAAGTACTAATAATAGTACCAAGTACTAATAATAGTACCAAGTACTAATAATAGTACCAAGTACTAATAATAGTACCAAGCACTAATAATAGTACCAAGTACTTATCTTATCTACGAGAGTTGATACAAAATACTGATTTCAATTCTCTCTAGACTTCCCTTTAAATGAGCTTTTAATTTACAAAACCTCCACAAATAAACTTTTAATTAAAAATAACAATTTTTCTACATAAACAATAAAACAACTTTAACAAAATAAAAAAAGAAAGCTCAAAGAACACAATCTTTCAAAGCAGTGACAAAAGAAGAACATGGTATTTAGCAGTTAAACAGTTTTCTAGACATTATTGTGCTCAAATGACCATGAGAAGAGCTTTGTGGAGGGAAATAATAGCTACTAATTACAATGCGTCTTTTCGTTGATGACATAGAAACACAAGCTGAAGTTAGCAGCAGCAGCAACTGTAGTAGCAGTAACAACAACATTAACTGCAGCAGCTACTTATACGAGTATAAGATTGTGTCGTTTAAATAAACCTTAATTGTTGTTTATGACAACAAATTGATAATAGACATCAACAACAGTTGCACACAAGACAAATAAATAGTTGTTGAAATTAAACAACTGCAAAATAAAAAATACAAAGGGACTTAAATATAAAAATAAAAAGCATGAGTTGAATGTAAGAACATCTTAACAAATAGTAATACAAAATAAATAACTTTGAATGGGAAAGTATTGCAGTTTGCAATGCAAAGTTATTAGAAATAATTGCAATTAAAATAAACAAAAATAATCAGTCAGTTATTCGCTGACTCCTTTTCTTTTGTTTGCATCATGTGCCTGCAAATATTTTCACGCTAATTATAGAAACAAAAACAATAACAATCATAAAAAAAATGTTATTTATAACACTTGTGTTTTTTGTAATATTTGTTATTACTTTTTGTGTATTTTTGAAATGACAAATAAATATTTTTTAACTGTTTTGAAAATTTACATAAATAAAATAAAAAACTTTGTTCTAAAGTAGCGGCGACATTGAATATTACAAAGGAAAATAAAATTTTAATAAAACAATAGCAACTAACAGACCTTCATGTAACAAATATTAAGGTATCCGGCTAGTTGGAGATAATAAAGATAAGTTAAAAAACAAAAAAATGTAATACAAAGTTGTTATATAGTATTGAGGGCCAAAATAGTACCAAGTGTGCATAAATAATTCTAATTACTACAATAATGCAATAGTACTAAAACAGTAACGGGTACTAAAATTTTATTATGTGCTTGTTTTTGTCATGCTCTATCTGGGCATAAGTTGCTTAAATTGATTCAACAACATCATAAATAAATGTGCCTAACTCAACGATCTACTTTAGTAAATATCAATAAATTGTTACAAATTGTTTACTTTTCTCAATGAGCACAGGTTCCATACTCTGCTTCTAAGTAAAATAGTACGCATTCTTACAGTCCTCAAACCCCATACTACTTCACCATCTGTCATATACATACATTCATAAATACTCCATTCATTTATTCATTTATTAACAGCTAATACCAAACAGCAGTTTGAGGGTACTTGAACGAAGCACATGACACACATGAATGAGTTTTTCTGTCTTTTTGACTGTCTGACAGACGGTGCGTAGAAATGTACAAAAAATATTTGTGTTGTTTTTTTTTTTAAACAAATTTATGTTTATTATTGTTTTATATATAAAAACACAACCGAAACATGAATAAACTTTTCAATAGCATGTGAAAAAACAAGTAATATAATGACATTGTAGCCGTCCACCATCTGCCACCACCTCTACTTACAGTATAACCGCCATAATCTGTGGCAGTGGCAGTATTTACTTAAATCATAAATACTTGTAGCTGATAATCATGACGGCAATGATTTGTCAGCATTTATACGCACACACTCAATGCGTTATTTAACATGCTTTTTTGTGTGTTTGTTCCACCGTCAGGCCCCTTTCCAATTTGTATGATTTCACCTGTTTGATAGACAATTTATGATTTTATATTAATCAGCATTACGGAGTTTTTAATCTTTTTAATTTAAATATATAATAGGGATTTCATTTATTTAAGAACGAACGATGGTAATAAATCTTGGAATTGTTTTAGAATTTCTTTTTTAAACGGAAATATTGTCAAGCATTTACTTTTCATTCCACTTCTAATCTTAGACAAGTTTGCCATAGCTTCTACTTTTAAGCAAACTATCTAAGTTTAAGAAACCATTTAGTCATATATGAAATATAATCATCATCATTAAAGCATAAAAGTACGTAGTTTGTTACAAATACTACCCATTGATAGTTGTGTCATACGAAACAGTTTCATTTTGATTTGGGGTTTAGTTTTTTTTGAGAACATAATATTATTTACTTAATAGCACGATACTAAATTTTATTCATAATAATATAATTATTTAAATTATACATATGTATATTCTTTGTGTAATTTACAAACAAATTAAAGGTTACTGAACTGCAAAATAAATTTGGAAAATTTTTAACAAAAATATGAGTTTCTCATTGCATTTTAGCACTTGACACTATTATTAATACTTGGTACTATTATTAGTACTTGGTACTATTATTAGTACTTGGTACTATTATTAGTACTTGGTACTATTATTAGTACTTGGTACTATTATTAGTACTTGGTACTATTATTAGTACTTGGTACTATTATTAGTACTTGGTACTATTATTAGTACTTGGTACTCTTATTAGTACTTGGTACTATTATTAGTACTTGGTACTATTATTAGTACTTGGTACTCTTATTAGTACTTAGTACTATTATTAGTACTTGGTACTATTATTAGTACTTGATACTATTATTAGTATTTGGTACTATTATTAGTATTTGGTACTATTATTAGTACTTCTAAATGCTTAATTTCTATTTCTATTGCAACTAAAATAAAAAACAATTTCTGTTTCTTCTTTTCTTCAATTTCAGCCCTTTACAGAATCTTCAATACCACCGTCACAAAATGATGTACACAGTTATAAGTCATATGAAAGACACGAAGCTCGTTCGGATGATGGCGAAGAAAGTGGTCATCATGATCGTTATCCTTTGGCTCAAGTGGAGTTTGATCGTGTGAAAACACCATTTATAATTGGTGTTTGGATCCTATCGGCCAGTATTGCGAAAATTGGTGAGTAATTATAATACCCTGACACAACAAACATTAAAAAAATTTAATTGAAAGCTTTCGTATTTAAGAGATTATTTCATAAAACTTGTCAACTTGTCAATGTTAATTAATTTGACTTAAAGTTTATATGTATAATATTGTCGGGCTTTTTTAATTGTTTGTTTCTTTTACAATTTCTTCTCTAAGCTGATATCTCTTATTTCTCCATTTTAATGAATAGCTTTGTTGTTTTCATTTATGATTTCATATACAAAACAGTTTGTGATATTTGAAATTCTATTTAAATATTTGGTTGATGTCATCCACAAATAATAGAAACAACAAATATAAAAATGGTTTGCCTTTTTTTGTATTTAAAATAAAACTAAAATTGTTTGTGGCCCTGAAAAGCAATTATTACCACCCTAACGATTTGATGGTACTATTAAAGGCAATGCCACACTTTACCATCTACCAACACCTTAAGTAACGCCTGATATTTACGGTTAAATGAAATAATTTTAATTTTGTTAAATTTTTCTGTATTTGCTAGAAAATGGTCTTGTCTGTGAACACTACCACCCTTAGGTGTATATCCTTTTTGCTATTGTAGATTTTATAAATAAGATTAAATTTTAAACAACAAAAATGTTTGTACATTATTTAGTATTAGTATAATTATAGTGTATTAGTTAGTTTAGATACTATATTTAGTACTAGGTACTATATTTATTACTAGGTAATATATTTAGTACTAGGTACTATATTTAGTACTAGGTAATATATTTAGTACTAGGTAATGTATTTAGTACTAAGTACTATATTTAGTACTAGGTACTATATTTAGTACTAGGTACTATATTTAGTACAAGGTACTATATTTAGTACTAGGTACTATATTTAGTACTAGGTACTATATTTAGTACTGGGTAATATATTTAGTACTAGGTACTATATTTAGTACTAGGTAATATATTTAGTACTAGGTACTATATTTAGTACTAGGTACTATATTTAGTACTAGGTACTATATTTAGTACTAGGTACTATATTTAGTACTAGGTACTATATTTAGTACTAGGTACTATATTTAGTACTAGGTACTATATTTAGTACTGGGTAATATATTTAGTACTAGGTAATATATTTTGTACTAGGTAATATATTTAGTACTAGGTAATATATTTACTACTAGGTAATATATTTACTACTAGGTACTATATTTAGTACTAAGTACTATATTTAGTACTAAGTACTATATTTAGTACTAAGTACTATATTTAGTACTAAGTACTATATTTAGTACTAGGTACTATATTTAGTACTAAGTACTATATTTAGTACTAAGTACTATATTTAGTACTAAGTACTATATTTAGTACTAAGTACTATATTTATAAATAAATAATAAATAATTTTCATTTTTGCTGTCATAAATTTATAATCAACCAGCTGGAAGTTTGAATGAGTTAAAACAAAATGAATTTGTATCTTTAAATGTGTGTACACAAGTAAGTATCTTTAAGATTTGGGCAAAAAAAAAAGTATAAACCACAATTGACACACAGTAAATATGGGTCAATGTTAAAATCAAACAAATTGGTACTCAAAAGAGAAAAATTCAGAAAACTCAGCAAATTTATTTTTTGTTAATAACAGAAATATAAAAATTGTGTATAAATATGTGAGAGAAGTAAAAGCATAAGTGTAGATAAAGTAAAGCTGTTAACGTAGTTTGCTGTGAATGTGAATGCAAAAAAAGTCAATAAATGTAGAAAATTGCCAAAATTATACGTAAAGGTGGGAAATGGAAAACGAAACTCCAAAACTATCAATTTTAAATACTTGGGTCAGCCTTGAATAAAAGAGAAATTTTTGGTTTCATGCTGTGTTAAATGGTTAAATGGTGGTAAAGGTGGTATATTGAGGTTTATTTTTTTTTTTTTGCTTAGAAAATATTTTTTTATTATAGAAATGAATTTAAACTGAAGGATACATATTTACTACTAATATTGGATATTTAGAAGCCAGAGAAGATTGAGAGTAGTTGTTTTATGTTTTAGAAAATTCCAAATGTTTAATGACTCTTTAAGTTGACTTAGTCAGCTTTTAAATAATTTATTAAAGTTGTTCTTTAAAAGCTAGATAAATACTCTTAAGCTGTTTTTGATCCTTTAACTAAAAGTTTGATAACAATGTATTTTTTGTTTGTTTTCTATTAGTTTTCATGACATTTAGATATTTAGTTTAAGTGTTTTTCTGCTTTTATTTTGGAATTTGTCCTTGTAATATAGTAATATCGAGTAAACAACAACAATTACTACACAAACTATCGAAGTAGAAGAAGGAAAAAGAAACATGACGTCTAACTTTTACAAATATTGAAAAGTTATACATTTAGGTACAACTACTAATAAATTGCTTTAACACACTCACATTTGCACTACCTAGCAGGTATGGTACATTTAGAACGTTTTCACATTTGTTCAAAGAGTTTTTTTTAACATTCTGTTTTACATTTATACTTGATTTTTAAGCTCCCAAACAATCGGTAACACTATGGAATGCAATAATTTCCTAAAATCTTTTAGAAGTCATAGAAATTTTTGATTTATTTGTTGGTACTTTATTGTAATCTGTGTCTTATGTATAGACTAAAAAATGCTATTATTTCATGTCAAAAGATTCGTATAATAGAAATATTAATTCAAATAACCTTGAGAACTAGTTGCCACAGTTGCTCTGGAATTTGAATTTACTTTTAACTACTGCGTGCTCAAAATAAATAATTTCCTGTTAGTTACATTCTTGGCCAACAAGTACTCTTCAGGTTTAGTGCTTAGTTTTCCATCCCTGACTCAAACTATTATACCTCTAACTGGCATTTTTACACACATTCAATTTGCAAAAACAATTTTTAGTTATTTTTTCATATATCTTTGACTTTGGCGTGTTTGTTTGTGTCTGGGGTTTTCTATGTGCTTTAAACGCAAAAATATTTTCAAGCTACAAGGTCTTCAAATTAAATGAATGTAAGAGAAAATAGATTAAGAACCAGGATCATGTACAGTTTGTGCAAATTGTCGTCCTGCCTCCAAAAAGTTCAATGAGTAATTTATACAAAATTTGTTTTATTAAATCATGCTAAATTTAAAAAAAAATATTTAAATTTTTTGTAGAAAATGTGTCATTTCATTATCGGAAATAACTTTATCTAAACAAAACAATTTTGTCCAGGAAAATATGGGTCTAATTCTTACCGATATTTGCAAATTTAAACAAAATTTTGATGAACATTTTGTCTTTAGGGTTTCAACAAATATATAATAAAATCACTTAATGATTGTCAAGCTTAATTAGATGATTTAATTTGTATTATTTCGGAACATGCTATTGATAACATGTTGAGGACATTTAAGGATTTTATTCAATATATTAAATTTACAGTAGAAAAGGAATATGATTCCAAACTTTCATATCTGAATACGTTATTGATAAGAATCCATTGCTATCAGAAACCAACGCTTTAGGAATAATTATTATCCTAAGTAGTCAACGAATTATTTGTTCAATTTACAAGTAATGTTATATGTTGTACATTGTATGATACAACTACATATCTGATTGTGAACACAATTTTGAGCAAAGTCATGTGTTTATGTGGTCAAGCCTACAAAATGCCAAAAGTAAAATATTGAAAAAAAAAAAAATTAAAATTAATAATACAAGTAAAACCAAATAATTTCTGCATTGCGTGAAAAATATAATGCAGGCATTTTAACAATTGAGTCGTAGGTGTTGTACAAAATATTTATATTGAAATTACCAACAACATTTGTACAACTATTGTAAATTCAGACAACGTACAACACCTACGACACTACAACATCATTTGTGAACTGAACAAATATTTATAAGCTGTAGTATTTTTTTATGTACAATATGTCTCTAATTCTGTGCTAGCTGTTGGTACAAAATCTCAAAGGGGGTCCCAAAATTTGCAAAAAAAAAAAAAAAATTATGGAAAATACCAAAAATTTTAGTTTTACAATTTTGCGCAGAAGTTCCATATTTCTGTTAATTCTGGTAAAATATTTCAAGAATAAATAAGGATTATATGAGGGTGTCCATAATTGCTATTCGTTTTGTAATCCCAGCTTTGAAATTTTAGAACATATGATTTTAATTTTCTTAAAATTCGTAAAAGCGTAGGGGCAACATGTTTTAAAAATTAGACAAAATTTTTATATTAATGTGATTTGTGTAAAGATATCTTTTCGAAAAATTATTATATTTTATTATATAGTCTAAACAAAAAGCAACTTTTCGCCAAAAAAAAAAAAAATCGAAAATTTGTCAAATTTTCAAAACTGTTACTTTTTAGATCTGAAAATGATATTACTTGGAAACTATTTGTCTTTGAAAGAAAATTGTGTTGTTTAACTAACAAAATAATCTCGAAAATTCGGAAAATCATTTCAAAAGAAAGCTTTTTAAATAGCTAGCCAGGAAACAAACGTAATTAGAAATTTACATTTTAAAAGTGTCTTACTTCAAGCGCCCACCGAGCCGCCCCTGGACACCCATTTACAAAACACAAATTCGAATACTCTATATTCATGTAAAATTTAATCTCCATCGTACCAGCCGTTTAAATGAAGTAGATTTATTTTCAAAAATTTTTTTTAACAAAAATCCCCAAAAATTGAGTCAGACTTGTTATTTGGATAATATCACTGCCATTTGTGGATTGATTTAGATTTGTTTCAATACTAAAATTATCAAATGTGTAAATGAAATACTGATACATAATTTGAATTTGTCAGATATCTAGGGCCTTCGGAAAATTGATTGTAACTAACAAAAGGTTCAGTATATGACAAAATTAATCATGTAGAAATTACAAACGAAATGACATTGCTGAAATCACATGTCGTCGACATCAATGTCACTGCCACAAAAATTTTTTTGCATTTTTTAAACATTAAACATTAAATCATTACTTAAAATTGTAGCCGGCAAACGTTCAGTGTTTTCAAATTATTTTCCGTGTAATTCTCCGTTTTTATTAACTCTAAATAAATTGTCGGCTGTAAAGTAGTTTTTGTTTATTGCCAACATTTTACTGCAAAAGTCTTAAGAGAATTTTGGGCCTCCCTTTACTTTAGTTCCAATTTTTCACCCTAAGGCAATGAAACACTTTAATTCTATGAATATTTCTAATTATTTTATCTAACAACATGTTTCCCTTTTTCTCCTTTTGCTATGTTACAGGTTTCCATATGACACCAAAATTGCATCTGATATTTCCGGAATCTTGCCTTTTAATTGTTGTGGGTGTTGTTATTGGTGTGGTGCTGTTCTTTTGTACGGATGTGGCTGTCTCTCCTTTGACACCGAATACCTTCTTCTTTTATATGCTGCCACCGATTATATTGGATGCGGGTTACTTTATGCCCAATCGTTTGTTTTTCGACAATTTGGGTACAATTCTGCTGATGGCTGTTGTGGGTACAATATTTAACATTGCAACAATTGGTGAGTACGCAATATAATATAAATTTTTAAATATTATGGGGAAAGAAAACAACAAACGAATACAAATGTTGTGAATTGTAATAACAAATTTTAAATATTTTATGTAATGAATGAGAGTTGGTCAATAAGAAAACATTAAATAAAATTAATGACATACAACAATTTTCATTTCCAAATGAACTTAAGCTATTTTCTTTATTTAACCCTCTAAAGGCAGAAAACAAATTTAAATGCCATCAAGGAAACTTGTTGCTAAATAGAAATACATAATGAATTGAAAATTATTAGAAGACATCAGTTTATGAAAGCAACAATAATAGCTGACCATATAGACAACTTTGACCATAAGAGGGTTAATTTTACTTACATTCTTTCCTTTATGTTTCCCACAATTTTAAATTTATCGCTTTTTGCACATATTTTCTAATACTCATTGTTAATTTCTATAGTGAGAGATAATGAAAACAATTTTCAATTAATTCGACATTTGATCTTAAATTAAATGTTTTTTTGTGTGTTCATTTTACATGCTATACAAAAGCTTAGATTACAAAACAATGATAAACAAATATTTGTATTTAAATTATAATTGTTTTTCTGTTTGCTGCTGTAAAATAAATTATTTGTTTAAAGATATTTCCTTTATATTTGTTCTAATAACGATGGCATGTGTTGCGATTTATTTCGTTACAATAAAATCTCAATGAATTTAAATCAATTTGTAATAGCATTTTATTTATGACCAGTTGGCACTAAACATGTGTGGGGATGTTTGAAAAATAATTTATCCTAAGAGGAATTGTTTATGAAAACAAAAATTTATAAAAATTCTATCCAGTGAATGGAATGGAAATATGGAAAATTTTGGTGGCTTAGTTTAAAGTCTTATAACATGAAAAGCAATTATAATTTAATGCTTAATCAATAATATAATAGTAACTAAATAGCTTATTTAGCTGTGTAAAAAGTTTCAATAGCCATACTCGCTTAGTTTTGGAGTTATAAAGCAATACATTTAATTTAACCTTTGACCTTTTTATAAAAATCAAGCATAAACACAATATTTTCAATGAAATCTAAAATATAAACAATATGTTGAATATTACTTAAAGCACATTTTAAGAAAATTAAAAGATATTTTAACCACAACTAGTTTTAGAAATTATTGTCTGGAATTCTAATCAACAAAAGTAGAATAATTCAAATAAATCTACTAGCTTACAATAATCTAAATAAAATTGGTATATTTACATAGTCTTTTTACATATAGTTTATGTAATTAAGCCCAATGGCAATTCCTTCAACCTATTTTCTAAATGTCAATGCCAATGTCAATGTCATTATTTTCTACTCTACTGTTAGTTACTTAGTTGTGCTGTTTTTAAACTATTTCTCACTTCTATAAAGATTTCTTAGGTAGATATTAGTACATATATGTATGTATATCAACATTACTAAAACACGTTAATCGAAAATTACACTTTAAACAACAACTACATAAATTTGATTGTACGTACTTTGATTTCCCAGTGTTTATATGTAAAAGCGATTAAATCAGTTATTAGAACGCACGCTATTTTAATTTATATTAATTTGTTTGTGCTAATTTCATTTCATAAATTAGTTAATGACGAAACACACACACACACATAAATTAAAGTTGTAAATAAATACACTTAACGAAAAAATCCAAGCATACAAAATGAAATGCAGGAAAAAACAAAGCAGTTTAGTATTTTAAAATAGATTTTTTGCCCATTTGAAAGTAGCTACTAGTTAATGTTGTTGTCTAAAAATAAAATTATTAAAATGGAAATAAATAAATCATACAAAGCAGACTACTAGTGTTTGTGTATAATGTAATTATTGCAAATAAAAGAAAATATTCAAGTAACTATATGGGTTTATTATCAGCCATGTCACAGAATTTTATTCCGTTCGGAAATGGAATTAATTCCGTATTTTGCTGCTATAGAAAAAGTAAAAAAGATGCGTTGGCTTTGTTAAAAAATATTTAAAAAAATACTGAAAGTATTTGTCAGGCAAACTTTCTAGCAAAATCGCGCTAAGGGATGAAGCACATAATCATCATGATGTCTTTTCTAATTGTCAAAATAAACGCATTTTGGAATTCAAAGAACTGAAATTTGATTCATTGTTCGAAAATGAGTGGGATGAATTAAAAACGCTTAATGGTAACAAAGCCCTTTCTGCTTAAATTACATATATTGTTGATGTTAACGACCTGTAACAAGAACAAGAAGGTGCCACATACCTGACAGCCCGTCAAACAATTTGTTTCGATTGCATAAGAAAATTCCTGCTCTGTGTACTGTATCGTTTTGGTGAATATTATTTCTACCCTGCAGGCATATACGAAGAGTCATTGGTTGTTGATGTCATTGGTGTTGGAGACATCATTGTACCATACTTCTTCGAAAGTTATTCTGATAATGCAGTTGCTGTAGATTTTAGTTTTGACAGGAAGGTGCCACATGCCAGACAGCTCATGAAATATTTCAATTATTATTTGAGACATTTCCAACTAGTGTACTCTTTTGTTTTGGTTGATCAGAATTGACGATTTGTTTTCATGTGATCTGTGAATTAGGCCCTTAACTACCCCAGCTTTGTAGAAGGACACTCAACTAGGAATTAGTTGCCTATTTAAAAATTCACTAAAAATCTATCAAAAATCCAGATTTTTCCCTATCTTTTCCATGTGTAGGCTTTAATTTTTTCTTGCAGTGCTAGAAGTACAAATCAGTAAAATTGAAACTCAATTATATAGGGTGGCCCCAAAATAAAGTTGCGAATGTTCCCGACTAATATGAAACTTTGATTAATTTTAAGACTATGTTTCTCAATCTTTTTGTCCTAGGGTCAATATTTGGTGAGCTGGATAAAAAGGTCCTTTTTAAAGGTTTTTTGATTTTTTTCACATTTCTTCCAAAGGAACTATATGTAAATTTGGTATGATATGAAAGGTCTTTGAGAGGCGCATTCAATGGGTTATCAAAAATTAAAAAAAAAATTTTTTTTAAATTCAAAAATTTTCAAAATTTCAGACAAAATTTAGTTTTTTTTTATATTTTCATAGAAAATACTTTAATAAATAGTTGAAATTTCGTGATTATAAACATCATGCAATTTAACCCAAATGGTTTTCCCCGTTTTTTCAGCTCATCAAATATTAACCCCAGGACAAAAAAAAAATGAGAAACGTAGTCTTAAAATGAATCAAATTTTCATTTTAGTCGGGAACATCGATATCTTCTTTTTTCTCCATACAAACGGGTCCACCCTAATGTACATATATATGTAAAAAGAGTGATGATACAGATTGATGACTGTTTGTTTAATAAATAAATCTATTATAATGTAGTTTATGCTAATCATTTGAGAAAAATAAAAGCACCCACACAGAGTCATTAATTTAAGCTTGTAGACAAACAAACATGGTTGACCTATTTTATTAACATTATATTCTATCTGGTTTGAGTAGTTAGAGTAGAATGTGCGTGTGGTAAAGCCAGACAGTTAAACTCATTTAAATGCCGTTAAAACATAAATGTGTCAATGCCAGTTGGTGTTTGAGTTTGTGCAAGAGAGGGAGGTGGAGAGAGCGTATGAGTGATATACATACATATAGATATAACTACTGCAGTGTTGATAATATGTTTTCATTTGGTTTTTGTTGTTATTATGTACATATGTTAGTAGATATTACTCATACGCCTGGTGTTATTTGCTTTCATTACATAAAAACTCATTGTTCTTTTAATAAAAACTTAAGAAATATCATAAATGTGTCGGGCAAATCTTCGGTATCAATACACCTGATTCTGTTTTTACACGGTAATTGGTGCCACGAAACCTCGTGTAAAAAAACCGTGTAAAAAAAGACATTGATCGTAAAATAGATGATTGGTTCCTTATCTCTAAAACTTCTTGAAATTGGTGAAAAATAAGGATTTTTTTTAAGAACAACCATGTATTCAGATTTATAATATTAAATCACATATACAATGTGTTTTTACACAAGCATAGTTATTAAAGAAAAAAAGTTATGCACTCTAAGCTTTAAAGTAATGTAAAAAAAATCTATAACAAGTTTCTTTGATTGTATGCACTAAAAGGGAATTCCCCTAAATTTGTGCTATTTACAAATGCTCTGACCAGTAAATTTGCTTGTATCCTGAAAAAAGGAATTCCCCTAAATTTGTGATATAAACATATTTCGCAAAAATTTAATTTAACCAAAAAAAATTTAGGTCCAAAAGATTTTGAATCGTGCTAAATGGAATAAAATCGTGTAGAAAAGTGTAAAATTTGCTTATTTTCCAACCGTGTTAAATGAAAACCGTGTAAAAACAGAATAAGGTGTACTTGTTGTTTTTCCTGAATATTTGAGACTTTCTTTGTTTATTACTAATACATACATACATATTGTAATCTCCTTGTTTTTTTTGTTCATCATTATTTGTTTGCCATACATTATTCACACCTTAAGCCGGAGTGTTAATTATGTTAGAAATTTGACAGATTTTCTATGTCTGTCTGTAACCATAACGAGTCTTTGTTAAAAAGTTTTTTTTTTACAATTTGATTAACACTTGTATTATAATTTCCTACAATGTACAATCTTATTTATATGAGTGAGTAAATGCACATATACATACATATTTAGTTTTGTTAAAATAGTCAATATTAATGGTTTATTTTTGTTAAACCCTTTGCAATAAATGCATGGAATGAAATAAAAAATATAATTTTTTAATGACAGTTATTAAATAAACTAAATGTTTAAGTAGTTTAAATAAATAATTGTTTAATAAAAATTTGATTAAACAAATATTAACTATCAATTAGTTATAAAGTGGTAATTTTTTAATTACTATTAGACAGTTTTACTAAGGGTTCGTTGGAAAAAATACTTTCTTTACAAACAAACGGCTCAAATAGATTGTGTTTATTCTTTAAAATTTTCCAGAAATACAGCAAAGGATTTTATGTAAAAACACTTACGAACTTTAAACTCATTATTGAAAATGTTGCAAGAAATGTTTTAAAATATTAGTAAACTTTTGTGAAATTTTAGAATATTTGAATATAAATTTATATAAGTCTATAAATGTAGAATATATATTTTTTTTTGAAAGAGAATTAACGCGCAGGCAATTAATATGTCTATATATAAGGTGGTGAAAAAATAAAGCTTTTTATATTACAACTCTGCAATTGCGCATTACGTTAGTTTTTAGTGCAGCATTGCAGCGCCTCTGGTGGTGAGTAGGCGCAGTAATGCTATAACACCGAAGGAGGGCGCTGTAATAAATATGTGTAATAAAACTAAATTAGAAACTGATGTTGTTTGAGTGGCAGCGGCTGGGAATATCGAACCCGGACTACAAATACCAACTCATGCTTAATGCTCAAATGCGCTAACCAATTAAGCTCAACACCCTCAATATGATTAAAAAGTCTTAAATTTAAAAATTTATGAAGTATTGAACTCTTAAATTCCCAGTCCAAAATTCTTACCAAACAGTGATTCTCCCAGCAAAAACTTTACTTACATTCTTAGTTTTAATGACTTCCAGAATTCATTATTTCGTAATATTATTCGCCACTTTTTGTATTACTAATTATATATTAAATAATTACTTTATATCTTAAAAAGGTCATAATTATAAATTCCAAAAAAATATATATAATTCAAATAAATAGATTTAAAAAAGTTAGTCCGCTTTCACACATTTCAATTCTGACTCTTCAAGGCAAGTATTTTTGACGGTACTAGTCAATTTTCTTATTGTTTTCTTCTTTTATTTTTTTGATTTGCATGTTGATTTGCATGAAAAAGTAGAAACTTAAAGGTAAATAGCACAAAAATTGCAAAATTATAATGGATTTATTTTGGGACATTGCGAATAAAAATAAGTAGGTTATCTAGTAAATTTGTAAGTAGTCTGGTCGACAATTTCCTATTACTTTTAAACTTAATTTGTAAGTTGTGAAGTTTTGTATGAAGTTTTATATTCTATTCACAAAAAACAAGTAACTGTATTGTTCCACGGACTGTCCGGCATGTTCTGGCACCTTCTTGGTAAAATATCAATCCTACAATTAAGACCAAAAGAACGTTGTTATCATGTAGAAATATAAAACGCCACAAACAGTCACTGCTTAAAGAACCTTATTTTCGAAGAACGAAGTCTCCGCTCCAATAAGTGACATGTCGCGCATGCATTTGTTGTTTTAGCGATCCCATATTGATTATCTGTAATTATACACTTTTAGTAACCCAAAGCTAACAGCTTGCAAATAGTTGCCCAAATGTTGTAAATTGAAATCTTGCTGGGATTTTGGAACACCCTTTATTATGTAATAATGTTTCAAAAAAATTTTTTGTTTCGCAAGTAATTGTCGGCTTTGTATGCTTTAATTATTTCGCTCTAAATGTTTATAGTTTAGGACAGAGACGAAATCATACTAAACTTGTTCTAGACATAATAAAAAACTGCTTGATTTTTTTTCTCTTTTTAATTTTGTATGCTTGAATTTTTTCGTTCAGTGTATTTATTTATTTATCTTCAATTTGTGTTTTTTTGTCAGTAAGTTATTTACAAAAGTAACAGTCACTGCTTGATCAGTCTAATTTTCGAAGAATGATGACTACAGCCCAAAATCCGCTACAAAAGCAACAGGTTGCATTTGTTTTTCAACAACTGGTGATTCTCTCAATACCAAACGCTGCAATTAATAATGTGAGTAAGGTCAATATGTTAATCATTGCTTAGGGTGATTTTTCTGATAATTTTCGGGTGATTTTGCGTAAATTTTGGAACACCATTTTTTAAGTTTTGTTATCTGGAATTTGACATATATGTACATAAGAAACCAATATTCTCGGTTTTAGCTGATGCTGGAACTTGACTATTTCCTTATATTGACAATAATTGTTATTTTTAGAAAGTGCTGGTATAATTTGTATGCTTAGATTATTTCGTTTTGAATGTTGATATTGTTAAACAAGAATGGTAACGTATATAATAACTAGTTTCATATACCATAAGCAACTGTTTTTAAACTTGATTGTTCCCCTTTTGTATTCTGTATGCTTAGAATTTTTCGTTGAGTGTATTTATTTAAAACATTAATTTGTATGTTTTTTCATCACTAACTAATTTATGAAATTAAATTAACATAAACAAATTAATAAAAACCGAAATAACAATTTGCTGGTTCGTTCAACTAATTGGTTAAATCATTTAACACGTGTACACTGGAACTTATTTGAAATCAAAATAAGATAATTTTTTTTATTCTTTCAATTTTATTTAATATAAAATAGCGTGTCTAACGCAGACGTAAATATTCCATTAGTTGAAGTACTTGTCAATAAAATTGTTAAACAAATTAAGATCAGTATCTTTGACACAAATATGAAATATGTACTTTAAAATATATTTTCAATATTTCTTAATAACAAGCCTTTCAAATTGTTATTACGTTTTTTGTAAGCAAATCATAATAATTGATTATATTAGATTAAGCAAAGTGTTAATAAAATGTACACTAAAACGTCAGTCGACCTCTATTTCAATGGGTTCTCTTTCAATTATTTCAAACATTATCAAAAGCACTTCATAGCCTAAGTTAATTACAAAAAAAAAGCATATTTTTTTTATTCATTCCAATCAAAATAAACGTCTGAAATGTTATATTAAACGAGGTGGTGAATTCGATTTGTCATTGATTCTAATATACAGAGAATTCACACCTGAATTGTTTTTCTTATTTTTTTTTTTTTTTTTTGTACTTAAATATATTTCCATTTATATTTTGTTTATAAATTATGACATCTAAACAGCCAAGTAGTCAGTCAGTATTGCTTATTTATGAAACAGAATATTTAGAAAGTAGATCAATGAACAAATACTCAGATTGTGAATGAAATTATTTAAACAAATAAAAAATTAAAAAAAAAAAATACTGGCTCATTTGAATAGATGACAAAATTCATAATCACAATAATAATAACAATAATAAATCAAATAGTTGTGAAAATTTAAATTATAAAATACACATTTAAATTATTTTATTAGACACACGCGACTGACTGCCTGGCTGGCATTCATTCAATATATAAATGTAACGAGGGAAAATCAAAACACTTGAATGTTTTTGAGATCAAATCAAATAATATTTTAATAACTTAACACTCTCCTCAATGAATCAATGAATGAATCTAATTTCCTTTTCTTTACTGAAATAAGTTTATCAAGCATTTCACTGATTTGTTTAAGCATTATACCAAATTCATTTTGAAGAAAGAGAGAAGATTTAGGTTTATAGCGTTAAATCCAAAATTTTTCATTTTAAACAAATTTGTATTTGTTTTGATCAATTAACGTCATACTCTGATATGTATGTATTCTTAGATAATTTCGTTCTGACCACAATTTAACAATTGTTCTTATATGTCAAATGAAAAATAAAATGTTTTGCAGTAAAAATTTGTCATACACAGTTTGTAGTTTAATTACAAAAGAAAATGTCTTAAAACTTTTAAAATATTTTTTTAGAAATACTGGACACTTTTTCTGGACATTTGAATATTTTTCTTACAATGTTTTTCAATTGTCTTTTGAGGCTGTTAATCTTTGTTACTTTTTTGTCACTATTTTCATGTTTTTTTTTTTGTAAGATAACTTTTTAGCTTTACTGTGTTAGCACTTAAAGCAAATGACCTATTGTCAAACAAATTCTATTGCTGTTTAAACAGTGACATTGTTCCATGTCATTCTTTCAGCTTCCTTCTAAAGCCGATTGCCAGTAATTAAACATTTACAACCACTTGGTTTTCTTTTTGATTATGCCTTTTTTTATATATTAATTTTATTAATATGATCTTTTATTAAAAGTCTACATGTTAAAACAACATATTATTTATTTTTACCACCAATTAATCGATGCGAGTGGTTATAATCGTAAGTGTAATTATGTTAAGATATTATTTATTATATTTGATATTTGAACCATCGACAAGTTTTTGGATATAAATTATAAAATGTTTAAAATATATTTCCTATATTCTTTTCTGAAAATTGGGATTAAGACATTTGGCAAATGTCAACAGGATTAAATCCACAAGATTTTGGTGATATGTGTAAAAACGGGTTTCTAGTGAAAACGTTTTTCTACAGGAAACCAGAAAAACATTTTTATACCGGAAGTGGTTATCTACTAAAAACGTTTTTATACCGGATATGTTTTTTTTACAGGAAACATTTTTTACCGGAAACGTTTTTATACCGGAAACGTTTTTTTTTCAGAAAACGTTTTTGTATCGGAAACGTTTTTCTACAGAAAACGTTTTTATATCGGAAACGTTTTTCTATAGAAAATTTTTTATACCGGAAATGGTTTTCTATACTAAACATTTTTATACCGGTAGCGTTTTTCTACATCTAACGTTTTTTTTACCGTAAACGTTTTTATACCGGAAACGTTTTTTTTACACCAAACGTGTTTATACCGGAAACGTTTTTTTTACAGCAACCGTGTTTATACCGGTGACGTTTTTCTACAGCAAACGTTTTTATACCGGAAACTTTTTCTACAGAAAACGTGTTTATATCGTTTTTTTACAGAAACGGAAACGTTTTGCCACATAAAACATTTTTATGCCGGAAACGTTTTTTTTTATAGAAAACATGTTTATACCGGATACATTATTCTACAATAACGTTTTTATACCGGAGACATTTTTCTACATTATCGTTTTTATACCGGAGACATTTTACTACAGAAAACGTTTTTATACCAAAAAAGTGTTTCTACATGAAACGTTTTTATACATGAAACGTTTTTATACCGGAAAGGTTTTCTACCTGAAACGTTTCCCAACCGAAAACGCTTTTCTACCAGCAACGTTTGTCTATCACAAAATTTCGGTGTCAATCACACTGATGTTAAATTTGTAATATTAATTTTCAGGGTTTAGGATGGTTAAGGAAATTTTTGGTATCAATTTGGTACAATTTCTACGGGAAAGTCCTAACCATCTAAAATGCATATTTCTATTTAAACTCTAAATTAAAAAGTTCGTGTGCATATGAAATTGTTTGCTCTGTTACAGATATCCTGCATAACCAAACTATATAACTATGTACATACATACATACATATATATTCATTCTGCTTTCTAAATAAAACTTCTGTTGTCATATAACAATTGTTGATGTTACATATTTTACAATAAATATAGCAAAAAAAAAAACTATTATATAAAGGAATGCGTCATTGTAAATATAAATAAATAAAAAAGATAATATTAATGTGATAAATTTATTTATTTATGTTGCACAACAAGACAATAATAATAATGAAGTGATGATGGTGGTGGTGGTTGGTAACTTGAGTAGCTCGAATTTTATTGAATATTATTTTTCTATTTACAAATTGCGGGGTCTTGTTATTTCTTTTAGAAACCAATCAAAGATAGGGTCCTTTGGTTAAAGACAGTCTAAGTCGCAAGAATAAAGGTTTTTGTTAAAAATATTTCAATACACTTCTTTAGAGACCAATAACTTCTTAAATACTGATGCAACCCTTCTGATATATGCAAAAGTTTATAAGTTAAAAAGTCTGTTGGCATCAGAAATTTTAAAAGATTTTTGCCTTAAAAGAAAATTAAAATTTAAATTGCCCCTATATGAATTATACTCACTGCAGATTTGTATACATACATATGTATTGCTATTCTAATAACAGAAGGATATAATATGTACATGGATTTAGTTTTTCTATTTGAACTTGTTTTATTAGTTTCTATTTTTTTTTTTTGTAACATGTGACATGTTTGCTAAAAGAAACCCTACGATAACATTATGACGTAGTTTTTCATACGTCTTTATGTTTGTTGTTTTTGTAACCAATTATATATATCAATATACATATATATACATAAAAAATACCTCCTTCCTTTTGATAAGTATCCTAACGATGACTTTATTTAATTTTTTTTTCTTTCTTTTCCAAAAAGGTGGTTCATTGTACGCCTGTGGTTTGAGTGGCATTTACGGTAGTGAGGCTGAAACTCCCAAATTATTGGAAACATTCATCTTTGCTTCTCTTGTATCGGCTGTAGATCCTGTGGCTGTGTTGGCTGTCTTTGAGGAAATTCATGTCAATGAAATTTTGTATATTGTCGTCTTTGGTGAATCGCTACTTAATGATGCTGTTACGGTAAGTCCTTGCAAACAAATATTAATAAGTTTTTTTTCTAGTTTTTTTCTTTTTTAATTGAAGGATCATTAAAAAAATATCGTAATTTATCAATCTATGTCATCTTCAGTTCAATTGAATTGTATACTTTTTATTGAAGTATTCTTATGGCCGAATTCTCAGTCATTAGTTAGCCATTGTTAAACTAAAATACTAACTATTGTTTAACTATTACTTGGTATTCTTATGGCAAACTAAGCATTGCGAATAAAGAATCATTAGTTAAGCCTTTGCCATTAGCTAACTAAAGACTGTGAATTTAGCCATTAGTGTGATTAGAAAAGTACGAGTATCATTAACCTTTAAAGAAAATTTTTGTTTTGTACTAGAATTTATTGGTTCAAAAGGTTCAATAGTAAAGTTCATAAGAGTGTGAATTGTTGTAAATTTTAATTAAACTTTACAGTGAGCAAAATATATAATAATTAAAACGATGGTAGCAGGTAGTTGCCCAGTCTTTGCTTTGAAATTTGACTGGCTAATCTTTTTTAAATTATTATGGTATTGTTATACCCTATAGTGGGGAGGGTATATTGGGTTTCTGCCGATGTTTGTAACGCCAATTAATATTGGTCCAACACCTTGTCCACCTTAAAGTATACCGGTCAACTCAGAATCACTTGCTAAAGCTTGTGTGCAGATATTTCATTAAAATTTGGTACGTGATATTTTTCGCCCGAAGGACGAATGGGATTGAAACTATTTAAAATTGGTCCCTTATTTCTCCTGGCCCCAATACAAATGTCCTCCCGAAATAGGGGTTTACCGATCATAAATCCAAACAAATTGCAACACAAATGAGTGGTAAATGAAGCCAAAACAAATTTTGTGCAGATTGGTCCATAATTGATCATAGCTATCTTAAAAATATCGGTATCAAAAAAGTATATTAAATATATAAAAATCATTTGATACAATTTTATGATGATCTTCAGAAAATCACTTTAACGACCATAAATCTCTTACAAATAAATAAAATAAATAAATAAATAAAATTCAACGCAAATAAGTTTTATATACATATACAGAAATGATGATTCCTACTTTTATAATGGTCGGTCCATAATAAGTCGAAACTCCCATATAAGATCCTCTCCGTTATTCACTTTAACCTCCATACAACTTTTAAAAGTATTTATATTGAGATATAGTTTAACACACATAATAATTATATTGACAGAAGTCACAGCACTAAATTTTTGGTGATCGGTCCATAATAGGTTATATCTTCCGTATAGCGCCCATATGCGAAAACCTCTTTTATACATATACGGGGTGTAGGGTATTAAATGGTCGAGATTGATCGACTATACTTTTTTATTTGTTTTATTAAAAATCTGTTTAAAAAAAAAATATATTTTTCGGTCTATTTCTGCTCCATTTTCAATTGTATTTTAGAAGATTCTAATTGTATTTCATAATATTCGAAATGTATTTTAGAAACTTGTATTCCAAAATTTTCTAATCGTATTTCAGAAATTTCTAATTGTATTTCACAATTTTTTAATTGTATTTCAGAAATTTCTAATAGAAATACAAATGGTTCAGATTGTAGTTAAGATTCTGGTTCAGTTTTTAGTTTAGATTCTGTTTAATTTTTAGTTCAGATTCTAGTCTAGTTTCTATTTCTGGTTCTAGTTCAGTTTCTGGTTCAGTTTAGATTCTAATTTAAATTCTAGTTGAGTTTATGGTTTATTTCTAGTTCAGATTCTACTTCAGATTCAAGTTCAGATTATAGCTTGGATTCAAACTTATATTCTAGTTCAGATTCTGGTTCAGTTTTTAGTTTAGATTCTGTTTAATTTTTAGTTCAGATTCTAGTCTAGTTTCTATTTCTGGTTCTAGTTCAGTTTCTGGTTAGTTCAGATTCGAGATCAAAATATAGTTCAGTTCTTGTTCAGATACTAGTTCAAATTCTAGTTAAGTTTCTAGGTTAGATTATAGTTCTGATTCTACTTCAGGTTCTAATTCAGTTTCTGGTTCAGTTTTTAGTTCAAATTCTAGTCCAGTTTTTGGTTTAGGTTCTATTTCGGGTTCTAGTTCAGGGGCCAAATTACCGCATTCGTGATCGAATGAGCTATCATATCGAAAAATAATTTCGATATCGAAATTATGATAAAATGTACTAAATTTCTTGCTCGATATCGAATGCCATAATCTCAAATAAGAAAATTACGATCAATTTTACTCGATTTCGAATGCGGTAATTTGGCCCCAGGTTCTGATTCTAATTCAAATTTTAGTTCAGATGCTAGTTTAGATTTTAGTTTAGATTCTAGTTCAGTTTCTGGTTCAGTTTTTAGTTCAAATTCTAGTTCAGTTTTTGGTTTAGGTTCTATTTCGGGTTCTAGTTCCGGTTCTGGTTCTGCTTCCAATTCAAATTTTAGTTCAGATGCTAGTTTAGATTTTAGTTCAGGTTGCAGTTCAGATTCTAGTTGAGTTTCTGGTTCAGTTTTTCGTTCAGATTCTAGTTCACATTCTTTTATACTGCACTGTGGTAAATACCGTTCATAACCACAGTTTGACATTTCTGCACTGACAGACTTTTATATTTCAAGTTTACAAGAATGCAATAAACGTGTATTTGTGCGGTCTGGCAGTTTTGATTGATCTTTAGAAAGAAAAAAGTACATACTTCCATGTGTTACCTTACAAAACCACACATATTTGGACAAACACACACAACATTTGTATAATAAAAAAGTAATGGGTAAAAATATAGTCGTAAATGAATAATTTATAGCCCAACGTTTTGTACGCACAAAAATAAAACGTCGGCAAAATTACGGACAAAGTTGTACATGATGTGCTGTGTGGGGAAAACGTGTCCATGTTAATGTTCATAGTCATTTGAAAATGTCATTTAATTTTCATTATTATAATCAGTTTCCTGATGTGACTGTCCTATTTTCTCTGGTTATTATTAGTAACCTCTGGCTTTTACTTTAATTTTCAGAAGTACATTTTAAGCCATTGCCATAAATTTCTAGCAAGAACCTTTCTTTGCTTTCTCTAGGTCTTATCCCTAAGTTCAAACAATTTTGTTAAACACAACTGTTAGCTTTTTCCATAAGTATTTAAGTTTTTTTTTCTCTCTTATTCATTTTTTTCTTTAATGCTTATTATTATTTTCTTACTTTTTCCACAATCTTGGTCACATTAATGGGGCTGTAAGGTTAAAATTAAGCTCCCCTCCTCATAAGCTTTGTTAAGTACAATTTTATGTTGATTTGTATCAAATGAAAAAGGTTATTTTATGTTTATATTTCAATATAAGAAATTCTTTATATTCCATGTGGGAAGGGTATGTTGGATTTGTGCTGATGTTTGTAACGCCCAGAAATATTTGTCCAACACCCACCTTAAAGTATACCCATCGGCTCAGAATCACTTTCTGAGTTGATTTAACGATGCCCGTCCGTACGTCTGACTGGCTGGCTGGCTGTCCACGTAAAGCTTGTGCGCAGAGTACAGGGGCCAAATTACCGCATTCGTGATCGAATGAGCTATCGTATCGAAAACTGATTTCGATATCGAAATTATGATAAAATGTACTAAATTTCTTGCTCGATATCGAATGCCATAATCTCAAATAAGAAAACTACGACAAATCTTACTCGATATCGAATGCGGTAATTTGGCTCCAGGTCGCAATTTTAAAGATATTTTGATAAAAATTGGTACGTGATATTTTTTTGGCCCAAGGATGAATGGGATTGAAACTGGTGTAAATCGGTCCATTATTTCACCTAGCCCCCATACAAATGTCCTCCCGAAATTGGGGTTTACTGATCATAAATTATTTAATTATACAATTTCATCACAAATGAGTGGTAAATAAAACCAATTCACATCTACGAATTTTGTGCAGATCGGTCCATAATTACTCGTAGCTCCCATATAAGGACCACTTCCGAAAATCACTTTACAGAGCATAACTCTCTCAAAAATGTTGGTATCCAAATAATATTGAACGAAAATATATTTCATATGTCTAAAAATAATACGGTCCAATTTTATTATGATCGGCCCATAATTAGGCGAAACTCCCATATAAGAACCTGTCCGTAATTCACTTTAAGCTCCATAAATTATTTAAAAGTATTTATATCGAGATAAAGTTTAACAAATATAATATTTATATTCACAGACATCATGACACTAAAATTTTAGATGATCGTTCCACAATAGGTTATATCTCCCATATAACGCCGATTTCTGAAAAACTATTATATACATATACTGTGTGTAGGGTATTATATGGTCGGGCTTGACCGACTATACTTTCTTACTTGTTTTTTTTTTTTTTTTTTCTTTTGCTGACTTTAAGGTACAGCCACATTTGGCATATATTTGCGACGTAACCACTAAATAACATATATTTGAACTCGTTTATATATTTAAAAAAATTTTTCTTATTTAGGCCAAAGCACAACAATTATTTAGTTTTTAATTTATTTGATGCTGTTTGTTCTTGCAAAACTCTTGTAAGAGTAAACAACGTCAAATAAGTTTTGTGCTTAAACAAGTGGTTACGCTTTTTTTGAGTAAATATTTGCCAAATGTGACCGTACCTTTAGTTAATACTTGCTATTTAAACTTTTGTTGGGTCAATTTAAAGTTATTTTGTTATATTGGTTTATATACATTTTTTAGGTTTAAATATTTTAGGGGGTTTTATGAAATAGTTGAATATTTGGAAGTCTTAAAATTCTTTTATTTCTTTAGTTTAAAATTTATCAAACGAATTTGTTAAAGAATTTTAAATTTCATATTTAAGTTAACTAATATTTTGTGTTTCCTTTGCACAAATCCTTTGCAAATACAAGCCATTAATTATATTTATTGCTCTCACTCTCTCTCTCTCTCTCTCTATAATATTGCAATTAAAAGGTCGTCATGTATCATATGATGGAAGTTTATAATCACATTGGTATATCGGAAATTATAGCTCAAGATGTTGCCAATGGTGTTGGTTCATTCTTCGTGGTGGCAATTGGCGGCACTGTTATTGGTAAGTCTTTCCATCTTGTTATACAAAAAAAAAAAAAAAAAAAAAAAAAAACTGTCTATGAGTGTATCTGCTTTAAACACAAACCAGACTAAGTAATATTAATATCACGTTTCGTTTTGACGTCATTATTCATTATTTTTTCTTATATAATGTATTTTCTGTTTCACAGGTATCATTTGGGGATTCCTGACTGGCTTGGTAACACGTTTCACTGATCACGTGCGCGTTATAGAACCCATCTTTATCTTTGTCATGGCATATTTGGCATATTTAAATGCTGAAATATTCCATATGAGTGGTATTTTAGCGTAAGTGTTTTATTCTATATTTTGATTTTTTTTATTATATTTATTGTAGTGGGTGGTGAATCAATCACTTTGTATATTTTTTAGAGAATAGTTGGGGAAGTGTTAAAGTTCTTTCGTGCAAATTAATGAATATTGAGATATTTTTTAAGCTAATGTTAAATCAAAGTAAAAATTAACATTATTTACTTAAACATTAAAAAGTAAAGCGAAACATGGTCATCGGGCCGCCGCGGCGTAATAAATAGAAATAGTCTCTATTTCAGAGTTCGCCGCATATGTCGAATTCAGCTAACGCCGTTATTGTGTGTATTTTCTACCCATATGTGCTGTATTTTTAGAGACAAATATTCGCTACCAAAAATTCGTTGTTCATCCCAGTTCTGTTACTAGCATTAACCCTTGTAAATATCTTATAAATAACTGACTTTTTTTTTACCGATCAGTTATGTGTAAGTAAAAACTTTACTATTGGATTTTGTGAAGTTCAGTCCATAATTGACCATAGCTTCCATACAAGCTGCATTTCCGAGAATATTCGGAATACCCTAAAAACTCTAAAATATTTTGTTATTGATATGAAATTCACCATAATACTCAAATACATAGAAATCACAGTAAAATATTTTATGAAGATCGTCTCATAACATATATTAGAATCCGATAAAGAAAATGTTAGCAATACGAAATGTGGAACAAATTCGTTTCAAGTACTTATTGGTTACACTACTGATATATAGGTGATGGGTATATAAGATTCGGCACAGCCAAATATAAACTCTTACTTGTTGTTGTAGCAATCGAAGAATCCAGGGCTTCAGTTGTATCGATGAAAGTCTTTAATTACATAGAGTGATGGACATATAAGTAGAAACAATGTTTTGATATAATAAGATCGCTGTGTAGCTTATTTAAAGACCTGCAATGTAAATTGTTTTTACCGTTATCCAAATCCAATTAATAATCTATCAATATTGTTGTTGATGCACAACACATTGAGTTCTAAGTTAAATAAAAAAAAAAAAAAATATAAAAATATTATCTTCACAATTGTTTTTTTTACTGGCCACATAATTAGAAACGCGCATTTTTTTCTTTAACTTTTAAACTTTTCTAAATGTTAGTTTAAAAGTGAGTATAATTTGTTAAACAATAGATTAACTTGTAATAATTTTGATACAGTTTAGTTTCGAAAATGGGCAAAAACAAGTCATGTTCTCCAGAAATGAGACGATTAATTGTGCAGTATTACCAGAATGAAAAAGTTTCATTGCACAAAAGTTTTCTTGCTCAAAAAATGGTATTTGGTGCAATTGTACAAAAATACAAAGGAGGAGTAGCTAGGAAACCTATTACACGAAACCTATTACACAAAATACCACTTTAGCAGAGCCAGTAAATAAATCCATTTTTATCTTCGTGCGAAATAAAGGCTGAAATTGGACAGCATATAAGAGCAGAAATATCCACACGGACAATAAGAAGACGCTTAAATAAGTCAGGGGCCAAATCACCGCATTCGTGATCGAATGAGCTATCGTATCGAAAAATTATTTCGATATCGAAATTATGATAAAATGTACTAAATTTCTTGCTCGATATCGAATGCCATAATCTCAAATAAGAAAATTACGATAATTTTTACTCGATATCGAATGCGGTGATTTGGCCCCAGGACTTTGTAGGGTCATTGCACAAAAAAAAATATGAAGCAGTCGCCGTTTGCAAGAGAAATACTCTGAAAAGATCCATATTACTGGAATAGAGTTCTCTGGAGCAACAAGTTTAAGTTTGACTTGTTCCAATCTGATGGAAAATCGTATGTTAGACGTCCTCCAAATAAAGTAGACGCCAGATACACGCCAGGGTCTATTATGGTGTGGGGTGCCTTTTCTTGGTATGGTATGAGTCCAATTACACGAGTTCAAGGAATAATGGATCAGCATCCATATAAGAACATTTTGGAAAATACATTTTCCAGCATGATAATGACCCAAAGCACACTTCACGGTTAGTGAAGTGTTAGCTTTTGGAACAAAATATTGATGTGCTTGACTGGTCACCCTAAAGTCCCAATTGAAAACTTATGGGCATTTGTAAAAAGAGACCTAAATGAAAAAATTCCACAAAATAATGATGAATTGTTTCACTTGGTGCAACAAAGCTGGGTGCGTTTAAAAAAGAGAATAAACTCTGGCGAATTTTGTGAAAAACAAGGGTTATCCAACAAAAGAAAAGATAAGTCCGTTTTGTTAAACCTCACTAAGGTTTTTTGCATAATTTTTTTAGTTTTTAATTATGTGACCAATTTGAGATTGCGTTTTTTCTTGTTTAATTTAATTATCCTTAAAATAGTGCTAAAAAGTCGTTTTTAATTATAAGCCCACCACTGCATATAAGCAAAAAAGCAGCCAAAGACCTGGGGCCAAATTACCGCATTCGATATCGAGTAAAATTTATCGTAATTTTCTAATTTGAGATTATGGCATTCGATATGCAGCAAGAATTTTAGTACATTTTATCATAATTTCGATATCGAAATCATTTTTCGACACGATAGTTCATTCGATTACGAATGCGGTAATTTGGCCTCCGAATTGTCTAAGCGAAAACTGTATCTAACAAAATATTTAATTGTATTTATCAAAACTGAGATTCTTTAAATAAAGAAAATTTAATCAACATCGATTAAAGACTTTAATTGTATTTAATAAAGATTTTAATTGTAAAATACAAAATTTATTTGATTTTAAACTTCTAATCTCAACTAATACTGAAAACATTTAAAAACCCAAAATTTTCTCTCTCCTTTTCCAGTATAACCTTCTGTGGCATTACCATGAAAAACTATGTGGAATCGAATATATCGCAAAAGTCCCATACCACAGTAAAGTATGCCTTAAAAATGATATCAAGTTCCTCGGAAACGGTTATATTTATGTTCTTGGGTGTGGCCACAGTCAATAATAATCATGTATGGAATACCTGGTTTGTTCTACTGACCATACTCTTCTGTTCATTCTTCAGAGTTGTAGGTGAGCAATAATTTTTCAAATAACATTTAAAGAAAAGTTTTTTTTTTGTTTTTCTTTTTTTTAATTTCACTTAACCTTTCCCCGGCAGGTGTTATTGTTTTGTCGGCGATAGCAAATCGTTTCCGTTTGCATAAATTGTCGCGTGTCGATCAGTTTGTGATGTCGTATGGTGGTTTACGTGGTGCCGTTGCCTTTGCCCTTGTTCTGTTAATCGATGAACGTGTTGTGCCTACAAAGAATATGTTCGTTACTACTACCATTGCTGTGATATACTTTACCGTGTTCGTGCAGGGCATCACCATTAAGCCGCTCGTTAAAATTTTAAATGTTAAACGTGCCAACAAACGTAAGCCCACCATGAATGAGCGTATCCATGAGAGAGTAAGTTTATTATTTTTTGCATCTGTTGAATTCAATTTGTCTCTGTTATTAAATTGTATTTTTGACTTTTAGTTTATGGACCATTTAATGGCTGGCATTGAGGATATTATTGGTAAAACTGGCAATTACAATGTGCGTGATAAATTTAAACGTTTCGACAATCGTTTCATACGTCCTCTGTTGATAAGAGATCTTAAGGTGAGTAAATAGATTTATGGAGAATTGATTGAATTTTGAAATTTTAAGAGAAAGCAACGAAATTTATAAATCTCTAAAAAAACATGTGTCACATGTCTTTAGATCAGTTGAACAGGATTGTTTCAAGATCTTTTTAAACCAATTGACTAATTTTCCCACAAGACTCATTTTGACTTTGAGATCAAGGATTTTAAACATCTAAGAAATGGGTGCTGTAGCTAAATTGGTTAGCGCATTTGATCATTAAGCATGATTTGGTATTTGTAGCCCAGGTTAGATTCCCAGCCGCTGCCACTCAAACAACATCAGTTTCTGACAATTATTCGTTGTCTTTCTATCCATCATAACTAATATTTATCACAGCGCCCTCCTTCGGTGGTATAGCATTTAAAAATGCTATCATAAAATAATAAAATAAAATAATTAAATAAAGGCTATAAAATCAAGCTTTAACATTAATGCGCCTACTCACCACCAGAGGCGCTGCAATTCTGCACTAAAAACAAATATAATGCGCAATTGCAGAGCTTTCTTCTTTCACCATTTTTACTTCTTTAAAGTAACGCAAGTATATATATATTAATTGCCTGAGTGTTACTTCTCTTAAAAAAAAAAAAACTTTTTGGTTTTTGAAACACACGATTGAGTTCTCTTTGCAAAATAGTTTCACATATAATTAAACTTTCCTTCCTGGTCCTTAGCATGAAAGGGATCTATTTATATTGGACCACATACCCATGCATCAATACACCGAAGAATTAAAAAAGAGAGAGAGACGAGCGGCATCCGAAAGGCTTAGAGAGCGACAACAAATGTCACAAATTGCTTTCAGTTATAGATTAAGACAACGAAACCATGAAGATGATGATGAAGAAGAAGGGCTATAATTAGTAAGAAAATGCCATTACTAAAGCAATAGCAAAGAAATCAGACAAAATTCAAGTAGCAAAATTATTAAGGGTGGGCTTTTGTTTAATAAAACATGTTCTTAAATTTCTTCGCTTTTAATTTCTTTTATTCGTAGGATTCTTTTATAACTTTCTTATTAATTAATTGCATTTCATTACTAATTTCCAGGGTGCTGAACCGAAAATCATTGAAACCTATTCGAAATTAACAATGCGTGATGCCATTGAAGTGATGCGCCGTAATCCCTCTACAATTGGTCAGATAACGGGCACTGAGTCGATGAGTGCCTTATTTAGAAATTACACCAATAATTGTATTGGTGGAAGGTGGGCACCGCCAACAATTTATACAACCTGGTAAACGAATTTTAGACAATTTCATTATCCCCAAAGGTTGGGCGTTTTTTCTTTATACTGTCGTTTTTTTACGTTTGATTTACAAGAAAAAATGTGTAAACCCCAACGTAAAGCAAGTGCATGTTGTATGTTTTTTTTTTAACTAATGAACTTCTATAAGTCTACTAGAAATTGATCGAGAATGTAGCAGAGTTTGAGTATGATAAATTTAATTTAATAATTTTTTTGCTACATTTTTTTTTTTTTTTGTAATTTGAATTATACTTACAGAAAATATAAACTTTTAAAAATTACACTTACTAAACAAATAATTAAAAAAGCAGAGATTTAAAGGAGTTAACTTATAAGAACATTTAAAAGTTTTAGCCACAAATGCCCAGAGCTTTGATTTTATCAAAGTCCTTAATGATATTAATCGTAGACTCTGATTGTGTTAACTAAAGACTTTAATTGTATACAAATACGTCATACAATGTCATATATTGTATCAATCAAAAACTTTGTTTGTGTTAACGGAAAACTTCAATTGTTTCAATTAAAATCTTGAATTATAACAAACCATAACTTGTATTGTTTCAATCAGAGAATTTAAGTATTTAATTGATTAATTGCAGCAATCATATATTTAATTACATCAATTAAAGTCTTAATTGTATCAATGAAACTCTTTAATATTTTAATCAAAGTCTTAATTGTTTCAATGGAACCTTTATATGTACGCATGGAAATCTTTAATTGTGTCAAGCAAAGTCTTTAATTGCAGCAATCAAATTCTTTATTTGTATCAATCAAAGTCTTTTATTGTATCAAATAACGTTTTTTCATTCGAATTATTTATTTGCATCAAGTAAATTCTTTAATTGTAATCAAAGTCTTTTATGGTCCCAAACAAAGTTTTTAATTGAATCATTATATCAATTAAATAACCTTCAACAAAATCTTTAATTGAACCAATTAATTAAAAAAACCTTAGTTGTGTTAATCACATACTGCTCAAAGTTCTTTAATTGTATCAAACGCAAATTTTAATTGCTACCTTAAAATCTAATGCTTTATATCAATTAATTAGTCTTTAAATCTCTACTTATATTAGCATGATGTATTTTTTATGTCTAACCAACTCTATATAACTTTTTCATGAATTATTCTTACTAATTTGAATGTTTTTTTTTTTTTGTTTTTTTTTTTTAATTTCATAAAGCACATATACATACATACCTTCCTATATAGTAAATATTTTTTCCACTACACTTAACAATTACAACCACACACTTAACGTCAAAAACAATTATGTAATGCTATTTATATTAGTTTAAAATGATTTGACAGTTAATACCAGCTAAAAATTGAGCTAAAGACTTATGGTCTAATTCAAAAACGATTATTAAATTTAACAAACGTTTATTAAGCAAATTTTTATATGAAAGTCTGTCTTAATAAACGTTTGTTAAATTTAATAATCGTTTTTGAATAAAGGGGTTACGGTCTAATTCAGAAAACATTAAAGTAGACTTCAAATGTACTTTAAGAAAATTTTGTCTAAAAGCACACTTCAAACCCACTTTATTTTTTTTGAATACGGCAGTTAGGGCGTTGAAAAGATTGTTACTAAATTTGTCTTAATTGTTCGTTAATATGAATTATTTGTAATGACAATTAACTAATGTAAATATTTTACTCTATGACTTGAAGTTTTTTCAAACTTCCAGGATCAAATAATGCTGTCATTTAATCTAAATGTATAGAATATTGCTGTTAATTTAATTTTAATTAAAATTCCTGAAATTTCTGAATTTTCTATTCTATTATAAATTTCTGATATATATTTGTAAATTTCTGAAATATAATTAGAAACTTCTGAAATATGGTTAGATAATTCTGAAATACAATTGAAAATGGTGTAAAGTGCAGATACTTCGGCTGATTTAATATAAGATTGATGTTATTAATAGCAATTCCTTGTTATTGTGTTTGTAAAAATGCCTCAATTCGGTCGAAAGTTTTTTAATGAAAACTTAGTCTTAGTTCTGCAGCTAACAGCTTATCGATTTTTGGTCAAGTAGGACGCGCCAAATTATGCAGTGCTGAGGCTTTGTCTGTGCCATTTGTAGAACTGAAACACTGCGGAGTACTTTAATAGTTATTAGCCGTTTATTTTCATTAAATCGTTGCTGTAGTCCAATTGGCCAGTCAAACTGCAATGATTTCCTGTCTATGTGGGTTTGATTTTAAATTGTTGCCCTGTTCCGTAGTAACTAGTTTTTTTTATGATTTTTCAAATGATCTGTATAACAACAATATGGACTGGATCTACAAGGTCTCCTTAAGTTTTCTTGTCTCTGTAGATATTCCTCTGAATAGTTTTGTTTATAAAACGGCAAGTTAAGGGGTTAGATTAGAGATTGTTATTCGTATCTCCCACATATCTAAAGTGTAGTTTTTAGTTGTTAAGGATGGGTGGACTGTTTATACAATTCAATGAATAAAAGTTAAAAATTTATTCACTACTTTCACTTTTTGCCCAAAATTTCAATATCGTAAAGAAAATGTATATATAACTTTAAACTTATTTTACAACAATTTCTCGATAACTTGAATTTTATATTAAAAATTTATTAAAAACTTAAATTTTTTTTTAAGAAAAGTAATTGATAACTTAAATTTATTTCAGAAAATTTATCGATAACTTTAATTATTTATAGAAAATGCATCTATAACTTAAATTTTTATAAAAAATTTATTGATATCTTAAAAATATAAAAAAATGTATCGATAACTTAAATTTTTATTGAAAATTTATCGATAACTTTGATTTTCTATAGAAAATATTTTGATAACTTTAATATCCGCTAGAAAAGTTATCGGCAACTTTGATTTTCTGAAGAAAAGTTATTGATAGCTTTCATTTACTATAGAAAATTTTTCGATAACTTTAATTTTTTCTAAAAAAGTTATAAACTTTAATTTTCTTCAGAATAGTTATAGATAACTTTCAGTTTCTATAAAAAAGTTAGCGATAACTTTAATTTTCTCTAGAAAAGTTATCGATAACTTCAATTTTCTATAAAAAATACCGATAACAATTTATTAAAGAAATTTTTTTCGATAAATTTTATTTGTCTAAGAAAATGTATTGATAGTAAAATATTTACAATCCACTGACTGACTTTTAACTCGATCCTTGCCATTTAATATTGACTAATTTACATATATTATTTGTTATATACAATGTGTATATGTATAAATATCAAGTTTTTACAAGAAATTAACAAATAATCTTAAATAATTTTTAAATAACATAAAACACACACCTTTAATTAGTTTTAAAAAACATATATATACTGCACTGAATTTTCTAAAATTCGTTTACTTTAAAATATATTTTTTTTTATTAGAAAGTATTATAGTATATTATTTAATTAAGTATTTTAAAGTAATAAAACTAATACATATTTGAGTTAAGTAAAATTAAAGGAGAATTCTAAAGTAATCAATTGTTCAAATATTGGAAAACATTTGTTTAGAATAATATGATAATTATATTTAAAACTGTTTTAAAAACTGTAAAACTTTATTAACTTTAGATTTTTTATACTTTAAAATTTTTTTATTAATTTTTTTTTTATCTACTATTGTTGTTTTTTTTTTTACAAATATTGTAAATAATTAATTAATATATATTCCTGTGATGTAACTTTGTTGTGGATCATTTAATATTTGTCGCACAATTTTATTAACCCAAATTTTTTGAATCTATTTTCTTCTTTTAAAAACGCTTAGTCCCAGTCTAACAAATTTGGACAATTCCTGCTCGCGTAATTTGGATATGCATGAATTGGATTATAATCCCTCCAAAAAGGATCTTACTGATGCCAGAATACATCACTTGCTGGCGGAAGAATTGAAACCATATAGAAGGGTACGTATTGTACAGCATACGAATTATTATTTTTCAATATACCATTTCAATCATTTTCAAAATTTTGTTTCATTTTTATAATTTTCATCAGTTTATTTTTATGACTTGCATAGTAAGATTAATTATTTTATGCAGAGTTCGTAATTAAATCATACATGTTGTATTTTCTATTAAGTTTGATAAACAAAATTTACAAAAATCTAAAAAGAAATTTCTAAAACAATTATACACAATTTCCAAAAGAAAAAAAAAGTAATTCCGAAACACCTTAGTAATTTATATTTGAAGCTAGACATTTTACACACAATTTTAAAACAAACTATAAAGGGATTTTATAAAGTTAACTTAAAAAAACCCTGTAACTATTGTAAATGGTTGTACAATCCTTTTTTTAAACAAATTTAAAATTAAGTTCCTTTAATTAGAAAATAGTAAAACATTACTTAAATAATTCCCTTTAATTAAAATTCCTTTATAGTTGTTCTCTTACAAAAACAAACCAATTATATAAATTTGATTTTTTTAAAGCCACACTATGATTTTAGCTTTTAAGTTTAAGTTTCTCTTTTCTTTTTAACCAAATTTATTTCAGTATTTTTTTCTTTTGGCTAAACTTAATAATCATATTGAAAATTTTACTTTTATCTTTTTTTCTCTCTTTTTTTATACTTCTAAACTACAAAACGCCAAATATATTCAAATTCATTTTATAATTTTCTTTTTCAAAATTTTGGCTTTTTTCTTTTAATTTTTATTAAACAAAATTAAAAATTCAAATTGGTTTTTTAATTTAAAATATATATTAATTGGCTTTGAAATTGATTTATTTTTTTTATGTGCAAAACTTCAACATCGTCATCATCTTTATAACCTCAAACCAAAAAATAAATAAAATAAACAAAAAATATAAAACGCTAAAAATTTTGAAAAATTCAAAATTTCTCCAAAAATCTTTCTCTGTATGTAAAAACTAATCCAGGCCTCTATACAAATGGTACGAATTAAAAATTTAAATTGGTTGTATTTGGTTTTTGTTGTCTAATCTCTTTTACATTTTTTTCTTTAGTTCTTGTTCATTTGTCTTTTTTATAGTTTTGACTCAAAATTGCTGTGTGTTTATTATTTTATTAACAATAAACCAAATAAGAAGTTCTTTTCTTAACTAAACAAAAATATTTTGATTCTAACTTGTAAATGTTTCTTCTTGATGTTCAATAACATTTTCTTAAATTTAATAATTAATACTCGTTAACTTGTTCAATTAAATTTTGAATAATTCAAAATCCTTTTGCTTTGAATTCTGTTATTTTTTATAATTTTAATTTTATTTTCTAAAAACTTTTTTATTTCTTATTTCTGTTATGAGTTTTTATTTGCAATATTTTTTTGTTATCAAATCAATTTATATTAATTTTGAAATGTCTAATATGTGTCTGTCTATTTTACTAAAATTCTTCAGAGATACATTATATTAAACTGTAATGTCCCTGCAATGGCTTATTTTGGTCCTACCAAACCTATAGTTGGTCCTACGAAATTACATGTCAATATCTTCTAAATACTCGAATTTTTCTTTTAAAAATTAATATTTGTATTTTTTTTTAAAGATTTAATAATTTAATTTTTGATAATTTAATTTTCTTAATGAAAATTTATCGATAACTTTTTTTTCTACTTTTGTTTTCTATAGAACAGTTTGAATTTCCATAAAAAAGTCATGGATAACTTTGATTTTCTATAGAAAAGTTTGAATTTCTATAGAAAAGTTTGAATTTCTATAAAAAAGTTATGGATAACTTTGAATTTCTATAGAAAAGTTATCGATAACCTTGAATTTCTATAGAAAAGTTATCGATAACTTTGATTTTTTATAGAAAAACTGTCGATGACTTTAGTTTTCTATAACATTAATTTTCGCTAGAAAAGTTATCGATAACTTTGAATTTCTATAACAAAGTTATCGATAACTTTGAATTTCTATATAACAGTTATCGATAACTTTGTTTTTTTTTATAGAAAAGTTCTTGTCAACTTTAGTTTTCTATAACATTAATTTTCTCTAGAAAAAATATCGATAACTTTCATTTAATTGAAACTCGATACGAAACTGAGTTTCGAATTTGTGTTACTGTTGGTCCTTTAAATAGCATAACATGTAGAACTGGTTAAAAGATGCAACTAATATAGAGCAACCATCATTAAAGTCCTTTAACCGATGCTCACAAGAATATGTATTTGGGATAAAACCTTTTTGGAATTTATTGTGATAGTTTATAGAAACTGGAAAATCGAGTATGATTTTCAAGATCAATGTGAAGTTGAGCATCAAATAAGAACTTATTGTCATATCTCTTCCAATCGTATTTGAATGTCCATCAAATGCAATTGGTCCTTAGAACCCTACACATTTTTTCTGTTAACATTTCTAGCTGCTTGTCAATATGGCTTTATGATTGAATAAAACCGGAACTGCAGTTGGTCCTTCGAACCGTAATTAGCACATATACTCGTAGATGAATACATTAATAATCTTTTTGAGTACCACATGTTTTACTATCTTCTAGATTAGAAAGCTCATGAGAGATCTCTTATGAATTTAGCGCAAAGTTGCAGTTTAGAAACAAATTAGTTTTTACGAGTTCTTTCAGATTAAAAAAAAAAAAACGAGATTGTATCTCATCTGTATCTATCTTGCCTTGTTATACAGAGGATATAATAATAGTTGAAATGACATCGGGGATTTAGTATTAGACTATATAATATTCAGTAGTTTCGTTTTACTTCGTCATAAATAAATAAGAGTAGTAGCGATCTTGTAATCTAATTATTTTGCTTTTATTTACCGCCGCGGCGCGCCGTATCGCCTATTTCGAGTTTAACTTTAAGTTGTCTTTTTGTTTGCATTTAAATTCAAGATTTTGCTCCTTTTATTTACTTTCTATTTACGCTTGCCAGCCTTTATTTTGCTGTATGATTTATTCTTTAACAATGATTTGCTTTAAATATAATTTATTTATTGATTTTCCGTTTGCCTGCTTTAAATATTTCTTTTAATTTAAATAAATTTGTTTCTTTATTAAATTTCGTTTTCAATAACTACACTTTGATGTTTTCTATAGCACCTTACAAATATGTACATACTCAAAATATATGAAAATCACAAAACGCTTTCATTGTTTTAAATGTGTGTGAAAGAAAATGGGTAGTATTATTGATTCTGCACGGAAAGGAAAACTAAGCGGAAAGAAATCGTGATGTAAAATGTAATTATTCATTCCTGCAGCATACCGCAATACTGTCTGTGTAGAGATGATACGCAAAAAGGAAAAATATCGTAGCAACGGCATGAATTATTTCAAATTATGCTTACGCACAGTGTTTTCAAGAAAATTTTGTAAATAATGGAAGTTAAATAAATAAAATATTAATTTTAATAAATATTTATTTATAAATATAAATTAATAAAAACAGCAAATAATGTTTAAATTAAAACCGAAATTAAAGGTCCTGCAAACCAATCTAATAAAATTATGTGGCTTTTTCGTAATGTTTAACAAAAGGACTATATTTTATTTTGAAATAAATTCTATTGGAATTTAATCTAATTGAATTGTGTTAATTTATTGATGTGTTATTGTTTTTATGATGGTCCTTCGAACCATAATATGCGGATAAAAAAAAACATTTTTTATGTTTCTTCGTAATTTTTTTGATCAAAAATATACAATTACATTTTGCAAACACTAATTTCTTTTTCTTTTCAAAACAACACCTTTAAATATAAAATAAATGTTCAATATTTTTAAATTCAACCAAATAAATTTTGAAATTAAAGTTCAATTTTATTTTTCTGATATGTGTCTATTAAATATTTAAAGCTATTAATTAATAATTTTTGGAACTATTATAACAATTTTTAATGTTTATTTGCAAATTAAACCAACAACAACAAAAAAAAAAAACAACTTTTATTTTAGCCATTTTTTTTTAGTAAAATTGAGTTTTTGTTTTTACAGCACCGTCGTCTTAGTTATAGCCGTCACGCTGTAGATGACAGAGATTTATCCACACAGGTGAGTCCAAAAACAAAGCACCCTGAAATACTCACAAAAGACAAGACCCCAGAGAATTGCTTTAATATATTTTTTAACCACTAAAGCAAATATCCTATATATATATATTGTAAAAGCTATTTGTTGCTCTAACAAAAACATAAATATTATTAACGAAATATTTTGTGTAATTTTAGGTGAATTATAAAATGCAAATGAATTTCCGTCGCATGTTCAACGACCGTAAACATCATAAACGCAGCAAACGTAATGCCAATAAGGTAATTTTGTAATGTTTAAACAAATTTTATTTAGTTACTAATATTATTTACTTTGAAACTCTTTTATAAAAATTAGCATCAAGATGGCGTTAAACAAAATCATGTCTCATTCCATGATTTCCAACAGAACGGAACAACGAAACAATTCTCGCACGGTACGAGTAAGAATGAAACAAATTTACGCAAAAAACTAATCAGAAAACATTCTCACAATTCACTTAACAAATATCGTAGATTAGAAATAGGTAAATGGCTAAATTTTTAAAATAACCAAACCAAAGCAAAAAAAAAAATTAAGAAACAATTTCTATTTTAATACAATTTAATTCTGAAACAAACAACAACCAATTACTACTAATTGTTGAAAACAATCTAGTTAATCAGTTTTGAAAATATGTTATATTGAAATTTATTGTAATTTTGTGTTGTCCTGTTTTTTGTTCAATTTGTTATAAGGATTTTTATTTAATTTCTTTTAGAAATGTAGTAATATTTTAGGAATGTTAAGGAGACGTTTTTCAAATAACAATTACATATTTTTTTTTACTTCTTTTTGAAATATTTTATTTTTATTTTTGCTTTAGTTTAACAAATACTGTCACTTGGGTTTAAGTATTAGATTGAATTTAGTTTGTTTTGGTTTAATACCGTTTATTTAAACTGTAGTTTAACCAGGTTTAGTTAAACTTCTAAAGAAAACAATACTATTATGGAAGTTATTGTGATAATTTACAGTATGTGCAATTGAGCTTCAAATAGACACATAGTTTCAGGCCTTTGAAGGTCCTATGAACCCTATTTCGAAGTTAAGTTTGGCTTTTCAAAATACATAATAGATTTTTTTCAAATATGCCAAACGGAATTTCGAGAAAGGAAAATTGTGCAAAGCTTCCAAACTTTAAAGAATTGTTAACATTTTTGTAAACAAAAATCATCAATAAATATTTTCACACCATTTTAGGATTTTCGAAATTAGGTTCGAATTTTCGAAAATGTTTAAAATTTTATAAAACCAGTAAAATTTAATAGAAATATATAAAATTATACAATTTTTTTTTTTAACAAATTTCTAATTTCGAAAATTTTGAAATTGAGTTCGAATTTTCAAACATGGCTAAAAACAAGAAAATTAGGGAAATGTTAACATTTTTATAAACAGAAATAAGCAGCGACAATTTTTACACCATTTTACGATTTTCTAAATTAAGTTCCAATATTCGCACATTGATAAAATTTTATCAAACTAGTAAAATTTAATAGAAATATATAATATTATACAATTTTTAAGGAATTTTAAATTTCGAAATTAAGTTTGAATTTTCTAACATGGCTAAAAAGAAGAAAATAAGATTAATGTTAACATTTTTATAAACAGAAATGAGCAGCGACAATTTTTACACCATTTTACGATTTTCGAAATTATGTAAGTTCGAATTTTCGTACATGACCAAAAAGTTTAAAATTTTATAAAACTGGCTAAATTTAATAGAAATAAACAATATTATACAATTTTTTGTAAAGAATTTTCAATTTCGAAAATCAAATACAAATATATAAATACAAAAATATACTCTTAAAATATTGCAGAAACATTTTCTACAGCCAAAACAAATAAAAAATTTCAAACCAGTGGCACTATTTGTTAAATATTTAAAAATTTTTCATTTCAATTTCCCTTTCAGTTATTTACCTATTGATTTAAAAAAAAAATTACATTTACACATATTTGTGCTAAAAACCAGATCCATCAAATAACATTATACATATGTACGAAACATATCATTATGAAACATATCATACATCTAACAAACGTCTTAAACAACAGAAAAAACCATTAAACAAAAATTAGGTCCATTTTATAGTTAAAATAAATTAAACTAGAATTATTGGATATACGAGTATCAAGAAAAATCCTTAACAAAATTTAAAGAAAATTTGAAAGCAACTTTTAAAATTGAAACAAATCATTTAAACATTTTTAAACTCATCATAAATTCCACTTTTTTTCATTCTTTTTCCTTTCTATTTTCTAAAAAATGCGCTAACTAATTGGGTGATGTGTAAATATTACAAACAAAAAAAATCCATTAAAAAAAACTCATTAAAATAAAATCTAACAATTCCAACTTAAACTTCATGATCTAACAACAACATCTAAACATTTTTAATCATCAAAACAACAAATCCAACAATCGATCATGTGTTTAAACCATTCAAACCACTACTAAACTCTTAACACTAACTCATCTATCTACGATTCCCCAAATTGTTTGCCAAAATCACTAATAAAGACAATTATATTAATGAAGTTCTTGGTGAAACAGGCGAGGAAAATCCAAATAAACTCACCGAGGTTACTGTGGTAGGAGCCAGCGATGACTGGGATGATGGTCTTACATTTACGGCGAAATCATCACGTAAGTATTATTTTTTTTTATATATTTATTTATGACACCCACTACCTTTAAGTATGAAACGTTAAGTTTTTAAACCGAGTTTTGAGAATTTGTATCATTGATTCATTCGTTTTAATTTTATGGTTTCTCTTATTGTTAAATGTTTTTTTTTTCTTAATTTAAGTTGTTTTAATTTGTGTTTGTTAAGTATTCTATTTAAAGTTTTTGTGTTTACATTTAGACACAAAACGTTTTCACAGTTGTAGAGGCAAGAAGATTTTTTTAAGAATGGTCCTTCGAACCTGTAGATATTTTTTTTTGATATTTAAACAAATTAGAAATACATATTTAATATTTTTGCAGTTAAGTAATTTCGGGTTATCATTCTTTATTATAATTTCATAATTATAACCCATTAGGAAACATTTTTATACAATTTTGAGAACTTCGAAATTAAGTTTGAATTTTCAAACTTTCGTAGAAAGCTAAAATTTTTAATGTTTTAGCAATGTCTAGTAAAAACTTCCAATAATTTAGTTTTTTTCCTAGGTAATTTCTGTTTCGAAATTTTTAAAACTTGAAAATTTAATTTTAAACATTAAAAATTTTGTAAAGTTTACTAGAAAAATAGATTTAAATTTTTAATGTTTTTACAAGCAAAACGTATCTAGAACATTTTAAATTTCTAATTTTCGAACATACCCCAATATGTAGTTAAAATTTGTTTTACTTCTTATAATTTTACATCATTACTCGTTAAGAAGTATATAATTTTTCTAAATTCAACATTAAATTCGTATTTGTGAGCTTAAGTAAAATCTTAAAGTTTTAATATATTAGCATTTTAGTGCAATAATTTAGACTTATTAAATAATTTTTATTTAATATTTTTATAAACCAAATATTTTCGGAATTTCGAAAATAATTATAAATTTTCGAACATAACTAAAGAACTTAAAATAGGATTATTTATTATAATTTTACAATCATAACTCGTTAGGAAGTATTTTTATGTAATTTTTATAACTTCGAAGTCAAGTTTGAAATTTAGAATATCAGAAAAATTTTGATATTTATAATTTTGAAGCTAATTTCAATGAAAACTTTCAAGAATTTAGTATTTTAAGACTGAAATTTTAAATATTTTGTAGTTTAGAAACGAAATTTTTATTTCAAAGTTTTTAAAATATGATTAAAATACCTAAACATACATTTGTTATAATGTCTGAAATCATTTTGTTTATTAAAGTGCGAAGGACCACATTGAACTTTTAACTTACAAATTTCCCCCAAACTAATTTTTCAGAAAGAAAATTTCCTTAGCAATTAATCTGTAATAGTGTAAGTAAACCAGCAACAGTATTATTTAATAATTTTCCCCTAAAATATTTTCTTTATAAAGATTCCAAGGACCATATTCATAGAGTTTTAACAATTATTGCTGCCTAAACTCTTAGTTTTTCGTATCCCTCTATTGTGAAAACGTCGAAACACTTCAAACACTTTATCTATTTCTCTCTCAAAACAGCGAAATTATGTAACATATTTTGAAAGTCACAAACATGTTATTATACGTTTCCTGTTTTTTTTTTTTTATTTTATTTTATTTTATATTTTTACAAAGCATATTTTTAACGTTTGTTTTTTCTTCTAATTTGTATTTATAAGTTGTTAATAATTAATAATTTTATATATTTTTCTTTACCAACAATATTTTAAACAAAAATGCCATAGTTTTTGGTTCAGTTTTATATTCACCCCTATCGTGAACAAAAATTCCACTTGAAATTTGTTCCCCTTTCACATTTTCCTATTAAAATTCAATGTTAAAAAAATAAGAGGGAACAAATTTCATGTGGAATTTTTATTCACGATAGGGGTTGATTTTCTCTTTTCGTATTATAAAAAGAAAATTTTAAACTAAAAAAAAAAAAACAAACTCTGTTTAGCCAAATACTTTACACTAATTGATATTTTACAAGCAGTGCTAATTTTATTATGTAGTTTCATAATTAACAAAAAAAAAAAAAAAATCAGCTAAAATACTGAAATTTTTAATTTAAATAGATTTATGAACAATTTTTAGTAATGCTATTTATTAAAAAACAAAAATTTTGTTTTTAGAAATTTTTTAAAAATATTTATAAATAACAATATTAATTTTTTATAATTCAGTTTTGTTCTAAATACTTTAAGCTAATTTAACAAAAGTTTTATTTAAATTTTGTTAAAAACTTTAACAATTTTCTTTTTTTTTTATTTATTTACATTCTTCTATTTAAAAAATAAATTTAAAAAATGTATTGCTAACTGTTTGTAAAAAAAAACTTTGTTAATACTACATACACAATATGCCACAAACCAATAAAAACCAAAACAATTTGTTGTTAAAATTAACAAAAAAAAAAAAAAAAAATGGACAAATCCTAAAATATAAATAAATAAATATATGAACACAGCGGATTCGGATCGTGCCAATAATAATTCATTAATTGCTCATATACAAAATCTGCCCGGTTTTGATGCTTCCAAAGCTCGTATTGTTCAACATTATGCCGCACCATCGTCACAGCACAATACTAGTGAAAGTCCGGAAAATCTACTTTCACCCGATGATCCTCCGATTGGCCCTACAGCGGCCGAACTTATTTTACCCTGGCGCAGGGATCGTTCCTATCAAAGCATTGGTAAATGCCGCTCTGCAATCCAAACAATGTTAAGAAAATTATTAAAAATAAAACACACAAACACTATTTTTTTTATAATTATAATTTAGTTTTCTATCTCTATATTTGTAGTGCAGTGTTTTAGTTTTGTGGAAAATCGCAGAAACCATCCTTTTAATTTTTTGATTATAATCCTCATATTGTATTATACTTGCGCCGTATTTTTTTTTTAAAACGAGATAACCTTAGCTCATGTATAGTTATAGGCTTTGGTATTCTGTTTCTGTTTTATATTATCATTGCGAAGTTTGTATTTCTTCGGCACTTAATGTTTAAATTAATTTTATGCTTTTTTTTTTTTTTTTTTGTAATTTTACTAAAATTAAGAACAAAAAAATCAATGGTGTAACTTATTTATAATTATGTAGTAAACTTAAAATAAGTTTGTAAACTCAATGTTAGAAAAAGCTTAAACTAACAGTGAAAGATTTCCTTCACTGATTATTTAAAATATTCCTGTTGAATATCATTTTGATGCGGGTTGTCTTAATTGGCCTAACATTTCGATATCTTAACTGAAATGCTTATTGATTATGCTTGTTATTAATCAACCACTTTTGATTTGAAGGACCAAATTATATCGGTTATTCCAAATATAATTCACAGAACTTTTTTGAGAATTTAAAACATATAACATATTTATAGATAAAAAGATCTCACAATTTTTTAAAAAATTAGTTTAAAAAATTTCAAAAGTTATAAAGCAATCCAATCTATGATCTTTATGCTAAAGTTACTCACATAACTAGTTCTGTTTCAGTTACCTTTACACTATGGAAATGTATGATTTGTAGAGTTTAACGAATTCTTCTTCGAAATTTTGAATTGTTTTGATGAGAACTTCCAGCGGTAAGTCTTCGCACTCTAGAAGGATATTCTCTTTAAAATCAACTTCTCCAGCTTCTTGCCGGATACTTCAAAAGTTATTTTGTATGACTTGCTAATTAAATATGATATCGGTTAAGTGGCCGCCGCTATTGTTTATAACTATTGGCCTCTATTTACGAAATTTTTAATATTTCTGATCAGAATTTCAGGCGATAAGTCTACGCATTCTATTCGGATATTCTCTTTAAAAGCTACTTCTTTAGCTTCTTGCTGGAAAATTTGGTAACATTATTTTCTGATTGAAGATGAGATCGGTCAAGTGAGCTTTGCCATTGTTGATGAAAATTTGATCTCCATTTATAAATTTGTATACACATTGAATAACGTCATTTCGAATGTGTTGCATTATACAGGCATTTTTACTTTATTTTTTTATATAGATAATTATCTGTACTCGTATAACACTTTTTTCTATAAACAATTTTCTGTATAAAGTTTTTTCTATAGAAAGTATTGTGTAAACTAGTTTTTCTATAGAAAATATTGTGTATAACAGTTTTTTCTATTGAAGATTTTCTGTATATCGGTTTTTTCTATAGAAAATTATCTGTATAACAGTATAACTGTTTTTTTTCTATAGAAAATTATATGTATAACAGAACTTTATCTGTATGACAGTTATTCTATAGAAATTATTGCAAATACGACAAATAAAATTCAAATTACTTCCGTAGACTTCGAGCCTTTTTTTGTATTGGAATTCGAATTTTACGAAAATTATAGAAAAATAATCAAATTTAATCAATGTTTGTTGTAATATAATTTAGAAAATATTCTATAGAAAATTTCCTGTATAACAGATTTTTCTATAAAAACTATTCTATATAACAGTTTTTTGTATATAAAATATTCTGTATAACAGTTTTTTCTATAGAAAATTTCATGTATAACGGATTTTTCTACAGAAAATTATCTGTGTAATAATTTTTTTCTACAGAATTCAGTTTTTGTGTTAAAAAATGGCCAGACATTTAGCGAAGATACAACAAGTAGGTAAGCGAAGACACCATACAGTATTGCAGAGAACATTTTCGATATGATATCGCGCATGTGTGAATTGTATGGCGAATCATATAGCAACCTATTATTTTTTTTTTACTAGATTTGAGAAAATCAATTGCGTTGCAGTTCTCAGCACTTTAGTCGCGCTGGAAAGTCTGTTGGAAAGTAAAGGTTTGTTTGGAAAACAAGCCATTAACTATTCTATATTTCTGTGCAACAGAAATCGGTCATGGAATATAAAATGGAGTCTAACTATAAGTAGCTACATATATGTTTAACGCAATTGGAATCTAAAATATTACGTTACACCATTAATTTATTATATTTTCTATAAATTTATTATTTCTTTACTTTGTTTTTTTTTAACAATTTCCTTCTAATTTTATTTAATAATTTTATAAAAAACAAGTGTAAATAACTTTTACCAGAAGAAACAAAAGGAAAACAAGCCTGGCTTTAACGACCTTCATTTTAGTAGTACGAAAAACACAAAACTCCATGAATTGCCAATCATGCATATAAATATTTAAATAATTGCCAACCACATAGAAACTAAAAAAAAAACATTTCTCATCAATGTTGTTGTGCTTTTGTTAATAGATATGAACATGATTTATATTAATTTTATAATCAATAAACTAAAGTAGTTGCCCTTAGGATGCTTAAAGCCAAAAATAAAATAAATTTTACATTTTCATTTAATTAATTTTAGACAGCTGCAGCCGTGCCATTTATTTTGTGTTCAATTTACATATAAACTCATTTAATTATATATAAATTTGTGTTATTATTTATTTATTGGATAAAAAGACAAAAAATTATATTTATTTATTTTTATATTACAAATATATATTTTTCTCATTCTTTTTACAGTCTTTAATTTTTAAGTAAGATAAATTAATTGACAAAAAAAATATACAAAAAAAAAATAACTTGATGAACAAAAAACTACAACAAAAAAGCATGGCATTTTTGTGCATGATTTGAATCAAAATTTAAATTTTTATTTTCTTTTTTAATTTAATTAAATTTAATTTAATTTGAACTGATTTTTTATTTGCACCAGGTTTTGAAAACAAACACAAAAATATACCAGCTAAATTAAAGAGCTTTTAGTTGTCAGATAGTGAAACGGTTTTTAAAGTAATTTTTTTCTAAAAGCTTTAGAGCTCTTTAATTATTCGTTTGCTGCGATGTTTTAAGATCCTTCACAAAATATAACGAAATTTCTTGTTTAGGTCTGTTGTAAAGTTATGATAAATAAAAGATGGTCCTAAATTCATGCCACAAAATTTCAATATTTTCAAGTTAAAAGCATTGGAACTGAAGAGAAATATGATGTGAAATCAAATTGAAAGAAATAAGAAATAAATAAAATAAAGCTTAAAGAAAATATAATTTTTAATAAAGATGAAAAGGTCGAACAATTATATTAATAAGATAAATAAAATTTGTTTCCAAAATTATGCTACAAAAGTCCAGTATATCAAAGTTAGAAAAAAGCATTGAGATTAAAGAGTTTAAATAAAATTTGTATTCAAATTTCTCTACTTAAATTCATTTCACAAAATTGCAGTAAAATATTGATTTTGAAGGGCACTCTGTTCGCTCTTGAAATTTACTCTCCTAGTTTATCTTTGATTCAAAGAGAATCTGTAAGTAAATCCTAATGAATCCAGATTAAGAAATTTTGTTATCTTTATCTTCTTTTATATATAAAACAGGATGTGTGTATGTACATATGTAACGTGTGGACTCCAAAACGGCTGGGTCAATTTTGATGAAATTTTAAGGGAATCTTCAGAATATTCAGGCGGGTGACACTGTGAAGTTTGATTTTTGGTTTTCGGTCTGCAGGCAGAGGGGCGTGGCAAAATCCAATTGCATTACCAATGACTTATACATATATTTTTTTTTTTTTGCTTTTTCTATTTTATTTTTTGAAAGCCGTTGTCTGTCATGCTTTTAAAAACGATATATCAAACTCTTAAATCGGTTATGTAATTCCGAAGATATTTACAAAAAACCTATGTTAAAAATGATCCACTATCAAAATTTTAAAACTTTCGAAATGTTGCATTCAAAAATCCGAGTCAGCTTGTTATTGATAAATTTAAGACAATTCCAAACCTATTTACAAGGTAAATGATATATGATAAAAATATTAAAAAAAAAATAATACATAAAGTTTCTATTCTAACTTGAAATTCTAATATGTATTTTGTGAAGGATTTGCTTTAAGGAAAAAGCCATGGTGCAACTATACAAGGTGAGTGCAAATCGACAACAAATACAACACAAAACAGAAACAACAGGCTTTTTGTTTGTGTAAATAATGTACCACTGTGAAAAATACTTGGAAAAGTATTACTTTTGACATAAGTAAATTGTAAACAAAGTCAGTCAGCTGGGCTACTGCACTCACCTTGTATAGTTGCACCATTGAAAAAGCTCAATACGTACACATTTGTCACACACTTTTCACACAATGTCACTGTCATTGAGAATATTACATTTGTCATGACCTAAATTCAAACAAAAACCTTTCCCTTTATTTTGCTCTATAAATCCCAGCACAATGTAATTTTGCTCAATGAATGATAGATACACAAATTAAATTCCAAAAAAAAAAAAATATATAAAATATTTTTGATTTATTATTTTTTGATACACTTAATACAATACACACACCTTTTGCATGATTTTGATTGGATCTATTACTACTTCTTGTATCTACTATGATTTTTGTTAGTTACAGTTTTGAAAGTATATTTTTATTATTGTTTCATTTTCAATTAAACTTAGTATTTAATTTGAAAGTGTTTTATGTTTAGCTTTATGTTGTTAAATATTTTTGAACTTTTGAATTATCATAGAACGAGAATTTTATTGATTATTTTTTCTGTATCTCCTCTTTTATTTAAATATTTTCCTAGTAGCAGAGAGTGCCATACCCGAGGAAGATAGAAATCTTCGGGATTCGGGTGATGAGAGACGTGTTGCCACCCCCACAGCCACCGAATCACAATTGCCGTGGAAACGCCAAGGCGATGAGTTATCCGATGCTGTACAACAAAATGAATTCCCTGCATGGGCCTCCAATAAGGAATATTTGGCCTACAATTCACCAAGTGCTACATTTTTAGGTAAAGTATTACAAATGATATAAATGCAATAACAGAGTTTTTAGCTTCGCTAGGCACCAAAAAATGACTAAATAAACTATTAGAAATCATTTAATATGAAAGTAGTATTTATTTAATTATTTTGAAACAAGCACAGTGTTATTGTTTTAAATATTGTAAAATCCGAAAAATCTATTTCAAATGATTAGCAAAATTATATTAATGTGTCCAAGTTGTTTGAAATTGTATTGTAATGAAAACTATCGTGCGATGAAAGCTTAAAAATAAAAAAAGCGAATTTTGTATAAAGACTTTTAAGCTCTTTTTAATTATAGCAATAACTCTTCAAAGTGTTTTGAATCAGCTAACAAATGTCGAACTTTAAATAAATGTTATTTAAACCGTATTTTTATAGAAGAATATAGTATTTTCTAAAGATAATTTTGTGTATAACAGCTTTTTATATAGAAAATTTTGTGTATAACAGTTTTTCTGTGGAAAATTGTCTATATAATAGTTTTTTCTATAGAAAATGATCTGTATAGCAGTGTTTTTCTATACAAAATTGTCTGTAAACTGTTTTTTCTATGGAAAATTTTCGTATAACAGTTTTTTTCCGCATAACAGTTTTTTTATTTTTGTATAAAAGTTTTTTTTATTCTGTTTAACAGTATTCTTCCATGGAGAATTTTCTGTATAACAGTTTTTTCTATACAAAATATTGTTTATAACAGTTTTTTCTATAGAACGTATTCTGTAAAACTGTTTTTTTTTTCTATAGAAAATTTATGGATAACAGTTTTATCTATGTAAAATTGTCTGTATAGCAGTTTTTTTATATACAAAATTGTCTGCATAACTGTTTTTTCTATGGAAAATTATCTGTGTAACAGTTTTTTTTTGTATAACAGTATAACCGTTTTTCTATAGAACATTTTTTGTATAAAAGTTTTTTCTTTTTAAATTATTCTGTATAACAGTTTTTTCTATAGAAATGTTTGCTTAGGATCTATTGTTTATAATACAATCAGATTTTCCTGCTTTAAACTATATATTACAACTGCATATTTTTTAATATATTGTAAAAATTTTAGTATTTTCAGAAAAATCCACTTTCCTCTCCATTTTTTGTTTGAGTGAAAAGTATTTTAGTGTTAAATCGTTGTAAACATATCGATTCAATTTTCGTTTCATTTTATATGTCTACCAAGTACCATTGCAATTTAATAGCATATAAATGCTTTTCCTATAATGTTTTGTGCGTGTTTTGCACTTAAGCTTTTGTCGCAGTTAGTGTTCGATAAGTATCATGAAGTGAGTTTTTTGAATTTAACTTAATAATCAAAGGGTTTCGTGCATATTCATATTCTTGTGCCAATTAGAAAACTGTTTTCTATTTCACATTTTTTTTTTTTCATTTTTAACAACCTTATTTAGGTTTAACAATTTTGAGACAAAATACTGTGCTTTTAAACAAAATTAAAGTAAAAAAATCTTCAACTTAAACCACAAAATAAGAGTTCTAATAAACCATCCATCCATAAATTAGCAAAAGCCTTTTAGAACATTGCTCATTTAATCATTAAATACATTTGTTTATAAATAGCATGTTAATAAAATATTTTAATTTGATTTTTTTTGTGCCAAAACAAAATTTACTTTAAAAATATTTTTATAAAAAATTGTTGTTAAACCTAACTAATGTATATATAAAAACAAAAAGAAAAATAAAAAAAAGAAACATATTAATTGGTTATTGTTGTTATGTAGCACTTTTTGTCTAAAATTTACAAAAACTTATCAACATTTTTTAACAAAATTTGCAAATTCTTTATGAAATTACCTGTTTGTTGATTTGCCTTTATTTGGTTGAGTTTGTTTTTGTTAAAAAGCCTTATAAATATAAACAAATTTTGTTAATTTATTTAATTTCTTGCATTCTTTTTTCTATATACTTTTCGGTTAACTTCTACTCTACTCTAATTTCAACTCTAATATGATTTGGAAACTCCTTACAAAAAACCCTTATAACAAAATAAAATAAAAAAAAAAAACAACAAATTACAATACTACATAAAATAAATAAAACGAAATTTTTGAAATTTGAAATTTGACGAATGCTGCCCACCTTCAAAATGAAAAACGTATTTTGTAATGAACATTTTATTTCACGAAAACTGCACGAAATTTAATAACAATTTCACCATTAACCACTACATTACCCACCTCTACCTCAACCACTACCCGACACTTAAAAATTACACCAAAATTTGAAATTTATCACACAACTCAGGTGGTATAAATAAACCTAAACAGCCCAAGTCCGTCATAGGTCTTTTCCGTCGTGAGAGTTCTGGTTCTCGTGGTGGCACCAGCATTGGTGGCGCTGATGGCCTAGATGCTTCCAGCTGTGCCCGTGGCTCGGATCCAGCTTTAGCCGCTGCTTTAAGCAGCATGGTTGTGCCTTCAACAGCATATAATCCTCGCCTTGACAAACGTTCCCAATCGATATCATCTGGCTCTGGCATCAGTGAGGGTCATGCCGGTCCCTTCCCTGTGACCGCCAGTCATCGTCGTAATGTGCGTCGTGGTTCTATGCTAGAATTAAGCGGGTGAGTGTCTTTTTTCTCTCTTCTATTTCTTACTTTGTTTCGTTTGTTTTTTTTTTCATTTTCTATATTTTATATTAATTTTTTAGCTAAAATTTTATTTTAAAGAAAAAAAAAAAACAATATTTCGTTACATTTTATTTTTATTATTTAAAACAAAAACAGAATAAAAAAATTACTACTAATATTTAATACTAAAAATTGCTTGCATGATTTGGTGCTGGTTTATTATTATTTTTTTTAACACATTTAATAATTTTAGCACTGCTCTTATTTGTTTTTGTTCAACTTTTTATTTGTAGTTTTTGTTTAGCTTAAAAGTAGTTTAAAGTTTTTGTCCGCTTTTACCAAAAATTGGTATTATTCTGCCTTTAACGAATCTGCTTAAAATATTCAATAACTAAAAAATTAAACTATATAAGTTAAGTTTTCTTTTTTAACGGTTACGGTTAATTTTAAGTTATTGTTTAAGACAATATTGTAATAATTTAGCTTTTATATGTGAATGTCCTTTTTATACTTAACTAAAAAAAAAAATTTTTGTAAATGTCCATTTTGTCATATGTCTTTAATTTGAAGAGAAAAACATGTCTTTTGTCTTTAAAATCATTACTTTTTTAAACAAATTGTTGTCGGTTAGGTAATATATTTGCGAATTTGATGTTTGAAATTTAGGTGATTTAAAAAAAACATTGAAATTAAATAAATTTTTAAAAGATTTACAACATCTACGAAACAATGACGAACAAATTATTATAAATTATAGAGAAATTCTTGGTTGAAGAACTCTTTGACAACTATAAAAACTGATATAAACACAATGTTGTCAATACTCCAATGATTCCTAAATCTTCTTTGCAATGAGTATTTGGCATGACTCTCTGCTCTTCAATAACACGAAAGATGAAGGATCATATTGACTTTTACATTCAAATATACAATAACAAGCAAAACATGCACAGCCCTACTTTCTTAAATACCAGAGTAATTGCACAACAACAACAAAGTACTCAAACAACCCCCCCCCCCCAAGCAAGAAAAATATAAACAAAACATTCACACACATTAATTTACATGAACTGAACCCAAGAGAAATTACACAACAATTTAACTCTCAATAAAAAAAAAAAACTGGACTGCAATAATAACATTACACACACACCCACTACTATTAGAAGATACGACACAAACAAACGAACCAACGAACGAAAGAATAAAACATGCTGTCGGAAAAAACAAAAACAAGAGTAAATAAACAATGGCGGCTAAAGTAAAAGCAACGACACAAATGAGACAAATCACTGCAAATAAAAAGCAGCAACAACAATAATGCTTATTTAATTTAATTACTGCTATTAAAATGTAAACAACAATGGAGTACCAGCCACTACACCAATATTGCTTTATTTACTGAGACAAATTATTCCTAGTAAAATGTAAACAAAAATGGCATTTTAAATAAGAAAACAACAACAATATGCTGTATTTGTTAAAATAATAATTTATTTGATAGAAATTAGCACTTAAATTCTAATTTAGGCTTAATTTCTTAAAAAACATCAAATTAGCAAATATATATTTTTTTAATTAATTTAACATAACATAACATAAAACTAATACAATAACAATTGTTAGGAACATTTACAAAATCAAACTCTAGACAGTTTAAACCTTAAAAATTCTACACTACACCCTGCTACTATGTTAAAAAAAAATACACATGTTATGTTCGGGTTACATTTTGTCCCTACATTTTTTATTGAGAAAATTCAAATTTGTACATTTCAAAAATATTTTTAAGGCTTGTGATCAATGCAATATATCGTCGTTAGAGTGATTGTGTGTCGGTGTGACGGACAAACACGTTTTTTTTTTTTTTGCAAGTTATGCAATGTTAAATACGACTTGGGTCATCAAAAGACCCTAAACGTAGTAGCAGGGTTAAGAAAAATCATTAAATTCAAAAAAGAAATCCTACGTTTGGAAATTACAGCAAGAAAACAAATATAAACAAGCAAAATTCAAAATTACCACCAACAATTAGTAGATTAACAAAATTATAAAAATACCTTTAAACACATCCTTTTTTATTATTTCTTTACACTTTCCTACTACTTAACACACAACTACTCCTTCTTTTTACTCTTTTTGATACAAAATCTTTCGTATATTTATTAGATAATTTTGGTTTACGTTTATTTTTAATAAATTTCTAATGATATTTCTGTTGGTTCTTTTGTTTTTGTTACGTTTGTTTATTTCTTATATTTTGGTTGTACGTGTGAGTACCCTTATTTTTTTGTATGTATTATTCTTTTCCAGCCTATTGGTAACTGGACGCAGGCCCAGTAGAGTACAAATACAAATAAGTCCCTTGTTAATAGAAAAATTTTATAAATCCAATAATTCCTCGACCACAACAACACCTACTAATGAAACTGTTAACAACAATGCTAATAATTCTACTAATTTTAACATTTCTTCTGCTACTACAACCACAACTAGTTCAACTACTCCTACTACTACTACTTCTACTAATAATTATGAATATGATAATTCTCCTACATGTTCATCTTCTACTGGTACAACTGCTACAACTACAACTAGAAGTCCACCTTATAGTACATGCAGTCCCGTTAAGGAAATTTAAAATCTTCCTCAATTAAAACATAACTACCACAAGTACACTGTTCTTAAATCATAAATCAAACAACAGATTTAAATTTGTTTTATTTTTTATATAAAAAATATACTATATACATATTTGTAAAAACTAAAGAAAGTAAGAAACATATACATGAACATATTTTTCGATCATTTTTTTTTTTAAATACCAACAAAAAAATCCTCCATTTTGTATATGATGTTAAATTTTTTTTAACAATATTTCACTTTAATAATTACCAAAGCTACTTCATTTTTCATTTAGCTGTTGTATATAAAAAATAAAACCAGTGTATAGCTACATATATATTTTTCTAAGTGTATTATTTTCTGTTGCTCATTCATTCAACGTTCAGTATAACTTCAATGCAAACAATACTTTTTTTGTTCCAAAAATTAAACTGCTCCACATATTACTACTTTCGCAGCAATAATAAGAGTAACATTAATAATGATGATGACTTTAATAATGTTAGTAAAGAGTTAAACACCTCCAACACTACTTCTACTGCTACAGCTAATAGGATTGTACCACAAATATCAACACCAACCATCATCATCACCACCAACACCTAATAATAATAATACTACTACTCCTACTACTACCACAGATTTGCCCTAATCTTTATGTATTAACTTAACACAAAAGAACCTCTCTAAGTACTTTTTTAAAATTTATTTTAACTATTTAAACTACATACTTTCCTTTACTAAACATTAAACAAAAAATCTTAACATATTTAAAAAAACACCAACAAAACTGCTAAGACAGCGCATGTTTGTTTTTAAATTTTATTTTATTAAATCGTAAATGTCAAGTTTATTTTATATAATAAATGTTTTTAAATGTTTTGCACGAACAAAAAATAATGTAAAAATAATTTAAGAAAAGTTGGGGTTTACACTATGCTGTATAAAAATATATGTAGTTAGTAGGGAAAACAGGCACAGTTTTTATATGTAACTTAAATTTAGAAAAGATAATTTAGTTTTAAATATTTAGAAACATATAGATTTTAAACAAACATATTCTTTCTTTCATTAAATTAAAAGTTTATTCTTTAAATCAGTCAAAAATGTAAACAATATGATAAACGTGTAATGAATAAATTTTATTACATACTATGTACATAGATACATATGTATTTTGTTTATCGCTCATACGCCACGTAAAAATTCCAATGAAAAATAAACACAATTTTAATACGAATGAAACAACCAATCAAAATCAAGCAACGACAACAAACACAAACACTTACACATAAACTGAACAAAGCTAATTCTCCTAAGCAAGACATCAAACAAGTGAGAAAGTAAACAACAATTAAACATGATAAGAGATCATAATATAAACAAACAACAAAATACACAAACATTGCTGTTTATCTAGTAATAATAAATAAAACATACATACGCACACACATTCAACTCTTTTAAATACAAGATAAATTACACAACAACTCTTAAGCCAGAACAAAAAGTAAACAAAACATTCACACTCCTCAAGAATGATAAAATAAAGATTAAGCCATGCGCATGATTTCCCGTTATGTGACGTAGAAGTTCCATTCTAAGGGTTACCAAGAATGTTTCATATGTTAGAATTAAAATTTCTTGCGAAAAATGTATGTTTTATGTGATAGTTGGCAACCTTGCAATTGAAATCTCTCTGAGAGTTCTAAAGTAAAAGCTGTTTAAAAAAGAAAAACAAACAAAAAAAAAAAAACAACAAAAAAAAAAACAACAAAAAATATAAACATGAAGTGTGCAGTGAGCAAATGCAAGCAAAACGACAGTAAAAAAACAAGTGATAAAAAATTAGCCAATAGAAACACAGAACGTGTGACGTCACAGTTCCAAACTGCGCAGAATATTTTAAAAATTTAAGCGCGTTGGCGTAATCTTTATTTTATCATTCTTGCACGCACCTAAAAAACGAAGTAAATGAGAAACTAAACAACTCTCTCTCTCTCTCCTACATAAACCCAGTCTCTTGCAATAATAAGATTACACACGTACACACTACATTTTATTGAAGAAAATAAAACACAGGACAAGTACACACGAACGGAAAAACATATTGTAAAAAAACAAAACACAATGTAAATAAAAACGAGAAGAGGTAAACAACAATGGCTGCTAAAGTAAAAGTAAGAACACCATGAGGCTAATAAAAATGTAAACAACAATGGCGGTTTAAGTAATAAGCTGTATGTAGGAAAATAGCTATTACTTAGGGACTTGCTTACTTTTTAAACGATTTTAAATGTTTAAAAAATTAGTATTTAAATAGAACTGTAACGAATTTAAATAGCAAACAAAAAGTAATATTAAAACTTTTTCAGTTAGGAAGAAAATTGACAGAAAAGTGTGTTAAATAAAGAAAACACTACAATAAGCACAATGTAGGAAAACTGATATTACTTAGGAAAAGTACTAATAACATTCCTATTAAACAAACGAATTTAAACATTTTAAAAATAAACCTTTAGAAAACTATGGCGAATTTAAATATCGAAAAGAAAATTATAAAATCGTTTAAGTTACGACAAAAAACTGATGTTTTAGTTTACCTACTTAATAGCTTTATTTCTTTGTTTGATAACTACCATTTATATTAAACAGGATTTTTTATTGGCTTCGAAATTTAATTTGTTATATTTTTTTTAAATAGTTTTTTATGGATTACCTTAATAGTATTTAAAGAAAAAATCTAAATTATATTTCTAAAATTCAAACCCTTAATTTTTCTTAAATTAATTTCTTTAATAATTTGCACAAAATAAATGTTTATTTTTCTTTGATTATTCTAACAAATTAAATGTATTAAACCCTACAAATTTTTTTTTATTTTTGTCTAATAAATATTTTAAGTATTTTTTTTTAAACAAAATAACAAGCAATACAATTTTATTTATTTCATTTATTAATGGTCAACAAATGATATTTAATATTAATTTCACTGAAAAGAAATTAACTCGTCTACTAAATAACACGTGTTTTATTGTTTTTTTTTTAACCCGAAAATAAATTAACAACAAACCGCCTCAGCAAAATGGTATTTCATTTTAAATATTAAATTTCTTTATTTAATTTCTCTCACTTACTTTTATTTTGTATAACCAATTTGCATTTAAACTAACCCCGAGTTTCAAAAAAAAAATCTTTTTTCTTTTTTTACATTTTATTTTTGTTTAATTGACATGAACAAAATTAATTACAACATCAACTATTTTTTTTCTCCTATTTCTCCTCTTTCCCCCCAAAAAAAAAACATCATGCTGTTCTTCTTCTTCTTCTATTTTTAGTGATAATGAACTTGAAAACGCTAAAGATAATGAAACATAACTTTAAAGAAACACATTTACACTTACATACACTAAACAAAAAAAAAAAAAAATAAAAAATATTAATAAAATAAAGTAGTTAATCAATTAGTATTTGTGTAAAACACACAATCGTTACTAAAAAACCACCCAAAAGCCGCAGAAGGATTAAAAGCAAACAGAACAAAAACAAACAAGTCTAATCAAAACAAAAGAAAACAAACTGTACTCATCCCTCCACACTGTCCGTCTACCAAACTAATTGTGATTCTAATACAACAATAAAACCAAAATCATTACAAGTAACAGCATGCGCAATCAAAATGTAGCCTGGCATAATTATCTTCTTCCACTACTACCAGTCCAAAAAAATATACAAACATTCAATTACTAAATTAATTGTATTGTTCATAAATAGAGTTTTTTTGCGCCCAGAAAAATGTTTATATTTTTTATACTAAAAATCTAATCTAATCATTTATAAAATATTTAAATGTAAGTAAGTACACATTTCTAAATCAACAACAAAACAACAAAAAACTATAACAATAACAATAGCATTTATAGTTTACATTAACACTTAGTTTACGTTAAAAGATCAAAGACCTAATTTAACAAAAACAGACATTTGTTATTTATTTACTTATCCTTTTTATAGATAATCATTTTGTTAATTTTTTTTAATTGTTTTTTAATTATTTAATTGTTAAATATTTATATTCATTATAAATATTATTTTTGTTGTTAATTTAATATGTACATAAGTATGTAAGCAGAGAGGAATAAAAAAGGAAAAAAAGAATTAATTTTTCTATTAAAACATTCTTAACCTGAAGTCCTGACGAACGACACAAATTTGTTAATGTTCTTCTGTGTGGGCGAAACGTGTCGATGTTCATGTCTATAGTTTGCTTTGTATTTTTTTTAAATACATACATAGTTAATTAAATTGTTCTTTTGTGAGAAAATTATATTTGATGGCATTGTTTGAACATGAACATAACATCGACAAGGGTTGTTCAAACGAGACATATGTATATTTATATGTGTTAGTCAGTGACTAAACAAATTGATGGTTTGTCAAGACGGCAGTAATATTATCTTAAATGTATAATTACAGAGTTTTTGTTAGTTCTTTAAATGTAACTCTATTAATTTTAAATATTCTATAAAAAAAAACTTTGTGTAAGTAAAGTCTCCTCATATCTTAATTATTTCTTTTTTTTTATTAACAACTCTCTGCTATTTGTAAGTAATTTTTAGTTTAATTTCTTTAACTATTTCTAATAATTTTCTTCTACTTCTTACTTTGTATTACTAACTTAGCTATTTGAGTGTATTAACCCTCCGATGAGTGAGAAGGTCCCTTTTTGCCTTTTCAAACTGAAATTACTCCTACTTCGGCCACTACAACTCCCCCAAAGTTACTCTGTATTCTAAGAGTATTTTGTTGCGCATCTTTAATCAAGCCGATCGGATCATTACTTTAGGAGTTATTGAGGTTTTAGTGAGAATAGTACGCGGACGTGTGAATTGGTCCGTATGGACCTTGTACTGAATTTCACTAATAAATGCATGTTTTTGGGCATCATAATAATTTTTTATTGTTTCAAAACATAATTTACTTGTTCTGAAGACAAAGACCTAAACTCAAAGACATTAGGGATGATGATAAAAACAAAAAATTCTAAGAAAAATTCGAATACATGAACTTTATTGCTTTCAAGGAAAGGCACAATATTCTAATTTTATACTACTAGCAATAAACCAGTTCTTAGAATTTTTTGTTTTTATCATCATCCCTAATGTCTTTGAGTTAAAAATATTTTAAAAATTATTTTTGTATGTAGAATTTAGTTATAAACAATAAAAACAAAAAAAAATCAAAAAAAAATTTTTATATAAAAAAAAACATGATTTACAAAAAAGGTCCGTAGGAACCTTTTCACGCGGCCGTGAAGTTCAGAACTGTCACTCATCGGAGGGTTAAACATACATTAGAGGTATTCTTAGAAGCTTTTGTAGTTGGGCTTGAAAATAGTTTATAAATGTTTCCTTTATTATATTAATGGTTTTACAGGGTGTAGGTGTATTATTTAGTTTAAAAGATTTAATTTTAATTAAGTTTAATAGGAACAGGCAGCCGTTTAGCAAAAAAAAAAAAAAAAAAAAAAAAAAAAAAACAAATACACTCAAACACACATTCCTTGTTATACTTTAAATTATTTAAATATGAAATTGTGTATATGTAAAAGTAATATGATTTCTCCAGCAGTCGTAAAACCGTATAGGCGACTACCGCTGGTATTTGTTAAGTTTAGCCCCATTATCACGGTGTCTGTTTGTATTTTAACCTAAAGTTATAAAATAAATTTTATATGAATTTTTATATGAAAACTTTCAGCATAACTGTAGGTTTAAATATAACTGGACATTGTGTAAAGATGGAAAATATTAGCGCAATTCACAATCTTGTGCATTTGATATTGCAAATATATGCTACCAACTGTAAATGATCTTTTTAATTTATTTTGCATTACTTATTGCAAGATACAAAATAACAGCTGACTTTATCAATCAAACAAATTCTCAAAAATAAATAAAAAAATATATCCAATAAAAACTTTAAGGAACAGTTGAGGGACTTTTTTTAATGGAAAATGCTGCTGTAGAAATTATATTAAAAGAAGGTATTAAACATTTTATACAAGCAGCGGCAAGTATGAGGCGATTGCTTATCGATTGACTTGGATTATTGTTAATCAGCTGTTTATTTGCAAAAAACTATTGGTTTTAAGTGTTGCATATAAATTTAAGTCTAACATGTGCATTGCTGTGTATTTTGTTTGTGTAGAGCAAAAATATGCCAAACCTTCTTGCAAATGTAATGATGCAATACCATTTACACAAGATTGTGAATTGCACTATTATAAGTCTTAACACATTTACCATACATTTCTCTATACTCGTACACAGCTGGTTATATATCGTATAAAATAAATGCCAACAATGTGATTTTATTTGTAGCAACTATATTTTAAAATTAGCCGCCAGTTTTCATCATATTTTCACACTAATATCACAGTCATTTTGTTGAACAAAAATAAAATAGAAATTTGCCATTTTAATAGATATATAATATTTACTGTACAACTTGTGACTGTGAAACCCCCTAATAATGCGTACTAGTGTGAAAAGAGTTTCACTTTAACTAAAAGTTTCTTTAACTGCTTTAAATTTAATTATTTTGTTGTGTATTTGTATTTAATAATTTATTTTCTAAAATTAAAATTTAAACAGATTTAAATCTGCCGATGATTTTAGTGTTTGGTTTAGTTGGAAAACAACTGATATTAATATTTTATAGAATAATTAATCAAGTCTGCTTGTAATAAATAATCAATTAGTTCTTAAACAAATGTTGAAAAATTAAACTCTTTGGCAAAGTTTACTGATCATTTATGGCATTTTTTATATATTTAAACAAACGAATCTTTTTAACGTATACCTAAGATAAGGTTTCGGTTTTAGGACCCCCAGGGGTTATTTAGCATTCAATTTATTAAATAATAAGAATGATTACTATGAATTTAAACAAACTATAATTACAGTTTCTATATAATTACATTAAAAATCGGAAAATAACAAATTTAAACAAGCGATTCTTTTTAACATTTACCGCCACAGCCCTAACATAAGGTTTTTGGTTTTAGGTCCCCCAGTGGCATCTACACATTAAATTTATTACAGCTTAAATCCTATAACTATGAATTTAAGCAAACTATAATTATGGTTTCTACATAATTCCATTCGAAATCGAAAAATAACGAATATTGAAATTTGAAATAAATGACTCTATAAAACTTGAATTTGATTTTTTGGTTTTCTATTGAACAGGGGCAAACTACACGTTCCATTTATTACAAAGTAATTTTTATTACTATAAATATAAGCAAACAATAGTTTAAACTTTCTTTCTAATTCCATTCGAAATCGAAAAATAACGAATTTAAATGAACAAATCTTTCAAACGAAATACGCCTTAAATCCAGGTGAAAGTTATTACTACGTAATTCTACTTACTACGAATTTAAGCAAAATGAGCTCCTCCTCACATCGTATTTGTCAGGCGCCCTAAGTCACAGACATAAGTTTTAATTGAATTTCATGGAATTAAACTATTTTTAGACATAAATTTTAATTGATTTACATGGAATTGCTCATGGCATTTATAGATTGGCATATTTCTTCATTTGACAGTTTTTTTTTATAAGATAATTATCTTAAATTAAAGTTTTCTTTTGAAAACCCAAACAGGAAATTAAGTTCAAAAATGGGATACATTTTGAATTTAATCAAATGAATCTAACACCGATATTAGTCTTTTAGGTTTTATATCCCCAGGGGTAACTGACCATTCAAGTCATCACTATTTAATTGCAAACAATAACAAAACAAATTTGAAATTTAAATAAACTTTAAACATATTTTTTTAATTGAATTATACAGCCTTTGAACTCAATACATCTCTGGCAGAATTGTAATTATGTTAGAAACTGAAAAATAACAAAAGAAATCCCTAAATTATAGGTTTGGTTGTAAAACCCCTGATGGTCAATTACCATCTGGTCCTTAATATTTAATTCAAAAGAAGCAAGCTTAGTTACGAATTTATTGCTTTAATTTCCAAATTAATTAGCCAGTAGAACCCCACCGGGGTAATTTGTAATATGTTCTTTCAACACATTTACTCACTAACAACAATATAAGGTTTTTGTTTATAAATTCCCTGGGGGTAACTTATTTTTGAGAGTATCAACATGTAATTTAAGACGAATAAAAGAAATTATGAATTTAATTTTGGTTATAAACCCCCTTTGGGGGAACTGCACATTGAAATCTTTGCTTCATAATTCAAGATGCATATAAAAATATAGGAACTTATCTGTAAAATTGCGAATTTAATTAAACCAACTTTGCTATTAGGTTCTAATCAACTAAAGACTAAAACATTTGTTAAGGCAGGATCATGGTGTTGATCTCTTTTTCAGATCATAAGTAATTTCCCTTGCATTGTAAAAATTATGAACTTAAAAGAACTGTACGAGTATTTTAGTTTTTTCATGGTCTGATCAATACCTGAGTGATAAGGGCTTATTGAAGGCTGTGTGTTAACCAATTTAATTCACTAACTAAATAAAAATTTAAAAAATTAAAGTTATCAATTTATGTTGAATTATAAATGGAAAACTTTTAAATACTGTTTGAGTATATCAGCAGGCGCCATATTAAACACTGTATGTAAATTCCAGGCATTTAATTCGAACAATTTTATTTTTGAATCACGTTAAACTGAAATATAAGTTTTACTTAATATGATTACCGCAATCATATAAATAATTATTGTAACCATAATATTGTTAAAATGTTAGCGGTGATCAATTACTCTGTTTGAAGTTATAGAAATCGGTAAAATTTTTAAACAAATTTTGATTTTCACCACAAATCATTAAAAGAATTTGTCAGTTTCGATATTATAGACAACTGCCTGCAGTATTTTTAAACTATCATCATAAGTTGAATGGAATCACTTTTAGTTTGGTGGCTGGAATGCGAAAAATGTGTTAAATTTTGCCACAAACACATTTAAATACGTTTAAATCTTCTTCATTTCAGAAACCAAATTTAAGTGAAATATTTCAAATATTACTACATCTTGAGGTGAAATAATAATTTTAAACAAATTTTAAACATTTTCAAATTCTGGGGCAAGAAGTTGTTAATTTGTTTTTTCTAAAATAGAATTTTATAAGGATTTTTTTCAGAATTTCAGTGGAATATAAAATAAGTTCCTGGTAAAGAATATAAGAATTTTTTTCCCCTAGAACCAGTGTCTAGTCTATTGAATTTTATTCAATTATAATTTAATTGACCTTTTTGATTATTATTAATATTTTAGTAGTTGTTCAAGCTTAAGGTCTTTTTTAAATTTTTAAATAAACATTAAGAATTTGATTCAATTTATGACCCCGATAAACTAGGCGATAGTGTGCCGGACTATCAGTCAGAGGGTGTTTTCTGCAGACAAGCCAAAAAGCTTTGCAGTTGTGCTTGTTTATAAAAAAGAAAAATAAAAAAAATAAAAAAAAATAAAAAAAAAAAATTTGATCCTGTCGTGTCGTTTTTGACTTCCAAGAACAGAATTACGGACATATATGTATGTTATTCTGTGTGGGGAAAACATGTCGATGTCATAGTCATAGTTGTGCTATCCAATGTTCTGCCAAAGTTGTCTGAACCAGAACAAGACATTGACAAGAGTTGTCCAAACATGACATATTCATGTGCGGACATAAGATATTGGTCGCCAAGTGAATAACATAGTTTTCTTTGTAATTGTTAGTTTTTAAAAATGACAATGTCATTTGATGGCAGTTATATTTGTGCATTCAAATGTACTAACAAAGTTGTCTGAACCAGAACATGACATTGACATGAGTTGTCCACAGAACAAATTTCTCATTCGTTTTTTCGTTTTATTAATTTCGAACTTAGTTTTCCAATTAAACATAAATAATTCAGCATTAAAAGATAACAAAATTTCTTAATTATTATTTAGTATTAAGATGTTTCAAGTTTTATTACAAATTAGTTGTAGGTAAAGATTTTTTTTATATATTTTAGGGATGGGGTTCAAAATTTCTCATACTATTAGCAATTTTTTTTAAATATTTCAATTGCCTTAGAAAAAGCAATAAAACACGTTCAACACGTACAACAACTATAATTCAACTACTTAAAAGTTAAATTTACCCCCTGGCCCACGATGTCGAACGATAACGTTCGCTTAGATAAGACTTAAGACACAAACTTGATTGTGGAATAAACAAACTTGATTGAGTAAAAAATTGATACGATAAAAAGTTTGTGTCTTAAATCTTATCTAAGCGAACGTTATCGTTCGACATCGTGGGCCAGGCGGTTAAATTGCCTAATATTAAATTTAAACAAAATATATATAAATTAAACAAAATTGTATTGTTTTCCTTCTTATAACTATTATTAACGTTAATCTATAATTAACTATATATTTATGTAATGAATTATTAAGTAAATAATAATTGCATGTTATAAAAATCTATATAATTTCTTAATTTTTAAGCTTTCTATTTTATAACTATAATAAAACTAAATGTGATTGTGTCAAAAACAACTAACAAATTATAACTGTTACAATCAATATACATATATAGTCAAATCGTACAGATTTTAAATGCAAAAACAAAGAACTTTAAGTTTTTTTTTATAATAAACTCTTTAAATTCTCTGCGCTAAAACAATATCTCTTATTAAAACGAGATTTAATTAATTACTTAATATTATAAATGTAAATGTTTTTAGTTTCTTCTTGCTTGTAAATACTTAATTACTATTTAAATAAATACGAAATATATTTATGAATTTATGAACTATAAATAATTTTTCTCTACTTTCTCGTTCTTTTTTTATATTTAATTTGCATGTATTGCTAATTTTTTTTAATTTTTTTGTTTGAATTTTTATAGTAATTAGTATTAAAATATTGATAAAACAAATAAAAAATTAACTACAGTTAAACAAGGTTTTAAAATAAAGTATTATATTTTCATATACTTTGTCTTGGCTTTTTGAAAAGATTTTCTCCCATTTCACATTTACTGTTTAAAGTTTAAACCTTGATTAACTTTAGTTTATTTTTTATTGCTCTCTTTCTATCTCTTTCTTTCAGTCTATTTGTTTGTTTTATATTTATAAACAGTGAAAGAGTTACTAAATCTGTTGTTGTGTAAATTTAATTTCATATACAACACTGGCTCGAATATAAGCGGGTTTATTTGTAGTTTAATTTAATTCAACATTTCTAAAGTATCTTTGGCGATTGGTGTGCACTCAAAATTCTAATTGGGTAGAAAATATTTCTTGTTTAAAATTTAAATCCAGTTATGGCTAACCTACACATTTAAATTTAAAATTAAGTTTTATGTTAAGATTTTTACTAAAATTTTAAAATCTGACTTTAGTTTAAACTAACAGCAAACAAATTCAACCAAGTTTAAACTTAGATTAAAAAGATTAGTTATAAAAAGCTATAAAGTTAGAAAAAAACTTTAATTAATTTAAATAAAATGTCTATGTTTAAACTCAGTTTAAATTTTAATAACTCCTGATTAAACACACTCACGAATATAATTGACAAACATTTCCAACTCAATTCAAAGCATTTTTAATATCATTTTATAGTTTTATATGATTTTTAAGTGGCTTAAATAAAAATTTTAAATTTTAACTAAGTTTAAATAAATGTTTAAATTGCTTATTAGTTGAAATTCAACTAAGTTTAATTGGTTTAAGTACAAAACTAAGATTAATTGTAGATTGTAGATACTAGAAATATATAAAACTTTTAAAATATTTGTTTAAACTTTTTTTTTAAATGGTTTATATTTGCTTAAAACTTTAAGCTCTTATTAAACTGCTTAAAAGTTTAAACACGAAATTAAATATGGCTTTAATTAACTTAAGGTACGGTCACACTTGGCAAATATTTACTCAAAAAAGCGTAACCACTTATTTTAGCACAAATTTGTGTGACGTTGTTTACTCTTACAAGAGTTCTGCAAGATCAGAAAACCAAAGCCTAAATAACCAAAGTTTGTTTTTTTTTTTATTAACCGAGTGCAAATATATTTTATTTAGTGGTTACGTCTTTTTCGTAAAATATTTGCTAAGTGTGACCGTACCTTTAGAACTTAATTAAAAGTTTATTATTTGAAATAAACGGTAATCTAAATCGAAATAAAAGTTTTTTGATTTTTATTATTTATAAAATAAAATGTAAAATTCTTTAAGCGACTGTTTTTTAATATCAACAGCTTTTGTAAAAAATTTCAATTTAAATTGCTTTTTTAACTGATTACAAAATTTACTTAAATGTTGAACAAAGTTTAAACGACTTAAAATCAAGTTTACTTATTTATTTTAAACTAAGTTTACTTTTAAGTCGTAAACATAGGTTTATAACTACTTCTAAATAAAAGTTCATATTGCTTTAAAGTTTAAACTGAGTTTAGTTTTAGTCTTAAAAAGTCCAGAAAATTTGATTAAAAGTTTCAAAGACTTTATTTAAAAACATTTATACGGTTTTTAACTGAGTTTTCCATGTTATACCTAAAATTAAAACCAGCATTAAATAGCTTGAAAGTTTAAACGCTAGATTTTTTTCATTTATTTTAAACTGAGTTTACTTTTAAGTAGTTAGTTTATTATAATATAATTTAATTAGGGTTTAAGCTTGGTTTATTATTGTTAAAATGTAATACTTGGTTTGGCTTTCAATTGGTAACAAAATTTCAGTTATTTTCGAGCTAGTGTTGTAAGTTGTAACATTTTTATTGTTATATTTTCTATAATTAGTTAACATTGTTTATGACAAACAAAAAAATCTTTTTTTAAAACCAAGACAAACAAAAATCATTTATAAGTGAAAAGTCTGTGCGAAAGAAAATGAGGAAAGTTAAGAAATTGAACTTAGAAAACTCATGGCTATTAAGTTTCTAATGTAAAGGTTTTAAAAAAGTTAGACTTTGTGAAAATGTGGTTAAGTTCACATTGTACAAAGATGCCTGTTTATTTGATTTTACATAACTTTTGTAAGGACAAACAACAATTTAAAAATAAACTTTTACAGCGATTAACTAACAACATTAACCTAAAGTTAGCACTAATTAAAAGTGTTAATATGGAATATTTTCTAAACAATTATATTTCATTTTCGAGATTAAAGTCTAATATTGTTTTTATCTATATTTTCTTATTTATTACGATATTTAGCTACAACAATGTGTAGCATCTTCAGGGATATTGTTATTGTTTCCCTGAAAATGCTACACATTGTTGTAGCGAAATATCGGAATAAGTAAAAAATAAAAACAATTTTAGACCTTAATCTCGAAAATAAAATGTAATTGTTAAATAAATAAAAAGGTCGAACAATCAGTTAAATAATGGAACATTTTCTCCAAAAAAATCTTATTATTTTACCTTTAATTTAATTTAAGTTTTAGTTAAATTTACATTTTTAGCTGAACATTTTCAAGTCAACAGCAAAGATTAGATTTGTATTAAAATGAAGTTTAAATAATGTAAAGTAATATTTTGAAACCACCAGAGGAGCCTCTATTGAACATTTTTACTATAAAATATTCACATTTATATAGACGCCTCTAAGTTTTAGTTTAATTTAACCATACGGAGATTTTTGAAATTTAAAAACCAAGGTTAGTGCTAACATTAGGTTAAAACTTTATTTTTAAATTGGGTAAATAATTTCGTATGGAAAAATTTTATTAATATATATCCAAATCAAAGGAAAATAATATGAACTAATATTTTTAAAGCTCAACTCCAATTAACATTAAACATATGAATCTAAAGTTAGTACTAACCAGAAGTTAAACCTGTTAAACATTCTTATTAAAAAATATCACATTAATTTAGCTGGCACTAAGTTGTAGTTAAATGTAACCATATATTTACATATGTAAGTGATTTAGTTGGCCATTTTTAACAGAGAATTTTTAAATTAACAGCTAAGATTAGCGCTAACTTGGGTTTTGAGTTTTTATTATTAAAGTGGGTAAATGTTTATGCAGGAAAAAATTATACTATTTGATGTAAATTGGTATTACTTTTGAAGAATTTTATTGAAATTGAAGTTGACAATTATGCATGACTTGATAAATTTGAATTTTCCGGCCATATCCTTATTTAAAAAAAAATCAATTAATTTCAATTGATTCTTAATAAACCTTTGACTTTTGCACAAACTTTTCACTGCCACTACTACAGTTCTAGGGTCCTAAAAATGTTTTTCAACTCCCTTTTATTTATTATAATTTTTGGCAGTCAAACAAAACTATAAACATATCATTTCATAATCTTTTTTTCCCAAAATTTTCTTTCTTTAAATTTTCTTCCAAAAAATATCTCTTTTTCAAAAAAAAAAACCAAAAATAAAACACAACCGAACAACCATACATATATATAAAACAGAGACATTATCCCCGAGGAATCTTATTACCATGGACACTCGAAATCGCTATGTGAACCGGCCGGCGAAGAATGGGAGTCAGTGTTAGCTGATGCAGAGAAATCCGAATATGCCAGCGGGAATAGTGATAAACTGCTAAAGAGCAGTGGCCGCGAACCATTGCTGCCTAAACTAACACCACGAGCCACCCAAATAAGACGTGGCATGGGAGGCGCCATGGGCGGCAGTAATAAAAAGAATCAAGTGACTACGGCCCTGCTGTCCACCACCAATTCCGATTATGATGACGATGAAGAAGAGGACTTTGATTTGTATGATGATGAGAATATTGTGGTCACCACAACAACGGTCAATGAACCCAGCATACGTTTAACGAGGCCGGGTTCAATGGAGGACAACACCACGACCACCACCACTATCCGTTTAACACGCAACAACGATGAAAGTATTATTTGAGTAGATGATTTAAGGCTGGACCCAGAGCAGCACAACAAAGTTAAAGTTAAAAATGAGCTGCAGCAAGTAAAAGAAGAGTATGGCGAAGATAATGATGATGACGACGACGATGATGATGATGATATAGAGAGACAAGAACAACAACGTTTGCTAATGGGATCTAGAAAGTCTAAAAATTTCTTTAAGTATGAAATGTTTTATTAAAAACCAAGCAACATAATTTAATTTTTACTTCAAATCTAAAACAGAAAAACAAATTCTTTGTAATTGTGTTACAAACATGTGTATAGGGAAAAAACAAACAACCAAACCAACTAACTAACTATGTAACTAATTTTATTTAGAAGTAATTTTCCAAGATGATGTAGGCTGTAGATGATGTGTCAGACGTTAAAAGAAGAGCGGTCCAACCTTTAGTCATTTTTCAAAGTTTTATTAAAAAAAAAAAAAAAAAAAAAAAAAAAAAAACATTTTAAAAATAATTCATTGAAAAATAGAAATTTACTGTAAAAGGGATAATTGCAAAACAAAAATCATTTATAAAAAAAATTACAAAAAAACAACAAAAATAAAAGAAATGTATTTAGTATTAAACACTTGTTTGTATCATAGTTTTTAGTAGTTTGTAATTTGTATGTTTAATTATTTAAAAAAAAAAAAAAAAAACAATTACAGCAACGACTTAATTTTATCTTTTAATTTTAAAAATTTTATTTTTCATTTGAAAAATATTTATAGTTTAGGAATTTTTTAATAAATTTATTAAAATAGAAGAGAAAATGAAGCCAGAGATTTTAAATTTCAAGTAAAAGTTTAAAGTATCGTTAAAGATTTTTGCAAAATAAGTTGAAAGTTTTGAAAAAATAATTTGAAATAATCAGCAACAAAAAAGTTCAAGTTTAAGAAAAATTTCGAAAAATTCAAAAGTAATTTGCTGTAAAATTGTATAAAAAAAATAATTTGTTATGTATTACTAATTAAAACTCATTCTTCTAAATTAGAAGCATTAATCTTAAACTTTAACAGAATATTAACATAGAGCGAAAATAAAATTATTTTTTGAAAAAGTTTTAAAATATATTCGAAACATTGAAGCACTAATTTTCAACTTTAATACAAAAATAAATAAATATGAATTAATTTTCAATCTTTTGAAATCGAAATTTTTAAATAATTTCATCAACATTTTTAAAAAGTTATTAAATTTAATATTCGAAATTTTCGAAGTTAATTTTTTTAACGAAATTTTGTATAAATTTAACATATTTTAAACATAGTTTCACTCTGAAAAATTATTTTTTTTTGGAAAATTTATTTGAAAATGTATTCAAATTTAATGTTCGAATTATTCGAAGTTAATTTTTTAATGAAATTTGTCATAAATATCAAATATTTATAACAAAATACATATTTGAATTTATGTTTAATGTTATAACAAATTTAAATATTTTTAAATACAAAAAAATCAAACATTATAAATAAATAATTATTAATTGATTTTTAATCTTTCGAAATTTTGAAACAATATCATCAAATGTTGAAAAAAAAAATTTTAAATTTAATGTTCTAAAATTTCGAAATCGTTTTTTAACGAGATTTGTTATAATTTAAAATAATAATAGAGTAAAAATATAGTTATTTTTTGTTTTATTTATTTCAAAATGTATTTTCGCAGTTAATTTTTTTTAACGAAATTTGTTTAAATTTGTAAAGAAATATATAAATTTGTAGCAAATTTAAAAAATTTTAAATACAAATATAATTTTATTCAAAGTTCGAATTTTTCGAAATTCATTTAAATACATTTTGGTAACAACTTAAACACTAATTTTCGATTTTATTTCAAAAATATATAAAAATTAATTAGTTTTACATTTATTTTGAAAGAAATAAATTAAATTTTGAAAAAAAATTGATGTTCGAAATTTCAAATTATTTGAAAATTACTTCAAAACATTTTTTAAACATATAAAAATAAAATTCCTATACTTGATAAGACAAATAAATAGTTATTAACTAATTTTCAATCTTTCAAAGTAGAAATTTCGAAGGAAATCAAACAGTTTTCGAACATATTTAATAAGATTTAATGTTCCAAATTTTCGTTATTATTAATATTTCCAGCTAATTTGTTACAGTCTTGCAAATAAATATTATTTTTCTAAACTTAAAATGCAAAAAATCTTTCGAAAATGACTTCATACTTACATCTTTAAGCATAATTAACGCTTTATATACTATTTCGATTACTATTTCGAAAAAATAGTGCAATTCTCTTTATGCTTCATTTTGTCTTTACTCTTTGTTTATATTTGCCAGTATACTTAAAATCTTTTTCAGAAAAATTAAACATAATTATAATTTTCCTTCTTTTTCGTAAAAATTTTTGGCCAGTATAAATTGTTTTGTAGAAAATTTAAATTTTACTTTGTGTTTTAATTTCTTTTTTCTTTTTATAAATTTTAAAAAGTCTATGTTCATTATTTAAAATTCATGTTATTTAAAAGCATTTAGCAAAAATATTTTTCTTTTATTTTACGTATTTTTAATTTTATTTAAATTTAAATAAAAACAAAACCCGTTTATTTTTTTTTTATAATATTGTCATAAATAGTTTAAATATTAATTTATATGAGAAGAAAATATATTATATATATAAATTTTACAATTGAAAAGAAAAGAAACAAACAAAACGCTTTTCTGAGAAAATGTTTTTATTTTTAAGGTCTTTTAATTTTCTTAAATTTTAAACTAAAAATAAGTTACAACATTTAAAATTCAAGACGGCTGACTTGGTTCAGAAATAATTACATTGCTTAATGTTTGGTGTTGAAGACGAGTTGTAGTACTCAAGTTGGTAGTACTTTAAGTACGATGGCCACGTATCAAACTGATTTGACACATAATATGTATGTATTGGTAATATTTAGTTTGACGTAGCGGCGGCAGTGAAATCTAAAATCGTCAAACTCACATCAACATATACGTGTGAGATTTTTTTCACTAACACAATCAAAAAAAAACTGAGTTTGTCAAATCAGTTTGATACGTGGCCATCGTGCTTTAGTGTAAATAATTTTCTTTACGTTGCCTTGCATTAATGTCGTCTTAGGTAATTCTTTAGTGCTGTTTCACACGTTTCAGTTTTTTTTTTTGTTCAATTCTCTTTTAAACCTGGCATTTCGTTCACACCCAAAAATACTTGCCTTGGAGAGTCAGAATTGAAACGCGCACTTAATAATTTTTGTCTTAGTAAGTTTTATAAAGCATTGTTCACATAAAATTCGGTCGCATAAATGATTTATTACTCATATTTTTTTCTTCCACAAGCCTAGGATTAAATTGTTCACACATTTTGTAACTTTAAAGTGGTGTAAGTTTTTTTTTTTTTTTTTGTAATATCGATAATTACTAAATCTACACAAAACAGTCGATATTTAATAATTTATCAAAATTTAAATAAAATTTTTTATTTTTAAAGTTTTTACAAATAGTTAAAATGTTATAAAGACTTTTTAGTAAATATTAACTTTGTCATTGTAAATAAAAAATGTAAAAAAAAATTTGCAAAAAAAAAGGAAATCCCGTAATTCCCAAAAAATTATACGAAAATCCCAAAAATTTTATTTATTTACAATTGTGCTTATAAAGAGCACATTTCTTTTAGGCCAGGAAAAATACTTTAAGGATAACTAAGCAATAAATAAAGCTTTAAAAAACTGCTTTCCCTTTTGTAAATCCAACTTTGCGATTTTAGCACATATGCTTTAAATTTGAAATTTTCCTAAAAAATAGTCCCAGTTTAGCAAGGTGTAAAGGCAACGAATTTAGAATATTTACCAATTTTTTTTTATATAAAATTTATCTACATACATATAGAAAAATACCTTTAAAAAAATATAAATTTGTTATATGTCTTAAGCAAATAAAAAAAAAAAACTTTTCACCCAAAAAATTCTAATAAGAATTTTTAATTTTCAAATTGAAAATCGTTTATTTTTGCAGCTAGAAAAGCTATTGCTTGTTGTGTATAATTGGAAATTTTGTTGTTTAACTAAAGAAAGAAATTCTAGGAAATTATATTGCAAATTCTGTGAGTTATTTAATAAAAGCGGGAGCGGGTATGGCAAACTTTTAATTTTTAAAAGTTATGCCATAAGGCATAAATTACACAATCTAGCTTGTTGTTAAAGAACTAGCCGAGGACTTTCAGAAAATATCAAAATCTTTGAAATCGGATGAAAAACTCCACGAGTTTAATTAAATAACTTGTCAAATTATTTGTAGTGGCTCCTGTGTAGTTTGAGGGGTCCATTTTCAAAACTTTAACTCCAATACTCCTTTACTGCATGTACAACTTTATCACGATTGTACCAGAGGTTTAGAAATGCAAGATTTATTTCCAAAAAAATACGATTCCTATTATTACATCTGCAATTCCGCCCCTGGATGGTTTGTGGAATTCATTTTTAAAACTTAAACCCGATTACACCTTTATTCCATGTATAACTTTAACTTGGTCATAGTAATGTCAGATTTATTTCCAAAAAATGTCGATTCTGTGCCCTATTCCTACATCCCACAACTACTTTCCTAGATGGTTTGTGGGGTCCATTTGCAAAACTTATACCGATCGTACTAGAGGTTTAGAAATGCAAGATTTATTTACAAAAATTTCGATTCTGTTCCATAGTGCCATCATACAACTTCAGATGGTTTGTGTGATTCATTTTCAAAATTTAAACTCGAATACTCCTTAAGTGCATGTATAACTTCAACTCTAGCGGACGAGATGTTTAGAAATGCCAGATATATTTCCCAAAAAAAAAAAAAAAAAAATCGTTTCAGCCCCACTGTGAATTGGGTCACTCTAATAAGAAACTAGAGCTAATTTAAGTTTGTTTTTGTAATAAGAATCGATGAATTTTTTATTAGGTATTATAGATTCAAGTTTCTCTATTGTGATTACAGATTAAAGACCTTTTCTCGATTGGTCTCTGGTTCAAGAAACTATTGTGCAATTGTTGTGCTTAAAATTACAAACTTTCTTATGATTATTTATTTATAGTTCTGTTAATTATGTGTTCATTTAGAAAGAAAATTGTTTTAATTTTATAATTAGTTGTCGTTTAGTTTGAAATTTCCAAAAGAAACTTAAAAAAAAACCAAATAGAATTTATAAACAAAAACTAACTAATCTAAATACCTATAAATAAATGAAATTAACTAAAAATAAAGGTTTTTAAAAAAGTTTGCAAAATATTTAAACTAAAAACAGCAAATTAATAATTAATTGTAGTTAAACCAACAATAAGTTAAAGTTTTAAAAACCAAAGCCTTCAAAGTAGTTAAAAAAAAAACTGAAAAGAAATTTAAACAAAATAAAATAGCTTCAAAAACTAAAATTTTAAACACCCAGCTGAAAATTAAGTCAACAAATGCTGACATGGCAAATAAATTAAAAAAACCAAATAAAATTAAAAATTATTAAAGCCTTTGCAATTATTATTGTTTCTTTTCACACCTGGCATTATTTGTTATTTTTATTTTAAATAAATTTTCAGTTTTCTTATAAATAAATATTAAACAAAAATATTGTAAAGTTTAAAGTTAAATATTAATATTAAACAGTTATTAATATTTAATAAAATATTAAACAAGTTTTTAATATTAATTAAAAAACAAAACAGTCGATTACTCATTGTAAAGCATTGCGTGAACATTTTTGTACAGTGTAATTTTTTATGAAGTCACGTTTATCTTAAAAAAAAAAAAATTAAGAAACTTAAAATAAAAATGTATAAAATTTCTTAACACAATTGTTTGTTTAAAAAAATACTTAAAAACAAAAGGTTTTACTTGAATAAAACAAACAAAAATATTGAAAAATAAAACAAAAGAAAATGTTTAAAAACAGGTAAATAAGAAAATTTACCAAAAAAAAAAAAAAAATAAAGAAAACAAATTTTATTGAATAAAAATGACCAAGAGAGTTTTATTTCTTTGTTTAGTAAGCCCCAATTTACACGAAGCCATTCTTTAAGCTAAGCTGATTACCTTTAAACATCGGGATGAGGGGAAGATTAGACGAGTACTCTAACACTAGCAATTCGTGTTACCCTCTTATTCGTATTACATACATACGTATATGTATACAAATGTAAGTATACCCTCAAATAAGCAATTATATTGTGCTGTGTGAACACCAAAGAAATTTCTAGAGAAAAATTGTATCAATCTTTTCAATAGCAATTGCCTCGTGTAAATTGGAACTAAGGATTTCGAATGTGGAATGTTAAAAAGAAACTTCAAGTAAAACATTGTTCACATCAAATCCAGCTCGAGTCATCTCACATAATAATTATTACCGTTTTATTTTAAAGATAATTTGTCATTGTAACGAAATTTCACACGTTTACAGCTGAGGTTTTGACTTACAATCAGCATCAAACTTAAAACACGAATATTCTTCCTTTGCTACTCTAATGATTAATTTTAGAAATCATATATTTATTTCCAATAAATGTCGATTCTGCCCCACTGCGTGTACATTCAAGATTGTATTGACAAAATGGCCGCCAGTTAAAAAAGTGTTGCCAACTTAATGTTCTACATCTTAAAAAAACACCCTATATATTACAATTTTCATTTAATTATTTCCATTGTAAGTTTTAAAAAATAAATTATTTTTTAGGAGAAATTCAGAAGGTGCAACAACTATTATGTTTTCTTTTTTCAAGTTGAGTTAAAACTATTTATGCCTGATAGTTCCGGTGTAAACCTACATATATTTGGGTTAATCTTTCACGTCTTCACTTTAAGGTAGATCCAAAAACATCTTGCGCATTTTTTCGACAGCTATACTTTTTTTTCATTTCTCCAGACATCGCAAAGACGTCTTTTTCAAGATATACCAAAAGACGTGAAAATAAATCTTTAAGGCAAATGGATAAAAAGTGGAAGACATGACCGTTTCTTAACATTAAATTCAGTTTAGAGAGTTTTTTACGTGAAATACATTCAGAATAGACACAAATACAGATCTCCTCAATCGATTCTTAATTTCTTCAGATCCTTTTATAGCAAGTTTGCTTCATTCATTTGAAAAGAAGTTTTTTCATTACACTGTGCTAGTTGAAAAAACCGACAAGCGCAGCATCCAGTGGGTAAAGCTAAATCGAGTACGCTGAATCTAATGTTGCTAACCGTTTTTTTTTATGTTAGCTCTGGTTTTCAAGATATATCGTTATTTAAAAATGGAGGAGGTTGCGCAATAAATATTCGCGTAACTCGAAAACAGTTTAGTTTATTGAATTATATAAAAAAATCGAAATTTGGCAACAAAATTGTCTTTAAACTGGACTAAAGTCGTTTTGGAAATAATTTGTTTTCTGGGCTGATTTCTAATAAACTATCAAAGACACATACTGAACATAAATATAAATTTTTGTGATTTGGAAAAATTTATTTACAAAACGACTTCGCGGATTAAAGATAATTTTGTTGTTTTTAATTTTCCTACGTAAAAACTCACTAAATAATTTTATTAATCATGAATCTTAGTTATATTAACATAAATACTAGTGTACACACAAATATAATTTCAAATAATCTCTGGGAATGTATTTAAGAAACCAATTTTTTATCTTAAAAAAATATTTTTTTGACAGTGAGAACTATTAATTTTTTGCCTCATTTAATTAAAAAAAATCTTCTTCTAAAAAAAGTTAATTTTTTATAATCATTTATATATGTATTTAAATATATTTTTTATTTAATTCATATTTGAGAATTGAATCTAACGCGGTTTATTAATTTTGTCCAATTAGATGTGCCATCTACCACACTGTGCACAAGACCAAAAGCTATATGCATTTAAAGTGAAAAAAATTAATGTTTTGCAATGTTTTGCCTCAAAAGTTTGGTACTTCTATTATTTTTACATATTATCTTCAAAAAGTTAACTTTAAGGAAAATATTTTTTAAATAAAAAAATCAAAGACTTTGTTAGCGAGTGGACCAACCACAGTCATTCTAATTATAGCAATTTTTAAAATAGAATTAAACTTTCTGGCAAATGTTTTGAAATCGTATAATCATATATTTTTAAACAATGTTCGTACCGCTAAAAGTTCAAAATAACACATGTTTGGTTTGTGTTAAAAAAAAAATATTGTATGAATTTCTTATTTGTCAAAAAATTTATGTTTTAAGAAAATAGACACAATTTACTAACCATTTGTTATCTATCACGTGTCAAATAAATTCGGAAATATGCAGCAAAGTAACACAAATCTGTCTTTATTTGGATATTTACATATCGCATTTATGATCGTGTCATCAGAAATAAAATAAATACTTTTCCAACACTGAACAATATACAAGAGGTTGATGTCTGTAACAAACTAAAACATATTCACCACAACTTTTGCACAAACTCTAATAGCAAAGACAACAACCATTAACATTGAAGTTTAATATTTGTCCGCAATTCAACACGGTATAAACCAATTTGCATCAATGTTTTTTTTTTAATAAGTACATAAGCATTGTTTGTGGTGTCTGTGGGGATTAAGAATATGTATTTATATGGACATGCAAAAATCTTGAATTTGCTTCCCCCTTTAATTTCAATACCCTTTAAAGACTTTGATAAGTTGTTCAAAATCAGTATTCCATTCAGAAGAGAAAAGAAAAGTCGTTATATGATTGATGGATATGACATAACAGTATACACTGATGATTCAAATGGATGGAGTCTGGCGTACTGGCCAGAGAAGTATCCACTTTAAATGTCTCAATAGCTGTATCAGTCGCAATAGCGCTTGGGACCATTTAAAGTGAAATCTTCAGGCACTACTTTCAAAAGGTTGAAAATATGTGGGTGCCTCTTAAATATATAACGAAAGGATACAGTGAGAATAATATCGTTGCTAACTGGTCACTGGACGATTGGTAAGCGTGCAATCATACTCGTACTTGCGCTTCAATACTCACTGCCGCAGTTGTCAGGATCATCTTGTCTGTGCATGCCCGGCTCTTCACAATTCTAGACAAAACATTTTGCAACACTCACATACTAAACAATCTGGCGTCTCTGCTATGAAGTAACAAATGGTGTGATTTGATCCGATACCAGCGACTAAGCTAGATTTACACGATTGAAATTTTCTTCAAAATTGCTCTTCAAAATGCTTTAAACTCGTGTAAACAGCAAAAATTCTTCAAAATTTATTTATTTCATAGTTATTAATAGTTATTAAATAAATAAATTTTGAAGAAATTTTGCTGTTTACACGAGTTTGAAGCATTTTGAAGAGCAATTTTGAAGAAAATTTCAATCGTGTAAATCTAACTTTACTCTCTGCTTAATAGCATCGGGATATGATTCTAGGTATGGTCCTTTTCAAAACGAAATCAAAAGATTCGACTTGAATTCTTGCTAGTAGCGGGCAACCACATAAACCAACCAAGCAAACCACCACCACCATAGTGGGGAGGGCATATTGGATTTGTGCTGATGTTTGTACGATCAACACATACCTTAAAGTCCGTCCGTCCGTCCGGATTCTCCAGATTAATAAGTTATACATGAAGCCGAATCTCATCAAAAAATTTTCTGCAGATCGGTCCATAATTGACAATAGGCCCGCTGCCGAAAATCATTTCAAAAAGCACAACTCTCTTCAAAATGGTGGTATCCAAATCGTATTCAACATAAACCAGTTTCATGTATACAAAAATCATTTGGCCTAATTTTGTGATGATCGGTTCATAATTAGTCAAGGCTTTCACGAAAATCACTATAAAATAAATACTTTTCCAACACCTATCTATATCTATAAATCTTTTATAAGTGTTTATATCGTGCCAATATTTAACACAAGTCATGCCACTATAGCCAATTTAAATGTTTTGAAATATAAATTAATCTTTGAATAATATTAGTGATCACAGATTGACGTTCTTTTTGCGATTGGACTGCTATTAAAGAAACTGTTTAAAGTTTCACACGATCATCCTTATCCTTGTTCACTTGACCTCAATACTATTGTTTTTTCGAATAATGAAAACTAAAATTATCTTTTATAATTTTATCTTTTATAATTTTAGTTTTCATTAATAATTCTATTCATTAATTAATTAAATACATGCCTGGTTTTTGTAACAAATTGAAACTAACGAAAGAGTCAACATACATTTTTTTGGCGACAACAAAACCGCACTTTCCTTTGTGCATAGATAACATGCCATAAATGAATAATTTTTGTAACGCATTCACGGCTTTTTTCTTGCAACACACGAAAAATAATTATTTAAATTTATAATAATAATTATTATAATTATTGTAATAACAATAAATGTGTTTGGTAATAGCGAAACAATGACAATTGAAAACAACACGCGCACAAAAAAAAATTATAATAATAATATGGAAATAATTTAACAATGTGTTATTTACATGAACCGCAAGCAAAGGTTGAAAAAGTTGAACCATAAAAATAGTTTTTCGTAAAATTTGCACAAACATTTTAATGAACCCTAAATGTATGCAAGTAATAAAATATCTATTGGTCGTGCAGCTAAATGTATGCTTTATAATTTAACACTTCATAATGATAATCGACAGTGATGAGGAGGGTTTGAATATGGTGATTTGCTCATTATTAATTGGCTCTTTTGTATACAGTAATAAAAGTTAAAGCAAAATTAAGTCATTTGAGAAGTCTGTCCTTTAACAATGTGTGTGTGTGTTTGAATGTGATCTTTAAAAATCAAGCTAACTCCTGTTATGACTCATCTAAGACTATTCTCTTAAATAGTTTCTATTTAATTTAGTATAATTTAGTTACAGATTGCATATTATCTATTGCTGGCTAATTGCATATGCCTGGCAAACCACTGTGCCATGTAAAACACCTTCTAAACATTTTGGAATTTTAAATGAGTGTTCGTTTGGTTTTCTAATTAAATAAAGTTTTAACGAATTTTAATTTAATTAGCAAAAAACAACACACACACAATTGAGGTTAAATACTTGTTAAATAAAGCATTATTTAATAATAAAATAATAATTACGCAAATTAGTGTTTAAATTAAAAGTTTTACAAAGAGTTTTCTTTTTTTTTTTTTGTGTAAAAATTGTGGACAATAAGTATAACGTTCAATCTAGTTTAATATAGTTTACTCTGGAAATATCAACCAAATCTAATCTAGACTAAATTTTTATCTAACATTCACATAAAATATCCCTTTGTCTGTGTTTATAACTGAATTAGCTGTTTCATTATCCTAAGGCATGTTATTTTCTTAAACAACACATTGAGTTGAAACCTATCAGCATGTTTAAAATGTCAGTAGGCCTTTAAAGTTTGTTTTCTGAGAGCATAAATTGTTTCTTTTAGTTTTTGTCGCTGTCATTATTGCAACAAATGGTTAGCTCTTCCTCCAATACATACACAAATACAAACATTAAACAATGTTTTATAGTTTTGTGTATCTCTCACTCTCTCTCTCTCTCTTGGTATGTTTCCTATTCAACTTGAAAGTTAAAGTTGTTGGTTGAAACTTTGTAGTCACATCTGTTGTTTGTTTAAATATAAATCAAAAACTTTAATCTACTTGCAGCAGAAAGTTGTTTGTGCAACATAAGCACTCGTGCATCTCTATTTGTTTAGAGTTCGTGTAGAGACTACTGCATTTATTTTTGTAAGAAGTAGTTGTTTATTTGTATTAAATTAGAGGGACATTAATTTAAAAGCTTGACTGCAAATGTGAGTAGAAGAAGCTAGAGGAAGGAGGTTATCTTTGCAAAATCCTGAAACATCTAGAAGTACAAGAAAAATCTTGAATTAAAAAACAAGCTTAGTAAAGGGAGAAGAGAAAGGAATCAATTGTGATCTTGTACTCATTAAAATTAACAATATATTGAACTAACTCATATAAATTGAGAGATATACATATATGTATATACAGAAGAAACTCATATATAGTCTTTGTCAGATGTTAATGAATTAGGCAAGTCGCATGAAAATATATAATTCAATTTGTAGCACAAGATGTTTAAACTATAGAACCAACTCAACTTTGGCTGGAGCTAGAGATGAAAGATATTTAAGTTGCAGAAATATTAAAGTGCAACGTCACTGACTGTTCATAATTAATTGTAAGAAATTATTAAATTATATTTAACTCATTTCATCCTATCATTAGATTTACTATAGAAAAAATACTGTAATTCTATACAACCTTATTGAGACAGTTTAATAATAAGGAGAGATAATGAATTGCTTGTAATGATAATGGTAATGAAAAATGTAGTAAATTCTATGTAGACCCACTTCCGAAAATCACTTTAAAGGGAATAACTTTCTCAAAAATGTTGGTATCCAAATAATATTTAACGCAAATATATTATTACGATCGGTCCATAATTAGTCGAGACTACCATATAAGACCTTCTCCGTAATTCACTTTAACCTCCATAATTTTTTCAAAAGTATTTATATCGAGATAAACCCCCTGGCCCACGATGTCGAACGATAACGTTCGCTTAGATAAGACTTAAGACACAAACTCGATTGTGAAATAAACAAACTTGATCGAGTAAAAGTTTGTGTCTTAAGTCTTATCTAAGCGTGTGACATGCTGCGCCGTCTTGTTGAAATCAGAACTCCTGCAAATCATGATTGTACAAGTCAGTCAGTAATCATAGCTCTTACCATGGACTATAATGTTCAGCTCAACTTTGTTTTTTAAGAAGTACAAACCAATTATTCTACCAGCCCATAAAGCATAGTAAACAGTAATTTTTTATGGATGTAACGCTATCATAACAAACACTTGAGCATTATCATCACTACAAATACGGCAGTTTTGTTTCAACCAAAAGTAAGCTTCATCGCTAAACAGAATTCGCCAATGAAAAACGGAATCAACGGCAATCTTTTAACGTACGTTAAAAATTCTCGAATTCACAAAGATCTAGGCATTCCTTTGGTGAAAGACGAATTTACAAAATACGCTTCAAAATATGTCAGCAAACTTGAACACCATCCAAACCTACTTGCACGAGACATCCTTAACTTTAGTGGCCATGTTCGGTTGAGAAGGAGGGATACCCTTGCTTTAACTCAAACGCAAAACAGATGACTGGATCAGTGGATGTAAATTTTTTTGTAGTATCATAATATTTTGTCTAGCACTGGCTGGACTTATTATTTTCTTTTAGTATTAAGATTCGAAAACTTATTGTCATTTCAATATCTGAAGATTCAATAAATAAATATAATGTATTATAAAAAAAAAAAAAAAAAAACGGCAATCTTGTTTTGGGGTCACTCACCGAATTTTCAAAATAAATTTGTACAATTTGGAAGCATTGTATAGGCGTCAGTCTATTCCAAACGAAACTAAACATAAAAAAACAGCTGACAAAATGGCCGCCAGTTGAATAAGTGTTGCTAACTGAAAGTTCTATACATCTACAATAAAAAAACACTTTTTATTTAGAATATAATTTTTCTTATAATGAACAAGTAAGAAAGTATAGTTGGTCAAACCCGACTATATAATACCCAACACCCAGTATATGTATAAAACTTTTTCATAAATGGGCGTTATATGGGAGATATAACCTATTGTGGACCGACCATCCAAACATTTAGTGTCATGATGTCTGTGAATATAAATATTATACATATGTATTAAACTTTATCTCGATATAAATACTTTTAAAAGATTTGTGGAGCTTAAAGTGAATTACGGAGAGGGTCTTATATGGAATTTCGACTAATTATAGACCGATCATAATAAAATTGGAGCGTATTATTTGTATATATATGAAATATATTTGCGTTAAATATTATTTGGATACCAAAGTTTTTGAGAGAGTTATTCTCTTTAAAGTGATTTTCGGAATTGGACCGATTTACACCAGTTTCAGTCCCATCCATTCTTGGGCCGAAGAAATATCCCGTACCAAATTTTATCGAAATATCTGCAAAATTGCGATCTGTACTCTGCGCACAAGCTTTACATGGTTGGTGTTAGACGAATATTTCTGGTCCTTACAAACAGCAGCACAAATCACCATTATGGTGGTGTAGGGTATAATATTTAAACTTTACAATTGCTTTTGCATAAAAATTCCTGAATTTATTTATTGATTTTTCTCTTATTTAATCAATCTCAATTGCATGTATCAAATTTTTAACCATCTATTAATAAATACGAGTATATCTACACTTCATTACAGATAAATAACAATTGATTTGTTGGTTTTAATAAAAAATAAATAATAAATTAATATGATGATTCTATTTAATTCTATTTAAATTTTAATATAATTTATTTATTGTATTGTGTTTTTTTTTTGTATTTATATAGGGTGATTAATTAAATGTTTCTTGTAATTCTTTTCATAACTAGTGCCATAATGTCATCCAGTCAGCTTATTTTTATTGAGTACTCTTTGATCATGGAAAGACATATATGCACGTCTACAAATTATTTAGTATTACAAAAATTAGCGTTCTGTGAAAAATCATTTTTGGTAGCAGGAAAATTTCGTGGTGCTTACCTGTCAGTCAAGTGACCGCCTAAAACTTGTGATACACAACTCTGGAATTTTTTTGAAATTCGCGAAATATCGGTACCAGTACTGGAAAGAGTTGTAATGCGCAAGATTCTGATAGCAATGCTCGGCCCTACGAATGCACCATATACAGTGCAGTCGCTGCTAATATTTGTATGAAATTATTTTTAAAAAGTAAATGCCAAAGATTATGCTTTAGGGCAATAATAGAGATTAGGAGTTACTGTTTTACTTTAAGTGTTAAAAATAAAAAAAGGTCTTAATGAATTACCCTATATAAGTAAGTAAGCTTTTTATTTGTTTATTTTCTATACATGATTGCGTATGAATGATGATTTAATTGCATGTTGCGGATGCAACACACGGCGTATGATTGTTATTTAATTGTTTGCACTGCATGTATACTGTGCATGTACGAGTATGTATGTGCGTATGAATGGCACTTAATTACTAACATATTTTGGAGGAAAATATGATTGTGCAAAGAAGGTAATTGAAATTGAAATATTAACCAAATACGAGTAATAATACAAAATTAAAATGAATATAATTGATTTGTAAGTTCTACAAAAAGGTGTCAGTAGAAAGGCAGAAAAAGTGGCAGTAATTATAAACAATTTATACTGTGTGTGTGTTATCCATTACAATTCCATACTTAGGTTATTCCATAGAAAATAGAATTGTTACATAAAAACGCTTGTATTAAAATTCACTTTAATCCTGTGATACTTATATACATACATATGTATGTACATGTGTATCTACGAACAAAATAATATTGAAAAAATAAACAGAATATGAGATGAAAATTAAAAAAAAAACAGTAAACACCAAACCAAAGGCTCATATAACAACGACAGTAATAATAATGATAATGTGGATGAAGTTGATGGCTATATCGCTGCTGCTACTGCTGCTGGTGATGATGATGATGCGTATGATAATTGGGCGTTTACAGTGTCTGACCGCAATGTGTTGCAATTTATTTTTTGATGTTGCCGATTAATTCTTAACAGTGGCACATGATGGGACGTCATAATAAACCAATACTGATACAAATATACACATACACATACACCATACACTCGCATGTTTAAAACTATTTTCGTATAAAAATACAATTCCGCAGATAAAATGTATTTGACATGTGGCAAGAGAAGGACAATACAGAAAAAAAAAACAAATAAAACAGAACTGAAGTAAAAAAAAAATAAACCTGTCCTGTCCCACCAGGCATATACGCTTGACAGCCTGACTATTTGCTTATGTATGAGTGTCTACTGAGTGCTTTTGCGTATATGTGTGTGTGTGTGTGTGTATCTGTGTATAAATATCGTTGTATCTGTTTATTGGTTTTCACTATGCCACATGCGGTTTTTAAAACCTTAAAATCCCCTGCATCGGTTTATGGCTTTTATCAATGCATTTATGCATTTGTTATCAAACAAAGGTCAATATTGTACTTTTTTTTTGTTTGCTTGTATTTTATTATTATTTTTTTCCACTTACCATACGTAAATAAGCTTCACTAAAATTATAAAATGAGAGAAACCAAAAAATATATTTTATTTACTAGAAGCACAGGTTGATGAGTAAGAATTCAGGCAAGGAAATTAACGCTGGAAATAAATTAAATAAGCAATACATAATAACACAATATTTGGCTAGATATAAGGGGTTTTTCATTAAGAACTTTTGTTTTACAACCGGGAAAATAACATGAAAGTTTAAACGTTTCACTTGTTGACATATAAGTAGAAGCTTTCGAAAATTTCTCTATAAAATTCACTATAAAAATGGCAGATCTGTAAAAGCTACATATCGTAAAATACGTGATATTTTCGCTTAACATAATCGTGTTTCTGAGACGACTATTAAGAAATTGTTTAATCAAATTGAAATATTAGTTCAATTTCTGCTCTAATTAATAAAAACAGAACACCATGGCGCGGTGTAGACATCATCCCATCTCCGGTGTTTCGTAGTTATAAAAAATAACATAATCCACCAAAAGAAAAGAGGAGAAATGACAACAAAAACATACATACATTGCTGTTATTGATCTACCAAAAAAGTAGACGCAGCAAGAAAAGCAAAAACAAATTTGTAATAATACAAATTCTATAAATAGAATAACATATAAAGAATACACACACATTCTAAACGTACGTAAATTTCGTTCTGACTCACAAAACACGTAAAAAAGAAATATGATAATTCTCATATTCTATTTCTCAAAAACGGTGAGTTTAATAGATGATGTTTACAGATTGATAATGGACAATGAAGATTGCTGATGACGCCCTTGGCCGGGTAGAAAATGCATTCCAATTTGCCAATTGTTCCAATACCTTACAATAGTATTCTTTAATAGAAATTCTCGAACTACTAGCCTGAATAAAAACGTTTCTCTTAAAAATTGACTTATTTATGTTTCTGAAAATACAGGGCGAATATAAGAAAGTATTTGCTTGCTGAAAGTGGCTTTGTATGGAGCGGTGATTTGTATGTGGTATGGAGGATTGATTTAAAAAATTCTAATAGAATAGATGGACATCATCGATAAATGTTAACAACCAAATTTTAGACTATTATTTACGATATTGATGTCATCACATATGTGATTTTATTGGGTTCCAGATGTCACACAGCCACCGAAACAATGAATTCTCGATAGCATTATTTCACGAAATACAACAATTCATCGCCCTAGTCATGCAATTTTTATTGATGCTCTGTTAAAGATGGAGTCTATAAAGAGCCAAGCAATTCAATAACAGTATTAAAATACAAAATTCGTGACGTGATTAAGACAATAAATTCTTCATTTTGTCGACAACTGATAGAAAATTTCAATAAATCGTATTCAATTTTGCCTAAAATTTCAACCTACCTGCGCTGTATGCTTAGTCATGCCAAAAATTACTTTACTACAGTAAAGCATATCACTCTTACTATCTAGTATAAAGTATATAGTAAAAAGTAAGAGTGACGCCTAATATGTAGGACTCATGAAAAGTTTCTGCACTCCCGCCTTCTTTTATATAAACCTTCAAAGTCATAGTTAAAGCTATTATCAGCGCGTTGTTCTTTAAACCATAACTGCAAATTACTTTGCCAAGTTTATGCATTTTTGTATTTGAAGCCACCCTTACCTCGTTTTGACACAAAATTTTGGTACCATCAAGTTATTTTTATCTACGTTTCATTCATCCAGAATAAAGCAATTAATGAATCTTGTTAAAACTCTGTTGTAAGGACTGCTAACCCATTTTATAGCAACACTATGCTGCTTTTTAATACAATTAGACCAGGAAAATTGCAAGTGCTTCCTTTTGCCTACTTTTTAGGCCTTATAGAATACAAGTTTACACCTTCTAAAAGATTTGATACTCACTTCACTATGCCTTCTCTCAGAAGGCATTCTGGAAGGCCTTTTATACACATTCAAAATTGCATTTCAAAAGACTGTCAACAAATCATGATTTGAATAGCAAAACCAAATGGTTTTGCAATTATTCCTGTATGTCGTCACTAGAACAACAAACATCATTTCTAATATTTAGAAATGAATAAAGAGAGCGTGTATTAATTTAGTATTTTATAAAAGTTTGTGGTGTAAAGTACGCATGAAGCAGTGCTTTATATACATGTGACTTTTTTAAACTCCTTCTTTTATTTTCCTCAATGAAATTATTAACATAGCAGACATTTAATTACGCACTGTGTTAGACATTAGTTGGTAGACATTCCAATTGGCCTTCTCAAGTAGGGTTTCTAGCAGGCTTGTAACCAGTAGTAGGTAACCAAGTCCTTGACTAACAATGAGACGCCATGTAAAATTTAAATTTAGCAATGCGGCTGTAAGTCTTTGTAGGAATCTTTACAGCATCTTTTTCCCGATGGGATATTCTTCTCTTAGAGGAAATTGCTTTAGAGAAGCGGATTTTGCTTTATTAAACTTAAAATTTTCTCTGGGTTTATAGCTAAAAACTATGGATGGAACAATGGATTAAGAAAAAGCTTTTTCTGCTATTTAAAAAGTCTTCACCTGTAAGGACATATCGATGAAATTAGTTATAGATAATACATTTTCGGAAACCACATTGAAGAACATATTTCAGATATGACAATTCCGAATTGCATCAACCCACAAAGAGACAAATAGTCAAAACTGTGGATTGCATGACGTATTAACTCAAAACTTAATAGTTTTTTTTTTTTTTTTTTTTTTTTTGTAAGAGAAGTAACACTCAATCAATTAATAATTGCGTTACTTTCTTTGGAAAGGGGATAGATTGAAGAAGTAAAGGTAGTGAAAGTAAAATAAACTTTATATCACAACTCTGCAATTGAGCATTATGTTTGTTTAGTGCCTCTGGTGGTAAGTAGGCGCATTATTTTTTCTTAAGCTTGATTTTATAGCCTTTATTTAATTATTTTACTTCGGTGGCGTTCGAATGCTATACCACCGCAGGAGGGCGCTGTGATAAATATTAGTTATGATGGATAGAAAGAAAACTAATAATTATCAGAAACTGATGTTGTTTGAGTGGCAGCGGCTGGGAATCGAACTCGGGCTACAAATGCCAACTCATGCTTAATGATCAAATGCGCTAACCAATTAAGCTACAGCAGCCTCAAATAATTTATTAATATTTTATAGCCCTCTAAATCAATTTTAATGATTTAATAAAGTCGTAACGTTTCATTCCGTTTTAACAGATATAATGTCGTTTTAGTATTTCCTTAACGAATATCGATACAAATACCATAACTTCCTGGTCTAAGTGCCTCTAAAATAGAAAGCTATAGTTCTGTTTTGCTACCAAAAAAAAATCAATCTTTCTTTGCTAAGTGACAGCAACAACTTGATTTTCCAATTTTATTTTCCAAGGATTATTTTCACATTCTTTTGCTTTCAGTATCAGTTTGTCGATAACATTATTTCTCACCCTGTTTGCGTTAGTTTAGTGAACACGGTCAACTGTCCAGCATGTGGTGAATATAATAAATATTCTATAACAACAAAATGCATAAAAGCATTAAATTAAATAAAAATAAATTACTAACTATTTCAACTTTTAGTCACATTCACGCAAACATGCTTAAACACACAAACACATGTGAGAGTTCAGGGAATTACACATACATACATACATACATACATACATACATACATACTATATAAACAGTCGCAATATCCACTGACAGTAGCCGGAATTGGCGAGTGAGACTAATATGATTTATTATTAAATAAAATAAATAGATTGCATAGTTGGTGTGTGTGTGTGTGAACGCATATAAATTAAATATTTCTTTTTTTATACTTGTACATATGTATGTATCAAACACTAAACAGTGGACTGACTGTAATTGTTTAAAGATATATTGTTATGAAATTAGATTTATCAAGATAAATTTAAAGGTTTTCTGCAAGTAGAGTAATACTGATCTTAAATTTTTATGGGGTTGTCCTACATTTTGTTTAATAACATTTTTGGTGCTTAACTGATTTTGCTGATTTTCTATAGCAAACTACTTAAGAGAATTATAAATATTCTGCATTAATCTCATTAAACAGTGTTGTGTATTTTATATGTAAGAGTGTTTTACACACACTTGAAAGTGAGCATAGTTAAATTGAAATAGAAGTTGAAAACTTTTTGTGAGGTCCTTAGATGAATATTTGGAAATTTTTCACACGCAAGAGTTAAAGAAAGTTATGTAGAGAATGCCAATGTAATTTTTGGTATATTGCTTTCAATACATTTTCCGAAGTCTTGGTCTATAACTTTGTTACCACTGAACAAATTGAAGTTATTTTCATTACCAAACTACCTACAAGAACAATCAATATTCGAGGCCAATCTAATTAATCTAGCTTGAGTATTTTAGATGTGAGAGTGTTTTACACATACATAGAATGTTCAAAATGGCTTAAACATGTTTTTCTTTTATATATATACCTATTCTTGATTTATAATTTATTCTATTGTTTGGTCTTCCTCTAGCAGAATGTTCAAACATAGTTGAAAATATTATTTAATTATAATCTTTATGTAGAATTTTATGACTTTTTAAACGCATGTGTACATTGGGTAGAAAATGAATAAGAATTATGCCACTTTACACATGCGTTTAAGAAAGTTATTCTTATCACTTACATTTGTATACCACTCGCATTGGTAAGAACAATATATATAGATAGTGTTTGGGGGCAGATAATTTAGTTGTATATATCTGATGTTGTTTGTTTGTTTGATTGTATTTAAGTTTTCTCCTTAATAGAAGGATTTATTTGGCCTGATATATATCTTAACGCGATCACCAATATACGACTTACGCCTAAAGGAGACTCGTCCAGGAAGATCCACCGATCTATACATTCGTATAGGAAACCGGACTTCTCGAACTCAACTCCTGAGTTTAGTGGTTTTCACCAGATCCAAAATGAGTTTTAAAAAACGATAGCATGTGGTTAATGAGAAACCGTAACGCGGTACAGTTAAACGAAGCCAAACATTAACCAATGTGAGTGAGTCGCAGGACTCTCGAATGCAGTGAAACAAGGACGGCCTGATTATCCTTAAAATATAATGGCAATGTCGCACGAGTTCTTTCTTCACACAGAGCTGAATTACAACAATTTCAAGTCTTAGCACCTCTTTTCGTTAACCGCACATACATATCCTGGTAGTTAATACAATTTCACCACTCTTTCAACGTCATCGCCAGATGTGTTTTTATAGACTGACAACGTTTAAACAGTGCAATAGTGATGGTCAATCGCTATTGCGTCGTGTAAACATATATGTTTACACATGTGTTCTAGTTTAGTTTTAATTTAATTATTAAGGTCTAGTTTTATTAAATAAAACCAGTATCCTAATAATATTGTAAGAGTGCATTGCAAACATTAACAGTGTCTAGTAATAAATTGAAGAATGTATTACAACCACCTTCAATTTGTTACCAACGCGGTGAAATAATTGTTTTTATTACTACAGGCATTTACATATAGACTTGGCATTTCAAGAAATACAGTTTGTGTAAAACAGTAAAATTTTATTTAATATTTGTTGTGATTATTTTTTGTAAAATAAATTCAGACCTCTAGCTTTTAAATGAATATTTTCTTTTAGAAAAAGTGTCTGTATTCAATATATTTATTTAAATTTAGCTTTATAATGATTGGCGTCATTTGAATTTATTAACACCACTGTATGCTTTAAAGTTTTACTATTAACTTTTCTACTTTTAAATGAAACTTTACAGCCATAAATGAAAAGCTTGTTAGTCTACATAAAAACCTGCATGTGCCTTGTTAATTGAAAAACAAGTTTAATTTTATTTACTTGTTTGAATTTCCACTCACATGTAGGTTTTTCTTGCCCACATACAAAGTCAGCCATATACTTTGATTCCTTTCACAGCACAAAATAATCCTTTCATGTAACAACAACTGGCAAAAACAAAAAAAAAAAAAAAAAACAGTAACTTGATCTTTCATGTATGCACGGGCTAATGAACGTGTTTTCTTTGGCCAGCTTTTGTTTTTGTATTTTTGACTGTTTTTTTTTTAATGTAAAAGCCATGTGATTTCAGCGTTTTCTAGGAATAAATGAAATTTGATGAATTCATTCATACTGCTTTTTATAAATTGTTTTTTTTTTTTGGTCTTTTTATTTTCTGAAATTCAGTTTGTGAAATTGATACTCATGTGTAACACGTGTATGAATGTAAGATTTCTTATTTGTATTTATTTCACATTTAAATTTATATAATTTAATTGAATTTATCTTAATGTATTTTTATTTTATTTACTTGTAATTAAATAATCTAGTGTTTGCCTGAATTGTATGATAATTAATTAAATGATTTGTTTTACCTCTTACAATGATGTATCTGTAAGTTGTGTGTATGCGTAATATTGAATTAATCGCACAATATAACTCATACGTCAGTGGCCACAATTAAATATTAATCATACGTTGGTGGGGGGGAGGAGGCTATGTTGTGTTTTGTAGAAAATTATATTGATTTGCATGTAATTAATAATGTAAGCTCATTACAGCTTTATAAAGTTTGTAATGTTTTGCTATTTTATGTGACAATTCATTTATGACAAGCTTTCAATTTCATTAAAAGAGTTGCGAATTTTTTATCAACTGGTGTTACAAATTATAAAGTGTGAGATTTGCAAAAGGACAATAAACTGTTTAATACGTTTTTTTTTAATTTGAAATAAAACATTTCAAATATAATTGTATGTCGTAATATTTATTTACTTTTTAAAAATAATTACATTCAAATGTTGGTTGCGACTATGCTGCTGGTGGTTCATTAGAAAGGTACAATTTTCTAGTATGCTTTCCAGCATTTCTGACGCCATCATGCGAGTGATTTTAGCAGCAAAGTATAGAATCGTAGCTGGTTTATCGACGAAGCATTTTGGATTCACGTTAGTCCGTTAGCAGTGTGATATCACACGAATTAGGCGGCCAGTTGACCAGTCTGAAACGCGAAATGTTGACCGAAGTGTATGAAACACTTTTCTCACAGAACGTTGATTTTCGTAGTACATCTTGTTGTGGTTGAAGTTTTCCCCTGCTAAATTGTAAAGTAATACTGAATAATAACAAGACACCAAACACGTATGATATATAAAATATATTGAATGGCGTCAGACTGCAGGAGCTTTAAAAAATCTTTGTGGCAATAATTTCATTTCTTTCAGTAATTTGTTTTTTAATCAATCAGAATCTTGCACCAAATCAATTTCCAAAAAAAAAACTGAAGATTACAAAAAGTAATAGCGGCGTTCAGTGTTCAGTGCAAATGGCATTGTAAAAGTGCAAATGCAAAACATCGTAGCTTTTTATTGCAATCCAACAACTAAATACACACAATTGCATTTGTCAAAACATTGCGTTCATGTAATACTAAAATGTTATAGTTTTTTCGTTACTTTCGTATTGCGTTTGCAACTCTGACATTTAAACCGCTGACAGATGTAAACACTAATAAAAGAAATAAAATTAAAACAATGGAGCAAACAATTCCACAGAAGAAAATTAAAAGGAAAACACCAAACAAAAAGTGGACGCCTGAAGAAATCAAAATAGTTTTCTTCTACAAATTAAACAATTTTTTCTTTGGCACGTTTTCGTAGCATTTTTAAAATACGTTTAGAAATTATTGTTAATGTAGATCAGCTGTTTTAGTGCATAAATTGCATTAATATCGCGAAGTACAAAATTAATGGAGTGCTCACAATCAATGTCAAAACATTTGCAAGTGCAAACTTTTGCAATACAAAACGCATCGAACATCGAATATCACTAATATAAATTATGTTCTAAAACATGCATGAAAGCATTATGAATAGTGAAACGTCAAAATGGTGCAAAATATTATGTTGCAGCGAATAAATTTTGTAAAAGACAATTGTGTGACTACCAAATTTATATCAAATAATGACTGCTAAAATGGCTGCTGTCTATACACTTTTCTGCTCCATGTCACTATTCAAAAATAGCAGAGGATTCGTTTGGAAAAAATTAGGTCGCTGAAATTAAATTCTTAATCCATGTTTGTGTAAAACACTCTCACATCTAAAATACGCAAGCCATATTAATTAGATTAGCCACGAATATTAACCATTCTCCTAAGTAGTTTGGTAATGAAAATCAGCAAAATCAGTTTAGCGGAAACTAAGTTAAGTTTCAAAAGTAGTGATAGCAATATACCAGAAAATATTGTATTGTGTTGTATGTTCAATATTAAACACAAATATGTAGTTCGACAATTAATCAGACAGACAGACGGACCGACGAACGGCTTTCTTAATAACGAGCTATATAGAAGAAAGTATTATTGAATATGTTTGTACTAAGCTGCTAAAGTTTCAATACATTACATTCATGTACTTTACTTAATTTTTTTTTCAGTTTTGAAATAAAACTCACCACCTTATTTCAGAGTAAAAATATTTTCGCCATCAATTTAGTTTCAAAATTAATCTTCCAATGAACAAAACTGTGTTCATGAAAGCCCTGACAGATCAATTAAAAACTCATTAATTTTACCAGGGCATAAAAACTAAATAAATGCAATTACTTTTTATAATGTTCTTTTTTTTACGATTTTGTTGCTGTGTATTATTATTTGTAACTAAATATTCTCTTATAACAAAATTAAAACTCATAAGTTTTTCCTTAATTCCATTTTAACTAATGATGGCACTTAATATTGCCATCTTGCAACAACATGGTGGCAGATGTTGCATCATTCTTAGTCACCTACAATGCAAACACATGGAAAAACAACAACTATACAACCAAACACATATAAATAATATCGAATGCTGGAGTCTCACTGACTTGGCGAGTTGCAAGTAGGTGCAATGTTAATATTCGCATACCTAAGTCAATGTGCATGAAAGTATATGTGTGTGTGTGTGTGTGTATGTGTGTAGCTAGAGTATAAAATGTGGCATAAAATGTGAAAATATTTAGTTGCTTTGGATGGTACCAGGAGTAGGAGAGGTTAGATGGCAGAATCTAAAAGAGCATTAGCTGGAATGCAATATCACTGTTGAAGCCTGACAGGCAACACAACAGCAGGCAGTCAGCCAGATATGGCTAACAAGCAATAAGGTTAAAAATTGCTTACACTCACAAAGGGAAATTAGTGAAAAGAAGAAAGATATACAAGAAAATGGCTTTCAATTAAACAAAGAATGGGTTGTGAAATTCTAAGGAGTTTTGTTTTTATTCCCAATCGTTACATTAGGTGAACGAGGAATATTCATCTAAAGCTCTTAAAGTTTCAAGTGTGTGTAAAACTCTCTTACATTTCTAATACAAAACTCGGATTAATGAGAATAGCACAGAATTTTTATAATTTTTCTATGTAGAGTGCCATTGAATATAAGCCAAATCCGTTAATCACAACAAAAATTATAATTCATAATGAGTGACACAATCTGGAATAAATTATACATTGCCACTAATGCGCTTCTATTGTTTGAAATTCCAATGTTCAGCATTATCATAAAAAGTTTGGTAATGAAAATCAGCAAAATCGCTTTGAAAGAAACAAATTGTTTTGATGTTTTTAAAATATCAGAAATTATATATTAGAATTGTCTGGATATTTAAGCTCTTCGCCCCTTCTCCTAATGTATAAGCGTATACGTTCTATGTGCCGTGTATAAAACTTAAAAAGTATGAAATTCTATGTCTTTTTAATTGTGTTCAACTTTAAGTGTGTGTAAAACACACGTACAGCTGTAAGAAAAGACCCTGATTAATGAAATTCACTTAGAATATTTATAATTGCCCTATATAGTTTGCTATCAAAAATTGAAAGATTTAGTTTAGCACAAAAAAAGTTATGAATCAAAATATATAAGAACTTCAAAAGAACCTGCCTGAGTTTTTTTACAGAAACCATTTTCAACATTGTTATGCTTTTCTTACATCATTGTGGTTCTGTGCGGTTGAAATTCGAAGGCAATTTATGTCTGTGCATCAGCAGTATAATTCAGGTAAACCATTTGAGACAATTGCAATGGATGTGGCAGGTCCTTTCCCTGTTACGTTATACTGGTTATGGATTATTTCAGCAAGTGACCAAAAGTATATGCTATTCCCAGCTAGGAAGCTAGAACGGTTGTAGATGAATTTGTTGACAACTGGGTGTGCGGCTATCTGACCAGGAAATAAAGTTTGAATCCACTGTATTAAAAGAAATGAGTGATGTAAATGGCATAAGATAAACCAGAACAACTCCACTACATCTGCAGTTTGAGGGCATGGTCGACAGATTTAATCGCACTCTGGAGGAATATTTGAGAAAAGTGGTTAGTGCACATAAACAGGCCTCGGATAAACACATACCAAAATTTCTGCTAGCATACAGATCAGCTGTTAACGACTCCACCTCGCGAACATTTGTAAAAATTGTCTTTGAGACTGAGCTCAAATTGCTTGGTGATTTGAAATATGGTTTTAAGCCTTCACCAACAAATAAAACCAATGAAAACATTTTCCAAGAGCAAGATGACCTTTACGAACTCCATGAATTCGTGCAAAGACGAATTAAAATGACAAGCCACAAAATGGATAAAGCTGAAAATTCTGAAGGATTTAACAAAGGCCAACTAGTACTACTATATAACCCACTACGAAAGAAAGGTTTATCTTCCAAACTCTAAACGCATTGGAATGGATCATATTTGATAATTAAGAAATTAAACGATGTGGTCTATAGAATTCAGAAATAGAGCCCGAGATCCAAAATGAAAGTTGTACATCTAGAATGATTAGCCGCTTATGAAAAGGTGAATCTGTGCATATTCCATATTATTGAGTTTCGCCTTGAACACTCATAGTTCTCCTAAGATGAGTGGTATTAAAAATCAGCTTAAAAGATTTAACAGAGGCACTAAATCTAATTTTGAGACAACCACGTTTGTATGTTTTCTTAATCAAGTAGTTTTTAATATTGTTTCATCCGCTTATATTGTTGTTAATTAAATAATTGTTTAGACTTTTAAGTCGTGTTTTTTAACAAAAATAATTAACAAACATAAACTGCCAAGCTTTTGGCTTATCTACAGAAAACACCCAGAGTCTTTGGCGGGAATCAAACTCGCAATCCTCTGACTCTGACACTAACGCCTAGTCTATCGGGGCAAATGTATGTTAGTGTAAAACACTTACAATTCGAAAATGCGTAATCCCGGATAATGACACTAGTCTAGAATGTTTATTATTATTCTAAGTATTTTGGTATTGAAAAGCAATGAAATTGGTTTAGTAGAAAAAAAGTTATAGGGCAAGATGTGAGTGAGATAATTGTAACTTTAGTTTTGGTTTAAATTTTTAAAAACTTAGTATAATAATTTAAATTACCAACATTTTTCCTACAGTTTAAAACGTCATTTAGTTACTAGGTGCGCCTTTATTATTATTATTGTTGTTATTGTTGTTGATGATGTTGGCGGCATTGCAGGCAATGGAAAATTTGCAATATGAGAAATAAAATGTTAACGACCGCATTTGTTTCAAAAGAACAAAAAAAAAAAAAAAACGAACAAACTAAATAAAAACACACTATGTACGAGTATATAAAATTCCAAAACTAATAAAACGTTTTATGTTACAAAAAAACAAAAACAATAACAAAAAGAAACCAGAAGACAAGCAAAAGGTTGATATCATTAGAAACTTTCAACGTCTTGCACTCGCTTCCAAGCAAGCCTCTACTTAAAGTTTAAGAAATTAATGTAGCAATATGATGCCATCATGATGCTACTAAAAGAGTAAATTAAAAAAAAAAAAAGAAACTGTAATAAACATTTCATTCCTGTAGCAGAACGGAAACAGGAAACGCTAGACACCACAAAAATTATACTTATAATAATATTTTAGCAATAATATAACACTATACTAAAGTAAAGTAAGAAAAAAAGAGAATATATTAAATTAATTGTTTGCAAAAGATTATTTTTATGATTATTATTATTATTATTATTTCTTTGGAATGTAAGTGTTGGATGAAAAAAAAAAACAAAAAAAAAAAACACTAAAATATTAATTTTTTCTTTGGTTGCTATTATGAAATAATTGCAATTAACATCAATTGCTATAAAATAAAAATGTAATTATATGCATCATGTAGTTGTGGGCGTTTTGTTTTCGATGTGGAAGAGTGGAGTAATAAAAACACTACATTTATGGTATAAAAACACAAGAATTGGAAAAGAAATGTGAGTGGTGAACACTGGTTCAGTTATAATACTACACAGTGGGGTAGAATCGAAATTTTTTGAAAATAATAATAATCAGGCATTTTTGGATGGATATAAAATTTTATATGGCTTTAGCCAAGGAGTATTTGAGTTTAACTTTTGAATATTAATCTCACAAATTTTCCAGGGGCGAAGCAATTTAATATGCAAATTGTTTAAACACGTGCAAATTTTTTTGTTATTCATTAGATTTCATTCACATTGTGTTGCTTGAACTGGTCGGACGTGTTATTTTTAGTGCGGCTGAATTTTCGTAATAGGTGAAAAATAATAAAAAAAAAAAAAAAAAACTTGTAATAAGTGAAAAAAAAATATATATATATATATATATATAAAAAAGATATCGTAATAGGTGGAAAAATATCTATAGTGGTTTTTCGGTAATTTAAAAATCGCATAACAACTGCATGAGTGTCCCGCTCAGATGTAATTCTGAGAAAGAGCTAAGCTACAGTAGAAAAAATTTATGGATCTCTGAGGAAGAATCCTTAAGAAAATCCGTGGAGTCTCTTCTCACTACAAAAGCCGAAATACGGCGCCGTTCCTGTTCGCCCAATATAGTTATCTCATCCGATGAGAAATCATCATCTTCATCAAATAGTGCAGTCAAACCCAAAAAACAAGTAGGTATGGATAAGTACATCACCGTTCTCAAGCGACAGAGGAGCCCGACATCTCCTCAAATGTCTTCCAATTCTAAAGTTCCTAAGACCGTCAGCAGTGATAAGCCAAATGATCAAAACAGATTTGCTCTACTTCAGACGGATGACCCAGAAATACCGAAAAAGACGTTTAAGCCCCCACCAATTTACCTGAGAGAGCCCACTTCCAATAAACTGGTACAAGGAATTGTTGCTGTAATAGGTGAGAACATGTTTAGCGTAACCTCAATTAAACATGGAAAAATCAGCGAGACAAAGATCCAAGTGAATAGGGAAGATGATTTTCGAAAATTGTCCAACCAGTTGGAGAGGGAGACCAGGGATTTCTATACCTATCAGCTCAAAAGTGCAAAAGGACTCCAAGTCGTTCTAAAGGGTATAGACCCATGTGTTGATCCTGCGGAGATAAAGAACGGATTAATGGACAAAGGGTTCAAAATCAAGAGCGTAGTGAATATTAGAAACCGTGAAAAGATTCCTCAGCCCATGTTCAGGGTAGAATTGGAACCTGGAGATGTTGCCTTAAAGAAAAACGAGTCCCATCCAATTTACAATCTTATTTATCTTCTGCATCGTAGAATTACCGTAGAGGAACCGCATAAGCGTGTTGGACCCGTCCAGTGTCTTAATTGTCAAGAATTTGGTCACACCAAAGCGTATTGTAAATTGCCGTCTGTTTGTGTTGCATGTGGGGAACTACATGCAACTGCTCAATGTAATAAGTCCAAAACGGACTTAAAAATAAAAAAATGCAGTAACTGTGGAGGAAATCATACCGCTAATTATAGAGGTTGTCCAGTTTATACTTATTTGAAGGGCATAAGGACCAATAAGTCGCCAGTATTACCTGACCATCCTCAACAACCTAATTTCACGTCGAGTAAAAATTTTCCTCAAATTGTACGACCAACTACTCACGTAAACGCTCCTAATTCTAGACAAGTTTCTTACGCAAACGTGGTCAAATCTAATATGCCAGGTCTGGAGCAGGAACCTATATCGCAATATTCTGAGCCACATATCAACAATCTAGAGACAACATTGCAGACACTTGTCCAAACTATGAACACTTTTACGACCACCATGACATCCATGATGCAGGAAATGCTGAAAATGCAATCCACTATCTTGCAAGCCATTTTAAAGAAATGATTTATTTAAAAATTTGTTTTTGGAACGCGAACGGCCTCCGCCAACATAAAAACGAACTGGAATACTTCCTGATGGATAAGCAGATTGATGTTATGATGATTGCTGAAACTCACTTGACGTCGACAGGGTACTTCAAAATTAATGGCTACGTGTTGTACGATACTAAAGATCCCCGCGGAAGAGCTTGTGGAGGTTCGGCAATTCTTATAAAGAACAGAATAAAACATTATCTAATGAATAACATAAGTGAGGATTACCTTCAAGCAACAAACATTTGCATTGAATTCTGTCAATACAAATTTGTTTTATCATCGATTTATTCTCCGCCTCGATTCTCAATAAAAGAACACCAATACCATAACTTCTTTAATTCCCTTGGAGCTAGATTTTTAGTTGCTGGCGACTTTAACGCCAAACACACATTTTGGGGTTCACGTCTGGTAACCCCAAAGGGTCGCGTACTCTTCAACACCATTGCTCAAATGGGCTTAGATGTACTCTCAAGCGGACATCCCACCTACTGGCCGACGGACCGACGGAAGATTCCCGATGTTATTGACTTTGGAGTAGTGAAAAATATCCCTGTAGAATGGATGCAAGTGGATCCCTCATTAGACTTGTCCTCAGATCACTCTCCTACTATCATTTCAATGCATTTCCCTCAAGTGTGTGGCTCTCCATTTAGAAACATGACTAAGACCCGAGTAAGCTGGATAAAATACAAAAAGTATTTAAGTTCTCATTGCACGGAAAATATTTTGTTGAGAACTACCGACGATATCGATGAGTCGATTGGCAACTTTACCGAGGACCTTCGACGAGCTGTGCATCACGCTTCCACTTATCACGTTGAATGTAGAAATAGGACAAACAGAACTTATTTATCTGAACTCGAACATCTCCTATCAGAAAAAAGAAGAATGAGAAGAGAGTGGCAACTTCACAGGTCTCCTGAACTGAAAGCTAGGCTACGGGTATGCAGAGATATACTAAGACATTTTTTAGAAACCCAAAGAACGGCTTCACTTAGATCCTACTTGGAGGGTCTTGATAGTACCCCACAATCTGACTACTCGTTATGGAGGGCGGCAAGAGGTTTAAAAAGACCAGTGAGAGGAAAACCTCCTTTGCGAAATCCGACTGGTGACTGGGCTAGAAACGATTCCGAGAAAGGGACATTATTTGTTAACCATTTAAGAAATGTGTTTACTAAAAACAACTCAAATAACGTATCTGATTTGCCACCACTCGTTATTAGACCTCCTGTACCTCTAAGACTAAACTTTGGTGATGTCCAAAGCGCTATTGGTACTCTGAACCTTAGAAAGGCTCCAGGTATGGATAAAATCAGCAATAAAATGCTTGTGGAGTTACCTCGTGTAGCTAGAAGAATTATCCTCTTTATCTTCAACGCTATTTTACGCCTAGAATACTATCCTGCAGATTGGAAGGTGTCTATGATCACTATGATTCCTAAGTCAGGGAAGGATCACACCAAAGTAGAGTCATATAGGCCAATTAGCCTACTGCCGACAATTTCTAAACTGTTCGAAAAATTGTTAATGACTAAGTTGATTCCAATTCTGAACGACACTGAATGCATTCCTAATCATCAATTCGGCTTCAGAGCTAAACACAGCACCATCGAACAAACACACAGATTGGTAAATGTGATAAGAGGGTCGTTTGAAGACAAAAAATACTGCTCCGCCCTTTTCATTGATGTGTCCCAAGCGTTCGACAAAGTTTGGCATGACGGTTTAATGCACAAAATAAAATTAACTCTGCCTGCTAACACCCATAAACTTATGGAAAGCTATTTATACGGTCGCAAATTTAAAATCAAAGAAGGCAAGTTTTTAAGCCCTGCTCAGCCAATTGAAACAGGTGTGCCACAGGGTAGCATACTGGGTCCTACTTTATATTTGATTTATGCCTCCGACATGCCGTCAGACCCCAAAATCCACACGTCAACTTTCGCAGACGATACAGCCTTTATCAGCGTTCATAAGGACCATCAAATAGCATCACAGAATTTGCAGAATTATATTTATAAACTAGAGAATTGGCTAGAGCTTTGGAAAATCAGGGTTAATGAACAGAAATGTATTCATATCACTTTCACATTGCGAAAAGAAACTTGCTCGTTCATCAAAATAAATAATCAAATTATTCCTCAACATAATGAAGTCAAATACCTCGGCATTCACCTCGACCGCCGTTTAACTTGGAAGTCTCATATTGAAGCGAAACTTACACAGATGAGATTAAAAGCAGTGCAACTTAATTGGCTAATTGGCAGAAATTCTTCACTAAAGTTGGACTGCAAACTATTGTTGTACAATGCAATTCTAAAGCCAATCTGGTGCTATGGAATTCAATTATGGGGTACTGCCTCAGCATCAAACATTGAAAAAATTCAAAGGGGTCAAAATAAAATTCTACGTATAATTACTGCAGCTCCATGGTATGTTAAAAATTCTCGAATTCACAAAGATCTATGCGTGCCAGTAGTAAAAGATGAATTTACAAAACACGCGTCAAAGTATGTCAGCAAACTTGAACACCACCCAAACCCACTTGCACGAGACATCCTTAACTTTAGTGGCCATAATCGGTTGAGAAGGAGGGATACCCTTGCTTTAACTCAAGCGCAAAATAGATGACTGGATCAGTTGATGTGAAATTTTTTTAGTATCATAAAATTTTTGTCTAGCACTGGCTGGGCTTATTATTTTCTCTTTAGTATTAAGATTTGAATACTTATTGTCATTTCATTATATGAAGATTCAATAAATAAATAAAGGCTAAAAAAAAAAAAAAAAAAAAAAAAAATTCATTAGATTTCGCTGATTTGTGTTGCATATTTTCTGAAAGTCTTCAGCTAGATCCTTAAAAAAGCATGTTTAAAGTACATGTCTGTGTAACAAACTCTGTAAAATGTTCTTGTCAGATTAGATGGGCCTTATCCTTCATTGCATCATTCTCCTGAGAAGTTTTGTAATTAAAAGTGGAAACAAAGTTGTGTACCAAATTTTTACGCAAAGTTAGTGACTGCCAAATACCAAAAAATATCCTGATGAATCAACTTGAAAGTACTCATCTAAGGCCCCAATTTTTGAGTGTGTGTAGCTGAAGTGCATAATACTGATTAAAGAGATTTGTATAGAATATTGATAATTGCCTTAAGTAGTTTGCTAAAATCAGTTTGGCACAAACAAATTTATAAATCAAAATATGTGTCAACCTTGAAAAATATGAATCTCCGTAATTGTTCTCAGCTATGGCCAATTTCACAATATTGGGAAAATAAAGCGGAGTGGTAGTGTTTTTTTTTGTCTATAAAGTAATGTTAGCGATTTCAAATAAGTCTGCAAAGCAGGTGGATTAAAAAGTAGTGCGATCCATGAAAAGCAAAAAAACAGAAGTTTATAACAGAAAATAAATTTTAGATTCTTTTTTTTGTTAGATTTTTATTAGTATTAATATATAAGCATCAATTTCAATCGCTTTTATGGTCTCTTATGCTTTTAAAGTTATATTTGAAATGTTTATATATCAAAATTTTTTCAAACCTTGGTCCAGTTGTTGTTTTAACTATTTGCAGTTTGCTAGTTAAAACAATTTTTAAATTGTTTTGGGCAAAAAAGTGCCCAAAGTTTTTTTTGCAGAAAAAAATTTCTTTAAGAATATACATTGTGTTGCATTACTATAATTACATTTGTTGCTTGCTATTTGTTGTAATATTGCAAACAGTTTTTGTAAAACGTGTAAAACTTTTTACGATTATGGTAATTGATCTATTTTTATCTAATTTAATATTATTAAAATTTCGCTAATGTTTCAAAACTATAATTACATTTTATGATAAACAAAGAAAAATATTAGAAAAACAAAAGTCATTATTGTTATTTATTCCTATTATGCAATTTTAAACAAGTTGCTAAAAAAATACCGAGTGACTTGTAATTTAGTGATTTTGAAAAAAGTCAAATTTCAGTTCATATAAAAGATGGCTTAAGTTTTCGAGCAGTTGCCAAAAAAATAATGGTATGGTAAAAATAGAAATGGCAGCCCAAAAAAAAGTTTTCTGAACGGGACAACCGCAGACTTGGTCAGATTATTAATGAATGTGAGGTAAATGTTTCTAAATCAATCACAAGTAGACTTTTAAAAACATCCCAGACTATTAATTGACAAAAGCTGTTGTCTGTGCCAAGACTATTACTTAAGGTGCGGTCACACTTGGCAAATATTTACTCAAAAAGGCGTAACCACTTATTTTAGTATAAATTTGTTTGGCGTTGTTTACTCTTACAAGAGTTTTACAAGATCAAACAGCATCAAATAAAGTAAAACTAAATATTTTTTGTGCTTTGGACTAAATAAACGATTTTTTTGCCAGTTTTAGAAAATTGTAATCAAAAAACAATTTATTGTTCCACAAGACAACGCACCAATACATGGTTATCTTCAAAAGATATGATTGTATTTGCATGAACAGCATGTTTTTCAGATCTGAACTCTATTGAGAAAATTTGTGGAATTTGTGGCTGTCGAATTTATGCTGAAAGCCGACAGTCATCTAAAAAAAAACTGTTAAGTTGAGCGTTAATATAAAGTAAACACCTTTTATTGTTTCAAAAATGTTTTATTATATAAGTATAACTACTACAAGTACAAATTAAAAACAAAATATATTGCATAATTCAAAGAAAAACTAATAAAATTGCCACTACTTTTCGAATGACAGGATTTTTTTGCATGGAGATGATGATGATGTTTACTTTATTTTGTCCCGTAAAAATGATCAATTTTAGCAATAAATCAATTAAATTTGTATGCGCTTTTATTTGTAATATAATTTTTTAAGACAATATTATTTATTTTAATATAATTAAGCTTTTCTTTTAATAATATGTGGTGTTGACTTAATTTCGACGCTCACAGTATATCTGGATATATAAGAATTAATCTGATGAATAGTATGTCAAAAAAAAGAAGGCCTAACACATTCTATTCTATTTTTTCCAGTCTATTTTTTGTGAATCTTGCTATTTTAAGTGATTTTAATTGCAGTGTATTTATAGTTATGAAACACTTATTAATTTCTTTATACATTTTTAAGAAGTAAAATAAAAAAATAATGCTGTTTTTTAGGTTTCTATTTTAGCTGACCAGTTTTTGTGCAATTCTCTATTGAACCTTATATTTCGTTCACATGCGTATCTTCCATTTTCGTGCTTTTTACCAGAAAGTTTTTACCTTTTCATGCAAATCAACATGAAAACAACTTTGCGGAGAAAATAAAAGGAAATAACAAAATGGACTAGTACCATCAAATATGTACGCCTTTTATTCTCTTTTACCTTCTCACCCAAAAATACTTGCCTTGAAGCATCAGAATTGAAACGTGTGAAAGCGAACTAATAATATTTTTTGTTCGTTTCTTTGCTTCACGTTACACTTTAATTACTTTTCTTTTCACTTACAAAATTAAGCAAGGTTTTATGTATTTATAGTTATGAAGCGCAGTGTAGACAAAGTTTAAAGTTTTCTGAAAAGTATCTTTACAAACATGATTCTAGTATAAAACATTTGTTTAATATTTCCAATAAGTTTTCCCTACGCCGTTTCTTATTTGTACTGTTTTTTTTAACAAAATTTTAGTTGTAGGCCTTATGTTTTAGAATTTTAAAGCTGGGATTACAAAACGCAAAGTAGTTTCGTTAAGCTTTAAGTATTTGATATTCATTTTTAAAGTATTTTACCAGCTGCACAAAAATGATGGGTTTTATGAGTAAAAGTTTAAGAAATTCTAGGTCTTTGATTTTTCCCTTATTTTTTTTGAATTGCGGGATTTACTTTGTAGTTTTTTTTCTAATTTAGAATACTACACTTAATGTTAATAAATATTTCATTAAATATTGCATATTTGTTGCATCTCTAAAAAGTAAAATGTTTATAAAAATTTACAAATATCGGTAATAATTTGACCCATATTTATTTGAGGCATACAAATTGGTTTTATTTACATAAATTAATTTCCGGTCTTTGCTAAAAGAATTCAAGTCAGTACTTCAATTACATTCAAAAGTATCCCACTTACAAGCTTCAAAACTAATAACAATTTTAGCATATATTTGAAAAAAATTGTTTATTTTTGAAAAAAGTTCACTTCGAAAAACCCTAAGTATTCTGTATAAAACATTATTTATTTATATGTATGAAAAAACTTAAAATTTTCACCCAAAATATGTAGAGCAACGATTCTTTTCACAAAATGTAACAAAATTGTTACTTGCAAAAACATCTTGACCGCAATGCATTTTTTTTTAATACTTTTTGCTGCTACTGTTTTGAATCCCACCCCCCTTCCCACTTTCTTCTAACTGTAGCTGTTGTTTTAAGCACTTTTCTACAAAAAATCAACAAAAACATTTTAACAACAAAAATATCTACTTGAGCACGTTTTCGCGCAAAATTATCCATTCCATTCCCCAGCAACAAACAGCAACAGTGTGTGTTAGGGTTTGTGTTTGTTTGCAACAAAAATCAACATGAAAATATTTGAATATGGTTGCAGTAATTCTTATTTATACTCTAACACATTAACACATATACAGAGCATACATGCACACATACAAACCTACACATAATGACAGACTTAGTTAAAAAAAAAAGTTGTTCAAAAATAAAATGAAAACATTAATGAAAAACTCATTAACATGGTAAAAACCGCTTTGGCTTACTTTTGTTTTACAACCATTGTTTTTTACATTTTAGATTTTCGTTTTGCTTGAATTAAATATAACAACAGCAAGGAGTACATGAAAAAAAGGTCCTTTTCTAAATGAAAGGGAATGAGTGAATGAAAACACAAATCCGTAAAACCTTCGAAATACATTCAGCACTGCAGTTGTAGAATGGGGAAAATGAAATCATGTTTAGTTAAGGAAATTAAGGCTGAGAGGTGTGTGATAGGAGTAAATTTTGAATTTTGTAAAAGTTGTATCATTTTGTTAAACAAAAATTTGCCGAGTTGCAAAGTTGCCAGTAGTGAAATATAATTCTGAGCTTTATATTAATTCTGAAACTCAGTGGCATTAGTCCTTCCAGTTATCCCTAAGGCCGCGTTTTCACTATGTCATTTTTGTTGTCGATTACACATAGTGTTGTTGAACTGTTCGGACGTGTTATTTTTAGTGCGGCTGAATTTTCGGTGAAAAAATCGTAATAGGTGAAAAAGTGTAATAGGTCGAAATAAAACAAAAAGTTAAAAAATTAATTCGTAATAGGTAAAAATATCTACGGTAAAAAAAAAAAAAAAAATAAAAAACATTAAAAAATAAAAAACATTAAAAAAAAATAATAAAAAACATTAAAAATCGCATAAAAACTGTATGAGTGTTCCTCTCAGATGTAATTCTGAGAAAGAGCTTAGCTCGACTAGAAAATCTTTATGGATCTCTGAGGAAGAATCCTTAAAAAAATCTGTGGAGAATCTTCTCACTACAAGAGCCGTAGAACGGCGCCGTTCCTGTTCGTCCAATATAGTGATTTCATCAGATGATAAAACATCAATATCTTCTACATCAAATAGTGCAGTCAAACCTAGAAAACAAGTAGGTATGGATAAATACGTCACAGTTCTTAAGCGACAGAGGAGCCCGACATCTGCTCAAACGTCATCAAATTCAAAAGCTCCCAAGACCGTGAGTATTGACAATCCAAATGATCAAAACAGGTTTGCTCTCCTCCAGACGGATGATCCAGAACTTCCTAAAAAAACGTTTAAGCCCCCACCAATTTATCTGAGAGAGCCCACTTCCAGTAAATTGGTACAAGGAATTGTTTCGGTAATAGGTGAAAATATGTTTAGCGTAACCTCAATTAAACATGGAAATATCAGCGAAACCAAAATTCAAGTGAAAAAGGAAGATGACTTTCGAAAATTGTCCAACCAGTTGGAGAGGGAGAGTAGGGATTTCTATACCTACCAGCTGAAAAGCGCAAAAGGACTCCAAGTCGTTCTAAAGGGTATAGACCCAGATGTTGATCCTGCCGAGATAAAGACTAGTTTAATGGAAAATGGCTTCAAAATTAAGAACATAACGAATATTAGAAACCGTGAAAAGATTCCTCAGCCTATGTTCAGGGTGGAATTGGAACCCGGAGATATAGTCTTAAAGAAAAACGAGTCCCATCCCATCTACAATCTGATTTACCTTCTGCATCGTAGAATCACCGTGGAAGAACCGCATAAGCGTCAGGGACCCGTCCAGTGTCTTAATTGTCAAGAATTTGGTCACACTAAAGCATATTGTAAATTGCCGTCAGTTTGTGTTGCGTGTGGGGAACTACATACAACTGCTCAATGTGATAAGTCGAAAACCGACTCAAAAATCAAAAAAATGCAGTAACTGCGGAGGTAATCATACCGCAAATTATAGAGGTTGTCCAGTTTACACTCATTTGAAAGGCATAAGGCCCAACAAGACGTCAGATTACCTGTTCATCCACAACAGCCTAATTTTGCATCGAGTAACAATTTTCCTCAATTGTTACGGCCCACTAGTCATGAAAACGCGCCTAGTTCTAGACAAGTTTCTTACGCTAACGTGGTTAAATCTAATATGCCAGGTTTGGAGCAGGAACCTAAATCTCAATATTACGAGCCTAATATTAACACTCTAGAGACTACTTTGCAGACACTTGTCCAAACTATGAACACTTTTACGACCACTATGACATCCATGATGCAGGAAATGCTGAAAATGCAATCCACTATCTTACAAGCAATTTTAAAGAAATGATTTGTTTAAAAATTTGTTTTTGGAACGCGAACGGCCTCCGCCAACATAAAAACGAACTGGAACACTTCCTGATGGATAAGCAGATTGATGTCATGATGATTGCTGAAACTCACTTGACGGCGACAGGGTACTTCAAAATTAATGGATACGTGTTGTATGATACTAAAGATCCCCGCGGAAGAGCATGTGGAGGTTCGGCAATTCTTATAAAGAACAGAATAAAACATTATTTAATGAACAACATATGTGAGGATTACCTACAAGCAACAAACATTTGTATTGAATTCTGTCAATACAACTTTGTTTTATCATCAATTTATTCGCCGCCTCGATTTGCTGGTGACTTTAACGCCAAACACACATTTTGGGGTTCACGTCTAGTGACCCCGAAGGGTCGTGAACTCTTCAACACCATTGCCAAAATGGGCTTAGATGTACTCTCAAGCGGGCATCCCACCTACTGGCCGACGGACCGACGGAAGATTCCCGATATTATTGACTTCGGAGTAGTGAAAAATATCCCTGTAGAATCGATACAAGTGGAGCCTTCATTAGACTTGTCTTCAGATCACTCTCCTTCTATTATTTCAATGCATTTCCTTCAAGGGTATGGCTCTCCATTTCGGGACATGTCTAAATCCAGAGTAAGTTGGATAAAGTATAAAAAGTATTTAAGTTCCCACTGCACGGAAAATGTAGTGTTGAGAACTACCGAGGATATTGATGGGTCGATTGGCAAGTTTACTGAGGACATACGAAGAGCTGTGCATCACGCTTCCACATATGACGTTGAATGCAGAAATAGGACAAACAGAACTTATTTCGCTGAACTCGAACATCTTCTGACAGAAAAAAGAAGAGTTAGAAGAGAGTGGCAAATTCACAGGTCTCCTCAACTGAAAGCTAGGCTACGGGAATGCAGAGATATACTAAGAAATTTCTTAGAAACCCAAAGAATGGCTTCACTTAAATCATACTTGGAGGGAATTGACAGTTCCCCACAATCTGACTATTCGTTATGGAAGGCGGCACGAGGTTTAAAAAGACCAGTTAGAGGAAAGCCTCCTTTGCGAAATCCGATTGGTGACTGGGCTAGAAACGATTCCGAGAAAGGGACTTTATTTGTTAACCATTAGAGAAATGTGTTTACTATAAACAACTCAAATAATGCAACTGAATTGCCACCACTCGTTATTAGACCTCCTGTACCTCTAAGACTTAGCTTTAATGATATTCAAAGCGCTATTGGTACTCTGAACCTTAAAAAAGCTCCAGGTATGGATAAAATCAGCAACAAAATGCTCGTGGAGTTACCTCGTGTAGCTAGAAGAATTATTCTCTTTATCTTCAATGCTATTTTACGCCTAGAATACTATCCTGCAGATTGGAAGGTATCTATGATTACCATGATTCCTAAGCCAGGGAAGGACCTCACCAAAGTAGAGTCATATAGGCCAATTAGCCTACTGCCGACAATTTCAAAACTGTTTGAAAAATTGTTAATGGCTAAGTTGATTCCAATTCTGAACGACACTCAATGTATTCCAAATCATCAATTCGGGTTCAGAGCTAAACACAGTACCATCGAACAAACACACAGATTAGTAAATGTGATAAGACGGTCGTTTGAAGAGAAAAAATACTGTTCCGCGCTTTTCATTGATGTTTCCCAAGCGTTCGACAAAGTCTGGCATGAAGGTTTAATGCACAAAATAAAATTAGCTCTGCCTGCTAACACCCACAAACTTATGAAAAGTTATTTATATGGTCGCAAATTTACAATCAAAGAAGGCGATTTTTTAAGCCCCGCTCAGCCAATTGAAGCAGGAGTACCCCAGGGTAGCATACTGGGTCCTACTTTATATTTGATTTATGCATCCGATATGCCGTCAGACCCCAATATACATACTTCAACTTTTGCTGACGATACAGCCTTTATTAGCGTTCATAAGGACCATCAAATAGCATCACAGAATTTGCAGAATTATATTTATAAACTAGAGAATTGGCTTGAGCTTTGGAAAATCAGGGTTAACGAACAGAAATGTATTCATATAACTTTCACATTGCGAAAAGATACCTGCTCGTCCATCAGAATAAATAACCAAATTATTCCGCAACACAATGAAGTCAAATACCTCGGAATCCACCTCGATCGTCGTTTAACCTGGAAGTCTCATATTGACGCAAAACTTACACAGATGAGATTAAAAGCAGTGCAACTTAATTGGCTAATCGGCAGAAATTCTACATTAAAGTTGGATTGTAAACTTTTGTTGTACAATGCAATTCTAAAGCCAATATGGTGTTATGGAATTCAATTATGGGGTACTACCTCAGCATCCAACATTGAAAAAATTCAAAGAGGTCAAAATAAAATTCTACGTATAATTACTGCAGCTCCATGGTACGTTAAAAATTCTCGAATTCACAAAGATCTAGGCATTCCTTTGGTGAAAGACGAATTTACAAAATACGCCTCAAAATATGTCAGCAAACTTGAACACCATCCAAACCCACTTGCACGAGACATCCTTAACTTTAGTGGCCATGTTCGGTTGAGAAGGAGGGATACCCTTGCTTTAACTCAAACGCAAAACAGATGACTGGATCAGTGGATGTAAATTTTTTTGTAGTATCATAATATTTTGTCTAGCACTGGCTGGACTTATTATTTTCTTTTAGTATTAAGATTCGAAAACTTATTGTCATTTCAATATCTGAAGATTCAATAAATAAATATAATGTATTATAAAAAAAAAAAAAAAAAAAAAAAAAAAATTTTTGTTGTCAAATTGTTGACAAGTGTATGAAAACGGGTTGTTATATGGCGTCATCTATGTTTGCAATCATGAAAATCATGATATGACAACCCGTTTTCAGACAATTGCCAACAATTTGGACAATTTGACAACAAAAATGACATAGTGAAAACCAAGCATAATATAAGTAATGTTATGATGATGACAAATAAGATAATGTATAATCCTAGGAATATTGTAGTAATCTCAATAACGGCCAATAATCAAAGTTTGTCTTTTAACGAGGCCAGGTCTAACGGAGCAGAATCCCAGCACCATCACTATTTGTTTGACACGTAACAATGATGAAAGTGTTTTAAGAGTAAATGATTTCAGGCAGCAGGACAATAAAGTTGAAAGTTATCTGCACAAACTTTCATGAAGTGTACTTATCTATATCTACGAAGATGTTATAAAGAGGCAAGAAGAGCAATGTTTTCTTACGGTATCTAGAAAGCCTAGAAATTGAAACAGTTTTTTAATTTTTGTTTAAAATTCTCATACTCCGACCTAGTTCAAAAGAAGTGTTACGTATAGGATTTGGGATTTCCCTAACAATTTTTTTTCGGGAAACTGCAATAAAATTAAAATACGCTTTACAAATAAGTATAATAGTTAAGTAAATTGTATAATTTTCCATTATTTCACCTAGCCCCTTACAAATGTCCTTCCGAAATAGGGGTTTATCGGTTAGAAATATTTGTTTTATGCACCTATTCAAACAAATTTCACCACAAATAAGCCTAATTACACCTACAAATTTTGTGCAGATCGGTCCATAAGTGACCATAGCTCTCTTAAAATTCTTGGTATCCAAATAATATTCAGCACAAATATGTTTCATACATATATACACAAATCATTGGGCCTAATTTTATGATGATCGATCCGTAATTAGTCATAGCTCGCATATAAGGCCGACTTCTAGTATATTGGGTGCCCCGATATACTAGACGATAGTGTGCTAGTTCGATTCCCGCTAAAGACTCTGGGTGTTCTCTGCATTTAAGCCAAAAAGGCTTTGCAGTTTATGTTTGTTTAAAAAAAACCCCTTTACTCATAGAAAATAAAGGATTTTTCAACAAGAACTTTTAAAAAAAGTTTTTATATCCACATAAATTTTAACACACATAATATTTATATTCACAGAAGTTATGCCACTAAATTTTTGAATGATTGGTTTACAATAGGTCATTACTGTCATATAGAGAAAATTTTTGAAACTGTTTTTGCACATATATTGGGTGTACGGTATTATATGGTTGGGCTTGACCGACTTTTATATTTGGTTAACGTTGGAAATGCGCAGAATTTATTTATTTATTAAATATAATTTATAATGTCTACAAATGTTTTGAAATGTGGAAAAGGACCTAATCTGCTCTTTCTTATTGCCGTTGTATAGTTTAAAATCTCCATTTAGTCTCAAATTTTGTTGAATTCTTTCTCTACATAAATCTAGAGACAAGAAATTAAATTTTTTTAAAAATATGTTAAATCATAAACGAGATCCATCGGCATTACAGCCTTAAAATTGTTGTCAAACTCAAAAGAAATTGCAAAATTATTTCAAAGCGTTTGCGCGCCTCAGGATTCATTAAAAATTTGTAAACAATGCGTCTAGACATGAAAGCGTAATGACGGATAATGACAAAGGCCTCAAACGCTAAGAAATTTTTTTTATTGTGGAAAGATACTTTAACTGTTTCAAAATGAAAGCTAAAAATTTGAAAAAATCACACATTTTTTTGTTGTACAGCCAATACATGAAAGAAAATTTAAAAATTACAAATTAAAAAAAAAAAACATTTAATTGTCTGTCAAAAACCGCACATCTTTTGTAAAATAAATTTGAAGTTACTTGAGTTTAAAATGTTGGTGCAAAACCGTAATTGTTGTTGATTTTTCTTGTATGTATAATAATAATATTTACAGCAATAATAAGTTATTGTTAAAATAAAATATTAGTGCAAATCACAATCTTGTGTAAATAGTCGTGCATAATTGCAAGTAAACAGTAGCAAGGCCATTTACACAAGATTGTGAATTGCACTATTATAAAACATTTCAAAAATAAAATTTTTAAAAAAAAAGAAAAATTAAAACTAAATTAATTTTAAATTTCCCGTTTTTCGGAAATTTTAAATTATTTTCCGGAAATTCCCGCCCTAGTTACGTGGAAAACACACGTTCTTAGAAATAGTTTTAGAAGTCGTTCTTTCATCAGTAGTTTTTGTTTGAAATTTCAGATGAGTTATTTTTATTGTTTCGTTGGCTTATTTTTAGAAGACTTATATTTCAAAAATTATACATTGTTCACATAAAATCTGGCAACAGTAGTTTTTTTTCTATTGTTTGCGAAATAACTTGCAGTTGTGGTCTGAAAGGCAATCTTGTGTCCCCACAACTATTACAACTATAACTTCGGACATTTATTTTATTTTCCGGAAATTCCCGCCCTAGTTACGTGGAAAACACACGTTCTTAGAAATAGTTTTAGAAGTCGTTCTTTCATCAGTAGTTTTTGTTTGAAATTTCAGATGAGTTATTTTTATTGTTTCTTTGACTTATATTTCAAAAATTATACATTGTTCACATAAAATCTGGCAACAGTAGTTTTTTTTCTATTGTTTGCCAAATACCTTGCAGTTGTGGTCTGAAAGGCAACCTTGTGTCCCCACAACTATTACAACTATAACTTCGGACATTTATATAATAGAACGATTGTTGAAACATTTGCAGGGTCTTATTAGACGTCATCACTCAGTAGTAAGCGTTTGCCCCCTTTTAGTTTCTTGTTATTATTCAACAACTGTATCAAATTGTGATTCAAAAGTATTCAATCTCTTCTTTTGTTACATATATATTAAACCATTTATGTCACCGGATTTTATGTGAACAATTTTTTAAGTTTTTCTTTACAATATGGCTGACCCTATCCCCTAATCATAATACATTTAAATACACAAACATACATACACTCAAGTATATTTGTATATAAATATGAATTTAAGCCAAACAAGTAAAAGCCAACTAATGTTGCCTTTTGGCCATTTTATAACGTTTTGTTTGTGTTTTTTTTTTGGAGAATTTTTTCGTTAAAGCTTTGAAAAGAGTGCAAAATACCTAGAAAACAGCAAATTTACAGCAGAGAATTTTTGGGTTTTAATGATTTTGCATTTAGAGTGGCTTAAATGTTTGTTAGCTGCAACAATGATGATGATGCTGATGCTGATGCTGATGCTGATAATGATGGTTTGCTTGTGGCTTAAATATTATTGTTTGGGAATGTATTTGTTGCAGTTGAAATTTTACACATACAAATGTACATACATATGTAAAGACTGGTGTAAGAGTGCTTGTGCTCAGCAAACAGTTTAATGTAAAATCTTGTTTGCTGTGTGCAGCAAAATATTTGTTAAGCTTATTTTCCCTACACAAATGTATGTTTTTTACTTTAAACATATTGAAAATACAGTGAAATTTTCTGCTTTAATAAAATTAACCACTTGCATTTGATTTTGTTTCTTATATACTGCAGCCAACGGAAATGAGAATTTAACTTTTAATTAAGTTTACACCCAGTCAGGCAACCAATGAAGTTGGTGCTAAGTTTTTTTTTTTTTTATACTGCTTGATACCTTTTGACTTTAGAAATTTGCAACAAAAATTTCAAAGGAACATAGAAACATATTGTAGACTGTACATATGAGAGAAAAAAAACAATAAATATTGAAAAGTTTGAGTAAAAATATTTGTAATATTATATTTTCATACTGTCCACCACCACAAGTGGTGAATGAGGGTTTATATATATAAACTTTGATAGCAAACATCAGAGACCCAATGAAGAGTATATATTCTTGATTGTTATGAAATTCTAAGTCTGTCTGTCTATCCGCTCTCACGTCTAAAATACACAATTTACAAACTTCCAGAAAAGTGTTATTTTATTTTTTTTAGATAGTTTGTTATTGAAAATAAACAACAAAATCGGTGTGTAATAAAACCAGAGTTATGGATTAAAATGAGTGAGACAACCCCCATAAAAATTTTTATATTTTTCAGAAATTTGTTGCTATTTTGTTAAAATATATTGCAGATAATATCATAACATTTTTAAGTGGAAAGTGATGAAAGTGGAAAGAATCGGTAGATAATTTATCAGTGAAAAATAATATCGGAGAGATGTCCACCATGACCAATTATATACATACATAAATGTCGAATCTTTTATCAAAACCAACTTCCAAAAAGTGGTATCAGAAGGACTATATGGATGAAAAAAATGTAGCTTGTACACATTACACATTAAAGCCGGCCACTCAGTTAAAACTGTATGTTCAGTTTAACTGAGAAATTTAATTTTTTTTTTATTTTTAACTGACAGTTTCAACTGAAGTGAACGTGTGTGGCGGTTCAACTGTACCGTTTTCAGTTCAATTTGTGTCGAGCGAGAGTGCGTATCATGTCGCGTAAACAGAACCAAGTGATAGTTGTTTTTATTGCAATATACAGATCTAAACCTTGCCTATGGCAAGTTAAATCCAGCGACTACCATGATCACGCCAAAAAAGATGCTCTGCCCACAACAAGCTGGCGAAAAAGTTACAAGAAGTAGAACACGGAGATCGGTTAAACCGTTCTGCTCATTCGAATCCATGTTAAAAACTGATGTGTTGAACAGCACGTGTGTGTACATCTCTCAGTTCACAGTTAAGTCTGTCAGTTACAACTGAACAGTTGAAATTGATAGTTAAAACTGTACGTGAGTGGCCGGCTTAAGAGAAAAACAATTCATTCATTGAAAGTTCTTCATTGGAATTATGACAAATTACATTGCACACATGAAAAATGCTGATTGGATTAATCAAATTGGTCATACATGTTTCTAATGAAGAACTTTCGATGAACGAATTATTTTTCTCTTATTGCAGATCCATCATTTTCATAGTGAATTTTCCATGGTATGGCAACAAGTAGCATGCTAAACATTAGTCGTTATTCCATTATACCTCTGTTGCAAAACAAAGTTCTTGTTAAATAACCCTGTATATACTCGTATGCAAGTAGTGCCGCCCTTGTGTTGGGTGTCGTTAAAAAAGCACACTTATTACTCGTTAAATGTTCAATTGCATTGTAGCTTGAACCAATAAATAAAATTCCAATTACTTGTAATCTTGAAGCAGTAAAGCCAGCAATTAAAATCCTCTAAATTGTGGCATCAATTCATTATAAAATATATTACTACAAAAGCCTAATGGGTGCTGCTTTTAACGTTGGAAATTGTAACTGCAGCAATTAAAAGTTAAATGAAGAGAAACAATTTTTAATATAACTATGCACTCTACCATGAAATGAAATAATTGACGGTTTATATACATTTTTCTATAAGTGTGCAACATCTAGAATTATTAAACTGTTATACAATGCACATGGAAGTTCTCCTAAATTCTAAATGTAATCATTTATGTCCTGCTGACTGTAGCAAAGCATATTAATGCTAAAGTTCAATAAAGATTTCATTTTGAATTTTGACCTTTCTTGTAAGCAGTTTGTTGTTGAAAATTAGCAAAAACGTCTCAATAGGAAATATGTAGTTGTAAACTTTGAAGTTTTACACAAACATTGTCAACATGAATACAAGTATTTTTTATCTCCTTTAACTCTTACTTCAATATTTTCTCCTTTGTATTTAAACATATTATTATTTTAATTTAGATTTTAAAATATTTTTACACAACTTAAAATGTCTAGTAAAACTCTCAACTGAATACTTTAAAAAGACAGTTTGTCATAAATGAGACCCAATCACCTTCTTTCTATGTCCCATAGCCATCTCGTAATCTTGGCAAATATTTGCCGTAAAAGACGTAACTACTAAAAACACATATTTGAACTTATTTATTTAAAAAACATTTTTTATTTAGGCCAAAGCACAACATATATTTAATTTTAACTTATTTGATGCTGTTTGATCTTGCAAAACTCTTGTAAGAGTAAACAATGTCAAACAAAAAAGTGGTTACCCTTTATAGAGTAAATATTTGCCAAATGTGATCGTACCTGTATGTATGTATCATATGGTTCATGGGTTGTGTTCTGAAACGGTAACCGGCAAGAAGTATCACCCCCTGGTTACTTCACATAACCTGTTACTGCAACATTACTGTCATTGTTGATGATAATAGACTTCTTTGAGGAGGATTATTTCACCAGTATAAACGATTATGTTGTTGTAGTTTTTACTGTCTTTCAGTGTGTGTGAATAGTTATCAATATTCAATCAATATTCTCGCGTGTAAAATTTTTGTAATTTTATTTTTTGATGCAGGGTATTTAAGAATCGTTACAACTGAAAATATTATTCTCATTTGGTTTCTTTATTTAGTTTCTCTTTATTCGTAATTAAATAAATAAACACTATCAAATAATAAAGGCAAGTGCTGATTGATTATTATTGCTGCAACTTAAATTAATTGTATATGATTACACAATGCTACCGAATTGATATTATTTATATGTTTGAAAAATGCATTAAGATGAGTTATAGATCCTGTGGAGGAAATTTTTACATAATCAGAAAAAAAGTCTTAAGATGGCTCTTTAATTATTTGCATAGTTAGTTTACATTTTTATACCTTTTATCATAATCCAGCTGGAAAAGGATACACAAGGACTTCCATTCGCATTGCCAAATCGTCTCAATTTTATATGGCGTGTCATTGTTAGTCAAGGACATGCCTACTCGCTACTGGCTGCATGCCTGCTAGAAGGTCTACTTGAGAAGAGCAATTGAAACCAACCAACTAATGTCTCATACAAGGCGTAATTAAAGGTCTGCTAAATTAGTAATTTGCTTAACATATCAGTAGTAAAAGATTTGGAAACTGTTACAATAAATTCAATTTCACTCGAAAATGCAAATGAACAGGACAGAAAAGTAGTACAGAGTAAAAAGCTAAAATATAAAATATATACACACAGAGAAAAAATATAATTGTACATGTTTACCACAAAAATGTGAAAATTTTTACAAGTTTTTCAACAATGTTATGGTCACTGTAATTACTTATATGATTGCGGTAATCATAATATGGTTAAGTTTACGATTCAGATGATTACTACAATCATATTTACAATATATAGTAACTATGTGTATATTTGTTGCAATCATGTTTTCAATGAATCTAATTATCATAATTTGTTGCTCTTTGATTATGTTAGAGAACAACATAATATGGCATAATCTTTCATCAAAAAACTGATCACCATAAACAGTGCATAATTGCTATAATCATATATATGATTGCTATAATCATGTGAATGGTAACTTAGCCATATCATGGCTACAGAAATCATATAAATAAATACACTTAAAAAAAAATGTTTAAAATAGTTGTGGTAAACAGGCACAACTATGTTTTTTCTCTAAGTGTATATATGTAGGTAATGGTATACATTTAAAATAAATTGGATCCTAAAAAGGAACATTTCGTAAGATTCGTGATGGTTTCGTTTAACATAAACTTCCGTCCGGGAACGCTATTAAGAATTTGATAGATAAAATAGACGCATTCTAAAATTCCAACAACAATTGTTGAAAAGCAATAGGAAGGTGCCGATTGTTATACAGAAACTGAAACAATAAATTTATTATAAACCAAATTTCCTGATCGTATCACTTCCTGAAAGCAGTTGTTATTTTGCCACCATTATACGATTTAACAGCACTGAATCTGTACATAGCCAATCTAATAGATTACTAAAACGCAAAAATCATTTTACCAAATTTGATTGAAAATTTTAATAAAAGATCTGTAGCAACCCTTTATTCAATGATCTTCTGTCCAGTATTTAAATTGTATTTCTTGTTAATTTTTCTTTGCTGGCTTTAAAATTTCCTTTAGCCACCCTCTTAATTCATGCAAATTATTATGTCACCTGTCATATTAAAAAACAACAAACATTGACAACAAAAGTAAATGGTTTTTACTACATATTAGAGTATGTTTTAAATGTGCAACTAACAGTGACAAAAAAAAAAAAAAAAAAAAAAAACAATGTGAAAAGGATATTTAAATGTAACAAACATAAATGAACTTTTGTTTTTTGCATATGCATGCAATAACAATAGACATTGTCTGCTATAAAAATCATAAACTTATGAATGAATCAGTTGTTTATTAGAATTTTTCTGTTTGATGAAAACAAAGTCAGTAGATTGAGTAGCACAATGGGCAGGAGGATGCGTATGATGATGTTGATGAAACTTATAAAGTAAAATGAAATTTGTTTGGTGTGCAGTGAAATAACAAAATGAAAAACTTTTTTCTTCTTTGCTTCATGAATATTTTTTTGTAGTTGTAGCAGCAGTTATTGCTGTTGTTTGTTGCTGAAGCCGACTTCACATTCTACTCTACAATATGTGTGTGTGTGTGTTTTTTTTTAGGTGACATAGTTTTTGTTCAGACATATAAATTAATCAAGAGCTTTCAACTGGGAAATTATAAAGCAGTTCGGAAAGACACTGGTACTCCTTTAAAATATTGGGGTAATTTAGCAAAAACTATAATTAAGTTAGTTAAAGCTAATAATTTAAGATTTTCAAACTGAAATGTAAGAAATCGAAAAATATAAGAAATAAATATTCAAAATCAAAATATATAAAAACAATCGAATTTTATTTAGAATTTAAGAGTCACGTTCCTCATCTTCTAAGTTTTAAATACATTTTTAATTTATTTTATGTTGAAGAACTATGTTCCAATTTTTAAAATCAGTTTTTAAAACGATTTCATACCTTTAAATATAGATTTCCTGCTTTAGTTATTGTTATGACTGCTGCTATTGTTGCTGCATCTCGTGCGATTGTGTATGAAAGTTTATGTAGTTGACTGCATAAACAATAGGATGGCCCCTCTAATAAAAACTGTTAAATATTTAACCACCAAATCACTAAAAGTTAACCATAATAATTGTACATATGTATGTAGTTTATCCTGAATTGAGATAAAATTGTATTTTAGTTAAACCCTTTGTTTTGTGCCCTCCTAATATAGTTTTTTTTTATATGTATATGAGTTATTTTAAAAACAGCGACATTTGACGTGTAGCATTGGTGGTGGTAGTTTATTCGCCGGAATTTGGCCATTTTTTTAAAAAAGAGGTGTACCATTTGTTTTTGTTTTTTTTTTACTTCTATGTGTTTAAAGCCTTGCATGTACGTGCATGCATACAAATATTTTCAAATAAAATAGAAAAATCATGCTATTGATGCCCTAAAAGTTACGCAAAGTTTATAAAATATCTGTACAAACAAATATGCAATTCATGAAGTCATAGTAGAAATACATACAAATCAGCTGGGAATAATGTGCAGTAAGAAGGCCTTTTAAGAGGCCTGTGAACTAAGTAGATAACTTTAGCTAATATTAAACTACTTATTTTTAACTCTCTCAGAACTTAAGTATAAATTAAATAGAACTGTCACCAGGTATATAAATTTTAGTTGACTGAGATTTCCACTTTTAACTCTAGGTACTGATTCTAAGAGTTTTTAAACGTCAATGTTGTCTCCTTTGAAGTTATTTTGACTTAAATGAAAATATAGCAATAGCTAAAACTTATCAGAAAAATCATATTTTTTGTTTAGTTTTTTAATACTTAATTTTTTGCTACAAGACGTATGATTAATATTAATTACGGACTATTATGATTTATTGCCAAATTTTTTTACTGTGAGAAATATTTTCTTAAAGAATATATACATTTCTGAAAAGCTAAGGCTTTAAGCTTTTAAATGATATAAAACCTATTTCATATTTAGAATGAAAATAATTATTGTTCCAAAATTTTTAAAAATGTTTTAGTTTATTATATAGATAATACCAAGGATATTTATGACAAATTGAACGCTTTTTCTCAGTTCAACGCATATTTACAAGAATATTTAGGACCTAAAATTTTTGAGCTTTTATTGAAAAACTAGAAATAAAAATTTCAGATTTCAATGCATATTTAGAAAGATATTAAAGATTTAAGAAGGATTTTAACTTTTTGCATGAAAAAACTGTTTTGAATTACAAATTTGCTTGATTACAGAATGAGGGATTTTCTTATTTAAACGATTATTTAAAAAGTTATGAAGGATTTAAGATTTTTTAATTTTTTATCTACATAATCGTTTTTTAGTCAGAAATCTGAGTGCTCACAGATTGAATACCTTTTCTCATATAAACGCTTATTTACAATATGTGTTATGAAGGATTTAAGATTTTTTATATGAAAAATTGAGTGATCACACATAGATCGAGGCCATTTTATCATTTAAACGTACATTTACAAAGATATTGAGGATTCGGTTTTTTGAATTTCTAATATGAAACATTGATTTTGAGCCAGAAATATGAATGATTACAGATTGGGGATCCTTTTCCATTTAAACGCACATTTAAAAAGATATTAAGGATTTAAGGAAGAGAGATTTCATATTTAAAAAAGTAAAAATAAATTTATTAATTAAAACTATAAAAAATTTATATTTAAATTTGTTTGTGGGGCATATGGTTAATTTTAGTTGATAAATTGAAACTATTTCTAATATGGGTAATAATATATAAATCATAGCTAAAAGTCATACAAATTAGCTAAATTTTATGACAAATTTTAATATAAAATTGTTTCACACAATGCGTCTGATTAATATCAATTATGGACAAGAATTATTTAAAGCCAATTACATCACAGCCATTCTCATCAATCACCAATCACATTTTGTTCCATTATAAAGGGTCCGCCAAATAACTTTTTTTTTTTGAAAATGCTATAAAAAAAAAACTACTGAATATTTTCTCAAATTTCTTTTTTTATTTGAAAGTACAATCCGGTTAATAATGGAAAATAATTTCATTCAAATGGCTGCATTGGCTGGCCATGCAGTAGCCTACACGATTGGTCCAATTTTTAAGCACATTATCGATTGTGTGCAGCTGTATTTCACCAATGGCTTTACGAATATTGCCCTTTAAAGCGTCAATAGTCTCTGGCTTGTCGGCGTAACACTTATCTTTGACGCCACCCCACAAATAATAGTCAAATCACAGCTCCGAGGTGACCAAACGACATCAGCTCTGCGGCTGATAATGCGATCTTCAAAAACAGGTCGCAAAACATCGAGTGTAGCTTCGGTTGTGTGGCACATAGCGCCGTCCTGTTGAAACCAAATGTTGCCAATATCCTCCTTTTCAATTTTTGTAAACAACAATTCTTTCAACATGGCCCGATAACAATCGCCATTGACTGTAACGGCCACACGAGTATATATTTTATATATTTTTGAAAAGCTAACACTTTAGGCTTTTAATATTATGTAAGAGCAATTTTATATTTAAAATAAGATAAACAAAATTTTCTAAATAAAAATTAAAAAAAAAAAAAAATTAAATAATAAATTTACTTGTTGCTGACCTGATTTATTTGCTTCAATTAATTGAAACTATAAATTATTTATTATATAAATAATAGTTAAAACTTAAAAAAATTTGCCAAACAGCATGTCAAATTTCAATAGAAATATTTTTCTCACAAAGCGTATGATTAATATTAATTGTGGATAAGAATGATTTAAAATCAAACACTGTAAATTTTAGAAACAATTTGTTTAGCAATATATACTCGTATATTTTTAGCATGTTAACAATATACACTGTACAATTATATACATATGTATAATTTAGACCTTTGTTAATATTATTTATAATATAATAACATTTGTTAACATATAATTTCTTCCATAGCTAAGTTTCTTTTAAAACTTATAACCTAATTTTTCTATGATTTCTTTTTTTAATATAAAATAACAATCTTCTGAAAATAAGTAAACCCCTTATTATTGGTCTCGCTTTAAAAGTCCTATACCTTCAAGGCCTTATGCATTTTCACCTGTGATTAAAAGCATGAGCTTTTGCTTTTAATACAACCACCTGCAACACCCACTACTACAAATTTAACTTGCATACACTCTCATCTATTTACTCACATACATGTTACATTGTTTGACAGCCAAGTATAATAAATGTTCTATTTTGTTCCAGAGTTTATGTGATTTTTTCCCGTAGTTTTAGTTTGTTTCTTTTTTTTTCCTTTGTGCTTTATTTATAAGGACAATGACAAGTGTGTTTTTTTTGCAGTTTGCGAAACTTTTTTATGATTGAAATGCGTTTTAAATTGTTGAATAGAACTTTAACATCAATAAAATTGCAGAATGATTGTGAATTTGTTACAGTTTCTTTATGAGAGTTGAAGAAATAAAAAACATGCACACACTTAAAATGAATAAACGTTGTTGATGTGTAGTACCTTTGGATTTCATTGTAGGGGTTTTTATGTTTGTCAGGCTGCATGTTTGTGAACAAATTTTAAATTGCATATTAAATTGTAAGGCCACGTTTGTGGAGAGACAAGCAAAATTATCGTTAAAAATTTACTTTCTTAAAACAAAGCTAAAGCTGTGAATAATTTGTGTGTTTTTATTCCCTCCACCTACCAATAGAAGTGGTGAATGAGGGTATGTATGCATTTCACATACTTGTGTAATATTGAGAAATATTCATCTGAGACCCAACAAAGTGTATATATTCTTGATCCTTATTTAATTCAAAGTCGATTGAGCAATGTCTGTCTGTCTGTCTGTCTGTGTAAAACACTCTTACGTCTAAAATACTTAAACAAACTGGAAAATCATTCAAGTATGATATTTTGCACCAGTTTTGTTTGTTATTTTGTTATTTTGTTTGAATATATTACAGATAATTCCATGAAATTTTGTATACGTTATTTCTATGATAAAAGGAGAGACTGTGCCCCCATACAAATTTCCTCCCGAAATATAGCTCAGATACATAAATTCCTATAAAATAGCAATATCAAAATTCAACAATAAAAACGAAAAATGTTCGGTCCATGTTTGGCCATAGACTTCATATAGATTACACTTCTAAAATTCACTTAAATGCGTATAAGTCTGGTTTAAATATTGTAACCAGCTTAAAATTCAACACAAATAATCCTTATAGTTATACAAATTGCTGTGCTGAATTTTATGATGTTCGGCCGATAATTGGTCATAGCTTTCATATAAGGACCACATCCGAAAAAGATATTAATCTTTAGAGACTACTGTTTTTCTTAATGCAAAATGGTTGAATTTTTTTATATTTATTATTAGAGAAAAATTCTTATTATTTCGGCTTGAGTTCATTTATAATTAATAATTAGAAGAATAGCATTGTAAAGTTATGATTTTATAGACAACTGGCATATTGGAATGCATTTTCTACCCTGCCAAGGCCGCCATCAGTAATGTTTGTAGAAAATGCATTCCAAAATTCCATATGCAATTTGTTCCCTTTTATTTTTTTAATTCACAATAGTGGTGAATATAGACATTTTTGAAAAGCCAAAATTGTACTATTATTAACTAAAAATAATTAAATATTTTGCTAAAATACTAAATAGTTTTTGAAACTTAAAACATAAACAAGTAAGAAAGTATCGGCGGTCAAACACGACCATATAATACCCTACATCCAGTATATGTATAAAACAGTTTTTCAGAAATGGGCGCTATATAGGAGATATAACCTATTATAGACCGAGCATCCAAAAATTTAGTGTCATGATTTCTATGTTAAACTTTATCTCGATATAAATACTTTTAAACGACTTTTGGTGGTTAAAGTGAATTACGGAGAGGGTCTTATATGGGAGTTTCGACTAATTATAGACAGATCATAATAAAAATGTAGCGTATTATATTTAGACATATGAAGTATATTTTCGTTCAATATTATTTGGATACCAACATTTTTGGGAGAGTTATGCTCTTTAAAATGATTTTCAGAAGTGGGCCTTATATGGGAGCTATGAGTAATTATGGACCGATCTGCACAAAATTTGTAGATGTGATTTGGCTTCATTTACCACACATTTGTGATAAAATTTGTTTGGTTATTTGCATAATTCAAATATTTATGATCGGTAAACCCCAATTTCGGGAGGACATTTGTATGGGACCTAGGTGAAATAATGCACCGATTTCCACCAGTTGGGCCGAAAAAATGTCACGTACCAAATATTATCGAAATATCTTTAAAATTGCTACCTGTACTCTGCGCTCAAGCTTTACATGGACAGACAGGCAGCCAGCCAGCCAGACGGACGGACGGACATCGCTAAATCGGTTGATCGGTATACTTCAAGATGGGTGTTGTACCAACATTTCTGGGCGTTACAAACATCAGCACAAATCTAATATACTTTCCCCACTATGGTGGTGTAGGGTATAAAACGGTATTAAGTTTAAGTAAGTTTAGCTGTTATTTTGAATTATTTGGTTTAACTTAAACATCTTAAAATATTTAACAAGATGGCAGGAATTTGGCAAAAAACTAATTGAAAATTTTTGAAGAATTTCACTGAAAATATAAAATATTTTGTAAAGCAAAAGAAAGTTATAATCAGAAAGAATAAAAAATTGTTAAATATCAATAGTCTCCCAATAGAAAACCATTACCGTTGCTGCTATTTTTTTTTCTTATTTAGTCACGATTTCATAGAAGTGTCATTTCTAGAGTTTATTTGAAAACTATATTTTTTTGCTAAACATAAATTAAACAAACATACATTAAGCGTTTTTTTTAAATACATAAAATTTACGTTTTTTATTGAAAAATAGCAAATTTAATTAAATTTTCCTTAAATGTTAAAAAGTTTCACATTAAAAACTGTTTCCATTTTTTTGCCGCTTAAATTTTCATACATTTTCTGACCTAAAGGTTTTTTTTTGTTTCATGGTTTGGTTGTTGTCTTTTGCAGCTTTAAATTATTATGAAAAGTGGTCAAAAGAGATAACAGGGTGAAAAAATAACAAATTATCGCTGTAGGTAACATTTATGATATTAATGTATGTGCAGTGGGCAACAAAAGTTAAACAACACTTAGTAAATGTATGTTTAACAAAGATTGAAACAAGGCAATCTGCTGGTGTTTAGTAGGGCTATGTCAACATTAAAACATGATCATGTTAGGCATATAATAGTAATGTTGTTCTGTGGCATGAAAAATACTAGCTTAACTTGCTTTCAAATTCTGGTTCCAATTGTGTGTTTTTCAAGTTACAGTCAAGAAAACAGTTGATTGACATTTTAATAAACACATTTTTTGGTTTTTCTTTATAAACATTCTGGCGTCACAATTATACCCTACAGCACAATAGTGGGGAGGGAATATTGGATATGTGCTGATGTTTGTAACGCCCAGAAATATTAGTCTATGTAAAGCTTGTGCGCAGAGTACAGGTCGCAATTTTGTAGATATTTCAATAAAATTTGTTACGTGATATTTTTTCGGCCCAAGGACGGATGGGATTGAAACTGGTGGAAATCGGTCTATTATTTCACCTGTCCCCCATACAAATGTCCTACCGAAATAGGAGCTTAACGATCATAAATGTTTGAATTAAGCAAGTATTCAAACAAGTTTCACCACAAATTAGTGGTAAATGAAGCCAAATGACATCTACAAATTTTGTGCATATCGGTCCATAATTACTCGTAGCTCCAATATAAGGCCCACTTCCGAAAATCACTTTAAAGTGCATAACTCTATTAAACATTTCGGTATCCAAATAATATTAAACACAAATATGTTTCGTACAGATATATAAATAATATGATGAATTTTATGATTTATGACATCCACAAATCACTTTAAAGAGGATAACTCTTTTAAAAATGTCGGTATCCAAATAATATTAAAGTTTTATATACAGAAATACAGAAATTATGACATCTAATTATATAATGGTAGAAAGGTTATAATCTGAAAAACTGTTTCTTCATATACTAGGGTAGGGTATTATTTGGTCGGGCTTGACCGACTATACTTTCTTACTTGTTTTTATAATTGAAGTTAAATAAATATGTTGTTTTCTTGGCGTCATTTTGAAAATAAATTGCTTTAAATTTGCGTGCAGCCTACGTCACAGCTTTCAATTTCAAAGTGTAAAATATTTGCAAAGCAAAATTTGAACGTATAACTGCAGAGTAAGTAGCATGCATTAGATTGTTGTTTAAACGTTTTCCATTGTCAATTATAAAGTGATTTGACAATGACATACAGATTAGTGGCAATTCATAATGATATTAATGCGGCAAATCCTTTTAAATTATAAGTTGTGCGAAAACTTTTAACACATTGTGTATTATTTCATTATTTCATACCTACTAATTTATGTTTATGACACATAAATTTAAAGTGTAAAAATAAAATATAAATTTTATAAAACCATATAAATTAATTAAACATTTTTGTACACATGTTAGACCGCACAGTGGCAGAAAGGTTGACCAAGGTTGACCAAAAAAGAAAAAAAAAACAAAAAATATACAACGAATGCTGGAATTTAAAATTCAAATTTGTTTACTAATCATTTGGGAAAGTTTAAATTGTGAAAATTTAAAATGTTGTTACACTTTTATTATATATATATTTATAAAAGTATCTTCCTTAAAAATGCTTCCATTTACAAAGAATTATTATTACATCAGCTGTAATTGTTTGCTGCTTTAACAAACTGTTATTAATAGAAATCAAAGGAAATACTACCTTCATTTAAGCAGCATCATGCTTTTCTAACCTAAAGTGCAATTAAATATGCGAATCATAGTGAAATGTAGAATGACAAAGATTTAACCAAATTTAAGGACTGTCTTATTATGGATGATGAAACATATGGAAAACAAATGCGCCTCAAATACTTAAATAGTTAAGGGGCAATAAAAAAGCAAGGTTTTGTTAAGAGCAACCCTTTGTTATCTCTTCAACTATGACTTCGGATATTTACTTACATATATGTAAAATAATGTCCGCAGAATCGTTTGCTGTCTGTTATTCGATTAGAAGTTTAATCCAGCTTAAACTGATACGACTGAAAAGCTGCAATTGATTTATACTCCCAAATTTCCTTAATTTGGGACAATTAAACAATATTTGACTATTATCAAAGGAAACTTAAAGCAGAGTGTTAACCCAGTTCCTGTCAAAAGAAATTTTTTGCGATTCGGAATAAGTCTGCTGCACAGCTAAATTTAAATGTTGTGCTGCAGTTAATTAAAACTGTCCATCAAAACAAAACCATGGATTTTTAAAAGAAAATGGATTTTAGTATCTTGTTTTAGTTTGTCTTAAGTATTAATAAATCGATATGTGATTAAAAAAAATTCATTTTTTTTCTTGTTACATTAATATTGAAACATTTATGCGAACGGATTAATAGCAAATTAAACAGCTTTTACACTTTTCAACGTATACACCTAATTCTGTTTTTACACGGTTTACAAATAAACAATTTTTAAATTTTTTTTACACGATTTTATTCCATTTAGCACTATTCAAAATCGTTTGGGCTTGCATTTTTTTTTTTTTTGGTTAAATTAAATTTTTACAAAGTATGCATGTATGTTCATATCAAAAATTCCCTTTATGTGGATACAAGTAAAAATTTACTGGTCACAGCATTTGTAAATAGCACAAATTTAGGGGAATTCCCGTTTAGTGCATACAATCAAATGAACTTGCCATACATTTTTTTATATATTTTTTTTTCTTTAATAACTATGCTTGTGTAAAAACACATTGTATGTATGTATTATTTAATATTATAAAACTAAATAGTTGTTCTTAAAAAATCTTTGTATTTCACTAATTACAATAGGTTTTAGAGATAAGAAACCAATCACCGTGTAAAAAGAGAATTAGGTGTACTTTAATTTTTCATAATGTTTTTTATAATTTAACTAAATTTAATGATTTTTTGTGATTATTACCTTCACATTTAATTGTTTGTAACGAATATAATAAACCTATGAAAAGAAAAAAAATGATACCAGCAAAATATCAGTGTTATAAATTTTCGAGGTTTTTCCAAAGTTTGTTTTATAACTTTGTGTCTGCTTAATGTATTTTGAAGATTTTTAAAAGCAAACTGCTTAACATAATAAAACATATATATAAATTAATTTTATTAATACCAGCCTTATCAATTAGATATAAACGTGTTTTACACACACTCCAAAATAAACGTAAAGCGTTTGTAAGTGAATTTTAAACTTTGTGTGAGCTTATTTATATATTTTAAGAGTGAGTAAAATATTAAATGCCAAATATGTTGACATTCAGCATAAGAAAAATAAAAGGCAAAAACGTAACAAAATTATTTTATGCACTTATATATATTTTCTATGAAATTCGTATTATAGTTTGTTTTTGTTTTTTACGAAATAAAAATAAAAAAATATTTTTTTTTTTTTTATTAATTTTAAATCAACATAAGATATATTTAAAAATGAAAATAATTATTTAAAAAAGTTAGTTTTTTAAATCAAAATTAACTATAAAACATTGCACATATAATTATTTGTCATAGGTATGCTTTACATAAAGCGTTTAGGGGCACCTTAACCAATTTTTGGTTATTAAAAAATTTTCTGGAACAATTTTCTTTTGTAATAACAAACTTCTAAGCAAAGTCTTTTGCAAGTTATTTTTTTTTAATTGAATCCCTGTATAGAAATTTCCTAATCAATTTGAAGTAAAAAAAGAACACAATAAATTTTAAATTTCTCCTCATTGTCCATAACTATGAATATGTAAATGAAAAAGTTTTGCAAACTACGCAATGTATAATTGCGTTGGTAAACTTACAAATGTTACAAAATTTATCAATGACAATTAGTTAAAAAATAATATACTCGTATATATGTATGTGTATGTGCACTCATGTTACACACATACAGGCACAATAATACATTGATATCATTAAAATGTTGTTAAATTTTGTAAAATTAAACATAGTTGTTACATGACTTACATTTAGTTAAGTTAATTACACAAACATTTTGCTATCATCATCGTCATCATCATGTTTTAAATTCCCACACAGTGCCACTATAGTGGCATGCTCTCACCCATGCGTTTACTTACATATATAGATGAAGGCTTATTTATGTACATTAGGATGGTTTGCAAATGTAATTTCTAAACAATTATTTCTTTTGATGCAATACAACAAACGGAATATTTCTTTAGTTTTCATGATTATGAAGATCATTTCCACTTCGAGACCATATCATTTGAAAACATGATTTGTCTTCTTATAGCTTTAGCCCTCCTAATATACCTACATATTTCTATTTAAAATCTATGTATCTAAAAGTGCACCAGCACTCATGTACACTGTGTGGGAGTTTAAAACAAGCGAATAAACAAAACAACTAGAGGACATCATTGAATACATTCGTTCGTTTTCTATGGGGACTTGCAATAAGAATATTAAATTAGTACAAAATACATACTCGCACACATAGTGCTTAGATACATACATATTTATGTATAAGGGTGGTTCCTATATTCGAATTTTTCGGTCTTCTTTATTGATCTCAAGGTCTTTATTATTCTCTGTTATTGGGTGTGGGTTTCATAACAGATGCCGTTTTTGTCTTCCGTGACTTGTATGCCATTTTTAAGGGTACATTTCTGTCATCTATTCTCACAAAGTCATTGAACATTAAAGAGTTAATGAAGTCTTCGGTGTCATATACAGGAAGTTTTGTTTTTTTTTATTTGAATATATATTATATTTCAATATTTTTATTATGTACAAAAATATAAAACAATATTACAATTTACGCCTCAGCCCCAGATTGGCATTATACAGGCTTGTTGGCAAAATTTTTAAAATTCAATTTTAATATTTATAATTATTTTTGTAATCATAATTTATATAATATTTAATATACATTGTATAAATATCTACATTATACATTGCATACAATTCTATGAAAATTTGTTTAATTAATTAAATAACATTAAACATTTTAATGCAAATAATATTAAGTATTAAATAATTTAAATATAATTCAAAATTTCTAGTTTGCAGTTAAATTGTAGTTAAATCAGAAACTCATCGACATTTTGAAGTAAAAAATGTTTCATATAAGATTTAAACTGCATTAATGTGGCTATGAACCGAGTTTTTAAAAGTCATGACTAGAATTTGACGTGGTGGTAAAAAAAAAATGATTAAGGACGAAAATGTAGCCCTGACAGAGCCATGAACATCGGTATACAATATGTAATGATCGGACTAAAAATAGCGACAAAGTGAACAAAATACTAAAAGATCGGTAAAAAATAAAAAGAAAATATTTCTGGAAGTGTTTTCACATGGACGGCAAACCACTTTATTATAAATGCAATATATTTTGAATAGTTTGAAGTGTAAAGGTTGCTGTAAACATTGCTGCCTTATAAAGATTTGTTACCAAACATAAAAATGTTAATAATGTCCTGGAAATTAGTTACACAAAAATTCAATCTCAAATTAGATATTAGAAAAGAAACTACAAGATTTTCTAGAAATCGTCCAATAGGCATTATCAGGCATTAATATTTTCAATCCTTATCTAGAACTTAAAATAAAATCAAAAACAATTCTTATAATAATTGGAAATTTTGTTTAAAAAACTTTGAAATATGCCTCAAAATGTTGTTGGACGTTATAAAGAGTAAACAATTTATTAATTTTATATTCAAACATCTGTGGATAAATCAAATATAAAAATTAATTTTGAATTAAATTTTGAGTTCAATATAATGCAACCCCCAAAAATTTATCCATTTTTGGTGAAATATTTTTGCACTTGGTTTTCTTGAGGGTTGTGAACATTCAAAAACATCAATATAAGGACCACCCTATTATACATATTAATATGTATACACATACACACACACACACACCCATATTTGTAGTGTAGCTGTATACATATATAAGTATACAGCAGTAATACTATCATGTGTGTTTCTGCATGAGCATGCAAGTATATTTAAGCATCAATGAGACAAATAACAAGAGACTTTATAATTGTCATTTAACTAAATATTCGTACTGTTATCAATGACATTTATACTCGTCCACATACATACATACCTACATACATGCATACCATACCCACACACATGTGACAAAAAGTATTCATTATTTTATGTTTATAATTGGCAGAAACAAAACAAACGCACACAATTTAATTGGAAAATATTAAAAATTTGTGATAATTTCAAATTCGTTTAAATTGAAAAAAAGTATTAAATTTTTAATGAAATTGTAAGGCAACTGTTTTTGGATTATTTTTATTTAAATCATTAGAAAATGTTTTAAATTTTAAACAAATATTTTCATTATATAGAGAACAACCAACCATTAAGCGTCAGCATTCTTTAGAGGCTGGTACTTATAAAAACAAACCGGTTGACGTAATAGAAAAAATATATGGGTCCAGTTTCGTTCAATTCAATAATATTGCACTATTGTCTAAAAAGTTTTACAATTTGCAACACATAAACACAAATTTGTGTAAAAATAAATTAATTTTAATTTCTTCTTTTAGTTTCCTTAAATCTTAATAAATGGGTATGAATTTCTGGCCTCTATTACTCAAACAATTTATCAACTTTTCACTTTGCACTTTTTGAATTATAATTTTTGGCATAGTGATATACGTTACTATTCCACAATATTATTTCTCACTCACTTGACACTAAAATAATTTTTGCAAAGCTTTTAAACTCTTTGTAAGGTCTTTGCGCTTTCCTGCAAAGTAAGTATGCAAAATGTTCCACAAAGCATTTAGTCATTATTATTGCATTTCTGCAATGAAAATAAACTTGCTTGTGATTAAAGTTAAAAAAAAAATATTTTATTAACTAGAGAAGGAATTGAACTAATATTTATCTTTTAAGAGAAACATTTTTTACTCAGGCTAATAGTTCGAATAATCAAGAATACTATTGTAAAGTACTGGAACAATTGCTAGTTTTCAAAACAAAAAGTCAAGTGTTTTTTTTATAAAATTATTGCAAATATTTAGTACATGTTATAGTTTACATTTGTTTTATTTTTTGCACCGGAATCTTTTTTTTAAAACGTTTTTTTGTGGCAACGATTGAAAGTCTCGTCAGTCGGGATTTTTTATTAATGGTAGTAGCAACTAGTTTTTCATCCAAAACAAAAGCATCCGAACTCCGCAACACGTTTGAATTTACACTGTAAAATGTCTTGTCTGGCCCGCATATCATCATTACATTCAGTGAGGGGTTTACATGCCGGTCCACTTTTTCTTTCTCGTGTAATGTAGGCTTATCAAGATTAATGATTGTGCCATCCACGCAACCATACACAAAAGTTAATCCACCGAACATAATAAAAGTTTTCAGCTATACCACTGACGTCATCGGGCCGCCGCAATGTGTTTTGAAATAAAACGTCTATTATAACGTCGAAAAGTCTATGGATGGTCCTGTACTGCAACTTAGTGGTACTGGGCACCATTTCTGAGCCAAGCACAGTAGCAGTTGATATTCAGCCGACTTGATTGCGCTGTTGCTTCATCTGTTTTTATGGGCGGTATAAATGAGACACTCTTGTTTTTCTGGGCATGAGAACACAGTGTGATGTCCGCTGGACCAAACGCATTTTTCAACTGTCAAAAGAAGCGTTTAAGTGCTTAGGTTTCTTAAAAACGGGGTAGAAGTACTTCACTCCAACTGAGATATATTTACACCACCTATATTCGACCGAAAATGGAATACAACTCTCATGTATAGGCCGGTGCTTGGAAGTTTATTTTGGAGTTACTCGACCGCGTACAGGAGAGGGCGAATATGCTTATCGGCGACAGTAGAGTATCCAACTCTATTGATTCACTGGAGCATCGCCGCAATGAGGTTTGTGTTTCACTGTTCTATCGATACTAAAATGGAATGTGTTCTGCTGATATTAGGGAACTTGTTTCCGAAACATTTAGTTTTTTGTGTAAAACACGTTATTCAGTCAAGACACATCCATTCATGGTCGACTGGACAATGGATCGCACAACACATTACAGAAAAATTTCATTCTTTAGTCGTACTGTCCGTATGTAGAATATACTACCTGCAGAAGTATTTTTTGTCACTTTCAATATAGGAAAATTCAAATCAAATATTCAGAAACACTACTCCCTCTATCCTCCCTCCCACAAACTATTTTTCTAGTTTCAACACAATGCATTTCATGAGTTGGGATCATTCCCTGAGTGCTGGTCCAAGCAAAAAATATCAACTTGGATTTGATTTAAACTAGAGCACTCTTTAAAATTAAAGTTTTTTAGTTCCAAAAAATTAATTCGGTGTGTATAATTTCTTCTTATAACCGCGTCCTGACTATTATCGAACAAAAACCACTCATGTCTTAACATTTTGAAAGCCTTACTAGTTTTAACTATAATAATTTGTTAAGCCATCGTTTACCTTGCAAATTTTTGCAAACTCATTAAACTTTGCTTTGCAAAAATATAATTTACAGTTTTTGTGGAACGAAACAGCAAAATCGAAACGCCAAATATTTGCAAATTACTCATTCCAATATTAACTTTGCACTTCGCGCAAGAGAACATGGAACGGAAATTGCAAAGAGCATATAAAAATTTCAAAAACTTTGCAACTTACACTTATTAATATCAACTTATAACTTTTAAAGCTTTATAGTTCTGAGGAACATAAAATTTTGCAAATTGATAAGTTGAAAAGCTGTTTTGTGTGCCCTGGTTTAAAAGTATTTAATCGCTTTTTTTTTGTTATAAAAATATTAAACTCTTCACTCTTCACTTAAAAGCCGTTCACATAGGCTTTTAAGTGAACAATGTTTTCATTTTAAACACTAGTTTTTATTTTGCAACTAATAAAAATTTGACATTTATTTAAACAAGATAACAAGTATTATGCATTGTAGCTAATCACATAGAGAGAGTAGTTTTATTTTAATTTTAAGTATTTTTTTAAAGAGAACACAAACTACATTTTCAATTTAAAAAGGCGTTAATGCATTAATGTTTTCATTTGACACCTCATGTTATGAATATTTCATTTGCTTAGTTGCTTTTGCTTTAGTAGTGAAGTTGTTGTTATTATAAATTTTTATTGCAAAAAATTAACATTAAAATAATTCAGTTGCAACGCCTTATATCAAATACTAAGTCCCAGCAAAAAATTACAGCAAAGTTAAAATAATTGGAAATAATTATAAATTAAAATCGTGCAAACCAATCATTGTGTATATAAATGTTCACTTCAAAATGTGGACAAAGCCGTGGGTTGCATTTGCGCCATGTACTATTTGATACTTATTACTATTTACTTTATGCAGAGAAAAAATATAGTTGTACATGTTTACCACAACTATTTCAATATTTTAAAAATTTTTTTTTTAAATATAACGCTCACTGTAATTATTTATATGATTTTGGAAACTATGATATGATTAAGTTCCATTCATATGATTATAACAATCATATATATGATTATAGCAATTATGTAATGTTTATGGTGATCAGTTTTATGATGAAAGATTATGCCATATTATGATTATTAGATTCATTGAAAACATGATTGCCGCAAATATATACATAGTTACAACAATCGTATATATGATTGTAGTAATCATCTGAATCGTAACTTAAATATATTATGGTTACCGTTATCATATAAATAATTACAGTTACCACAACATTGTTAAAAAACTTGTAAAAGTTTTCACATTTTTGTGGTAAACTTGTACAACTATATTTTTTCTTTGTGTGTATTTATTTCATATCTTGTACAAAATTTGGCAATAAAATTTTAAAATATGTTAAGCTAGATTTACACGATTGAAATTTTCTTCAAAATTGCTCTTCAAAATGCTTCAAACTCGTGTAAACAGCAAAAATTTTTAAAAATTTTTTTATTTAATAGTTATTAATAGTTATAAAATTAATAAATTTTGCTGTTTGCACGACTTTGAAGCATTTTGAAGAGCAATTTTGAAGAAAATTTCAATCGTGTAAATCTAGCTTAACAGCACGAAATATCGTCAGTCTAATTTTAATTTTGCTGGGTTGTTAAGCGTGTTAAGGGGTTCATAAAGTTTATTTTTTACAAGTATTTTGTGTTTGTTTTTGCAACACTTTGCCAAATTGTCTGGGGGTGAAACACATATGAATACAGCTGGGAATTGTTGTTAAATTGCGGTATGATAAGAGTGTAAAGATAATATATAAAAGGTGAGTGTTGTAACTACTGCTGGTCAAACTTTTTTTTATTGGCTGCATACTTTAAAAGTAATGGATTTCATAACAGATGGCGTATCTTTTAAATGCGATTTTTGACTTTAGTAACTTTTATGTCATTTTGAAGGGTACATTTTTGTGATTCATTCTCACTTAGTTATTGAACATTATAGTGTAAACAACAAAGCTTTTTTTTTTTTTGCTTCAAAAATGTCAAAGCGGAATGATTTGTGTTACTTTTATAATTTGAAAAAAGTGGTGCTGTGGCTTACCGAATATTTACCGAAGCTTGTGGTTCCAATGTATGAGAGATAGTTTGTGCGGTTCGGAAGTAAAGATTTTGACACGGAAGATGAAGCCAAACAGCCAAAACAGTTTGAAAGTCAAGAATTTAAGACATTACTCTAAGAAGATTCTTGTCGAACTCAACAAGAGCTATCAAAATCATTGCATGCTACTAGTCAATAATTTCAAATTTCAAAACGTTTATAAGCAACATTCAAAAAGTACTACAATATAAACTAAAGCCGAGAGACATTGAAAGACTATTTTGCATATTCAAAATACTGCTTTAAAGCCATAAAAGGAAATAATTTTTGCACCCAAACGTTAATTGGGATGACAAACAGATCCATTACGAAAACCTGCACAATAAGAGATTGTATGTGAAGTATGGCCGACCAATCGAATCGACCCCAAAGCCAAATATTCTTGGCGCTAATGTAATGCTCTGTATTTGGTGGGACCAGAAAGTTCCTATATATTATGAGCTGCTTATATCTAGCCAAAAAATCAAGGGAACCTGTACTGAATACAACTGATGCATTTGAAGCGAGCATCTGAAAGACGGCTCAAATATGTAGATTAGACTGGCCCTTATTTATAGAAAATTCCTTCGATTTCCGATTACTGGGCGGAAAAAGTTTCCTTTTGATACCAAATGCTTAGCATTAAAATTTGGTAGCGATCGGAAATCTATTTTTAGTGGCCAGTATAATGCAGATACGCAAGTATAATATGCCATCATGACAACGCTTGGCCACATGTTGCAATACCTGTCAAGAACTATTAAAAAAAAAGGTTGAAAAGTGTTGCCATACCTGCTTATAGTCCAGACTTTGCCCCGTCCGACTACAATGCCGAATGTTCTCTATGGAATACTTTTCGGTGCAGAAAAGAGTTTCCAAAATTGACTTGATTCATTCTTGGCCACAAAAAATTAGCAGTTCTTTTATCACGGACTACATATGATTCCAGAAAGATGGGAATATGTCATACTCAATAATGGCCAATACTTTAAATAAATCTATATTGTTGTGTTTTGGTGTGCTCTTCAATTTTTTACTATTCGAAAAAATGGATCAAAGAAAATGTATTAAGGTTTGTGCAAAAAATTAAATTAAATGCGCAAGGACATTGGAAATGTTGACTGTGGCATTTGGCGAGTCTACTATGAGCAGAACACAAGTTCAATTGTGGTATAACCGGTTTAAGGAAGGCCGAAAAGATGTCAATGACATCTTAAAGCACTGAAGAAAATGATTTTGGATAATCGTCGAATCACTATCAGAGAGATTGCTGATGATGTTGGCATATCGTTCGGTTCATGCCAAGCAATTTTTACGGATGTTTTAGGCATAAAACGTGCGGCAGCGAAGATTGTTCCAAAATTGTTGCATTTTGAGCAAAAACAACGTCACATGGACATCGCTCAGGAGCTGTTGAACATCGTTAACGACGAACCAGATTGTATAATTTGTATTTTACTACTTATTACATACTCGTAACTTTCATTCCTGAAAAATATGAATTTAATATGAATTAAACATAGCGTATAATTAATATTGAATCTAGATTAATTATATATTAAGTATACGCCTATTTTTAGCCAAGCCCAGCTAAATCAGTATTGTTTTTAATAATTCGTACATTTTCCAACCTATTTTTATACAAAATTTATATTTATAGGTACTAAATATACCGCAACAAATTGTTTGAAATAACTGGACAAAATGTAATTCCTTTTACAAAAAGCATTTCCAAACTTCAGAGGCACGGGTTAGTTAACATAATCTGAATGGGACTACATTTTCAGTAGCACAGTTCTATACTAAGGGCTGTTTTCTCATTAGGCGATTATCTTTTTTTCCAACGAAAAACTGCCGTTTAAAGAAATTTGGTTTTCTCAATGTCTCATTTGCTGCTATTCTGTCGCAAAACTAACCAGCGCTCATCTGCCGACTATTTATTTGTTGTACAGATAAATTTAATCAGCTGACTCTGTTCATATTTTTTATGTGGCAATACCTTGAGTTTTTGTAAAAAAAAAAACTAAATAGATTTAGAAAAAATGTTTAATGGAGGATGAACTCGAAGAACATGAATTCCAAGTGAATGTTGAAAGAGTTTATCATGCCAGACCTACATAACTACCTGGCAGACATATATATTATTTATTTTGTAAAATATTTGCTTTTTTTATTTTATTTTTTGTTATTTTTTCACATTTGGAAAACAGCTGATTTATGTCAACAAAACTTATCACTTGAAGACAGAGTTCCCAATTTGCACATAAATTTTAAGAGGTATTGCCAAATGAAAATAACGTTTCTGTCGGTGTATTGAGAAAACTAAAATTGTTAATGGACATATTATCAGTCTAATAAATTTATGTCGACTTTTAGTAACAGGCAGTTTGTCGACACATTGAGAAAACGGGCCTTAGAGTTGTATTAAACCGACCAGCTTCAATTAAAAGAAACTAAAGATTAGAATTTGTTTATTTAAAATAATACAAATTTACAAGATTAAATAAAACATTAACAGAAAAGAGCAACATTGTAAAATGTTTTTCTTTAATTTCAAACACTTCATAAGTTTCTTATTTGCTTTTAATAACAAAATACTCTAAGATGTGTGAAATTAAATAAACTGAAACTAATTTTTCCAAGAAAAATTTACTTAAACAAAACTAGCTTTGTAAATTCAAACAAAATAATATATATTTTGCATTAGAACAGATTAGAAATTGTTCACAACACACATTTTCACAAAATTATAATGATTTTTTTCACTACAACGCCTTTAAATTATATTTAAAATCTATTTATTTATTTAATAAAAAAAAAGCAACTGATATTTTATAATAAAAGTAAAATATGGAAATTACATAAAGTTCTTATTTATTTAAATACACATACATACACAATATTATTTTGCACATTATTATTATTATTTTTTTTTTTTTAAATTTGCTTGCAATTATTGAATGAAATTAAATAAAATGAAATACTAAATGAAAATGAAATTGTTTATAACGCTCAAAATGCATTAATGTTAAAAACTAATAAAAACAATATTAAAAATAAAAACACAATTTGTAATATTTTCATTAAGTTCATTCAACCGTGCATATGTAATTTCCCTTTAAACAAAAATTACACACTTATGCCAACAATACATACACTAGCTATATACATACATACATACATACATACATACTCGTACACAACACTGTGTGCAGCAGCAACATTTTACATTCACTTGTTATTAGTTTTATTGACGATTCATGCAGTCAGTCGTTACACTGTGTGTGTTTTATAAGTTTTTAGTTGCATTTGATAAGTTCACTGAACTTGTGCTTATGTGTTCATAAGGATTAGTGTAAAATTATTTTATAAACATTTAGTTTTTTTTTTTTTTTGTAAGTTTAACTTTAATCTACAACAACACTTGTTCAGACATGTTTGTTATATTTAGTAATGAAAAACATACACACAAATGCAAACATCCCTTCCTGCCCATTGACCGTACAGACAGTTACACAATAACAAATTATTAACAAATAAATAAACGTAAATAATCTGTTGTTGATATTAAGTGGATTTTATGAGTGTATGCACATTTTTATATGAATTTTATATTTCAAAAGGTTGCAATTTATAGAAATATTTATATTAAATTTCAACAAATATTTAAATATTAATACTTCTGTTTATTCAAAATGTATACTCGTACATAATTATTTTACTAAGATTTTTGGTAATTATTAAAGCTTAAGGTCTTTTTTTATAAAATATTTAAATTTTATTTCAATTACGATATGTAAATTAATTTTTTAATTAAAAAATTAACCCCCTTATTCAAAAACGATTATTAAATTTAACAAACGTTTACTAAGACAGGTTTGCATATAAAAATTTGCTTAATAAACGTTTGTTAAATTTAATAATCGTTTTTGAATAAGGGGGTAAAAAAATTTTATCCTGAAGAAGCTACTCCAAGAGTAGCGAAATATTGAAATAAAATTTAAATATTTTATAAAAAAGACCTTAAGCTTTAATAATTATCAAAAATCTTAATAAAAAAAGAGGTCAAATAAACAATAATAAGAAATATAATTATTTTACTCTTTAGAAATGGTAAATAAATGAATTAATTTTTTTAAAATACTAAAAGTTATAGAGCAATTCCATATGAAAACGATCAAAATTGGCAAATTTTTGGACGACCCCTCTCTGATTTGAAAATAAATAGTCTCAATCGATTGCCCAGCAAAAAATAATGTACCTACATATTTTTTTTTTTTTTTTATAGTGACTGGTTTAGTGGTGGTGTACACCACTGTCACTGACAAAATTGAAGAATTCTTCATAAGGGACCTCATTGAAAGTTGTTTTAAAAAAAAACTACTAAAGCGATCGCAACGAGTGAGTGAGAAATTAGCCCAAAATGAATTCATTGTGATAAGCGACTTTGCCGAGAATTACACTTTTCTCGTTCAGGATGAAATTCAGGCTTATCAGTGGGCAAACGACCAGTGCATGGTGCATCCTTTTTGCATTTATTTCAAAAACGAACATAACGAACTACAGACCGTAAGCCTTGTTGTTGTCGCGGAGAGTTTAGCTCATAATTAAGTGTCCGTTTATTTATTTCAAATGAAACTGTTTGAATTCTTAAGATCAAAATTCGATGCAATCGACAAAGTAAGGTAATTTTTACAATCTTTGCATAATTGAAGAAGAACAAAACTGCAAGGTCGAGTGGCACTTTTTCGCGACGTCCCACGGTAAGGGCCCATGCGATGCGTTATGGAAAATCCGTGTTTTATGACTTGTTTCTGCACGTGTCATTTTAGGCGAAATATTTATTACCTGGTAATTTAAAAAATTTACAAAACATTTTATGACCTGTAGCCTCATTCGGGTTTGGTGTGCCATTACATGCCACTGGTGCTATTATCCATGGATTTATGGCCGATCTTGTGAAGGCAGGCAGACCACATTCACTACACACTCAACTTGGGGCTCTTAAAAAAAAATTGATTTTTTCTTCATAAATGTATTTTTAACTGTAAAATAATTTTTAAAATGTATTTTTAACAAGGTGGTCTCTTAAATGCTCTTCTCCTGTCCAAACAAGACGTCGGGGCCCATTTTTTTATTGCTGATTCTTAAAGCAAAAATTCTGAGGAATCCAAAAAAAAAAAAATTAGCCGGAAAATTTAGGAGCTTCTGTGGAAAATCGGAAAATTTAATTTTCATGGGAAAATTTAAAGGTAAATTTCTAAGAAAAATTAGGAAAATTTTATTTTTCAATTAAAGCCTGATTCAATACCTTTCCAACGAGCTATCACTCGTTGCGATCGCTTTAGTAGTTTTTTTTTAAAACAACTTTCAATGAGGTCCCTTATGAAAAATTCTTCAATTTTGTCAGTGACAGTGGTGTACACCACCACTAAACCAGTCACTATAAAAAAAAAAAAAATATGTAGGTACATTATTTTTTGCTGGGCAATCGATTGAGACTATTTATTTTAAAATCGGAGAGGGGTCGTCCAAAAGGTGATCGCTTTCATATGGAATTGCTCTATAATGATAATTAGAAATTCACACTCAAGTTTAATTTGGATTATGTTTATATTTTAAATATTCTAATAGCTGATCGTTACAGGCTGAACTTCGTAAGCGAGTTAACAAGGCTAGAGATCGTTTAGCAAGCTACATATCATCGCCTGCAATCCAAAAAGCCGTAACTACAAAAAATTCAAAATTGTTTTTTTAAATTAATTATTATGTAATTAAACAAAATACATCTTTCTTTAAAATTTTAGTCTCATATTTCCTTAGAGCGCAACTACAATGTTAATATAATTAATATGTTAATCATGTTAATAACACTTTTAGTTTCCAAAAAAAAAAAAAAAAACGAAATATACATGTTTCCTATTCAAATTCAATGTTAAAAAAATAAAAAGGAAAAAAAACTCCTGCGGATTTTTTATTCATGATTGGACCGATATTAAAACAAAGTCATTATCAAATTAGTAACAAAAACGCTGTGGATTGTGACTAAATAATAAAATGGTTTTTGCTAGTGCGAATTATTCTCATAAGAGAGTTAAAAAAGTTAATAAAAAAAATGTAAAAAAAATGTGCATACTCGTATAATACTACTGGGACAATTTTCTATAAAACCAATATTAAAGACGAATATGAGGTTTTGCCACAACGCGCACAAAAAAAAATTTTTTTGAAGATGTCGCACCAGTGCGGTTATATAAAGAAAAATTGAAAAAATATCCAAACAGAAATGGAGTCATCTCCAGGAACTTAAATGTTTACTTCCGGCTGATTGCCACAGTTTTTACGATAATTTTCCATACTCAGATTAGGTTAATAAATTTTACTTCACAATGAGAACTCATTTTCTTTTCATGTATAAAATAATGAATTTTCGTTTTTGTTTTAAGTTTGTTTTGTTATCTTTTCATAAATAAATTAATATTTTTCACGAATTCATTAAACTTGCTGTAATGAGTTTTGCAACTTTTATATTCAAAACACAGAAAACCAAAAGTAAAAAATTTTTTACAAGAGTGAAAACTGGAATTTTTTTTCCAAATTTTAACTTTTATAAAAAAGTTTTTGTTGTTACGGCTTTTTAGTTTCAGAAAAAAAAACGATTCCAAAAGGCCTTAAGTTTTTTATAGTTTTTTTTGTTTTTATTAAACCAAATCCTCAATAGGTTTTTAAGATTTATTCTATAATTTGGCCAATTAGAATAAAATAGTCTTAAATTTATAAAGTTTTTTGTTTCTCCTGTAAAAAAAAGTAAAATGTGTAGTTACGGCCTTTTGGATTTTCGGTGACGATATATACTTGTCTAATTACTAATTACAAACTACGTTTAAATTAAGTAGTTAGTAATCATGATTACAAATTATATATAATAATCGTAAAAAGTAGTTAAATATTTTGTTTGCTAACTAGTTCTGGATTACTTCATTACTTTGTATAACTACATATTTGACATGATGTCACATGAAAATATTTATTGAAGAAAAGTCCAAATAAATGAAAAAAGGAAAAAAGATGACAACAATTAAAAACTATGAGATTAAGTACCTTGAAAAAAAAATAAAAAAGTTTTAACTAAGACGGTTGAAAATTAATTGTTGTAGTAACAAATAATTATGAAATATTGTTATTTTGGATATTGTTCATGTCATTTTGCCAGGCAGGTCGTTGCGTCACGATTGTTAGAGCGAAAACGAAATATTTCGCTATGGCTGTTGATGTTTTACAAATATTTCTGTATACTAAAGTTTTTTTTTAACAGCCAGATTTCAAAACATATTTATTACCCTACGTAGTTAACTACGCCCTACATTGTGTGCGGGCAATTAAATCGTGTACGAATTTGGAATTGATTTTTGCTCAAAAATCATCGCTATTACAAAGACAGTTGGACACACTTGGTATGAAACTAGGGCAACCTATAAAATTTCATTTGGAACAGTTTAAAAATGGAACATGTTTAAAAGAGTATATCAGATCTTTGTAAATACAAGGTGGCGCAAAAGTAATCCTCCTATCAGAAAATGCTATAAATTTTGCGCAACTTGATGAATTGGGATTGGAAAACATGTGGTTCCAACAGGACGGTGGAACGGCACACACTGCACGTGCCACAACCGATATGCTGAAGAATGCATTTCCCGGTCGCCTAATCTCCCGTTTTGGCGAAATGCACTGGCCAGCAAGATCGCCTGATTGAAAGTTTACTTTTGCGCCACCTTGTAGAATTTGTTTGAGTAAGAATTCGTTTATATGATCGCTGACTTACTTACCCGTGGTAGTAGATTTAAACAATTAGATTGATTCTCTGGTACATCAACCACATCAACTGAGTCTCTATTTAAGTATACAGGAAACGTTCTAACAAATGTGTTCATGAATTTTGTAAAAAAAAAACAATACAATTGTAGCTGACATGGTTTATTTAAAATATATTTTTATTAATTGCTTTCGGCAATTTGCATTGATCTCAACTATTTACTGTCTTCAATTCCATTATCTTCATTCATGTATGTCCCATTGGAAGGTAAATGATCTGTGAAACAATGATGCTAAAAGAAATTTTACAAATTCGTAGCAGAACAAAAACAAAATGGTTTAAATGTGAGTGAATGTGTAAAAATTTGACAATAAAATATTTTACTTTTGGATAATATGTAGACGACATTACACAGGAAATGATACCGATATAATTTGTATATTTATAAGAATATAAATATGCACAATTTTGTTAACGAGGGCTGTTTGATAAGTCTATAAGAAGATTTGTGGTGGTTCCTAAAATTCGCATATATTTGAAAGGTGGCCACGATATGTAATTCACCCGTTTAAGATCGACATTTTTTTTTTTTTTAAATGAAATTAGTGAGCATTTATTTACTTCCTTGATTTATTTAATATACGTGTTTATAATTGCAGGTACACTCAAAATAATTTATTTTATCTTTCTGATAGAAAACTCATCTCATATACCTGCATATATACCGGTTTTGTGGATATTTATAATAAAAACATTTCTGAAATTGCTTTCATCATTTATCTTATTTTATGAGAAAGATCATTCGCTGTCAGTCATACAGTTAAGGCAACTAATGTGAGTACACTAAAATAAGGATTGCTATTTAATGAAGATTTCTTTGTTAAATGTAAAATTTTACTTTGTTTATGGTGTCCTTACAATGACTAGTTGTACTTGTGATGCGAGTAAATATTGTGAACATTCTCAATGATGCAATAAAAACAGGCTCAACAAAAAGAATGAAAGCAAAACAATGCATCTGAATAATAATAACAATTGTAAGGACCTAGATATCCTTGTAAAGGGTGATTCCTTTTATATATCATGCATTTCTGGCCATCTTTATTCAGTATTGTTTAACAATTCATCATGGAAAGACTTGACTATTTAATTTAACAACTTCTTTAACACATGAAGCTGTAACTAAACTGCACTGTGTGATGTGGTTTATGGTCTGAAATCTGAATGAATCACCCTTTATCTACAAGTGTAACAGCAAGTGATAGTTTTAATACGTACAAATACTGCCAGAGAAACGCAATGAAATAAACACTGACACATTTACGAATGCTGATTGCACTATGGCATAATAATCTGAAAAATGAAAACAGAAAGTGATGCAGATTCAGGAATTATGGTCAGTAACGATCAAGTTGATCCCAATCTAAGGAAACTTATAGTTATTGCAGTAATATTTTCCCAGATTCGAATCATTCAGGAGACAGTATCCAATTGTCTTAGGAATATTTTTCCCGGTGGAAAAGTGTCCTGGTGTGTATGTCCATCACCTTGACGATATTCCATAACGGGGAAGAATTGACGAAACCGGTGTCATGAGCTGCATGGAGCTCGAAACTGGAAAGAGTTGATTGTTTCACCCTAATAAACTCGCAGCTGACTAGAGTCCTATCTACAATCATGGGATCAGTTAAAAGCACGCGGATTTGTCTCCTAACTGATAATTGGGGCCTGCACCCTTATTCCAAATGGAATATTCTAAATATCTAAAATTTTGAAGTTAAAGTTGAAAGGCATTTAAGTACGGACTTCTATAAGTACGCAAAAAGATTAAGTTCATAAACAAGGAAATCATTGTATTCGTTCGAATAATCGAATAATTTCTTGCGAATAATTATTCGAAGAATTTTAAAATTACCAATTTCGAATAACGAATAATATGATTAATTTTAAGAAGCTTAAATGAAAAAAAAATAATAAATGTTTTTCTGTTAATTTATCGTTTTTTTAGAATTTTTCATGATTTTATAATTAACATATAAGAAAGTATAGTCGGTCAAGCCCAGCCGACAACGTTGACTCTAACTAGTGTTTGCTAAGATCAAACAGTATCAAATAAAACAAGTAAGAAAGTATAGTCGGTCAAGCCCGACCATATAATACCCTACACCCAGTATATGTATAAAACAGTTTTTCAGAAATGGGCATTATATGGGAGATATAACCTATTGTGGACCGATCATCCAAAAATTTACTGCAATGATTTCTGTGAACATAAATAATATGTGTGTTGAACTTTATCTCGATATAAATAGTTTTAAAAGATTTATGGAGGTTAAAGTGAATTACGAGGAGGGTCTTATAGGGGAGTTTTATCTAATTATAGACCGACCATTATAAAATTAGGTGTCATCATTTCTGTACATAGGAAACTCATTTTTGTTAAATTTTATTCGCATACCAACATTTATAAGAGATTTATGGTCGTTAAAGTGATTTTCGGAAGTGGGCCTCATATGAAGTGATCATCATATAATTGTACCATATTATTTGTATATATACGAAACTTTTATGTATTCAATATTATTTGAATACCGACATTTTTAAAAAAGTTATGCTATTTTAAGTGATTTTCGGATTATAGAAGCTACGACTAATTATGGAGCGATCTTCACAAAATTTGTAGATGTAATTTAGCTTTGCGCTGAAATTTGTATAATTCAAACATTTATGATCGTTAAGCCCCTATTTCGGGAGTACATTTGTATGGGGGCGAGGTGAAATAATGGACCGATTTACACCAGTTTCAACCTCATCCATCCTTGGGCTGAAAAAATATCACGTACCAAATTTTATTGAAATATTTTCAAAATTGCGCACATGCTTTACATGGACAGCCAGCCAGACGGACGGACGTCATTAAATCGGCTCAGGGAGTCATTCTGATTCTGATAAGGCGGGTATTGAACCAATATTTCTGGGCGTTATAAACATCAGTATAAATCCAATATACCCTCCCCACTATTGTGGTGTAGCGTATAACTAAATATAAGCGGTGACTTCTCCTAAACAAAATAATTTTTTGATAGAAATAAACTTTTTCGATGTTGGCAGACGGATTTTATGTGAATTTAAATGTCTTCGATAGATACGCACAATTTCCATAAATTTTTTTTAAAATATTTTCATTTATTTTAAATTATTAAAGCAAAGAAATGATAACTAGCCGACCATTGTGCTGCAGCAGTGTTGAATATTATCGCCATTTGAGTTACCCTGATGTTTGACAAAAATAAATTAGCCAATATAAGCCAAACGACAAACAAATAAATAAAACAACATTGAAATGTTGTAACAACTGCAACGATAACAACAAATTATTTGTTATCAATTCATGACACAAACACAAGTAAACAAATGCCAGCACATGCATATAGTGTTACATATACACACACACTTACACTGGAATGTAAACAAATACAGGACAATACAAATACAAATGATACAAATAGTTAAACAAACACATGAAAAATACTAAATACACACAAGCACACATACACACTGAGAAATGCACTTACATGTAATATAAACACATGCATAAAATGCATCAGGATTTGTTTTGTTTTTTTTTTTTTTTTGTATTCTTGATGTTGTTGTTTATACTTTTCACATGTCCTGTTGTTGCCGTGATTGTTGCAAATGTATCACATTTTTTTATTACTAGTACAAGTACAACTACTATCAATATTATTGTATTTTTGTTCTAGGGGAAGTGTACAACTTTGAAAATCTAAAAATTTCAATAAAATTTACATTTGACTTAATCTTTTGTCATTGTATTGGTGCATACTTCCTGTTGGCAGCAGGCATCATGCATCTGGCTAAACTATTGTATGAAAGTGTTGATAGTATAGTCAAAATGGTTGACGACTATTTTATGTGTGTGTGTGTGCGTGTGTATAGTTGGTACACTAGTACATTGAGTAAACATTGTTTCACTGTATAAACATTTGTGATTTTAATATAAAACTAAAATGTTTGTATGAACATTCATTCATTCACACACTTACACACATATTTATAAATTTCTACACATTGTGCAATTTCACATACATATATATTTTTTATGTATTATTTAATATTGTTTACAGTGAATAGCAAGACTTGCCGTATTTTTAAGGGGATTGTTACAATATTATTATGAATCAACAAGCGCTTTATTGGAAAATAGTTTTGGTGAGCACCTGTCAATTGGCAGCCTACAACTTGTGATATCACACCTCTGGTTTTTTTCTTTTAGCTTTTGTAAAGTCAAGAGTCAACATTCTCGACAATGCTTAAAATCGTAATAAAATTTTAATGTTTTATCATGATGTAGGCATTCAAATGGACTTTATTTCACAATGCAGATAATATACTGAAAAAAATTTATTAAAGAGACGTAATCAATTTTGAAATTTCCTCATGTTTACAGTGTCGGAATGAGAACAACTGTAAGCCAACATAATTATCACAATTGAAATTTAAAGAAAATTGTAATTTCTTGAAACAGCGATATTGGGAAAGATAGCAGGAATCGGTGGCCGATTCTTATCATTTCCATAAGAAATTGTCCTTTTATTCCTGGATTTATTTGTGCAATATTACATTGGATTATCTGTACCACATTAAAACAAAATACCAGCAAAATTGAAAAAAACAAGTAAGAAAGTATAGTCGGTCAAGCCGACCATATAACACCCTTCACCCAGTATATTTGAAAAGCAGTTTTTCAGAAATGGTAGCTATCCAAAAATATAGTGGCATGACTTCTGTGCATATTTTATATGTTAAATTTTATCTTGATTATGTTAAAGTGATTTTCGAAATTAGGACGTTAATTATGGACCGATCGCTATTAAATTTGATGTCATTATCTCTGTACCTATATATGAGACTTATTTGTGTTGAACTTTATTTGAATAGCAACATTTTTAAGAGCTTTATGGTCGTTAAAGTGATTTTAGAAAGTGGACCTTATGTGGGGCTTATGACTAATTAAAGACTGATCATCATAAATTTGAGCTGAATGTTTTGTGTCTGAAACGTTAAGTAGTATTTAGATGCCAATTTTTTTAAGAGAGTTATGCCCTTTAAAGTGATTTTAGGAAGTAAGCCTTATATGGGAGCTATGTAGATATGATAACTTATTTATATTGGATATTGGATACGTACATAAATCAAACATTTATGAATGATTAACTCCTATTTCTGGAGGACATTTGTATGGGGCTATGTGAAATAATGGAACGATTTCAACCAGCATCCAAATGTCTTTGGGCCGAAAAAATATCTGTACCAAATTTTATGTAAATATCTTGAAAATTACAACCTGTACGATGCGCATATATTTTATATAAACAGACAAAATAGAAATATATTAGGATTAATAATATATATGTACTTTGTTCTCTCTCTGTTCTTCAAGTGACACATGTAATGACAAACCAATCAATCACCAATGTTGTTCGAGTAGGGTATAAAAACATACAGCCCAATCATGAATAAAAATTCAGCAGGAGTTTTTTTCCCTTTTCCCCTTATTCCTATACAAATTCAATATTAGAAAAATAAAAAGGGAAACAACTCCCGCGGAATTTTTATTCATGATTGGGCCGATAGTGTTGATTAATATAATAAGGTAGAAAATATTTAATATATGAATAAGTTAATCACTGCCATATAGATTGTGACAGCTGTCTAATAAATTTTATTAACAGCTGTCTAATAAGTTTATCAACATTTCCAAGAGTATAATTTTCCATTTACAAACACGCTGTTAACACGCTGTTATTAACATGCAGTTTGACAACATTAAAGCTTTGTACAGATCTTACAACGTTGTCTGAAATTGTTCAGAAAATGTCTAACAACCGTGTGAACTTAAATTTTTTGTCTTCATTGTATTATCTGGCAACCGTCTATACAAAGGAACTTTCTATACAAAGGAACTTTCGATTGTCTCCTCTAGCTGCCTCCGGGAATTACTACAAGATGGCGATATTGTATAATTAGACTAACAGAGTCACTCAAGTTAGTTAAGTTTATTCTGAATCATCGTTGAGTGAAAATAAAAGTGTCCTCAAACTGTTATAAAGTACACTGTAAGAGAGTAGTTAAAGACAGAGAGAGTGTTCATTTAAAATTGTTTTTGTGTACATTTGAATAAATAAATTCTCGTTTAAACTACTTGGCGCTTTTATTTTGCAATTAAAAGAAATCCGGTTTATTTATTTAAAGGAAATAAACTACCGTTGTTAAAAGGTAAAAACGTAACAGTATGAATCTTTTAAATTCAACAGATGTTTCTTTTTTCTTTGCAATAGCTCTCTATTATGATGTACGATAGTACGGAATGGTCGTAACCATAACCTTTTTGAAAACTTTTTCAACAAGAACTTTTTTTTTAAAACAAAAATCAATGAAATTGAAATCATTGCATTTAAAAGAGTTATAAATATAATATATCCACCGTGACCAAGCATTCAATTGTCGACTAAAATTTCTAAACTCTATCCGTAACATAACCACAAAAAATTATACAGTGGTGATAAATCGCATGTTTGTGACTTCAAAGCACATGAGACGTTGACACATTCAGCATGCAAACGCTTCTCAATAATTGCTCTTAGTTTTTCAGAAACTCTAATGCAGTAATTTAGCTTGTTTACTCGTCCAGACAAATGTAAGTGAGTTTTCCAGAAAAAAATACAGACTGTTCTTGAATGAATTCGGCAAATCAATGACGAAGTGAAAGGCGAAGTAATAATTTATCTTATTTATCTCATTTGGAGAAAGACATGTTTGTTTTACCCGCCACTGTATATTTTACATTTGTTGTATTTGGTTTTTTTTTTTAATATATTTTATGTGAAATTGTTTCCATGTCAGTTTATGTATCAGTTTAAATGAATTCCATGTGAAATAAGCTAAATGATATTGTTTCGATTTTTGTCTGGTTTTGTTCAATTTGAACACAAAACAATTCTTGTTTGTTTGTTGTTTTTGATTTGAAAATATTTTTATAAAATACTGAAAATAACTTAACAAAATATTGATTAACTCACATGCATACATAAATCTTAATAAAAAGATTACACTGTGTAGCACTTGAATGGGACTAAAAATAAATAGAACCAATTCTTATTTATAAATTATAAATTGGAATCTAATAAAGTCATTCAATTTTGTTCAAACACTTTGCAACCTTTGCGCTATAAATTCTTTGTTAAACATTTTGTGTTTTATGGATTAACTGAGGAATATTTTTAGAGTTCACTCCTGTCCTCGGTTGGTATCAATCATCAATGAAACAGACATTGAATCGAAAATTTAAAGCGTAAATAACAACTTAGATTATTCGGCCAACTAATCATTATTCTAAACAGTCACGTAATCTAAATCTCGGTAAATTTGTTTTCATAGACTGACTAGTGTGGAAAAGGTAGTTTATATAATCCGAGAGCAACCAGACTGCGCACAAACGCATCAATGTCATTTTAGTCATATTAGTTTTCCCACTTTATATTACGAGGGCGGTTTGGAAACTCCTTTAGCCGAGCAAAGAAAAAGAATAGTTAGTTTTGCAAAAACATTTTTATTTTTCAATATAATCTCCTGAAACTTACACTTATACACTTATGCCCTTATTCATAAAACTTACAAGAGGTTTATAAGAGGTTTATAAAACAAATTTTGTATTTAAATTTTTTATAAACCTGTTGTAAGTTTTTATGAATAACAGTCTAATTCATAAAAACTTATCAAGGATTTATAACAGGCTTATAAAGCAAATTTAAATACAAAATGACGTGTGTACATGCCGATACACGTGTATTTTTATTTTTCTCCCCATTCCGAAAAGGTATGTTTGGTTCATAGGACAGAATGTGTGTAACGCGGTGTTATACAAATCATTTAAAATAAATGTTAAAAATTTTAATTTTTAATTAATTTGTTTTTGTGACCAATTTGGTCAAATGTTTGTTTCCAAACGTAAATAAAAAACTTGTTCGATTTTTATTTTTTATTTTTTTTTTTACCCAACGTTTCGTTAGTTTTATTCTAACTTCTTCAGGGGTCTCGTTCTAAATAATCTAGTGAGAAAATTTATTGTTTTATTACACAGCTTTAATGTTTTTTATCATTGGATATTAATTTTTATTATTAATTAGTTACTAAAATACTAAAAAACGGGACATCACGAACAGAATTTTGGTATAAATAATCAAATAACTAATAAAAATATAATATACAATAAACGACCACAAAACTTAAGTCAAGTTTAACTTAAAGCTAATATCACAGAACTGATTTAATTAGTAATTGCAGAGGAGTATTGAAGTTTCGTGTTGTCTTTGTCTTCTTTCGTGTTCATTGTTGTTTTTATTTTTTGTTGTATGCGTAAACTCTCCAGTGTATACCTTTTGTTTTCCTTCCTTTCTATATCTAATATTTTAACATTATCAAAATCTGCCACATGATTACACTCTTTTACGTGCTGGGAAAGTGCCGTCGATATTTTTCCATTTCTTATATCTGTTTTATGTTCGTTGATTCTTGTACCCAGCATTCTTTTTGTTGTGCCAATATACACCAAATTGCACATCTCTCCCTCGTTTCCTTCACATTTTATTTCGTACACAACATTGTCTGTTTTTAATTTGTCCATCTTCGGTTTGTTATTCGTAAATAGCTGTCGTAATGTGCTGTTTGATTTGTATGCAATTGTTGTTGTGTCATCTGTTATTATTCCCTTTAATGTTTTCATCTCTGTGAGTTTTGGGATGAATGGTACACTGTAAAAATGTTTTGTTGTTTCTGAAACGGAGTCTTGTTTTTCCCTTTTGTTTTTTTGTGTTTTTAAAGCTGAGTTTATTAGTTTGTTTGTTATGGCTATTGGATAGTCATTTATTTTCAATATGTTTCTGATCTTTTTCATATTCGTTTGTTTGTATAACCTATAATTTTTAGGTTATACACCCAATACATACTCTTACATGCATACATTACTTTAGCCAAATCTCTCACAGTGTAAATAAGCTAAATTTATAAAAATATCATTTATAAATATTTCGTTTGGAAAATTTCATTTTTATCAAACAATCTCTCATGCAACAAATCCATAAATATGCATATACAACACAGTTGCTGCTGATGTTCAATTCACTTTTTAGTTTCTATTAAAATTTTTCAATTAAAATAACTGAGAATAATCTGTTTGAAAAATTTGGAGTTAAATTGAATATGTAGAGAAAACAAAGGTAAAAGAGCAAATTTTAATTTTAATTTAAATTTAAATATTTTCATTTAAAGTATTGTAACAGAGAAATATTATAAACAATAAACGATTAAAAAATTATGCTGCACTTTACATTTACATTTATAAGTAAATATACTTAAATATATTAAAATATAAACAATTTATTAAGCTGCCAAATATATGTACATATAAAAATACATATTTATAAACTAAAAGTAAACTTAAATATTTAATATTCTTAATATCACAATAATCAATTTCAAATGATTTGCATTTATTTACTTACAGCCATAAACCTCAACAGCACTTCCAGTAGTACCACTTCCTTAAGATTCATGAAGAACCTTAACTTTCCCACCTACAAAATGTTATTGTATACATACATACATATATACATATATACGAGTATTTATACATACATATTATATCATGTTAAGTTGCCTTTACACACACACACACACACTCACACACACACCCTACCCTCCTAGTCTTGTTGAAGGTGATGTATTTTACCTGTATGTACTTGTTTAATTCTAACACCAAATGGTACTTAAACGTTAAGCGCTTTTTGTGTTCTAGATTTTACTTTTAGTTTAGTACTTTAGAAGTTTACTTTTTGTTCATTCGTTCTTGCTTTCTTTCTTTCTTTGGAACTCTTCATGATGTAAACACTTCACGTCTCAGTGCTGTTAATATATTAAATACAGCAACAACAGCGTAAATAAATAACAACAACAACTGCATACACAACAACACAACACCAACAAAAAGCATAGCTACAACATCCCAGCATACCATTCTAGGAGCGCTCCGAAAAAGGAGTCAGAAAAGAGTCCAACAAAAGAGCATTTTTGGAGTCAAAGAGAAATTTGCTTGTTACTGTCCTGAGTCGGCACGCAGTATGACTCAGAAATTCCACTTAATTATGTGTGTACCAAAGCGTTGTTTGTGCTTTGAACAAAAAAAAAAAAAAACATAGCTGTATCACACAAGAATGATAAAAACAAGATTACACAGAGCCCAAAAAAAACCCTCATAAAAGACTCTTGTCTGACATTATCTAAGAGCTCTTTCTGACGTACCATTTTCGAATGTAAGGACCCTCTTTTCTGAAGATTTTTGCAGCAATTATGATTGTTTTTTGGGCTCATAAAGAGCGTTAACGCTCCGAAAAAGATGTCAGAAAATACTCTTTTTGGACTAATATGGCTTGCTGGGCTTAAACAATATGATCCCTTAGAAGTAACAACTGAAAAGAGTAAAATGTTGTGAAAATTGTGAAAAGTATTCTATCACCTTGAGCACTTTTTGCACATTATATATTATTTAGTTTCTTAAGTTAATGTCGCCCGCAGGTTCGTCTGTTTTTTTTTTTAGTTTGTTAGCGCAATTCTTTCTCCTCAAGATGGCAGTTATGCGTTTAAGGGTGTCCAATGACGTTATCTATCACATCGCTTTTTCATGTTCATTTTAAAATTTAACAAAACTTTTAAAAGTGCATAAAACCTTTGCATTATTAAATGTTTAACCCAACTTGGAGTTATCATGTACAAAAAAAATTTATTTTCGCGATATGATATCAAAATTTGTGTATTTTAGTTATGAAAATATAAGAAAATATGTGGCAAGTTTGAGAAGGTCTTTTTGTATTTTTAGTGCTTATTGTTAGTCAAACGATATTTTTACCACAAATTGCGAATTGGTAACAAAAATATTAGTGTACTAGTCTGCATCTTTTTAAAGCTTTTTTCATAATTTTTCTTTCCAGGGGACTCCCTGCTTACTATACATGCAATTCATAATTTACCTGATATAAAAACGTATAAAATGGGTGGCATTTTACATGATTTGTTACGGCACTGTGTGTATTGTGTTGCATTAAATGCAGGTGATTACTGTTACACCAGTGCAACAATACAGTGGTTTTAGTGCTAGCTACGTGCATTACAATAAGTTGGTATTATGTTTTTAAGCATTTTTAAAGGGTTTAGAATATTAAAAAAAAAAACACTTGACAAATATTACTGACTTGTATGTTTATTACTTCCGTTAGCTGTATATTTATTTATACGCACCTAAATGACAGCTTTAACTTAAATGCTAAAGGCATTTATAAATATTTGACAACTTATGTAAATTAAGCTGGTCCATTATAACAATAATTTCTCAAAATCTGTGTCCGGATGAGAAAAGTTTTTTGGAAAAGAGCAAAGAACAAAAAGGTTCTACAGATATCATTTATTCTGCAGTTTAGTTTTTTTTTTTTAATATCACGAGACTACTTTAATTTATCAACTCCATAGTGTTTGATTTTGGTCGCTTGTATTGTTCTTTTTTAATAAGTTGCACATCCATCTCTTATGCAATTTTTATATAAAGCTTATATTTGCAGTAAATAATTTCCACTATTTACTTAGACATTCATTACGTATGATTAATATTGAATTAAGGAAAATAAATACGATGTCTGTATATATCACATACATACATACATACTCATAGTTTTTATATTGTAATAATTTCTCTCAATTTTTTTAATTAAATTTTTTTGCTGCAATACATTATAAATATGAGTGACGCCTTAAAAACGTTATATTCTGTTATTATTAGGCTTTATTTGTTTATTTATTTATTTGTACTTTCTCCCTCATTGTTTTATTAACAATACAAACCATTAACAAAAAACAATAAGTGTTCATGATGACCATGACGAGTGCAGTGAAGATGATGATAATTACGATAATGTTAATGATTTTCATCAGAACAATTAAAACAGGAAATTTCACATTTTTAACATAATTTTCGGTGGCAATTGTAAATATATAATTATTGTGAAAAAAACAACAAGAACTGGAGAAAAGAGTTTACACAATAAACATTTAAATAAATTAATATAAAAAAAAATCAAACGAGGTTGGTGTTTGAAAGAGTAAAATATTATTTTTAAGAAAAGTTTTTATTTAAAAATGTTAAAATGGTTTCATCCAATTGTTTCGAACAAAAATTTTGACCGAAGAAAAAAATGTTTACTGAGAGTTTTTTGCAACACGATTCACCCAACCAGTTCGAACGATTTTTCTGGGAAATCAAAGCTGACATATGTAAACAAAATCTATTAGTTGTACAAGTGATAATACTGCGGCCATTGATTTATTGTGTATATGTATATTTCAAAAACAATTTACAAAATTTTAATAATTTAATGTTACAAACACCACAGATAGAAATGCAAACTATTGGCCACTCAGTTCATTTTAGTTCAGACAAAATATAAAATTAAACCAATTCAAGCTGAGAGTTGCTCGTAAAAAAGATTTGCTCTCTCTCTCAAAACAAATGACTTCATATGAAGAAAACTTTGTCCAAACAAATATTTTGTTCAGAACGAATGGATGAATCCATTCTTTTAAAACATGTACGATATTTTGAAAATAAGAAAATCAGACGTTTTTGTGTTCAATGTTGGCAGGAAAGCTAAAGCTTCTAAAAGCTAATATAAATTATGTTATCAAACGTATTTTAATAACTTTAACTAAGCAAAATGAGGATCTATCCGGGCAACAGTTTAATTACACGCCAGTGCAATTTTCAAACCAATCATGCCACTAACAGGCACGTCACATAATTCGATCGAAATGGCTTCAATACCGTATTTGCAAATCGATCGTTTTTACTTTGTGTTCTCTAGATTCAGATCGATTTTGTTTAATCCCAAAACAATTTAAATTTCGATTGGTAACTTAAATATGGTCATGTTGTGTAACGAGAACAAAAAACCTATGATTTTTGTAATAAAAAGTATAACAAGTAAATTTTAAATAAAAGTGAACAAAATTTTTAAAAAATAGCCGAGAAATATTGCAACATTAAGTTTTAACGGCTTTGGCTGATCATTCTCGACATGAACTTTCTAGTAACTTAGCTCCGAATCATCCAGAATGGAAATATTTGCCTAAAAACACGTAACCACTTAATAACATATATTTGAACTCGTTTATTTATTTGAAAATACTTTTCTTATTTAGGCCAAAGCACAACAAATATTTAGTTTTAATTTATTTGATCCTGTTAGATCTGGTAAAATTCTTGTAAGAGTAAACACCTTCAAACAAATTTGTGCTAAAACAAATGGCTACGCTTATTTCAGTAAATAGTTGCCAAATGTGACCGTACCTTAACGGGGCAACTCAAGTGAGTTTAGAGTATTGTGAGTCATTGTTGAGTAAACATCAATAAACTGTAAAATAGAGAGCGTTTATTTAAAATTATTTTTGTTTGAAAATAAAAGCCAAAAAATTAAAAAAAAACTGCATTTTTAAATTACACACCCAATAATTTAACAAATCCCGTTCAATTTGTGTATGATTTGATGAGCTGTGTTACAATACTTGCAGTTCTTATTAAAATTTTGTAAATTTATTTAAACGAAATGTAATTCTCAACCATTTAGAGGCAAAATTCTTATTTTTTTCATAAATTTTAGCCATGCCCATCATTAAAATTGTTTATTTTAAAATTGTACATTTGAATAAATAACGCTTTTATTTTGCAATTTAAAGGAAATAATTTATCGTTTTTAAAAAGTAAAAATGTAACACCGGACTATGGTGGTGTAGGGTATAATAAACCAGTTTATTTTGAAAATCGCTTTTTAAAGGTAAAACATAAATATGTAAACATAAATTAGCATCAAATGTGTTCAATCGCTTTTTTGAATTTTATTTACAAAATGGCCTTCAATTCATAAGACTCCAAAACTTTTAAATTTTCTTACTTGCATGTATAATGAAAAAGTTTTCCTGACTTTTTAATAATTTCTTTTATTTTGAATGCAATTGTAAGTTTTATCTATTCTTTTATCATTGATTTTGTCAGGGGTACTTTTAAAACTACCCCTGTTCATATACAGTTTAATACATAAATTTACAGTGAGTGACAATTTAAGGTAAATTATAGAAAGTTTTAGTAAATTTACAAGAATTATCCCTTATATAGAAACTGAAAGAAATATTTCAGATTTCACTTTATGGCTGTTTGAGTAAAAAAGTTCTGTTCACAATCGCAAAATTCAATTAGAAGTCTTTAGCGGCAAATTTTTAAATTCGTCAGCTACTGTTTTGCATGCCAACATATACGAGTACATATGTATATGTAAATACATTTGCATTTAACAATAATATGTACATGTATGAATATATACTGTATATAATAAAGTACTTATAAAAGTTATTACACAACCCCAAAGTAAATATATATTTACATATGCATGTGCATTTGTATGAACATCTGAAACTCCTCATCACGCTGCGTTTGTACATTTTCACTGCATCCATTATTTAAAAAAAAAAAAAAAAACACACACACACACACACACACAAGACAATATTATTCAGTGATTTCCAATAAATAAAAAACAAACGCAGAGATAAACATTCACACACACAATTAATATTAACACTTGCATACTCGTATGTACAAATTGTTATTTTTATTTTCATTTTCTTTAAAAAAAAAACCTCACCAACACACAGCCGCAAATACACGCACTGCTACTCGAACACATTTACATTTTATAAAATGTAATTAAAACACTTATTACACATGAGTGATTTTTGCACTTCTTGTAGTTGTTCTTGCAACTCTGTCAGATTCTTTTTATATTATTTATTTTTTTATTGCTCTCTTATAAAAATATGTAATAAAATTTGTTTATATTTCTTTTTTGTGTTTAATGAAATTTTTAAAACAAGAAATACATATACATACATAGATACATATACATATAAATAAATGTGAGTGCTACATGTTGTTATGTGGTAAGGCACTCATGTATGCTAAATATAAAACATGTAGAGATTGACACATATTAAAAACAAAAAGAACAAATGAATTTGTAATATTACAGACAGGTTGTAATAATAATAACATATTATTACTGTAATAATAAAAATATATTATTTTTACAGGTTTGAATTATTTTTAATACTTTTTCACTCGTTTTACATGTAATGTGGCGTTTTAGGTACCAGAATCATGGTTTGTTACCAGTAAACTACGCTCGTACTTAGCAAGTGACAAATATTAAAGGTTTCAACTAAAATAAAACTATATACATATGTATGTATAGTAATCTCACTAAATATTTCATTTTGATGTCAAAGTATGTCACGTTTGCTATTGTAACTTTTCGCAATGAAATGAATGAGAAACTATGCTAAAGGAAAACAGAAATCTGAGTCTTCTGAGGCAAGTATTTTGAAAGCAGTTGCTTAAGGTATGATTACACATGGCAAATATTTACTCAAAAAAGCGTAACCACTTGTTTTAGCGTAAATTTTTTTCGACACTGTTTGCTCTTATAAGAGTTTTGCAAGATCAAGCAGTTTCAAATAAAATAAAACGAAATATTAGTTGTGTCTTGTTCTAAATAAACAAATTTTTTTTTTAATAAATAAACGAGTTGAAAAATATTTTATTTAGTGTTAAATTCTTTTTCGGCAAATATATGCCAAGTGTGATCGTACCTTTAGAAAATGTCGACTTTTGTGCCAAAAAAAGTCTTATTTGCAAGAAGTTTTGCTTTTCTTCTTTAATTAAAAAAAGTGCCGCAGAAGCACTGTGATTACTTACCAAAGCTTACGGTGAATATCTTCTATTGGTTTCAACGTGCTAAAAATGGTTTATGGAAGTGGTGATTTGGATACTGCAAACAAAGATCACCTAGGCCAGCCAAAAAAGGTTGAAGACCAAGAATTAAAGGTATTACTCCATGAAGCTTGCTGACAAACTTATTGGTAGCTACTGAAGCAGCAATTTCAAAATGTTTACGAGCAGCAGGATTCATCCAAAAGCAGTGGAATTTGGATACTATATGAATCGAAGCCGAGAGACCTTAAAAAGCGATATTGAATTATTTTTTGCAACGAAACATTACTTGCAATGAAAAATTAATCCGCTACGATAACTCAAAGGAAATTAATGTAAAGCACGGACAACTCCCGAATCAACAAAAAAGCCAAATATCAATGGCTTTAAGCTAATGCTCTGTATTTGGTGGCAACAAAATGGTCTTATCTATTATGAGTTGCTTAAATCTGGCCAGACCATCACTGTACAACTTGTACCGTATGTAAGCGAGTGTTGAACGAAAAGCGCCCAGAATATACGGCCAGACATGAAATATTCCATCATGGCAATGCTTGACCATACATATGTTTAATACCTGTTAAAAACTATTTAGAAAGAAGTATTAGGGAAGTTTTGCATATTTGTTTCGACTGAACGTTCTCTCTGTGAAGTGAAGCGTACACTTCTGAACAGGGTATCCGTAATTGGCTTGAGGACTTGACCTCAAAAGACAAGTAGTTCTTTTGGCACGAAATCCACAAGTTTGCCAGAAAGTTGCAAAAAGTTCACAGCCAACCATGGCCAGTACTTTAAATATATGTATTTAAGTTAACGCGATAGACTAATTTCTAAACTGCACTCGTATTGTGGCGAGTCTGTTTATTTTCCACTACAATTATGCTTAGCTTGCGTCTGCTGCAACGGACGTGATATTTTTCATGTAAGTTGATCCACAGTGCGGTGTCAGCTCTGAATGCAGTAGTCGTTGGCTACTTTACTTTCAGTTAGTTTTGTAAGTTTTAGTTTAAAATAAAGACTCGAGCTGATAAGCAGCAACTCAAAAATACAAACAATAATTCTTTTAATTTATACACCCAATACTTTAGCAAATCCCTTCAGTTCTTATTTAAATTTCGTAAATTTATTTAAACGCAATGTAATTCTCAACCAATGATCTATTTAAAGGCAACTAATTTTGTTTTCATAAACTTAAGCCATGGGGTTTCTAAAAATGATAGAAAAATGCATATTAACTGTTGAACAATATTTCAAAATAAAAAAAATTCATCAGTCACAGTTCGAGCAAGGTCATTCCAAAGGCTGAAGCATAACTTTAGCTTGATGACTTTGTTAATGATCAAAATTGTGACATTTGCGTTTAAAAAAACTCACATCTGATTGTTGCAAAATAAAAGCTACACAAAGGGGCACTGTTTGCTGTGGATTTGTCATGAAGGCATCCTTGCTGCTCATACCTCTTCGAGGCTCGTTATTTAGACATTTATTTTGGCTTACCTCACTCCTCCCACGACCGACCGAAAATATAATATAATTCTTGTGTATGGGCCTATGCTTCGAAATTTGTTTTGCAGTTTCTGTAATGAGTATAACAGAGGGCGAAGGATATGGTTCGTTTACACATCAGCATGCAAAGGCTTCTCAGCAAATGCTCTTGGATTTTCAGCAGTACAAATAAGGCAAATTTAGGGAAAATATTTTAAATAACGTTCTCAAAAGAACAATAATAAATTCACCGAAATTATCACGAATTTTACGAATTATTTAATAAATAATTTTCTGGAAAAATTGAATTATCGTAGAAGCTTTGACAGTTGTTACATTGAATTACAGTTTGCCAAACACATCAACAGCTAAAGTGTAAAAACTGTCACTTGTAATCCTTTAAATCTAAAATTAGAATGCTTGAGTTCCGTTGTGAGTAATTTGGAAAAATTTAAGATGTAATTGAAAATATTCAGCAAAGAAAATAAACTTTTTTTTAAGGGAATTAATTGTGACCATTTGTAAAAACGAATTTAACAAACCAAGAATCATTTGCCAGTATAAAAATGTTGAATAAAAACCATTATTGCAAAAACTAGAACCTAGAAACTGGAATTATTTTCAAGGGGTATTGGTTATTTATCGCTTTCAAGCAACTAAAGGTGGTTTTAGACGTTATGTATTTTGCAGTATACTTGTCAAATTATCCACTGCAAAATGCATACACGTCGTGTAAAATGTCAGCCTGCATTTACAATGTAAAATTTTCAATTAGAGCATGTTCTATTTTCATCTGACCTGTAACCAGCTTGTTTCAAGTCAATTTTTTATGGTGCCAAGAACATGGTGTTTGTAATTCAGCAAAACCGACGTGTGAAACCAAAAAATTATAAACTGCCTGTAAATTGCCAATATTGAAATACAGGCACAATTATATATGTATCGTACATCTGACAAGTACACTGCAAAACACATACCGTCTAAAACCACCTTAATGACGAAGTTAACAATTGCAAGCAGAATGCAGTGCGTAAGGTAATGGTTCCAGAATGGGACTAAGGAAGGCGAAAATTTCAAAAAAAAGTAATTAGTCGTAACGTCAAACTAGAACGAGCTTGTGACGGCTGGCGTTTAACAACTAGTTGCAAAATTAACTAACAGTTTTTCCTGCGCTGGTAAAATAAAAAATGTAAAAACACACAAAAATATTGAATATGATAATTAATTTGAAAAACTAAAACCATATATTTGCATAAACATATTTTGCCAAACTATACATACATACACATATACATGCATACATGACTACATATTGAAAATACATACATACAGTATATATTTATATGTTTTTATTTAAATAAAATCCTTTAAATATTGCATGAAACTTAGCAGAAAAGCTGCTGAAATGAATTATTTATTATGAAAATGCTATTACAACAGTTAAACAGTTTTTCCCAATGATTTTTCGAAAATTATAAAAATAATTAACGCCATTCACAATCTTGTGCAAATGGTATTGCATCATTGCATTTGCAAAAAGGTTTAGAATATTTTTGCTCTACACTAACAAAATATTGCTGTGTATGTGCACATGCTAGACTTAAATTTATATACAACACTTAAAACCAATAGTTTTTATTTTTGCTCAGAGTATGCAACACATAATTGCAGATAAACAGCTGACTAACAATAAATAAAATTATTTCTCTGCGTCATCATTACTTTCCATGTCTAGAAAATATTGGTGTTTATTTATTTGTATAAAGTGTTTAATACCTTCTTTTAATATAATTTCTTCACCAACATTTTCTATAAAAAAGTCCACAATCTGTTCCTTAAAGCTTTTATTGGATATATATTTTTTTTTTGAGAATTTGTTTGATTGATAAAATCAGCTGTTAATTTTGTATCTTGCATTAAGTAGTTCTACCATATTTGCAATTTCATATATTTGCAATGTCAAATACACAAGTTTGTGAATTGCGCTATTATTTATTTAAAGTATTTTATAGATTTTACTACTATATTTAGTTACTTTTTCCTTTTTTGGTTCTGTTTGCCTATTTCAGTATTAAAACAATTGCAATATGCATTTTATTTCATTTAGTGTGTGGCCTCTAAAAAAAAAAAATATTAAAATATAATTTATGCGTTTTTATGTCCAGTTAGTTGCACAGCAACAGCAACACAAATGTATGATTGCATATGTATGTATGTGTGTCTTATTGTAGTTGTACAGACAGTGACAGCCGATAATTGCATTAGTAATAATTTTCCAACAAATTATATTCAGTCAATTTAATTAAACATATTAAATAAATAATACATAATGTTATTATTAATATGATCATCATCATCATCGTCATCGTCATTATTATTGTAATTATAAAGCTCATAAATAAATTGATATTTGTAGCTACTTTAACATATAAATGTACATAAGTACTCGTAGTTGTTTGTGTGTTTATATGAAAGTTTCAATGTTGGAGATTAAATTAATATGGGATATTTAAACTAAAATATTAATTATTAAAAATTACAAACTACGTTTCAACCATACCACATGTCTTGAACCGCTATTTCCTTTAAGCCTACTAAGTCCAGGCATTGTGACGTCTACTCCATAAAACATGGACTTTTTCTTGCTTAAATCAAATTTAACCAATTTTGATTGTCCTGCTTAAATTTCCTTAGAAGCGGCATTACTTCTTCGACATGGGGTAACATTTGATTTCGCTATATTTCTACGTTATCCACAGTGCACAGTTTTTCATTTCTGCAATAAATTGTACCAACATTGGAATCACCTACAAATTGTTTATTTTGTGGCCTTCGATCAAAGGTTTTACCATCAGAACCAAATACTTCATTAGTAATGGAATTTCACTCATCATTTAGCCATGTTATTAGTTTTTAAGTTTTTCTGCTTCGCATAATCGAAAATTTAGAATATGACCTTATTACTTTGTCCAACACTTTATAATAAGTTTAATATGAAAAATATCAATTTGTTACAAATTGCACAAATACATTATTTTCAATGACCATTTCGCTTAAATACTCGTAATTGTAGCATTGTTGGCATCGACCATCTTTGACTTTAAATAATCTCATAAAAAGAAATTCAATGATTTTAAATCACAAGATCTAAAAAGCTCATTTTGATCACCGAAATTTATCTTGCAATAGTTGAATTGCTTCATGTTGTCCACATTTATTTAATTTGATTTCTGTTAAATCTCAAGTCTAAAATCTTTATCAAATTGTAACCTGTTATGGAGGCATTTATTTTTAGCAATCATATGTGAGCCCTTTCAACTCCAATTTTATTTGTTTCAACTGCAATCCAGGAGATAGCCTTCTACTCTTGCAGTATAGGAAAATAGGTTACCTATAATAGTGTTCATGGTCATTTGATTTTAATTTTAATACATTGACAGTGACAAGAAAGTCTTATGATTTTGTAAGAGCTTTTGGATTTGATTAAAAAAAAACGGACAAAATTTAGAGAAATATCTAAAATATTTATTTCAGTAGATAGATAGATCTACATACATAATTCAATGTTTACAGTTGCTTAAAAATAAATGTAAACCGCGGCTACCTCTAAAACGAGGCATACTGTCTCCAACATATCGGCCGTTATCTTAAAAATAATTTCTTCATTATTAGCTTCTAGTATGTTAACCATGGCTTGTCCCTATAGATATGGCCCTTATTATAGACCCACTAAAATAAAAAGGCGTTAAATTGCACGCTGTTGGCAGCCAATTGACCGGCCGCAAACGTAAAATAAACTGTACACTGTACTAGCCTCTCAATTAGGCCATTGTTTCGCATGCTGTGTGGCATGTGGCACCGTCTTTTTGAAATAATATGTCAGCCAAGACCAGCTCTACCATTTTGGGTAAACAAAATTTTCAATCATCGCACGTTAGCGCCCCTCAGTCACAGTAACTTACCTTTCTACTTTAACAAATAACAGTCTAATATAATAATGTCAACAGACAACAACAAAAACAACAACAACAACAGCAGTAGCAGTCACATGACATCAACTGCCACTTAAGTATCAAAAGTAATACCCCAGAAATGTCAAAAATTTTACATAATTTTCAACAATGTTGTGGTAACTGTAATTATTTATTTAAATGTGGTAACCATAATATGATTAAGTTACTATTCAGATGATTACTACAATCACATAGACGATTGTAGTAACTATTTATATATATATATATATATATATATATGTGGCAATCATGTTTATGATGAATCCATTTATCATAAAACTGATCACCATAAACATTGCATAATTGCTTTAATCATATGAATGGTAATTTAACCATATGGTTGATTTCCAATATCATATAAATAATTTTCAGTGACCATAATATTAAAAAAAAAATGTTTAAAAATATTAAAAGAGTTGTGGTAAACATTCACATGCATGTGGGATATAAGTAGGTGGTATTAAAAGTAAGCAGATCAGATGCACGTTTTAAAAAACCGTGACTAGTGGATATTACACTAAATTTTCACATTTAGTATTTACTGTGTAAAACGAATAAAGCAACATAATCTGTGGTTTGATTAAAAATTAAATAAGTAATAAAGTAGGAAAACCATAAGAGTCTTGCAGTATGATTAAATCTTGCAGATATACAAATCGTATTATGGCAACCAAAAGCAATTAGTTTCAATTAAATATTTTCACTCTGCATAAACTCAAGATTATGGTTTTTGATTTCTTGATTTAGGTTTTTAAATTTCCAACTTTTGTTGTGAAAAAATTATGTATGTATGTATGTATGGTATATTCAGTTTATGATCCAAAATGCCAAAAAAATATGTCTGTACATATGTATGTATGTATTTCATGACACATTTTGCTGGTTTATTTTATATCAAAGTTTTCTATATATGTACGAGTATGTATGTTTGTGCAGAATAATTTATATAATAGCTTCAAACTTAACACTCAATTTAACAGCAGTCATCTCTGGAATTTACAACTTTTTCCCAACCAGCGGCTACAGAATAACAAACAAACATAAAATGACTTTTTCTACAAAATAAATATGAGTAAAAAAGTCGTATTTCGTTGCATTTATTAACATGCACATTTAAATAAAACTACAAATAAATAAATAAATGCAAATATATACATGCGAAAATGTATATAGGAGGGCGAGCTATTAAATGATTTTGAAAGGAAATCTATAAATTTAAAACAGTTTTGTAATAAGCAATCAACAATAGACTAAATTTATTTTGCAATTAATTGCAAATAATGAGATTTTATGCTGCCTGTTGTTAAAGGATTTAAGAAATGCTAGTATTTGAATTAAGTAATTTTTCAGCCTGCCCTAGTATAAACAAAAAACGCCATAATAATACATGTTTTGTTGTTATTACTCGCATATATATTTATTGTATTGTTATTTGTTTTTGTTTTTTATGCTCCTTTTTATCAAAAATATATGAACTTTCAGACATGCAAATGTATGAATATTGCCAATAGTAGGTATTTAAAGGAGTCTACAAAGTGAACTTTGTTTTTTCTTTTTTTTTTTTTTTTTTTTGTCAAAATCAAATAATATAAAGTAAATAATTTATGCATGTAAATGAAATTGTTGGAAGTTTGTATTGTATTGAAAGGATTAAGGTTGGACAATCATAAAGGAAAAATTATACAACATTGTCACGATCAACGATCACGCAAACAAATATCGAATCTATAATAAACATTTTTAAATATTTTAAATTTTAAGATTGTAATCAATTCGATTGGCTCTGTATAAACTTTATCTTTAACACAGCCCTACAAAAACCAATTAACAGGTGAATTTGTTAAAATTTTACAGTCTGGAAATTTGTTTCGAAATATTTTCATTGCTTCGGATGCTGTATGAAATGTGGCAAAATCCGGTTTAAACCAAATGTCAGTGATATCCATACAGGCCTACGATAGCTTAATCCATTCACCGTAATCGCATTTCCTGACAAATTTTTAGCATGCAAAACCTTCTCAGTTGCTTATTTATTTTAAAAGCTGAAAGTCCACACCAAGTGTTTACGCGTTTCTCGCATTCTAAACAACTGTCAAAAAAAGAAAAACCAATGTAGTCGCATGTTTTAAGTTGCACACTTAAAAGCGTAGCAAGTTTGACGCTTAAAAAGCGAAAAGTTCGTTTACTTTCTACTTTTGAAAGTGTCATAAACGTCGAACAGCTGATCAAAACAAATGAAAAGCAAAATTATTTTAAAGGTGATGTCACTAGTAAAAATGACAGCTGAAGAACATTTTTTATATGAAATTGACAAACAAGCCGATTAAAAACTTCTTATAAAAAAAATCTGCTGAACTCACTACACCACCTCAGAAAGTTGACGCTCAAAAGCGACGTGTGGACCTCCAGCTTAAGAAGCTTAAATACGGAAATTTTATTGAACAAATTCTTAATAGCGCTTTTAAAAGGACAATTATGTTGGTCAAAAATATCAGGCATTGTACAAAATGTAAATTTTACAGATCATTCAATTTAATTTTAACAGAATTTAAGCATAAATAAGCTTCTCAATTGCTTTTTTTATTTTAAGAAGCTTAAATGCGGCAATTTTATTAAACAAATTCTTAATAGCGGTTTTAAAAGGACAATTATGTTGGTTGAAAATATCAGGCATTGTACAAAATGTAAATTTTACAGATCATTCAATTTAATTTTAACAGAATTTAAGCATAAAAAATCTTCTCAATTGCTTTTTTTATTTTAAGAAGCTTAATAGCGGTTTTAAAAGGACAATTATGTTGGTTGAAAATATCAAATATCAATCAAAATGTAGCTTTTATATATCATTATTTTTAATAGTGAATTTACTAGCGATATGTCAACAAATGAAACAACAAAATTTTTATATTATTTCAATATGTTCCTGCTGCTGGAAAACAAAGTTATTTTTGAAAACCCCTTTATAAATATGAGTGCATATATAGTAGAATTTCAATCTCGTAAAATTGAATGAATTCATAAATTTGAATGATATTTTGATTATTTTCGCTGACTTTACAATGCATTTGTGAAAACTCGACTGGCAAAATGTAATCGAAAAGAGCAACACAAAAAATGTTTGGGTGCTCTTTTTTTTTTGATGGTACTCAAAGAAAATAACCATAAAAATGCAATAATTTGTTAATATAAAGTAAAATAAACCATAAATGTAGAGTAAGAGCTGAATACATAAAAGATATCAAATTGTTTTTCACAGTGCATTTTTATATTTAAGTTGTTTTTACTTTGGCTCTTTTAAATAAACTATAGTAGACAATTAGTAGCATTTTTACACGGGATATTAGTTTGTATAGAAATAAGTCTTTTATATGTTTTTGTAATTAAAAAAAGTGAATATTATTATTAACTATTATTATTAATATTGGTTTATAGTCCAAGCTTATTTGTTAAAATTTTGTATGCACCAGTATCAGATTACACATTTTTGTTTTAAACTCCCCAAACAATCTGACAACATATCTGCCAGCATTTGAACCTTAAATTTTCCCTATGACATCGTAAAACATTTGCTAAATCTTCTTTCTTTCTACATACTTGCCAAAGGATTAAAATATATATATATATATACTCTCCTGAATACTTTATACATTTATCCTTTTACTTATTTTCCTGCATAAAAATGTATTTTCAATTTACTATGTAGCAACATTACAACTACTGTGCCAGCAACACGGCAGCATAATCTCGCTCTTATCTCTCGTATCCTATGGGGAAAGCGTTATAAAATTTAAATCAAAATGAATGTAAAAATACATCATCACTCTTTGACAATGCACCAAAGAAACTAAAGTGTAAATCTGCGAAGCGTAAATTTAATTAAAAAAAAAAAACACGCTGGACATTTAAATAAATACAGCCTGCATACAAAAGGGAATTGTAGGGAGAACAAAAAAAAAACTTAAAAAACGAATGAATAAAAGGGTATCAAGCACTCATACTTGCAACTAAAACTAGTATGAGTAAAATTTAAAAATATGACAATAGAAACTAAATAAATAAATAAAAAGGAAAAATATTGGTGTTTGTTTTTTTTTTTAGATGTATAGAACTTCAAGTTGACAACATTTTTTTAACTGGCGGCCATTTTGTCAGCAATCATTTTGGGTAGTGTAGCATATCATCAATATGCGTTATCGATGAGAGGCTGTACTGAAGCAAAAAGTTTGTGCCACAAAATATTGCTTACAATTTGAACAGTCTTAGTCAAATTGAAGGAAATTGATTTAAATGTTTAAAATACAATTAAGGTGGAGTAATTTCTTAAGTTACTTTTATTCCTTTGTAAACTTTTTAAATATGGAAATATGTTTAAAACTAAAATGCTTTGGACTTTAATTTGGCTGTGGCAAAGCAATTGTTCAGGAATTTTATAACAAAAACTAACAACTCAATAAGTTTTATGGCTGTTTGCTATAAAAATATTTTACCTGCAATATTTTAAATTGCAAGTTAGTCAACATATTGAATTTATTTAAATTTAAATACTTACTTTTTGTTTTAATATACGAGTACATATATTCAATATTTATTAAAATGCATAATAAATAAATTGCATAAATTAAAAATAAATTATTTACACATGTTATATTTGTTATTATAAAAATAATCGTTTAATTAGAAAAACAAATTTAATCTAACTAAAAACACATGAATATTACACACTAAATAATTAGATAGACCAGCACAAATACAGAGAAACATACAAACAAAGTAAAATAAATGTTACAAAAAAAAAAAAAAAAGTTAATATAATTTTATAAAAAGAGATTTTTTTTTTTTTAATGAAAAACCTTTAATATTTAATATTAAAATTAAAAAACCAACCAAACACCCCCACCCAAAACAAACCACATTTAGGAATGTGTGTCAGTAGTGTCGGCAGCAGCAAAAACAGAAGTATTTGTGGATGTGCTGATTGTAGCTGCTGCTGCTGCTGCTCATTTTGTAACACCAAAAAAAAGGACATGCCACATAAATGAATTAAATTAAAATTTAAATTGCCACAAAAACCAACCAGCAAACAAATAGTCTTGTATAGTTTTATGAACAAAAAAAAAAGAAAAATCAAATATTCCAACAAAAATCACATAAAAAAAATTGTAAAAAGTATTTTTCTTGTTTTTCTTTCTTTTTTATTGCCAGCATTATGGCTTTAAACCAAATAAGTGGAAAACAAACACTCGACACTCAATTTACTAAATTTTTTTTATTCATTTATATGTATATTTCACCTCCCTCTAACAGTCTCATGCTAATTTTATGGAAAAATAATATGGAAAGAATGTTATTTAATAAAACAAAAAAGAAAAAAATAATTAAACGAAATGAAGTGCAGCAACTGTTTAATACATGCAGGCAGCCAGCCAGCCAGTAGGCAGCCATATTGGCTTTCAACACAACAAGTTCAAAAAAAAAAAGAAAAAAAAAAAAAAAAACAAGTATGAAAGTTTAGTCCACTAAGACCGACAATATAATATCCAACACCAAGCAAAAAGTGTTTTTATGGAAATATTTTATCTCGATATTTAAACATTTGTAAAAGTACATGGACAGATCATCATAAAATTGGGACGAATATTTATTGAATATTATTTGGATAGCAGCATTTTTAAAAATGTTATGCTCTTTAAAATGATTTTCGGCCAATGGGCCTTATATGGCAACCAAGCTCAATTATGGACTGGTCAGCAGAAAATTTGTGGATGTGATTAACCTCCATGTACAACTTATTTGTGGTGAAATTTGTTTCGATACCTGCACAAATCTATCCCTATTTCGGTAGGACATTTAAATGTTAAAAGAAATCTTAATTAAATATACAACCAAGTTTTTAACATTGTCAAATATATCCTGCTACCAAGAATGTTGCAAAAAAAAAACGTGAATCTGTAGTATCTTCTGATGAAACGGGTGCTTTATTATTTGTTGCTCGAACAGAGGAAAAATTAAAAATCAAAGTCATAAAAATTAAAAGAGCCTTTAAAATGATGGAATAAGGGGAAATGTTTTCATACCGGGCTTAGTTAAGGGAACGTTTCGAAAATATTTGCAAAAAAAAAAAAAAAACTAAAGTTAAACAGTATCTATCACTATTGTTCTCAAAGCGGATGCACCCGATCTCTTATAGGCAATTTTTGCTCTTCGTAGTAAGTTATTGAAGGATAGATCAAATATTTTTCCTTGCGTTAATGCTTCTGGGGCGGCAGAGAAAATTTAACCGCTTTCCCTTTCGAAAGGCAGTTTGTTCCATAAAAAATTATAGCCATTCAAATATATCATAGGTGAAATAATGGACCAATTTCAACCAATTTCATTCCTCACCGTCCTTGGCTATGATCGAATACGGAACGGTCGAAATAATTTAATATTTGAATAATTTTGTAACAGCTAAAAGAAATTAAATATTAAAAATTAATTAAGCCAAATTTAAATAATGCTTTAGAAATATATCGAAATATATTCTAAAATGCGACCCATACTTTAAGCACTAGCCTTACATGGACAGCCAACCAGACAGATCAAGCGATCGACATACTTAAAGGTAAATGTTAGACTAAAGATTATGGACATTACAAACATCAACTCAAAACTATTTTCCACTATTTTAGTGTAGGTTATTAAAACTGCAACACAAAAAATAGACTAAAAAAATAAGTATACAGGGAAATCATAACTCATACTTTAACAGCCCAGCGGGAATATTGTATGGACATGTGGGCTTAATTAATGCAGCGTAAAAATAAGGGACAAAACATGAATATAAACTGTATCAAAATTGGAAAATCCAAAATAAAGCAATGCCTGAAATAATTGAACTCATCAGATACAATATTATTTCATATTTATTAAACTTATTACAAAAATCCCCACAACTCATTATAACATTTAACAGGAGTGTTATAAAAGTATGTCATGGCATTTGTAATCACCCCACAGTAATAATCTGGACTCTTATGTTTTTAAATTGTAATAAAAAGCTTTAATTTGCCGCCACTTTTGAACAACGAGTGTTACATTTTTGAGCTTGAACTTTTAAATTTTTTTTTTAATTTTAAAAAATCTCTTTTTAATAATTAATTTAAATCAACACAGCGAATGATTAATATTAATTTAAATGAATTATAGAACATCATAAAAATATTTTGCAAATTTACTTAAATTTATATAAGTTTTACCATATCTAATACTTTATATATTGGGTGTATAATTTAAAAATGAGGTTTTCATAACAGATGGTATATCTTTTGAACACAGTTATTGTCTTTAGTAACTTAAATCTTAATTTCAAGGCTACAAAGCTGTCATTTAGTCTCACTTAGTTATTAAAAATTATAGTGTAAACAACAAAGTTTTATTTTTGCAAATGACAAATTTTGTGCAACAAGTGGAATTTTTCTTTAATTTAAAAAAAAATTGCATCTGAAGTTACAGAAGCTTTTGTTTAACGTGTTCCATTGCTTTCAACATGCAACAGATGGTTTGTGCGATTGAGAAGCCAAAAAGTTTTAAGATCAAGAATTAAAGGCATTACGCCATGAAGATTGTTGTCAGACTTAATAAAAGCTAGCAAAATCAATGGGAGCTACTTAAGCAGCAGAATTCATCCAAAAACAGGAAAATTTCGTATCAAATGAACTAAAACCAAGAGACCTTGAAACACTATTTTGCATGCCAAAATGTTGTTAAAATCCAATGAAAGAAAATCAGTTATTACTGGTGATGAAAAGAGAATCTATTAAGATAACCTGAAGCATAAGAGATCGTATGTGAAGACCTTTCAACCAGCCGAATCTCTATATGTGGTGGTAATGCTGATGGTGTTCCGACACAGGAACAGGCGACATATTATTGGGCATTTCCACGACAGCCGGTTCTATGCACCGGAATGATCCGATGCTGTCAACTCAGCAATTACTGCTGTTACAACAACAACAGCAACAACAACACCAACATATTACTGGGCATGGGAGAAGCATGAATTTTTAATGGTAATTACGCAAACACGCAATGACTGGCCTTGAGATTTCTTAATTGTTATTAAGCATGCAAGCTGTACCGGAAACTGTAAGCATTTAAAATGAAATGAAATGTCAATCGAAACCATTGCGCATATTAAAAACAGCTTTCTCCTTTGTACTTTCCTTTAAGTATAGTTACTCCGATAAAGTTCGTTGGCATATTTTCCACGCAAGCCGAGTGCAGTTAAAAGGACATGATTGGTTTATAATTCGTAACAATTTGCTTACCGATCCTACTTTCAATTGGAGATTGTGTGTTGGTGGTCTGGGTAATTTCAGTGAGTTTAAAAACTTGGTTGGATAGCTGACGTCATCTTCTTGAAACTTCTTTTGAAACACGTTCAAAAAAGTAGGCGTTTTTCGATTTTAGGTATATCAAAAGAGGGGTGGTGAATTTTGTCCCTAAAAATTTAGCTTGGATTATTACGAACAATTAAAAAAAATTTTAATAAAATAATAAAAAAAAAGAAGCCGTAATAGCGGACGTGGTCAGTTATTTTTCCGCAAAAACCTAAGATGAGTTATGAGGAAGATTAAAAAAAATGAGCTAAACCGGTGTGACCGTTCTCAATTGCTACAATTAAGAACGACATTTGATTTTTATTTATATAGATTTCAAAAATAATAGCTTTCGTTAAGTTCTAAAGCTATACATTAAAATGTGAATATTTAATGGGTTTTGCTTTAAAAATGTTAAAAATATGTTTGCTTTTAATTGATTTTGTTCAACAAAGTATGATTAATATTAATATTTTTTTATTTAAAAAAAAACTATTAAAATTTTACAAACTGTTATAAGTTTGTATGATTTTTTTTTACCAAATCTACAACTTAAGCATTTTTTTTATAAAATCCGTTGTTATAAACGATTTAATAAGGAGCTATTTATATTTTATTAGAGGTACTGTGACATTATTTGATGTAAATAACCAACGTCATTATAGTAGAGGTGGCAAAATAAAATGGCTTGCAAAGCGATTGCCTTTTTACTAAATTCAATAATTTATGCATTTAAAACAAAGAAAGTTCAAAGAACTTCCTTAAGATTTTATAATTGCATTCAAATCTTAATATTTTATTAGTTTTTGCTGTAAATATGTTAAAAATATATTTCATTTTAGAAATTTACTTAATTATGTGCAACAAAGCGTATGATTAATATTAAATTTTGTTTATTTTATAAAATTATAAATATTTGGCCAATTATAAGGTTTACTAGAAAATTAACAACTACAACATTTACTAAGGTTTAATTAAAAAAAAACAATTTAAAAGAAAATCCAATAAATAAATGGAAACTATTTGAAAATTTAAATAAATCAATACAAATAAAGAAACATAGTAGCTGGTTTTTGTTGCTAATATTATTAAAATCAAAGTGTGTTATTTAATGTTTTCTTGGAAAATTTAGCAGTTTTGGTTAAGAATAAATTTTTGGTTTGGCTGGCACATGATTGTTATTAAATTTCTTTATCTAAAAAATGTCATCGGATTTTCTAAAAAGCGCTCAAAAAAGCCATTAAGTATTAACTCTTCGTCTAACACATGAGCCTGGCCAGACCTTTTTCAATTTGAAATGTTATTATAAAATATTTACCAATTAGTTAGAGACATGGAATTGTATGTGGTCCCTTCAACAATTTAGTTTGCTATAAATATTTAAAAAATAAATCCTAGACAGGATATAGAAGGACACTTATGCGAATATTTTACTGGATACATCATATTTGTAACACATGGGTCTGGTATATTTTTTGTATTGTAAATGCTGTAAGTTTTTATATTTTTCTTGCTGTTTTTAATTATTTTTTGTCCTGTTATCTGTTGTGTATTTATTAATATCTATTAAAGAATGTTAGATTGTTAATTTGGGGAAAAACCCAGTAAACATACTAACAAGTAACTCCATCTAGTTAATTCATATGGTACAAGTTTTATTGAAACTGTCGTTACAGTTTTCACCAATTCTGCTTTATATTTGTTTTGATGATAATGAAAGTTGTGATTCCCATTTTAAGTACATGAGAAACTGAGTAGGTCTGGCTAGATTCATGCGTTACATATGTGAAAATCAAAACATGTGTAAGACCGAGGGTTAAAATAAAGCATATGCTTTTTCTATAAGACTTAGTTTTGTGCAGCTAAGCATTAAATTATGGTTTATTTTAGAAAATCTTGAAGAGTTTGCCAATTGACTTAAATTGTTAAGATGTTCACAGCTAAATCAACAACCAGACAATATTAATTTTAATATTAGGTTTAATACAACAAGAATTTAAAAGTATACTCAAAAAATATAAAGAAAGTTATTCGAAAGTTAATAAATTTCGTAGGTTAAAGTTAACGTGGGGGGTCTTATATGCAAGCTTTAACTAATTATGAATCCGCCATTAAAGTTTATGATGTCATGATTTCTGTATGTGTGGAAATAATTTGTATTGAGTTTTATCTTTTACTATTATAAAATATGGTAAATTTTCTCTTATGTTTTTATATTTGCACAGTTTTTGTAGTTTTAAGAAAAGTGACTATGAAATAAAATCCTTGTTTTGTTTAGCTGGAATTTTGCTTTTTTTCAATTTGATTACTTTAATAAATTTAGAAACGTATTTTCTTATTCCAATTTTTCTTATTCCAATTGAAAAGAAATAATGAAAAAAACGGAAGTTTATTTAAGCAAAAAATTTTAAAAATTAAAAATAGGTAAAATTTAACACCACCACAATGACAAATATTACACCTTAGTAGTTAAAAGTTAATGTCATTTCCGGTAGTGCGCCAACTTTCTAGATTTTATTAGGCTTCGTTTAAAACTTATTTGTACATTTATGAATCACATATTTATGACAGATATAGCCCTATTTTGGTAGGATATTTGTATGGGGGCTAGGTGAAATAATGGATCAATTTTAACTAATTCCAAACCCAACCGTCTCTGGGCAGAAAAAATGTCATACAACATTTTTTCAAAATATCTTTGAAATTGCGCCCTGTACTTTGCTCACAAGCTTTATTTGGACAACCAGCCAGCCAGTAAGCCAGCCAGACGGACGAACGGACATCGTTAAATCGACTAAGTACGACTAGAAGGGAACTGCTATTTGCTAATTTTTAACTTTGTCCCTCTTTTAAGAAATAGCAGGCAGTAAGTCAGTAATTCTGCATAACTTTTCAAGTTTCGCGGACTCCCAGGCAAATTGAACCATAAAATTTAACAATAACTCCAGGTACGATCTTGTAATATATTTATCTGCATAAAGTTTAGCTGTTTTCTAACACTAACAATCAAATTCCAATTTTACAAACAATTCATAATTCCATAAACAAAAACAAATTGTAATTTGTATAAAAATGTGTTTAAATTGCGTATGATTAATTTAAGCTTAATAAATATTAAGTATACGCAGCCAGGTGCAAAAAGGCTAAAAATGGTACATCTTATAACGGGTCCACCATCTAACGTTTTTTTTCCAACTAGTGCTTATTTCGTGAATGGTAACACTTAGCTCATGTCTGATTTGACAGATAAGTAGTTTTGTCCTTCCGCTGAACGAATATGGTTGTGTATACGCTTGAACAACGCTGAGAAATATTGCGACATTACTTTGAAAATCATGGTAATGTTGCAGAATGTGTGCGAGAATTGCGTACGGATTTTGGAAGAAGAGAAGCACCGTCAGCTCCAAATGTTCGTTATCTTGAGAAAAAAGTGAAAGAAACTAGCATCTTCATCGATCAACTAAAGCGTGAAAAGCCAAAAACAGAGTGTACACCCGAGAATATTGCTGCTGTGGCAGAAAGTGTGCGTGAAGCGCCATCAACATCGATTCACTGTCGTTCTCAACACTTGAACATTTCGGAGACATCATTGAGTTTTGCATAAAGACCTTGGTATGACGCCATACAAAGTCCAATTGAATCAGGAGTTGAAGCCAACTGACCATCCAATGCGTTTTCGCTTCGCTAAGTGGGCCTGCGATCGACTTACAGAAGATGCCGATTTTGCCAAAAAAAAATCATCTTCTCAGATGAAGCTCATTTTGATCTTGGCGGGTATGTAAACAAGCAAAGTTGTTGCATTTGGGGCACAGAAAACCCGCACGCATACATTGAAAAGCCGCTGCACCCAAAACGAGTCACTGTTTGGTGCGGATTTTGGTCCAGAGGCATAATTGGGCCATTTTTCTTCGAAAATGAGCAAGGAGTGGCCGTTACAGTCAATGGCGATCGTTATAGGGCCATGTTGAACGAACTTTTGTTCACAAAAATTGAAGAGGAGGATATTGGCAACATTTAGTTTTAACAGGATGGCGCTACATGCCACACAGCCGAAGCTACACTCGATGTTTTGCGACCTGTTTTTGAAGATCGCATTATCAGCCGCAGAGCTGATGTCGTTTGGCCACCTCGAAGCTGCGATTTGACACCGTTGGACTATTATTTGTGGGGTGCCGTCAAAGATAAGTGTTACGCCGACAAGCCAGAGACTATTGACGCTTTAAAGGACAATATTCGTAAAACCATTGGTGAAATACAGCTGCACACAATCGATAATGTGCTTAAAAATTGGACCAATCGTGTAGGCTACTGCATGGCCAGCCAAGGCAGCCATTTGAATGAAATTATTTTCCATTATTAACCGGAAGGATTGTACTTTCAAATAAAAAAAGAAATTTGAGAAAATATCCAGTAATTTTTTTTATAGCATTTTCGAAAAAAAAAAAAGTTATTTGGCGGACCCTTTATATCTTAAACTTTACAATTTTGTTCAGCTATAGATTAACTCATTTTAAAATGTGACATATAGAAATATTCCAACCCAATTGAACTCTAACATTAGACCGCCTACCAGTAAAAGTTTATTTCTCCAGATCTTTTTTTGAAAAACAATGTAATATAATTCCAAAAATACTAGAAAAATTTACTTAGGTTGAGGCTGCTTAGCATTCTTTACAGATGACCATTATACTGGTCTGTGTAATACCCAAGATTTTCACTTCATCATGTTGTAAAAGTTTGCAGCCCTAGATATTACTTATGATGGTTAAAAACCTACAATATAAATGCAGAAAATAACTGGCAAATATTAAATGTAAAAAATATAACATTTCATCATCATGACGATGCCATCATGCATGGTAAATGTGAAATTTTTATTAAATAAATTCAACAGGCTTCATCCAGAAATCACTGTGAAATAATGAAACCAAAACAGAACTATCTCTTCTCGTCTTACAACACAACAACAAATTTAATATAATAATAAAAAAAAAAACAAGCACATACTCGTACTCTTATTTTACATTGAATTGAAATTAAAAAAAAATATTGTTAGTTGAGGCAATGGCGGTGGAGCTGTAAGAATTGTGGTTGCCTACAATTGTTTGTATGCGTATGCATATGCAAGTGCATGCATGTAGTCAACGTCAAAGTGGCAGTAACTTGTAGCACTTGCAAATGGCAAAGAAAAAATTAAATCTGTAAGTAAGAAAGCAAAATTGAGAAATAAAACAAGACCACATATATTTTATTATTTTTTAAGGCTTCTTTCTACATACGGGTGTTTCAAACTACTCTGGCACTCTGGTAACTGGGTAAGGTTTTGCCAATGCCAAAGAATGAAATATACTTATATGATGCATGAGGCCACACAAGCTTATATTACCTTCATACTTTATGCTACATACATATTTCATTTACTTTGGTTTGTTGGTATAAGTGTTTTTCTGTACTGGTACTGGTAAAACAGCAGCAAAAAAAAAATTAAATAAAATACATTCTTCATTCCATTAAAATGAAAATTATTTACACATCCACACTTGCACACTTGTTTGGATACGTCTACTGAAAGGAAACCTAAATGAGATTTATTTTCGTTTCCTTTTTTTCTCACTCGCACTCGCACTCTCTCTTTTCTCAAGATTACAAATACTTAGGAAATGTATGGGAAAAAATAAAATAAAATAAATAATGAAAGTACTTTTTTTCAAGGTTCCTATATAAAGTAAAATTAAATAATATTAAATATTTCATTTTACTGCAGTTGGTAATTAAATAAACAGATGTCAAGTCGAATAAAAATTAGGTCAAACTCGAAGGCTAGATAAAATAAATTTAAAATGATCTACGCAGCATTTTCAAATCGCATACAGTTTTAAAAACGCAAAACGCAAAACGCATTTTGACCTGTTCTGAAATTGCCTTTTTTCGAAGCGATGTTCGAACAATAAAAATAGATGTTTTGTCATAAAATAACATAACCAAATAAATAAATTTCAAATTAAAATGTATTACCATGGTGCAACTATACAAGGTGAGTGCAGTAGCCCAGCTGACTGACTTTGTTTACAATTTACTTATGTCAAAAGTAATACATTTTCAAGTATTTTTGACAGTAGTACATTATTTTACACAAACAAAATGCCTGCTGTTTCTGTTTTGTGTTTTATTTGTTGTCGATTTGCACTCACCTTGTATAGTTGCACCATGTGTATTACATTACTTTTCGAAGATCAAGTTGATCAGCTGTTTGCACGAATCGCTAGTTCAAAAGTAAACAATTGAAACAGACAATTGACAAACTCAAAGAAAATTTTTTAAATTGCATATTTTTAATTCAAATCGTGGAAATATGTTACAAGCTTTAGCTTAAATACAACAGAAAACATATTAAATTTAAATGGTGCATCATTTCATTTTGTGTCTAAAGTGCAGTTTCAATAAAATAAGCCAGATCGCTTCAGTATACACTATCGGTTTGAAAACGCCAAATTTCTAGCGTTTTCGTTTGTCGGAACACCTCTTTGGTGTTTTCAAATCGAAAACGTCAATTTTAAAGGTTTTGCGTTTTTCAGAACATGGGCTTATATTGGCCAATATTTTGCTAGAACACTGTGTTGCAAAAAAAAACAATTTGATTTACTTTTCCTTTTTTTATAAATTAAGTGTCTACAGTTTTAAGCAACATTATATGCATCTGCTTTAAAATATTTCTAATATATAACGACGTTTATAATTATTTTCCCTTTTTTCAAAACTGATGTGTTCTCAAAGTCAGCAAAGTGATTCAGATTTGCACAATGTGTTGATAATGGTGTTTTTTGTGAAAATATATCTCTATATTTTTTTTTGATTAGATTAGATATTTGTGTAATAAACATTATCCAATCTTTCCTCAAACCGAAATAGAAGCCCTGTTCCATAATAGGAAAAAGATCCTCATACCATTATATTGCTGCGTCCATGCGTCCGAAATATAAGCCCTGTTCCATAATAGGAAAAAGACCCTCATATCATTATATTGCTGCGTCCATGCGTCCGAAATATAAGCCCTGTTCCATAATAGGAAAAAGACCCTCATATCATTATATTGCTGCATCCATGCGTCCAAAATAGAAGCCCTGTTCCATAATAGAAAAAAGACCTTCATACCATTATATTGCTGCGTCCATGTTTAATAGCTTTTGTAGTATATTGGGGAGCGGAATTCAGTGGTGGGGGATTTTCGCACGAAAATACTACTTCTATCAGAATTAAGAATATTAATCATAGTTTTGTCCGACCACAAAATATTTCGTCATTTGTTCACTGGCCAATCCGCATGATTCTGGGCAAATTCTATTTTTTTTTTTGTAGATGTTTCTTTTCTACTACTTCTAGCCTTAAAATTGTTTTTAATAAGAATTCTTCTTATGGCTGTAGTTGAAACATCCATGTTACAATCCTTTTTAAGGGTGAAAGAGGTAACAAAAGGGTCTTTTTTTACATGGCGCAAAATTTTTTGCTTCATCATAGCTGAAATTTTTTATCTCTACTTTCTGGCGTTTTCCATAATTTTCTTGGAGCATTCAACTATTGCGGCAATTTTTCGGTATGTTTTTCCTGTGCTACGGAGTTGTTTTATTGTCTCCTGGCGCTCATGGCCATTCTGGACACGAATTGATTTTATAAAGTGCTAAACTTACCCTTTGATTCACTGCCAATTAAAATACGACTTGAAAATTTTAAAATTTTATTATATTTCTAAACTGGCTCTAGTATTTTGTACATGTGTTTTTATATCAAACTCTATACTTACAATTATGACGCTGATGTAATTTAAAATATAATTAATTATTAGAGATGCAGGCACTTTTTGGTACGTATGAGGGATTTATAAAGGACAAAAGTTTTGTGAAGCGATTGGCTCTATTTTATTGGACAACACTGTATATCGTGTCTCAAAAAGGCAGAATCTCATCAGAGTACCAATATTTAAGTAACTTACATTTAATCTACAGAAATCTGGTTCTTTTTTTCTAGCCGTTGGTTTTTAATATGCACATAGTATTCAATAAGATGCAGTTGAACTATTGATTATCATAAATTCAGTATCAAACTGACATTAAATTAATGCCCTACCAATGTCTGCTGCGTATGATTGATATTTATTTAATTAAAACAAATCATATTAAGTATACGCCGTGTAATTCTTATTGATCTACATGAGTATTTTATAAAATTTAATACATATTTGTATTAAATATTTATACGGTTCATACAAATTTTAAGCTAAAAGAAAAGTTATTTCTTTTAATTAGCAATTTTCAAAGCTAATCGTTTATACGAGCATTTTTGCTTTTTATGTACAACTTTTAATTGCATATTTCTGATGACCAACATTGTTTATTTATTGCTGTTAATAAATGTTTAACTTAATTTCAATTAACATTTATAAATATCTGCAAAGCTTATGTTTTGCAAATACACTTTATTAAATAATTATTTATACTCTATGAGAACTTCTCTGTTGCACAAGGCGCATGTTGAGTACAAAAACCTACTGTTGCTCTAAACTGTTATTTTGGCGTTATTTGCAGCTAAAATGCAAACTGTAACTGTTATAATGTTATCTAATGTAAGACTTTAACAGAATATCGTAAATTTATGTGCCAACTGTTAACCAATACAGTCTGCTGCAGATGTACAGAAAATGTTAAAATAAACCCTTATAATGTTCAGGGATGAAAAAAACATAGACAATGTTAAACATATGTATGTTTGCATAAAACTGTTAGTTGAGTCCATTAACATTTGTATAAAAATGTTATTTTCTTATGAAGCAATTGTCAATCCACATGATATGGTAGAAAGTATTTTTGTATATACATATGTACATATGTATGTATTTATATTGCAAGAATGTTAACACAACTATAGTTGAACTTTATAAAGAAACTGTATATTTTACGTGAAAAATAGTTTGTGAAACTAATGGAGATGTACTTTATATTGTCCATGAATGTTATATTCACACAAAATTCGGTTGCATAAATGTTTTATTATTTATGGAATAATTTTTTTACCACAAATTGCTGCTAATTTATTATTATTTAAGAGAAGCTTTTAGAAGAAACTATAATATTATTTTTAAGGATACCTATCTGTCATTTGTGTTCACTTAGTTATTGAACATTATGGTGTAAACAACAAAGTGCCGCTGTATTACACTGATTTCTCATCGCAGCTTATAGTGAATGTTTTCCATTGGTTTCAATGTGGTTTGAGCTGTTCAGAAGTATCAATTTTGAGACAGAAGCAAAGACAGCCCAGGCCAGCCAAAAACGTTTCAAGTCCAAGAATTGCAGGCATTATTCCACGAAGATTGCTGTCAAATTCAACAAGAACTTGAAAAATCAATGCAGCTTATAGTGAATGTTTTCCATTGGTTTTAATGTGCCAGATGTGGTTTGAGCAGTTTAGAAGTAACAATTTTAAGATAGAAGCAAAGACAGGCCAGCCTAAAACTTTTGAAGACCAAGAATTGCAGGCATTATTCCACGAATATTGCAGTCAAACTCAACAAGAACTTGAAAAATCAATGGGTGTTACAGCAATTACAAAACATTTGCAAGCAACAGAATTTACCAAAAAGCAGACCAATTGGGTAGCGCGGACCTTGAAAGACATGCTGTTTAAACACTATAAAGGGAATTGTTTTTCTACCAAAACACTATTTGCGATGAATGGATCCATTACAATAAACAACCCAAATCATCATGGCACTAAGGTATTGCTCCTGTAGTTGATGGAACCAAAAGGTACCTATCTATTATGATCTGCTTGAATATGGCCTGACCAGTACACTGATTCCTTTGAAGCGAGAACCGGCCATATGTTCTAAGCTACGATTAAAAACATTTTTTTTAACAAACACAAACTGCGAAGCTTTTTTGGCTTGTCTGCAGAAAACACCCGGAGCCTTTGGCGGGAATCGAACCCGCAACCCTCTGACTGATAGTACGGCACACTATCCCTAGTCTATCGGGGCACCCAATAGAAAAAAGTGGTTGGAGAGCTTTGCATCTGTTTCCTTATAGTTTAGATGTTACTCTGTACAACTGCTATTTATTTCGATCGATGCAGAAGACTCCCTTTGGTATACGTTTCACTTTAGAACTGGGTATATGAAATTGGCCTGATTCGTTATCGGCCTCAAAAAATGAGCTATTTCTTTAGCGCGAAATCCATATATTGGCAGAAAGATGAGAAAAAATCACAGCTAACAATGGCCTATACATTAACTAGACTTATATTGTACAAATGTTCTAAACGTTTCATTGTATATTGATATATGGTCTGGAGCATTTTTTTTTAGAAAATTCTTTTGGGAATGGTGAATGGATCACGCTATGGAGAGCTGTGAAATACAAAATTTTGGCGTATTATTCATGGTATGGATATCACTGGCCTATGGTTTCAACTGTCACATATCACACAGCCACTAAATCATTGACCTTACTGCAAACTAAATTCCCCAAACGCGTAATTTCACCGAATATGTTAATTGGCTCCTCGATCATATGGTTAATTTTCTGAAGGTTCATGTACAATAGATCCAACATGTTGCCAAAATGTAATTGAAAATATGGTAAATAATTTCAACTAAAAAGTATAATTTCATTTTATAATTGTCAAGTCTAAAGCTAGATTTACACGATTGAAATTTTCTTTAAAATGCTTCAAACTCATGTAAAAGACAAAAATTCTTATTAAATAAATAAATTTTGAAGAAATTTTGCTGTTTACACGAGTTTAAAGTATTTTGAAGAGCAATTTTGAAGAAAATTTCAATCTTGTAAATCTAGCTTAACGCATGACGCCTGTAAAATTGTTGAAATAAATGATTACATGGTTAAGTGACAAGCCTTGACTATTTTTTGTAATTTGCCAGAGAGACCAAATTACTTTTAACACCCTTTAATGCGCATCAAGGTTACCCGGTACCTGTACGTATTTTATATGAGAAAGCGGTCATTGCAATTATATTATTTGAAGTTTTTTGTAGCTTTCAAACCTTAAGGCGTTAAGAAAAATTATATAAAATACCTCTTAACTACGCTCCAATAATGTATTTAATGCGAAAATTATTTTTCATATATGTAGGTACCCAGGTACTTTGCAGCGCATTAGATGGTGTTTTGTTTTTTTTTTTAGCCGCACATATAAGGGTTAAGGTTTTTCGTTTTTTAATATACAAGATGTGGGAGCTTGTATCAAATGTTATCAAATTATCAAATTATCAAAATTGATAAAAAAAAAAATATTTAATTTATCGCTTATGAAAATTGCTCATACGGCCGGCTAATGATAACGCAGATATTTAACCGTCGACAAATCTTTTCGCTTGGCATATACATACATTTAAAAACATGTGTTTTAACATAAGAAAATAGAACATGTTCTAATTCAAATTTTGTATTATGTTTTTGCTTGTGTATTTTACACAAGCAAAGTTTTTAAAGTCACCAACTACATGTTTTTACTCCGTTATGTAAAATTTGACATATGTATATAACGTAAAAAAAACACATAATGTAGGTGCCTTTAAGGAGAAAAAGAAAAATCTTAAACTCTTTACTATGTAAATTATACTTGAAATAAAATGTAATATATTTAGACTAAAAATAAATTAATCAAAAAAAAAAATAAAAGAAATTTTTGTTTTGCAAAACAAGGTTCTCGTTGAAAAATCCTCTACCTAGAGCTTTATTCCTTAGCAATGTAATCATTCATTGCATAATTTAACAACCACCAGTTTAATTATTATACATATATGTACTTCTAAATATATTAATTTAAAGTGAGGAAATTATTTGACCCATTTATTAAAAAAAAAAAAAACAACATAATACACATTTTAAACATTATTTTTTAACAAAAATTTATGTTAATAAGTAAATTCTTTAGTAGCTGATTTACAATAAAAAAAACACGGAAATACATGTAAAACGGATATTAACTGTATATGTAGTAGAGTAGACGAATAGTAGAGATATTAAAATACAAATAAAATAGAAAACACATCAAGAGCGTTGGGAAATATTTTAAAACTGCAGTATTTTTCGTAACATTACTTTTATTATTTTCTTTTCACTACATGCATAAAAATAATGCAACAAATTTATAACAACTATAGACATGAACATACTGCTACATACATACGTACGTATACGTACAGTCAGTAGCTGCTCATACATATACAATATAAATGTATGTAAATAATTTTCCATTATTTTAAACAAAATAATAGCAAATATATAATGATGGCAAAATAAATGTGGCACAAGTAGACTATGGTGTGCTCTTCTAAGTACACAAAGCTAAACTTAGATTTTATTGTTTTATTTATACAACCGCTAAAATGTTCTACAGAACAATGCCCAGTGGTCTAGAAAAATTTTATTTTGGAAATAATTCGTTATGGCGGGAGATATTTCAAATATCGTAAGGAAATTTAACATGATTGGAGCTGAGTTTTCTCTGACTTGGATTTACACTTTTTCGTCTTCGTAGGCGAAAGAGGGACCTGTGAGTGGCCACTCAAAGTTTGTAACATTGGGTATCACATTTAAAAAAATTTACCAATCCTGAGAAGATATACAAAAAAAATTATTTAGTTCAAGAGATACAGCTGCGGTAAAAGAAATAGCAGTAAAGGATTCGTCTGTACATATAAATTTTTCTACGATTTAGTTTTCTAGTTATTTCCGTGACTAATAATTGAAATATGTCAATCATTTAATCAACGTAAAAAAGCATAAAACAATCATTTATTCACTACAGCCCAAAGATCGGTTTTATTTGACATACACTTTTCTTTACGTCAGCCCAAAGATTCTCTATTGCGTTCAAGTCAGGTGATTGCGCTGGCCATTCCATGACCTCATTATTGTTGTCAATGATCCAGTAACGTGCTTTTCTGCTCTTTCCACGTTTTAGGTCGTTGTCTTGTTGGCAGACCCAAATGAGTGGCATTTCGTCCATGGCATAGGAAAGCATAACATTATTTAGTATAACAATGTAAAGATATTGATCCATTATTGATGTTATGCAATGTATTGTATTAATATTAAAAGAATCCTTATAATGCTACAACATCCATGCTTTAACGTCTTAAATGTGAATTGCGAATTGTATTCTGCATTTGGGGGACCTTTTCCACCAAGTAAAATAATTCTACTCTCGTCCATTAAATATTTTGGCATGGCCCAGTTTAATTTTATGATTTATTTAATTTTACTCGATCATTTTTAGGTTTTTCAGATACGGCTGGCACAAGGAGCGTTTAAAAATGTTTCTAAAACATCTGCTGCTATATTTGTGATAAAATTATAAATAAAATGAAAATTCTCGATAGCTGTTATCTATTCCCTATAAAAAGTTACACGCATCCAAAGTTGGAACATATAAAACGGTTCATATTTTTTTGTTTTTCCCCGTAAAAGTCCTTATATATATCATTTTCTTCGGGCCTATATACAAATTTTATATGCTTCAGAGAAAAAACTTAATCTGGTACATTTAAGTGGACACAGCCCTCTCCAACCCTATATAAACTTAATCAATTTTGAAGAAAAAATTTAAGTTTAAGTAATAAATTCTTAAAACGCCAAGCGCTGATTCTCTAAGAAGTAACATAATCACATAGCTGTATATGTATGTTACTCAAATATACAGAAAGTTCTTTACTATCACACTGCAAACAACTACACAGTGGGCCCTTTTATAAAAAAATTAAAATTTTGAAACACATTTTACCTGTTTTAGAAGTTTCGGTATTTTAGAATAAGTGACAAAGCTTATAATGCCATTAATTTAAGAATATTTGGATTTATATTAGTTTTGAATTTTGTTATGATATCTTGAAGCATTCACATTTTACATTAATTCATGGCGTTTTCTTTTCTGGGAAAAATGTTACACTTTTTTCCTTTTTTATATGGGAAATGGGTAAAAAGTGTAACATATATGTAACATTTTTGCCAGAAAAGAAAACGCCATCAGATTTTATATTTTTCTTCACGAAAAAGCAACATATTAGTTTAGCTTTAAAGCTCCAAAGCGTCCAAAAAATTTAGAAAATTAATTAATTTTACTAAATTATGGTTCTTCAAGTCTTAAGCTTTTCACCAATACAAAATACTCATACACACAGTTTATATTTACTTTTCGGAAGCTGCACAAACTTTGGCTCCTTTCACAAATTTTAAAGTTTTTTCATATATTGCATGCAAAACGTCTGTACACACAATGGGGCAGAATCGAAATTTTTGAAAATATATCTGTCATTTTAAAATCGTATCCGCTCAAGAAAAAATTTTACATGAGAATAGCAAAGGAGTATTCATGTTTAAATTTTTATGATGGATCCCACTAACCCTTCAGGGGCAGAGCTGTGGGGGCTCAAAATAAAACACCTTTGACATGTTTACTTTGTCAGTTAAATAACAAAATTGCACAAAATATTGCAAAGTAATGTCTTTTCTAGGTCCAACAATAAACTATTTTGAATTTTGAAAATAAACCAAACCAAATTTTAAAAACAAACTAAGCCACTGTGCAATGTGAAACAACAGAATTAAAATCATGCACAAATTCCATGAAAATCTGACTAAATGAAACAGGAATACGTGTACACATGATGTCAAGAACTAATTATTGATGACAAGGATATCACTGACTTGTGGTTTCAACAGAATTGTGCCACATTTCACACAGCTACCGAAGCAATGATCTTATTGCAAATTCCAAACACAAAGCCCCCATCATGAGATTTAAAGCTGCAGGATCATTTTTTACAAGGTTGTTTTTAAGATTAAGTCTATACACGCCCAATCGAATCGTATACATTACAGACAAAGTTCTTATTGATAAATCCTTTATATATCAAACAAAATAGTGACAGCCATCTGCCATCTGTTACAAGCCGCTTATAAAACTTATTACATGACCCTCAACTATTAGCAGACCTATAAGAAAACAATACAAATAAATAGTTGCAAGTACACTCCACATATACACAAAATACTTACTTACATACACAGTGACGCGAAAAATGTTGCAAGCAGTTGAGAAGTAGAACAACACATTCATACAGCTGTTCTCATATATACAAACTTACACACACTTACTTACATTTATAAATACATACACACACATACGTATATACATATATGTATGTATAAACGCACCCATGTGAGTTTATGAAAAATATGAAAAATGTAAATTTTTTTCAATTTTCATAAAAGCATCATCATAACAATAGCAAAAACAGCAACAACAACAGACAAGACACATACACGAAAAACTACAGCGCCAACAAAAACAACAACATGAACTAAGATGTAATGTTTTAAACATTAAACAAGACAAAGCAACAAAAACGTACATCATATTTGGTACGAGTAATAACAAAATTGAGGGAAATAAATGTGCAACCAAGAAAATATTTACGAGGTTCTTATTGAATTGAGGAGGTGCAAGAGGGCGGCTATTTTATACTGATATGAAGATGAAATTACTTTTCTTTAATAAACATTTTTTAGAATAAATAACACGGTGCGACAGTTCAAAAAACCTGGAACCGGATAATATTTCTTGTAGGGCTTGTCGAGTAAAACAAGATTCCAATAGTGATATATGCCGAACACCTCCAAAATCCAGATTTACGGTTAAAAACCCGGTTTTTGTACCTTTGCGCACTTATAAGCCTGTTATTTTGTTGATAATGATCCGATTTTCATTTAATTTCTTACTAGATTTGGAAAGAAGAAACTGAGATCTTTCGAATGAGAAATTTGGGTGTTATTGTCGAGCAAACACATATTATGTAGATTTTTCAAAAAATTTTGAACTTTGGTGACGTTTTTATACATTACAATGTAATGTATAGAATGTCTCAAGTTTTTTTTAGTTTTTTTTGTCTCGAAAACAACGCACACAGTCAAAATTAGTACTAATTAAGCAGCGACGCAACTTCGAAAAAAAAACACACAAAATGAAACGTCGCAAAGTGAGGTATTGGTGTACTGTACTGATTATCTTATGGCGAATCTATACTGTTAAGCTTTCTCTGAATCTTATATGGTCATAAGTTAATTGGCTAAATTTTATTGAAAAATATTAATTTGCTCGGTATAAAATAATAAGATCGAGGATTTCAATTTAAAATTTCTGGACCAAAGGCAATTGAAAACATAAGCTAACATAGACAAATTTCACCAGAAATGAGTAATAAATGAAACTAAATCACATCTACATATTTTGTCAAGATCGGTTCATAATTAGTCGTGGCCTCCATATAAGGCCCACTCCGAAAATCACTTTAAAAAGCATAACTCCCCCAAAAATGTTGGTATCCAAATAATATTGAACACAAATATATTCTATATATATACGAATAATACGGTACAATTTTATTATAATCGGTTCATAATTAGTCGTAGTTCCCATATAAGGCCTATTTTTGGATGATCGGTTCATAATAGGTAATATCTCCCATATAGCGCTCGTTTTTGAAAAACTTTTTAATACATATACTGGGTGTAGGGTATTATGTGGTCGGGCTTGACCGAATATACTTTCTTACTTGTTCCTATTTAAAATCACTGTGATAGTTTTCTTTATTTTAAACAGATATACAATGTAGGAAACAAAAATTTTACGGGAGATTCACGATAGCATTTTTCACTTCGAGGGGAATAAAAATTTCATGGGAACAAAAATTCCACTTGTTATTCACGATAGGCGTGAATATCTTTAATTGTTTTTTTTCACGTGTCAAATTAATTAGGAAATAGTTAACAACTCGGACTTATCATTTAAAATTAAAAATTTATTTTCCTTTATTTTCCATTCTTAAGCATTAAACACATTCGCCACAGCAGGCTACACGACTACACGACTGCAAATGCCGCTCTATAACAAGCTATTTAAATATTTTGAAAACGACAGCTACATAGTCAACAGCTGATTTCGAAATCTGACGTTTTAATAAAAAATAAATTTGGTCTTTGAACTTTTTAAACAACATAATGGCTGAAGAGAATTTTGTTCATTTAATAGAAGCTATTACTAAAATACAACAAAAAAGTAAATAGAAATATTAAAAATAATAAATCTTAAACCACAAAATACTTACAAACTTTAATCAAACAAAACAATGAAAATATAAACAGCTGTTGCAGTAATCCAGTTATATTTCAGTGGTGCCACCTTAAGCGTTTATTTTTTCAAAGTAGCGTTTTATATATGAAAAATTAAAAACATATGTACATGATTCCGGACATGCTTCACTCATTTTTATTAATATAAAATATAATATCATTAACACGTTTAACAGCTCTTGATGCATACAGCCATGTCACAGAATTTAATTCCGTTCGGAAGTGGAATTAATTCCGTTTTTGTTTTTATAGAAAAAGGAAAACGAAACATTTTTTCGGAATGAAACCACTTTTAATTTGCTATGTGGAATTGTTGTTTTAAGCATTTCTAGGTTTTATTGCGAAAAATTTGTTTGTTTTACTTTTTCTATAGAAGCAAAATTCGGAATTAATTCCACTTCCGAACGGAATTAAACTCTGTGACATGGCTGATAATAACATTTTAATTTTGTGTTTTACTTTTTATTTCACCAAAAAAAAAATTCTAAGCTCTACTGTGGGGAAATAACACGAAGAAGTTTTATTTATTTAAGAAAATATAAATTGCTTAAATAGTTTTTAAGAGAGAAAGATATTATAAATATAATAGAATAAAATAAGAATAATTAAAAAGGTTTAAGGTCAAAGGTTGTCAATGTTAAAAATTTGGTAAGGGATTTTGTGATAATAGGGGATTGGGTTGGCTATAACTGGTCATATGGCTTTAATTTTCAAATTACAAGGTCTTCTGTGATGGTTTTCTTTTCGAATCATTTCTAAATTTTCTCTTCAATAATTTCTTCTCTTCTCTTCTTGACTAAGCGGCACAAAATTAATAATTTTGTTATGCTATTTTATATAGTTTTCTTAAAAGAAAAGCTATTGGAATTTATATAATAAAATGAAAGTATTTGCATGTGTTTTATACCAAAAAAGTTTAGTTAACCCCTGGTAAGACATGTTTAAAAACTTAAATGTCTAACAATCAAAAGAAATTATGGCAGTCTGCATGGCTTAAGACACCGAAAAGTGGCGCAAAGGTTCTCGTTATTCAGCGTTCTAACATTTCAAATTTAACAGCACTCGTGAGTTAAGTCAACAAATCGCAAAATTCCGTTCAAAATGTCAAAGAGCATAAAGGACTCAAATGTTATAAACAGTGATGCTAACTAATTATAAAAACAGCTCCGTGTATTACATAAAATTTCGCCAGAAGGCGAAAACATGCTGATTATTAATTTTAAATGTATTATTTTGTTCAAAAAAAAAAAAGACTTGACAATGTTACGTGTTACACTTACTATTTCATATTAAATTTTTAGTATTTTTTATATGTATTTTACACACAATTTTTCTATAGAAAATCTTTTCAATACTTTTGCTTTCAATGAATCTATTGATTTTTTTTAACACTATTTTTGTTTTCTAGCCAACAAAAATAGAAATTAGTTTAATTTGACAGTGACGAAAAAATCAGCATGGACAACAACCTGCAGTTGTGTTGCCTGCTGTCGTCAAAAAAAATCACTCTCATTAAAACGTGTGTATTTTATTTTTGACATACTGTAGTCGGTAGAATGGTGTGGCAAATGTGTTAAATTCTTTAGGCGTTATTCTATTTCGAGACAAATTCTTAATAGCGGTTTCTGAAAATATAATGAATTTTATAAAATGCAGCTTTTACAGTTCAATCATTTTAATATAGCAATTTAATTTATTTAAATAATTACTAAATCCAATTGTTACTAAAACCAAGAAAGTTCTTGTTGAAAACTGTTTTATAAAATATTAATTTCACTAACGATTTATTGCCATTTTCTGTTATTTAATATAAAATTTTTACAAACTATTTGCCTTTTACTTTAAAATTTGAAAGGTATTTCAAGTCGAGTTCCATTTCTTAATTTTAACCAACTGGAGATTTTCATTTATGTAAATTTATTTTATAAAATCATTTTATATGAAATTTGTTGCAAAAAGTAAATACAATATACAAATTTCATAGGAAAAGTTTATAAATAATTTTGTTCTTTTGATTTTATTTATGCATAAAAATCAAACTTTTTAAATTAAATATGTATGTAAGTTAGGAAAAAATAATAAAAATAGAAAATCAAATGTGTACACTTACAAAAAAGACACATATAAAGGAGTGTGGGGGGGGGGGGGACAACCTCAAGATGTGGGAATGTGAAAAAGAGGGAAAATAAAAATGAAATAACAAATAAATATAAGTAAATAACAACTTAAGATATATATATATATATATTAGGGGCATTCAAATGTAATTGTTATGGCATCAAATTTACCATAGAGAAAATTTTCAACAAGTTTCTATATCCTTTGTTTCTAGATGTTTGAAAAAAGATTTCGAATACATTGGCCATATACTCTGATTGTTTTTTATATATACATTAATGAACACCTCTAATAAACCTACATATTAAGTCTCTTTTTGAAATTTTTTAAAGGCAACAAAAAAGAAAAGATTTGAGAGGCATAAAGCCAAGAAAAAAAACTGTTAGAAGTTCTCTTCATTTTTAATAAATTGCATGGTTATAAATGTGTGTTTAAAAAGAGTAAACAATTTACGCAGCATACACACGGATACTACTGTGTAAATATGTATGTATGTATGTGCAACAAACCACAACTACAACTACTACATAAATACATAAACAACAATGGGGTTTATTGCATCACTCTCACAAGAATATTGCATGAGCATTTGCAAAGCTTAACAAATACACGCAACATACTCCTCTAAAGGCAAAAGAAGCCAAAAAATTTATAAAAAAAAAATGGGGGAAAAAAGAAGAATAGAAATTTTATTGCAACGTGTTCAAGTACATACAGGAAAATTTCTATAAAATTTGTTTTTCTACTTTTTCTCCAAACGGCCGCTTTTGTGCTACCAACAAACCAGCAACAGCAACAACAACAATGCCTGTTGGCTTTGCTGCCTGTTGGCAAATCATATTTGTAATGCTGTATGTACTCGTACATACATACATATGCTTGTATAAGTAGGTTGCATAACTAACGTATTTAAAGAATAAGTAAAAATGTGTGAAGAACTTTGCAAAAGAAAACTGTGTAAAGTGTGAAAATATTTAGTTGTTGTTTTTTTTTCTTATACTTTATTGCTGGTTTTCTGTGGAAACTTTATAAAAATTTTAACACAAAACTTATATTTAAATATAAAGTAAACAGTGGTTTTTGTAATCAACATTAAATTAAACTTATTTTATTTAGAATTTATTTTAAAACTAGCTGACCCGGCGAACTTTGCCTCGCCCCATGTTTAAGCCTTCAGACAAACTTTAGAGTAATAATATAACACTGTACAACACATAATTTCGGGACTCAATTCTGATAATTGTTTATGCAAGTAGTCCCAAAAAGAAGAACTTCTGCATCATTCGTTTGGTCATTTTACATGAAGAAGTAATTTAAAAACTAATTTGAAGTTAGTAAGTATCGTATAGGGAATTTGTCACGTTTTAGGCTCTTTTGTTTGTCATAACTCGAGAACCGCTAATCCGAATTAGCTGAAACAAATTTAGAAAAATTTAGAATTACAATTCCTTTAATCGATTCATACAATGTGTCACTACATAAGCAACAGTTTCGCATTTATAAATAAATCCAAAACGGTAAAAAAAAGTGTCAAGTTCCATTACTTTCACGTAAATTCGCATAACCTATGAACAAAATGAGACAGAAATCATGAAAATCGATGAACGCGTTTCGCTTTTATTCACAACTACGTAAAGGTAAGAATTTCATAAATTGGCTGAAGTCGGTTTTAGTGACTTTTTTCAAAAATCACTATCAAAATTTGATCACTAATAGAATTTTAAATTCTGATTGAAATAGAAAAAAAAAATTAGGGCGGTCACGCCTATTTTCGAGGGGCGGGCCCATAAAGTTGAAAATATATAGGCCTATATCTCGGGAACTACTGGGTATCTGATAATTTGTAATACATTAAATAAAGGGTACTAAAAATACCTTTCCAACGATATATATCACGATTATAAAATATGGACCGAAAGAATATTTTTTGACCCGATTTTTTTTTAATATCTAAAAAAATTAAAAAAATGTCTATATAAGTGTTATTTTAGTTTATTAATATAAATAGATAATTAGCTTTAATTTAAGGTATCACATGTGTCTGTAGGTACTAAAATCATAGAATTATAAGATCTGAAAAATTAAAAAAAACGTATTTCTTCAAAATATGTATGTCTATAGTGTTCAACATGTCTGTAAAATGTTTACTTAAAGTAGAAAATAGAACCCACTGTGTTAACCTTCAAACCACAAACAAAATAAAATCTTGTCTTTGGAAGACAAAATAAAATAAAAAGTTAAATATATAAAATGTAAAAACCCAAGATTTACGCTTGAGATCTCCAGTTGCATTAAATTATACACACTTAATCTACGGTCACATTTGGCAAATATTTGCGCAAAAAGACGCAACCACTAAATAACATATATTTGATCTGGTTTAATTATTTAAAAAAAACTTTTCTTATTTAGGCTAAAGAACAACAAATATTTAATTTTAATTCATTTGATGCTATTTGATCTTGCAAAACTCTTGTAAGAGTAAACAACGTCAAACAAATCTGTGCTAAAACAAGTGGTTACGCTTTTTTGAGAAAATATTTGCCAAATGTGATCGTACCTTTAAACTTATGTGCAACAAAATATAATAACAACATATGGCTGTATATTTGTCTTATTACCAGCCCAACCGAGCGGGTAAAATTGTTTTGGGGCATTGACTCTGCCGGCCTTCTAAAAAACTTATTTAGATATTGTAAAAGTTACAAAACACATTCCGCTTCATCTCATTAATATAGACATTATCTTGTTATAGATCTTAAGTAGGCTTTCTGTCGTTCTACATTCAGTTGTGGCTGCTTCACGAACAACCAAATTGGTAGGACTTTGATCTTGTAGATCTTCTACAAGACCTATTTACCTATACTAAAAGTTACGATACTTGTTCGTCTCTATCTTCTCTCAGAACACGTTCTGGACTTTGTGTTTTGGTCTTTTAAAAGACTTGGTTCAGCAGCCTTTCTATTGGGATGTTCTTTTAAGGCATTCTAAGCATATGTAGCCATTCTATGAAGCATTAATTTATCAATCTTCTTATAGGCCTACAAAGGCAGACCCACTAATAGCTTTTCTTTAGCAGTATTTCTAGCAGACCTATAACAGTTTTGTGAAGGCTACAAGTTGTTATTAAATGGCTTCTCGATTTAAATGCAAAAAATTAGGCCTCCAGTAAGGTCTCTATTTTTACCGCTGAAAAACACTTGAAAACATTTCATCTTGCGTATCTGAGCAAATTTATTTTGTTTTTTCAATCCAGTTAAAATTTTACACTTATTCTAATGACGATTTTATCATGCAGCTAGAGAACTAGTGATGATTATGATGATGATGATGATGATGGTGAATAAATGAATGAGTGAATGAATGAATTTTGTTTGCATACATGTTTAATGTTTGAATATTAGATTTTATGGCCTCTTTGAGAAACTGTTCATAAATTTACTTTATTCAATATAAAATGAGCATTTAATGAAGAGTGAAATTATGCAATATAAATTATAAATTTAATGTGTGTGATGAACATTTCCAGCAAAGGCAGGGTAGACGGAGAATTTTGGTTAAACATATTGGAGACACAAATTTAGTTAAAGTAGATATAAAACAATCGAAATAATACCATTGACATATGTATATAGGGTGCTTTTTTAGATGTATGGAACACTTTTTTAATTGGCGGCCATTTTGTCAGTTGTGAAGTGATTTATGTTGAGTTTGGCTTGGCACATCAACATGAATAAACTGAAGTCTGAACAATGCTTTTAAATTGTGCAAATTTATTCAACCCTACAAATTTCATGTGGAATTTTTATTCACGATAGGTGTGATTATGAAAATCAGGGTTCTGTGTTTTTCTTAGATGTATAGATCCTTGAAATGGTATAAAACAATTAAATTGACGTGAGATTTATTTTATTCGAAAGATAAATTCTGGCTTAAACGTAGTTTAATCTGGAGATCCCATGTTCGACGACTTTTTCAAACATTTTTGGCCCTTTATCGGTAATGACCGGAGAGTGTTGTCCTCCAAGTGGTCAATCGTTTCGGGTTCACAGTACATATTGTTTTAACAGCGGCATTAATTCATTTTTTTATGTCTTCTGATTTACCTGATTTTTTTACAGTTTGTAACAAACAATCTAGTTATCATATACCAAAAATATTATGTTTTATATATTTATTATTTCTTGTCCATTGGCATTCAAAGTAGACCTAAGTGAATATGTTTCAAATGACTGTATTATACGAATATACGAGGTCTGATCAAAAAATAACTTTTATTTTCAATTTATTCAAAAAGTATTTATATATTCATCAATAACTATCTTGACGCCTTCAAAGTAATCCCCCTCAAATATAAAACACTTATGCCAGCATTTTTTCCAATCCTCAAAATACTTCTGAAATGCGCTTTTTGGTATCGCCAACAGCTTCTGTTTCGATTTTTTTTTATCTCCTCAATCGCAGCAAAACGCTTTCCTTTCATCGGTGTCTTCAGTTTTGGGAAGAGGAAAAAGTCAGCGGGGGCCAAGTCCGGTGAATACGGTGGGTGAGGCATGATTTTTAGCCAAAAACTCAAGCACAAACATCGATGTGTGAGCTGGTGCAAAATCCATGATTGGTTTTTCCACAATTCTGTGCGTTTCTGACGAATTGCTTCGCGCAAACGGCTCATAACTTCAATGTAATATTTCTTATTGACCGTACGACCTAGTGGCAAGAATTCATGATGCACCACGCCATTGCAGTCGAAGAAACCATTGAGCAAAAGCTTCACATTTGACCGAACTTGTTGTGCTTTTTTCGGTCTTGGCTCTTCTGGACGTTTCCATTGGATTGATTCGGATTTGGTTTCAAACCTTTTGGAGGAAATCTAGATCATCTTTGACGATGTTCACCAGCTCCTAAGCGATGTCCATGCGACGTTGTTTTTGCTCAAAATTGAGCAATTTTGGAACAATCTTCTCTGCCGCACGTTTCATGCCTAAATTGCTTGGCATGAGCCAAACGATAAGCCAACTTTATCAGCAACCTCTCTGATGGTGTTTCGGCGATTATGCAAAATCATTTTCTTCACTGCTTTAATGTTTTCATCGGTTGTTAACGTGCTCGGGCGACCATGACGAGCATCGTCATTGACATCTTCTCGACCTTTCTTAACCCGGTTATACAACAATTGAACTTGTGTTCTGCTCATAGTAGACTCGCCAAACGCCACATTCAACATTTCAAATGTTATTGCGAATTTAATTTAAGTCTTTGCACAAAACTTAATACAGTTTCTTTGATCCATTTTTTTCGAATAGTAAAAAATCGAAGAGCACACCAAAACGCGACTAACCTTTTTATCTGTCAAAAACAAACTGACAATACGAAATGGTTGATATTACCAACATATATAACAAACATGTGTCCAACATAACAGAAAAAAATGCGAAAATCGAACATACGTAACTCACGAAATTTGAAAATAACAATTTGAATGTTATAAATTATATAGATACATACAGTTGCGGTAAAAATAATAGCAACACGTCAATTATTTACAAATGACATGGCATAACTCGTGGCATTGCTTTTTGTTTTTTTTTTTTTGCTTTAAACAAGAATGAACAAAACTATAACTATAACTTTTAAAAACTCATTATGTGTTTTTGTAAATTTTTACGTTTTCTCTGTAGTTTGGGTTTGCAAGCAGTTGAAATAAAAGTAGTTTTTCTTTGTAATATAAAGTTAGAAAAATTTTATAAAGTTTTTGGATTTTTTTTTTGTGCAAAGTAAAGAAAACTTAAAATTTATTGGTATACGAGTACAAATATAATTAGTGTGATTTTTTATGTAGTGGGACGGGCAAAGATCTGTTCGGAGGAAAAACGTAACACTATTAAAAGAATGATATGGAGGAAAAACATCACAGAGAAATACAAAATAGTGTTGGCTCCTCAGCTAAAATGATACGGAACGCAATATTTTTTAAAGAAAACTCCGAAACACGTGGAAGAAAGGCATTAGTAGCTCCTGCTATCATAAGAGGTGTTAAGCGTTATAGCTGTCAAGATCCTTTAGCGTCAGCCATAGAGATTTAGGATAACGTGTGCACAAATCTAAGTGCTGAAATGGTACGCAAAATACTACGCGTTCAAAATTTGCACGCAAGAAGTCCAAGCGCTGTTCCACTTTAAAAAAAAATAAATGTCCAACGAAAACTGGAATTTGCAAAATTACATGCAACATGGTCTGATGAAAAATGGCGCAACATATTGTGCTCTGGTGAATCCAAAATAGTTTTATATGGAGGGAGAGGATCTCGTAGATATGCAAGAAGACCAAACAAACCAATCAAAGAATATGATCCGCGGTTTACAGTTAAAACTGTTAAGCACGGAGGCTCAAGCATAAAGGCATGGGCATGTTTTTCCTATTATGGAGTTGGTCCGATATATTGGATTAAAAATATTATCAAAAATGAATGCTTCTTAAATGGATCTTTCAACAACACAATGAACCAAAACATACTAGCCGACTCGCCAAAAAATTTTTTCAAGAGAAGGGAATTAATGTTATGGATTGGCCTGCGCAGTCTCCAGATCTCAAAAACCGAAAAATAATAACGAGCTTTGGAAAACTGTGAAAGAATCCTGGATATTTCAAATAAAAGATGCCGAAAACTCGCTAACTGTTAATAAGGGTAGCTCAACTAAATACTAAAACATCTCTTTTCATACTGACTAACTAAAAATTAAAGAAGTACAAAGTAGATTAATTTTTTTCTAAAAATATTAACATCTGAATAAATACTGCTATTTTTTTACTGATAAATTTTTTTTAATTAATACGTTTTAGTAACTGATATCTGAGTTATAAGTTATTTTTTAAGTTTAAATGTAAAATTGAAAAATACAATGAATTAGAAATTTAAAAAAATAACACTTGTTTTTTTTTTTTTTTGTAAATATATGAGTACTTTTACATCTAAATAAAAATTTGGGCTGCGCTGCTATTATTTATACCACAGCTGTATATACCAAAAAGAAAATTTAAAAAATTAAAAAAAAAAATTTCTTTACAACTAAAAATTGTCCAAAACTATTTATTTTGACTAAATTTTATGGCTTGTATCTATTGGTCTCCAACTGCCTCTGGGACGGACTTATATCACATAAAAGTTTGAAGTCTCAGCTAACGATTTATTAGAAATTCAGCTGCTTGTTTTTGCTCGTAAGCAATTCTGGTATAAAAAAAAAAAACTTAAAAAACTTAAAAAACTTGGGATTAGATTTACTTCACAAGCAACTTTTTTTTTTTTGCTTGCTTACTATGTTGCAACAGGAAATATCAAATAATGGGAAATATGTGCTTTCTAATTAAATAACATAGAAATTATTGCACAAAGTTCTAATTCATGGGAGTAAAATTGTGTCAGCCACAATACTGCCACCTGGCATGTTGTGGTAGGAAGCTATGGAAGCACGAAATAAAGCCTACTTCTGTAGTGGAATTTTCTGTTTTTTTTATTTACTTTTTATGGGAATTTTCTGATGAAGTAAAAAAATTGTTAGTTAATAAATTATTTTGTTTTCAATTTTTTTTTTTATAGATATTTTCATTAAATCTTGAAATGACTGCTGCTATATTTTATTTATATTTTAATCAAACAAAACACACGAAAATTTAAATCTATGTAGCTTTTTTTGACAAGAAAACTATTGAATTTTATTTGGTCACTTTATGTAAGCGGTGGGCGTGGCTGTTAGCAGATTTTTCCTTTTTTTCACCATTCATTAATATTTATCATAAAATTGCAATAAGCAAAAAATTTTGACTCTACGATGATTTTTTTTTTTATGGAAAGTAGGTGATTGTGCTCGGATTTTTTTCCATATTTGCAGTATTTGTTTATCACAATTCAATATTAGTCTGACCCAAAATTCAAGACTCTACAATGTCTTCTTATATTTAATGCCACCAATCATATCAAGCTGAACCACTGTGCGGCATAGACTAGCGATTTGAAACATAAATCACTTGATAGCTAACAAAATGGCCGCCTACTTAAAGTTCTATACATCTAAAAAAAACACCTTATAAGATATATAAATAAATTTTCTTTATTTTATACAACTGAAAATAAATAGTAAATTCTTAAACTTGTATTTCAATATTAGTTATTAAAGGTCTGTAATTTAATCAAAGAACATTTGTAGTTAACAAAATAAAGTTTTTTTGATTACCCTGCTTTTAATTACAGCTAAATATATGCACACACATATGTACATGTAAATATGTATACGAATATATGGATATCCTTTCACACATTTATTAATGATTTACCAGCCAACATTTGGCTAAATTCCCTGTGGCATCTGTTAACTGCAACAGCAAAGATGCAATCATTTGCTCATTCATTCATACAGTTTATACTGCTAATATTATTCTATAGCCAATATTTGCTATATTGCCAAGAAAAATGTATTAAAACCTTAAAAACAAAGCAAAAAAAAAACTATTTCATTTTATTATGAGAATTTGTCATATTTCATTTTAATTAAGTCTTAAGTGTACGTACGTATGTGTCTTTTTTAAAATACCAACCTAATAAGAAAAATTTTGCAAAAAAAAAAAAACAATTTTACTAAAATATTAAAAGCATTAAATGGAAAACAAGTTGTTTGCCAAGAATATTTTTAGAGTGTGTTTCAAACTCGGAGCAGTGTATGTTTGCTATATTTATTTATTTCTTTCATTCATTCATTTATTCATTCATTGCTCACATTTTACGGTTTATGGGATTGTAGAGAGAAAGTGTTTTAAATAAATTCATAATTCTAATACAATTTACTAAATGAATATGTATGTATGTATGTCTGAGTTTTATGAAGATTTGTGTAGACATTTTGGCACAGTTTCTGCAATTTACGAGTTGTTATGCTGTGTGCTTGTGTTACGTAATGAAATACATACTGCTTTTTGGTAAGTTTAAATGTTCTTCTATTTTCATAAATTTAATATTTTGAAGAGGTAATGTTTTGAAAATAAAAATTTTAGTGGCATCTATAGTTAAGTTTTTATGTGACAACTTATTTTCTAAAAGAGAACAGGTCAATATTTGTTATCCTTTGTGCAGAATGTTGGTGAAGACCGGCCATATTTTCCACTAAATTTGTTATTGATGTTTAAAATTTTAGGAGTGTTTTTCAATAATTTTATTCTATTTTCTTCGACCTTTTTTATGATTTTTTATTAAGTAATTTTTAAGCTTGAGGTCACTTTTTGTTTTTTATAAAAGATTTTTTATTTCTATATATAGTTAACTCGATATTTCGATTTCCTTTGGAAATCTTCTTCAGGAGTAATTTTAATATTATATGTGTAAAAAATATTTTGATATAAGTTTGAAAGGGGTTGACAAAATTGAAAAATATGTTCTACAAAAAAAATAATTTTAAATTTTCGATAATAACATTGAACAGTAAATAATTTTTACAGAAAAATAGTAACATTATGAATAATAACATTTTGGAATGATAACATTTTTTAAATACATAAATTGTGTTAATTTCTCCTATTATTAATATTTATATTTTTGTTCAATAGGTGTCTGTAATTTTGAGCTAAGTTTTCTGTGTCTTTTTTAAAATTTATTCTTCTTTCTGATGGTACATTATTGATATGTAACATTTCTAACATGTATCTTCGTTTTTTATAATTTTCTGTGTCCAATATAGATGTGTTATCAAAATCTGGATAGTGGTTAAAATCTCTACAATGGGTTGATAAAGCTGTTTTTTGTGTTGAATTATAATTTCTATATTTCTGGTCATGTCTATGTCCTGCTAATCTAGTTTTAAGTTTTGTCCCTGTTGTTCCTATATATATTTTGTTACATTGCTCGTTACTATTACCACCACAAGAAATTTTATATACTAAATTTGACATATCTGTCTTTTCTAATTTATCTTTAGTTTTTGTGAATAATCTTCCTACATTATTATTCACCTTATGTGCCATTTTGTATGTTGTTTTGTTATATATGTTTAAATGTTCTATTCTTTCTGAAAATCCAGGTATATATGATATTGACTTATAAATTTTTGGTTCTGAAATTCCATTATTAATATAGGATTTTCTTGTGTTAAATTGTTTTATTAATCCGCAAATGAGTTCATTAGGAAAACTATTATCTTTTAATATATTTCTAATTATTTCTTTATTTTTCTTATGAAATCTAATGTCACTAATTGTTAATATTCTATCTATAAGATTTTTAGCAGTGTTTATGATAATTCTTTTTGGGTGTTTTGAGAAATAATTTAAAATTCTTCCAGATGAAGTTGGTTTCTTATACCAATCAAATACTAAATTGTTTCCACTTCTTGTAACTAATATATCTAAATATGAAATTGAAGAATTTAATTCTTTTTCAATGGTAAATTTTATATTCTAATCAAATGAGTTGAATGTTGATAATAAAATATCGATTTTATTATCTTCAATTATACAAAATAAGTCATCTACATATTTTGTTAGTATTTTTGGTTTAATTGATAATTTTTCAATACATGTGTCTAATAATTTTTCCATTACAATATCTGCTATTATTGGAGATGCCGGTGAACCCATTGGAAGTCCCTTTTCTTGTGTATATATTTTACCATCATATTGGAAATACCTATTGTCAACTATACAGAACTTTATGATTCGTAAGAATAAATTTTTATTAATATCAGTAAATTCGGAAATTTTGTTCCAATTTTCTTCTATAATTTTTATTGCTAGGTCAACTGGAAAAAAGCTTGGCGTTTAGGTGTGGTTCACATTCAACATCGGCCCTTACAATTTACCCACCCTTTATAATTAATTCAATATTTCGATTTCCTTTGGAAATCTTCTTCAGGAATTATTAAATAAGTAAATAAATATAAATATTAAACATTATTTAATAAAAAGTATATTAATAATAAAAAAAAACTATTTACATATGTATTTCAAAAAAGTAACTTATGTTAAATATAACAATGTTTGAAAACAAACGTATATTAAAGGTGGATTCTTCCAAAAACTTTGTCTGGAGAAACATTTTTTTATTGAGAGTTTTTTGCCACACGATTCACCCACCCATTTCAAACGATTTTTCTGGAAAATCAAAGCTGCCATATGTAAACAAAATCTATTTACAAGTTTTATAACTAATACTGCGTCCGTTGCTTTATTCTGATTTGGTTTTTAAGTGTCAAAAAACAAATATTAAATTATTTTAAAATATTGTGTAGATTTTTCAAGAACAACTTACAAATTTTTAATATAAAAATTAATGAAAAAAATATTTTCTCTCTCTCAAAGAGAGACGTCAAAGTTCATATGAAAAAAATTTTGTCCGAAAAAAATATTTTGTTCAGAGCGAATGCGGGAATCCACCTTAAAAGTTTACAAACCTTTAAAAATTTAAAAACATAATAAAATTACATTGAAATTTTAGATTGGCAAAAATAATATGGCATTTCATCTTTAATTTCTATGTACATACATATATCAATTTAAAAGCAATAGAATAATATTGTTCGATCTTAAAAAAGCTTCTTAAAAATATTTTTTTTTCGCGGAGCAGCACTCAGGGGACGACCCCTACTCATGCAATACATTGTGTTGGAACTAGCAAAATAGGTTGTGGAAGGGAGGATAGAGGGAGTAGTGTTTTTGAACGTTTGATTTGAATTTTTTTATATTGAAAGTGACAGGGAATAATTCTACAGGTAGTTACTCCACATCATATTTGCGGATCAGTCAGTATTTGCCATATAATCAAGCATTTAAATGCATAAGAGATAACTACAATAGTTGCAGGAGTTCCCAAACAGCGAAAAACAAAAAAATAAAAGATAAAATTATAAAAAGAATCTCTCAACCATGGATCAGGTTGACAAATACAGAATGAGGTGCAGTTATCGCATGGGATTCAGTTTCTTTTCATGATCGCATCGCACAACACAAACATTTTGTTTCAAAAAAGAATATAGAATGAAGGCTGGAGTTCGAAAAAAAACGATAAGTTTTTGGTAAAACGTACTTTAGAGAACTTTAGTAAATCAAAGTATTTCCGCTGTGGATCTGAAAAAAAACAGTATGTGTGGCGTCCGATTAACCAGCAGCATCATCCCAAATATACCCTAAAAATAATTAAACACGTCGGTAGTAATGTTATGATTTGGGTTGCGTTCTCTTGGCATGGAATTAAGCCGATAGCCAGAAATTCTTCAAAAATTTAACAATATTTATACAAAACTATATCAGAAAATAGAATGCTACCATTCGCTGAAAAAAATGTGCAGCTAATAACAGTCACAATAAAATTGAGAATTTGTAGAACAAAGTTGAAGAAAGTCTGAAAGGGAAAAACAAAACAATTTAGAAGAATTGTGGGAAAACATTGAGGCAGCCTGGAAAACTATACCAAATTCACTTTGCAGAAAGTATGCCAAATAGATGTCTTCATATGAAAACAAAAGGTAAATTTACAATTATTTGAAGGAAATTGGAAAATTATTTAGAATAATAAAATAGTGGTGAATGTTTTATTTATTTGCCCAATTCCATTAAAGGTTTTCTTTAATTTTTTTTTCATAGATTTATGATAACATTTTAAGTGGCGCAAATAATCCTTTTATAAATGGAAAATAAATAGAAATAGACATTCAGGACCGAAACAGTACAATTTCAGAAGAAAATTTGTATTAAAATATAGGACTGACTTTAATCCCTTTTAATAGGCTCCTTAGGCCGAGTGCATATACTACATTTTATCAAAATATCTTCCAAATTGCGACCGGTTCATTGCGTACAAATCTTACAAGGACAGCCAGCTGGACGGATGAACGGACGGATATCGTTAAACTTATTCAGATAATGATTTTGAGTCGACTGGTATAATAAAAAATTTATCCTAATTTGAAAAATTAAATTGATAATTTTCATTTTCTATAGAAAGCTTTTATTTCCTATAGTTAAATTATCGATAACTTTGATTTTCTATAGAAAAATTATAGATAACTTTGACTTTTCTATAGAAAATTTATCCCTAACTTTGATTATCCATTTAATTTTCAAAAATGTATGATTAATAACTGTAAGCAATGTTTCCATATAAAGTTTAAACCTCTCAATTACATGCCGCCATATTTATTCTTAAATACATATTTCTTCATAAGACAAAAGTAATTTTGTTTACTATTTGATTAAGTAAAATAATTACAATATTGTTGATAAATGTAAATATTAAAACCACAAAACTACTTGAAAAATATTAACAAATACACAAACAACTGCAGCAATTAAATACGTAAATACACAAATATTATTTACTTAATTTGTGTTGTATTTAAAGCAATAAGTTGAATGGATAAACCTATGAATGTTATTGATGTTGTAATTATTAATATTATGCCAAAAAATACAAGCAAACTTGAACAAAATAAATATGCATACAAACATATGTATGTATGTAGATACACTGCACTGCATTTTAGATACAACAAATTTAAACAAATAATGAAATGCAAATGCTCGCAACACATACATGTATGTGCATACAATTGTTGTGTACATGTACATATTTGTTTGAACATACAATTATCATTTTAAAAGGATATTTCTGTGAGTGAGTGTGAGCACGAAGTGTGTGAGTGTTAGTTAGTCACAGAGATAGAGATATGAATTATAAACAATTATACAAATGCATTTTTGTCTATATCCATTTAATATTTGAACAAGAAAAGTGTTGTTGTGTGTGTGTGAAAATGTTTTATTTACGAATGCTTTTTGTTAATGATGTTTTTACACACTCTCACTTGGCACATCTGCACACATACACATATTTTCTCTAGCCTAATGCCTAAATGTAGGCAAATGTATATTTCCAATACATTTTAATACAGAGAGGAGATAGATAAAATTAATTATACATTTACAATTTCAATATGACTATTTAGTAAACATAGAAAATAGTATTACAATAATATACATTAATACATACATACATATTTAAATAGACTGGCTGTCAGACAGACATACAGAGATAACCCAATTATCAATTTAAAGAAAATTTTTATGAAATATTAACAGTTACTAACTGGTAATTTTATTCTTTAAAGTATTTTTTGATGATCATGCACAATGTTGCCAGTTTAGCTTTTTTGAGGCCATATTTAGCCTTTTTATTTACCTTTTAGCCTTGAAATTTATTTTTACCATTGATACCAAACTGTTAATTTCAATTTATCATCCCTACTTGAAAATTTTAAAAAACATCGGTACAATTTTCATTTAAATCTGAACAATATGTGAGAGATCAAATAAAAACGGAACAAGTGAATAAATTTTTAACGACACTGAGCAAAGATTACCAGCAAATGTGGATAGACTTGGAAAAGTATGATTAGACTTGATAATTTACTAAAAAAACAACATGTTTGAAGCTCAATGGCGAAACCTTTCAATTTATAAATGGGCAAACGTAGAATCAACAGTTGACTTTTGGGTTAAGGTATAAGAGTTTAAAAATGTTCTGCAAGAAAATCCATTTGCTAAGTTGCTACTATAGTATTCAGCTTTCTAGTACAATTAGAATTGTTAAAACAAAACAATTAAACCGAATTATAGTTAAAACGCTAAATGCATTATTAAAATTTCGATGTTTTTCTAATGTCGACGTTGAGATTTCTGTTGATCTCATAAAGTTCCAGACACTCGTGATATTAATGCAAATCCTAGTTCCGATTCTTCTGCGAATGAAAAAATTATTATACTGTTACGAAATTGTATTTCAATTTAAATTTAACGGTCGGTATCAACATGCAGCATGTTTATCAACATACAACTTGTTTAGCATTTGTAGAAGTTTTCATTTATAAACATTATTGAGAACACCCAGTTAAAAAACTAACTGAGCAATATGGCTGAACATTCTAAAGTTGCAGTCATGAACATTCTAGTATCTTAGCTCCGAACTATCTAGAAATTATTATTGATGTATAAATAGACTAACAGGGCCACTCAAATTAGTGAGTTTTCTGTAAGTCATCGTTGTGTGAACATCAAGCATTCTCTTTAAGTTAAGAGTGTTCCTAAACCGTAGTATAAGTGTGTAAATAACGACTATTGTAAACCTTCCTATACATACATCCATATTTAATTTTTATACATATTCTGTCTTATATACATATATCTTTTATATATATATTCTGTAAGCAGTCGGTAATACTAACACTGTTACAAGTTTTATACTTGAAGTACTTTTTAATTTTGTTACTTTGTGTTGCTTTTACTTTAAAATTTTGTACGCTTTTTTACCTTTTTTAAAGGGACTTTACTTTTTCTGGCTTTTCTCTAACCAATTTAGCTTCTTTTTTCCAGTTTCAGCTAATTGTGAACTTAATATTTGAAAAGAAATTTAATCTCTAGGTATTGAATTATACAATTTTATAATATTGTCTATGTATGTATGTATGTATGTAGATATATATTTAATTTTATTTTAAAATAGAGTCTTGTTGAAACGTTATCTCTTGAATGTGTATGTTGTATAAACACTTCAATATCTTTGTGATGCAACCATGTCGTACCACCATCAATAACTATTATTAGTCTTGTAATTTTAGTTGCACTCACTCAGTTTATATTGCACTTAACATGCGTGGGTATATTGATAAATTAGCTAAAAAGTAGTAAAATAGACGCTATATTTTACAAAAAAATCAAGATATCACAAATTGATTCCTTTCTAATATGATTATGACGAGATTTCTGCAGAAGTTTATAAATAACAATATAATTTTCTCTAGAAAAGTTATCGATAACTTTGATTTTCTGTAGAAACTTCCGATAACTTTAATTTTCTCTGAAAAAGTTATCGATGAATTTTATTTGCTAGAGAATAGTTATCAATAAATTTCAGTTTCTATAAAAAGGTTATAGATAACTTCAATTTTCTCTCGAAAAGTTATCGATATCTTTTATTATCTCCAGTAAAGTTATGGATAACTTAAAATTTCTCCAGAAAAGATATCGATAACTTTAATTTTCACTATAAACTTACGATAATAGAAAAGTTAATTTTAACTTTGATAAACTTTGATTTTCTCTAGAATCTTTCAATAACTTTGATTTTCTTTAGTAAATCTATCCATAACTTTAATTTTCTCTACAAAAGTTATCGGTAACTTTAAATTTCTCCACAAAAGTTATCAGTAACTTAATAAAATATATTTTATTAATACATTATAACGGTCGAAGTAAACACAATATAAGATTTAAAAGTTATCGATAACTTTAATTTTCTTCAGAAAATTTTTAATTTTTTTTAGAAAAGTTATCGATAACTTTGATTTTTCCTAGAAAATTTATCGATAACTTTGATTTTTTTTATAAAAGTTATATAATATAATTTTCTGAGAAAAAAGTTATCGATAAATTTAATTTTCTATAGAAAAGATATCCATAATTTTAATTTTCTCTGGAAAAGTTTTCGATAACTTTGATTTTCTCTAGAAAATTTATCGATAACTTTAATTTTTTCTAGAAAATTCTTCGACAACTACAATTTTTCTATAAACTGCAACATCTTTACCTAGATATACCTCCATTTATTCATTGCCTTCTCCAACTGTTATGTTTTTCTTTCTTCCTCTTAAATAGTTTCCCTCTTAATTAACTAATACATATAACGTGAGCACTATACTATAGTTGTATGTGTGTGTGTGTTTGTATTTCTATATGTGTAAGAGAGTGTATCTGTATGTATGCCGGTCTATTTGTCTTAAAAACTTGTTTAAAATGAAGTTTTAAGTGTCCTCTTTGGAAAATAATTAGTAAGTCCAGTGTAAACGTTGTGATTTTAATGAAAAAATATTGACAATAAAGGTCGTAATTACATCTATACGATATAGAGAGAGTGCAAGAAGTACGAAAATTAGTTACAAAGATAATTTTATTTAAGTAAAACAAAGTTGTTACACTTAAACGTAGGATGAAAATGATGATGAAGATGACGATGACGATGGTGCTGATGGGTAGTTATTGGAAGCAGAGGAAAAATAAGACAACATTAAATGATAAATTATTATTGAAACTAATTTTGTGAAACTTAAGAAACTGTATAATGAATTTAATTAGTTTTTGTTCTAATAAATATTGATAGGATGCTGTACTAAGCTATCGAAGTGATGGAAATGGCGGGGATGGTAAAACACAAGTAATTAATTTGAAAAGAAATAGAAGACAAAATGTACGTTTGCCAGTTTAAATTGATAGATTTTGTATAGATGTAAAGTAATTTACACGTTTTTATTTAGTTGTTTGTTTTAAACAATTATGTACTTAAATGTGTCCCATAGTGCATATGATAAATTCGACTATACTATCAATTATAATCATTTCTGTTTGTTCAATTTTCTATATATCATATTTAAGAAACATTATTTAAGAACATTTTTCCTTATATGTTGTGCGCTGCATGAGATGCTGTTGCACTTTAAAGCCAACTCAATTAGGTATAAATGTCAAACATTTATGAAAGAACACAATTTTAACCAAATTATACAAGTTCTAAACAAACAGAAACACACATTAAGTTTTAATGATCAAAGTTATGACATGATTTTCAAAATGACAACGTTTTGGATGATGTTGAGTAGGAGACAAAATAGTATATTCAGAAAATGGAGGGAGGAGTTGTTGAATTGTTGAGAAAGTAAAACTGTTTGGAGTTCGTTAGGAAACTGTATTTATAAATTTTTAAATTATAATGATGATAATGATGATGATAAAGATGATGATGATGATGATGATGATGATGACAATGTTATTAATTGGTTACAAAGCCTGCATTGTGGTGCATCTTTATATTGTTTGTGCAGCATTAACAATTTTGCAGTAGAAGTTGTAGTTGTTGATTTGGTTTTGTTTGTGTTGTGCTGTATGCAAAACTTGTTGTACTTTTTACGGATGCTGAGTAGAAGAGGCAACATAAAGACAAACAGCAACTACACATACTACATTCAAAATGTTCAACTATAGTTTTTGAAAACTTTTGACAACGGCTTCCCAGGCAACTGAGAACATTTATGCACTCATAAATGTTCATAAATTTTCACAATTCACCTATTTGCATAAAAAATGGAATAATGAATCATATGCCAGCATGTTTGGAATACTACAACAAAACTTTAGTTACATAGGTAATGAAAGGACAACAAAGATGGTCAAATATTTTTATTTTTACAGGCAGTGATCACTACAATATTATTGTTATGATTTTTTTTTCTAGTTTACTTTAAAATGTGGGTACTAGGAGAAATTGCTTAAGTTTTGTATAATCCAAAGCCCTAGAGTTTTTCCATCCTAATAAAATTGTAGCAAATTGCAAAAAGACCTGCAAAAATGTTATATTTCCACAACAAAATAAAATATTTTTAATAAATTAACTTTTAGTTCAATTGTACTACATAGAAATTGTATGTTTGTTAATTTATATTTATGTTTCAAATAAATTTCATAACTTTTCTACAATTTATTTGCACCATAGAATGATAATTTTTTTTTACATTTTGCAAAAAAAAAGTTATTCATTGCTGATTTAACAAGTGGTTAAAACTTGTTCTCGTTTCTTTTATATATATAATTTATTTTTTTATAATATTTCAATTTTACTAATTGCTGTGAAATAGCAGAAAAGTACATAAATATTTTGTATAAAATAAAATATAAAAGTTAAATTTAAAATAATATTCATAGTTTTGGCAAATAAATCAAGTACTTTTTATAATTATTTACAAAAGATTTTCTAACAAAAAATTTAGTTATCAATCAAAAGATCTGAAAATACAATTTGAAGAGAAAACTGCATAAAAATATTTATGACATGGACCGCATTGGTCGCTGGGTGATGGTGTGGCAACAACCTCACACCGGCCTTCTGACCTATACATTTTGAATCGAGAAGTAAAGTTTTTTAAAATGTTGTTACTCCAGTTAATTGATACTCGTAAGTAAGAGCAGATAAAGGTAATGCTACTGTAGCTATTAACAAACAGGATTATTATATACGAATTAATATTAATGTAGGAGATACTATGAGATATCAACTGATTAAAAGAGATTCAACGAATAAACTACAGAGTCCAGGGGTTTTACATGCAGTATCGTCATAAATGGCATGACCATATGGTGTTCTTCACACCGGGTTGACGAACGGCCAACCAATGCATTGAATGCCTTGCAAGGACATACAATATTTCAGGTCCTGGAAGACATGTAATTCACAATTTATCATATAGTAATTGCACAGATCACTGTACAAACACTTTATTAGAGAGTTCGGGATATCTTCCTTCCGTAGTTTAACAAACTTTCCCTAGCCAAGGAAAAAGTAAATGATGAAATCAACAAAGTTCAGCCCTAGCACGATGCAGCCTCCAATACTTACTGCCCAGTAGCCTAGCGATCTTCCGACCGACCACGAAGGCCAACGGCACCTCCCGCCGCAGAATTTTGTTCATTCTATCACCACCTCTACCAAGCATATCATGAAATCAACAAAGTTCAGCCCTAGCCCAATACAGCCTCCACTAGCACAAACATCAGATTTTTAACCAACTATCTTCTTCCTGCGATTACCACAGTCACCACGTGTACCCCGAAGGGGACCTGCAAGCAATTATCAGTTAAGGAACGAATCCCCGGTCTACAATCAACTCTTCCCACTTTCGAGCTCCGTGCAGCTCATGACACCAGTTTTGCCATCTCTACCCCGCCGTTGGAATTGTGTATAGATGATTGAGCACCGATACTGTTTTCCGCCGGGGGCGAAATAAACTACAGAAGACTAATAATGATTTAGTTAAGAAGCTTTATAAACTTAAAATTATAACAAACATTGAGAAAATAAAACTTAAAACAAATGTCGTCACTGCACCAAGATTATATGGACTACAAAAAATTCACAAACAAGAATTACCATTAGACCCATTTGTTTTTTTTTTTTTTTTTTTTGCTAATTCTGCATCATACGAACTATGTAAATACATTACGAACAATTTAAAGAATATCACTAAAAATTCAGAATAGTTATAATGTCAAAGACTCACTACAATTTAAAAATAGACTAAAGAACATATACAAGATGATGAGAAAATGGTTTCTTTTGATGTAGTATCTCTATTTCAAAGTATTATAATAAATATAATAGAAGAAAAATTAAATCTTATAGAACAATACACAAAAATTGAGAAATGCCTATTTTTGCGTATTCTAAAATTTTATATAGAGGACAGTAGATACTTTCAATACAAAGAAAATTTATATATACGATATAACAAAAAGAACTTCCAATGGGATCCCCTGCTTCTCCAATTATGGCGGATATTGCAATGGAGAAGTTATTCGATACATGTTTAGAAAAATTATTCGATACATGTTTAGAAAAATTAATGACCAACAATGTAAATTATTTATTTTGTATTGTTTCAGAACATACTATTGTTAACATGTTAAAGACATTTAATGACTTTAATCTACTCGTATGTATAATTAGTTTATAGTAGAGAAAGAATATGATTCGAAACTTTCGTATTATTAAGAAGAGAAAAGAATTTAGTATTTATTCTCAAATTTCGTGATATACATATGTTCGATTTTCGCCTTTTTTTCTCTGTTATGTTGGTAATATCAGCCATTTTGGATTGTCAGTTTGTGTTTGACAGATAAAAAGGTTAGTCGTGTTTTGGTGTGCTTTTCGATTTTTTACTATTCGAAAAAATGGATCAAAGAAACTGTATTAAGTTTTGTGCAAAAAATTAAATTAAATTCGCAATAACATTTGAAATGTTGAATGTGGCGTTTGGCGAGTCTACTATGAGCAGAACACAAGTTCAATTGTTGTATAACCGGTTTAAGGAAGGCCGAGAAGATGTCAATGACGATGCTCGTTATGGTCGCCCGAGCACGTCAACAACCGATGAAAACATTGAAGCACTGAAGAAAATTATTTTGGGTAATCGTCGAATCACCATCAAAGAGGTTGCTGATGAAGTTGGCATATCAATCGGCTCATGCCAAGGAACTTTTACGGATGTTTTAGGCATGAAAGGTGCGGCAGCGAAGTTTATTCCAAAATTGTTAAATTTTGAGCAAAAACAACGTCGCATGGACATCGCTCAGTAGCTGTTGAACATCGTCAACAACGATTCAGATTTCCTTAAAAAGGTCATAACTGGTGACGAAACATGGCTATGACATTGAAACCAAAGCCCAATCATCCCAATGGAAACTTCCAGAAGAGCCAAGACCGAAAAAAGCACGTAAAGTTTGATCTAATGTGAAGGTTTTGCTCACATGAATTCTTGCCACAAGGTCGTACGGTCAATAAGGAATACTATCTTGAAGTTATGCGCGGTTTGCGCAAAGCAATTCGTCAGAAACACACAGAATTGTGGAAAAACCAATCAGCATAGCTGGCTGACTATGTTTACAATTTACTAATGTCAAAAGTAATACTATATAATTTTCAATAAAAAAAGACCTTAAGCTTGAACAATTACTAAAATAATACAGAAGAGCAAAGTTATAGCTTTCCTATAAAAAACACAAGTTAACAATAACTTCTCTATAAAAAAAAATCACGTTCGCGATAATTTTTCTATAGCGCAGTTATGTTATCGATACATTTTCTATCAAAAAGTAAAGTTAACAATTACTTTTCTATAAAAAAGTGAATATAACTTCTCTATGGCAAAGTAAAGTTTTCGTTCAATTTTCAATTCATTCTGTGAAATCAACCTTCTCCTAATGTGGAAATTTCTGGCCATTAAAATCATACAACATATTCTATTGAATATCATTTATTTTCCGAAAACTACTTTTGCTACAATATAATTAATATTCCTAAACTATAAACATGTTTGTATATATACATATATTACCTTTTCAAAGAATTACAACTGAAACTTTTGCACTATGAAGTAAATATTTCTGAAAATAAAGAAAATTTCCCAACAAAATTTTCTTTTCTAATGTAAACATTGTTTATCGAAATCTTATTTAACCAAGTTGAAAATAGGATAGCAAAATATAAAATAGTTAAATGTAAAACATGCTACAAACAGCATCAACACAAACAGAGAAAACGAATGAAATATACAGTTGGCAAGACAGATACATACATATATTCTAAGAGAGAAAAAATGTGTAAAAATGTAAATTATAAAGAATGTTCTCCAGTATCAGCAACATAATGTGTTTGTGATAAAAGTGTAATATTTAAAAGAATTAAAACAATTGACAAAAACGTGTTCATAGTTAAATATTTTAAAGCTCTAACAATTCAATGGTTCTATAATGCATCTTTTAATATGAGAATCATTTCAACAGTATTTTCTTAAGCGTTATTGTGCTCTATTTAAAATTTGTGTTTCTGTAAAGTTTTCATTCTTCTATTTTAAGTTTCTTAATTTTTGAAAGCCCTCTCGAATTTATACTTCCTTTAAACTTCTGACATTTGATTTTTACTGCAAAAACACACTCAGACAACTTACACATGCAAATACTGACTGGTATTTTTTTTTACAATCAAAAAGCGACAACAATGTTGTTTGTTCCTGTTGTTGCCACTGTATGTAGTTATTGTTGTTGTATTTGTTTATGCAAATGCAATTCCTTAATACACTTCTCTATCATCAACTACAATAACAAAACAAGAATAAATGCAACAATACCAGAATCGAGTATTATATACAAATGAATGTGTATGTGTATTTACACATACATGCACCCACTTACAAATACTTAAATACAAACATGTTTGTATATGTTTTAAGCGTCCTGCATCTTATTATTTACGTATGTACTTTTGCTACGCACTCTTCTGTATACATATGTATGTATGTACTTACAGGCATGCATGTGCTGGCATAATTGTAAATATGCATGCCCAAGTATTTTTTAGTGTAGAAAAAATGAATGTATGTACAATAATAGTAAAGCAAATATTGTATGCATGAGTATTTGTTGCCAAAAGAATATTGTGTGACTTTTATATGGAAATAAATTGTATTAACGTGTCCAAGGAAAGAACGAGCGAACGACTGAATGAACAAATAAACAAACAAACAAACCATTTACATAAGTATGCACTTCAGTTGTACTCACTTGTCTGCCAGTGTATTTATACTTTAAAAGTAGTTGCAAAGATTTTTATTACAGAATTTTTCTAAACTAGCAATATGATTTTCTTTCTCACGAACTCATGTCATGTAGGTACATTCTTAGGAAATGTCTTTCCTTGCTTTTCCCTTGTTGTACAAACACTTTTGTCAAATCAATTTTGTTTAAAATTCATGCATCCTTTTGAAAAATTTAAGAGTTCATTATGAATAAAATTTGACAAGAGTATGAGTGTTGCAATAAATATGATTAAACAAATATCACTTATACGCATTGTGAAACCAATTGAATGAAACTTGGGTTGATTGTACACAATATGGTTATTAATGTATTGTTGTTCCGATTGGAAAACTAAAATGAAAGAGGAGCAACTAAGATTTAACAAAATAATATAAAAACTACTCTGGTGGAATACAGGATAATCGACAAGATGTCAAATAAATGTCAGTAGTAGTTTTTACAGGTTTTGTGAATTCTTATTAATTTATTAACTTATTAACTTATTAACTTATTAACTTATTAACTTATTAACTTATTAACTTATTAACTTATTAACTTATTAACTTATTAACTTATTAACTTATTAACTTATTAACTTATTAACTTATTAACTTATTAACTTATTAACTTATTAACTTATTAACTTATTAACTTATTAACTTATTAACTTATTAACTTATTAACTTATTAACTTATTAACTTATTAACTTATTAACTTATTAACTTATTAACTTATTAACTTATTAACTTATTAACTTATTAACTTATTAACTTATTAACTTATTAACTTATTAACTTATTAACTTATTAACTTATTAACTTATTAACTTATTAACTTATTAACTTATTAACTTATTAACTTATTAACTTATTAACTTATTAACTTATTAACTTATTAACTTATTAACTTATTAACTTATTAACTTATTAACTTATTAACTTATTAACTTATTAACTTATTAACTTATTAACTTATTAACTTATTAACTTATTAACTTATTAACTTATTAACTTATTAACTTATTAACTTATTAACTTATTAACTTATTAACTTATTAACTTATTAACTTATTAACTTATTAACTTATTAACTTATTAACTTATTAACTTATTAACTTATTAACTTATTAACTTATTAACTTATTAACTTATTAACTTATTAACTTATTAACTTATTAACTTATTAACTTATTAACTTATTAACTTATTAACTTATTAACTTATTAACTTATTAACTTATTAACTTATTAACTTATTAACTTATTAACTTATTAACTTATTAACTTATTAACTTATTAACTTATTAACTTATTAACTTATTAACTTATTAACTTATTAACTTATTAACTTATTAACTTATTAACTTATTAACTTATTAACTTATTAACTTATTAACTTATTAACTTATTAACTTATTAACTTATTAACTTATTAACTTATTAACTTATTAACTTATTAACTTATTAACTTATTAACTTATTAACTTATTAACTTATTAACTTATTAACTTATTAACTTATTAACTTATTAACTTATTAACTTATTAACTTATTAACTTATTAACTTATTAACTTATTAACTTATTAACTTATTAACTTATTAACTTATTAACTTATTAACTTATTAACTTATTAACTTATTAACTTATTAACTTATTAACTTATTAACTTATTAACTTATTAACTTATTAACTTATTAACTTATTAACTTATTAACTTATTAACTTATTAACTTATTAACTTATTAACTTATTAACTTATTAACTTATTAACTTATTAACTTATTAACTTATTAACTTATTAACTTATTAACTTATTAACTTATTAACTTATTAACTTATTAACTTATTAACTTATTAACTTATTAACTTATTAACTTATTAACTTATTAACTTATTAACTTATTAACTTATTAACTTATTAACTTATTAACTTATTAACTTATTAACTTATTAACTTATTAACTTATTAACTTATTAACTTATTAACTTATTAACTTATTAACTTATTAACTTATTAACTTATTAACTTATTAACTTATTAACTTATTAACTTATTAACTTATTAACTTATTAACTTATTAACTTATTAACTTATTAACTTATTAACTTATTAACTTATTAACTTATTAACTTATTAACTTATTAACTTATTAATTTCCCTGCTTATTTTAGTGGCATTAAATTATAGACAAAAACAAGTTAGAATGCAATATTTGGATATGCCGAATCTTTAATACCCTCCACCTAAACGTACTAAGAAATAGAAAAACTACACTGGTTGTAGGACTAGAATATTCTTATTCTGTGTTTTCTATTCAGCCTTAGTGCAAATTTTATTATAATTTTATATATTGTTTGAAAGACAATTTTACGACCAATATAATTTAAGTTAAATATTTTGAAATTTTATCTAATTTCGACCATTTATAATTGATGTAATTACGATTCTTACTGTAATTTACAAAGTTTGTTTGATTTTCATAATAATCTTGATTGATAAAATTAAAAGTATATTTTTCCATATTCACAACAAGTTAAGAACCAGAGTATATAAAATAATTAGAGGCTTTGTTGTTTGAACTTGATCTCAATAACATTATTTACAAAAGATTTATGGGTGGCATAGAAGAAATGGACCAATTATGGACAGATAGCTTCTAAATCCAGTACCCACTAATGTGATTTCTATGTATTTTAGGATTATATTGGTTGAATTTCATCTCAATTGCGTTATTTACAAGAGTTGTATGGTTGGTTGTTATATTCGGAAGTGGACTTAATTCAGGATCTATTGCCAATTATTGACAGCCAGCTACAAAATCCAGTAGCTTAATTGCCATATAAACGATACTAATATGATTTCTGGATTAAAATGTCGTATCCATATAAAAGTTGGTTCGATATCGATATTTATTAGATATTTTTGTGGGTTTATTTGTTTTTCGGAAATGGTTTTTATATGGCAGCTATGACAAATTATGTAATAACGGTATATTTAAGATACGTGGATTTCGAGAGTGGACCTTATGTGGGGGATATAGTCAAATATGGACCGATATTGTCAAAATTCAGCAGTTTGATTTTGGCATGTATGTAAATGATCCGGGTAAAATTTTGGATCGGTACCATCATTTATATGAGATTTATGAGTATTGAAGGGATTATCGGAAGAGGGGGATACGATCAAAAATGACCGAAATTCACAAAATTTTGTGGAATGATTTTCGTGTATATTTAAATGATGTATATAAAGTTTTGTGTCGGTACCGATATTTATAAGATATATATAAAGATTAATGACTGTTTCGGGTGTGGTCCTTATATGGCATTATAAAACTTAGTACAACAATTTATATATCTATAAGAATTATTTGTGTCGAAATTGAACCTGGAAACTGTATTTGTATCAGATTTATACGTATTTAAGTGAATTTTAGATTTGGACTTTATATGGGGTCTATGGTCAAACATGGACAAAATTTCGTTTTGCGATTTTATTTTTGTCGAATTTTTTATTAGTATTCCAATTTTACAGGCATTTATTTATCATTAAGTCATATTTCGGGAAGATATTTGTGTGGGGGCTATATGAAATCATGGATGGATATTTACTATTTTCCTCACACTTTCTTCTTTTATCATAAAAATAACGTGTACAGAATTTCAAATATTGCACGAAAAATTTTTAAAAATATCAAATTTTTATGAAGGTTGTCTCACATTTTGATCCATAACTCTGGTTCTATTATACCGATATTGCTGAGTTTCAATACCAAACTACTTAGGAGAATTGTTAACGGGTTTTTGTAAACTCCATTGGTTTTGGTTGTGCCCTTTGAACGTGAGAGTGTTTTACACAGACAGACAGACTGGCATAGCTCAATCGACTTAAAATTCCATAAGGATTACGAGTATATACATATACTTTGTTGAGTCTCAGATGAATATTTGTCAGTGTTACACACGAAATGACAAACTTATGGTGGTGGAGCGTATAATAGCTCGGCCTCTAATCCAATTGCTAAACATTTTCAATTTAATATACTAAATGACTGAAAGGAATTATGTTTATGTCGAATATTATACTTGACTTATTTAAGGTCATTATTGGTACATTTTTTTTTCTACGATCTTTATAATAATAAACAAAATATAAATATTTCTGACAATATAAACGTTTGTCCCTAATATTGCCCAAAACCTTATATTAATGGCAATATTTCACATTCTTTTTTTACATCATGCCTACAAAGCAACCCAGCCAACAATTTTATCACAATAAAGTGGACAAATGTAATGATAAACACCATCTGTAACAAAGGCTTAAATATAGTTGAAAAATATTGAAAGACTAAGTCTTACTGAAGTATTTCTAAAATAATATTCTTTTCATTTGTAGTTTAAATTGATTTTGTGCTTTGGTAGTGATGAAAATTTTCTTAGCATTTGGTGCTCAAAAATTTGTGTGTTGGGTTATATGCACAAATATATGATTTACTTACAGAGTCATGCCTCTAAACATACAATCTATTCATATTTTCTCTCCCCATTTAAAAAAAATAAAAAGAACAGTATTAAATATCTACTAAATTCATAACTTGGCAAACTAATATAAATGTCAAATAATTCATGCAATATTAGCCAATATTTCTATGCACACATGACTACTCTTCTCTACCATTAAAGGCTGTCTCTATGTGAAGCCTATAAATAAATATCTTAGAGTTACAGATACAGTATATTTAAAGGTTTACTATGTGTAGTGGTAAGTATGTAAGCAAAAGATATCATATGATATTTATAATATAATATAAAAAATTTGAATATATTTCAAATACTTTACCTGCATTCTTCGTTATAAGTTATGTCTCACGAGTAGAGGAAAACTATTGTTACTGAGTAGACAACACTTGTGGGTTGTTGCAAACAACCTTGTGTAACAATACTTTTATATAACAAATAACATGTTCTGGTAGTATGACAATGAAATGCAAGATATTACAACATAGTTATGAAACCACAAGATAGCATTGCAAAGTTTTTATGTAAATTTAAGCCTGTCTAAAGATTTCTAGTTTTGCAGTTACATTGGTCATGCAATATTTATTTACCATAAGTTGGCATATACTCGTATGATTCTTATTTTGTGTAGTTTTTAAAAATGAAACATTTATTAAGGACTGTTAAAGATAAACGGAATTGTTTAAGGATGTTTAAATATCCGTATTATTAAAACAAGAATTGTATAAAAACATTTGAAATTTTAATTAGATTTTAGTTATTTGGCATTTGCAGCTGTATATACATATGTACATTGTACATTGTACATATGTATTATGTATATTATACATATGAAAGATTTATAACAGAACTTACGAGTAACTAGATATTTAAGTGGCTTTAAGTAACTTTAAGCAAGAATGATAAAGTCAAGATTACGCTAACGCCCGTAAAATTCTAAAATGTTCTGCGCATGTTGGAAGTGTGACGTCACACGTTCTGTGTTTCTATGGGCTAATAATTTCCAGCTGTCAAACTGTAATATTTATGAGTAAACATAACAGTGGGACAATTTATAATTTTTCTCTTCAAATTATTTTGTAGTTAAACATTTATTTTATGCCATTATTCAGTTTTATGACTACGGGCATTAGTTTTTTATTTATATTTATTTCATTTAATAAAAATGATCTAACAATATTTTTAAAAACAATTAAAGGCCATTTTTCTTTATGTTGTTATTTTATTAATATTCCTTTTTCTTTTGTTAATATTTTGAACAATTTCGGCATTAAGTAATCTCTTTCTAAAATACATCTAAAAAAAGTTTTTTCATCTCATCATTGGCTTCAATGTCCTTTGCTTCCGATAAATATCTTTGCAAATATCCGGCTGCAAGCAACAATTTTTCACCATTTAGTTTTAAAAATATTGCATCACATGATTTTAGTGTTTTCATTAAAGAAGTTGATGGCTTACTTAGCCCACCTTCACTTAGGTAGTTAACTCAGGAGTAGGTTGATTCCTCTAGAGGAAGATTAGGGGTTTCATGTTTTAATCTGTTGCAAATATATCCGGCCAAATTCTCCAATCCGTCATTCTGCAGGTTTTCTAAGTCGGTTTCATTATTTTCGATTTCGAGTACATCTTCTTGGATACTAGTATTAATATACTTAAGTATAGTACCTGAAAAAACCACATGAAAAATTAAACAATGTGTTATTTAAAATTGTATGTTGAGGTTTACCTGTTAAAGAATTAGTTTTATCTAAATCAGGCGTATTGTAGACTTCGACATTTGCTTCAGTACTTCAAATGCCTTCGTTGTAGCCTAGAATATATGACCGAAGTCTATATTTATATTCTTGACGATCGGGGTGATCGTGAAGTCCGCCTTTAGATCTAATTATTTCAAAAAAAAAAAATCCAGAGCATCCTATACATTAGTATAGCAATAATTTATTAGTTTCATTAAAAATATCCAAAAATTTAATTTTTTCTCACTTGTTTTTTACAGTTGTTTTGCTTGCATTTGCTCACTGCAGACTTCATGTTTATATTTTTGTTGTTTTTTTTGTGTTTTTCTTTTTTAAACAGCTTTTATTTTCAATTTTTTAAACGACAATGAACGTTTTTAATAAATAAATATAATTTATCACCAAATGCAATGTCAAATTTATTTATTTTATCAAAACCCGATGTAATATTTTTTAGAACTGTCAAGGTGCCAACTATCACATAAAACATATCTTTTTCGCAAACAATTTTAATTCTAACACATGAAACATTCTTGGTAACCCTTAGAATGGAACTTCTACGTCACATAACGGGAAATCATGCGCATGGCGTAATCTTTATTTTATCATTCTTGACTTTAAGTAACTTAATGTACATATGTATATATTTGTGGTTAGTAGTTGACAGCAATGGCATCCCTAAATTAAAATAATGCTCACGAATTATGCATAATCACAGATTGAGGCGCTTTTATAATTTAAACGAATTTTTACAAATATGCTGAAAAATTTTGAAGTTAAAATGTCAATAGACGAAAAATATAATCTCTCTCGCTACAGGCAGAAACTGTGCTCAGCAGATCTGGGTCACCAAACCAATCAACCAACCTATAATTTAAAGCAGCTATCGGAGCAGCATGTAAACTACATTATTTTGCGATTGTATACCATGTATGTATGTGCTAATACTCATATTTTTCATTTAATCCAGCGGAAAAAATTGCAAGTGCTTCCATTTGCAGGCAGGCAGATTTGATACTCACTCCACTATACTTTCTCTCAGAAGGTCTTCCAGAAGGTGTTTCATACACATTCTAAATTGCATTTCACAAAATGTCAACAAATCCTGATTTCAATAGCAAACACGAATGGTTTTGCAATTATTCCTGTATATCGTCACAACAACAACAAACATTATTTTACTAACTGTGTTTTACGAGTAAGAGAAATGAATAAAAAGAGCGTCTATAAATTTAGTCTTTTATGAAAGTTTGTGGTATAAAGTATGCATGAAGCAGTACTTTATATACATACATACATACGTATTACTTTTATAAATTAATTTAAAACCCTTTTCTTATTTGAAACCCTTTCTTTTACTTTCCTCAATATAATAAATAATTTAGCAGACCTTTAATTACGGCTTGTATGAGGCATTAGTTGGTAGACCTTCCAATTGCCCTTCTCACGTAGGCCTTCTAGCAGACAAGCAAGGCCTTCGCTAACAATAACACGCCATGTAAAATTGAAACGATTTGGCAATATGGCTGGAAGTACTTGTGACTACCAAAAATGGCCTTCTAGAAGGCCTCTCTACAGCATATTTTTCCGCTGGGAACATTAATTTTTTATAATTAAAAAACAAGCCCAACACAACAGGCTCGTGTGCGACCGATTAGCTTTGTTTACTTTTATCATACAATATGTATACATGAATCTTTACGCAGGTCCTTTATATTTTACAAAAACTGTGAGAGTAAAATTGACCGCAAAATTTCTTCTTGTGACGTCACAAGTCAAAAATATTTGTATGTTTGCTTAACTTCTATATACATATGTATGTAAATTTTAATGCAAATAAAAGTTTTAAAATTAAGTGTGCTGTTTTTAATTGTTATTAAAAAATAGCATAAATTAAAATTTTTTTCGATTTCCAAAAGAAAATAAATTAAAAACAAACAATGGGCACAATTTTGCCACATTGATGAAAAAAAATTAAAATGAAATCATAGAGTTTGTATTGGACACTTTAAGGTAGATGATATAAAAGGAGATATGACATTTAAAATGGGTAAATGAAACGTCTTGCGTTTAAGATACTTTATGATAAAAAAATCTGGAAGCTGTATTTAAATCTTCGAATGGTGAAAATCTCTTGATTTGGAACCAGTATTCAAAAAAAGCATATTAATGCGCCCAGTAATATTAAGGCAGATATTAAAGCTAAAACACTTATTATTCGATCTAGAATGTTTTTTCAAATAAGAAAACTAAATCAATTCCTAGCGGATGAGATACAAAAAAAAACACAAATGGAAACAAATTAAAAAAATAAATTGGTAATACAAAAATATAATATATAAAATACTACAATAGAGTTCACTTTTTTGATACATTTTAATATGTCTAAACTAATAAATAATTAAATGAATATGTATTTTTATTCGACCTTTATTATTTCAATTATTACTAATTTTTCGAGCTTGAGGTCTTTTTTTAAATATAAAAAACTTTTTATCTTTTATTTAAAACCAATATTTCGGCACTTCCTTGAGTGCCTTCGTCAGGGTTTTTTTTCTTAATTTTACAATTTTTAACAAATTATAACAAATTTAATAATAATTGACAAAATGAATGATGATATTTGTCAATTATTATTAAATTTGTTATAATTTGTTAAAAATTGTAAAATTAAGAAAAAAAAACCCTGACGAAGGCACTCAAGGAAGTGCCGAAATATTGGTTTAAATAAAAGATAAAAAGTTTTTTATATTTAAAAAAAGACCTCAAGCTCGAAAAATTAGTAATAATTGAAATAATTAAATGTTTTATTTTGCATCAAAAAATTTACGGAAAATTATTTTTTTTTAAATATTTTTAATAAAAGTTACTTTTTACATGTTAATTATACGGAAAAGATAAACTGTGACGTCATGCGCAGAGAGAGGAAATTTTGTTTACATTCTTTGCGCAATCTTTATTATTTGATACATGAGCTCAACTCAATCAGAGAGAGTCTAGTCTCTTTATGTAATAGTTTAATTATACTGACTGTTGGAGATGAGTCTCAAGATACACATCTCCAACAGTTGGTTTTCCATCATTCAACTTTTATATACTTACCATTATAGGAGAACTTTACCGTGTACTAGCTACAATAAATCAGTCTAATAACTATATTCAAATAGTCTAATTTATCTAATATCAAATTTACAAACATTTGAAATTTACTCAGTTTTAACCACTAAGCTGGAATCAAAGAAGATGGCCAGACGCGTATACAATTCCGAAAGTATAATACAACATTTTCTTCAAAGACACCTATAACGGTGTTAAATTGGCCACCTGGTGGTAAGTAGAATAGCTAGTAATTAATTTAAAATAATAATAAACTTTCGTTGAAACAGTCAAATGATAATAAATGCAGCAATACATGAGGAATACAGAAATTTTCATAGAATTGCTGAAACTAAATTGAGATTTTGAAAATATTTCAAAAATTCAAATTCTCAAATATCTTTGAATTTAAACATATTTTAAAAAAAAAGAGACTCTTCAGTTTACTAAATGATTATTGATTATCCTCTGCAGAATAAAATAACTACAAAAAGAACTAGTTTAAAGTGTCTACACTCTATATTACATAAAGACACATAAAACATTTGACTTCATCTTAGATTACCTGGGATGTATAAAATAACCAATTGCATGTTTTTAGCTTAACAAACAGTACAAACGAGTTTAATTACACATTAGTAATTCTAACTAGTAAATTTACTTGTATAAACTGCTGGCTCTATACAACATTAATACAACAACTCATAAATACACTTCAATACACTTAATTAATATAATTATAAAATTTATAATTACTCGCGTATATTCAAAGATAGAGTTTCAACCATCCATGAATGAAACCACAAAAAAAGAACAGACTATTTTATTCCTACACATAAGTACACATTCGTACATGTAAAAATGCACCACATGGTGCATTTGAATGTCCTTTATTGAATACCACAGGCTATAAATACACACCTTTTTAACGTTTTCCCAAGTTGTTTAAAACAACAGCAGTCAACATGATGGCAACTGACTGGTTTGAAAACCCCAGCAATATTTTATTATCAGCATCTACCATGCTGATGCATCTGCAACATTATCGTCCTCATCGCCACAACGTCAAGCACATCAGTAAAATCATCAGCAACATTATTATTATAGACATCGATTTGGATGGCAAACAGCCGTTGTAAGTATTTGTTTGGCCATTAATGTTTGATAACGAAACTATTGACTGACTTTAGTCCCCACCCCAGCCAACCAGCCAGACTTCATTTTTCAATTTTTGCTGATTTGTTTTTTTTTGCCTGTTGCAATTGACTGTGGTTTAAGTATGTTTATACAAGTGCTTGTGTATGTTTAAAATTACGGCAAGGGAAAGTTAACCAAATTTATAAGCGGAATATAGCTTCATACATTTCTTAAAAATCTTTTAGCTCGACAAAGATTTTTCTTGTTAGTAACAATCTATGTAGCAGCAGCTTTGTTCTATAGAAAATTATAGAAATTTTTTCTATAGAAACTCGGCGTTTTTGTTTTGGAAGTAGTCATTGATTCCCTTTTGTCAGTAACTCTGATTACTTGGCGCACTTGATATCTGTGCCAATTAAAGCAAATATTTTCTGTTGATTGTTATTTTATAAAACTTTTTATTTTTCAAACATGTTACATGCCATTCTAGGAATCCCCTTCACCCAGTATATGTGTAAAACCAGTTCCAGTTTCAAAAAGTTATTGGCAGACTTCTGTGCATATAATTATTTTATCTCGATAAAAACACTTTCAAATTATTTATACATGTTAAATTGATTTTCGAAAGATTTGAATAATTATGAACTGGCCATTATAAAATTAGGTGTCATTATTTCTATTTTTAAGAGATATATACATGTTAAAGTGATTATCGGAAATTGGCCTTAAATGCGAGCTATGGCTATATATGGACCGATCATCATGACAACAGATCAAAGGACTTGTATATATACGAAAAAAAATTGTGTTGAATATTATTTGGTTACCAATATTTTTAAGAGAATTATGCTCTTTACTGTCTTTTTAGCTATAGGACCTTATATGGGTGGGAGCTATGGTCAATTAATTACCGATCTGAGGCCAAATCACCGCATTCGTGATCGAATGAGCTATCGTTTCGAAATTATGATAAAATGTATTAAATTTCTTGCTTTCAAATAAGAAAATTACGATAATTTTTACTCGATATGGAATGCGGTGATTTGGCCCCTGCACAAAATTTGTGGATGTGAATAGGCTTCATATAAAACTTGTTTGTGGCGAAATTTGTTTGGATACGCGCATATATCAAATAATAATGACCTATAATCCCCTATTTCGGGAGGACATTTGTATAGGATCTATGTGAAACAATGGACCGATTTCAACTAATTTTATTCCCAACAGTACTTGAGTCGATTGGGTACATGTATCAAAATATCTTCAAAATTCTAAATTGTATTCTGCTCACAAGCTTTACATGGACAAACGGATGGGCATCGTTAAATCTACTAAGAAAGTAATTCTGAGTCGATCTGTATACTTCAAGATGGGGGTTGGACTAATATTTATAGGCGTTACAGCACTCCTCACTATGGTGGTGTAGAGTATATCAATGGACAAAAATTGCAATTAATAACACTGTGCTCGATTTTGATACTTTTTTTATCAACAAACGTAGCAACTAGCGGGTAAAGCTAAATCGAATCACTAAATCCATTGTTTAGGTTAGCTCTAGTTTTCGAGATATAGTGTTATTTTTGTTAAAAATTAATTTTTTTTTTTTTTTGCAAAATCAAATTTTATGTTCGGTATGTGTCTTTTATAGTTTACCAGAAATCAGCCCAGTAAACAAATTATTTCCAAAACAACTTTAGTCTAGTTTAAAGATACTTTGTTGCCGAATTTTTATTTTTTTATTTAATTCATTTAATTTATTGCGCAACCTGCTGCATTTTTTAAATAGCGCTATATCTCGAAAATTAGAGCTCACCTAAAAAACGACTAGTAACACTAAGTGCCCCGTTTGTCGACTCAAAGACTGTTGGGATTGAAATTAGTTGATATCGGTCCATTATTTCACATAGCACCTACTGGATTAAGCATACTCGATTTAGCTTTACCCACTGGATTCCCCGCTTTTCGGGTTTTTCACAGTGTAATTATAATCATATAAAAGGAAAATATTTTTCAAAACATCATACCTACGAGTATTTATGAAATGTGCTTACCTCATGTCCACCACCGTATATACATATTTTTGAGACATTTGGCACTTACATATGTATGTGCTTTTTATAATGTAAATATAAGTCAGCATAAAGTCATTTTATTGGCTCCAAGTAATCTAAAGGGTAGTCACTTAAAGCAGCAGAAGTACTACATATATTATCATTAAAATTATAAAATGAAAATTTATTTTTCACAGTTTATTAATTTAAATTTTTCCTTTTTTATAAAAATTATACATATGTACATAAATACATGTTTTAATTTAGTTTCTAAAGTAATTTTTATATTTTTGTTCCATATATTGCAATTTCGTTTTATTTGTAAAATTAAAATAAATAAATTTGTTTTATTAAATTATGTGTGTAGTTTGCCTTTTTTCTGCATTCCTGGTCTTAATCAATACTTTAAAAGATTCCCTAACGTCTTCTTATTTCGTGATGTGAACCCGGACGTTCAGTTCTCATTTGTAAACGCAGTCCATGCTGTATTTGTGGTAAATCTTGAAGTGTGTCTTCTTCGTCATCTGCATCTTCATCTTCGTTGGGTGTGTCATACTCCTCCATTGTGGCGTCCTGTGTTTCTACCGATATATTTGATGTGTTAACATTATTCTCACGTGCCATAGCACTGGCTAGCAAGTGTTGACGTCGCTCTTCCATCAAACGATCACGTCCCTTGTGTATATAATCCCTTTTGTTAGGCAAACCGGCCACATTGTTGGCCGTCAAAGCTGAACGTACCACATTCATATCGGTAGCCTCCATCCATTCGTCCAATTCGGGCACATAACACTCGGTATGCGATATCGTCGATACACCATTAAAACCACCAATGGCAAATATCATATCATCGATTATTTCTAAACCGAAATTACTACGCGAATGATTCATTTCGCGTATAAATGACCAGGTTTGTGTGTCTGGATCGTAACGCTCTCCGGTGGAAAGTCGAGCGGTGCCATTGAAACCACCTATCACATAAACTTGTCCGCGGAACGCTACACATGATACACCCGAACGACGTTGATTCATATTGGCTAGGCGTGTCCAAACGTTAGTACTTGGATCATACGATTCGGCAGTATCAAGACACTCTTGACCATTAAAACCGCCTGGAGAAAGTAGAATGAGACGAATTAAATTCTCAAGAAATATTTATAAATATTTAACATTGTTAGAAGAAAAATAAAATTGAAAGTATCTGTTGTAATGAATTTGTATTCCAATTATTACCCGTAGCATAAATCTTTCCCTTGAGTGCACAGGCGCTTGCATCTGAACGCAGCATATTCATAGGTGCTATAACAGTCCATTGATTCGTCTTAGGATTATAACGTTCGACAGTGTTTAGACGATTATGACCATCGTACCCACCAAGGGCATAAATTAAACCGTTCAATTCTGCTACACTAACATAACAGCGACGAGAATGCATGGGAGCCACCTAAATAGATGAAAAAGATAAACATTATTTCACAGTGTAACAATAATTTAAATTTACCAACCAACCTCTTTCCATGTTTTCTTGAACGCGTCAAATACACGACAAGTATTGAAATATTCTACACCATCGTATCCGCCAATTGAGTAGATTTTAAAGCCTATGACAGCAGTGCCATGATAGGCTCTAGGCCCAGCCGGATCATCTGCCGGTATATTCACCCAACGATCTGCTCGGGTATCATAGGTCTCTATGCAACCTTTGGAGGTACCACCACTCCAACCACCTATAGCAAATATAACTTCATGTGGTAAACGTGGCATAGCCAGGGCAGGTGTAATAAGCTTTTTAGAAAAAGGCAGACGAAAGGGCACAATTAAGTTGCTGCTAAATGAGCAAATATATCTATGAATACTACCTCTCCCGCTGAGGGATTCATTATATCCAAATCATACATAAACTTGAATGTTTCCACAATAAGTGGTTTCGCCTCTTCGCTTTCTAAAACATACGGATGTTCCTTTACTTCTTCCATGAAACACTGTAAGAGCCCGTATTTAATAGGTAAAAAAAAAACCTGAGAGACCGAAAATAACAGGTCCACTTTAATTTTAGTGGTTAATTGGCACCATTTATCATTTAAAACTTGCATTTTGTTTTATATCACTGAGAGAGTGATTTATAAGAGAACATTTTAGGTTTGTGGTTGAGAGAAACAGAAAAGAAAATAACGGAAATAATCAAGATGAAAGTTTTATAATTAAATTTTTTTTCGTAAAAGTCAGGTGATAACTTTCATTTTCGAACTTTAAAAATAATGGGCAAAAGTTCATTTGCTGCAAATCAATGATGCCTGAATATAAAAATTATAAATAATTGTATGTTAAATTTACAATTTCACAAGAAATCGAAAATTTTACAACTTTTTATTTAAAAACCTTGTAAACACAAATAATTTTATAACAGTTATTTTCAGTGATTTATTTCTTAAAACAAAATATAAATCACTATTTTGTATTTTAATCAAATGGGACGAGTTATTTTCGTTCTCTGGTTTAAATAATTTACTTTGGGAGTCATTAAACCTAAACGCACACCCTGCATTAATTGTGCCACATGCTGTTTACGGTTTTCTGGATCATGATCGATCCATTTAATGCACAATTTCCAAACATGATCTTCTTCACGTGTATTCAGCTCGTCATCACGTATAATGTCATAAAAATCGTTTAATGGCATTTCATAAATATCTGCATTTTTAGCACACACTTCTGTGAAATAACGTAATAAGAAATGTCTGGCCTTGGCATATAAATCATCTAAAAAGCGAAATCTAAATCAAAGCAATTACATAGAATTACTTATTAGAAAGGTAATCAGAATCAATTAGCAAAGGATTTGCTTTTATTTTCATACCCACCACCAAAAAGCTGGGGGTATATTAAGTTTGTCATTCCGTTTGTAATACATAGAAATATTGATAATAAAATTAAAAAGTATATATCGTCACCTAAAATGCCCAAAGACGTAACCGTCATTATCATAATTTTACAGGAGAAGCAAAAAACGTTATAAAATAAAAACTGTTTAATTGAAAATCGCGGTCTATACTACATAAATGCCTAGAAAAAATCAGTATCCATACAAAATTCAAAAATAAGTTTCATGCTAAGACAAATCTCAAAACCATATTTCATTTGCATCGGTCCATATTTGAGCGTAGGCCCCATATAAACTCCATTTCCGAAAATCATTTAAAAGCACATAATGTTTTTATCGACATCGCTATAAAGTTAAAATTCGACACAAATAATTCATATATACAGTGGTGGTCATATAATTAAAACATACATCTGAAAAGCAACTTATTCAATTTAGTTTCCATTTATATATAATAAGATAAAAAACATTTCTTTTCACTACTTAATTCATAAAAAAAAAAGCTGGCAGCTTTTATTTACGAGATTATAAATCTATGAAAATAAAAAAGTTGAAGAAAACCATTAATGGAATTGGACAAATAATTAAAACATTCACCGCTATTTTATTGTTCCTAATAATTTTTCCATTTCCGTTAAATAATTATAAATTTACCTTTTATATTTTTTCGTATGTATAGACCTCATTTATTATCATATGAAAACATCTATTTGAAATGGTTATAGCTTTTCCCACATTGCATCTAAATTTTTGTTGTTTTCCCTTCCAAACTTGTCTCAACTTTGTTCCACAAATTCTCTATTGGTTTGATGCCAGCCTACTGTGCTGGCAATTTTAAAACATTTATGGTCTGTTCCTCTAAATAATGCTTCTTAAGTCGTAATTAAAATAACTCGCATAAATAGCGTGATCATTACAAAATGTAACACAAAATTGTTTCAAGTATGAATAAAAGACATTACTGGTACATGGGTGGTGGGTAGGTATATAAGATTCGGCACAGCCGAATTTGAACTCTTATTTGTTTCTTTTGCCTTTTAAAGAGCTTTATCATGGAAAGTACACTCATGTACATACATACATCACATACATACATACATACATACATACATACTTGCACGATCGTTTAAATATATATAAAAAAAACATACCTGGCAAAACCCATTATACTGACACAATTCTCCGGTGTTAGCATTTGTGCTAAATATTGTTTGCACAACGTTACCAAACCAGTAATACCAACATAATCGGCTGCTATCAATAGCTCGTGCACATTATCGGCATTTATTGTGCATTTGCGTAAATATGCATATTGAATGATTTTTTCCATAATACTGCCGCTTATATCAGATATATGAACATGGTGTGTTTCTTCTGAATTCCTCAGTTCCTTCGTATGAAATCCTGTGAATTGTGCTCTTAAAAACAAGCATCAGGATAATTTTAATAAAAATGTAGCTTCGATTAAAATGATGTGTACACGCAGAGAAAAAATATTGTTGTGGTTGTTTACCACAACTATTTCAATATTTTTAAACATTTCTTTTAAATATTATGGTCTCTGTAATTATGCATATATTTCTGTAACCATAATATGGTTAAGTTACCAATCACATGATTATAGCAATTATGTAATGTTTATGGTGATCAATTTTATGATGAAACATGTTTGCCACAAATATATATACAATCGTATATATGATTGTAGTAATCATCTTAATCCTAAATTAACCATATCATGGTTACCGCAATCATATAAATAATTACAACGAACAATGAACAATGAACATTGTTAAAAAAAAAACTTGTAAAAATATTGACATTTTTGTGTTAAACATGTACAATAATACTTTTTTTCCTGTGTGTATGTTCTTTAAATAATTTTTATCCTATTTTATTACTATGAGCGTTAAAATAAAATCAACACTATATATTGTTTAAAGAAAAACTTAATTATATTAATATAAATAATATTATATTAGAAAATTATATTGCATTTTTTTATAGCTATTTAAGAGGAATTGAATTCACAAAAAAAGAAACAAAAATAAAAGCACATACAAATTTAATTGATTTATTGTAAAAACAGACCAGCTTTTACGCGTCAATATAAAGTAAAAAGTGTCATCATCCTTATGCCAAAAAAATCCTGTCATTCCAAAAGTAGTGGCAATTCTCTATCATTAAAAGAGATTAAGTTGTGACGTTGAAATTTACAGAAAAATTTACAGTGCGAAGACAAACATCAATTGAAACTAGTCAAATAATAATAAACTTACATACGAGTCTTACAATTAATAGAATCTACAATGAAAAATGAAGATTATTTCAACATTTAAAAAAAAAACACAATGTAGCCCCTAGTGTACAGGAATTAGAATCACCACTAACTGGATTTTCCAACAAAAAAACTGGTTGCTGCTCAAAAACTTTAGATCATTCTCCGCAGTTTCCAGACCAGCTGTTCCGGTTTACTTTATTTTTAGGACACTTTTCCATTAAAATTTAAATATTTTTCTATATTCCTTATTTTTCTAGTTTTAATACCCTACACCAACGTAGTGGAGAGTTATTTGTGCTGATGTTTGTGACTCTCAAAAATATTAAGTAAGCTTCATTTTGTGCTTGTTGTATATGTGTTGTATGTTGTATAATGAAATATTTTTAAACAACATTAGTTGTTTACTTTATATTTACGCTCACAGTATATTTTTATTTTGATTTAAATTAAACTATTGTTTTGACGTTCATGACGTTACAAAGATTTTACAAAAATGAATTGTTTGATTCTGATATTTTGATTTTTTTCCTCAATATCATATTTTTCTTTCAACATCTTTAGTTGAAAACTCATTGTCTCTTCTAAATTCTTGTTCATGTTATGAATGTTAGTTCATTGATTAGTTTCTTAGTTCGTTTTGATAACAAACAAAAAATAATTAAAGTTATCGTTAGCATGACTTTTCCTTAGAAAAGTTATCACTAACGCGACTTTTTCTTAGAAATTATTCTGTAGAAAAGTTTTGGTTAGCATGACTTTTTCATGGAAAAGTTATCACTAACGTGACTTCTCCATTAAAGAGTTAATGTTTGCTTAACTTTTCTGTAGAAAAGTTATAGTTATCATGATTATATTGTAGAAAAAGTATCGCTAACGTGACTTATTTATAGAAAAATTATAATTAGCATAACTTATACTGCCGTATTCATAACAAATAAAGTAGGTTTGAAGTGTGCTTTTAGACAAAATTTTCTTAAAGTACATTTGAAGTCTACTTTAATTTTTTATGAATAAGGGCAATAGTTAACATGATTATTTTGTAGAAAAAGTATCGCTAGCGTGACTTCTCTATAGAAAAGTTAACATTAGCATGACTTTTCTATAGTAAAGTTATAGTTAGCATGATTATATTGTAGAAAAAGTATCGCTAACGTGACTTATTTATAGAAAAATTATAATTAGCATAACTTATACTGCCGTATTCATAACAAATAAATTAGGTTTGAAGTGCTTTTAGAAAATATTTTCATACAAAATTTTCTTAAAGTACATTTGAAGTCTACTTTAATTTTTTATGAATAAGGGCAATAGTTAGCATGATTATTTTGTAGAAAAAGTATCGCTAACGTGACTTCTCTATAGAAAAGTTAACATTAGCATGACTTTTCTATAGAAGAGTTATAGTTAGCATGATTATATTGTAGAAAAAGTATCGCTAAGAATGATTAATCTGTCCTATTTTGAACTTTTCTAGACATATAACCAACGCCTAAAATTGGTAGTATTTGCATCAAACTATACTTTTTTTTATTAGATTGCGTTTTATTATAGAACCTTGAAATATCTATGATCATAACTCACCCGAAATATGAACTACTTGAAGTCATTATAGCTCGATGTACATTAAAACTGGCATCGGGTACAGATATAACGGCATCACATAGTGAATTTTTGCATCTCAACTCATATAAGGTCTTCAAGGCCTGATCACTAATCTCTGTTTTTAAGCTCTTTGAGGCCATAGAATTTTCATCAGTTTCCTCATCACTATAATTAACAACATCGACATTCAATTGCAGCATTTCAATATCTTCATTATTGTTCTCTTGAAAATTATCAGGATTTTGTTCGTTAAACATAATATTATGACGTGCTCGATGCATTATTGTAAAATTTGTTAAAAATTCATAAAATTTGCAATAATAAATTTAGATGTAATTTCAGAAAACACAAAGAATTTTAAAATTCAACAAAAATTTCGTTAATCAATGAATTTTATTGCAGGATTTCGAAATATTGAAATATTTCTGAAAGGTTTGATAATTTAAATTCGGTTTTCTTTTAAATAAACTTTATAAACTACAATTCTTTTAGTTTAATGCAATTGTATGATATTAGCGTACGTTGTTGTATTTTTAAATGAAACTAAAGTAAAAATAAATATATATTATAAAAAGTTTTTACGGAAAGTAAGAAAATTATTAATGACAAAATAATTTTTTTGACAGACTCAAAAACTTTTCCTGAAAACAAATTTGTGTAGACTGGAAATAAAAACAGAAATCTACTACAAATTTTTTAGTAGTAATCATAAAGTAGTTGGAGAATGGGTTGTTTACAAGGTTGTTTACTAGGGTATCCAAACTATTTGATTTTTTTTTCTTTATTAGAATAAAAACGAATAATTCAAATAAGAGATTTTGACTTGCTCGAATAATTCGAGAAAAAGAACAGCTCTTTCTTTAGAAAATATTTTTGTTGAAGCTATAAAAATTCTCTTTCCATCTCGCAGCTGAAATAGAAACTATATTTCCTGACAATGCAGTGAAATAGATCCCTTTCAAGCCAACAAAAGGTGGAAATTTCTGTAGAACGATTTTACGACATTAAAAATAAAGTCTCTCTTTAAAGAAAATCTTCAACATCTTACAGAGAAACAAAGCTTGTCTTTCTAGAGGAAGTTTGTTCTCCAGCAAGGGAGACAGAAAGAGTTTATCAAGCATTCGATTATCTCTATGTAACTAACTCTTCAGTTCCCTTTTTTTAAATATAATTAACAAACACCAACTGCGAAGCTTTTTGGCTTATCTGCAGAAATACACCCGAGCCTTTGACGGAAATCGAACCCGCAACCCACTGACTGATAGTCCGGCACACTATCGTCTAGTCTATCGGGGACCCTGAGAATAAGTTAACTACTGAGACTGTCTCCTTCTAATTTCCATATGAAAGAAACATTAAATTTCTTTAGAAATAATCCCCCTAAACCAAGAGATCATCTTTTATATTTTTATAGACAATTAACTCATTGGCAGGAAAGATAATATTTTTCTTTAAAAAATATTCTCGTTGTAGCGATAGAGATTTTCTTACTATAGAAAATCATGTCGTAGCTGAAATATAAACAATCTTTATTTTTGAAGGAAAGATATTCTCTTTCTGTAGCACAGATGCACGGCAGCAAATAAGAGACTCTCTTTGAAAAGAATCTTCAGCATCTTACAGAGAAACAGAGCTTGTCTTTCTAGCGGAAGTTTGTTCTCCAGTAAGGGAGACAGAAAGAGATTATCTCTCTGTATGGTTGTTTACAAGAAAACAAACATTCGATTGTCCCTAACTAATACTTCAATTCTCTGAGAATTCCCTACTAAGACTGTCTCTTTATAACCTGCATCTAAAAGAAATATATAAAATTGGCAAGAAAGATACTCTCTCTCTCTCTCTCAAGGATGCAAAACTTGGTACAATTGTACTTTTTTTTAGCACTATACTCGTATGAGAGTCAGAAGTACAATAGCAACCCAATGACTAATTTAGCACTATTTAAAATTTGTATTATGTTTTAGTGAGTTTACGCCAGAAAATGTTGTTTCGGGTGGAACTTCTACCATTAATTGTACCATTAATATTAAAAATGTTTCTTAATAAGAGAAATTATTAAGTCTTTAAAAAATGACAGAATATGTACTTTTTGATCGAAGATATCAGAAATTAAAAAAACAATGAACTAATGTTTACTGATATTTCAAGCATTGCTAAAGGAATATTATCCATTCCACATGCATCTGCAAATGTGGAAAGGATATTTTCGTATCGAAATATAATAAAAACCAAAGAGAAGAACAGACTGTTTCTTTCAACAATGTAGAAACGAGTAAGAATTTGTTAGCAAGAAGTATGTCATAAATAATACTTTTATATTCAGATCTCAACAACTAATTGTCTTTATGTACCTTTTGAAATTAAAACATTAATATTAATTTGTTAAGTTTATCTACATACATATATGTATTAAATTTTAATGTGCTTTTTTATAAATTGTAAAGTTTTTTACACACAAACGTTTTTAGTTAATTTTTAATAAAAAATATTAAAAAAAAAATAAGAAAAGAATTTAGTATAATTGGAGTGAAAAAAGTACACTTTATCTTGAAATTTAGTACAATTTGTAAAATCTTATGTTGCATCTCTGTTCTCTCTCTCTCTCTCTCTTTAGAAAAGATTATCGTTATAGCGAGAGAGATTCTTTTTCTATAGAAAATCATGTCGCAACTGAAATAGAAACTATCTTTTTTCACACCAATAAGTCAAGGAAAGAACATCTCTTTTTGTAAAACAGTTTAATTATTAAAATAAGGAATTATATTTCTATTGCATCTAAAGAAGGGAGACGATGCTTATGTTTCTAGAGAAAGTTTGTTTTCCAGCAAAGGAAAAAGAAACGGATTATTTTTCTGTACAACAATTTTTCAGCAGCATGTCAGCAAGGGAGATACTCGTTCCATAAAAAAAACAGCTCGCAGGTGGTCTGTTATTTACATGTATGTTTAAAGTAGTTGTCTTCTATCATGCCAGATAGGAAACATTCTCTTTAATAATATAGACTTATACATATGTATATATTCAAATACATATAGATGTTTGTATCTGGGTGTATTTGTTTTAATACACACTTCTCTTTATTTGCCAGTTACTGACTCATTTTAATATTTTTCTTTTTTCTACATATTATATTTCTTATTTCTCATTTACTTTTCCATAGACCGCAAAATCAATAAATTTTCAATTTGTTTCAATTTGTATTAAGTTCATTGAACATCAAATGTACAGCATACACAGTAAACCAATCAACATACACAACATACTTCACTACAGCCGCAGAGCTCCTATGCACTACACACTGTACTCTACTGTACACTACTGTTGTGCTATTTCAACTTTAGTTTTTAATTCATTTCCACCGTTTTTTTTTTTTTTTTTCTTTTAATTTTTCCTCTTTATTTTTTGTTGTACATATTTGTATTTATTTATTTATTTATTTTTTTGCGCCAGAATTATCTTGTACATACAAATACCCGAGGCTCATATTCAGTATTATTCAATGGAAAATAATGCAAACACTACTTGATACACTGGAGTGCAGGCAAAGTGCTTATTTGTAGATTGTATTAAAAGTTACTGAAAGAATATGAATGAAATGAAATGAATATTTTTGCTTATTCCTGGTAACCGTATATGGATTTTCATTCAATATTATTGCCAGTTGATTTTAACAAAAAAAAAAAGACCCAAACCAAACATTTATTGTAACAAAAAAATTTTAAATTTTCAAAGAGTTAGAGTTAATTTTTAATTAAACATATTTATAAAGTTAAAGTTAATAGCGCCTTAAAAATTCGTTTTAACTGTTTTGTAAAAAATATTTTTTATATTAATTTAGTCATTTGTATGTGTAGTCATTTGGTCATTTGATACCACTGTATCACTTTTGCGTATATTTTAAGCTTGAGGCAATTATTACTGCAGTTGGTTTTGTAAATTATTAACGCTTTTATATCGTTTTAATACGAAATTTATTTAATTATTGTAATTTTTCTCGCTCTTCACTATCTGTGCACAGTAAATGTTGTGGATGCTATAGTTTGATCATTAAGCATGAGTTGGTATTTGTGGCCTGGGATCGATTCCCAGCCGCTGTCACTCAAACAGCATCAGTTTCTGATAATTATTAGTTTTCTATCTATCTATCATAACTAATATTTATCACAGCGCCCTCATTCGGTGGTATAGCATTCAAACGCCACCGAAGTAAAATAATTAAAATAATGGCTATAAATGAAGCTTTGATCAATGCGCCTACTCACCACCAGAGGCGCTGCAATACTGTACTATTAACAAACATAACGCTCAATTACAGTGTTGTCATATGAAAAGCTTTTCTCTACTTTCACCACCTATTCCTCTTCCTCCTATCCCCTTCAAAAAAAAAAATAACACAATTAATTAATTAATATATAGGCATTTTAATTGCCTGAGTGTTACTTCTCTTTGTTAAAAAAAATACAGTATATACAGTATATCGCAAAACAATTTTGCTTATTAATTTTTAGGAGAATTTGGTTTTTCATTCATACATAAAATTGTAAAAATCAAGTAAAACAAGTAAGAAAGCATAGTTGGTCCAGCCGGACCATATAATACCCCACACCCAGCATATGTGTAAAAACAGCTATACGCCACCTATGATCTATTATAAGCCGATCATCAAAAAAATTAGTGGCAAGACTTCTGTGCTTATAAATATTTTTTGTAATAAATTTTAAATTTATTTTCAAAGAGAATCTTTTATGCAAGCTTTGACTAACTATGGACTGACCGTTATAAAATTAGGTATCATGATTTCTGTATATATGAAATTTATTTGTTTTGAACACAGGCTACAAATATCAACTCATGTTTAATGATCAAATGCTACAGCACCCTCAAATATTTCTGACCAATAAACACTTATTTCGGTAGGACATTTGTATGGGGCTAGGTGAAAGTATGGCTTGATTTTAACCAATTTCAATCCCACACTTCCTGGGACCAAAAAAATATGACGTAACAAATTTTATGAAAATATGTTGAAAATTGCGCTCTGTACTACTCTTCGCACAAACTTCACATAGACAGCCAGCCAGCCAGTAAGCCAGACGGATGGACAGACGGACATTGTTAAATCGACTCAGGTAGTGATTCTGAGTCGATCAAATTGCTTTAAGATGTGCGTTGGATTAATATTTCATGGCGTTACAAACGTCAGCACAAATCCAGGATAGTGTAGGGTATAAAAATATAAATTTTTATTAGATAAAATTTTATTTAGCATGCGTTTTCAGCCCTGCCAAAGGCATCATCAATATAAATTTTTATTTAGTTATTGTTGCATTTTGCATCATAATTTGAAGGTCACAAAAGTGTTTTTGCATTTTTAAATTCCTGATAATTTTTTTAGATTTTTAGCAGTTTTTTTTTAATTTTTCATAGAATTGTTTTATTTTTTTATTCCCATTCCAATTGTTATTAGTAATAATTTTTTTCTTATTGCCCTCGGCTTTGTGTTAAGGAGCCGAATGAAAATGAATTAAACATGTACGAGAAGAAAAATTTATTCGGGCTCAAATCCGGGCAAGGAGGAGGTGGTGGCAAGTGTTTGGTACTGTACAAAAGCGTACATTTAATATCTAAAACTGTCTCTTTCGAGTCATTATAATGTTAAAAGCAATAATATTTCTTTGTAGACCCATTTTTCTGCTCTGGAGTTTCGTTTTACTTTCGGAATATGCCAATATCCATGATAGTCAATAACGTCCTCAGTATATACAATATTACCAACTCCATTGGTGGAAAATCAGCCACATATCACCATAGAACTGTCATAATAATTAACCATGGATTTAGTATTGTTACACTTATGGCTTTATTTGACTTCCACTAGACCCTAGAACCATCAGAACCAAATGTGTTGCATTTGTTTTCATCATAGAATATAACATATTTTTATTTTTCTGAAACTCAGCGAATGATAACCTCATCAAATAATTGCTAATTTAACGTTAATTTCCAAAGCAAATAGCTTTTATCTTGCCAGGCGACCATATACAGCTATGGACAAAGAAATAGCACACTTTCTGTTTTGTAAGGGGAATAAAATTATTGGTTTTTTTTCTCTATTTACAAACATTTTTGCCTTCAAGATCAATCGGAATTATTTTGGTGTCGTCTGTGAAAAGCATTCTTTTCCAGGATTTGATATGATTGTTCCGGTGTAACTTTGCCAAAAACAATCCTGCCTTTATATTCTTTTTTGGCAGAAGTGATTTTTTTCTACTTACACTATTAAGACCATACAGCTGATTTTCTTTGAGGCGTCTTCGCTCAAGTCAACTGGAAACATTTAACCCAAATTTACGATTAATTTCAGTCATTATTGTTCTAGCTTACTTTTTTTAACTATTGACTTATCCTCACCAACTTTTATCTTTCGCGGTTGCTTCTTCCAATCTTTCTTTACATTTAGCAAATTTGCTTCTGATTTAACATATTTAATGACATTATAAACCATATTTCGAGAACATCCAATTATTTCAGCTATTTTTGTTCGTTTTGTATTCTTTTGATGAAGTTTCCAAATAATCTTTTTTTCTCAAATGAGCAGTATTCTTTCCATTTTGATTGATAAAATTAATACAATATAAACAATATTTTTGTTAAATTACACAAGAATATGCCACCGAAATTAGCATCAATTATTTCTGTTTAAAATCTCTATTTCATTGTCCAACCAAAAAAAACTTTATTTTTAAAAAAAAAATTTGAAAAAAAAGAACATGAAAATTTCCAACGAATTTTTGGAAAAGCAGTGTGGAGCAAAAGAATAGCATAGGTTATTAGTATTCCATTTTTCAATATAATACGTTTGGCACTTTTTAGAATATTGATGTGCTATTTCTCTGTCCATAGCTGTATATTTATGGCTCTTTAGTATATAGTATTCTTCTTAGTTGGTCGTTAAAATTTGGTAGGCATAAATGTAGGTTTAGGGGGTTTACCATGGATATTAATTAGTCTTTCCTCTCCTGCATTCAACGATTCTGGACAACCATTCTGTAGTAAAATTTAAATGCTTCCGCGGATATAGAATTTACTACACATACTATCACAAAAGTTTTTAATTTATTTTCTCTAGTTTTAAAGCGTTAAAATAATTTTTCCTTCGGCAATGTTAAATTATTTTCTCTCCGGCACAAAATAAGGACAAAATTATACTTATAATCAGAACAATTAAGTAAAACACTAAAAAGCCCGACAAAATTAACTGACATTTCCAAATACAAATCACTTTTATGACCTTTAATTTGTAATGCAAATTAATAAAATGCAACAAGCACTAAACAAAAAAGGACATTGTTAAAAATCTTTGGAACAATGTCTGCTATTTTTTTTGCCCTTATTTTACCTCTTTTAATATTATAATTATGTTTGTTCGAAAATCAAATTTCTTTTGATAATAAGTAGACAATTTTAGTTGTGTGACACACTGTACCTAAATATATTTCGTTCATTCAGCCAGCTCAATCAATTTCTTTGGGATTTTTACAGTAAATACACATTGTTTTATATATGGAAAGAGATCAATTTTTTATATTAAAACAATATATTTGTGATTGATTTTGTAAGTCATTCCAAAGTGCCCAGTGTATTATTGTATTTAAATTGCAATTGAACCACAAAATAACTGGCACGCTCTGAGGAATATAAAATAATAATATTTTAATAAATAGTTTAATTGTATTGCTTAATGACTTAATAGTAGCAGCATGTTCATATTATAATAAATTTTAACAAGAAACTGGAGTATGGCTTAGACGAAGCCTAAATACCCTGCAACTATAACACACTTATTAAGCAAGTCTCTCCCTTACTGCCCATAGCCCAGCAGTTTTGCAATTAGTGAATTTATCTCTTTTACAAAGTACTTTTCACCAGTGTCTAATCACTTGGCTGACTCTAATTTACAAAACTTTGGATCATTTGACAAAGAGAATACAAAGTGAGGTCAATTGGTTACCTTATATAGCCCCAGTAATCTAACATGAAACCAATTGTCTCTCTAAGTAATCTAAGGTATAGCCTATTTATTTTTTTTTTATTTTACTGCGCTTTAGAAAGTAGTTATTTTACTCTTCTGTTGCTGTAGATCATTTGATAGTGTTTAATAACTAATGTGTTGATTATATGTTGATAAATTTGTTTTTGCTGGGACAATTTTACAGATATTTAATACCAAACAACTTATTGCTATTACAAACAATCCTGGTGAATCTTATTAATTTTGGTTTTATCCTATGGACAACAGCGTGTTTTACACAGACAAACAACAAACATTTCTCAAGGACTTCTAAAACATGTAATAAACACTTTTGCAACCATTTTGAAACTTTATTGTTTATTTATTGGAATCGATAGAACGATCTATTTATTTCAATGTATAAAGATGATTTTATATAAACGTTGACGCCAAGTTTAACATATTCTCTTCAACATATCGGCTGGTATCTCACGAATAAATTCTTCAATATTATACGACTCATTTCCATTCAACCAGAAATGAGCTTCGTCGCTGAACACAATTTTGCGATAGAAAAGCGCACGAAGCACTTTCTTAAACAAGCATGAACTTTGATAATAAAATTCAATAATCGGCCAGCAGTGTTCGTTTGTAAGTCGATTCATGGTTAAATTATAGACCCAACTGAACATGTGTAACAGTAACATATTACACAAAAAAAATGCTGAGCTACCAAAAACAGTTTTGACAAAAAAAAAGTTGCTAAAAAATCAACCTTTAGACCTGTTTCATACTCATCAGTTCTGACTGTCAAGTCAAGTATTTTTTAATGAGAAGGAAAAAGATAATTTTCTCTTTCCTTCTCATTAAAAAATACTTGACTTGACAGTCAAGTGAAACAGGACTTATAAGAATAACTATTAATATACTGTAGCGATTTGACGGATTTTCAATAAACAACTACTTAGGACAATGGCAAACATTTCATATGAAACTTCATATATATTCTAAGATATCAGCATGCTTTACATAAACAAATAAAAAGTTGAAATAACATAATAACTAAAAATAAACAAACTCGTATTCAGTTTTAATGAAATTTATTTTCAATTCCAAATTACTTGCAACAAGGTCAAACATATCAGATGAATCTCATTTAATTTAGGATAAATTCTCTGGCTGACGCCTTTAACAAAACCAAAACTTGTTAAACATGGACTTAAATTTTAAGAAAAGTTGTCTATAAATTCCACGTTTTGTAGACGCAAATCAAAGACATAATTTACATATACTTATAGTTTTTTATATTCAAGACATAACTAATTTAGCTAGCTTGGAAAAATAGTTTATATATTTTAAAAATATTCAATAGTTTTAAAATTACAAGCTTTTTATTAAATACACTAATATTTAATATTAATCATACGTCCCGTACTGGTAAAATCAAAAAACTCATATTTTATATATTTGGCCTACTTTTCGAATATTTTGATTTTTGCCAACAATTTCATACTAAACACAACTCTTTAAAAACAATTGTTTATGTCTTAATAAATTTATAATTTAAGAATTGCTAACCATCTTATAAAATAAATAAAAATTTCAAAATTTTACCTTTAATTAGAAATATAGTTTTCATTTAATTCTCGGTTTATTTTACATTAGAAATTTATTTACTTCTAGCTACATAAACGAAACTAAATGCCCATATTAAATACATTTAAAATTTTTCCAACAACTTGTTTATTTATTAATCAATTAATTATATTAATATATTGTTTTTTTTTTTTTTTGTTCGTTTCATTCTGCACCATTCAACGACAACAAATGACAATTAATTATAATGAACTGCAGGAATTAAACAAAAATATTAAATATCAATTTAATTAACAGTTGCTGTTGATATTTTTTTTAATTATTTTACAACTAAAAATGTGTTAAATACATTTAAAATATGACATATAAGTGGACAAATATAAAAAACATTGTTGAGCTTTTCTCCAAACATATTTGTTTAAAAGTCAATACCACAAAACCTTCAGTTGTAGGTGTATATGTTTAACTTAAATTTAACTTCAGTTGTAGAACTTTCTCAATTTTAAGTTTAACTTCAATCGTAGATTTTTCTTATGTTAAAATATAACTTCAATCTAGTTCCTTCTCAAGTTCAAATTTAATTTTAATCTTAGATCTTTTTCAAGTTTAAATTTAACTTAAGTCACAGATCTTTACCAAGTTCAAGTTTAATTTTAATCCTTAATCTTTTATCTCTCTCAAGTTTAAATTTATTTTTACACGTTCCAATTTAGTTTTAATCCTGGATCTTTTCAAAGTTCCAATTTAACTTCAATTGTAAATATTTCTCAAGTTTCAAATTTAATCTCAATCCAGGATCTTTCTCAATTCAAATTTAACTTTAATCCAGGATCTTTCTCAAATTTAAATTTAACCTTAATCCTGGATTTTTTTTCAAGTTCCAAATTAACTTCAATTGTAAATATTTCTCAGGTTTCAAATTTAACTTCAATCCTGGATATTTCTCAAGTTCAAATTTAACTTCAATTCTGGATCTTTTTCAAGTTCCAATTTAACTTTGATCGTAAATATTTCTGAAGTTCAAGTTCTGGATCTTTTTCAATTTAACTTTAATCGTAAATATTTCTCTAGTTCAAGTTTAACTTCAATCCTGGATCTTTCTCAAGTTCAAATTTAACTTCAATACTGGTAATTTCTTAAGTTCAAATTTAACTTCAATCCTTGAAATTTCTCAAGTTTCAAATTTAACTTCAATCCTGGATCTTTTTCAAGTTCCAGAATTTTTCAAGTTCCAATGTAATTTCAATCGTAAATAATTCTCAAGTTCAATTTTAACTTCAATCCTGGAACTTTCTTAAGTTCAAATTTAACTTCAATCAAAAATCTTTCTCAAATTTAACATCAATCTTATATCTTTCTTAAGATCAAATTTAACTTTAACTTTAGGTATTCATGTAGTTCAAATTTATCATCAATATTATCTATACTTTGCTCATATTTAATATCAATCTTAGATCTTTCTCAAGTTAAAATTTAACTTCAATCTTAGATCTTTCTCAAGTTCAAGTTCCATCTCCAATCAATCTCCAATCTTTATGAAGTTTAAATTTAACTGCCAATCCTTAAACGAAGCCTCTATCAATCTCCTTTATTATACTATTTTGAAACAAGTAATTTAAATGTTTCCCTTTTACAAAATTTACTCTTGCAATATTTCTAAAACAAATTTCTGACCAGAAGTCCATTTTGTTAACCGACTTCATCTTGTTTATTGTTTCTTTAAATACGAAAATACAACATCATACAAACACGTAGCATGACAAAAAGACAAGCAACCAAGCATTGACAAACGAAATAGAAAAAAATATATAATTGAAATTTCTAACACGACAATTTCAATTGACACTTGAAACGTGCTTTTGGTTGTCTTCTTTTTTAAATATATTTTTTTGGCATTCAACATCTCCGCATATAAAGTCATGTTTGGCCATTTTGTTCTTGGTTTTGTTCTCTAGAAATTGCAATTGTTAAGCCAGACATTTTTTTTCTTACGTTTAACCACCATATGTCAGAGCAAACAATAAGCATCAGATGTTGCTAGTAGCACGTGTTACATGACTAACAACTTACGGGTGGATGGAGGTGCTGGTATAATTCGTTTGCTAAGCTCTGGGTAACTTTAGTTTAGTATAGAATTTGCTTTAGCAGGAAAAAATATATATTTATTTTCTTTTATATGTATGTATGTATGTATATAGATCAGAAACATATGAAGTATGTACAGTGGCTCACAGCTTCATTCACGCAGTGCATTTTTGTTTTTTTGGATAAAAAGAAAACTCACAGGAACTAAAAAAAGAAAATGGTGTATTTTACAAGAAAAATGTTATAGTCTAACAAACAAAAATAATTTATTACAAAAAAATGTTTATTTTATTAGGTCACAGCTTATTTTATGCTGTCAATTTCTACTGTACCGTTGGAACAGGCTGTTGGTTTTTCGTTTTTCTTTTTTTAACTCTGTCAATATTTTCTCTGAATTGTGAGTCCGATTTTGTCAAGTATCAGTTTAAAATAAATCAAATCAAAACATACAACTACAGAAAAACAAAAATTGCTTTAAAGCCATTTCCAAAATGGCCATTTACAGCGAAAAATTGCAGAAACAGAGAAAAGCATTAAAGCTTTCACAGTCCCAAAAACCATTGAGCGCTTCATCCATGAAAGTGGGGTCCATAAGAAAGGCACAATGACATCAAGTAAAATTTGCAATAAGCAGGATGAGTGACACATTTTAAGAAACATAAATGGTAAAACCACCACGGCTTTTAGTTTCACAACTGTCCTCCATAGTTAAAGCTGTCCTGGGCAAACAATGTTGCGTTGAAACTGTTATTAGACTTTACATATCCCCACAGGAAAAAGTCTAACGGTGTAATATCACACGATCTTGGTGGCCAATCGACCGGTCCAAAACGTGAAATTATTTGGTAAATTATAAATTATGTACCAAAACATGTAATTACCAGTTTTGGTTTCAAGTTTTCAAAATCCATACGTGCCTGCATAAAATAAGCTGTGACGTAAAAAAACGAAAATTTTTTTGTTCTTTTTTAGTTTTAATATATTAAAATATACATTTTTGCAATAAATTTGTTTTGTTTGTTAGACTCTGACATTTTTTTTCTTTTTAAATGACATCAATTTCGTTTTCCTGTTAGTTTTCTTTTTATGGAGCTATAAAAATAAAATTATTTACTGCATAACATAAACTGTGAGCCACTGTATGTATTTTCTTTTATATATAAAAAATGTATGAAGTATTACACAATATATTTAAATATTTACATTTATACAGAACGACAAGTAAAAATGTTGTGCCAAGAAAGGACAATAATATTTGTCAAAATATTTGTTGCAACATTGTAGGAAATGAAAAATAAAAGTAAGTGTTGGAAAGTAAATCGCTATTTAGAGAATAGTAGATGCCCTTCTATCAGACACTAATCATCAGCAAAACCTACTTATATTATTTGCCAAACAATTTCCAAATGAATTTGGCTTTTTCCTTTTATACTGTTAATAATGAAAGTTATTAAGACAGACTGACAGATAAGAGCTCTAGGACATAGTTGTACAAATGATGTCAAGCTTAAAAGGTGATTATACACAATTAATTTTCATACAATGAAATAGTTGTGAACCTAGACATAAATATTTAAACAAATCAATATATTTGCTATTGTAAGCTATTTAATGAATTTTTCAAGCAATTAATATTAATCATACTCCACCGTAATACAAAATTTTAAACTGTTCTAACTATTAGTTTCAATGAAACTGCATTCATATTGCTACAGCTATCTCGCTTTAATAAGTTTTTAAAGGTTTTACTTTTGAAATACATATATACAAAAAATATTAAAAGTAATAAAACCAATAAATCTGTCCATATTTCAAAACAGTTGCCAACTTTACCAGCAGTTTTCAAATGTGGCAGCCTGTAGCTCATTCTATATTTTAGCACTAAGCTTAGAAAATATAATTTCTTATAGTCCAGACCTTTCTCTATAACTTTTGTATACATATCTTTGCAATTCAACCAGCATTTTAAGATATACAGATTTATTGCTATATTTTGCATTCATCACACTATGGTGACGTATGATTAATATTAATTCCGAGGTACTTGAACGAAAAATGCTATAATTTTAAAACTGTTCTAGATATTTGAAAACTTTTAACAAATTTTGTAAGCTAACATCCAAATCTAATTAAAACGTGCAATTTTCTTTAAAAAAACAAGCACTTATATTCCTTAATTTTTAAACTCTCAACTTTGTTGGAATGGTTTATATTGCAAAGTATTATAAATTAAATTTTTGATCAATTATTAAAGTGATAACAAGTAATGTCTTGTGTGTTTTTAACGTGGTTTAGATTTAACTTTTGTTGAGCGGATTTATGTAGCTGAATTTTAATTTAAATTGTAGTCCTTTATGTGATTTCAGTTTAACTTCAATGGTATGTCTTTAATGGCCGAATTCTCGGTCATTAGTTAACCATTGGTAAACTAAAATACTAACAATTGTTTAACTATTACTTGTTATTGTTATGGCAAACTACGCATTGCGAATAAAGAATCATTAGTTAAGCCTTTGCCATTAGCTAACTAAAGACTGTGAGTTTAGCTATAAGTGGTTTAAAACTACTATTATAACTAAAATTTTTTTTTAAATTTAATTGCACTAGAATGTCTTTAAGTAGTTTAACTTTGACTTCAATCTTAGGTCTATTTGTAGTTTAAATATATCATCAATCATTGATCTCTTTGTAGCTTTTGATCTACTGATTGAATCGTATGTGGTTTATGTTGTTCCAATTTGTTTGCATTCTTAGAACTTTACTTTGGTAAAATTTAATTTCAATCAAAGGGGTTTAAAATTTTAAAATTTTAATTGAATCTTAGGTTTTTCTTTAGTTCAAATTTAACTTTAATCGTATTCGTTTATGTATCTTCATAAGGTTGAAATATGAGGTTCAAATTTTTTATTTATAGTAGTTTAAATTTAAATACAATCGTGGATTATTTTGCTGTTGCAATTTAACTTCAAATCGGAATTGTCTATGTAGAGTAAATTTAACTTTGCTTATAAGTCTTTATGTAGTTTACATTTGACTTCTATCGTAGTTCTTTATGTGGCTCAAAATTACTTGATGTAAGTGGTTCAAATTTAACTACAAATATAATTCTTAATATGCTTAAAATTTCACTTTAACCATAGTACGGTTCGAAAACTTCGTAACCTAGCACAGAAAGAGAATAGTTAGTTTTTCAAAAACATTTTTATTTTTCAATATAATCTCCTGAAACTCCAATACACTTAGTCCAATGCTTATCTAGCAATTCTATCCCTTGATTGGAATATTTTTCCTCAAGGCTTTCAAAATAGTGGTTTACAACTGTAATTTCATCTTCATTTCTGGTAAAATGCTTGCCAGCTAGGAATTTTTTTAGATTTGGGAACAGGTAAAAGTCATTGGGAGCTAAATCAGGAGAATAAGGTGGGTGGGCAAGCAATTCGTACTTTAAGTCGTTGATTTCAGCCATTGTTAAAACACTCTTGTGCGCGGGTGCGTTGTCTTGATGAAAAATATTTTTTTCGTTTTGTAAGTCAGAATGTTTTTGTCGAATTTTTACATTTAATTGATCCAAAATGTTGCAATAGCACTCTGAATTTATTGTTTTACCTTTTTGCAATCAAGAAAATAGCTTTAAAGTCCCAAAAAAAAACGTTGCCATAAACTTACCAGCAGGTAGAACTGTTTTTGCCTTCTTTGGGGTACTTCCTCCAGCTTCAGTCCATTGCTTGGATTGGATTTTGTCTCTGTTGTCTCTGTTGGATCCATGTCTCATCCACAGTTATAAAACGATGCTTAAAATCCTTTTTATTTTTCTTAAAACGATACAAACAAGCTCGAGAAATTTTCATTCTTATGCGTTTTTGGTCGACTGTTAACAAAAGCGGCACCCATCTTGCAGACAGCTTTTTCATCTGTAATTCATCATGCAAAATTAAATGAACTCGATTATTTGAGATGCCCATGATATTGTCTATTTCATGCACTTTTATTCGTCGATCATTTAATACCAGATCATTCACTTTGGCTACAATTTCTATTGTTGTTGCTGTTTTTGGACGTCCAACTACGTGGTTCATCCTCAATGCTCAATGCTTTTTTACTATTGCACTTTCACGTAACACATTCACCATATCATTATGAATTTCTTGTCCCGATAAACCTTTTTTATTTAAATATTTAATGAGACCACGAATTTCTAGAAATTAGAAATCACGAATGCGTTTTTTTTTAACTCCTGTTTCTATAAGAAGGAGTTGCCAGATCGAAAAGCAATTTAACATGTGTTCATAGCAGAGATGGAAGTTTCCACCACACTTTTCTGTTCTAGGCTAAGAAGTTTCCCAACCGCCCTCGTACTTTATTTGCTACAAAATTTAACTTCAGTCATAGTTTTTTAGGTGCTTTATATTTTACTTCAATCGCAATTATTAAAGTGCTTACAAGTTAGCTTAAAATTCTATCAATTATAGATCTATTAAAAGGTAAGTAAATCTTTATGTAAATTTGTTCTTTATATGGGTGATTTTTTAGCAACTATTATTTTGGGCAGCTCAGCTATTTTCGTGTAACATGTTACTGTTGCACATGTTTAGTTTGGTCTATAATTTAATCCTGCACCGTCCTACAAATGAACAACGCTTGCCGATTATTGAATTTTATGACCAAAATTCGTGCTTAATTAATAAAGTGGAGATCACCTTTTTTATTGGAACATTATGTTCAGCGATGAAGCACATTTCTGGGTGAATGGATTTGTAAACAAACAAAATTGTCAATGTGAAGAGTAGCCAGTAGTATGGCAAGAACTGCCAAAGTATCCCCAAAAATGCTGTGTTTGGTGTGGATTATAGACCGGTGGCATTATTAGACCGTACAATATTTTTTTCCCCTCAAAATGAAAGAGCTGCTCTTGGCTGATGTGTGATTTCAACAAAACGATGCCACATGCCACACAGCATTATGGCCTAAGGCAGAGGTGAATGCAGTTTGGGGCCGGCCAATTGGTCGCCTAGATGAACTATTTAACGACTTTCGACCTTTCTTGTGGGGCCAAGGCTTATATGGAAGCTAAAATTAAAAAAAAATTATTCGTGAGATATTCGTTATTGGAGACAGTATGCCAAAATTGGTCCCAACGTATGAACCATTTGAGGCGTAATCGACATTACATTTTTTTTTGTTTCAAATCAAATCTGAAGATTCCTTAAAAATCACTCCTTAGTTAAAGATTTACTTATGTTTTCAAAATTTTACTCCAACCTGAAATTTGTCAATCTTAGGACTTTAATTATTAAACTCTAAACACTATTTGCATGTGCTTCAAATTTAAATCTAATCAAAATTTTACTTCAATAGAGCACAAACTGCCGTAACTATAGTCATATTAAAACCATTGCGAAAATATCCCCCAAGTTTATTATGAGTTTTTAATATTAAAGAACATTTTTGTCCAAATACTACTCTTTGCATTATTCCACATGGTTAGATAAACTAAATACACCCTCATTTCAATTATAAAGTACGAGAATAAACGTAAAATATATACCAGCTTTCGAACGTAAAAAATGTAAAATTCGCCTTCAAAAACCTTTAAAAAAAAAAGAATCACAAGTATTTCAATTTCGTTAAAATGTAAGTTAAACGAAGAATGTTATTTGCATCAAGAAATAATAATAAAATGTTCAACGAAAAAATAAAATATTTGTGCAAATATTTGTGACAACAAATATGTATGTATGTATGTATGTATGTATGTATGTATTAAACAAAATGTAAATTCTAAACATTACATTTTTTTTTAATAAAATTCAGGGAAAATTTCTACAAAAGTTATTTATAATTACATTTATATACATAAGTAGCTGTAAATGCATACTTGTACATATAATTATTTCCTTTCTATTTCCTCTCTTACTTTAATATTCTAATTAGCCTCAATTACAGAAATTATTTATGAACTCATTGAATTTGTTCAAAAAAAAAAATTTTCAGAAAAAAAGAACTAATAAAGAAACTATTACTTGTGCTGCAACTGTTGCATAAAATAAACTTAATTTGTTATTCGTTAATATGATGATGCCTGACACTGTTACTAATTCATACGAGTACGTTGCAACAAACACTCCAATAAATTCAAATAAATTTTGTTACATACGTATGTATGTATGTATGTATGTATGTATTTTATGACGCTGCTACACGTACTTGCAGACGCAACGTTACAACAACAAACAAGTGTTCAAGTATTCAAGAGCCAATTATAAACTTTGATTGCTCCTTCGCTTGGAGCCGTGCGAATGTGTTTCTGTAGATGTTGCAAATGTAGTTACCTCGTAGTTAGTTGAAGTTAGAACGTGCATAATACTGTTGCATTAACATTAAGTGTGTTTGTATATATATATATATATACAGATATATCTTTGTGTGTTAAGTGATGCAGAAATATATTGCAAGAGAAACAGTGGTTTGTGAGGAGATACAACTTTAAACTTTTGGACTTTAATATGGTTATGGAAACTCTTTATATCTTACATATTTTACTTCAAGGGTAAGTCTACATGTGAACCAAGTTGATTGTCGATCGTAACGTATGTGGTAGGTATATTTAAGGTACACCTAATTCTGTTTTTTTTTTACGATAATTGGTTACAGGAAACTTCGTGCAAAAAAAAACCGTATAAAAAAAGACATTGATCGTATGCAAAATAGATGATTGGTTCCTTATCTTTAAAACCTATTGAAATCAGTGAAAAACAAGGATTTTTTATTCGTGTTTATAATATTAAATCAAATATGCCTATGTTTGTAAATATTTAATCTAAATCGTGGCAATTTCACCCCAATTCTAGGTCTGTATGTGGTTCAAATTTAACTTCAATCGTAAGTCTGTATGTGATTGAAATTAAATTTAAATCGTAGGTCTGTATGTAATTTCAACTAAGACTAAATAGGACTTTTACCAATACTAGTTTAGCTTGTATCGTAAGTTTTTATGTAGTCTTAATTTATTTTCAACCGTGGAACTTTCAGTAGTTCTAGTGTAACTTCAAGTTATTAGATTGCTACAATTGAAGGTCTCATAACAATCCTAAGTCGTTGCATCTGCTTAATTTAGCTTCGATCATAACACTATCTTAAGTTCTATTTATACTCTACACCACCATAGTGGGAAGGGTATTTTGAATTTGTGCTGATGTTTGTCACGCTCATAAACATTAGTCCAACACCCAAGTATACCGATCGATTCAGTATCACTTCCTGAGTCGATTTAACAATGTTTGTCCCTTTGTTCGACCGTCTGACTGGCTGTTCATGTATCATTTGCTGAGTCGCAATTTTAAAGATTTTACCATAAAATTTAATACATGATATTTTTTTCAGCCCAAGGACGGTTTGGATTGAAATTGGTTGAAATCGTCCCATTATTTCACCTAGCCCCCATACAAATGTCCTGCCGTAATAGGGGTTTATCAGTCACAAATTTATGATTCTCGCAGGTAACCAAATAAATTTCACCACAAATAGCTCCCATATAATGCCCACTGTCGCAAATCACTTTAACGACGAAAAAATCTCTTAAAAATATCGATATCCACATAAAATTCAACACAAATAATTATCATACATACAAAAATAATGATACCTAATTTTATAATGGTCGGTTCGTAATTAGTCAAAACTCCCACATAAGACCCCCTTCGAATATCATAATATGAATAAATCTGTTGCACGTGTTTACATCGAGATAAAATTTAACACACAAAATATTTATATGCGCAGATGTCATGCCACTAAATGTTTATATGATCGTTCCATAATAGGTCATAGGTTCTATATGGTCGGGTATGACTGATTTTCTTTTTTAATTAGTCTTAGTCTTAGTCTTAGTCTTAGTCTTAGTCTTAGTCTTAGTCTTAGTCTTAGTCTTAGTCTTAGTCTTAGTCTTAGTCTTAGTCTTAGTCTTAGTCTTAGTCTTAGTCTTAGTCTTAGTCTTAGTCTTAGTCTTAGTCTTAGTCTTAGTCTTAGTCTTAGTCTTAGTCTTAGTCTTAGTCTTAGTCTTAGTCTTAGTCTTAGTCTTAGTCTTAGTCTTAGTCTTAGTCTTAGTCTTAGTCTTAGTCTTAGTCTTAGTCTTAGTCTTAGTCTTAGTCTTAGTCTTAGTCTTAGTCTTAGTCTTAGTCTTAGTCTTAGTCTTAGTCTTAGTCTTAGTCTTAGTCTTAGTCTTAGTCTTAGTCTTAGTCTTAGTCTTAGTCTTAGTCTTAGTCTTAGTCTTAGTCTTAGTCTTAGTCTTAGTCTTAGTCTTAGTCTTAGTCTTAGTCTTAGTCTTAGTCTTAGTCTTAGTCTTAGTCTTAGTCTTAGTCTTAGTCTTAGTCTTAGTCTTAGTCTTAGTCTTAGTCTTAGTCTTAGTCTTAGTCTTAGTCTTAGTCTTAGTCTTAGTCTTAGTCTTAGTCTTAGTCTTAGTCTTAGTCTTAGTCTTAGTCTTAGTCTTAGTCTTAGTCTTAGTCTTAGTCTTAGTCTTAGTCTTAGTCTTAGTCTTAGTCTTAGTCTTAGTCTTAGTCTTAGTCTTAGTCTTAGTCTTAGTCTTAGTCTTAGTCTTAGTCTTAGTCTTAGTCTTAGTCTTAGTCTTAGTCTTAGTCTTAGTCTTAGTCTTAGTCTTAGTCTTAGTCTTAGTCTTAGTCTTAGTCTTAGTCTTAGTCTTAGTCTTAGTCTTAGTCTTAGTCTTAGTCTTAGTCTTAGTCTTAGTCTTAGTCTTAGTCTTAGTCTTAGTCTTAGTCTTAGTCTTAGTCTTAGTCTTAGTCTTAGTCTTAGTCTTAGTCTTAGTCTTAGTCTTAGTCTTAGTCTTAGTCTTAGTCTTAGTCTTAGTCTTAGTCTTAGTCTTAGTCTTAGTCTTAGTCTTAGTCTTAGTCTTAGTCTTAGTCTTAGTCTTAGTCTTAGTCTTAGTCTTAGTCTTCTATTTCATTAAGATTTAACTTTTAAATAAATTGCAATTTGAACCACTGTTGTTACTTATATAAAATGCACTAAACTCACTTAATAAATACATCATGCATATTTAACACAAACCCACATACAAACATAAGCATATCTAGCATTTACCAAAGTAGAATATGAATTACAAAAACACATGCATAAATACAAACCCACACACTCTAACATTTATGAACGAATATACACACTAACACTAACACAACCAAAAACAGCAAACATTTGTATCCGCTAAACAAACACAAATATGATTACTTTGATTCTTGATTCTTTGATACGTTGATGATGATGATGCCGTTGTTATAGCTATTGCTGCTGACGATGATGCTGTTGATGGCTGTTTAGTTTGACGGTTTTGGTTGGTGGTGCCACATAAATTAATCAGTTTTGGTGTTTGCGAATTTGCTATGCAAATGTAACCAACACTGAATGCGAATATATAAACACACATATACTTTGAAATGTGCATTATTGACGGTAACATCAATATACCAATTCAGTTCTTAGTTATGTGAAATGTATATTCCTCTAAAACGATGCATATGAATGATGTTAACACAATTATTACACTTGATGGAATGTGTTTAATTAAATACAGAAAAAAAATTCAAAGGAACATTGAAATGCATGTAATATTGTTTACAGTTGTATTTTATGAAATCCAAAAAGTCAGTAAAAGAATAATATATGTAATATACTTAATGAACATAGCTTTCATTCACTTAGATCGTTTCAACTGTCCAATATAACATAACATTCTCTTAATGGTTGAGTTAACAGTTTCCTGACACACAGTGGTGACGTATGATTAATATTAATCATACGCAATATTTAAACAAACAAAGCTACATATGCCAAATTGTGTTGATTTTAAGCTAATAAGGCCTAACGTTTTCCTTTGTAATTAAAACAAAATTTGCATTACAATTTTTTGCATACATCAAAATGGTTTAAAACTTTTAAATGATTTTAAACCGCAAGTCTAAAACTTAATTGAAAATGTGGTAAAATACTAACACTTTGTTGTTTATAAATTTAATAAACACTATATTTTACACCACCTTTTTATTGTTTGAAATTTATTATAAAAAACTAAGTTAATTTTACATTTCCCGGGATTCCCGACCAATATTTTCCGGGAATTCCCGGATCCCAAATCCTAGTCGCGGTAATCATTTAAATGATAAAAATTCAAATATCCAGTTCTACTTTAAATGTTTTATTTGAAATTGAAAACAAGATCTAAATAAAACACAATAGCGCAATTCACAATCTTGTGCAAATAGTATTGTAGCATTGCATTTGTAAAAAGGTTCGATCTAGACATCTTCTTATAAATTATTCTTATGCTTTCTCCTACAAAGAAAAATTAATTATAATTTTTTTAATTTTTAATAATTTTATCTTACATTTCCTTAATATTCGTCAAAGTTAAAAACACGTCGATTTGAAAAGTAATTTAAACTGACTTTATCGAAATGAGTCACATGTTAAAATCGACGTTTCTTTATGAAATAAATTACATTTTATGAAATCGTTATAGCAAATCGACAGGTTATCACTTATCACTTCTTTGAACGATTCCAAATCACTTTAACGACGCAAAAGATTTTCATCACATAGCTGTATATCTTTTTTTTTCTTGGACCAGCAGTCTGGGGACGACCTCTACTTATGCAATGCATTGTGTTGGAACTAGCAGAATAGGTTATGGGAGGGAGGATAGAGGGAGTAGTGTTTGTGAACATTTGACTTGAATTTTCCAATATTGAAAGTGGCAGGGAATACTTCTGCTGGTAGTTTGTTCCACATACAGACAGTACGGCTAAAGAACGAATTTTCCCTGTAGTGTGTTGTGCGATCAACTGTCCAAGCGATCACAAATGGTTGAGCCCTGACTGAAGAACGTGAAACTTTATATAGTTTCAGAATGAAATGCTTGGTATAACTGTTAAAAAAAATTAATCAAAATCTGTTTTTATTACTGTTAAATGTTTAAAATTAAAAACGTTTCTAACAACCATTAAATTCTGTAGCTTAACAAAAATAAAACTTTTAAATTAACTTGTCAAATCTAGTTTTAATTTGCACTGCATTGCCCGCAAAACAAGTCTTTCATAAATTAAAAAGAAAACTTTTCTCTTAATGTTGATTCTTAGTGTTGCAGCTTTTACATTCATTGTTATAAAAAGTTAGTTTCATCATTAGAAATAAAATAAAATTTGGATTGTATGGGCTACAACGACTTGTAGAACAAAATATTTCAGTAATATTGTTACGGATTTGTATTTCAATTTAAATTTAATGGTTTGTAACGGCTAGTATAAACATATAGCATGCTCATTAACATATATTATTAATATTAGAAAACACTGTTGATAATACAAAGTTATTAACAAATTTGTGGCGTTGGGGAACAGTATGGAAAAGAACATTCTATTATTATCTTAGCTCCGAACCATCCAAAGACTACTTGAAATGATGATGGTGTATAAATAGACTCATTGTTGAGTAAACATTTAAAGATGGATTCACCCATTTGTTCCGAACAAAAATGTTTGCCGGAGAAGAATTTTTTTACTGTAAATTTGCAGCACGATTCACCCATTTGGAACGATTTTTCTGAAAATCAAAGCTGTCATATACACGCAGAGAAAAAATGTAGTTGTGTATGTTTACCACAACTATTTCAACATTTTTACTTTTTTTTAATATTATGGTCACTGTAATTATTTATATGATACAATAATATGATTAAGTTGCCATTCACATATTTACAGCAATCATATATATGTTTATAGCAATTATATAATGTTTATGGTGATCAGTTTTATGCTGAAAAATTATACCATATTATGTTGTCTATATCATAATCAAAAATCTACAAATTATGATAAATGGATTCATCATTGTAGTAATTATCTAAATCGTAACTTAACCATATTATGGTTCCCGCAATCATTAAAATTATTACAGTGACCATATTATTGCAAAAAATGTTGCCATTGTTGTGGTAAACGTGTGCAACTATATTTTTTCTCTGTGTACAAATAAAATCTATTAGTTTTACAAGTGGTAATACTGCGGCCATTGTTTTATTTTTCTTTAATTTTTAATATTTTAAAATATTGTGTATAATATTATTACAAAATTTTTTATGAATAAATTAAATTAATAATTTAATTAAATTAAATTTTGATTTTTTCGACCTTTCTTTTGATAAAATAAACACTTTTTATTTGAATAATTTAATTTTAGAAACACCACAGATAGAAATGTAACCTATTGACAACTCAGTTCACTTTTGTCCAGACAAAATATAAAAATAAACCAATTCAAGCTAAGAAATGTTTGTAAAAAGTATTTTCTATCTTTAAAAAAGAGAGTCGTCAAACTTCATATGAAAAAAACCTTGTCCGAACAAATACTTTGTTCGGAACGAATGGGTGATTCTACCTTAAGTGTGTGTTAAAGTAAATTTTAAAAGAGTATTAAAAGACAGAATGATTACCAAAATTATGTTTTACATTTACATTAAAAACACTCGTTATATTTTTTTAAACTACGGCACTTTTATTTTGCAATTAAAATGAATCCGGTTTATTTAAAGGAAATAAACCACCGTTTTTAAAAGGTAAAATCGTATATTGTTACGTTTGTTTTGCTAATAAACAAATATACATCGCTTTAAAACATTACACTTTTTAAGACACAATTTTTAAAGACCCGCTATATTTCTTCAAAATGTTCCTAAAAACTCTACTCAGTTCCTTTCAGTCAACAATATTAATAATAATTTACTATTTTGGCAAATTGACTTGTATACTTCATTCTCCAACAAGTGTTACATATCAAGCCACAAATTCAAAACGCCACCAACACAACCCTCGCTCCAGTTATCAAAACCACAACACAGCATTGAACTAATTAAGAAATAACAGGAAAAAGACTTGCAAACATCCGCAGCGCACCAGTAATATTCACAAATAAAACGGTGAAATAACTACAACAGTTTGCAAAAACATCCACATTTAAACAAACAATACCAAAGGAAACGGAAGTGTAGGTAAAATTACGAAAATGTTCATTTACTTTTAGTTGCATCCACAACAAGAAGAATGAACATTTTATTTTAAGAAAGTTTTTTTTTACAAAAAAAAAAACAATACAAAACAAATAATATTTGGTCTATAGAGCAAATACTATAAAATTACAATTTGGAAAAGTTGCTGCAGCCAGTTATTTTTTACTTTTCGCTTTCATTGGCTGAACAATTGTGAAGGAAAATTATGTAATTATTTACAGCAATGCTGAAAGCAATGTCCAAAATTAAATAAGGGTAAATAATTTAAATGTTGGGCTTTTGTTCTTATAACAAAATCAAAAGAAACAATAGAAATTAGCAAAGCAAAGCAACAAAAAAATGCATTTTAAAGTTAATAAATGCAAGAACTTGTGGTAATTTTTGATAACAGGGGGAAATTGTTACGAAATTGCTAGAAAATTTCTTAAATTTTTCAATACGATTTATTTTTAATAGTATTACATATATGTAAATATCATTCATACGTTCCATAGGTTTTAGCATGTAACCATATTGCGTATGAGTGATATTTAAATATGATTATTTCAAATAACTCATACATACGTAACTTAGCGTTTACACATGCGAGTAACAGTTCGAAAAACTCAATACACTCACATTTTTTTACTAATACCCTCACCTTTTTCGCACTTGCAGAGCTACTCGCAGCTAAATTTGCATACGAGTGAATGTTTGACACTCTCATGCCAGTAAACGTCAAATAAAAAAATAATGTTGCCATGTATATTTTGCAATGAATAGAAAATGGATAATATAATATTTATAATTGAAATTTGTGTTTGTTTTATGAGTGATTGTAAACAAATTTTTTTTTTTCATATAATATTGATAAACAAAATGTTTTAATTTTGGAGAACAAATATCATTAAAATCATAAAAATTATTGTTAATGAAAATTTTTTCTCATAAAAAATTTTTTTGTGATCAAATCAGCAACTCTATTTTTCAATCAAAACAAAAATGGAAGTGAAATTAAATTTAAAAAATATAATAAAATTAATTAATTTATATCGTTACCATCCTCTTCAGTGGAATATGAGTGATAAATCATATAAGAGGAACGATTTGAAAAGCAAGGCCTTCGAAGCAATTGCAAATTAAATGTAGCTGCCGGTAGAAGATTACGCTTTGACAACATTTTGGAAATGAATTCTCACTGCCCTGTGTAAACAGTAATGCTACTTGCAAATGTTTCGAGTTTTTCGAATAGGTTTTCGTATATAATACGTACACAGCACTCGCATGCAAGTAATTGCATGTGTAAACGCAGGGTAATGCATGTTCAAATATGAAACGAATCAAAAAAGTGATTCAACAGACATTATTTAACAAAAAAAATATATTGGTGAAATTTAAAAAGCCCAAGGAGCAGAAAGAAAATAGACGTTCTCGTTTTTTTTTTTATTTCGGTGCATTTTTTAATTTTTGTTGGCAGCGCAGCAATTTCAACAGTGTTTGTTTTAGTGTGAGACAAAATCTTTGCACAGGGCAAATTTTTTTTTTTGGCTTAGACCAGCGTTCAGGTACACAGTACGGCTAAAGTATGAAGTTTTCCTGTGCATAATGTGTTGAACGATCCACTGTCCAATCGACCATGAATGAATGAGCCCTGACTGAAGAACGTGTATTACGCAAAAAACTTCTTGTTTCAGTTCTGTTCAGCAGAACACATTCCATTATAGTATCGATAGAACAGTAAAACATAACCCACATTGCGGCGATGCTCCAGTGAATCAATAGAGTTGGATACCCAACTGTCACCAATAAGCATCACCGCCATCTCCTGTACGCGGTTGAGTAACTCCAAAATAGATTTCCAAGCATCGGCCTATACATGAGAGTTGTATTTCATTTTCGGTCGAATATAGGTGGTGCAAATAGGAAGGAGATCAGTTGTAGTGAAGTATTTCCTACACCGTTTTATAAAACCAAGGCACTTGAAATCTTCTCTTAAAACTTGAAAAATTTGTTTGGTCCAGCGGACATCACACTGTACTCTCATGCCCGGAATATCAAAAGCGTCTTAATATTTACACCGCCTATAAAAACAGATGAAGCAACATGATCTGTCGTGCGTTTATGTGTTAACATACAAAATTGAGGCAAGCCAAGCTGGCATCCTATGAAACAATCTTAAATGCTACGTGGTATAGCTTCAAAGAAATCCACAACAGTATTTTTTCCGACAATGTAGAAAACCAAGATCTGCAGAATTTGGTTTATAGAACCGAAAAACGAGGCAGAGATGAAGCCAGTACCAGCTAGGGATACCAATCCCGTAATTCCGTTTCCGAAAAATCCCTTGATTTTTTTAAACAAATCCCGGAATTAATAAATCGTGAAAATTGGTATTTGTGTAGAAAAGATCAAATAACTGATTAACTCCGCATTAAATCACTAGTTGAAAAGGTCAAAAATATTTCAAAATTATTTACAAAATCACCAACCAAAAATTATATACGAGTATAAAAATTTATAATTAATTTTGGATTGCCAAACTCGAACGCACTATTTGATTTGTCTACGGTTTTTGAAATTGAAAATTCCTAAAAAAAAAAGTTTTAATTGATTTTAAATGTCAACAGATGACAGATGAAGAATTTGTTTTACTTAAACAAAAAGTTGTTATTTTAAATCCGGTTAAATTAACAGTGAAGCCAGATTTGTCGCGGTGATATGAAGATATTGCAGTTTCATTTAAGCTCAATCAAAGATAAAAAATAGATTTTGTATATTAAGCTTTGAACTGGTGAAACCAGAAATCAAGAAAGAGGAATGATTTACTCAAAACTTTTAATTTTTTTGAAAAAAAAAAATCCAAAATTGAAGAGTGATTAGTTTGAAATAGTTTGTTATTAGAAATTAATGAAATTTATTTCATTGATTGCGAAACAATGAATGTAATAAAAAAATTGTTACGTTTTCACCTTTAAAAAACGATGGTTTATTTCCCTTAAATAAACCGGATTCCTTTTAATTGCAAAATAAAAGCGTCAAGTAGTTTAAAGAAAATATAACGAGTCTTTATTTATTCAAATTTACACAAAAACCATTAAGAAATGAACACTCTGTCTTTTTACAAACTTATATTACGGTTTAAAAGCACACTACAGCCTGTTTATGTTACACGTTTGAAGTTAAACGAAACTGGACGAAACGTCAATGATAACGTAACAATTTGCGTTTATGTAGCGCGTTTTCTATTGTTCGTCTTCATTTGCCTTATGGACGTATTAACAATGTGTCAAATCACAGTATTGCCAATATGTAAATATATTTGTTTTGTTTACTTTGGTTCATATTAAATATTTAAATTTACTATAAACAATGGCTGCCCTACTAAGAGCAAAAAAAATAAACAGCTGGATATACATTATAAACAAACCAAAGTATTTGAATATTTGCGTATTTTTGAAAAATTTAAATTAAATAAATAAAAAAACAGTAAGAAAGTATAGTCGGTCAAGCCCGACCATATAATACCCTACACCCAGTATATATACAAAACAGTTCTTCAAAAACGAGCGCAATATGGGAGATATAACCTATTGTGGACCGATCATCCAAAAATTTAATGCCATGATGTCTGTGTATATAAGTATTATATGTATGTGTTAATCTTTATCTCGATATAAATACTTTTAAAGATTTATGGCAGTGGTGTTCAGCGTTGCCATTTTGGTTATTTTTAACCAAAAATGGTTATTTTTTTCTTTAATGTGGAGATGTGAACTTTTTTTTCATTTTGGTAACTTTATGGGGAATTTGATAAATTTGCTAATTTTTTTTTTGCCTTTGATTATTATTTAAAAATAAACGTTGTTATAAACACGTTTTTTTACGTTGCTTGGATAACATTATTTAATTTTGCGAACGTATGTAGTTACTTAATAATCAACTCTGAGTTACCAAAACATGCATTTCTGTTTTGATTTTCGTCATTCTATAAATGTAAAAATTTCTTTGAATTGTCAAATACGAAAAAAAAACGCGCATTACATTATGTATTTTAAACATATGCGCAATGGATAAGAAGTATTTTTATTTTTTCATGTTTGAATCTATTTAAATTCAATAATATTTTTTAACTTCGGTTTAGGTTTTTATTGAACAAGATGAAACCGAAGAATTATTTTCTGAAAAATAAAAGGTAAAAAAAACAAACTAAATAATTATAAAAAAAAATGTTGGTTATTTTTTTCTCATTTGGTAACTTTTTTGTTACAAAATTTTTTTTGGTAGTGGTAACACTGGTGGTGTTCGAAAATAAAATGAAGATGTATTGGTGAGAGATGTGTCCCAGCGAACATATTGTCAAACGCTTAAAATAAGAAAACAAAGAAAGAGTTTTAGTCAGATATAAACATATATAAACATATTTAGAAAAAATATCAGGAACTGTAAATAACAATTATCAATATCAAAAAACAATTTTATAACAGTTATTTTCAGAACAAACAACAATAAGTACATCTAAAACAGTTTTTTATTTTTTGTATTCAATTGTAATGAATCGCGTGTGTTTGCTATGCTTCGTCCAGCAAGAAGCAACAACAATGCTTAACAAATTTCTAAAAAAAAAATGACAATAGTCCGTCGCATGTGTTCTCATCGCTTGCTCAACGACGACTGAAAGAATGTTTTTAAAAGAGCATAACAAATGTCTGTAAATTTTTCAAACAATTGTTGTATGAATTACGTAGAGGGTCTTATATGGAAGTTTCGCCTAATTATGGACCGACCATTATAAAATTGTACCGTATTATATATATACATATATTTCGTTCAATATTATTTGGAGACCAGGATTTTTGAGAGAGTTATGCTCTTTAAAGTGATTATCGGAAGTGGGCCTTAAGTGGTAATTATGGACCGATCATAATAAAATTGTACCGTAATGTTTGTATACATATAAGATATATTTGTGTTAAATATTATTTGGATACCAACATTTTTGAGAGAGTTATTCTCTTTAAAGTGATTATCGGAAGTGGGGTTAAATAGGAGATACGAGTAATTATCGCCTGATCTGAACAAAATTTGTAGATGTGATTTGGCTTCATTTACCACTTATTTGTGATAATATTTGTTTGGATAATTCAAACATTTATGATCAGTACACCCCAACTTAGGGAGGGCATTTGTATAGGGGCCAGGTGAAATAATGGACTGATTTACACCAGTTTCAATCTCATCTATCCTTGGGCCGAAAAATATCACGTCCCAAATTTTATTGAAATATCTTTAAAATTGCGACCTGTATTCTGAGCATAAGCTTTACATGGACAGCCAGCCAGACGGACAGACTGATGGATGGACGGACATCGTTAAATCGACTCAGTAATTCTCAGTGATTCTGAGACGATCGGTATACTTTAAGGACCAATATTTCTGGGCGTTACAAACATCAGCACAAATCCAATATACCCTCCCTACTATGCTGGTGTAGGGTATAAAAATTGAGCTCTACTAGAGCACATTTCTGTAAATAAATATATCATTTGTAAATATATGAGAATGTTTTGTTTCTGTACTCGTACAAGTAATGTATCTTGCATCTTGTATCTAGACAACGTGACAAGATGTAAATATGAGAATAGTTATTATCAGCAAGAATTATATACATATATATGTATGTATGTATGTGTATATGACAGTTTATGAGTCAGTTGACGTGAAAACAAAAAGAAAAAGAAACCGAATCATCTTAGAAAATAAAGACAGAAAAGTTTTTAGTTTACATCAAATATTCCACGTTTTTAGTTTGACCTACAGTAAAGCATTATTCATGTAAAATCCGTTCGCATAAATGTTTTAGTATTTAAATATATTACAAACAAAAGCCACCAAATATTTATAAACCTTATTACACTTATTACAAAAAAAACTAAAAAAAAAAAGAAATTAAAATTAATTTTCTCTTATTGTTGTGATAAATATCATTACATGTAGCCATAGCTGCCAGATTTGACGATTTTTTTCAATAATAGCAAAGTGATGATTTAACGATTTTTTCATTGAAAGTCACGATTTTATGAATTATTAAAATTTTCCATCATTTGTTTGTTTTATTAATATTTTGTTTTTTTGGACAACAACTATTTTTCTCAATATTAAAAATATTAAGAAGAACATGACATATTTCAAAAACAAAACTAAGTACTAGTAGTGTTTTTCTTAATTATTGACAATTGTTAAGGTATTTCTTTTATTGGTAAATATAAAAATCAATTTTAAATGCTGAATTCCATAAACTAACATTTTTAGAGGAAAAAATGTCTGAATTTCAACGTGAAAATTTTACATAAACTTCTTCTCTTCAAAGAAACAACGTCGAAAGAATATTTAACCAAATAAATTTTAATAACAAAAATATGGAATATTTTGAAAATAAGTATGTACCTGTATATGATGGCTGAATTGGACTCTATACTGAAAATGTTATTTAAAACTTAATAAACTAAATTGTTTTGACATTGTAATTTAACCCAAATTAATAAAATATGCTAAATTCAGATATTTCTTTATAAAATACTGTAAGTCTTGTTTCACAGTCTTGCCATTTCATTTGCACACGTCAATTCAATTTTCGTACTTTTTAATGCAAATCAACATGCATGAAAAAGGAAATAAGAAAATTGACTAGTAACGTCAAGTTTGTACCCCTTTTGTTCTCTTTCCCTTCTCATCCAAAAATACTTGCCTTTACGAATCGGAATTGAAGAGTGTGAAGGCGTACCAAGATATTAAAAAATTTTACACAAGTTGTATTTAACATTATATTTTTTGTGATTTTTTTATTTCCAAAAGTTAAAATTTATGTATTTTGATATGTAGTGTACAAGAGACTATATGTTTTCGTTTAAATTAAAATTTCAAAATATTATTAGAAATAGTGACGATTTTTAAATTTCGAAATGACGATTTTTTTTTTCTTTTTTTATCGGGATTTTGACGATTTTTTCCGAAATTTATCTGGCAGCCCTGCATGTAGCACAAAATTTGAACCTACACATGCGCTGTTTACTCTTTGCAAAACGCTAACATTGTTTTATGGCCAAGAACTATATGACCACTGCGCTTTAACTTTCTGTTGACAATTGCTCCATACTGTTCATTTGACCGAAGCTGGAGACAATTAGCTCAGTTCATATATTTTTTTATTACATTGATGATGGCAAGAAGCTAAATCGGTCCATAATATTATTGAAAAGTGGTGATGTCTCAGAAGTGACAGTAAACGTTTCTGCAGGCATTCACTTATTTAAATACTTATAATCATGGATAATGAAGTGACAAAAGCGGCCATACCTGGAAATTGCTTGCCAAACGATTGTATATATTTTTGGGGTCCAGCGAAACGAGGGATTTGCTGCAACATAAAATTTTGGCTCCGGCAACTGTTGTAAGTAGTTGTTAAATTTTATTAAAACTTTTTCATAAAGAGTGTTTGTTCGTTTTATAAACACATTTTTGCATGATGGGTTTGCATACCAGCATCTACATGTATTATATTAATGATACTTACACTGATGTTATTTATTTTGCGCAGTCATAGAAGTATACACCCGGATTTTGCTTTATTGAACATACATAGTATTTTCTTTGTAATTTCCTGGTTTCTTTTACTAAAATATTTGCTTTCTTTTAGTTTACGATCTGTGCTTAAGGTTTGTTTTTATCATTTTATAAAACATCATTCACACAAGTTTTTTGACGGCTTTAGCTTTTTTGCAATTATTGAATATATTGGATTTTCAAGAAATTTGAGTCATGTCTCTTTTCATTGCTCAGCATTCGTACAACTATATTTCGAGTAATTAAATGCGATTTTTGGCAGAATAATGGTATAGATATGTTAGATTAAAAAAGAAATCACGGAAAAAAATTAAACTTTAGCCCCCAGGTTCTTAAAAAAAACTTCTGGAATGTGGCCGGATTTTATGTGAACAATGTTTTAAGCATAGTTGGAGTGTAAAGCAAGATCATTCAATCAGCTAGTTTCGCATAAATATCTTTTTTATTTCCAAAAATAAACTATTTTCAATTGAAAAATGCATAAATTGATTGTTTTTAAAACTTTTTTAAACCATCAGCTTTTGCAATTAATATTACAAATTAGTTCAAATAAGTTGTTTATTGCAAAATGCACATTGTAAATGTCCGTTTCTAAATATTGCATACAATAATAATCTTAGTGTGTTCCTAAGTCGTTTTGAACTCTCATTTACCAACATGTGAACTAATTTCTTATTGTCAGTCAGTTTGGTTGTCATGCAATACTAAACTATCATGTAAGTACAAATACATACTTCTTACACATTACGTTTCGTTTCCTTTACCCTTGCTACCAGTTTCACAAAATCTGTGTGAAGAAAAAAAAAAAACAAAAGCTTTACGCAAAACTTTTGCCAAATATTTTTTAGCAACAACAATAACATTGAAAAATAGTAGCAAGGAAATATGGCAAAAAAGAAGTCTAATTAGAAAATTCCACAAAAAAAACAACTAAAGTTTTTCGTTAGAAATATGTACGTAAAGGGAAAAAAGTTTATTTGTTTCTTTTACATGTTTTTTCTTAGAGATTGGTTGTTTGTTTTCTTTTTCTTCTGTAGTTTCTTCGAAAAAACTGCAAAGTTATGATGCAAATAACAATTTAGTTAAAAATTCTAAAAGACTTATCAGAGAAACTGAAACAAACATTTATAAGAAAGTTTTTTTTTTTGTTCAGCATTATTTGTAAGATAAAAGAAATATTTTATAATTTGTATGCAAGTAATTTAGGTAATTTTGACTTAAGCTATGTATACACGATCGTCAGATATTACAACGTTGTCAGATCTAGCAATGTGCTAGCAATGTACTGATATTGAAAAATTGTTAGCAAAAGGTAAATTGTCAGTTTAGACGACTGTAAGAAAATACACAATTGTCACACAATGAATTTATCTGTCAACCAAAATTGTCAGTTCACGCGGTTGTCAGATTGTTGTGTGGCATTGTCAAATTCGTTTTGCAGCGTTGTGTGTGTGTTTAAAAATTTTAAATATTATCATGGAATAAAAAAGAGCAATTGAAACCATTTTATCTGCACTCTATGAAACAAGATTCATCATTTTTTATTTTCTTTATTTTAATTCTTTAATTTTCTTCCAGTTTTTTTTAAATTTTATTAATGTTAATTAAATATAAATTTATTAATTTTATTAAATGCTTGTTTGTTTATTTATGTATATACAGAGTTGCATTTAGAAATAATTTCTATGACAATGCTGCCATTGGCAGATGCATAAACATTGCACATATGACAATGATTGTTTGACAATTGTCTTAAAACAATGACCATGACAAAATTGTGTGTTTACACGGTTGTTAATGTCTAACAATATTTTTGTCTTCTAATGTACTGAAAATGCTTTTTCTTACAACGTTAGAAGATAAAAATTTTAAGTTCACACGGTTGTTAGACATTTTCTGAACAATTTTCGGACAACGTGGTAATATCTAACGATCGTGTATACATAGCGTTATACATACTCGTACATATTTTGGTAAATGAACCACAATTTGTTTAATATAAAATAAGTTTTAAGTTTTTGTAAGCAAGGTTTAATTTTCTTTTAAATAAACCCAATCAATTTTATGATTGCAAAATAAATTGTCAAGTGCAGTTTTACTTTATAACAAATCTTGGTATAATAAAATCAGGGCATAATTCTTAACAACTTATCAACTTTGCACTAATGCAATTTTTGTCAATTTGCTGAACTTTATGTACCACAGAACTATACAATTGGATAAGTAATAAAAATAAATTGCAATTTCTTTGCAATTTCTGTTGCAAAGTGCAAAGCTAATATAGAATAATGTAATTTGCAAAGATTCTGCAAATAATTATGCTGTTTATTACCACAAAAACTGTAAATTCTAATTTTGCAGAGCAAATTTTGACAAGTTTGTCAAAAATCTGATCGCTTTACAGTAATTACAAGAAATTGTAGAGACCGGAATAATTTTTGAACACTTCAGAACTTGCACTTTAAAGAGTGCTTTCGTTTAAATAAAATCTAAGTTGATTTAATTTTTAATAAAATTAAAGCACAATACACAGTGCAGTCACGCTTTGTCAGCTGAAAATGAACTGCTCTTATGCTTGCATTGCCTCGGAAATAGTTCCCAGTAGCATGGAGCTGCAGCTATGCTTAGCTATGTTGCAAAATTATTAGCCGAAATCCCAATAACCCTGCTGAATTGAAAATAGTTTTGGCATTCTTTAAGAAAGATGAAAACTTTAATATATTCTTAATATTTACAATAATTTTATAAACAAATACTTAAGTTACGGTCACATTAGGCAAATATTATGTTCTTTCAAATGATGATAAACATTTCCCATCAAATTTAAATTTTCTGTGTTATTTTTTTTTTTCTTTAAAAAAGTAGGGAACCTCGAAATGGATCACACTTTATAACCCCCAAATGTCAACAGATTTTGGAATAATATTGCCCAGGTGGATGAAAATGTTGTGCAACAGAAAATGCAATCCATCAAAATAAAAAATACGGATTTTTATAACAGGAAAATAATTTCAATTTCTTTTTAAATAATATAAATTAAGTGACAATTTGTGACTCAAAAGTATTGAATAGTTTTTTTTTTTTTTTTGATTTAACGGATTTTATATGAACAATTTGTGACTCAAAAGTATTGAATAGTTTTTTTTTTTTTTTGATTTAACGGATTTTATATGAACAATGTATTAATACATTATATTACATTATACTTGAAACATAATTGGTTTAAGTTTTATCTTGTTGTTTGATTTATAATAATCACATTTGAACATATTCAATTATTCGCAGTTGGTGCTGCGATAGACTAGGCGAGGGTTCGATTAACGCCAAGAATTCTGGGTATTTTCTGCTGACAAGTCAAAAAGGCTGCGCAAATTGAGATATTTAAAAAAAGGCGATTTTGCTAATTCAAGCTAAATTGCAAGTTGATTTACAAAGAAACTTAATTATATTACAACTTAAACTACAAAGTTCAATGAAATTGTTTTCTGATGCTATAATAACTATTTAAAGCTTGAAATACAAAACACTTTTTATAACTAGCTGCTAGTTGTGACAGCCTTCAAGCCTCAACAAATTCAAAAGCAAAATTAAAAAGACCCTGATAAAATTATATAAAAAGCAAAAAATATAAATATTTCAACAACAAATAAACAGTCACACAGCCAGCCTACTGGCAATATTAATATTTGCACACAGAAAAAATAGAAAAAGAAATTGTCTATACGAGTACATTTAAATAAATTATCAAGTTGAATCCTTATAAATTCCCCTAAGGCCGCCTATTATAATTTTTTTTTGTTACAATTTGCTATTTGTTTAAATAAATAAATAAATAAATACAATTTTGTGTGTGTTTTCTTTGTATTATAATATTTTTTGCATCTTACAGCTGCTGTTATTGCCAGCATAAATAAGAAATTAATTTTTGATTTTGATAACATTTAAATTAAATCAAATTTTGTTTTTTAAATGATATTTGCAAAACAGACATTTTTATTGTAAATGAAAGTTTATTATAAAAAACTAGACATACAAAATTTAAGAGCAGCTACTCTTATTAAGCGAATCGTTTAAATAAAACAAATATTTTGCTAACTTTGTACAAATAACTTATTAGTCTCAATATACACGAAGCAATTTTTATTGAACATTTTGATAGAATTTAGTTCTTTGAAATTTTTTTGGTGTTCACACAGCACAATTCTTATTGCTTAAATAGCTTGTATGTTTATTTGACACATTTGTATGACGAATTTCTAGTACAATCAAGTGTGTACTCATTTTATCTTCTCAAATAGCTAGCGGGATCAAAATTGCATGTTGCAGAAATTTTTTATATGAAAATATGAAATAGAATCCTTGATTGTTTAATATTGCTCTAAATTAAAAATAAATGATAATCTGTGATCACTTTATTTTTCATCAAAAATAGATTTTTTACGTGAAATTATAAAATAGGCTTTGCAGCATTTAATATTGCACAAAATTAAAAATAAAGGTTAAACTTTCTTTCTTAACAAAAATCGTTTTTTTATGTGAAATTATAAAATAAGCTCTACAGTCTTTAATATTGCTTTAAATTTAAAATAAAGGATAATCTCTGATTACTATACGAGGACGGTTCGAAAACTTCTTAGCCTAGCACAGAAAGAGAATAGTTACTTTTTTAAAAACATTTTTATTTTTCAATATAATCTCCTGAAACTTCAATACACTTAAGCTAGATTTACACGATTGAAATGCTCTTCAAAATGCTTCAAACTCGTGTAAACAGCAAAATTTCTTCATTTTTATTTTATTTAATAGTTATTAATAGTTATTAAATAAATAAATTTTGAAGAATTTTTGCTGTTGACACGAGTTTGAAGCATTTTGAAGAGCAATTTTGAAGACAATTTCAATCGTGTAAATCTAGCTTTAGTCCAATGCTTATCTAGCAATTCTATCCCTTGATGAAAATAGTTTTCCTCAAGGCCTTCAAAATAGTGGTTTACAACTGTAATTGCATCTTCATTTCTGGTAAAATGCTTGCCAGCTAGGAATTTTTTTAGATTTGGGAACAGGTAAAAGTCATTGGGAGCTAAATCAGGAGAATAAGGTGGGTGGTCAAGCAATTCGTACTTTAAGTCGTTGATTTCAGCCATTGTTAAAACACTCTTGTGCGCTGGTGTGCTGTCTTGATGAAAAATTATTTCCATTGTGTTGTAAGCCAGGACGTTTTTGTCGAATTTTTACATTTAATTGATCCAAAATGTTGCAATAGTACTCTGAATATATTGTTTTACCCTTTTGTAGATAGTCAATCAAGAAAATAGCTTTAAAGTCCCAAAAAAAGACTTTGTCATAACCTTACCAGCAGATGGAGTTGGTTTTACCTTATTTAGGGCACTTCCACCAGCTTCAGTCCATTGTTTGGATTGTTCTTTTACCTAAACGTAATATAGGACTAGTATATCCTAATTCTGTGTTTTCTATTTAGTCTTGGTGCAAGTTTTCTTAGTATTTAATGTATTGTTTGAAAGACAATATTGCCTGTTGGTCGTAATTCACTAATGTGATTTTATTTTAAATGTTTTAAAATTTTATCTAATTTTGATCATTTATAATTGATATAATTACCGATTCTTACTGTCATTTACAGAGTTTGTCTGATTTTCATAACAATCTTGATTGTAATTTAACAATTTATAAAATTAAAAGAACATTTTTCCATATTCACAACAAGTTAAGCAACAGGGTATAAAAAAAAGGATAAGATACAAGGTGAGGCTTCTTTTGGTTCAATTTGCTCTCAATAACTTTATTTGTAAGAGATATATGGGTGGCATAGTAAAAGTGGACCAGTTATGGACTGATAGCTTCTAATGTGTATGTATTTGAGGCTTATATTGGTTGAATTTCATCTCAATAACGTTATTTACAAGAGTTGTATGGTTGTTTAGTTTGCTCAGAAACTACAAAATCCAATAGGATAATTGCCGTATAACCCGATATTGGCATGATTTTTGGATTAAAATTACTGATCTATATAAAAGTTGTGTCGATATCGATATTTATTAGACATTTTTGTGGGTTTATTTGGTTTTTCGAAATGGTTCTTATATGGCAGCTGTGACAAATTATGGGCCGATCTTTTTAAATTTTGGAACAGTTATTTTCATACATATGAGAATATTTCACGTCGAATTTCAACATAATAACGGTATATTTAAGATATATATAAGATTTCGGAAGTGGACCTTATATGGAGTATATAGTCAAATATGGACCGATATTCTCAAAATTCAGCAGTTTGATTTAGGCATGTACGTCAATGATCCGTGTAAAATTTTGGATCGGTACCGTTATTTATAAGAGATAGATGAGTATTAAAGTGATTTTCGGAAGAGGGCACTATATGGGGGATATGGCTAAAAATGGACCGAAATTCACCAAATTTTGTGAGATGATTTTTGTATAGGTCCTTAATTGAATTTTGAAAGTGGACTTTATATGGGGTCTACGATCAAACATGGACCGAACTAAAAAATAAATTCGTTGTGCGACTTCTTTTTCTTTATTCCTGCTGAATTTTGTATTGATATTCCAATTTTATAGGCATTTGTATAATTGAGCCATATTTCGGGAAGAGATTCTTACTATTTTCCTCACACTTTCTTCTTTTATCATAAAAACAACGTATACAAAATTTCATGGTATTTTTAAAAATAACAATTTTTATGGAGGTTGTCTTACATTTTGATTCACAACACTTGTTCTACTATACCGATTTTGCTGATTTTCAATACCAAACTGCTTAGGAGAACTATAAACGACTTTTTGTAAACTTTGTTGTTTTCGGTTGTGACCTTTGGACGTGATAGTGTTTTACACAGACAGACAGACTGACAGATAGACGGACATGGCTGAATCGACTTAGAATTTCGTAAGGGCCAAGTATATATATACTTTGTTGGGTCTCAGATGAGTATTTCTCAGTATTACACACGGAATGACAAACTTATATTTGACCATTTATGGTGGTGGAGGGTACAAAAATAAATATTTATAAATCAAATTTATAAATATATAGTTTTATATTGCTAATGTGTATATAATAAATTTTATATGAAATTTTTACTTTTATTATTATAAATACAATGTGCATTGTAAATTGAAATGTGCGATCACCAATCACGATCATTTTCTCAATTGAAAGCATAATAACTAAGTTATCAAAGACTTTACATATTTTCAGTTTTTTATATAAAACATAAACTTTTCATCAGATCGGATCAGATCATGGCCGATCTAACTCGTTTTCAATTTCAGATGCTTTTTTACAAGGTTATTAACGATTGTTTAGAGTTTTTTGTTTTTGTTTGAAAATTTGTTGAACTGATAATATTTTACTTTTAGAGCAATTTTGGTTGGCTTGAGTTAATTTTAATGTTATAATTTAAAGAATACTATTGTAAAGTAATTTTAGACAATTGAACTTTTGTATTCATTTTCAAGAGCGTCATCAGCAGTGTTTATTGTCCAAGAACTACTTATTAACATCATAATTAACTTAACATTGTTGATTTTGAATAAGGAAAAAAACATAAAATTCTTAGCAAATAAATAGGCACGATGTAAAAAGTTGTTCTCCAAACTATGGTATTTCATAGTGGCAAAAACCAGAAACTACCATTAAGAAGAAATGACAGCATTTCGCCTTTATGATTGCTGATATTGTCCACCAACTTCTTGATAATTTAGTTAGGCTTGAGTTCATTAAATTTAATTTTCATTAAATTATTTTTACTGAAGTTAGGAATTACAACTTGAAAAATTTTATTATTAAAAATTTTTGATAATTTTCAACCAACGGTAGACGCAGCAATAAAACCAACAACAAATTTGTAATAATAATAAAAAGTATACACAGACATTGAAACGTACATATGTAAATTTCGTACCAACAACAATTTTTCTTTAAGAAAATACAGAAAACTCTAAAAATTAACAAAACTCACAAGGCGGCACGGTGCAAAAAGCTGTCATCCCACCTCCAGTGTTTCGTAGTTTAGTTGCAAAAAAAACAGAATCTACCATAAAGGAGAAATGACGACAATAACATACATTGCTGATAATGTCAACCAACGATAGACGCAGCAATAAAAAGCAACAACAAATTTGTAATAATAATAATAAGAACACATTGTAACCGTATGTACATTTCGTTCTAACTCAAACCATGTAAAAAAAAAGAAATATGATTAATTCTCGAATTATATTTCTCAATAAATGGTGGGTTAAATAGATGAGGTTTAAAAAGTAGGCAGAAAATGCATTCCAATGTGCCAATTGTCTAAAGTTATTAACAATTTTAAATATTTTGAGTTTTTCACATAAAATATAAATTTTTTCATCAGAAATATCAGTGATCTCCAATATCGCGCTTTTCACAATTAAACCGCTCATAACAAAGATATTAACGATTTTGGATTTATTAAGCCATTAAAATACATTGGTTTTCGAATGGAAATATTAGTAATAACCTACCGAATACATTTGCTCGATTCAAAGTTTATTCACAATTTTAAATGTTTTAAGGTTTCAAGCCTAAAATACGGTTTATTAGTGATCAGCATGATTTTTATTTAGAAACTAGCTGACCGCCCCCGGCTTTGCTCGGTATTTACTAATGATTTATTTGTATTTCATATAGAATTAAAAATTAAGACACAAAAATTTCAGTAAAAGAAAAGATAACAAAAATTTGTAGCTATCAATTTATTGCTTAAAATATTTCTTATATACATACACTCAAACCTCAATATAACGACCCTCACTATAACCAATTCCTCGATTTAAGGAATTTTTTGAAATTCCCTACAACGCTCCATAAGATTTAATACAAAATAAACCTCTCTATTACGAATACATTTGTCAATAGCCTCGCTATAACGAATTTTCATTTACTGCAGACTAACGAAATATAAAGAATTATTTACCTCTATTTAACGAATTTTGTCAACTTACAACCTTTGCAAAACGATTTCCATCAATTAATCCAAATTATATGAAACAGATACGACAACGACGTCTCCAACAAACCTACATTCGCAGTCGACAGCTGAAATATTCGAAGAAAAATTTATTTTTGAATTTGAAAACTACAAAATACAGTGTTTTCCTTAAAATGTGTTTTAATTTATTAGCGGAAATCGTTCGCTATAACATGGTAAGCAGATGATGATTAATATACAAAATTTTTTATTACCTCGTTATAACGAATAAAAGTGCAACTTCACCTCGATAAAATTAACCTCATTGTAACGAATTATTCGATATAACGTTTTTTATATAATCCCATTAAGATTCGTTATACTAAGGTTGAACTGTATATAGATATAGAATAAGATGTATTCATAACCTGCCTGTTCTTATTTATTTGCAAATAAAATTCTAAATTTGTACTGCATATTTTAGGGGTCTTTTTTTATTAAAGTTGACTGAACTCACAAAAAAAAATCCAAGTTTTACCCAGAATTTTTGAATTTTTTTCTTTACAAACCATCTTCTGAGAATTTCGAATCGAATAAAAAAAAATTAGCCAATTCGCTCCAGCCGTTCTCACGTGATGTCATTACATACATGGACCATTTCATTTATATATATATATAGATATGAGCGAATTTTTTCCCTGAAATATGTATGAGTGATTGCCGATCAAGTTAGTTTTTTTATTATCAACAATTTAAAATTTATTGAGGTTTTTCATATAAACAAATTTATTGTTATCAGAAATGTTAGTGATCATTGATTGAGCTTCTGTCCTCGATTTAACGCTTATTTACAAAGTTATTAACGATTTTTTTCACATAAAATATTTATTTTTATTCTCTTTTTCAAGTTAAATATTATATTATGAAAGTGTACTACTGCCTTTGTTTTAAAATTTCATTCATTGATCAAACTGTAGACTTAATTTATATTAGTATGTAGTAAGCTTTTCATCTCTGTTGCAAACTCCATTATATGTCATCAACTACCACAATCCCTAGAGTAAATGCTTAACAAACGATTGAGAGAAACAAAAAAGCAACTACTAAATGACATTTTAAATTTATTAAATATAGTTTAAGGCATTAAAATAACAACAAGAACAACAACAACAACAAATAGAATATATATGTAAATACTATCAATATGAATATTTATCATCTTTACGTGTAAATTTTTATCAGTTTATCATGATGGTATGAAAACAAATAAACAAACAAACACCTACAAAAATGTATATTTGTGTCAAAGCAAAGCCCTGCAGAACTGGTTAACAAATGCACCTTAGTTGTTTAGTAATTTGTTTGATTTTGTTGGTGAAAGGTAATTTAAAAAGAACGACTTCTATAAAACTTGTATAATAAAACTAACAGGGAAACTTGTGTAAGTAGTCATAACAGTCTTTAAAACTTCTGGGCTGTAAGCAAGCATGTTTGTAAATGTATTTACATTTATATATATATGTATTATTTATCTAGAAAAAGACTATACATACATATATTTAAAATTCATAATTTATTTATTTTAACATCTTTTTCATTAAATTAAATTGTTGATCTTTTTCATTATTATTTAAGTAAAAGTAAGTATGATTTTTAAATAATAAATAAATATAAAATTATTATTTATTATTAAGAAATTCTTTACATTTCTTTACTTCTGTCTGCCTCAACCTCAGCCATCCTACACACAACAAGCTTATGGTTTTTCAACTCCAACATCCGTTTCCGCTTGAAAGCAAAAACTTTGTTTTCTATGGAAAACATAGTTATAAATAAAAGCACAAAACCTTAAAAGTATGTTGTTTCTTTTTATTACTTTATAAAATTTTTATTTTTTACTTTTTTTTTTTTTGTTATTTTAGAAAAAATCACACAACTATTGTTTGTTCCAGCGCACAAACGACGAATAAGTAAACTTTGATAGTCTTTCGAGTACATGGAGAATAATAACGTCATGTTGAAGTTCAAGTAGAGGATTTTTATTCAAAATAAAATGGAAAAATTCAACAACAATATGGAATGTAGGGAATTTTAAATTGTATTTACATTTATGTTGATTTGAAAGCATTATTATGTATTTGTAGTAGACGCAACAAAAGTTTTAATGCAGGCGGGATTTACAAAGAAAAAACTTCTTTTGTTAGAAACTTTTAATAGCAATAAAAAAATACTCTAGACTTTTTCAAAACTAAATATTACTCTAAAATAAAATAAGATTTTTATAAAATTCAATTTAAAATTGGATTTTTGTTCAGAAATATTTGTGATCACCAATGGAGCTACTTGTTTCAATTGAACGCGATTTTAGATATTTCGAGTTTTTCATATAAAATTTTAATTTTTGAACAAAAATATCTGTGTACACCGATCTAGCTTCTATTATGAGAAATATGAGTGACCTGATTTCTTTGTTTAAAAGATAATTTAAAAATTTATAAACGATTTTTAAATTTTAAAGTTTTTAAATTTGAATTTGAAATTTGGTTTCTTATTCAGATATGTTTAACAGTGATAACCTCTCGAGCTGTTTTTTTTTTCAATTAAACGCTTTTTAACAAAGTTATTAACGATTTTAGATTTTTTGAGTTTTTTCACACCGATCGTGCTGCTTAACCGAATTAAATGCTTTTTAACAAAGTTATTAACGATTTTAGATTTTTGTGTTATTAGAGAAAATTTCTTATTATTTCGGCTTGAGTTCATTTACCCTGCCAAAGGCGTCATCAGTGTTTTCTGATCACCGATCAAGCTGAATTTTTAAGTTTTTCTTTTTTCTTTCTTTCTGCATTTAACTCATTCTTAAACCCACATTTACACAACAAACCATATCGCCATTTCAATTTTTTAAAAACATTTAAATATTTACCACAAACAATAAAATAAATTATATTTAGGAAGCGGAAACTTATGTCAACTGTATTTTGAATTTCCTGGCTATTGCCATGAAAACAGACACCCACATTTAAAATACTACAACTACAAGAAAAAAACACTAAAACACAATCACTTGAACACATAAAATTGTCAAATTTTTGTTAAAAGTTTTATCAGCCATAAAAATATAATTGTAAACTAGAGCAAATTTATTTTTTTTTTGTTTTACTACTACTTGCCACACAAAATGGCAACAATAAGGGGAAGTTTATCATTTAAAAATAAAAGTTGTAGCCGCGAAAAAATAACAAAACATTAGCATTAGCATTGTTATGTTATGTTAGAGTTGTAACAAATTTTCTAAGGACATTAATTGTGTGGCATGCAAATGTCGCCGTCAACGTATCAACAACACAACGCAACACAACACACAACAACCAAATAAATTTAGAAAACTTTAATGTACTTGTATATGGCAACTTGTAAGTATTAAACAATATTTTAACTCATAATAAAAATCATAGAAAACATAAACTTTTCTTACAACTTGCCACACGTACATAAGTGCAAAAGGGTGGCACAGTCAGCACTAACAAAACCAAAAAAAAAAAAAAAGAGAGGAAAAAAAACGGTAACAGCTACAACAATTGCATTTTGTAGGAGTCAAGAGTGTTTGTTTTGTTGTATTATTTTGAATAATTTTGTTGTTTTTTATTTTTGTAATTCAACAACAACTTTATTATTTGTTGAGAAAATTTTTACATGAAAATTTTGTGTCCGTTGTTGTGAGACTTGGAGATGTTGTTGGTGGGTTTGGTGTTTTTGTTTTGTTATTTTGCTGTTGTATCCTACAACAACTACAGCAACAACTACTGTTGAACACCTCTAAACATTAGTTTTTAAGTACATTTTATTGTTGTGTCAAAAATATATACATTTTTGTAGTTTTTCTTGTTGGTTTGTTGCAATAGAACTTAAAAACTTTTTGGCAAAATATAAAATATATTTTCATGTTGTTTTGTATTTATTACTTACAGTATTACAAAAGCAAATTTACAATTTAAAGACTGGTTGATGGTAAAATTAATAAAAAGCGTTTAAGTGAGAAAATAAGATCGATCTGAGATCATTGATATTTCTCATCACCCAAAATTCTATAATCGTGAATAAGTTTATAATTAAACGTTTACACGAGAAAATAAGCTCGATCCGTGATCGTTTACTAAATAATTCAAAATCATTAATAATTTTGTAAACAAATAATTGATTGAGAAAAGAAGTAAAATATCTATCTCGATCAGTGTTAATGTCAATAAACTGTGTATATAAGCGCCTAGTTGGGAAAAGAAACACGATCGCTGATTATATTGATAATATTACAGATCAAAATCAAAAATTTATATGAAAATCTCAAAATATCTAAAATCGTTAAGAACTTTGAGTTATTCATATGAAAAATATTGATTTTTTGTCTAAAATATCAGTGATCATCGATCGAGTTCCTTTTCTCGTTACAACGCGTATTTACAAAGTTATGATAGATTTTAATACAGTTTTTCATGCAAAAAATTCATTTTTTATCAGCAATATCAGTGATCAACGATCGAACACCTTTTCTTAATTATTACGATTTTATATTTTTAAAGTTTTTCATATTAAAATTTGATTTTTTATCAGAAAAAATAGTGATCACAGGTCGAGCTACTTTCCTCAATTGAAAGTTTTTAAGAAATTATCAGAGATTTCTCATATTTCAAGTTTTTCATATAAAATATTGATTTTTGAATAAAAATATCTGTGAACACCGATCAAGTTTCTTTTATAAAAAATATGAGTGATCACAGTTCGACTTCTTTTCCTCTTTCGAACGCATATTTGAAAAGTTAATAAATATTTTTATTTTCGAATTTTCAATTAAATGCTTATTTTTAAAGTTATTAATGATTGTAGATATTTTATGATTTTGATTAAAAATATTGATTTTCCATCAGATTTTTGCTCTAAAATATCAGTGATCACCGGTCGCGCTTCTCTTCTTATTGAAACGCTTATTTATGAAAATCAAAAACTCGAAAATCTTTAATAATGTAACTAAGATGTTAAATGAAATAAGGAGCTCGATCAGTGATCATGTCAATAAACTTTATATAAAAGCGCTTAGTTAGGAAAAGGAACACGATTGCTGATGATATTGATCATATTACTGATCAAAAATCGACAATTTGTATAAAAATCTCAAAATATTCAAACTTTGAAAATAAATGTTTATTTAAGCAGACAAGCGAGATCGGTCATCACTGATATTTCTGAGAAAAAAATCAGTATTTAATTTTATAAACTCAAAATATCTAAAGCCATATTAATGGTAGTAGTATTTTTAAAAGTTTTAGTGCAAATTTACACGAAGCAATTTTTATTGAAAAGATTGACACAATTTTTTCCTTAGAATTTCTTTGGTGTTCATACGGCACAATTCTTATTGCTTAAATCGCTTGTATTTTTATTTGAGAGTAGAGATAGGTAGATTGCTAATAACTTTAAAATAAAAAGGTCGATCACTGTTTACTGATATTTCTAATCAAAATTCTATTTTTTATTTCACAAACTCAAAACTTTTAAAAAAGAAAAGAGCTCGAATCGTGATCAATAACACTTCTAACCACAATTCAATATTTTATCACAACAACTCAAAATATCGTTCATAGTTTTCTATATAGGAAATTATTTGAGAAAAGTAACTCGAACAATAATCATTTAAATTTACTCGTATGACCAAAAATCAATATTTTATACAAATAACTGGTTTGACACAACTGTAGTTTTACCAGCAATTTTACATTAAATTGCACAAGTCACTCACATCCGCTGCATTTCCTTTCTCATATTTTCAAACACAAAAAAAAACTTCAAATGTTGCCAAAACCCTTTCTCCTCCACTCAAGCAGCACAAATAAATATTTTGAAACATTAAGTGCGTGAAGTGTTTTTGCATTTAGTGGCAGTTTGTGTAATTATTTTAAATGAAAATTCAAAGGAAAAGGGAAACAAGAATATCTTTTACTTAATTTGCCTTCAAAATTTGACACTGAACTTAATTACAGTTAAGCCACTAAGCAAACATTTTCAGTTAATTTTGAATAACAGACAGTTGATTTGAAAGATAAATTTAAAAGATATTTAATATTGGTGGCAATGCTTAAGAAACAGACAGCTTAATAAAGAGTTATTAAAAGAATGGAAAAGGAGTGTGTAATTGTCATCTAAAAAGTAACTTATGTATTTTACTACCACACAGAAAAAACCCAGTAAATAGTTGTTGCTTTCACATCATTATTGATTTTTTAGTTTAGTTCTAGTTCAGTTGTACTTCAGTTCTCCTTTAGTTCTAGTTCAGTTCTAGTTCAGGTTCGAGTTCAGGTTCTAGTTCAGTTCTAGTTCAGGTTCTAGTTCATTTCTAGTTCAGTTCTAGTTCTACTTCAGTTCTCCTTTAATTCTAGTTCACTTTTAGTTCATATTCAGGTTTTAGTTCAGTTTTAGTTCAGTTCTAGTTCAGTTCTAGTTCAGTTCTAGTTCAGTTCTAGTTCAGTTCTAGTTCAGTTCTAGTTCAGTTCTAGTTCAGTTCTAGTTCAGTTCTAGTTCAGTTCTAGTTCAGTTCTAGTTCAGTTCTAGTTCAGTTCTAGTTCAGTTCTAGTTCAGTTCTAGTTCAGTTCTAGTTCAGTTCTAGTTCAGTTCTAGTTCAGTTCTAGTTCAGTTCTAGTTCAGTTCTAGTTCAGTTCTAATTCAGTTCTAGTTCAGGTTCTAGTTTAGTTCTAGTTCAGTTCTAGTTCTACTTCAGTTCTCCTTTAATTCTAGTTCACTTCTAGTTCACTTCTAGTTCATAATCAGGTTCTAGTTCAGTTCTAGTTCAGTTATATTTATATTAAATTACCAATTTACTGTCCCTGAATTAATGCTAATGTAAACATTATGAAACAGCAAAATTTTCTCAAACAGTTTAATAACAATTACTTTATTAAAATAAGCTCAAAAGCGAAATGCAATAGCAATAATAAAAGTTTAGCATAAAGCAGGCAACAACTACTTGCTTACATTGTACACAGATATTTATATTTTTATTAATATTCTTTTTGTATACAAAGGATACACATTTGGTAAAAGATTTCAACTTCCAACTTTTTCATGAAACTTATAAAAACAAAATATGTTTGCAAAGATGCTATAAACACAGGCAAGACCGACGAAGCCTTGATTTCAATGTGTTTTCTTTGGCAATTTTGTTTTGTTTGTCTCAACTTTATAAATCAGCTTTATTACAAAATAAACAATTTGTATGTATGTATCAATATCTGTGTGCTTATTTGTTTGTACAAAATGAACATTGTCATATACTCACATTGTCATACTTTTAAAGAAGTATATAGCAATATTTTGCCAGCAATATCATTATCCTCTCTTTGTTTATTTATTGTTTTTTTTCTCCATATTTTGTTTTTAACTCCCGCTAGAAAGTCACATTCTTACAGCCAATGATAACATCACGATTTTAATATTGTACCAGGACACGAGTAAACAAGTGTTACAGAAAACAAGGAAATAATGACAAAAATCTTTTTGTAGGTTAAAACGAACTATGTGTGCTCTACTTCAATATAGTTTGTATGTTATAGACCAACCAAATGGAAAATTACTATTTTATCCAGACATGATTGGAAAGGGTGTCACATAATTGATGGATGCGACACTGATGGTTCAAAGATGAAGTGTGGCGTTGGCGCACTTCTGCGTTGGACTCAGTTTAAAACTCTCAAAATGCCTCCCATATACATACATCTAATATATTTCAGGCTAAAATAAGAAAGCGAATAAGAAAGCATGTAGAATTTAATATGTCTACAACCAGGCGGCACTCATGCCAGGCCACGTAAACAATAACTGTCTAGGCTGGATCTTTTATCTGACATTAGCCTAGTTTGGGTCCCTGCTTACAGACGATCTGGCCAGAGAAGGATCCGCTTTAAATGTCTTAACTGCCGTATCAGTCGCAAATACCACTTGGAAACATTAAAAGTGAACTACTACTACTTTTAAAAGGTAAGAAATAGGTGGCAAAATATGGACACATTGCCGGATTACTAGAAATATATGGCCAATAAGAAACACAGAACATAGCTCCTGAATATCGAGAATTATAGTTGTGCTAACTGCTCACTAGACGAATGGTAAACATGCAAACAGATTTGAATTGAATTTCAATAATCACTGCCACTATTTCCAGAACCATGAGTAAGAGAAAACAGTATTTTATCTTCTCTGTCCAGCTCTTAAAAACCATTGACTCAAATTTTTCAACACCCATATTACTAGAACTATAACTGAACTAGAACTGAACTAAAACTGAACTAAAACAGAACTACAACTGAACTAGAACCTGAACTAGAACTGAACTAGAACCTGAACTAGAACTGAACTAGAACTGAACTAGAACTGAACTAGAACTGAACTATAACTGAACTAGAACTGAACTAAAACTGAACTAAAACTGAACTTAAACAGAACTAAAACAGAACTAGAACTGAACTAGAACTGAACTACAGTGAACTAGAACTGAACTAGAATTAGAACTGAACTAGAATTGAACTAGAACTTATTTTAATAAATTACACAGAAAAAATTATTGGCCGACAAATTTTAATTAAACTTTTAATTGAGTCTTAATTGATTTTTAATTACACTTTTAATCATATCAATTAAATTTTTAATTGAAAAACAATTTTCAATTAAATAATATAATAATTTTTTTACTTTTAATTAAATTTTTACAAAATATTTTAATTGATACTACAAATTCCTTCATCGGTCCACTTTCAATTAAATGTTTAATTAAATATACGAATATTTTAATTGAAAATCAATTTTAATTTCTTCTGTGTACATTTTATTTAATATTAAAGGGACCCACGAAGCCATAAATTGGCTTTCTTCAAAATTGCTCTTCAAAATGCTTCAAAAATTCTTCAAAATTTATTTATTTAATAGTTATTAAATAAATAAATAGTTATTATATAAATAAATTTTGAAGAATTTTTGCTCTTTACACGAGTTTGAAGCATTTGAAGAGCAATTTTGAAGAAAATTTCAATCGTGTAAATCTAGCTTAAGACTAAATCTAGAACTAAAACTAGAATTTATATCTACTGGTCACATATGAACTGTTACATTAAATTTTTAATCCTTTTGAACATTAGTGCAGCTTGAAATAAAAAATTATAGAAAAAAGTAACAGAAATAGTGCGCCACTGAAACAAGTAGCAAAAGTACGAGATGAGTTTTTGAATGCAACATGGTAATATTAATATTTGTTATTGTTAAGCTTATTTATGCAATGCTCACATACATACACAGATACATAAGTATACAGACATCAACATTTATATATACATGGGAACGTGTGGGTGTATTTTAGTAGCCTGGTTAGCTGGTTTTTTAGTTTGTTTGTTCGTTAGTGTACAATATGGATTTGTCTTTGGTTAGTGTTTTTACTGTTGTACTTGTATTACAATGTATGTGTTTTTGTTTCACAGTTAATTCCAATGCGCTTCTTTGCATAATTTATAACTTGTTTACAATATTTTTTTTTTACAAAATCTATGTGTGTCAGAATGGAACTTATATTTTTTTCAACATGTTGTTGTCTTTATATTCGTGCTTTCCTCTCAGCAATATACTATATTAATGTAGTTGTATATGAGAAGAATCAAATTTGTTTGAAGACTTTAAAATATATATATATTTTTTTAATTTTAATATTATAAATCTTATCTATCAACATAATTTTTTACAAATATTTTTTTCAATAAATGTTTAATAAGATCATATTTTAGTCTTTGACATTAACTAGATAAACCTCCTGTAACCGGAAATTATAACATCTTTAAAATGCTGATGTTGAAATATAACGTTTATGCCTCAAACAGTAAAACCAAAATTATTTACAGTCAAAAATCGGCCAATGCCTAGTAATTCTAATTTATGTGGGTGGACAAACTCGTGTAAGTTTGACAACATTTACATTTTTACTATCATAACTTTAAGAGGTAAAATATTGTTAAGCTAAGATCAAAGATTTTTTTTTTTGGTATACGAGTAGTTTTAAATATGTAGGTGTCACTGATTTTTGGAGCTTAAAAACACAAACAAATTCAGTCTCAACAATTTTCAAAAATTTTTGATTTTCCTCACATAAATGTAGTAGATATGAATATAATGCCATTATGAACATTAGGATGAACCCGTTTGTATTTCACAAAAACAAAATACTTTTTATGAAAAACTAAAAGAAAAAATAAAATTCATTTTCCCTAGAAATATCCAGGCTTTTGTTTTGTATTCTCAAAATTCAATAGCCACATAACGTATGAGTTATATTTAATATAATCATATTTAATTATCATTCATACGCAACAGGGTCTCATGATGAAACCTAGCAGGCGCACAGTAAGAGAAATAACAAGTAACAATTTATATTCGGCTGTGCCGAATCTTATATATCTACCCACCACCTATTATGGAAATTTATAAGAGATTTATGCGCATTTAAGTGATTTCCGGAAGTAGACTTTATATGAGGGCTACGGTCAAATATGAACCGCTCATCACCATATTGAGAGTGACGAATTATATATATACTCGTATATGTACGACAATTTAAGTGTATATTCTGATTATGCTTGTCAAATTTTAACTTGATAGTCATTTTGATAAGAAATTAATACGAAATTTAGTGATTTTCAGAAGTGGAGTTTATACTGGAGCTACGGTCAAATATGGACCCATTATTATGAAATTTAGTACGACGATTTATATGTATGTATATATACAGACTACTTGTGTAGAATTTCGACTTCTTAATATAATGCAAATTTTATTGATTTTTGGAAGTAGACTTAATATGTGGGCTACGATCAAATGTGGACCGATCATCAGCATATTGAGATGGACGATTTTTATATATGTTTGGACTATTTTTGTTAAATTTAAACTTGATAGTTTATATAAAACTTTAAAACGAAGACATATTTGAATAAGTAATTATAAGAATGATATAGAGACACCTTCAAATTGTTTGCCAGCTGTTGGAGGTCTATTTTTGTCATAAATAATGCTTATTTGTATTACAACAAGACGAGCTTTAACTATTTTTCAATCATTGAATTTGGAATTTGTGCAGAATATTGTGCTTCATCAAGGTATGCTTTCAAATAAGCTAAGCTGCTTTTTAGTGGAGAATATTGCTACTTTTTTTTGTAGTATGCCACCCTAATATGTTTATTTTTATATTTGTTTCTCTTGACTACAAAACTGATTATAATTTTGCATGTGTTTTGTAAATTCTCGACGATGCAATTCACAGAAAACTTATTTAAATATAAAAGATTTTTTATTTTATATGTATTGTACTTGGTGTAGAGTAGATTTATTATTTTAAATTATATTTCTGGTTTATGACATTTTACAATATTTATTTGACAAAATCCTAATAAAAACTTATTTATTTATACGTATTTGTTACTACTAGTTTTATATGCTTACCAGTAAAACTTTTAAATAATTTTACGTTCATTAATTTAAAATAAAATAAAAAAAAACTATAGCAGATCGTTGGCTACTATTGCGTTACTGCAGACATGCCTTGAACTACTAAGTAGTCTATAAGCACAGTGTAAAGTCAAAAACTCATAGTTAATATCTTGGTGAACGTTGTTGCAAAGAACAATTGGACCTGCACTCGCATATGCGAGTAACTGATGAAATTCAGTAGCTTCCCAATTATGTATTTGATATATTATTGAACCCACAAAATCTTCGTCAGGCTCCATAAAACGTTCACAATTAACACTTTCACTTAAAATTGTTTCGTATGCACAGCTATTTTTACCCTACACAACAATAGTGGGGATTTGTGGTGATGTTTGTAACGCCCATAAATATTGGTCCAATACCCATCTTAAAGTATACCGATCGACTTAGAATTACTTTCTGAGTCGATTTAACGATTTCCGTCCATCCGTCCGTCTGGCCAGCCTAACTTTAGAAGTTATAAAAAATACAACTTTTTTATTCATTTAGGGAAATCAAATGAAACCTATTAGTGGACGAGCGACACAAAATTCTGACAATTAACTTTTCAAGAAACATACATACATATCGATTACAAAAACGGAAATTACTCTTAAGTACATTCTAATTGAACACTAGCTACATAGTAGGATATCCATACGAATTATGTTCTTTCGAATACACTAGAGTCCCGATTTGCTTCGTTAATACGAAACGACGCAAATCGAATCAATTTTTTTATACAAATGTACTGACTTCTCCTCGAAAGTGTCCAAAATTTAAAAATTTAGAAGCCAAATCATATTTATCTTAAAAAAACATCTTATGGTACGTTTGATTATATTTATTTCAGCGTGTCTTTGTTATTATTATAAAGAAATAATTGAAAATATATTTTTAAACAAGTATTAGAAAATTTTTTAAAAATTTTTATTCAAAGTTTTACTTCAAGTTAAATATACAATTTGTTTGAAAATTCTATAGCTATGTATACAAAAATAAATTGTAGTGTATACAATTGTTTTCAAACAAATTGTATATTTAACTTGAAGTAAAACTTCGAATAAAAATTTTTAAAAAATATTTTTAAACAAGGAATAAGAAAATATTTAAGGCGAAAAAATAAAATACATAAAAGCATAACCAAAACTAATTTAATACCACGTAGCTTCATATGGTAAGCAAAATGGGAATTCCCCTTTCTACAGGCAAGTAGGCAACATATTTACTTGTAATTATGGAATTATGGTAAATAGAGACGCAAATCGGAAGCAAAACAATGCAAAACAGATTGATACAAAATTTAAAAGCCGACGCAAATCGGAATAAGAACGACGCAAAGCCACATTTAGAAAGGCGACGCCAATAGGATGGACGCAAATCGGGGCTCTAGTGTAATCGAAAAATTTAATGTGAATAATTTGAAAATAAACATTTTCGTACAACGAATAGTTTTGTGTAAAATAATCGAATAAAGCTAAAAAAAACAATTGTTTAAATTTATAATTTTTGTTCACCTTTTGATGATGGTACTTTTGAAAAATGTCGTCTAAATAAAACAATAATATATTAATAATTTTTATTTTATATATTTTATTCAAATATATGTATGTATATACATATGTATATCTTCTTTATATATATAATTCTACTGTACGTGTGTTGTGACTGAACTCCTCCTAAACGGCAGGACCGATTTGCATACATTTTTTTGTATGCGTTTGGGTGGCGCCCCCAAGTTATACTATTCGGTCCAATTGAGCAAAGGGGCGTGGTACCTCCCATACAAACCACAAACTAAAAATCTATTATTTCTGCTCCTGATTACGGTATTTGAACAAAATTTGGTACGTCGGTTTGGTGTGCATTTTTTAAGTGCTGCTGCGGGATTTGATAAAGACGCGTGATACCTCCCCTACAAATCCTCTTTATGTCTATTCTATTCTACTGTACGTGTGTATGTCAGTGAATAAACTTTGTTTGCATTCGTTTGGGTGCCACCTTGGATGGTTTACATTCACAAACCAGCGCAGCAGATGGCTCTGCAGTCGGTATCTAGGTTTTTCAACTACACTGTCCCTTTTCAAAAATGGTACTTGTGTCCTTTCTTATTATAATAGACTGATTGGCATGAAACCTTTCCAATAAAAATAAAATTTTAAGGCAAAGCAACGTTTGCCGCGTCATCTAGTATATATATATATATATATATATGTACATTAGAGTGTCTCGAAACAAAAGTTTGTTGCAAAACAATTTCGAAATAAAAAAAAATTTATTTTTTTACCGGAAGTAGGGGTCGCCAAAATACATTTTTTGTTATATCTAACAGTAAAAGATATTTTTTAACTTACTTAAATTAATTTTTAACGTTTCGTAATTGAAATAAACACAACACGATTAAATATTAGTAAATAAATACAGACGAAATTCTAACAATTATTTCATGGGTAGATTTTTTCTCATTATTTTAATTATTGTATTTGTAAATACCGATGATATGACAAAAAAAATTAAAAAAGGTAACCCCTACGTTCGGCAAAAAAACAAAAATTCTTTTTTTCAATAGTTCTGTTGGAATTATCGAAAAACTTCCTTTGCAAAAGTTTAATGATTTTTTGTGAGCTTTTATTTTCTGATATTAGGGTGGTAGGAACTGAGATCTGGTGAGTAAATACTAAAACGGGATATTTGAGGTAAATGCAAGATAATAACATCGATAGATCTCCTCAAGACAAAAACATCGATATATCACACTTTGATACAAAAAATGTATTTTGGTGACCCCTACTTTCGGCAAAAAACAAAAAAAAAATTTCGAAATTGTCTTGCAACAATACTTCATATTCGGTGGTGTACCGCGAACTTTTTTCTTTTGCATGTCAGGCGAGACACTCTAATGTATATATTTATGTATGAATGGTACTATGAGAAGTTATATTTCTAATATAATTTTTGTTATTTAGTAATGAATGAACTGAACGATGGTTCCACAGAAGCTGGGTTGGCCCTAAAGTAATAAAATGTTTACAGTATCGAAACCATGTATGTTGAACTAGGTTGAGACAATTCAATTATTATCCCTATTTTCATTTGATTGAAGAAATACAATAAAATTTTGTAAAGAAAAATTATCATTTGATCTGATAATAGGTACGAAAAAGTACCATTTGATGAAACAATAAAGAAGTATCGTTTGATAAAAAGATTTCGCTTATTATTAATATTTCATGAAAGAAAAAGTATCATTTAATGATTGAATGAAAAAAGTGTCATTTGATAAAATTAGCAAATTATCATATGATGAAAGATAGACAGACCAGTTGTTGAATAAATACACGTAGAGAAAAAATATAGTTGTGCATGTTTACCAAAAATTTAAGAAAAATTTTTTATATTATTGTCCCTGTAATTAATAATGGCAACCATAATATGGTTAAGTTATGATTCATATAATTATAATATATATGATTATAGTAATTTCTTAATGTTTATGTTATTCTCAATCATAATTAAAGAGCACCATATGAAGATAAATTAATTCACCATAAACATGATTGCCACAAATAAATACATTGTTACTACAATCGGTTATATGATTGTAGTAATCATCTTAATCGTAACTTGACCATATTATGGTTACCGCAATCATATGAATAAATACGGTTTTATGTTATTAAAAAGTTTGTAAAAATGTTAACATTGTTGTGGTAAACATGTACAACTATATTTTTTCTCTGTGTGTAGGGAGTTCATACTTCAATCGAAGTAATTTATGTTTCTAGCCTAATTGATTCAGATAATTTAATCAAAAATTTCTAATAAAATAAATACACAATTTACATTACGAACCCAAATTTAGTAAAATTTTAATCAAATTTATGTTTCTAAAGGTACGATCACACTTATCAAGTACTTGCCGAAAACGACGTAGCCACTAAATAACATACATATGTATATGTGAACTCGTTTATTTATTTTAAAAAAAATTCTTATTTAGACGAAAGCACAACAAATATTTAGTTTTAATTTATTTGATTCTGTTTGATCTTGCAAAACTCTTGTAAGTGTAAACAACGTCAAACAAATCTGTGCTAAAAACAAGTGGTTAAGCTTTTTTGAGTAAATATTTGCCAAATGTAACCGTAATTTAAGTTAATTAATTTAAAAAAAAAAATTAATAAATCTTAAAAGAAAAATGTACCCTTTTCACCGATTAAAAAGTAAAACTTAGCACTGCTCTTTGAACATGCGCCAAACTGTTGTAAAAAAACATTTTGCATAAGTTAGAAAGATATCAATATAACTTAAGCTGTGTTCACATTATGTATATTTGTCATGTGGAATGTTACTTTTCTACCCATATGTGATTTCATGTGTATGTCAAAATTTGAGTTTTACATACGGTTTATAAATTACATGTTCATATGTTGGTTATGTCACATACATATGTACTTACTTTTGTTAACTCCTTTTCAAGTTTTCCCTCCATTTTCAATAATAAATTTGTGTATTTTTATTTTACTATTAGGTATAAATTATATTTATTAAAATTTCAATTAATTTTTGCCACCACAAATTTTTGGTTATAAAAAACAGCTGATGTCAGATGGTTTGTCACTTGAAAATAGAACTCGTTCTAAATACAAAAATGTTATATGTATTGCACACAGAGAAATACCACATGCTATTGTTTGAAGGTGTTCAGACTGTATGTATAAATTTGACATGCGAAAAAGTGACAGTCCACATGACAAATACACATAATGTGAACACAGCTTTAACTGATAAGAATTTGCTTTAAAGGAACAATTTTATGTTAAAAATATACTAAACTTGCCGAGTTTATTCTTTTCTATACATTATGGATGCATTATGCTGGAATATTGAAAAACAATTATTCACCTTTTATATAAATATATACCTTTGATAATTATAAATGTAATCAGTAATTTATTTATTTCTCTTTTTTTTGGTTCATTTGAGTAAAAATTTCCTTTAGATCGTTTGGTTGTCAAGTGACTTAAGTTTGTTTTTGCAGAAATACATGCCTCCGTGGCGCAATTGGCTAGCGCGTTCGGCTGTTAACCGAAAGGTTGGTGGTTCGAGCCCACCCGGGGGCGCAATATACTTTTAATTTAAAATTTATTTTATAATCCCATAAACGACTATAAAATTAATATGAATCGATGTACCGAGAAACAGAATATAATGATATGTTAGAAACACTTATAAAGCTAACTTAACAAATATTTTATCGACTACGAATTAGATGATTTTTATACCCTACACAACAATAGTGGGAGGGGTGATGTTTGTAACGCCCAGAAATATTGGTCCAACACCCACCTTAAAGTATACCGATCGGTTTAGAATCACTCAGAATCACTGAAACGATTTAACGATGTCCGTCCGTCGGTCCGTCTGGCTGGCTGTCCATGTAAAGCTTGATTTACATTAAAACGTACGTACGAAAATTGAATTGACGTGTGTAAATGAAATGGCAAGTTCAAAAGAGAATTGAACAAAAACTGGTCAGCTAAAACTGAAGAGCTCGAAACAAGACTTACAGTATTTTATAAATAAATATCTGAATTTAGCGTATTTTATTAAATCAGGTTAAATTACAATGTTCAAACAATTTGGATTATTAAGTTTTAAATAACAATTTGAGTATAGAATCAAAAAACATTAATAAAACAAACAAATGATAGAAAATTTTAATAATTCAAAAAATCGTCACTTTTAATGAAAAAATTGTCAAATCGTCGCTTTGCTATTTTTGAAACAAAAAATCGTCAAAACGATGATAAATCGTCAAATCTGGCAGACATGGCTTCAATTCTTGAATTTAAATCCCCTCGTATTTTCTACGTAACGATAATTCACGATCCTCAACAACACTGGCGGATACAGCTGCGTTATGTTACTCTATCCGCACTCTACGTATGCGTGTTTGATCTCCAATAATGTAAATTTGTTGCGAAATTTATTTACAAGATTCCGAATAGCCGCCTCAGATGGTTGCCCAAACTGACCATAAAATGAAAGAAGTATGCGATGCACTTTCTTAAACGAGCAATTAAATTCAGTAATCTGCAAGCGTTATTCGTTTGTAAGTCGAATCAAACTGAAAAGGTTTGACAGCAACATGTTGCACGTTAAACACGTATAGACCAAAAAAAGTCTCGCCAAAAAGAAAGTTGCTAAAAAATCACCTTTTGCAATAAAATGCTACTTGGTACGTTTTTCTTCATCGTTTTTAAATTTTCTAAATCAATTCTTAGTGTTTCTAACGATATAATAACCGAAAAAGGGGACAAGAAATATGTTTTGGTACTTTTGTACAATGTGGCACTAAAATATTCCCACCACCAAAAGATTATTTTAGTTCCACTTGTAACCCATGCAATTATCGAAGTACAAGCATCTTCTGAGTCAATAGAAAAATCGTCATCGTCAGTCAGTCCGCTGAGGAAGGCCTAAAAGAAAGCTCTTTAGGAGGATGAAAAATTTTCTCTCTTTAACAGTAGTATGAAATATGAACAAAATTGTTCAGAACAAAATGTCCAGCTGTCCGTCCTAACATAAGGTCTAAACAAGGAGACCTAAACTTATGTAAAAATAATAGAGTCATGCCAAAAGTAGTTTTTTTTTTTAGACCGAAACCGAACAGAACCGTATATTCGGCCAAAAAATCATTATTCGGCCTAATCCGAAACTTTTCAAATGTACTATTTAGTAATTTCGAAAACAACAAATTTAAAGTGCCCTGAAGCACCAACCTACAAAATAGACTTCTTCATAGAAAAGTTTATAACCCGGTAAACTTTTACTTTAAATACAAAATCAGGTCTATCATAGAAAACATAAATCGTTTATAACTCGGTAAATACTCTGTGATCACTTTAATTTTGGATCCAAGATCCATTTTTTATAGAAAATCTTTTTATTTGAAAAACTGATTTTGATTGAGAAATATGAGTGGTTACAGATTGACGCTCTTTTCTCATTTAAACGCATATTTATAAAGATTTTTAAGATTCAAGATATTAAGAAGTTAGGATTTTCGAGTTTTTTATATGAAAAATCGTTTTTCAAGTAGTAATGTAAGTGAAATAACAATAAATTACATTGTGGACACTATTAATTAATATTGTTTTTTCATCTTGAACTGGCAATGATTTTTGAGGGAACAGTTTTTACAATTCCAAATTTAGAAAGTAGTGAAATAAAATAATTATTTTACGCCCCCGGGTGGGCTTGAACCACCAACCTTTCGGTTAACAGCCGAACGCGCTAGCCAATTGCGCCACGGAGGCATATTGAACTAGCACTTAAATAACATGTTTAACATTTAATTAAGTCTTAATCAAACCAAATTATAGTTATAGGTATTAAAACTATATAAATTGTTTATAACCGATTTCTTTTAGGTAAAAAATAAACATTAAATAAAAGTTCAGATTCCAATTATGATCTGAACTTATTTGAAATGCCATCTTAAAGTTCTATTTAAATGTTTCTGATACATGTCTTTATATTCCTCTTACTTTCTTATACTATGTATCTCTTACATCGATATGAATATAATTTATAGGGATATTATTATAATTTATATTAATGATTTTTAATTTTATTACATATTACGTTTAAATAAAAATGTTGTGCGCGCCCCCGGGTGGGCTTGAACCACCAACCTTTCGGTTAACAGCGAACGCGCTAGCCAATTGCGCCACGGAGGCATGTAACCAACGTTGAATTAGAACTAAAACTTAAAATTAAAACTTATATATTGAAAATAAAATTAATTCTTTGTTGAACTAGATTATAACTATTTGGATGCAAACTGTGTATATGTAGTTTAAAAGGTTTCTAGGTAAAAACTAAACATTAACAAGTAAAAAAGTATAGTCGGTCAAGCCCGACCATATAATACCCTACACCTAGTATATATATAAAACAGTTTTTCAGAAATGGGCGTTATATGGGAGATATCTCCTATTTTAGACCAAAATTTAGTGTCATGATTTCTGTGAATATATGTGTTAAACTTTATCTCGATATAAATACTTTTAAAAGATTTATGGAGGTTAAAGTGAATTACGGAGAGGGTCTTATATGGGAGTTTCGACTAATTATGGACCGACCATTATAAAATTAGGTGTCATTATTTCAGTATATAAGAAACTTATTTGTGTCGAATTTTATTTGATTACCAACATTTTGAACAAATTTATGACCGTTAAAGAGATTTTCGGAAGCTACGACTAATTATACCGGTCCATAATTAGTCGTAGCTTCCGAAAATAAAAATAAAATTGTACCGTATATTTATATATATATGAAATATATTTGTGTTGAACATTATGTGGATACCAATATTTTTGAGTGATTTATGCTCTTTAAAGTGATTTTCGGCAGTGGGCCTTATATGTGAGCTACGACTAATTATAGACAGGTCTTCACAAAATTTTTAGATGTGATTTAGCTCCATTTACTACTCATTTGGTGAATTTTTTTGGATACTTGGATAATTCAAACATTTATGATCGATAAACCCCAATTTCGGGAGGACATTTGTATGGAGGCCAGGTGAAATAATGGACCGTTTACACCAGTTGCAATCCCATCCGTTCTTGGGCCGAAAAAATATCACGTACCAAATTTTATCGAAAAAAAATAGCCAGACGGACGGACGGACGGACATCGTTAAATCGACTCAGTAATTCTGAGGAAATAAGAAAATTGACTAGTACCGTCAAGTTTGTACCCCTTTTGTTATCTTTTCCCTTCTCATCCAAAAATACTTGCATTGACGAGTCAGAATTGAAAAGTGTGAAGATATTTCTTATTTAAAAACTCAAAATTTATGTATTTTGAGATGTATTGTACAAGAGACTATATAAACTTTAATTTCTATGTTTTCGTTTAAATAAAAATTTCAAAATACTTTTTATTTTTTCGATTTTATTGAAGATTTTTAAAATTTGAAATGACGATTTTTTCTTTTTTATAGGGATTTTTATGATTTTTTTTTCGAAATTCATGTGGCAGACCTGCACACGACCACTGGCAAAGTTGGAAAACGATCAACTTTTTTATCGGAAAATTGTATTAAGCGATGAATCTCGTTTCAGGTTGAATGCATACGTAAACAAGCAATATTGAGGTGTTTGGTGTGGATTATAGACCGATGGTATTATTGGACCGTACTTTTTCAAAGACGGGAAAGGCAAGAACGTTGCTGTGAATGGCGAACGTTACCATATGCAATTATTAAATTTAATTTTTTTTTTTTTTTGCCCAAAATGTAAGAGCTGGACTTCGTTGATATGTGGTTTCACCAAGTCTGTGCCACATGCCACACAGCACGGGAACACTGGCCCAATTAAGAAGCTAGTTCGGTGAACAGTTTATTTTACGTTTTTGGCCTTCAGACTATTTTTTGTGCGGCTATGTTAAGACTGATAAAGTCAAGCCCGCAATGGTTAAAGGACTGGAAGCTAATATTGAAGAATTTATTCGTGAGATATCTTTCAGCGTATTAACAATTTGAGACGTAGCCGCAGTCAACATTTACGTGAAATCATGTTTAATCATTAAATTAAATAGATCGTTATATCGACTCAAATAAAGTTTTCATACATTTCTCAAAATTGTATGTGTTTCTTTTTAAATTTAAAGACACTTTATATTTAAAACTAAAAAAAATTATCTTAAAATTTGTTCTCCTGCCCACCAACATGTTTTAACCAACATATTTAACAATTTTAAAATTGTATATACATACATATGTATGTATGTACGAGTATGTATCCTTTAAATAAACAAATATTGAACATGAAAATCCATTAACATTTTTAATCACTCAATTGTGGTGGAAACTTCATTTTCTGCAGACCTCTTGAAGACACATTCAATTGATTTTGACTTCCATGCTGTTTGTTGTTGGTCGCATGCATGTGCCAATTCTTGGGGAATTTCGTTTTAAATTTGTTTAAATAATTTCTGTTTGGTTTTCTCTTTTCTCTCAAGTATTTCCAGTGTAGTGGCAGGCAAACAAATAAAATAATAATAATAATATAAGAAGAAAATTTCTGTAGTTTCTTTTTTTTCAAGTAAAATAATAAATATTTTCCATATGTGGTGTGTGAGTGTTTGGCACAGAGTTTGCTGGTGAATGTTTTTCCTTTTTTGACAAATGAAAATGGTTTGGTTTTTGAAAGGATTCCTTGAAGCATTTGTTTTTTTTTATTACGTACGAGCTGTTGTTTCGAACTGCATTTTAACCATTGAGTTGTTGTTATTGTTGTTTTTAGCCTGGCAAAGAGTTCCAAGCGAGTTCTGCCAAGAAGGCGTTAACTGTAAATGCAAAAAAAAACATATAAATGGAAAACTGAGGAAAGCAAGTACACACACATTTGGTTTGGTTAAAAACTTATGTTCATGCATATTTCACAAATCCATACAGATCCTCATTTATATTAAGGCAAAGCCAACGGAAAAGTTTATTTAAAAAAAGGTCAGAAGATTTAAGCATTAAAAGCTGATAAATTTTAACTGCCATATTCATAAAAAATAAAGTAGGTTTGAAGTGTGCTTTTAGACAAAATTTTCTTAAAGTACATTTGAAGTCTACTTTATTATACCCTACACCACCATAGTGGGGAGGGTATATTGGATTTGTGCTGATGTTTGTAACGCCCAGAAATATTGGTCCAACACCCACCTTAAAGTATACCGATCGACTCGAGTCGATTTAACGATGTCCGTCCGTCCGTCTGGCTGGCTGTCCATGTAAAGCTTGTGCGGAGAGTACAGGTCGCAATTTTGAAGATATTTCGACAAAATTTGGTACGTGATAATTTTTCGGCCCAAGGATGGATGAGATTGAAACTGGTGTAAATCGGTCCATTATTTCACCTGGCCCCCATACAAATGTCCTCCCGAAATTGGGGTTTACTGATCATAAATGCTTGAATTATGCAAGTATCCAAACAAATTTCATCAAAAATGAGTGGTATATGAAGACAAATCACGTCTGCAAGTTTAGTGCAGATCGGTTAATAATTACTCGTACCTCCCATATAAGCCCCACTTCCGAAAATCACTTTAAAGAACTTAATTCTCTCAAAAATGTTGGTATCCAAATAATATTTAACGAAAATGTATTTCATATGTGTACAAATAATATGGTCTAATTTTATGATGACCGGTCCATCATTAGTCGTAGCTCCCATATAAGGCCCACTTCCGAAAATCACTTTAAAGAACTTAATTCTCTCAAAAATGTTGGTATCCAAATAATATTTCACACAAATATATTTTATATGTATACAAATAATACGGTATAATTTTATTATGATCGGTTCATAATTAGTCGTAGCTCCCATATAAGGCCCACTTCCGAAAATCACTTTAAAGAGCATAAGTCTCACAAAAATGTTGATATCCAAATAATATTGAACGAAAATATATTTCATATGTCTAAAAATAATACGGTACAATTTTATTATGATCGGTCCATAATTAGTCCAAACTCCCAAATAAGACCCACTTCCGAAAATCACTTTAAAGAGCCTAACTCATTCAAAAATGTTGGTAACCAAATAATATTTAACACAAATATATTTCATATGTATGCAAATAATATGGTCTAATTTTATTATGATCGGTCCATAATTAGACGAAATTCCATATAAGACCCTCTCCGTAATTTACTTTAAGCTCCATAAATCTTTTGAAAGTATTTATATCGAGATAAAGTTTAACACATACTATAATACTTATATTCACAGACATCATGACACTAAATTTTTGGATGATCGGTCCACAATAGGTTATATCTCCCATATAACGCCCATATCTGAAAAACTGTTTTATACATATACTGGGTTTAGGGTATTATATGGTCGGGCTTGACCGACTATACTTTCGTACTAGTTTTTTATGAATTAGACCGTAAAACTATTACAAACGCGTTTTACATACAATTAATATGCTTTTATCTAAAGATTCATATGGTATCAACAGAACTGCTCCTCCTGCCCTCGTTTATATTCATGTACATTATTTTATTTTCATATATAAATATTTCGGTTGGAATTTTTGTTAAACAAAAAACCGGCAAAAAATAAAACTTCTTGTTATTTTTATCGTTACCCTGCGGATGTACATCCGTATATGGGAATGTGAGTGTAACATTTGATAGATTAAAAATATAACTGAAAAATAAATACAAAAACACTGCAAAAATTTACGCTGTAATATAATGGAGTGTTCATGGCCAGAGAGCACAAACAAGTATGTGTATTGTCAGGATGTGAATGTGATACTTAACGATTGTCATCTATACAAGTTTTGTTTTTAACGTACAGTTTAAATATTTTCTAGATTTATTAAAACGAGTATTAATGTTTCAATGTAAAATCTGTATTACTTTTAAGTTTAAAGTAAAAAGTACTTTAGTCAATATTGAATATGAAAGAGTAACATTTCGGAGTTACTGATTCATAGTCACTCAGCCCAAACGGCTACAGCTACACAGAAAAAAATAAAAATGAGTTTCAATTAAAATATTTTTGGAATCAATTAAAAATTTAATTGAAATTGGACCTGTAAACAAAATGATAGTATCAATTAAAAAAAAAATTGAGATTTAATTGAAAATATTAATATTAATCAGAAAAAGTAATTGTATCAATTAAAATTTTAGTTGAAAATTTTTTTAAAATCAATTAAAGGTTTAATTTTTGATTGATTTTTTTTTCTGTGTAGAGGCAATTCTCTTTCGTCAAATAGAACCACTATGAAAGAACTATTGAATATTGATAACTTTTCGTACTCTTGTAGCCCAAAAATACCTAGGAAAAAATAGTTTGCATTTGAAAGTACGAAAACTTCCTACTGCTAAGCGAAAGCGTAGGCAAAACCTCCAGACCAGAGATGAGCAAACACATACTATGATGTTTATATTTGTGTTTGTTAAGCAGCAGAGAACTTTGTGTATTAAGAGAGAAAATCATAAACATTTAAAAAAATTGCACAGCGAGACCTTGCTTGCACAAATGCTAACCAGCAACTGATTTAAGTTTGATATCTGACTTCCCAACAAAGCAAGAAAGAAATGCTGATTTTATTAAAATACACAAATATGCTTATAGTGTACGTTAGAGTGTTTCGCCTTTCATACAAAAAAAAATTGTGCCAATCACCCCCTAGGATTAAATATAATGTAAAAACATTTTCAAAAATAATTTTTTAAATGGTTTGCCACGCCTACAAATACCGCCCTTTTAGTGTTTTGTTCACTGTGTCGCTATTTTTAGTCCGATCATAACATTTTGTATACCGCTGTTTATGGCTCTGTAAGGGCTACATTTCTATAATTTATAATTTTGTACTACCACGTAAAATTCTTTTAAAAATAATATAAATTATTTAGTATTAGTGTGAATACGAACCGAGTTTTTAAAATTCATGACTAGAATTTGACGGAGTAGTAAAAAAAATTATTAAGGACAAAAATGTAGCCCTTACAAAGCCATGAACACCGGTATACAAAATGTTATAATCAGACTAAAAATAGGGACACAGTGAATAAAAAAAATAAAAAATTATTTCTGGAATTGTTTTTAAATTATTTTTAATCCTAAGGGGAGACTGACGCAACTTTTTTTCGAACCACTCTAGTGTACGTGTATCAACGTAGTGTAAGCAGAATTAGATGGACAAGCACATGGGTTGGAAAATCTCAATTTTGCCCATGACTGCTCTAGACCAAGAATCAAACATGATCATCGTAATTATTTCAGCATTACTAAACATTTTTTAACGACAACCATAATATGTTAAGCTTACGATTCACATGTTTGCAGCTACGATATAACAATTCATCATGAACCTGATTATCATACGAGTAAGATCTAATTAATTAATTGTTATACAATCATACTGTGAGCGTCAATATAAAGGAAACACCTAATATTGTTTTAAAAAAAATTTATTTATATACTACAGGTGCAAATTAAAAAAAATATATATTGCATAATTCATAAGTAACTTCAGCAAAAAATAAATACATATGTAACTCAATAACGAAAACTAAAAATATAAGAAACACAAAAAAATAATTAAATTTTAATGGAAAAGTACCATGATTTTCGTCCCAAATAAAGTAAACTAAGACATTGTATTTAATATTTTGTTTGTAGTCCTTTTGCCTTTAACACAATTACGCTCTCTACAGTAGGTATTACATTGTTTTTTGGAAATATCGATATAATCTTTCTTTTTCATTGTAGATTCTATAAATGTAAGATTACCGACCGCTGATGCTGCAATACAACCTCAGGTCATCTTGGTAACATATTTATTACTAAAGGCTTCGTTCTTGGTTCGCCATATTTTTGTTTTTGACTCCAAATATCTCAAATTTATTTTCATCGCTGAAAAAAATAATATTCCAAAAAATTTAACTCTCATTTATATAGGGTGTATAGAGTGTTGTATGGTAGCAATGGCCAATTATGGACTGACTTTTACAAAATCCATTAGTAAAATTTTTACTTATATAAATATATCGATATCGATATTTTTTGAAATAGGGCCCTATATGATCAATTAGGGCCTATCACCATAAATAAATATTCTTAGTATATATATGTATATGATGATATGTATGTATTTATATCAAAGTTCGTTATGATGATTATTTGCCTCAAATTTCAACTTGATAATGATAAAGATTTAGGTTATTTTCAGAAGGGGGGGACTATGGTCAAATATGGACTGCTCGTTATAAAATTTTGTATTTGTATGGAGTTTCAACTGGATAGTAATTTTAGTAAAATATTTATAAGATTTACGTTATTTTCGGAAGGGGACTTTATATGGGGTCTATAACCAAATATGGACTAATGTGAGCAAAATATCGTTTTACGATTTCCCTTATAATTTGTGTTGAAATTTGTAAGAACACTGCTTTTCTATAGGAATACCATAGAGCCATATTCCAGGAAGGCATTTGTATGAAGGTTATAAGAATTGTGGACCGATTCCTACCATTTCTAATAGGACTTGCTTTATATACTAAAAACAATGTGCAAAATTTCATGTTATTCAAAAATACCAAAATATATCTGAAAAATGTCGAAGTTGTTTGAAACTGTTGTCTATAACTTGGATCCTATTGGACCGATGTTTTCAATTTTCAATGCGAAAAGAATGTTCGGTAAAAATTTCATTGTTCGATTTTTTTTTCGAAGCTCTATCGTGCTTTTAACAGACAGACGGACAGACATGAAGTGCTGTAGCTTAAGGTGCTATCAGACGGGATGTATTTTACATATGTACTGTCAAATTTTCCATCTGTAAAAGTTGTACACATCGTGTGATACATATGAAACTTTGCATGTGTAAAATACATGCAGAAATACATATGTAATTTTTTCGATTAGAACACGCTCTATTTTCCTGTGACAAACATAAACAAAACAGCTGGTTTGTTTTGAAACAAAATTGTGTGAAAAATAAAATTGGTAATGAACATGTAAGTATTTTTCTATTTTTAATAACTTAAATTATGTTTATTATATTTATTGCAGTTAGATTGGCCAAAAGAAGCAATTCTTGAAATTTATACACGTTAAAAGACAGCTTTTGTTTGCATTTATAGGAATCGTATGTAAAATAGAAATTTTGACATACATACGGAATTACATATGGGTAAGAAAAGTGACAGTACATATGTAAAATACATCCCGTCTGATAGCACCTTTATTAATTGGTTAGCGCATTTGATCATTAAGCATGAGTATTTGTAACACGGGTTCGATTCCCAGTCGCTGCCACTCAAACAATATCAGTTTCTGATAATTATTAGTTTCTATCCATCATAACTAATATTTATCACAGCGCCCTCCTGCGGTGGTATAGCATTCAAACGCCACCGAAGTAAATTAATTAAATAAAGGCTATAAAATCAAGCTGTAAAAATAATGCGCCTACTCACCACCAGAGGCGCTGCAATGCTGCACTAAAAACAAACATAATGCGTAATTGCAGAGTTGTGATATAAAGCTTTCTTCTACTTTCACCACCTTTACTTCTTCAATCTATCCCCTTTCCAAAGAAAGTAACGCAATTATATATCTTCTTACTTCTCTTTAAAAAACAAAAAACAAAAAGTGATTTTGAACAAATTTGTAAGTATTTACTAATATGAAGAAAGTAAATAAAATATATGTAAAAGTTGAATATAATTATTAAATGTTATTTTATTTTACACGCGACATCTATTAACAAGTAGAACAAAAATTTATACAAACACACAATAAAAAACAAAAATAGAAATTGTCAGTTGCACTTAAACTTTATTACATGTGCTAAAAACAAAAACCTGGTGGCCACTTATTAATTTCCAGTTCACATAAACTGTTTAATACTTTAGATGTCTAAAAACGTGTATAATCAAAGCTTTCCAGTAGTCATATCCCAGCTATAAACTATCTAAAATAATCAAAGATAAATTATGCACTTTTCTCTATAATTTTGTGTACATAACTAATTCTTATGGTAAATTAATTTTTATAGTTGTAGTTTATAATCTATAAATATTATAGCATAAATACAAAATTGTTACCCAAATATCTTTAACTTCCAGTCTACTCTATTGATGTTCCAGGATTGAACACACCACCATTATAGTATATTTTTACACAATTATAGTTGTTTCAAGAAACACAATCACCGAGCTTTCCAACGATTGGGGTTGATTATGTTTATATGGAAAAAACTTAATTTTCAATTTTGAGCTTTTATTTGCAACTGAAAACTTTTTAAAATTAACGCATTTAAAGTTCATGCTTTAAGCTTTAAGGTTTTGAGCTTGAATAATAAAAATAATTACATATTATGTATATGTATATATAAATCTATAGAGATTTAAGGATAAAAAGTTAAAGTAAAAGTTATAGGGGTTTAAGGATGAAAAGTGTTCAAATCTTAAAGAATGCGCACGAAATAAATGGTGTATGCTATAAGACTTATTTATAACTTCTCTTATATGTGAACAAAATTTATACCTATACAAATTGAAGGATGGCTAGTAGTAGACAAACTTAATAGTCTTTCCATTTGTGACACATCGAAATATAGATAGTAGAACCAAAAAGCCTATATACGAGTAGTCTGGGTTTTTATACGATTCTAAGACGATCTAGCCATGTCCGTCAGAGTTTTATACCAAAGTTTTAGACAACCTCGATATTTTTCAGATATTTTTTCAAATATAATCCAGATAATATCATGAAATTTAGCACACTTTATGTTTATTATAGAAGCGCATGTATAGCCCCCATACTAATGTCTTTCGGGAATGTGGTTTTATGATACATAAATGTCTACAGAAACAGAAGTCTCCCTACAAAATTTAGCAAAAATGAGTTTCATGTAACAATATTTTGTTTGCATCAGTGCATATTTTGACATAGCCTCATACAAAGTCAACCTCCGACAATCACCTAAAAGCGCATAAATATCTTGTAAATATTACCCTCAAGTTAAAGTTTAACAAAAATAATCCGTATATATGTACGTATAATCGACATAAATCTGAAATGTGATTATCTTTCGTTTCGTGACACCTCATTTACTGTTTTACTTTGTGAAATAACTGGAATATGCATAAAATTCTAGTAAATGTTGTTATTGAGAAAAAAAAAATTAACAAAATAAACATTAAATAAATGAAAAATTCTGTACAAGATTTTATAACGATCGATATTTTATGATAGTTGATAGCACTCATGTAAGTCCTGTTTCATACACTTTAGTTTTAGCTGACCAGTTTGCGTTCAATTCTCTTTTGAACTTGTTATTTCATTCACACGCGTCAATTAAATTTTCGTACTTTCTCATGCAAATCAACATGCATGAAAGAAAAAAACAAAAGGAAATAAGAAAAAATTGTACCGTACTAGTACCGTCAAGTTTGTATCCCTTTAATACTCTTTTCCCTTCTCACCCAAAAATACTTGCCGTGAAGAGTCAGATTTTAAGAGTGTGAAAGCAGGCTTAGGGATCAAATAAAATAACCAATAAAAATTATCATTACCGAAGCAAAAATTAGTTTCAAGTATTCATATATATATAACACTACTGCTATTTGGTGGTGAGTATATAAAATTCGGTACAGCCCACTTAAACTCTGTTTATAAAATAGGCTCTATATAATTTAACATTAGTATAAAAATATATAAGCCCATATCTCGGAAACTACTGGGTGTCTGATAATTTATACATCAAATTAAAGGTATTAAAAATACCTTTCCAACGATATATATTATGATTTTAAAATATGAACCGACTATGGGTTAAATCTTTAATTTAAGGTATGATATGTGTCTGTAGGTACTATAGTCACAGAATTGTAAGAAGTGAAAAATTTTCAAAATTTTGTATACAGGAAGGATTTACTCCTTTATGGTATACAGAATACCGGCTTCGCATACTACAGATTCTCCTCTTCGCATAACACAGATTGTATTTTTTTATGGTAAAATGTCATAATCTTTCTTTAATATCTTCGGATCTATAGTACCATATTATACCTTAAATTAAAGCTAATTTTTTTACTTTAAAATTTTGTAATTTATATACTTACTCATAAAGACCTTTGTACCGGATTTTTTTTTTAATAATGGACCAAAAACAATTTTCCGAAATTGACCTAAGATGGGCCATATAAATAGGTCATGTTACATATCGTTGGAAAGGTTTTTAAAATACATATCATTTGATTTACATATATCGTCTAATAAAGGAATGTAGTTTTTAATATATTACAAACTTTGGAGCTGCGTCGACTGGAAAATATTGAAAATCGAAGTGATTTGAAAAAAGTCACTAAAACCGACTTAAGCCAAATCTTTTAACAATACTTATGTACCTGGACTTAATTTTTTATACTTCTTTCTGATTTCAAATAAAACTCAGGCGAAAGCAAATATTTTTTAAATCAATTTTATACATTTATTGCATCAAATATTCTTTTTTTTTAATTTATTGGATTAATATTTGATTATTGTTTTAATTTTTTTCCATGTTATTATAATTATTATTTGGTAAGTTTTGTTTATTTTTTTTTTAATTTTTATGTGGTAATCGCAAGATTTTGAAATGATTACATAAATATTTATTTATTTATTTATTTATTTATTTATTTAATTGTTGGTGTATGTTGATTTTTAAATAAATTTATTGAATTTTTATTTAATATTTATATGTTATGTATAAATATTTGAAATGTTTATGTATAGATTTTATTTTAGTTAATTTAATTCAATTAATTTTATATTATATTGTAGGGTGTCTGTTTGTATGTAAGTGTTTGTATTGTATCAATGTATTTATGTAAATTTGAATAAATATTTATAAACTCGTTGCGCAGTCAAAAGTCCACAACATTTGAAAATTATATTTAGAATAATTTATTTGTTAATATTATTATTATTATTTTGTAAGATTAACTTGCAGTTTAATTTCAATACTAATGATATAGAGTTTATTTGTTTATAATACTTTCATTAATTATTTTATTTTTTGGTTTAATTTAATTGGTTCTTAATGAAGCGCACTTTAGTAGATGGATAAATGAAATAGTTTTTTTTTTTTTTTTTGTTGTTTTAGTAGTTAGTTTTCTTTTTCTTTAAGTGTTAACTCAAACGTTTAAATTAGTTGAAACAAGTACTGAGACTAAGAAGTTTAAAGGGGCGGAGTGGGGGTGGTCAAAGGTTAAGGAAAACAATTAGTGAATTATATATAATAATATGTTTGTTAATTTAAATTATTTCTATAAATATAATTACGTTTAAGTGTTTTATATTTGAACTTATAAATTAAATACAATTTTTCATTTGAAATAGTTAATGAGAACTAAGACTAAGTGTTTCAGTTTACGAGTTTCAGAAAGGATGAGCTAATTTCAAGACTGAAATACATATGTATGCTGATATTTGTATGTAAATAATATTAATTTTTTAATTATTTGTTAATATTAATTCATTTTAAACAACTCAACGCAAACAATTAATAGTTTTATAGCTATATGTATTCAGTTTAAGTATATGTATAATAAGAGTACATAAGTAAATAACTAGTATTATATATATTTATGTATGTATGCATGTCTATATATATGTAAATGTATATAATATTTTAGCAATATTTCATAATTATTTTAAATCCAATTAAAGTAGGGGATTATTATTTCTGATTTTTATTAGTTTTAACAATTTGAACAGTATTTTCTTTAAATTAACATATTTCCTCAAAAGCTTTTTTTGGTTTTTGTTTTTCTATTAATTTAATTAAATTTAATTAATACTCTTATAAACTTTACTTATATATATTATATACTTAAGGGTATATATGCTTATACAGAGAGATAGAGAGAGAAAGAGAAAGAGAGTATTGTTTGAAGTGATAGTTTAACTAATAACAACTAAATATTTTCTAGGTTATGTAACTTTTTGAGAGGCACAGTATTTAGTGTAAATAATTTAAATAATTGTAAATAAAACTATATATAGTATATAGTATATAGTAGTCTCAGTTTACATTATGAGATTTTTGTCGCTGCAATCTTTATCGTTTTTTTTTTAATTGCAATTGCGTTTACATTGTGCGATTTTTGTTGAATGTATACATGGGTGTGTCCACATTTTTCTTCACGTTTAAAACTACGAAAGAGGGAACAAAGCGTGTCTCAAGCTTACATGCATATGTGTCCGCCTTTTTATACATCTCACCGCTCTCGTTCACACAGCAAGAATCGCAACGACAAAAATCTCATACTGTAAACGGGGACTTAGGAAACCCATAGTAACTTTATTCGAATAAAGTTTACAGGCAGAAAGTATAACAAAACATATGACATTGATTTACATGTATTTTGTTGTTGCAAGAGTTAGGTTTTCTCTCTCTCAGTAGCGCCTCAAATTATACCCTATGTTAACAGGTTTAATAATTATTTTGAATATTTATTTATGTTTGAAAGCCAAAAATCGAATCTAAAGCTATGCAGAGAAGGTTGTCAGATCTTGCAATATTGTCAAAAAAAATGTTTAGAAAATGTCTAACAACCGTGTGAACTTAAAATGTTTGTCTTCCGACGTTGTCAGAAAAACCATTTTCAGTATATTGTAAGACAAAAATATTGTCAGACATCTACCAATCATGTGAACACATTTTTTGCCATTGTAAGATTGTTGTAAGACACTTTTGATTGTCAAATATGCATCTGATATTGCCCGACAAATTTTAATTAAACTTTTAATTGAGTTTTAATTGGTTTTTAATTAAACTTTTAATCATATCAATTAAATTTTTAATTGTAAAACAATTTTCAATTAAATATTATAATATTTTTTTTTTAATTAAAACTACTTTTAATTAAATTTTTACAAAATATTTTAATTGATACTACAAATTCCTTCATCGGTCATAGAGTGCAGCTATGAGCCAATTGAATTGAGTTTTCCTATTTAGTCGCCAACAGGCTCTGAAGGCGACATCAAATCAAAACCGAAACAAAAACCATACCGCAAAAAAATCGGTGTGGTCGCATGCGATGCTGGCAAGAGGTCGCAGATTCCATAAAGTTAATTATAATTTTTGACCCAAACTTTGTGGCATTTTTTTGTTTTGTCTTGATCTTCGCTACTTTTTAAAATTGTTTTAGTTGCTCTTTTTTGTTACATGACATTATTTAACGTTTTTAAACACACACAGTTCTGGGAAAGCCTGACGACGAATTTGACAATTTTAAATTTGTGGTGTGACAATTGTGTGCCAATGAATTTGTAACAATTTGCATTCAGTCAGTACATTGCTAGCACATTGCCAGATCTGACAACATTGTATGATTGGACAGTCGTCTGTTAAGTTAGCTTAAGTTTAAAATTAGTGTAACAAATATTTAGAACTTTTTGGTATCGGGAACATTTAATCTCCACATCTTTTACAATATTTGTAAATAATTTTGTTAAAACTAAGTAACAAACAACATTTTGGGCAATTAATTTTAAGCAAAGTAAAATTATTTCAGATATTTCTAAAAAAAAAAACTCTAAATATTAATCTTTACAAATTTTATTTAAGCACAAAACGGTTTATAAAACTAAATATCCGTTTATACAAACTTTAAAACAATTTTTTAGTTATAAAGAAGATTTAACTTAAAAAAATAAAACTGTGCCATTTTAAATCGATTTAAAATCGGAGCTAATGTATATATATATATATATATATAATTATAATTTAACTAAGTAATTGCAGCTAAATCAAATTAAATTTAATATATATTTTGTAAATGATTTGAAAAGGATAATACAATTTTTAATAAGAATAGTTAACAAACAAAATACATGCACTTAAATTCAAAATTATTTTAATACAAACTTAAAAATAATAAAGTGGCAGTATTTTTCAAAAAATTGCAGATATTTTTAAAAATATTTTTTAAAAAATATTTTTGTAATTTAACAGTTATTTATTTTGTTTCATTTAATTTAAGTTGATAATTCATGTTAAACAAATACAAGCAACAAATCTTATAAATTAATTATAAAGAATTTCATTTTAAGTAATTGTTGTTTTTTTATGTTTTTTATTTATAATTTGTTTGTTGTTGTTGTTTAAAGGCTGACAGAGTGATCGATACGTTTAAGAAAATAATACAATTATATTTTAAATATTTAAGTGATGAATGTTTCTGATAAATGTTTTATTGTTATTACTGTGTCATGTTTTTTTTTTCTGTAATGGAAAATCTTTATTGTTTTGTTAATATATAAAGTTTATTATTTTTTTTTTTTTGTTGTGGTTTTTTATAACGTTTAACACTTAAATTCTTGTTTTATATAGTATATATATACAAATTTAATTATTGGAATGATTTCTTTTCTTTTTGGTTTTGGTTTTTGTCTGGAATATGTTGTTACTTTTTGAATTTGTTAGGCTTTATATTTATGTATATTGTGGTAATAATTTTTATTTATTTTTTTTTCTTTTTGTTGTATGTATGTATTGGTATATATTGTATATAAATTTTCAAGAAACACTTAAAAAGGTGGTTAATATGTTTATGGATTTTTTGCGTTTTTTTGTATTTTTTTTTAATTTTTTCATATTTTTGCAAACACCAGAACCTGATTTATAAATTTTAATTATACATATAAGTACAGTGGCAAGCAAAAATGTTGATTTCCCTTACTTTAAGAAACTTTAAGCTACTTGATTTGCAGCAAAGCATGTCGATTACATTATTTATGCAAATCTGTATTGTGTCTTTGCTTACTTGCTTATTTGTGTCAATTCATATACACTAAGAATGTGAGAGTTAAGTTGTTTTGTTTTCGAATGATTTCAGTCCAAACAAGTTTTTAGTGGAAACGTAGTATTTCAAGCACACAGTAATATATTTAAAAATTATAAATATTATTACGAAATTATATGTCAATTTAATTTAAAGTTTTATAGGTTTTTCAACATACACTCATACCCCGGTTAGCGTCGCTAATTGGGACCGGAAAAACGAGACGCAAACTGAAACGACGCAAACTGAATTACAGTTTTCCATACATTTGTATTAATTTTCATTTAATTCGTTCCGAGACTCATAATTTTAGTAAAAAAGAATTGATTTTTCAATAGCAAATACCAATTGTGTAATAATAGTTTTTATTAAAGAAAAAAAAATAACAATTCATGAAAAACACATAAAAAAACATAAACATATATATAGACAATTTTCACATACAAATTTGCATTAGACTTCGACGGGAAATCCCCTTTTTCTATTTTTGCTCTGTACATATAAACATTTATTAACGACGCAAATCGAAGCACTAACGCTGCAACTTTGAAGCAATGCGACGCAAACTGGGGCAAAAACGACGCAACATCAAAGTCACGGAAATTTTTAAAGGCCGCAACTTCAAAACGACGCAAACCGGTGTATGAGTGTACAACATGATTATCAACATCTGCATAAGTAAAAGTTTATATATACAAACATTGTTGATAACACGATGTTATTAACAAAGCTTTGGAATATGGCAACAGTAAGTTCTACCGTCTTTGGTTGAATATACTAGAAAAGAATTTTATATTATCTTAGCTCCGAACCATCCAAAGACTACTTGAAATGATGTTAGTGTATAAATAGACTAATCGGGCCACTCAAGCAGTAAAGGAACTCGTTTATTTATTAAAAAAAAAAGTTCGTTTATTTAGGACACGACACAACAAATATTTAGTTGTATTTTGTTTGATGCTCTTTGGTCTTGCAAAACTCTTGTAAGAGTAAACAACAACAAAAAAATTTGTGCTAAAACATGTGGTTATGCTTTTTTGAGTAAATGTTTACCATGTGTGACCATACCTTAAGTCATCATTGAGTGAACATCAAAGCCTTTTCAATCTGTAATTTAAGTGTGTATTTAAGTAAACTGTAAAAAAGTAGTAAACAACAGAGTGTGTTTTTGTGTAAATTTTAATAAATAAAGACTATTTATATTTTGATTTAAACTACTTGACGCTTTTATTTTGCAATTAAAAGAAATCCGTTTTATTTAAAGGAAATAAACCACCGTTTTTAAAAGGTAAAAAATTTGAATTTACCAGCGTTTGATTTCTTAATGCAAAAAATCTAAATGGAGCAAAAGTTTTAAGCAGAGTTGTTATATTTGCATCTATTAATTGCTGTTGCACGAAATGAAGTCTACTTTTGTTTTGTAAAACAAATTAATGTAAAAATATGCCCTTTTCGGAAACCCATAATGCGTTTCACCTGATGCGCATCTGTGATTAGTTTGCGATGCTGATGCTCAGTTATTGCATCAGCCAGTTTTATGATGCTTGTTTTTATGTCTTTGCGCATTTACTGCTTATTTACTGTTACATTTTCGAACACAATACATTGGCAGTGATGCCAATTGTTGCTTTTCCGCATTTCCGAAAAAACCCATATTTTGTTTGCAGAGAGAGAGAGGGATATGTTACATTTACAGCCATAAATTTGTTTTAAAAAATATGATAAGTTAGATATGGATATATAATCCATAGATAGAAAATATAGACTACTTTTCAAAACTATGTAAATAATTTCAATAGTTATGAATTTATAAAAGTCTTTGTTGCCTATTTTAATCAAGATTTTTATCATATCTTTCAAATCTTATTATTTTAAGAGATTGAATAAAAAAAACTTCATAAAAGTCGTATCAAAATAGCTGAACTGAAGTTTTAGAAAAACCGAGTTTCTAAAACATTTTAAAACCGTTGACTCAATGTTACAAAAATTGTACCGATCCAATTCATATCTAAGAATTCAAAAGACAAAATTGTTGCCTTTTTGCACCATTGCTCGATCATTTGATGTTTAAATTTGACAAATCTGCCAACAACATTCGGGTTTTGCTCGTAGTTTGGCTTAAAATTTCGCCTTTTGTAACATCTTAAGCTACTAATTTATTTCTATGAAAAAAAATTCACTTATATACATATGTATATGTATTTTGTGATTTAATGTTGTTAAATGACATTTCTATTAATGCTAAAAATATTGCGATTTTACAAAAAGTTAAATTTTGAGATGTGAAGGTCATATGAGTTTAGAAAATAAAATTATATATATTTCTTACACTTAACATTCAATTAAACTAATTCTTCGAAAAGTTTAAAAATATTAAAAGTTTTCGCTTTACTTCAACTGTGATTCGAAAGATTAATCTTTACCTATATCACAATTTTATTGCGATCGAATATTTTATGGGTTCTATATTTCCACACGAAAAAACGCTGGCTCAATTTGTCACTTTTTAAAACATGGCAACTGAAATTTATTAAAATCGAATTATTTATTTTTTCTATGCCAATTTAATTTTGTCATTAAAAGAAAAACAATTTTGCTTGCCACTGTTTGTTTAGATTTCAATTAACAAAATTACCTTAAAAAAAGTGTAATCAAAAACACCTATTTAAATGTTTTATATAATAATGAATACGTTTTTATTATTATTTTTTTGAATCATTATAAAAAATTATTTAATTCCCTTTTAAATTTTGCGATTATTTTCCAATATTTTTTTTGCAAATTATTTTTTTATTTAATTAACTAAAGAAAAGCTTTATATTGTCTTTAATACATATGAAATTGATTTTAATTTAGGGGGGGGGGGGGGAGACAAAGTACCCAATAAACAATTTAAGTAAAACACATAAAGTTCCTACAGGAAAGTAAGAAATACGAAATATATTCATCAAAACTTAAATGACACTTTTATAGACTAAAGGTACGGTCACATTTGGCAAATATTTACTCAAAAAAACGTAACTACTTGTTTTAGCACAAATTTGTTTGACGTTGTTTACTCTTACAAGAGTTTTGCAAGATCAAACAGCATCAAATAAATTAAAATTAAATATTTGTTGTGCTTTGGTCTAAATAGGAAAAGTTTTTTTTTTAATAAAAAAACAAGTTCAAATATATGTCAATTGATGGTTACGTCTATTTCGGCAAATATTTGCCAAATTTGACGCTACCTTAAAAAATTAAGCCTAAAAGTGTGCAATTTAACATACTAAAATAGTTTTACACAAGTCAGGACTCTCTCTTGCTTAAACGTTTACTGGGTAAAGCTAATTATTATGTTATTGTTCACATAAATATAATGTTCTATACATTAATTATAATTTTTCAACTATTAGCTTAAAGATTTACAATTTTCGCCCATAAAAATCCTTGCTCAAGACACTGCTATCAAAAAATCACGAAAAAATATGCTACGCTCTAACGTATGCCATTTTTTTCTGTCATATTATTAACATTTCTTTCTACTTAATTCTTAGCACACAAAAATTTGCAAATCTTTTACATTCTATCAAATATTTTCTATTTTTGTTTATGCTAATTTAATACTTTCACTTAAACAATTTTTTAACAAATAATTTCGTTTGTTTTGCCATAATGTCTGTTTCTGTTTACGAGTAGTATGTATTTGAATATTAATTTTTTTGGATCTATGAAACTGGTAACTGTGTTTTGGTTTTTCCATACTTTCCCATTTTGCTTCTCTGTAATAAATACAATTCATATTTGCTTGTTTTCTTTAAGATTTGTTGTGTTCTAATGCATTTTTTTTATAAATAGGTTTTTGTTTAAATGTATTTGCTTGTATGTATTTGTACAAATTGAAATACAGTTGTGTTTTATATTGTTCTAACTTAATAAGCGGGTGCCGCCATAACTTGTTATACATTTCCTGGAAATAAGAAAGAATCCAAATTAATACAATATTTTCAAAATTAAAACAAATACACTATATTATTAAGTATGTACTATAGTACAATAATTTCTTTCATTTGGTCACCGTTGGTCAGATATTTTTATGATTCCTATGTTAATGTTGCGTGTACGTAATATTTATTTAAATAATAACAATCATACGTATCAATTCTTAGTAAACGCGTTTTTAAACTACGGAGACAATAGATCAGAGATCTGTTATGAGAACTAAAAAAGTGAATAGACTCGAATCATGACTAATTATTTATTGTACTTATAGTGGAAGGCCAAAGTAAGCGGCATGCGGACGCGGGCGGCAACAGTATTACCAGTGTATAAAAGTTTTGTTTCTTTACAAAATTATTCATACAAAATTTTTGAAGTATCGCAATTTACTTAATCTGGCAAAGCTGTGAGAAGCGACAAAGTTGAACAAAATTCTACTTTGCCGCTTAAAACGATGTTGCCTGCAAATAACGCGACTAGTCCATACATGCATGTAAAGACTAGACCAAAGAGGAGTAAGAGTACTCCAAAACTACTCCAAATATATGAAAAAAAGTTGGTCGATTTAACATTGTGATGCCCTAGGATTGGCTTCTACTCCATGGAGTACTCAAGAGGGTTAGTTTTAAACAACAACAACTTAATATGCACTCGTGTTAACACGAAACCATTTCGTTTAACTACAAACCCTTGTTCAACTATGACATGGTCCATGGAGTACTCAAGAGGGTTAGTTTGGACCCTGTTGTAAGTAGTCCATTTCATCTAAAATGGATCACGTAGACCAATATTATTTGCCGGGTTGCCATACACATGTACATACATATATAATATGTGACATATGAGTTTAGTTGAAAATAAAAAAAATGTTTTTCCATTTTTTTAATGCTTTTTACACCATGTACACATAAAATAACGGTTACTTAAGAATTTATTTATGTAAAACAACAAATCAATTAAATTTTTTGACAATTGCCGCTTTCATTATGCCGCGCACATTTTCCAACTTACAAAAAGTATAAGCGGCAAAAAGAACAACCGATTACTATTATACGTACTCCACTATTATACGTACTCATACTTGTCGCAATATCATCAAATCTCAACTCATCTTTAAAGTTTGAAGTACTCATTATATTTATATTTAATATCATGTATGATGTTGTTTATTTTTACTCTCCTTAAGTCCCGATTTACACGAAAAAATAATTAATACAATTATTTTCTTAAAATATATTTTATAAAATCACTCGTATTTTCATTCGAGTGAGAGTAGACACACATTTGTATACACGTATGTATGTATGTGTTACTTTCTCATTCGTATGTAACAAGTACAAAAATTGCTAGTACAATCGATTGTGTACTCGTCTATCTTCCCCTCACTCTGATTTCTAAAAGGTAAGCAATTTTGCTGCAATATTTTCGTCGTGTAAATGGGGACTAACTTAGACAATAAAAAAGAAGTATGACTCGCATACTCTCAATAAAATGTTGTATGTAAGTATTGTAAGGTTGTAAGTATTATGCCAGATTCATTTAAACCACGTCTTGACAAGCCATCGTTTTGAAAAACAAAATGTCGGCTAAATTACGGTAATTTTATGTCGTTGTTCATGTTCTAAATTTTCTTTGTAATTTTTTAAAAATAACAGTCTTTTCGTAAAAAATATCATTTTAGCCAATGTTCTGACAATTTTGTTCTTGATGGATTCAAGCATTGTTCATATACATAAACCACGCCACAGAAGTTTTTAAAAAGAAAAACTTGCTACAATCTTTCTTTTTTCGGTGATTTGTTTTTTACCATCATTATCATTAAAAATCCTAATCAAATTTCTATACAATTTGTCCCACAAGCTAGAGAGACACTTTTCTTTATAAATCGTCTCTCACAAACTAGAGAGAGAGACTTTTCTATAGAAAACTTCTCTCACCAGCTAGAGTGAGATAATTTCCTATAGAATACTTCTCTCACTAGCTAGAGAGACCAACTTTTCTATAAACTATTTCTCTCACAAGCTAGAGAAAGAAAATTTAGAAAATTTATTTTCCAATCAAGAGATAGACACTTTTGTTTTCAAAAAGTCTGTGCCAAACAAAAGAGAGGCAGACACTTTGCTATAATAAAATTATATATTTTGCAACCAAAGTCAAACTTGTATTTTGTAATCAAAACTTCGTTAAAAAAAAATAAATAATAAACAACAACTACAAAAATTAAATAAAATGTATAATTTTTTATTAAATTAAATTGATTTTTATACTACTACAAAATAAAAAGAAAAAAATTCAATGAAAATAAAGAAAAAATAATTGCGCTTTTTTAATAATTAATGCACATATAAATATATTTACACACAGGCAACTGGTAATTAAATTAAAAATTAAAAATTAATTTAATTAAATTAAATTTAATTAGATTAAATTAAATTATAATAAAGAAAACTTAAATAACGAAGCAAAAAAACTACTATACAGACATTATTTTAATATGAGAAAATATTCAAGTAAAAATAAAAGTAAAAAACAAACTTTTTTAATAATTAAACATAATTCATATAAGCAGATATAAATTTTAAATTTTTACGTACTAAATAAACGTGTATACAAAATGAAGATATGTCTGTCCTTTAACAAAGTTTTTTTTTCGACTTTCGAACAGAAGTGTAACTATGATTTACATATAATTTGTGTTTAATAATAATTGCTTTAAAAGTATGAGGAAATAATATTCAAATGAAAAAATAAAACACTTGACTAACTAAAGTTACAAAAGTTTTAAATCAATTAAATTTTGATAAATTTAACACAACGAAACTAAGTAAACGAAAGAAAAAACAATAAATAATAAACGGAATGTTTATGATCAGAAAAATACAATATTTTTTATAATTAAAGACAAAAAATATAGAAAAAATTACTAGTAGAAAAAAATTGTAAACAATTAACAATAATTTAAAAATATGTATAAAAGATGGAGAGAGCATTATTGTTAAAATACTTAAAGCATGATGAGGAGTAATTAATGGTAGGATTGGATGTTACAAGGAGGGCGGCAGCATTTGAGTTTTTTTTTTATTGTTTCCAAATGATTTTGTGTAAAACTTTAACATTTATTTGCCATTGACTTTCTTACCGGACGTTACGAAGGGACCCACATAATTGCTGGGGAATAGACCAGTTAAACCATTCAATTCACCACGCCACCATTCAGGCTCATCACGACCCAATACACTTATAATATCATCTTTGTCAAAGGATAATTCATCGTCGTTTTGTGCCTTGTAGGGATATAGAGCAATAACTTTATCTATAAATAGAAAATACAAATAAGTAAAAATATATATTGAAAATTTGCTCTCAACAGCAACACAATATGTTTATGGTAAATAAAAATTTTACTCTCGTACCCAAAATCGTTTCTGTCATTTCAATGCGACTACCGGAGACTGGAGTATTGCGGCCACTATTGCGACCACCTTGCAAGACCTTCACAAACGTAGCAGGGAACCAACCAATTTGTCTTCGTCGGCCCTTGGCTTGTAGTTCACCTTCCCACCAGCCGGAATCTGTCTTTTTGCGTATCATTATCAACTGGCCACGGGTCAAGGAAAGCTGTTCACTGCTCGTGGCCTCATAGGGAGCAATAACTTGTGCAATTTCCGAACGTTTAGCTCGCATACCCTAAAGTAAAGTTAGAAATATAAAATAAACAATTAAAAAACCAATTTCACTTTTAGTTACTTAAGTTTTGGTAACATTTAAAGAAAAAACAATTGGATAAAATTATTGAAAAGAAAAACATAAAAAGCATTACACCAAAACGTAGTTTAAAAGCAATAAAAATACACTTAGAAATACACAGATAGTTATACATAGATACGAAAACCATAACATTGTTTGATAAAGTGTACATAGTAGTAGTTAGAAGTACAAGAAGGAAATAAAAATTTATTTAATTACTGGAGTCATGGAAGAAGTACGTGACATGGGACGACTGTAAGATTCTGCAGGTTCACTTGATTGTGTTTTATTATTCGATTGGGTATTTATTTGTGATACTTCCGTGTCCAACTCTTCATTTGTACGTGTTTCTTCGGCAGCAGCGGCATCAACCGATGCTGTTTTCGTATCGGCATACAGGTCAGTTGCAGAGGCAGGTGGCATATCATTGGTTAATGGCGATTGCGGGGCTAATGGTTGATCTTGCAAAGCTGTGCTTTCCGCAATGTCAGAGCTTATTTCGTTTTGAGCATTGCCATTAAAGGTATTATCCTAAAGTAGGAAATGAGAGAGACAGAGAGAAACACAAAAATGTTTGGAATTTACGATTAGGAGGAGGAATTAATTGTAATGAATATATGAGTTTGTGTATACATATGTAAGTGTAAGTGTGTTTATTACTAAAATTGTTTGTTGCCTTGGTTCTGCTCAAGTTTGCTTTGCTATTAATTTGCGTTGGTTAAGTTTGCAACAAAATTGTTAGTCATGATGATTCATTAACACATCAACCAAAACACTAACTACATTCTTAAGGTATACTATTTACCTTAAAGGTATCATCATAGGCTGCTGTCAAGTCAGTTTCTGTGCTAGTGATGGCCGCTGAGCCGCCTACATCAGCTTTTTGTACATAATTTGATGGAAACATACCAGTGCGATTGCCTATTGTACCCGTCCACCAGTCGCCTTCTTTCTTAATGACCATCACCATTTCACCAGCACTAAAGGTCAAATCTCCCGCTTCGGCTGATTCATAAGGATACGCGGCTATATAATATTCAACATCGCCATTATAAGTATCTGTAGGGGCCTCCACAGGTTCTATGGCGTCCGTAGTAGTTGTACTATAAACGGTGATTTACTGTGTTATAAGAATATTTTATAGCAATTCATTTCATTCTTCTTACCCGTACTGTTGACTGTTATCATTATATGAATCTTGTGCTGTAAAGGCTTGTGTTGTCGCCGTTATTTCCGCCTCTTCGTCGATTTTCTCCACATATGTTTCGGGGAACCAACCTGTATGACCATTTATTTCACCAGCCAACCAACCAGGCTCAGCATTTTGTTCAAACGGCACAAAAATTATGTCACCAGGAACGAAGGATATTTCATCAGCATTCCGTGCTGAAAACTCATACACTGCACGATATTTAACAAAACCTTCGGGAGCTGGACCACTATTGTCGACGGCATTTACAATCGATTCGGCTGCTTTTAATTCGACACTATTATCGTTTGTCATGCCAGCATATTGATCAATGCTCGATGTTGTGGTGGCACCCCACGCTGAGCCGGTATCCCAGGTTGAGGTAGCTGCTGTAACATTTTCATTTTTCTTATTGTATTTCATCTCCAATATCTGAGTACGTTGTGTGTCGTAGTCCTTATAGAGTTCTTCGCATTTTGTTATAAGATCGGATAGTTCGGTTTTGACTTCGGTTACGGTTATGTCGTGCGAAATAATATCTTCCTTTTTCGATTCGATTTCTTTGCTAATATTTTCAACTTTGTCTTTTAGTTGTTTAATAATGATCTAAAGCAAAAGGAGAAGTAATAAAATTAACTTGTTTCAATATCAAACTGTAAATAAATTTCTCAAAACTTTCATTGCTGTGGATAACTTTAATCTTCTAACGAATAGTTATCGACTACTTTAATTTTCATTAGAAAAGTCATCGATAATTTTATTTCCTCTAGAAAAGTTATTGAAAACTTTGATTTTCTCTAAAAAAGTTATTGATAACTTTGATTTTCTTTAAAAAAGTTATCGAAAACCATTATTTTCTCTAGAAAACATATCGGTAAAGTTAATTTACTCAATAAATATTATCGATAAAGTTATCGGTAAATTTAATTTGTTATAGGAAAGTTATCGATATCATTTTCTATAGAAAAGTCACCGATATCATTAATTTCAAATAGTTGTCTTACTTGTTTATTAGCAAACGCTGCGGTCAACTGTTCCTGTTGACCGGCATCGCCCGAAATAGCAGCAGCCTTAGCTTTAGCATCCCATTTAGAACGCTCTTGGGTTAATTGTAAAAGTTTACCATTTTGTTCTTTAATGCGGGCTTTTAACTGAGACATGTCGGACATAGAACCGTCACGTTGTGAGCGCATGCCATCAATAACAGATTTAACATTGGTGACACCGGCTCGTGTCTCACAAATCTTCTGGGAAAGATCTTTAATCTGAAAGAAACATTTTTAAAAAACCCATTTCCAAATATAGTTTAATAAATATAAAAACCTTTTCATTTAAAGTGCTTAATTCCACATTGAGTTGCGTATTGTGGCCTTTTTGTTTTAAAACGCGCTCTTGTTCACGCTGCTTTTGGGAGTTCAATTCAGCAATGCGCGCCTGTTCCCATTCCAACAAACGTTGCTTTTCAAGTTCTCTTTTGAAAGAAAATCAAAAATAAGTATTTTTAAATAATAAACGACATTTGTAGTTAAATACTTTCTGGCTGCTTCTTTGGCTTCTAGTTCACGTTTTCGTTGTTCTTCTTTTTCCAGTTCCAATTCACGCTGCTTTTGCAATTGTCTTTCTAATTCTTCTTGTTGTTTACGTTCCGCCTCTAAACGGGCTTTTTCACGTTTTTCCGATTCTTCACGCTCTTTGCGTTCACGTTCTTCCTTCTCTTTGCGTTGCTGCTCCTGCAACAATTTACGTCGTCTGTCCAGCTCAGCCTGGCCTTTATCAAAGTTTTCTTTGCGTTTATCTTCAAAGGAAGCTGTAATAAGTACACAACTTAATAAGTTTTTTATTGTTTAGTTTTGAGAATTTTTCTATTTCTTAAATAAACTATAAGGGAAATAATAAAAGAAAGTTCCTACTTTGAGGCAAACCTGCTAAAGGATCATCGGCAGCGCCTTGCGACGAAACCGAAGCATGCCTGGAAGAGGGCTGAGAGCCTGGTCTGGAACCTGCACCCGACACAGAACTTGTACGTGATTTCGCCTTACGAAAACTGGGTGGTATCCAGTCCATGGGTAAAGTTGGTGGTATCTTTTCACCAGTCATGGCCTTGTCACACAAAAACATCGCCAAAATGAATTCATCACAACTGAGACGACCATCACTGTCCAAATCGGACAGGGTCCAAATTTGTGCCAAATTAGCCTGAGGTAATTTACTTTGTACTAAAATACCACGAGCTTGAACACCAGTCAAGTAGCCAGTACGGTTACGATCTGTGGCATTAAAAACTTGAGTGTATTTGCGTTTGGCGGGAGCCTTAACAGCCCATTCGGCTTGTCTGAAATAGAAAACATTAAAACGTTTTTTTTTTTCTAAAAAAAAAAAGAACTTACGGTGATTCTAAAGAGGGAACTCTTTCAGAAATCGACATACTACGACTGGGGGGATTACTGGTTGGTGGTGTCACTTTGGGTTCATTTGCCGTGGGCGGCGTTACAAGTTTTGGAGCTGCAGGAATTGGTGGTGGTATACCAGGTACTGCCGCTTGTGGCATAATGCCTGGAACAACAGGCATACCAGGAACACGCACACCAGGTACCATGCCTGACATCATGGGAACAGCTGGTACACCGGGCATAGCACCCGGCTGAGTGACTACCGGCATTCCAGCTACGCCAGCAACACCAGGAATGCCAGTTGCTGCCGGTATCATTGCAGACGGCATTACGGGTACTGCACCAGCCACTTGTTGCATTGGTGGTATACCAGTCATGGCAGCTGGGGCCATACTAGCTTGTGGCACAATACCCGGCAATGTACCGGGTACCATTCCAGGTACTATGGGTACCGCACCGGCCATTGGTGCTATGGGAGCAGCTGTGGGTACAGAAGCTGCTGCCATCGCTACATTTGTCATTGCTGCTGCTGGTTGTGCTGGTATTTCCTGCTTCACAGAACCCGCCACACTCTTCAGTGGATCCAATGGGCTTAGGCTGCCAGCGCCCGTTGGCGTTAAGGTGGGTGTCGTACCCATCGATGTCAGGGAGACCAAAAGTGTTGGTGGCAAAGCTTTAGGTACCTCCATACCGCGTAGTTTTAAGTTTATTAGTTTACATGCAATACTAAACTCATTAATATTCATTTTGCCATCGGAATCCGTATCAGCCAAAGCCCTGTATATAGAAAATCAAAAAATAACAACAATCATAAATAAATTTAAAAAACAACATTATACAAATATGTAAATAAAAAACAAAATTTTATCAGCATCATTTTAAACAACAAAAAGTGGGCGATTTATGAAATGATTCACACTTCAGTTTAAAAAATAAGTACAACACAACATTTTGCGATAAGAACACACTACAATTGAGTATTTGCAGCCTGTTGTAGATTGTGATGCACTCAACGAAGATGACCACTCCTGCGCAGCTTAATTAACCACTGACCCACCCACCAATCATCTTATAGTTAGCCAACAAGATTTCTTTATCAATACCCAAAATGCCAACTAGAGCTTTGAGAAACAGGTTTCTACTTCACTGCTGTCCCAAAATGCCAATTCAGACCATTATTAGACAATGACCTGTTATTGCACCCACTAGAAACCTCAGGCTAAACATAGTTTATATGAAATCCCAGTCCATAAAGACAACCCAGGCTCGTGTGCCTACTTTTATTTTTGAGTCATCCGTGAATACCACAAACCCTTCAAACAGTCTATCAAATTCAAAATTCAACCAAAATCGAGCACCCTGTGATCCGTCATACCATAGAGCAGTGATGTTCAGCCCATAGAACAATTGTTTAAAAAATTAACATATGTACATTGTTTTCTGGTCAAAATCTCCCACCAATACATCTTAATTTATATTTTTGAACATCACAGCCTTAGATACGTTTCTCTAAATTATAAGAGAGGGAGAGAGAGATACATTTTCTACAGAAAAATTCTACAAAAAAATTCAGTAGACAATTTTGTACAGAAATATTCTATAGACAATTTTTAATATCAAGAGAGAGAAAACAGATGATATCAGCGCTGCCAGAAGTAAGATTTTACCTTATTTTTTAAGATTTTTTAACCGAAAAAAGATTTTAAGATTTTTTCTCCAAAAAAAAGATTTTTTGTTTTGTCTAGACAAAGGTTAGGTTCAATTAAAAAAATCTTTGTTTCCATTTGAAAAATTTTAAACTAATCGATCTCAAAAAATGTACAATTTGGTATAAGAAAATGAATTTTTTTTTGTTTTTTTTGGTTACTGTTAAATAAAATATGAATTGTTTTTATTATTTATAATAAAAAAAACTACTTATTTCCAAAAATAAGATTTTTTCTTCAAAAATATTATATAGAAATATTAAAAGCTTCTTTATAATTTTCGTACAAACTATTCTTAAAAGAGACATATTTATTACCTGTTTAAAATTATTTTTTTATAAATAAATATATAATTAAATAAAAAAGCAATAGAAAAACTGAATGTCTTATTTGAATTTTAATTTGAAAGTTCACAGTGAACTCAGTAATTTAAAATATTAAATGTTTCTAAAAACATTTAATACTTATTTTATCTAAAAATAAGCCGTAGTACGTAATTAGAGTCATACAGAGAATATATTTAAAAATCTTTCAAACAATTAAAAATTACGAATTTAAATGAACATACATACATATGTATGTATGTAAATACATACTTATACAAATGAACATACAAATGCCTTACCATTTGATATATTTGTGTTGCTGTTGCGTGTTTTTTGTTTAATAAACAAATTAAAAAATCTTTTTATAACATTTCAACTGTAAATAATTGTTTTATTAACCGCAAACATATGAATGAAAAGAAATTTAATAAAAACGTGTAGAGCCATAAATAAAATATGAAAAATATAAAAAAAAACAACCAGAGAAAAGAGTTGCTTCACGGAAGTGTGACTTACATGGGGATTCAAATATCGTGCGGATATGTTTAACGAATAAAAGTTGTATGTACCCAGCATACCATTCTAAGAGCGCTTCGAAAAAGGAGTCAGAAAAGAGTCCAACTAAAGAGCATTTTCGGAGCGCTCTGAAAAAGGAGTCAGAAAAGAGTCCAACTAAGGAGCATTTTCGGAGCGCTCCGAAAAAGGAGTCAGAAAAGAGTCCAACTAAAGAGCATTTTCGGAGCGCTCTGAAAAAGGAGTCAGAAAAGAGTCCAACTAAAGAGCATTTTTGGAGCGCTCCGAAAAAGGAGTCAGAAAAGAGTCCAACTAAAGAGCATTTTCGGAGCGCTCTGAAAAAGGAGTCAGAAAAGAGTCCAACAAAAGAGCATTTTCGGAGCGAAAGAAAAATTTGCTTGTTACTGTCCTGAGTCGGCACGCAGTATGACTCAGAAATTCCACTTAATTATGTGTGTACCAAAGCGTTCTTGTCCTGTTATTTGTGCTTTGAACAAAAAAAAACATAACTGTACCACACATGAATGATAAAAACAAGATTACACAAAGCCCAAAAAAAACCTCATAAAAGACTCTTTTCTGACATTATCTAAGAGCTCTTTAAGAGCCAAAAAAACCCCTCATAAAAGACTCTTTTCTAACATTATCTAAGAGCTCTTTCTTTTCTGAAGGTTTTCGGAGCAATTATGATTATTTGTTGGGCTCATAAATAGCGTTAACACTCCAAAAAAGGTGTCAGAAAAGACTCTTTTCGGACTCATATGGCTTGCTGGGTAATTATTATCCTACATTTTCAACACTAAAACAAATCCAATTGAATATTAATATTACAACATAACTTATCTCTTTAAACGCCCCATTTAGGTTTATTATATCAACAAATATATTTTTTACATATGACAAAAACACATATCTCATAATCATTGATTATTTTATTTTTATGTTAGCAATCAATGCAGAAAACAACAGCAAACATGGACTTTAAGAAATTTATGAATAATCAGTAAAATATTCAAATATGCTGCATAAAGTTGCAAAAGACAGAAAATACAAACAAAAAAACTTCTATTTGTTTGGTAAAATGCCAGGATTTATACTTGTTCCCCGCAAACTGAAACAAACAAAAAATAAAAACTTGGAGTTGCTGTCATTTCAATGTACTACAGAAAAAGTTTACATTGTTTTTTTTTTTGTGAATTACAGAAAAAATCAATTTAACGTATGCTAAAAATAAGCCTTAACCCTAGAAGGCACACATGAAAAGTTTTTAAAACTTAATTAGAGTCAAAAGATAATTGAACTTTAATTTCCTGAAGAATAATTTTCTAATTAAAATATATATTTATCTATAATTTTGTACAGATAATGTAACGATAACCCTTATTCTGCGTTTCGATTACGTTCACGCATTTAGTTACGCTCGAATCGACAAACGTTATTTAAAAAAAAAACCTAATCGAAAGAAAAAGAAAAAAAGAAAAGTATGTTCAATGACACCTTTTTAAATATTTTGTCAATTTTTATGGAACAAATACCTTAGTCAATTGTAGAGAGACGAAGAAGTGCCGAAACCGAAGTGAGTGGCACTTGTGGCCAAATTAATCCAGTATAAGGAACTCTGTTGCGCCGGAGATGATTTTTTTATTGCTTGCTTGTTGCTTAAAAATAAAATTTTATTAAAGAAATTCACTAGATTTTTACATGAAGACAAAAAAACAAGAGCAGAACCCTGTTGGGAAACATTTGGGACTAAAAGAATACTGCTGCGCAGCAGGAGATATTTTTCACTTAATGTTCCATTAAATAAAAACAACAGAAGTCAAGCGCAAGAGGTAATATTTTAATTTTCTATATGTCAATGCAAAAGAAAAATAAGGTTTATTTTAATTTCAGCAAGAAATAGAATCTATAGAAACATGCTCCGGAATGTTGAGTTAAGAATTGATAAACGAAAATTGAAAGACACTTGCAATCCATTCGAAAGTAATAATAAATTGTAAGATATTTGCTTGATATGTGTGTAAAATAATTTGTTAAATTTTACAGATTTTTTGACTTGAAATAAATTACATAATCCTTTAAAATTTGGAAAAACTATTACAAAATAAATTCGTACGTAGCATTTTTTAAACAAAATCGAAAATCTTTCCGTTAGAAAAAAAAACAACTTGGAAAAACATAGTAATGCAGAATACATATAATCAAAAGGGAAATCGAAATAAAACGGGGAACGGAACACAGAATACCAAAGTTGTCAAACGTAGATTATCGCGTTTAGGTAATTGATCAATAAAATCATTATCGTTCTTAAACTTTACATATTTTGGAAATGATATATATATAATAGCTGTTCATAATAAATGTTCATAAATAGAGTTTAAAACGTCTACTAATATTTTTAAATGTTGGACAAGTACTTAATCTGTTGCTCTTTCTAATTGCGTTCTAAAGTTTAAGAAATGACTGGATCACCATCAGTTTCCAACTAGTCGCAAACTTTGATGAATTCTTTATTTACATAAATCTTCTGACAGCTTTCAAAAAATGAAATTTTTTTCAAAAATGTTTCATTGTTTTTTAAGACTAGTTGCATTTGATGAAATTCATTTATATATGGGTCAATTTAAAAAAAAAACGCAATTTTTGTGTCCCCGCACTTAACACTACTATTTTAATTAAAAAAAAAACAAAAATGTGAGTGATCAGCCAGGAATATGTAACAAAAAAACGTAATTCTTAAATGTGTACGTTTGTTTTTTTTTTTTTTGTTTTTGTAAATATTTTTGTTAAAGACTATGTACATGTTTAGGTTTGTATGAAAAATTTAGTTTTTTGAAGAATTTTTGTTTTATTTTATTTAAAAGAATAAACTTGTATTTTCGTTAAACTTTAAATTTGGCATTATTTCTTCTTTACGTGCAACAAAATCTCTTGATCGTCAAAAAATATCTTGAGCGTCACACGAAGTTTTTTTCCTTAAAACGCTTATATGTAATTGCATTTTTTTAAATTCATTGTTACAAGCCTATTACTTTGCAAGTAACCCCTAAGCTCAAGTCTTTTTTAACAAAAATTTACATATTTTCATCTTAAAAATTTAAAATAACTAGTCACTTTAAAAAAATGAAAAATCAAGTTGAATCGTGATTTTGTGTTTATCGAAAGGGTGATTTTCGCAAGAGTCAATCTTGAGAAACAAAAGAACATCGTAGTAAGCTTGAATTTCAAATATTTTTGCATTTTTAGCGTTTTTTTATACATATTTGGTGTGTGACGCGCAAGATAGAAATCAAAAATATTGAGTTTTTTAGAGCCTAAAAATACCACCGGATTCTTTATCAATTTCTACATAAATTGGCCACTCTTACAGGCGAATTGAAAAAACTTTAAAAATATGCAAAGCAAAACTCGTTGTGTAAGTTTTTTTTTTAAATTGACCTATATGTATATATTGTGTGTATAACTTAAAAATGCGGCATTCAGAACAGACCGAGTATCGTTTGAACACGGTTTTTATCTTTAGTAACTTATATAACATTTTCCGAAAATGTCGAAATTTTTAAAGAATGTTTATATATGTACCTGCTGAAACCTAAATATTTTTTTATTTAAAAAAAATTAAATGATATCCAGCGGCATTACTACATAAAACTAGTTGTCAAACTCAAAATATTTTCAAAAAATTTGCGTACGTCAGGTTGCCATCAGTTGTACATCATTTAGGAGCAGAAAAATCTATTGTCGATTTAAACTCTAAGAAAGCACCTGGAATTGACAAAATCAGTAACTAGACGCTTATGAAGCTACCCAGGATAGCATTAAAAATAATTCTTCTTATTTTTAACGCTATATTATTGAATATTATCCACCAGAATGATAGGTTTCACTAGTTACCATAATACCAAAGCCCAGAAAGATCACAAAAAAGTAGAATCATATAAACCCATCAGTCTATTGTCGAATATATGGAAGTTATTCAAGAAGATACTCATGAACAAGTTATACCCGATAAATGTATTCCGAATCATCAATTTGGATTTAGAAGAAAATACAGTACTATCAAATAAACAAATAATAATAATAATGTATGTCCATTCATTGGTCCTTTTATGTTGGAACAAACCCATAGACATGTCAATATCGTAAAAAAACATTTGAAGAAAAAAAAATAATGTTCTGCTCTTTTTATTGACGTTTGATAAAGTTTGGCATGATAAAGATTGGCATGATGGTCTAATATACAAATTGAAACCTAATTTACCCGTAAACACACATAAGCGCTTGGAAAGCTACTTAATTGGTCGAAAATTTAAGCTTAAAGAAGATTTTTTAAGCTCCGCACAACCTATTGAAGCAGGAGTACCTCAAAAAAGTATACTGAGACCCTTCTATATACATCTGATATGCCAACAAATAATCGTACTCACACATCATCGTTTGCTGATGATACTGCTATTCGAAGCATTTATAAAAACACTCTAAAAGCATCTCGTTACCTACAAAATCATATATTTGAATTAGAAAAATGGTTGCAGCATATAAGTTAATAAGCAAAAATACATATGTACATGCTCTTCTATTTATATCAATAATCAAGCAATAACACAACAATCCGAAGTTAAATACACCTCGATCATCGTCTTGCATGTAAATCACATATAAATGCAAAATTGACTCAAATTAAATTGAAAATGATCCAAATTAGTTTGCTCATTGGCAGAAACTGTAAGCTTAGTTCAGATTGTAAACTCCTACTTCACAACTCAATCATAAAACATATACCTATGGTGTAAGAAAATACAGCTATGGGAAGCGGCCAATTTAAAAAAGCTTGAAGTACCCTCAACCCGGTTAGTCCGCAACATAGTATTAAATAATAGTGGCTATATTCCACTCTGATAAATGGATACAGCGGATTTGAGCCAAAGGCAAGAAGGAATAATGTCATCTTAATACATATAAACAACAATGGCTAATAATTTTCGTCCGGCACTTGCTGGACTAAATAATTCAAATTCATTAGATATAAGATTTGAAATATGTACTTATTGTTAGTTCGTTTTTAATCAAAATAAATAAATAGCAAAAAAAATGTTTGCTCGTTTTCTTCTTTGTACATATATTAATATTTACATTACAGCAATAATAAGTTATCATTAAAATTTAACTTCGTTAAACATTTCAAAACTACTAATTTTTTGCTGAAAATATCTTCCCAGGAAATTTAAAATTTTTCCCCGGCAATTCCCGACAAATATTTTTAGTGATTTCTCTGACCCTAACACCTATTGATAACTTTAAATTTCTGTAGAAACTTTATTGTTATTGATAACTGATATAGTTATTGATAAGTTTAATTTTTCATAGAAAAGTTATCAAAACCTTTCATATTTATAGTTCAGGCACAAGGTCATTTACTAGTAATATATAGATACAATTCAAAGACTTCAGATTGAAATGCCTTCTTTAACCTGCTACATATATCAATAGCAAATCAATAAGAAATTTATATAAAGTAAAGATAGAAAACGAGAAATATAAATACATAAACAACAAAATAAATAATGCAAAGGATCAAAAACAAATGTGGAGGCAAATTAAGGACCTAATTATAAGGAGAAATCAGAATGTGATAAAATCGGTGATATTTAATAAAGTGGAATATGAAGAAAATACACAAATCGCTAGTCATTTTAATAAGTATTTTATAAATAGTGTTAAGATAATAAGAGATTCAATAGAAAATGTGCAATACACAAATCAAATACAAATGGTTAACTCAAGATTTAAATTTAGTGCAATAACAATTTTAGAACTAAAGAAAATAGTAAAAGAAATAAAAAACAAACCAGACTACTGCAAAATATCAACGAAAATTATACTTGATAACTGGCAAATAATTGGGGAAAAGATACTGAAAATAGTAAACAAATCACTAGAATCTGGAGAATTTCCAGAAAATTGGAAAGAGTCAATGGTTACACCAATTGAAAAAGTGGCAAAAACAAGAAAATGTGAAGAGTTTCGTCCCATAAATTCCTTAAAAACCTGTGAAAAAATACTGGAAAAAGTCGTTAAAGAACAGCTTGAAAAATATTTTGAGAAAAATAAGTTATTTTCAAAATATCAATCGGGTTTCAGAAAAAAATTTTCATGTGAGACAACGGTAAATTATGTGATTAATCGGTGGAAAAATATAAAAAACAACAGAAAATTAATAGCAATATTTTTAGACTTTAAACGGGCGTTTAAAACAATTGATAGACAGATTTTAATACAGAAACTATATATGTACGGTATACGGCAAAAAGAACTAGAATGGTTTAAATCATACTTGACAAGCAGAAGACAATTAACTAAAGTAAATGGTACAAAATCAAGTGTAATGAATAATGAATTCGGTATTCCACAGGGATCTATTTTGGGGGCTTTGCTATTTATAATATATATAAATGATATGCCAGAAATTCTCGGAAAATATGAAATTGTTTTATATGCGGATGATACTTTAATCTACACAGAAGAAAACACTAATGAGAAATGTTATGATTATATGTTGAGCGATATAGATAATGTTAATATATGGCTAAAAAAAGAATAAACTAAAACTCAATGAAAACAAAACAAAAATTATGGAAATAAATATGAACACTGAAAAAGTATTTAAAATAAATAATGAAATTATAGAAAAAGTAAAAAGTATTAAATATCTAGGATTTATAATAGACAAAGAAATGAAATTCAAAGACCATATAGAATATATTTGTAAAAAAATTAGTAAGAAAACAGGCTTTTTCAAAAGAATAAGAAACAAAATATCTCTGATAATTTCTATTAATATATATAATACAATAATAAAACCTCATTTTGAGTTCGGGTCTACAATAATATATACGTGCTGTAACGAATCCCAAATAGAACGACTTCAAAAGTTACAAAACAAAGCGATGCGAACGATCTTAAAGTGTAACAGATATACAAATATACGAACAATGCTTGATACGCTTAAATGGCTCAACATTAAACAGAGACTTGCACTAAATACTTAGAACTTTATTCACAAAATTAAATATGGAAATACACCTGAATATTTATGTGATCAAATCAAATATGTAGGAGAAGTACAACCATATGGATTGAGAAATGCTTTATAATTTTAGGCTAGAAAGCGCTACTACAACAGCTGGACAAAAATCACTTTTCTACAAAGGATTTAAATTGTTTAATTCACTAGCAAATGAAATAAAAATTGAAATAAATATTAATATTTTTAGAAAAGAATGTGTAAATTTTGTTAAAAATTATAATATATAAAATTTTATTTTATTTATAATATCAATGTGAAATTTTAAAGTATTTTGAATACTAATAAAGCATACATACAACAGTCTTTATCCGACCAATATCTTTTGTAAAGAAGTTTTCTCCATTCTATATATTGTTAAAGAATAAACATAACTTTTTTAATGTGGCTGGGGAGCCTTAATCTAAGTGATTAATTCTTTTGTTTTTATTGAATTTATGCATTGAAAATAGTTATAAGAATCAGGTATTATTTACTTGTAATATTGTTATATTGACCTATAAGGCTTATTATTACATAAATAAATAAATAAATAAAAAAATAAATCGAAGCTTAAGATGATGATTTAAACAAGAATTGGTAAAAAAAAGTTCCTTTAATTACTACAAATCTATAAACAACTCTAGTATATATTCATGTAGGATTAGTTACGGGATCGTAACAAGTATTAAAAAAAACTATATGTAAAAGGTAGTAGTAATTACAGTATTTGAACACAAATAATTTTAACATTTTCGTTTTTGTACTAAATTTTATAACACAAACTTAACTAAAACTTAAAATTAATAAATCTTAATGAATATAGCACCTCTAACCTAAATTTGTTAAAAAATAATTATATGTCTAAGCATTTTGCACCGTCTAAAAAAACAATAAATAGAGTGAGATGTTTGAGATATTTGAGTATGCAAACCAAAAATACAACAAAGTTTACAATTATAAAGAAAAAAAAGCAATAACTTCTTAACAACTAGGTATTAACTAATAAAAATAAATTGTGACTCACCATATTTGACCAAGTATCAAAGGAGGCAATTGAGATTGTAAGAAGAAACCTTTGGCTTGTGCACCGGTAACAAAACCTTTTTGTGGTTGCAGTGCCTTAAATTGTTCCTGATATTTCAATTTTTCTCGTTGGGTTATAACCCAGGGATCTGTAGCTGGATTCATAGTGGAATTTTTGCTAATGGTACTAGCGGTGGCAACGATTTTGATTTACAACAGTCAGTTGAAAGAGTTAATAAGTTAGTTACACTAAAAAGCAAATGCGAGATTTTGGAAGAAAAACTTTTGTCTATACTTTTTTCGGTTCTTCGTCTTCTTTTTTTTTTTGAAAATTAGGCCAATGCACTTAAAAAATCTTTAAGTGTACAGAGTATAGAAGAGTAGTGACGTACAACTGTAAAATGTATGACACACTTTGACAATTTGTATATTGTATTATGGCTAAATAAAATAGTTTGATAGTTGGGTTCTATTGTATTGTTTTGAAGCAGAAATCCCAGCGAGAAGTGGCTTTTTGAGTATGTATTCCTTATCCTTAAATGGGATGAATTGATATTTTTTGTGCTCCAGTTTTCTTTTTCCACTATCAACTAAATTTTACTATTTGCCAATGCGTTTTTTATATTGTTCTTGTTATTATTATTTGTCGGGAGTATTTGGATTTCTGTTTTTCTGTTCTTATATACTTTTGTTGTCACCTTTAGTTTGTTGGAATTTTTTGTGTAGTGTTATTATTATTGTTGTATACTCGACGCCCGTATAAAAAAAAAATAATGTTTTTTGAATTTTATTTTCTGTAGTAGTGTTTCGGATTGTATTCTGTTCTGTTTTCTTCCTCCTTTCTATTGCGTTTGCGTTTGTTTTTCGTGTTTTTGTTGTTGTTTAAACTCCCACCACCTCCTCCTATCAGGTGGTGTGCTGGTTATGTAGCGATGGTGGTGGTGATGATGATGGTGATGTTGCTTTTTCACGTTCTACAGCTGCTGCTGTTACTTTTTTCTGCTTCAGTCACTTATTCTCCCTTTTGTTTCTGATTTGTATTAGTGATTATTATTTCGGTAAAGTTGTTCGTTTTGCTCTGCTCTCAAATTGTAAATCTATTTTCATGTATGTAAAACTTAATATTTTATTTAATAAAAAATAACAATTAAACAGTCAAGTTTTTCACATAAATTTGTTATTATATTAGAATTCAAATAATATTAAAATTACTTGGCGTTTCAAGCCAAATATTAACGCGTATTTGAAAGCAAAATAGAATTATCTGCGTTTTCGGAAAACTATTCTTGTTTATAGGTTTGATTTTTTCATACGACAGTAAGTCAGGAAATAAATTTATGTATTTTATTAAAATTTTATAAATTTTTGCTTCATTAGCATTAAAGATTTGGACACTGCTGTATATATTTCTTGGAAATTTTAATTTATTTAATAGGTCATTACTTTTTAAAAATAAAAATGTTTGGTTTTGGTTTAATACAATAAATTTCAACAATATCTCTTGAGATATATACCTATGTAAAGAATAGTTATAAACAAAATCAAGTATGAAAAATTTAGGTATATTAAACAAAAATTAAATAGGTAGGTATAAAACACCTTCTTTTGCTTGCTTAAAAGCTAATATTTAAAAAGAATTTATAATGTAGAAAATGTAAAAAAATAAACATGACAGTAAAGCAGCGACGCCAGCGCCTAAGTTCTTTATAAATAAAAATACACACGAACATGTAAATTCTAATTGGAATTAAAGCAGATTTGAAGACCTGGCCCCTTGTGGTCGTTGCTTTCTTATGGGAAAATTACATTGTGTCGGTTTGAAGGTATGAGGAACGATTTAAAACATACGCTGCCGCAGTGAAAAGCGTACGCAGTCACCGCCTGGACATACATATGTGTATCCAGTAAATATTTTAATGGTCGAAGAAAAAATTACGATAGTACAAGAAAAAATTTTATGAAAGAAATATTTTCTTCAAATTAACTCCAATACACTTGCAGCTTATTTATTAACAACATACATATATTTCATATAACACTCTTTTAAAGCATAAATTAACACTTAAATTGTTTCATATATTTTTTTTCACACAAAATGTAAAATTTCATTTCAACATTATGCACCATATTTTCAACTTTAAATTCCTTCTGATATACCACAAATTTCTCGACAATTCCAACTCGCTTTGATTCGTTAGCATATATTGAATACTTTTATGCAAAAATTTTGTAATATTTTTAAGATTTTCCCCGTAAATTCTTAATTTCTCTTGCGTTTTTATTCTGTAATTTTTGTGAATTGAAAATTTTTTCTACTACTATTCGCAAACGTCACTTTTTTAATCAATAAATTTGGGGTTAATAAGCTACCATATCGTTGATTTTGTCAATTAACCCGCAAAATAAGCGTTTTTATTTTTTTTTTGTAAAAATATTAACAACAAATTATAAGAGTACACAATTTGTTGTACATAGCTGTTTTAAATTTTTCTATTGTTTTAAACAAGCAACTAATTAATGAAAAAATTGCAATTTTGTATTTCTGTTATATAAAAAAGCTGTGTGTTACGAAATTTCTTCAAAAATGTAGCCAGACTGTTTTAAAGCAATCAAGAAATAGAAACCGTTAGAAATATAATTTAAAACTAACTTTTTAGAAACATCCACTTAAAATTATTATTAAGTATAAAAGAAGATCTATTTAAAATTAATGGGAAATGAACAAATGCCTTTTGTAAACTTTAATATACATTTAATTAATACAATTTAAATTTATATCGAGATAATAAATAACCATTAGCTGTTAGTGATTTACTCAACGTCTTTAGCTTTGGAAACGGAATAACGGAAATTAAGCAAATTTAATTTTTACTTGCTTTCAGGATTAAAAACTCAGAATAAAAATAAGAAAGCAAAACGAATTTCAATAGTACATGTGAACTTGGGTATGTTATTTAAATCGTTTAAAAATCATTGAGTTTTGTATGGCGTTAATAATGCAATATAATTATAATGTTTTAAATAACTTCATTTTAAATTCATATAACTCGTATGCTGTTATATCAGTTTAAAAATGATATTATGTTAATTATTCTTTTTTATTAACGATTTTTAGCTTTACGATCTTAAAAATTAGATATAAATGCTTTTAAGACAAAATTTAAATCATAATCCAAAAATTCATTAATAACCGCCCGAAACAGTCGTTGACAGTCTGGCAGCAATGGTTAAAAGGCAACAAGCATATGCTTGAAAGAGGTTACGTCGCACTTAACAAGTAAAAATTCGTCCATTTTTATTTCGACCGCAAACTAAGCTAGACATGCACGTGTTTTGAGAAAAAATTTAATTTATTATTACGGGGTAAAAAATTTGCTTAAACAAATTCCAGACACAAGAATTACAATGTCCACTACTTCAGAAGACGAAGAAAATGTTGTAAGTGGTGAAGAGGAGGAAGAAGTCGATGAAGATATTGAAGAAGAACAAGATGATGAATCAGATCATGAAGAACACGAGGCTGAGGAAACAAATAAAACTTCCACTAAAGACGATGAATCTGATGACGCTGCTAATAATGATAAGCCCATGACATGGAAAGAATTGGTGAGTAAAATATTATACAGTGTTGAGAGCAATAATTGAAAAACAATTGATTATTAGTTCTTTTGATCATCATTTAGGGTCTTAGTGATACCTTGTGCAAATCATGTGAAGAATTGAAATGGAAAGCACCCTCCAAGATTCAGAAAGAGGCTATACCAGTGGCTTTACAAGGCAAAGATGTTATTGGCTTGGCTGAGACTGGCTCGGGCAAAACAGGAGCCTTTGCTCTGCCTATCTTGCAGGCTTTGTTGGATAATCCACAAAGATATTTTGCTTTAATTCTAACCCCCACCAGAGAATTGGCATTTCAAATATCGGAACAGTTTGAGGCACTTGGTAAGTTTATCTTAATTTTATTTGTGTAATTTTAAAATATTGCTTGCATTAACTTATTTTGCGTCCTGTACACAAATTCTCAGTAGAGCTTTATTAATGAGCATGTTATTATACCCGCCTAGGCCATGATGTTACACTGTAGTTTGATATAAAATACATGAAAATAATAAATATTAGTTTCGTCACTACCTCTGAGCCTTAATATAAAATATGTATCTATATTTGTAAGAGTTTATTAGGTTACAATTCTATAATTTACTTTATTTTTATTTCCTACCCCCACAGGCAGTTCCATTGGCGTCAAGTGTTGTGTGGTAGTAGGTGGCATGGATATGGTTTCACAGGCTTTACAATTGGGGAAAAAGCCTCATATTATTATTGCCACCCCTGGTCGTTTGGTAGATCATTTGGAAAACCTTAAAGGTTTTAATTTAAAAGCCATTAAGTATCTTGTCATGGATGAAGCTGATCGTATTCTCAATATGGACTTTGAAGTGGAATTAGATAAAATTCTCAAAGTTCTGCCCAAAGAAAGAAGAACATTCTTGTTCAGTGCCACTATGACTAAGAAAGTAAAGAAACTGCAAAGAGCTTCCTTGAAAGATCCTGTCAAAGTGGAAGTTTCCAATAAATATCAGACTGTAGAGCAACTGCAGCAGTACTACATATTTATACCTGTCAAATACAAAGATGTTTATCTCGTACACATACTCAACGAATTAGCGGGCAATAGTTTTATGATTTTCTGCAGTACTTGCAATAACACTGTAAAGACAGCTTTAATGTTAAGAGCTTTGGGTTTGGCTGCCATTCCACTACATGGTCAAATGTCTCAAAATAAACGTTTGGCTGCTCTCAACAAGTTCAAGGCGAAAAATCGTTCTATACTCATTTCTACCGATGTAGCCTCCAGAGGTTTGGATATACCCCATGTTGATGTCGTATTAAATTTTGATATACCCACCCACAGCAAAGATTATATACATCGTGTTGGTCGTACAGCACGTGCAGGTCGTTCGGGCAAAGCTGTCACTTTTGTCACCCAATATGATGTTGAGTTGTATCAACGCATTGAACATTTGCTGGGAAAACAATTGCCTTTGTACAAGTGTGAAGAAGATGAGGTAATGGCCTTGCAAGAACGTGTTAGTGAGGCTCAACGTACCGCCAAACTAGAGCTTAAAGATATTGAAGAATCTAAAGGCTCAAAGGGACGTTATAAGAAGAGTGCCGCTGGTGATGATTTCGATGATTCAGAGCAATTTACCGGAGCACGTAAACGTATGAAGACTGCAGGTGGTGGTGGCGGTAAAGGAAATTGGAAAAAGGCTAAAAGAAAGTGAGTTTCTTCTAAGTTTTTTTTGTAATGTATTTTAAGAAATAAAAGCAAAATGTAAAATAGATTTTACATTAACAATATAAAACTTAAAATTGTGATCTCTTTTTTAATTCACCTTTTTCCATAGAAACTTTTCTAACGATATCGATAGGAAATTATTGTTATCGATAACTTTTCTATAGATAATACTTGTAATGATGAAAATTTATGGATTATTTGCTATTGAAGGATTATTATTAGAATATGACCGAAACCAGTTTCCGAAATTAATATTCGACTAAAAAGTCGATATTCGGCATAATCCGAAACTTAAAATTTACTATTAATTTACAAAAAAAAAAAAAATATTTTAAATTTTATAAATTGTATGTATAATAAAGGAAATACAGTACCAACACATCTCCATAATTCTAATTTTTATTTAATTTCATTCAGTTATGGAATCCTAAGCAAAAAAGGCCATAATTGGCTTCATTTTAAACTAACAAATTTTTTAAGGGAACAGATTTTCTATACATTTTACAATAAAATATAAGGTTCCGCGATTGCAGAAAGAAATTTTTGTGCGGAAGCATAATTTGAAATTATCGGCCATGTCACAGAATTTAATTCCGTTCTGAAGTGGAATTAATTCCGTATTTTGCTTCTTTAGAAAAAGCCAAACGAAATTAAATTCTGTGACTGGCTGTATTAATACCGTTGCTGCGGTATTTTTCCTTTTTGCGGCATCATCTCTACACAGTGTTGCGGCATACCGCAGGAATAAATAATTACATTTTACACATCTATCGATATTTCTTTTCCGTGTGGAATCTTAATACCACCCACTATAAACAATAAAACATTAAGAGCAAGGTTTTATGATTTAATTGATAAATAGTCAAGAGTTTGTTTTTATTTGTTTTAACGTCATTAGTTAATTATTATATAATTTAATACAACTTAATCCTTAAACTTATGCTTAGTTCGTTTAAGCAAACATTAATTTTGAAATGAAATAAAATGAAAAATGTTTTTAAAAAACAAAATGTAAATTAAATTTACTAGCCAAACCAAAAAAGAGGTCAAGAGGGGGAAGTTGCAATAAAATAATAAGATCAATATGAATGGAACAATTTAAATTAAATGAAATAAAAAAATTAACTACATACATATGTAATAAAATAATAAGGCAGACCAATTATTCCATTATTTTATATAAATATACATAAAATCAAAGTTAATTTAGTCAGATCTCTTTAAATGTCTAATTGATTAATATTAATCTAAATTTTTTAATTAAGACTTATTAAATAAAATATTTGCACTAAGTGTTTAAAATATATTTTTTTTTAATTTTTGCTGTTTAAGATCATGATTATGTTGTGTTAGGTTTAGTCTAAAAAAAGAAAAGTTTTTAAAAAGAGATATAAATATTATAGATGTGAATTTCTTGTTAGCACTTGTTGTTATCATCATATATTTTGTTCATATTTTACTAGACTGGGTATATCATACAAATCACATATGCCCTCATCGGGACTTAAAACAAAGTTATAATCATTTTGTGGAGGGTTTAAAGGTAGCAAGGGGGGATTTTCTGTAAAAGAAAAGAAAAAGAAATACAAAAAAATGAGAAATTAAATTAAATTTTGATTTCTTCGAACTCATTATTAAGTGTGGAGATAATAATACGTCTCTTACAAATATAATTGTAACTCATTCCTTGATAATGATATCCGATGGATATCGAAATATTGGAGAAAATAATTTAATAAATAATATAAAAAATTTTACAAATAATTGGCCTCGAGCTCGAAAAAACTTTTTTATTTTATTAAAAAATGAGAAATAATATTTACACTTACCCATATTCGGATCATCAGGATAAAATCTCCTCAATGAATGTCCCGTCGTAGATTTTTGCAATATTATTCGTGCCGTTAATTTGTTCTCTAATGCCTCCATTTCTTCTTTTACTTGCGGATTACAAAAGTATGTGTGTTCATCGTTGACTAGATTTGCTTTGGTGGTGGTTTGTGTTAACGTACCCGCCGTGTTTGAATGTGTTGAGGATGACGAAAGTGTTGGCGATGGTGTTTCGAGGCGTGAAAAGTGTCGTATTGACTCCGATTCGGGTTTCGTTGTACAACAACGTCCCTGATCAGTGACGAGTCGCACGTCGATGGTGCTACCATTATCGAGGGAGATGTGTAGTGAGTTCTGTGGGATAAAATGTTATATATTCTTATTTTTTGTGATTGATTGTGATTTTCAAAGTATAGTATATAAATTAGACTTCCACTCGAAGACGAATGGGTCCATTATGAATCTCATTAAAAAATTAATGAAAATTGTTAGCAGAGGTTAAAAATATCCCAGAACAATTGGATGTTCGCTCCGCAAAGACACGAGTTTCACTCGGCTAAATGATTGTCAACTCTGCCACAGCTGTAACAACCTAAAGTTTTTCCCCAGGGATGAACTTTGGACGACAGCAAACCTGTTACAACAATTTAAGAAAATCCCATAGGCAAGATCACCCGAAGAATAATAAAAGAACTGTCCTGTCTGAAAATCTGACATAATTATCTACAATATGTATGTATATAAATATATAAATCATTATCAAATCCAGCATAAAATAAAAATAAATAGGTACTTCAGATAATATAATTTAATCATTTTCTCTTCAGCCTTTTATAAGGATTAATATTGCATTTATTAATCAATTTATGCGGAAAACTTTATACTTTTCATTTGTTAGATCTGTTCTTGCTGGAATCATTATCAAATCCAGCATAAAATAAAAATAAATAGGTACTTCAGATAATATAATTTAATCATTTTCTCTTCAGCCTTTTATAAGGATTAATATTGCATTTATTAATCAATTTATGCGGAAAACTTTATACTTTTCATTTGTTAGATCTGTTCTTGAATATGCTTCAATTATATGGGCCCTGTTATATTATATCCCTCAAATGTGTTGGGAATAAGATCAACGAAAACTTAAAAAATTTGTTCATTCTTTGAATACGTCGAAAGTGTGAAGCAAGCCTATAATAAATAAAATTCTAGAGTCTAAACAAACCCGGGTTTTCATTGAAAAAAATTATTAAAATTATAATAAACAGAAACTTTTACTTACCCCCTTATTCAAAAACGATTATTAAATTTAACAAACGTTTATTAAGACAGTTTTGCATATATTAATAAACATTTGTTAAATTTAATAATCGTTTTTGAATAAGAGGGTTTGTCTTGGTTTTTATAGAAATTATTTCTAACAGGCTTAAGGTCAGTTTTCCTTCTAAATGTAAATAAAAGACTTGATTTATTTATGCATTTTCTTTGTGTTTTAGCTTATTTTTAAGTGATCTTGTTTAATTATCAGAATGGTTAGACATTTCGAATGAGACAAAAAAAATTTCAACGAGAAGTTAGGGAGATATTAAATTTTGATGATAACCAGGAACTAAACAATAATGTGAATCTTTTTGATGATGCAATTGAAAAAACAATAAAAAAGCTAACCGTAAAGTGAGTAGAAAGAACTTTAAAAATAAATGGTTTAATAAGCAACTACAAAGTTTAAAGATAGAAAAAATTATAAAATATAATATAGCTAAAGTCGAAAATACATACATATGTATGCAGCATGGAATAACTATAAAAGTGCAAGAAATATATTCAATTCAATTCTTTATTTCAATACATAGAAAGCCTTTGTGGCCAATTATACATGTATCTTATATGGTGTGCACACATGCATTTTTAATTGACATTTTGTAATTAACGCCTAATTGAATTCAATTATCCATACAAAATTTCAATTAAGATAATTGCTTCATTAAGAGTTAATTGTTCTAATAATTGTTAAAATTAAAAATACAATCCTGTGACTAGTAATAACTGAAATGGCAGTTGTTCCGCTTTTAAATTAATAAAGAATATATTTAGGCTGAAAATTATAATATTAGAACCAAATACAGTGCACTCGGGAAAACGTCAACTAATTAAAACCGCGGGTGTTGACGTTTAACAAATTGTTGACGTTTAAAAAAAAATCTGTTATTTTTTTCTGCTGTTTTTTCTTTCCAACACTTGGAAGAGAGACGTCTCTCTATTTATTTCATAAAAATTTAGAGTAGGTAATGTAAAAAAAAGGGTTGAGGTTTTAGGATGTTGACGTAAACGAGCGTTGACTTTTTCCCGAGTGCACTGTAAATGTATTCTTTTTTGTCAGCTGCTGTCAAACGCTAATTAAATTAGCAATATTGAGCATATGTGAACACTTTTTAATTAACCAATAATTGATTCAATTAAAAATGCATGTGTGAACACCATATTAGGAACTATAAACATATCAAGTGTACTTTAAGAAAATTTTGTATGAAAATTTTGTTTTAAAGCACACTTCAAGCCTACTTAAATTTTTTATAAATACGGCAGATATTATTTAATTCATATTTTAATTAATGTGATTATAATAAAAAAATTAAATTATATATAAGCGGCTCCCCAGCCGTATAAATTATTACCATAATTTTTTTTTAATTAGAAATAATGTTTTGCATGTTTGAATCTATTAAGCCAGAAAAGGAGAATAGTTTTAGAGAGGAAAAAATGAAGTGTGTTAAAAAGGTCATAGATTTGTAATTTATATTTGGATATCAATAACAATTACTATTATTGTTGAGTGGTTGGTATGTTGAAATATGTATGTATATGCACATATGTATATCGGATTCAATTAAAAAAAGGAAAAAAACAAAAAAAGAAGTGGAAAAAAACGTGACTTATTAGTTTATTGGTTTTCTCTTGATGAACGTAGAAATTCCAAAACCATTTTTTTATAAGTATAGTTGGAATAAGAGAATATTCTTAGAGTATTGGGTAAGTGATTCCATATGCGGCAAGTTCTTATCATAAAGGAGCGTTCAAAGACCTACATATGTATTAGGGGTTAATAAATCTGACTGTTGCGAGTTGAATTAATAAACGAAAAGCTGTTTACTAGGGAAAGAGGACGCCCACTTTTTATAACTTTGTAGAATTAAAGTAGAAGTCTTAGTTTTAAGTAGTCCCTGAAGTTGACTCCAAGAAACTTACAAACTAGGTCTGAAACAAGGTCATGATCATTAGATCTGATATTAAAGGTGTAGCGAACAATGTTTCTAATAATACCGTCCAGACGGTCCAAATTCCCAGATAATGTTCCAGAATAAACTTCAAGTTTAGTTTAGTTTTGACATAAGTAGAGAGTGTGCTAATCGATGTCTGATATGAGACGGTGTGTATGCTCTTAGGGAATAAAATCTCCTCAGTAGAAAACAAATTCCATTCATAACTGCATCAATATATATACAAATTAAAACTCGTTAATGAAAAAAATACATATATTAATAGAGAAATTAACAAAACCAAAGATCAAAAACAAATGTGGAAAAACATTAAAGACTTAGTTCTGAAAAAACAGGTCCGTGATTCAGTCTGTGATATTTAACAACATAAAATATAAAAACACTTGTGATATAGCAAACCAATTCAATAATTATTTTGTGAACAGTATTAAGGAAATTAGAGATAATATAGAGTATGTGCAATATGATAACAAAATACATGTGATAAATGCTAAATTCAAATTTCGTGCAATATCAATTATAGAACTCAAAAACATATGTAAAAGCATAAAAAAGAAATCGGACTATATATAATAAAGTAAATATTCATATACATAATACTGGATAATTGGAGTTTATTTGGAGATATTATGCTGAAATGCTCGATGGAAACTGGAGTTTTTCATGAAAACTGGAAAACCTCAATGGTAACACCAATTGAAAAGCTTACAAAAACAAACAAATGTGAAGAATATCGTCCAATAAAAAAAAGAATTGCTAAACTGCAACTCGAAGAATATTTAGAGAGAAACAATATACTATCGAAATATCAATCCGGTTTTCGCAAAAGATTTTCGTGTGATACATCTGTGAACTACGTTATAAATAGATGGAAAAATATTAACAAAATCCTTGCAATTTTTCTCGATTTTAAAGGAGCTTTTGAAACTATATAGAAACATTTTACAGTCGGGCCTCTATTATCCGTCATTCGGTGATGAAAAAATATCAGTCTATTGTTTTTTGTTTGCTTCCGTGATGGCAGATTTTCTTTATTAACTTCAAATTCATACATACATATTGTATAATAAACATGAGAACGGGGAATTCCCTTGTTTGCATACGATGACGTAGAAGCATTTAAAAGTGATTCGAGAAATTATAAAATTTGGGAAGTGAGGGTGATTAGATCTACATAAATATATTTAGTATTGCATCGTTACCAGTGGCAAAAAGACAAAGAAACGTTTTAAATATTGAAGATAATACTAAAATAATTAACGAGCATTCATAAAAATTGTGAGTGTTAAAATGCTAGCTCAAAAATTACGAAGTTTTAAAAAGAATTAATTTTTTTTAATATAAATATTTATGTACACCAATGTTCACTTGTTAAATAATAAAAGTATTTAAAAACTTTATAATCAAACTTGTTATTCGATTAACCGTGGAAATCGATTATCCGTAATGCTTCTGGTCCCGACCAATACGGATAATCGAGCCCCGACCGTCCTACAACAACTATACAAATACGGAATACAAGATAAAGAATTAAATTGGTTTCAATCATACTTAACTAATAGAAAACAAATAACGAAAGTAAAGAACATAAAATCGAACGAGATCAATAACGAACATGGGGTTCCACAAGGATCAATCCTTGTAGCTCTATGATTTATTATTTATATAAATGATATGCCTAATGTACTTCAAAAATGTGAAATAGTGCTATACGCGGACGATACTCTAATTTTTAATGAATCAGAAACAAATGAACAGTGCCACAGTAATGTAATGCAAGATATGATAAATATAAATAAATGGTTAAAAATTAATAAATTAAAACTCAACGAAAATAAAACAAAAATAATGTAAATAAACATGAACAATAATTTGATTTTTAAAATAAATGACAATATAATCGAAAAAGTGGACAAAATAAAATACTTAGGTTTTATAATAGATGCAAGTATGAATCTAAAAGACCATTTAGAGTATATTTACAAAAAAAAAATTGGAAAAAAGATTGGTTTCTTTATAAGAATAAGAAGTAAAGTTTCGACGAAAACTGTTATAAATATATTTAATACAATAATAAAACCACACTTTGAATTTGGTTCTACAATCTTATACACATGTTGCACAAATCCACAAATAGAGCGCACCAGAATACCTAGCGGAACAACTAGGTATGAAATACAAACGTACAATCTACGAAATACCAATGATTTTAGGATACATAAAGCTGTAAATAATGCCATGAAGATGCCTATTCTACAAAGGACTGCAATTATTTAATTTATTATCAAATGATGTTAAAAGTGAACGAAATTTTAATATATTTAAAAGAAATTGTGTATTTTTGTAAAAAACAATTTACATTAGTCATTAAAATTTAAAGTAAAATTAATTAAATTGTTATATACATAGTTATAAGATAAAGTATTCAAAATACTACTGACTACTAAATAAAGGCTAAACAAAAATTTTCATTTCTTATTCAAAACTGCATTTCAACTTTTTGTATTTCTAGTTTTGGCTTTAAATAGTTTTTGTTTTTTTAATTTTCTAAAGTTGGCGTTATGTATTAGTTTCTCATTCCATTTTTAATAAATATTCAATTAAAATATTTTCTGTAAATCAGTGGGAGCTGAAGAAACATTAATACACTGCGTAATAAATGCTCCTAAGCCGTGAAACCGATTTGATAGAATAGATGTTCTAAATAAGGGGCTGTACTGGAATCACTTGTTGTTTCCTCAAGATAATGTCAAAGATTACAAACATGTATGTTTAGAAATATCTCGTAAATTTTATAACAAATAAATACGAATATGTTCTGTGCAATAACTGCTTTATTTCAATATACATATGTCCAAGTTTAATAAGTAAGAATCTTTTAACACATAATCATCCCAAATCTTCGCACATCGCACCAACCAAAAAAATTTCATATGTATAACCATACCCATATTTTAGTATACCAAATAACTCTATGTGTCTTATAAACGAATAAGTAATAAATTTGATAAGTATTTGGGAAGCACAGGTCTAAACCAAAAAATATGTATGTAATTTAAAACATGCAGTAGTAAATGATAAGCTAGACATTAAGGAAATAGAACAATCGAAAAAAAAAATCAGAAAACAAACCGACAGACGTTTTTAATTTGTTATAAAATTAATTGCGCCACGAAAAAAGCATATGGAAAACCATAAAAACCGCAATAATTTCCTCATATATGCTTTGGCATTTTATAATTAACCTTTTATTGTTTCCTCCATGGCATTCATAAAATACGTATTTCCATTACAAAAACTATCATAGCATTTAATTTTATTTGTAACACTCACCTTTCGCTTAACAATTTTCTCATCTTCATAATGTTTGGGTATTGTGAAAACACAATCTTCACCAAAAACGGCAAGCAAATCATCGCGGGTAACGTAGGCAAATGAACGATTCGTTTCATCCTCTTTAACATATTTCAAATTACGTTTGGCATAGTCTAATTGCAAATCTATTTCAGCTTCCAGAGCCGCCAATTTACAACTGTGATCCTGCAATGAGCGATAGGCTTCATCTTCCTGGCCATCAACGCCACCTCTGCAAAATAAAAAATAAAACTTCAACACATTTACCCTAAAGGCACTTGCTAGCACAAAACTTACCTCCATCTCACCACACTACTGTAACGAGTCTTTTCAATTAGGCCAATGCCTTCCAAAACATTAGTAATATCGTATATGCGACGCTTTTGTACATCTAAAATTTCGGCAGCCTATAATAATTGAGAAATACATAACATGTTTAATAATAATAATTGTAGAAAGAAAATGTTTGGCGCGCTCAAGAAAGTACAGGTGATAGGTTGTTTATTTTTGTTGTAGTTGTTGTTGAATAATATTAACTCATACAGAATACAAAAATAACCAAGGTTTTAGTGGTGGTTTTTTGTGTTTATCTGTCCGCATCTTCTAGTACTTACATCTCTGAGATCAATTTCTCCACCATTTTTAATCATAAGGTCCACAAATTTTTGCGTTAATAGGACCAGTGAGCCCACAACACGATTCGGAGTTTGAGGCGTAGTAGGTACATGCTTTTCACGTTCAGTGGGTTGGGCGGGCGTTCCAACATTACTATGCGCGGCCCCACTTGATTTTTTCGGTGTATTTTCGGGAGTTTCCATGTTCAATTTTTAAAATATTTTTTACTATTTCACACTTTACAGGCTAAAATTTACGTTTCTTTTAGTTTTAACACGTTTTAATGAAGATAAATATTAAAATTTCACGAATTAGGAATAAAAATTTGGCGCTAGAAGATTTTTTAACCCTGCCGCCATTTGGATATTTTTATACATTTACTTTTTCATTGACATTTTCTTAGCTTTTTTCTTCGTCGTTGTAGTTTTTCACCTTCTATTCCAACTTCATTCGTGGGAAAATAGAACAATGATAATGAGAAAAATGAAATAAAACAGCTGGATTCCTTTTTAAAGTCAAGGCAATTATAAATATGACACACCCTGTTGTAATGTTGTAAATTTCACATATAGAGGTCTCTACTTTATAAAAATGCAATATTTTTGACACATGGTTTAGAAAAAAAATTACATTGTTTGTTTTTATTCTTCCATTCGTACTTGAATTTCTAACACGCGTAAACTATTATAATAAAAATTAAAAAAGTATTTAGTTAAAATTTTATACAAAATGTCGACGAAACGCTTCAGTAAACCCCACTTATCCAAGGGCATATTGGAAATGAAATTTATGCAGCGCACCAAAGCTAAGGTGGACAAGGAGATTGAGGCGGCCGAGGGTAGAGCCATGTACTCCAATGAGATTACTGACAAAATGTTAAACGGCAACTCAAATTTCATAATTGAACCCAGCTTTGTGCATTGTGAAAATCTCATTGAAGGACGCTTAAGTTTTCGTGGCATGAACCCGGAGATTGAACGTTTATTAGAGCTAGAACGGGAAGAGAAAGCGGCTGCCAAGAGACATGAACAAAGCACTGATGTGTCCAACGAAGCTATGATGAAATTCTATCAAAACAAGACGGCTGGTGCTGGTCATACAATAGAAAAGAAATTTTCCAAATTTAAGAAAATCAATAATAATCAAAATAAAAACAACATCAAAAACAATAAAAGACGCATAGTGGACGATGTTGCAGGTGCAACGGGAAAAAATAAAAAACAGAAGTTTATGAAACCCAAAGATAGTGATGAAGATGAACAAAATAATTAATTTCTTACTCAGATTTATAAGTAGTTTTTAAATTTCCCTATATTAATAAGAAATTTAACACGAAAACAAAACAGCTTTTACATACAATTTCTTGTATTTTTTTATTTTTTAGAAAATATAACACGACATAGGTACATAAATGAAATAAACATTATAATTAATAAGTCTTTAATAAAAAATATAGTGTATAATTTATATTTCCGTTTTCACCGCCTGTAGAGCGTAACACATATCGGTTGTATTTATCCAGCGCCAAGTATTACGCCAAAAATCGTAAGTACTGCCATTAACAACGACGGTATGACAACCCACTATCGAGCGGAGAAAGTGAGGATTAATAGCAATTTAAATATTAAAATTTAAAACAATTTAAATTTACATACTTGTATCCAAAATCCTTTGCACATCTAAAGGACTAATCATTTTATTCCAATGATGTGTACCAATGGGGGCAATTTTTAAAACATATTCACCCAACAGCACACCACTTACCCACATGGGTATTGTTTTGTTAATGGTAGTGATGAAAAGAGATCCACCAGGCTATAAAAATCATCAAGAGAATTTATGAAACTTACGAAATATTAGTAAAAATAAAAAACTTATAAAAAGGTACCTTTAAACATTGAACACTTGCTGTTAGTAAAGCAATCTTATCCTCTACATGTTCTAATACTTCGGAGACTATGACGGCATCATAATAATTTATTTTTTCCTTGGCATGAACATCAAGAGGTTCTATATTATATTGTATGAGATCGCAGAGTTCTGGATTGGCCACTTGTGAAAGATGCTCGCGTGCAGCAAGTATTACCTCATCACCCAAATCAATGCCGGTCATCTGAGCTCCTAAACGAGCCAATTGTTCGGTTAAAATGCCACCGCCGCAGCCTACTTCTAACATTTGCTGACCCTTTAATACTTGGCATGTGTTAACTAGTTCTGCGGGGATGTTGCCACGTGCTACTAGGCCATCACGTATGAAAGGAACTCTAAATTATAAATTGCAAGTTGGTAAAACCTGAATGACCTTTGAGTTGTATGTATGTGTATGTATGCTTTATTAGTATTCAAAATACTTTAAAATTTCACATTGATATTATAAATAAAATAAAATTTTATATATTATTATTTTTAACAAAATTTACACATTCTTTTCTAAAAATATTAATATTTGTTTCAATTTTTATTTCATTTGCTAGTGAATTAAACAATTTAAATCCTTTGTAGAAAAGTGATTTTTGTCCAGCTGTTGTAGTAGTCCTTTCTAGCCTAAAATTATCAGCATTTCTCAATCCATATGGTTGTACTTCTCCTACATATTTGATTTGATCACATAAATATTCAGGTGTATTTCCATATTTAATTTTGTGAATAAAGTTCAAAGTATTTAGTGCAAGTCTCTGTTTAATGTTGAGCCATTTAAGCGTATCAAGCATTGTTCGTATATTTGTATATCTGTTACACTTTAAGACCGTTCGCATCGCTTTGTTTTGTAACTTTTGAAGTCGTTCTATTTGGGATTCGTTACAGCACGTATATATTATTGCAGACCCGAACTCAAAATGAGGTTTTATTATTGTATTATATATATTAATAGAAGTTATCAGAGATATTTTGTTTCTTATTCTTTTGAAAAAGCCCGTTTTCTTACTAATTTTTTTACAAATATATTCTATATGGTCTTTGAATTTCATTTCTTCATCTATTATAAATCCTAGATATTTAATACTTTTTACTTTTTCTATAATTTCATTATTTATTTTAAATACTTTTTCAGTGTTCATATTTATTTCCATAATTTTTGTTTTGTTTTCATTGAGTTTATTCTTTTTTAGCCATATATTAACATTATCTATATCGCTCAACATATTATCATAACATTTCTCATTAGTGTTTTCTTCTGTGTAGATTAAAGTATCATCCGCATATAAAACAATTTCACATTTTCCGAGAATTTCTGGCATATCATTTATATATATTATAAATAGCAAAGCCCCCAAAATAGATCCCTGTGGAACACCGAAGTCATTATTCATTACACTTGATTTTGTACCATTTACTTTAGTTAATTGTCTTCTGCTTGTCAAGTATGATTTAAACCATTCTAGTTCTCTTTGCCGTATACCGTTTCTGTATTAAAATCTGTCTATCAATTGTTTCAAACGCCCGTTTAAAGTCTAAAAATATTGCTATTAATTTTCTGTTGTTTTTTATATTTTTCCATCGATTAATCACATAATTTACCGTTGTCTCACATGAAATTTTTTTCTGAAACCCGATTGATATTTTGAAAATAACTTATTTTTCTCACAATATTTTTCAAGCTGTTCTTTAACGACTTTTTCCAGTATTTTTTCACAGGTTTTTAAGGAATTTATGGGACGAAACTCTTCACATTTTCTTGTTTTGCCACTTTTTCAATTGGTGTTACCCTTGACTCTTTCCAATTTTCTGTAAATTCTCCAGATTCTAGTGATTTGTTTACTATTTTCAGTATATTTTCCCCAATTATTTGCCAGTTATCAAGTATAATTTTCGTTGATATTTTGCAGTAGTCTGGTTTGTTTTTTATTTCTTTTACTATTTTCTTTAGTTCTAAAATTGTTATTGCACTAAATTTAAATCATGAGTTAAACATTTGTATTTGATTTGTGTATTGCACATTTTCTATTGAATCTCTTATTATCTTAACACTATTTATAAAATACTTATTAAAATGACTAGCGATTTGTGTATTTTCTTCATATTCCACTTTATTAAATATCACCGATTTTATCACATTCTGGTTTCTCCACATTTGTTTTTGATCCTTTGCATTATTTATTTTGTTGTTTATGTATTTATATTTCTCGTTTTCTATCTTTACTTTATATAAATTTCTTATTGATTTGTACTTATTCCATGCTTCAATATTGTTTTCAAATTTTGCAGTTTGGTATTTAACTATTTTTTCTTCTTTTATAAGGCGCAGTTCATTATTAAACCACTGGTTAACATTATTTTGTTTTTTTATTGTTTGTTTTATAGTAAGTTTTTTTATTGTTTCCTCCATGCAATTATCAAAAATCAACACATTTTGACTAACATCTACATTTTCATCAGATCTAATTATTGTACTTAGTTCTCTCGTAAATATTTCTCTATTATATTTAAACTTATCCGTGATTTTATTGTTTTCGTTCCCACTATGTTCTTTTTCGTTTCTGACTAAAATTTTTATTATTTCATGATCTGAGATTTTGTTTTTATTACAATTTTGTGCTGATATTTTGTAGCTGTTATTCGTTATTACATAGTCAATTATAGTTCTTGTTGTATTTGTTACCCGTGTATATTCATTAACTATTTGCTTAAATCCGTTGTCATTTAATACGCTAATTATTCGATTTTTATAAAAATTATTAGTAGCCCAGTCTATATTAAAGTCACCGGTAATTATAATGTCATTTATTTCCTCACTCAAGTTCTCCACAGTTTCTTGAAAAATTTCACAAAATTCTGATTCCGAACCACTCGGAGATCTATATATTGCCACTATTATAATTTGTGTGTTCCCCCGTTGTGCTCTACTAGCTATAATCCAGCATTTTCTATTTTCAACCTTTTCAAATATCTTAGTAACTTTCCATTCCTTTCTATAATAAATAATTACACCTCCAGTTCTTGTTGAACTAGACAACGTTATTAATTGGTTATAATCACACAAGCTAATTTCGTCTTCATTTATACTTTCTGTCATATGCGTTTCCGATAATATTAGAAATTCTGGTTGTTCTGTTGCAGCTATTATCTCCACTTGATTAAAATTATTTATTAGCCCTTGTACATTTGTGTATAAAATATATGTGGTTTTTAATTGTTACATTGGCAATCCCATTCTTCTCTTTTTCATATTCAGTTTATTTTGGTATACTGGACATTCTTTATTGTATGTTCCATGGTTTCCATCTAACTCCATATTCAATTTTTATTATTATTATTAAAGTAATAAAATTCTATATTTACATTCATATATGTATGTATGTCACACTTGGCAAATATTTGCTGAAAAAGATGTAAGAACTAAATAACATCTATTTGAACTAGTTTATTTATTTAAAAAAGCTTTTCTTATTTAGGCCAAACCACAACAAATATTTAGTTTTAATTTTTTTGATGCTGTTTGATCTTGCAAAACTCTTGTAAGAATAAACAACGTCAAACAAATTTGTTCTAAAACAAGTAGTTATGTTTTTATGAGTAAATATTTGTCAAATGTGACTGTACCTTAAGTAAACATTTTTGTATGTATGTATGTATGTAAGTGAACGTTTTGGATATTAAATCTAATATGTCATATAATCCTTTAACTCTTTTTCATCTTGCCCATAACATTACCTTACCTTATAGCATTTAGAGAATGTAATGCTTTCATTGTACCATTTGTATCCCACCAATCCTTGGCCAAATTACCATGATGTTGCACTTCACGCTGTGTTTCTTTATCAAGTTTCTGATCTTTAGATGTTAAATTGGTTGTATGTTGGGGTTGTGCATCACTGTGTGGACCGGCATCTGTGTGTTGTGATTTACACAAATATTGGAAATGGTTGGTAGTACATAACAAAATTTGCTTCCTAATTTGAAATACAACTAAATAACATTTTCCTTACACTAGTATACACCCCAATATTTACCTTTGATGTTTTATGAAACCAGAAATTGATTTAAAAATTTGTTGCGACATTTTCGTAAAGAATTGCAGTGTTTGTTTTTGTTTCTTTCTTGTGTTTTTCTTGCTTTATTTCTTACAACCAGCTGTCAGCGTTGTCAACTTTGAAATTTCAAAATGCACCAACATGGAGAAAAAATCGCACCAAATTTATATGCTGTTCAGACATGAATTTTAATTTGAGTCAATTATTGGGTAATTGAAAAGTGTTCGCAAATGCTCAATATTGCTAATTTAATTAGCGTTTGACGGCAGCTGACAAAAAAGAATACATTTACAGTGCACTCGGGAAAACGTCAACGCTCGTTTACGTTAACATCCCAAAACCTCAACCCTTTTTTTTACATTACCTACTCTAAAATTTTATGAAATAAATATTGATATGGTTAATAACTTAAATGTCTAATTCTATATTAAAATAAAAATATATTTAATTTAATATATATACACATATTATATTCCCCTAATGAAGTCAACAAAGAATTGACGAAACGTTGGAAAAAAATTGTAATTAAATGTAATTTTCATTTACAATATAATAATTTAGGCCCAAGTTGCTTATACGGAAATAAATACCAAATACAACATATTGGCCAAAAATAAATAAATAAGAGAGAAGTCTCTCTTCTATGTGTTGGAAAGAAAAAAACAGCAAAAAAATAACAGATTTTTTTTAAAACGTCAACAATTTAAACGTCAACACCCGCGATTTTAATTAGTTAACGTTTTCCCGAGTGCACTGTATTTGATTCTAACATTATAATTTTCATCCTAAAACATTCTTTATTAATTTAAAAGTGAAACAACTGCCATTTTAGTTATTACTAGTGACAGGGTTGTATTTTTAATTTTAACAATTATTAGAACAATTAACTTTAATGAAGCAATTATCTTAATTGAAATTTTGTATGGATAATTGAATTCAATCAGGCGTTAATTAAAAAAATGTCAATTAAAAATGCATGTGTGAACACCATATTAGATTTTCTTTTTTATTTATTGAAATAATTTCACATAAAAAATAAATATTATAACAGTCTTCAACAGTTCACAGTGTTTTTATAAAAAATAAAAAACTTAACAAAAATAAAACTATACAAATTTGTTTTTTGTACCAGATGTAATTAATTTCTTCTTTTTTAAATTTTTAAAAAGAGATCAAAAGTATAATCACCCCTATCGTGAATAAAAATTCCACGTGAAATTTGTTCACTTTTATTCTTTTAACATTGAATTTAAATAGGAAAAATGTGAAAAGTGAACAAATTTCAGGTGGAATTTTTATTCACGATATGGATGAATATTACTGGGATCACCTTGTTTGACTTTTTGGCTACAGGTTGACTCAAATATTTTTGACATCCTTAAGTAATGCTGTAGAAACTTTCTTAAAAAACACATTGCCTTCTTTTAGGATAACAAAATTTAAATGACCTTGAATAATTTGGAATAACGGAATTTGTGGTGAATTTCTAAAAACTCACCACGATTTTTTATATTTACCACGAATTTTTACTCATCACGATTTTTATACTCACCACGATTATTTTACTCACCACATTTTTAAATTCACTCACTACACGAGCAAAACAAAAAATTTCCGCTAGAATTTACACTAACTTTTTTAACATTTTTTAACTACACACCTTGTTTTCTTGATGTTTTTCTTTCTTTTTCCTTCTCTCTCTCCATCCTAATCATGCACTCTCAAATTTTCTTCTTCCGTCGGTCGTCGTTTGTGTGTGTTTGGTTGGTTGCTGTGGCCAAAGAGAAAACCCCGGGTTCGTTGTATATATATGAACTTAAAAAAAAAGAATATGGATTATTTCGTTGGTTGTCAATTTTGAAATTTCAAAACGCACCCAAATAGAGAAAAAAGCGCACGCGCACCTAAAGAATTTTTCGCACCAAAAATTTTAAAATCACCAAAAATGGTGCGAAACGCACCAAGTTGACAACGCTGCCAGCTGTGTTTTGTTTATATAGAGCGTTACTACACTACTTCAATAAATATTATTAAATTAATCTGGCAGCACAATATATTTACATTTTGTTTTCAAACGCACGTGTTGACATTCATTACCATACAAATCTTTACTTGGGTGCATTATTTCATAAGCGTGAAAATTAGTCTATAAAAATGAAGACTACAGTGAAAAAATCAGTTAAACCCAAAAGTTTGTCTACAATTAAAAATAAAAAGTTGGAAAATCCTAATATTAAGAGTAAAAAAGTTAAAAAAGCTGTTGCCGATGAAGAGATGCTGGAAGTGCAAGCCAAAAAAGTAATGAAACAAGTTAAGAAGAATAAAAAAGCAAACCCGTCCACCAAGACAACTAATAAGGTGAAAGAGGTGCCTGAAAAATCGCCTAAGAAAAAAAAAGACCACAAGCAAGATTTGGAGGGTTTAAAAGACATCGATCCAGAGTTCTATGACTTTTTAAAGAAAAACGATAAACAGTTGTTGGAGTTCAATCTATTGGACAGCGATAATGAAGATGATAATGATGACGAAAAAGTAAATAAAACGGATAAAAAGTCCAAAAAATCAAAAAAAGACGAGGACTCAGATTCTGAGGAAGAGATGGATATGGATGATGAAGACGATGAAAAATATCATAAAGCCAATGCTGATTTAGAGGTTGCCAGTGATGAAAGTGATTTCGAAGGTGAAGAGGAGCCAAGTTTAGGTCCAGAAGGTACTCAAAAAATCACTTTGAATCTTTTGCGCCAATGGCAATTGCAGCTGGAAAAGAACAATGTACCTATAGATACGGTACGCAAAGTTATACAAGCTTTCAGCTCAGCTTTACTTAGTATTTCTCCAGACAGTGATCAAAATGTCCCCATGACATATAAAGTAGTGGGCTCGGCAGCTTTTAATGGTGTCATTCAGTTGTGTGTCTTACACCTACAGCCAGCTATACTACGTTTTCTCAATGTTACACCACGGTCTTCTATACCTCTGCATAAGACCAAAAAATGGAATAAAGTTCGAGGCTGTTTGCGTTACTATCTAACAGATTTGATACGTTTAGTTGAGCAGGTTTCAAGCTCAAATATTTTGTCAGTTCTATTGAAACATCTTCATCAAATGGCCGGTATGGTGGCACCATTTTCTGCCTTGGGTAAAACAATTTTGAAGCGACTGGTTGTATTATGGTCCACCGGAGATGAAACTGTTCGTGTTATAGCTTTTTTGTGTATTTTGAAAATCACACGCAACCAACAGGTATTTATTCCTAACCAAATCAAATTATTTTAATTTACATTAATAATTTATTTTCATTTTAGGCCACCATGTTGAATCATGTCCTCAAAGCCATGTATCTGTCATACGTACGTAACTCGAAATTTGTTTCACCCAACACCTTGCCGGCCATAAACTTTATGAGACGTTCTTTGGTGGAAATGTTTGCTTTGGATTTGAATGTTACTTATCAACATGCTTTCTTGTACATTCGTCAACTGGCCATTCATCTTCGTAATGCTGTTATATTGAAAAAGAAAGATAGTTTTCAAGCATGTTATAATTGGCAATATATAAATTCATTGCGTTTATGGTCTGACCTTTTGGGCAACACTTTTGATAAACCACAATTGCAGCCTTTGGTCTACCCCTTAGTGACTATCGCTTTTGGTGTTATACGTTTGATCGCTACAGCTCAATATTTCCCCTTAAGATTTCATTGCATACAATCACTTATCGATTTAGCCAAGGCCACTCACACTTTTATACCTGTTTTACCTTTAATCGTGGAAGTATTAAAAAGCAACACTTTCAATCGCAAACATACCACAGTGTCCATGAAACCTATGCAATTTACTTGCATCTTACGTCTTAACAAGGGTCAATTGGCTGAAAATGGTTTTAGAGATGAAGTTGTGGAACAGGTCTGTGGTTTAACATTGGATTATTTGGCCTATGAATCTTCTTCTTTGGCTTTTTGTGACTTGGCAGTGCATACAGTCATGGCTTTGAAAGCATACCTTAAGGAATGTCGCAATTCCAACTATTCGCGCAAGATAAAGCAATTGGTAGATAAAATTCATGAGAACTCTAGATTTATTGAGCAGGAAAGACGTAAAATTACATTTGGCCTTAAGGACACTGCTCAAATACAAGCCTGGGAGACAACGGTTAAAAATAAGGGAACACCTTTGGATATATACTACAACAGCTGGGTTAAGACCCATGAAACCAAAAAGAGACGTCAAGCAGCTCAAGCTGATGTCATTAATGAAGGTTATAATTTGCCTTCTATTAAGAAATCCTCTAAAAAATCTACAGTACCAGTTAAGAATGAAAATGGTGAGATTGATTTATTCCCATCAGACTCAGAAGATGATGAAGTTAGGATACCAGGAGTAGAGGATAGCGATGAAGAAATGGTAGAAGAGAAACCTAAAAAGAAGTTGACAAAAGAAAAGAAATCTAAAAAGGCCAAGGCGACTGGAGAAGTCGAATACGATATACCCATTGAAGAACCTGTCGATGGGGAGGAAGATGTGGATATAGTTAAGGATTTGGACTTAGATGACTGGTAATCAAATTGAGCAGAGTATAATCCTTTTTATAACATTTAATAAATACGTAGTTAAGGAATATTGAAATAAAATAACAAACATAAAACATGCAATGATTTGTTTAGGAGTACAGCGTTGAGAGTAAGATTTCAGATAATGAAAAATATATACAAAATAAAAACTAAAAAGATAAAATATATTACTCTATGACCACATAAACTATATATTTTAATAAATAATGCTATAGGCATTTCGATACATAAAAGTGCTGTTCATGTTTATATTAAAGTGGTACTTGTTCTCGTTCCAACACAAATTTTATTCAGAATACATATGTATATACGAATTTACAAAGAAAACATATTCATGTAAATTCAAGAATAAGTTTTTAGCCTTTTTTATATTACTTGAGATAAAATAAATAATTTATGAAACAACAATTATAAAAAAACCAGGGGCCAAATTACCGCATTCGATATCGAGTAAAATTGATCGTAATTTTCTTATTTGAGATTATGGCATTCGATATCGAGCAAGAAATTTAGTACATTTTATCATAATTTCGATATCGAAATCATTTTTCGATACGATAGCTCATTCGATCACGAATCCGGTAATTTGGCCCCTGCTCATTTTTATCCAACATTTTTTCTGGATTGAAACTTTATTCAACACAACATTAAATATCTAAACAATTTAATTAATATAAATTATCACAAAGCCTGCCTTACTCTAAGCTCTTTCCGGATTTTAAAATTTCTTCTCAGGATCCTTACTTGGAATAATTTCATATTCCTTGTATTTAGGAAAAGTACCAATGGTCTCCTTTTCTGGTGCTATCAATTTACCCTGATCATCCTTGCCATATTTGGAATCCAGTTTTGCGGCATTCTTTTTCTTCATATCCATAAGTTGCAAATTTCTTACCAATTCTTCTCTGGTAGGTGCTTCTTCTCTGCGACCTCTGAGCCAAGCTTCCCATTCTGCAGTTAGCTCTTGATCGAATGCCTCTTTGTTGGCCGGTTCAAACCATCGAGAAGCTTTACGTTTTCCAATTGAAGGATCTGCTGGTATTTCAAAATATTTGTTACCAAAATAATCCTCACCAATGTAATTACCACGTATCTGTCTGGGTCTAAAGGATTTGAAGAAATTTTGGAAAATTATCTTTAAAATATCACGTTGTGGTGGCTTAGCCATAACGTTATAATTTCAAAGTAACTATTTAATTTTTTATGAATTTATGGATAAAATAAAACGATGCACGTCGTAATATTGGTTATGTTTATGTTATGACATCCACAGCTGACTAGTGTAAACAATAAAAGTGAGATACCAGACTGCTTTTGTGACATTAATTTTTTGAGAATAGGTTTTTCAAAAAACAATAATTAAAATTTTGAATTTTACAATAAAATTAATAACATAGAACCATTAAAAGTTCAGAAATCACATATACGATTGATGTTTTTGTTTTCATACAGTTTTATACTATTCTCTAACACTGGTGTTTGGCAACAGATAACTATAATAAATAATTAAAAATATTCTACTATTTTTTAGCTCATCACAAAGTAAAATCTTATTCACAATTATGATTCAGAACGTCATAAAAAGTCTGATCTTTATTAAACTCTAAAATTACCGTTACGTCTATTCCTAATGCATGTATATGAATATTTGTTTTGTGTAAACACAGCTTTGTAAAGAATTTCATATTTGTTTATATCATTTTGAGCAGTTAAACTTATATGCTATATGACAATTATATAATAACTCCTTGCAAACAGTTAAATTGTAAATTCTGGACCTCATTAATTTATTTTATTACACTGTATACGGTAACTTGTTAAAATGGTTATTTTATAATTACGACATCACTAAAAATAACACAAGTACTGTAATCGGTATTCTCAATTCGTCTTTGATATCGTTCTCTTTCTATCACACGTAGAGAAGCAACACTGTGTGTAAAAACGCACAGGTTTTCATATTTTTTTAACAGTAGCAGCAGAAAAAATCACGAAGCCAGTTTTTTTCTTCTTTAACTACTTATTATACTCCTCCTCAACTTTTTTTAAAATACGACAAAAAATTATCAATTGGTCATAAATTTGACCAGAGGGAAAAAAGAAAATTCATACAGAAAATGATACATACATAAGCAATGCATTAAAAAGATAAACTCCAAAGAAAAGTATAAATTAAAAAGATTGTGTATAAGGCAAGGTCAGTTTCGGCGAAATGGAAAAAACTAAAATGTTTTTTGCAAACTCAAACACGCGTATGGATCATTGTGATGCGCTTAGAATGTAAAAATATAAAAAGTTAAAAATCTTTTCCCCGCGAACATACTACTGCTTATAACTTATTATAACTAACTACTTATTACACAGTGTGCACAATACACATAATATTATATCCTGTGTTTCTTTTGTTAAATTAACAAGCAAAAAATAATATAAAAAGAATACAACGTTAATGACTACGTTAGTGCAATGTGAGTTCGGGTATTAAAAAGAAATTACACTTCAAAAAAGTAAAAAAATCTTGTTAAAGTATAAAATAAAAAAAGAAGAGTTAAAAAGGAAAAGAAAGATAGAAGGAGAAGAAGGTGGATTTATTAAAAAGATGATCAATGAGTAAAGGGGGATTTAACGTCAGAGAATTGTCAATAAGAAACTACAACAAAAAAAATCACAAGAGAATTGTTAAAAAGCAACAGCAACAACAACAAATATTAACAGGAAACTTGTAGAGAAATTTTTCGTAACAACAACAAAAAATTTTTCCTGTCAAAATATTTTACACCTTTCCATCTCTTCTACTTTACACACAAAACCAGTAAGTATTTATTGGCAATTTACAGGTCCTCCTGAGCCAAGCATTTCAATTTAATTAAATAAAAATTACTACAAAATGTTTTTATTTATTTTACAGTGTATACTTCACCATTTCATTATTCTACGATGAGGCCTCAGCCTCCTGGGAGTGGGCCCACTTTGGATGAAAATGCCGAAGAACTACGCAATGTCGAATGGTACTGGGGCAAAATCAGTCGAGAGGATGTGAAAAACATACTCAGTGGTAAACCAGATGGTTGCCGGCCATAAACTTTATGAGACGTTCTTTGGTGGAAATGTTTGCTTTGGATTTGAATGTTACTTATCAACATGCTTTCTTGTACATTCGTCAACTGGCCATTCATCTTCGTAATGCTGTTATATTGAAAAAGAAAGATAGTTTTCAAGCATGTTATAATTGGCAATATATAAATTCATTGCGTTTATGGTCTGACCTTTTGGGCAACACTTTTGATAAACCACAATTGCAGCCTTTGGTCTACCCCTTAGTGACTATCGCTTTTGGTGTTATACGTTTGATCGCTACAGCTCAATATTTCCCCTTAAGATTTCATTGCATACAATCACTTATCGATTTAGCCAAGGCCACTCACACTTTTATACCTGTTTTACCTTTAATCGTGGAAGTATTAAAAAGCAACACTTTCAATCGCAAACATACCACAGTGTCCATGAAACCTATGCAATTTACTTGCATCTTACGTCTTAACAAGGGTCAATTGGCTGAAAATGGTTTTAGAGATGAAGTTGTGGAACAGGTCTGTGGTTTAACATTGGATTATTTGGCCTATGAATCTTCTTCTTTGGCTTTTTGTGACTTGGCAGTGCATACAGTCATGGCTTTGAAAGCATACCTTAAGGAATGTCGCAATTCCAACTATTCGCGCAAGATAAAGCAATTGGTAGATAAAATTCATGAGAACTCTAGATTTATTGAGCAGGAAAGACGTAAAATTACATTTGGCCTTAAGGACACTGCTCAAATACAAGCCTGGGAGACAACGGTTAAAAATAAGGGAACACCTTTGGATATATACTACAACAGCTGGGTTAAGACCCATGAAACCAAAAAGAGACGTCAAGCAGCTCAAGCTGATGTCATTAATGAAGGTTATAATTTGCCTTCTATTAAGAAATCCTCTAAAAAATCTACAGTACCAGTTAAGAATGAAAATGGTGAGATTGATTTATTCCCATCAGACTCAGAAGATGATGAAGTTAGGATACCAGGAGTAGAGGATAGCGATGAAGAAATGGTAGAAGAGAAACCTAAAAAGAAGTTGACAAAAGAAAAGAAATCTAAAAAGGCCAAGGCGACTGGAGAAGTCGAATACGATATACCCATTGAAGAACCTGTCGATGGGGAGGAAGATGTGGATATAGTTAAGGATTTGGACTTAGATGACTGGTAATCAAATTGAGCAGAGTATAATCCTTTTTATAACATTTAATAAATACGTAGTTAAGGAATATTGAAATAAAATAACAAACATAAAACATGCAATGATTTGTTTAGGAGTACAGCGTTGAGAGTAAGATTTCAGATAATGAAAAATATATACAAAATAAAAACTAAAAAGATAAAATATATTACTCTATGACCACATAAACTATATATTTTAATAAATAATGCTATAGGCATTTCGATACATAAAAGTGCTGTTCATGTTTATATTAAAGTGGTACTTGTTCTCGTTCCAACACAAATTTTATTCAGAATACATATGTATATACGAATTTACAAAGAAAACATATTCATGTAAATTCAAGAATAAGTTTTTAGCCTTTTTTATATTACTTGAGATAAAATAAATAATTTATGAAACAACAATTATAAAAAAACCAGGGGCCAAATTACCGCATTCGATATCGAGTAAAATTGATCGTAATTTTCTTATTTGAGATTATGGCATTCGATATCGAGCAAGAAATTTAGTACATTTTATCATAATTTCGATATCGAAATCATTTTTCGATACGATAGCTCATTCGATCACGAATCCGGTAATTTGGCCCCTGCTCATTTTTATCCAACATTTTTTCTGGATTGAAACTTTATTCAACACAACATTAAATATCTAAACAATTTAATTAATATAAATTATCACAAAGCCTGCCTTACTCTAAGCTCTTTCCGGATTTTAAAATTTCTTCTCAGGATCCTTACTTGGAATAATTTCATATTCCTTGTATTTAGGAAAAGTACCAATGGTCTCCTTTTCTGGTGCTATCAATTTACCCTGATCATCCTTGCCATATTTGGAATCCAGTTTTGCGGCATTCTTTTTCTTCATATCCATAAGTTGCAAATTTCTTACCAATTCTTCTCTGGTAGGTGCTTCTTCTCTGCGACCTCTGAGCCAAGCTTCCCATTCTGCAGTTAGCTCTTGATCGAATGCCTCTTTGTTGGCCGGTTCAAACCATCGAGAAGCTTTACGTTTTCCAATTGAAGGATCTGCTGGTATTTCAAAATATTTGTTACCAAAATAATCCTCACCAATGTAATTACCACGTATCTGTCTGGGTCTAAAGGATTTGAAGAAATTTTGGAAAATTATCTTTAAAATATCACGTTGTGGTGGCTTAGCCATAACGTTATAATTTCAAAGTAACTATTTAATTTTTTATGAATTTATGGATAAAATAAAACGATGCACGTCGTAATATTGGTTATGTTTATGTTATGACATCCACAGCTGACTAGTGTAAACAATAAAAGTGAGATACCAGACTGCTTTTGTGACATTAATTTTTTGAGAATAGGTTTTTCAAAAAACAATAATTAAAATTTTGAATTTTACAATAAAATTAATAACATAGAACCATTAAAAGTTCAGAAATCACATATACGATTGATGTTTTTGTTTTCATACAGTTTTATACTATTCTCTAACACTGGTGTTTGGCAACAGATAACTATAATAAATAATTAAAAATATTCTACTATTTTTTAGCTCATCACAAAGTAAAATCTTATTCACAATTATGATTCAGAACGTCATAAAAAGTCTGATCTTTATTAAACTCTAAAATTACCGTTACGTCTATTCCTAATGCATGTATATGAATATTTGTTTTGTGTAAACACAGCTTTGTAAAGAATTTCATATTTGTTTATATCATTTTGAGCAGTTAAACTTATATGCTATATGACAATTATATAATAACTCCTTGCAAACAGTTAAATTGTAAATTCTGGACCTCATTAATTTATTTTATTACACTGTATACGGTAACTTGTTAAAATGGTTATTTTATAATTACGACATCACTAAAAATAACACAAGTACTGTAATCGGTATTCTCAATTCGTCTTTGATATCGTTCTCTTTCTATCACACGTAGAGAAGCAACACTGTGTGTAAAAACGCACAGGTTTTCATATTTTTTTAACAGTAGCAGCAGAAAAAATCACGAAGCCAGTTTTTTTCTTCTTTAACTACTTATTATACTCCTCCTCAACTTTTTTTAAAATACGACAAAAAATTATCAATTGGTCATAAATTTGACCAGAGGGAAAAAAGAAAATTCATACAGAAAATGATACATACATAAGCAATGCATTAAAAAGATAAACTCCAAAGAAAAGTATAAATTAAAAAGATTGTGTATAAGGCAAGGTCAGTTTCGGCGAAATGGAAAAAACTAAAATGTTTTTTGCAAACTCAAACACGCGTATGGATCATTGTGATGCGCTTAGAATGTAAAAATATAAAAAGTTAAAAATCTTTTCCCCGCGAACATACTACTGCTTATAACTTATTATAACTAACTACTTATTACACAGTGTGCACAATACACATAATATTATATCCTGTGTTTCTTTTGTTAAATTAACAAGCAAAAAATAATATAAAAAGAATACAACGTTAATGACTACGTTAGTGCAATGTGAGTTCGGGTATTAAAAAGAAATTACACTTCAAAAAAGTAAAAAAATCTTGTTAAAGTATAAAATAAAAAAAGAAGAGTTAAAAAGGAAAAGAAAGATAGAAGGAGAAGAAGGTGGATTTATTAAAAAGATGATCAATGAGTAAAGGGGGATTTAACGTCAGAGAATTGTCAATAAGAAACTACAACAAAAAAAATCACAAGAGAATTGTTAAAAAGCAACAGCAACAACAACAAATATTAACAGGAAACTTGTAGAGAAATTTTTCGTAACAACAACAAAAAATTTTTCCTGTCAAAATATTTTACACCTTTCCATCTCTTCTACTTTACACACAAAACCAGTAAGTATTTATTGGCAATTTACAGGTCCTCCTGAGCCAAGCATTTCAATTTAATTAAATAAAAATTACTACAAAATGTTTTTATTTATTTTACAGTGTATACTTCACCATTTCATTATTCTACGATGAGGCCTCAGCCTCCTGGGAGTGGGCCCACTTTGGATGAAAATGCCGAAGAACTACGCAATGTCGAATGGTACTGGGGCAAAATCAGTCGAGAGGATGTGAAAAACATACTCAGTGGTAAACCAGATGGTAGTTTTTTGGTACGTGATGCCCTATCCAAAGAAGGTGAATACACACTGACCCTCATCAAAGATGGCACGGAAAAGCTAATTAAAATCTGTCACCTAAATGGTAAATATGGTTTTGTGGATTGTAAATTCAACTCGGTGGTCGAGTTAATTAACTACTATAAGGCCAACTCATTGAAGCTCTACAACAAAACCCTGGATATTACGTTAAGCAATCCCATTATACGGCCCATCGAAGAAGAGGAACTGCAGCCAAATGCCGATTTACGCATAATGGCCGAACAATTTTTGGTCATCCACCAAAAGCTTAACAAACATCAACAGAGTTTGGATCAGAAATTAAAAGTTTTCAAATCCATCGAAACTGAATTGAATGATAAGAAACTTCACCAGGAAGTGTTCCAAAGGGCGGAGAAGATGTTTCAATCTCAGATTAAATTATTGGAAACATTTATCAATAATCCACCGCAGGTCGGTACGAATACGAACCTCAATTCCAATACGTCAACGAATACTCTGTCTTCTTCGTCGTCGTCGACAAACTCCTCTGCCACAGCAAATTCTCAAACTACCCGCCATTTGGAACAAGAACAATTGCAACTTAATGCTGCCGCTATGAAGGCTCGCCTTAATGATCTCTGCGCTGAAATGAACAAACTAAATCGTTATGTTGAAAGTAAGAAAGAAGACTACAAGGCATTGGAACGACAAATCAATGCAGCGAAACCGGAATTGCAAACTCTTAATATACGAAAAGAGAAATATATTGAGTGAGTACTGTTAATATAAATATGAATGATGATTGCTAGAACAAATAAAGGCTATTATGGAGTATTTCGAGAGTATACTGATTTAGACCGGAGCAAGGCGGCATTGAGGTTTTTGTTTTTTTCATGGCTTACTTGGTTTCATTTAGTTGGTACTTTTGTGTTGATTTTATTAGACTTATTAGACACAAATGAATAGTTAATATAGAAATTTTAAAAGTTTCTTAAATATTTTAAATATGCCTCAGATTGTTATTGTTCAATATTTTAGTTGCACAAATTACAACCATATAAGTGATGATTTAAAAGTAGTAATATCATTTTGAAATTTTTTATAATAAACCTATCTATGCATTTTTTTCAAACAATATTCATCATTATTAAAGTATTAAACCAGTATAACGCGATTTAAAAATAGTGGCAACCCTCAAATTGCGCGCATTTCACCATTATTTAGAACATTTAGAACAAAATTTTTAATTTTTTTTCAAATATATTTTTACAAATAATATTTTGTTATATTTACGGAAAAGTGCAAATAAAATAAATTTAATTCAAATTATATTATTATCAGAATTTTGTATTGATAACTAATCTTTATTTACGTGGTTTTGATTTACGCGGTTTTTATTCGGTCCCAACGTGCCGCGTAAATCGAGGGATACCTGTATTTCCAAAATAACTAGAATTATTATTGTAGGTTAGGTTAGGTTAGGTACGAAGGCTGGTGTGAGTCGCCTCACACCTTCACCCAGAGGCCAATATGGCCCATTGCGATGCCTTGATAGAGGAAGTGGTAGAAGTGTATAGAGTGAAGAAAAGAAAAGAAGAAGAGGAGGAATGTTAGAGTATAAAGAAGAGAGGAAGAAGAAGAAGAAAAACCTGACCAAAATCCTACTCGGACGTATGTCCTCCATTTCTGAGACCCGCACTCCGTATATTGGCACGTAACCAGGCCATTTCCATTACGAATCCTATCAGACTCTCAAGCCTACAGCCCGAGACATCCCCTAATTCGCCCAAGAATCTATTACCCAGCCATCTCATTCTACTGCCCTGTAACCTGGGGCAGTGGCACAGAATGTGCTCAACTGTCTCCAGTTCTTCCGGGTCCTCGCATAGTCTGCACATATCCGACAATTCGGATCCCATCCTCACCGCCATCCTGCCTATCATGCAGTGGCCCGTGATGATGCCAATCATGGTCCTAACGCAGATCCTACTTCTGCCCAACAGCAGTTCCGACTCAGACCTCCTAAGCACCGGCCATAACGTCCGTGAGACTTGGCAGTCTGTTCGGTTCCCCCAGGCTTGATTGGCTGCGTTTACAACCCATTCCCTAATCCTTCCGTAATAGAAGCCTATTGGAGGCCCGACTACCTCCATACGGTCATCCATCTCTGTGCTTGAGCCCAATCTTGCCAACTCATCGGCCACCTCATTACCTGCGATGCCAGAGTGACCCGGTACCCAGCACAGCCTGACCGTATAACACCCTAAGGCTACCTCTAGAGCCCTCCTACAACTGTCGACTAGCTTGGATTTCACATAACAGCCCCTTATGGCCAAAAGGGCCGCCTGGCTGTCCACATATATCGTGACCTCCGAGCCTCTGTCGATGTTGTCCCTCATCAGTTCCACGGCCCTCAAGATCCCTAGAACTTCCGCCTGAAAGACACTGCAGTCGTCAGACAGCCTATATGACATTCTGATGTCCAGATCCTCAATATAGACCCCTGCGCCCGTGCCGTTCATCTTTGAGCCGTCCGTGAAAATGGCAAATCCGTCATACAGTTTGCCCCTTCCAGACCAGCTTTCCCTAGACGGCAATGTCACCTCCGGCAACCGCCTAAAGTCTGCCAAGGTGCTCACATAATCCGTAGAGCCAGGCGACCCAAGGCAATTTCCACCTGCTTCAATCTCACACAGGATTCGCGAGTGACCCTGCATGTGACCCTTTAGCAGTCCCAGCTCCCTCAGTCTAAGAATACTTCTGGCTGCCATTCCCATCACATACTGCTCTATAGGCAATAAATGAAGAATGACATCCAAAGCCGCTTGAGGAGTGCTTTTCATGGCTCCCGTTATGCCGATTGAAGCACACCTCTGAACTTTAGACAGAAGGTTTCTTCGATTAGCCAATCTCAATGTCTCCCACCAAACACAGCATCCATATGTAAGAATGGGCCTGACCACCGAAGTGTAAAGCCATCCCACCACTGACGGCCGAAGTCCCCAACTCTTACCTATCGATGATCTGCAAGTATAGTAGGCATTGAGACCCTTTTTGAGTCTCTCCTGAGTATTTCTTTTCCAAGACAGCTTCCTGTCCAGAAAAACTCCCAGATACTTAGCACTATCCGATAGCCTAAGCTCTACTCCTCCCAGTACCGGCAGCCTGAAACTTTCCACCCTGTACTTCCTAGTAAACAGAACTAACTCTGTCTTCTCCGGATTGACTCCCAAGCCCTTTTCAGTAGCCCAGGTTGACAGTTCGCCCAGTGCCCCTTGCATGACTTCGCTAATTGTCGGCAGAAACTTACCCGATACCAAAATAGCTACATCATCCGCGTAGGCCACGACCTTCTGACCCATTCTGTCAAAAAGTCTCAGAACGACATTGACAGCCAAGAGCCATAGTAAAGGAGAGAGAACACCCCCCTGCGGGGTTCCTCTTGTCACCAGTTTCCTCAGGCGTTCGTTTCCCCAGTCCGAGTGAATGACTCTGCTGCTAAGCATCAGAGTTATCCAATCGACCAGGAAGGACGGAACCATTAGGTCACATAGTGCCTGCCTAACAGCCTCTATTCTCAAATTGTTAAAGGCCCCCTCTATGTCAAGGAATGCCGCCAAGGTGTATTCCTTGTTTCGCAGTCCCTTCTCTATAAAACCCACCACATCATTCAGCGCACTCTCCACAGATCTACCCTTAAGGTAGGCATGCTGAGCGCAACTGATTATGCCGGCGTCTATCCTCGTCCTCAGATATAGATCGATCAGTCTTTCCAGTGTCTTCAAAAGAAAAGACGACAAGCTGATCGGTCTAAAATCCTTAGGTTTAGAGTGACCGGTTCTCCCCGCTTTGGGTATAAACACGACCCTAACCTCTCTCCATCCCTTAGGGATGTATCCGTTCGATATACATACCCTAAAAAGTTCCACCAGCAGTAGGAGAGATGATCTCCCGATATTCTGTAGCATCGCCGGAAAGATACCATCTGGTCCTGCCGATTTGTGAGACCCAAAAGTATTGACCGCCCATGTTACCTTATCCAAGGTGATCATGTCTCCCACTGGCTCCATTGCCTCATCACCTGAGCGCGGCCCTGAGAAGGAGTCGGCATCCTCAACCCGTTCCCCCGCCCCCGGATCCACGCACCCCGGAAAGTGAGTCTCCATAAGAAGACATAAGGTCTCAGAGCTAGATTCTGTCCAAGAGTCGTCTGGTCTCTGAATAAATCCTGGAACTGCTGGGTCCTTGGATAAGATTCTTCTGAACCTGGACATCTCATTTACAGATTCAACTGACTCGCTAAACTTGACCCACGAGTCCCTTTTAGCTCTCCTAATGTCTTTCTTGTACTTATTGTAACTCAATCTAAAGTTACTCCAATCTTCTTCCCTACGCGTATATTTCGCCCTGTTGAACAACCCTCTCACAGTAGATCTCTGAGTCATCAACTCCTCCGTCCACCATCGTGGTTGTTCGCGTCTGCCCGGGAAGTTCAGCGGACAGGATCTTTCATAACTACTGATTAGTGCCTCCGTAAAGGTACCTACCAGTCGTTCCACCCCGGTCGGAGTCGACCTCCACTCGTGTGTAACCCTAAGGTTATCTACCACTAATTCCGAAAAAGAATCCCAATTCGTCCTTCTCGGATTCCTATACGGACTCCTTTTCGATCTTTCAAACATTAGGTCAAAGGATAGGCGACTATGGTCAGAGAAGGAAAATTCCAGAGCCACCCTCCAATCCTTCACTAATTCCCTACAGTTCGTCAACGTAATATCTATTACTGCCTCCCTGTCCCTATTCCTGAATGTTGGCGTATTCCCCATATTACAGATATAGAGATTGTTAGCAATAATAAAATCAAACATAGACTCACCTCTTTTGTTGATGTCAGTACTTCCCCACTGGGTATGGTGTGCGTTTGCATCACACCCCAGTACCAGCTTCGAGCCTGTTCTGCCCGAATTCTCCACCAACTCCTTTACCTTTCCACCAGGAGGATCGGTATCCTCGTATGGCAAGTATACCGATGCTAGAGCCAGAACCGTTCTGTCCTTGGCTTCTCCCATCACGACCGTGAGGTCTCCACCACTGAAAGAATGAGACAAATTAAATTTATGTTCATTTCTTGCTAGTATACATGTTCGTACCTTCTCATCGGTTTGAGGTACAAACAATGTATACCCCGTGGCCTTTAATCCAACTACCCTGTTTTTGTTGATCCAGGGCTCTTGGATTAAAGCCACATCCACGTTGTTGTCCATGAGATGGGTTACTAGTTCGGTTGAGGCTGCTTCGCAGTGATGCAAGTTTATTTGCACCACCTTCAGCCTCTTAGGGTTTATCATTTTTAGGAAACCTAAACCTGATAGACCCCAACCCGAAAACTGCAACCCCTCCCATTGATCTCAACTTCTTGAGAGACTCCTGGTCTACTGCGAACCTGAAGTCCCTCCCTTGGTTTTCATTACAGCCCAATGAAGCTATCAACTTCCATTGTGCTGTAATGAGTCCCTCGTTCTGATTGGACAGTAGTCCCAGTATGACTTCCACCGGTTTTATAGGTGGAGGTATCCACACTGTGACTACTGGCCTCAGTGGTAGTTCCGACGCAAGTATAACGTCCAGACTGGCCTCCGGACAAGTGCTGCCACACCTGCCAATTGCAGCTTTTAAAAACTCAAAGGTTTTTTGATTGCCGCAACTGACAGTTTTGACACCTCTTGCCCAGTCGGCCCCTCTGAACGATACCTCGTCCGGCCTTCCTTTCACGCTAAAGATTTCGTCGAGTAGTTTGTTCTCTAGCACCTGCCATTTCTCGACGCTGATCCTACCATCGGGATCCATACGATCAATGACAGCTGCCAGAATACCGTCCTTACCCGACGAATCCCTTAGCTTCCTTGACGTTGAGGGCTGGTCAGCTTTGGAGCCAGTCCTCCTGCTGATTTCCTTACAGGACTCTACAAGAGGGCCGACACCAGTCTGACCAGTCCTCTTAGCCTTTGGGGATTTCTGGTCATCATCAGACCGAATTCTTTTAACTGCCCCTTTGTTGGGGGGCTTAGCAGAGTTTGGTCGATGATCACCCGATTTCCCTGCAGATTTTGACTGGTCTGCCCTGATAATACCTTTAGTGGCTCCCTTTTGGGAGTGACTGTCGGAGATTATCAAGACATTCCCAGTCCTAATCGCGCGACTACAGGTGGGTAATTCGCTTACAGGCTTAGCTCCCCCAGCCGTGACTGTTTTGTCGCGGCTAAGATTGCCAGGCCTTAAGCCTTTACCCTCCTCCTGCTTACCCGTTGCCTTCTTAAAGGATTTCTCAGCAAAAACTGCTGAGGATTCATTGTCTTTTCCGACAACATTTGAATCAACAGTAGTCTTTGTTGTGTATCCCGCAGGATAGGGAATACCTAGGATAGCAACGATAGATCCGTGGATTCGTTCGAATCTCGACACGTTCTTTCGGTGCTTCCTCAGTAGATGCCTATCCCGCCCATCGTGCAGCGAGGGGTCTTTCTTAGCTATCTTTTCTAGAAAGGCTAAGGAGACTCTCACACCACTCTTGGCTTTTTCAAGACTTGTTCGACAGTCTGATGTGACCTGTTCTGTCGCATCCTGCCGAACGACGGGCTTTAATGGACTCGCCAGTCCGCTCTCCATTCCGAGTGTGACCTCCGAAACCGAAGCTCTAGCTTCCTGGTTCTGATCATGAGCATGAATCACTGTAATTTCATGCTCATCATCAGAACTCAAAGTTAGACCAACGAGTCTTTCAGAGGCCCCAGTTCTAGACGGTGAGCCAACTGTGGATTCCATTTCTTCCACTTCTGTCAGTTCTGTGAGTAACTGACCCTCTTGCAACAGAATGTCCCTGTGGATACCCAGCCAATCGGAGTCTGGATTTGACCCCGAAACTGCCGAGTTGTCAGAGACATTCTCTGCTACGACTTCTAGAGTCGCATCAATTCTTTTCTTTTTGTTAAAATTTTCTTCAATTTTGGTCCCACGAGTAAGCACGTATAGGGATGGACCATCCATGCAGTGACGGCGTACATGGATTAGGCAAAATTTGTTTACAACCGACCCGTGCCCTGGCGTCGGAGGGAAGCTGTTCGCGACTAGTTTCTTTAACCACTAACTAGCCATTCAGGTCTTCGGCACTGCTATCAACCACCTTGACCTTAAAAGTGGGGGATATGGGAGAATGGGGATATGGGTAGGAAATGGGTAATGGGATGGGAGTTGGACGGATGGATAACCATTGGTCATGCTGGCCTTAGAGCTTATGCCTTCTAACTTGTACCGGCTAAGTTTACCGATTCAAGTTTCAAGACATACACTACAGCCAGCATTTAAGCCACCACATCGCGGCAAGATAGTTATCCAGGTGGTGGATTATTATTGTAAGAATAAAAGAAATAGAAGAGTTAACTTCTAACGATTTTGAAATCCTGATTAACTACATTTTAAGCTTTAGTTTTTTAATTCAGCCTTAAAATAATTTAATGTAAATGAATATGTCAAAGACTCATATTGTTAGATAATTCAACCAAAAATTTATGGTCGTAATCATCTTATATATGGATATTTAAAGATCAAATTGATATCAGTTCCAAAATGTTCATGAAATAAAATCTATTACACAAATAGTAACTTATATGATATACAGCCATGCCACAGAATTTAATTCCGTTCGAAAGTGTAATTAATTGCATTTTTTGCTTCTATAGAAAAAGCAAAACGAAAAATTTGTTCGGAATGAAACCAAATAAATTTTTCTAAAGTTAATGAAACAATTGCAGCTCTACATTTGTTAAGCGATGTAAAACTTCTTAATAATACCATTATGGTAGTTAACATTCTAACATGACTGCCTAAAATACTTGTTCATAGCGCTTTCCTTTTTTTCAAGATACTTTTTATACTAAACCAAAAAAAAAAATTATTAAAATATATAATGAAAAAAATATAATGAACTACATATGTAGATGGCAATTAAAATTAATTTTAAAGAAAGGCATTACACAAATATTCAATTCATTTTGAGTAATTTTATTGATTTTGTTCATTTTGAAAAAAGTAGGCGGTCGAAAAAAATATTCTTAGTCATGCCGGAGTCTTAGTTATATTCCGTCAAAGTTTTAGTAAGATCGGTCCAGCGGCCTGGCCTTCACGGCAGGCGATGTAATTAATGAAAAAACGTGGGCGTTAGAGTAGGTGTGTTCATACCAACTCAGAAACCTTCCCGGACTTATGCACAACAACTTTGCCAAAGATAATCACATGCTCAAATACATAGTTTACGATTCTATAAAGGACATACATACAAACATTTATTTTTTGAGTTGGGGAATGAAAGTAGGCGTGGCACATAACATTTTTATTTTTACCTCGCCTTCAGTAAGATGTGTATAGAACTTGTTTGAAGTAAATCTGTAAAAAGCCATGCAGAAACAATTAATCAATTTAAAAAAGTGGGCGTTAAAGTAGGCGTGGTCCTACCAATTCAGAAACCTTCCCGGGCTCATGCACAACAACTTTGCCGAATTTAATAACATGATCAGATGCATATTTTGCGAGAATAGAATAGTAGAAATGAATTTCAAAAATGTACCAATATAAGTGTACTGAAATTTGGCCCTTTTTACACCTTTATATTTGAGTCATGAATAGCATGTTCTAGGTTGTTTTTTGTGTGGATGGAAGAATATTTTTATCTTTTATTTATTTTTAAATTGAATAAATAATATCAAATGTCCGTTTTTACCACGTTTTTGTCCCTTTTTTGTCACCCGTGAAAAAATATTTTTAAAAAAGTACCTATTAATTATTCGTAATACGTACTATTTAAAAATAATAGCATGTGATTATCTTTGGCACCTTTATATTTGAGTCATGAATAGCATGTTCTAGGTTGTTTTTTGTGTGGATGGAAGAATATTTTTATCTTTTATTTATTTTTAAATTGAATAAATAATATCAAATGTCCGTTTTTACCACGTTTTTGTCCCTTTTTTGTCACCCGTGAAAAAATATTTTTAAAAAAGTACCTATTAATTATTCGTAATACGTACTATTTAAAAATAATAGGTCATGGAATTTTTAGTGAGAAAATACATTTTGATAAAAAAGTACCAAAAATAATACAATTTTTAGGCCATAGAAATTCGAAAGTACCAAAAAGATTTCTAGTCTTTATTGATCTTAGCCAGATGCATTTAATATAGTACATATTTCTATGTTTATTTAAAAAAAGTACCAGGCACCTGTCGGCTTTTTTTTGATTAAAGGTGGACGCATTTAAAATATTATTTCTAAGTTTATTTGTTTTGGAGATATAGAGGTACTGGTTTTACCCGTTTTTGCCCCATTTGTATTGTTGTACTTGTTGTAATGTTACCACTACCTTATAATCAATATGCCTTGGTTTTAACATTAAAAATGGAATTATCTATACTATATATAAAAGAGTAACGTGACTGACTGACTGATTCATTCATCATCGCACAGCCCAAAATCGCTAAAGCTAGAAACTTGAAATTCGGGTAATGGGTTCCTTTTACAACATGTAGATCCACTAAGAAGGGATTTTTGGAAATTCGTTTGACTTATATCATTATTTTAGAACTGATGACAAAGTGTCACATAAAAACGAGTTTTGATGACTTTAAGTGAAAAAATCAGTAATTTTGTTCATATTAGTTTGAATTGTATTATTAATTATTATTTTAAAAAATGTGACAAGTTATTATAAAAAAACGATATTTGATGACTAAGTGGAAATTAGTAATTTTGTTTCATATAATCTTACATATAATATCCAAATTAAGCAGATGATCATCTTAATTTAATGTTTTTTTTTTAAGTTTTTTATGACTTTTGGGAACAATCAAATTTAATTCTTCAATTCTTTTATATTTTTCTATACTTTTATTTATAGTTTAATGATAAGCAGGCCTTGTGAACCTTAAAATGTTAATACTTATACAATTTTCATAGATAAGTATCTGTGTAAATATTGATATAAATGTATCACAGCATTATTAGTTCATTATAGAAGCTATACTTTTCTTCACATGTGCGTCATTATGTATTTAATATTTTAAATTAATCATAAAGAATAACTCTTAATATATATTTTTAAATAGGGTTGCTAACATCTTGCAGTTTACTTTAAAACGTTAAAAGTCATTAGGTCTGATTTTAGCATGAAGTTTAACATTATTATGAGCTCATACTGGGTTGAACTTTTGTTGTTTGTTGGGTACTAGGTCATTATGACATAATAGGTAACGAAATAGCAGATGAGCTTGCGAGGCATGGTTCGGCTCTATCCTTGGATGTAGTAGAAGCACTGTGCTATTACCACAGGATAGTGTTAGAAAAAGTCCTACTAGGCACTACCCGGTCATGGGGAAATAGAGCCGAATATAGGATATCGAGAGCCTTATGGCTAAAATTGAATACTTCAGGTACCCGGACTCTATTGGGCCTAGATAAAAGTAGTGTTAGATTGGAATAACAAAACTCCCAACTTCTACAGAATATGCGAAGATGAAGAGGAGTTGGAAAATGTTGAGCATATTATCTGCCACTGCCCGGGACTTCAGTGCCATAGGTATAGATAGTTAGGTAGTCAATTCAACAATGGACTAAAGCATGTCGGGGTCTGCAATAATATTCAGGTTCTTAAGGGGATTAGGTTGGCTATATGTTAGATAACAATGTATCGTTTGATAGGGTGGATATTTAATTTCTCCATGCGGTCTGTCTTATAGAATCACCTGGGATCATACTTTCTAAACTAAGCTATTATTTTTTTTTATTTTTTTGAAGGGATTCACAATTGATATTTTAGGTCTCCTAGTGGAAATGTACATAGCACACTACCCTTCTCAAACTAACTAACTAACTAAAGGGAAAATAATGTAAATTTTTAATGTTTTTTATAATTGGAGTCACATTCTTAAAACTTAAATACAAATTGTATAAATAATTTTTAGCTAATTTTTCTTCTTCACTCCTGGTATTATTTTTCAAATGTACGCTAGAGAGAGGGATTTGAGAATATAATTTTTTTCCTAAATTATATACATGTATATTATTACTTTTAAAGTTTAAAAATTGTACAACTTTTATAGAATTTCCTTTGTAACAGGTGGCGCAAAAGTAATCCTCCTATCAGAAAATGCTATAAATTTTGCGATTGGCCCCTAATGTCAGTTCTGTTTTGACATTTGTGTAGTAAACACATGCGAAATACACGTTAATAAACAATGTTACGCTACACTGCTCCAGAACGCGGAATATTGCTGACTATTTATTTGACCAATAATCGGTCGATGACTTTGGTACAACGTGAATTTCGTCGCAGATTTCCTGGCCAACGCCTACTAGTGAAACACTGCGACGTTTAGCCGCTCGTCTCGAAGAGACTGGCACAACACGAGATGCTGCCAGGCGTGCAGACCCCGTAGTAGCCGTTCTGCAGAGAATATTGCTGCTGTAGCCGAGGAATTCTTGGAAGCGCCGTCGACATCGACCATACGACGTGCCACGCAAATGGGTATGTCATAAAAAGGGCTCAAATGACAATCAACTGTGGCGGCGGCCATTTACATGACGTCATATTCTCGATTTGATGTAAAAAAAATTAAAAGACCAAATAAAAATAATCCACAAGAAGAATCAAGTTTTTCATTTTTTTTAATTACAGCCAAAAAACATCGGAAGTTTACTTTTGCGCCACCTGTTAGAATGATTTAAGAATTACATACAATTACTCAAACATTTTTAGATCTTTATAAAAATAAATTCAAATGCAAATAGATTTGAGAAACATTTACAATTACTTTTGAAATCAATGGAAGATAACATTTTATAATATAATAACATATTTGTGTTTGCTGTGTACGTTTAAAAAAATGTAAATTTTTTCTTCAATTCAAAACCTAAAGTTAATATTATTCTAACAATAATGTACATTTTTGGCAAAAATTTCCTAAAGCTTTGTTAATTTATAACCATTTCAGTAATACATTTCGCAATATATACATTGTATTAAAATCTTAACTATTTTTAAGCACTTATTGAATGCGTTTATTGTTGACATCTGCTTTCTTTCTTTGCCTTTACTTGCATTATCTCTAAAATAATAGTGTGTGTACCTAGTTATATCATATTGTTTTAATGATTATGGTAGGTTAGGATTCAAATAATAGAACACAAAGTCCAACAGCTACATATACATATGTATCATTTAAATATGTATATATGTATGTATAAAAAATAAAAAATATATCACACCAAACAGTTTTATTATTACATTTACATTCATAAATATATAAGAAAATTACTAATCGTAAATAATTCCTAAGAAAAAATGAAATTCCTTTTTTGATGTTAATGAAAATATGCAAACATATACAATTTCAAGTAACTGGTAAAAATTTGCTAGCATTTCAGGAAATTTAATAAGAAAAATGTTGTTTTACGATTTCAATAATTGTAATATGAACGTTGGAACCTTAAGTTAAGCACGTCTTTGTTTTAATTTCCTTTAATTATGAAATAGTGCTAATTGTTTTAATCAAATTACAAGTTACGTCAAGCAGTTGTGAAATGTATATGTAGTTAATGTTATCTTGTATAATTTATGAGGGGATACGTGCTAATTTGGTTGTAGAAGTATTAAATTTTGTGCTCATACGTACAAAGTTTAATATGTGTCCCTTTCAGTTTTTTTAGAACTACATACAATGAGTGTAAATGTGACTCATGATAAATTAGATGATTTCTAATTTATTCAATCTGTTATTAGCGTCATAAATATGAAATGATGACGAGTTTAACAAAATATCAATCATGATGTGAACACAAACGCCTTAGAATACATACATATGTTATTATAAGTTATTAATGGAAAAATTAATATTTTGTTTTTAAATCCCTCAAATTCTCAAAAGAAAAAAAAAAACAATTTTTTGTTCATTTATCCAATATTACCTCTTTATTTTAGGTTTTAATTATGTTTCTTTATTTGATTTTTTAACTTTCAATATTTCTCTTGTTTAATAATTTCCTGTATTGTCAATTGTCAGCTACCTTAAAAAATCTTTAAGAAAATACAAAATATTCTTCATTACTTCGTTTTAAATTACATTTTGCGCACTTATTTTCAATATGTTTGTACAGAATAGGTACAGAATGTATATGGGCAACTGCAAAAATTTACGGCACTTAGAATTTTTTTATTTTATTTTTTTTGTCTGACATTAATGTCGATTTGCTTTATAGCTGTGTTCACATTATGTGTATTTGTCTTGTGGACTGTCACTTTTTCGAATGTCTGAACACCTTCAAATAATATTATGTGTTATTTCTCTGAGTGCAATACATATGACATTTTTGTATTTAGAACGAGTTCTATTTTCAAGTGACAAACCATCTGACATCAGCTTTTATAACCAAAATTTTGTGGCGGCAAAAATTAATTGAAATTTTAATAAATATAATTTATACCTAATAGTAAAACAAAAATACAAAAAAAAAACTAAACAAATTTATTATTGAAAATGGAGGGAAAACTTGAAAAGGAGTTAACAAAAGTAAGTACATATGTATGTGACATAACCAACATATGAACATGTAATTTATAAACCGTATGTAAAACTCTAATTTTGACATACACATGAAATCACATATGGGTAGAAAAGTGACATTCCACATGACAAATACACATAATGTGAACACAACCGATATTTGAGCATGTGAAATCCGTTCGCGTTAATCATTTTTACTGCGGTTTTAAATTAAAAAAAAAAATATATAAAAATTACAGTTTTTGAGGTTAGAAAATTTTTTTCCTCCATAAAATTTTAAATCTTTAAAATTTCGTGCGTTTTCAATTTTAGTATCAAGCTTAGTAAAGTCTTTTATTCGATGTACGTTTCAGCGCAATTGATACAGCGCTTTAGTTGTCACAAAGCGAAATGTGTTTATCAGTTTAGTCCATCGCGAAGAATCTATTTAGATATCTAAACATGTTCCCATGCCATGTTTTGACATAAAAAAAGCTTAAAAAAATGTTTTTTTTTTGCAAAAATTTTCAAAAGTTCATAAAATTTTTGAGTTTAAAAATTTTAAAGTGCGTTTATGAAGTTACTCACATCACGCAATACACTACCCAACTTAAAAGAAAATTCAGATTGTCAGACGCAAAAAAGATACATTTTTACAAAATTTACGCTAATTTCTTTTAAGTTGGTGCCAGCGCACCAATAACGTATCACATTGGTGCGCTGGCACCAACTTGATATACCTCAAACTTTATAAAATTGCGCAGTTTTTTTAATTCTGCGCTTAAAATTCATTTTTATTAAACGGCGCAAAAACCCTATGTAAAATTTTAAAAAAGTTCAAAATTCGGAAAATTTTCGTTTCACTTGTAAACCACATGGAACTTTTCATCCAGCAGCGATATCAATTTTTTTTTTATGGATATATTCTTCAAGTCTAGTGACTATATTTTGTATTGGTTTGGATCTGAAAGCTAAAAACTATTACAACGAAAACGGAATGGATGAAAAAACTCTTGCAAGTTTCAAGTCGTTTTTTTAATTTTTCGAATTTTAGATGACCACCAATTCTTAAGGTGAAGACTTTTCAACGTAAAACTTTGCACGTCATATTCTTCAAGTATAGTCATCCAAACCCTGTACAACGTTTTTTTTTAATTCATAAAACTTAACGGAATAAGAGCCATAGTATGTCGGTTTCAGCAGGTGCTCAAAAAATTGAAATAGCCCATATATGTATGTACAGAATGTGTATGTTTGCATTTATGATGTACTATACATATGTATGTATGAATATTGTAAGTTAAGCACTTAATAAAAATCAGTGGGGTTTGTAATATGAAGTGAAACAAACAATTTACAAAAGAGTTCTTTGTATTCTATATGCAGTTTACCAATCTTATCAGTAACACAAATTTAATTTTGCTTTTTTTTGGCATAATTGCATTTATTAATAATTTTTTGTATGAAAAGTTGGAATATTTATTAAATGTGTACCTATAATGGCGTTTTAATTTTTTAAGCAGAAGATTTTAAAGAAGAAATATAAGCAGGATATAAAACTAAAAATAGATTAAAACTTTTGATAACAAATGAAAAAAATATCACAATATTTTAAAAGATTAGAAAAGAATTAAATGTTATTTTTTATTGGATATAGACAATATATATGTATGTATGTACGTCATTTGATAGTTTTTCAAAACTCCTTTGACATTATATATTTATATATTTATGTATATAATTATGCGAAACCGGAACAGCCACCATTTTTATTGTCTTTTTAGCTATTACATAATAACAAAAACAAAACAGCTTTAAAATATTTTCAGCTGTTTTTTTAATATAACACATTTGCAACACTTAAAAATTTACTTACATTATAATAGATGTATGAAATATGACTCTTTTTTAACCATAAAACCGAGATTTTAAAAGTCATGCAGTTGTATAATTTATTAAATTAAAACTACAAATTTTGGCTACAATTTAATTTATAATACAAATTATCATGGTAATATTTGAAATAAAATACATTAAAAAAACTTCGGATAAAAAATCGAAAAACCGGAATTGTGTCGAAATTTATTTTTATTATTTATTTAATTAGTAGTATTTTGAATAATTTACCTTTTAACTATAGAACAATTTGATTCATATTATTTTAAATTTAAAATTCATATTTTTTTTAATTTTACTTTGTTTGCATCATTAAAAAGATTTACATTATCGTTTAGTTCCTGGTTATCATCAAAATTTAATATCTCCCTAATTTCTCGTTGAAACGTTCGTTAATTGTATATAAAGAACTTTATTTCTTTTTTATTTGTATGTTTGACTTTCTCATCATGTATTTCAATTTCAATTATGTGGTCAAGTCCCCTGCCATAATAATATCTGTATTTTTTTTCATTTAATTCTTCAATTGTTTCCTTAAATACATTATAGAATTCTGATTCTTGACTGCTAGGTGATCAATATACAGCAGTTTTATTATTGAGATTTGTAAGATTTAATGAGATTTGAGGGATGCTTAATATCTAATTTTTAAGCCATTTCATAATGCTATCAAACGATGTAAAAAATATTTCGTTTCGATAACAAATATCACAGTTTGAGTTTCAACAATTACATACTACTTACATACATAGGTATATAAAAAATTATTTTCTTCCTAAAAACACCTTCCTATCTATCTATCCCCTATTTTTTTTATTTTGTTTTTCCTTGGCGCCCATAAACTAGATTTGTTCAAAAAAAAAATATTCATCTTAACATATAATTGTTTCTCTTTGTTTTTTGTTCATTCGATCTCTATATTATTTAAAATTAGACATTTTGAAAAAGTGAGAGTGATGCTAACGTAATACACTTTGCAAAAAAAAAAGGAAACCATTTTTTGTGCAGCAAAGCTGAAAAGGAGTTAATATTACAATTCATTGAACTTTGCAGTTGGTTTCAAAAAAAGTTTCAAAGTTTTGCATTTATAATTTTGCAAGACCATTGTTTTTTGCATCAAAAGTACGAATTTTTTTTTGGCTTTATATTAAAAATAATTTTTTCTTAATAAAACAGAAAATTCTTTTTGAAAATAATATTAAAAGATGCCTACATAATTTTCTATTAATATAAACATGTGTAAAGATCGTAAATGTATAAATTAATTATTCAGATTTACATACATATAATTAAAAATGGAATAAAATTGTTTAAAAATAGATTTGACGTCATATAGAGGTGTTAATGTTTAAGCTCCCTTTAGACGGTATGTATTTTGCAGTGTGCTTGTCAAAATTTCCACTGCACAATGCATACACGTCGTTATACTTTGTGTCGAGTAAAAGCAAAACAAAAATGTTTCTGCTAATGACAGCCTGCATTTACAGTGTAAAATAGAACATGTTCTATTTTCATCTGACAAAGCACCTGCAACCAGCTGTTTTGCAAGTCAATTGTTTATGGCGCCAAGAACATAGTGTTTGTGTATCAGCAAATTTATATTTAAAAAAATTGTATTACACAAAACATTTAATTTGTATTAAAATATGTATTTAAAAAACGTATTTATAAATATTAATTTTTATTTAACTTAAATACAACAATTTTTGGTTCCATATGGCACATTTTTTTCTTTAATTCTTGCTTAATTTTTTTATTTTGTAGAAGCTATTATCGCAATAATGCTGCAAGTTAAAATTATTTCATTTTTTCAAACTACATATATTTGCAAGCACACAAGACTCCCCCGAAAATAATCATAACAAAACAGCTGTTGTGTTCTATGATAGATTATGTCAGATAAAACTAAAAACCGACGTGTGAAAGCAAAATTTATAAAATTGCCAATTTTGGCAGACATGCACAATTACATACATATGTATCGTAAAACTGACAAGTACACTGCAAAATACATACCGTCTAAAACCAGCTTTAGTAGATTTTTTTTATATTAATTTCCATAACCTAATTTTATTAATCAAGTTTTAACAGAGAAATTTTAAATTTATGATCGTAAGATAATTTTTAATAATTCATTAATAAGCTGGGTAAATTCATATATGGAAAAAGGTTTACAAATACTAAAAAACAAAACTGTTAAATATATTGACATGAACAATATGGTAACACATAAGATCATTGTTTAGTGATAGTGATGTTAACTCAATATACAGGTAAAAAAGCTAAAACAATTTGAGTGTTGCAAATAGGCAATGTTTTTACAATTGCCTTACTGTATATTTTGTTGTTGAATTGCAAAATAAATGTACAACGTTTTGCATTTCTGACTAAAAACTATTGCAATTTATATTTTTCAATTTGACTTGCCACATTTGTACGAAGAGTTAATTCCGCTTAATTTTTGTTTAGAACAACAATTTTTAGCTCGATGTAAAACCATTTTCTCACTAATCAATTATCATTTTTGGAACAGATTTTTTATAAGAAATTAATATACATGCATACATATGTATGCCAAGAACATGCAAGCTGATTTTTCAAATCTAAATATAACACCTTAACTTGATAATCCCTATAATTTGAATAATTTTATTTCAAAATATCACAATATATAAAAATAACAAAGGAAAATTAGCTTTAAATTAAACATTTATAAAATATATGTATGTGTATATGTTGTAGCTATAAATTTATATACAAAAATATAAATACAAATTGTTATACCTATAGCTTGTAATGTAATTATAATAATTTATTTTTAAATGCGCAATTATAAAAATAGGATACTTATTAAAGCAAAATTAGATTTTGGCAAAATATTTCTCAGCTCTTAGAAACAATCTAAATTATTAAAAACAAATTATGTATTTTCTTTATCAGATTGTAATTTTCAGCAACATCTATGTATATCGTCGTCTGCCAGTTTGTCTAATGAAAACTATACATATAAGATTAAAATTATTTCCTACACCACAACTACAAGTACATATGGTTAAATATTTGTTTTATGATTGAAACAAAAATGAGTCTTTTCGACTCTCTGTTTGTTCACGCTTATCAAACTAGCACTTAATGGATGATTCAAATTAAAATTTTTTTATTGAAATACTTTTCATAAATTCTTAGATAATTTTTTGCTTAGATAAAAATGATAACGTCCAATTTATTATCTTTCTTATATTTGAGTAAACTCAAGCAGCCACATGTGGGTTGCTCGAACCAACGGCTATGGCCTTTGCTTGTTTGCAGCGTAGATTTTTATTAAGCAATGCAAATTTTTATTTAAATATGTAATGGAAAATTTTAATAGTGCATTTTGTTTACATATGATTGATTATTAATTGGAAATCGTAGAAGTAATTTAATTTTATATATTTTTTTTAATAATATAGAAAAGTTCTATAGAACATATATTGAAGACCGTCTAAGAATGCCTAATGGAGCTTTCTTTTATTCAATTTTGCTTTTCTGAAAAAAGTCAAAAATTTTAAAACAAAATCAGCCTACAAAGAATAATAAATGTCACTTTGTCCTCATTTTAAAATAGAAAGAATTTTTGATTTGGATTTAGTGTTTTGAGTTTATTTATGTACCTATGATGTATTATTAATATTGCAAGACGTATACAAATCATTACAGTACAATTACCAAATGAAGCATAACAAATTAACCCTCCGATGAGTGAGAAGGTCCCTAGGGACCTTTTTGCCTTTTCAAATTGAAATTACTCCTACTTTGGCCACTTTTGAAAAAAAATCAAGCCGATCGGATCATTACTTTAGGAATTATTGAGGTTTTAGTGAGAATAGTACGCGGACGTGTGAATAGGTCCGTATGGACCTTGTACTGAATTTCACTAATAAATGCATGTTTTTGGGCATCATTATAATTTTTTTATTGTTTCAACACATAATTTACTTGTTCTGACCACAAAGACCTAAACTCAAAGACATTAGGGATGATGATAAAAACAAAAAATTCTAAGAAAAATTCGAAGACATGAACTTTATTGATTTCAAGGAAATGCACAATATTCTAATTTTATACTGCAGTAGACGCTCGGAAATAAGAACCACTTTGTTTTTAGGGCGATCCGAATTTTCGAATTATTCTAATTTCTGGACGGGTTTTTATACTAAAATTTAGGTAAATTTTACAATAAAGCTATAAAAAAAACTAAGACTTCGTTTTCATTTAATTTATTTAACATAAAAACTATGAAAAACATAACGAAACATAACAAAAAATAACAAGTTCATTTAAAGTTAACAATTAACACAAACAACATCAACAAGATTTGTAAAACATTTACTAAAATGGGATTCCCCTTTTTGTTTTCTATTTGGTTAAACTAAACTGCCAAAATTTTAGTGTTTACAACGAAAAAGAAAAAAAAAACGCTCGGAAATTAGAATTTTTAGTTCTAATATTAGAGCGCTTAATGCAATGAAATGACTGATTCTAATTTCTGGAAATTCTAATTACTGAGAGTTCTAATTTCTGAGCGTCTACTGTACTAGCAATAAACCAGCTCTTAGAATTTTTCGTTTTTATCATCATCCCTAATGTCTTTGAGTTAAAAAAATATAAAAAATTATTTGTGTATGTAGAATTTAGTTATAAACAATAAAAACAAAAAAAAATTTTATATGAACAAAACATGATTTACAAAAAAGGTCCGTAGGGACCTTTTCACACGGCCGTGAAGTTCAGAACTGTCACTCATCGGAGGGTTAAGAGTTCGAAGAAAAATGAAACATTAAAAACGCTTACATATATTTGCGTAGTTCAGTATTCAGTATTATGCGAACAATCTTGCAACGTTGGAAATGCCAAATTCCTCTGCAATCCAATTACAAAATATACACATTATGGTATAAAATTTTGCATTCTCATTTATGCTAGATCTTTTACACTTAGTGAATCAACTGAAGTATGATGAGATTTAAAAAATATCTCGAAGTTTATTATGTTCTTTAGCGTTAAATAAAAATTAAATTGCAATTTTGTCATTTATGTCAATTATGTACGCATTTATTTTGTAAACTTTGAAACAATGTTTGCAAATCAAACATTTATTTCTATTTTCCTTTTTTACTTTTACTCTATTAATTTAATTTCGCCATTTTGTAAAGAGTGAACGAAACCATTTTAAGTGTTGCAAAGCGATATTTTGTGATAATTTAATTTCTGTGTATTTTGTTGTTTTATTACAAAAACTGTTACGACATTTTGTATTTTCATTTGCAACAAACACTAAACTACGCTATTTTCCGCCATATTGAAAAAAAGAAAGAACGCAAGCAATACCAGTGATGCAAAAACAGTAATATTTTTTAAATTTTCTGATTAAACTATTATCAGATGACAATTTTATTGAAGAATAAATCAGATTTAAGGAGTAAATAATTAATTACGTAAAAACTTGCAAAATTAAAAAAATAAATGATTCTTTTAGTAAATGTCAGTATTCGTCTGTAAATTTGAAATGATTTTTTTTAGTAAAGTTAATGCTTGTAATTTTATTATTTAATCTAGAGTTTAAAGAACTGAAAAACAGTTTTAACGTAAATAATAAAAACATAAAATGCAATGATGGGAGATTTGCAAAAAAGATATCACATTTTGCAAGACCATTGCACTAAACAATGCTATTATCTTGAACTTGAATACAATTATTTTATACAAATTTTAAGTTGGACTTAAATTTAATTATTACTATATTCCTGACTTATTATACATATGTATGTACATATGTTTATTTTATTTATTTAGAATGTTTAAATGTATTTTAACATTTAGTTACTAAGCAGCTTAGTAACTAAGCGTTAAACTGAAATTTATTTATAAACATATAGTTAATAATGCAATAAATAATTAACACTGAATGTTTAAACAACAGAATAAACTAACATATAATTTAATTCAAAAATTTAAATAAATTTCATAATTTCTATATAACACAGAAATAATATTTTATTTTTTGCAATTAATGCATCGTGTCTTTAATGCACACGTTTTGAATTATAATTTTTGCGTTGGAAAATTAACAACACATTGACTTTTGATATCTTTTATTTGTTAATCATTTTAAATTTGTACATCTATTCATTAATTATGATAAACGTAAATAATGTGCTTGCTAAAAAAATAAAAGGTTGTGGAGTAATTTATTCCTCCTGTTTTTTTTGTTTAATATTAATTTTGTTTAATATTGTGGAAAAAATACGATTGATTATAAATGACATTTTATTGTAATTGTGTAATCTGGACGATTTCCACTTGAGAATACTTGTTGTAAAATAAAAATATACACATGTGCCAACAATATTTGCGATTGCCTAACCAATCACGTAAGTCATATACTTACATATGTACTTATATATGTATGTATATATAGTATTTGGCTGATAACTAAGGCAGTTATAATAAAATATTTGTATATGGTAATGCTTCAAATAAATTCTTAATGTTACCAATATTTAATGAATTATTTGGCAGATGTTACATAAATAATTTAATAGTTATGTTAAGAATCATAGAAATGTTTTTGTAATTTTGTTGCAGCACAAATTTTGTAGAATGTTTATTTGCCATAGTGTACAAGTGGTGAAATGATCTGAGCATAGTTCTGTTATTAATATGATTATTTCATACTGACAAATATAAAATGAAAGACTAATACAAATTTCTCTAAGAAACTGACAAATATAAAATGAAGACTAATACAAAATTTTACTTAGAACTTTTGTACGTTTGTTTGAGTTAGTGAACTTTGTTGTTTTTTCGCTTTTACAATTAAAAATGTCAATGTGATGTCATTATCACTGTTTTTCATTTTAAATATACTTTTCTTGACGTTATCAAATTATCAACTAAACGAAATACATACATGGAAAAAAATGAAATTATTATAGTACTAGGTGCTATTGAAAGATGTGTTATTAAAAATCCATTTCGATGAAATGAATAATTATTTGAACTTTTATTTTATTTCGCACGAATTGAATAAAATGGAAAAAAAAATTCTCAAAATTAGCACCGTTTTTAATAAAAATTTTAATAAACATAATATAATAATAAACAAATTGCAAATTTTACATAATAAACGCGCTAATTCTAAACAAATTCCTAATTCCTAAAAATCACCTATTTCTCAAAAACGTCAAAAAATAATAATAATTCTCTAATTTTATAATAAAATCGCTTATTTCAATTTCAAAAAATATCTGAAATGTCGCAACAAATCGCAAGTTAAAAAAAACTTGTCAATTGTCAACAAACTCATAATTAAAAAAAAAATATATCGCCAGTTTAACAAAAATCACTAAATTTTACTAAAACATGCCAAATAATAAAAAATATTATTAATTTCTTAATTTCAAGCAAAATTTCCTATTCCAATTTAAACAATTTAAGAAAGTATAGTCGGGCAAGCCCGTCCATATAATACCCTACACCCAGTATATGTGTAAATATAGTTTTTCAGAAATGGGCGCCATATGGGAGCTATGACCTATTATGGACCGATCATTCAAACATTTATATAAATATATGAACAAATATATAAATATTTGTTGTGTTAAATTATATTTCGATATAAACCATTTAAAAAGATTTACTCAGGTTAGTGATTTTGGAAGAGGGTGGTAGCTTTGACTAATTATTAACTGATAATCACAAAATTGTGACGAATGGTTTGTATATATCTGAAACATACTACTTGCGTTGAATATTGTTTGGATACCAATATTTTTAAGAGTTATGATCTTCAAAGTGATTTTCAGAAGTGGACCTTATAAAGGAGCTATTATCAGTTATGGTCCGATCTGCACAAAATTTATAGATTTCATTAGGCATATATACATTATGGCGAAATTTGTTTAGATATTTCGGGAAGACATTTGTATGGGAGCTAGGTGAAATAATGGAGCGATTTCAACCAAATTCAATCCCAAGCGTCTTTGGGCCGAACAAAAGTCTAATAATAAATTTTATATTCATATAAATTTTATACTCTAAGGTGGCTGTTAGACTAATATTTTTGAGCGTTACAAACATCAGCACAAAATCCAATATACCCTCTCCATTATGCTGCTGTAGGCTATAAAAATATAAATTACAAATTTCACAGATAACTCAAATTAAAAAAAAATTATAATTTCCAAATTTCATTAAAAATTACCAATTTTAATTTAAAAAAATATGCTAATATTGCAACAAATTGTTTATTTTATAAAAAAAAAACATACGCGTTCATTTGTTCACTCAACGAACAAAGTCTTGTCAGCACAAGAATTTATCAAGTGTAGAAAACTCATGTTGATGTTATGGTGTTGTTCGAACAACGAGAACATTTATTTGCACAACTATGTATATCTGCCATCAAATATAATTTTTACACAAAAAGATCGTTATCCAGAAAGACATGAACATTTTGTTGCCATTGACAACAACTTCAATTATGTCGCTTCAGTGTAAGAATTATACAATTATTTCGTTGCAAAAAATTCCACAAAATTTTAATTAACAATTCTAATTCAAAAACCCTGTCTGTATTCAACTCATATCGGTGCTAACACAATACATTCCATATTGTATGTAATGGAATCTTATATCGCTAGGTTACAATTATTTATTTATTTATATTTTTAAATATTTATTTATTTTCATCAATGTTTTCATCAGACTACCATCATTACCATCACAATCACAATACCGTCCGCCATCATCACCACCAACCAAACGAACGATACAGCCAACCAACATCAACAGTTTCTTAAAGTAAGACAAGACTGTCTATATAAAATTGGTTCGTTCGTACAACAATCAGTCAAAACCCACCAAATAATAAAAATTTTATTATTGTCGTCGCTCTGTCTAGCTAGAAAGAACAGTGTGTTTTTTGTGAATTTCTATCTGAGGAAAAAAGTACATACAAAAAAAATTAAACTCACTTTTTTATTCTTCCACCCGTGTGTGCGCTTTTTTTCTGGTTTGTTTAATTGAGTTTTGAAGGTGACGGTTTGATGTATTTGTTTGATTTTAATTTTGATATACCCAGTATGTTCTTTTCTGTATGTACTTAAATTGGTGAGTCACATTAGCAAACTAAACTAAATGAATGTGTATATAATTGTTAGCAACTACAATATAAATATAGGAACACTGCAGTGAAAAATACATACTTATGTACATATACTACATAAGTATAAGTATGATCGAAACTTTTTACAGTGTATACTCACTAAGATAAATTTAAAATTTGAAAAAAAAAATAAATCATAAAATTCAAATTGTAAAAATGCAAAATACATAATTTATTCTCAGTGATAAATGGTGCTACATAACTACTAAAATGAAATGAATGCCTTATTTAGGGCCGCTAGGACATTGACATATGACTTATCGTCTAATTGAGTCATGCATGGACATTATTTCCAATTGTTGTTTGTTGCGAAGACCAAAGATGAGGATAGGTTTCAACTCATGTTTTTGATTTACCTCTTTCAAAGACAGTTAGTAAATTAGTTAAAATCTCCAGCAACTCAGCTAAGTTTCGGTTGCTATCCGCAATCGACCCACAAATCCTGTTTGCAGATTTTTAGAAATGATTTTGTTAAAAAATGCAATCGTTGCATGATGACTTTTTAATTCTTGACATTTCATCATTTGACAGTCATTTTACTTTCTAACCTCAAATTTATGTACCTTATATACATACACAAAAAAAAAATAAAAAATGAGTTTCAATTAAAATATTTGTGTAATCAATTAAAAATTTAATTGAAATCGGACCAGTAAACAAAATGATAGTATCAATTAAAAAAAATGTGAGATTTAATTGAAAATATCAGAAAAAGTATTTAAATCAATTAAAATTTTAATTGAAAATTATTTTAAAATCAATTAAAGGTTTAATTGAAAAAAAACATGATTTTTTTTTTCTGTGTACTTATGTACATATTTATTTATCTTAAACATAAATTACTTTTTTACGAAAACAATTGCTTAATCCTTTGAAAAATATTCGTTTTATATGGTTTTGACTGTTTGGATTACGTGATTTGCACAAAATCACGTAGCTTTATCGATAATTTTTTTTTAATTTCATTATTATTTATAATTCTTATTTTACACATAAAAAATAAACTACAGTGATTTATTACTGTAATCCATCACAAGGAAATTTCAACAATTACCAAATTGATTTCTTAATATGGAATATCCTAGAAAAATGTCCAGAACTTTTTCTAGAATGAGTGTAATCAGATCCACTTTAGATTTTTTAATGACAGCATTGTTATTAGTTGTGGAAGGCGTTTTGTAAAACTTTATTGTGATTGAAGTGCTTCTGTAGAGTTTTTAAGTACCAAATTCTTTAGCACGAGTTATATATTGGTGTGACCTATAAATACGCTGTTCCAGTGTTGTTGCAATGGTTGCTGTGTTGACAGTCCTTGGCCGAGTGATATCAGCTCATTCCGGTGCGTAGAACTGGCAGTCGCGGAATGTTCCAGTGTAGACTCATTCGCTGAGTGACACCTAGTGGAAAAATGCAGGATCTATTTAATAACTGCTCGTATGTGAACGAGGGCCTTTTCGGAAATCCAACACTGTGCTGCATCTAATGTGCATCTGTGATTAATTTGCGATGCTGATGCTCATTTATTACATCATCTTTTTTTGTCATGCTTGTTTTTATGTTGTTTGCAGTTATGCCAACCATTGCTTTTTAGAATTTACTGCACATCAGAAAAGGCCCCGATATTTATAGAGATGCCATCAATTGCTCGTTAGCAGGATACTGTTTCACACAGCTGATGTCGAGAAGATTCTGCGATGTAAAACAAGAGTCGTTCTGCCATAACTAAGATCTGGATAGAGCAACAGGCTTAATGCCTTTTGGCCCGCATAAACCTTGCCGCCCATAACTTATGCCCAAAATGTGGTCAGGATCTTTATGACACCCCCACGTATTTAAATGTTCAGTGCTACTTCACTATATATTAAGCAATTATGGACTCGCCACATTAAATATTGTTAAATTGTTTAACGGAGTTTGCTAACTCCGCATCGATAATAATCATTGAAGGAAATCCTAAACTAGACTAGCAACTAGAACCAGTACAGGCTAGAACTAGTTGTATAATTAATATAGCTTTTCCTAGGTATAATTCTATAGTCTCCATATTTTATATTAATAATCAGGCCTAATCGATAAAACGTGCATTGCTTTTAAGATATTATTAATAACTATCTTTTAACCAGTGTTACCTGGTGGTTCGAAATTTGCTGTAATTATCATTTTTATTTATTAACAAAAAAAAAACTGAAGAAAAGGAGGCAACATGAAAATAGAAATTAATAAATAAAAAAATGATAATTACAGCAAATTTCGAACCACCAGGTAACACCAGGTAAAAGATTGATGTTTGTCTGTTGGCTAGCAGGCACCGCAGTGGTGCAGAGGGTTAGAACGCAAAGAATTCTGATGAGAGAAAGTGGTGTTTCTCGAAACATATGTAAATTCAACAACCCAGGTTCGAATCCCAGCCAAGAAAATTATCAATAAAAATTTGAATAAAAAATTTTTCAAGTTGTAAAACAATTCCTACCTTCAGTAAAAAATAATTTAATGAAAATTAAATTTAATGAACTCGAGCCCGACTAAATAAATATCAAAAAATTTAAAATTAACAGTTCGAATAAAAAAAAATAAATTGTTCTTATTATTAATTACTTAATAATTCCGAAAAAAAGTTTTGAAAGTAATAAGAACCCAGCAGGAAAAAGCTATACAGAGTTATTAAGACACAAGGACTTCCAGGCACATTGCAAAAACATTTCAGTTTTACAAGGCTTTGGATACTCGCTACTGCCTGATGGAAGGCATACTTGAGAAGGTCAATTAGAAGTTCTGCCAAGTAATGCATCATAGAAGCCGTAATAAAAGTACTGCTAAATTAATAATATTAATAATTCAAAATAAGACTTTAAAGAAGGCTTTTAAATTAATTTAAAAAATCACATGTATTTTCTCTTTATTAACTTTTGTTAATCGTATGTAGGTATAACAAAGTGAGCAAAACAATGTTTGTTATTTTAGTGCCGTTATACAGGAATAAATGCAAAACCATTCATGTTCGCAAGAACTATTTCTCAACAATAAATTGAAGACGTTTTCAACTAAAACCAAAATACAAAAAAAAAATGCTGATGAAGGTTTATGGTGCCAAAATAACGGGGCCTTATTGTAATAAGCTTATATTCAAACTTTTGTTAAACACTGTATACACTACATATGTACGAGGTCTGATTAAAAATTAACCGTTATTTTCTATTTTTTCAAAAAGAATTTATTTATTCATCAATAACTATCTTGTCCCCTTCAAAGTATAACACACTTATGCCAGCGTTTTTTCCAATCCTTCTGAAACGCGCTTTTTGGTATCGCCAACAGCTCCTGTTTCGATTTTACTTTTATCTCCTCAATCGCAGCAAAACGTTTTCCTTTCATCGGTGTCTTCAGTTTTGGGAAGAGAAAAAAGCGGGGCCAAGTCCGGTAAATACGGTGGTTGAGGCATGATAACGGTTTTGTTTTTGGCCAAAAACTCACGCACAAGCATCGATGTGTGAGCTGGTGCATTATCATGGTGCAAAATCCATGATTGGTTTGACGTGCTCGGGCGACCAGGACGAGCATCGTCATTGACATCTTCTCGGGCTTCCTAAACCGGTTTTACAACAATTGAACCTGTGTTCTGCTCATAGTAGACTCGCCAAACGCCACAGTCAACATTTAAAATGTCCTTGCGCATTTAATTGCATTTTTTTTCACAAAACTTAATACAGTTTCTTTGATCCATTTTTTCGAATAGTAAAAAATCGAAAAGCACACCAAAACACGACTTACCTTTTTATCCGTCAGAAACAAACTGACAATCCAAAATGGCTGATATTACCAACATATATAACAGATATGTGTACCAACATAACAGAAAAAATTCACGAAATTTGAAATTAACTTTTATTTTTTGTTCAGACTTCGTATATGTATGTAAATTATATACATACATACATAAGTATGTATACAAATATTTTTCAAAGAAATTTTATTAATAATTTGTCCCTACAATTTATTCAGTATGTACAATTAATATGTAAATCATTAAAAAAGAGAGCAAACTGATATTGCTGACTCTCCCTCCATTGAACAACATACTCACAGCAAACGACAGGCCTCCTTTCATTAAAATAACATAAACAAATAATTAATAAGAATATATTTGCTGTATGTAATATAAACACTTATTGACAAATTGCTTTTTAATAAATGAAAAAAATAAAAAAAATAAATAAATAAATGTTTCTGTCGATCAATTTGTGGTTTTCACTCTGATCGACAAGAAGAGTAGCAACAGCAGCAGCAGCAATATCTAATAGCAACGTTTTTAAGTATGAAAAAAGCAACAACTTTAAGAACCTGAAAGCAGAAGGCAGGCAGGGGAGTGTGTAATAGAATATAATTGCAACTCTCAGACTATTAGTCGTCGTTGAGTTTTGTACGATATTGTTGCTTTAAGTTTGTTTGTTTGTTTGGCTATTTTTGCCTCCGATTCGGTTGCCTCGCCAATTGCACACTTTTGTGTTACCAAGTAAATTGCCTGCTTGTTATTTAGTTTGTATTCTGACCCTTAAATTGTATGACTGGCGTGACAGCTAGCTAGACTAACTAACTGACAGTACGTTTAGTGCTAGGAGTATTGCATTAAACAGTTGGGTTAAATACTCTAATAAGTTTGCTGGCGGCTGCTGCTGCTGACTTTTTGTTCTCTGTTTAATTTCTTTTATACATACATTTATCTAAGAATTAAATAATCATCAGACGATGATTTATTGTTTCTATTTTTAAAAGAATATTAGAACAAAAAAAAATTAAAAAAACTACATCAGCAACATATGGCAGTGGTGGTGTAATGCATGTGATCAGTTAAGAGATTTTTACAAGAAATCACGATTTTTCTTCAACATGATCTGCTGCTGAAATCTGCTTTTAAATCGAAAAAGTTTTGTATGTTTTAATTGAAGTTGGTCAACGGTTAAGTTAAAATATTTGCAAACAGTGCGAGTGTGTTTATTGAAGTGTTAAAGGATTTCTTAATATTAAAGGGTCCTTTTGCGGTTTCTCAAATTATTTTTAAACATTAGTGAGTTTTAAGAATAATAAGATTTATTTCAATTAATTTTTTATATACATATTAATTTATTGCATAATTTAAGAGTTGTTAGAACAACTTTTAAATTGTTATAAAATTCAGTAATTTCACAAGTATGACAAATTAATCTTTAATATATAATTAATTGTGGTAATTTATCGCTAAAATTGTTACAGATTTTAAAAATTTTATACTTTAAAATATTTAAAAACTTTTGGCATACATATATCCTTACCTTATAATGTTCTGTAAGTTGTCAGGCCCCTTCGTTTAATCGAAAAATTCATTACATTATATCGTTATTTCTTCTTTAAATAGGTTTTAAGCGATGTGACATTAGGATCCATAGTCGTGTTGAAATTGCTCCATCTCTTGTAGTTTTTACTAATTGTTCTTCGGATCGTGTATCTAACAGCATTGCCAAGGATTAATAAAGTCTTCTTTGTGTGGAATTTTAGTTAACAAATTCCTAGTTTCTAGTTTCACTTGCGTGATCAAATGTTTTTCTGGTAGCATTTTTCAATTAGTTTCAATAGATTGTGTTTGGTAAGATTACGTTCCTACATATTTTTTTTAAGTCTTTTTTGATTATAGATTGCTAGCCATCACCAGCAAATAAACCCATCATTTTGATTTCGATGGCTTTGGTTTTGAAAGCAATTCAATTAAGTGGAATAAATTTATTTCTCTGGTCGAGAAAGCAATAATAAAACTGATTTTCCATCAGGGTATCCTCAACATTCTTTAGAATTATTGACAGCCTAATATAATTGTCAATGTTAAAATTAATGTACTGGAAAAATTTCTGGAATTGTTACGAAACTTCTGGACAACCTGTAAGCGAAATTACGATTAGAAGATCTTTGCACCAAAAAAAGAATTACAAACAAATTTTTAAATACAATTACATGTTGTAATTATACAAGGTGAGTGCAAATCGGCAACAAATACAACACAATACAGAAACAACAGGCATTTTGTTTGTGTACAACTATGTACTACTGTCAAAAACACTTGACAAAGTATTACTTTTAACATAAGTAAATTGTAAACAAAGTCAGTCAGCTGTGCTCCTGCACTCACCTTGTTAATTACACCATGTACAATTGTTTACATAATTTGAATATGTTTACTTTATTTTGACACGAAAAGTCTTTTCCGTTAAAACTAAATTATTTTTTATATTCCTAATTTTTTAGTTTTTTTTTAACGAGTTTGCTTAAGTTACTCATGAATTATGCAATATATGTATTTTGTTTAAAATTTATGTATACTTGTAGTAAATATAAGAAAACATGATTTAAAACAATATTAGGTATTTACTTTATATTAACACTTGAAATTTTGGAATTTAATTTTCGAAATGTTCAGACAAAATTGAAAGTAAATTTCGAATATTTCGAATGTTCAAGCTTTCATTATGAACAATTAATATAAATATTTTAGTTTCAAATATTTAATTTCGAAAATCCAAAACATTAGAAAACAATAAGATATATACAGGCATGTGTGGAAATCGAAAACGAATCAGTTTTGGAAATACATTTTTATACATTTATAATCTAATTTTTAAAATTTTTGTTTTAAGATTCTCTTTAGTAGCTCAATATCTTTATATTCTATGTGATAAAAGTTTTTCAATATAGAAATACATATTACAAAAAAATTTACTTCTAAAACTCATTCGTTTTCGTTTTCGATTTTCATCACATGCCTGATAACCAAAATTTATTGTTTAGACAGTTCAATATGTAATAAAATTAAGTATTAGTAATTTTAGAAAATTAGAACAACACCGTAATTAGCATTTTTGGCATATTTCAAACTATTTTAACCCATCAAGAATTTCGATTATCGAATTTCGAATATCGAAAACTTAAGAAAATATAATATTTATAAACATAATTTACTATCTAAATGCTTCAGAATACAACTGAAAATTTGTTTAGTTTTCAAAATCCTAACAAATATTAATCAATTCCTTTTATTTTCCAGACGTCTCAAAGAATTTTGCATATCTGACGAAGATATCAAGGAATTGATCGAAATGGGCTTTGAGGCCTGGCAACAACGGTACGAAAGTGTATCGAAGCAACCGCACAACGATGAATCGATGTGGTTTCTACAGGATATATCACGTCAAGATGCCGAGGAGCTACTGTGTGGCGCACCCACTGGCACATTTTTAATACGCGCCCGTTCTGCTGGTCATTACGCCTTGTCGATTGTGTGCAAAAATCTCATAAATCACTGTATTATTTATAAAACCGAAAGTGGTTACGGTTTTGCGGCACCCTACAACATCTATCATACGCTTAAGAAATTAGTGGAACACTATGCTACCAATTCGCTGGAAGAACACAACGATACACTGACCACTACGCTAAGTATACCGGTGATGTATTGGCATCAGAATAAAGAGCTGATAACACAGCAGCTGAAGGAACAAATGGAACTGGAGCGTCAACAACAGGAAATGGAACAGCAACTGCAGGAGCATATGATGTTGCCAACACCACCCATGGCCACCTCAGCACCAATCGCTGTGACTGGGGCCTCTTTAATGTCCGTCAATGATATGGCAGCTAGTCAGACACCACCCACAGCTACTCCGCCTCAAGCACATTCCTATGGCAGTAGTAGTGGTGCTGGCGGTGGCAGCAGTATCGGTGGTGACAGCAGCATAAGTGGTGGTGGTGCCAGCAGTTATCCTGGCAGTAATCTGTAGTAGTTGTAAACCATCTTAATTTTAACTTTCAATTAAATGATTGATTGTTGATGGCATACATAATTTGGGTAAGTAAGTTAAACAAAAAAAAAACTGTATGCAAAAAAAGAAAGAAAATGTTTGTTTTATTGCAACTGTAACTGCAACTGAAATGACAATGAAAACAAAAACAATGAAATCAAATTTATATTAGTAAGTGGTGCTTGAGAGAGAAATTACAAATAATCTCTTATACTAAAGCTACAGCTGGCTGTTGTTTGTACGTATAAATTTATCTTCAAATCCCATAAAAACCCAACCCCAGTTTTTTTGTTTTCATTTGTCCACTAAAATTACGATAAATTGTTTTTAAATATTTATCTTAAAAAAAAAAGAAATGTTGATAACTTAAATAATATATTTGTATATTATGAATGGTGATTTATATGAATATTATTATATATGTTTGTCTTAAAAATTAAAAAAGATTTTTCATTTTTATTTTGCCCAATGTCTTTTTTACATACATAAATACTGCATATGAAATGAACATACATTTTTTGATAAATATTTGTTACTTACCTGTAATTAAGAAGAGTACTTGAAAAGTTTTTTTTTTTTTTTTGAAAGTCGTCGGTGCATTTTGGGTGATATATTAAGTGACCATGATTTAAATAATGAGAACAATGTTAATTTAAATTTAAACAAATACAAAATATTAATTAATTATTAATACAGACATATTACATAAAATATTTTGCTTGTTTTAATTTTGATGTTAAATATTAATTAATTAATTATGCTTAAATTATGTACTATATACCATGTAAATTAGTTATTAGTTTTGATTATGTCTATATCATTTAATTACATATATAGTATATAATTTTATTATATATATATTATATAGTTATTTATTTAATTTAAATTTTCTGTCTTCTTTCTCAATATATGTATGTTTATTTTTTTAATCTATTATTTTCTAACTATATTTAAGTTACTTATTTACGTACTATTGTTTGTTCTCCTTCTTTTTAAGTATTTTTTTTTATAATTTTTATTATTATAAGTATTGTTGCGTTGTAAGGTTGGTTGTTTTTTTTTTTTTGAAAATTGTTCTCTTAAGGAAATTTGTTTACCTTTGTTTCAATATGCTAAATCCTTATACCAATTGAACTAAACTGAATTGTGTTATTAAAATTAAGTAAAATTGTCACCTGTTTTTGAATTTGACTTAATTAACAAAACAGTGATACCTATTTTTTGTTTTTTTAAGTGCAAAATCTTTAAAGAATTTTAAAATTTGTAAGAATTTTGAAAGAAAATATTCCGTTTTGCTGTTTTGAAACTTTTTCGTTTTTAAAACGAACCTCCCACATATTTTTTTTGTATAATGAACCACATGAATACATTCGGGTTTAATATGCTATTCAAAAATTTAATATTAAGTCATTTTGAAAAATCATTTGTTATTGATCGACTCAATTTACAAATATTTGTATTTACATCTAATAGATAAACTGTAATTTAGAATATTCCATAAAATTTTAAAAAACAGATTTTTAAGGGCTCTTTGAATGAGTCGTAAAGACGAGTAATACACCTGGGTTCTAAATTTGTAAAATGAAGTGGTAGTGAAATTTTCATTAAGTTTGTGTTTTCAATTTTGTGAAAATGATTTCTGTATTTTATTAATCGGTATGATTAATAACTAATACTTTATAATTTCTCAATCCTGAGATGTAGGAAAATAAAATAAAAGAAATCACAAGGGATTAATGTTTGTAATATGCTAATAAATAAAAGAGATTTATTGATGCTCATTGTTTCGCTGGTTGATTGAAAGTGAGTTTATTTAATTTTCATATTTGCCTTCAAGGTTTTTTTAGTACAACGTTATAACGTATTTACAAAAATAATATTTTCACATAAAACTTCAAACTGTTTTTAATTACTTTGACACTTAAGGCCATTTTTACATAATCTATTTATATAAATGCAAAATTTATATATATAATTATAAAATTCATAAAAGTAAATTCAAATATAGTAAGAAGAAAAATAATAATAATTTTTGTATACATAATTCATAAATAAATTCATTATGTTAATTTGGACAATTTGAAAAGTGAAATACATTTCAAGATCTAGAACTCTGTGAAATTGAAAAGGATTTCAGTTTCACTTTGTTGTTGCTTTAGAATCTAATCTATATAGTTGTTTTGAAATTCCAAAAATTTTAAGGAAAACTGTAAAAAAATTTAATTTTCTGCCAATTCTTCTATATTAATGGAAATCATTTGAATAAATGCTTTTAAATTGTGTGGTTTTTCATATAAATTCATTTATTTATTATTAATTTTCTTTCAACATAAAGGCAATTACCGAATATTCGGTTTGTAAAGTTTGTAAACTCAGCGATGGCCGTATCAGCCGAAAGTTGTTCCCACAGGCAAGAACTTTTGACGACAGTAGATTGCCAACTTAGCAATGTCTGTTTCAACCGAAAGACAAATACAAGAGCTTTTGATGACAAACAGCAACAAATATTTCATCAAATACTTTGTACTGTTCAAGTTGAAGAAATTAAATTGAATTTGAAATATGAAATTAATTAAAGAAGACCTAAAAAAATGGGAAGAACTTTAAGTGACAGTAGACAGCAACAACTATTCCATCAAATAAAGACTACTACTGTTCTAATTGAGGAAATGTAATTGAATTTAAAATTGAATTGAAAAACGTGCTGAAAAAGGCTCTAAAATTTAGGGTGTATTAGGTTTTTAAACTCATCTTTGAAATTGAAAATTTTGTAGGCATATTAACATCAAAACTTATATTTTATATTAGGCTTTGTTTTAACATTCGAATACAAAGAATTTTTTTATTTAATTAAAAATTTTTGTATAGCAGTATAAAAATGAGACCAAAGACTGGTATTAAAAAAGTAAGAATATAAATTTCATATTTTTTATGTTTTGATTTGGAAATTTTGAAATTGCGAAACAGTGCATAAAAGTTAAAAAGCTCATTAAACCTGGTTTGGTTTTTAGTTTAAGAATCAAATTAAAGATTGGTATTAAAGAAGTAACCATTAATATTTCATTTGATTTGGAAACTTTGAAATGCGAAAATGTGTATAACAGGTTTATAAGTAAATTAAACTTGATAATAATAAAGATAATGTTTTAAAAATTTTAAAAAAGAAATCAAAGACTGTCATTAAAGAATTGAGTATCCAATTTTAGTAATTTTATGGGTTTGAGTTCGAAATATTGTTAAACAGTGACATTATGTTAAAAAAAAACACTATGTGTATTTGCGACTATTTTACAACTAGCAAACTATAGGTATATCTGTTTTTTTAATTAGTTTTAACTAATTCAAACGTACCAATTTAATATAATAGTTTTACAATTTTTAAACTGCAGTATAAATAGTAATGGTAATAAGAGTTTAAAAGTTTTGCAGTTATGTTGTGTTACGCTACAATCATTTATGTTGTACAATGTGTGGAATTTGTGTAAATATTTATACCCTACACCACCATAGTGGAGAGGATATATTGGATTTGTGCTGATGTTTGTAACGACAATAATATTAGTTTATCACCCACCTTAAAGCATACCGTTTGACTCTGAATTACTGCCTGAGTCGATTTAACGATGTCCGTTCGTCCGTCCTTCTGGCTAGCTGTCCATGTGCACAGAGAGATAAATGTCCTCCCAAAATAGGGTTTTATTGGTCATAAATATTTGAATTATAAACATATCCAAACAAATTTCGTCACAAATAAGTTGTACATAAAGCCTAACTACGTGTAGAAATGTTGTGCAGATCGGTCCATAATTGACCATAGCTCTCATATAAGGCCCACTTCTGAAAATCACTGTAAAGAGCATACCTCTCTTAAAAATGTTGTTATCCAATTAATATTCAACACACATATGTTTTATATACGAGTACACAAATCATTCGACCCAATTTTCTGACGATCGGTTCATAATTAGTCAAAGCTGTCATATAAGTGCCACTTCTGAAAATTACTTTAACAAGTATAAATCTTTTAGAATTTTTGTATGACCGGTTCATAATAGGTCATAGCTGCCGTTTCAGTTTCTGTTTGATTGTTTTAATTTAACTCCACAATTCGAGAACAGTTTTCTTTAAATGTTGCTGGTCTACAAGTCTATCACAAAAACAACCAATTACACTAAACTTACTTTTATTAAATTTCAAAACCTTTGTATTTACAAATATTGTTTAAAATTTAATGCATATATTTTATTATACATTTTTTTATTTTTTATACATTGTTTCTATTTGCTGTTATAAAAACAAAATGAAAAAAAAACAAATTAATTTAAGGCACATATAACAACCAAACAAAAATTGTAATACTTTAAAATAATGTGCAATTAGTAATTAAGTTAAAATATTTTTTATTACCAGTTATAAAAAAAGCAAACAAATATAAAACTTAAAATATAAACAGTTTTGTTTATATATTTTTTTATATATACATAAAATGTAAAAGAAAAGGAACTAATAAGAAACGATAAACCAACAAATTCAACAATTTTGAACAACAATAATAACATAACATAAAATAAACAATAGGGTCTAGCAATAATGTTTAAAAAAATACAAATAAAACAATTTGAAACTGAAATAATAATCATAACTAAAATTTTCTTGAAAGCAGCAAACAAATTTTGTTCAATTATTAAAAAATAAAATAAATTTTGTAAATTTTTTGTCTTGCAAAACATAATTTTTCAATTAATGTTTTAAAAGAGTTGTATTTGTTAAATTTTGTTGTCTATTTGATCTCTTTTTGTTGTTATTGTTTATTGTTTAAAAAAAAAAATGATGTAAAAATAATGAAAACGAAAAATACTAAATGAGAACCAATTCTCATTTATATAAATTTTAATGAAATTAATTTTTTTTTATTATAATTTATTGATCTCTTGTCAAAATTTTGTTTTAATCTTGGTTTTTATCAACTGGAAATTATTTAAAGAAATTAAATTTGTTTGTTTGCTTTAACACAATTAAGTGGAATATTTATGAAATTAAAACAGAATTTCTTAAATAATAATAATAATTTCCTTAATAACAAACACTTGAAGTTTTTGTTAAGCTAAATTTGTTTAAAATCATGTTAATTTTCTTATAGAATTTAGTAAATACAACTCCTTTAAAACAAAATTCAATATTTAAAATTTTTAAAATTCTTTACAAGATCATTGTTTACTTTTAAGCTAAAATAGTAAATTTTACTTTTAAAAGAACCATTTTTTTAATTGCAAAACTTTGTTAGCAATTTGCTACAAAATCTTAGTGAAAAAAAGACAAAGTCTTATAAAAACAAACCAACAAACAAATTTATAAAATTGACAAAGTGATATTTGATTATTTTATATATTTACACAAAAAAAAAAAACAATCAAACAAACCTGGGGAATGTTTTTTTTTTATAATTTGTATTGTTTTTAATTTAAAATTAAGTTCGTTAAGAAATTATTATTTGATTTTTGAAAATAATTTTAAAAGTGCTTCCGTAAGGTGTAAAACAGTAAGAAAAACGTAGAAATGTTAAACAATTTAACTCATAGGAAATAGTTATACAAAAAACAAATAACTTAAAATTCATGAACTTATTTGTAAACTAAAGGTAAAACTTTAATATTTTCATTTACTTTAACAAATTCTAACAATTTGGTTTAAATCAAATATCAATAAATTTAACTAAAACTGAATGTTAAATCTAAAATTTTACCCCCTTATTCAAAAACGATTATTAAATTTAACAAATGTTTATTAAAACAGATTTGCATATAAAAATTTGCTTAAATACCCGTTTGTTAAATTTAATAATCGGTTTTGAATAAGAAGGTTAAAGTTTTGTGTTTTACCTTTCTCTAAATGGTTCATGTCTCTACTAAAGAAATACATAAACAAACGAAAGAAAGTAAATTTACAAATTTGCCATATTTATATTAATGTAACACAAATAAAACGTAATAAAATAAAATAACTTATTATTTAATAAAACAAATAAATAAAAACAAAACAAACAACAAAAATAATGGCTGTATCAATTTTTATATGTGAAAAAGTTAAACCCCAAATGTTCTCCCTGTTTTTTATTAAAAAATTTATTCCTCCCAACCTACTGTTGTGTGTGTTTTATTGCAAAAATAAAAAATAAACCTTGTTGTATATTTTAATTTTTTATACTTATTAAATATTATTCACCCCTATCGTGAATAAAAATTCCACATGAAATTTGTTCGCTTTTATTTTTTTAACATTGAATTTAAATAGGAAAAATGTGAAAAGGGAACAAATTTCATGTGGAATTTTTATTCACGATAGGGGTGATTATGTTTTCATTGTATAAGTGATGCTTTAAATATTTATATTTATATATTTTTAATTGTTTCATTTATTAATTTATTGTCCAACTACTTAGTTTTGAAATTAAGTTAATTTTTTATGTATGTTTACTTATATAAAGTTTTTATGTGTGTTTACGTTTTTTTTTTAACAAAATTTCTTGCTGTAATAAACAAGAAATTTAAATAAAACTTTCCCCTTTTTAATGATCCTCTTTAATTTAAGTTACTAAAATAAGTTCAATAAATTTCTTTATTGAAAATTAAAAAAATATATATAAACTCTATGTGTAATGTTCGTTTTTATATACATATGTATACATATGTATATGTATGTATGTATATACTATATATATACGTATAAAATTATTTGTTTTCCAAATATGTTTTAGCATTTAAGAAAATGAAAATAAAAAAAGAAATAATTATCATACAAAAAAAAAAATAAAGAAAATTATTACAAAAAATGTAAAGTTGGTTTTATTAAGGTAAATACTTGGTGAATTCAAAACTTTACAGAATTATAAATCCCTGCCAACAAATTATTCTTGGGCTATAAACTCCTAAGATTTATAAAATGTTTTGGGTAGAAAAAGAGCAAGCTAAATTTTAACTTGAAAATATTCTAATTAAACATACAGTGTTGAAAACAATAATGAGAACGACTTCTGCAATTTCAATGATCCAGAGAAGAAAAACTTAAAAACGAATAACTTTAACTATTAATTCTTACTGTGAAACAACTGGTGAATCTATAACTGATGGTTGCATATTTTATGGAAAATATAAAACAATTTGCTTAGAAAAATAATAAGAACAATATTTTTTATTTTGTATTTATGTTTAAGACCCCATTGAATTTCATTTCAACAGTGAAAATAATAGAATCAATAGTAAAAACTATTTTTCTCTGTCCGCTGGTGTTTTAAATTGCCTTTAGTCCAGAAAAGTGTTAATAGGGCGTCCTGCAAAGCATTGCAGGACAAATAATAAGTGAAATTGCAATATTGATGGTGTTTAGCGATTTTTATTTTCCTTGCAATTTAAATTTTCCTTTAATATATACAAATGCAGAATGCGATGTGTTGCAGTATACTTCCACACTTGTCAGTGCTAAATAAAATGTCAAAATTCTAAAGAGGGCGTAAATACTTATTTTGGGCTTAATACAAACTAACCTTTTAACTGTAAACTTCACTCCCCTACTGGCAAAAAATCATTTGTTTAAATAATTTACTAAATTTTAAGAAAATATGGCAGAGAAGAAATTCCGCTCCTATGGCAATTCATACACATGACAATAATTCCAAAGACACTTCCAAACTAGTTAAGTATTGGTTTAAGCAAAACAACGTTACTGTTATGTAGTGGCCTTTACAAGTCTCTCGATTAAATAGCGGGATATAAATCCGTAAAAAGCAAAAACGACATGTGGGAAAAAAACAAGAAGGAATGGAGTTCCATATCTCCCAAAATAAGCACAAAATTTGTGGCATGTATGAATCGTAGGGCCCGATTATCGTTCACAACACTAAAATGTTGTGTTGTCTCAACTACAACACAACATGCATTTTTCATACGATGAAGTCGATAAGTGTAGTGGATTGTAATCGCAGTTTACAACTAGAACATCAAAATATTTAGTTTTGTGAACGGTAATCGGGTCGTAATTTTAAAAATTGATTGAGTCTTAAATAAAGGGTGATTTTTTACAAACCTTACTTTTGGCAGCTTAGCTGTTTCGTGTGACATGTTAAATCTCTGATTTACCATGAATCGACTTATAAAGGAACAACGCTTGCATATTATTCAATTTTAATATCAAATTTTTTTTTTTATCAGCAATGAAATGATTCTGGTTGTCGTATTTGGTGTAAGAACTTTAACTGCAACATCCGAAAAAGCACTATTTTTGTGTTATGGGCCGGTGGCATCATTGGACCGTACTTTTTAAAAGAAGGCGAAGGCAGGAACGTTACTGTAAACGGCGAGCGCTACCGTGCGATCATTACAAATTTCTTTTTGCCCAAAATTGAAGAGCTGGAGGTGAGTTCGGTGAACAGTTTATATCACATTTGGGACCGGTCACTTGGTCGCCTAGATTGTGCGACTATTAATTAGACTATTTTTTGTGGGGCTATGTTAAGGCTCATATCTATTAAAGGATTTGTTCCGACCGATATGTTGGATAGTGTATGCCAAAATTGGACCCATCATATGAACCATTAGAGGCGTAGTCCCGTTAAACATTTATATCAAATCAGCGTCAAATATTGATCGTTTTACCTTAAATAAAGATGTATTAGTTTCTCTAAATTTCATGGGGGTTTTTAAATCAAATCCGAAAGCTCTTAAAAAATCACTTTTAATTATGTGAGACAAAAGGTATATAGATTGGCAGGAACTTATAAATTATTCTAATGAAAATATATTTTTAATTTTTTCATTCATAAGATGAATGAAATCAAAAATGTTTGCCCAATACATGCTAATTTAATACATATGTACATATATTTTATTATATTTTTTCTTTAACTAGATTAATTTGGCATACATATGTATATATATGTATATATATGTATATATGTATGTATATATAGCTGTATTATATACTATCGGCATCCTATAGCACTATTGTGCAGAGATCACTTCACACATACACTTAATCTCTTTCATTCAGTCGTCATTGAGACAGCAACGTGTGCAGATGCGACGGATGCTTTTATATATTTTTCAGAAATACTTTCCAACAAACATTTCAAATTAATAATGAATTACGAAAAATATTTAATGATTGATAATGCATTTGGTAACATGCATGTAATCAGCTTTTGAAGTAGTAGAAGTTCCGTTTGTATATCAATATATATAATATATAGCTTTTTTTATTATTGAAATATTAACAAAAATTAAAAACAAACATGAATTGAGAAGTATTGCTTTTAGCATTTTTTCCAAATGGTTTTATTTTTAGTGGTTTTAGTTTTTTAGCGGCGATTTGACGATTTTTTCTTTGAAAGTGACGATTCTGAATTATTAAAATTTTCTAAATCGACATTCATCATTTTTTGTTTTTGTAAATTTTTCTTACGACAAAAATTTTGTTCCACTTTTTTCTTTAGCTAATACAGCAACCACCTCTTAAAACTGTATAAAAACATATTGCCTACTTTTAGGATGTCACATTTCAATGACCTTAAAAAATTTCGAATAACGTTATTTGTGGCGAATTTCTAAAAACTCACCACTATTTTTATACTCACCACGTTTTTTCACCACTTTTTTAATTAAAGTCCCAAAACGAGCAAAAAAATTTGCTGCCGTCCCGTCGGGGACTTTTTTTCCTCTCCTCCCTTTTATCTGATTTATTAAAGCAATCAAACTACCGTTTTTAAAAGGTGAAAAACGTAACAATATTTTTGCAATGATTTAACATTGCATAAGCCAAGTCACATACCAAAAAACCCATCCACCCATCAATCCAGAAATAATTTTTGATTATTTTCCTAGTCTTGCTCAATATTTAGTTAGATTGAGTGCCACCCTATTAACATTCATATTAAAAACATCTAATATGGCTGCTTGGCGTTAGAGACTATAAAACATTCTGTTTATTGGTCAGCCCACAACACTGTCCGATCGTATGGCGGTAGGTCGGTATTAAAATTGTACGCTCTGTTCAAATGTTTAGCCGATTGTTTGCGGCCGCTGGCAAAACATTTACATACCTACATACATAATTAAATAAATAAAACATACATACGTTCGCATTTGGGTGGAACACAGTCGCAGCAGGCGTCATAACAAATACAAACATGTACGTACCTATGTACGAGTATGTATGTATGTACATATAAAAACTATAAATGAAGGAATAAAATTAAAAAAAATTGCTCATTTTTAGAAACTGCGCAGTAGTTTTTTTTCTTCTATTATTTCATTAATGAATATTGTTTTCCTATGTGTAAACTTTTTTTTAGCTGGATTTGATTACATTTTGCCGGCTGGCCGACAATAATGCAAATAAAATATGAAATAAATAACAAGTGAATAAAAAAACAAGTAAGAGTTTTTTTGAATCTTATGTAACCACCATCAAATCACCTATTATGGGGCAAACGTCATGACGCGTCATCAAATATTGTCCTTATTCTCGAAAGTTACTACATAGTATAATTTTTACATATTTAAAACTGATATGTATAAAATTTGAATTGATATGGATGGACCGATCGTCATAAAACTGGGTAGGAATATTTCAATATTATTGCTGATGCTTGTAAGAGATTTATGCGTATTTAAGTGATTTCCGGATGTGGACTTTATATGAAGGCTACGGTCAAATATGGACCGTTCTAGATAAAATTTAGTGTGACAATTTCGATTACAATATACCACATCAAAATACTTACCCCTTATTCAAAAACGATTATTAAATTTAACAAACGTTTATTAAGACAGATTTGCATATAAAAATTTGCTTAATAAACGTTTGTTAAATTTAATAATCGTTTTTGAATAAGGGGGTTAGTGTTGTGAACGGTAATCGTGTGGCCGCAATCTAAAATCCGCTAGTTAATTAAAAGGTTAATGAAGCTAATAAGTACAGTTATAAACCACGATCAGTTAAACGATACTTTTGGGTTTAAACTCAAAGTTCCCTTTTTTACTTTTGTTAAACTTAAAAGTTAAACCAATAAAACAAATCTGATTTTTTTTAAATAAATATTTTGTTTTTTTTTTTATTTTTTATAAACTTTTTTTTAAACATTTTTGTAATTTTTTTGGGTTTTTTTATAAAAATTTCTTAAAACTACAAATTATGACACATGATGTAAAAAAAAGAAATAAAAACGTGAATTTCAAATTGAATAAAAATTTTTAAATATTTTTTAAAAAATTTAAAGAATTCTTTTAACTAAAATATAAAAAGTTTTTGGAAAATTGGTTGCAATTCTAAACCAAACAGTCAATATGACTGAGGAGAAAAAAAAGTAAAAGAAATTAAAACAATAAAAAAGTTCAAATAAAAAACTTAAAACTAAATGCAAAAATTAATGATTTAAATGTAGCTTAAACTATTTATAAAAAAAGGAAGCAATGATTCAATATTTCGATGTTAATTTTTCAACTGCTTATTATTTTTGAAGTTTGGTATTGACAGCTAAAAAAAACTTTGAGGCAGTATTGGAATTTTTAGCGAAGTACTGATAAGATTGACTTAAAAAGTTTCCAATTTCTTTTTCGCTTCTTCTTAAAGCTTCTAGGCTTATAAATTATTTAGTGATGATGTAGGATTTGAAGCGATAGACGATTTTAAGTGGCAGGAATTATGTTTTTTTTTTTTTTTTTTTTTAATATAGATGAAGTTTTTTTTTGTATGTTTGTTTATCAAATTTACAATTCCAATTGGAATTGTTCTTGCTCTTCAATCTTCAAGAATTCTACCTTCTTGCTTAGGTCCGAGGGTGGTGGCACACACTTGCGGAAGGGTGTGCGTGGTGTACCTCTCATCAAACAGCTGGGAATATTGGTGGGTGGCGACTTGCTCAAGGGAGATTGGCGCAAGTTTTTCAAGAAAGCACGTTCATAAATCAATTTAGTGCCTAAAATTAGAAAGTAAAAAAAGATTATTAGTTAAAATTGTTTATATAAAATAAAAAATATTGTAATTAACAAAAGTCTACTACGCCATTTAGGGTTTCATATTTTTAAAATACTTTTAAGTATTTTAAAGGTTTTTTATGTTTTAATTTAGTTTTGTTTTTTTTTTTTTTTTTTTGATAAAGATTGATTAGATTTTTTAATAATTTGTTAAAGAAATTGCTAACAAAACAAAATAATCAATCATTTGATATTGGTATGTAGGAAATTTAAAAGAAAGTTATCTTATCTTTTGTTGCAAACCAGAAGTTCTTTTTTGAGATGATTCACATTTTTCATTTAAATTGGAGAGTACACAAAATTTCAGATCTACGAAGTGTAGCCCTGAGTCAAAGTTTTTTTTTACAAATATTAGAAATTTGTGTGACAAATTGCATCAGCCAATGAACTTTAATGATTTTGAAAGTGTTTCATTTGAATTGTTAATTAAACAGTATAAATATTTACAATGTTTAAGCAGAATTTAAATTTCGGGCTATTTTGCATTTTTGACAAACAAATTCTAAGGTTTTTATTTAATTTATAATAGGAAAACAGTATTCTTTAGGAATTTGTTTAAAATTCTATATAATTTCAAGGAAATCTGTTTAACAATTTAAGTTTGCTTAATTATATCAAAGAAAACCATAAACATTTTATTAGTTTTTAAGTAATTAAAATGAAAAACTTTTTGGAATCAAAGTTCTTTTGTAAGGCAAAACCTATAAATATCCAAATTTTTTTGTGATTTTCAAAAGATTCAGACATTTGTTTCCATTTTAACATAATTCTGAGAATTTTTTATGAGATTTCATAAAATCAAAATCGTATAAAATTCAAAATTTCTTTGTGATTTGAAACACATTCAAATATTTGCTTTAATTTTAACACAATTCCAAGAATTTTTGAATGAGATTTCATGACACCAAAGATGTTACTAAAGAAAATCGTACAAATTTTAAAATATCTTTATGATTTTAAATACATTCAAACATTTGTTTTAATTTTAACACATTGCTAAGAATTTTGAATGATTTTGAATAAGAAATATTACTTTTTAAACAATTAAGCAAACAATTCTTTAACTGTCAGAGGATTTGATAAACAATTTTGAACGAAATTTCTTGTACCTATGTAGTTCTTTCTGAATGTGTTAAAAATTCATAATAAATCTAAAACAAGTTTAAAGTTTGTAAAGGTATTGAGAAATTTCAATTAAAATTGAATTGATTTTGAATGAAATTTTTAAAGAAATTAAGATTTACAGTGGAAATTTCAAATATTTCCTCAAATTTAAATGAAATTTTTTTAATATTTCTTAAGAAAAGTTATAATTTCTTTTAGTTCTGAATATTTTGCTTTAAAAAATTCAAAATATATATGAAAAACTGAAATTTTGTTAAAGTATTGGGAAATTTTAAATAATATTCTAAATTTACCAGAGAATTTGTAAGAAATTAAGATTTCAAATAATTCATAAGAAAGTTATAATGTCTTTAAAATTTAAAAGTATGTATTCCTTTAAAATACAAAAACAAATCTGACAGAATTGAAACATTTCAAGTAATTTAACAGAAATTTTTTTGTTTAGTTTTAAATTTTCTTCTTTCTAAATAATTTGTTTACGAAATTTTAAATTTTCTTTTAAATTCTCTGAATAATTCAGAGAAGCGCGTAATTTTTACAAGCAAAACCCTGACCTTTCTTAACAATATAGGTATATGTATGTACATATGTATATTTGTTTATTAATTTCCATTCTAAGAAAATTTAAAAATATTCTCAAACTTACCACCGGGTGTTGTTGAGTACAAAGTGCCACCGGGTGTGGAAGAGTAAACTTCCGGCATTTGGATGGGATCCGTAATGGTGATTTTCTTGGTTTTTTGTGGTACATTCATGGCTTGACGGGCAGTTGGTGAAGCAGACATGTTTAATGAATTTTTTTGCACTTTTCAAATTTACTACTAAATTTTTTTTAAACACTTGGTGTTATTTGTTATGGTTTTATAAAAAACGCGTTTAATGCTTTTTTTTACACTTTTGTATAGGTATATTTTACACTTTGTAGCAAAAAAATTTCGAAATTTCTTGTTTTTGAAACAGATTTTCAAAATTTCTAGTTTTTTTTCGCACCAGGGCACTCCGACTGTTATAAATGTTAAAACTGAAATGTTGTTCTAATCTAACCAGACAACCGCTATTTATATGAATTGCGGACGTGCCAAAATATACGAATGCTCTCTAGCCGGCGAAATGTTCCATGCTCTTTCTCCCTCTCTCTGGATTTCCTTGAAAATCAACCATCTCTGAGATACACGTTTTGTTTTGTTGTTGCTTTCTTTTTGTTTTGTTTATTAACCCCTACAGTGGCGCGTTTTTTGTTTTGGTATTCAATAAAAAAATAAAGAGTTGTTTGTTTTGTATATTTTTGTTGTTTATAATTTCTCTCATAAATAAAAAGCTGTAGAAAAAAAAACTAAAAAAAAAAATTTAAAAAACAATAATATATGTACATATGTATAAATATGTAGGTAGGTATGTACATAGAAATTAATTTACTGCGCACTGTTTAAATTCATAGAAGAATTTTTAATGAATTGGTTTGTTGTTGGCTCTTAAATTTTATGTTAAATTTTGAGATTTAATACATACATACATATGTATGTATGTAGGTAGTAGTGTAGTAGTTTTGAAAAACAAGTTTTTCTTAACAATTTTATAATTTAAAGAATTTTATAAGATTTTTATTAATGTTTCACTCTCTCTCTCACTCTCTAGATTTCATTATCAATTTAAAATTATTGTTTATCTTATTTTATACATAAATATTTGTATTTGGTTTTATTTATGTAAAAACATTCATAGTACATATGTATTTTTATTTACCGGCACTGTTTCATTGCACTCATTGTTTTATTTGTTGCTGTAGAAGGCGACCCTTTTTTTGTATATTATAATACTCTACATTTTACCATACTTTTCAAAGTTTGGCGAAATTCTAATTAATGTTATTCTAACATCTTTGTATTATTATAATATTTTTGTACAATTGTACAACTTTTTATTATTTTATTTTAAATATGTAAATCGAATTAAAGCTGTAAAATTAGTTGTTAATTACGTCAAATTTAAGCTTAATCGTGGTTCTTAATTAAATAAAAATTTCGCTTAATTGTGGGTCATTCTTTAGTCATGGTTTGATCTTCTACTTTATTTAGTAAAATTTATTTTAACAATCTTAGTTAAATTTTAGCTTTAATCGTAGCGTAGTATTAAGTTAATATTTAGCTTGAATTGCAGATCTTAATTAACTGAAATTTTAGCTTAAATATAGTTCTTTATTCAGTGTATTTTAAGCTTCGGTCTTTGATGTTGATTAAGCCACATTTTAGCTTTAATCATTGGCAATTATTAAGCCCATTTTATGTTTCAAGCGTAGGGATTTATTCAGTTACATTATTAGCTTGAATTACAGATCTTTATTTAGACAAATGTTCGCTTAAATCTAGTTTCTTTATTATGTTATCTTAATAAAGTTCTACAAAACAAGATAAAATTTAGTTAATAAAAATCAAAATTTCAGGCAAAAATTTCTCTTAATAAAGATCTTCAATTCAAGCTAAAACTTGACTTAATAAAGATAGTACCTAGATCTTTATTAAGTCAAGTTTCAATTGACTTAAAAACCTAAAATTTAAGCGAAAATTTTACTTACTTTACTTGGTTTTTTAATCGTAGGTCAAATTATGTCAACTTTTTGTTTCAATCGTAGTTCTTTCTTAAGTCACACTTTAACTTCAATAATAGTTCTTTATTAAGTCAAAATTTTGCCTCAATGGTAGTAATTTATTAAGTCAAATTCTAGCTTCAATCGTAGTTCTTTCTTAAGTTAAATTTTATCTTCAATCTAACGCCTTTATAAAGTTTGAATCTTGGACCTTTATTAATTCTAAGATATATTTTATCGTTAATCGTAGGACATTATAAGTAAAAAATATTGCTTCATTCGTAGGTCAGTAATAACGACCGCTTAATGCTAGGAACACAACTGGGGCGAACGACGAATTTCACCCAATACGACGAATTAGTCGGTGATAGATAGTGTGACCATATTTAACAAAAATATATATAAGAAAATAAACATGAACAAAAATTCAAGTAAAAACAATATTTATAATTAACTATTTTGTATAATTATTTTAAATAATTCAAAAATTGTATTATCCCTGAGGAAGCTATCCATTGTGATAGCGAAATATTGGAAATAAATATATAAAAATAAATCAAATATTTTTATATAAAATTAAAATGACCTAATTGCTTGTTAAAAGAAACTATTAAATATTAAAAAAAGGTCAAATAAACGAACTAAATAGTAAAAAGAAAACAATAATTAAAGTAAAAATTACCATTATTTTTACCGGTGTAGGAAAAAGAAATAAATGTATTTTAGAGTTCGCGCGTAATTATTGAGTAAACACAAATGTGTTTAATTTTTGGCGACGAATTTGTGCAACCAAAAATTTATCGTTCGTCCTAATTGTGTTCCTAGCATAACGGCAGCGTTATTTAGCATTCTTCCAAGTAGGGTTCCTAAATTCTTACCACAATTTTCACATTTGTTACTGTTTACATATTAATTTCAAATTCTAATTGTATGTATTTGTTGTAAACACAATTATGACTTTTATATTAATTAACATTCATTTTTAATGCATTTTAAATGATGGCGTTTGAATTATATTTTGTAAAGAATTTTTTATTTATGTATGTATGTATATGATTTAGTTTAATTTTCTAACACATTCTTCCATGTGCAGTTAGACGATATTTTTAAGGCGTAATTCTTGATCGTATTAGCAACAGTTTATTAAACCAATTTACATTTTATTAAGGCGTCTTTTATAAAAAAAGCTGCAAAACAAAACAATTTGTTTTCTTTTTTTTTGAAATTAAAAAGTGAATGAAAGGTGTAAATGGTTGTATTTTTTTAAAGAAAATTAAAATAAATGAGAATTTTTCCTCTTGCGAGTATTAATTGTAAAAATTTAAAAAAAAGGAAACTTGAAAATTTTTTATTATTTTTAGCAATGCATTTTATTCAGTGCAAATTTGCATTTTGTGAAGCAATCATTCACATTTGTTTGTAAGTTCAATGAAAAATACTTCAATTAAAATAACAGTTGGACCTAAACCTAAGCGCGAATTTGTTTAAATGTGTAATTTTATAAAATTAAACAAATTAAAAATATTAAAATTGTTTGCCCAATATCGGAAAATATTGTTTTTTTTTTATTTCAGTATCATATCTTAAAAAAACTTAAAAGTGTTTATTCTGAAATTAAAGAAATCTATAGGAATAAACTAAAGCTTATTATTTATGATCACATGATCAAATTGTTGGGTCTTTATGTTTACCGTTAGTCTGCTCTTATTAACTGCTATTATGATCCGAAATTTTAATAATTTTTTTAAAAGCACAGTGTAATTCTAACATTAATTTCAGTAAACATTTTTGTTACATAATTTTTCAGCCACTTATAAAAACAATTTTGTGAAGATTTAATTACATAATTAAATTTGAACTTTATAATGATAACAAAAATTTCTTTAAAATATTCTTAAAATCCATTAGGAAATACTTATGTATGTAATTGTATCGAGTTGCTGATGACAGGCTGATGTAGGGCGTATCAAAAAGAGCTGTTAGAGAGGAGTAGATCATTATTAAGTATAGTTTTAGCTTCACCCCCAGTGTTTATTTATTAAGTCAAATTTTATCTTCAAAAGTTGGTGTTTATTTAAGTCAAATTCCTGCTTCAATATTAGATCAGATTTTAGCTCAAGTCAAATTTAATCTTCAAACCTTGGTCTTTAGGAATTTAGTTATTAAGTGTGACTTCAATTGTCAATCAATCAATCTTAGATCTTTGTTATGCTAGGAACACAACTGGGGCGAACGACGAATTTTTGGTTGCGTATATTCGACGCCAAAAATAAAACACATTTGTGTGGTTCGGCTGAATCCGTCATGTACGGCGAATTCTGAAATAAATTTATTTCTATTTCTTACGCCAGTGAACGTCGAACAATCAATACCGGGTGACCATGTTTCGTTTTAGTTTTCCTTGTTTTCATTGTTTTAATAAATAATGTTAATTTTTACTTAAATTATTGTTTTAATTGTTACTTTATATAATTTTTATTAAATATACAAAATTGTTAACTATAAAAATTGTTTTCACCTGTGTTTTTGTTAATGTTTATATTTTTATATATATAATATATATATTTTTTTTAATATGGTCGCAATATCAGCTGTTATACGAGAACAAAAACATTAGTTCTTCGTCGTTATTGTGCTTTATATAACGATTTTTTTGGGCGAAATTCGACGTTCGTCCTAGTTGTGTTCCTAGCATTGAGCGAAATTTTAGCTTCAGTCTTAGGTTTATAATAAGTATAGGTATCATAGGTATTTATTAAGTCAAGTCTTGGGTTTTTATTAAGTTATATTTTAGCTTAAATTTTAAGATTTAAGATATTTTAGCTGAAATATAGGCCTTTATTAAGAAAAATCTAAGCTTCAATCGTAGGGGTTCATTATGTTAAATTTAAGCTAGAATTTTAGATCATTATTAAATAAAATTTTAGCTTAAATTGTAAGGGTTCATTAAGTAAATTGTAATCTTAAATTTTAATTCGTGATTAAGTCATATTTTAGCTTCAAACTTCATCAAATCTCTGCAAAATTTTATCTTAAACTTGATGGTTTTATTAAATAAAATTTAAGCTTAAATTTTAAGTAATTATTAAGTTAAATATTAGCTTCAATCTTAGGTGTTTATTAAGTCAAATTTCAGCTTCAATCTGAAGTCTTTACAAAGTAAATTTTTAGTTTTATTCTTAGGTCTTTATTCAGTCAAATTTTAGCTTCAATCTTAGGATTTTGGTAAGTAAAATTTTAATCGAAAGTCTCTATTAAATAGCATTAATTGCAGATATTTAATAATCGAAATTTTAGCTTCAATTGTAGGTTTTTATTAAGTCAAATTTAGGCTCAATAACAAAGGTTTATTAATTAAAATTTAGCTTCAATCGTAGGTTTTTATTAAGTCAAATTTAGGCTCAATATCAGGGCTTTATTTATTATTTATTTATTAAGTCAAATTATAGCTTCTATCTTAGACTTTTAATAAGCTTTTTTATATACAATCGTAGGTCTTTATTAAGTAAAATTTTACGATAAATCACAGGTATTTATTAATCTAAATTTTAGCTTCAATCTTAAGTCTTATTCCATCATTACCATCTTAGAGAAAACGGCATTTCTACTTATTAACTTCCGTATCGGTATATCAAAAGTAAAAATTTCCAACATTAATAAGATCAGCTAATTTCAGAAAACCCTATTCCATACTTCACTTACGAACTTGTAGCAAACACCAATAAATAATCCTTTCAAGTATTGCCACCAACTGAATGGGATAAAGTGGAGATAAAGTGTTTGTTTGTGAATGAGATCCAGAAAATAAAAAAAATGTAAATTAACCATAAGTATCTACTATAAACCCCCTCATTGGAATTAATTCAGAATTCAAATTCAAAACAAAAACAATAATAATAACAAATGTTGTTGTTTAATTTTTATACCCTTCACCACCAAGAGTTGAGAATAAGGGTATATTACGTTTGTCATTCCGTGTGTAATTTTTTTTAATATTCAACTGAGACCCAACAATGTATATATTTTTTGATTCTTATGAAATTCTAAGTCGATTGAGCCATGTCCGTCTGTGTAAAACACTCTCACGTCCAAACTATACAACTTAACTAAACGAAATTTCCAGAAAAATATTTCTTATTTTGCAGGTAACTTTGGTATTGAAAATCAGCAAAATCGGTTTAGGTCAACCAGAGTTACCAAATGTGAGACAACCTCCTTAAAAATTTGATATTTTTGTTAATTTTATTGCAATATTTTGAAATATATTGCAGATAATACCATGAAATGTTGCATACGTTATTGTTGTGATAAAAAAAAGTGTGAGGAAAATAGTAAGAATAGGTCCATGATTTCTCATAGTCTCCATACAAAAATCTTCCTGAAATATTGCTCAATAAATGCCTATAAAATTGGAATATCAATACAAAATTCAGCAAAAATAGGTTTCACGCAAAAACAAATCGCAAAATGAAATTTTTTTTAGTTCGGTCCATGTTTGACCATAGACCCCACATAAAGTCCACTTCCAAAATTTACTTAAACACGCATAAAACTGGTATAAATAATGATAAAAGGTTAAAATTTTACATAAATAAACCTTATAGGTAAATAAATTGTTGTACTAAATTTTATAGTGGTCGGCACATAATTGGTCATAGCTCCGATATAAGGACCACATCCGAAAAAGCCATTTATCTTTATATATATCTTATAAATATCGGTACCGACTCTAAACTTTGTACAGATCATTTACATATACACAAAAATCATTCTGCAGAATTTTGTGAATTACGGTCCATATTTGACCGTATCCCCCGAAAATCAATTTTACCACTCTTCCAAAAATCACTTTTATACTCATAAATCTCTTATAAATAACGGTACCGATCCAAAATTTTAAACGGATCGTTTACATACATGCCAAAATCGAACTGCTGGGGTTTGAGAATATTGGTACATATTTGACTACATACATATATCCCCCATATAAGGTTAACTTCCGAAACTCACGTTAATACTAATATGCGTCTTAAATATACCGATATTATGTTGAAATTCGACGTGAAATATCCTCATATGCATAAAATTCACTGTTCCAAAATTTAAAAAGATCGGCCCATGATTTGTCATAGCTGCCATATAAGAACCATTTCCGAAAATAATTTAACCCTCCAAATGTCTAATAAATATTGATATCAAACCAACTTTTATACAGATCAGAAATTTTAATCCAGAAATCATACTAATATCAGTTATACGGCAATTATGCTACTGGATTTTGTAGCTGTCAGTCAATAATGGACAATAGCTTCCGAACTAAGTCCACTTCTGAGCACACTAACAAACCATACAACTCTTGTAAATAACATTATTGAGATGGATTTCAACCAAATCACATTACTGAATACTGGATTTAGAAGCTATCAGTCCATAACTGCTCAACTTTTACTATGCCACCCATAAATCTCTTGTAAATAATGTTATTGAGACCAAATTCAAACAAAAAAGCCTCACCTTATATGTATCTTACCCTTTTTTACACTCTGTTTGTTTAATTACACTCAACAACTCTGTAAATTACAGTAAGAATCGGTAATTACATCAATTATAAATGGTCAAAATTAGATAAAATTTAAAAACGTTTCAAATAAAATCATATTAGTGAATTACGACCAACAGGTAATATTGTCTTTCAAACAATATATTAAATACTAATAAGATTTGCACTAAGACTGAATAAAAACATGGAATAAGGATATTCTAGTCCTATAACCAGTAAAGTTTTTTAATTCTTTAACCGTTCAGGTGTAAGTTATTAAAGATTCGGCACAGCTGAATATTGCACTATAACTTGTTATAACCTGCACCACCATAGTGGGGGAGGATTGGATTTGTGCAGATGTTTGTAACGCCCAGCAATTTTGGTCCAACACCCACCTTAAAGTATACCGATCGACTCAGAATCACTTTCTGAGTCGATTTAACGATGTCCGTCCGTCCGTCTGGATGGCTGTCCATGTAAAGCAGAGTACAGATCGTAATTTTGAAGATATTTCGATAAAATTTGGTACGTGATATTTTTCGGCCCAAGGACGGATGGGATTAAAACTGGTGGAAATCGGTCCATTATTTTACCTGGCCCCATACAAATGTCCTCCCGAAATTGGGGTTTATCGATCATAAATGTTTGAATTATGCAAGTATCCAAACAAATTTCACCACAAATGAGTAGTAAATGGAGCTAAATCACATCTAAACATTTTGTGAAGATCGGTCTATAATTAGTCGTAGCTCCCACTTCCGAAAATCACTTTAATGGTCGTAAATTTCTTAAAAATGTTGGTAATCAAATAAAATTCGACACAAATAAGTTTCTTATATACATAAATAATGACACCTAATTTTATAATGGTCGGTCCATAATTAGTAGAAACTCCCATATAAGACCCTCTCCGTAATACACTTTAAGCTCCATAAATCGTTTAAAAGTATTTATATCGAGGACAAATTTAATACATATAATATTTCGGTCCAAAATATGTGATATCTCCCATATAACGCCCATTTCTGAAAAACTGTTTTATACATATACTAGGTGTAGGGTATTATATGGTCGGGCTAGATCGACTATACTCTTTTACTTGCTTTTTTTTTCAAAATATTCATGATCATGGCGCAAATGGCATAATGAGAGAAGAATACGTAGCTGTCACACTTGAAAATTGTTAAATGTTGTTTTTGTTGTTGCAGTCGTTTCGATCATTGACGCTACTGTGGTGTGTTGACACCAACAAGTACCGTCAAGAGTTATTTTTGTTTTGTTTTTTTTTTCGGTTTACTCATCTAGTATTTATTTGAATTAATCGTAGATACTTATAATGGCTGATGCAATATCTCCTAGCAAAATGATAAAGTTGTTTAAATTTTGTTGAATAAACAATAATAATAAACATAAACAAATAATATTTATAGTAGGTATATTTTAATATTTAATATAAATAAACAAAAATAGTAAAATGTTGGGTACCGGTTGAACTGTTAAAAACAAAAAAGAAACAAGTTTTAAAGATCTTAACTTATTTGTGTGGACTTAGAATGAAATCGAACAAAAAACGTATCAAGATCATGTGATCTGAAGCTGAGAAATGGCAGAAAATAAAGTTTAATTTAATTACAACCAACAATTGTTGTAATTAAGGTTCTATTAGTTTCCGCACTTAAGTTTCTTAGCTTTTAATCAAATTACCTTTTGTTCTTATATATGTAGTCGTAGTATATTTAATTGATATTTACTACAATATTTTCTTTATTTGTTTTTCTTTTTTTTTTATTAGTATGTACTTTTCTTTAAAGACCTTGAAATAATAAACCCACATGTTGTTTTTAGTCTTCTAGATCAAAAATTGTCTTGTTAGAGAGATGACGTTTTTTAATTATTTTATTACAATAATAAAATAAATAAACAAATTAGTTCATGCGATGATATAAAAGAGTACAACTATTAATGCAAAATAATAATTTGAATTTCAAGAGAAAATCAGGTGAGCATTATATTGTTCTCTAAGACGTAAAACTCTGCATTGTTAGTAAACACCTAATAATGTTTTTTTTTTTAATTATTCAAATAGAATTATTCAAAATGAAAACGATAATAGATCTCGTCCACAGATTCGTTGAGTTTCGGAAAACTGTGAGCGTAGTTTAACTTTACATGGCTAATGGCCGTATTCTCAGTCATTAGATAACCATTGGTAAACTAAAATTCTAACTATTGTTTAACTATTACTTGTTATTCCTATGGCGAACTAAGAATTGCGAATAAAGAATCATTATTTAAGCCTTTACCATTAGCTAACTGAAGACTGTGAATTCGGCCATAACAGTTGCCGCCATTTGCTAATCATAATCCGAGTATTGTTGCGTTTTAAAAACGGAGGTTTTTTTCCTTTAAATAAACCAGATTGCTTTTAATTACAAAATAAAAGCCTCAAGTAGTTTAAAGAAAATATAACAAGTCTTTATTTATTCGAATTCAGTTTAAATAAACACTCTGTCCTTTATAGTTAACTTTAACACACACTTAAATTAACTTTTGAGTGGCCCTATTTGTTCCATCTAACCGTTAATTTATAACTGAAATACAATTAAGTAACAATATAGACGTATTTTTATTGAGTTAAATTTTTGCTTTAATCATGTTAAATTTTTAAGTTAAATTTTTGTTTTTATTAAAGGGTCTTTATTAAATCAAATTTGCTTCAATAATGAATTGTTAAAGGTACGTTAACATTTGACAAATATTTACTCAAAAAAGCGTAACCACTTGTTTTAGCACAAATTTGTTTGACGTTGTTTACTCTTACAAAAGTTTTGCAAGATCACACAGCATCAAATAAATTAAAACTAAATATTTGTTGTGCTTTGGCCTAAATAAGAAAAGTTTTTTTTAATGGTTACGTCTTTTTCGGCAAATATTTACCAAAGTGATCTTAGCTTAATTAATTTTAATTTTCTTTAATCGTGAATCTTTATTAATTTTAATTTTCTTTCTATTGTGGGTTAAATTTTTGCCTCAATCGTGGGTCTTTATTATGTTAATTTTTACTTCCATCGTTAATCTTTATTAAACCAATAGCTTCAAACTTAGATCTTTATTAAGAAAAATTTAATATTTTTCAAGTCGAAGTATAGCTTCAAAAACTTAGGTCTTTATTAAGACAAAATTTAAACTTAGGGCTTCTTTTAAGGGAAACGTAATTTTTTTGAAGTCGAATAAAAGTTTCCAACTTAGTTCTTTATTAAGTTAATTTTTTGATTCACTATAAATCTTTATTAAATCGAATTACAGCTTCAAGCTGTAAATCTTTATTAAGTCGAATTCTAACTTCAAAAGTACTGTGAGCGTCAATATAAAATAACACCTAATATTGTTAAAAAATGTTTTTTTTTATGTATACTGCAAGTACAAAATGAAAACAAAATATTTTGCATAATTCATATGTAAGTAACTTATGCAAAATATAACTCATTAACAAAAACTAGAAAAATTAAGAAAACAAAATAAATAATTAAATTAAATTAAATTTTGATTTCTTCGACCTTTTTTTCTTTAAATAATATAAAAAAGTTTTTTCGATTTTTTTATTTTTACAAATAATTGATATTATTTATTAAATATTGGAAAAAATAATTTAATAAATAATATATATGGAAAAAACTTTTTTATTTTATTAAATAATTAAATTTTAACGGAAAAGTTACAGATTTTTTGCATCAAAATAAAGTAAACAGGTACATATTACAAAATTATGTAACAATTGTATTTAATATTTTGTTTGTAGTCCGTTTACCTTTATCACAGTCAATAATCTTCTAGACATATAATCAACGAGTTTTTTAGTGAAATGAGGCGAAATTTTACTCCATGGAGTAATATGGAGTAATACTGCCTTTAGGCTACTATTGCAAGAAATATTTCTTTGCTTAATTTCTTTGTTCAGATATTAACACAGATGCTCAATTGTATTGAGGTCTGGGAACTGCGATGGATGATTTAAAGTTTTTGGACTTTCACAATTTTGGAGCTAGCATTGTCCTGTTTGAAAATCCAGTTCTGCGCTAGTTCTAATTTCTCTAAACTAGGGACTAAAATGTCGAGATAAGCTTCTTTATTTAGTAAAATAAAGACCTAAAATCTTTTCACTTTTTAAAATAAACTTCTTCTTTGTTTCTGAACAATAGCAACATTTTACATAAATAAATTTACATAAATCTCTAAGACTAAAAAAAAGCGTAACTATAAAATCTATATTATAAAAACTAGGTCATAAATCAGACAAAAGAAAACCCTCAATTTACACGATCCGTGGCATAAACATTAACCAAGCTCGAATATATATAAAAAACAACAACAAGAAATATTTACATTAACGTATTCCTCAAAGAATGGCATTGTAGTCTAAATAAACATATTTTGATTGTAATTTATTGTAAAAATATTCACGATTTGGCACTTCATTCGCTCTACAAAACGAAGGGCGTTCCGTTTACTTAATGAGAACGTATAATCATCATATTTAAATTGTGTTATATTTAGACAAAAAGATTAAACTCAAAATTGTAGAACAAAACAAATAAATACTATTTTAAGAAAAATAATCAAATCGTAATACATGATCAGTTAAACATTAAACTAACAACAAACAACACATTCTGACATGTCTTATATGTATGTATGTATATACAGTGAGCGTCAAAATAAAGTCTGCACCACACATTATTAAAACAAAAGCGTATACAAATTTAATGGATTTATTTTTAAAATATACCAATTTTTACGCCTCAAAATAAAGTGAAAAGTGGCATTATTCACTGAATACCTGTCATTCAAAAATTAGTAGCAATAACTTTAATTTTTTTTTGTTTGAAACTATAACGGTAAAGTTCAATTTTCATAATTTATTATTAAAAGAGTTTAAATTGTGACGTTAAGTAGCGAAAAAATTGCAATGGGAAAACAAACATCAACTGATACTGGGCAAATCATAATAGACTTACATAGAAAAGGTGCCTGCGTAATATAGGTAAAATTGTTGGAAGGCATCACTGTATAATAAAAAAGTTATAGACAAGTATCCAAACGTTTGAATTTCGCAAAAAAAATATATATATACATATGTAAACATACATCAAATTTTTGGACTAACGTTCTTTTCACCGATGAAATTAAGTTTGACATATTTGGAGTCAAAAACTTCCAAAAAATATGGCGAACCAAAAATATGTCACGAAGACGATAAAACATGGCGGTGGCTCAGAAATGGTCTGGGGTTGTATGGCGCCATCAGGGGTCAGTAACCTTACAATTATAGAATCTACAATGAAAGGGGAAGCTTAACTCGACATTTTAAAAAACAATTCATAGTCCCTAGTTTAGAGAAATTGGAACTGGCGCAGAACTGGATTTTTCAACAGGACAATGATATTAAGCATACGAGTACCTTCAAAATTGCCAAAGAGTGATTGTTCAATCATTGTCCAAAAACTTTAGTTCAACCTCCGCAGTTCCCAGACCTCAATCCAATTGAGCACCTGCGAGAATATCTGGACAAAAAAATTAGGCAAAAAATATTTTTTTTTAAAGACATTAATACAGAATGAATGAATGGAACAAAGTTTCTGTTAGTTAATTTTGGCGCGAAAAATCTGGTAATTTTCCTTTAAACTTCAATTACTTCAGTGTGTATTTTATTTTTCTAGTACTTGTAGTATAGGTATATGAATATAATAAAACATATTTTAAACAATATTAGATGTTTACTTTATATACGTAAGTCCATACAGACGTTAATGCTGTACGTAGGAACGTTTTTTTTTTACATTCACCTAAAGCGTCTGAGAACTTTTACATGCGATTATGGCACGATCAATATAATAACAACAACTATTTTGTAGGCACGTACTTTTAATGACTGACGTCGATTGTTTTTTTTTTATTATTATTATTATTCTCATTGATTTATTACCACTTACTAAGAAAAAATACAAAAACTATTTGATTTCATTGTACGACGGAGAGAAGAGTTAAATAAAAATACCGGTTGACACGTGTAAACAAATAGATATTGATTATGCAAATTTTATTTGATTGTCAAAGGGTTTCGTTGTTCAGAGGCGGAGGAGAATAATAAAACTATTTTGTTTGGCAGAGTGTTAATGATGAAGGCACACGAGCGTTACTACTTAATAAGTGTTCACACGTTGCATGGCTTATTGAGAAAATTCTTACTTTTTACATTTTTTAAATTTTCTGTGTTTCAATTAGTGGTTAAGTGCTCGTTAATGTTTGATTCTGTTTCTGTCTGTACTGCGAAAAACCCATCAATTAGCATGAATTACTTAAAAGTTGTATGAGGAATTGTAACAGCACTATTGTCGTGGTTGAAAATAATCATAACATGGTTAAACTTATGATGCTGTACCAATCTAAACTAACCGATCTGTATTCTTGATTTTTGTTATGTTTCGGATCATATGAATAAAATTATTTTTCTTTAAATAAGGAAATTCCTACTTTCCTACTTTTTAGCTTTAATTTAAAAACTGTTTGAATAAAACAACTTGATTAATTTAACCATTGTGTTATAATTTATTAAACTTAGTTTTTTTATCTCAAAAAACCAGTTTAATATTTAGCTAAAAGAATCCATAGTTCAAGAACCATTGAGACGAAATCAATAACAATGTTCAAATGACAACAACGACATGCCCACATATTTAGCATATTTTTTCAATAAAGCTATTTTGAAAATTTATTGTACAAAGAAAGAACAAAAATTTATTTACATTTCTTATTATTGTTTATTTGAATTTTTTTTATTAAGATTAATTATTTAAATAATTACTAAAATTTTAATATTTACTTACATAATATTTGTTTTAACATAAAAAGTTTTTATTCGTTAAGAACACACCCCTTTTTTGCGAAGTGACTAACATATTCACATAAAATTTGACTCGAAAAACAATAACAAACAAATTAAATCTTATATGTAGTATAATAAAAATATAACAACATTTTTAATTACGCAATTTTTGAACTTTGTTTTAATATGTTTATACTAGAATATATAAGAAGAAGGTTAAAAACTGTATAATTAGCACTACTTACATACATATGTATGTATACATATGTTATGTATGTTATGGCATAAATAAAAAAAAGAAAAAAAAATTGGGACAAATTGCGGTATATGAAATAAATCGAAATTTTTATAAATCTAGCTACATTTTTATAACTCCATACAAAAAATATTTTTTTGAATATTAAAGAATCTAGAGTCTGTTTTATAATTCATAAATAATTTTAAAATTACCTTAGACTTTTATTAAAGACAGTATGCGTTAAAATAAAGTCAACACTACATATTATAAAAAGAAAAACTCAATTATATTAATATAAGTAATATTAATTTGAAAATTATATTGTATTTCTTTTATAGTTATTTGAATAGAATTGAATTCTCAAAATATGAAACAAAACCAAAAGCGTATATAAATTTAATTTAATTGATTTATTGTTAAAATAGACCAATTTTTACGCGTTAAAATAAAGAAAACAGTGACATCATCCTTGCCATTCTAAAAGTAGTGGCAATTCTTTTCATTTTTTAAAAGAGTTTTGATGTTTGATCATTAAAAGAGATTAAGTTGTGACGTTATGTAGTGAAAAATTTCCAATGGGAAGACAAACATAAATTTTGACTCGTTAAATCATAATAGACTTATATAGAAACGGTAAATCCCTGTGTGAAATAGGTAAAATCGTTATAAGGCATCATTGCACAATAAAAAATTTATAGACAAGTATACAAAACGCAATATCGTAGAAAACGACCAAAGCATCTTACAAAAACTGATGTAAGAGCTGTAGTAAGAGATATAAGAGCAAACACAACATCTAATGCTGAAAAAATAGCTAAAAGTGTTCCGAAAACTTCTGAAAAATCTGTAAAAGTCGAGTACGAATAATAGATCGTTACATCAAAATGACATACATGGTAGAGTACCACGTAAGAATCCCTTTAGTAATGGTTTAGGGTTATATGCCGTCATCAGGGGTCGGTAACAATACAATGATCCTAAGCATACCTTCAAAATTGTGAAAGGGTGGTTGCTTAATCATTGCTAAAAAACTTTGGTTCATCCTCCACAGTTCCCAGACCTCAGCTGTGATAAATTCTGTTAAAATTGAACGATTTTTTATGTTCCTTATTTTGCTAGTTATACCCTACACCACAATTGTGGGGAGGGTATATTGGATTTGTGCTGATATTTGTAACGCCCATAAATATTGGTCCAACATCCACCTTAAAGTGGATTAAAAGAGCATAACTCTTTTAAAAATGTCAGTATCCAAATAATATTGAACATAAATATGTTTCGTATATAAATACATATATTATGGTAGAATTTTATAATTATCGGTTTATAATTAGTCGTAGCTTCCATATAAGGCACACTTCCGAAAAACACTTTAAGGGCCATAAATCACTTAAAAAAATTGTTATTCGAATAAAATTTAACAAAAATGAATTTCTTATGTACAGAAATTATGACACCTAATTTTGAAAAACTGTTTTATTGATATACTGGGTGAAGGGTATTATATAGTCGGGCTTGACCGATTATACTTTCTTACTTGTTTTTTATGAGTTTTATTTTGCAGTATACATATTTTGTTTGAAATTTTTACATGTAACATGCATAATAAAACATTTTTTAAAGGTGTTTACTTTATATTGACGCTTACAGTTTTTTTGGTTGCCGAAAATTGACATTTCATCATTTGACAGCCCATGTACTTCCTAAACTTAAATATGTTCACCCTTTATTCTAAGCCGTTCGTCAGATAGAGCCAGAAACTGTTTACTAGGTTTCTAGGGAATACACAACAGAAACTTGTAAGAAATCCTGGTTTAAATCAAACAAATTGGACTAGTCTTTCTAAAGAGGAATATACATAGTTTCCATAATTTGTTAAAACTGTTGCTATTGCTATTAATTTATAATTAGAACCATAGTTGTTTTTTATAAACGACGCAGTAACAAGTAACCCAGTAACCAAAATTGGGGTTGAACTTAAAAAAAAAAACTAAATTTCTCTAAATTCTTGAAACCCGTACTGCTTTTTAAAGCAGAAGAAAATACACTCCATGTTCATTTACACGTACATATGTACTACATAAAATCTATAGAAATTTTAACAATGGTTCGATGCACTTGGAAATCCAACAAAATACAATGTACATAAATGAAAACTTAACACGTAATTTAATACCATATTTATGCGCAGGAACAAACAAATATATGTATGTATGTATATATTTTGGAACAAAAACAACCTTTAAGAACCACTTTAAACATACACTGCGACTGTGTGATTAAGCGACCCTTAAAAACAGGTCAATAATACTTATTGTTTACATACATACGGTATATAATTCTTATTATTCTTGTAATGACTCTCTCTTTCTTGGTTTCTCTTTGGCAGTAATTTACTAAAATTTTCTCATATAAATACTTAAACATTCTCTGTTGATATTTTCGTTTTTTTATACCCTCCACCACTATAAGTGGTGAATGAGGGTATATATAAGTTTGTCATTCCGTGTGTAACTCTGAGAAATATTCACCTGAGACCCAAAGTATATATGTTCTTGGTCCTTACGAAATTCTAAGTCGATTCAGCCATGTCCGTCTATCTGTCAGTCTGTCTGTCTGTGTAAAACACTATCACGTCCAAAGGTCACAACCGAAAACAACAAAGTTTACAAAAAGTCGTTTATAGTTCTCCTAAGCAGTTTGGTATTGAAAATCAGCAAAATCGGTATAGTAGAACAAGAGTTATGGATCAAAATGTAAGACAACCTCTATAAAAATTTGATATTTTTAAACATTTTTCTTCCAATTTTTTTTAAATATATTGCAGATATTCCAATAAAATTTTGTAGACGTTGTTTTTATGATAAAAGAAGAAAGTGTGAGGAAACTAGTAAGAATATGTCCATGATTTCTCATATTGCTCAATTGTACAAAATGCCTATAAAATTGGAATATCAATACAAAATTCATCAGGAATAAGTTTCATGCAAAAAGAAATCGTAAAACGAAGTTTTTTTTTTTTAGTTCGGTCAATGTTTGACCATAACCCCATATAAAGTCCACTTCCAAAATTCACTTAAATACGCATAAAACTAGTTTAATATCGGTTATACGGCAATTATGCTACTGGATTTTGTAGCTGTCAGTCAATAATTGGCAAAGCTCTCGAGTGAAGTCTACTATATTTCCGAGCATTCTAAACAACCATACAACTCTTGTAAATAACGTTATTGAGATGCAATTCAATCAAAATAAGCCTCAAATACGTAGAAACCACATTAGTGGATACTGGATTTAGAAGCTATCAGTCTATAACTGCTCCATATCTGCTATGCCACTCATAAATCTTTTGTAAATAATATTATTGAGATCAAATTCAAACAAAAAAGCTTCACCTTATAATCTTACCCTTTTTTATACCCTGCTTCTTAACTTGTGAATATGGAAAAATGTTTTTTTTTTAATTTTATAATTTGTTAAATTACACTCAAGATTATTAAGAAAATCAGACAAACTCTGTAAATTACAGTAAGAATCGGTAACTACATCAATTATAAATGATCAAAATTAGATAAAATTTCAAAATATTTAACATAAATTATGTATTTTGGTCGTAAAATTGTCTTTCAAACAATATGTAAATAACTAATAAAATTTGCAATAAGACTTAATAGAAAACACAGAATAAGGATATAGGTACTCGTCCTATAACCAGTGTAGTTTCTGTATATCTTATTACGATAAGGTGGAGGGTATTAAAGATTCGGCACAGCCGAATATAGCAGTCTAACTTGTTTTTTTTTGTTGTAAAAGGGATGATGAAATTTTCTCACAAAAAATGAAGCTCTCCATTGAAATTTTGTATTATGTGGACCAGCGTTGCCATATATTTTTTTAAGAAAACTTTTTATTTCTAAAAAAAATTCCAACTTGAGTACTCCTAACTGTCAAATTCCTCAATACATCAGTGTTGGCAAACATAGTAAAATTGTACTTTTTTTGTTACATTTTAGACCCAGTTGGTACCGTGGTACTACCATGAGTCATTTGATACAATTTCAAAATACTGTTGCATTTGGAATTCCAAATGAAATATATAGATAAATATATGATTTAAGTTACCATTTGTATAATAGTGCAAGTAGGAGAGAGGATTTTATTCAATTTCATGAACATTTTGGAACTAATATCCATATGATCTTTAAATATGCATTTATAATACGGTTAGATATCACGACAAGAAATTATTGGTTGCATTATCAAACAATGAACACCGCTGAAATATTAATTTACATTAAATGATTTTAAGGCTGAATTCAGAAACTAAAGCTTATTAGTTAGTTAATCATAACTATACATTTAAACAAAAACAGCAAATCCCGAATGAAGATAATTTACAGGAAACATTTTATTACGAAACGAGCTTTATTTTGTTTACCTTTAATTTATCTTAGTTTCAAATGCCTTAATATTAATTTGTAACTCTATCCTTTGATAACTTTCTTCCTGGAACACTAGTTGTATATCGTGAACAAACGTTTTATCTGGCAGTATTTTCCGATAGTTGTTAGATTGTGATTCTTCGAAGAAGTCTTACACTGTATTCCTTTTTATTACAAAATTAATACCACAGCTTTCTTTCCATTAGAGTTCGACGATTTTTTGAGACATTATTGTTATACGAGTAAATGTCAATGTTGAAAATTTGTTCGTTCGAGTATAAAATTGTTTAAACATTCGTTATATAAGAGAATGTTAAAAATTTTGCCGTTAGTAACTATATTGAATTTTTTTGTGGTTCAGTTTGATTAATATTTATCAAATATTAAAAATGGTACCGTAGAGGTCTAAGAAGTACATTTTATTTATATAGTTGGTACAAAATCCAAAAAGCCATTTTACATCACTGATATATATATACAAAATAAAGAGTTTATTTGTGTTGTAAACTGTTAACATTTAATAAAAATTTATGTATATGACATTTGTTGTAATGTTGTAATAAATTAAGCATTGTTACAGTAAAAAGGGATTAAATTTCCAAAAAAAACTTTTTTTTAGAATAAAACTTGAAAACTATTTTGCATCTCAAAAAACTTGCAAAAAACGGAAAACTTGAAACATGGCAACGCTGTGTGTGGAGTACGTGCTCAGAGAAGGCTTTGAGAGACTGTGACATTTATCGTAACATATGTTTAATATTGTGATGTTTTTTGGTGGGAGTATTCTGTAATATTATATACATACATATGTATGTACATATGTAGTAGAAAAATATTTGAACATAATATTTATGTTTAATGTTTATAGGAAGCAACATGTGACATTTAAAATACGGATGGGTATGATAAAAATTATAAATTAAAGCTAAAAATAGTTAAAATAAACATGTTTAATTTATGCGTTATTATTAAACAAATGAGTTAATAATATTTTATGAGTACTAGCTAACAATATTATTTTTAGTTTTAAGTTTCTGCTGTAAAAATCATTGCAAGGGTCAGTCTTTTTTTGTTATGGGCCAATAAACTTTTTTTTGGCTCATGATGTTTGTCAATGAAACTGTTGCAAGTTTGTTTTGCGCATGTATGGCTCGGATCGGTCTAATACTATGTTAAGTTTAATGGAGTGTTTGCTTTGTCTAGTTTTGAATGACTGTCTGTTCGTTTTGCTTTTGGATATTTTGTATGTACATATTTCAAGTGGCACATGTATTTAAATTTAAAATTAAAAACGTGAATGTTTCTGAAAAATCGCTTTAAATTCGAGTTAATAAATTTTCGATTTCGACATCTCAGCAAATAATTACTCTTACTTAAATTAAGGACAGTGATCAATTTATTAATATTTTCAAATTCAGTTAAGATTTAAAAGTTGAATGTCAGTACCCGAAATATTATTATACAAATGCATCAGGATGAAGAGACTTATCGGGAAATTGCAACAGCCTTGAATATTTAGAAAAACATTGTTTTTTTAAGCGGTGAAATATTTCGGAAGGCATTCGACTACAGAAAAGGTGGCCTGTAAAAACGAAGCCGTATAATGACAGTTCGTAATGACTGCGCACTAAATGTGCGCGAGTCGAAAAAAAATCAGCATAAATCAGCAAATTAGATTAAGATTGCAAAATACCATTCGCTGAAGAAAATTTGTCTCAAATTTTATGCACTACAATGATCAATGTAAAGCGTTGTTTTAAAATGGCAGCACTGATCCCAATCCAATTGAGAACTTGTGGAACGAAGTTGAGAAAAGTTTAGAAGTTAAAAACAGCAAAATTTTAGATGAATTGTGGGAAAACATTGAGGCGGCCTGGAAAGTTATGCCCATTTCACTTTGCAGGCATTTGGTCGGCAGTATATAAATAGATGTCTTCATGTGATAACTATTTGACAAAATAATAAAGGTAAATTTATAAGTATTTGAATGAAATTGGAAACTTATTAGGAACAGTGTTTAATGTTTCAATTATTTGTCCAACCCCATTAACAATGTTCTTTATTATTTTATTTTTTATGATCCCATTTTGAGGGGCGCAAATAAAAGCAGCCAGGCTTACAATTAAGTAATAAAAAAAATTTTGTTATCTTTTTATAAATAGAAAATAAATTGAATAAGTTACTGTTCCGATAAATGTTAAACCAGCACTGTATATCTTTGTTACAAAGACACAAGTAAATTTCCAACAGGGGTATATTGGAACATTCAAATTTTGACATTTGACTTGTTGCTATATCAGTAGTAGTAGCTTTGGTAATTGTTACAATGAATTTCAAAACAAATTTTCTAAATTTAGATTTTAGAAAATCAGTAATTAATTTCCATTAAACTTTTAAATAATTACTGCCCGTTTTATTGTTGCCCACTTTGTTGCCATTTATTTATGTCTGTTCGTGTTATAAAATCCATAATATTGACTGCAATAAAAACTAATACTAAATGTTAAGGAACATAAATATTTAACTGCAAATTGTTATGACTAAACACCTAAGTATTTTTACAGAATTTCTAACAAATTACTACATACATACATACGAGTATCTGTAATTAGAATAACGTAACAAAATGTTTATGTTACAAGGTCTCTAATTACAAAATAACAAATACATTTTATGGTCAGTGCGCAAGAATGTGCGAAAACATTTGGTATGTAAAACTAAAACTAAAATAAAATCCTAAAAATTTCAATAAACTAAAGAAAATTAGATAATTGGGCAATGCATTAATTTAAATTAAAAAAATTAATGATACAGTGTGTCACACAACTAAATTGCCTACTCATTTTCAAGAGACATTTGTTTTTCATTCAAACATAAAATTATGAAAACAGGTGAATATAATTTTTCTTGTTTGCAGTTGCGTAAATTTGGAAAATCTATAAAAATTTGGGAAAATAATTTAACATTTCCAAAGGAAATTTTTTTTACAGCTTTAAAACTAGGCAAATAAATTAAAAACATTTGTTTAGATGATGTCGCGAAAGCATTTAAACTTTACCACAGAATGGTTGCCCAAAGGGAAAAACTAATACCCATGGAAGCCTAAACCTACACATTAATTCCGACCAGATTTTAACAACCAACTAAGAAGAACACTATATACCAATGTAAACAACGAAAACTACACAGGGTGCTGTGTCACATATGTACTCTTTAATTGCTTTTCATTGAAATCATATTGCTGACAAGTTGTATGCATAGCGGCCAGATTTGACGATTTATTGTAATTTTGACGATTTGTTGTTTAAAAATAGCAAAGTGACGATTTGACGATTTTTCCGGTTTTCCGTTGAAAGTGACGATTTCTTGAATTATTAAAATTTTCTATCATTTGTTTGTTTTATTAACGTTTTTGTTACCATATTCTCTATTTTTTGAGACAACAACTGTTTTTCTCATTTAATATCATAAATATTAATAAGAACATGACATATTTCAAAAACAAAACTAAGTAATAATAGTGTTTTCTTAATTATTGACAATTGTTAAGTTTAAGTATAATAATTCCAAATAATATTGAGTCAGGATAGTAGAAATATCTTATTTATCTGTAAACATAAAAAGCAATTTTAAATGCTGAATTCCATGAACTAAAACTTCTCCTATATCAACAAAACGTCGAAAGAATATTCAGCCAAATAAATTTAAATAACGAAAATACGCAATTCTGTACCTGTATAAGATGAATGAATTGGATTCTATACTCAAAATATTATTTAAACTTAATAAACTAAATTGTTTTGACATTGTAATAAAATATGCTAAATTCAGATAGTTACTTATAAAATACTTTAAGTCTTGTTTCACACTCTTCAGTTTTAGCTGACCAGTTATTTCAATTCTCTTTTGAACATATGCAGTTTTAAATCAATATGCATGAAAGAAAAACCAAAAGGAAATAAAAAAATTTACTAGTACCGTCAAGTTTTTACCCCTTTTGTTCTCTTTTCCCTTCTCAAACAAAAATACTTGCTTTGACGAGTCAGAATTAAAGAGAGTGAAAGCAGACTAAGATATTATAAAAATATTACACAAGTTGTGTTTAACATTATATTTTTTATGATTTCTTATTTAAAAAATTAAATTTTATGTATTTTGATATATATTGTACAAGAGACTATATAAACTTGAATTTTTATGTTTTTGTTTAAATAAAAATTTCAAAATACTATTAGAAATAGTGACTTTTTATTTATCCGATTTTTTTGACGAATTTTAAAATTCAAAATAACGATTTTTTTCTTTTTTATCGGGATTTTGACGATTTTTTCCGAAATTCATCTGGCAGCCCTGGCTGTATGTACCAGATCCGATTAGTGCAAACCTAATAAGTTTTGGAATATGCTTCAAATGAATCGTTAAGGTACGGTCACACTTGGCAACATATATTTGAACTCATTTATTTATTTAAAACAACTTTTCTTATTAAGGCTAAAGAACAACAAATATTTAATTTTAATTTAGTTGATGCAGTTTGACTCTTGTAAGAGTAAACAACGTCAAACAAATTTGTGCAAAAACAAGTGGTTATGCTGTTTTGAGTAAATATTTACCAAATGTGATCGTACCTTTACTGTAGAAAGAGATGTTGATTTATTTTTGCTTAAATGCTGAATATTAAATCTAATAGTGTTTATAATGGACAATTCATAGTGACCAATGTATGGCAGGAAATATGCATGATAATTATAACTAAATCTCCGGTTTTGTTTTCGTATAACAGCTGATAGATAGTGTGACCACCCAGCATACCATTCTAGGAGCGCTCCGAAAAAGGAGTCAGAAAAGAGTCCAACTAAGGAGCATTTTCGGAGCGAAAGAAAAATTTGCTTGTTACTGTCCTGAGTCGGCATGCAGTATGACTCAGAAATTCCACTTAATTATGTGTGTACCAAAGCGTTGTTGTCCTGTTATTTGTGCTTTGAACAAAAAAAAACAAGAATGATAAAAACAAAATTACACCGAGACCAAAAAAAACCTCATAAAAGACTCTTTTTTGACATTATCTAAGAGCTCCTTAAGGGCCCAAAAACCCCTCATAAAAGACTCTTTTCTGACATTATCTAAGAGCTCTTTCTGACGGATCATTTTCGAATGTAATGACCCTCTTTTCTGAAGGTTTTCGGAGCAATTATGATTGATTTTTTGGGCTCATAAGAGCGTTAACGCTCCGAAAAAAGTGTCAGAAAAACTCTTTTCGGACTCATATGGTTTGCTGGGCATATTTAAAAATATATACATATGTATGTATATAGAAAAACTAAACCTACAAAAAAAAAAACACAAGTAAAAACCTGTGTATTTTAATTTATAAAAAGCAAAAAATAAAACATTAATTAAAGTAAAAATTAAAAAATTATTTATTAAACATTAAAAACAAAAACGAAACATGATCACCCCGTATTCTTTGTTTGTCGTTCGCTGACGTAAGAAATATATACTATAATAAATACATATATTTCACAGTTCGCTGCGTATGACGAATTCAACCAAATGTGTTTTATTTTTGGCGACGAATATTCGCAATCAAAAACTCGTCGTTCGTCCCAGTTGTGTTCCTAGCATAACAACCCAATACATAATTATACATTATTTTATTGCTATTAATTTATTAAGAACCTTAAACGTTTTTTACGCCCTGTTTCTCCTAGTGTAAAAAAATTTATATTTTTAAACAACATATATTTTATATTTAAAATATTTTTGTAAACAGTATATTATGCAATCGATTATGTACTTATTTATCAGTAAATACTGTCTGTCTATATGTATAAACAAATAATAGTTTAATAGTTGTGTTTGTCTTAAATTTGAATTGTAAACAACAAAAGCAGCAACAACTTAATCCCAATCACCTGTTGTTATTGTTTTCGATATCAAATTGAATGGGAATTTTATGCACGGAAAGAAAATTAAAAAAACAAATAAATAGAAAACATGTCTGGGTAAACAAATGATATAAATATGCAAAAACTTAATAAAAGTAATCGCACAAATTAGTATGTATAGAACGTGGTGTAGCTATACAAGATGAGTGCAGTAGCACAGCTGACTGACTTTGTTTACAATTAACTTATGTCAAAAGTAAGTGGTTTTGACAGTAGTACACTATTTTACACAAACAAAACGTCTGTTGTTTCTGTATTGAGTTGTATTTGTTGCCTATTTGCACTCACCTTGTATAATTACACCATGGTATATAATTTATAATTTCTTTAATTATAAACAAATAATAAAAATAATTTATTATGAATCGTTAATTAAAAAATAATAAATGAATCACAATACAACATACTTACATTACGTGTACTTTAATGTTTTAGTTAGTAAAAAGTCTGGCATTCTTATTAACTTGGCTATAAATTAATGCAAGTGAAAATAATCATATAAATTACTGGCAAATTTATTCATGATTTTATTTATGCCTTGCAGACAAAGTCTAATTGTTTCATTGGAAGATACGTCATTGCGGCTGATAACGATAATTGTTTTGCTATTCTTAATAATTGTTTAGTACTAGCATTTTGAACTTGAGTATTGTTTATAACAATTCCCTTTCTTTTCTATTATTTGTTTTGGAAAAAGTACTAGATAAACATCTTATTATTTTTCTTGAGTGGTTTCCAAATTTTCAGTTTCTTCTGAAATATTAATTCATATTTTATTGGTCATAAACAAACTGGAAACATTTATAGCTTCTTGGTAAATGATAATTTTATGTTACTCAGTGTGTGTTTTTAAGAAAAACTGATATTTTGGGATAATTTTGATTGCAAATAAATTTTTAACATTTAAAATTTAAGATATAAAATAATATTTGTATTATTTATTGCAGAAGCAGCAAAATATGTATCCAACATATAAATAAAATGTTAATTAGTAGACACAGTGGTGGACATGAGGATAACACACTTGGTATCTGTTGCCAGTTAAAGCAAATATTTTTAGTTTTTTGTTATTTTTTAAATCAATTTATTTTTTAAAAGTGTTAAATGTCATCCTAAGAATACGTCACAAAAATCCAATATTGGAAATTTTTATTTACATATAACTGATAAATCTCTTATATGTAAATGTCATTATCAAGTTGAAATTCGACAGCAATATATATATATATATCAATATATGTATATATATATGTATGTATGGGGATTATATATGTATATATGTATGTATGGGGATTATTGCTGTCGAATTTCAACTTGATAATGACATTTACATATAAGAGATTTATATGCATTCAAAAAATTTTCGGAATCGGACTTTATATGGGGGCTATGGTCAAATATGCTACCATCGGCATAAAATTCGGTAGGCGGATTTAATTATATATGTATGTGAATTAGTTCTGTCGAATTTCAACTTGACCGTAATTTTGAAGTTATTTTCGGAAGTGAAGTTTATATGGGGCTTAGGGTCAAATATGGACCGATTCAAACAAAATACCATTTTGTGATTTATCTTAATGTGAAACTAATATTTGCTGGGTTGTGTATGAATACGGCTTTTCTAAAGGCATTTATGTATCATAGAGCCATATTCCGGAAGACATTTATATGGAAGTTATGAGAAATCGTTTACCGATTCTTACCATTTTCAACAGAACTTATCCCACTATAATAAAAATAAAGTGTGCAATATATTTGATTATATTTGCATAATATATTTGAAGAAAATAGCAAAAAAAAAAATTTTGAAAAATATCTAGGTTATCTGAAACTTTGGTCTGTAACTCGGATCCTACTGGATCGATTTTGCTCATTTTCAATATAAAACATTTCGGTGAAACAGGGAATGTTTAAGAGAAATTTCATTGTTCTAATTCTTTTTACGAGACTCTACAAACGGACAGACGTACGAACATGGCTAGATCGTCTTAGAATCTTATAAGGACCAATATTTCTATGTGTTACAAAGGGAATGACAAACTTAGTATACCCCTCACACACTGAACACAACACGGGACAAAAATTGCATAATAATTATAATCATATAAATAAAAGAAAAATACATTTGAAAACAGCATATATTAAGTGTGCCAACTTCATGTTCACCACTGTATTTTTTTATGTACAAAATTCTGTTATTCAAAACGTCTTCTATAGAAAATTCTCTTATTCAGAGAAATTCTGTTATTCGGAAGATCTTCTATAGAAATTTCTGTTATTCAAACAGAAGATTTACTATAGAAAATTCTGTTATTTAGTTTTGATAAAGATTTACTTTACAAAAATGTTTTATTCAGAAGATTTTACTTATATAGAAAGTTATCTTAGAAGAATTTATATAGATATTTCTGTTATTCAGAAGATTGTGTTTGAAATATATAAAAAATATAAAGAAATATAATAAGCTCAAAGTAAAACTTAAATATTTTACTTCAAAATTGTATAAATTACCCAACGGGAAAAATTGTAAGTGCTTTTATTTGTAGGCCTTATAGAATACCTGCTTACACATTCTAAAATATTCGATACTCATTCCACTGGGCCTTCTCTCAGAAGGTGTTCTGGAAGACGTTTCATACACAAATATTACAAATTTCACAAATATTGTATATCGTCACTACAACAATAAACATTATTACGCCTTCTATGCGACATTATTTGGTGGACCTTACAATTGCCGTTCTCAAGTAGGCCTTCTATCAGACATCTAACCAGTAGCGAGTAGGCAAGGCCTTAAATGCCAATGATACGACACGGCGCGCCGGGTAAAATTGAAACAATCTTTACAGCATCTTATTCCCTCTGGGTGCTTTACATTTCATTCCTTGCAAAAATATTGTTGGTCAACAAAGAAATATGTAAGTATTTAAAATTTTTTTGTTAAATGTGACAAACGTGATGTTTTTATAAAATAATAAATGAACAAATGTTTTCAAGATTTCACTGCTGATACTGGAAACTACTACAATTCAAATGATCCCTACAGACTTTTATTGTTGTTAAATAATAATAATAATAATAATAATAAAAAAAACTACAACAATATACATACATATTCATTTTATCATAGTAACTTTATCCACACGTTCATGCTCGGAACGAAAACAAGTAGAAATATTTTATAATTGTGGTTAAGTAGATTATTATTTGCGCTACAAAATAAATAAATATAATTTAATGTACACATACAAAAATATTGCAAATTTTGAAAACTTTTCAAATTATACACTATTTTATTTTTGTCAAAATGTTTTTTAATTGTGCTTAACTAATGGCTGATACATAATCCGATTTTTTAGCAACTGTTTTTTTTGGCAATACAGTTTTTGTCAGCCCAGCTGGTTTCGTGTTACACGTTACTGTTAAAAATGTTCAGTTTGGTCTATAATTTAATTATCAATAAACTTACAAACGAACAATGTTTGCAGATTATTGAATTTTATTTTCAAAATTCAGTTGGATGAAGATCCACTTTTTATAGGAAAATTGTGTTTAGCGACAAAACTCATTTCTGGTTGAATGGATACGTAAACGAGCAAAATTGTGGTATTTGATGTGAACAGCAACCAGAAGCACTGCCAGCCCGAAAAATGCATTGCTTAGCGTGGAATATGGTCCGGTGGCAGCAAAGGACCGTACTTTTTCAAAGACGACGAAAGCAGGAACGTTATGATTACAATTTTTTTCCAAAATGGAAGAACTGGACTTGGCTGGCATGTGGTTTCAACAAGACGGTGTCACATGCCACACAGCACGCGAAACAATGGCCCAATTGAGTGGCGAGTTTGGCCAACAGTTTATTTCACATTTTGGGTTAACGCCTTTAGGCTATTTTAAGGCTTATATGATTGATGTACTGAAAGCTACAATTGAAGAATTTGTTCGTGAGATACCGGCCGATATGTTGGAGAGAGAGTGTGCGGCGTAGTCGCGGTCAACATTTACATGAAATCATCTTTAAACATTGAATTATATAGATCTTTCTATCGACTCAAATAAAGATTTCAAACATTTTACTAAATTTTATATGTTTTTTTTTATAGAACTCTTAAAAATTCACTTTTTCTAAGAACTTGTTTATGAAATTGAAAAATAATTTGTTGTAAAATTAATTTAACCTTGGAATAATTACATTTTTGTTAATTAAAATCTAATACAAATTGATTAAAATCTATTTTTCTTCATTTAATTTGTTTATGTTTTAAATCTATTAGAAAACATATGAACAATATTTTTGTAAAGCCAATTTGTAATAAAATTTAAAAGTAGAAACTCTAAGCGAAAGTGGAAATGACTATAATGTCCCTTATTGTAAGCGTTTGTGGTAAGTACTTGCCTTCAATGACATCACCATATTAAAATTATGAGCCAAGAGTGAAGAAAAATATTAATAATATTTGTTGTAGTTTAGAAGTCGTTATGGTAAGACATTTGCTAAGGTGAGAGAGGTGAAACAATAATGTTCCATATCAATTATAAATAGTGTGTATATATTTGTGGATTAGTATGTATACATTTGTAGGGTATCAGTATATTGTTTTGTTTATACAATATTTTGCCACAATTCTAAATATGTTTGACCTACATTTTGAGAATATGTTGATTTCAAACGAAACAATATGTATACGTACATATGTATGTATGTATGTAGAAATAGAAAACAAATTTGAAAGCGAACAAGAACAATGCCAAGATGTTTTATGTTTGTTTTTCTTCTTTTCTGTTTATCATGGTAGGAGTCAAATTTTATGTATGAGTATTCGCATGTGTTATGATTTCGTATGTTTAGAAATAAAGCAAAGTACGAATTTTGTACGTATAAGACTTATAGTACACTCTAAGTATAAAAATTTTTGTTCGCTAAAATAACACATTTGTATAGGTATATGGAAATACACACAATAATGGCGTCGGCTGAATTCATCAAGAACGCAGCGAACTCTGAAATATATTTATTTCTATTTCTTACGCCGTCGAACGACAAACAAACAATTCATGGATATTTTATTAAACTTAGCCACACAATTGGACAAGTTTAGTCCTTTTTCTGATGTCACGGGACCACTGCCTTTAAAACAATTGACATAAATATCGAACAATCTTGTCTCTCCCAAGGTTTTAGGTCAACATTTTATGAGACACAGTTGTGGTAAGTCTATGCATGTAATATTTTTTTTTAATAAGAACTGTTTTAAATCGAATTGTATAGGGTGTTTTTTTTAGATGTATATAACTTTAAGCTGGCAACACTTTAACTGGCGGCCATTTTGCCAACTGTCAAGTAATTTATGTTTGAAGTCGTTTTTTTTTTTTTTTTTTTTACCACCACAAACTGCGAAGCTTTTTGGCTTGTCTGCAGAAAACACCCAGAGTCTTTGGCGGGAATCGAACCCGCAACCCTCTGACTGATAGTCCGGCACACTATCGCCTAGTCTATCGGGGCTAGTCTACGATTGACCACTTGGAGGACAACATTCGTTGCTTTATTGCCGATATACGGCCGCAAATATTGGAAAAAAATCATCGAAAATTGGACCTCCAGATTAAACTATGAGTTGTTGGATAGGATTTAAACTACTTCTGGATTTTCAGTAAGCCTAATTGCTATTTTCCTTAGTAGATAATAACATATCAATGTAACTTCGTAACTTATTTTAAGTAACTTCGATATTTCCCATGGCTAGACATTAACTGAGAGAGATGGTAATTGGTCTCTACGTGCAAGCATTTTATTAATCTTCTTACATTTGAAAGTTCTTGTTATGAATTCTACTATATCCTTTACGATTTGGTCATAGTTATGTTTCGCTCAAGTAGCTTCCAATCGCATTCGTTTTCTTTCCTGTTTAATTTGTGAAGTATCAATGAGAATAATATTGGCAATTAAAAATAATACTTATACTGCAAGAGATTCTAGGAAGTATGGAAATAACATTTATCCGGGATGTGCTTCTAGTATTATATCTATCGAAACTCTAGATTAATAGAATCATTCGATCTTGTCGCCACATTTTCCATAACATAATCCAAATGTGTTTAAAAATTTAGTCTTTTATCAATCATGTCCACAGAGTATTTAATTCACGTATTCAAATTTGTTTTTCAATTTTGATATTGTTTGTAGCTTTCTTCTAACTATCAGTTATTAGTAGTGCTTTGATCTTGCGGTCTGCAGGTTCCAACACAGTTTCCTTGAACCACGTTTTTATAATTTGAATGGTATCATTTTAAATACATTTACACTTCATTTAAAAAGTGTAATCTGACTACGATAGCATTTTTTTTGGCGACGAATCCCAAAAAATATTTGTATATTAAAGAATATTTAGTTTTAATACAATATATTCTCGGGGAACTTTTGCCGTTTTATATTAGTATTGCAGCCCTATATAGGATTCATACCAGTGATTTATTTTTGTAAAATAGTTGTCAATTATCTTTAACATGTAATTTGGGTCTTAAAGGTTTGGAATCATTTTAAAAATTGTCTCCAGCTTTCACTATTATATACATACGTTTGTAATGTCCAGCATAATTATCGCGCAATGTTTTGTATTTTTGTTGTTGTTTCCGCACTGTGAATGGAGTCTATCTTCAATCAGGGATTTGAAAATCATACTCTTGCAGCGTACTTTTATTTTACTCTTTCTACCGCCAGAAGTAGTCCTTTGTACGTAACTATGTGTTTCCAAAACTTTAAAAAATGTAATCAACAAACAGTTAAGACGAAGGCTTTTTGCTACACATATTTATTTCTACTAAAGCTTTTCTCCCAGTGTAAAATACTGTGCATGGGTCTAATGAAAACAAAGAAACTAATACATACGTACATACGTAGAAACTATAACACAATCAAACCGCCACTATGTAGAGTTTATGAACAATTTCATAAGAAAATTTAAACAATTAAATAAACACAAAATTAATATTTAATAAACGAATAGAAAATAATAACAAAAATATTATGATTACGTGCTTTTTTAACAGTAAGCATAATTTAATAAGTATTTACAGGAAAAATTTAGATTTTAATAAAATACATACAATGAAATCAAAAGCAAACATTAAAAATTTGGTGCAAAAAAAATAAAAAAACAAATCCCTGCAAATAACGCGACTAGTCCATACATGCATGTAAAGACTAGACCAAAGAGGAGTAGGAGTACTCCAAAACTACTCCAAATATATGAAAAAAAAAGGTTGTCGATTTAATATTGCGATGTCCTAGGATTGGACCATATAACCCATCGAAGTAGTCCCAAAACTGCTCCATGCAGTACTCAAGAGGGTTAGTTTTAAACAACAACAACTCAATATGCAATCGTGTTAACACGAAACCATGTCGTTTAACCACAAACTCTTGTTTAACTATGACATGGTCCATGACTGCATTTCTAAAATTGATCACGTAGAACAATATTATTTGCAGGGATGTAGGGATGAATCAGTTTGTCTATACATATTTAAAAAAATTATTTATAATTTGCTTTTATTATTACTATTTTGATTTTGTTTGTATTTATTATTATTTTGTTTTACATAAGTATGTATATCTTCAATGTTGCCAAATAAAATCAAATACAAACAAACAAATAAAAAAAAAAAAATTTCGAAATTCATTAAATATAGTGTAAGAGACCTAATTATATTTAAACAAATTAAATAAAATTGATTAAATTAATTAACAACAAAATGGATTAGATATCTAAATAAAGATACGATTTAATTACCAAACTATCAATGCACGTTGGGTTCAAATACTGGTTTTTCAATCAAAAAGTCTATTTTTCTAAAATTAACAAGTAAGAGTAGGTATTAAATTAAATAAACGATTTTTGTATAAAAATTGTATCCGGGTCGAATAATTTGGTTAATTCATATGTTCTAGTACTAAAAAATATCGGTGTTAAATTTCACCTAGTTTCATGCATTTAAATGTTATCGGATCGAAAACAAAATACCTGTGTGCGGCAATATAAAGTAAACACCTAATATTGCTTAAAACAATGTTATATTATATATACTACAACTACAAATTCAAAACAAAAATATATTGCAAAATAAAGTAAAAAAATGTAAAAAACACAGCTGACAATCTTCTAGATATAGAATCAACGAGTTTTTTTTTTTTGTGAAATGAGGCGAAATTGTGCTTCATCCTGTATTACTGGTTATCCTTGCAAAAACTATTTCTTTGCCTAATTTTTTTGTCCAGATATTCCCACAGGTGCTCAATTGAATTGAGGTCTGGGGACTGCGGAGGATAATCTAAAATACTTGGACAATAATTAACCAACCACTCTTTCACAATTTTGGATGTATATTTGCGACCATTGTCCTGTTGAAAAATCTAGTCCTGGGCTAGTTCAAATTTCTCTACAATAGCAGATATATTTTTTTTTAATATGTGATAATCTCCCTTTTTCATTATAAATTCTATAAATTTAAAATTACCGAGCTCTGATGCCGCCATTAGCGTCTTGGTAAAATACTCGTATTTATTACTAAAGGCTTCGTTCTTGATTCGCATTACTTTTGGGCCATTTTTGACTCCTAATATCTCAAATATACTTTAATCGGTGAAGAGAAAATTATTCCAAACAAATTGAGTCTCGCTGTTTTCTTTTTTAATTCAAACGTTTGGTTGTTCTGGCAAAGGTCTTCTAATCGTACTCGCGCTTACAGGTTTTCCAGAAGTTTTTGTAGCATTTTAAACAATTTTTACTGCACTAGATGTTGGATTTGCTCTTATACGAAGACACTGATTACCTTTTAGACATCAGGGTGAGGGGAATAAAAGACAAGTACACACTTGATTGTACTAACAATTCGTGTTACATACATATGTATATACAAATGTGTGCATACTCACAAATAAAAATACGAGCGATTAAGCAATAAAGACGAATTGTGCTGTGTGAACTCCGAAGAAATTTCAAGGTAAAAGTTGTATCAATTTTTTCAATAAAAATTGCTTTGTGCAAATTGTGACTTACTTCAGTTTTTGTAAGACGCTTTGGTCGTTTTTCCCAAATTTTCTACGGTATTGTGTTTGGTATACTTGTCTGTAGTTTTTTTTTATTGTACATTTTTTTTAATACAATTTTCTAATATTATTTATTTTAATATAATTAACCTTTTGTTGAAGCTCACATTAGGACGAAGAAAGTTTATCATATAGTTTGATCAAAAGCTTTTCAATGTTTTTGTTAAATGAACACTTTAATCACTTATAAACTATAAAGCAGTTTCTTTAATAATGATTTAAATTGAAAATAAAGATAATCTATGATCACTCTTTTTCTTAGCAAAAATCTATTTTTTATATGATTTTTATATAACCTTTAATAGTGGTCTATATTCTAAATCTAAAATAATTTCTCATTTTTTCTGCTGACTTTACTTAAACACCTTTCTTTTAATTTATTTACATATTTAATTTATTTGATTATTCGTGCTGGCTGGTATTCGTGGAAAATGTTTGAACATTTCTTATATTATTTCCCTAAAAATTTGCATCATACTTTTGTACTCGAACATCATGAGAAATGTATGTGTGTGAAGCGATGTTATGATTTTGCGTAAATTTCACCAGAAGTCAACAAATGTCGTTGAAGAAATTGATATGATTCATTTGCAACAAGCTGTCGTGTTCCCAAATACTTCCGTTTAATTGACAGGCAATAAAGAATAAAGGGCGTTAAAAGAGTGAATTCTGGAATGAAATGTTTAGTTTAAGGAATTTAACCTACAGTATTAAAGTAAGAAGAAAAAAGAAATGTATTTATTTATAACTGATTTTAAAAGTGTGTTGAACAATCTGTGGTTTTACTAACCATTGTTTTATGCGCACAAGAACAAATCTTCGGTTGAATTACCGACACAACTTTTATTCAATGTGGGAAAAATGTGTCGATTCTTTGTAATTTTTTTAAAGTTGCTTCGCACACGAACATAACATAGCCCAGAGTTGTCTATGACTAGTGAACAAATTAATGGCTTGTCAAATCGGAAATCAGTTTTGTTTTTTGGAATTCTCCTTAGAGAATTCACTCCTTTACCGGCGACAGTTAATAATTTGTTTGCCAATTGATAAGACATTTGCAAATTGACATCAAATAAACGTGTATACATATTCTACTGGCAAAGCCAACAAACAAAATGTGCTTTATTTCTTTATCACAGAACCAATAAAAAAAAAACGCAGTTTGAGGTGGTAGTATGTCTCTTGTCACACCAGTCAGTCACGTTACGAATATTTAAATATTCGACAGACTTAATAATGACTCACCGAAAAAAACTAAAACAAATTTAAAAAAAAACATCTGTTAAATAAATGTAATTAATTTTCTCTTTCTTAACTAATGCACTAAAAATGTTTGCATTATCTTTAAATTAACAAAGAACAAAAAAGTAAACTGAAATAAAATGGTTAAACACTTGTATAAATATTTCCTTTGTATCACTAAATACTGCAGTGCAGAAAAAGGGGGTGGGGGCGGTTGATAAATAGACAAATGACTACACTACAAAACAATTTCACCTTAACCTAAGCCAGCGAGCATTCGTTGTTCACAGTGTAAATATTCATTTATTTGTTATTTTCGTAAATTAAAGTAAAATATTTGCATTTCCATTCATTCATACATGCACAACTCAACCCTTGCATAGTTCTAAGTTGGTTTTTTATTTTACTAAGTAAGAAAGTAGAGTCGGTCAAGCCCGTAGGGTATTATATGATCGGTATATAAATAAAACAGTTTTTCAGAAATGGGCGCTATATGGAAGACATTACTTATTATGGACCGATCATCCAAAAATTTAGTGCCATGACTTCCGTGAATATAAATATTATCTATGTTATACTTTATCTCGATATAAATACTTTTAAAAGATTTGTTGAGCTTAAATTGAATTACGGAGAGGGTCTTATATGGGAGTTTTGACTAATTATGGACCGACCATTATAAAATTAGACGTCATCATTTCTGTACATATGAAACTTATTTTTGTTAAATTTTGTTCGGATAACAACATTTAAGAGATTTATGGTCGTTGAAGTGATTTTCGGAAGTGGGCTTTATATGGGAGCTACGACTAATTATAATTATGGACCGATCATTATTAAATTCTACCATATTATACATATGTATATAGGAAACATATTTGTGTTCAATATTATTTGGATACCAACATTTTTAAATTTGTAGATGTGATTTAGCTTCATGTATTACTCATTTCTGGTGAAATTTGTTTGGACACTTTCATAATTCAAACCTTTATGATCGTTGTGAAGGACATTTGTATGGGGGCCAGGTGAAATATTCAACCAATTTTCAGCAGTTTCAATCCCAGCCAGCCAGACGGACGGACATCGTTAAATCGACTCAGGGAGTGATTCTGAATCGATCGGTGTACTTTAAGGTGGGCGTTACAAACATCAGCACAAATCCAATATACCCTCCCTACTATTGTGGTGTCAATGAACTGTACAAAAATATACCTACTTTCATACTTTCAACTTTTTTCTTTTTGCACAAAACAGAAAAAAGTAAATACGAATTTAATAATAATAAAAAATTGTTTTTCTAGACATTTTTAAAGTAAATAAATAAATCATAAGTTCATCATACGATATTTTAAATTGCGCTCTTTTTTTTTTTGAAGCACGCTTGTATTGAGGTTGGTTAGTGCTGGCAATTCAACGATTTTATACTAATCGACTAATTGGTTTTTGTTGGGAACTCAATAATAGTTATTTTATTAATTCCCAAATGAATTGTTGAATGGTTACCAGCCGAAAAAATATACAGATTTGCTATATTTTGTTAATACTGTGAGCGTCAAAATAAAGTCAACAAAATATATAAATAGAAGAAAAGCTTAAATATATTAATTTTGTTAATAAAGTGGCACATATTCATTACTTTCCAATTTGGGTTATTCTAAACAAAAAATTATGACAAATTAAGGTAAACATTGCGTAAATCAAAAATAACTAGAAATTCATTCGTCTTCTTTCTCTTCCTCTGCTACATCTGGCTCATCTAAACAATTTCGCTTCTTTCCACCTTGTAAGTTAAAAAAAAATGACTACGAGCCACGAGGAATTACATTCTTTTTGCACAAATTTTAGGGATGGAAATGGTCGGAATGAAACTATTTCTCAAGGAATAGTGTATATTATTATAAGCTATTTTATGAGTTAAAGTTTTCATAAATTGTAATTTTTTTTCTACAGGCTAAAATGAAGTATAATGCGTATACACTATTATTCGTTTAACAACTTTGGAGTGGTAATTTCACATGGGCGCATATGGGCTTACACACTTATTGAAGGAAAATTTTGAACAAGAAATTATACACTATTTTTTCCAACGACATTTTGACCCACTTTTTCGAAGTAGAATTTAACGAAATTTTGACCAGACATGAAATCAATGATGGAGATTCTAAATATGCAATAAAATAATTATAGCTTATGAGCATATACGCTATTGTTATATTGAGGAGACGATATATTATATCTGTTTACTTTATTTTGACGTGAAAAATTTTATACTTTTCCGTTAAAATTGAATTATTTTTTATGTTCCTTATTTTTCTAGTTTTCGTTACTGAGTTCTATTTTGCCTAAATTACTTATAAATTATGCAATATACATATTTTGTTTTAAATTTGTACTTGTAAACAATATTAGGTGTTTACTTTATATTGACGCTCACAGTATGTTGTAATTGTTTTAAAGTGAAACCTATGGAGCGGTCAAATATGGGCGGTATTTTCACAAAACGTTGGTAGATTTACAGACACAAGTTTGTTCATGTTCTTCTATGTATGTATGTATGTATATAGGAAAACATGACGATTTCAGTTTTGTTTGTAATTTTTAAAAATTACGTTTTATTTCTGTGAAAATGTCTTTTGATGATACACATAGCTGTGCAAACAAATAATATTATTCGAAGAAGTCCATAATATCGACAAATTTATGTGGGGGCAAGAAATTGTTCGCCAAGTAAACAAATTTATGGCTTGTCAAGAAGCCTTGCAATGCAACGCAGAATTGGAGGTTTCAGATCATCAGTTGTTTGTGGTTTGTTCATGTACACCCAGTCTTTCAAACTGGCCAACTGACATCTCAAAATTGCATGCACCAACTGAATTTTTTGGAGACTATGTGACTCGCATTTAAACTTCGTCGTCAGGACCGTGTAAAACGAAAATTCACTCGTTATGCTCACATTGATTGCATCTGAATTAATGTAATCTGTCTGTTTGTTAGTAGAAAATTGTGTTCAAGAGAGAACCAGTAAGAATCAAAAAATCATTTAAAGCCATTCCTAAATACCTGCGGCAAGCGTTTTTTAACTGTCAAAATTTCTCACGCTCATACATTTTGTATGGAGCATACCGAAACAACGCGGCGGCAACGCTTTGCTATTGGAAAACCCCGATTTTGACAAGGCGTTTCGCAGTGAAGTTAGTTGCAAAAGAAAATAAAACAACAAAAAAAAAAAACAGAAAAATAAAACAACAATGTCCAGCTGTTACAATAAACAGGGTCATTTTATTTATTTGTCTGATAACCTAGTTTTTATCGTTTTGACATAACGTTTCCGCTTTTGTTTAGGAATGGGGTATCAGCGTTAACGCTCAGCGTAAGAAACGTACCGCTTACCGCCAGAAAAAAATAAAAATGAGTTTCAATTAAAATATTTGTGGAGTCAATTCAAAATTTAATTGAAATCGGACCTGTAAACAAAATGATAGTATCAATTAAAAAAAAAAATGTGAGATTTAATTGAAAATATCAGAAAAAGTAATTCAATCAATTAAAATTTTAATTGAAAATTATTTTAAAACCAATTAAAGGTTTAATTGAAAAAGAAACATGATTTTTTTTCTGTGTAGGGATGGCTCTTAGAAAGTATTTTTTTGAATAAATATGAAAAATAAAATACGATTTAATAAATACATACAATATCAGATGAGTCCCCAGTTATCAGCAAAACCAACTAGAAAAAACTTCGCACGAGTAGTTTATTTTTGTTTTTAATTTGCAAAAAAAATTAGTCCTTGAAATGTTTGGTTAATAAATAATTTAAATATAAACAATAATTATGAGATGATAATGAGTTGTTATCAGTTGTAGTTTTATTTAAGTATTAGTAAGTTTACTAAACATTCAGCAAACAAAAACAACTAAGAACTCCAACCAATGGAATTTATGGCAAACATTCGAAAAATATTAATAAGACTTAAGGTACGCTCACACTTGGCAAATATTTGCCGAAAAAAACGTAACCACCAAATAAAATATTTTTGGACTCGTCTATTTATTTCAAAAGCCTTCGTAGATTTAGGAGAAGACACAACAAATATTTAGTTCTATTTTCTTTGATGTTGTCGAACAAACTTGTGCTATAATAAGTGGTTACGCTTTTTTGCGTAAATATTTGCCAAGTGTGACATACATAAGTAAGACATTATCTTTTAAGTAAGTTAAGTAAGACTAACCTTTTTATACCCTACACCACCATAGTTGGGAGGATATATTGGGTTTGTGCAGATGTTTGTAACGCCCAGAAATTTTGGTCCCACACCCACCTTAAAGTATACCGATCGACTCAGAATCACTTTCTGAGTCGATTTAACGATGTCCGTCCGTCCGTCTGGCTGGCTGGCTGTCCATGTAAAGCTTGTGCGCAGAGTACAGGTCGGAATTTTGAAGATATTTCGATAAAATTTGGTACGTGATATTTTTTCGGCCCAAGTATGGATTGAAACTGGTGGAAATAGGTTCATTATTTCACCTGGCCCCCATACAAATGTCATCCCGAAATTGGCATTTACTGATCATAAATGATTGAATTATGCAAGTATCCAAACAAATTTCATCACAAATAAGTGGTAAATAAAGCCAAATCACATCTACGAATTTTGTGCAGATCGGTCCATAATTACTCGTAGCTCTCATATAAAGCCCATTTTCGAAAATCACTTTAAAGTGCATAACTCTCTCAAAAATGTTGGTATCCAAATAATATTATTGTACGAAAATATATTTCATATGTCTAGAAATAATACGGTCCAATTTTATTATGATCGGTCCATAATTATTCGTAGCTCCCATATAAGGCCCACTTCCGAAAATCACTATAAGCTCCATAAATCGTTTAAAAGTATTTATATCGAGATAAAGTTTAACACATATAATACTTATATTCACACACATCATGACACTAAATTTTTGGATGATCGGTCCACAATAGGTTATATCTCCCATATAACGCCCATTTCTGAAAAACTATTTCATACATATCTATACTGGGTATAGGGTATTATATGGCCGGGCTTGACCGACTATACTTTCTTACTTGTTTAAGAATTTATTTATTTTGTTAATTAATTAATGAAGTTAAATAGTTAAAAACTAAAGTTTTTTAAAAGTACTTTAAACTGTAATTAATCAATTAGCGGCCGAATTCAATTGTTAAATGCAATTTGCGATTTCCTTTCTGTACTTTCTCTGTGTAGTTTAGAATATAGTAATTTGAAAGGTAAATATTTTTATCTTATTTTAATATTAATTGTTTTTGGCGTGCGCATCTATTATAAATTTTAAATTTGCAATAAAATTTAAATAGTTTCAAATCATTTACTACAGTGTTTGTACTGTAAGTAATAAATATATGATAACAAAAATTCAAAACAATGTCATAAATACGTGGATAAATTAAAAAGTTGTTTAAATAGTAGTACATATATTTTTCTCACAACCTCACAGCCCAACTTTTGCTATTAACTTATCATTAAGAATGGACAATTTTTATTGTATAAGATAAGCACTCCCTTAGGCAGCAGAATAAAGTAACTTCATGCTAATGTTCAGAACTGAGGAACACTTATAAATGTAATCTCTTTTTTAGTAATTGTTAATGTTAAAGTATGCAATAGGGTTTGACAATTCCAAACACAAAAATCTCTAAGCTTATTATATGTGGAGATGTGGAAGGGGACAAATTGGAAGATTGAGAAAATGTTATTTGTAATTATTAAAAATGGCGGACTTTATAAAGCCGTATAATGTGACAATGTAATTTTCATATTCGGTCCCATCATGAATAAAATATCCACGGGAGTTTTTCCCTTTTTATTTTTTTAACATTGAATTTGAATAGGAAAAAAATGGGAAAATGGAAAAAAACTCCAGCGGAATTTTTATTCATGATTGGTCTGATCATTACTTGTAGTTTTTAAAATGGCGGTCTTTTTTTTGCAAATTTTAAATTTCATTTGATGGCAAACTTAATTGTGCGAACAAATGTTCTGACGTTGTTCGAACAAGAACAAAGCATAGACAAAAGCTGTCCACACTAGAACAAATGTGCGTACAAGAAATTGCTTAATGACTGAATAAATTGATACTATGTCAAGAAATTACTTGCTTGTCAAGATGGGATTTTTAATATACATACATATGTACATATATGTACATAAAAAATGCCAGACGGAATAAAAACCATTTTACAATTAAGAAAATAAATTTATTAAAATTTTTTTTCTATATAGAAATTGAACAAATTGTTTATCAATTATTAAACTCATTGAGAAAATTACAACGCAATTAATATTGCAGTAATGTTTTGTTTATAGCAGACACATTTTATTATGTACATATTTATTAATATTTGTTAATAATATTAAAATGGAAAAACAATTACAAACATTAACTCAGCTGTTTGTATGATAATGCGACTTGACTGACTGATTTTCATTAAATATTGCGGTGGCAGACTTTTAATAAAAGAATATAACTTTCAGTTTGTCACAACCATATTGTTGCAAATACATATTTATATTTCTCATATATTTCTCATAAATAAAATATGCAAGCACATGGTGTATTTCAAAAGGTTTGTTATCAGCAAATAAGAAAAAAAAGAGGAAAATAAAACCTAGGTCAAATCTTCTCAACATAGACGAGCGGTCTGTGATGCAAGAAATACAATTAATTGCATAAGTCAATAGACTTGTAAAAATAAAAGTGTATTTAGAAATGAAATCAAAAAATATATTTATTGAACTGTATTCAGTTATTTGGCTCAGTGTATGTTTAATGTTGCTTTATAACGGTTTATTGCATTTCATTTTCAAATAAAAACGCTTAATGGGTGAAATATTACCCGAACTCGACTTGACACGGCCTTATCAAGTGTTAAATTTTTTGGCTTTATTTGCTTTGTCTAATGATTTTTTTTATAAATAATTGCATCAGCCACAAGATTATCAGAAAAATAATAATTTTTATTAAATATAGATTTCAAGAAAAATCTGCACAAATTCTTTTAATTTCCAAAAAAAAAAAAAAAAAAAAACACAAAAATATTGAAAATATATTAAAAATATTTTTTTGATGACCTTTTCTTCGTAATAGCAAGAAATACAATCGTTATCACGTCTTCCCAGCAATTCTTTAAATTTGTGTCTTTAACTCAATTTTTTAATTTTTTTTTATTTCTTTTAACCTTATTAAAGTTTGTTGACTCAAAAAATTGATTAAAAAAAAAAACTTTTAAAATTTATTTAATTTATTGTCATTCATTGTTTATATTTCTCAAACTGAGCGAAAATAAAGGAATTTTGTTTATTTCAAATGATTTGAAATATTTTAAATGGTTAAAACGCATAAAATTAGAAATTAGAGCAAATATTTTTAGAAAAACATTATTTAGTACCTATATATAATTTTTTATTATTACTTTTAAATTATTTTTATATTTAACATAAATTAGGGGATTTTTATGTTTTAATCAAAACAGTTGTACTTTTTATACCCTACACCACCATAGTGGGGAGAGTATATTGGATTTATGCTGATGTTTGTAACGCCCAGAAATATTGGTCCAACACCCACCTTAAAGTATACCGATCGACTCAGAATCACTTTCTAAGTCGATTTAACGATGTCCGTCCGTCCGTCTGGCTGGCTGTCCATGGAAAGCAGAGTACAGATCGTAATTTTGAAGATATTTCGATAAAATTTGGTACGTAATATTTTTTCCGCCCAAGGATGGATGGAATTGAAACTGGTGGAAATCGGACCATTATTTCACCTGGCCCCCATACAAATGTCCTCCCGAAATTGGGGTTTACCGATCATAAATGTTTGAATTATGCAAGTATCCAAACAAATTGCATCATAAATGAGTGGTAAATGAAGCCAAATTATATCTAATTTTTTTTTTGTGCAGATCGGTCTATAATTACTCATAGCTCCCATATAAGGCCCACTTCCGAAAATCACTTTATAGAGCATAACTCTCTCAAAAATTTCGGTATCCAAATAATATTGAACGAAAACATATTTCTGATGTATACAAATAATACGGTCTAATTTTATTATGATCGGTCCATAATTAGTCGTAGCTCCCATATAAGGCCCACTTCCGAAAATGACTTTAAAGAGTATAACTCACTCAAAAATGTTGGTATCCAAATAATATTTAACACAAATATATCTTATGTCGTACAATTTTATTGTGATCGGTCCATAATTAGTCGTAGCTCCCATAAATGGCCCACTTCCGAAAATCACTTTAACGATCATAAATTTCTTAAGAAATTTGGTAATCAATAATATACAGAAATGATGACATCTAATTTTATAATGATCGGTCCGTAATTAGTCGAAACTCCCATATAAGACCCTCTCCGTAATTCACTTTAAGCTCCATAAATCTTTTAAAAGTATTTATATCAATATAAAGTATAACATAGATAATATTTATATTCATGGAAGTCATGGTACTAAATTTTGGATAATCGGTCCATAATAAGTAATATCTCCCATATAGCGCCCATTTCTGAAACACTGTTTTATACATATACTGGGTGTAGGGTATTATATGGTCGGACTTGACCGACTATACTTTCTTACTTGTTTTTCTTCAAGTTATGGAGGAATTCATGTTATGAAAGTTCCAGTTAAAGAAGCAAAACCTGATAGAATTTCTCTCCAAAAAAAATCTTCTGGCAAGTAATAAAAAACAAAATGTGCGCTTAAAATTTTTAAATATTCTCGTGAAAAATAATTCGTACTTCATTGTAATTGCATCTATTAATCACAAAGAACAATTATTTGTAAATGTATTTAAGGTTTCCAGAGTTAAATATAAATATTACTGCATTGTGCATAAATAAATGTGATCTAAAAATTTGGTAAAGTTTAATGAAGAAAACACAAGTGAGAACTAAAGCTTGATTTACAGGATTGAAATTTTCTTCAAAATTGCTCTTCAAACTCGTTCAAACAGCAAAAATTCTTCAAAATTTATTTATTTAGTAGTTATTAATAGTTATTAAATAAATAAATTTGGAAGAAATTTTGCTGTTTACACGAGTTTGAAGCATTTTGAAGAATGAATCAGTCCATAATCGACAGCATTCTGAAAACTAAGTCTGGATTTACTTTTGGATGTGTAAAGTGTGTAGAAAAATCTTCAATGAACCCATTTGCTAATAAATTTGACGCTCTGGAGAAACCGCTAAATGATCTTACTAATTTCATTAAAGAAGGTATTACTTCACAATTAAGTGAAATAAATCTGATTTAGTCAAATCTTTAACCCAAAACAAAATCTTTGAGGAGGAGACTGTATCGAATCTAAACAAGTTGGAAAAGGAAAACAACATTCTTGTTAGAAAACTACTCATAGTAATCAGAAATTTGTTATTCAGAAAAACTTCGCTACGTTTTTTAGTTTAAAAAAAGTATCCGTAGAAGTTATTGAAATTTGTGTTACAAATAAAATTTCTCGTTTTGTAATTTTATATAAAAAATAACTGCTTTCATTGTTTAAATATTATAATAGTGAGATCACAATAATTTTTAAGAAACAATTGAATTGTCCTGATCCACCAGAAGAGGTAAAAACGGAAAACCTTTATGAAGTTGTTATTGCTATAGGAAACGCCTGTAATGTTGCTCTATCTGAATATGATGTCAACTTTTGTACGTGGATAAGAACAAAATCGGCAGTATTGATTAAGCTTAACAATGTGCTTAAAAGAGATACAATTATAAAGAACTTTTTCCCAAAAATATAACCTTAAGCTTAATGAAGTTATTAACCCATTAGATCCCAAGCACCTTTAAAATTAGAAATTGTTATGTTTTTCATTAAAATCTTACTTATTAGCTATCAATTAAATAATAAAATTAATAAAAATAAAAAAAAAATTGCTTGAATGGTGTTTTTTGAGCTGTACTCGTGCGAGTACAATGGGACAGTAAGGGTGCGTAATACATAGATATAATTAATTTTATTTAAAACGCTTTTCGTTCACATTTAAAGGTTTTTTTTTATTGAAATATAAGATTAAAAGACAAATTTATTATAAATTTTATTTATTTGTGTGGGTTTGGATATGAAAGTTTTTGAAGCACTCTTTTTCTACGCAAAGTGCAATGTTGCAAAGCTCACAAATCCATCGAATTCTACTGTGACAAACCTTGCATCTTATTTGATTGGAAATGCGTTTTGGGAAGTGATTTCCTGCCGATGTTGCAATTGAAGATGTAGTTGAACGCCTTGGTTCTACTACACCAACCGTATAATTTCTTAGATAGAACCGTACTATTTCTCGTTGGAAATTTAAAATATCTATTTGGCTATTATTTGCGCTTTTGTAAAGCTTCCAAGAATTCACTACGACTGAATTAATCATAGACGTTAAAATAGGCCACCACCATTTCTTGCTCCTGAATTTTATATTATAAGCATTAATTGCTTGATCATGAAGATCCACTCCTCCCATTCCAGCATTGTATTCTGCAATAGGTTTGTGTTGCTGAACACTAATTTTGCTTTTATTAGCTTTTGACCATCGTCTTACTGAATGTAAAGGCTCAATCGCATCAAAATTCGTTCCGAGAGTCACCACACTGTTATCGTTCCATTTTACAAAAAGAATTCAAGAACCGCTATACCTGTTTTCATGACTAGAACTTCGTACAAAAATGACAGAAATATATTCGTAATTACTTGCCTATAATCAAATTTACCACGCTCTTCTTTTTGCATTACTTTTTTTGAAACTAGAGGACAATTTTTGGTTCTTCGATCTCGGACAGTTCCTGTTGCTCTAATTCCTTTTTGTTTAAGAAGGCTCAAAATATCAAACGATGTAAAAAAGTTGTCAAAAAACAAAATATGGTCCGTAGGATAGGGAATATTTTTTACAAGATCGAGAACAACTCTCGAACCTAATGATAAATGTTGGCATTCTCTGTCAACCATCTTGGCTCCATAATAAGTGTCAAACTGATAAAGATAGCCACAGCTACTGGTAAGCATCCAATTCTTAAAACCAACCCTAACAGGCTTTCCTCTAATAAATTGTTTGGCTGAATGGCTTCCGAAGTATTTGACCATTGACTCATCGATCGAGAGATTTTGGTGTGTGTAGCCGAATTGACAAAACTTTTCACACAAAATTTTTGATAATGGTCTGATTTTCGCCATCCTATCGCTTAAATCTAGTTCCGAGTTGTCTTTTTCACTGTCGCTTTCTTCTAGCAATTCCTACTCCCCTGGAATATCGTTTGGAAAATCATTCCGTAATAAATTTCCTTCATCGTTTTCTTCCTCATCTGTTTTTCGGTCGGCATTAGGAGGAATTATGATGAAATCATAATTTTCTCGACCATTATCACTAGCATAATCAAGTGCGGCAGTAATGTTTTAAAATTTTTTTCCATAAAACATTTTTACATCCATCGCAAGATACTAAAAAATTATGTACAAAAATTTTACATGCATTATCCCATTGTACTCGTACGAGAACACCAATTTTTATGCTTACCAAAAACAACTTTTTAAAACTTTTTGAAAAAAATCTTTGTATTATTTTTAAAGCTTATTATGTTAACTTTAATTTTCACAAAAACTTATTTGCCCTAAGCTTAACACAAAAAGTATATAAACCAAACTGTATTGATAAGTAACAAATATTGAAAAAATTAAAAACAGTGTTTAAGAAAAAGACAATGATAATTTACCGTTAGACATTTTTAGCTCACTATTGATGCATATTTGTTGTTTAGACTCTTAAGTAATATTTAGAAACAATAACTCTTAAAAAATAAAAAAATTTAATATAGTTACGGAGTAAAAAAAATGAGCAATTTTTTGTACTCAAGCGAGTACAGTGGGATCAAATGGGTTAACATCGCTTCCGGCAGCCGAGTATTTCTGAACGACCATTACATTCCAATAATTGCAAAACTTCTTTATATTTGTCGCAAGAAATTAAAAACTAATGACATGAAGCATTATCGTATTATTAATTCTGATCCAATTAAAGTTAAATTACAAAAATGACAAAGTTATTGATGTTAGTTCTATGGATTGAATTAATGGTTTTTTGGATCAACAAAGCCTTGAATAAAAATTATTATTTCAAAAACAAAAAAGGGAAAAAACTTTTTTGGATATTTTTTTTATCTATTTTTCTTTTATATAGATATTTATATAAAATCCTAACACTTAGGTGGGAGCATGGTGAAATTATTTTATTATTTATGAATAATCAGCTGGCGCTATGCTGACACATTCAGCCCAATCATGAATAAAAATTACGCGGGAGTTTTTTCCTTTTTCCCATTTTTCCTATTGAAATTCAATGTTAAAAAAATAAAAAGGGGGAAAAAACTCCTGCGGAATTTCTGTTCATGATTAGGCTGAATGTGTCAGCATAGCGCCAGCTGATTATTTTTTGCTCTATTCATGGTGAAATTGAAAATGTCAAAAATTTGTTCACAAATAGTCAAAGTTTATATAAAAACGTTAAAAAATTATTTTGTATTTGAAAAGGTGAGTTTTTGTCGTCGTTTTATCTGCGTAAAATAGTTTAAAGTAGTTAAAACTGTTAAAGACCTATTTTATATTAAATAGTTGTTTTACTAAGTTTGTTAGTTTTTTTTTGTTTTCTGTTTTTATCCATGTTTGTATGTTTGTTTTCTGTTGCTGTCACCTTGTAAATTAATTTCACCATGCCTAAGGGCTTACAATCTAAATAAATAAAATAAATAAAAATGGGAGATACGACTAATTATGGACCGATCTATATACAATATACAATATAATATGAAATATATTTGCGTTAAATATATTTGGATACCAACATTTTTGAGAGAGTTATTCTCTCAAAATTCGTAGATGTGATTTAGCTCCATTTACTACTCATTTGTGGTGAAATTTGTTTGGATACTTGCATAATTCAAATATTTATGATCGGTAAACTCCAATTTCGGGAGGACATTTGTATGGGGGCCAGGTGCAATAATGAACCGATTTCCACCAGTTTCAATCACATCCATCCTTGGGCCGAAAAAATATCACGTACCAAATTTTATCGAAATATCTTCAAAATTGCGACCTGTACTCTGCGCACAAGTTTTACATGGACAGCCAGCCAGCCAGACGGACGGACGAAAAGTGGTTCTGAGCTGATCGGTATACTTTAAGGTGGGTGTTGGACCAATATTTCTGGGCGTTACAAACGTCAGCACAAATCCAATATACCCTCCCCACTATGGTGGTGTAGGGTATAAAGACGTGGCAGAAAAATATATAATTTTAGCGAGTACGATTTCTATGATTTTAAGAAACAGTGTACAACTATTAAATTTTATTGAATCTGGAACATCATGTGAAAAAAGCAAGACAAAGTTGTTGAAGTGGTTTACGGCAACAAGCGACCGGCATAAGCCGATATCTGGAGAAATATTAATGGGCAAAGGCAAGGAGTATTCAAAGGAACACAAGTAAAGTCCATACACAATTAAAAATTAAAGTAATTTGGTGATAAGTGAAAATGATTTGGTATTAAAAGTATGTACATACATAGTTGCTGCTTATTTAATTTGGAATATTTATAGAAGTTCGACTGTATTTGTTTTTTGATACTTAAAAACCAAAGCGAAATAAATCAATGGCTCAGTATTACTAGTTGTAAAACTGTGTACATATGGCAGCTTTGATTTTCCAGACAAATCGTTCGAAATGGGTGAATCGTGTTGAAAAAAAATTGTCCGGACAAAATTCTTGTTCGGAACAACTGAATGAATCCACCTTAAGTGCATTTAATAAGTAAACAAATAAAAAAAACATTGTTAAATAATGTTTACTACATGGAACACATGTTAAGAGTTTTGTACCTATTTAAATATAAAAAAATTTTATACATTTTGTTTTAAAAATAAATCATTTAACTAAATGAAATATGTATATTTGTGCATATGTATGTATGTATGTACATTTGTGATATATTGTTAAAAGAAAATGAACCAAGAAATAAACAATAAATAGTAGTTTCGTTATAGTTGCTTTGGAAATGAACTACAAATGAAATTTAAGACTAATATTATTCAAAAGTACGTACTATGTACATTTGTATGTATAACAAATTATACAGTTTACTACATTATACCTATTTGAGAAAAAACAACATTATTAGAAACTAAATTTTACTTGCAATTAAAATGTAGGAATAGCAAGCTTAAGAAAAAGAAACTCATATTTCCTTACTCCACCTCTTGAAAAGCCGTCGTTCTGTGTCCGTAATTTTGCCAAGGTTTTGTTTTTGTGCTACCAAATTCAATAGGACTTTATTTAACTAACCAGCGAATATTCTAGCACGTTACAAACTGTTTAACACACATAATATGTCACTTTGTAGTAATAGTCATCGCACAAACGTGGAGGCCAACGAAAAGAAAACGCGCCATTCAATTTTCTACCCCGCATTGAACTTGTCCCAATTGGCAGTGAAAATATTTACGTAGAAAAAACGCGTCATTTGTGTTTCTTTTAAAGAGCGCCACACTTTTATCTTTTTAAAATATTCTTTTCATTCTAAAAATATTAACAAAATCGCCTAATTGTGTGTTTTTTTTCTAAACGTATGTATATATAATAATAACTTTATTATATTGTAAACAAATAAGTATAATAATATAATACTTATGTGATGGTGATGAAACGTTAATAAACAGGAAATTAAAAATCATGCGATTCAAATAATCAACCATAATAAACCAACGATTTATTATGATCCTACTGATTTTTTAGCTTTGTTTAGTCCGGGTAAACAACAATAATAAACAAACATTTTGTTGTTGTTTTACATATTTTGATTTTTACAAATCTGACCAAATTTTTAAATTTGTTCGCTATTTTTTTTTTTAATTATAGATGGTATCAAAACACTTACCTGATGTTGTTTTGCCATGTCTTGTTATGTTACTCACGACTTCCTAGAGAAAATTAAGCCTTATGACTCTACCGGTGTAAATGGAGCCCCTGCAGCGGCTTAGTAGATAAGTATTTCTTCGTTATTGAAGAAGCGCACATTTAAATGCACTTCTGGGCAATAAATCTGCTCCAAAATCACTTGTCAAAAATTTAATGGTTTATCGACATATACTCTGTTTCTATCCGCTTCACAAATATCGAAACGAAACTGACACTTGCCGTCTTTTGCGAAAGTTGCATTACATTCAGACAGGGTCACCTTGTATTGTATGTGTAACTTCTTTCAAATACATGAACCATCAATCTCTTTTATATTTAACTAGCTAACCGCCCCGGCTTCGCTCAGTATTTACTAATGATTTATTTTATTTCATATAGAATTAAAAATTAAGACCCAAAAATTTTAGTAAAAGAAAAAATAACAAAAATTTGTATCAATTTATTGCTTAAAAGTTTCTTCAAAATGCCATTTAATTTTTATATATGTATATACATATGTTATAGGTAGATATAGAATAACTGCCGTATTTATAAAAAATAAAGTAGTCTTGAAGACTGTTAGACAAAATTTTCTTAAAGTACATTTGAAGTCTACTTTAATTTTTTATAAATACGGCAGTAAGATGTATTCACAACCTGCCATATTTGCAAATAAAATATCTAAATTTGTACAGCATATTTTAAGGGACTTGTTTTTTATTAAAATTGACTGGACTCACAAAAAAAAATCCGAGTTTTACCCGGAATTTTTTTCTTTACAAACCATCTGCTTAAAATTTCGAATCGAATAAAAATAAATCGGCCAAATCGCTCCAGCCGTTCTCACGTGATGCCATTACATACATGGACCATTTCTTTTTATATATGTAGATAGAAGATTTATACTTAATTGAAATTCAAAGTTTAGAAGTATGACATTCAGGCCACTGTGTGCCCTTGTATCCAGCGTTGTAAACTTTGAAATTTCAAAACGCACCAACATGGAGAAAAAAACGCACCATTTGAAGAAAATCGCACCAAATTTAGATTTTCTTTTTTATTTAATAAAAGTTTATTGAAATAATTTCACATAAAAACTATAATATTTTTGTATTATAAAACAGTCTTCAACAGTTCTGTGTTTTTATAAAAAATGAAAAACTTAACAAAAAAATAAACTCAACAAATTTGTTTGTATTCCTTTGTACCAGATGTAATAAATTTCTTCTTTTTTAACTTTTTAAAAAGAGATCAACGATTAATAGTAAAAATATTCTCATATATGCTATACGGAATTGACAACGCTGGTAACAAGCATAATATTACATTGGATCACCTTGTTTGCTTTTTTGACATCCTTAAGTTATGCTATAGAAATTTTCTTTAAAAAAGCACATTGACTAATAGAAAACAAGTTATAATACAACTATTTTATACATAGCAAAGACAAACACAACGTTCATTAAGTTACAACTCTGTAAATTCATTCACCCAGCGCTGCCAGAAGTAAGATTTTACCTTATTTTTTAAGATTTTCTAACCGAAAAAAGAATTTAAGATTTTTTCCCAAAAAAAAAAAAGATTTTTTGTTTTGTCTAGACGAAGGTTAGGTTCAATTAAAAAAATCTTCTTTGTTACCATTTTAAAATTTTTAAACTAATCTATCTCAAAAAATGTAGAATTTAGTATAAGAAAATTAAATTTTGTTTTTATTTTGTTGGTTAGTGTTACATAAAATATGAATTGTTTTTTTTATTTATAATAAAAAAATTACTTATTTCCAAAAATAAGACCTTTTTTTCGAAATTAAGATTTTTTGTTGAAAATTTCTGGCAGCCCTGACTCCAACAGCTGATTACCCAAGTGACAGCAAACGAAAAACAATTAGTTTTTCGGGCTGCCACAAAAAAAAACCGACAGACAGAAAATAAACTTAAAATTTTCTGAAATTTACAACAGTTTTCTTTAATTTATAAAGAATAGTGAGTATAAAGAAAACAAACCAAAAAAATTATAAAACAATTTTAATAAATTTTATTGTATTTTTCAGAATTATAATAAGAAAAAATGCCTGAAGCTCGCAGTCCCATGGCAGCTTTTGCGGAAAGTTTGTATAATATGATGGATGGGCCAGTAACATGGTTTAGAGGTGAGTAAATGTGATCTACGAAATATTATTGATGAACTGGATAATGAGTTACGATCTTAATTTTGTGAAATCTGTAAAATTTTTAACAATTCCTGGCACTCAATTACATAATGACATAACCTCAATGTGTCAGATTAATTTTTCAGATTTTGTTGTTTCTGATTTGTTTACTTTCTAAGGAAGTTAATGATGTGTTTCTCATTTTTTATAGAATCCATTGTTGAGCCCAACCAAAAGAAATACGCCTGGTATCATCAAAACTTCCGTCGTGTACCCACTATCGACGAATGCTACACAGACGATGTGGTGTGCCGTTTCGAAGCCGATCAACAATTCCGCCGTGATCGCATGGTAGACAATGAAATTGTTACCATTTTACGTCAACGTTTTGAGGATTGTACTATGTATGAGGCTCCCGATCATATTGTTAAATGCAAACCCATTTTGGAACAGTACGAAAAGGCTACTGAAAATTGGTTCATCAAGTGTAAGTTGAATATACATACATCCCTATAAATCTTTATTTCGTATATAATATTGCTAAATATCTTTTATTAGATGGTGATTTGGGTGGTTACACCAATGCTAAGGCTGCCTACATGAAACAAAAGCATCGTCTTATTTGGGAACGTCGTCATGGTCCCGTTGGTAGTAATAAGAAAACTGAATCTGCTGAAGAATGAATATTGTAAATTGCCTTTGGGTTAGCTTAGAAGAGGTGTGTGTGTGTGTTTTATGTTTGGTGAGCTCACGGGTTTTGCTGCCAAATTTTAGTTAAATTTTTATTTCTGTTAATAACTCTCTTTCCATCAGCTTCGTTAACAACCAAATACTGCTAATCATGAAATTTTCAAGTAAACACAACAAAAAACCATTCAACTGTTTTTAGATTAACAAAAATATAATTGAAAAAAAAAAAGAAATACCTACAACAAATACAACTGTGACTACTTAATACAAAAACAATCAGCTTAGAGTAGCAATCTTAGACATTGGTGTATTTAAAAGAATATAATGAAAGAATCATTTAAGTGCAAGAATTTCAAGAATCCTGAATTAGATAGAGTACTAAACAAATTTGGAAAACGAGGACTAGAAATACTTTATTTTTTAACAACAATTTTTATAAAAAAATCACAACGTATTGAATTCAACCATGATAATTGGCGAGATTTAGTAAACTGTTAAAGAATACCAGGTGAGTGATTAAACTGAATGGATGAAATTTTCTAGGCTAAAAGTGGAAATAAATTATGAAAGGTTTTTAAAGGGAAAATATTTCCTAAATCTTTAGAATTTTCTCCACTTTGCTCAGATTGCATCCGAACTAGGTACACGAATCAACTATGAATCTTTGCAATGTTTTTTAATATTAACAAAAAGCCGATCTTCTTTAAAAAAGCGGCTTCATGAATAAACGTATTTTGGCAAATTTTTTTGATAAAAAAGTTTTTGTGTGTGTAAACAAAACGTTTTATTGTATTAGCAATTCGTGTTACACTCTTATTCGTATTACATATGTATGTGTGTGTATACTCTCAAATAAAAATATGAGCTATTAAGTAATAAGAATTTTGCTGTGTAAACTCCGAAAAATTTCCAGGAAAAAATTGTTTCAATCTTTTCAATTAAAATTGCTTGATGTAAATTAGGGATTAAGTCAGTTTTTTGGCAGAAAATATGTTTCAGAAAGACGATTTTTTTTTTTTGTAAAAATACAATTTTTATTAAAAAAAAAAAAATATGTAGGTATACCTATTCAAAATTAAATTTTAGTATAAATGCTTTTTAGGGCAGTCTTACATATAAAATTGCAGATAGAAAATCTTAAGTTAAAAGCTAATGAAAAAGAAGTCTTGAAAAAAAAAATAAAAACAAAAATTCAAAATAGTAGAATGATTAATGATAGTAGATGATTAAGCTTCTGTTTGAACTTATTTTATACTTGAATTAAGCATAATAAATTAAATTTGTTAGTAGAGTAGAAAATTGTGCTAGAAAATCCTAAATTTAACTTATAGAAACTAAAGGCTTGTTAATGAGACTCTTTTTCAGTTTGGCCAAAGCTGATGAGATTTTGGCTGAACCATCCTTTTTACGTTCTTCGTTGTTTTTGGTACCCAAAGGAATCATTGTAGTGTCTAGCAGACGTCGTCTAAATAACTTATAATACTGTAAAACTTGAGCATTGGCCCACACTTGTTTGGCATCGAAATCTAAAATTCTAACTGAATCCAATGACTTGGCACGCGACAAGGCCACATAAGCCTGTCCCGCTTCGAACACTTTAGACAAAGACATTTCCACACAATCCAAAGTTAAACCTTGGGACTTGTGTATGGAAAAGGCCCAGGCCAACTTCAGCGGCACTTGTCTACGTGTTACTGCTCCTCCGCTGGGGGTTTTAATTATCCATTTTTCATGTTTGCAAGCGTATTCTGTATTATTTTTAAATTTCACCACCGGCAAACCCTTTTCAATGCGCACCACAACACCACGCGCTCCATTCACTAAACCGGCCGAAATGTTAATATTTTTCAGCAACATCACTTGAGCGTTTATTTTCAAGTACAACTGGGAGGGTGCCTGTACCTGAGAATCCAATTGTTTGGTCATCAAAGCATCAGAATCTTCTGCTCTAAACAGAACTTTGTCTCCCGGTAAATTTTCCAATTTCGATTCGTTTATGGAATTGGCATCGTTGGTGTGCGAACACAGCTGGGTGGCTAAAATACCATTACCCTCTATCGTTTGCTTTGAAGTGGCCACTAAACGTTTCGCTATAACTTCATTGCAATGCCCAATACGTAAATAATTTAAAATCTTAATAAATTCAGGATCCGACTGACGATGCACCTCTTTAAGTTCATACACACACTCTACGCATTTTTCCCATGCACTCGATTGGAAACAGAAACGTTGTGGTGGTGTTTGAGAGCCGCCACTAGAAAGATTTTCTTCGCGTTTAATAACTGGAGGCAGTTGCAAGAAATCGCCACAAAGTATCAATTGTATGCCACCAAATGGACGATCATTACGTCTTATATGGCGGGCAACAGCTTCAATTTTCTAAAGTTACAACAATTGCAGTGAGAAATTGTTTGAAAAATTGTATCATTAAAAAACTTACATCAAAATAATGACCATCCACCATAGATATTTCATCAATAATTAAACGTTTGCATTTCCGCCAAGCCTGAGCACTAGCTGGTCGTGAAGCCAATTCGTAGCAACGTTGTAAAGTAGCATCCCCACCTCCTATGCCGGCAAAGCCATGCAAAGTCACACCACCTACACACATAGAACATAAATAAATCTGCTTCAAATCAATTTTTGCTAACAAGACAACTTACCTATCAAGCAGGCTGCCACACCAGTGGAGGCTGTGGCCACTGTACCATCTGGCGGTAGAGCTGAAATTATTTTTCTCAGCAAAAAACTTTTACCCGTACCAGCGGAACCCGTAAAAAAAATATTTTTCCCCGAAACACAAGCCTTCAACACGTCCATTTGCTCTTGACACAGCTTCAGCGACTCCTCAGTAACCATAGGCGATTCCTGATAGAGTTTCTTAGGAGCAGGAAGACCACTCTTATCACTGCCTCCCTTTATTTCCTCATGACGACGTTTTTTGGCGGCCAGCGGTGAGGGTGTTGTAGCTGTACCTCTTGATGGTATCAGTCCCGCTCGTTTGCGAGCCATAATCATTTCAGCTGTTGTTACCGGCGAAACTTCTTCAAATTTACTAGGATTTCCCGACAACATGTGAGCTCTTAATTGCTTTTGAGCCATAGCATCATCTTGCTTTTCTCCACCATTCATTTTAATAAACACCGTCCTTAGGAAATACATTAAAGTACCGGGTGGAGCATTCGACAAGTACATGACACAATTTTCCGCCTTAAAATTTATGGATGCCTTGCCCTCGGACATGAATTTCTTATGCACCATGATATCTTTCATTTTAAATTTTATAGGCTTCACCTTTTCCGTAGACAATTCTATGAACAGCTCTCTAATATCATTTCGTATCAGTCTTAACGTGGCTACTTTATAGGCCAATTTGCGTCCCACGACACCAACGGCATTTGTCCATTGTAGGTTAATGCAACAAGTCAATACGGCATCATTTAAATCCATTTTATATTTAATTTAATATTATAATTATTGTTCCCGGAATTTTCCTAATAAGTAGCCCTCCCTGTTGTCAAGAAATGTGCTGAAATATTCCTACCAACAATTAACTAATGCCACCGGTTTTAATATGAATACAAAAGAAACCCCATCTGCCGCCGAAACGAAAAATGGAAAAAATCGTTTGTTGTTGTTGTTTTACAAAAGGTTACCACATGGCAAAAACCCCTTTTAATTGTTTCCATATTTTTGTTCAGAAAATGTTGCCAGATTTATATTGAGTTAGGGTTTATGGTATATGGTGGGAATATTTTATAAAAAAGTAGTTGCTGTTGAAACTGCATAAAAATACCAAATATTATCATGTTTATCTGATATTTATATATACATTGAGCTCTCTAACTCCCTTAAAATCCAAAATACCTTTTTCAATAATTATGCGATAAAAAAGAAAAAGAAATGGGAAATTTATTTCATTAATTTTTTTACTATTCTACTTCTAGATTTTACAGAAGTATATTAAAATTTGGTTTCAGCCCAAAAAATAAAAAAATAAACTTTGCTTAAAATAATTTAAAAGAAGTATTTTTTTAAGAAACCTTTGATTTTGACTTTGAATAATTTTGAAATCCAGGCAGTCCGTTATTTAGCAGAGTCGTATTATAGGGTAAATAAAAGCTTAATGTCTTGGTTATGAACTACATTTATCTAGATATTAATTTTTATATATTTTTTTAAGGATTTTCATTAACAACCCGGATTGAAGAATATTTTTCCCGGCTGACAACATATTTGAAACATTTAAGATAGATAGATTTTTGCTTGTTATTTGAAAAATTTGTTCTCGAACGTCTGTTCCCTATTTTTCTTAACTAGAGTATTCAATATAAAGACACATTTGAATCTACGTCCACTAGAAAGTAAGCGTTGTCGATATATAATTTTTATTTCAAATCTAAAATAAAATTCGTGGGGGTCTCTACTAGGCTATAATTGAGGAATAACGTATGAATAGATATTCGAAGAATTGCTAATAACGTGAAAGTTCATGAAAGTATTATTGATGACAATTACATTAGAATAAATGAAGAACATAATCTTAAGATTGATATAAGATGAAGTAAAATCAAATATTTGGACATCTATTATCTGTTTTGTAAAACTGACTTCAATTCAGATAGATTTATAACGACCCAAAATATAAATTATCCTAAAAAACATTTTTAAAAACGAAGAAAAGAAACATTACATATTTGGATATCTGTTTCGGAAGGAATAAATTGTTCAATATATAGTTTCCAGTTTATCATCCGTTGCGGGCTTGTCCCTATAGATATGAGCCTTAACCCACAAAAAATAGTCTAAATGCGTTAAATGGCACGATCTAGGCGGCAAATTGACCTTACCCAAACGTGAAATAAACTGTTCACCGAACTCGCCTCTCAGTTGGTCCATTGTAAGCATGCTGTGAGACACGTGGTACCGTCTTGTTGAAACCACAGCCAAGTTCAGTTCTTCCATTTTGGGCAAGAAATTGTAATCATCGCACGGTAACGCTCACTATTCACAGTTAGGTTCCTGCCTTCATCATCTTTGAAAAAGTAGACTCAAATAATGCACTAAATATTGGCAGTTCTTGCAATGCTTCTGGGCTGCTATTCACACCAAATACGAAAATTTAGGTTGTTTACATATCCAATGAGCTTCGTCGAGGAACACAATTTTCCGATAAAAAAGTAAATCTTCATCAAACTTTGCCAGCGCCCATTCACCAAAAGTTAGCCTTTGTGGTAGGTTTTAAAAAGTTTTACACCCAAATCCTTCCGCACAATTTTCAGTATAACCGCCTGGTCCACGATGTCGAACGATAACGTTCGCTTAGATAAGACTTAAGACACAAACTTGTTATCGTATCTAGTTTTTTTTACTCAATCAAGTTTGTTTATTCCACAATCAAGTTTGTGTCTTAAGTCTTATCTAAGCGAACCAGGGGATAAAAGTGGCCCAATTGCTGTGAACGCCGCCGAATCGATAATTCAAGTCTGACAGATAAAGCTGCTCTACGTATGCGTGTTGGTGGTTGAATTTTCAATAATGTAAATTTGGTGCGAAATTTATTTACAAGATTCCGAATAGACGCCTTGAACTTTGATTTCGATAATAAAATCCGTTGTTCGCTTCTAAATCAATTTATAATTAAATTACAGACCAATTTGAGCATGTTTAACAGTATTATGACGAAAATACTAGAGCGGCCAAAAAAAAAGGTCCTAAAAAATCATTCTTTATTTCGTTAATTACATTACGGATTTTAAGGCCGATTCGATTGGCTTTGTATAGAATTTATATTTAACATAGTTTCATAAAAAGTAAATCACTAAATTAAATCGTTAATTTATTGATCGAGGATTAACAGCTGAATTTCGGTTTGCAATAAATTTTTTATTTCGCTGTGTGAAACCTCTTGTAAGTGATATCCGGTAGATTCATTCACTGTAAACGCATTTCCAACCAAATTTTCGAAAAATGTGACCTAATCATAACTCTCAACCATAAGCTTTTACTACTTATATGTTATTAAGTAAAATTTGCGTAGAAATCAAAGTTCTGCTTGAAAACCGCTATATTAATATAAATATCTTTTTTAATTTTTTTATGTTAAGTACATATAAACAAATTAGTTCGTTACTTCGTTATTCTGCCGGCTTTATCTCTTTAATGTGATATAAAATTTAATATCAGTTGTTAGAGAAAAACATCAACAATGTCGGTAATACAGATTCTTATAATATTAGTTTCCAGTTAACAAATTTAGATTTTATTAAGCCAACGCAACTGCTCGTGTATACGCTTACTGTTTAGTCTTACTAATTAACCAATTCCATTACCATTTAAATGATTTTTGTATTAATATAATTGAAAATAAATGAAAAACTTACTGCTACCACTACAGAAAAGCAGGTTTAAACCAATAATTAAAAGAATTATTGAACTTATTTTAATCCAAAGCAGAGACAGGCTCCAAGTCGAAATTCGATATATAAAAATCATGCTTTGTGGAAGCAGTTTTTAAGAGGGAATTTGGTACTTTAACGGCAGCACATTTCAATAAAATGTTATTAATAATTAAAAGAATAAATTTTTGTAGTTTAAAGTTTAAAATAAATTATACAGAACTACTGAAAAACTTTTACCATCCATTACTTGTAAACCAGACCATCATCCACCAAAATGTTTTAACAGAAAAATATTCATGATGTGGCAACATCAGGCAAAAGCTTAATTTTTAACAGTTTGTTTCAATGACATTCTTTATTTGTCTTTTGTTTTGATTTTTAAAATTCCCCCATAAGCTTTTATCCACCATGAGAGCGAGAGAACTTAGAATTGTCCGTTTTTTTTTGCAAGTTCGTTATAATAAAGAGAAAAGATAGAGCAAGTGGCAAAATTAAACATTCGCAAAATTTTAATCGAACGTATGCCGTCGACATAAAAGCAACGTGCGGAAGCGCAGCGCGTGTGTATCTGAGAAATATATAGTTGTTTTATTATTATTATATTCTGTACATGAGTGTTGTTTGTGTATGAATTAAAGAAGCTTGACGATAAAAATAATATAATAGGAAAAAAATACAAAAGTAATGAAATGATGAGAAAAAATTTAAATAATATACAAACACCAATAAAAACGGCGACGGTTTTTGACGTTTTTCAATAATAAATATGAAAAGGAAAAAGTTCAAAGTGTTTGAAAAGAAATTTATATAAATACACAAATCTAACAAATAAAATTTATTTTGCGAAAACGAAGGAAAATATATTTTGAAAAATGTAAGAATTAGAAGAGAAAAAGAAAAATTTAAAGTGTTTTTAGAGTAAAAAGAATGCAAAATAAAAAATGAATGGTTGAATGAATAAAAGAAAAAGGGGAGAGAAAAGAAGAAATTAAAATACAATACGAAAAAGTTCGCTTAACAACAACAACATGAAGTGACGAAAAAAATATGTGTTTAAAAATCTATTGAATGAATTTAAGGATGGTTGGATAATTAAAAGAATGCAAAATTCAAACGACAATAAAAGTAAATTAAATAAAACTAAATAAAATCCAAAACAAATTTTCTAAGATTTAAAATTAGAAAGAATACATATTTCTTTCCGTTTGGCTGAAAAATTCTTTGCGTTGGGATTTTTTTTGTGTGTAGATAGATAGTTTGTTTTCTTGTTGTCATTTTTCTACATCTCATTTGTTTGTATCATTTTTAATTACATATTTGTTTTGGGGACTTTTTTAGGATTTACAAACTCTTTAGTTAAAGTAAACACACGTTAAAAAAATCGCCAGACAAACTTACACGTTTTTGTTGTTGTTGTTTGTATGTTAAATAATAAACGTGAAGTTTATTTTGAGTGTGTCTGCTGTTGTTTGGGGTCTGAATTCTACGCGGGTTGTGTCTCGTTGTTTGCCTAAATATAAGCAAATATTAGTGTATGAAACAACAACAACGGTAGATAACAACTAAATACATTGTGAATTATTATTAAACAACAAGCAAACCAACAGGGGGAGCAAAACACGCGCCATAATACAACAATAACGTAAATTCATAATACTAAAATAACTCTCTTTATTTAGGTATTATGTTTTTAAATTAGTGAAAGAGAGCATATAGAAAATAACAGTGAGTTGTCTCTTGAAAATATTTAAAATATAAAAACACAAACTCACCGTTATTAAAAACAAAACAATAATAAACATGATGATGTTCAAATGACAAACATCCGAAAATAATTAAGCAGAATAAGCATTTCTGCATATTGAACTCAAACACACACTTGCATACAACAATAAGAAACAGTTACCTACTACATAATTGGAATTCGTTTGACATTTGTCTTATTATTCTGCTTCTTCTCGTGCGACAAATTCTCATCTCTAACATCCGCAACAATAACAACATCCATATTAAAAAAAAGAAAACCAACAAACCCTCTTTTTTTGGAAAATAAAAACGCCAAAAAGCTTTTTTAAACTGGCCGTCGGCTTTTATTTTTTTTTTTTAATTTTTTGCTTATCCCCTCTAAAAGTTTAAGCAGAGTGAGAATGTGATTATCTTATCTTAAAGTGTTTTTTTCCAACGAAAAAAATAGTGTGAAAAAGAAAAATCGCCAATAGATTTATAAAAATAAAATTGTCACGTTAAATTAAAAAGTTATAGGTATGCCAGAGAAATACAAATAGGTATTTCTGCTAAGAAAAAAGCTTTCAAAAAAGCAAGATTTAAACAAAATACAAATTTGTCACAAATTGCAAAAAGCAGAAAGTAAAGCACGAAAAAATAAAATTAGTAAAACGAAAATTTCAAGAAAATCGTGAAAATTTGCTTATTTTGGTGCTGAAAATCTAAAAATAAAGTGAAACAAAAAAATTTTACAAAAAGCTAAGTAAAAGAAAAGGTGCAAACAAATAGCAAAAGCAAATTAAAGCAAGAAAAATATACAAAAAATTTTATGCCGACGGCATAAAATAAATGCAATCAAAAAAGTAAAAAAAATAACAAAGTTAAAGAAATATATTATTAAACGTGCCAAATTATTGAAGAAAATAAGCAAAAATTTTAAATATCTATATAAAAATAGCCGAAATTAAAAGCATAAGAAGAAAATATTTCTAATAATTTTATGGCCTGAAAAAGGAACATAAAAATTTTGTTTATCTTAAATACAAAAGTGAAAAAACAAAAAATATAAAAAAATGAAATTAATTCATAAAATATTTATACAATTTCCCCAGAAATTGACATAAAACACTGTTAAAAATAAAAACACAAACAAACAAACTTAAACTGTTAAAATCACCGGGAGTTTTTGTTTTCTACAAAACACAACCAACCAAGCAACCATCATTCCCCAAATTGCTTGCTAACTCAACATGACCGAATACGTTACGCCGAACATACACACAGTGTTGAAAAAGTATCAAACAAGTGCTCCAAAATCATTACAAGGCCCAGGTCACTCTTTACACACCGCATCACAGCAAACATCGTCCTCCTCAACTAACGCCACCATAGCGAACCTACAACAGACACAACAACAACAGCATTCAGCACAACAAACCAATATAAATTGTCCGTGTCCCCTTGATGTCAGCCTCAATAATGGCCCCGCATCCTTGGTATCGGATATACATGGATTGGTTACAATGCGTAATAGTCCGTGTGAACTTATTAAGACGGCTACCCACTGCCCCTCAATCAACACAAATAGTAACACAACACCTCAGCCACCTTTGTCGTCGTCTTCATTGTCAGCCGCTACAAATGTCGCAGCATCTAACGCCGCCGCCGCCGCAGCCGCATCAACAAATCTTAATCCTGCCTTGCCTCTTATAAAAAAGGAAATAATGTCATCACCAGAACCTGCTCTAGCCAATTCACATGATCTCCCAGCTGAAAATCCCTTAGGGACGGCCACCAATATTTTACCGCCACCCTCCATCAAAATAATGCCACCTCCCCCACCTGAAGTTTCTCAGCCTATATTATCGGCTGCCGACTCGGGTTCAGGAGAGCTGTATGAAACCCGTCTAGAAGGTAAGACCATAGGCTGCTTTTCTCTGGGCGGTGAGATGCGCTTGTGTTTACCCCAGTTTCTTAATAATGTTTTGGCTGAATTTTCATTGGAACAAATTAATCGCAGTTTTGATGATTTGGGCATTTTTTGCTCCCAGTGCACCCCAGATCAGCTAATGGAATTTAAGGCTGCTAAGATATTGCCTTCCGATGTCAAGTCGAGCGGTCTTATCACACGCACTGATGCCGAACGTCTGTGCGCCATACTCTTGCACCGTTCTGATCGCAATAGCTATATTAATGTGGAGGACATTCCCAAGGGCGCTATTTCGTTTAAGGTCTATCATCGTTGTTTTGGCAAATGTGAGGGTATTTGCACACCGGATATGTATTCGTATCAGAAACCCACTTGCATTATGTGTCTCGAGTGTAAAGGCTGGTTTTCGCCGCAGAAATTTGTGGGTCATGTTCATCGTAAAGTGGAGAATCGCACCTGTCATTGGGGCTTTGATTCGCGCAATTGGCATGACTATTTGCATGTCGCCTTGGATGTGGAGAATCGTGAGAAATATCAGAAGATATTGGATGAACTGAAGGAGGTGGAGATTAAGGAACAGCTGAAGGCTCAACAGGAGATTAATTATTTGAAAAGAAAGGTAAGTTTGCAAACTGTTTTTCAAATACATATTAGTTGTTGATAGCTATGATTAGCTTGAAGTAATAATTCAAAAGACCATAAAAAGGCTTGGCCAACATCACGCTTATATATAGTACTTCATTAGAGAAGTGAAGAAATATTGAGGACTCATCCAAAATATAAAGCGGCATTTCCTCTATTTATTGAATTACGTCACGAACTAGTTTCAACTATTACTGCTGCGATATGACACTAGGACTACGGTTCAACGATTATAAGAAAAGCTGTCAACATCAGGGAGGGTATATTGGGATTAGATGAACTACCGAGAAAGAATCTTAGATACATCCATTCATCATTGGTTCAGAGAATAAGCTTTGTGTGGAAATATTGAGGTCCCATCCAATATATCAATATCACAGGCTTGGCCTTATTAGATTGCGTCATGAACAGCTGTGTCATGACTAGATCTACAGTTTAACAATTAATGTAGAAGCTGCCATAATGAGGAAGACAGGAAGAATTTGTCCCATTAATTCTGTCATTGGCTGTGCTAGGAACGTATTGTATCCAAATTTCTCTTGATTTTAAAGGAGCTTTTGAGAATGAATCTGAGATGCATTCATTACTTTTTCAAAAAATGACCTTTATGATGGAAGAGTGGTTGTCCTCGGAACATCTGCTAACCTTCAGCTACGTGCAACTAATTAGGGACTTGATACTAACATGTGAGCTTGAAGCAAATAATACGAAAGGTTTTATGATATTCCCAAAATTTGTTGTAGTTTAGTCAATTTAACCTTTACTCCTAGAAAATAACTGAATATTGTGTCAAATTAATTATTATATATAAATCTGTTAGTCATATTTTTAAATAAGATTGATAACAGTCGTGCATAACATTAAGGACATACCACAAATTTTACAAAAAAATGTATTTATTTAAAAATAAATCAAATAAATATTTTGTTGCAAATCCATTGTTATCGATAACAGCTTAACGTCTGCGAGGCATTGAGGTCGCCAAATTTTTACGTGTACTATTTGGAATGATTTCCCAAGCTTTCTTTGTTTCGGCAAAGAGATCGTTAAAATTGCTTACTTTGGTTTTTACAACTTGCCATAAGTTCTAAATCGGGTTGAGATCAGGATTGCATGAAGGCCAGTCAAGAACAGTAACCGAATTGTTAAAAAACCATTGCTTGACGTGATGAACCGTTTGCTTCGGATAATTATCTCTTTGAAATATCCATGTAACGGGCACGTGTTCTAAGCAGCATACGGCATCATTGTATCGCTTGCATACTGAAACTTATCCATATTTCCCTAAATTTTTTGCAGCGGCCCAACACCACGTGACGACAAAGTATTGCAGAACCTCCATCATGTTTCAAAGTGATGGGGGTTGTACTTTGAATCAAATTCTTGCAACTTTGGCCGGCACATATATTTATTTTTTTTTTGTTTTTTTTTTTGTTTTGTGTGAAAATAATAGTCTGTTCCATTCTATATCCATCCAATGAAAGTACTTCTTTGCGAATTCTAGTCCCTTCTTTCGGTTACGTTCAGACAATAATGGCTTCTTTCGTGAAATTCTTCCAAATAGTCCAGCTTGCCGCAATCGACGTTTTATTGCATCTAAAGGCAGTTTTACCTCATTTTGGCTAAATACTGCAATTCGAATCTCATTATCTGATTTATGCGGGTGTTTTTTTTTGACTCGCGCACAATCAGGGCATCTTCACGAACTGTCGTAATAGGGCTTCTTTTTTATTAGCCACCTTTTCTGTAGTCAAATGCTTTCAGAAATATTTTACCGCTTACAAAACTATCGTTTTTAAAACGTTCAAGGCTTTGGCTATTTACCGATAAGTATTTCCACCCTGTACAATAATTTTTCGAGTACTGACATCACAGGATTAGCTTTTATCCATGTTAAGCAAGTATCAAGAACTTTTCATATACGGAAAGACACTGTGTAATCATAATTAATTTCATCTAACTTTTAAAACTTAACTGAATGTGATAATGTTAATAAATGTATCACTGCTCTGATTGAACGATTAATTTATTCCATAAATTATAAAAATACCCCACAAAGAAAAAAGTGTTAACTTTTAGCATTTTATTTAATAAATATTACCTTTAACGATTTATATATTGAGTACTACTGTCCTTAATTAGTTGCACGCAGCTGTTGTATGTATATAGTAAATCCAGACAGTTTATGATATACATATGCGGTTCATAAAGTTCCAGATATTGATTTCTGCTATAGGACAGACAAATGTGGTTAGATAGGTGCTTCCCATGATGTCACAGGATAAATATGTGCGTTATTATATTTTTATGTTGCTTCATAGTATAATACACAGCTTTTTCATTTAACCTTTGTTCCCATTTATTAACCTTTTTTTTTTTGTAAATTTCATTCACCCGAATAATCTTGCCTTATTTTAAATAAATTTCCTCAACAATATAAAACAACTAATATTTACTACATCTTTGAAAAAGATCAACAAACAAGAAAGATTTAATAACAATTAAATCGATTTTATTTATGATCAACAGCAGATATTTACGAGTTAATTGAGTTAAATGTATTAATGGCACCTTATATGGCTGGTGACTTGTCAAACACAAACACATACATATTTGTATGTGTCGTCGCTATGAAACTATCTAAGTGCTATAAGAACAACGTCAAAGACAAGGTTCCATAGTTTGATGACAGACTAGTAGTTTTTTTATTATCTATTATTGCTAATGTTGTTGTTGTTGTATTTATAACAACTACTACTGTCTGATCTCAATATGTCTGACAGACAGTGTGAGACTTCATCAATTACAAACAACTTGGAAGAGCTCTGTACAAAAAAAAACCAAATAAATTGCTAAAGAAATATTAAAAAAAAAGAAAACGTATGAGCACATATCAATGTACGAGCGAGGAAAAATATTCAAACATCACAGCATCTTGGTGATGTTGTTCGCATCTGTTTTTAGCTTTTTTGCTTTCCTTGTCGTTTTGTAATTATTATTATTATTAAGTTTATTATTGCAACGTAGTTGTTCTTGCTTTTGCTACGTTGCTATGCTTATACCCTACACCACCATAGTGGGGAGGATATATTGGATTTGAGGTGATGTTTGTAACGCCGAGAAATATTGTTCCAGAATCACTTCCTGAGTCGTTTTAACGATGTCGTCTGGCTGGCTGATCTGTCCATCTAAAGCTTGTGCGCAGAGTACAGGTCGCAATTTTGAAGATATTTCGATAATATTTGGTACGTGAAATTTTTAGGCCCAAGGATGGATGGGATTGAAACTGGTGGAAATTGGTCCATTATTTCACCTGGCGCCCATACAAATGTCCTCCCGAAATTGGGCTTTACCGATCATAAATGATTGAATTATAAAAGTATCCAAACAAATTTCACCACAAATGAGTGGTAAATTAAGCCAAATCAGATCTACAAATTTTGTGCAGATCGGTCCATAATTTATCATAGCTCCCATATAAGAACCACTTCCGAAAATCACTTTAACGACCATAAATTTCTTAAAAATTGTGGTATCTAAATAAAATTCAACACAAATAAGTTTCATATACATACATATACGGAAATGATGACACCTAATTTTATAATATTCGGTCCTTAATTAGTCAAAACTCCCATATAAGACCCTCTACGTAGGTAAAGTATTTACATATATCGAGATAAAGTTTAACACAGAAATCATGACACTAAATTTCTAAAAAACTGTTTTACACATATACGGGGTGTAGGGTATTATATGGTCGGGATTGACCGACTATACTTTTTTTTACTTGTTTTTTTCTCTGCTTTGGCATTAATTGTTGATTGAAGGAGCTTGTCTTATTTGCCGTGGCATTAGTTATGCTTTAGAGGAATACTCGTATGTATTCAAATACACATGTAGCCAAACCATTCTAAACCTTTCGTGAACTTTTCACATTGGACTCGTGTTGTTCGAGTCAAGCCACAGTCATTAACTTTATGTTGTAGGTACGAGGCTAGACGCACAAATTTATTTGAATTCATAGACATACATATGTATCTGTGTTTTATTTTAAGAAATCTGTGGGTTTATTGTTGATTTATTTTAGTACAACATTTTAGCATTAAAATTCTATAACACATAAATTTAGGCTTATAACTCTTAATATTCATAAAGTTCCAGATATGAATTTTTGCATATATTCTGGACAGTATTTTTAACGTTATCGGCCAAAACAACTATTTAAAATATAACATAAAGTATTTACTTGTTCCCTTTTTCTCAAGAGGTTTTGAATCCCCAACATATATACAGTTCTTGAATGCAGCAACCTCAAGGAAAATAACAATTACCAAACTCCTGAACGAAGATTAAACTCGTTTGTTTCATTAACTCTCATCTATAACAACTTGTACAGTGTGATCTATGAACGTACACCAGAAACAATTATATTTGATAAAAGTGTAAAATTGAAGACCAAAGAAATATCAAGAGCCAGCATCTTACAATGGTAAAATCATTTAATGAAGCGATTTGAAAGTAAAGTTAACTGACATCCTTTATGAAAACCATATTGTCGGTTAAGTAAATTGGTGAATTTGGGAGATATGGAGATAAAGCAGCATGAAAGTACATACATATAAACCATTCATCTTTTGTTTAATGGAAAAAGGACCTAACTTCATTCCTAAACTCTTACTGAACTGTAGTTGTAGATCTGCGCATATGCTCAAAATATTGCATAGTGGGATCTCCGGACTGAACCCAGAAGCAGAAAGGAATCAGGAATCAGTTAAGCGCCCTGGAGACGATCAAATAAACTCAATCAGTGCATATGTGTGAGTGTCGTATGCTTGTGCTTTAAAGGAAACGTACAAATAATCCAATCAATTTCGTTTTGAGAGCAGTGAGTGAAAGACGTTTGAAAAATTATGTGTGTCTCAAATATTAATGAAACATTTAATTCTTCCTCATTTTTTTTTTCAAATCTTTTTGAAACAATCAAATACTTTAATGCGTTTGTCTTAAATTTTAAAAGAACTTTTCAGTTGGCTGTCTTACAAGTTTTTCAAAACATAAAAGTGTTTGGGTGTTCTCCTACACACTTCATATCGCTGTTTGTTGGCTGCTTATTAAATGACATTTGAATTTTATATGATTTTTTTATTACTATTATTTGTATTTTCTTCTGCTGATTTTGGAATGTTTAAATTATATGTAAAGCACAATAAAAATACATGACGCCAACACACACAAAAAACATCAAGTCAAGTTAAGTCAAATCAAATTGTTGTTTGATAATTAACATGTCATTAGAGTGTAGTGATTTTAAAATAGCTTAACTGGGTTTACTATAAACTAATTTTCCTCATTTAGGTTTTTAACAAATTAACTTAGAATATCAATTGACAAGGCAAGGCAAGGCGTAGAAAAAACTTGATTATAATTTAAGGAAAATTTTAATACAGTGAGAAAAATTTGTTATTTAATGAAAACAAAGCAATAAATTGTGGTCAGAAGCAGGTTGTAAGAGATAGTTAAAGGTGTTTAATATAATTAGTGTGTGTATGTATGTGTGTTGACATCTTGTTGGACTTTAGGTGGGCTTTCTTTGGAAGATTTTAATAATAAATGCCAATGTGTTAAGAATAATCTCAAATTTTTGTATTTGAAAATATATGAAATTGTTGGCATCTCCGACCACTACGTATGAGTAACAATATCACAATTGATTTAACTATCGATTTGATTTTACACACTAATCGTCATGTACTAACATTATCCAACTATATTATCTATTTCGCTTTGCTGTTCAGCTGTTCATTAGCACAGCAGAGGAGCCAAATTTTGGCAACACATATGCTCAAGTTGTTTGTTACCCAGGTACCAGTGATTTTCCCCCTACTGAGTTATCAAATCTGTTTGATAATACCATATTCTTTTTATTCATTTCAAATATGTACATACATGTGTAATTTACTTTCAGCACAGAATATTTATTTAGAATTCTTGCAGCTATTTTACATTCAATATATTTTTATTACATTTTTTTTTGTTGAGTATTTCTTGTGTTTCAAACGTTGCGCGTGTGCATATTAAATTTCTAGCTGACTGTCAGACATTCTGTCAGTCAGTCATTTTGTCTATGTATTGGTCTATAAAAACGAATACACTAGATACTTACTACCAACATCTAAGTATTGCACTCGTTTAGCATTAGAACACTCCTCATACCAGATAATTTTTTCGTTTATTTGTTTGGTTGTTTGTGTTTGTCGTTGGGTCTGGTCTGGTCTGGTCTGTCTGTCTATCTTTGTGTCTAGGTATCAGCACTCGTATGTCTCAGAAGTGTATCTCTTGCATTCTTTTTTCTTTTGGTTTAGATTCCAAAACAGTATGTTTATTCTCTGCTGCTGCTGCTTTAGACGTTTCTTGTTTTTTTTTTTTCAAAATTTTTCGCTTTTTGCCATATTTGCTCATTGACCCCAAAAGGTGAAGCTGAATTGTTGTCGTCGTCGTCGTCATTTGCAACAAACATTGTAATGCTTTGGCATAAAATGTATGAGACTATTTTAAACTGAAACACATGTGTGTGTCCGTTTTTTTTTTTTTTTCTTTTTTTCAAATATCGGAAATTGTCGCTTGGCATTGCATTAGTTACATTAGTTGTTGCTTTGTTCTCCCTGTGAGTATAACCATGATTACTAAAGTTTTATATTGTAATACTAAAGTTTTCTTTGCCATTTTCTGCTCCATTCCATTTAATTTACGGCCAGTTTTGTTTTTTTTTTTGCCATGATTAAAAATGTACAATTAAGTAATTATTTTATAGTCGATTTAATGGCTGTGAAGGTATTTAGCTTGTAATAGATATTGGGTGGCCTAACGCTAATTATTTCTATATTGAAACAATGTCAATTTCTTTGAGAGTTCTATTCGCGTCAATGATATGAGTTTTAAATTCAAATGTTTTTAAAATCAAAAGCTTAGAAAAACTTGATATTTCCAGCACGAAAACATAAGAACATCTTTGGTATAAAAAGTTATGGAGAAAGACTACAATGCATATTAATATTACATAGTTTGCATATTCTAGGCAAACATTTATAACCATCTATATCTTTGGGAATTGCACATTGATTCATAGTGCTGGGTAATTAGCTAATGGACGAATTATCAGAGAACTGTGCTAATTTGACTTTGAATCCAAGTTATTAATTAACATTGAGCTCATCTAATAATCATTTTTTAGTATACGATCTTGAAGGTTATATTCGCAAAGCAGGCATTTGAACAGTTTTATTATTTTACAACTAGTATAAATTAAATACTTGAAAATAGTTTGCACAAAAATTAGTTTTCACCGAACGTATTTTTAATTATACCCTACACCTCCATAGTGGCGAGGGTATATTGGATTTGTACTAATGTTTGTAGCGGCCATAAATATTAATGTGTGTGAAGATAAATTCGTAGCACAGACAAAACCACAATTTTAAACATTGATAATGTTACAGTCAACAGAGCAACGGAGAGCACTCAACAGTCATATTTACTTGAATTTTGAAAAAAGTAGCTTTCTCTAGAAGCATTAGGACAAATATCTAGTCGCACTCGTATCCCACTATATAGAAAGGGTATTCCAAAAGTTCCTAAATGAGACTACATTACTCTGATTTCTGAAATAATTTTGGAATTTGAATAAATTTGATTTTTTTTGAAAAAAAAAAACTTCAGAGGATTTGTGACCATTTTGAAAACTTTGTGAATGGTTCGCATACTCTTACACCATATAGAAATGGTGGTTCAAGGAGTACTTGTTAGAAATGTAATAGTGGGATATCTGAAATAATCTTGGAATCCGAGTAATTTCAATTTGAAAATTTAAATTTTTTTGAAAAAATTTTCGGAAAAGATTAGTGACCATTTTGGAAACTGAATGAATGTTTAACACTATATCGAAATGTGGTCCAAGGGGTACTTGTTGGAACTGTATTAGTGGGATATCTGAAATAATTTTGGAATCTGAGAAATTTTGGATATGAAATAAGTTGTAGCCTAATCACATTTACAAATATTGTGTTCAGATCGATCCATAGTTGACCATAATATTCAACACAATTCAGTCAGAGCTTCCATATAAAATCACTTTAACGACCATAAATCTCTTAAAAATGTTAGTATCCAAATAAAACTCAACACAAATGAGTTTCATATACATATATAGAAAACATGACAGCTAATTTTTAACGTTCGGTCCAAAGCACCCATATAAGACATCCTTCGGAAGTATTTATTTACATGTATTAATCTTTTAAAAGTATTCATATCGAGATAAAATTTAAATGCACAGAAGTCATGCTACTAAATTTTTGGATGTTTGGTCCATCATAGGTTTATAGCTCCCATTACTAAAAAAAAACGTTTTTGCACATATACTGGGTATAGGGTATTGTATGGTAGGGTATGAGCTTACTTGTTTTAATATGTATATTGTCTTTCGTTTTTCTGAAGCTTTTTGTGTAGCAGATCAGCAAAAGTCTTGGTTTATTGGCCATACTACAAGAAACAAGAAAATCTGGAAAGATACATCCTGTGGAGTAATAATAAATGAACTATTACTCCCGATTATGACGATTAAAGCAAGAATTTTGTTTTAGTGCTTGAGAAACCTTAACAAACTTGTAATCGAATTGAAAACCGAAAAGTTACCTTGATCCAAATTGCCAATAGATGAATGATACAAAGTAAAAAAATATATGTATATCGAGTGACACATATTAAAGCCCTGTCTTACATTTCAAACCATAAAATGTCTCCCAAACCGAATGGTTGTAAAATTATATGCATCTATCTCTTTAGCCAAAATGACTAATATAATTTAAAATGATTGCAACATAAGTTCTTGAATTTTTGTACAAAACATTTAAGCAAAAATTTTGTTTCGTTGCAAATACCAAAACTTCAGATTAACATTTCAGTCATTTAAAGGTATTTCCTAAAAAAAAACACAAACCACAACTAGGTATGTATTTATTTAAGCTTTTTTTTATCGCTCTCTGTTGTTTAGTAGTTTTTGCAAAGTCAACTTCTTTAAGCCGACCATAATTAAGGTTTAGTTTTTTCTGTCATTTTGCTGTAGCTGTTGTTGTTTGTAGCACACTAAAAAAAACCTAAGTATCAGGTTAAAAGTCCAAAAATAAATACTAAAAACACACATAAAGATTGCAAGCATAGCAGAAATAAATAAATTATAAAAAAAAACAAAAAAAAGAAAACGACAAAACAAAATATCGTAAAACACGATTAAAGTCGCCTGTTTGCTGGTTGTTGTTTGCCTTGTTGCAAGCAAAAAATCAAACCACAAAAAGAAAAAAAATCAAAAAAATTGTGCATGCAGCAGTGATGACAGTCGGCTGACCAGACTTGGGACGTCTAACTGGCTGGCTCTTAGGCGGTATACGAAAAGACAATATATGTTTGCAACTTTATGTCTGGTTTAAGATTTGTGTGTGTGTATGTGCTTGCGCGGAGAAGAGAAGAGCATGTTGCAAGTTTATGTACTATGCATATAGTATTTTGCTTCAAAATGTTGCTTATTGTTTTCATACTTGGAAGAAAAACAAAAAACCCAACCAGCCAGCCAACACTTTGCGAAAACAATGTTCTTGTCCCGCCAAAAGTCTAGCCTTTATATGCCGTGTATTTCCATTTTTTTAATGTGATTTTAAGTCTCTGTTTTACTATAATTTTTTTTTCTTTTTTTTTTTTTTGCGTTTGTTCCTTCAAAAAATCTAAACGTAAATGACAGCCCAACCATTCAAAACATTTAAGCTAAATGTATGCAACTACAAAAAACACAAAGCAAACAGAAAGACCCACAAAAAAGCTGTCTTCGAAACAAGTTAGAAGGAAGAGCAAACAAACAACATACAACCAACAACAGGCATAAATACCCATATAATCGTAGATCGAAGAAATACACGAATTTGTGTGTGATACCATGAGTTTGGAGCACAAGGCAACATTGTTTTGTAAGCCGTTAAACAAGATGATTTTACCATAAATTTCGGTTTTATTTTTGTTATTACTGTTTTGGCTAAAGTTTACATTTGAAAAACTGTTCTTCTTAGAGACGACAATGGCAGTAATGACTGTAATGTTGCTGACGACGAAGTCGATGATGATAATGTTCATGACGACAGAGGCTTTGGCTATTATCTGGTTCGTTAAGAATTGGTAGACATGTGCAGAAGTAATGTTTGAAATCAAGTTGTTTATTTCTTTTCGGTTTTCGGACTTTAGTTTTAAGATCCTAGCTCGTTAGCTTTGTATTATTAGTTTACTACCAAGATGCTAACCGCTCTAGGCAGATGTCAAATGTTGTTGGTTTTTCAAGGATGGCATGTTTGCCCCCTCAATTCGATGTTTTAGACGTTTTTAGAGTATTTTTGAGATCATGTTTTGTTGTGGTGGAGAATGTACTACGAGTATATATCGAATATATCGGCTGTTAGGTCTAAGATTAAATGTTGGAATTGTGAGCAACACTTAATTTATTTTGCTATAAAAATCGTGAGAAAAATTTCACAACAAAAAACATTCAGGAAATAATTCAAAGAAGGGCTAACTCAAACGGTGTGCAAATTCTCTGCAGGAAATATGATAATACTGTTGACGGAATAGATGTAATTATATATAGTCGTGATATTTTTAATAGGGTCAGAAAAACTGTTGGGTTATGAATTCTGGAATCTTGTAGTAACTTGTAGTAAGTAGAGATAGAGATTGTAGTAAGTAGACATAGAGATCGGAGGAAAAACATTAGTGAATCAAGGAGTAGTAATGACAATAGGACATGCTTTAAAATATCTTTATGTTGTATTGAATATAATGGTCATCTGGAATCGGGTGTATCTGTGAATGAAACATTCTCTGAGTATAGTAAGAAATTCATTAACAAATTGATATTGAAAGTTCTTAATTGAGGATAACCGATGATAATATACAAAATGTGAGGACTGCAGCTTTGAGTATTTGCATTCTATTTGAAGACATGAAAATCAAATGAGAAGTTGAGTTTTAAGTTCCCAATTGTCAGACAACTATTATAGCTTCTACAGACACTGGAAGAGATTTACAATCTTTAATCGATTATAACAAATAGACAAATTTATTGCATATAAGGCTAGATTTTTCTGCTCTCCTTAAGGTCGCTATCCCATCTTCATTTGGTAATAGGATGAAGTTTGTGTGTTTTCCCCTTAAGAGGGAATGCCAATATCATATAGAATTCAATTGTTGGTCAATCATTCTACGTTTTAGGTCTTCGTTGAAGCTTCTATCGAAGCCAATGCAAGGGATTCAGAACCTTTGCTCCTACAGGTTTCATAAATGAAATCTAGTCGAATTTATTACGTTTCCTGTCCTCCAAGATAGCATTTTAAAGCTAACATAGCAAAAATGAGAAACAATTAAAAAAAATCGGATTAACATTCATTTCGTTTTACATATTTTTCATTTGTTAAAAACTAAAACAATATGTTTATTAGATTAGTTGAAATTGAATCAAATGCTGGTTTTTTGAAAAATAATTCTGTGCCAGCTTCATTCTATTGAACTCCTTTCTCAGATTTGCGCAGACCTTACACCTGATTTATGCCGCTTACATATGTTTGTATTTACTGCGGCACAGCTTTCCTTAGATTTTAGAAAAGCTTCAATTTCTGGGCTCATATTTTTCACCACGAATGTTTGGATTCTCCTGCGCATTTCGAAATATCTTGCCCATGTAAACGTGACTTGTTCTGCAGTTTTTACGCCTTTGCAACAATAATAGTGCAATTCACAATCTTGTGCAAATCATTGCAAGAGCAAAAATATGCTAAACCTTTTTGCAACTTCAATAATGCAATACCATTTGCACAAGATTGTGAATTGCGCTAATGTTTGACACAATAATGGTATCTGGGAGAATGCTCCTAAGTTCCACTGTTTCTCGAAGGCTTGATTAATACCGCTTACCTATGCGTTTCCCAACGTCTAGCTTTCCTCCACTTATAGCATAGCCTGGACAATATTTTCCGCGATCAGATTCTCCAATATTCATTCTTCTTTGTCACTGCGCCATCATGTCCTTAACACTCTTAGCTTGGCGTATGTCTTTACTTGATGATTGTTGTTTGTGTTTAGATTCGTTATGGGAGTTTTGTGTTTTTCCTCCTGTTCTTGTTGATTTATTGTCTACATTCTCCTCAGTGGTTAAATTTCTATCTTGCTCAACTGCAGATGGTGTTGCCGTTGCATTGTATTTGATGGATTTGTTGTTGACTTTGTCAGAATCGCCAATTAAGGAAATACTTAGGACATCGCACTGTATTCCGAGCAATGAGTGAATAGGCAACACAGACGACACATTAGAGATTGAACCTCTAACGGAGCAAGGAGAGGAGTAAGAATACAAGACTTCGCAAGCATAGGACTAATACGATAAAAATATCAACATAACGGGCCTAAAAGTAACTGAGATGCAACGGCCTGTTCACTTATTGTTCGGAATACCGTAGGACGTCCTAAGCTCCGTATAAGCTGTCCAATCTCTAGGTGTCAGCTGTGTTACCTGTTCACTCATTGCTCGAAATACCATAGGACGTTTAAAGACCTTTCTAAATTGCCGACTCCGTCAAGGTCGACAGCAAACCCATCAAATTTCAAATGTTTGAAAAATGTTTCAGCACATTGATAAACACACAAGACTGTTGCCAAACTAATAATAAATATTTAATGATTGTAAATATTGGCAATTACTTCTGTTAAATAGTGTTATCACTGTTGCTAGTCAAATTAAGTATGAGTAAGTGCTATTAACTGTCATTCATAATTGCCATTATTTTTGCTTACCAATTTTAGCTGAATACGTGTGTGTAGTTTTTAAGAGTATTTCTTTCTCTTACATACATACATACATACATCAATACGTACGTAACATGTAAACTCTTCATGCATGAGCTTGATAACATTTTTGTTTTCCAAGTGCAGTTTGTATTATTTTTGGTACACATTATTTAGCCTGGCCTGGCTTGGTTGTTTTGATTGTTCAATGGCATTTCAAGTTTGTTAACAATGATTTCTTTTTATATTAGTACTCGTATGTATTTTCGTATATTTCCAAAATAATAAACAACTAACAGACAGCAGCAGCAAAAAAATTAAAGAAAAACATTTATTTTTTTTGGCGCATTTATGTTGTTGTTTATGTGTGAGCTCTCCTCCGGTTTAAATACAAAGTCAAGAGACATTAACCGTTCGGTTGATCGGTCGTTTGTTAAACCAGTTCTTAATATTTTTATTTAAGATTTTGTTTTAGTTTTCTTGTATACAAAAACAGTGGCTCACAGCTCATTTTATGCAAAGTATTTTTTGTTTTCAAAAATCCATAAAAAGAAAACTAATAGAAACCTAAAAAACTAAATGGGTGTCATTTATAAGAAAAAATGTTAAAGTCTAAAGGTGCTATCAGACGGGATGTATTTTACATATGTACTGTCAAATTTTCCATCTGTTAAAGTTGTACACATCGTGTGATACATATGAAACTTTGCATGTGTAAAATACATGTGGAAATACATATGTAATTTTTTCGATTAGAACACGGTCTATTTTCCTGTGACAAACATAAACAAAACAGCTGGTTTGTTTTGTAACAAAATTGTTTAAAAAAATATATTGTAAAGAAAAATTAAAGAAAATGGATAATGAACATGGAAAAATAAGTATTTTTCGATTTTTAATAAATTAAATTATATTTATTGCAGTTAGATTGGCCAAAAGAAGCAATTCTTGAAATTTATACACGTTAAAAAGACAGCTTTTGTTTACATTTATAGGTTATGTCATACGGAAAAACATAAGCAGGTGTGATAGCAAAAATTATGAATCGTATGTAAAATGAAAATTTTGACATACATACGGAATTACATATGGGTAAGAAAAGTGACAGTACATATGTAAAATACATCCCGTCTGATATCACCTTAACAAGCAAAAAACATTTATTGCAAACATTTTCGTTTTTCCACGTCACATCTTGTGTGTAGAGAAAACTCTACTATCAATATTTTCTGTTAAATTGTGAGTACGATTTTGTAACGTCAAGTGCTTATTTAAAATGGTTCAAATAAGCACGCGTACAACGACAGAACCAATTCTCGTTGTTCTTTTTTCCTTTTCCAAAATGTCCATTCACAGCAAAAGAAATGGTTAACATTAAAGCTTTCACAGTCCTAAAAATCCATAACAAAGACAGAAAGGCACCAAATAAATTTTCAATGACCATGATGAGCGACATTTTTTAAGAAAAATAACTGCAAATCCAAGGCTATCAGCTACACAACTGACCGCCGAAGTTGAAGCTGACCTGGGCAAACACTGCCAGCATGATTTTAATGACCAAGTTTCACGCAAGAAACCGCTTATAAACCCGAAAAACAGACTGTGCTGGCTAAATTTCAACAAAAAACATCATTGCAAGGAATCTGCATTTTGGAATTCGGTCATCTTCGCCGATGAATCTAAGTTTAACATATTCGGTTTACATGGCATATCCTATGTTTCGCGGAAACCAAATACAGAACTCAACAAAGAAAACCTAAATGCAACAGTGAAGCAAGGTGGTCGCAGTGTCATGGTTTGGGCTTGTATGTCAGCAGCTGGCACTGGGAATTTAACATTTGTTAAAACAACCATGAACAAGTTTAAGGACCTTCAGATTCTGAAGGACAACTTAATAGAAAGCGCAGAGAATTTGGGTCTAAGTTCAGATGTGTAAAACTTTATCTCGATATAAGTACTTTTAAACCATAGGTCGGCATCCTATAGCGCTATTGTGCAGAGAGCACTTCACACATATACTTAATCTCTTTCATTCAGTCGTCATTGAGACAGCAATGTGTTCACATGCGGCGGATGCTTTTATATTCTTTTCAGAAATATTTCCCAACAAACATTTCAAATTAATAATGAATTACGAAAAATATTTAATGATTGATAATGCATTTGGTAACATGCATGTAATCAGCTTTTAAAGTAGTAGAAGTTCCGTTTGTATATCAATATCGTTGTTAATTTATTATATGTTACGGAAAATATATTGTGAGTGTATATTTCCAATCTAAATTGTTTTGTATAATTTATATAATTATGTTTATGTTTGTTGGGTAGTTCGCTCACACACACAATCTCATTTTACGCTTTGCCTACCTCTGTTTTAAACGATTTATGGAGCTTTAAGTGAATTACGGAGAGGGTCCCTTATGGGACTAATTATGGATAGATATGAAATATATTTTCGTTCAATATTATTTGGATATCAACATTTTTAAGAGAGTTATGCTCTTTAATGTGATTTTTGGAAGTGGGCTTTATATGGGAGCTACGACTAATTATGAACCGATCATAATAAAATTGGACCGTATTGTTTGTATGTATATGAAATATATTTGCTTTAAATATTATTTGGATATCAACATTTTTAAGAGAGTTATTCTCTTTAAAGTGATTTTCGGAAGTGGGATTTATATGGAAGCTACGAGTAATTATGGACCGATCTGAACAAAATTCGTAGATTTGATTTGGCTATATGTACCACTCTTTTGTGATGAAATTTGTTTGGATACTTGCATAATTCAAACATTTATGATCAGTAAACCCCAATTTCTGGAGGACATTTGTATGGGGGCTAGGTGAAATAATGGACCGATTTACACCAGGTTCAATCCCATCCATCCTTGGGGCGAAAAAATATCACGTACCAAATTTTATTGAAATATCTTAAAAATTGCGACCTGTACTCTGCGCACAAGCTTTACATGGACAACCAGCCAGACGGACGGACATCGTTCAATCGACTCAGGAAGTGATTCTGAGTCGATCGGTATACTTTAAGGACCAATATTTCTGGGCGTCAGCACAAATCCAATATACCCTCGCCACTATAATGGTGGTTGGTGTAGGGTATAAAAAGCGCTACTGATATATTTTGAGAGTATTACTCAAAAACTAGTTGCATCTATGACAAATCGCTTTAAATCTTTTGTAGATAATAAATCACACTAAATACTAAATCGTGTAATTGCCAGTTTTAATTTCAATTTTTTGAAACCCATAAGTGACGGCATAAAATAAGTTGTGGCGTAAAAAATCAAGTTTTTTATTTTAATATATTAAAATGTTTATTTTTTAATAAATATTTTTTGACAACAATATCTTTTGAAAACAAAAAAATGCTCTGCATAAAATAAGCTGTGAGCCACTTTATATATACGAGTATATATAAATTTTTTTTTGTTTATTTTTATTACAGGTCTGCTAATTTTAACCCAAACCAAGCACCAAGTGCATGTGGTTTGTTGTTGCCTGTTGTTTGTGTTGTTTGGAAAGCTTAAAAATAAACTGTAATCAAAAATTTAAGGATTTCCATGAACTTTTTTAGAGGGCTTTTAGTAGTGTTTTTTTTTGAGATCATTATAACATTTTTTTTTGTTTATTTTCAATATTTAATTCTGGAATGCGAATTTACTGCAACTTCTTCTTCGTTTGTTGTTGGACAATATAAAAGGTATTTTATTATGTCATCGTTAAATGTTTTACTTTCTCTTAAAAATTAATTTACAATATATAAAAGCAAAGAGGTCTGCAACCATAAACCCTTGGACGAATGTTGAACAGCTTCCCAGCTTCTTTTTTAAAGCTTAATGGAATTTAATGTATTTAACATATTTAAAAACTGCTGATTTGTTTAACCCAACTGTTTTCTTTTATAATTCTTGAGTTTTAATTATTATTGTTTAATTTTTACCATTTATTTATTTTAATTTGTAATCTAAAGAGCCCTTTACATTTCTTTCAATTAAATTCTCCATGTGATTCTTCATTCACTAATTAACAATTCCCTTAACCCAAACCCCAACCCGAAATTCCCAGCTTTGTAGTTTTGTTTCCCATTTCCACTTAAACTATAAAGGCGCAAACTTATGATAATTTTCGCGATTGCTAACTTCTCAGTGTAAAAGATGATGCCTTAAAATGATTATGATTCTTTTATTTGTTTCTGTTTCTGTTTATAACCATATTTTTTCTATTTCGTTTATATTTTTTTTTCATTTAAATTGTTTCCATTTTTAAGCATTTGATATCAAATTGTAATTATTTTAAGAGTTTTATTGCGTGCCAGTCGCGATTATAAATGTGTAGCAGCAATTAAAAAAACGGGTAAAACTCAAGCAGCCAAATGTGTCTGGCTGTGGATGAGTTAAAGATTATAATCTGTTAATATTTGCTTTTATTTTGCAAAACTAACAAACAAAATATTTTATATAAATTTTTGATGAAATAAGATTTGATAAGTGCAGTATAATTTCAAAACAATTTTTGCTATAAATTAGAAAAAACTTTTTTGTCTTTGTTTTTTTTTCTCCTTACAAGACATGTAGAATTGTAGAAGATGTTGTGATTAAAGGGAGCATGAAGAGAACTTGCCAGCTGGTTTATGAAACTTAGAATTTAATAACTCGAAATAGTGAAAAAAAAAACATTCCAAGCCTGCAACTTTTGTAGACTATATCGGTTTTAATTCGATTCGCTGGAGTATTTGTCTTACATTGAAAAACAAGCACCAACATGATCAGTCAACCCGCGGAATTATCGAACTCCTATTAACTTAATTTTCTCAGACTTGTGGATATACGAGTACACTTAATTCTGTGTTTACTGCGGTCCAGCTACGATTTTAGCACATCTTCGAAAATGTTTTCAGTAAGCAAATTTTTCCCTAGGTAGGTTTGAAGAATACTTCGTTGTTCAAAAAAATCTCAGTCATTTAAACGTGACATGTTCTGCAGTTTCATCTTCTTTGAGACATCGAGAGTATCTGGGAGATTTATCACGAAAGAAAAGTAACAAATAGCTTTTATAGAAATCTGGCCATGTAAGAAACTAGGATTAATTATAGTTCTCTGGTCAAGAAAGGTCAGTTTCATTAATAATTTCGCTAAACTTCTGGTTATCGCTCTTCTATTGACCCACTTTCCTTAGACTTCCTTCGCTTCATGATGCTCATGATCTATACCGCTTACATATGTGTTTTAGCTTAAATTCAGATTTGCAACTAGGTAGGTTCGTAGTCTTCTGCGCTATTCAAAATCTTGAACATATGTATGTGACATGTTGTGCATTTTTCTTCTTCGGACCATTCTTCGGGCCATTGAAAGGGATAAATAGTATCTTTAGCAACCATGTCATGTAAAAAATTGTATCTAATTATAGTTCATCTCTTCATGTTAGTGCTTTCAGCATATATCTCTGCAAGCTATAAATCTAAAAGTTCAATGCCCTTTAGATGTGTGTTTCATTTTCTTTGCGTCTCCTCTCAATATGAGTTTCTTGAATCATCCGGATAACTTTTAATCTCGTTATGACTATAAGCAAGTTCAGTGACGTTCATGTCGAGGAATGTAGTTCTCGTTCCTTCTATGGCATGGGGTTCTCAAGACCTTTTGTGTATGGAAATCTTTGGTCGCTTTACTTAGTTGGTGTCCAAACTAAGTTTGCGTTGCAAACGTGGGTGCTATACTCTCCTTTGGCATCGTTCTACCCAGTACATTTGCTAACTTTTACACATTATTCCACGTGAAGATGTGCCTGCTATCAATCATTATGCCCAGGTACTTTATGGCTTCTCACAACCTAATTTCGGGTTTCTGTAGTTATCTTTCCGCATATAGGCTCTCTTGTGCACTGCCAAGTTCAGGATCATTATCGCCAACTACTCCCTGATAGAACTCACTGATTCGCTTGCATTTATATGTATTTGGCTAGATATCGTGCTGTAACAAGAACTGCGACGTGTTCCTACAACTGTTACATCTTTTGGATTTTGCAGGTTGAATCTATCGGAACTCTTAACGTAACACTTTATAGTGTTTATATTCTATCACTATATTCCTTTTAATGGCATTTCTTCGGTCTTATTTCTGAGTTTTTGTTCTGTTTTTCGTTCAATTATTTTAGTTAAGAATCTGATCTAGATAACAGCAAATAAAATGTCCTCTTTTGCTGACATTAGGCTTGTGGAATCGCGTGTTCTTCCTCATCTTATTGTTAATAAATTTCCACTAATTGCCTTCATGACTAGTAGTTGAGCTTAAAACTGGCTCGTCTGGAGATGAGGTTTCCGTTTGATTGTTTTAAGTGGGTTTTGTATCGAACTTGTAGGAAGCGGGTTTCCTTTCTCACTTCTCTGGACCTTGTTTACTTTAGCTTTTAATTCTTGTAGTTTAGGGTCTAATCAAAATCTCTTTAAGATAACTGCGTATGAAAAGCTCTGTTGTTTTCTCATCGTATATCGTCCTAGACTGACGAAGTCTTGTGTTCCTCCTTCTTTTTTTGTTGACCAATATCCCAATTATTGTTAGTTTAGTCTATCGCTCTCACCTGTGGATTGAATTGTAATTTCGGGAGTTTTGACCTCTTCCGAGTCGGGAATTCAGGGAAATGTTTTTGTAGTCATAAGCAAACCAAACTCTGGATAACGTTCTTTTGAAGAATTAGTATTAATTTTCAGTCTTCAGCTTGAGAAGTAGTTCTCCTTTCTAGTCTTACTGGTCTCGCCGCGTAATTTGGAACAGACGCTCTGCTAATTACTCTCTTTTGAGGATATCTCTGTGAGTGGATACTCTTTGTCGGGAACTGCCTACATATCTGTAACGCCGATAGTGGTCTAAATTCAGCCTTAACTATGGATATGTCCATGTTCATTTCTAGTCTATGTCTAGTGAAATTTTTTATTAGTTTCTTGTATTTTTATGACCACATCTGCTTTTTATTAAACTCATTAGAACAGTGTTAAAGAAATTTTAATTAAAACACTTTGTTTAATGATTTTTAAAGATTATTTCATAACAAAACGCACTTTTTCAAAAATGTTGCAACCAACTGAGAATAAGCACTAAGAATTTAAGATGCAGCAACACGCACTTAATTAACGCTTCGAAAACAAATTTCCAAAAGAACTGCAACAACAATTACATTGTTTTATTTTAATTTTTGTTTGCGTGTTTTTTTTTTTTAGGTTTTTGCACAGAGTTTTAGTAGTTATTGTTGCAATTTTAAATTGCAACTGCAACACCACACTCGCACAAATAAATAACAACTAAATGGCATATTTTAATTGTTATTAATGTTTATTTGCTTTGTCGTTGGCTTTATTTCTGTGCAAATTAAGTTCTAGACAATTTTTTTTCGTTGCATTTTTCACAGCGGTTTTGTTTTTTGTTGATTGTTGGCTGCTGTTGCAGCTCGACGACATGCATGCAATGCTCTTCCCCAACTACAACAATGTATTTTTGTGTTTTAAATGCAAAAGACAACAACGGCAATAAAACGCCACTGCGAAAAACTGAAATAATAAAAAAAACAACAATAAATAAATATAAAATAAATATAAATAAAGAGTCTACTTAGAGCAAAAGAGAGAGACCACACCGTTTGTTGAGTTGAAGGTCTACAACCTTAGAAATGTCGGAAATAGAGAGACGACTAAAAAATGCGCGCAAAAACTTACAAAAATAAAAATGAAAATATATTCAAAAAACTTATGCACATATAGACACATATGTAAATATATGTATGCATGTATGTATATAAATGTAGGAACATTCATTCCCACTATATATTGCAATAGCTTTACAAAACAATGAGGAAAGAAGGCCGGCGCACATGGCATCAAAATGTTATAATACATTCATTCATACATACATACATACATACATACATACATATTTCTTCTTTGCGCAAATTGCAACAAAATTACATAGACATAGTAAATATCATGTGAGTGAGTTAATTTGTTTGCACCATGTTACAATTGCTGTATTAGGAGCAACTGTATAAAACAAATTTATTTAAGATAATAACAACAACAGCAACGGCAACGGCAACGTTAGCAACATATCTTAAATAAACAAACAACATATGCCTATTTTTTGTATTTCATTACGGGACTAATGTTTGAAATGTAAAAAAACAATGTAAAGAAGAGATAAAAACCCCCTGATTGTAAAGCAAGAGTTAAGTAGGCAACAAATGAAAATGCATTAAAGGAGTTCTTATTTGAAAATATTTCAATAAATTGCGAATTTTAGTTATGCTACTTAGAAAAGTGTTATAATAGCAATATGTAATTTAAAGGTTTTGCCGGGTTATCATGTTGTGTTGATTCATCAATATAAATCCATAAATTAAATCCAATTATTCCACGGTAGATTCTTTCGGCAATTGCTATGGACGTCCTACAAAAACCAAGAGCTGGAGCAGAATCTTGCTGAAAAGTCTATAGCTTGCTGGTCTAGTGTAACATACCAAATACACACAGAGAAAAAACATGGTTGGACATGGTTACGACAACTACACTGTGTTATTTTGTAACAATATATTGTTGTGATACACAAATAATTGTTATTTTAATTTGCTTTTAACAATACTTTTGTTACTATAAACATTTGTATGTTTATCGTAATCACTGAAACATAATTATTTTTAAAAAATGTTTACCACAACTATTGAATGATAACTATTCAAACATATTATGTTATTTACAACTATTTAAACTTACAAATAACCATTAAATGATAAGTTTCTATATTTGTACTCATATTATGTTTAAAATACAAACAAAATATGTTTAATTTTATTAATATTTTGTTTTTACCGTTTGTAAAATGCTTTTGCATCAGTTGAGTAGTTTGTGTGCGTGATATCAGATTATTTTGATGGATTTAAATATTTCAATAATTGAAAAAAAAAACAATTCGTATTTAAAATATACTAAATATTACTATAAAATACAAAGCTTTCAAAGAAGTTTAAAATACCTAAATAAAGTGTGCATAAAATAAATAATCTTAAAATTCTCAAATTAAAAATCTATTAACCATAACTATAATAAATGTAATTTTTTATGTACGTTGAAAGGGCGCAAATATTTATTTCTATTTACAAAAATATTAACTAGTGCTTGTAAGTTATGTGTTAAAAAAATGTAGAAACAATTGCGAGTATACGAAATATATATCTCAGCTTTGAAGTTGGAAAATATTGATGCTTTTATCGGAAGCAGTAATTGACTGCAGTATCCTAATCTATCCATCTAGGTATCTGCGCTCTTTAGGTTATGGTCTGCACATTTTTCACACTTTTCACCCTTCTTACCCTCCACACATCCTTTTACTACCATGCGTATTCTTCTACTCTATCTCTTATCCACATATCTTTTTCTTTCTATCCAATCAGGTAACACAATAGCACCAGCAATATGGACCTAAGTGTCCCGTACTACACGGCCGCCTGCTAACCTATACGAAATACTAAAATAATTGTGTCATCATTAGAAATAATGTTTCAACTGGTACACATTATGATACTTATAAAATCATAATTTGACAAATAGTAAATATAAAATGATATCAACTTAACATATTATGATAAAGGACATCGTAATATGATTATTAGATACCATTATATGATTACTTTAAATCATAATATGATTATTATATAACATAATATGATAAATTTAGATCATAATGTGATTGCTTTAGATCATAATATGATTACTTTAAACTATAATATGGGTTCATAATATGATCATGTATGACAATTTAATGTTTAGATTAGGTTATAATATGTTGTTATAATATCAAATTATGATTAACAAGAAAATGTTATTAAGAAATATTACGATGACAATTGATCATAATACGGTATTTTATGGCACTTATATTCATCATAATATGTTTTGACTACAATCATTAATCTTTTCATAATATGTTGTTCTTAGATTATGTTTACCACAACCATGTTTTTTCTCTTTGCGTGCAGTATGAAACATCAGTGAATGACAAGAAACAAGGGATTACTTCGATATTGAATCTAAGCAACATTTTGAATGTAAATCTTTTGATTTTTATCTTTTCTGATAGACTATGGCCGTTGTTTTCACTCCTTTCTCGCAAAAATTGAGCTTGAAAACGGCATTATAGCTAACTTTCCACCATACCATTCAAGCGCTGTGAGATCCGACTGAAGACGGTGGATAACGTTGTCCATCATGCGGTATCTTGGAGTATTAAAGTTGATAGCTTTATCTGATTGTCCTCCTAGTTGAAAGATCCTTTCCTAGTCGGTTACTTTGTATAACACGGTCATCGGAATGTCCTAACGGTGAAGCGAGCTGCAAACTCGGCGTTAAAAGACGATAAATTCGTTGGAAAATCTTGTAGCTGGCGAAAAATACTTAAGAATCATCTCTCTCGCTGTGTTCAATATGCTACCATAGACCACAACTTGCTAATTGCTGAATTCAAGATACAGTTTTTCAAAAAATTTAGTTTTTTGTTCCACCGATTCGTATTTGACAATAATCCGTGTGGGGTCATTGTCACTCAGTGTTTAGAAGGTGGTTTCGTGTGCCCCGATAAACTATAGTGCGCTAGAATATCAGTGTGCTTCGCAGTTGTGTTTCAAAAAATTTAGTTTTTTGTTCCACCGGTTCGTATTTGACCATAATTCGTGTGGGGTCATTGTCATTCAGTGTTTAGAAGGTGGTTTCGTGTGCCCCGATAAACTAGACGATAGTGCGCTAGAAGACTCTGAGTGTTTTCTGCAGAAAAGCCAAAAAGGCTTCGCAGTTTGTGTTTGTTTAAAAAAAAGAAAACAACACTACTTACTGGTCTTTCCGAAGACTTGAGTGCCAGAGCTGAGGACGGCATCGTTGACGGATTCGTCAACTTGTTCTGCCAATGACGCTCCTCTCTGGCTGTCCACATTTCATTATATTATTTCATTCTATACATTGCAGACTAAAATAATTCGTAACTTCAAGCTCTTGGGCCTGAAATATTTTCCTGCAGATCATTGTAGTTAAGTTTTCTACAGATCGGTCCATTAGTTTTTGTTTTTGTCTATAAATTATTAAGATTAAAATCCCACTTATAAATCATACTCTTATTTCCATAATTAAATTAGCGAACATTTGTAATGCGTAGGGTGTTTTAAGCTATTGCGCCAAAACAAACAACTGAATTTACTTATTCCACAAAAAGAAAAGATCTTAACAGCCAGATACAGACTTTAGCTGCAAAAAACACACCTGCCCAAGCATGCAATCTGACATTTAGATTTTACTTGGTCGTACAGTTTTTTTTTTTTTTTTGTTATGTTCCTACTTATTTTATATTACTTTTGCTATTTATTCATTTCTATAACTAGATCACTAAACAGCTTGCATGAAATAAGTACTTGGGTCTATTTCTAACAAAAAAGGAAAAAAGAATGAAGAAAAAAAATTTGCAAAGACAAACACAAAAGGGGGTCTCTTTATTTAATTTTGTTTATGGTTTTGAATGAAGTAAGGTTATGTTTTTTTTTAATAATTTTGTTGGTTTGTTTGTTCCTCTTACCATTTGTTTGTTATTATAACTATTGTTGTGTGGTAGTTAGTTGCAGATGCTGATGGTTGTTAGCAAGTTGCCCAGTGCACTTATGGATTGTGTTGGTTCATAGACAGAGAACAGTTGTGTTCTTTGGTATAATTCACTCTATTATCTACTACTTCTTGTTGTTTTCAAATGCATTTATGCGGTTACCACTTGCAGATGACTTCCTTTTACTCTTTGTTTTATAACCAACTACTTGATGACTACCGGTTCGTTGCGGGCCCGGCTCGCCGTATGTCCATGTCTCTCATGTATCCCTGTGTGTGTTGTTGTTTTTGATTCTATAATCAAATAAATAAGCATTTGCAAATGTCAGTCATTTCTAATATTCAACTAGCCAGTCATTCATTCTTTCACTTTTTCATTCATTCATTTATTCAGTCATTTAGCAGAAAAATACAAACTGAAAAAAAAAACTATAAATTAAAACGGAAACGGACGTGCTATAAACCTATTGCGCTGAAGTAGTAGCAATTTTGTTGTATAATTAAATTTATTCTTGTTAGTTTGTAATTAAATTTCAAAAGCAATATTTTATAAAATCTATATAAATCATTTGTTTTATGTGTCCATAAAGCTCCTATGCAACTGCCACAGTTTTTTATGCATCAAACAAATTGAGGTTAGTTAAAAAAAAATACTATAAATTTGAAAACAAAGGGCATTGATTGGAATCTGCTCGAATATAGATATGAAAGGATTTTATAGATATAGAGATTAATTTCTTTAGAAAGAGTACAGTACACAAACTTCTCTATAGAAAAGCTGTAATACATAATATTTTCTATAGAAAAACTGTTATACGCAAAATTTTTTATAGAAAAAACTATTGTACACAATATTTTCTATGAAAAAACTATTATACGCATTATTTTTTTTAGAAAAAAATTGTAATACACAATATTTTCTTTAGAAAAAACTGTTATACGCATTATTCTCTATTGTTAAAACTGTTATACACAATATTTTCTATAAAATAGCTATTGTAACAATCTTTCTATGGAAAAAACTGTTATACGCATTATTTTTTATAAAAAAAAACTGTAATACAAAATATTTTCTATAAAAAAAAAACTATTATACACAATATTTTCTACAGAAGAAACTGTTATACACAATATTGTCTATACACATTATTTTCTATACAAGAAACTGTTATACACAATACTTTTTATAGAAAAAAAACTGTAATACACAATATTTTCTATAGACAAAACTGTTATACACATTATTTTCTATAAAAAAAACTATTATACACATTATGTTCTATAAAAAAAAACTATTATACGCAATATTTTTTATAGAGAACCTGTTATAATCAATATTTTCCATAGAAAAAATTGTTATACGAAATATTTTCTATAGAAAAACTGTTATAAAAAAATTGTAATACACAATATTTTCCATAGAAAAAACTGTTATACACAATATTTTCTATAAAAAACACCAACTTTAGTATAGAAAAAACTTTTGTACCGAAAAATGTCTACATAAAGATTATTCAGATTATCACGTCATAAACTAACATACATGAATATGATCTGCTTATCATCCAATTTTCTAGTAATTTTATAAAGACACAACATATCTTCATAGCATTGCAGATTTTATAAATCAAAATTCTATTAAAAACTTTTTCAAGATTTACTCATATCTAGCAATTATTCAAATCTTTTATAAGCTAATAATTTTCAAAAAATCTTAAAATTTACATAGTGGCTGTATGTATGGCAAGTTGCTGTCGCTCTATAAAAATGGTTTGATTTATTTTAATCTAATACTGATTTGTCGTTTAGTGAAGAAAAAATTAAATACAAACCAAGCTAAAACTACGACTAGTAATGAAAAATATTTAAAAACAAAATAAATAAAACAAAAGCCATGAATAAATTTCCACAAACACAGGCACCACAGAAATAAAACGAAACGAACAGAACAGAAAAAAAACACTTAGAATACAAACACGTGTAACAAAACTAAATATGTAAGAAATAAATAAATTCTTACATTCAGACAGACTCCTCCATTCCGCACCACGACAAACATTTTGTTTAATTATTCATTTCAACAGCAAACAAACCTGCTATAAAATACTGCAAAAATGTAAAAAAAAAATAATAATAAATAATAAGCTTTTGTTATCATACAAATAAAAGTTATAGATGTTTATAACCTTCACTTTGTAATAAAGTCTGTCTTGGCACTTGGACACACAGAGTACAGTTACTGCCGTGGTCACAAAAACGGAATTATTTAAATTCTGTATTTATTAGTTTTGTAATGAATTTTTAAAACATTTTTTATGCACCACTTTGACTTGTCAATAACTTTGTTTTTCTATAGAAAATTTATCTTTATTGGATTATGCAGAAAAGTTATCAATAACTTTGATTTTCTATAAAAATGTTATCGGTACCATTGATTTTTTACAGAAAGGTTATCGATAACTTTGACATAGGACATTTATCGGAATTCTTTTATCTAAATATGGCCACCATTAAGAAGAACAAAAACACACTAGCAATTGGAACATGCCGTGCCTCCAAAATTGTGAAAAAACAACAATATTGAAAGTCTGTCTGTATTAACATTTGTATGGAAAATTGTTTGTACCTACCTATATATAGCGTGATCCATTCGAGGTTCCCTGCTTAAAAAAAAACAGAAAATTCAAATTTTATTATCATTTGAAAGAACATTCTTTGGCATTTATTTCTGGAAGATTATTATATTATCTATCAAATGTTGGCCGTTGCTACGTCGCAGATGGGCTATTCATTGAGTCCAATTTTTGATGACTCGTTCGAGCATTTCGACTTGTAACTGGCGAATGACATCATGCGTGTTTTCCTCCAAGGCCTGAATCGAAGCGGATTTGTCCGCATAAACTTTAGACTTTATATATCCCCACAGGAAAAAGTCTAACGGTGTGATATCACACGATCTTGGTGGCCAATCGACCGGCCAAAACGTGAGATTATGTGCTCACCGAAGTGTTCTCTCAATAAATCCATTGATTGATGCGATATGTGGGAAGTGGCGCCGTCTGGCTGAAACCAAATGTCGCCGAGATCACGAGCTTTAATTTCAGGCATCAATTAGTCGGTTATTATGGCACGATAACGGCCGAATCGACTCTCCACGGTCTTCGGGTACACTCTCAGCTACGACCGCCATATTTTTTTCACAGCGTGATGTACGTCTGTTCGGTCGAATATTATCCAATAATAAGTGCTGCGTCTCAAAATGGGTGATGGTGTTGCGAATAGTACGCTCACTAGGCCGATTATGTTGACCATAAGTTGAGCAAAGTGCACGAAACACATTCCTCACAGAACATGAATTTTCGTAATAAAGTTGAACGATTTGTAAACGTTGTTCCATTATGAAATGCCAAACAATACTTAACAAAAAAAAACATGACAGAATGACACGACTCACACGTGATCTGTGAAAAAAGGATATTGGAAAAAGTATATCTACTTGAATCACCCTTTATTTAAGTTTTATTGTCTAGCCAATATTCGTAATACATACTTAGATACTGAGATTTATTAAAGAAAACATCATCCTCAAAATCATCTACGTAAAATATTCAATCAAGCAAAGAAGAAGATATTTGTTATTGTTATTCTTATTTTTTTCGGCTGCTGGCAGCCATTGTCTATGAGTGCTTGTTGCTATTGCTATAGATGTTGTTGTTGCTATTGCAAGTGTGTTTAATAATTCTTGTTCTAGCGATTAGTTTCACTCATACGTGAAATTCTTGAGTTAATGTGCGAAAATAATTCAAAAATATTAAAAGATTAGTTACCTTGAGCTTTTTATTTTATTTTTTTCGTGTATTATATTTGTTGTTGTCTTTAACAAAGCAACAAATATAATTTAGCAGCTGTATTGTTATTGTAATTACTGTTTGTTTTTTTATCATCTATAACACTCTTCTGGCCTCTCTTTAATATTTACGTCTTATTGCATGTGTTTACAACTTTTCTTGGCTAGTTTTTTGCTCTTCATATACATAAACTATATTATCTGAAGCATTTGTATCGTATTTGTTGTTACTGCTGCCGCCATTGTCGTCGTCATCTCCGTCGTTGTCGGCATTTTGTTATTTATTTTTTTCGTTTTGCACCTTTTTTTGCCTAGACAGTTTTTATGTACATGTACATGTATGTTTGTACAAGTGTCTGTGTTAGACAAATTGCAAAAACAACAACAATATAGGTACATACATACATATGTATGTATATGATAGTTTTTTTTTCGTATATTGTTGTTGTTGTAAATTGAAGATTGCAATCTTCTGTTGTTCTGCTGTTAACCATACAGAGACGTTATTTAGAATGTATTTAGTATGTACATACATTCATATGTACAATTTTTGTTGTTATATTGATTTATTTACTTTTTTGTTGTTTTTTTTTTAATATAAAAATGACGACCTCACCTGGCGTTGGTTGCTTGTTGCTGCTGCACTTCAGTTGCTTCTTATTTTCTCATAGTTAGTCAATTATTGTTGGCGTAGGAGCTGTGGTGTGTTTCGATAACTTTATTTTTCTCCAGAAAAGTTATCTATAACTTTTATTTTATCTAGATTTTATCGATAAAACTTCGATTTTTTCCAGGAAAGTTATCGAATACATTTCTGGAGAAAAATTTATCGACAACTTTGATTTTCTTTAGAAAAGTTATCGATAACTTTAATTTTATCTACAAAAGTTATCGATAACTTTGATTTTATCTAGAAAAGTTTGATTTTCTCTAGAAAAGTTATCGATAACTGATTTTCTCTAGAAAAGTTTGATTTTCACTGGAAAAGTTTGGTTTTCTCTAGAAAAGTTTGGTTTTCTCTAGAAAAGTTATCGATAACTTTGATTTTCTCTAGAAAACTTTGATTTTCTCTAGAAAAGTTATCGATAACTGATTTTCTCTGGAAAAGTTATCGATTACGGTGTTTTTCTCCAGAAGTGTTATGGAAAACTTTGATTCCTTCTCTATTATGAAATGTATCGCTATTTGTAAGTATTTCTAAAATATTAATTCTATTTCTTAAAATAAATTTATTTTCTATAAGTTGTGTTGTTATAGGGTATTTAAAATTCACCTTTGATGATACTTTTCCAGTGATTTCAATTTCGATTAGAAACATAATTTATAGATCGTCTACTTCTCGCTTTAGTCTTTCTATTCATTTTGTGAGTTTCTCTCCTTGTTGAGATTATCTATTTTAAAGATTGATTAAAATTGATAAAAACTAAATAAGAAAATTCTAATAAAGATTTTCAACATTCTATTAAAATAGTTTAACCTTTAGTTTTACTCATTTTATAAATATTTAATTTTTGTTTTAAATATCTCTTGTTGGGATTTCTACGTTGTTTTTTTTTTTACAATTAACCACTGTACAAGTGTACAGTTTTTAAAGCTGACATAAGTAGTTGTAAGAAGGTGCTTTACTATTTTTTGCTTTCTGGTAACGAAAATATAAAAAAATTGTTACAAAAGTGTAAACACTCATTGTTGAAGTTGCAAGTGTAAGTTTACACATGTTCACACAAGTCAACTCCTACATGTAGGGAAACATACATGTTATGTATGTTAAAAATTACTGTAAATGTCAGGGGTATAATAGTACGTAGAATTCCAAGACCATCAACAATTATTGTTTATAAAATTTTTGATGGAAAATTTAATTTTTTTAAAATTTCTAAAGAAATAAATTTCTTATTGCAGTTTTATAAATTTTTAAACAAAATTTATAAATAACTTTAATTTGCCAATTTCAAAATAATGTCTACAGAAAATTAAACCTAGCTAGGCCGTCTACAGTAGACAGTAAAAAAAAAAACAAAAATTGAGTGTTTTGTTTCATTCTGTTGAACTCTAAAACGACCTTGCTGGCTCTAATATCAAAATCAAATATTGTTGTGAATTTGTTTATAAAAACTAATAGTATTAAATTAAAATAAAATTGAATAAAAAACAACAAAATTGCACTCGTACCGAGACATTTTGTATAAATATGCATGTAGTAATGTAAATTGTATAGAACTATTTGCAGTTACTAATTTGACACATTTACACTGACAAAAATGCAATTCAATACTAAAGGAAATTCAAAAATTATATGAATTTTTGCGAGTCTAGAAAACATATGTACTCGTATTTAATAGTCAATGACTTGAATAAATTGAAAAATGTTACTTTTTTGCATTATGAATGAATGAATGCATGCTAATAAATTTAATTTAATCAAAGTACACAATTAAATTAGAAAAAACTGATTAATAAATTATTTATATATTTGTTTTTAAGTAATATACTAATTTTTTCTTCTTGTTGTTTGTTATAATAAAATTGTTTCTATATGGACTGAAATTATTTGAAGCGATAATCATTTTGCCCTCAATACTCTATGATCAGTTGTTATTGTTGTTGGTCTTTTGTCTATCTTATCAATTGAAAGAAGGCAAAATTATATATACTATACTACTGTATTTATTATAATTATTATTCTGTTGTGTTAAATGTATTAATTTTATTGTTTTGTTTATAAAAAATATTATTTTAAAATTGAAAGCAAAACGATCTCACCAGAAAAACCCGATTGACACCTAACAAACCAGAAACAAACAAACGTACTAGAACAAAAGTGATTTGCTTTACACACAATAGAATTTAAAATTTATTTGACATTCTTCAAATGCTGCTCCAATACAATACAGGTTAGACTAGGCCAATATTTACTAAAGAAAGCGAAAGTTAAAAAATTAAAAATAAAGAGAGATTTCAAAACACACCTAAAGTGTCAATAGTTTAAAAGTTAATACACAATTGAAAATCGCTTAGCAACAAACTTCTTTTTAATCTATATATGCAAGCTTCTAATTTTTCTGTATTGTTTTAAAATGGGTCAGGGTAAACCAATTGATATTTAAATTGGGAAATTAAACTTCTAGTGCAGATAAAAATTAAATTGTAAATAAACTTTTCAGAGAAAATTAAATAAACCTATAAAATTTCTAAAAAAAAATTTAAGAAATCTATAAGTTTTCTAGAGAAAATTAAAGCTATCAATAAGTTTTCTATAGAAGACATAAATTATCGATAACTTTTCTATGGAAAACATAAGTTATCGATCACTTTTTTTTTTTTTTTAGAGAAAATCAAAGTTTTCTGCAGAAAAATACAAGAACGAAGCTATCGATAACTTCTATACAGAAAATGAAAGTCATCGATAACCTTTAAATACAAAAATTAAAGTTATCGATAAATTTTCTAGAGAAAAACAAAGTTTTCTACAGACAAACAAATTTATCGATAAGTTATCTACAGAATAACAAAGTTATCGATAACTTTTTTTTTTTTTTTTTAGAGAAAAACATAGTTATCGATAATTTTTCTATTGAAAATTAAAGTTATCGATAATTTTTCTAGAGAAAAACAATGTTTTCTACAAACAAACAAAGTTATCATCGATAAGTTTTCTACAGAATAACAAAGTTATCGATAAGTTATCTACAGCAGAACAAAGTTATCGATAATTTTTCTAGAGAAAAACAAAGTTATCGATAATTTTTCTATTTTTCAATGTTTTCTACAGAATAACAAAGTTATCGATAACTTTTTTTTTTAGAGAAAAGCAAAGTTATCGATAACTTCTTTACAGAAGAACAAAGTTATCGATAAGTTAACTAAACACCTTTGTAACCGGTAACATTTCTATGGAAAAGTAGCATTTGTTATTGATTTAGTAGCTTTTACATAAAACTATTAATTACTTAAACATTTTCCATAGGAAATTCATTTGTTAATGAAAATTTATGAAATAAACGCGTATGTCAACATCTTTACATTTAACTTAACGCTGTCAAAATTAAAAACCGCTAAATCATCATCATAATCGTCAGAAATAGAAGCAAATAAAAATGGCAGTTTAAAACTAAAACACATCACAATCTATTCTTCGTCCAAAATCACGTTTTGTAATCTTCTCAATGAAATTATCTTGTCGTTTGGAACTTTTAAACGTACGTGTTTGTAATTTCTTTCTAGGTATAGTAGTTTGAAATGTATGTGTGTTTTCTCAAGGCCTGTTGTTCCAAAAGTATTTCCTCAGAAATGATCACAACTCTGCGGATTGTCAATTTTCTGTCTGTCTGTCTGTCTGTCGGTGTTGCTGGCAGTGTCATGCAAATAAACGTGATTAATTTAATTGGGTTAGTTGTATCTCTGAATGGCGTATCATCGCATGTTTTGTGTTATGCATCTTATTGGTTGATATGGTGCGTTGAAAACAAGAATTAATTTATGAACTTGTAAAAAGCAAATTCAAAATCATAAAAATCAACAACGATTAATAACAAACATTTCATCGCTGCAATAGACGCTGCCGAAGTCAACAAAATGAAAATAAAAGAATCCACATGAACCGATAATTATCTAGATTTCCGCTGTTTTTTTTTTTTTTACAAATTTTTTTCAACTCTTAGAAATGATGGACAAGCTGGAGTACAACTAATAAAAAGAAACTCTTTTGATTTGCAGAAAGAAAGAAAATAAAAAACGTCAACATGGAAAGAAATGAAAAATAAACTTTCTTTGGAAATCCGCATTTAAAATTTCAGTGCATTTGAATTTCTTGTGGTCTGTAATTTAAAATAAACAAAGTCCCGTTGGTCCTGTTTATTTTACATTTTCTGTATTTTTTTATTTGTTGCTTTTATAGAAAATAAGCAAAAAGAGATCATTGAATTTATTTCAAATAATTTTAACCTGCTCACCCAACTCTTAAGCAACTTAGAAAAACTTGTCCAGTTGGTTTCTTGTTTCTGTTTTATTTCTTAAAAAAACTAAAGTAACTAAAAAAAACCAGAAACATCCTACTCCTCCTTTGCATGATGATTATCTGCTTGTAGCTGTTTTTTTGTAAATAGTTTTTTTTTGTTGTTGTTGTGTTCACTTTTAGTGTCTGTCTATTGTTTGTTGTTTTATTTTATATGTTTTTCCTTTAATACTTTCAGTCCATACAAGTCCATAGTCTTAGACATCTTTATTGCTTTGTCTAAACAGTTGAATGGTCAATTTACTACATTTATTGACAGTTTACACCTGCACTGGTGACAGCACAAACTCTTCCTCTCCTTCTGCTACATATAGAGTTTTTTGTTGTTTTAATCTAGTTTATTCCATGGCTTGACTCCTTTTCCTGCTAGCCCCGTCTTTTATTTTTGTTCACTGATCTTTTCTATGTTTTGATTTTTATAAATGAATTTCAGTTGTTTGAAATCTAAAATCATACGATTGTGTTTTGTTTTCAATAGCTATTGTTGTTGCTGATGTTTTTTCTGCGTTTCGATCTTGTTCCTTAATGTCAGTTTAAATAAGTCTTTCATTGTGTTTTTTGTTTAACTACAAAGGAGAAAAGTATTGTACAAAAATCGAACAAGTAAATAAAAGAGTAAAATTAATGCCAATATTGAGAGGCATTAAATTTGCAATAAGCTTAAATTTCTTTAAAGAAATTTTGATTTATATAATATTGAAAAGTTATCGCTAACGTAACTTTTTTATTGACAAATTATCACTAACGTGACTTTTCTTTAAACAAGTTATTGCTAACGTGAATTTTCTATAGAAAAATTATCGCTAATGTTTTTTTTTAGAGAAATTATCGCTAACGTGACTTTTCTTTAGAGAAATTATCGTTAACGTGACTTTTTTTTAGATAAGTTATCGCTAACGTGACTTTTATCTGAAAAACTTAACGCTAAATGACCTTTCTATCAAAAACTTATCGCTAACGTGACCTTTCTATATACAATTTATGGCTAACATGATATATAGTTAAATAGTTGCTGATTTAATTTTTGAAGTTTTGACTCTTTTACAGTCCCAACATCTCCCTATTCCTTATTCTAATTTATGCGTTGTTTTGTTTTCTTTAGTTTTTTTTCTACTTTTCATTCCACTCTCCATAAAATAAACAAGACGGATGGATGTTTGTTTAAATGTTAAATACTTTTGATTTTTTTTATATTTTCTATTTTATTCAGTCACATCTTTTTTTATACATTTATTTAAGTCTTTTAAAATTTTCTTATTCAAAGTTCGTTAAACAGTCTGCCTTGAATACTGACTGCCTGAGTGAGTGACTGCTGGACTTGGGTTATTGTCACGGACGCTGAGGCTTTTGTTTTCTGCAATGATAATTTGATGTTCTTCTTGCGAATATTTATTGAAACAACCGGTCAAGTCTCTTAAACGAAATCAATAGTTTCAAGTCGTTAGTTTATTTTTTTTTTATTTTTTTTTTATTTTTTTATTTTGTATTTTCTGAATAAATTGTAACATTTATAAATGAATTTTAAATAATTTTTATTTGTTTTGTCGTTTCTCTTTGCAGGTAAGCGTCAATTTTAATATTAAACAAGTTGAATTTTTGTTTGTTTAAAGGTAAGATTATTTTAAATCAGCATTTAAAACTGTGCATGTTCTGAGCCAGCAAGTTGTTAAAGCGGAAGTTCAATTATTTGTTTTAAATTTTCAACAAAATTAAACGTCTCGATTTTTTTTATATGTTTTTATAATTTATAAATGTGTGTATAACTAACTGATATTTTTAATTTGTTAAAACTATTAATGAAACTATTAATTCGTTTCAATTAAGTAATATTTTTAAATTTTTTAACAAAATCATTAAAACTAGTAAACATCAATCATAAACTTTGTTCATTTTTAGAAACTTGCTGACAGCCTCTTGAATATTTTTACTAATTGATTTTTCGCCAATAATTTTTCGTTTAAATAAATCGATTACACCTTTTTGCCCATCGGACAAGCAATAATTAACTCAAATATACGCAAAAAGAATTTGAAATAAAAAAACGCCGTTTACAGTGGGGAACTAATAAAAAGTATGATCAAAAAATAACCGTTATTTTAAATTTTTTCAAAAAGTATTTATTTATTCATCAATAACTATCTTGTCCCCTTCAGAGTAATCCCCCTCAGATATAATACACTTATGCCAGCGTTTTTCCCAAACCTCGAAACACTTCTGAAACGCGTTTTTTGGTATCGACAACAGCTCCTGTTTCGATGTTTCTTTTATCTCCTCAATCGTAGCAAAACGCTTTCCTTTCATCGTTGTCTTCAGTTTTGGGAAGAGGAAGAAGTCAGCGGGGGCCAAGTTCAGTGAATACGGTGGTTGAGGCATGATAACGGTTTTGTTTTTGGCCAAAATCTCACGCACGCGTAATCATGGTGCAAAATCCATGCTTGCTTTTTCCACAATTCTGTGCATTTCTGACGAATTTCTTCGCTCAAACGGCGCATAACTTTTTGACCGTACGACCTTGTGGCAAGAATTCATGATGTACCACGCCATTGCAGTCGAAGAAAACAGTGAGCAAAACATTCACATTTGGCCGAGAAACGTGCTTTTTTCGGTCTTGATTCGTCACCTGTTATGACCTTTTTGAGGAAATCTGGATTGTCGTTGACGATGTTCAACTTCTATAGAAAAGTTTTGGTATCACTAACGTGACGTAACGTTACTTTTCTATAAAAAAGTAAGGTTAGCGAGAATAGCGATACGATAATTTTTCTTATCGCTAACGTGACTTTTCCATCAAAAACTTAACGCTAACGTGGATTTTGTATTGAAAACATAATGTTTCCTTGGAAACAGCTTGAGGAAATTAAAAAAAAAAATTTTATTCTCACACACTGTTAATTTTTTGCTGTTTTTGTTTTGTCACAATCTCGTGCTAAAACGTCACATGTCAAACTGACACCTTTGACGAAACGAAAATATAAAAAATAACGAGCGAAAGAGTGAGTAAAATTACACCAACAGCAAATTAATGATAATAACGTTAATGAGTTGTAACCCATCGATGCAGGCAGTAGAGTTAGTCAGATTGTGTATGATGATGCACACACAAAAATGCAATATAAACCCCAACCTTTCCAAGCCTTAGTTTTATTCATGTCCATACAATAGAATCAACATTTTATATCCATCCATTATCATCATTTATGATGCAACACTGATGTGTGAACGAATTTAATGGCATGTAGTACGAGAGTATCATATCAAGAGGTAAATAAGTATGAGTAGTTTTAATATTACTATTAGGGTACTATATATATTTGAAAGAAATTAAATTTATGATGCACAAATACTTGGCACAATAAAGTCTTGGAAATCTTCTTAGCTGGATATCCAAAATATCATTCTTTAACATAAATGTGTGCCAGCCTATTGATGATTTCATATTTATGTTTCAAAATCATTCAACTAATGTTGGAAAAATATATACAAACATTTTTTTGTTGCTGTGAAAATCATCAACATGGAAAATATGATTGCTTGACATGGTTCTTGTTATGTTTTTTTCGTTCACTCCAACAAAATATCATAATGCAACACAACCTTAATTGATATAAAAAACGAGAGACGTAGTTTTAATGTCAGTCATCATCATCACCATCGTCGTCATCAGCAGCAACACTTTACAGTCGGTGTTAAAGAACCCTTTTATGCACAAATCATTAGTATTAAAAATGCAGAGAAACAGCAGATATCACAACCACCATCGCTAACACCATCAGTCTCATCACTAACTAAAACAAAAACACCTTGATGCCAAATTTACTTTTGCCAGACAACCCTCTTAAATAGTGCATTTACAGAGCACTAATGTTATAGGGCCATTTGAAAATGTTCCTGTGTTAAACAAAAAAAAAATTGCCTCAATTGCAAATAATACTTTTAATATACTTTTGTAAATTGTTTGTTTTGTTTTCTATCATGATTTTTAGCTTTCGCTCTGACATCTGTTGGGGTTTTGGTTTTCAATTATCGAGATTTTAGCACTGACAGTTATTTACTTAGACGTAATGGAGTTTTAGCAGATCTTTGGCAATTGTTGCAAATTGCTGTATAGTCCTTAAACAAAGCAAGTTAATTGCGAACTGATGTGTAAAGGTATTAATTATTTAAAGGATATTGAAAAATTACAACAAAATATTAGGCGACTTTCATATAACAGAGAAAATGATCGATAACTTTTCTAATTAAAAGAAAAATTATGTACAACTTTGCTACTTCAGAGAAAATGATGGATAAATTGTCAATTTAGAGAAGAATTACTGAAAACTAAAGTTTCTCTTTTTTAGAAATTTTATCTAAAAAAATATTGCTAACGTGACTTTTATATAGAAAAGTTATCGATAACGTCAATTGTCTAAAAAAAAAAAGATATCGCTAACGTGACTTTTCTGTAAAAAAGCTATTAAAAACGTGAATTTTCTATAGAAAAGTTATCGCTAACGTGAATTTTTTATAAAAAAGTTATCACTAACGCGAATTTTCTATAGAAAAATTATCGCTACCGTGACTTTTTTATTGAAAAGTTATCGGTGACGTGACTTTTCTATAGCACCGTTATCGTAACGTGACTTTTCTATAGAAAAATTATCGCTAACGTGACCTTACTATAGAAAGATGATCGCTAACGTGACTTTTCTATAGAAAAATTATCGCTCGCGTGACTTTTCTATAAAAAAAGTTACCGGTAACGTGAATTTTCTATAGAAAAATTATCGTGACTTTTCTATAAAAAAGTTATCGCTAACGTCACTTTTCTAAAAAAAGATATCACTAACGTGAATTTTCTATAGAAACGTTATCGTAACGTGACTTTTCTATAGAAAAATTATTGCTAACTTTTCTATTAGAAAGTTATCGCTAAAGTGTCTTTTCTTTAGAAATCTCTTACTAACTTTACTTTTTATGAATATACTTATATGTATATTTATTATTGAAGATTTTGTATTGAATTTTGTAATTTCTTTTAGCTTCTGTTTACAAAGCACGTTTTATTAATATAATCAATATTAATTTCCTGCAAAAAGAAATTTAAATTACAAGTTTCTTTTCTACTGAGAAAAGGTTAACCTCAACAGTGCCACACTCCCACCTCAGTACCGTAAATAATAAGAATTTATTGTTTACAACTCTGACTTGTCACGATTGCCACCTTTTTTTCTGTGGCAATTTCTCTACAACTTCTTCATTATTTGTTTAAAATGTTTATAGTGTTTTTCTGTTGTCGTTGTTGTTTGTGTTACTGCTGTTGTTGTTTTGTTTGTGTATGTGTGTGTGTTACTTATGGTTGCATAGTTGCACTTTAACCTTAACTAACCTCAAAAAAAAATATATAAAGTAAAATAGTAGAAAAAAAGACAAACGAAAAACTAACCTGTGTCAATGCCACAAATGTTGTTTGTTGTTACTTGCCATGTTCTGGTAGATATGTGGCCCCTTTAACTCTCACACAATTTCTTTGTTAGAGTGATTGTGTTTGTTGTGTCGTTTGGAAACTGAAATTTCAAATTTAAAATTATATTTTAAACGAAATTTTTTTTTTGCAAAATACTACAATTTCTATAATGCAGACATTGCATTGCAACTTTGGTCATATTTGTGTTGCTGTTTGTAGCTGGTGACTATGGTGGTTGCTTGTGTTGTTTTAACATGCATATTTTGTGTTACTCGATAGTTTTATATTTAGGTTGTCAGCTGTATGTGTTTTTTCCTGCAAAGTAAATTTTCATTTAGGAAAAGTTTTATTTTTCTTGTATGTAGTTCTCAATACAATTTAGGTTGCGGTTTGTTTTACTTGTTCTTTTTTTTTGTTTTGTTTGGTAAGTTATTTTTGTGGCAAAGTTTAGAAGATTGTTGAAAAGAATGTTTGGCAAAGAATTGAAAACAGGGTTGGCGAATAAAAAAAATAAATACTTTTTAAGAAGCTTTATTCAATTCATTAGATAGAACATATGATATGTATTAGATTAAACATTTGAAAAATGATATTTTTATACGCCCTAATATTTGATCAAACTAATTTATTTTTAATATTTCCCATAATAAGCTTTACTAATTCAAAATTCCTAGTATTCAATAATAACTGAATGACTAAAATTTAAATGGAAATTAAAAAAAATATTATATGCATCTCTCAATGTTTCTGTCAATGCCACACAACATTTGCCTGGGAAATTGTATCACATTTGGAAAATGTCTATTATTGACATGGGAAAATCATTATAAAATATTTAAGTAACGCTTAAAATAACCTCCCATTACATAAATCATACATACTGTCATTAATATCTACATATGTTCCTACATATAAATGATAAGTGAGACAGACGACTGTCTACATAAACATATTGATGGAAATATATTTTTTTTAAATATCTGTCTATGCATCAGAGTAATTGATATTTACTAACACATGCAAAACATGTCTGTATATATTTGAACCGGCAATATGCCTGGCCTAAGAATGATTAAAATGCGTTAGATAATAACAATAATAATAAAAAAAACAAACTACAAAACTCTATAAAGAAACTTGAGAATATTTAACAAAATTATGCGTTTTGTCGTCATCCGAACTGTTTTGTTTTGTTTGCATGTCATTTGTTTATACTTGATGCAACTAGACATTTTGTAAATGTGTAAATATGTATTTAGAAATAAAAACAAGTAAATAAATAAATAAAATATGAGTAAATAACGTTGGTAAATACATTTAGAAATGTCTGTGTAAGAATGTAAGATATATATGTATTCCTATAAAGTATCGAATGCAGTTTTAATAACCCAGCAATAAGTAAGCTGAAAGTAAATAGTTTTAATAATGGGTCAAAAGTTTATTTTAAACTTTTGTATAGAAAACAAAAGTTAGCAATATGTTTTCTAAAGAAAATTAAAGTTAGCGATAACTTTTCTATTGGAAAGTCACATTATATAGAAAAGCGATACATTTTATATAGAAAAGTCACATTAGCGATAACTTTTCTATAGAAAAGGCACGTTAGCGATAATTTTCCTATTGAAAAGTCACGTTAGCGATAACATTTCTGCAGAAAAGACACGTTAGCGATAACTTTTATAGAATAGTCACATTAGCGATAAATTTTATATAGACAAGTCATGTTAGTGAGAACTCTTCTATGGACTAGTTAATAGTAATATATATATAAAAAGTCACGTTAGCGATTACTTTTCTATAGAATTTGCACGTTAGCGATGCATTTTTTATAGCATAGTCACGTTAGCGACAATTTTTTTTTATATAAAAGTCACGTTAGCGATATCTTTTCTATTGAAAAGTCACGTTAGCGCTAAATATTATATAAAAAACTCACGTTAGCGATAACTTTTCGATGGAATAGGTCACATTAGCGATAATTTTTCTGCAGAAAAGATAAGTTAGCGATAAATTTTCTAAAGAAAAGTCACATTAGCGATACATTTTCTAAAGAAAAGTCACGTTAGCGATAGCGAATAATAATTTTTCTATAGCTTTGTATTTTGCTAACATGACTTAGCAATATGTTTTCCATAGAAAAGTAATTTTATCGTTAAATTTTCTTGAGGGTGCTGTAGCTTAAGTGGTTAACGCATTTGATCAGTAAACATGAGTTGCTATTTGTAGCCCGGGCTCGATTCCCAGACGCTGCCACCCAAACAACATCAGTTTCTGATAATTATTAGTGTTCTATCCATCATAACTAGTATGTATCACACCGCCCTTCTTTAGTGGTATAGCATTGAAACGCCACCGAAGTAAAATAATTGAATAAAGGCACCAGAGGCGCTGCAATGCTGCACTAAAAACAAACATAAATTCTAGAGAAATTTAGGCTATAACTTTTCTTTAGAAAAGTCACGTTAGCGATAATTTTTCTATAGAAAATTAATTAAATTTTTTGCTGGACTTTATTGCCTGATTATTGTTTTGTTCATTTCTACATCCACTACGATTTTATTTTCAATAGACGAGACAATTTCTATAAAACTTTAATAACGTGACTACGTGTTCGTTATGAGTAGTTTGCGTGTATATTTCAAATCAGTAGCGAAAAAAGTACAAAAAAGAAGCAACAACAAAAAATATGATTCTAGAATTGAAAACTGAAAAACTAATTTTTCACTGAATTTATAAAATTGTACATGAAGAAAACGCATAGAAAAATTATAACAACTTAAGTTGGTAATGAAGGCAGGCAGGTATTACAAAAAAGGGGTGAGAAGGAAAGCAGTCACTCAGAGACGTATACATTATATGAATGACTGAATGCTAGACAAGGTGATTTGAAAGAGTGTTGTCTTGGAATAAAACAATAATTGAAATAAATGTCTTAAATATACAGCAACAACTGCGAGTACTGTATGGGCGAATAATAAAGGAAAACCTTAAAGAGCAGCATTTTAAGAACAATTTTGTGCATCCAAAATATTTTCATTTGATTGAATTGATATTTTGACAGAACTGTTTCGCTGCTGACTAACTGGTGACTCTGGCAAATATGAAGGCGATTGTTGTAGTGCACGCTTTGGTTGCTTTGTCATTGTTGTTGCTGTCATAAACGTCATACGGCTTTAGTAGACGTGTTGTCTTCTTTCAAAGTTTGTTTCTATCTCATCACTAACACAGACAAATCTCACACATATACAAACACATGCACACACACATACAAACACATACACACTGGCAAATTATGGGATATAATATGACATGATGTTGATGTGATGTGCTGTGATATCATTTACATTTAACGAGTGGAGAATCATCATCTAGGCAGGCAGGCTGGCTGCTGGCAACCACCAGACGTACAGACAGACCGACAGACAAATAGTTATAAATTAGTGTTATTGTTGCTGCTGTTGTTGTAGTTGCATGCAACGTGTATAAAACGTGTAAATGTTATGAAATAGTTTCTATATAATGGAATTGATTTAGAAAAGCAGAAACAGCCAGCCAGCAACCACCAGCAGCAGCACTACACTAGCCAGCCAGATACAGAATGGATGCATGATATCAAATCATTACTACAGCAATGTGTTTAAGTTTTCGTTTTGTTGTTTTTATTTAAAAATAAATATACAACACTAAACATAATAAAAACAAATCTTTCTACTAGCAGCAAATTATTTTTTATCATTATGATTATTGTTGGCTTTGTTTTTTGTATTTTTTTTTTGCATTTTTTTCTATTCAAAATTATTGAAACTGAGTAGTTGCTGTACAATACTGGTTGTTGCATTTGATGTGTTGTGATGATTTGGAATGCAAAATTGTTTCATGTGATCAGCATGTAAATAATATTTAATGTTTTTTTTTGACTCCATAACTGCTAATGATTACAATCATGTTGCTAATCATTATGGTGATGATGATGAGCTGTTTTCCATTTGATTTTCTTTACGCGCAGATATTTTGAAATCACTCGGGCGTTTTGGAAGCGAATTTCTAGACAAATACAAAAGATGTTTTTTCTTTTTTTTACATGCATATCTGAATACAATATGTACGGCCAGTAATGCTAGTATTACGCAGTTCCCTGGTCAAACGTTGCTGTGACGTTTTCACTTATCTCTTGCCTTAGATGTTTAATTTTATTCCTACTGCTTCTTTTTGTTTTATTTTATCTTATTGCTATTCAAAATAAATATTTAAACAATTTAAAAGTAAATACATAATCAATTTGTTTATTTACATTTGCATTTATTTTATTGCCTTTTGTGCAACTACTCATGAGATCTCATTACAATTTTGGCGCGACGTTTTGCACTCAAGCGAAAATATTTAATATTTGCATTTATATAAACATTTTTGAGTTGGAGACCCTACAAAACACTATAAACAAAATAACTGCCATTTAAAATTTAATAAAATATATAAAGTTTCCTCTATTTTTAATACTTTTAGGTCTTAGTTTTTGTTTTTCTTAGGAATCTGTTATAAAACGTAGTGTAGTTCCTAAGCATGTCTGACTACTCATGTTGTTTTTCTGTTCTCTATTATATTCACTGGTCAAGTATCGTACAGCTGTTATCGATAGGGAAGGGGCGCTTTATTTGAAGTGCACACTTTTTTTATTTTATCAATAATTTCAATTGCTTTTGTTTGCGTTGGTGTTATTTGCGATTATTTTACAACTTATCAAAAACTAACAGCACACACAAATTCATTTTAGACAAATAAATTACTGACAGGTTACAAATAACAACATATTACACTTATCAATAACTACACTCACAGAAATTTTTAAATAAAATCAAAACTAGAACAGAACTAGAAAAGAACTAGAACAGAACTAGAAAAGAACTAGAACAGAATTAGAACAAACCTAGAACAGAATTAGAACAGAACTAGAACAGAACTAGAAAATAACTAGAACAGAATTAGAACAGAATTAGAACAGAACTAGAACAGAACTAGAACAAACCTAGAACAGAATTAGAACAGAACTAGAACAGAACTAGAACAGAACTAGAACAGAACTAGAACAGAACTAGAAAAGAACTAGAACAGAATTAGAACAAACCTAGAACAGAATTAGAACAGAACTAGAACAGAACTAGAACAGAACTAGAACAGAACTAGAACAGAATTAGAACAGAACTAGAACAGAACTAGAACAGAACTAGAACAGAACTAGAACAGAACTAGAACAGAACTAGAACAGAACTAGAACAGAACTAGAACAGAACTAGAAAGAACTAGAACAGAACTAGAACAAACCTAGAACAGAATTATAACAGAACTAGAACAGAACTAGAACAGAACTAGAACAGAACTAGAAAAGAACTAGAACAGAATTAGAACAGAACTAGAACAGAACTAGAATAGAACTAGAACAGAACTAGAACAGAACTAGAATAGAACTAGAACAGAACTAGAACAGAACTAGAACAAACCTAGAACAGAATTAGAACAGAACTAGAAAAGAACTAGAACAGAATTAGAACAGAATTAGAACAGAACTAGAACAGAACTAGAATAGAACTAGAACAGAACTAGAACAGAACTTGAAAGAACTAGAACAGAACTAGAACAAACCTAGAACAGAATTAGAACAGAACTAGAAAAGAACTAGAACAGAATTAGAACAGAATTAGAACAGAACTAGAACAGAACTAGAATAGAACTAGAACAGAACTAGAACAGAACTAGAAAGAACTAGAACAGAACTAGAACAAACCTAGAACAGAATTATAACAGAACTAGAACAGAACTAGAACAGAACTAGAACAGAACTGGAACAGAACTAGAACAGAACTAGAACAGAACAGAACTAGAACAGAACTAGAACAGAACTAGAACAGAACTAGAACAGAACTAGAACAGAACTAGAACAGAACTAGAATAGAACTAGAACAGAACTAGAACAGAACTAGAAAGAACTAGAACAGAACTAGAACAAACCTAGAACAGAATTATAACAGAACTAGAACAGAACTAGAACAGAACTAGAACAGAACTAGAACAGAACTAGAACAGAACTAGAACAGAACTAGAACAGAACTAGAACAGAACTAGAACAGAACTAGAACAGAACTAGAACTAGAACAGAACTAGAACTAGAACAGTACTAGAACTACAACAGATAAGTGATTTGTCACATTTAAAATTAATCCTTTAACATTTCCTTACATTTGTCTCCCTTAGTGTTTTCATGTTGTTGTCTCAATTTGAAAGCAAATGGGCCTGTTTTTATATTGCTTATGGCTGTTGTTATTGTTAAGTGAGTCGTAATCATGTCTTTTACTGCTACAGAAAACCATGTTATTGCAAATAGTTGGCCATCATTCAAAAAAACGCAAACACAACCACCTAATAAGCACAAAAGTATTACGCTATTATTCCAAGTAAATGGTTAAAGTGGCTGGCTGTTTTGTTAGTTTACAAGTTTTTTTTTTTGCTCTAGGTTTGTCTTAGAGCGGCCCCTGTATCAGTAGTGAAGCAGGAGTCCATTATAATCATTATTATCATCATCATCATCGTTGTCTAACAATTACTATATGACCAGTTTAGGAGTTTTACGCTAAATGAGTGGAAATTTAAGTTTAGTGCCGTGTTTTTTAAGCAACCTGTTCAATTATGTTGTTGCCTGGTTTGCGCTGTTTCCTATAAAAGACAGCTTTATTGTTGTAATGCTTGCTTTATTGTATGTATGCGTTCCAAACATTTCTTCCGATTTGTTACCATGACCTTATAAATGTCTATAATTTTTTGTATTTTCTATTATTTTATTTCGTTTTTTGTTTGTGTTTGTTTGTCTAGTTGTGGAGTGAACATTTAAGCGATTAACTGGCTGTGCTAGTCATTCAGTCTTTTTAGCCTGTCGGTTACTTGTTCTACAACTCCTCCCTCTGTGCCATTTTGGGAAGAGTTTTGGAATTCTGCAAGTGTGTGTTGTTGTTGTTTTTTTTTGTTGTCTTTAATTTTGCTTCATATTTTAAATTGTTTTATCTTGTTTAGTGTTTTTTTTTTGCTGTTGTAGTTCATGTTTTTTTTTTATATTTTATGGTTATAAATAAATGAGTCTTGTTGTAGTTCGTTTGGTTTGTTACTTGTTTTAGTAGTTTTGTTTTGTTGCAGTTGCAGTGTGTTTTTTGTGTGTTTTAATGGCGCATGTTTTGCACTTGTTTTGACCTTTTTGGGGTTTTTTATTAGTTATTTAGATCTTGTTTATGGACAAGGGGTTAACAGTGGCTTTAAAGCTGTTTAAAAGTGAAAATAAGGTTGAAATATAGTTTTTGGTGGATTTTTGGGGGAGAGAAGTTTGTTTTAATAAAGACAAAGTTGGGTATTATATTCAATTTTGTTCTATAAAAGCTTTATTATTATTTATATTTATTATTGGGTGCCCCGATAGACTAGGCGATAGTGTGCCGGACTATCAGTAAGAGGGTTGCGGGTTCGATTCCCGCCAAAGACTCTGGGTGTTTTCTGCAGACAAGCCAAAAAGCTTCGCAGTTTGTGTTTGTTTTAAAAAAAAAAAAATTTAGCAGTTTATTACCATGGCCAGCCCACTGTTTGCGCCACTACCAAATGTTCATTAAAAATCTTACTACTGCTGCAGTTTGTCTTTTAACATAAATATGGTTTCTCTTCCTCTCGCAAAAATCATGAACACGAAACTTATGTAATATAAATGTTAATAAAAGAATTGTTAAAATATTCCTTGAATTTCCATTAAAAAAAGAACCAAAAGTTTCAAGTTCGTTTTCATATTCTTTCTACTGTATTTAATTAGAAATGACCTTGAAAAACTGTTGCAAGGAGATTAAGCAAAAATGAATATGAGAAATCTGAAACTTATAAAATTAGCTACAAAATACTGAAAAGCTTCGTGTCAATAGAATCGTAAAACTGAAAACTGATTCGTAAATTCAATTGAATGTCACTGCAACTGTTTACAAGGGAACTGCTTAGAATCCACATTAATTCGTTTGTTTAGCGAATTTAATTGAATTCAAACTGCCAGCTTTTTTTTATATATTTATGTGATTTATTTGAATTTGCCTTAAAATTCATATTTTTATTTAGTAATATTTTCCATACTGTTTGCTTTATTATCCCACTTAATGCTCATTTGTGTTAGCATACTTAATAATTAAGTTTTGACGTCGTTTAAGCTCTTTCTATTATTTATTTTTTTTCATTTCTGGTTAAAGAACACTATAAATAATAGCCAAAAGGAAATGTCTTTCTTTGGCGTCAAAGCTTATAAAAAAACATACAAAACTAAAACGCCATAAAACAAACACACACACACACTCAAAAAGGACATAACCGTGCGTGTTTTTATAAGGTGATCTTTGTTTTGCCCCCCTTTTATTCCTTAATTTCTTGTTCCAACCACTCAACCACTCAAACTCATCATCAGAATAAAATGCCGCATTGGAATAAATAAAAAAAAGGATTTAACATTAAGAAAACGACGCACAAAAGGTTGCTTGATTTAAACAGAAAAAAAATCAGAAGCTAAAAGTGTAAATGAACTTACAAACGTTGAATTGTAAAGAATAGAATGAAAAATAAATAAAAATCATTATAAATAGAAGAACAAATACAAAAAAAAAGTTAATGAAAAGGAAAAAGGAATAGCAGAACAACCATAAATTTCCAATGAATGCTTCAATGGTACAACTTTGTACGCATACTAAACACTAGTCATTCCAAAAACAGCCAAACAGAGTCACTCACTTACTCACTCACTATGTCCACACTGTGTTCATCACATTCAAAATCAAAATCACAATGACAGTGTTGTAATGGAGACAAAACTCTTGTTTTCTGTGTGTCTTATTGTTTTTGAAAGAAGTTTGAAATAAATTAAAGCGTAAATAAATACGATTTTAACGTTTGTTTTTTTTTCTGCGTACTATTTTATTGTCCTTTTGAAACAATCAAAATACGAGTACTACAAAAAACATATACAGAAAAGCGTTTAACGAAGTTTTTTATAGTTTGGCATATTAACAACTTTTTACTAGTTCAGTTTAGGTTCTAGTTCAGGTTTTAGGTCGTATTCGGTTTCGGATTAGGGCAAAAATTGGTCGTATATCTATCTTCGCTTTTCGGCTATATTTTGACTGAATATAGCAAAAAAAAATTCAAGAATTCCGTACTCAAATCAATCCAGAGCGGTGTCAATAGTATGGTAAGTACGAATTTTCTTAAATCAAATACAAAATAAAGGGTCCGCCAAATAACATTTTTTTTGAAAATGCTATAAAAAAACTACTGAATATTTTCTCAAATTTCTTTTTTATTTGAAAGTACGATCCTTCCGGTTAATAATTGAAAATAATTTCATTCAAATGTCTGCCTGGGCTGGCCATGCAATAGCCTACACGATCGGTCAAATTTTTAAGCACATTCTGGATTGTGTACAGCTGCATTTCACCAATGGCTTCACGAATATTGTCCTTTAAAGCGTCAATTGTCTCTGGCTTGTCGGCGTAACACTTATCTTTGACGGCACCCCACAAATACTAGTCCAACGCTCCGAGGTGGCCAAACGACATCAGCTCTGCGGCTGATAATGCAATCTTCAAAAACAGGGCGCAAAACATCGAGTGTAGCTTCGGCTGTGTGGCACGTAGCACCGTCTTCCATTTTGTGAACAAAATTTCGTTCAACATGGCCCGATAACACCATTGACTGTAACGGCCACTCCTTGCTCATTTTCCAAGAAAAATTTACCAAAATCCGCAACAAACAGTGGTTCGTTTTGGGTGCATCGGCTTTTCAATGTATGCGTGCGGGTTTTCTGTGCCCCAAATGCGACAATTTTGCTTGTTTACATACTCGCCAAGATCAAAATTTGATTCATCTGAACAGATGATTATTTTTTTTTTGGCAAAATCGGCATCTTCTGTAAGTCGATCGCAGGCCCACTTAGCGAAGCGAAGACAAGCGTATACACAACCATATTCGTTCAGCGGAAGGATAAAACTAATTATCTGTCAAATCAGACATGAGCTAAGTGTTATCATTCACAAAAGAAGCACTAGTTGAAAAAAAATGTTATATGACGGACCCGTTACTTGATTCAAGTACGGATTTGTCAAGTAAGAGAATCTTGATTTTAGCGCTCTTTAAGCCTTTTTCAGATCAAATCGATCTCTAACCGTACTTGATTTAAGAATTTTCGGCTTTTTTTAGGAACGAAGCTATCTTGATTTGAGAATAATATAAGATTGAATTAAGTGTGTCCGAGATTGGACTAATCCTAAAATGTACTTGTTTCAAGAATTCAAAACTTGATTTAGCTCGAATTCGACATGATACAATCCTAAAAGAAGATTGATTTAAGATTGAAAATTTTAAATTGATCCTAAATAAACTTCTTTCTAGAATTCAAAACTTGATTTTAGCTGGAATTGGTACTTGATATAATCCTAAAAGAAGATTGATTTAAGATTGAAAATTCTTAAATTGATCCTAAATAAACTTCTTTCTAGAATTCAAAACTTGATTTTAGCTGGAATTGGTACTTGATATAATCCTAAAAGGAGATTGATTGAGGAATGAAAAATTTTAAATTTCGGTATACCGAAAACGTAACTTTTTTAAAGGAAAAAAAAGTTGATACACATTTTTAATGTAAGTAATAGAATACAAACATTTATGTTTTATTGTAAAATATTGAAGAATACGGTTGAAACTGTTCCTTTAAAGAAATTTGTCAGTTTAAGATGAACAAACTAGATTTGTGAGGTAGTGTCGGTACTTTATTTAGGGCACCTTAAAATTATCTAAAAATATTATAAAATTTAAAATAAATAATTTTAGTTTATTCCGAACCGAATATTAGTTTCGGTTCGGTTTCGGTCCATGTAATTTGGTTTTAGTTCAGGTACTATTTCAGTTTCTAGTTCGGGTTTAGTTTAGTTTCTGGTTCAGATTCTAGTTCAATTCGAATTCAGGTTCTAGTTCAGCTACTAATTCAAGATTTAGTTCAGATTCTGTTTTAGATTCCAGTTCAGTTCAGATTCTAGTTTACATTTTAGCTTAGGATCTAGTTAAGTTTCTAGTTCGGTTTTAATTCAGGTTCTATTTCAGTTTTTAGTTCAGTTTCTAGTTCGCTTTTATGTTTGAGTAAATAACTAATCAAAGTCATGAAGAACTAAATGAAATATTTACAGAAGCTGACGAATGTTGGACCAATCGTTCTAGAACATTGTTATATTTGCTGATGAAAGCATGTTTAATCTTTTTGGGCCTGATGTTAACTCATGTGTTTGGCGAAAGCTAAATGCGGAATTACGAGCAAAAAAAAAAAAAATACGCGGCACAGTAAAGCACGTACATGTCAGCTGGTATCGGAAGCTTGGCGTTTTATCGATGACACTATGAACAAGAATATTTATTTAAATCTTTTCAAAGATAACTTATTACAAAGTGTTGAAAAGTTAGGTATTGTAGAAAATTTTCGGTTCTATCAAAACAATGAACCAAAGCATAAGTCACAATTTGTGCAAACATGGCTAGTTTAAAATTGTCATCATATCGTTAAGGCAGATTCACTCATTTGTTCCGAACAAAATATGTGTTCTGTTTAAGAGAAAGAAAATATTTTATACAAACAACTCTCAGCTTGAATTGATTTTATATTTAGTCTGAACAAAAATGAACACTAAAATGTTGTATTGTTTCGACAACAACACAACATGCATTTTTCATACGATTAAGCGGATAAGTGTTGTGAATCGTAATCACAGTTTACAACATACAACATCAAAATACTTAGTGTTGTGAACGGTAATCGGGGCCTAATACATTTTTTTTTACATATGGCAGCTTTGATTATCCAGACAAATTGTTCGAAATGATTGAATCGTGTGGCAAAAAACTCAACACAAAATGTTTATCCGGACAAAATATTCGGAACAAATGGGTGAAGCCACCATTAATAAACCTGCCCAATCCCCAGATCTCAATGCTATTGAGAATTTATATAGCATTCATGAGAGAAACATTAGAAAACACAAAATAAGCCATTGCTAGGACTTACAAATTAAACTTTGCAAATGAAAACCGTCGAATAAAGCTGGTTAAGTCAATGCAATCGGTATTCGATAATATATTAGTCTTTTTAAAATTAATTTAAAACAAATTATAGTTATAAAGCAGGGACCGGAAATAAGAGTTATTTTTCAATTTTGAAGAAATAAATCATACATAAATGAACATCGTAGAAAACTTTTAATTACACCATCATGATTCTTAGGCGAAATGCATCCAACATATGATTTTTAAATTTTTGATTTTTATTTTAACAATCAAAAATAAGAGTTATTTTTGATTTTTATTTTAACAATCAAAAATAGGAGTTATTTTTGATTTTTATTTTAACAATCAAAAATAAGAGTTATTTTTGATTTTTATTTTAACAATCAAAAATAAGATTTATTTTTTGATCCCTGTTATAAAGAATTGTTGCCTTACATTTAATTTTACTATTATGTTAAATATATTTATCTATATATGAGTGAACTCTTTCTGTCATATATCCTTTGTAATCAAAATAAAAACTTATTAATATTTAAATAACTAATGTTATTTTTTTAATTCTTAAGTAAATAATAAAAAAAAAAATTTTATAATTTAACACTAAAATTTAGGCACATGAAATAAGCTGTAAGCCACTGTATAAGGAAAATGTCATATTTTAATAAGTTATTGTTAATGAGTGGGTGTGTGTTAGAAGTGTCAGCATTGCTAAAAAGCAAATAATTTAAATTATTAACGAAATCAAACAGCAAAGCAACAAAACGAAAATATGTATGTATGTATGTACCTATAATTATATTTCATAAATATATACATATGCATGTATGTACGTCTGTTAAAATTCTATAACACAACATATTTGAAGTGTGAACATGTTTAATACATATTTTTTTTGTTTCAAATTTTAACTAAATTTAAAATGTAAAATAAATTTAGGTGGTTTTATGAGATCGACAAACACAAAATAAGATTTTACGGACCAGTCATTCTCTAGCCAATCTGCCGGCCTGTTTGCATGTATTTTTAACATAAAAATTATGATGATGAAGACTTCTATTATTTTTTTTAGTATGCAAAAATTTTAAGTAGACATTTTTTATGAGTATTTGGGGATTTGTTTTTGTAAGAATTATTTGGGACGGCTAGACTAATTTTGATAAGTTGTTGTGTTTTGTAAAAAAAAAAAGAAAAAGTAAATCATCAGATAAAGATAGATTTTTATTTGCGGTTCTGAATGATTTTTATAAAAAAAAATTATTACGAAATATCAGACGACCGTAGTTCTCTATATGAATAATTTTTAATAATTTTTGCCAAAATATAGCAGATTAAATTGTATTAAATCGAAACTAGAACATAGCTACAACAAATCTACTAGAGGCTAATTTAGCTTTCATTTAGAAATTAATCCATAAATTAAATTTAAAAGTTCATATTTTAGGTTAACTTTATTGTGCACACAAGAAGTTGACATCACATTTTAGTTGTTTCTTTAGTAATATTTAAAACTAATATAAAAAACATAAATAAAACTATTAATTAATTCAAAATCACAAGGTATACATAAAAATAGTTCAGTTTTCAAGCTCATTTTCAAATTTTGCAATAAAAACTCGCGTAGAACAAATATTTTAGTGTTGTGTATGGGAGCCCTTGTTCTTAATTATGGCTTGTATTCTTCAGGGAACAAAATCCATTAAGTTTTGGTGGATTTTTATTGCACTCTTCCTGTACAGCTATTGTTAGATCAGTCTTGTTCCTTATTTCTTTCTCTTAGTTTTCTGTCTAAATGATTTCACAAGTTTTCAATAGGATTAATATCGGGTGATTGGGGGAGGGGAGAAGGATAGTTTCCATCTATTTTGGAGCCTTAACTTAGTATTATGGGCCGTATGTTTGCGTTTGTTGTCTTGTGTAAATATAAAGTTTTCTGAAATCTTTTTTTTTTTTTTTGATAATTTTCTTGGCTGGGATTCGAACCTGGGTTTTCTGAAATCATTAGAGAAAATTTTTTATTATTTATTTTAATTTATAATTCGAAAAATACCATTGTAAGTTATATTGGTACATTGGAATGTATTTTCTACCCTGCTAAGAGCGTCATCAGCAATGTTTATTGTCCAAGATCTACTTGTCAACATCATCTATTTCACTCACCATTATTGAGAACTAGATTTCGGTAATTAATCATATTTCTTATTACATGTTATGAGTTAGAACAAAATTTACATACGTTTAAAATGTGTTTTCTGAAATTCTCTTTTTTTGCAATCTGAGATGCAAATGAGTTTTTGAGGCAAAAATAATTGATATCGGTAAATGGCGAAATATTTTATGGACAGATGAGAGTAAAATAATTTTATTTGGTGAAAAAGGTTCTCGTTCATATTTTAGACGTCCCCCAAATGCAGAATGCAATCAATCCACAATACACATTTAAGACGGTAAAATATATCGTTTACTTATTATTGTTTTTAAGTCTTTAAGAAACATTGGTCACAATACAATTACTTTTCATACGAATTTAACACGTTTCAATACAAGAAATAATTCGAATTTAAGGGTATCGAGATGTCGGTTAGAATCAACAAAACAAAAAATCGAATATGTTGGTGGCTTTGAATTCAACAAATTACCCCAAAATTTAAAAACAATTGAAAGAATCTCAAATTTCAAAGTGAGTTTGAAAAACTATATTTTACAAAATCTTGAACTGCTTTTAATATGATCTACCTATTTATACAATTAAATTTGATATAAATTTTATTTCTTAGAAAATCTTGAACTGCTTTTAATAATATCTATCTTTAAACAATTGAATTTGATAAAAAAATTTTAAATTTTATTTTGCATTTTTTTAATATTTTGTTCTTTATATAATTACATTTCACTATAAATTATTAACTATTTTATGCCAACTTGCCTCAAAAATGTCTTTATGACGCTGAGGCTATATTTTCAACCTTGTAATTAGAATGTAATTTAATGTTTACGAAATAATAAAAAAAAAAAATCATGGAGATTGTAGCATTATGGTATGGGGATGCTTTTCATATTACGGAGTGGAACCAATACATTGCATACCATCAGCAATGGATCAACATGTTTACGTTGTTATACTAAATAATGTTATGCTTACCTATACCATGGACGAAATGCCATTGGTTTGGGTATTCCAACAAGACAGCCACCCAAAGCCTACAAGCAGAAAAGCACGTCAGTGGTTCATTGACAACAATATTGAGGACATGTCAACGCAATCACCTGACTTGAACACAATAGAGAATCTTTGGACTGACGTAAAGAAAAATGTGTCTCAAATAAAAACGACCAACAATGTGCATTTTTGGAATGTAGTGAAAGAGTCGTGGGCGAAAATACCTAAAGAAAGATGTGAAACGTTAATTAACTCCATGCCGAAACGCTGCGCTGCTCTTATTTTCAACAAAGGTCATGCAACAAAATATTAACAAGTTATTTGTTTCATCAGCTTCATTAAAATTTGGTTTTTATTTTATTTATTTGAAATATAGTTTAATTTTTTACCTGCAATTGTAAATCTTTTCAATAAAAAGTCAATAAAATTTAGACAAATCTTTTTTACGTTGAATAAATGATTGACATATTTCAATTGTTTGTCGCGGAAATAACTAGGGAACTAAATCGAAGAAAAATTCATATGTACAGTAGAGCGGTTTGAAAAAATGTTGTGTCAGTCACCCCCTTGGATTAAATATAATGTAAAAACAATTCCAGAAATAATTTTTTATTTTTTTGCCACACCTACAAATACCGCCTACAAATACAAATGATTTTGTCCGATCATTGCACTTTGTATATCGGTGTTCATGGCTCTGTAAGGGCTACTGTCATGGCTCTGTTCCTAAAATTTTTTTTACTACCACGTCGAATTCTAGTCATGACTTTTAAAAATGTTTCTAAAAATATTTAGCATTATTGTGGGTATGAACCGGGTTTTTAAAAGTCATGACTAGATTGACGTGGTAGTAAAAAAATGATTAAGGACGGAAATATAGCCCTTACAGAGCCATGAATATCGGTATACAAAATGTTATGATCGGGCGAAAAATAGCGACACCGTGAACAAAATACTAAAAGGGCGGTATTTGTAGGCGTGGCAAAAAATAAAAATAAACAAATATTCTGGAATTGGTTTTACATTATCTTTAATCCAAGAAGGTGACTGACACAACTTTTTTTTTGTATGGAAGACGAACCACTCTAATGTACAGTAGAATCGTGCCTTCAGTGCTATTTTTTATACCACAGCTGTATATTAAATTTGCTGTCATCCGTTTCAAAAGTCGTTCGATTTATTTCGATGTTCTTTGGCGTATTTAAGTCGTTTGATCTTGTTTACTATGCTGATATAGGATTTCTTACGAAAAACACGACTGTTGTACTTAAGGTACGGTTAAATTTGGCAAATATTTGCCGAAAAAGATGTAACCACTAAATAAAATATATTTTAGGTTGTTTATTTATTAAAAACAAAACAAAACTTTTCTTATTTAGGCTAAAGCACAACAAATATTTAGTTTTAATTTTTGTTGATGCTGTTTAATCTTGCAAAACTCTTGTAAGAGTAAACAACATCAAACAAATTTGTGCTAAAACAAGTGGTTACGCTTTTTTGAGTAAATATTTGCCAAATGTAACCGTACCTTTAGACTCATGAATCAATTTTCGTATTGTATGTGGACAAACGCTTTTGTGGAAGGTGGTACTAATAGTTTTTGTTATTTTTGGTGCCGGTACCTAAGGATTTTTCATTATTTCCCTGAGGACGTTCGGATCTTGGCTTATTTGCAATATATTTTGTCAATAGTTTTTTTTAATTGCAGAATAAGGTCTTTTTACTATTTCACTAATGTTAGGCAACGAGTTGTACAATATTCGGGAATTTTTTTTTATTTTACATTCTAATTCCCTGTTTTTTTTTCGCTTTGGTGACATTTTTCAACTTTTTTAATTTGTTAACCATTTTGGCAACGATCGTTAACAAAATGATTTTATATATTTTGCTACAGCTTCTGTGACATTTTAAATTTATTGTTGTTGAATAATATTAAGTGCTTTGTTTTCTAATACAAGCTTGTTAGTGATGAGCACTCACTTTTTGATGTACAAATTAAGGACTACATTTGGTTTTTGTGTTAAATGCTAAACAAATTTAAATTTAGTGGTTTTAATAAGGGTACCATAGGCATTTAAAATATATGTACATATGTATGTATGTATTTTGAATAAAAATCACAAATGATTTTAATTACCAAAAAGAGTATCTGAAAAATTCTAAAGTAAGCATTAATTTTCTGAAACAATTGTAAATCGTTATTTAAAAAATTATTCAGAATTGCTCATTATTTGAAAATCTTTCCATTGTTAATCTGAATACTCTTCTCATCAGTAATTTCACAACAAAGTAACACGATACCTATTTGGCCAGCACCATACCACCAACATCATCGTTATCATCATCATCATCATCGCACATATTTAATACTCTTTTTAGTATTAATTCAAATATAATATCGTTCGTATGTATGTATGTATGCATGAATAAAAAGTCTTTGACATTTTAGTAGTTTCCTTGACTTCATAGCTAATGTTACCAAAAGGTTTGATCAAAATCAACAACAAAAAACAACGGCTGCAAAGAGGGTAAGAGCGACTAGTGGTAAATGAGAACAAAGAGCAAAAAGGGCAAAAACACAAACAACAATTCAATTAAATAATAATACTCTATCTATAGAAACGAACTGACGTCGACGAATTATAAAAACGAGCATAAACACTCTCCCGAAACATACTCCAGCTATTGCTGAAGGCCTTTTACTCCTCTTTCTTCCTTGTGCTTCATTTTGTCTTTGAAACAAAGAATAGAAGCTTAAAACAATCCCTCTCTTTATTTTGTATACAAGAAACGTTACAACAATAGAAAGAATGAAAACAAGAAAAGGAGCTGTAGTTAACAACAGAACACAAAACCCAAACGTCAGCAACAACAAGAAGTGTTGTGGAATTATAAAATCCTTGAAAGGTTAAAGACTTAGTGCGTGTTAGAGTACGAGGACGAGTTTGTTGTTTGAAAGGACAATGCGGTTTAGAGCAAAGAACTTTCCAACACCATAAAAAAAAAGAATTGAATAATAAAAACATTTTGCTTCATTGCCTGTTAAAGGGGAAGACAAAAAGGATGAAGTTAAGTCAACCAAGTAGATAGTGTTTCCAACAAACGAAAAGTTCTTTGCGATAAATGTTTATTAATGCTGCATTTTGTTTATTGATTTGTTAAAAAAAATGTTCGTGTTATGGTTTTATATAAGGAGGTAGATATTAAAACTGAATAAGAACCTAAACCTGAAGTAGAACCTCAACTAGACACTGAATTAAAACTGAATTAAATAGAATCAGAGAACCACAACTAGTTCCTAAACCAGAAACTAAACAGGAACCTAAATCTGAACTATTATTAGAACTAGAACCTTAACTAGAACCTAAATAGAATATAACCTTGAAACTGAACTAATTCTTAAAATAGAAACTGAACTAGAAGCTTAACTTAATCTGACCTAGAACCTGAACTAATTCTTGAACTAGAACCTGATCTAGTACCTGAACTATACTCTTAATTAAAACCTAAACTGAATCTTACCTAGATTTTGAACTAGTTCCTAAACTAGCAACTGGGGGGTTATTGTGTATTTCGATTCGAAAGCCTAAGCTTTTGAAAGACAATGTTAAATGTACTCGTATACAAATTAGAACAATTTTCTTTTCGAATCGAAATACACAATAACTCCTCTGAACTCGAACCTGTGCCCATGTTCTGTAACTTCCACGTTGAGAAACTTTGCGATTAAATTGTGTGGAATGCACCAGAAATGCCATAACACCATAACACATTACTATATATTTTATACATTATATTTTATATACCACTTTAACACTTTTCTTTTAACAAAACAAAGTTTTCTTTTAACACCACAAAACTATTTTTCTTTTAATGCAAATTATTTTGTAAATAACGAACATTAAAGTCGAACTGTACATTACTTTTTATATCTGACGGTTGTATTTTTACCGACGTCGTTGACAATTTTTAAAATTTTTTAAGTTTTATTCGCCGTCAAAAATATTTGTGATTGGCGGTTTTAAACATTGAAATTTGAGTCGGCTTTGAGTTGTATATTATGACATTTCTAAAGGTACTTTCTACAAACTGCACTAGAACCTGAATTGCAAATTTAACTAGAACTTGTAAAAGAAACTGAACAAAAACCTGATCTAGAAACTTAACTAGAACCGGGATTATAAACTAAACTAGAACCTAAACTAAAAAACTTGATTATAAACTGAACTACGAACCTGAATTACAAATTACAAATAGCACTACAGCTTTTTAAGTTGAAATTTGAAATTCAGAAATCCAAGTTAATGTTGAGAAATAACAAATTGAAAATGAGCAAAAATTAAATGAGTTAAAATTAAGAATTGTAAATTAGTAACGAAAAAATACAAATTGAAATTAAGAAATTGAAATTAATAGTGGGAAATCACAAATTGAAATTGAGAAATACACTAGAGCCCCAACTTGCGTCGTTTCGATTTGTGTGGCTAAAAACGGGTGAATTTTTTACTGAAGAGTATTGAGCACAATGCCGGCCGGCCGTCATGTACGTTAAGAAGTTTTCAAATTGGGTGAAATAAGGGGAATTGCCTTTTCTTTGTTATATAAGTGTTGTTAAAAACAACAGCCCGGTTATGGTAAGAATTTATGGCGTTTTCTTTTCTGGCAAAAATGTTACATATATGTTACACTTTTTACCCATTTCCCATATAAAAAAGGAAAAAAGTGTAACGTTTTTGCCAGAAAAGAAAACGCCATTAGTGCGTGATTTGCCAAAATACCTTAAGGACGAACAAATGAGTTAACGTAAAAAGAAAAGTAATAAGTTTGGAATTAAAATTGGACGTAATAAAGTCGGAAGAAAAGGCTGTTAATATAGGTATATAGACTACAACAGTAAGAAAAACTTTTTTTGCTTTATTTTGAATATTTTCCCCAATAAATTAAAATTCAATGCATTTATATAGAAAAAGGTGATTTGAGTCGGGGCTCTAGTGTAACACATTTTATTCGATTGGTAACTCAAATTCGTGTTATGTATTTTATAAGTAAAAAAATATTTCATACAAATTTTTATTTCTCAATAACAATTTGATAAATAATCAATTTCGATTTTCAACTTTAATTAGCTTTTTCTCAATACATATTGATTAATATTTATCACAGCGTTCTGCTTCGGTGGTATAGCATTGAAACGCCACTGAAGTAAAATAATTAAATAAAGGCCATAAACTCAAGCTTAAGAAAAAATAATGCGCCTACTCACCACCAGAGGCGCTGCAATGCTGCACTAAAAACAAACATAATGCGCAATTGCAGAGTTGTGATATAAAAGCTTTCTTCTTTCCCCACCTTTACTTCTTCAACCTATCCTCTTTACAACGAAAGTAGCGCAATTATATGTAGCCATATTAATTGCCTGAGTGTCACTTTTCTTAAAAAAAATTTACACTTCTTAATTACAATTTGTTTTTGCTCATTATCAAGCTGTATTTATTATTTTTAAATTTGTTATTTCTCAATATCAATCTTTTTTCAATATTAATTTAGATTTTTGAATTTCAATTTGTTAGTTTTCAATATAAATGTGTAATTTCTTAATTTCAACTTTAAAAGGAGTAGAAACTGAAGAATAAACTAAAGTATAACTAGAACCTGAACTAGAAACGGAAAAATCATATTTTTGCTTAAAATTATTTCGTTTGGTTATTTTTTGACGTCTCAAAACGTCACCCAAATCTATTTCTCATAATTTTTTCTTAAATTAATTTCTATAATAAATGTGAAATATGAAAAAAATCTTGTATTTTTTTAAAAACAAAATTTTTCATTGATATATTTATTTGATTTTCTTCGAGTTTTCGTTCTTAAGAGTTGTGGTCATGTTTAAGGCATTTACTTTTTGACATTGTGAGTATTTTTGTTTTTTGTTCAAAAGAAAATAATTTTCCGATTATTTTCATAATTTTTCTGGGAATTAAAGCAAGACAAACAACAAATATTTTGTTATTAAAAACAAAACAAAAAAAAAAAAAAAACTTTTGAGTGAACAAATTTTTGTGTTCTTTTACTTTTGTTTTAAAAAGAAAAGAAAAAACAAGTGGCAGTCAGCTATAATTCATTTGAAAATGTGACAAGTCGTGCAGAGTGAAATGGAAAATGACAAAGTATTTTGTTGTTTTTGATCACTACAAAGGAGCAACTTGTATGTTTGTTTTGTTTTGTTTTATTTCTATTTTAATTTTAATTTTTCTACATGCATTTTTAACTAAAAGCTTTATTTCTTTACATGTAAATCTCCCTTAATTGGTTTCTATTACAAAGCTAGCCAAGTTCTTTAAAGACATAGAACCCCTTGTTTGAATTTTTTTTATTTTTTTCCCCTTTTCCAACTCAACATCAAAGTCAATAGCCAAGTGAAACTTGTACTCTTCACTTATTTCTTGTGTAGTAATAATTAACTGTTCTCTGACGTAAATGTTTTGTTTTCTATTATAAATAGGAACAAAACCGGGGGTATGGTTTTCTTTTTTCTTTTTTGAGCCCCTCTAATCAAAATAATAAATTTTTAATTACTCGTCTTTTTTTGTACAGTTTTTTTTCTAGTATTGCTGCTTGTTTGACGTTGTTGCAAATATTGTGTTCGCATGATGCGTCTTAGGGTAAATTTTAAATAGGGGAAATTGCATTTTATTTTAATAAAACATTCTACACATATGCAGTTTGCTTGAGTGCCTACCCAGCTTTTCCCTGCAAAGATGCTTGTCTTAATGATTTCTATTTGTTATATAAACATCTGTAGGTTCAAACAAAAAAAAAGGGTTTATTTTATCCTTTACACAACAAATGCTGCGTTAAATCAACATAAAACGCATTTTCTTAAAGCATAATAACATACCGGGAAATACTTAAAAGGACACTAAATTCTTTAGTATATAAATAAAGCAGAACATTAAAAAAATTGCTTTATTCGAATTTCGAATGTTCTTATTGCTATTATCGCCAGTGTTTATATATAGAAAATACGAGTATGCCTGATACGCATTTAATGACTTAAGTGCGTACCGGAAAATAGTAAATATATAACTGACCTCATATCAGTGTGTTTGCATCATTTTGATAAGAATTTTAATGATTTTATTTAATATTCTTTAGAAAAAATATATATTGAAATTACAATCATTAGGTAGCAAACAATCGAGAAACTTTTATAAAAGATTCAATCCTGAATAGCTAAAGAAAGTCTATAATTACAAATAAAGATTACAATTTATATATGTATGTATAATAAACTACATTGCAAAATAATTAACAAAAGCTGTTTTATTAATAGAAAATATATCCTGTCAATTATTAAATTTATTTTGTTTATTAATTTTATTTTATTGTTTTAAATTTGTCAATCAGTTTATCATTTGAGTATTACCGTCTGGTTATTTATTTAAACAAACATGAGTCATTTTTATGTTGTGATACGCAATTTAACTTTTACTAACATTTGAATTTCTGTACAACATTTGAAAAACATATGTATGTAAAAATGTCGTACGAAATATTATTACGAAATTGTATTTCAATATAAATTTAACGGCCAGTATCAACATACAGCATGTTTATCAACATACAACTGGTTTAGCAACATATGGCATGTTTATCAACATACAACTGGTTTAGCAACATTTGTAGAAGTTTCTATTTATAAACATTGTCAACGGAATAAATTCTTACAGACTTTTTAAAAATGATATGAATAATAAAAATTTATTAACAAATAGTATAAAAAATTAATTATTTAATAAACTTATTGACATCAAATAACTAATGATCATTAGAGTGGTTCGAAAAAAAATTTGTGTCAGTCACCCCCTAGGATTAAAGATAATGTAAATAAATAAATTCCAGAAATAATTTTTTTATTTTTTGCCACGCCTTTTGTAGGCCGCCCTTTTTAGTATTTTGTTTATTGTGTCGCTATTTTTAGTCCGATCATAAAATTTTGTATATCGGTGTTCATAATAGCGTTATTGCAATATTGTTTAAACTTTCAATTCTAATTCAGGTCCTAGTTCAGTTTCTAGTTCAAGTAAGTTTCTAATTCAGGGTCTAGTTTAGGTTCTAGTTCAGTTACTACTTCAGTTTCTAGTTCAGATTCTAGTTCGGTTTAGGTTTTACTCCTTCAAGTTGAAATTGGGAAATGCCAAATTTAAATATATGTGTGAAGATAAATACGAATTGAACTAGCACAGACAGAAACCACATTCCTTAACATTGATAATGTTCCAGTCAACAGAACACTGTTAAGCACTTAACAGTCATATTTACTTGAATTTTGAAAAATGTAGCTTTTAGGATGAAATTCTCTAGAAGAATTTGCACACGCATCTCACTATATAGAAAGGGTAGTCCAAAGGGTCCTAAATGAGACTACATTAGTCGGATTTCTAAAATAATTTTGGAATGTGAATAAAACGATTTTGATACGTGTGCAACTCGATATTTGTCCAAGATCTTCTAGAAAATTTCGTCCTAAAAGATAATTTTTTCAAAAATACATTTTTTTCAAATTCTTTTTATTTAAATTCAAATATTATTTCAGAAATCCCACTAATATAGTCTCATTTAGGACACTTTGAACTACCCTTTCTATATAGTGGGATACGTATGTAACTTGATATTTGTCCAAATTTCATCCAAAAGCTACATTTTTCAAAGTTCAAGTAAATATGACCTTTAAATGCTTAACAGTGGTCTGTTGACTGTAACATTATCAATGTTAAGAAATGTGGTTTTTGTCTGTGCTAGTTAAATTCTAATTAATCTTAACACACATAATTTAAATAGGGAAATAAGAAATTGAAATTCAGATTTCCAAATTAATATTGAGAAAAAACAAACTGAATTTAAAAAAAAGCAAATTGATATTGAGAAATCGAAATTGATATTGACAAAATTAAAATTATAATTGAGAAAGTAAAAATTTATATGAAATTTTTGAAAAATTTTTTTACTTTTCAAAACACATAACACGATATTGAGTTACAAATCCAACATCAATTATTAAAATTTTCTTTTACCAATATCAATTTCGATTTATCAATTTCAATTTGTATATTACAATTTCAACTTGGAGTTCAAATTTTTTTCAGATTCTAGTTCAGGTTCTAGTTCATGTTCAGATAGATAAAGAATGAGCTATAGTATACTGCGAAAATTACGAGCATAATAACAATTTTTATACCCCTTATTTTATTATGAATGCAAGTAATGGAAACGTTTTGTTGCCTTTAGTTTAAATAAAGTTTATTTTTAATTAACCATATCAGCAATTCATTTTATCATTAAAAACTGAACAATTTTTATTAATATATAAAATTTGTTATTGCTCTTAATAAATATCAAAATTCTTAAGTAAAAATCTTTGCGCCAAAAATATAATTTTGTTTTTAAAACGTAAAAATGTCATAATTTTTTTAATAAATTTGAAAATTTTCTGCAAAATTATTTAAAAATCATTAAATTTATTTCTGTATATTGTTGTTCTTTTAATTTTCTGTGTGTTGTTTTTTTTGTGTTTTTAAAGAGTTAAATTATTGTTGTTTTAGTTGCTTCCTAAAAGAAAAGTTTTTTTGTGTTATTTCTTGGACTGAAGCCAATTGATATTATTTTAATTATTTTTTTTCGTGGTTTGTTTGCTTTGCTTTTATTAAATTAAGATATTTTGTTTGGGGTTACAAATTATTTCATTTTTGAGAACTTAATTTTATCTAGTGTTAAAAAGTATTTTAAATTTTTTGCTTTTGCTTTGAATTATGGGCATTTTTAGAAATTGCCGAGAATTTATAAAAAAGAGTAAATTTGTTCTTGTAATGAAAATTTAAGGAATATAAATTTTAAAGAACTTTATTTTTTAAAATTCTCAAAACACAATATTTTATGGAAAGGAGTAGTTGATTTAAGGAGTATAAAAAATAGCGACCTAAGTTTTCTAACATTCTAAAAAAAATATTAAAAGATTTTAAAGAGAGGAGGATTTAAAATATTAATTGTTTAGGGTTTATAAGAAACAGTAAATTTGTGATGGTTTTGGGGAATACAAAATTTAGGGAATATAAAAAATAGCGAATTTTATTTTTTGCCTTTTTTTAAATTCCCAAAAAATATTCAAAGATTTTGGTAAATAAAGGGGTGTAAAATAGAAATTGTTTAAAATTTGTAAGGAAGAGTATTTTTGTGATGGTTTTAGTATGATTTAGCGAATGTAAAAAATAGCGAATTTTATTTTTTCTGTTTTTTAAAATTCCCAAAAAACATTGAAAGATTTTATGGAAAGAATTAGCTCAAATAGAAATCGTTTAAAATTTATAAGGTAGTGTAATTTTGTGATGGTTTTAGTCTAATTTACGAAATGTAAAAAATAGCGAATTTTATTTTTTAAGTTTTTTAAAATTCCCAAAAAACATTGAATGATTTCATGGAGTTAAAATAAAAATTAAGTCTTTTTTAGGGAATATAAAAAATAGCGAACTTTATTTTTTTTTAAATTCCCAAAAAACAATTGAAAAATTTTATGGATATGAGGAATTAGAATTTAAAAGAAATAGTAATTTTGTGATGGTTTTATTGTAATTTAAGGAATATAAAAAATAGAAAATTTTGTATTTAAGTCTTTTTTAAATTCCCAAAAAACATTTAAAGATTTTATGAAAATTAGGAGGATTTAAAATAGAAATTGTTTAAATTTTGTAAGAAAGAGTACTTTTGTAATGGTTTTTCGTTTTTTAGTAATCAAAATTTATGAAATATAAATTTTAAAGAACTTTATTTTTTTTAGTGTTCAAATAGAATTCTTTTTAGAATTTATAAGAAAGAGTAATTTTGTGATGGTTTTATTGTAATTTAGGGAATATAAAAATAGCGAATTTTATATTTTGTCTGATTTAAGAAATATAAAAAATAGCAAACTTTTTTTTTAAGTTTTGTTAAAATTCCAAAAAAAAAATCTTTGAAAGATTTTATGGAAAGAAGTAGTCAAAATAGAAATTGTTTAGAATTAGTCTTTTTAGTAATAAAAATTTAGGGAATACAAATTTTAAAGAACTTTATTTTTTAATTTTTTTAAAATTCTAAAAAAAAATATTGAAAGATTTTATGGAAAGGAGGAGTTAAATTTTAATTTTAAATAAATACAAGCTTCTCAAAATTATCCAAAACATTTAAATTGCTGAATATTTATTTTTAAAAATCATCGGCCAAGAGTATGGAAATTTTTTTTATTCGTTTTCCATAATTTTAAGACAAATTTGTGTTGATTTTATTTTAAATTCATTTCAAAATAATATGACAACAAATTCTTTTATTGTATTCACCTACATTCACAGTTGGAGTCAATAATATTTTAATATTTTTAGTTCCATTTCTGGCCCCAAACATAAATTCATCTTAATTTTTTCGGATTTTCCCACAAATAAAGTAGCACATACAAATAAGAAAACACATAAATTTACTTTTCTTTCTCCCCATTTAATTTTTTTTTTGGGTTTCTTAAAGGAATTTCTGAAATATTTTTCAACTGAATCTTTTGTATTTGTATTTGTTTTTTTTTTTCTGAAATAAAAATAAAAACAACAACTTGCTAATTTGTTTGGTGTGAACATGACATTCCAAAAATCATTATTCCCCTATACACATTAGTATCGAAATTTTGTTAAAGATATTTGTATGTAAATGGCTGTTTAGTTGTCAATACAGTGTGAACAAATGTTATGGCTTTTAATGTCATTAAATGTTTCTTTAATGAGCGTCTTTTTTTTTTCTTGGTTTGGCTGTTGAAAACGTTGGGGTTCAAAAATGTCAGTCTGTATAATAATGTGTATAATAATGTTTGTGATGGCATTTTATTTTTGTGGATAGTTTTTTGAAAATTTTATTTCAAATTTGTTTTTGGCTGCAGAAAGTGTATAAACAACAACTAAGTGCAATGGTTTAAAGCGTTTTATACAATTTAATTATTAATAATTAATTATCATTATTAATATTGAGAAGAGTTTGTAGTAATTTTTAACTTGAAACATTTGTTTCATGTCTCGAAGGTATAGACTCGATGTGATGATGCTTCAAAAAGAGCAGTTGCTACTGACATGAGTTTTAGATCTAACTACTCAGTAGGCAATAAGATAATGCTGTCTTTCTGCTTTACTTAAGGTACGGTCACACATGGCAAATATTTACTCGAAAAAGCGTAACCACTTGTTAAGGCATTAATTTGTTTCACGTTGTTTACTCTTGCAAAAGTTTTGCAATATCAAACAGAATCATTAAAAATAAAACTTAATATTTGTTGTGTAAACGAAGTTTTTTTTTAATAAATAAACCGGTTTAAGTATATTTAATTTAGTGGTTCCGTATTTTTCGGCAAATATTTGTGAATGTACCTTTAGTTTCTGATGTGCGTTTAGAAGTTTTGGATCATTCTCTGAAATTGTTAAATATTTGTAAAACAATGAAACAAAAATAAATGAAAGGGACAGATTTCATTGCAAATAGTCCACCACAGATTTGCTAGAACAAACGCTTTACTTGGTCTGAAAATTTTCATGACAATTTTGCTTAAAAGGGCTTGAATTTCTGTCTTCAATGCACAACAGCGAAGTGGGTTCAGAAGCAGAATTGAAATTTTAAGGAAATAAATCTGCCATTTCTAAACGGCTAATTCGATCGTGAAAAAATTCTACTTGAACGCAGCCAAAGAATAATGGAGTTTAAGTTTTGCAAAGGAAACATTCCGTTCAGGAGCGGCGCTTAAAGTAACATGTAAATTTTTCATAAGCTGCAGATTTCCATCAGTACTGGTAAAATACTTTCATGATAAATAAGGAATACATTAAGGTTTCAAAAACTGCTATCCGTGTTGTGATGCCAGCTTTTGGATTTTAGAATACCTAGTCAATTCATAACTACTGGTACACAGAGAAATCGACGCCAAATAAAAACGAATTATTGAGTGATATTATTAAGTCCGCACGGAAAGGAAAACTAAGCGGAAAGCAATTTCGATTTATATTTAAAATGTAATTATTCGTTCCTGCGGCAGCCGCAATACTGTCTTTGTAGATATGATACCACAAAAAAGAAAAATACCGCTGCAACGGAATTAATAATTTCAAATTATGCTTCCGCACAAAAAAAAAAAAAATCGCGGAACGGAATGAATTATTCGACCCAATATTTAAAAAAATTTTATTTTTCTTTTTATGGCTTGATAAAATCTAAGAACAACTAATTCGAAATGACTTCCATTTGCCTTTCAGCACGACTTGAGACGATGTGACCACTCATCGATCGCGAGATGCACTTCATGCATGGGAAAAGGACTCGCTTCAACGACTCAATATTTGAATGACGAGTAGAGCAAGCAATGTAATCCAATGGGTTGATATGAAGTCCGGAATGAAGTCCGGAACGCTATTTTTGCGCCACAGTTGTTTGGTTTTTGCTTTCTGAGCTGGATTAGATTCTTGCTGGAAAGTCCATGGTTTGTTGGCGAATATTGATTGGTTGAAAGGTTTCACAATGGTTTCAAACACGGTCGATTGATGGACTATGGCCGATGTTTTTCACTCCTTTCTCGCAAAAATGGAGCTCACTCCCGGCCATAGCATTACAGATGGCGGGATGGTGGCCTCGTTGCACCCTCGGGATGATTTATGATGCTTTTCAAGATGACGGAGAATACACACGATCGTTTTGTTTATTGAAGGAATCTTGTACGGTGAAGATTTTCTCGTCAATAAACAGAATTTGTCTGTGAGTGTTCTACGCGTACCGGCTGAGTAACGCTTTCGTTTTCGGCAACATGTTGGGAAAATTTTACATATTTTTTTTATATTAAAATAGTCTTTGCAAAGATACCTTTCAGAAATCTGTAATTTTATTATAAGTTCTCAAAGACGGTTTTTGTTTTAATGAACAATTAGTCACCATTTTGCCCAAATATACGATTTTTGTATATTTTTGAACCTGGAAGAGCCATTGCTTGAACCCTTTTCATGTATGATTAGAAATTTTGTTAACTACGAAAAAAAATTGAGGAAAATCAAAGTAAATTCTGCTGGATTCTTGTGTATTAAAAAACAACAAACAAATTTTCTATTTTGAAATCTTGTGTATTAAAACACACAAGTATATGAAGTATTTTGGCTAATACTTTGTTCTTATAATTTTTTTGTTAATACAAAAAAAAAAAAAACAGCTAAAAATAAACAAATTTGTTAATATTTATTTATATTTCTCAGTTAATTTTTTATTGTTTTAAATATTTTTATTGAAACTAATGTTTGTTTTTTTTTCTATTTTCGTCTATTTTCAGGTAATTAACAGCAAACGTTTTCTTTTTCAATAGTCATAAAGAATTGTATTTTGTTTAATCGTTAATGAAACTGTCAACAATTTCCGCTTGAAATGTAAGTAGATTTATAAACTAATAAAACAATACAAACAAACCGAACAACTAAAAAAAATTTTATATTTTCTGTTTATTATAAAGTCGCAAATAAAAACGAAACAATATTCTTTAACAAGGAAGTTGGAAAAAGAAAAACCATATTGAAATTTATTAGACAGACACGGCTTGTTTATGTCATGCGAAAAGTTCTTGGAAATCATGTGTGGAAACTCAACTGTATAAGAAGACTCTGCTTGGCCTGTCGGTTTTTCAAAACATTTAATTTCCTAAACCAAGCCCTTCTGCCTGCTTTTATTGTTTTTCCCGTACTTACAAAGAAGACACAAGAGTTTTATAAAACAATACCAGTATGTGTTTAAATCAGCAAATGGTTACCGGCCAACTGCTGCAATGCCAGGCCTTTGCCTTGCCATGGCGAGTAGAATTTCTTTTTTTTTTTTTGTTCATATTCCAAGAAAATCCAGCAAAGCTTAAGCCAGCCATCGACAACAAAGTTTCAATTATATTGTATAAAACGACTGTTGTTCGTATGACTTTAAGCCGGCTATGCACACTTACTTACTTACTTATTATCCGTCAGTCCACCCATGCAACTTAACTCATGTACACACAATCATAATAAGAACGTCTGTGGTCTGGGCTAAAGTTTTTGCAGTAGTTTTTTTTTTTTTAATTTTAGTTTTTGTTTTGGGTTTTTTTTTTCAAAACAAAGAATTAAATATTCAAAACCATACACATTTAGCCATAAAGTCACTCAATCATCATCATTATCAACGTATAATTATCGTCATCAGCAGCACACATCAAAAGGAATTTGATGACTTTTCAACAACAATAATACTAATAATAAACACAATTGTGTTTATTTAAATGTAGGGTTTTTTTACTGTTCTTGTTGTTGTTGCTGTAAAAATGCATTAGAGATTAAAGTTGTAGGATTTTAGGTACTTTTTGAAAAAGTACTTTTTTCAATAATTATTATTTCTATAAATTTAATTTAAAATTCTGTTATTTTTCCAACGAATTTGCAGTGTATTTGTAAATGGTACTGTTAAGCGTGAAAAACATGCTTTAGTACTATAAAAAGGTACTTTATTTAAAAAAGTACATTTTGGAAAAAGTACTTTTTAAGGTGTACATTTTGAAAATAGTACTTCTTATGTAATTAAAAAAACTATTTGATTGGATTATACATTTTGTTCAAAACGGAATCAAAAGATTAAACTTGAATGCTTGCAGGCAGCAGGCAAACACGTAAACCATACATTTTATTAATAGTTGTTGAAAAGTACTTTTTCATTAAGAACTTTTTCATTTAGTACTTTTTAATAATTTTGAATTTTAAGGCTTTGTTTGGACTATTTAGTGGATGGTTTATGCGAAGTTTCCACAAACTCAGTAATTTTTTGTAACAAATGAACTCATATGGAATAAGCAACATAAAGTTGTCCATGTGAAAAACATGATTCCTCCAAATTAACGCCACAAGCGTGAAGTGTGTGTCCCTGTGCAATGATTTTAGCATTTGGTACCTTTAAAAAGGTACTTTATTTAAAAAGTTACGTATTTAAAAAAGCTATTTTGCTAAAAGTCCTTTTTTTAAAACGTACATAGCACATTAGGGCGGTCTCGAAATTTTAGGAAATACATTTCCTAACTAGATACAATTTTACATTGGCTCATGGGCTTTTCGAGTTTAAGTTTTGTAAATGAATTGTAGAGACCTTACAGGGGCGGCACCGTGGATTCTCAAAGTATGCAAATTTTTAAAGGAGGCAAATTTTGAATTTTTTAGCAAATACATTTATAAAAGATTTGTCCTTACCAGGTAAAATTGTACATGAGCGTATTTAAGGAGTTTTTGAGTTTAAGTTTTGTAAATAGGCTTCACACACCCTACAGAGGTGGCGGTTTGGGTTTGCAAAGTAACACACTTTTTATGAATATTTTTAATTTTGAAATTTTGGGAAATACATTTGGCATTTCTTAACGGTTGGTGTCAATGAGATACAATTTTACATGGGCGTATCACAGGAGTTTTCGAATTAAAGTTTTCCAAATGAACTTTACACACCCTACAGGGGTGGCGCTGTGGGTCCCCAAAATTGGGCACATTTTTTTTAATAAACATTTTTAATTGATTAAATAATCGAAATTTGGGAAATACATTTGTAATTTTTAAAGGATTGGTCCTAACGAGATAAAATTTTTCAAGGGCATATCTAAGGAGTTTTCGAGTTTAAGTTTTGTAAATGGACTTTACACATTCTAGAGGTGTGGCGCTTTGGGTTCTCGAAGAAAGTCACTTTATGAACATTTTTGATTTAGTGTTAAAGGTCAGTGTATGGGTTTTAGTTGGGCGCCAGCTAGCACAACGATGTCATACAAGACGTTGACTTGTCTGATGGCGCGGATGAAACATACCAAACACTCGAGTATGTCCGATGTCAAACGTTACCTGAAGGTTGATAGGGAGCTAGATGTAGCGGTGCATTGCCCCGATCATATTTGATATTTTTTGTTTTGCATCAGATTTCATCTGATCTTATATTTCGTGAATTTCTGCAGCTACATACAACAACATTTCTAATCATACACAAAAAGTTTCCAAACAATATCTTTCACCGGTCGAAAAATATAGGATTTTTTTTTGCATATTAAATATTTGTTGAAACTCTAAAAAAATTTATTTTTAACAAAAATTTCGTTATATGTATTTGAAAATATTGGACTGATATTTTTCTGTAAAAAAAATGTTTTGTTTGAATAAAGTTTTTTTTTCGATCGCTTAAATTGAGAAATGTACTACTTAAAGGCTTCTAAATGAATGCACTTCTTAACATTTCATGCCATTAAATTTCCTGTGCACAAATTTTGTCTGTACAAAAGGTGGTAAATTCATATCTTGCTTGAAGTTAGGTTTAAGCTTTAGTTATAATTTGTATTTGAATTTGCAAATTTGGAAACTTTGTTAAATATTTGTAAAAAACCTAAAATAGTCATAAATTTTAGTGAGATCTTAAGGCTGCTAGTTGTTCCAACAAAACTGTTACATATACTCCCTCTGCTCCTAACATTTGTTCACAAAAGTGTCAGTCTACACTTTCTGCAATATGCTGGGGTCATTGTCTGGTCAATGTTAATTTTTTGCATTTAAAACGTACAAAATGAATTCAATAGCCAGCCAGCCAACAAACAATGAGCTAGGATTTCACGCACCATCATTTCTTTTCTTTTATTTTTGTTTAACATCGAAAAAAAAAGATGAAAAGAAATTCAAATGCGTAAACACAACAAACCAAACATTTGTCACAACAAAACTAAGCGGTCTATGGGCAACAGCAACTGCAACATGGTCAACAATAAACAATTTATACAATTTAAATAATTGTCATGAATTATTTGCATACACACAGGTTGCTCGATGGCAGGCAGGCAGGCTGTCTGTCTGTCCATATTGTAGTTGTAGTTTGTGTTGTTGTTGGGAAACAAAGTGACAGTCAGTTAGCAAAAAAACTGTAGTGAGTAAGTTTAAAATATTTGTTGTTAACTGGTTAAATACGCACACGCATGGCTGGTTGGTTGTTGGGTTGTTTGTTTGTTGCCTGCCTGTTTATTTCACACACTCATTTGCTTGCTTATTAGTTAGTTACAAGTTGGCTGTTTAGTAGTTTTATTTTTTTTTATTTCTAAACCCACAACATTTTGTTGACATGTGTAACCACCACATAATACGCATGCGTGAATGCATTTTTGAGTTACAGCCCAAAAAGAAAAAAAACACACACACACACATGACCAGCAACAGGTTTCTTTTTTTCTTTCTTTCTAGCTAGTTTTTCACTTAGTTCCTTTAAGTGTTGGAGTTTCTTTGCTTAAAAGTGCAGTTGTGGCAAATAAACATTTAATTTAAATGTCAATGCACATTAGATTTTTGCAGTAGTATAAAGATAGATTTGCAGCTGTTGAAAAGTAAATAGCACAGCTAGAGGGACTAAAGATTCGAACAAGTTGCAATTCTAGCAAATAGAGGTTGATTTCTAAGAAATTCATCGTATATATTACCACTTATATTGCATGGGTTGACTCCCCATGACTTTCGATATATTTTACTACTTAATAAAAACGTCATAACTGGCAAAGTATTCTAATGAAATTGCTCATAAATAAACTATGTAAAAAATACTTTCATTTCACTTCGTTTAAGTCATTTATTTGACTAAAAGGTCAAAGGTCATTTGAGTTGAAAGTTTATTTAACTCAATAACCATTTGTTTTAAATCTTAAAAAATTAATGCAATAATAACTAAATTCTCCCCTATATTTGTGGAAAGTTTCAAAAGTAACATTTGCAGCATTTCGGAGTTATACAGTTCAACAGTTGTTGATTTGTCTTATAACTTTATAAAAACATTAAAAGAGACTTCTCATAAAATTGCCCGTAACTTGAACAATACTTTCATTTAACTGCATTTAAGAAAACATTGCCTTTAAAATGATAAGCATAAATCTATTTATATAAAAAGGTCAAAGGTCATTTGAAAATAAAGTTCAGTTAACTCAAAAACTATTTGTTTTTAATTTCTAAAAAATAGTGCAATATTAACTAAAGACTTCTCTAAATATGCAGAAAGTTTCAAGAGTAACACTAGCAGCATTTCGGAGTTATACAGTAAAACAGTTTTTGATTTGTCTTACTACTTTAGAAAAACGTCAAAACATCCAGAAAGTTCTTATGAAATTGACTTTGACTTGAAAATGTTACAAAATAGTTTTTTTTTGACTTCATTTAATGAGACATTAACTTTAAAATGATAAGGATATACATTTTAGTATAAAAAGGTCAAAGGTCATTTGAGTTTAAAGTTTAATTTAGTGGAAAACCATTTTTTTATTAATTCTTAAAAATGAAATGCGATAACAACTCAATTCTCTTCAATAATTATAGAAAGTTTCAAAAGTAAATCTTGCAGCATTTTGATGTTTGAAAGAAAAACTGTTGCTAATTTAAAAATTTTATGAAATTTTGATTTAATTTCTATTTAACTATTAGTTTGAGCAATTTGTTTAATTCTTATGTTTCTAAACAATTGCACAATACTTTAAACAATTATGCTTTTCACTTTGCACCAGCTGTATTAGCTTTTAATGACTACTTATGATACCCACATTTGATAAAAACATAAAAAAAAAACAAGAGACAATATTAATTTAAGCATATGTATGTACGACAACATTTTAAATGGCTAAATGACAGCTACAACAACAATATATTTATATTAATAAAAAAAAAATGTAACTAACTGCTGCTGCTTATTGGAATTTGTACCGTCATTTAAAGTCTGCCTAGAAATTTAATTTCTTGAACAGGGATGTAAGTAATTTCAAATGGACTTTAGAAACAAGAAACTTTTTAGACCTTAAAACAAACGGAGTAGTTATTTGCATGAGAGTATATTTTATTACTTCAAATCGAAGCTATAAGTCTTAGATTTTATATAACATTAACATTTTAAAAATCTCTTTATATTTGACTGATTTATTGTTAAAAGAAAAATGTGTAACCTACTCGACGTATGATTAATATTAATTTAGATGTTAGAGTAAAAAATTGTCTATAACTTAGCAATTATGTAAGGATTTTAAACCTTTTAAAGTATTATGAAAGCCAAGTCTTCAGGTTATAAATGAAAGTTAAATCAATTCATTTTGTGAAGTAAATTTTTTCCAAATTTTATAGATTTTTTTTTTCAAAATTAAAAAAAAAAAATTTCAGAGTGAAACGAAAAATGTAGGGAAATAATATGAAATCATAGCTTAATGTCATAGATTTTATATGCAATTAAAATTTTTAAAATCTCTTTTTCTTTGACTGGTTTATTGATTAAAGAAAAGTGTGTAATCTACTCTACGTATGATTAATATTTATTTAGAGGTTAGAGTAAAAAATTGTCTGTAACTTCAGCAATTATGCAAGGATTTGACAAATCTTAAAGTCTTATAAAAGCTAAAACTTCAGGTTTTAAGCAAACGTTAATCTACAATTTTATAGATATTCCAGGTTTTTCGTTTTTTTTTAATTTTGTTTTCTTTTCTTAAGATATATTTTTTATCGCATTTATTAAACTCGTTGCAATAAGTTTTGTATCTGGGTGATTTTTTTAGATATTATCTTTTTGGCAACACTGGTTTAAACAGCTGACTCACGTTTCGTGTTTGGCTTCACTGTCAAACATCTTCAGTTTGGTCTATAATTTAACCATGAATCGTCTTACAAACGAACAACGCTTGCAAATTATTGAATTTTATTATCAAGATGCGTGCTCTGTTAAGAAAGTTCATCGCGCTCTTCTTTGTGTGCAGCGACGAAGCTCATTTTTGGCTCAATGGGTACGTAAATAAGCAGAATTGTCGATTTTGGAGTGAATATCAGCCAGAAGCATTGCAAGAGCTACCAATGCATTCAGAAAAAGTCACAGTTTGGTGCGGTTTATGGGCTGGTGGCATCATTGGACCGTACTTCTTCAAAGATGATGCGAATCGTGAGATGATATCCAACTTTTTTTTGCCCAAAATGCAAGAGCTTGACTTGCATGACATGTGGTTTCAATAAGACGGTGCCACATGACACACAGCGCGCGCAACAAGAGACTTATTGAGAGGCGAGTTCGGTGAACATTTTATTTCACGTTCGGGACCGGTCAATTGGCCGCCTAGATCGTGTGATTTAACGCCTTTAGACTATTTTTTGTGGAGCTATGTTAAACCTCATGTCTATACAGACAAGTCCGCTTCAATTGTTGTTGTGTCTTAAATACTAGAAAATAATGTTGCATGTTTAATTATAACTATTTTTTTTTAAATTTTATTTATTATCATATGCACTAATGAGCCCTCTGCAAAATTGTATGAATTATCAACTTACAGGTCGTCATTGGCACTTATATTTCTTATTGAGTTGGACATATAAATTATGCCAAGTTTTGGCATGATAGAATAACGTTAAACTGTTTCAAATAGGCTTTCAAGTAGGCAGAGAGCTTTTACAAGGACAAAAAACGCATATTTTTCAGTTCCTGCAAAAAAATTTCCCCTTAAATATTTCTGTTTCAATTTTAATGTAAAGGAAATGCAATTTGAAAACAATTACAGATCTAAAGCGATATGAAAGACTAAAATTGCTTAGCAAATGTTAAAGTTATTAACAATTTCCCAGACCATTAAAATAATATGCCCTCTAAAGTTTTCATTCCCAAGTACGCATTACTACTTCAGCGATATCTTATTTTATCAAGGTAATAGCTTAACCACGTGTAAATTTATATGTTATTATTTTAATGTCATTAAAACTGGTTACCAGTAATGACTTAAGTAACATCTTGTTAGGTGTCACAGAAGTTGTTAAGTTTGATTAAGATTGAGTTTAAGCAAATGAGTCAAACTTATAGGTAATCCAGAAGGTATGTAGTAGCCCTGCAAGTCTTTAACATGTTCTTGCTAAGATAAACCACTAAAATTTGCATAAATTTTTTTTATTACAATTCTAATTCATTTATTTGAATATGCTTAAAAACAAGCAATCATTTTAGTCCATCATCAGACAACTACAAAAAAAGAAATACATATAATTTTTTTTTTTAACAATAAAAACTAAAAACAAATAAATAAATTAAACAAAGACCAAACAGCAGCAGCAAAAAAAAATAAAAACATCAACATTTTAACACAGCCACAATATGTTAGTAATTGAAAGATTTAAGTATATTTTGTGGCCCATATCTGTCCATTCAGACAAGCATGCTTCCATCTAACCAGCCAGCCATCGTCTGTAAACACTTGTCGTCTATACACTACACAAAATACATACATACATACATACTATTTCTAAATGTGTCTGTCTAAACTTCCCATTCACACAATTGTAATAAATTTATGCGCTTTTGCTCGCAATTCATTTGTTTTGTTTTATAGAACAACAAAAATTTGTATTAGTACATAATCTTAAAAAACAAAAACTAACAAATAAATTAAAAATTAAAAAAAAACTTAAGCAAATATTAGCACTCTTTTTCAAACTCTCTTTATTTACTTCTAGACATTCAAAATTAACAACTAAAGCTGTGTTCACATTATGTGTATTTGTCATGTGGAATGTCACTTTTCTACCCATATGTGATTTCATGTGTATGTCAAAATTTGAGTTTTACATACGGTTTATAAATTACATGTTCATATGCTGGTTATGTCACATACATATGTACTTACTTTTGTTAATTCCTTTTCAAGTTTTCCCTCTATTTTCAATAATAAATTTTTGTAGTTTTTTTTTGTATTTTTGTTTTACTATTAGGTATAAATTATATTTATTAAAATTTGAATTAATTTTTGCCGCCACAAAATTTTGGTTATAAAAAACAGCTGATGTCAGATGGTTTGTCACTTGAAAATAGAACTCGTTCTAAATACAAAAATGTCATATGTATTGCACTCAGAGAAATAACACATGCTATTGTTTGAAGGTGTTCAGACTGTATGTACAAATTTGACATGCGAAAAAGTGACAGTCCACATGACAAATACACATAATGTGAACACAGCTTAACACAGCTCAGCACGTGTGTGCGTTTTATATATTGTGAGCTTTTGATGTTTGATGAGTTATCATTAGGAATTTTTTTTTGTTAAATTTAATAAACGTATAAATTATTTTCAAATACATATTGTTTATTTTTTCATAGCAGAGAAAGCAAATCAATGTATCGTATAAAAAAAAGTGAATATGTAAAGAAATTATTTAAGAACATGTCGAATTGTTTTTTCATTGTTGTTGTTAGCCGGTTTTGTGATAATTATACATTATTTATTTATTTGAGTAAATTAGACACATATTTAAAGGAATGAAATATTCCAAATTTTAGCTGATATTTTATGTTATCAAAACATATTTTCAACAAAAAAGTTCTAAAATCCAAAAAGTAGCAATTTAACATAAATTCTCTTGAAAATTTTGTACGTTTACCAAAAAAGTACTAAAATACAAAAAGTCCCAATTTGACCAAAAGGTACCTAAAACCGCATTTTTATCAAAATCATCAAGTTGTGTTGAAAATTCATGACTGATTTGTTTAAATTAGTACTTTCAACAAAAAAGTACTTAAAATGAAAACTACCAATTTGACTATAAGGTACCGAAGGCTATAGAATCTCTTTGAAATAACTAATATGTCTTTAAAATTAATAATAAACAGAGCTGAATTTTTTCAGCTCAGTTATCAATTTATTATTAAAAAGCAACAAAAATGGCATTACCGATCATATATAAAATAATATACTTTGCAGATATTAAAAAAAAATAATATTTATTTATAAAGAATCGATGGTATCTGCTTGTACAGAATTATCTTTGTAAAATTAGAACCATTGATTCGAGATTTTCATAGTTTTGGTTCAAGCTCTTTTGAATTTTGAACCAGATGCATGAGAGAAGGCACATAAAAATTTAAATTTGTGCTAATCTGGAAATTTAAAAAAAGGAAGATTAGAAATTGAGCTCGATATACTTCATATAGAGTGGAAAGCCACGAACTCAGAGATAACAGAACTGTATAGCTTATATTAAGAATGTGTATTAGATCGGAGATATATGATTTTCACAACGGCGAAATTTAACATTTTGCCTAAAGTGGTACATGAACATTTTTAAAAAACTACCAAAATCCAAAAGCTCTTAAAAAATCTCTCTTATCTCTCTCTCTCTCTCTCTCTTATATCGCTCTCTCTCTTTTTATTTGTAAGACATAGCCCCGGTTTACATGATGATTTTTACGACGTCGTTTTTAGACGTTGCTTTTGGGTTGTGGGCGAGCGGTGTATTGAAGCAAGCGGTGTAGATAAAAATACACGATTTCTGTTTTCATGTTTTTTTTTCATATTTCTCTTTACACTCATTTCTGTTTATGTTGTTCCGTTTTATTCGTGTTCTTATTTTGAATTGAAAGGTTCGTTTAGAAATTCAACGTGTAAAAATAAAATAAATAAATAAGGTGAATATTTTTGTAAACAAGAAAAATAATTATTTTGTTTGGATTTCTGTAATTATTTATTTATATGTGTGATTTTTTTAATGCGTACATTGTGTCCATAATTTAAAATTATTTGTTAAACGTCAAAGAAATTTTTTTAATACGAATAATAAAGTAAAGAAGATTGAACAAGAAGATTCTACAACAAAAATTAAAATTTTTAAAAAAAACGACGTCTAAAAAACAACGTCGTATAAATGCAAACAAATTTTCGTAGCATCTTCAAAAGAGAATTAATAGAAAACGACGTCGTAAAAATCATTATGTTTTAATCGTTTAAATAAAAATTGGTTTTTATGTCAAATTGCTAGTTTTCGTTTGAAAGTGAAAAAAAAAAAATTAATTTTCAAGACATTTTGATTATATTTTGACAAAATTCTGGTGTTTGGTAGCTTTTGGTCAATTTGTTACCTTTTGGATTTTAGTACTTTTTAGTTAAGTTTTCAAAAGCACAAGTTGAATTTTTAAGAATACTTGAGTATTTTAACAAAAATTAGGGTTTTGGTATATTTTAGTTAATTTTATACCTTTTGTATTTCAGTACTTTTTTTGTACTGATTTCCAAAGAAATCAATAACATTTAAAACAATTTGATTCTGTTGTTTTGGTAAAATTAATAGTTTTTAGAATTTAAGTACTTTTTTTTTTTTTTTTGTTAATATTACTATAGCTATATATATGCAGATGAACTTTATGTTTTCAATAATAGTTTGCAAACATCCTTTTTGGTACGTACTTTAAAATTTTCGTGCTGTTTTCTATTGTCTAAAAATGAAGAAGATCGATCGGTAGGAATAATATTTCCAATAGTGGTTTTAAACGTACCGACAATGGAACATTTTCGTAGAATAGTTAGTTGTGGGATAAAATTTTTGCTTTTACATAAGTTTTAACTGAAACTTATAGTTTAATATTTTAGTGCATTGGAATTTCTTGGAAATCCTAAAAACGATTTCATTCTTTAAATTGTCTGACTTTGCCTACTATGTAGTTAAGACTATGTAATACTTACATATGTATGTATATACCCTCAGCCTGCCAGCCAATCATTTACTATATAATTTTTTATTTATTTAAATATTTAGTGGCATGTGAGTGAGAATACATGTGAGTAAAGTGTGTAGTATATGTGTGTGTTTATATGATTTAAAATTATCTTAAAATTTTAAGAAAACAAATTAGAATTTACAAATAAACAACATATGTACTATTAAATTTATTTTCAACTGTTTGGGTTATAAATACGTAATTGTGTTAATTTTGTTTTTGTTTGGAATTTTTTTTGATTGACTACTCGTGTCGAAGTAATGAAAGATGTTGGGAAATTTTATGCTTTAGTTAATACAAAAGTACAAAACTAATACTTTTCAGGAAATATATAAAGTACTAAAATTTTATTTAATTTTCTATACAATAGGTGCTAACTAAATTTGAAATTCTTTATTTATTGCATATAACCTTCGAAGTCTTTGGTTTATAGCATTTGGTTTTATACCATTTAAAATACTTGAAAAGTTTTGACTTGTAATTGTTTGTTACAAAAAAAAAAAAAAAAGAAAAAAAAAAGTTGTGTTTCTAATTCATTTCCAATTACAAGTGTCAATCAAGTCTTAAGCATTTAAATGGCAGAACCTACACAGAAAAAAATAAAAATGAGTTTCAATTAAAATATTTGTGGAATCAATTAAAAATTTAATTGAAATCGGACCTGTAAACAAAATGATAGTATCAATTAAAAAAAAATTGAGATTTAATTGAAAATATCAGAAAAAGTAATTGAATCAATTAAAATTTTAATTGAAAATTATTTTAAAATCAATTAAAGGTTTAATTGAAAAAAAAACATGATTTTTTTTCTGTGTAAAGGCATTGATTAAAATTTTTGAAGTTTTAACTTAAATGTTACAGCCAGTATTAATTACAATAATTTAGAGGGTTTGTTAGTTTAAGAGAAGACCTTGAAGGTTTTTATTAAATTGTGTGTGTGTGAAAGAGAGAGACAGAATGTGCTAATTTCATTAAAGAATATATAATTTAAGGAATAATACAAATAAATAATTTGTTTATCATTAAACTTAGCACATTCTGTTTAAAAAATAATTTTTTGATATACAAAAGTACTAAACGTTAGAAAGTACTAAAACTTAAAAAGTACCATTTTGATTAAAAAGTGCTAAAAATGAATTTTTTTTATATCAAACTTTGCTTTGTATGCTTTAAAGCAAAAGTTATTCTTAACAGTCTCCTGAAAAATTCGCTAATTACAAAATGTACTATTTTGAGTAAGTCCTAAAAGTAACAAAAACTTAAGTATGTACATATTTTATTCACACAATATATGTACAATTTTATCCGAATCCTAAGCAACAAGTAAAAAAAGTCCAATATTTTTGTTTTAGATTCATTTATTGAAAACAATGCTTATAGTTATAATTGTACTATGTCCTTACAGTCTAATAATAACAAAATAAATTTAATTCTTCTTCTTAATAAAATAACAAAAACAAAAAATCGAAATGAAATGCAAGTATTACTGATCGAAACTTTGTATGGTAACTTTGTATGGTAACTTTGTATGGTAACTTTGTATGGTAACTTTGTATGGTAACATCTTTTTGGCATTGATTCTATGAGATTTGTTGGTATTGATTCTCAGTCTTGTTGTAAGGTATCAAAGTGTTCGAACAGCAAGTATTCAAAGAACTACCAAGTTGTTAAGACAACGATGATTTTCTCCTGAAAATTTAAGAATTTCAACTAAAACGTACTACAATATAAAAAGTACCATTTTATGTAAAAGGCACCAATATGACAAAAAAGTATAAAAAATTTAATATTTAATAATTTTGTACTTTGTGGAAAAAGGTACAAAAATGTTAAAGTACCATATTGATGAAAAAGTTTCAAAACAAGGACTTTTAAAAAACAAACAATCTGTTAAAAATCGACGATTTTCTCCTAAAAATTTAAAAAATTCTACGAAAAGGTACTAAAATATAAAAAGCACGAATTTGTGTAAGATGCATCAATATGACAAAAAAACACATGCAAAAGCATATATTATTTATTAATTTATGGAAAAAAGTACAAAAACTGTCAGAAACCACATTGATTAAAAAGTGTCTAAAAAGCTACATTAAAAATAAAATTTTTTCTAGATAATGTAAGAATTTGAGCGAAAAAGTACCAAAATATACAGGGTGAAAATAAAAAAGTATTAATACCTGTAATTCTGGCTAAAAAACAAAGCGTTTGAAAATAAACTATTATTAAAGAAAAATGTTTAGAAAAAGTTAAAAGTACCATTTCGATTAAAAGATACGAATAATATTTCAGCAGACTTAGAATGTTCTTTTAAGGGTTTTTATTAGAAAGTACCAAATTTTAATAATAATTTTAAATCCATTAGGTTAAATAACATATGAAAGTGTAAAATCTAAATGCTTTCTATACTTCCTTGCGTAGCCTAAATTTTAGTTCGTTTATTGTGTCTGATTATTGTGTTATTAATTGAAACTGCAAATAATTAATTAACTTGCCAACTTAAAACATTGCGTGTATAAATAATCATGAAGAAAACATTAAAATTGTTCAACTAAATATAATTTTGTTTTCATTCAGAACAAACTTATGCAGCAATTTGTTTTAGCTGTCGGCATAAATAATTAATTTATATAGACTTTAACAACAAATGAATGAATAAAAACACAAGAAAATATTTCTTCAAAATATTCGATAACCAAGAAAATTTAAGAGCAAGTATAAGTAAGATAAAATATTAATAATAAATAATAATAAATCGCATTAACTAAATCTTCCAATATACAATCACCCCTATCACGAATAAAAATTCCACATGAAATTTGTTCCCTTTTCACAAATTTCATGAGAAATTTTTATTCAAATATTTCAATAAACTTTAAAAATGTATAGTTAGAAACTATTAAAACAAAAGTTTAGCATTTCATTAAACTATCATACGTCACAATTTTCCCGGCTACCCAACATTTAAAATACTTGTTTAGTTAATATTATTTTATTATAAAAGAAAACGATAATTTTCTTGTTTTTATTCACCATAATTGACAGACAATGACACCCGAGTTGTTTAGAATACTTAAGTATTTGCAAATACAACAACTCAAATAAAATAAAATAAAATAAAATATAAAAAAAAAACATTTTCTAAAAGAATATCTCAAACATATTGAGTTGGATAGTAAATGTAGGAATAAAAAATGTACGTTGCATGCAATACAGAAACTTAAACTGATGTACAGTGTACAAGTACTTACGAGTATAGCCAAATACTCATACTATAAGTTTCATAGTAGAGGGAGAGAGAGAGAGAAAACAAAAAAAAAAACAAAACACTGATTAAAATCGACAGCTGTCTATTGTTTAAAGTAGTTTTTTCACTCCAAGTGATTATCTGACATACCAGTGAATATTAAACAGATATTAAGTTTAAAATTAAACTAAACCAAACAGAAAATAAAAATTATAAATAATTATAAACAGAAAAAATGTGAAAGAATTAACATAATTAAACAGCTTGTCGCTGTTGTCCATATGGCTTTAGAAAATTTGATAAAATTCTCACGAATACTATCAAAAAACATACCATACCGGTATATAATGTAAATTTTTTTGATAAAATTGTTTTGTTAGCACTGAAAATCAGTAGGAATTATTACATTTTAAATACTTTATTACATTATATTGGACATTATAGCTTTCAATAGTTCCACTTCATTTTAAGTAAGTAAGAAAGTTTCTTCTTGAAATTTTATTTTTTCTTAAATCAGTAATAATTACTTGTCAGATTAAAAAGTTCATATATAATTTGTTTTTATCATTTTTTGTTTTCAAAATAACATTTTTATAGAAGTTGAACCCAGATGACAAAACCTTATATTTCTTTATTTTATTTTTAACAATATACTAGTACGGCGTCAATAAAATGCAAACCTTTTCCTTGGCCAAAATTTTTTGTATGCGTGATAATTGTAAAATTTATGCGAAATTTAACTGACCGATAAAATGTGCACACAAAAGTTAAAACAACCTTGAGAAGTTTAACACAATATTAAGTAAAATAATGTAAAACTATGCTAATAGATCTACAACAGAACTAGAACAGACCTAGAACAAAACTAGAACAGAACTACAACAGGACTAGAACAGAACTAGAACAGAACTAGAACAGAACTAGAACAGAACTAGAACAGAACTAGAACAGAACTAGAACAGAACTTCAACAGAACTACAACAGAACTAGAACAGAACTACAACGGAACTAGAACAGAACTACAACAGAACTAGAACAAAACTAGAACATAACTAGAACAGAAGTAGAACAGAACTTGAACAGAACTACAACGGAACTAGAACAGAACTACAACAGAACCAGAACAGAACTACAACGGAACTAGAACAGAACTACAACAGAACTAGAACAAAACTAGAACAGAAGTAGAACAGAACTAGAACAGAACTACAACAGAACTAGAACAAAACTACAACGGAACTAGAACAGAACTAGAACGGAACTAGAACAGAACTAGAACAGAACTAGAACAGAACTAGAACAGAACTAGAACAGAACTAGAACAGAACTAGAACAGAACTAGAACAGAACTAGAACAGAACTAGAACAGAACTAGAACAGAACTACAACAGAACTAAAACATTTTGAATTTTATTGAATATTATGTTAAGTTCAAAACACTTTTTTAACTGGCGGCCATTTTGTCAGCTCTCAAGTGATTTATGTTTTGTTAGACTGATGCCTGAACAACGCCTCCAAATTGTGTTCATTGCATAGAGTTCATAATAGCATTTAGAAATATAATTTACAAATTTTTGTTTTAAGATTCTCTTTAGTAGTCCAATATCTTTATATTTTATGTGATAAAAGTTTTGAAATTATTTTTTAAATGCTATTATGAACTCTATGCAATGAAATGTTGCATTGCATACTGCGTTTATGAAAACAGCCATATTTTTAAAAACATTGTTCAGTGAACTATTATAGAACTTTTTAATGCAATAACACAAAGATGATTTTTTTAAACTGACATGAAATTTCCTTGATCTGACATTATAATTTAAATATGACTTCTGGCATATGACTGGCTAGGACGTATTCTAATCGGGTGGTTAAATTTTTGAAAGTTTTTCTTACGGCCACATAATATTGGCAATAACGCGTCGAATGTTGTCCTCCAAATGTTCAATCGTTTCGGGCTTATCAGAGTAGACTAGCAAGTTAAAAAAGTGTTGCCAGCTTAATGTTCTTTACCAGAACCAGATGTTGAACGGAATAAGTAGTGTAAAATTAGAACACCTTTGAGGTTTATGGAAAAGCACTAAAATATCATAATTCTGTGATTCATTTACTGCGTTTCAGAAAGTGTTAATTGATTTACACAAAACCAAGAAAGAATGTCTTAAAAATATTTTTGTTTATCATTTTAAAAAAAGTGCTAAAAAGGTCTAATCATTAGCATAACCTATGAAATAAACGCAAATATGTAGACATGTGATAAAGGTTTGTAAACAATTTTGTAACAACAATGTTTTCGCTAGAGAAATCAGATATTTTTTTCTAAATAACCAAACGATTTCTTTGTAGTATTTTAAAAACAAATAACACAAATCGTTACCTAAAATGCCCAAAGACGTAACCCTCATTAACATGCAGGAGAAGCAAAAAACATTATAAAATGAAAACTGTTTAATTGAAAATCGCGATTTCTTCACATCTTGTCTTAATATATTATATATGTATATAGACGACAAAATTATTTCTGTAAAAAAATGTGGGTTAAGTCCTTTGTGTTTTATGAAAACGTTTAAATGATGTTACGTCTTTTTCCATTTCTTGAATAAATTCGGTAGTTTGGAACGTAGAAGCTTAAAATTTTTAGGAGAATTTTAATTTAGCCTTGTGTTCCAGATTCAGTCAAAAAAAGAATTTTGATTTTTTGAGCGTTACGTCTTTAGGCATTTCAGGTGACGTAATATACATATTAGGCACGTGTTGTGACGTTGACAAAGTAATTATTGACAATTGAAATATTTATAAAGTCCTGCAGTGTTTAAGGTAAATGGTTTGTTTGTGTTTGAAAATTGTATTCATTTTATTAAGATAAGTATTTGCTAAAAAAAACCACAAATAATTCATGACCTATTGAATTTCGTTGGTGGTGTTCTAAATAAATGTAAGAATTAGAATTCAAATACTTGATAAATTGAATTTTTGTTTTATTACAAATTTTTTGGTACAATGTTGCAGTTTCTTAATTTTAAATCAACAAAATATGTATTTACAATTGTCTCAAGTATCAGAATCAATACTGTTGGTATTTATTAGCTATAATTTAGAAATTTCTTTAAGTGTTTTTGTAAAATGAAAATCTTTGAAATTCTTAAATGACAGACAGTTTTAATTACTAAGAGGTTTAATGTGCAATTTAATTGATTTTATTTATTAATTCATACCAGTCTAGTGTTAAGTGTGGCCTTGTGTTATTTAAAAATGTAAATTGTTTCCAAATAGTTTAAAGCAGGCAACAATAGCAAATTATGGCCAATACAAGTAATGGTTTTAGTAAGAATTTAAGGTAATTATTTCAGTGTTTTAATGCTTGCTTCAACATTTATCTTGCTCTTAAAATCTGTCATTGTACAAGAAATTTCTGCCTGGTAAATTTATCAATCTAGCAAGAACATAAATTTACATTTTTGCACAAACACAACATTTTCCATTCTAAATCATTCAGTCTAAATCAACCCAAAAAGTTAAAGCAAATCATCATACAATTTTGAAAAAAAAAAAAAACGAGAGAAATCTAAAAACAGAAAATAATTGTGAAAAAATCCCTTTAATGTTTAAAAATAAAACATCAACTTTGTATTATTCACAATTTAATGAGTCATTATTTTAGATTTATTTCTTCTTTAGCAAAACTGAAATGTAAAAATGCAAAAACTACTGCTTAAATCACACACAAGCAGTCATAAGGCTGCTGAAAACAAAAAAAAAAAAAAAAAAAAATAACAAAAAAAAAAAAAGAAAAAGATTGAACATGAATAAAAATACATGATGCTCTGCAACATATTAAATGAAATTATTTGCAATTAGTTGCACATCACTAAAAAAAAAAATACACAAATGAAATTAAAAAACGAGAAAAAGTCTAATAGGGAAACAACAGCGGCAACATGAACACCAGCAGCAGGGCACAACACAAAAAAAAAAAAAACCTACAACAACAAATGTTTGTAAGAAAGAACAAATAGAGATGGATAGATGAGGTTGTTGGTTGTAACATGAAAATGACAACAACAACAGCAGCACCAACAATTAGCATTTGAAAAACGAAGTAAACAAATAGAAAACATTAAATGACAAACAGCTATTTACAATTAACCTATTAAGGACTTTAGAGTACCAAGTCTAGGTAGAAAAACTTGACTCATTATTCCCTAAAATGTTTCTAAAAAGCTCTAAAATATTTTATATAAATTCCTTAATTATATGACTGCAATTCTAATGCTCAAATCAGCAAGTATTGTAACAATTTTTTTTTAGTTTCAACTTTAAAATATTTTTGAAATTTAATATTAATTCTTGTTTTTCTGTTTTCTCTTTGCAGGTAAATACAAATTTCAATTCTAATGTAGACATTTTTTGTAAGTAAAAACTTGCTTAAGAAAATAGTAATATCCTACTGCTGTTTTTCTGAAAATGGAAAATTATGTTTCGAAATTCCTGAGAAATAACAAATATTACGTCCCTTAAAGCTTTAATTTATTGTGCATGACTATTCTTGCATATTAAAGAGCTGCAAGCATATGAAGATGATGCTGCTGCCTGCTCTTCTGCTGTATACATGTTATTACGCTGTTTATTGTCATTGCTCTATGACATCTAATATGTCAGCAATTTATTTTTGTCGCAGAACATAATTTCAAAAATGTGAAAAAAAGAAACATCAAATTCGTCATCGAAACATTTAATAAAAGTATTTGAATATCACACATGTAACACGTAAAGAAAACTAAATTATTTCTTAATTATTTGCTGAAATTTTATAATTATAGATTTTCTTTAATAAAAAAGACATCTTGACTCTTGAAAGCGCTATCTTTGCTTTTCTATCTTAAGTTCAATAGAAAAGTTAAGTTAAATAGAAAAAAAAGTTCAATAGAAAAGTTAGCGCTTTCTTGGCTTCTTGCTAGAAACGTTATCGCCAACATGACTTTTCAATAGAAAAGATAACGCTCACGTGACCTTACTCTATAAAAGTTATTACTAACGTGATTTTTTTTATAGAAAACTTGTCGCCAACATTACTAATGTCACTTTTCCATAGAAAAGTTATCGCTAACGTGACGTTTTTATAGAAAAGTTATTGCTAACGTGGATTTTCATCGAAAAGTTATTGCTAACGTGACTTTTCTATAGAAGGTTATCGCTAACGTGACTTTTCTCTAGAAAAGTTATCGCTAACGTGACGTTAGTTATTACTAACGTGACTTTTCATAGAAAACTTATCGCTAACGTGACCCTTCCATAGAAAAGTTATTGCTAATGTGACTTTTCTATAGAAAGTTATCGCTAACGTGAGTTTTATATAGAAAAGTTATAGCTAACGTGAGTTTTATATAGAAAAATTATAGCTAACGTGATTTTGTAATAGGAAAGTTATAGTTAGTGCTATCTTGACTTTTCTCTAAAAAAGTTATAGCGTGAGTTTATATTGAAAAATTGTTTCTAACTAACTTTTTTATTGGAAAGTTATGCGAACGTATTGAAAAGTTTTCGTTATCTTTATTTTTCTATAGAAAATAATAAAGCTTATCTACAAATTTTATATATGACTCTTTTACATGTAGGGATTTTCCTCTTTATACAGCTGTTGTATTTCGTGTTAAATTTATAAATATTATGTTTGCAACTGTTTAATATGTATTTATTTTGTTTTAGTTTCGTTGTCTTGCTGCATTTGACACAGTGTAGACTGCAGATTTAAATTGTTGCCAAAATTAATTATAAATTATAGGGAAAAGCTCTGGTTTTGTTGTTGAACATAAATAAAACAACAACAAAATAAGAGAAAATATTTTAGTCATAGTTATTATTCATAAAATGTTGTTGGTTTTTTTTTTTTTTTTTTTTTTTTTTTTTTTTTTTTGGTAAGCTGCCTAAAACTTTTAACCCTTCAAAGGCGTTAAAAACTGAGAAAGTAAATTGTCATTTCGAGTACATAGTTTCATTTGTACGAGTAGTTTTTAAATCAACTTGGGTTTTTGAAAATTTTGTATTTTCTTTAACCATCATACGCCTGCTAATTGTTTTCACCAGGCGTATGATGATTATTAATTTCTGGAGGATGATTTACATTACGTATACGTTTTGTTGGCTTTGCATAAAATTGTATAATTATTGGTAAATTAGTTAAATTGAAGAGTTTTATTTTAAAAAACTTTAGAAAAAAGTCCTAGAATTTATTGTAAAAGTGGGGTGGTTTTGTGAATGCTATTTTATATTTTCAGAATTCTTATTGTATATGTATGAAGTTTTGTACATGGTAAATGTAATAAAAACAATTATACTTAAATTTATGCAACTGCATAATTGTGTGTGTATGATATTATTTGTAATTTTACGGTCAGTGTGTCTAGACATGAAATGCACATATTTACATTATTTGTTTAATTTTAAGTAAACATTGTACATATGCATTTATTATCCTTAATTTTATATGCCACTTATAAATTTTATAACTACTAACTGTGTGTGTGTGTGTGTGAAAATTGTGCATAAACACAATCTATTTAATATGTTGCAGAAAGAAGCATACACAAATTTGAATAAATATTTATTTAATATTTGAATAATTTAACATAAAATACATTTCCAAAAATTCTATCTCTCTCTCTCTCTGGCAATACAGTTGAGTGTAAATAAATAAATACATATATTCACAATTTTGTGTATTTTCAAACATAACAGCCACAACTACAGACATTCTGTCTGCTGCTGCTGATGACGTTGATAAACAGCCTGTCAATAAATAGTTTATTAAAAATTACTTATGATTATTTAAACATTTAAATATGAATGAATGAAAATTGTAAAATAAATATTTAGTTTCTGTTTCTGTGTTGTTATTTTTCGTTATGTACATTTTTTTTATTTTTTCTAAATGATAAAATAATTGTGTGGCAAGTTGAAATGTAGTCGTACGCTTGCATGTGTCAACATTATTTAAAATGTTTGCGGTTTTAATTTGTTCTACTAATAAATTTTGTTAGTTGCTGTTTGTTGTTGTTCTTTTTTTTCAAATAATAAATGTAGTCCAGTCTGGTTATAAAATTTTCAAGTTGGTTTTTAAACTATCAATGAGTCACCTAAACGTCAGGGTAATTAAATCTATTTAAATCAAATTGTGGTTGAAAAATATTTTTAAATACTTTATTTACGAATGTGTTAAACATACATACATATGTACATGAATTGTATAATAACTTTTAAAATTTAATACATTTTTATATTAAATTACAGTTTAGTTTACATATTTTTAAGAAATTATAGATACAGTGGTGGCCATATAATTAGAAACGATGCTTTGATATTATAAGATCGCTGTGTAGCTTCTTTAAAGACCTACACTGTAAATTGTTTTTAACGTTATTCAATGAGTAAACAATCAACATTAAATTAAAAAAATAAAAAATTATAATATTCACGATTGTTTTTTTTTTTGCCGGCCAGTGGAAATTAGAAACATTCAATTTTTTCTTCAGCCTTTAAAATCTTCTAAATATTAGTGAAAAAGTGAGTATAATTTGTTAAACAATAGATTAACTTGTAATTTTTTAGTTTCGAAAATTGGCAAAAGCAAGTCATTTACTCCAGAAATGAGACGGTTAATTGTGCAGTGTTACCAAAATGAAAAACTTTCAATGTTGTCTATTGCACAAAAGTTTTCTTGCCCAAAAAAATGGTATTTGGTGCAATTCACTTGTAAAAAAGTACAAGAGAGTTTACAACCCCAGCAGGACCACTTTAGCAGCACATAGAGTTATTTGTAGGGCCAGTAAAAGAATCCATTTTTATCTTCGCGCGAAATAAAGACTGAATTGGACAGCAAATAAGCCCAGAAATATCCACAGGTACAATAAGAAGACGCTTACATGAATCAGGAATTCGTGTGTGCATTGCACAAAAAAACCTTATGTCTCAAAAGAATAAAAAATATCATGAAGATGTTGCGGTTTGCAAGAAAAATGCTCAGAAAAGAACCACGTTACTGGAATAGAGTTCTTTGGAGCGACGAATCTAAGTTTAATTTGTTCCAATCTAATGGAAATAACGTCTTAGACCCCAGGTACTCTGTTAAAACAGTGAAACACGGTGGCAAGTCTATTATAGTCTGGGGTGCCTTTTCTTGACGTGGGTCAGGAAATACCCAATATAAAAACATTTTGGAAAATGTAATGAAACCTTATTGCTTTAAGAATATGCCCGTCTAATACATTTTCCAAAGCACACAAAATATTGATGTTCTTGACTGGCCACCCCAAAGTCCTTAACGTTAACTTTACTTTTCTAAAGAAAAGTTAAATATAACTTCACTTTTATATAGAAAAGTGCGAGACTATGGGAAAGTTAAAGATAAACTGAGTTCTGTATTGAGGGTGCTATAGCTTAATTGGTTAGCGCATTTGATCATTAAGCATGAGTTGGTATTTGAAGCTCGGGTTCGATTCCCCGCCGCTGTCACTCAAACACCAGCCGTTTCTGATAATTATTAGATTTCTTTCTATCCATCATAACTAATATTTATCACAGCGCCCTCCTTCGGTGGTATAGCATTTAAACGCCACCGAAGTAAAATAATTAAATAAAGGCTATAAAATCTAGCTTTAACATTAATGCGCCTACTCACCACCAGCGGCGCTGCAATTCTGCACTAAAAACAAACATATGGCGTTTTCTTTTCTGGCAAAAATGTTACCTATATGTTACACTTTTTACCCATTTCCCATATAAAAAAGGAAAAAAGTGTAAAATTTTTGCCAGAAAAGAAAACGCCAATAATGAGCAATTGCAGAGTTTTGATATAAAAAGCTTTCTTCTTTCAAAAAAGTTAAGGATAACTTTGCTTCTCTCTAAAAAAGTTAGCGTCAACTTTGTTAACGATAACTTTTCTTTTCTCTAGAAAACTTAGCGAGCACTTTGCTTTTCTCTAGAAAACTTATCGGTGACTTTACTTTTTTCTAGAAAAGTTAGCGATAACTGTAGCAAATATATCTGCATAATATTTCACACTGTTAATATTTATTTTAAGCACAAACTTAATGAGTAAACTACATTAAATATCTATTTAGATGTAAAACTAGTCAGATAGTCACCGCAAAAACCGCATTGACATAAAAATCTTGTAATCATTGATATCAAATGTTAGTGTATATTTCATTCAATGACTTTTTAATTATAAACTAGAGAGTGTAAAACTTAATTTATTATTATAAAATAATTGAAAATAAATTTCTATTTTCTATACAAAGACAAACGAAACCACGCTCAAAATAGACTAATTATTTATAACAATTATAAATGTTAATAAAATAAATTTTTACTGCTGGTTGTATTTGTTTTCGAAATAGAGAAAAGAATTTAGGTATGAGCCAACACTTGAAGTGTGTAAAAAGCTTCTATGTTGGCACAGTGTGACACAGTTTTTGTGAATCCCAAAGCTTTGGCAAATTTTAACAACGTTTTGAACTATTTCATCTCGAAATTAATTAACAAACGTAATTGTAAAATGTTGCTCATTTTTCGTTTGATAACAAATGTTAGGAAAACAAATTTAGTTTTTACATTTTTTTTTTCAGAGTGACAGCTCTTTATGTTAACAACCTTATATTTATATACATATCTATGTAAGTATGTGTAAAAATACATACAAGTATAAACCAACATAATTTAGAGTAATTGAAATGTAGAGAGGTGAAATAATGCTTAAAACGCATATAAATTAATTGGCTTTGATTGCAGGAAAGTTGAGTTTTTTTCGTGAGCTCTGTGGCAGCATTTAAAAGCCAGCATATTGTGTCTCCACAATCCGATCCACATTACCAGTATTTGCAAACATTTTAAAGTAGGATTTAGCAAAACTGCTATGAGTGCAGTTCGAAAAAAGGCAGGGTCTATATTATTTAATTACTATTTGCTAGATTAGCTATTGATGTTAATAGGTAACAAATTAAGTGAAGTTTGCTTATTTTACAAACTATAAACAAATATAGATCTCTACCCAGACCATTTCTTTTTTAAAGGTCAAAAAAAGGCGTGGCTTTTTGTCTCCCCTTCTGTAAAAAATTTATATGAAGCAACAATTTTATAAAACATGTTCCATTTATTAACGTTTGCCATTGCAACACAAACTTTGTACTTTATTAAATACATGAGTACGTTAGAATATTTTATTTCATTTTGTTTCCCTCCAATAGCTCGTATACACCAACATACAAAGCACAATGGGTAGGGGGAATAAAATGTTAAAAATTGCAACTAGGGTGCAGCATAGAAAAAGATTTGCAAGAACAACAAATGCAACTTCAGTACCAATAAAATACAATAATAATGGTAACAGCAGCAGCAACAATAATACATATAAAAAAAAACAACACCGAGCAAAGGAAAAAAGAATTGAGGACATGGAGCCAAATTAATAATAAAACATAAAACATGAAAGAACATGAACAAAACCGAGTCGAGTTGAGAAAACAAAAATAATAATGGGGACTTAAAGTGAGAGTGAGAGAGGAAGAGAGAGAGAGAGAGACCAAGAGGGACCCAGAAAATAGATAAAATACAAATAAAGGGGATTGAAGATATACAAATGAAATTTAAACAAGAGATAACTTTAGATAAGTCTTTAAAATATGGCTTTTCTATAGAAAAGTTGGCGACAGCCTGACTTTTCTTTTCAATAGTTGGCGATGGCATGACTTTTCTCTAAAAAAATTATCGATAGCAGGACTTTTGTCTAGAGAAGTTATCGATAGCATGACTTTTCTATAGAAAAGTTGGCGACAGCATGACTTTTCTTTTCAAAAGTTGGCGATGGCATGACTTTTCTATAGAAAAGTTGACATGACTTTTCTTTCGAAAAGTTGGCAAGTTGGCTTTAGCATGACTTGAAAAATTATCGATAGCAAGACTTTTCTCTAGAGAAGTTATCGATAGCACGACTTTTCCATTGTAAATGTTTTAAAAACAGAAAATGCTTTAAAATTTTACGTGAATATCTCTACTGCTTGTTTAAATCTCGCATAGAGCAAAAATCCCTTGCCACACATAAACAAATAGTAAGAGAGAAAGAGTCATGTTGGAAAAAATGCGAAGAAAAAAACAAAAACAAGTATAAATGCTAAATTGTGCAACGTACAATGACTTGATTTTAAACAAAAAAAAAAAAAGAAAGAATGAAAAAATAGCGAGGGAAGGAAAAATAGAATCATAAATACAAAAATAAATACACATTTATTTAAACAAATACTCAAACTCACACAGCCACAGACACACACTCCCATTCCTAGCCCCGTTAAACGAGAGGTGACTACGTGGTGAACACAGCCAAGCCAACAAGATGTGCAGATGCCATTGTAATGTTAGAGTGTGGCAGTGGCAGCAGTTGAAAAGGTGGTGGTCGACAGAGCCTTAGAGATGAAAATGGAAATGCAGATGGATGGATGGATGGATGGATGGATGGAAGGAGGCGAAATAAAAGCATTATTAAATGCAGCAACACCATTTAAAACTTACTGCACATGGCAACATAAATTTTAATTTGCATAAGGATTTACCTCATAATATGACACATCCAGCCAAGAAACAACCGTATCATCGTTCAACGTATAATAAAAAATGCAACAAAACCAAAAAAAAAAAAACTGAAAATTGAAAGCAAAAAACAAAAAAAAAAAAACTAAAAGACAAACAACCTCTAGTCAAACTAGGGAGAAATGTTTGTGAAAAAATTAAAAAGAGTTTATATTTGTAACTGGAATAATAAATGTGAGACTGAGGATAAAACACCAAAGGAACTTAAAGAGGGTTTGAAGGACTTATTAAAGTAAAAAGGAATGTAATAATGAGACACAATATAACTATTGTAACTTCAACATCCATATAAAATCTGATTTCTACATAATTTTTTTCTGAACTTTGGCATTAACTGCCATAATCTTAAGTTTTCATACCTTTAAACCTCTGAAGTCTGTTGAATAATTTTTGATACTCTGCTCTGTCTGCTGCAGCTGACTCCACTTCTACTCGCACTCTTACATACTTTTTTCTTACCCAAATGTGTCGTTGTCTTCTGCGTCTTGTGTCATTGCAACTTTGTATGGCTGTTGGCTTTAATTCTTCAGATTTTTTTGCTGCTTCACAATTTTTTTTTTGTTACTCTGTCGTATCAGTTGTCTCATTTGTTACAAACGAACAAAAAAATGTTGTGTGTTGTTTTTCATAATAATATTTTTTTCCTACAGCTTCTAGAGATTTTTTGATGCGTGCTAAAGTTAAAATTTCTATAGCTGTGATATTTTTGCATTCTTGTTTTAGTTGAAGTACATGAAGACTTTTTCTGCTTTCTATGATTATCTAAAGGATTTTGAACTCATTTTTTCCTCTTTTGGGTGGAAGAGCAAAAAAAAAAAACTGCTTAAATTTTTACATAAAATAAATGCAAATAAAAACAAACTAGAGTTTGGTGTTAAATTCATGTCAATGTAGGAAGTTCTTTCTAATCGGTCAAGTTCGACTCTCAAAATGAAACTATGTAAATGAACATTTAAAAAACGAATTAATTTTAAACAAAAGTTAGCGCTAACTCTGTATAAAGAACCAGAGTTAGCGCTAACTCTGCTATACAAACAAAAGTTATCGCGAACTTTTCTATAAAAAAAACAGAAAATAGCGCTAACTTTGCTATAGAAAACAAAAGTTAGCGCTAACTCTGTTATAGAAAAGTTAGAACTAACTCTGCTATAGAAAACTAAAGTTATCGTGAACAGAAAATAGCGCTAACTTTGCTGTAGAAAACAGAAGTTATCGCTAACTTTTCTATAAAAAACTGAAATTAGCGCTAACTCTGCTATAGAAAATACAAGTTAGTGCTAACGTTTCTATAGATGCAAAAGTTAACTTTTCTATAAACAACAGCGCTAACTTTGCTGTAGAAAAAAAAGTTTGCGCTAACTCTGTTATAGAAAACAACTTTTTCTATAAAAAAAAAAATAGAAGTTAGCGCCAACTCGATGATGTGCGATGATGACAATTTCCAGCCCATTGCCAGTATGCCCGGCCAGGGTTGAATGGTCGTAAATGTACTAAGAAATGATTTGACACCATTGATTGCCAAGGGCTTAAGTTCCGTTTTATCTATAGATAACAAAAATTATCTAGAAAAGTAAAGTTTTCTTCAGAAGGTTATACGATTTTATACAGACCTAGTATCATTGTTATAATAGTGACAAAAACCATGTTTAACACGAATTTTTGCCAGCTTGTCTGAATTTAAATTTATTTATACTCCACCACCATTCATTTGTTAAAGACAGAAGAATCTTCAGTGTGTTTGTATAATGATGATAAAACCGACAAGGCGATGGCAAACAGAAAAAATAATTTAAGCCACCCACTTGTTAAAACAGAGGTTCTACTTAAATACAGGCCGTAGTGTGAGGGTGAGTATAAATATGCAACTCATACAAACACAAAACAAAAACTGCAATTTCAACTACAACACATTGTGGATGCCAGTCTGTTTAGATCTTAATGTATGCAGTACAAGGCCACACGTGTGGTAGTTTTGTTGGTGCTGGTTTTTTTTTTGCGGCAATAATCATTCATTCGTTTGAAATGAAGCTTAAAACAAAAACACACAGCAACAATAACAAACACAAAAAAAGATATTTCTTAGTTTAAGTCTCTAATACAGAATGCGAATGTAATGAAACGCTTGGCTGTTGAATGCATGATTTTTGTTTGTGAGTTATTTGGTTTGTAATAAAACCAGCAAAAAAAAAACAGAAAAAATAATAAAAAATTATATACAAACATATAAATTTTTATTGTCATTGCCAACGCGCCTGTGTGCCAGCACAAAACACAGTTCAGCTCACAGTAGAGCGAGCACAGGGCTCAACTTAATGCGGCAATGACTGAGTCAGTCATTTAGTCAGTCAGTCAAGCATGTTATTCATACCGAACCTCCTCATCATCAGCAAACGAAATATTCAAATATAAAACTAAATGAAATGAGATTGTCTTAAAGCCAGAATCACTGTATGTCTAACAGTCTATCAGTCTATCTGTCTGACTGACTGATTATCTCGTTGCTTGGCTGGTTCGACAAAAAAGCAAACATTTAATAATAAAAAAAAAAACTCTTTGTAAGATTGTCAAATGTCTCTGTGGTGGTAGGAATTCCATCAAAGAGTAGTCATGTTGGAGTCTTAGTGTGCCTATTTTGTTAGAATTGCACCCTGGCATTTGTATTAAACTTGACAGCAATCACTCGTTTTAGATACAATTTTAAATACATGACTTACTACGACTTGTTGTACAACAGCAACAAAAACAGCTGGACTATTATTATTATTTCTGTTTTTTTCTCTTCTAAATATTGTTTTTTATTCATCATATATATTTGTAAAACATTTTTATTCTTTGTTGTTTCTTGATTTTTATTTAGATGTATTTTTTTTTTTTTGTTAATTTTTTTTTCAACTTAGTGTTTTAGTTTATGAACCCATTGTATTGGGATCTTTGTGTGTGTTTTTTGGTATCTACATATTCTTTTGGAAAAACACTATTGGTTGTACCTTAGATTGAATTCGATTTAGCTGTCTTTAATGTTTGTTAAGAGATTGTAGGGAAAATGATTGATTTCATAGACTCAAAGTTATTGATTATAGAAAACAATAGTTACCGATAACTTTTCTACCGAAAACTTAAGTTACCGCTTACTTTTGAGTATAAAACTTTAGTTAACGCTAACTTTTCTATACAAAACTTAAGTTAACTATAACTTTTCTATAGAAAACTTAAGTTACCGCTAACTTTTTGTTTATTTAGAAAACTTAAGTTAGCACTAACTTTTATATACAGGCATGTGATGGAAATCGAAATCGAAAACGAATCAGTTTTGGAAATACATTTTAATGCATTTATAATCTAAATTTTAAAATTTTTGTTTTAAGATTCTCTTTAGTAACCCAATGTGATAAAAGTTTTTCAATACAGAAATATTACGAAAAAATTGACTTCTAAAACTCATTCGTTTTCGATTTCCATCACATGCCTGATAGAAAACTTAAGTCAGCGTTACCTTTTCTTTAGAAAACTTTAATTAGCACTAACTTTTATATAGAAAACTTAAGTTAATACTAACTTTTATGTAGAAAACTTAAGTTAGCGCTTAGAAAAGTTAAGAAAAACAAAAGTTAGCACTAACTTTTATATAGAAAACGTAAGTTAATACTAACTTTTATGTAGAAAACTTAAGTTAGCACTAACTTTTTTTTTTAGAAAACTTAAGTTAGCACTATCTTTTATATAGAAAACTTAAGGTAGCGTTAGAAAACGTAAGTTAGCACTAACTTTTATGTAGAAAACTTAAGTTAGCGCTTAGAATAGTTAAGAAAAACAAAAGTTAGCACTAACTTTTCTATAGAAAACTTAAGTTACCACTAACTTTTATGTAGAAAACTTAAGTTAGCACTAACTTTTTTTTTTAGAAAACTTAAGTTAGCACTATCTTTTATATAGAAAACTTAAGTTAGCGTTAGAAAACGTAAGTTAGCACTAACTTTTATGTAGAAAATTTAAGTTAGCGCTTAGAAGAGTTAAGAAAAACAAAAGTTAGCGCTAAATTTTTTATAGAAAACAAAAGTTAACTTTAACTTTCCTATAATAAACTTAGTTAACGCTAACTTTTCTATAGACAACTAAAATTAACGCTAATTTTTCTATAGAAAATTTAAGTTAACACTACACTTTTCTATAGAAAACTCAAGTTATCGTTATTTTGTTCAAAATTTTCCAATTTTAAGGAAACCGCAAGTTTATGTAAACCTTAAATTTTTGTTTGTATAAAATTGTGGCTTCGCAAATCATTCCTTGAGTTTTGGTTTTACAAAATGGGTCTGCATGTGTGAGTATTTATATATAGTAGTGTATGAAATAATGAGAACGTGATTGAAATATTAAAGTTTGTTTTTGTGTTTTTTTTTTGTTGGTTTGTTGATTCTTTCAAACATATATAGATTTGATAAAATATTAGAAAATTTCGATAAAATATGTTCATTTTATGTGTTGGATTTGAAAGGCACTGTCTTGTTACAAGACAAAATGTAGTCGTTCTAGTAGAAATCTAAAGACAAGACACGACACAAGGCCAGTAAACATAAACTGCAGGTAAAATAGAATTGTTTTTTTTTTTTTGTTAGTTTGTAGTCAAAATAGATTTTGTGTGTTTTATGTGGCAAAGAAACAGGATGCGGTTTGCTTTGAAAAAAAAGGAGTAATTTTTTATTTAAGACTAAAAAATATAAACAGTGATTTCTTGTAAAAACTTTTGTTTTTTTGTTTTGATGTTGATATAATAAATATTTTGTTTTTTCTTTGTTTTAGGTAAGTTATGGGTCTATAATGAAAATATGGTAAGTTTTTAACAATGAAATAAAACTACATTTGAAAATTGTGATAAAGATCAATTATATTTTGGGTAAAACATTTTTTTTCCCCAATTTATATTGCGTTTCTACTGTGTCTTCTGTATTTCCTTTCACACTGTTAGTAAACATGGAAATTTAGTTGATTGCATGAGACCAGTTTTCACTTTTGTTTATTTGTTTATTGTGCCTGCTGACTGTCAGAGGGCCTGTCCGTGTAACTCATTGCCAGGCATCATGGTAATGCCTGACTGACTGCTTGATGGCCTGTCTCCAACATCAAACTGACAGTTTTGTTTTTTTTCTCTCCATTTTGTGTGTGTGTGTGTGTATAAGTGAAAGTGTGTGTTTGTGCGGGCGAGTGTGTGTTTGTTGTCATTTCATTTGTTTAGATATGACCATTGTCTGTAAATTTAGTGCAATTTTGTTGCTGCTACTACTGTCGCTGATGCTGATGTTGTACTTGTGCTAAATTTTGTAACAACACAAAAGCCTAAAAACCCATTCATTATCTAAATCATCAACCTCATTTTTTTTTTGTTTTATTTGAAATCCCAGCTCTAACCACTAGAGTGCTTTAAAAATCTGCTGCTGTGTGCTGTGATGTTTGGCCTGATGTTGCTGCTGTTGCTGGCTGTGGAGTAGTTGGAAAACTTAATTTCAGTGTTATCAAACAAAAACTATAGAAATACTTACACAATCAAACAGACGCATATAACTAAATTTATAAACACACCCTCATGATAACACACAGTGATGTATGAAAAGCAACACAAACTAGGATGTGCATTGAATATGATCTGGGTTATGTTTATCATCAAAGTTTATAAACTCTTATAAATGCAATGATACTACCTATACATACATACATATTTTTATATAGTTTAGCAACAACTACAACTCTACTTTCTTCACATATGGGTATTTCCATGGTTGCTCACGTGACAGTCGCATATATTCAACATGAAGAAAATCAAACAAGGCACAAATATTTTTTTCTAAATGTAGCTTTTTGGGAAGCAATTTTAGAGCTCTTTATTTAGTGGAAAGCATGGGTGCTGTAAAAGTCGGGGTCCTGACATATTGGTCTACAAAAGCAGTTGCGTGACGTGACAAAAAATAGAAGTGTTTTTTTTTTTTGCATTTACTAAAGTGCAAAAACCAGCGAAATAAGCTAAAAACTTTTATGTAAATTATTTGGATATTATTAAGGAATAATTTAGCTTTATTTTCATAACTGGTTTTTTGATGATTTTATGTTTAGTTTTATTGATACAAGCCATAATATAAAGCGTGACGTGACATTGTGTTACGTGACATTTTTTCCCTTATGATAAACTCGAATAATTGTTGATGTAGTTTGGTTTTAAAGTTTTAATTCAACGAAAATAAATGAAAATTCGACTTTAGGTCAATGTTTGAAATGGTATGGTACATAAGAATAAAAGAAAAATTGTAAAACAAGGTTATTTATTAAATATTTCTCTTTGACGAAATTGCGGTTCGAGCTACTTCCATTTGTAAATCTTCCTCGCATGCTAAGTAGTGAAGTTTATGCATAACTGAGATTCTCTTCACTTCTTTCCATTTTTCCTTTAACGGTGGGGAAAGTCTTTCAATTTCGTCTGCACTTATAAAAGTTAAATGAATTCCATTTATGTGATCTCGTGCGCATTCGAATAAAGCGAAGGCGTCGTGCAAAATAATATTTTTTGCTCTCGTTTTAATTACAGCTCCTACTCCATCGACTGCTCCTTTGCCATGAGAAGTGGCAAAGAAGTTCCATTCAATATATATGCAGCCGAATTCCACTAAAAAATTGGGTAAACTCCTAGCTATAAACTTGTTTTTGAATTGGCTGCTGCTTCCATCTGAGAAAAATAAGATATTTTGAAAATGTCCGTATTGGTTTTTTATTTGCTGGACAAGTGTTGTCATAAAACAGTAAACATCGTATTTGTTACTTACACCAGTTGCGTTACGTGACAAACTTCAATATTAAATAGAAATGGTCTATTATTAACTTCGGTCAAAGTATAATATTTTTTAAGTTTTATATATAAAACTTGCTTTAATTTTAAATTTCTATTGAATTCCATTGCACAGCGCAGTAGATATGATAAAAAAATTATGCTTTTAAGGTGCGCACGTGACATTAGAATATCAAGGAAAACAAATTGAAAAATTACAGTTAGATTTCTTTCGCTTTGCTCTTTTCGCATTTTTTTTAATTTACTATTGTTGTAAGCAAACTATTTTGTAATTAGTGCAATCATAAAAAATGCGTTTTAAAAAAATTACCATTAAAGAGAAAATTGTATTAAAGTAAGCGAAAGCAAATAGTTTCTTATTTTGAATTTTACTAACATTTTTCTCATAATGAGTGTTAATATACGGTATAAATTCTTTAAAATAACAAAATTTGAATATTTTTCTCTCATAATATTGGATAAAAATAATTGTTTAATAAGTTGTAATTTTTTGGCCGCGGTAGACCTTTCTGTGGAAATACCCATATACATATACATTTAGTATATAATACGCTCAAAGAAAGAATACAGTTCAACAAATTGACCACATCAATTATTTTTACATTCTCAGAAGTTTTTTTAACCATATTATGGTCACTATAATTATCTATATGTTTGAGATAACCATAATAGGTAAAAGCTACGATTCTCATGATTATTACAAACATAGTTATGTTTGTATTAAGAAAGAGTACAGTTCAACAAATTTACCACATCAATCATTTCAACATTTTCACAAGTTTTTTTTTTAAAACATATTATGGTCACTGTAATTATGTTTGAGGTAACCATTATATGTTATTATTATTAATTTTATTATTATTAGTTACGATTGTATATGTATATGTTTGTGGCAATCGTTGTTTATGTTGAATCTTTATGCCATTATAAGTAAGTTTCATTTCGATTATGATAGAGAACATCATTATATGATATAATTTTTCATTATAAAAATGATTGCCGCAAACCTATACATAATTACTAAAATCTTATTTATGATAGTTATAATCATGTGCAACGTAACATTAAACTATTACACAGCCCGAGAAAATGAAAGCTTTTGTTTGTTTTAGATTTCGTTGTCAGTTTGTATGCATCTAGTATTGGGCTTCAATGCCTACAATTAATTTTTATACCCTTCACCTTCATGAGAAGGGTATATATAAGTTTGTCATTCCGTTTGTAATTTCCACAATTTAATTTTCCGACCCTATAAAGTATGTATATTCTAGTATGTATATCCGTCTGTCTGTCTGTAGAAATCAATTTTCTGAAGTCCTCAGATATCTTCGGGATCCAAATCTTCAATAATTCTGTCAGACATGCTTTCGAGAAGTTTGCTATTTAAAATCAGCAAAATCCGTCCATAAATAACGGAGATATGAGCAAAAAACCGAAACAACCTCTGAAAATTTCATCTAAAAAACTATCAAACAAATTGTATTAATATAATATATATATGTATATAATATAATTATACATCCACAACAAAGGTGAAGGGTATATAAGATTCGGCATATAGCACTCTTACTTGTTTTAAAAACTTTTGGCAACTTATTGAATTGGCCAGTGTTTGTAGTAATTTTTTTTTGTTTTTCCATTTTTTAATTCAAGATTATTATTGAAAGGAAATCCAAAAGGAACAAAACTGTTTCGACACCAATAAGACTGACAACAAAATCAATCGACACAAAACGAATAATACGAAACGATTTATTATGGACGCTAAATGGAATAAGGGTTAATAAAAAAAAAATAAATATTTCATACACCCCGGGAAAAATTGAACACATGATTTGACACCATCCAGTGTCAAATGTGTATCAATCCCGTGTGTGCACAAATCGTACACGAACGGTGTAAATTTTGTTTACAAATTGTAAACGTACGGTGTCGAAAAAAAGTGACACCGCAAAATGACACCAACCAACCGTTGTCGATTTTTTAACGTAGCTTTTCTCTCTGTATAGAAATGCTATAACTTTTCTAGAGAAAACATTATCGATAATTTGTGGTTTATTTAGAAAAGTTATCGATTGTTCTCTAGAAAAGTTAACGATAACTTTAATGTTGGATAGAAAAATTATTACGCAAGTTTCGATTTGTGCAAAAAGCACTTTGCTAGAAGATTGGGAGGTAGTAGTGGCTAACGCGACACTAGTTCCAAAGGCTGCTGGGAAACTTTTCTATAAATAGATATATATATATATATGTATGTTACTACCAGTATATATACATATATGTACATGATATCGTTATTCTCCAGCTTGTAGTCTTGTCTGCCATAATGTTAGTTGTCATCAAACTTTAGTTTTTTGTTTTCCTTCATCTGACAACATATTTGTGTAAGCCTTGTTTACATGAACATACATACATACATAGAGGTGTGTCTGTGTGTGTGTTTAAGCGTCAGTGCGTCTGTTTTTCAGTATGTATGTGTGTTAACATGTTTTTAATGGAGGTTGATATCAGGGTGGCAATTTGGCATACATTTTGTGGCCTAGTTTTGCCACTGTTTGCAAATTGTTCATAAATATATGAAATATGGCTACAAAGTTTCTTTCTTTCATTAATACATATGTACAAGTTTGTTGCATCTCTATAGCGCTGTATCTGTTCTTTCGGTAGGCTTTTTCTCTCTCTTTCTGTGTCTATCTGTTGGAGTGTCTGTCTGACGGTATATTTCTTTCTTTGCCTAAATTATGCTGTTGACAATTCGGTGTTGTGTTGCTGTTGCAGCCTTTTGCTGTAGATTTTTTTTAATGAAAATTATTTAGCTGGGTTTTTGTTCGGTTCTTGTGTTTTGTTTTTCGCTATCATAATAAGGACAATAATTTGGGTCAGTTGAAATTTTGATAAAGAATATGAAAAATTAAAAAAAAGCAAATTATTTTTATTTTATTTTAAAGGAGATTTAATAAGTTTAACACAAAATTCAAGACAATTAAGAAATCTTTTTATAGAAATTTAAAATCTGTAAAAAAGTCTGAGCTTTAAAACGTCACAATTAATTCAGAATATTGTTAAGATTTCTTCTTCTTCTTCTTCTACCCACCCCCTCTCTTTGACATACATATGATGACATATTCTCATTGTTTAATGTACATATATCTTAACCATAACCATGTTGAAATCTTATCTAAGATTAGCCAACTTAGGAATGTTGTTAGAATATTGTTAGAATACCCCTTAGTAGTCATCAGAAGTGCTTGAATATTTTTGGCAGTCTTGCTTTTTTTTTGTTTTTTGGTCTTTTGCAAATCTTTATTTTTATTTTGTTTGCTATGTCAGCAACATCAGTGCCAACATGTGCCAGCCAGTCAGCCAGCATGTCACTTTGTCATTTTGCTGGTAGCGAGAAATAAAAATAATGTCAAGTTGCCAAATAGTTAAAACCAAAATTTGATTTGCTATTAACGCCTTTAAATATTTGTTAAACATTATATACAATAAAAACAATTCTGTTTCTTTTAAATAAGTTTAACTAGCCAAACCGTAGTTGCCTAGACTTAACAAACTGCATTAAAGGAAAATTAAAAAAAAAAACTAACTAACTGACCAAATCCAGTAGTCAAAGCAGTTGTCAAACCACCGCCTAAATGTTGTTTACGCTGGTGACTATTGTCTAACAAGCCAGAGATTTAAAATAATTAAATATTCCATAAGACGAGGCCACTTGCCAAACAGTCCGTGAAACAACACAATTACTGCATGAGACATTTCAGACATTTTCTGATCATGTACTATTTGATCATGTGCTTTATCTGTCTTTCTAAAATGAATACGTTTTATTTGGTACTTTTTTGAAATATTAACTTTTTAGCTGAGCAAATATAGTTGCTGTGGTAGATACCCCAAGCGGCAAAATACTGCTGTTTGTTTGGGCAGCAAACTTCGGACCATAAAATATGGCTCTAGGTGCTGTTTACTAAAACAACAAAGCCATTGAAAGTAGTGGTGGCACTTAGCTCGGTGCACAGGAAATGTTTCGGAATTGTGGCTTTCGTTTCAGTTAGCTAACGATCTACCTTTTGACGAGGTTAGATAGCGGCCTTTGTTGGTCATGTTGGTTGGTTTTGTGGTTGGTCAGTGCGATGTTCCGATTGCTGCCTTTCTAGTAATATTCGTGGGTCATGCTAATTGATTAAGCTATGGATGGCAGGGATTAGATAGCCCAAGCTCTTAAGCAAGGTACTCGTTACATTGATGGTTGCAGTCGTGTAGAAGAAATTGCAAATTGTATGTTCCTGGGAAGTTTATACAAATATGTTCTTTGCTAAACAGTGAAATGAGCCAAGTTCACCCGCGTTTAAGTACGCTTTGAGGTTAACACGAAAAAGCATCTTTAACATATCTGTCTCCATTCTTCTTAGTCGAATATAGCCATTGTTATTTTACAAGCCGCTATCTAATGGGTTTGGGTGTACTTCGAGCTTTTCTAAATATTTTTCTGCATAGTTTTGGATCTCAGTTTTTACTAAAGGCACGTTTAGGTCTTTATAAATATTCGAATTTTGTATATACCTGGGGGCAGAAACTCTAAGCTTAGTTTGGTTTAAGGGTGCTGTAGCTGAATTGATCATTACACATGAATTGGTATTCGTGGGTTCGATTCCCATCCGCTGACACTCAAACAACATCAGTTTCTGATAATTATTAGTTTTCTATCCTATCATAACTAATATTTATCACAGTGCCCTTCTTGGGTGGTATAGCATTGAAACTCCAGCGAAGTAAAATAATTAAATAATGGATATAAATCAAGCTTTGATCAATGCGCCTACTTACCACTAGAGGCGCTGCAATGCTGTACTAAAAACAAATAGAGTTGCGATATAAAAGTTTTTCTCTCCTTTCACCACCTATACTGCTCCTACCTATCCCCTTTCCAAAGAAAGTAACACAATTAATTAGTTAATATATTAATTGCCTGACTGTTACTTCTCTATAAAAAAATTGCTACGATCAAAATAAAAACTAAAAATTTTAAAAAATCCTCATTTACAAAAAAAAAAAAAAAAAAAAATGTATTACCTTCTCTGTCATCCAAAGGTATCTTTTCAAATGTCTTCATTAATAAATCTGTAAATACCAGCAAATGTTTTAGTTCTTTTGTAGCTCTTTATTATGTCTTACATTTACCAAAAAACCTCATTGTCAACAAAATGTCTTTTTAAATACTTTGGACTTTAATATCTGTGTCTTAATGAAAAACTTTATTATTTATTTCAGTAGCATTTGCATTTTGTCATATTTCAACACATAAATCAAATAGTCAAATATTGCAATTTGCCAATATTTTTGCATATATTTATAAACATTTTTTTTTGTGCATTAACACATATTGGTTTAAGCACATCTACAATCATATACATACATATATAAACAAATACTTTCGTACATACATACCCTAACAAATATGCACATAACTTTATCACACATACATGAAATATTCGCATATGCATTTAGTCGGTATAAAAATGCAGTCAAATGTACGAATGAGTATTTATTTACTCACATGCCTGCATTGCCTGGCATTTGTTGCCGTTGCATTTGAATTGTAGTTGTAGTTGTTTTTAACTGTTAAATTATGAGTTGGGCATGCATTCGCTATTTAAGCATGAATGGCATCATGGTCAAATCAATAAAAACGAAAAATGTTGTTTCTTTAACAGTCTGAACGAATGACATAGAAAAATATTTCAAGCATTACAAACAAAAAAATGTTTGGTCACAGTGTAGCGCCAGCTTTTATCTGGCACGAGTAACATGCTGACATCTCGTGTCATAGAATTTATTTTTGCTATATTAAGGTAATGATGCCTTCTATTTTCAGTATGTAAAAGGAATTTTTTTAGATTTTCTTTTGGTTTCAGAAATCTTCTGCTAGATGTTAAAAATTTTGTTAAAATCGTAGGTTTTATTTACATTAATTGTTTTAAATACTGTTTTATTTTTAAACAATTCTTACAAATGTTACTTTTTCCGTTACACTGTGTTTATTTTAACACGTCTTTTTGTCAGTATTTAAATGGCAAATTTTTTCATAGCATGTCAATCTTTAATACTAGTGCTGATGATGACAACATTTTAGGTTTGCTTGTGTTTTTGTATCTATTTTTTTTATTTTTATTTATATTGCAGAAATTTAAAAAAAAAATACAGCAACTATTTAATGCGCCCAATTGACATGCTTCATAAATAATTTGCCAAAAAAGACGATTTTGTGTATGTGTCCGCATTGTAATAGCATGGAAACTAATACCCTGCAGTTCTTGAAACTAGCCACAAAAAAACTAAATAGAAAACCTAGTTTTTTTCTTTAGATTGTTATTTCTTTTATTGGATCATAAAGTTCGCAGGTTAGGGCTATTTAATGGCAAATCAACGAAAGAGTAGACGACCAGGAAAGATCTCATGCGGTAATTTAATTGGTTCACGTGGAAACCACATGTCGTCAATATCAATATAATCAATTTAATATTTCTTATTATAGTTTATTTGACCTTTTACATAAATATTCAAATATTCTCGATATTTCGCTGCTTCTATGTGTAGCATCTTCAGGAAAAGTTTTTTTATATTTCCTGAAAACGCAGTACGACGCAGTAGCGAAATACCTATCGCCAATAAAGATTTTATTTAAAAAAGTCCTTAAGCTAAAACAATTATTTGAATGTATGTATGTATCAGGTATGTGATGGAAATCGATTTCGTTCCAAAAGCGAACTGAAAACGAAAACAGGTGTGATGGCATCACTTATTGCCTTTCGTTTTGTTTTTAATTCGATTGCTCTTTAAAAACGAATTCGATTTCATGTTCCATTTGGTTCTATGAAAATGTAAGCTAAAAAGAATGTGATGAAAAACGAAAATTTACTGTTTAAAGTGTTTTTAAACCGAGAAGTTAATTGTGCACGTTTTAAAGAAAACAAGCTAGAATGCTATGTTCGGCTGTGCCGAATCTTTAATATGTACCCTCAAGCTAAATGTAATAAGAAATACAGAAACTACACTGGTTTTAGGACTAACTAGTATATCCTAATTCTGTGTTTTCTACTCAGGCTTAGTGCAAATTTTATTAGTTTTTTTTTATTTTTTTTTTTATTTTTTTTTTATTTTTTTTTTTTATTTTTTTTTTATTTTTTTATTTTTTTTATCTTTATTTTTTTTAAAGTGAAGTAACACTCAGGCAATTAATATGCCTATATATAATTGCGTTACTTTCTTTGGAAAGGGGATAGGTTGAAGAAGTAAAGGTGGTGAAAGAAGAAAGCTTTTTATATCACAAATCTGCAATTGCTTATTATGTTTGTTTTTAGTGCAGAATTGCAACGCCTCTGGTGGTGAGTAGGCGCATTAATGTTAAAGCTTGATTTTATAGCCTTTATTTAATTATTTTACTTCGGTGGCGTTTCAATGCTATACCACTAAAGAAGAGCGCTGTGATAAATATTAGTTATGATAGATAGAAGAAAACTAATAATTATCAGAAACTGATGTTGTTTGAGTGGCAGCGGCTGGGAATCGAACCCGGGCTACAAATACCAACTCATGCTTAATGATCAAATGCGCTAACCAATTAAGCTACAGCTACAGAAAGACAATATTACTTGTTGGTCGTAATTCACTAATGTGATTTTATTTTAAATATTTTGAAATTTTATCTAATTTTGATCATTTATAATTGATGTAATTTACAGAGTTTGTCTGATTTTTATAATAATATTGAAAATTGAAAAATTCAAGGAGATTGCATCGATCGGATTGGAAGCTAAAAATTACGTATTGGATTATTTTAATCCTTAATAAAGTTTTTTAAATAAAACCAACTTTTTATTTAATTTAATTTATTTATTTAAATTTAAAATTATATTTTACTAATTGGATTACGTATTATAATTATTAGTTCTTAAATCTTTGATTGTTGCAATATAAGAACTTTACTGTTCGACTGCCAAAATCTGAATGATCGATCATGATTGTGCATGCCTTGAGTTGTTTACTTAAGTTGTAACGGTATTTATAACAATAGATCTTATTATAACATGTTTTGCTCTATTAATAGAATCGCTTATGCTTGTTCTATTAATAACATTCTTTAAATTCTTTTGATTTAATTTATATAAACAGCCAGTGACATCGCATGAAGATGGGCACAAAGTAAATTAATATAATATTAATCTTTGCTTAAAAGTTAACTGGTCGTCTAAAAAAACAAACAAGCCATTCCAATGTCAATATTGAAACAAGGCCAGAGAGTAGTGGTGAAAGTTTAACAACATTGATTCCACATCACTGCATTATCTGAATTAATGAACATTAAAAAATTCACTTTTTTGATAATTTTAGTTAGGCTCGAGTTCATTAAATTTAATTTTCATTAAATTATTTTTACTGAAGTTAGGAATTACAACTTGAAAAATTTATTATTAAAAATTTTGATAATTTTTTCCTTGACTGGGGATCGAACCTGGGTTGTTGAATTTACATATGTTTCGAGAAATCCCACTTTCTCTCATCAGAATTCTTTGCGTTCTACCACCTGCACCACTGCGGTGCCGGTCAGCCAACAGACAAACATCAATCCTTTAACCAGTTTCAATTCATACAAGAACTGTACCCTAATGAACATCGCAGATAATGCATTATCGAACATCCAGAATTAATAGTTGCTTTTCGAGAAACATCATCCGATGAAGCACATTTTTTAACTTGATGGTCATCAAAATTAACGCATTTGGGATACAAATGCCTCCACAACGTGTCACTGTTTGATGTGCGCATTTTGAACTGTAGTCATTGCTGGATCTTGCTTCTGATAAAATGAGTTTGGTGGCATATCAGACGGAATCATTGGAATGTGTGGAATGAATATATCTTCGCCTTTGAATTTTCCAGTTAAAATAGTAGCTTCAATTACATAAGCCATCAACCTTTTAATAGCAAGTCTTGTACCATTACACAAACTGGGTTGATTAATATTGCGAAGCATAATAATAGTGGCTCCAACTTTCAATTGGAGATTAATCGGAGTCATCCCTGGTAAGTCAAACGAATTCAAATATTCTGTTGGATAATTCACAACATCGTCTTCGTTGGTAACAGTATCCACAGACCTGTACAACACCAATTCGCCAGAAATCTTTAATTGTATAGACATGTTTAATTTAGTAACATCTTTTTTTTTGCCGCTAAATTGATCTGTCACTCAACCATACATGGCATGTATATTGTTGTGCTATTTTAGTGAAAACACATTTAATAAATTCCTCTTTTGACTGTTTGTGTACCGGCAGCTGTCGATCTAGGAATGACGGGTAATGTCAGGCCTAAAATCGCCTGACAATAAAATCAACGCACCACCAAACAACTTTGAATTATCTCGGAGATCTTTCATTGTTCTTTCCAAGGCTTCAACAGATTTCTTATTCGACATAGTGCATTCATCCCAAATAATGAGAGCGCAACGTTTTAATAATTTTGCCGTTCCAGCTACTGTCCAACCACCATCTAACAAAGTGGCTGCAATGCCAGAATCTGCCAATGCCAATGCATTTTTATTCTGGGAACATATCGCTGCCAACATCAATGAAATTAAGATCGTTTTTCCGGTGCCTCCTGGTGCATTCAGAAAATAAAATTCACCGGCTTCACTATTGACAGCTTGCATAATAGTATGCTTCGCATTCAATGTCGAAAGATTTGCGTGAACAAAAGCATTTAATTCATTGCGATCGTATTGTTGTTTACGTTGCAGTTCTAACTCAAGTCATGTCATGCTTTGCACGATTAGGTGATGACATTCCCAATTGGGTTGACTTAAATTGTAATGATTTAAAGTTAGAGAAAATAAAACTTCTTACAAAATGTTGTAGGAATATTGAATATTGAACTTAGTCTACTGTGAAGATATTAATCGAAAAACGAAGGGAGATATGATCAGTTGGCGCTGGTAAGCACACTGTTCGGCCAAAAAAAAAAAAACAAGCTGTTCCAATGTCAATATCGAAGTAGTGCGTGAGAGTGTTGCTGAAAGTTAAGTAACGTCGATTCAACTTGATGACTTTGTTTCAATTGCCGCATTTGGGGTTCACAGATCTCACATTTGATCGTTGAAAAACAAATGCATCCACAACATGTCACTGTTTGGCATCATTGCACCATAATTCTTCGTACATCAATCAAGCAGCGACTGTTCAATCTTATTTTGGCCTAAATATGAAAATATCGATTGTGTTTTCTACAATCCAGGTAGTCACCCAGATAGTCATACCATTGGATTTTTTGATATGCTTAATTTTGTTTAAATAAAAGAAGTAAAGTAAACCTTTCGATTTATGGGCACAAAATTCGTGCCAGCTGGGAAAAAACTATAATGTTTCATTACTAAGCCAGAATAATTAACAGATCTACAGATTACCAATGAAGTCACCAGCTCCGACTTAAAACAGTTTGTTGATTGGCTTTAGATTCAATTGCTAAGGATATCGAGAAGATCTGTTAACGTATCTATCGTAAGAAGCCCCGTTTCGATTTGTCTAAATTGTTGGAATTGCACGGTGATGGTGACGGCAAAGGTTCGTTACCTTCGGTACTGTTGTTTCAGCTGAAGATGCTGTTATTGAACGACCTGAAGGTTGTGAACCTCCAGTACAAGTCTTAAAATGACATATAAGTTACTAAAGAGAATAATCTCGTTTAAAAGATACGCCATCTCTTATGGATTGAGTTTATTTAGTAAATTGTTGGAATTGCACGGTGATGGTGACGGCAAAGGTACCGAAGCTGTTGTTTCAGCTGAAGATGCTGTCATTGAATGACCTAAAGGTTGTAAACCTCCAGTACAAGTCTCAAAATGACATATAAGTTACTAAAGAGAATAATCTCGTTTAAAAGATACGCCATCTCTTATGGATTGAGTTTATTTAGTAAAAACGTGAGTTACCTGAACATAACTCAACTACTTAGAACAGACATCAAACTGTCTTATTGTAGCCAGAGGACAGACTAGTTGGGAACACGTGCATGTAACCAGTTAGTTATCTAGTATAGATAATTTACTCTATGCAAGTGAATTATGCTTGGTTTTCACTATGTCATTTTTTTTTGTCAAATTGTTCAAATTGTTGGCAATTGTATGAAAACGGGTTGTCTATGGCGTCTACACAGAAAAAATAAAAATGAGTTTCAATTAAAATATTTCTGGAATCAATTAAAAATTTAATTGAAATCGGACCTGTAAAAAAAAAAAAAAAAAATTTTAGATTTAATTGAAAATATCAGAAAAAGTAATTGAATCAATTAAAATTTTAATTGAAAATTATTTTAACATCAATTAAAGGTCATGATTGCAAACATAGATGACGCCATATGACATAAAATTGCCAACAATTTGACAACAAAAATGAAAACCAAGCATTACAATGATTTGACTATTTCAGAGCACCAGTCGTTGTTATCTTTGAAGAACTTTTATTTAGGGCACCCACATGTTAAAATATTCATTAGTCTCCTAAAAGTACTTGCTACTTTTAAAACTACCGGGGTTAGTTTGTGTATTCTCGCACAAAAAATGCAGTGGCAGTAAGTTTTTATATTCGCTTAACTTGCACTGTGTCCCAAATTTTTTAAAAACTAATAGATTTACATATACTTTGTTGTATTTATTATGAATTTACCAACCAACCAACCAACAAAGTTCATTCCTGGCTGCACACACCTCAAACGTCTGCTCATAGTCACATTCATATTTGTTTTACTCTTTTACACATGTCCACAATTTAGTACTGCATTACTATAGTGGTCGATTTTTGCAGTATATTTTCGAAATTTTCGTAACCACCACCATCATAGTCATCGTCATCATCATCATCATCATCACCATCATCATTTAGTATTCTAGACATGAACAGCTGTTAAGTACTAAATACCATGATAAATTGCCGTTAAATGTTTTAACCAAAAATAGACAATTTGCACTTACTTTTTACATGTGCATTCGTTTCATTATTTTAGTTTTGTAAAAAGAATAAATACATGGCAGCATGTATGTGTATTTCCTATTTTGTGGTTTTCAGTGTAATTTATTTGTTTAAATAATTTTTTTTTTGGAAATTTTGTTGTGTTTGCAAGTAAGTTAGAATTTATTACTACATTGTAAATATTTGTTTGGTTTAAATCAAATGAGTTGTTTTTCTAGTTTTTATGTAAAAGAATTTAAGTATAAAGATTTTTTATTATCATAGACTATAAAGGGGTTTTCAATAAGAACTTTGTAAGTTTTGGCAATTATATGGGCTGTATAACTTAAAAATTGAAGATTGTTTTAAAATGTTTAACTGTTTTTTTAATCATTTGATTGTTGTAAAATAAATACATCCACAAAGTGTCACTGATTTGCATTATTGGATAATTACTCTTCGTAAATCAATCTAATCAAGCAGTGTTGTTTCTGCCTAAATATGAAGATATCGATGTAGACAACATATGATTTCAACAGTTCAGGAGATTAATATTTAATCCAAATCTGGCGTAAATTTCGGGACACCTTTTATAAGAATGTGTACTCTTCTTTTAATTTCCACAAACAATCTATACAATCTTTATACAGTTGCAACAACCCAAATAAATTTCCTCTTATTTGTCAGTTTATTTTCTTACACAGTCTTAAGAAAAATGTAAAAAAAAATCCACGAAAATGTCTCACTGAGTGGCTGTCAACTGTAATAAATTCACCTTAAGTCATTGCATTTGTTAAGTAACCCCACGACCAGACATATTATATCAAATTAATCACTAAGTTTTCAGTAATTGTTCATTGCACTTCTTTTCCTTATATAAATATTTACTTAATTCCCTGTACCATACAATAGTTTCTCTTTATATTTTGAATTTGGGCCTGTGTAAACGGCGAAGAAAATGTGGAAAAATGTCAGAAAAAGCCATTAAATATGTGTTTTATCTATAGGTAGTATTTATTTAAGTTGTATTTTTGTTTAACAGCGAAATTTGTTTGCAATTAATTGTCTTAAGAAATGGTTTAAAGTTGTTTGTTTAAATATATAGAAATTAAAGAAATCTTTAATTGGTTGCTTGTGGGAACATTTTGTTTTCTTAAAACGAGTGGCCAATCGTTTAAGAAGAATTTGAAATCAGAATTGAATTGCTTGAAGTAGTATTTCAGACTTGATTGGTTGTCAGCAGTCTTCTGTGCCACTGTTAAAATCATCTTGGTTTTCCAAAATCTATGCCAGATTTTATTATTTACATAATTATAAAATGTTGTCTAGTCTTCACTATATTCTAGTAGTTCTAGTGTTAAATGAGTTTGCAATAATAAATCTATTTTTAACACCTGTTCGCTTTGTTTAAGTCTATCAAGATTTTTCAAATGTCTGTCAGTCAGTCACAAATCAAATAAACAATTACACAGAATTCAGTAAACCAGTTTAGTTTTAGCTTAGTTTTAGTTTAAAAAACAAAAGGTAACGCTAACTTTCCTATAGAAAACTTGAGTTAACGCTAACTTTTCTATAGAAAACAAAAGCTTGCATTATTTTTTCTATAAATAACAAAAGTTAACGCCAACTGTCCTATAGAAAACTTGAGTTAACGCTAACTTTTCTATAGAAAACAAAAGTTGCAAAAAGTTAGCGCTAACTTTTCTATAAAAAACAAAAGTTAAAGCTAACTTTCCTATAGAAAACTTGAATTAACGCTAACTTTTCTATAGAAAACAAAAGTTGCAAAAAGTTAGCGCTAACTTTTCTATAAAAAACAGAAGCTAACGCTAACTTTCCTATAGAAAACTTGAGTTAACGCTAAGTTTTCTATAAAAAACAAAAGTTAACGCTAACTTTCCTATAGAAAACAAAAGCATGCGTTATGTTTTCTATAAATATCAGCTAACTGACCTATAGAAAACTTGAGTTAACGCTAACTTTTCTATAGAAAACAAAAGTTAAAGCTAACTTTCCTATAGAAAACTTGAATTAACGCAAACTTTTCTATAGAAAACAAAAGTTGCAAAAAGTTAACGTTATCTTTTCTATAAATAACAAAAGTTAACGCCAACTGTCCTATAGAAAACTTGAGTTAACGCTAACTTTTCTATAGAAAACAAAAGTTGCAAAAAGTTAGCGCTAACTTTTCTATAAAAAACAAAAGTTAAAGCTAACTTTCCTATAGAAAACTTGAATTAACGCTAACTTTTCTATAGAAAACAAAAGTTGCAAAAAGTTAGCGCTAACTTTTCTATAAAAAACAGAAGTTAACGCTAACTTTCCTATAGAAAACTTGAGTTAACGCTAAGTTTTCTATAAAAAACAAAAGTTAACGCTAACTTTCCTATAGAAAACAAAAGCATGCGTTATGTTTTCTATAAATATCAGCTAACTGACCTATAGAAAACTTGAGTTAACGCTAACTTTTCTATAGAAAACAAAAGTTGCAAAAAGTTAGCGCTAACTTTTCTATAAAAAACAAAAGTTAAAGCTAACTTTCCTATAGAAAACTTGAATTAACGCTAACTTTTCTATAGAAAACAAAAGTTGCAAAAAGTTAGCGCTAACTTTTCTATAAAAAACAGAAGTTAACGCTAACTTTCCTATAGAAAACTTGAGTTAACGCTAAGTTTTATATAAAAAACAAAAGTTAACGCTAATTTTCCTATAGAAAACTTGAGTTAACGCTAACTTTTCTACAGAAAACTAAAGTTAGCGCTAACTATTCTACATAAAACAAAAAATTTTCTTCAAATTCCTGAATTTATCTTCCAAAAATTTTCGAAAATTAATCGTGAGTATAAACAATTTTGACAATATTTGCTTAAGTTTTCGTTAGTTTGTCCGTTTGGGTTCTCTGAACTCCTAAACGCAAACAATAAAGTCTTTCTTTTATTCTGTTTTTTTTTTTAATATTTATTTTGACTGATTGCTGAATTGATTGCTATTGATTTAACTACTGAAGTTGTAGCAGCCACAGCAGTAGGTAATATTTTGACGTTTAGATTTGTTTTATATTTAAAGATTTTGCTTTTATGTAGTTACAAGTCATTGTCTGCAGATTTTTTTATTTGCAACATAAAAATTGTTCTTTCATGTGGGTTGTTTACCCAAAACGAAAACTACAATTACTTGAGTTTTTAATCATTAAACAATATTTATTTAATTGAACAGAACTGAACATTTGCTAAATGTTTTGTTTACAATTTAAATTTTATATAAAAATTTAATTTTGCAGAAAAAAAATCTGTGATACACAAGTTGTCTGTTAGACTATACAAACGTCTGGGCCGAATGACCAGATGTTTTTATTGGTATCCATGCTGCTGTTTTTATACATTTCAATATCTTGTGGGATTTGCAAGAAAAAATTATAAATCGAAAATAAAAAATCAAATTAATAACAAATAAACAAATGAAGTTGATTGACTTTTAAAACGACAGGTTGTAAATAGTACAACTACTCGTACAGAAAACAGAATTCAAATTGAAAAACAATGATTTTTTTTTTTGGAATAATGCTGTTTTATAGTTTTATTTCAAGCTTTCATTTTGAAAAGAAAGTTTTTATTATTTTTAAATTTTCATTCAAAAATGATTTGGTAACTTATGTACATATGTATGTCTTTAAACTGCCAACAAAATGTTAACAAAGTGTTCTTAATAATAACTCAATCCAAACTTACAACTTTTTCAGCAAATACAGAAATTCTAATTTTATTAAAAGTTAACATTTTTGAACTGTTTTCTACAGCTTAAAATAATAGGCCGACTTGCTAAATGAAAGTAGCAATGCATAATTTGAAAAAAAAAATGCGTATGCAATGAAAATAATGTTTTAAATGCAACCTTGCTTTGCAGAGAAATCTTTTGCATATTAATGTCATTTAGGAACGCCGGCATGCCGTGTCGCAATTAGTAATTTTTTGTGTTCGTGTGTCCACTTTGTGTCGCTGCGAAATAAAATTTTTAGTTATTTATATTAAAATTATTAATTTAAATATAATTTACTTAAAACAATCAAAAAATTACTTACTCAGCCATTGCAGATAAAATTTATGCATTCAAAACAAAAATGATGCAATATTTTGACAGCTGATACTCATTAAAATGAGTTACCAAACGATTAGGAATATTAGGCGTTGCGGGAAATTTAAAATATGCGTTTACCAAGTGTATGCAATATAAATATGCATTGAAACTTGCATTTAGGAAGTCGGCCATAATTTTAAAATAATTCAATTCTAATTGAATAATTTTTCCTTCAAAATCTGTATTTTTTAAACATTTTTGAGTAATTTTCCCCTTTTAGTTTGAAATTTTGCTTTGGCCATTACAATAATTTCATTCGCATCTCGTTTGCTCTTTCGCTCTATAATTAAAAATACACAAAACAGCAATAATTCTTGTGTCACATAATAAATTAACACAATAAATTTACATTTGAAATAACAACTAAAATTGGCAAAAACAACAAAACAGCAACCAACCAACTAACAAAAAAAAAAAGAAAAGACAGTTCTTTTTTCTTATTTGGCAGGCGGCAGATTTTCCGCCAACAAAAATTTGCAACACAAAAAAAATAATGAAATAAAAGGCAGACAGACAGACGTACAGACAAACGAACACATAAAACAGCCTCCTCTAACACATCAAAATAAAATCTAATATAAAACAAACAACATGTGTAATGTTGCCCCCCCCTAACAAAAAAGAAAAAAAAAAAAAAAAAACAAAACACGCACTAAATTACTTTCTCTGGCAGCCTTAAAGCAAAACAACAATTGTCTCCAATTGTATGTCTCCGTAAAACCAGAGAGAGAGTACGTGTGTATGTTTGTTTATATATTTTATTCCTTGATTTTTGTTGTTTCCAACTGTAGTAGTTCTCCCTCTTTACTGAAAACAAGTATTGTCCTGTTAGTTCTGTATGGTTTTGTTGCTGTTGCTGTTGTTGTTTACTGCTGCAAATGTGTTGTTCTCTATAGTTTTAAAACATTTTGGAATGATTTTCTTGTTGTTGCTGCTGCTGCTGTTATAGCCTGGCGACACAATTGAAGCGTCAAAATGGCGACGATAATATGTCGCCAATTTAGGCGATAGTTTTATGGTTGCTAATGGGAGATGTGATGATGATGTGTGAATAACGTACAATAATAATACATTTCTACATACATATGTATGTATGTATGTACATACATACAGCCAAAATAAAGAGGGTCGTAATTAAACGAATTTAAGGAAAATCTTATTTATTATTTGTTTTAAAAACAGATTTATTGTGTAGATAGAAAGAAGTGTATAATGTTAACAAATAATTTTTATATAGAAATGGAAAAATTTTGATAACTATAAACGAAACCATTTTCCATTTTGTTTATAAATTTTCGATAAAAAATGAAAGTTATTGATAAATTGAAAACAAAGGTTATACATAGATAATTTACCAAATAATGTTTCTATAGGAATGGGAAAATTTCGATAAGTTTTCTAGAGCAAACAAAAGTTATCGATAACTTTTGTAGAGAAAACGAAAGATTTCGATAGCTTCTCTAGAGTAAACAAATATATATAATTGATGACCTTTCTATAAAATACACATACATAATTCTGTTTTTACACGGTTTTGATTTAACACGGTTTAAAAAAACAATTTTTAATTTATTTTACACGATTTTAATCTATTTAGCACGATTTAAAATCTTTTGGACTTAAATTTTTTTTGGTTAAATTTAATTTTTGCGGAGTATGTTCTTATCAAAAATTTAGGGGAATTTCCTTTTTGTGCATACAAGCAAATATTCAGAGCAATTGTAAATAGCACAAATTTCGGGGAATTCCCTTATACTGCATGCAATTAAATTAACTTGTTATACACTTTGTTTACATTACTTTTTGTTCTTTAATAACTATGCATTGTGTAAGAGCACATTGTAACTATTTTATGATTTAATTTTGTAAACCTGAATAGTTGTTTTTAAAAAATCCCTGTTTTTCACTAATTTCAATAGGTTTTAGGGAAAAGGAACCAATCACCTATTTTGCGTACGTTCAATGTCTTTTTTACACGGGGTTTCCTGGAACCAATTACAAATCCTTGCGTCTGACAATATAAAACAACTGTAAAAAACGTTTTTAACAAAAAAAAAAACTATCACGAAAAACTAACCTGAACTGCAAAGAAATTCACAAACAGAAAAAAGTGCAGAAAAAAATGTTCAAAGAATTTAATGAAAATTAATGGCTGCCTGCCTTGCTACATAAATCTTTGTTTAAGTGCAACGCGAGCACAATAAAAACCGACAAAAAGCAGCTACAAAATGAAAAGACTTGGCAAATTCTAACATACATACTTACATAGCAGGAATATGTACGTGAGGCAAAAAGTGCCAGATTTCTAACGCATTTATTAGTAATGAAATGATTTTTTTTGTAATTACTAACAAAAAAAAATGTATTGTATACAATGGTTTAGAGATATTTTGCAATTGGTTAAATATGAGAATTTTCATTTTACACGAAATATGTTTTTATTTATTACACACAATTTTAAGCATTTCTTAAGAGTTTTATTATTGTGAAAAATTATAAATATTTACTCTATTTATGATTTTTATATATGTATGTATATAAGAAATTATATAATAACAAAATTACATTTTTCTTTCTTTGCAGGTATGTACGATCTTCCAGACTCCTGATTTCCTCTAAAGATATGTAAGTCTTTTGAAAGAAATTGTATTTTAAACTCTTAAAACCTTTAACCTATAAAATGCTAAATAAATTGTGCAATATATAAATATCAATTTAGTTTTTCATATTAATTATCCGTTGTGGGGTCATTTATTTTAAAAATTCGCGAATTTTATTTTTTAAATTCTTTAAAAAAAAAAAAAATTTAATTTTGAAGAAATTTTAATATTAAATGAGAATTATTCCTCTTGCGAGTAATATAATTTTAATATAAAATTTTTAAGAAATTTAAATTTAAAATTTTCCATTTAAATATACTTTTGGTTTAATTTAAATTATTCGCGCACTTTATTTTTAGTCATAAATTTCTTTAAAAAAATTCAAAGAATTATGAAGAAATTTGAATTTAGATTTTACATTTTCTAAAATTTAACTTTAGATTTTCTGAGTCTAGCCGGGTTAGGACAAAAATCGACCACCACAAACTCAAACTTTTATAAAAGATAAACATAGATTATGGAATTTTTAAGACTTTACAAGCTTTTAATATAATTAATAGAAAACAAAGATTTATATTTCATTGTAAAATATTTAAGAATACAGTAAAAAAAACTGTTTTTCAAAAAATTTGTCTGTTTAAGATGAAAAAACTAGATTTATGGAGCCCGCAATTCAGTATTATTACTTTTGGGCACCTTAAAATTATCTAAACGTGTTACAAAATTAAAATAAATATTTTAATTTTGCAAATGAACAGTAAATTTGAAAAGTTTCAGTTTGTTTCGGATTAGGCCGAATATTAGTTTCTGTTCCTTTTCGACCTGAAAAACCCCAGTTACGGTAGGACACTATAAATTTTAAATTTTCCATTTAAATATACCATGCGCGAACTTTATTTTTTTAAATGATAAAATTCCTTAAAAAATTCCCAGAATTATGGGATTTTTAAATTTGTGATTTTTTTTTTTTTCAACAAAATGCAATATATTTTTAAATAATAAATTCCCAAAAATGAAAATTTCGTATTATTATTTTTAAATAAAATAAAATTGTTTTTTCTTTAGCTTAAAATATTTGCGAACTTTATTTTTTAAAAATTAAAATAAATTCTTAAAAAAAAATCCCTGCAAAACGGAGAAATTTAAACATAGAAGTGTATGCAAATCATATTTAAACGTCAAAACACTCCCTTATACTCGAAAATAGAATTCAAATCGTTGATATGATGTGACAGAGCTGTTGACAATTGTGTTGATAACCATAAAAAGAAAGACAATCAGCAGGGGTTTCTGGCATGCATAAAATCTTTTTGCTGCTTCTTAGCACACATGTCAGCCAAACATTTAAAACAAAAAAATCTTGAACATAAAACAAAATAAAGACTAATGATGAAATTATAAACACAACTATTAAACTTAGCTTTTTTTCTGGAAACTAAAAAAAGATCCAAAAAAAAAAGAAATGGATAAAATCTAAAGTAAAGAAAAATTTTTTTATTTTCGTGCCACAAGAATATATAACAGAATCCCCACAATCTCGAGAAGCTGCCAGTAAATAGGAAATATGTAGTAGAGTATAGTAGGAAGCAAACAAATAAAATCACCAAATAGCACAACGACAACTGTCAGTGATGAAAATCTTAACAGTCAGCCAGTCAGCTTAACATTTATACTGTTGTATAGCCACCAACCAACCTTCTATCTACACCCTGGTAACAACAAAAACAGCTGAGTCCAGCTTTATTTGTTGATTATTTGCACAACTAAACTGACAGCCAGTGTCTGTCAGTTTTAGTTGATGTGATATACATATATGCACATACATATATGTATGTATATAAAAAAAAAAAAAACAATCGCTCGTTGATTTATTTATACATACCAAACCATTCATGACTGACTGACAGACTGTCATAGCGACCAGGGGGATGCTGCTGGCTAGCTGGGTAAAATGATAACTGGGTTGTTTATTTATTTGTCCATTCATGCATCCATTCCGTTTTCCCATAACATCCCTTTCCCCCCAACTGCCACTTTTCCATTTATTGTATATTCTATAGAATTGCAATATAACAAAAAAAAAAAAAAAAAAGAAAAAAAAAAAACAGGAAATTTGTCTGAAAAAACCATGAGTTGGAAAAAATCAATAAAATCATATCACAAACATGAAATCTTTGCACAACCAAACACAAAAAAACCCTAAGAAATAAAGAAAATAATCAGCAGATAAAAAGTATAAAAAGGATAAACAGAAAATGACAAAAAAAAAAAAAAAAATAAGAAGAAAGGGAATATATACCATTTGTGTCTTTTATAAGTCTGCAAATGAATGGCATAAATAAAAAAAAATAAACATGAAGCTATGGAACAATTTTTGTTAAATTTTAAAAGAAAAGTAAATTTTAGAACATCTTAAAGAACTTAAAAGTATTAAATCAACATGTTTGAACGATTTTTTTTTTCGTACACATGTTTTGTGAAGCTATTTAAATATAAATATTTGAGTTTAAAATATTCGCGAACTTTTTTTTTTTTCAAAATCATAAAATTGTCAAAATTTTGTAGAAATTTAGTTATCAATTTCAAATTTTCTAATTAAAACAAAATATTTCCAAGTTTGAGTATTTTTTTTTTTAATAAATTATTGAGTTTTTTTTAAATAAAATATACAATTTAACTATATTTAAATCCGTAGAGAGTGAAAAAGTTGAGTACCTCCTCCTGGCTACTATCAATTTAATTTTTTTTTAATTTATTACATATATATATATATATATATATATATAGGTATATTTAAAATTTTCTAAATAAAAGAAAATATTCTTAAGATTGAGTGTTTTTTTAATTATGTATAAATTTTTTAAACAAAATATATAATTTAAATATGTTTAAATCCCTCCGGATTGAAAAGTTTTGTAACTCCTCCTTGCTAACTTTAAATTTCATTAAGGTTTGGATATATATTTTTAATTTGTTACAAATCTATACATATATACTGTAAAGCTATTTTAGTGTTTTTTTTAGTTAAAAATATTCGCGAACTTTATTTTTGTAAATAATAAAATTCTTAAAAAATATATAACAATTTTAAAAGACATTTATTTTAAAAGTTTCTAAATAAAACAAAATATTCCTAAGATTTAGTGTTTTTTTTTTTAATTAAACATTTTTTTAAACAAAATAATAATTTAAATATATTTAAATCTCTCGGTCATGAAAAGCTTTGTAGATCCTCCTTGCTAATTTTCAATTTAATGTTTTTAATTTGTTACAAATCTATATATACTGTAAAGCTATTTTAGTGTTTTTTTTAGTTAAAAATATTCGCGAACTTTATTTTTTTAAATCATAAAATTCTTAAAAAATATATAACAATTTTAAAAGACATTTATTTTCAAAGTTTCTAAATAAAACAAAATATATAATTTAAATATATTTAAATTCTTCGGGCATGATAAGCTTTGTGGATCCTCCTTGCTAATTTTCAATTTAATGTTTTTAATTTGTTACAAATCTATATATACTGTAAAGCTATTTTAGTGTTTTTTTTAGTTAAAAATATTCGCGAACTTTATTTTTGTAAATAATAAAATTCTTAAAAAATATATAACAATTTTAAAAGACATTTATTTTAAAAGTTTCTAAATAAAACAAAATATTCCCAAGATTGAGTGTTTTTTTTTAATTAAACATTTTTTTAAACAAAATAATAATTTAAATATATTTAAATCCCTCGGGAATGAAAAGTTTTGCTAATTTTCAATTTATTGTTTTTAATTTATTACATATATATTGCAAAGCTATTCCAATGTCTTTTTTTAGTTCAAAATATTTGCGAACTTTATTTTTTAAAAATCATAAAATTCTTAAAACAAAATCTTACAGTTTAACAGAAATTTATTTCTAAATTTTTTAAGTAAACCAAAAAGTTTGAGTATTTTTTTTTTTAAATTATGAAGTTTTGAAACAAAATTATTATTAAATCCCTCGAGAGTGAAAAGTTTTAGCTTGTTAACACTCAATTTGGTATATTTTCTTTAATTTTTTTTATTTATTTTTTAGTTTAAAATATATGAGAACTTAATTTTTTTTTAAATCATGAAATTCATAAAAAAATAAATTTTCTAAGTAAGACAACATATTCCAAAGCTAAATGGGTAGTTTAGGACTAACCAACCAACAAGTCCCGGGACAAGTAGGTTTTAAACGATTGTCTCAAATTTACCACAGGTCACACAAATTTACAATAGTTATACAAAAAATGAAAGTCAAATGATGAAACTCTTTAGATTTTTAAGTTAAAAGTAAATCGATTATTTAACTGATTTTTCGACCTTTTTATTTATTAAACAATTATATTTTATTTTTCGAAAAAAATATTTCTAATATTCTTTTTATTTGTTATTTCTTTCGATATTTCGCTACAACAATGTGTAGCATCTTCAGGGAAACAATAACAAAATTTAAAATTTTTTAAAGTAAATCTGTTCACTTATTAGAGCTGATTTGCCTGTATTCTGGCTTTATCGTGATAAAGCATGATTTGATAGGTCGTTATTCGGAATAAACTACAGGCTAACTGTTTTTAATGTTTATGCTACATCTCTTTTCAAGCCCACTTTTGGGGTATATGTACTACATATATTTTGATCAGATTATAGATGGATGCCAAGCCCCTATTTATTTATAAATTTGACCATAATAATCATGACCATAATTGCAACAAAATCACAGATCTTCGCTTTTGAATAGCACAATGGTTATTTAGCTGCATACATAAAACAAGGAATGCCCTCACACAAAATCCCTCACACAGCATGAGCTGGGGAATATTGATTTTAGTGATGTAGATTATTGTAGATTATCGTAAGTAAATCATCGACAATAAACTTTTTTTATAACCACTTTATTGATTGTAAGAAATTATGTTTCTCAACTCAATTGAATTGTCGACTGACTAATATTTATCTTTATCTTTCTGTCAAATCTCAACACACCAATGAAGCGTAACCGGTATTTTTGTGTGGTCAACATGATTTTAAACAAAACAACAGCAACTTTAATCAATCAATTCTAATTTTGTGCCAACAACACGTCATATAAAGGAAGTTTTGCTTTACTTCTTTAATTTGAAAAAGGTGCCGCTTGCTCACCGTCTTGGAAGTGTTCCATCGGTTTCAATGTATGTGAAATAGTTTATGGGTTTAGGAAGTGATGATTTTGACACATACAACAAAGATCGCCCAGGCAAGCCAAACAAGTTTGAAGACCAAGATTTGCAGGCATTACTGCATGAAGATTGTTGTCAAACTCAACCAGAGCTTGCAAAATCATTTGGAGCTACTCAAGCAACAATTTTTTGAATGTTTAAGAGCATTAAAATTCATCTAAAATCAGGCAAATTATGTACCATCTGAATTAAAGTAGAGATCAATTGAAAGATTTTACATAGCCTACATGCGGTTTAAACGCTACAAAATTGAGATAAACCGAAGCGCCCGCGACTAATGGACCCAGGAAAAATGGCTAAAAAAAAACGAAAAATAATCCTAAAAAATTAAACTGACTACAAAAACACGAAATTTTTGGGCCTTTTTTTTTGTTAATTTTTACTGGGGTTGCTATAATGCACTTTTTATTTTGGGTAATTTTGCATTTTAAGAGGAATGAAAAATTACCCCAAAATCGTTGAATGAAAAATTCGTTTATATTGTAAAATATAATAAACATATAAAAAGAAAAAATTAACTTTAACTTTACTATTAAATAGATGTTAAAATTTTCAGTTTATAACATTTTTGGGGTTTTTATTTAGAAATAATTTATAAGAATTACAAAATTTTGGATGAAAATTTATTTACATATTTGGAGCAATTTATTGCTTTGAAAAAATGCCCCCAAATTTTCAAACCCCAGAAATTTGCGGCTTTCTTTGGGGCTATTATTCGTAGCGCTCCTGAAGCGTAAAAGATCATATATAAAGACCGGTGAACCAAATCGAAACGACACCAAAGACAAAAGACAATGTAATACTCTATATTTGATGGTACCAAAAGGGTCATATGTAGCAAAACTTCCCTGCTGAGCTGCTGAAATCTGGCCAGACCATTACAAGGTAAATATACCGAATGCAACTGATTCAGTTGAAGCCGAAAAAACACCCGGAAAGTGTTATATTACATCATGACAACGCTCGGCCACATGTCTTAACAGTCTTATCCGAAATTGGCTTGATTCCTTCTTGGCCTCAAAAGATGAGCAGTTATTTTGCTGCGAAAACCATATGTTTCCAGAAAGATGGGAAAAGATCATAACTAGCAATGGCCAATACTTGGAATAAATTTATATTATACAAATGTTTCAAAATAACAGCTAAAATTTTTACAAAAATCCCGCATTTTTAAGTCGTACACCAAATACATAACAAGCTTTGTTTCTTACGAGCACTGAAATTATGGCTTAAAGTTTTAAAATCTATTCAAATATTAAAGTTTATTTTATGGAATCCTGGCAGCACCATGTATAAACAGCAATAATTGGTCTATAATTTTTAAAACTCCCTTTAAATGTTGCACTAATAACAGAGTCTGCTTTTATTCCACGAATACTCTCATGAGAATCATGCAATATACTTTCTTTGACAGACACTTTTACGTGTTGATTGCTATTGGATAAAAAATGTCCTTTGACTGATGAATGAGGCACGGAATTTGTTCGATTTGCTGGTATAACGTTTTCAATTAAAAGTGTTTAATTCTAAAATTAACAGACTTCAGTTGAAACTCAATATTATACTGTTGGAGGTTGTTTATGTTTCTTAAAGTAAAATAAATAATTTTGTTGAAAATTCCCAATATGTTTAATGTGTACGTAGGCGTAATATTTATCTAAATACTTATTAAACTGCCTGTCTTTTATATTTCAGTATTTTTCTTATTTCATTTAGTACATAGACAGGACTAAACGTTGTGTATGCATAAATTTCCCTTGCCTTTTGACAAAACTTGAAATTTTCCATATTAAATTAATTTAATTTCTCACAAAAATATTCATTAAATTTAATTCATCAATGAACTAATTCCTTTGCTCTAACTAAGGCGCTCAAACAAACAGTAGTGGCATTAAGAAACAGAAGAAAAAAAGAAAGAATTAGAAAAAAAAATACAAGTTGAAAATCACCCTTGAGACAAAAAGACTCGTTAAGATCTGACTTGGAAAAAGTTTGCAAGTTTTTGCTCGGTTTTTTCCCTCATCTATATTTTGTTGATTATTTGTTGCTGTTTTTGCAATTTCGCTAGAAGTTACACACTTTCACACACATTCACACACATTCACACACACACACACATTCACACACACACACACACAAACACACTTTTAGAGAAAACTTTTGAAAAGAAAGCAAGAAATATAAAAAGTTTTATTTAATAGAGCCAGAGAAGACAGCCAGAAAATACAACCGGCAGTTAGTAGAAACCACCAACATTGTAAAAAACACACACAGCCACCCACTAATACAAGCATAAAATAAACGACAGCATCAGCAGCAGGATGTAAACAACGAAGCAACAACTAACACAAGAATATGGAAATATACCAAGATAATTCTGTTCAAAGAAATAAAGTTTTTCAATTCAAATGAACAAGAAGACTGAACATTTTAACAGGAAAGGAAAGAGAAGTACTCACACTCCTCTCTCACACACACACACACTCTTACACATAAACAAATTGTTGTTTAGCAACTTTAAGCAGAGAACGTTGAAAAAAAAGAATCGAATTTCATTCAGAAAATTTTTTGTGTTGCCGTAGGTTGTGGTTGTGGCTGTGATGGTGGCTGTAACCTAAATTCGTTAGCAGACACAGAAGTTTTATGGGTGGTTTTTCACAACAGCTATAACAGCAACAACAATCAAATTCGACAACAAAAAAAGAAAACCAACAACCCAATTTACTTTTAACGGGGTGTAGTTTAAAGTTTTTTTTTTTTTATTATTTTGTTGCTCTATATGTCTCTAATCATTATAACAAAAATACATAGAAGAAGACACTGGGAAAAAGAGAGAAGCAAAGTGTATCGGAAATTACCACGAGTCTGAGTCTAAAAGTTTGAAAACGAGAGGAAGTTAAACTTAATAAAGAAAAAAAATAAGAGTATGGTATGAAAACTTGTGTAGGTTGTTTTTAATTTATTTTCAACACAGTTGTGTATACACACGGATACAATAATAAATATATATATGTATATGTATTTTGTATTACATGAATTAGACACATACATACATATATAATTGAAATACACAGTCTTAGGCAAAACAGTGTAACGAAAATGTTTAAAGTTTGTGTCCCAATTAAACAAATACATATATACTTAGTTAATTCATAAATACTGGTACATAACTGAAGACACTTACTATGAATATAACACTGGGCGCATCCATTTCGTATTGTTTTGGATTTGACAGTTGATATTTATTCTTCATTGTGACGTAAAAAGTTTTTCACATTAAAACAATTAAAACAATCATCGAATGGGGGTGACATCGAAAATCGTATTGCTGTAGTTGGCCTATTAAAATGCAACCTGGAAAAAGGCGATATCTTTAGGACGTTGCGAGCGCTTGGAATCACTTGCAATTTTGTGCATCGTGCTGTGAAATTGTTTGAGAATTGTTTGACGACCGTCAAAGATCCGGCCGTCTGCGCACTGTGAGAACTTCGAAAGCTATCAAAGCCGTGAAGAGACGAATAGACCGAAAACCACTGCAAACAGAAAATCTTTTCGTGGGAAATGCAAATTTCGCAAAAATTCATGTCTCGCATTATTAAAGAAGATTTGGGACTCAGTGCGTATAAGCGTCACTTGCCCAGGGCAGCATTGAAGGAAAAACGGAAGTGAAAATCGAAAGCATTACTGAGCCAGCAAGCGCAGAACACTCTTTATATTTTTACACTGCTTTATTAAAGGCAGTAGTTTTCTGGTTTCTTTTAACCCTTTAACGCCTAAGACCGTCTATAGACGGTCATCAGTTGAGTATTAAAAAAAACCCGGTTTTTTCCCGTTTAGCTACTTAGACCGTCTACAGACTGTCTTCCTTGTTTTTGTCCTAGAGCTTTTCAAGAGTATTTTTTTCTGAATTGGAACTGAAATTCGTAATTTGTAGATGAAATACATGCTAGAACAAAAATGTATTTCTGCAATTTGAACGTATTTTCAATTTCAGGTATTTAGGGGTTAATAACATTTGAATAAGATTTGCAACGTGTGAACACAGAATATCCAGATATTGCTTTATTGAATGTAGTATTTATTTTATAACATCATTTAAAGTAATATGCAGAAACTTTCACTGTTTTCACATCATTAAACCCGACAATGTCGAATTTTGAAGAACTTTGTGCAAGATTTTTTTCTATTTTGAGTTTTCAGTGAAAATATATAGCGACTGATTAATTTATGTAGGTTTTTTAATGAAAACGCTTTGTTTTTATAATTTTAGTTAATTATATGTTTATTTAAAAGAAAATTCAGGCTTATGTGCTATACTTAAATTTAACGTTTAATATTTAATGTTAATTGTTCAAACTCCAGACTTCAACTGTACTGTCTGTTCTTTTGCGTCTGTCGATGAAGTGATTACTCGTCAGTTTTTTCTCGCCCATTCCCAATCGTCAGTTAATATCAACAGTGTTGCAATCTCAGTAAGAATTGCCACTTCTTGTCGTTCGTCCGTTATTACCCGTCCCCACATTTATTGACAGAATATCGGTAGCTATGTTTAAAGCATTAAAACCGATAGTTTTGCTACCAAGTTTAAAAACAAACCGGATTTTATGTGAACAATGTTTTACTTCCATATATCTATTTACCTATTGTTTGATTCAAGACAATCCACTCTGTATATGTATAGACACACATTCATGTGCCACAACTACTTGCTGTCTGCCTGTCTAGCATATTTTGTCAATTTTTTTTTTTTTTTTTTTTTTTTTTTTTAGATTTGGTTCATTCTTTTTTTTATTACAACATTGTAGTCATCGTCGTCGTCATTGTTGGCGACGTCTTCTTCAATGTTGTTTGTAGAATATTACAAGACTAAACAAATACATAAACTTACACTCTGGCAAACAGACACACACACAGCACATTACTATACAAGTATTTACCATATTTACACAGTTACAAACGTTTGTAATCAGCCACGACATCTTAGAGGGCCTTGGTGGGTGGGTGTATGGGTATTACAAAATGTTTGTTTTATTCACAAATGCTGTTGTTGTTTTTGTATATAAACAATTTTTTAGTAAATACTCGTATATACCATATGTATTTCACTTTTCGTACTGACAGACATTCACAGCCACAGAAATTCATATATAGAATACATGTTTTGTATGCTTGTATTTAACGACTTGATTGTGTTGTTTTTGTTGCTGGTTTATTTTTCATTTTATTTCTCTCCTCCATCCTTTCTTCATTCTGTTTGTATATAGCAAAAATATTTGCTCACTCTCACACACATACATCCACCCAAAAACATAAATAACAGTTTATACTAAACACATTATTTTGTGTAGCATACCATCAGGGGTTTGAGTTTTTTTCTATAACAGAATTTTGTACTTTTCGGGGGGGTTTTTTTTTGCTTTTGTTATATTTCCTATGGCGCGTGTTTGGCATTAGTGACAGACACAAAAATGAAGTCTTATACTTAAACAAAATTGAATATTTCTCTTTGCTAACCAACTATACAAAAACATTTTCCTTTATTTCCCCAAATAACAAAAAAAGAAAAAAAAAATACAAAACAAAGAAATTGTGTTAAAGTTTAGGCTTAATATTTTTTTTATTAAATTTATCTGGTTTTAGGGTTGTTATGCTGGTTAAAAGTGATGGAATTCCTTGTTAAAGTTTAAGTGATGGCCGTAATTAATCGAATAATTTATCAGTTTTCTTTTTTCGTTCGTTTTAAGTAATTTTTTGATCTTTAACAATTTCTTTCTGACTGTAACATCAACATTTGTAAAAAGAAGCAGGTAAGAGATTGTGCTTAGTTTCAATACATAAAAGTTCAGATCCAAGAGACATTCATTGATTTGTGTAACAAAAAATTAGATTACAAATGAAACAATTTTGTTTTTCTATTTAATTTTTGTTAGTTGTAAACAATAAAATGATAGAATAGGCCAATTAGTTTTTAATAGAAAACGGAAGTTACTGACAATTTTTCTTAAATAAAACGAAAGTTATCGATAATTTTTCTTAAATAAAACAAAAGTTATCCATAGTTTCTCTTAAATAAAACAAAAGTTATCGATAAGTTGTTTATAGAAAACTAAAGACATCGATAATTTTTCTTAAAGAAAACAAAAGTTATCGATAATTTTCTATAGAATTCCCAAGTTATCAATAAATTTTCTATAAAAAACTAAAGTTATTGAGAATTTTCTTTAACCGTGATGTTTTTAAGTGATTTATGCGCATTTAGGTGATTTCGGGAAGTGTACTTTATATAGGGGAAGTGATCAAATGTGGACCAATCGTCATGAAATCGGGTACGACGATTTTTATATATGTATAGATTATTTGTGTTGAATTTTGACTTGATGCTGATGTTTATAAGCGATTTATGCGCAATTAAGTAATAAAAAACATAGTAGTCATCAGCTATGACAACTACTTAAGAACAACGCGGTCCTTGCACAACTTTCAAACACACAGAAATTAAATTTAATGCTTTTGACATGAACAGTTTTCATGATTAATTGATTTTACTTTGCCCCTCTTAAGGGAATTTTAAAGTGTTTTTTATGGGAAATTTTTAATTTTCATAGTTTTGCTTAAAATGGAATTCTATACCATGTTTTATAAATTTTCCTAGCAAACTGACACTTTTCCTATGAATTTCTGACAATCCCGTTTTGGGAATTTAAAATTTTTTTTTGGGAATTTTAAAAAAAGATCTATTTTTAAAAATCGATATCTTCTAAACTAACTTAAACTTAAACTAACGCGTTAAATTTTCATTACAGGCAATTTTCGTGTTTCCCTTTTTTGGAAAATTTTCTAACTCAATATGGCAATTAATAATTTGAAAGGAAAAATCATTAAATTGATTAATAATATTTATCTTAATTTTTTATTTTTTAGAGCTTCTTATTAACGGGTAATTTATTGTTTTAATTTGGGAATGTAAAAAAAAATCTTTTTTTTGTTTAAAAATGTTTATTTATGTGTTCAATAATTAAAATTTTTTAAATTCCTAAATAAACATTCAAAATTCTCTTGGCATTAAAATTCAATAATTTTTCAAGGCAATAATTAATGCTAATACCATTGGAATGGACAATTTGCACTATAGGCCAATTTTACATTTCCCCATTTGGGAAATTTTTAATTTTTTTTTTTGGGAATTTTTTAATTTTTATAGTTTTGCTTAAAATAGAATTCTTTGCCATGTTTTATAAATTTTTCTAACAAATTGACAGTTTTCCTATAAATTTCTGACAATCCTGTTTTGGAAATATTTAAATATTTTTTGGGAATTAAAAAAAAAATAAATTTTTGATAATCAAAATTTTCTTAAAATGTTAGGATACCTTTTTAGAAGATATTTGTAATTATTAATTTGAAAGGAAAATTCATAAAATTGAATTATAATTGTTCAATTTACAAGTGATGTTGTATGTTGTACATTATATGATACAACTATCTGATTGTGAACACAATTTTAAGAAAAGTCGTATTTTTATGTTGTCAAACCTTCGAAAGACAAAAGAAAAATATTTTGAAAAACATAAAATAGGAATATTTTCCAAAATTAAATATATCGTCGTATTTCCAGCAATATCTATTATTAAAATTTTTTATTCAATAATTTTATTTTCTTGTTTTAAATTTGTCAATTAGTTTATGATTCGAGTATTATCGTTTGGTTATTTAGTAACCAATTTGGTAATTTGATGTTGAGATACAATTTTGACTTTTACCAGCACTTAAACTTTCATACAACATTCGAAACACATACATATGTAAAATTGTCGTAAGTGTTGTACAAAATATTTACATACATATATAGAAATTTTTACAACATTTGTACAACTGATGACGTACAACTCCTACAACACTATAACATCCCTTGTGAATTGAAAAAATCTATATATTTTTGTTAAATTTTCTTTATAAACTTTATATTTTGAGAGTTTCTTATTAACGGGGAATTCAACTTGGGAATTAAAAAAACAATTTTTTTTTGAAATATATGTTACATTTTGTTTAAAAATGTTTATTGCTGAGTATAATAACGTAAATTTTTTGAATTCCTAAATAAACTTTCAAAATTCCCTTGACAGGGAATTCTTATTTATTACTTGGGAATTCAAATTTAGCATTTTCAGGTCATTAATTATTAAGAATTTAACATTTCCCTACTTGGGAGAGTTGTTTTTTGTTTTTTTTTTTTTGGTAATTTTTTAATTCTCATAATTTTGCTTGTATTTCAGTTTTTTTTTTTAAATTTCTTTAATTTCAGGCTTATTTATGTATTTTTTTAATTCCTTAATGAACAGAATGAAAAATTCCCGTTGAGCTTTTGAAAAGCTTTTCCATAAGAAAGTTTTTTTTTTTTTTTTTTTTTTTTTGCTACAAAACATTTTTCCATTAAAAATATTATTCATATTTCTGTAGATAAACAAAACTTATCGACAAGAAAATGTTAGCTTGCCTTTAAAATATCAAAATAGAACATTAAAAAAATATTGTTTTTATATTTAATTATTGCCCTATTGTGTTAAACATCTGTCCTCTACTTAACTGAATCTAAAAAAACAGAAACAATTCAACTAAATGTTAGACTTCAATTACATATTGTGCTGACTATTACTCTACTGACAGACATTGATTATGATGTAGTGATGTAGATCAGGTAAAAACAAATCCTTTGCGCAAAAAAAAACAAAAATAACAAAACAACAACAAACAAATTATTTTAACATTGATCTTACAAATGTGAAATGCCACAGGAAACAATGTGTCACTTTTAATGAACTTAACTTCTGCTACAAAATGAAAACATGATCAAACATTTAGCTGTTATTTTTTTCATACTTTGTCTTTCATGTAGTCGTTTTTTTCATCTTCAGTTGTTATCTAAAGATCAGTAAAAAACAAATTGTAGAAAAAATCTTAGAGATATAGAGACATGTTGGTTGGTACAAGTATATTTTACAAATTGCCTACTCAATTTAAGTATAAAACAACAAATATGTTGTGCTGCTACCACAGTTAATGCCAGAGTTAATCCTCATTTAAGCCAGCCGATTTAGCAGTAGTAAAAACACTATACATGCAACATTATTGCATTAAACAACAATATTTTAGCAAAACATTTGTTGAGGTTTAGACTCAGAGAAATAATGTTAGTAAATGTAATAAGAGTAAATAATTATTACAATTGTTAGCAGAGTGAAAGAAAGTTGAAAGCTTTGATACAGCTGGCGCCGAGTTGTTATTTGTTGGAAAAAACTTTGTCCTCCCTCAATACTGATCTAATTTTTAACTCTACTGCCTAAATTCCTCGAGTGTTGTTACAAGTTGTAAGACATAGTTTGTTTAGTTTATGTTTAAAGGAAAAACATTTGTTAATGTCCAATCATTTCTGTTAAGCTTGTTTTTGTTTTGTATTTGTCGGTGCTACCTCTTCTATTTATTTATATTTTTTTTTTGGTTCTTCTTCTCCATCGTGTGGTTTGTTTGTCTTGAGAATGCCCCCACCAGTTGTTGCAGAGAAGAAGAAATAAAAAAAAAGAAAATTAGACAACATGCCGCCAACTGCCGCCTTAAGTTTAACCCAGTCGGCCTTCATTTATGTTTTTTGAGTTAAAATGCTTGCTTAGTTGCTTGCTAGTTGGCTGATTAGAAACATTCAAACATTAATACATGTAATACATGAAATGTATTTATGAATTGTATGTGAGCGCCGCCAACATACAAACACCACTCACACACTCACTGTAATTTCAACTGGCCATTCATTCATATAAATATTTACAAGATCATTTATGTACTATGCATGTGTTTTCTTTCATTGTTAAAACATATATAGCTGCTAACATTAAAAACCTACAACTAGTGGCATGATCATTTAGCCTTTATAATCTTTAGCTATTGGCCTTTACAATCGTCATCATCTTGGTTATTAAACTTCAGTGTCGTCATCATGTTATTCCTCCTGATCATCAGCATCATCATTATTGGTTTCAATATTAACTGACACTTAACAGCAAAATTTTAACTTGCAACAAACCAGAAACCCATCATAATCATTAGTAGTAACAGCAAACGTAACATCATGAGCAGCAGCATCCACCATAAACAACATGAAAATCGGTGTCTTTTAAGTCTGTTATTTTTATTTTTTTTCTCTCATTTCATGCTTAAATTGGTGTTGGCGGTTGCTAGATGTTTGGTGTCTATTAGTCTGTCTGTCTGCCATTCTATGTCTCTTTGTATGGCTTGTTTTTTTATAGAATATTTTTGCTTAATTGCCCACAGAGCTTTAAAGGTATCGCATTATTAATTCAAAATACATGCACTTTTTAAAATAAATGTCTTAAATATTAAAGAGTAAAATTTTGTTGAAAACAAATATTAAATTTCTTTATTTTAAATGATTATTTATTTAGTATGCTACAAAATGTAGTAGCGAAATATCGGAAATAACAATAATTTATTAAAATCTGAGTTCAACATTTTAAATTAGAATTTAAAATATGAAAAGCTTTTATAACCACAACATGACTTTTTAATGAAAAAAAAAAAAATAACTTTTATAATGAAACAAGTTTGTTAAATTTAATGGAAAAAATGTTTTTTTTAGGGAAAAATATTTTTATTATCGTGAAAGCTTTCCAAAAGCTCAACAAAAATTGCTTTGAAATTCAGTTTTTAATGAATTATAGCTATGAATATTTTAAATAAAAATAGTTTCTAGAAAAAAGCTTAATTATGTAAAAGCTTTTCAAATGCGAAAAGGAACATTTTTAAATTTGGTTATTAAGAAATTAAATTTGAATTTACATAATTAAGCCTGAAATTAAAGAAATTAAAAAAACCTGAAAAACAAGCAAAATTATGGAAATTAAAAAATTCCCAAACAAAACTTCTAAAAGTCACCCAAGTGGGGGGAAATATAAAATTATCCTATACTGAAAATTGTCCATGCCAATGGTGTAAATAATTATTATTGAACACAAAAATGCTTAATTATGAATTTCCAAATAACAATTGAAAATCCCCTTTCAAGGGAATTTTGAATATTTATTTAGGAATTAAAAATTTTAAATTATTAAACATAGAGATAAACATTTTTAAACAAAAAGTAACATATATATAAATTAAATTAAAACAAGAAACTCTAAAAATAGAAAATTTGTAAAGAAAATTTTAAATAATTGGATTAAAATTCAATTTTATGATTTTTCCTTTAAAATTAATAATTTCTATATTGAGTTACAGAAATTCCCAAAATAGGGAAACATGAAAATGGCCTGTAATGAAAATTTAATTCGTTAGGATAGGCAACATTTTTAGAAGATTTTGAAAAATTTCTTTTTTTTTAATTCCCCAAACAAAAAATTTTAAATATCCAAAATAGAATTATTTATCAGTAATTCATAGCAAAACGGTCAATTTGCTGGGAAAATTTATAAAACATACATAGAATTGCATTTTAAGCAAACTAAATTTAAAAAAAAAATCTAAAAACAACTTTAAAAATCCCCCAAGTGGGGAAATGCAAAATTGGCCTCTAATGAAAATTTTTCTTACCAATAGTATTAATATTAATTATTGACCACAAAAATTCTTAAATTAGAATTCGCAAATAACAAATAAAAATTCCCTGCAAAGGGAATCTTGAAAATTTATTTAAGAATTAAAAAAATTTTAATTATTGAACAAACAATAAACATTTTTAAAGAAAATGATTTTTTTTAAATTCCCAAATTCAAAAAAAACTTTCCCGTTATTAAGAATCTCTAAAAATATAAAATTTATAAAGAAACTTTATAATAAATAGATTATTAATCAATTTAATGATTTTTTTCCTTTAAAATTAATAATTCCGATATTGAGTTAGAAAAATCCCTAAAAAAGGGAAACACGAAATAGCCTGTAATGAAAATTTAACTCGTTAGTTTAACAAACTACATTTTTTCGATTTTTTACAAATTTATTTTTTTTAATTAAAAAAAAAAAACAAATTAAATTCCAAAACGGGATTGTTAGAAATTTATTGGAAAAGTGTCAGTTTGCTACAAACAAATGAAAAATTTAAATTTTAAGAGGGGTAAAGTAAAATTTGTGAATAATAAAAACTGTTCATGGTAAAAGTATTAAATTTAATTTCTGCGTGTTTAGAGGTACTAGAGGTACAAGGCACGTTTTGTTTGTAAATACTTGGCATAACTGATGACTACTATGTTTTTTTTTTTGGCAATTTTTTTTATACCCACCAGCAAAAAGATGTGGGTTATATTAAGTTTGTTATTCCGTTTGTAACTCATCGAAATATTGGTCGTCGAACCAAGGGTTCTTAAGAAATTGTAAGACAAATGCCTTTACATGGCTTTATGGTACATAAATGCCTACAGAAAAGAAAGTATCCATAGAAAATTCAGTAGAAGTAAGTTCCATACAGCAGGTAATTTTGTTTGTATCGGTTCATATCTGTACATGGCCAGCCGGCCCCACTTCCGAACATCACTTAAATGCTCATAAATACCTTATAAACATCATTAGCAAGTATAAATTAAATTGTCTATATACACATATAAATAGGTATTCGGCATACGACAAATTTTGTCATGATCGAGACACAATTGACTATAGCCTCCACATAACATCCACTTTCGAAAATCATTTGAATGCTCATAAATCTCTTGATGTTAGCTTCCATGTAAAGGATCAACGACACAAAATGTAACACAAATCAGTTTCAAGTATTCATGGATCACACTACTGGTCTTAGATGGTGGGTATATAAGATTTGGCACAGCCTACTATAAACTCTTGTTAATATTTACCTTCTTTACTCACTTAAAGTAACAATCGCAATTAAATAAAATATTTTCTAATATGGTTTTCTTTAAAAAAAAAAAATATATTTAGTTATGTTTCTAAACACGTCCTTTTTTTATTTGCATATTTTTTTTTTGTTTGATAACGTCTGAGGTTTCTCTTTTTTGTTTTTATGTAATATGTAAATGTATTTGTTTTCTACTTTGCTTGTGTTTAATTTTGTGTGTTAAAGTTCATTTTCCAATTTCATAGACATATTTATAACTGAAATGTCGGCACGTGTAACAATTTAACAACCGCTCCCACACTTTATGCTATAAAATTTAACAAACTTATATACATATATATGTACCAGGGATGATAAATGACATTTTTCAAATTGTACTTTTCTGAGCACAAGAGTGTACTTTTTTGACCCTAATTGTACTAAAATGCTTAAACATATTTTTTTTATTGAATTTATTATAAAAATAACAAAAAAAATAAAGATAATGTATATAAAAATTAATTTGTACATAACATTTGTATAAAAACATAAACTTAAAAACATAAACATTCAGGTATAATAATACAAAATGATTTACTAGATTTCAGCAAATCTTTTGTTTGAATTAGGCTTGAAAAAGTATTGGCATGAAGTCGATTTCTCTCTTTGGTTTTTATCATATTTTGATAAAAAAAAAATCGCTACCCAAGAAAATTCTTTAGTCCACTCTTCTCTAAAAACTTTTTTACGTTTTTGCTCGTTCTGCAAAGAAAACTAATTAACATGTTGCAATAAATTGTGTAATTGTACTTACGTTGCTGCTTCTAAGTCCATTTCAAAAAGAAAACCAAATAATATTTTAACAGGAACTATAATTAAACTCCAACTGATGAACTGTCAAAATCAGTTGTTTTATTGCTGTTGTGTAGTGCGGTTACTTTATATGATTAAACAACAAAGTTCCGGGTCAAAAGTTGAGCAGCAAAAGTGGCAAAGCAAATAACTCAAAAACAGTTGGTACTAAAAATGGTTGCCATATTACCGAGAAGGAATCGAATAAGAAAATATAGTCTTGACAAATTTTTAAATTGTACTTAATTTTGTATTGGAGTACTAGCGTAATTTTTAAATGCGAATTGTACTGAAAAAGTGCAATTGTACTGCATTTATCATCCCTGATATATACATATGTATGTACTCGCTTTATATTTCCGTACTCCGCTCTCTCTCTCTCTCTCTCTCCCTCACTCTCACAAAACATTGTTTGTGTGGCTTAGCCAGGAATGGAAAATAGCTTTTTAGTGTACATAAAGAAAATGTACTTTTTATAAGAACACGCTACTGTTTTTAATATTTGTTAAAGAACAAATATATAACGAATATTTAAACGAACGATTAAATTATTAACATTGACAATTGTAATAGAATATCAAAAATGTCTCAAAAATTCGTCGATCTCTTATGGAAATTGAGCTTTTGTATTGATTTTTGTACAAACGAAAAAAAAACAAACAATATTTCAGTTAATTGAATTGCTTTAAAAATCAAATCCATAGAAATACAAAATGGCTTTATAATGGTGGATTTATTGTAAAAAAGTAAGACGGTGTAAGACTTCTAAAAGTATCAGGAGGAAAATTATCATACTTGCTGAAGGAGGAAAGTAAACGAAGAATAGAGTAACAATTTTAATTTGTGGAAATTAACCCCCTTCTACTTGGAAAGAAACAGAAACAAAGCTTGATTCGTAATCAAAGATATCCTGTAAATTATCTTCATACAAATAAATCACATTTCGAATAATTTGTAGAATCTATAGAAGCGTAAAAGCGTAACCACTTTTTTTAAAACAAATTTGTTTGATGTTGTTTACTCTTACAAGAGTTTTGCAAGATCAAACAGCATCAAATAAAATAAGACTAAATATTTGTTGTGTCTAGTCCTAAATAAACGAAATTTTTTTTAATAAATAAATTTTTATTTAGTGGTTACGTCTTTTTCGGAAAATATTTTCCAGGTGTGACCGTACCTTAAGACATAAAACAGCAAATTATTGTGAAAATTGTGTGAAATTGTTTAAATTATGTGAGATTAGAATTCTGTTTTAATTATATGTTTCAAAAATTTTTCATAAAATGAAAAATATTTCCTTAAATTATAGAAATTTGTACAATTTGTATTTATTTCATGTAAAATGCATAAAAATCGCCAGCACACATTCGTGCAGCCACCGACTGCAGTTCAAAAATTACAAGATTTATTATTTTAAGGACGTCTTGAAAAAATAGAAGAAGAAGAAGCTTTTGAAATCCTGTTTAATTGAACTAAGCTTTAATTTTGGTTTAATATGGTGTTCAGACGTGCATTTTCAATAGAGTCAATTATTGGTTAATTAAAAAGTGTTCACACATGCTCAATATTGCTAATTTAATTGGCCTTTGACAGCAGCTGACAAAAAAATTATTTATATTTTAATTGTGTAAATTCTAGGAATAATTTTACGAAAATGGAAAAAAATATCGGAATTTGAAAAGATTTTGCTTCTATATAATAAAAACATTGATCTAATACAAAAAGTACAAAAATACAAAATTTTAGTTGCCAAATTTCAACAAAGTTTGTTGATTGAGTATTATTGTCCTAACTAACAATTAATAGAACAATTAACTGTTAATGAATGCAGCAATTACTTAATTGAAATTTTATATGGATAATTAAATTCAATTAGGGCATTAATTACAAATTTTAAATTAAAAATGCATGTCTGAACACCATATAATGCTCAAAATCATTTAATGTAAAATAATAATTATAAGGCTCCCTTTGTTCGATTATTCAACTAACGACTTCTGCTCATTATAACCATCTTTTAATTGCATATTTAAAGTTCATATGGATATTAGTTCCAAAATGTTCATGAAATTTAATAAAATCATCTCTTCAGTTTGCACTATTACACAAACGGTAACTTAAAACATACATATGTATGTATATGTATTTATTTATTGCATCTAGCATATAAATTGTTTAAGCAACAATATTTTGAAATTGTACTAAATAACCCTAGCAATTGAGTCTGAAATGTATCAATAAAATTACAATTGCACTGTGTTTGCCAAGCCTGGTCTTAGCTTATATGTACCTACAATTACAGTGTCCTTAAAATGTCTTAAATTTGGCTGCTGGCAAATGGTCTTGTAATATTACATACAAAAAAAGTTTTATTGTATATATAAATGTATATGTATGTATGGATGTATATATGTATGTATGTATGTCTATATTATTTGTTTGTATATTTGAGTTTGAGAGTGTACACATGCCAACAAATAAATACTTACAATTCATACCTAAATAAATAGAAATTCAAACATCATTGTATAGTTTGTGTCCTTGATGGGCCATCATCATAGTCATTATCAACATCATTATTATGAACAACATCATCGGGTTATTTACAATCACATCAGAATGAATGAACGAACAGCAACTATGGGACGGGCACAGTGATTTTTATACAAATGATTTGGAAACAATTTTCATGATTTTCATTCATCACTAACCTAGAAGTAGCAGCTGTTGCAACAATCCAGCAACTACATAAAATTCATATAAAAAAGGACTGCTGCTGCTGCTGCTGTTATGGAACTGGTGTATTGCTGGAGGAGCTATAGAGCCTTTTTTATTTTTGTATTTTGGGCATAAATTAATTTCAATTCTGTTCTGTTCAGTTGGGTTTCTTTTGTTGAAAGTAAAAATATGTGTACATTCACATACTTGTAGGTGTGTCTGTTGTATATATATGTATCCAGCGGAAAAAATTGCAAGTGCTTTTATTTGTAGGCCTTATAAAAGATGTGCTTACACATTTTGGAAAGAATTGATACTTATCACACAGAAAAAAAACATAGTTGTTGTCAAAATGTTTACAAGTTTTTTTTTTTAACAATGTTATGCTCACTGTAATTATTTATATAATTGCGGTAACCATAATATGGTTAAGTTAAGTATGTAAGTATATTTATGATGAAGCTATTTATCATAATTTGTTGCTCTTTTATTATGATAGAGAACAACATAATATTGTATAATCTTTAATCATAAAGCTGATCATTATAAACATTACGTAATTGCTATAATCATGTGAATGGTAAACTTAACCATATCATGGTTGCCGAAATCATATAAATAATGACAGTGATCATAATATTTTGAAAAAATTGTTAAAAATATTAAAATAGTTGTAGTAAACATGCACAAATATATGTTTTCTCTGTGCGATTCCACTTTGCCTTCTCTCAGAAGGTGTTCTAGAAGGCATTACATACATATTAAAAATTGCATTTCAAAAGAATGTCAACAAAGCATGAATTAAATATTAAACATGAATAGTTTTGTATTTATTTCTGTATATATCGTCACTATAACAACAAACATTATTTGTCTCCAAGTATCTCAGTGAAATTATTAATTTAGTAGAAATTTAGCTCCTGCTGTGAGGTAAATCTTCCAATTACGCTTCCCAAGTAAGCCTTCTATCAGGCATCAGGCCTTGATTGTTAATGACACGCCGTGTAAAATTGAAACGATTTTGCAATGCGACTGAAAGTCTGTGTGTGCAAAATAAGGCCTTCTGGAAGGCCTCTTTTCAGCATCTTTTTCTCGCTGGCTACATAAGTGTGGCTATATATAAGTACATATAGGCATTTTTCTCTATACAAATGTATGTACATATTCTTAATTCCCTTAATGTAGTTGTATTTTATTATCCTAGTATTGTATGTAAAATTGTTTGCTTTTGTTATGAGGGTGGAGATTTTAGTATGAATTGTTTGCGTTGCCTGAATACAATGTGTAGTTGGTCTACTTAATGGGATTTATGTTGTTGAGCTCACAAAAAAAGAAGAAACAACACACACACACAACACACACACACACAAAGTTCGTTGTATGGCCTTCAGAATTCTGTAAAAAAAAATATACTTATATACATACATACAGTAATAATAAATGTCTATTATGCCAGTTTGTTTATGGACTTTTGTGTCTGTGTGGCAGGGCAGGACTGTGTTTGTGTTTGGTTTTTTATTGTTAAAAATAAAAATAATCTACACGGCTTTTTTGTATATGAGAAAGTGTTTTTGTTTCATTTATGAGGAAAATTTCAGGCTCATACTGTTAGTTGTCGGAAAAGATAGGTATGAGAAGAGTACTTTTTTCGTTAACAAAATATACTTTTTATTTAAAAGCTTTTATTAAAATCTGTTTTTTTTTTTTAATTTGTATTAACATTTTAAATATCTTGCATAAAAAGTTCTTTCTATAAAGAGGCACTATTTAGGGAACCTTTTTGTGTACTGCCAAAAAGTACTTTTTTAAAAAGGACTAAATTTTAAAAATTACTAAACACTGTGAATATATACTGTGTAGTTATTTCAATAAAACGACAGTTTTTAGCGTAAAGAACTTTTTTGTAATGGTATTTTTTTAAAGTACTTTTTAGAAAAAGTATCTTTATGACAATTTTCAAAATTTATTCACATTTTATGATTTTATACAATATTATAAAAGTGTTGATTTCAAAAATTTGTCTAAAATGTTTTAAAGTACCATTAAGGTCCTTAAAAGTTTTACTGTTCAGCACTCTTGTATGTATACATATGTATAACAGTGCTGTCTGAAATATTATTATTATTATTATTATAGCCATATATACGTATACATGTACATCCGTGCATGTATTTGTAAATCACACACAATCAAACCTGTTCATATGCCAATAACTACAAACAAACGAGTCTCATTCATTTCAATAAGGTTGCTGACGAGGATGATGATGAGGACTGCATGACAAAGAGTATATGTATGTGTGTACAATATGTGTATATGTATAGTATATACATATAGTATATTTGTATATATGTATGTATGTGCAATAGCAGTCAGCCGTATAAACGTCGTCTGTCCTCTGTCTGTTGTTATTTTCAGCATTATTTTTTAATATATCTACATATGTTTGTATATATGTATATGTACCTTTATTGTTGTTGATACTGTCGTTTGTGTTGCTGCTTTTTTTTAAATTTTAATATTTTACAATTGTTAGTTTTGTTGTTGTTGTTGCCTCTGTTGTCGTCGTTTGTAATACAAACTATATGGCTGTAACATAATATATACGTGGAAAAAGTAGCTGACGTCAACTTTTTAGTATTTTTATGACATTTTTTCTCTTCTTTTTTTTGTTGCTGTTATTGTAATTGTTTTGTTTTAAAGCTTCTTCTTGCTCTTCTATGTGTTTGTTTTCTGTTCTATTGTTGTCATTATTATAATTGTAATATTGTGCTTTGTTTTTCGCCAGCAGTATTTTATTTCTGGTAGGGTTGTTTTTATGAATCCACGTCTAGTTGTGAAATATTTTCAATTTATATATAATTTTTTTTTGTAGTGCTGCGGTTTAACACTCTCTTCTCCGCTTCCTTTTTTTATCTGGGCCACTATTTTTTTTTTTGTGTTTGTCTTGCATATTGCTGGTTTTCATCATTTGCATGGAGCTGTTTTGGTTCAAACTTTTGTGTTTAACTAGTTGAAACTAAGTGAGTATTGGGGTTATGAAGATGAAAGGGTACATCAGAATTTAGTTTTTGTGGATTTCTTGTTAGTGCTTTAATTAATAATTGGGGAAATCCCCCGGGAGCTATGAAATAAGAAATTGTTTAAAATGTTTAAATAATTTTTATTCAGAAAAAAAAAAAAAAACTTAAATTGTGTCAAATTGTCTGATTATTTGTTTAAACGAGTAACTATTCTATATCTAGGATCACTTGCATACATTTGTATAAAATCATTCAGCGGCTCACAGCTTATTTTATGTAGTGCATTTTTTAAAGCTCCATAAAAAGAAAACTAACAGGAACTTAACAAAGAAATTGGTGTCATTTAAAAGAAAAAATGTTATAATTTAACAAACAAAAAACCTTTATTGCAATATAATATATTAAAACTAAAAAAAAAAAAACAAAAAATATTAGTTTTTCACGTCTTATTTTATGCAGTTAATTTCTATTGTATCAATAGCTTAAGGCAGCATTGTCGGTTTTTCGTTTTTCAATCAATATTTTGTGTTGAATTGTGAGTCCGAATTTGTAATGTCAAGTGTCATTTAAAATAAGTAGGTCAAATAAGTCCGCGTACAACGATAGAACAGCGAGAATTGGTTTTAAAATTAAAGCTATCACAGTCTAAAAAATCATTGAACGCTTCCTTAATTGAAATCGGATCTACAACAAAGGCAGAAAGGCACAAAATAAAATTTTCAATAAGCATGATGAGCGACACATTTTACGAAAAATAAGGGTAAATTCTAGGCTATCAGTTTACCAACTAGTCTCCGAAGCTGAAGCTGATCTGGGCGAACAATGTTACGTTAAAACTGTTTTTCGTGTCTTGCGCTAACATGATTTTAATGGGCGAGTTGCACGCAAGAAACGGTTTATAAACCTGAAAAACAGAGTTGAATACAAATGACCTGGGCAAACAATGTTGCGTTGTGTCTTGTACCAGCATGATTTCCGTTTATAAACCTGCAAAACAGACTGTGCTGGTTAATATTCGCCAAAAAAAACATGTTTGCAAGGAAGCTGCATTTTGGTACTAGTACTCGGTCATCTTCGCCCTTGAATCTAAGAGTAGCATATTCGATTCAGATGGCATGTCGTTTAAATACAGAACTCACCAAAGAGAACGTAAAGCAACAGTGAAGCATGGTGGTGTTATGGTTAAGGTCTGTATGGCAGCTGCTGGTATTAAGAATTTAATATTTGTAGACCAAGTGTAAGTACCTTCAGATTCTGAAGGACAACTTCCAAGATAACGATTCACAGCTCAAAACAGGTGTGTAAACTTGTCTAATATATAACTGCCCAAATTTGATGACGCCGCCATCAAATTTACTTCGCCGGAACCTAATGTTGTCGAAAATTTATCGTTAAATTTAGAAATCAGCAATTTCTAACAAAAACTATTTAAAAAGCGCTAAGGGCGGAGTAGTTGAATGTTTTGCCGAGTATTAGCCAAATATGTAAACGTTTAACTGCCAGTTTAAATGTGAAGCTTTCGAAACCTATACGTGCTGCATAAAATAAGTTGAGATGTGAAAAACGAGCATTTCTTTTTTTAGTTTTAATATATTAAAATTTCAATTTTTGCTATAAATGTTTTTTGTTTGTTGGACTATAATATTTTTTCTTTTAAATGGCATCAATTTATTTTTTAAGTCCCAGTTAGTTTTCTTTTTATAGAGGTTTGAAAACAAAATAAAAAACATACTGCATAAAATACGCTGTGAGCCACTATATAAGATTGCAATCAACAAAGTGAGCTTGTAAAAATCACCTGCATTTAACTTTATAAACTTGGATATTTGTAAGACTGCAAATGATTTTTAATTACGAAAAAAGCACAAATCAGAAACTATTTTAATTACTTCTTTTTTAAAATTTGTAGGTTTATTAATTTATATTTAAACTGTTTCAATAAAATATTTTAATAATTATTAAGAATTTTCCTTTGTTTTAAGCTTAAAATTGTTAAATCCAGAACTTTGATCATCTGGACGTATGATAAATATTAATTATTTAGTATTTTTAGATTCTCCCTGATACCTTAGAAACTAAGCTAGATATACAGGTTCTGTTAACAAACACTTAAAGCTAATAGTCGGAAGGCTTTAGAAAACTACTTTAAATATTTATAATAGCTATGTTAATATGATTTTAGTCACCGTTCACATTAGATTACTAGAACTTTCAAATAAAAAGAATTTTTAATTATTTTTATTTTATTTATTATATTTGAATCCTTATAAAATTTCCCAAGTTTACGCTTTAAATACAAAATTTGCTTTATAAACCTCTTCTAAACCTGTTGTAAGTTTTATGAATAAGGGCATTAAACATAGAATTTTTCTCACTGTGTCGTATGATTAATATTAATGTTGAACATATTTTTTCAATTCTATTTTGTTTGGTCAATTTTATGTCTTTATTATATGCATGTGTGCCTTGGGTAGATAATGATAGAGCCACATTTCATTTCACACATACGGTTAATCTTGTCATTCTTGCCACTCGTGTGTTCGTTTACCACATGCTACATGACAAGAATAATAACTAAATTAAGTGTCTAATAATCATTCTAAGAGTGCTCTTGATTTGCCACTCACACAGTAAAGATTCGTTTTATTATAAGTTTTTTACATTTAATCATCTATAAAACGGGGCTACTTTTCAGCTTACATATTGTCGTATTTATAGCTTTCCCTCTGATACTCCTCTTTTTTTTCTTCGTTCTTTATTTGTGGCTGTGGGTGCTGGTGTTATCTTTATACAATAATGTCTTACTACTTTCGTATTGTGATTGTTGTGGAATGCTGGTGGGATCTTTATTTCCTTCAGCACTATTATCAACATATAATTGTGTTTTTTTTTTTATATTTTGTTTCCTTTTTTCTATTTTAGAATTTCTGGTTTCTTGTGAAACCTTTTCCAGCTCTCGTAGAGCTCTCTACATAAGTGTTTTCTGAATAATTTCTGGCTCTCGTTGAGCTCTTTCTAATTCATTTATAGAATTTATTATATAACATTTTGAACCATAAATCCCCTAAAATAGCTTTTAAATTGTACACACCGAGAAATCTGTTGAAAGAAGCAATATTTATGACAAACTGCCATTAAGGATAGAGTTTTCCAGTATTGACTGCAATATCTATAGATATAGCGACTATAATTTAATAGTTTCAATTGGTTTTCATCTTTCTATGCAGATCGTGTACTATATAATCAATTTACAGAATATACAATTGTCTTAATGAAACAGTTTTCTTCTATTTTAAACAATAAATTTTTGATTGTACTAAACATGTTTTTCTTATTTTGTTTAATTTCAGGTAACTTGAATAAACTCATAATAAAGCTGAGTAATTGTATGTATAATTAAGCTGTTCTAAAACCGCCTGATACACAGAAAAAAAATCCTGTTTTTTTCAATTAAACCTTTAATTGATTTTAAAATAATGTTCAATTAAAATTTTAATTGATTCAATTACTTTTTCTGATATTTTCAATTAAATCTCACATTTTTTTTTAATTGATAGTATCATTTTGTTTACAGGTCCGATTTCAATTAAATTTTTAATTGATTCCACAAATATTTTAATTGAAACTCATTTTTATTTTTTTCTGTGAATTGTATAAATTAAAATTTACTATACGAGGACGGTTCGGTAACTTCTTAGCCTAGCACAGAAAGAGAATAGTTAGCTTTTCAAAAACATTTTTATTTTTCCAATGCTCATCTAGCAATTCTATCCCTTGATTAAAATAGTTTTCCTCAACGCCTTCAAAATTGCGGTTTACAACTGTAATTACATCTGCCTTTGAGATAAAACGCTTGCCAGCCGGGAATTTTTTTTAGATTTGGGAACAGGTAAAAGTCACTGGGAGCTAAATCAGGAAAATAAGATGGGTGGTCAAGCAACTCGTACTTTAATTCGTTCTTTTCAGCCATTGTTAAAACACTCTTGTGCGCTGGTGCGTTGTCTTGATGAAAAATTATTTTTTTGTATTGTAAGCCAGGACGTTCTTCTCGAATTTTTACATTTAATTGCCGAATTAATTGTTTCACCCTTTTGCTGATAGTCAATCAATAAAATACCTTTGAAGTCCCAAAAAAAACCGTTGCCATAACCTTACCAGCCTATTGAATTGTTTTTGCCTTCTTTGGGACAGCTTCAACCCATTGCTCGGATTGTACTTTTGTCTCTGGAATCCATGTGGATCCATGTCTCATCCACAGTTATGAAGTGATGCTTAAAATCCATTTTATTTTTCTTAAAATGATCCAAACAAACTTGAGAAATTTTCATTCTTATGCGCTTTTGGTCGACTGTTAACAATTGCGGCACCCATCTTGCAGAAAGTTTTTTCATCAGTAGTTCTTCATGCAAAATGAAATGGACTCGATCATTTCAGATGCCCATAATATTGGCTATTTCATGCACTTTTATTCGTCGATCATTTAATACGATATCATGCACTTTGGCTACAAATTCTGTTGTTGTTGCTGTTTTTGGACGTCCAACTACGTGGTTCATCCTCAATGCTTGTACGACCACTGTTGCATATTAGGGAGCACTTTCACCTAACACATTCACCATATCATTATGAAGAATCTTGTCCCGATAAACCTTTTTTATTTAAATATTTAATGACACTACGAATTTCTAATTTTTCCATTGTAAAAAAAATAGCGGATGCGTCTTTTTTGAACACCTGGGCGGTTACTCTCTATTGCGATGCGAAAGCAAATTCGATGCGAAAGGTAAATGCGATTAGAGTGCAAATTGATACTCTGTATCATTCACGCAAACGCTTTCACAAAATAATTTGAAAAAATAGCACTGGCAATACAAAGTAAACAATAGCGAAGAATGAGAAAAATACATGTCAAGACTTGTAAATCAAAACATTTTAAACAAATTGTTTGTGCAGTTCGCGTTTTTGCTTACTTACATGATGCATTCCCTTTGCGTTTGATATTGTGTTATTGCAAAAGATTTGCGCTTAACGGACGAAGAGACAATACGAAAACGCCATAAAAGGTTCGATTACGTTTCATTTTTCTTTCGCATCGCAATAGAGAGTAACCCCCCTGTTTCTATATGAAGGTGTTGGCAGATCGAAGGAAAATTTAACATGTGTTCTATTTATACCGCGCTTTCTGTTCTAGGCTAAGAAGGTTCCGAACCGCCCGCGTAATATGGGCATGGCCACATTTCTTGCTTTGTTGTGATTTCAGAGATTAAACTTAAATCAGTTGCTGGTTAGCACATGCTACATGTGCTTTTGCCCACCACTGTTTTAAGTCTACAAGGTAGAGCATTAAATAATACTTCATATTTCCTGTTGAAAAAGGATTTTCAGGAAACAGTTTTTAAAGATTCTTGCAATATTTGTTGAAATTGTCTTAGAAACTAATTTAATAATACTAATACACTTGAAACACTTCAACGTTTATAAACATAACACTAGGCGTATGAATAATATTTATTTATTATTTCAATTAATAATACTCATACGATTGCAGTGGGAATATGTACATTTAAAATTTCCACATGACTGAAATTGTTAAATAATATCAACATTAAACAACTACAATATATACTTAAACAAATAATCAGGCTTTCGTTTCTTTAAAAAAAGCTGAATATTTTTTTTTTCTGTTAAAACAAAATATACTCGTATACACTCGAAAACCATCTACCAGCTTTTATTTCCCTCTAAAAAAATACTTATTTATTTATAATTTCGCATAATTTAAATTTCGTTTTCTCTTGCCTTAACACATTCAAATGCTCTAAAAATGTATTTGTTTGCTCATACAAAATTACACATTCAGTTAGTTCCTTCTTGTCTATACACTATTGTTTTGTGCTAAAATTCCAAGTTAAGTCTCTTCCGGTTTTAAATTTCTTTATGCAACAAAGTAAAAGCAAGCTAAAAAAACACTATTTTTTGGCATTGATCGATGACACAGTCACGCAATTGATGCAGAAAATTGTTGAGAAACGAGAAAAAAAAAACACAGCAAACAACACGGACTAAAGCACATAATCAAAAAAATAATATTTTTATTTTGGCATGGTCATGCTCAGTAGCAATGGCAGAGGAATAGCTCTGAAGGGGGTCTTAAACATCAGCATACATCAATAATTCTCGAAAAAAGTGGGCAACTAAAAGCCCATTGACTAGTTTGCCAGCAACCCCCCAAACCACTCTAGCACCAGTCCCCATCGCTTTGTAAGTGTTCGCGCATGTCGTCACTTGTTATTTATTACACTGTGCAATTGTCGCTGGTTAGAGCAGTTGGGTAGCATGATGAGAGGATGTTGGTGTGTCTAGCAAAGTGTCTGACATTTGCTGGTAAATCGATTCACTAGTGTTTGGGTTATTTGACTGTCAGACTGTCTGGCGGAATGGATGGTTGGTTGTTTGGTTGTAAAAGTCTGCAATGCTTTTGGTTTTAGTGGTGCTCGTTTTAAGCCGTTATATTGTTAACACCACTAATGGCCGGCATAACTACATACGACAATAATAAATGCAACTATTTGGTGCTATAAATATTCGTGCAATTGGGAATGTTAGTAGTGATGCATAATGATGGTTAGGGTCGAATTTTTACGAGGGTTGAGAGACAAGTTTCATAGGTGAAACTAAACAAATAGCTGTCTCTTAACGAGATAACTTTTTCTAGCAAAACTTTTGACGCAGAGAAATTTCTTTAAAATAAGTCTCTCTTTAAGAGACGCTCACAGAAAAAGTGTCTAATAGAGAGACTTCTTTTATTTAGAAAAAGTGTCTCTGAAAGAGTTACTTATTCTATATAGAAAATGGGTCTTTAAAAGAGAGACTTATTCATTAGGAAGTTTCTTCTCTGTCTCTTAGAGACACATTTGCTATATAGAAGATTTATCTCTTTTAAAGATACTTACAAAAAAACTTTCTAATAGAGAGACTGTTTCTAAATTGAAAAGATACTTATTCTATACAGAAAAGGTGTCTTTAAAAGAGAGACTTATTCTGTAGAAAGTTTTCTGTTCTCTGTCTCTTTTAGAGACACATTTTCTATATAGAAAAAGTCTGTCTTTTATAGATGCTTACAAAAAAAAACTTTCTAATAGAGAGACGTTTTCTTAATGAGAAGAGATACGTATTCTATATAGAAATAGTGTCATTAAAAGAGATACTTATTCTGTAGAAAGTTTTCTCTTCTCTGTCTCTGTTAGAGACACATTTGCTATATAGAAGAATTCTATATCTTTTTCTATATAGAAAAAGTCTTTCTCTTTTAGAGACACATTTTCTTTATTGAAGAAGTATGTAGCTCTTTTATAGACATCAGTTTATATTGTAAGAAGTCTCTCCTTGGGAAACATAATTTTCAGCTAAAAAGTTTCGAACTATTTTGTATTAAACAATTCCTGTTCTTGGCAATTGATTTCTTTGGTCTCGGGAACAGTAATTCACAATCACGAAAGATGTGTGTTTTTGATAATGTTTTTATAACGTTGGTATAACCACTGTGCCTTTTATTGTGTTTTATTGCTAACTGTTTTGTTAGCAACTGTGTATTTATTAACGTCAAAAATTAAATGTAATTTTAGCCAGACATCGATGGCCATTTAACTTTATTTTGACTGTCTAAAGTCACCATGATAACTTGATTTCGAGCCTTCACATAGCTAGTTGCATGTTCGAATATGCACTTAAATTTTGATATTTATATTAATCAAAACTTTTCAATAAATGAAAATATTGTGTAGCCTTTTTAAAATGGATTTTTGCCAGACATTTATAATTATTTAATGGCTGCCTAAAAATTATTTTTGTTATTGTATAATATTTATTTGAAATACAAAAATTTTCAATTCGGTGTGCAGTAAAATGTTTAAATTTTCATTACATATTTAAATTCTTGTCATGCTAAACAGTGCGTCCGTCAAGTGTTGAATGATAATGAATACGTATGATTAATATTTGCTGCCTATAAATACTTACATATTACGTATACGCAACAGAGTGATTTTATTCAGCAATTATTGAAAGCATGCATTATAAATTTAAGGTTAATTGGTTAATATTCTCAAAATAAGATTGTATTTCACAAACGAAATTTAAGAAAATTCTTATCGTATCACAATTTATATAAAAGTATGCAAATTTTTGTAGTTTTCAACAAAATTTAATGCTATAACTCAAGTTTTTAATGAGTTTATATTCAGCCAAAATCTAATACATATTGATTACCGGGCAAGTGTTTTAAATTTAATTTGTTCTGCTTGTAAACACTCCATTACTTCCAAATTAATCATAATATTGTTTCCCTTACTTAATATACCACGAATAAAGATTCATTTCTTTCAATAAAAAAAAACTAAAGAACCCCCTCATTTTTTTGGAAGTTTTTTTTTTTGCTGCCATAAGACACCCACTTAGTGTTTGTTGGTATTTATAGTAACTGGTTTCTATTAAGCTGCTTAAGTAGCAACAAGAGCAGCAACAACAATAATAATGACTGTCTGAATTGAACAGAAATTTACTAAGTAAAAGCAACAATATTAGCAAATAATATTAAACAAAGAATAGAGATTGACTGAGTTGCCAAAAAGTATGCTAGCAAATAGTCACCAAATAAAACTCATTGACATAGTTACGCACTCACACAAATATATGTTTATATATGTATATTTTGATATAAAAGGGAATAAAACGAATGTGAAACAAAAAGTAAAAATTGTATACAAATGTCTTTACAAAAGTAATTTTAACACAGTGAGAAAATAAAAATTACTACAATGCAAAAAGTGTCTCTAATAGAGAGAGAGAAAGAGAGAGACTGTGTTGTATATTATATATGTATGTATGTATATGTATCGCTATGTGTGCTTTAATGTAAAAAACGTGTAAAAAGTTTTTTTTTTTATTGTGGATTTTTTCGTCTTCTTGTTGTATTTTATGTCTCTAGAGCAGACACTCCTTATTTCTATACATACGAGTACACAAGTATAAAAAAAAAGCTAAACTATTTAAAAGGATTCTGTTGTACACACTAACAGACTCATACATACATATACTATCTATCAGTACATAGTGTATATTTTGTGCTCAAAGTTTGTATATGTGGCACTAATACATTAACAAAACGAAAATGTATATAATACCAGCAACTGAAATACATACACACTCAGTTTACATAGACACCAACTGTGTCTGTGATTTTAGGTCGAAGTCTGTCTGGTATAAATTTACAACGTTTGTCCTACTGAACAACAGCCAGCTCCAAAGTCAGTTACGAGATGAAAGTGTCATCTGTCTGTCGTCCGTTGAGTCGATTAGTCATTTATTAGCTGACATTTCTTAGTAACGAAAACAGAACAACAAAAACACGCACAATTATTATTGTATGCCACCACCACACATTCAATTTTGTTGCTGGTTTAATATCCCCAACTCTTTGTGACTCGTAGCAACAATTTCACATGACCACTGCATGGATATACATACATACATATATATACATTAGGTTGTATATGTCTGTACTACCAAACCGGCATTGCCTGCAGACACCAACAGCCAACACACAATATACATACACACAAACTGAAATAAACAAATTTATACATTCGACGATTTCACAACGTCACAACAACTATTTAAGCCATTCGTCGTGGCGAGAGTCAGAGAGTCTAACGGTCAGATAATCAGAATTATTGCTCGTTGGTGTGTGTATGTGTGTTTTCTCAGGCAGACGTTAGTTAGCCAACAAAAAAGTACCATTAACAGTGCTTGTATTTATTAATAGATTTATTTTGAAAATGTTTCCTTTAACAACATACATATTCATTGATAGAAGTTGTTCTCACAATTTTCTGATAAATAGATTTCATCATCATACTTTATTTATTATGGCATACGCCTAAGTCTCTTGCTTAGATGTTTTAAATGGAAAAAATACTTCTTTAAAGGATACATTTTTTAATTTTTTATGAAAGAAGTTTGTTCGTTAAGGCCACGTTTTCTGTTTAATAAGTCTGTTTTTGAAGTACACCTTTTCTTTGAAATACACAGGTCTCTCTTTTGAAGACACTTTCTCTCTTTTGAATACTCGTACACTTTTTATATAAGAGAAGTCTTTCTTTTGAATATTTTTTTTGTATAGAAGAAGTCTTTCTTTTGAAAACACTTGTTATATAAAAAAAATTTCTCTTTTAAAAACACTTTCTCTCTTTTGAATGCATATTTTCTATAGAAGTAGTCTCCTTTTTGAAGACACTTTTACTATAGGAGAAGTCTCTATTTTAAAGACACTTTTGCTATAGAAGATGTCTCTCTTTTAAATACATTTTCTTCTGTAGAAGATGTCTCTTTTAAAGAAACTTTTTTTATCAAAGAAGTGTCTCTTTTAAAGACACTTTTTCTATAGAAGATGTCTCTCTTTTAAAGTCACTTTTTCAGTTTGCTGTTAAAAAAGTCTTTGTCTTTTAAGTTTATCTCTACCTAAATCATTTTTAAGACATACATTTTCTCTACAAAATGTCTTCGTCTAGGAAATATCTCTTTTTTTCTAAACGAGATCTCCTGTTTACAGACCCCTTTTTTCTATAAAAAAAAACCTCTCGTTAGTGACATATTTGTTCTAGAAAAATATTGCCATCTTGAGACCTATTTTCTCTAAAAAATTTCTCTCTTCATGAGACATATTTTCTCTAGTAAAAGTATTTTTTCTAGATACATATGTCCTTTGGCAAAAGTCTTTCTTCGAGAGACATATGTTCTTTAGTAAAATTCTCTCTTCTAGTCGCATATTTTCCCTGGCAAAAGTCTCTCTTCTGGTTATATATTTGTCCTAGAAAAAGACTCTTCTTGACACATACTTATTTTTTCTAGCAAAAGTCTGCCTTCTGGCCTTTATTCTAAAGTCATATTTTCTTTAGCAAATGTCACTCTAGAAACCTTTTTTCTATAAAAAAATTCTATTTTGTACCTTGTAATCGTTAGGTACTAAACCTTTTTGATTTCGTTTTCGAATACATGAATCATCATTTGCTTTTGTAGCTGCTGTTATTTCCTTGCTCAATTTACCACACTCGTCGGTTATTTTTTTAAATTTTCCCGACTACATACCCACAGTTGTTATTGAGAATACTGCTGTATAACAATGTGTGTGTATATAGAAAAAGTCTGCAGCCATGTTTAATGGTGTGAGTTGTATCAGCTGATGTATAGCTGTATAATTTTGGGTTACTTGAGTGTTGAATGAGCCCGCCATCCACCCGCTTTGAACTACATTTGCCTTTTTGTTCGTTTTATGTTTTTTGTGTTAAATTGTGGCAAACTTTTGTGTGTTGCTGCTGCTGCTGTTGCTTTCTCTTCACCTCTATTGCCATCTTCAGTCGTGTTCGTCATTGTGTGTGTATTGGATTTTTGTTGTTGCTGACTGCTGTTTGTTGTTTGTCCTGGTTAGACACGAACTTATAGATTTTTTTATTGCTGCTATTTCGGTTTATGTTGTTGACGACAACAACAACAACAACTACAGCATGTGAGGCGCGCCCGTTTTGTTGGAGCCTGTGTTTAGTCTGTGACGTTGTTTGTATATAAATGATTTAGTCCTCTCTCTCTCTCTCTCTCTTTCTCTTTTTGTTTTTCTTGCTGTTAATGTGTTTTTTACATTTTGCATTGTAATGTCAGTTGTCATCACTGCTGGAATTAGTAGCACATCTATAGAGACTGCTGCTGCTACTGCTGTTGGTTGCCTTTGACGCCATGTGTTATTTGCCATGGGGCAACAAAACTAAAAGTGGGTTTTTACACAAGCATAAACTAAGTGAAAGAACCAACAGTCAGTCAGTGTGACTATCGACAGAGCAACAGTCAAATTACTTACAGGCTTATCTTTAGAAAAGTTTTTTATTAGGCTGGCTCAATAAAGATTATAGTTTGTATCAGTGAGTCTTTTTTTTTTCTTTTTAGAATTTGCTGAAATATTAATTAACTTTTTTAGGTTTAGATGGTTTGCAGATCAGATGGTCTAGATGCGCAAAAATTTTAAACAATTTTGTTTTTTAATAAAAAAAACCTAGAAAGTCCAAACAAGGTTTGGGGGTACAAACTTGACGGTACTAGTAAATTTTCTTATTTCCTTTTGTTTTTCTTTTTTCTTTCATGCATGTTGATTTGCATTGAAAAGTGCGAAAATTGAATTGGCCCGTTTGAATGAAATGGCAAGTTCAAGAGTGAATTGAACAAAAACTGGTCAGCTAAAACTAAAGTGTGTGAAACAGGGCTTAATAAACATTTTTTTTTTTATACATTTTGATGTTAAATTTTATATTGATTATATTTGAAACTTGATTTAGTTAAAATAAGAATTTATAGTTCATTAGATGATTTACGTTTCCATAAAATTTTTAGTCGTGTTAGAAAATTAGAAATTAATACCGAAAACAGGTAACTACTACCTTTTGGGCACATTTGAGATTCTAAGTCAGCTTTTTAAAATAATAGTTTTTTAGTACCTTTTTTTAAATAAAGAAAATGCTTTATAGATAATTTGTAAATAGACGATTTAAAACAAATTCGTAAAGAATTTTAACATTGTAGTTTAAATATTGTAAATATTAGTAGTTTAGGCATATAAAATGCTGTATTACTGTATACATAGTCATTGTAATTAAAATTTATTAACAAATTTAACATTTAAGTGCTGCTTTAAAAAAGTAGTAGTTTTAATACTTTTTTTAAAAACGGTAAATGTCACTAGTTAAGAGGATATAAAATTTATATAAGGAGTCTTTATAATTCAAATTAAACTTTCGAGCATTTAAAAAAAGTAGTAGTAGTAGTTTTACTACTTTTTTAAATAATTAAGAAAAATTAGTTTTTCAGCCCATTTGTTTTATCAAGTCGTTAATAAGAATAATTAATCTTTTTTTTTTTTTTGCATTTCAGGGCTTTTAAAAAAAGTAGTATTTTTAGTACCTTTAAAAAAAAATCAAACAGTAGTATTTGTGTGCCATAAAATACCTTATAACTTAAAAATAGTCATTTTGAAACAAATTCGTAAGCATTTTTTACATTCGAGTGCTTTTTAAAAAAAGTAGTAGATTTAATACTTTTTTAAAAAATTAAATATAACTCGTTTTAGCGTATAAAATGCTCTATAATTATATGCAGAGTCATTGTAATTAAAATTCATAGACAAATTTAACATTTAAAGCTCTTTTTGAAAAAGTAGCAGTTTTTCAATACTTTTTTGGAAAAATTTTTACAATTGAAAGTATCGTTGTTATTTATAAATTAACATTTTCCGTAAAATTTAGACAAGTAACTTATTAAAGAGATTCATAATAATAAGCTCATCAGTATTGATTCATTATAAGATCATCAGTAAGTATTTTAAAAGTAAGAGTTAACAAAATTTTACATTTTTAAGTTTTCCTTCTTCGCTTGATTGAAAATTGTAAAGAAGCCGTTTTTATACTCGTACATATATTTTTTTTCAACATTTTAATGTTTTCTTTTTTTTCCCTACTCCAGCTCTTGTTTTAGTAGTTGGTCAAAAAAATTGTGGGTCATCCATCCATCCATCTATTTATGTTAGAGTGTATGCGAGAATAACAGTGTGTGCATTTCTATGTATGTACATATATGCCTTATTTTAAGCATGCTGCTGTTGGCTGTGTGTTGCCTCTACTAGAGTCCTTAACAAAAACCATTTGACTCTGAAACTGATGCTGACGCTGAAACTCTTTATGATGCTGGTATATTGTTATTCACTATAGTCTGTTGGTTTTTGTTATAACATTTACACACAAACACACTGTTAAATACATACACATATCACGTACATATGTATATAGTGTCTTTTCCCTTTATTGAGTAGGAAATACGTTTTGTATGCATCACTGGCTGGCTGGCTGGTCGGTTGGTTGGTTTGGCTGGTTGCTTTCGTGTTTCTCTCTCTTTCTATCTGTCTCTCTCTCTCTCTCTTCGCTGCTGTGTGTGCGGTAGTTAAAGCTGGCTTTTATCAGTGACTGCTGTTGAGTGTTGTGGAGATAGATGTCTTTAAATAGGTCAACTTAAATTGTTAGTAATTTTTAAAATTTTTAAGTTTTCAATTGTTTTTTTACAATAGGATTTCTTTAGAAGTTTGAATTTGGAGTTTTTAGAGGGGAAGAAATTAAGGGTTTTATATTGATTGAATTGACAAATTATAGATATATGAACAGTTTAACATATTTTATGCTCGATTGTTTAATTACCCTTAACTAGCAAGCTTCTTAATTTACAGTAATGCGAAGAAGAAAATCTTAAAAAACGAAAAACTTTGTTAATTTTTACTGTCAAGCTTTTGTCCATCTTAAGCTGGAGGTCCATACCAAACGTTTACGTGTTTCGCGCGCAACTGTCAAAAAAAATAGAATCAATGTAGTCGTATGTTTTAAGTTACACCCTCAAAAGCGTAGGACGCGTTGACGCTTGAAACGCGAAAAGTTCGTTTACTTTCTACTTTTGGAAGCGTCGCAGGCTTCGAACAGCTGACATTGACAAATGCAAAGCAAATTTATTTTAGAGGTGATGTCATTAAAAAAAATGACAGTTGAAAAAACATTTTTTATGTGAAATTGACAAACAAACCGATAAAAAACTTTATATAAAAACAAAATTAGCTGATCTAACGGCATCACCTCCAAAAGTACATATATATAAAACACAAATGATTGACGCGAAAAATCTTCGCATAACTTGAAATACTTGACGCTTAAAATGTTTAGAAAGCTAAAAACACGTTGACGCTAAAACAAACTAACAATAAGTATTTTAATTCTTATATCTAATGAATTTTAATTATTTAGTCCATGCAGTGCCAGACGAAACCTTTGTTTTTCACGTGCAACTAATTAAGGACACATGACAATAATGTGAGCTTGAAGCAAATAATACAAAAGGTTTTATGATATTCTCAAAAAATTGTCGTAGTTTAGTCAATATAACTCTTACTCCAAAAATATAATTACATATTGTGTCAAATTAATTATTAATTATGAATATGTGAGTCATATTTTCAAATGAGATTGATATCAGTCGTGCATATAATTAAGGACATACCAGAAATTTTACAAAAAAATGTATTCATTTAAAAATAAAACACAGCTTGAAATCTGGCGTTGATGGTCACCAAATTTGTTTCCCAAGCCATTTGCAATAAATAATTTTTGTTTGTTAAACTATAACATTTTTTCTTTTAATAGATTTAAACTGTAAAACAGAAAATGCTCAAAACTAAACAAAAATAATTTATTGGAAAGTTAATGTACATTATAATGTATAATGTGATCTGTGCAAAATTTTGAGTCGGTACCGTATTTATAGGATATATATAAAGACAAATGGCTTTTTCGGATGTGGTCCTTATATCGGAGCTATGACCAATTATTTCACCTATAAGGATTATTTATGTAAAATTTTAACCTTTTATCATTATTTATACCAGCTTTATGCGTATTTAAGTGAATTTTGCAAGTGGACTTTGTATGGGGACTATGGTGAAACATGGACCGAACTAAAAACAAATTCATTTTGGGATTTGTTTTTGCATGAAACTTATTTTTGCTGAATTTTGTATTGCTATTCCAATTTTATAGGCATTTATGTATAATTGAGCAATATTTCGGGAATATTTGTGTATGTGAGCTATGAGAAATCATGGACCTATTCTTACTATTTTCCTCACACTTTCTTCTTTTATCATAAAAGCAAAGTATACAAAATTTCATAGTATTTATTATCTGCACTAACTATATTTAAAAATATAGCAAGAAAATTTTTTGAAATTACTAATTTTGTATGCAGGTTGTCTTACATTTTGATCCATAACTCTTGTTCTACCATACCGATTTTGCTTATTTTCAATACCAAACTGCTTAGGAGAACTATAAGCGTTTTTTTTTGTAAACCTTGTTGATTTCGGTTGTATCCTTTGGACGTGTGAGTATTTTACACAGACAGACAGACGGACATGGCTCAATCGTCTTGGAATTTCGTAAGGACCAAGAATATACATACATATATACTTTGTTGGGTCTCAGATGAGTATTTCTCAGTGTTACACACGGAATGAAAAACTTATATATGCTCTCATTCACCACTTATGGTGGTGGAGGGTATAATTAATGATTCTTTAAATCAGAATCGTGTGCAAATCTATAAACGGGTCGATTTTAATCTCAAGAGTTTGTCGAGCAAATAGGGTAGATCCCAATGCACGCAAGACCCAAGGTTGTCTCAAGTTTTTTATGTACTCGTAGGGTTATTGTGTATTTTAATTCGAAAGCAAACGTGGTTAGTACAATACACTATTACACGAGGACTTCCTGTATTAGCCTTTCCTGTCACTTTTTCTGCATAGAAATTTAAATCTAATAATCACGAATCCTACTCCCTCTCTTCTCCCGTCCATAACCTATTTTATTTCTTTGACATCGTATTACTTAACAACACTCCAGAATCTCGTGTTATTAAAAGTTGATTCACATTGGATTCGTTCTTTACTAACACCTAATTTTGCTCACTCTCTCAGTGTGTTTGGCAAATAAACTAGAAAAAATTAAATAACAGCCAAAAACACTCATAATATTGCTCTGACAGTGATGCCATTGTCAGATGCATAAACTTTGCACATCTGACAATGAAATGACTATGGCAGCGTAATGTGTTCACATGATTGAGATGTCTGACAATATTTTCATCTTACAATGTTTTTTCTGAAAATCTATACAGACAGCAATTTTAAGTTCAAAAGATTGTTAGACATTTTCTGAGTTCTGTGATATTAGCTTTAAGTTAAACTTGACTTAAGTTTTGTGGTCGTTTATTGTATATTATATTTTTATTAATTATTTGATTATTTATACCAAAATTCTGTTCGTGATGTCTCTTTTTTTAGTATTTTAGTAACTAATTAATAATAAAAATTAATATCCAATGATAAAAAACATCAAAGCTATTATTTAGAACGAGACCCCTGAAGAAGTTAGAATAAAACTAACGAAACGTTGGGTAAATAAAATAAAAAATAAAAATCTAACAAGTTTTTTATTTACGTTTGGAAACAAACATTTGACCAAATTAGCCTGAAGGGAACTCCTTAAAAATTATAATATTTTCTGACAATATTGTACGATTTTATCGTCTTTAATTAGCTTTAGTGACACCTACGAATCAGATGAAATTAACCAAATGTTTCGATCCTGAAAACACCCAACTTTTAATGATTTCTTTTCTTTAACAGTAGTGAACTATGACCTTTAGTTTGCCAAGTTAATGGCAAAATGATTTTAGCTGACTTTTCACACATTTCTGAATTTACTGGTATTTTTGAACAAATTTAATTTGTTTTTCTTTAATTTTCAACATTAGGTTTCCCAGTAATTATTCTAAGAAACCACAACAAAAATTAAAAGCCACAGTAAACCAAAAAAAAAAAAAAACCTCCACATGGTCGCTTGGGGAATCATAATTTAAATGCCAACAGCTTAAGTTTAAGATAAAAACCCATTAATTTTACTCTATTTTAGTTCACAGCTCAGAAAAATGGCAAAATTTTTAACGGAAAATTTAGCACAAATAAAAAAAAAACGAAAAACAAACAAAGAAATATCTCCCAGTGATGTTACTCTACATTTGGAGAATAAAATGTGGACTTGAGTTTCTTTTTGTTGTCAAGCCATAAATATGGCTGGCTGCACACATGTGTTAAATAGGAGTAAAGTGTATAAAAAATGCGAGGGTGGCTTTTAAAATTCGTTTTTGCAAACTCTGTTTGTTTTAAGGGCATATGTATAGTTTCAGCAAGCAGTTTGTGTAAGTTGGAAATTTTGGTAAAAAAAAAACACCCAACAAGAGAAAAGACTAACAGCTTTTATTACTGGGAGGGATTTGTTTTATGTTAGTTTTTATATTTGTTTAACAATTTTTCAGTATGTGAATATCTAACTGGTTGGTAAGAGGAAACTATTAGGGAGAAACAAATTGAAGAACTGAGCAGACAGACCATGACATCAATATTATTGTACATTAACATACTCAATTAATTGATATATATATACAATTGAATTTTGATTTTATTTGAAATTTTTATTTTAAATTTATGTTAAATTTTGAGCCACCCTAATAAAAAAACGATGTTATTTTGTTGTTGTGGGTATAAAAGCCTTTGTATGTATTGTTTTACTTTAAAATTGTTATTGTGTTTTTTGTTTTTTGTTTTTTTTGATTCCATTCATTTAGTTTTTGTTTTTTAGAGCATCTCCATTCCCTCTCTCTTTGTTAAAATGTCTGTAGAAATGCATTGCTTTTTTTCTGGGGTATTGTAACAACAATGCGTTGCTTTTGTAAAGTGCTATCGTGTAGAAACTTCTTGTTTATGTAGTTGTAATATCCTTCGTTTCAAATTTTTTGCTTTTATCTATTAGTTTTTTTTGTTGATTTTAAATTTCTACTGGTTGGTTTTTTTGGCAACTGCAAAAAATTGCTTGTTTTTGCGTTGAAATTTACGAGTTGATGGAAATTGTCTTACACCTTTATTTTTTTTATTATTTTAGTTTGAAAACAGAAAAAATATTTCATCTACTCTTGAAAGAATTCAGTTTTTTATGGGTTGTATGTACGAGTAGTGTTGGAGTTTTTTTTTTTTTTTTTTTTTTTTTTTTTTTTTTTTTTTTTTTTTTTTTTTTTTTTTTTGCAATGATGTGTATTTCCTTCAACAGCAAAGTGTTCTAGTTTACTTTTGACACTTGCCTTAAGTCACCATAGACTAAATGGCAAATACATGTTGTTTTTCGTGTTCTTAAAGTAGAGTAATTATATTAAATTTATAAAGCAGTTTAGAATATATATTAATCATAGAAATGTTCGAAAATTCATATTTAGTTTTGAAAGTGTTTTTTAACCCGCCAAAGAGCCTCATCAGCAAACTTTTATATCCAATATATGTATAATGTAAACATCGTCGATTTTACTCTCCATTATTGAGAAATAGATTACATAGATTATAGAAAAAGATAGATAAATAAAATCTAATTTTGAGTAATGTTCGAAAATTCGAATTTAATTTTGAATAAAAAAAAAATGCTCAAAACAAATTATTGTTTTATCTAAATACATTGTAATTTTAGTAAAATGTATTTATTTGTGCAAGATTACAATAGCTAAGATATTTCGAACTTATGATTCACTAGTTATTCACTTGTTATTTGTAAGGCAGTAATAATTTATTATTTTTTATCAGTTGTTTAGATGAAAACCTTCTTCAATTTTTACTTTATATACATTTTACGACGTTTACACGTGTATTTATAATTATTAGTTACGCTATCACAAAAACTCTTAAGCTATTATTAGCTTAATTAACACACTTATACAAAACCTTACTAATATTACGCTTACGCTTGACGTAACAAATGCGACCCTACAAAGCCGCTTTATGTGAAATGAAAACAAAAACAAAAATTAACTTCTCATACTCAATTTACCAGCAGGCCTCAAAAAATGTATTTATTCCTCCTTATAAATACTTGAACCCAAAAGGAAAACCAAGAGTAAGCAGCACCAAAAAAATTACAACAATACAAGAGACACGGGCAGTGCTTATTAGTTAAGGCAGACAAGGCAAAGACGTTTGACGCGACAATGTCGAGACATTTAGAATGAGTAAAAAAATACAAATACAAACATATTTGTTTGTGTATATTTCTTTATATACTTTATACACTAAAGTATATAAACCAAAATGCTAAATATTATAAAAAATATTACATATTACGCAAACAAAATGAAAACCCGGAACAAGCTATAGAAAGGTAAAGAGCACCACAAACCCCATTAGCAGGCAAAAGAATAAAAACTAAAAGCTTAACACAATGTCTAAAATGTTAACAACATACACACACACACATTGTTTTATTAGTAAAATACAATGTAAGTATGTGTATATATATTTATAGAGAAAAAGACACACGCAAAATATTCATACTACCTTCTGCTCTTACTCTCTCGCCTGTTTAAACCTGCCCCCACCCACCCACAAATCATCATTGCCACCAGCAGCACAATACACATTTTTGGTAAATGAAAGGCGGAAAACGGAAACGGATGTAGCAGCAATACAAACAAGTTGTGAATATTTGACAGTGTAAATGTGTAAAGAGCATGAATGTTAAAAGGTTAAAGATAAATAAAACGCAATAACAAAAAAATGGCACATAGAGTAGAATTATTGGAAAATTCTTGAACAATTTAATAGAAAAAATCGTTATTTTACCTTCAAATTTGACAGTATAAAAAATTAATTGTAAAATGTTCTTTAAAATAAAGCTTTAAAGTTTAAATTTTAATAAGTCATACTTTATTACAACTGTTTTGGTATTTTTTGTAAAACCAAAATTATTTCATTAAAAAAATTAATGCATTTTTTTGGACTTAATATTCCAAAATTGTAATTTTAAGTCGTGTTCGAAAATTCGAATTTTATTTCGAAAATGTCAAACCATATGAGAATTCCATAATTCTAAATTATTTTCTTTAATACATTTTCTTGTTACATTAATTTTTAAAAATTTTTATTCTGGCACATGTGCGAAAATTCGAACTTAATTTCGAAGATATGTAAAAGCTTTAATTTTTTCTAAAACTACATTAAATTCACATTAATTTTAAAAAATGTAGATTTTGGGATATGTTCGAAAATTCGAAATTAATTTTAAAAATGCTTGCTATCTCCGAAAATGTAAAAAATTTAGTTTTCTTTAAAAATTATATTAAATAAGAATAAATATTTAAAAATTTAAATTTTGACACATGTTCAAAATTTCAAAGTTAATTATGAAAATTTTCCATGGTGGAAAATGGTGTTTCCTTTAAAAAATTACATTAAAATGGCATAAATACTTAAAAAGTTAAATTTTAGACATGTTCGAGAATTGGAAAATTTTCAAAAATTTTCTTTGGTTCGAAAATATAAAAAATTTAGTTTTCTTCCAAAATTGCTTTAAATTAACATTAATGGCGTTTTCTTTTCTGGCAAAAATGTTGCACTTTTTTATACGGGCAATGGGTAAAAAGTGTAACATATATGTAACATTTTTGCCAGAAAAGAAAACGCCATAAGTTTTTAAAATTTAAATTTTTATTTAAATTATTTTCCTTATGTTTGAAAATATAGAAAATTTAGTTTTCTTCCAAAATTATATTACATGGACATAAATTTAAAAGGTTAAATATTGGACATGTTTGAAAATTGGAACTTAATTCTGAAAATTTTTGTGTAAAAAATAAGCACAAATATTTAAAAATGTAAATTTTAACACATATAAATTTTTGGGAAATGTTTGAAAATTTGAACATAATTTCAAAAATTTTGTTAATGTTTTGTTTCCTTCCAAAATTACAGTAATTTGAATTTAGGTCATGTTTGAAATTTCTAACTTAATTTCGAAAATTTAGTTAATGTTTGAAAAAGTTAATAAAATTTGTTTTCAATCAATATTACATTAAATTTACATAAATATTACAAAACTTAAATTTTAGGAAATTTTCGAAAATTCGTGTTAAAAAATATTCCATATGTTTCAAAATATTGTAAAAAATTATTATTTGTTTTTGATAATTTTTTTTATAATATAATTAATAAAACAATTTTAATTTTAAGTTTTGTACGAAAATTCAAACTTAATTTCGAAAATTTTTTATATGTTCAAAAAATAAAAAATAATTTCTTATATGAAAAGAAATTTTGAAAAAAGTAACAATAACAATTCAAAATCTTATTTTGAAATATTATAGGTTTGAATGGGTTTATTTTGCAAAATCTAAAATAATTTAGTTTTAATTAGTTTTACACATAGTTATACTGTCTTATAATTGTAGTTATTACTTTTTGTATGTTTGATGAAAAATCTCTTGTAAATATGACAACAATATTTTCTGATTTTATGCCATTTAACACACAAACATTAGACATACGAGTACAGTATAAATATTTTTGCTAAAAAGTCCCTTTTTTATGAGAGCTTAACAGGCGATTCAGTTACGCTACTTTTCAGTATAAAATTATGCCATATTATTAAATTATTCAAATTTATACTTTTTATGGTTTGAATAGTGACCGACCATCCTCCGGAACTAATTCAATTGTTAGGAGAGAGAAACTTGTTTACTTTGTCAACAGTTCAAATATTTTTTGCAATAAAGTTGGGGTATTAAAACTATTTACCCCGGCTTTTTAAAATCTACTTTGGTCGTTTTTATTGTTTCCCTCTCTTTATATTTACTTATGTACGCCGTGTAGCTTTCTGTGTGTATGTGCATTTGTTGTTTTCCCGGGTTTCCTTTTTGTAGTGACAGTCCGCATTGCGACAATCTGTGTTGTTAATGTCACTCCCATGTTTATAGCAGAATGTTTTATTAGTTTTTTTTTTTTTGCTTTATTTTATAAACATTTTTAACACAAAGATGAGCTTTAGCAAGAAGACAAGCCTTAATAATGTAACAACTGTAACAAACTGGTGTGTGTATGACGTTGGCAAGACATATGACAACACAAACATATACTCGTACATATGATGTTAGAATTAAAAGTTGTAATCAACTGTGGTTAAAGCTTTAACTCTTTGAGGGCTGTTATTTTATTACACATTTATTGTCATATGTTTAATAAGAGATAATAACTAGAAATATCTGCATAACCCAATGTTGTAATCCTGTTTACATTTAATGAAAAGCAGGAGATTGATCAAGTTATTTTTTTAAACCACAGTCTTTTAAGTTGATTCATTTTTGTTTACCTCAAAGGTTTAATTTGCGATTTAATTTACACCTTGGGAGGCCACAACCGCCACGAATTATTACCTTGTAAGTGGACATTTGCATGCATTTGACTTTTGTTTTACATTCCATTGCCATGGATTAGTGTCACTCAGCCCAGCCAGTCATCTAGTTTTCTTTTTGTATTTAGTTGTTGTTACACAACAATGTCATGTGAGATCAAGCTAATATAAACACATTATTTATAAGCTGTAAAATAAGTAAATTTCATCATTAAAAAACATAAAGCAGGATAAATCAAAAGCAGCCAGTATCCAGCACTTATTCAAGAAAACGATTGTGGGTAACAAAATTCTATTTCTTTAACTAAGAAAACATTTTTATACAATTTCAACAAATCTTATTAAAGCTTTTAGAATAAAGTTATCAAATTTAAACAGAACTCCCTGGTACACTATTAATTTATTTAATACTTAAATTCTAAATTATAACTGGTCTTTCCTTCGTTTTATTATACCCACCACGTTTATCATTCCGTTTGTAATACATCGAAAAAATGGTCGCAGCCAGTCTATATATTCTGGGTCCTTTTTTTATATATTACAGAAAATTTCTTTTAATTAGGCTTGAGTTCATTTTTTATAATTAATAACTCGAGGAATACCATTGTGAAAACTATATTTTTCTAGACAAATGGCATTCTGAAATGCATTTTCTGCCCTGCCAAGGGCTTCATCAGCAATGTTTATTGCCCAAGATCTAATTGTAAATATCATCTATTTAACTCACCATTTATTGAGAAATAGAGTTTGGGAATTATCATATTTCTTATTACATGTTATGAGTTAGAACGAAATTTACTTTTGTTTTTCAAATGTGTGTGTATTCTTCTTTATTATTATTACACATTTTTGTATTACTACAAATTTGTTTTTACTTTTGCTGCGTCCACCGTCGGTTGTAAGATCCTTGTAAGATTTTAGAACGATCTAGTCCGTTCGTCTGTCCGTCTGTTGAAATCACGATAGAGCTTTGAAAAAAAGACATAGAACAGTGAAATTTTTACCGAACATTCTTTGATCCGTTGAAATGTTTGGTATTGGAAATGGGCAAAATCGGTCCAGTAGGATCCGAGTTATAGAGTAAAGTTTCAGACTACCTCGATATTTTTCAGATATTTTTGGCTGTTTTCTTCAAATATAATGCATAAAATTTCGCACACTTTAATTTTGTTATAGAAGACAAGTCCAGTTGAAAATGTTAGTAATCGGTCCACGATTTCTCATAGCTCAAATACAAATATATTCCCGGAATATGGTTGTATGCTATAGAAAAGCCGTATCTAAACAAAATTTTGCAATAATAAGTTTCATGCATCGAGAAGTCTCAAAACAATATTTTGTTTGCATCGGTCCACAATTTTGACCACTTCCGAAAATCGCTTTAATGAACATAAATCTTTTGTTTCCAATTGAAATTCGACAAGCATAATAAAAATATACATTTAAATCGTGGTATCAAATTTCACGTTGATCGGTCCATATTTTACCATAGTCCCCATACAAAGACCACTTCCGAAAATCACTTTAATGACATAAATCTTTTGTTTCCAATTGAAATTCGACAAGCATAATCAAAATATACATTTAAATCGTGGTACCAAATTTCACGTTGATCGGTCCATATTTTACCATAGTCCCCATACAAAGACCACTTTCGAAAATCTATTAAATGTGCATAAATCTCTTGGAAAACCCACTAAGAAGTTGAAATTCAACACAAATAGCCCATACATATATAGAAATCGTCCATTTCAATATCGGTACATATATGACCGTAGTCCCCATATAAAGTCCACTTCCGGAAACCACTAAAATTCGCATAAATCTCTTATAAAAATGACTATCAAGTTCAAATTTGACAAGCATAATCAGAATATACATTTAAATTGTTGTACAAAATTTCATGATGATCGGTCTATATTGGACCGTACCCCCATATAAAGTCGAGTTCCATAAATCACTTAAATGTGCATGAATCTCTTATAAATCTCCATAATAGGTGATTTAGGTTAATTGTATAAGATTCAGCACAACCGAATATAAACTCTTACTTGTTTTATATAGAAACAGTCCCAGCAAAAACGTGGAATTTAAATCTTATTATCTTTACACAATCCTTATATATGCAGCTCATATTCTTTCCCAAATTTAAGCAATTTCTAGTTTTTCAAATTCTATTTTATTTACATTCCTCAAACTCCAACTCTTAACAAAAAGTGTTGATTTCTGCGGTGTGTAACATACTATTTGAGCCATATTGAGTGCTTTACAAACACTTAAGTAACGTATATTTGCATTTGGCTAAAGATAACTATAACTCTTTTGATGTAAATATATACTCGTACTCACTGTAAGTCTAGTAGTCTCAACAAAACAAAAACTAAAAATACATACTTGGTGAAAATACGGTTTTCTTTGAAAAAAAAAAAAAAAAAACGAAACTAAAAATAAATATTGTGGCTTTAGAGAGAGAAACTTGGAAACTTGGAACCTTTTTTAGGCAACTAAATCACTTGAGTGTTTGAATACTAGCTAGATGGAAACAGAATACAAAAAAGCTTCTTATATTTACTTTGGAAACAAAAATTTAGGCTAAACTATAAGGGATATTCACCAAATACAAAATTTATTGAACTAAAATTTTATGTAAATATGCAAGTAGTTTTTATTGAAATTCTTTAATTATTGATAAACGTAAAACTGTAGCTTTGCCCTTAATAAATCATTTATTCCAGTTGTCTAAAAGTAACATGGTTTAAAAAAATCCTGAAAAATAATCTTCTGTACAAATAAATATTGTATAACCTAAATTTTTGCTTTGCTCACTAAGAGACGTCTCTCCTTTTTTTACATATTGAAAAACAGAAAAAAAAAATAATTCTATAGCACAATATACATTTCAATAGTGGGTGTTTCCTTCATTTTTTTTTTTTTCTATTTATTTTTTTGGTAAAATGTTTTTGCACTTGTTTCTCGTCTTGCATTAAGCCACTATAGAGGTATATAGAGCCATAGAAACCTAACAACATGTTCAATTCACCATCATAAACACACTTTCTCGTCTAAATCCACAAAAAGTCCTTGAGTGTCTGATTTTATGTATAGACTTGAGTTTTCCTTAGAAAAACTTTGCCATCGCATTAAAAAATAAAAGATTTGGCAGTTGTGTAAAAGGGGGTGGCTGGTATTTTGAAATTTTGCATCAGGTTAGTGTTTCTCTTTTGCGATAGTATGAATGCTTGCGAGACAGCAACAGAGATTTTAAGGAATTTATTCATGGCGTGTAAAAGTAAAAGAAAAGTAAGGATAACCAGAACCTTAACTAGAACATGAACTAAAAAATGTACTGAACAAGAACCTGATTACCATAACAAACAACAACACTAGCACAAACAACAACACCAGCACAAACAACAACACCAACACAAGCAACAACACCAGCACAAGCAACAACACCAGCACAAACAACAACACCAGCACAAACAACAACACCAGCACAAACAACAACACTATTACAAACAACAACACTAGCACAAACAACAACACCAGCACAAACAACAACACCATAACAAACAACAACACCAGCACAAACAACAACACCAGCACAAACAGCACCACTCAAATCATCAATATAAACCAACAACAATATAAATACATAGATCATAACACTAACATCGCCAAGAAACTTAATATACTTAATATAAAAAGTATTTACGAAACAACCTTAATAAACAACTTCCAACATGAAAATACATATCTCAATAAAATAAACCACAATTACAACACCAAACTTCGCGCAGAAGGACGATACAAGCCAGATACATACAAAAACAATTATGGAAAAGCCAAATTAGATGTAACACTGCCGAAAATACTTAATAATTTGCCAACCAGTATATTATCTATTACAAATAAACAAAAGAAAAAGAATGAAATAAAGAAATTTTACATAAGTTCGCAATAAATAAATAATTAAATAAAAATATAACATTGTTAATATTTAAGGTATTGATATTCAAATAATTTTAATAACATTTGTGTTTTAACATTTTCTCTTGACCCACAGACAAGCCAATTCATGGCTTCGTGGGTCCCTTTAATATTAAATGAAATGTAATGAATTAAATAATAATAAAAAAAAAAAAAAAAAAAAGATCTTGAACTTGTACAGAACTAGAACTGAACTAAAGATGAACTCGAACTACAACCTAAACTAGAACTGAACTAAAACTGAACTAGAACTGAAATAGAACTGAACTGAAACTGAACTAGAGCTGAACTAGAACTGAACTAGAACTGAACTAGAACTGAACTAGAACTGAACTAGAACTGAACTAGAACTGAACTAGAACTGAACTAGAACTGAACTAGAACTGAACTAGAACTGAACTAGAACTGAACTGAAACTGAATTAGAACTGAACGAGAACTGAACTAGAACCGAAACTAGATCATAGACTAGAACTAAAACCTGAACTCGAAAAGGAGTTAAAATCTGAAGGAGAATCTGTACTAGAACCTGAATTAGTTTTTCAAGCCGTCAAAAAATTCTTTATCATTTCATTATTTTAATTCAAATATCCCTTTACTTAGGACAATATACAACTTTACACTTACATTTATTTCATCTATCTATATCTACATATATGTTTTTATTTACTTAAAATCTGTTACATTGCCCTAGTTTTGTTTCAAATTGTAAACGAAAAGGTTTTCGTTTTACACTCCATCATTTTCAAGACTCCCTCTTACCTTTTCAAATGTAAATGTCTGCCTTTAATATGGGTCATCACTCAAAATTGTTTCAGAAATACCAAAAAAAAAATTGCGAAAGCCTTAAACAGTTCATCATAATCATAAATACAGCACAATTCATACTTATCAGCAGTAGCAGTGAAATAAGCAAAAAAGAAATCAACATAAAATGCAGATTTTCCTGTTATTTTTTCATTTTAGTTTTAATATTTGAAATTTTATTTCGTTTGTTCGTTATTATTTCGTTTGTAATTTTTTTTGTTTTGTAATTTCTTTGACTTCCTTTGTGGCACAAAGGAATCCTTATACCAAAAAGACCCTCTCTTTCTCCAGTTTTCCTCTTCCAGCGCAACCGGCTACTCTCATATTCACTCACTTTGAATGTTGTTGTTCACTCACTTTGAATGTGGTTGTTGTTGCTGCTGCTGTTGTTTTTGTTGTTGTATGTAATGGCAACTACTTCATTATACAAGTGCTGCAGGAAAAATCAAAGAGAAACTTTTTCAGTTTGTTTTCTATTTATTTATTTATTTTTTTGTGTTGCTGTTAATGTTTGGTTTTGTTGCGGTATATTTCTTACCTAAATGTATGCTAAAATAATATTTTAAAATATAAATGCAATAAATAAGTACTTGTATTTATTTATACATATGTATGTATGTGTGTACTTGTATGAGAATGCACTGTATGTACTCCTGCACTTATGTGTAGGCCCTGCTGCCCTTGTTATAAGCTTAATGTTGGCAAATCTATTATCTGCATTAAACTAACTTTTCTAAACCCTCAAAAGAAATGTATATCTGGAACTGACAATTTAGTTGGTGTAAGGTAATGCAGGGCGTGGGCAATTGTTGCATTTATAACTGTAGGGTGTGTACAAACTCGTGCAACTGCATACAAATAAATACATGTGTACTTGTAACTGGGTTAAGCAGTCTTCTAAATACACACTCACATACGACACACAAATATTCTCAACGACATACAAACCTATTAATATAATGGTATTTTCCACACTCAAAAATATTTCAATAGCTTTTATTTTATAACTGCAAAAAATATAAGAAATATTTTAAAACTACATTTAATACTTATGTCACAGATCTTCAAAACAAAATTGCTTTATTACACTGTGCAACAATGTTTTGGGTCACCGATGCAAAAATGTGAGAATTCAGAATAATCCGGTTTTTAATTTTTCCATATTTTATTACGCATTCCTAAGTAATTACTTCTATTCGATACTTGTAGCTATGTTTAAAGACTACAGAAATGCATTTACATGTATTTACGACAAAATATTTTTTTAAAAAAAAAAAGCTTCAAAAAGTTTATTTACTAACAAAGCTTTTTTCACTCAAAAGCAGTTTTCTATAAAAAAAAAAACAGTATTATTTAATAAAAAGGCTTTTTAACATAAAAAGCATTCATCGCTTAGTAAAAGCTTTTAAAAAAGCTTTAAACCTTTTATCGCTTAGAATAAGCTTTTTATAATAAGTAAAGCTACTCAATAATGAAATGTTTAACAAAACTGTAATAAGATGCTTAATTTATTAAGAAAGATAATCTTATTACAAAAAGAATAATTCTTCTATAAGAAATTAAAAAAATACATATAAAGAAATATAATTTACTAAGAAAGTTTTGTTCATTAAGAAAACTTTTTTCCATAAGTCAGCTTCTTCTGCAAGAACAATTTATTTTCTTAAGAAAAGCTGTCTTAAACAAACAATATATTTTCACTAAAAAAGCTTTTAAAGATGTTTTTAACAAAAAGCTTTCTTGCTAAGACGTCTTCTTCTCAAATAAAAACATATTTTTTTAAAAAGCTTTTTCACCAAGAAATTCTTTTTTAATAAGTTATAAGTTTTTACTAAAAAGGCATATTTTTTAATGAATTTTTTTTTTTTACTATAAAAACAAATTTTTCAAAGAAAGCTTTTTTATTAAGAAAACTTTTTTTTATTTTTTTGCTAAACAAAAAAAAATTTTTGCACTAGCATTTTCTTTTAAATGGTTTTTTCAAAAGCATTTTTCACTAAGAAGTCTTTTTCATGCTTAATATGCTAAAAGGAAAATATTTTTATAAAAAAACTGTTTTTTAAGAAAACTTGTTCCACTAAGAAGGCTTCATTTTAATGAAAAACATATTTTTTTTTTAAAATCTTTTTTCACTAAGAGAATAATATTCAATAAGATATAAATTTACATTAAAAAAAAAGCATATTTTTATTTATAAAGCTTTTGTACTAGAAAAACAATTTTTTCCAAAATCAGGGGCCAAATTACCGCATTCGTTATCGAAATTTTGATAAAATGTACTAAATTTCTTGCACGATATCGAATGCCATAATCTCAAATAAGAAAATTACGATCAATTTTACTCGATATCGAATGCGGTAATTTGGACCCAGCTTTTTTTTTTCTTAGGAAAACTTTCTCAACAATATTTGTCAAAAGGAGATCATTATTATCAAGAAACCGCATAAAACCCTTTGCACTAGCATTTTCTTCTATATTAAAAAAAAATTTTGTCATTAGGAAATATGTATGCTACAAGGAAAACAGTTTTTACTACGAAAGCTTTCTTCATTACAAAGTTTTCTTAATAAAAATAAAATTTCGTTATTATAAAAACTACGGTTTTTACGCATTTGAAAAATATATTTTTCACTACAACAGCTTTATTCACTCGAGATAATTTTACGAAAGATTGTTTTTTATAACGATTTGTTTATTACAACAGCCAAATTTCAAATAATAAGACGTAATAGTACTTGGCAATATTTTGTTTACCTATTAGCAATTCTTAACATATTCTTCAAGTTATTTTCATAAACTTTCCTAGACTGCTGAAATCTAGTTTCTAGATATGGCGGCAGTATAGCCAAATTACACATTTTATCAGTTTATGAATAATTTCTATAACTGACAGACTCTTTCAAATGGACTTTGAATTTCTACTGGAAAAGAAATATATAATATCTAAAACTTATTTTATCAAAATAACAAAATACTCCCCAAATGCAGTGGCTCGTAGCTTATTTTATGCAGGGTATTGTTTAGTTTTCAAAGCTTCATAGAAAGAAAACTATGTAACAGGAACTTTTAAAAGAAATTGGTGTCATAGTCTAACACACAAAAAACATTTATTGCAAAAATGTACATTTTAATATATCACAAAACAAAAAAAATGCTCGCTTTTTAACGTCACAGGTTATTTTATGCAGTCAATTTCTACTGTACCGATACATCAATACAGCAATGTTGATTTTTCGTTTTTCTTTTTTTTTTTAACAAAAAAAATGTTCGGCATAAAATAAGCTGTGAGCCACTGTATGCGTTAATGATAACAATTCCTGAGTTCTATGAACGAAAAACAGAATACATTGCCACTATCTTCTGCAAAAAAAAAAAAGAAAAGCAAAACAAAAATAAGATAATACTATCACCAAAAATTATCTGTTAAAAAAGGTACGAAGTTTAAATAAACAACTTTTTGAAGGTTTTTTCGCCAGCGATAACACTAGCGATAAGTTGCTTGTTTGTGCAAAAACACCGTTATCAAGTTGTTTATTAGCAGATTGTTCTGGCCAACAGTTTTATATGTAGTTGAAAGAACAACAACAAAGCAACCAATAGCTTTAGAGCAGACATGTCTTGAAAAGTATCAGGGAAATGATTGGTTTTATTTTGTATGTCTCTTAAAAGTATGAAATAAAATGTATTTAAAAATATAGAATGATTGTATGGCGCACTAGGCTATTACTAGTCAACACAGATCACAATTATTTTATGAGTAAATACCACCAACCAACTAGATATTACGAGGGTTGGTATAATTTTTTTAAGGTCATGTTTTCTTGTCAAGACTATGAAACTTAAAGAATTTGTTTACTTTATGGTCGACACAATTAATATAATTTTGTTTTGTATAAACACTTTATACAACCCTCGCTTCTTCAATTACACATCTGTTTGAACTGAGCAATTGATCAAGCCAACAGCCAACAACCTACTAACCAGTCTGACAATCAAATCAAATTAAACAGCCCAGGCAACCAACCAACCAACCAACCATCTAACCAATAATCATTGCACGTTATCTTAAGCGGATGCTAATTTAATTGATTATTATGTTTATATGTATATTTGAAGCTGATATATTCTTTCAATACTCGTACACCATCTCCCCCATCATCATCAACATCATCAGCAGCAATGTTTCACCAACTAGTATTGATGCACTACACTTTTAAGGCAACTTTAATATGTTCTTGAGGTTTGTATGATGAATCTACGCAACGCAAAACATAAGCTTACATAGGATAGCTTTCAAACCAAAGTCTCTTAATGTAGCGTCAACAGACCAAAATATGTATATCAAAATTATTGACAGTTGAGTGCCAATAGTGTCCAAAAATGTAGTTAGTATTGACAACCTGCTTTATGTTTTTAGCAAATCAGGGGATTATTTTTTTCAAATGTCAGTTTAAGAGATTTCAGTTAAAATTCTGATCCAACACCAATGGTATTCAAAATTCGTAGCTGACACATTGTCTATCGCTCATACATGTTATTTTTTTTTTTTCATTATTTTCATACAATTCATTTGCGAATATGTTTTCGCCACTCAACCGCATCATCTGTATTACAATACCGAAATATGTGGGTACAAAACCCCCTTTCCAACCACTTCTCTCGCTACCACCACTTCCACTTACAAAGAGTAAGTAAGTAGTCGTCGCCGTAGTCGTCTTGTATAAAATCAATGTTGCATACACACTTTGATTTACTGGTCATACCAGGTTACACAGTTAAAGCTTAAAATCAATGGTTACTTTGCTAAATAGAATTTAAGCTGCTGCTGTTGCTCTTGCTGCTGCTGTTTCTTTTAATATTTTTATCTTTCTCTTTTTTTTTTGCTTTTTTTATCAATAATTTTTTATATTAATAAAAACCAAAATAGCGGTTCTTATATTTCTTTGCACCAAACTTTAGTCGCATCAATTTTCATATAATGTTGGTGTTTTTGTTGTTGTTGCTGCTGCTGCTGCTTGCTACCAGTTGTTTGGTTGGCATATTGAACAACAGTAGCTGAGTTTCACTCATGCGTGTTGTTGTATATGTCTGTTTGTCTGTCTGTCCGCCTGTCTTTCTTTCAGATGTCTAAAGTACTTATGCTCCTGACTATTAGTAGGCTTCACCCACAAACACGCAATACAGCAGCTATTGACTCCTGGAGACAGATGTAGTAAGGTATTTAATTTTCTTTATAGAGAAAAGTTATTGCTAACGCGACTTTTCTATAAAAAAAAAATTCGCTACCGTGACTTTTTTATATAAAAGTTATCGCTAACGTAACTTTTCTGTATAAAATTTACCAATAACGTGACTTCAGTAAAAAAAATTTGTCGCTAACGTGACTTCTGTAGAAAATTTATCGTTAACGTGACTTTTCTATAGAAAAGTTATTGCTAGCGTGACTTTGCTAGAGAAAAGTTATTGCTAACGTGACTTTTCTATAAAAAATTTAACGCTAACGTGACTTTTAGATAGAAAACTTATGACTTTCATAGAGAAAAGTTATCGATAACATGACTTTTCTAGAAAAAAGTTATCGATATCGATGATTTTCTTTAGAAAATTTACCAAAAACCTTATTAAGAATTCATTCTTTTCCAAACACTTACACATGTAGCGACATGTATTCATGTTTCAGTATCTCTCTGAATTTTTCAATCACTCGTACGTTTGTATACCGCTGTTGGTGTCTCTCATTGTGTTACAGTTTATTGCTTCTTTCAGTTGTGGTTTGAATTTATGCACCGTCAGTGAGTTGAAAATCATTTGGATTTCCTTTTAGACAATATTCTTCCTTGTTGTTGTTGTTGTTGGTAATGGTGTTATTGCTGCTACTGCTGTTTACAATAAGAAAATAGATAGATGATCAATAGCCAAACGATCTATGTGTGGTTGTCGTCATTTATTATAGTCATCAGGGTTACTACAGAAAACCACTTTAGATAAATCGAATTATATTTAATGATACTTATACTCGTATGTGTTATTTATTAATGCCTTCTGTTTTTTGTTTCCTTCTTCGCCTTTTCTACAATTAAATCTAAAGTTACAAAATGAATATTGCTCTCCAATGGGAAACTAAGAATGTATAATACGGAATAGTTACAGTTAGTTTGATAGTTATGGGGAAGTTAATGATAATTTATTGAGCTGATTACAAATCATCATTATGATTTGTATATTTTTTAAGCTGAGAAAGTCCTTGGGGACTTTATTAAGCTTCTTAAATTAATGGGGTTTAGAAGCCTGTTTCCCTCAGTGACAAAGAGGAACAAACTTCTTCTTTATTGACAGCTGTTGTTCGGAACGCAAATTATGGTCCGAACCCCAGATCAGCTTTAAACACAACGAATATCGATAATGTACTCAACTGCACTGGTATCTATTTTTTTGCAATAATGTCAAAATCCATTATACTACAGTAACGCTTTACAAAAGAAGTGAGAAAAATATATTTTAATTATCTGTCTTCAATATCAATGTGTTGCTATGGCTGGCCTTTAAATACAAGTCTAATATTATTATTTTACTTTGGTGGGTACTCTTTGTTTGTAAAAGTTTATCTTTAGCAGATTTATGTCGTACTAAAATTGAATGACATAACACACATACATATATCAGTTTATCTGCCTCAAGTTATCAAATGAATCCAACTAAACACTCGGTATCATGTAATTACTAATCAGTTTTATCAAATCGAAAATAAGTAAGAATGTCTAAAAACCATAATTATGTTTCGTTTCATTCTCTATTATTTTGTTGTTGTTCTTTTTTTAATTTTTTTTTTGTTATTGCGCTAAAAATTTACCAATATCTATCTTATCATAACATTGCACCCAGTGGAGTTGAAAACGCAACATAGCAGTGGCAATTAATTAAGGCGCCCTGTCGCCAACTTTTGTGGTCATAATTACACAACAAGAACGACAGCAGCAACAACAAAAACTACTACTTACTGCCACTATTCGGCAAAGTGAATGTGGCAATAAATTCGTGAGGCATACATACAACAGACTAGTATGTAGACATACAATAGTTATGCCTACATTTAGGAAATTGTGTGTCTCAGAGTTTTGCTGCAATCTAGTTGATTTGAGACGAGTCTTGATAATAAGCTACATTTAAATCTACACAAACAAACTCAGTGTATAGTTATTTCTAAAGTAGAATTTTAATTGAGCATTTCTCTGTTGCTGCCATTTAGTGTTTAGTGAAATAATAAAGTGGCATTAGTTTTTAGCGGCATTAAGTTAAACAACATGCATCTATTCTACTTTGCTTGGTTGCAACTAGTTACATAGTTATGTTTGCACTCGTATGGTGTGATTTCTTAGACATGAACTTCCCTTTTCGCATCACAGACAAGCAAATAACAACATGATAATAACTTTTGTCTTTTTTTAAATATGTTTATGCAATGGCAGGATGTTAAAAGAATTCGTTTTTCATTATTATTTTTTTTTTTTATTATTTTAGTTTAACTTTGCCTACGAAAGTTATCTATACCGTTTGTTGTTATACCAAAATTATCGATGTTCAATAGTAAAGTTATCAATAACGTTGCAACATTTTTGTTGCTACAGTGGCTCACAGCTTATTTCATGTAGTGCATGTTTTTGTTTTCTCAGCTCCATAAGAAGAAAACAAACAGGAACTTAAAAAAGAAATTGGTGTCATTTAAAAGAAAAAATGTTATAGTCTAACAAATGAAAATAATTTATTGCAAAAAATTACATTTTAATATTGTTTAGCTGAAAACCTCTTGAAATTGGCTGGACAATTGCAAGAGATTATCAAACTCTCTGAGCGGAAACCAAATCGTTTAGATTTTAATACTCAGAACAATTCAACAAACAATATGAAAAGAAATGAGAGACAACAAGGAAATTAGGAATATTTTCTTATTATCTAATAAATTATTTGCACAAAGGACATCCAGTTAGAGGAGAATGAAGTGAACAGCTGAAAGGTTAGTTTGTATCTAGTCGAAAATGGACAAGTGGAAGTATACTGCAACACAAAGCTTTCTGCATTTAAGGAAATTTAGAATTGTAGGGAAAATAAGGAGAAACGCTAAGTGTTGTTTTGGCGTAACCAAAAAACTAAAATTTAAAAATTATTTTATGCAGGCACGATTTGGGTTTCAACAACTTGAAATGAAAGCTGGCAATTACACGTGTTAATATTTGATCTGATAGCCTTTATTATCTATAACAGATTTAAGGCGATGTAACATAGATGTGACAAGTTTTTGGCTCATACTCGGCGAAATATTAAACTAGAAATTTTGTGTTTCCTTATGCAGATTTCTAAAATTGGCCACCAATTTTTGATAACATTAATATAACATTAATAATGATAACTGTGGTGACGCTGCGGTGGGCAGAATATGTACTAGCCACATTTGCACAATACCTGATCTGTGCTTTGGATCGTTATCTGATCTTATACCCAGGTTCTCTGTGCTTTCCAACACGTTTTCCTTTAGAATCGGAAGGCACTTTTTTAAAGAGAAGAAGTAACACTCAAGCAATTAATATGCCTATATATTAGTTGATTGTGCTACCTTCTTTGGAAAGGGGAGAGGTAGGCGAAGAATAGGTGGTGAGAAGAGAAAAAAGTTTTCATATGATAACACTGTAATTGCGTGTTATGTTTATTAGTAGTACAGTACAGCATCGCCTCTGGTGGTGAGTAGGCGCATTGATCCAAACTTGATTTATAGCCATTATTTAATTATTTGACTTCGGTGGCGTTTAAATGCTATACAACCGAAGGAGGGCGCTGTGATAAATATTAGTTATGATAGAGAGAAGAAAACTAATAATTATCAGAAACTGATGGTTGTTTGAGTGGCAGCGACTGGGAATCGAGCCGAAGCAACGAATACCAACTTATGCCTAATGATCAAACGCGCTAATCAATTAAGCTACAGCATCCTCACAGCACCCTGTCCATTGTTGTTTCAAGAAATGTTAAATTTCCAGTACCACTGCCTCCACCATGCTACACTGTTGCCTTTAGGTTTTCTTCATTGATATCTGTATTTGGATTCCGCCAAACATACTACATGCCATCTGAACTGAATATGTTAAAATTAGATTCATCGGCGATGATGACCGAATTCTAAAATGCTTTTTGGCAAAATTTAGCCAGCACGGTTCTTTGAGTGCAACTCTGTAATGAAAATCATGCTGACACAAGACACGATTAACAGTTTCAGCGCAACATTGCGTGTCCAAGTCAGCTCCAACGTCGGAGGACAGTTGTGAAACTGATAGCCTAGAATTTGCCCTTATTTTTCTTCAAATGTGTCGCTCATCATGCTCATTGCAAATTTTATTTGGTGCTTTACTGCCTTTATTATGGATCCGATTTTAATGGATGAATAATTACGAAAGTTTTTTTGTTTGTTCAGTTTTAATATATGAAAAATGTAAATTTTTGCAATAAATGTTTTTTTGTTTGTTAAGATATGGTCACACATGTGCAAATATTTACTCAAAAAAGCGTAGCCACTTGTTTTACCACAAATTTGTTTGCTCTTACAAAAGTTTTGCAAGATCAAACAGCATGAAATAATATAAGATTAAATATTTGTTGTGTCCTAAATAAACAAACGTTTTTTAAATAAACGAGTTCAAATATATTTTATTTAGTGGTTACGTCTTGTTCGGCAAATATTTGCCAAGTGTGACCGTAGCTTTTTTCTTTTAAAGGACACAAATTTCATTTTTCGTTAGTCTTCTTTTTATGGAGCTTTGAAAACAAAAAACTACACTGCATAAAATAAGCTGTGAGCTGTATATAAAAATATTATAGAATCTATAGAAATGTTAACGATAACTATAATATCATATTTTTATTGAAAAGTTAACCATAACTTTATATAACATTCACCATTTTTTTAATTCACTCTTTTATGCATCTGTTTGCCTGACAATTTTCACACACTTGCACTTGTAAGGCAAACGCATATTGATAATTGCATTAAACAGCCACAACAACAAACAATACAACAATAACGACAACGTGGAAATACAACAAGAACAACAACAGCAACAATAAGCACTGTCGGCACTTGTGATTGTGCAACAGTGATCCATCTAAACATTCTTAAAAACTAACGAACATTTATTGAAAGCAGCTTGCAGCAATGCCAAACATTTTAAACATTAAATTCACCTGCTGCAATTGATGGCATGGTTGATATCTTTCCATGCTGCACTCACTCACTTACAATCTTCCGCCATGTATTATATACTTACTTATCGTTTGTTGTTCGTACATGTCCATCTCCATGTTAGTGTCTGTTGCAAATTATTGTGTGCGTGCATTTGTGTTGAGATTTATTTAAACATTTGAAAATGATGTTGTTCGTTTGTAGCTGTATGAGAGTTGAATGTTGCGCATGCCAAGCACGCACTATGTAATGCGACATATTATTATCTTTGCTGGAAAATCTCTCTGTTAAATATCGCTTCGTGTTTTCGCAAGTAAAGCAAAAAAAAAGAAAAAAGTAAAAAAAAAAAACAACTAAATCTAAACTAAAGATGATGTTAAGAATGGTGCCTGTTAAGATATTCATTGATATGTTGAAGTATTACCTCTGGGCTGTGCTAAAAAGTTTAAAAGTTTCTTTCTTTTTACTTTGTTTGTGTAACAAAAAAGACTAGACTTGTGTCTCTTACCCTAAACGCCAAGGCGTGTCATTATACCCCCGAGAAGCAGGCAAGCGTTTACAGCAGCAGCAGCAATGCCAATCCATCCATTCTACTACTCTTAAGCACTATACTCGTAGTTTAATGTTATTAAGTTCTGTTATTTGTAGTCGCAGACGCCATCCTTAAATGCATAATTTACATGCTGCAAGGTCTACTCCATTCTGGCTGTTCTCTATTTGTATAAATTTTCCTGAAATAATGAACGGCGTCAACATATTTTTCATCAGCAACTACCCAAATTGTCTGTCCGCTTGTCTGCCTGACTCCAATAGTGTGGCGGCAATTTATTTACATACAAATCAAAATAACAAGAAAAAAATCGATCATACCATGCAAAAATTAAAAAAAAAAAAAATGTTCAAGTTTAATGTCTTTCAAAATGAAAAAAGCAAACTGATTTTGAAACTCTCTATTTTATTAATACTGCCGCCGCACTGTGGGTGGCAAAGTACATAATAAAACGCTGAAATTTCTGAAACAATTTTCTTTAAGTAAAGTAAAGTAATCAATAAGATTTCTGAAGAAAACACAAGTTATCGATCAATTTTTTAAAGAAAACACAAGTTATCGATAAATTTTCTAGAGAAAAGTAAAGTTATCGATAACTTTTCTAGAGGAAACAAAAGTTATCAATGAGTTTGCTATAGAAAACATAAGTTGTCAATAACTTTTCTAGAGAAAACAAAAGTTATCGATCAATTTTTTAAAGAAAACACAAGTTATCGATAAATTTTCTAGAGAAAAGTTAAGTTATCGATAACTTTTCTAGAGGAAACAAGAGTTATCAATGAGTTTTCTATAGAAAATACAAGTTGCCGATAACTTTTCTAGAGATAGCAAACAAACAGATAACTTTTCTAGAGAAAACAAAAGCTTTCGATAAGTTTTCAATAGAAAGCACAAGTTATCGATAACTTTTCTAGAGAAAACAAAAGCTGTTAATAAGTTTTCTATAGAAAACACAAGTTGTCGATAATTTTTTTGGAGAAAACAAAAGTTATCAATGAGTTTTCTACAGAAAACACAAGTTGTCGATAACTTTTCTTGAGATAGCAAAAATTATCGATAACTCTTTTAGTGATAGCATAAGTTATTGATAAATTTTCTAGAGAACCTAAAAGTAATTAATAAGTTTTCTATAGAAAACACAAGTTATTGATAAATTTTCTAGAGATAGCAAAATTATCGATAACGTTTTTAGAGATAGCAAAAGTCATCGATAACTTTTCTAAAGAAAAGTAAAGTTATTAAAAGATGTCAAAGGCTTTTATAATTTTGTTTAGTTTCTTTCACAGACTGTTCCACTGTTTGCGCCTAAACATCAGTCATTTAATGCATGCATGCCTGATTGTTTAGTTGGCTGAATGAATGGCTGGCTGGATGGTTGCATAAATGCGTTAATAGCTTTTTTCTTTATTGTTGTTTTCCTCTTCTTTCTTTAACATGTCTTTTGCTAATTCTGCTCCTTGTCGTTTTATTGTAATCTTTTCTAGCATGCTGTTGTTGGTTGTTACTTATGTTCTTGTGGCATTAACCAGGAAATTTTTTGTAGTTTTGTTTTTACTGTGCTGGCGCCAAATATGCTAGAAGCACTCATTTATTTATTTAACTCTTCATCATCATCATCATCATCATCATCCTCAGCAACTAACAACTGCATTTTAATAATTCTACTCCTCCTTCTCCTGCTTCCTCATGCCCAACTAATGCGGATCCTTTTATAAACTTTTAAGTGATTTTGTTTGTTTGCCATTGTTTCATAGGCAATTTAAAGTTTTAAATGCTGCTCATAAATGTTTAAAAAACAAAGTAAATAAATTTTATTGTTTGTGTTAAACATTTTATTTAAGAGAAGTGTGGCTTGGCTGGCTGTTTGTGCTGCAATTGAAAATGTCTTCAATTTGAAACAGGTATGATAGGTTCACATACTTGAAACAGCAAACTTAAGTGCTGTTCTAAATTTAGGCTTCTATACGTATGGTAAACTGTTTTTTTATTTCGTTTCATAATTAACTCAATTGTTTTAAAAAGTCTTTGAATGTTAACCTCTCCGAAAAAAGATTGAATGCTTTAACTCTAAAATCATTAAAAACATTCTACAGTTCTCGATCAAAATAAAGTTTAAGTAACTTAAGCAGCTTTATTATATTGCAAATTCTTCTAAGTCTCGCTGCTGCAGCTACTGTGTTGCTACTTTTAACCACAAATGATTGATTTGACTGGCAATTAATAAAAATCTAGAGCATTTCATTTCAAAAACACATTGGCTTTCTAAACAAAAGAGGAATAACAACAAACAGGGGAAAATATTAAGAAAATCTAAAATCAAAACTAAACATTAAATTTAATAAAAGGTTTAACAAAGGCAATGAATTTTTATTATTAAACTGGTCGTATATTTATTGTATTGAATTATAAAAACGTAATAAAGAAAGGTATTTCATGTTGTTCTATTTTATTATAACTATAATTTTACTTCCTTGTTTGGCTATGGATGTATGTTCTTGGTGCTACCATGTTACCAGCCAATTGCAACTGGCTGGCTAATAATGTTTGTTGCTTGCTACTTTGTGGTGGCTGCATACAGCTACTTGTTGCAAAGGAATTATTGGCAACAAACTATATCACAGTATGCCCATCAATTGGTGTGGTTAAAATATTATATAGTGTGTTTATTTTCATTTTTTTTTATTTCGTTAGAACTGATATTTTAGATTATTTGTAGCTTATTATAGGTTTGTTGTTTACAAACATCAGTATTATGAACATATTTGTTATTTGTGTTTTAGAGAAGAGAGTAGCTATTAAGGAAAGTATTCGTTTAAAAAGATCTCTAAAATTGTAGACAGTCCATTAGTTAGTTATACCTTTCTCACGTTGAGTAACTTAATTTTCTAAAAAAAAAATTTTAAATATTTTTTAATAGCAAATGTATCAATAATTTTAATTTTTTATGGAGACTTTAAAAAAAATATTTTCTATAAAGTCTGTTTCCTTAGCTGTTTTATGCAGAAAACTTAATTCAAAAAACTAAAGGAACAAAAGTGATGTGGCTAATTTTCTAAACATACCCCTGAATTAATATTAATCATACGTCAAGTTGCTTAAAATTTAGTTTTTAAAGAATTAAAGTATTTTCCCACAATTTTTGAATCGATTTAATAATAAAAATAATTGCATATAAGGTAAATTGTATATAGCTGCAAAAAAAGTTTTAAAAAATAAAATCATTAGCAATATTTTTAGTTTGTCTCAACAAAAAAGCAAAAATTTTGTAAGGAAAATTTAGGAATAATTTTATAGAAATTTTATTGAAAATTAGTATTTGTTCTAAAATATGTTTCAATTACTTTTCCATATAGAAAACTTACTTGAAAAATCTAAAGAAACGTAAGATATATGGTTAGTTTTTTTAATCATATCCCTGGAATTAATATTAATCATACGTCAAATTTAGTTTTTTAAAAGTTGTAATATTTTCTCATCATATGGGTGTTTCCATGGTTATGCACGCGACATTTGTACACGTTTAATTGTCTTTAAATATTGTGAAAATGGAAATGGATTGGAATTTTAGAATGGAATTATAGAATCGTTTATTGTATGTGATGAGACTTTTCAAAAAGTATATATATTGGAAAATTGAGCACTGGGTACCCAAGTTCCATGCAATCAAAATTGACTTACGCACGTGACAAAAAATGGAAGTGCATTTTAGAGTCGTAAGAAAAAGTGCGGAGTTAAGCGAATTGTAGGAAATTTTTATTTCGGAAGAAATGTTTTTATAAAGGTTAATAATGGACCTTTATAATCATGCTTTGTTCAAAAACAACTATGCATAAATTTGCTAAGAAAAAAATAATTTGTTGATTACGCACGTTACATTACGCACGTGACACTTTTTACTTTCATACATATTTTAGTAATTTTATATACATATATGTATGTATATATATTTTTTTTACCAAAAAATTAAACTTTTATTCAAAAATGAAAAATAAAAATATACTACAATTAATCTAATTTAATTTTTTCCTTAAACAAAATTATGCGAGCGTTGTGATTTTGTAAGTCACGGTGGACCATTTCATGGAAATACCCATATATAAATTGTTCTTAAAAAAGACTGATAGTAAAAGCAGTATTTGTAATATGAAACTAATAAAATAGCATATTCTAGAATGAAATCTTCTAAATAACTTAAATTTTTTTAAAAGAAATTAATTTATTAACAATAATTTTTGTCTCAACAACAGTGTCAATAACTTTTATTTTACATAGAAAATTTAACGAAAGTGTTTATTGTCAATAACATATGTTTCAGTAACTTTTGTTATAGAAAACTTAACGTAAAAATCTTTAGAATTAAGAGAGATAATAATTAGTTTTCTAAACATACCCCTGATTTAATATTAATCATACGTCAATTATGGTTTTTAAGAATTTTACTATTTTTCCGGCATTTTCAAAAAATGTTTATACAAAAGTTAGAACATGAATTGCATAAGATATTGAACTATTCAAATAGCATATAGCTGCAAGAAACCTTGTTAATGATTTACATTTTCTAAAAAGAATATCGTTAGTGAAAATATTCTATAGAAAATTCATCAATAACTTTGATTTTTTATAAAAAAATTATATAAAAACTTGTCTTTTCTATACAGTTTGTTGCAATAACTTTTTTATGTAGAAAATTTACTTAGAAAATCTGTAGAAATAAAAAAGTTGTGGCCATACCCCTAAGTTAATATTAATCATACGTCAAGTTGTATCTAAAACTGTTTAAAGAAAACTACTATTTTCTAGAAATTTTCGTGTAAATTTTTAATAAAACTCATAACTTAGTAAGTGAATTGTTAATTAAACTAATAAAATCTAATATGTCGAACAAACTGTTTTACAAAATTTAATGTTGCATTTTTTTAAAATATACAAAAAACTAAACTAAATTTAATGTAGGTTTATCCTTTAAAGAAACTATAAATATGTTAGCAAGATTTCTTAATATCATCATTATTATTAACTACTAATGCTACTGCAGTTAAACTAACTCTAATAACTAAAATATATAGATTTGCTTTTGTTACTAAATATGGTTTTTAGATTTTAGCGTGTTGTTAACAATGATGATTGGGAAAAAGTGCAAAACGAAGTTAGAGACGTATTTTGTTTAATACCTAAAGTCATATTGAACAGCAGATATTTTTAAGCTACTTTTGTGGAAAAAGATCTTTGAGATTTAAGTTTAATAACAACAAAACTAAAACAGCAAACATTTGTGGCAACTTTTAACATATAATTACAGAGAGTGGTGTACTTTCTTAGTTACAAGCTGTAGAAACTGCTGCTGTACACGCGTTGATGCTGCCAGGGATTATGAATTACTTAAAAAGAAATTGCTACTTTATGTATAGTTTAAACACAAAATCATTAATTTTATTATCAGATGTTTGATTTCCTATTTGAAATGTAATTGTTAGGAAGTAGATTTTTAGAACTTGTATGATGTACGAGGGCGGTTTGGAAACTTCTTAGACTAGCACAGAAAGAGAATAGTTAGTTTTTTAAAAACATTTTTCTTTTTCAATATAATCTCCTGAAACTTTAATACACTTAGTCCAATGTTTATCTAGCAATTATATCCCTTGATTAAAAAAGTTTTCCTCAAGGCCTTTAAAATTGTGGTTTACAACTGTAATTGCATGTGCATTTGAGGTAAAACGCTTGCCAGCTGGGAATTTTTTTAGATTTGGGAATAGGTAAAAGTCACTGGGAGCTAAATCAAGAGAATCAGGTGGGTGCTCAAGTAATTCGTACTTTAAGTCGGTGATTTTAGCCATTGTTAAAACACTCTTGTGTGCTGGTGCGTTGTCTTGATGAAAAATTATTTTTTTGTGTTGTAAGCCAGGACTTTCTTCTCGATTTTTACCTTTAATTGCTCCAAAATGTTGCAAGAGTACTCTGAATTTATTGGTTTACCCTTTTGCTGATAGCAATCAATAAAATACCTTTCAGGTCCCAAAAAACCGTTGCCATAACCTTACTAGCCGATTGAATTGTTTTTGCCTTCTTTGGGGCACTTCCTCCAGCTTCAATCCATTGCTTGGATTGTACTTTTGTCTCTGGAATATAGTGGTGGATCCATGTCTCATCCACAGTTATGAAACGATGCTTAAAATCCATTTTATTTTTCTTAAAACGATCCAAACAAGCTAGAGAAATGTTCATTCTTATGCGCTTTTGGTCGACTGTTAACAAATGCGGCACCCATCTTGCAGAAAGTTTTTTCATCAGTAGTTCTTCATGCAAAATTAAATGGACTCGATCATTTGAGATGCCCATAATATTGGCTATTTCATGCACTTTTATTCGTCGATCATTTAATACCATATCATGCACTTTGGCTACAAATTCTGTTGTTGTTGCTGTTTTTGGACGTCCAACTACGTGGTTCATCCTCAATGCTTGTACGACCACTGTTGCAGATGAAGGAGCACTTTCACCTAACACATTCACCATTCATTAGGAAAAATCTTCTCCCGATAAACCTTTTTTATTGAAATATTTAATGACACCACGAATTTCTAATTTTTCCATTGTAAAAAAAATCGCGAAGGCATCTTTTTTGAACACCTGTTTCTATATGAAGGAGTTGCGTGATCGAAAAGATATTTAACATGTGTTCGCAGATGAAAGTTTTCAAAACAATTTTTCTGTTTATATGGCGCTTTCTGTTCTAGGCTAAGAAGTTTCCGAAACGCCCTCGTCGTTAATAAATGCATGTCAGTTAAGCAGGACTTGGTAAAATAGTAATAGTTTTTTTTTTGTGTTTTTTTAAGAAAATCAACAATTTTTCATTAAGAAAAAATAAAAGTCTCTAAAAATTAAAAACTAAATTTTATGCAATATTTATATACCGAACAATTTGTTGGAATTTACTGTTTCTAAACTACTTTATTGACTTGACAAATATTTTAATTCATGCTTGTTTTTTCTTTTATTGCAGGTATGTAAAATATTCGCCTGAAAAACTGAATAATAAGTAAGTTAAAACATTTAACCATCAAACGTTTTAATAAATTTGCCTGCAAATTCATAAAAAAGTTTCTAAAATTACCAACTTATGAAATCTTAAGTTATGGTCAAAATTGGCAAATATTAACTCGAAAAAGCGTAACCACTTGTTTTGAGCACAAATTTTTTTGATGTTGAGTGCTCTTACAAAAGTTTTGAAAGATCAAATATCATCAAATAAAATAGAACTAAATATTTGTTGTGTGTTGTTCTAAATAAACGAAGTTTTTTTTAAATAAATAAACGAATTCAAATACGTTTTATTTAGTGGTTACGTCTTTTTCGGCAAATATTGGCCAAGTGTCACCGTACCTTTATATATTTTCTGCCACTTGCTAAGAAAGTCTTACAAAGATTTACTTTCTACATATAAGAAATTTTTTGCAATTTATAAAAAGCTCTGAGGGTTTCGCTTGTGAAATAAATGAAAGAAAAATACTCATACTAACCACTTATAGATTCATAGAGGTTATCTATTTTCATATATAATTTTCATCTATCAATAGTCATTCATTCATATACAATTACGTGGGGTTTTAAATTAAATGTATTTATATCTAAAAAAGAAAAAGACATTAAAATTCTTATGAAAACTTATGATCCCCTGAGAAATATTATAATAAAATAAAACAAAACAAGCCAAGCACTGAAACCAAAACTTAAATAAAAGAAATACTCATGCATGCAAACACTATAATAAAAATCAAATTGATTATTTGTCATCATTATTTAATATTTCGAACTACATACATTGTCAATATGTGGTTTTTGTGGGTGTTTTAAAGCAACAACCGAACAAATGACGAGAAAAATATTAACAATAATAATATCATATGGTGAAATACAGAGACAATATGGCATTCTGAAGTATTGAATAAATAAAAAAAGAGAAATGCTTAAAAAATTTTTAAAAGGTCACTAGGAATTTGGAATCCTCTACAACAAGAATTGTTGTTATTTTTTTTCTACATTACTTCTATAAAATTTTATTTGCTTGCATAACAATCTACTTTATTTGCCAGCACTTGTATTAAAAAGTTATTTAAATATATTGAGAAAATACCTAAATATTTAAAAAACTTAGTTTTATACACCTAGACGTATGATTAATATTAATTCGGGTATATGTTTATAAATCTAGCCAAATCTTTTATGTTTCTAAGATTTTTACTTTTAGTTTTCCTTTGAAAAATTTAATAAAATACATTTTATTTAACATAAAAGTTTTCTTTAAATTTTCTATAACAAATCACAGTTATGCATTTATTTTCCAAAGAAAATTATTGTTAATGATTTTGTGTTTCGAAAATTTAAGCTTTCTGTTTACTTTACATTATTTTATTAGTTTTATTTAATTAACTAACTTCTACTGACATGATTGTCATTTTTACTTTATGCCGTATTATATTAGTTTTTAGTATTAAAACATATTGAAAGAATATTAAAATTTTTTAAAAACAAAATTTAAAACACCTTGACGTATGATTAATATTAATTCGGTGTTAAGTTTTGATAAACTACATACATCTTTTTTGTTTCTACAGATTTTTACAACATCAAAATACTAAAGGTATGGTCACACTTGGCAAATATTTACTCAAAAAAGCGTAACCACTTGTTTTAGCACAAATTTGTTTGACGTTGTTTACTCTTACAAGAGTTTTGCTAGATCAAACAGCTTCAAATAAAATAAGACTAAATATTTGTTGTGTCCTGTCATAAATAAACAAAGTTTTTTTTTAATAAATAAACCAGTTGAAATATATTTTATTTAGTGGTTACGTCTTTTTCGGCAAATATTTGCCAAGTGTGGACGGTAATCAGGGCCTAAGTTTTCCATATAAAATGCAAACAAACCCATTTTAATTTAAAATAAAAGTTTTCCCCTAAAGTTTTAAGAACAAATTTAAATTTTATATAAATTTATCATAGACAGTTTAAGTTAAAGTTTAAGTTTAAGCCAACATTTCTAAATTTTAGAGGCTACTTTATTATTTTTGTATTAAATATACTTTGTTCTTTAATTATAATGATAAAATACTATTTAGAATTGTTGTGCATCTTGAAGTATGATTAACATTAATTCAAGGTTATGTTCAGAAAACTACGCATATCTTTTATGTTTCTACAGATATTTACTTTTAGTTTTCATTAGAAGATGTTTAAAAATAAGTTTTGTTTAAAAGAAAAGTTTTCTTCAAAATTTCTATAAAAAACTTCTAAAAAAACTTATTGCTAAGTTATTTTTTTTTCTTTATGTTTAGAAAACTACGCATATCTTTGTTGTTTCTGCAGATTTTTACGTTAAGTTTTCTTTAACAAAAGTTACTTAAACAAATGTTATTGACTTTGGCTAAATTTTCTAAATATGTGAAATCAAAAAAGTGTCATTTTTTTTAAACAAAAATTATTGGTAGTGATTTTCTTTTTCAAAAATTTTTGTTATAAACAAGTTGTTTAGCATATTCTAGGCCATTTTTAACAGTTTTTTAATATCAAATTAATAGCTGGTTCTAATTTTTGTGTAAAAAAAATATTAAACATAGCAGAAAAATAGTCAAATTATTTAAAAACATAATTGACGTATGATTAATACTATTTCAGAGATATGTTTAGAAAACTAGTCATATCTCTGTTAATTCTACAGATTTTTACGTTGAGTGTTCTATTATGGAAGTAACTACAACATATGTTATTAAAAATAAACATTTCAAAAATCTTCTATTGAGACAAAAATTATTTAGTAGTTTTCATTCCAGAATATGCTATTTTATTAGTTTAATATTACAAATACTGCTTTTACTATCAGACTTTTTTAAGAACAATTTATATATGGTGAGAAAATATTACAGCTTTTAAAAAACTAAATTTGACGTATGATTAATATTAATTCCAGGGATATGATTAAAAAACTGACCATATATCTTACGTTTCTTTAGATTTTTCAAGTAAGTTTTCTATGTGGAAAAGTAATTGAAACATATTTTAGAACAAATACTAATTTTCAATAAAATTTCTATAAAAACAATCAAAGTTATTGATAAATTTTCCTTACAAAATGTTTGCTTTTTTGTTGAGACAAACTAAAGATATTGCTAATGATTTTCTTTTTTAAAAACTTTAAGCTATTGGCAAACTTTCTTGCAGCTATATACAATTTACCTTATATGCAATTATTTTTATTATTAAATCTATTCAAAAATTGTGGGAAAATACTAAAATTCTTTAAAAACTAAATTTTAAGCAACTTGACGTATGATTACTATTAATGCAGGGGTATGTTTAGAAAATTAGCCGCATCTCTTTTGTTTCTTTAGTTTTTGAATTAAGTTTTCTGCATAAAACAGCTAAGGAAACAGACTTTATAGAAAATATTTTTTTTGAAAGTCTCCATAAAAAATCTTAATTATTGATACACTTGTTAGAGAAAAATAGTTTTTAAGAATTTTTTTTTAGAAAATGGACTGTACTATTTTAAAGAGGTTTTTTAAAAATTCCATGTTTTTATAGTTTTCTTAATAGATACTCTCTTCTCACAAAACACTATATGTAACAAATGTGTTCATAATACAAATATAATACATCAAAAACCTATAATAAGCTGCTAATAATATAAAGTGTTATCAATTCTAACGAAGTTAGTTAAATTTAAATTTAACTAATTTTAATTTATATTCAGTTAAATTTTTTATATAAAAATCAAGGTTTGCTTTATTGCAAAAATATCCAAGTTTTTGCTACATTTTTTGAACAAAAAATATTGTTATCAATTATAATTTTTGAAAACTGAAGTTATTGCCAAGTTTTTGGCCACTTTATCGTCTTTTTTGAGTTCAATTTATATAATCTACTGCATTTGCTATAAGTTTTATTAAAAAAGTATTTAAAAGTTTAAAAATAAATTTAGCTACAACTTGTCATATGATTAATATTAATTCTAAGGTATATTTAGAAATTTAAATCGTTGGACTTTGCCATGGGAAAAGAAAAGTTATTCACCCCTATCGTGAATAAAAATTCCACATGAGATTTGGTACCTTTTATTTTTTAACATTGAATTTAAATAGGAAAAATGTGAAAAGGGAACACATTTCATGTGGAATTTTTATTCACGATAGGAGTGATTGTTGACATTTCTGTAAAAAAATATTACTTTTCTTTAGAGTATGTACATATAAAAGTATTGAACAACTAATCTTAAAATTTCGTTTAGAAACATTAAGTTATAAAAGTTTTTCTTTGAAAATAAAACTTAAAACAAAATTTTTTCTAAAATAATAAAGATATTGTTGAGATATAAATGAAAAGCAAACGTTATTCATAAAGTTGTCTACTAAAAAAATGTTCAAATCATATGAGAAACTTATGATGCCTTTACGAATGCAAGTACTTTAAGTCAAAAAGAGAAGAAAAAACATTTGCAGCAACCATAGCCATAGTGCAATTATTTAACTTGCACCACAAAGTTGTTATTATGGCAATTGTTTGCTGTTGTTGTTGTTATTATTATGACATTGACAGTTTGCGGTATTGGTTTTAGTTTAAACATCAATAATAATAATAATTATTATTATTATTTAAATTGTAATAACATTTAAATTGCATTGGTTTGAAATGTGTACATATGCATGTGTGTACTCGTATGTATATTTAAGCGAGTGTGTGCATGTGCAACGTTTGTTTTTATATTTGTTTGTATTTCAATAAATTTGCAAACAATAAAACAAAATTCCTTGTATGGTCAAAAATTTAAATTTATTGAAAAATTTTTTATTTTATAAGTGTTTTCTATTTACAAAAAAAAAAAAAAAATTCTTTAATTTGTATTAAAATTTTTGTTGAAAACTTAAACAACTTAAATGTTGCAGACTTTTCGCGAGTTGTATGTATGTAGGTATTTTTAAAACACGGAAGCAAAATTATTTAAAAATTTTGTGCACATATTTGTACAAGTATTATTGTGTTTCTTTTAATTTTTATAATTTATCTGCCCATAATGTGCATGTCCCCCTGTCAACAATGTACAAAAAAAATATCCAAGTATTTTAAGAAAAAAAAAAACTATTTACTATATGCAGCATTTGCGTTTTGTTTCAACATTGTGCTGCATTATCTTCATGCTCTATATGCTCAAACAATTTCATTTGTATTTTTACTTCATTTAACTTCTTTTTTTTTTTTTTTTTTTTTGCTTTCGAAATGTAACGAAAAGAAAAGTGCCCCTTAAAAGTAAACACTGAGGACTTTAAAAGCTTATAGAACTAAATAAATAATGCCATCCTAGTAATTTATTTGGTTTATTTAACTCTTTTCGCCTCTAAAATTTTCAATAGCTAATTTCCTTTGAATTCAATAAATAAAATCCCTGTGCGCCGTAGTTAAAGGCCTGGCTGTTTACACAATGAATTTTTCAAAATTTCTAAAACTAAGCAAAAACCAACGAACAAAATAATGTACCACAAAAAAAAATTCATACGTATTGAAAACATATATTGGAACATGTGCATGTTCATCGCTTATGCCTGCCCAGCACTACTTCGACTACACTCACTCAATGCTCATCTGTAGTAATTTATATTATTATTCCGTAACATGCAGTCACAGCAAAATTCGTATGAGTCTGATAGTTTTTTTTTTTGGTAATTTTTTGGCATCTTTACATTAATGTTAAAGGTTTTGGCCTAAAGCCAAATAAAATATAATTTCTTTTTTAGTTAAAGCTACTTATCAATAAATTCTCATAGAAAGTAAACTACTAAAACTGAAAAGATTAAACGCAAGCTGAAGCTAAAATGTATACGCAGAGCAGTTGATGTCTGCTGATGACTGACACATTGGTGAGAATGCGCCCGCACTTTGGGGACAGAGAACAAAAAAAAACAGTGTTTGCAAAGCAGGAATATAGTGGAATAATTTGAGTGCTACTAGATTTTATTAAACTAAATAGTCAAGTCATAAATACTGCTACACAACTGAACACACTCATTACGAATGCAACACTGGGCACGTCCAATTCGTATTGCTTGCGCTTTGACATTTATTTTTCATAAAAAAAGTTTTTCACATTCATTGTTTACAATCATGGAATAGCCGACATCGAAAATCCTATTATGAAAAAATGAAAAAAGGCAAAAACTTTAGGAAGTTGAGACCGCTTGGAATCACTTGCAATTTTGTGTATCGTGTTGTAAAGTTGTTGTTGAGCATACTGGTGCAGTACGAGACCGTCAAAGATCCGGCCGTCCGCGCACTGTGAGAACTCCGAAAGCGATCAAAGTCGTGAAGATACAAATAGACCGAAAACCACTGCGAATATCGAAAATCTTGTCGCGGGAAATAAAATTTTTTTAAAATTCCATGTCTCGCATCATCAGAGAAGATTTGGGACTCAGTACGTTCAAGTGACATATTGGACACTTGCTCACGGTCGCATTGAAAGAAAAACGAAAGCGAAAATCGTAAGCGTTACACAAACAACACTTACAGACAAATTATGTTTATTGACGAGAAAATCTTCACCGTACAAGAATCCTTCAATAAACAAAACGATCGTGTGTAAAGCATCCTAAATCATCCCGCATCTGTAATGGTATGGTCGGGAGTAAGCTCCATTTTTGCGAGAAAGGAGTGAAAAACATCGGCCATAGTCTATCAAGCGAACGTCTTGGAGCCCATTGTGAAGCCTCTCAACCAATCAATATTCGCCAACAAGCCATGCACTTTCCAGCAAGACTGAGCTCCAGCTCACAAATCAAAAACAAATGAACTGCGGCTCAAAAACAACGTTCGTCAGCGGACAATTAGACAGCTGCTATTCGAGACTTCAACCCGTTGGATTACAAGTTGTAGTCTGTCTTAGAGGGCTATGTTTGCTTTTGTGTCGTTGAAGCGAGCTCTTTTCCGTGCAGTGGACAATTTCCCCGTGCATGCAGTGCGTCTCGCGCTCGATGAGTGATCACATCATCTCAAGTCGTGCTGGAAGGCAAACGGAAGTCATTTCGAATAAGTTGTTCTTAGGTTTTTTAGCCATTGAATAACCCAAAAAAAAAAAAAATTATTTTTTAAAATATCAACTTTTTTTCATTTGGCGTTGATTTTTCTGCGTACCAGTATTAATGTTTAGACTGGGTAGATCTGAATTTGAAACAGAACTAGATCTAGAAACTAAATTAGAACCTGAATTAGAACCTGAACTAAATCCTGAACTAAGCCTGAACTAGAACCTGGACTCGAATCTAAACTAGAACCTGGACTCGAACCTAAACTAGAACCTGAATTAAAACCTGAACTATAACCTAAACTAAATCCTGAACTAAACCTGGACTCAAACCTAAACTAGAACCTGAATTAAAACCTGAACTAAATCCTGAACTAAACCTGGACTCGAATCTAAACTAGAACCTGAATTAAAACCTGAACTAAACCTGGACTCGAACCTAAACTAGAACTAAACTAGAACCTGAATTAAAACCTGAACTAAACCTGGATTCGAACCTAAACTAGAACTAAACTAGAACCTGAACTAGAATCTGAATTAAAACCTGAACTAAATCCTGAACTAAACCTGGACTAGAACATAAACTAGAACTAAACTAGAACCTGAACTAAATCCTGAACTAAACCTGGACTCGAACCTAAACTAGAACCTGAATTAAAACCTGAACTAAATCCTGAACTAAAACCTGAACTGGAACCTGTACTCGAACCTGAACTAAAAGTTTATAAAAATATAAAATCCAAAAAAAAATTGCAATAATTAGCTGGTCCAATTGCAATAACAGTAAAAAATTACTGAACATACTAATATAAGTTTTATCTTTAATCTTTATGCCTACCACTGATTCCAAAGCAGCTAGTAATGCAGTGGCTAGAAAATCTTGCATGTAAATCTCTTCATACATTGAAAATCGCAATTTTCTTATATTATTTTGATTTAGTTTTTTTTCTCTCAACTTTCAGTTACAAATTTGTTAAAGATTTCGCGATTTGTTTTTTGTTCACGCTGTGGTTTCTTACAACAGCATCTGTTGAATCTTGATATCTTGGCATTTATTACATACGTACGCTGTTGTATTCATTAATTTTATACAGAAAACAACAACAACAACACAATTTATATATTTTGCCAAATTCATCCATGTTCACGCTTACGTAGTTTATTAATTGCTCATTTGACAGTTTGAGCTCGCGCAAAAGTATTCATTATAATTTTCATCTTAAGATTTTTATATTATAATTGCCCAACGAAAGGAATAGAAATTCTATTTTCAATTCTATTCTAATGTAATTTTTTTTTTCTATTTGCAACATTTTGCTGAACTTTATCATCAACTCATCGTTCAGACAACGTACGTACGTACCATACGTATGAATGTACGTTTGAATGAATGCGTCACAGTATGAGGTCTTTGGTATTCATGGTTGATACACATAATTTTTCAAATGCTTTTTAGTTAGAATAGACTACAACAGTTTTGCATGCTGATAAGTAATGACTTTTTTTTTTGTGTTTTGGTTTGTATTTCTATAATTTTTCTAAATGTTGCAACATGTTGCAATTAACTTTAGGTAAGAGTAAAAATAAAAATTTGTTGGCAGTTTTTTTTTCTATTTCTTTTCATAACGCGAAATTTATATTGATATTTAAGATCATTTGATTAGTAGCAGTAGTTAATTGTTAAGCAAAACACAAAACATTATTTATTTGTTAATATTAACTTTAAGCTGCTTTTCTGATTTTCTAATTTTGTTTTTTTTTTAATTTACCTTTTTTTTTTGTTTCATAGAGAAAACTAAACACCTTGCATATGAATTAGAGATTTTCCTTTTAACACTTAATAATTTTCAAATTTTCTTTAAATTATAGCTTTGCTCAAATAAACTTGGCCCACTAACTTCAAAACATAGAAACCAATTTATACAACTTTAAATCCACCAAAAACATATTTAAAACGAAAAATAAACAGAAAAAAAAACATTAATGAATTAAAATCAATGTTAGGAAATGAAGTCAAGCATAAAACCGTTAAACATTAACTGTTATTTGAACTAATGGCTGTGAAAATGAGAAAATTTAGTGGCAAAAAATAACATGAAACAGGGTGTTACTATATAAGCACAATTTCAAACTTACCTAGCACTAGAACAGACTAGAATATAACTGGAATAGAACTAGAAAAAAACTAGACTAGAACAGAACTAGAAGGGAATTAGAAATCGAACAGAACTAAAACAGAACTAGAATATAACTGGAATAGAACTAGAAAAAAACTAGACTAGAACAGAACAGAACTAGAAGGGAATTAGAAATCGAACAGAACTAAAACAGAACTAAAACAGAACTAGAATATAACTGGAATAGAACTAGAAAAAAACTAGACTAGAACAGAACAGAACTAGGAGGGAATTAGAACTAGAACAGAATTAGAGCAGAACTAGAACAGAACTAGAACAGAACTAGAATAGAACTAGAAAAGAACTAGAATAGAACTAGAAAATAACTAGAAGATAATTAGAACTAGAACAGAACTAGCAAAGAACTAGAAGAAAATTAAAACTAGAACAGAACTAGAAAAGAACTATAACGGAACTAGAAGAGAACTAGCAACGGCCTAGAAGAGAATTAGAACTAGAACAAAATTAAAACAGAACTGGAGCAGAACTAGAATATAACTGGAATAGAACTAGAAAAAAACTAGACTAGAACAGAACAGAACTAGGAGGGAATTAGAACTAGAACAGAATTAGAGCAGAACTAGAACAGAACTAGAACAGAACTAGAATAGAACTAGAAAATAACTAGAAGAGAATTAGAACTCGAATAGAACTAGAAGAGAACTAGAACAGAACTAGAAGAGAATTAGAACTAGAACAGAACTAGCAAAGAACTAGAAGAAAATTAAAACTAGAACAGAACTAGAAAAGAACTATAACGGAACTAGAAGAGAACTAGCAACGGCCTAGAAGAGAATTAGAACTAGAACAGAACTAGAACAAAATTAAAACAGAACTGGAGCAGAACTAAAAAAAAACCAGAACAGAACTGGAGCAGAACTAAAATAGAACTAGTAGAGAATTAGAAAAGAACTAAAGAGTGCTTTTTTTAAATGGAATAAAACAAAGGTGATTTTTTTAAATTGACATGAAATTTATTTTATTCGAAAAATAATCTTCTGGCATTATAATTCAAACACGACTTCTGGGCATATGAGCTCCATGGCTGGTTCGGACGTGGTCTAATTTTAAAGGTCCAATTTCTGGTGACTTTTTTCAACATTTGTGGACGTATTTTGGCAGAAACGGGACGAATGTTTGCCTTCAATTAGTCAATCGTTTCGGGCTTTTCGGCGTTCACTAGCGTGTTCACATAACCCTACAAGAAATAGTCAAGCGGCGTTAAATCGCTTGATCTTGGAGGCCAATTCACGAGTCCGAAACGTGAAACTAAGCGGTTACCAAGCATTTCCTTCAATAAATCAATTGTGGCACGAGCTGTGTTTCATGTTGCACCGTCTTGTTGAAACCACAACTCCTGCACATTGATGATTGTTTAATTGATAAACGGAAAAGTCAGTAATCTCTATGGCGGTTACCATTGACTGCAACGTTCTGGCCAGCTTCGTTTTTAAAGAAGTATGGACTAATTAGCCCATAAAGCACATCAAACAGTCAGTTTTTCGGGATGTAACGGTTTCTCAACATACACTTGAGGATTATCATCACTCCAAATACGGCAACCAAAAGTGAACTTCATCGCTAAACAAAATTCGCTTATGAGAGCAGGATTAACGGCAATCTTGTTTTGGGCCCATTTGCACAATTTGGAAGCATTGTTCAGGCATTAGTCTATTCATGTATGTCAAACCAAACTAAAAATAAATCACTTGACAGCTACAAAAGTGTGGCCAACTTAGAGTTTTTTACATCTAAAAAACACCCTATAGAACAAAACTACAATAGAACGGATTTCAACAGACAAAAGGACAGATGTTTGGACTCACAGCGTTATATGATGAACATAATGAGATTGAAAATGTTATTTATTTTTTTTCATACCCTGTTAGCAAAACATAAATTTGAATTTCCAAAAAAAGAAAAACATTGACCATCAAATAAACATTTATAGTAACTTGCCATACTAATGTATGCTTCATTTTTTGTTAACCGCTTTTTTTCTCTTTTTGCTACTAAGTGGCATTGACTATGGCCAATAATTATGAACAACCAGAAAACGCTAAAAAAAAAAAAAATCGAACAAGAAACCGAAACCGAAACCATCAAGTCAAGTCAATTTGATTATAGTAAACACAGCGGGGTTGGGCTGCCACCAATATTTATTAAGATGGAGTGTAATATATGGCAGGCGTTCCCTTGGTTTTGCTTTTTAACTACTCACTGTGTGCATTGGCAAATTGTAGAGTTTAAAACCATGGCCAGGTTATAATATTAGTTATGGTCTCTGAACTCTTTAGCAAAACAAATAAATATTAAGAAAGAAAAAACAACATTTTAACTAAATTAGTGGGTAATTGTGACAAGATTTATGTTCTGCATGTTTGAGTTGGTTTGGATTTTCTAAAACAACAAAACACAAACAAAACGAAGCCGTTTGCAGTTTGTATGTACATATGTATATCTAGCTATTTGTTCAATAATGACTATTTGTGGCCTTTTTGTTTAAACAAATATTTCAACCATAATTAGTGGAGTATTTATATTTATTTATATGGCAATATAAATAAAAAGGGGTATTAAATTACCCATGAGTGGGTGGTTGCCGGCAAATTATTATGGCCAACTCTTAGGAATTATTTATTTATATGAATTTGAATTTTTAAAGTTGCGCCAGTGTTGTTGCGTTATTGCGCTTTCGCTCTAGAAAAGCGCCTGCAATTTATGTTGTTGATTTCAAGTATGTTGTTAATAATTCATTGTATGTATGTTTGCTTGTGTTTTACTTTGTCTTAGCAATTTGCCATAATTATTGTGGCAATTCTAGCGTCTCGTTGTCTAGTATGACTATTTGTGGTTTTATTAATGTTTTATGCATTACAGTGGGCTAGAAGTGCAATTTTTATGAGAAATAAAGAAATTGTAAATTGTTGCAGTTTTACTGCTGTATTCACAAAAAAAAAAGTAGGTTTGAAGTGTGCTTTTAGACATAATTTTCATACAAAATTTTCTTAAAGTACATTTGAAGTCTACTTTAATTTTTTATGAAGACGGTAGTTGGAATTTAACAGATTTATTGTACGTCGAAAGTCAGAACGATTGTTTTCATATTTAAAATTTCTTGAAAATTTCATGTGAATAAAAATTCTACATGAAATTTGTTCCCTTTTATTTTTTAACATTGAACTTTAATAGGAAAAGTGTGAAAAGGGAACAAATTTCATATGGAATTTTTATTCACGATAGGGGTGAATGTTAAAATTTGTATGTTTGTAGGAAATGTGAAACATTCTCTTATGGATGAGTTTTTTATTTTAATTTTTACTCCCCGTGCTATCTGTCCATAAGGAAGAATTATTTGCATTAACATATTTTTGAGGTGATACCTACCTACTATGCTTCATTTGCTTTGGTTTTTCTCCCTTCTTCTCCTCTCTTTTTAACGACTTACTGACATTCCCTTTACTCTTCTCTTTCATATACTTTTTAGCTTTTTATTGATTGTGCTACTATGTTTTTTTTTTTGTTAAATTGAATTATTTATTTCATTGTTGTTTGTCAATTGTAGTTAACTTTGTTGCAACCAGCAATTGTCAAATTGTTTTTTTTTTGTGTTGCCTCAAAGCCTGTTAAAATTTTGTTAATTGGCCATTGATTGTTGGGGCGTGTTTTAATTGACATTTTTATCATGTTTCTTGTTCAACTTATTGACATTTTGTTCCGGATCTATACGTAGTGTTGTTGTGTTGTTTTGACTTTAGGCACTACTTTATTGGATATTTTTCTAATAAATACATGTGAAAATTAAAATACTAATTACAGATTTATTTAAATATTGTAAATAACTGAGTTGTTGTAAAGTACAATTTACAGTCATCTAATTGTTAGAAAACTATTGAATTAAACAGTTAAATGCGAAAGAGCAGATATTCTAAATCTGTTAATGAGCAATTGTAAAGAGTGATTTTTTAAGAGCTTTTGGATTTGCTATAAAAAACACATGCAATTTAGAGAAATGTATAAAATTTTTGTTTGAATTCAATGTTTCAAGATGATTTCATGTGAATGTTGAGCTACGCTGGCTCCAATTTTGACATTATCTCCAAAATATCGGCTGGTATCTCACAAATAAATTCTTTAATAGACGAGGTCTGATTAAAAAATAACCGTTATTTTCAATTTGTTCAAAAAGTATTTATTTTTCATTAATATGTTGTCCCCTTTAAAGTAATCCCCCTCAGATATAATACATTTCTGCCAGCTTTTTTTTCCAATCCTCGAAACACTTCTGAAACGCGCTTTTTGGTCTCGCCAACAGCTCCTGTCTCGATTTTTCTTTTATCTCCTCAATCGTAGCAAAACGCAAACGACGCATAACTTCAAGGTAGTATTCCTTATTGACCGTACGACCTTGTGGCAAGAATTCATGATGCACCACGCCATTGCAGTCGAAGAAAACAGTGAGCAAAACCTTCGCATTTAACCGAACTTGACGTGCCGAATATATTTTATTTAGTGGTTACGCTTTTTTAATTAACTATTTGCCAAATGTGACCGTACCTTTAGTATTGTGAACCACTCTTAAGTAAAGTTTGGTCCTAATTTAGCTCCCTGCTTTTATTCAACTGGTATCAAAATCAGGTCGACGCAATAGTAATAATGAAACCCCCTTAATTGTCCACAGCATCGGCCAATTAAACAATATTGGGCTATTGTCAAAGGAAATTTAAAGGGGCTTGATTCTGTAGTTGTTAATAATAAAAAACATGTTAACTCAGGATTGAAATGTTGTAGAAAGTTACCCCATATCTAATACAATTGAATAAACCTTAGATTAAACTGTACGTTTGAACGGTCGTCTTGACGAGACATTGTTTAGTGCGCAAAAGTAAAGAAAACTCGTCCACAGAATTGTTCTTTTATGTGGGGAAAACGTGTTAATTTTCATGTGAAATTACATTTACATAGTTGGGTGAATGAATGTTCTAAAAATGCTGTATAAACACGAAAATAACATCGACAAGAGTTGTCCATACGAGACAAATTCATGTGCAGATTTTCATAAGAGAAACTAAAACGAATTGCAAATAAATATTTCTTTGTGGGGAAAACGTGTCCATATTCATGTTTACAGTTTTTTCTTATAATATTTTTAAAAAGGCAGTCTTTTTCTGTGAAATTACATTTCCGGACAGACATTTAAATGGAGGATATGAGTAATCGTAGACCGATTCTTACCATTTTCAACAGAACTTTTCCGTCTATAATAAATATAAAGTGTGCAAAATTACATGATATTATCTGCATTATATTTGAAGAAAATAGCTTAAAAAAAATATCTAAAAATATCAAGATTTGTTTAAAACTCAGAACCAATTTTGAAAATTTTCAAAGAATGTCAAATTTCATTGCTGTAAGTCTTTTTTTCGAGACTCTATCGTGCATTCATCTTACGGACAGACGGACGGGCATGGCTAGATCGTCTTATAAGGATCCAGAATATATATAATATATGTTACAAACAGAATGACAAACTTAACATCTTTTTGATATGGAATAAAAGCAACTAATAATAAAACAAATGAACATTTTCTTAATCAACCTACAATTATAAGCCTTTTACAATTAATCTGCAACCTTTATTAATACAATTATTTAAATTTCAAAAAGATCTTGCCTTTTTAGGGCTCTTGAACAAATACAGGTTTACAATTGTCTCACCATAACCACTTACTTTTTGTGACAGTTTTACATGAGCAAAATATTCAGCCAACTAAGCCCATCAAAATGAATTAGTATTATCTAAAAACCATAAAAATGTCTATTTAAATAAATTTATTAATATTTAAAATTAAATATTTCATCGTCATCATCTTATCTGCCTTATGCTCTTTTAAAATCAAAAACAAACAAACAAAAAAAAAAAAGCAAGTAAAATAATCTGGATTTATTTAAATAATATCATTAACATTATAAATAGAATAAAACTAACACCAAATATGGGAAAATGAAATCTTGATTTAACAAACAAACAAACAAATTGTGAAAATATTTATGGCTTTTTGTAAATAAATAGTTAATAATAAAAAAAAAACCGTGTAAGAAAACAATTAAGCAGCTATGACTTCAAAAGTTTTAAAACAACTAAACTACACTGAACAAAATCGAATGGGCGTTGTATGAATGCTTAAATTTAAAGATCTCTATCTCGTTGGCCATAAAAGGCAGAGTTATGAAATCTTGTTTAAGAAAATAAAATTAAACAAATTAATTAAGTGTTTAGGGTTTTAAAACATCTATAACGATTGTGTTTAATTTCTTGTAACTTCTTTAGCAAAATGCAACCATGTGTAACCCAACAAACAATTTAATCTTGATGTAAATATTTTGTTTATTTTTCTATGCGTTATAATTAGTAATTGTTGTGGAAAATGCTGCATGGAAATGTTGTTTCATTTTACGCCGCCAGCCATTTACTTCTACTTTTTGTTTAGGTGTGTAATTTTACAACATTAAATTTTTAATTTATTACTGCGTGTGCAATTAGAAAATTATGTATAGAGATGAATTTTAATTAACTGTATGCACGTTTCGTTTCTTTTTATTTTGTTTATTGCAACTTCTGCTGCTACTTGTTTTTTTTTTAGTTTTTTTTTTGTTTGTTTGTTGCCAGTAGTGTTTAAAGTTGCAACTTGGAAGTAGTAGTTTAAAATGCCGCCATAAATTATTATTTGTTTAAAACGAAATAGTTGGGGTTTTTTCCATTCATTTTCTCTTTTTCCTTTTTAATTTTCATAACACATTTGCCAAATCCGTTTGATCAGTTAAAGATAAATGACTAAATGTTACTTAGTGGCTTTAATAGAAACTTTTACAGTAAGTATTAGTAACAGCAACACGTTTGAATTTTTAAATAATTTAAGAGAATTTGAAATTAAATAATTAATGTCAAAAATAAAACTTTTACCTTTTTACTACATTTACTTAAAACATCTAAAAAAAATACATTCATTGTGGAACAAGTAAGATATCAAAATGAGGTAAAACCGTCTGTAGATACAGTAAAACCTCGATTGTGAGAAGTTGATCTGTTTTGAAGAATTTTACGAAAAAAGGAATTATTGTCTGAACATAACAAAGAATTGGAGGGATGTAGAATGGAAAATAGTTTTATTTTCGTACGAAATAAAAAGAAAATATATTCGCCATCCAAAGTTGAAGGAATTTGATTCAAAGTTATGAGGTTATGCAATGCTTTGCGGTGCTATGTCGTCACGTGGTGTTAAGCCGCTGCACAAAATTAAGGGAAATATGGATAAGTTTAAGTATGCAAGAAATCTAAGCGACACAATGATGCCATATGCAGATGAGAACATACCAGCAACAAGATAACGATCCGAAGCAATCGACTCATCACGTAAAGCAATGGTCTCCTACTGTTCAACCCGATTGAGAACTATTGAAAATAAACTGCATCTTTTTGTAAAGTACAAAGTTAAAGTACAATAGTTAAATTATTTATCATACAGAAGTAGTAGTTCATTGGATTTATTGTATTTAAATTTTTCAATACTCTCTTACTTATAATTTTATACTTATTAAATAAACATAATTACAATAGGTTATGGGCCCAGAACCCAAACCTTGGAGAAAATAATCTAGAACAGTAAAGATTAATGATGGCAATAGTAACAGGAAGAATACCGTTGTTGAATGGAAGGAATTTTTAAACGTGGTTGCCGCAAATAGAGGCAATTTTGCACAAGAATCGTTTACTGCGAATGGTAAGAGGTGAAGTACCCAAACCGGAGGTGGTAATTATTAACAGTGATGCTACAGCAGCTGAGAAAAAAAATAGTTTGAAGATTGTTTAAAGAAACAACAAGACTACGATGATATTGATCAAGATGCTCGTGCAGAAATTATAATTTCAGTAGAACCGGAAATTGTGCGAATGGCAATAGCTCCCGAATTAAGTCCACTGCCGAGCAAACTAAACAACCATACAGCTCTTGTAAATAACGTTATTGAGATGAAATTCAACCAAAATAAGCCTCAAATAAGTAGAAATCACATTAGTGGAAATCACATAAGAAGATATCAGTCCGTAACTGGTCCACATCTACTATGTCACCCATAAATCTTTTGTAAATAATATTAATATTATTTATACTCTGTTTCTTAACTTGTTGTGAGTATGAAAAAATGTTCTTTTAATTTTATAAATTGTTAAATTGCACTCAAGAGTATTATGAAGATCAGAGAAACTCTGTAAATTATCTTAAGAATTGATAATTACATCAATTATAAATGGTCAAAATTAGATAAAATTGCAAAACATTTAAAATAAATAAAAATTTAAGATTCGGCACAGCCGAATATTGCACTCTAATTTGTTAATGTTCTAAAATGGCAGTCGTTTTATGAGAAAATTACATTTAATATTCTGACAAGAACATAGCATTGACAAGACTTGTCCGCTGATTGGATATATTGATGTCATGTCAACTCCTGGTGTTTCGTCTGTCCCGCCGCTTTATTTTTTTAGCCACAAAATCTTACTATGTGACTTGATTACACTCGTTCTAGAAAAATACAAAATAAATTTTTATAAAGCAATACAATTTAAAACATATTTCCCTACAAATTAAGCCATTAATTTGTTTTAGCACTTTGCATACAATTATTACAAAATTTAAATTTTTAACAATATTCTACACAGGTTTTGATAGAAATCTACAAAACATTAGTTTTCTGCAGTTTTCTCTATATGCCACACACAAGAAAAATACAAGAAATAAATAAATGTTGAACAACACAATGATGATAATGATTATTCGTGTAAATACGCCAACTTGCAAATGCAACAACACAAAATTAACAAAAATATTTAATTAATACAGGTGTTCATCCTTTCCCTCTCTATGTCTCTCCCTCCCTCTGTCTCTCTGGCATTAATACAGACATTGTGATTAACAACATTTTAACAACAACTCTACCCATAAGTAGGTGGTAAATAATTGTTTGGCGGTTAGACAGTTTTTAAACAAATGTCGCCGTCTTATTTGCCACCAGCCGCTGCTGCTGTTGAAAACCAATTAAAATCTGTGTTTCGAAAAATATTTCTAAGATTATTAAATAAATTACTTGATTTTTCTGTTTGCATAAGTGTGCTTTGAATTGTTAATTAATTTTATTTCATTTTAAAACTGACAAAACACTCATAATTTTCTATTTGTTATTTTTTATTTTTTTGAAAATCAAACCGCCGACAAAGTTGCCACATATGTATGTATGTATGTATACTTAGACTCTAGCGGCAAAAAACTGCAATACTTGTGAACAAAAAAATGCTGGTATTTAAGGCAGCTACTTGGTCTAACTGCCACACTACTGCTGTGACTACTTGTTAGTTGTGGGTGTTAATTGGTAATTATAGAACTGCAAATGGCAAAATTATAAAAAAGAGTTATTGTTATTATTAAGAATTCCCTAAATGGTTAAAGCTTAATATTGTTTATAAATAAAGTTTAACTACACTGGCAAAGTTCAATGTAATTCTCGTAAATTTGCTCTATACAGTAAATCGAGAATTTGGTTTTCTCTTAACAGTAAATTATTCGAGAATTGGCTCTTCTCTTCACAGTAAATTTCTCGATAATTTGCTCTTCACAGTAAAAATTCTTGAGAATTTGCTCTTCACTTCACATCAAAATTTCTCGAGAATTTTTTTTTTCCTCACAGTAAATTTCTCGAGAATTTGCTCTTTTCTTCACAGTAAATTTCTCAATAATTTGCTTTTCTCTTCACAGTAAAAATTCTCGAGAATTTTCCCTTCTCTTTCACAGTAAATTACTCGAGAATTCGCTTTTGTTTTTATATTAAAAATTCTCAAGAATTTGCTCTTCACTTCACAGTAAAATTTCTCGAGAATTTTTCTTCACAGTAAAATTTCCCTAGAATGTGCTCTATTCTTCACAGTAAATTTCTCGATAATTTGCTTTTCTCTTCACTGTAAAAATTCTCGCGAAGTTGCTCTTCTCTTCACACTAAAAATACTCGAAAAGTTGATCTTCTCTTTACAGTACATTCTCGATAATTTTCTCTTCACAGTAAATATTTTCGTGAATTTGCTATTCTTTTCAAAGTAATTTTCTCCAGAATTTGTTCTTTATATGCTCTCTTTTTAGCTCAACTCATAAAAAAAACACATTGATAACACAAATTTCTCTTTTGCTTTATAATTCACTATAAAAGTCTTTGAAAGGCAATGAATTTTCGAGATATAATTTGACAATTGCGGGTTCAATTATCGCTAAAGTGTCTGGACGTATCTGCCGAAAGCCTTGCACTTTGGGTTTGTTTTAAAAAAGGAGATATTCACTGTTTTTTTTATTTTTCAATCATATCTCAACCATTTACTAACCTATTTTACTGATTTTCAATACCAAAATGCTCTAACGTATGTATATCTGTTACAACAATATAAGACTTGGATCCATGAGGTATCATGGACCTTCTGAAAGTTGATTGTCACTAATACACAGACAAAGGAATATACATATAAAGATTCCAAAATATATGTAAATACTTATTTAATTGAAACGCCAATGATTTTTTTTTCCATCTTTGCAGCTTCATCTCATTCGTTTTCTCGCCTTAATTTTCTTTTGTGCAGCTTAATTATTATTTAATGTCTGATTATTGTGATTATTTTATTCACATGTCAACTGTCAATTCCTGTTGACATTTATTACACCTCATTCCTTGAACAAATGGCAGTAATAACATATTTTTGCTAAATGACAATGAAATTTTCTTCAATACAGACAATTTCTGGTGTGTGTAATTGCTGTAAAAAATAAAAAAATAAAAATAAAAAAATAAATGAATAAAAGTTTTATTATGTCTTTTCATTATCTGTCTGTCTGTATCTCTGTCTACTTAAACATTCATACATACTGATTGATTTTTATGGCACAGGAGGATTTAAAAAGAGCTGTAATTTAATTAGGATTTTTGATATTGAAATTCGTCTGTTCTTGTTAAGTCTTTCCGAATAATTTGCATTGTTGTAAGATTTGTTAACGTTGGGTTTTCTTTTATATTTTATTGAATGTTTTAAATTAATACAATTGAAACTTACTACCATGTTAGTCTTATTAGAAAAATATCTTCAATTCATTATTTTTCAAAACTAAATAAAATTTTCGCTTTGAAAAGCACCCTGTTTGTATGTCCACCTATTCCTTTCCATTTATTATACATAAACATAAAAAACTTATTGATGTTTGTTAATTTGAATGGGAATGAAATGAAAATTGTGTTTACAAGCAATATTTTTTTATGTCAACTGCTTGCTGGTGCGCTGATATCCAATAAATGTATATTTAGTCATCATTGTCATCAGTTTTTAAAGCGAATTTAAAACTATAAATTGAAAAATTGTCGTAATTGCGCTTAAATGACAGACAGTTTGCAACAAGTGCAGTTTATTTTATTTGTTTATTTATTTGTTGTTATTTGCGAAATTGGGTTATTAATTGAATTATACAAAGTAATGTTTAGAAATTTTGACATTAAAGAGAAAGAGAAAGAGAAAGAAAGAAAGAGAGTGGTTGGAAACTTTAATTAATTTTGGCAAAATTAAATATGTTTCAAAAATTCCATTTAAAAGTTACATATTAACTAAATTAAAAAACCTTAAATAAATACAGACTTTGTAAGAAAATATAGGACTGATTAAAAAACAATTTAGGCCACCTTTTTTATTACTTAACTTAACTTTAGTGATATTCCTTTTTATATTAAAAATTGTCAGCTTTCAAATAATTTAACTTTAGTTTAAATAAAACCAGAGTTTAGCTGACTAGAATAAATCATTTAGCTCAAACAATTCTCTTTGCCATTTCATTCTCTTTTTGGCTGCCGCCTCCATTTTGTCCATTAGTACTCACATAGTTTGTTGTTTTATGCCTTTGATTTCATATTTGTTTTGTTTTTTTTTCTGTTGACCATTTTTTGTTGCCGTTTGTTTTTTGTTCTTGTTATTTTTGTTGTATTTATATGCGTTGTTTTTTTTTCGTTTTGTTTACATTCACTGCCAGAATAGTCAAAGTGAATTTTTGTTCATTTTATTTAACTTTTTTTTGTTTGTTCTTTTATGTTTTTTTTTATTCTCTCAGCCTGGTTTTGTTCTGCAATTGTTGTTGTTGTTTTTGCTGTTACACACCGTTCGCACATTTCTTTTAATGGTTGCCGCCTTTGTCGGTAAAACTGACAACTTCAATCAATTTCAAAGTTCTGTTCTGTTAATTTTTTTTTTTTTTTTTGTTTTTTTATTCGTTGTGTTGCAACACAAATCCTGGCGAATTGTTCTTGATATTTAGTTACATGCATGTACGAACGAATGAACAAACGAATAAAGAATGGGCGAGTGTGTGAATAGTTTTTTATTTTTTTGGTTTTGGCGTTAGACTTTGTGGGGATTTATTAGAATATAAAAGGTGGCCAGATTGAAAGGCAAGTCAAATGAAAAAAGGATTTAAAGAACATCAAAGGATTTTAAGTATGGCTTTAGTATGAAACTCTAAACGAAATTATTGTTGCTTTTAAATACCAAAATACCGTTTCTTAACTTTCTAGAATTAAAGTATAATTTTTATATAAAAAAAAAATATTAATTTTGTTGATCCCCGATGTGGCACTCTTGTCTCTCTGGCCACATTTGCATTTTACATGCCTCAGCATAGAAAATTCTATTACTTTGAACATAAAATATTTAAAACCACAAAGTGCATATGCATGTGTATTTATTGTATGTATTTACCTGTCAGTTCTGTAGATAGTGGCAAAAATGTTTGCTGATAAAGCTGCACAGAATCAAGAGTTTACTTTTGTTTACCATTTGAATACAAAGTACATACATATGTACATAAGTATATGCGAATTAATTGAAAACATACAAAAGATTTAATTCAGACAAAATTTGTGCAAAAAGCCTTTAAATTAAATAAATTACTTAAAGTTTCTGTAAATACAGTTCAAATTTGTCTTTTGACCTACTAAAATGTCTGTTTTACAGATAGAGTGAGTTCACACGCTGCGATTTGTCGCCGCTACTTTGCTGAAGTTCTCTTTTGGTGTCCCTTTTAAATTCATCGTCTGTTCACATGATGAAACATTTATTGCACCATTCTTGCGACATTTTGTCATTAAATTGTTCATTTCTCCTATTTCGCTATTTTATTTTCTATTTAATTTTTTGACCACATAGTATTTATTTATTTAAAATTAAAACAACAATTTGTTTTCTTTTTAATTTACAGTTATTTATTCGCAGTGTTGCCAAAAATTTTCTGTAATCCCATAAAATGAAATTTCATCGTGGCAACACTGCTGGTAAATGAAATAAAAACAAATACAAGAGAAAAGATCGTTTCATAAAGAATCGTTTCATAAAACCTGCGACAGTAACTATCCCGTACTCTCCACTACGTAGTTCATCTATAAACTCGAGTCGCAGGAAAAAATTCGCAGGTAAATGTCGCAGCGTGTGAACTCTATCATACTGGTAGTATATTTTTTTAATTTTCATCAGTTTATCTAGCGCTTTTTCCGCTAGATATACATAGTATAAATTTGTTCACCCAGGCAACTATTTCATGTCGCACAATCATCATTTTGTGGGAATGCTCTTGTTTGAACAACACAGTCAAAACATTTCGCAACCTTGTCTGTATCAAATAACATTTTCACAAAAAAAAATTAAGAAACATGAACATAATACGTTGTGCCCACATAGAAGAACTTAAACAACTTTGTGTCGGTAATTTTGCCACCTTGTTTTGTGCGTACAAAACTTAATAAACCAATATAGACATCGGTCGCAATACAAAAGTCGCAAATTCTCTTGACCGTCATAATTGTTTATGTTTCCAACACCGAACCAGTTCAGTAGTGCGTCATAAAAATATGTAAGACCTGTTTAACACTATTCAGTTTTAGCTGACCAGTTTTTGTTCAATTCTTTTCTGAACTTGTCATTTCATTTACACATTGCCATTTCATTTAATTTTCGTAACTTTTAATACAAATCAACATACGGTCAAGTTTGTACAATTTTTATTCTCTTTTCCCTTCTCACCCAAAAATACTTGCCTTGACGAGTCAGAATTGAAGAGTGTGGAAGCGGACTAACATTTAAATAGTTGAAAGAAAGAAGACTGAAGTAAAAGCAAAACCATTTATTGTTGCATTTATTTATACAGATTCTTATGATGTTTTTATAAATTTACGTAAAAATACCTCCCGAGGCAATATCACGTCGTTTTCCGTGACTTTTCCAGCACCAGCTTTCCATTAGACAGTATTAATCAACAATATTGTCACTGTGAACTCAGTGGATTTGGTTATAAATACGAGCTTCACATTTCTATATAAAAATTTTAGTGGATTTGGTCAAAGTTGCTGTCTTTTTTTTAACTTGCTTATTACCACTGCCCAACATCCCAATCGAAGTTTTGGGTTGTTTGGGTCGTTACAAGTTCTTTTGAAGCCAATATTTAGTGTAAAGATTTGAGATTGTTAAGCCCTGTACAACAGCATACTGATCAAATTTCTCGTTGCTATAATAAATTAAGAAACAAGTATATTTTGAAATATTTTAATCGAGATTTTGAGTGGATACTATTCTGTAACATTTTCTCGGCCATCCACTATAGAAAATTATTATCCAAGATGTGTACAAAGTTTGCCATCACTTCACTATCATCGCTTACTGGATAACATAAAAAGTTGTCTCTCAAAATTGTAAGAATTCTTTAGTTTTTGAGACCTCAAAAGGTTGGAGTTCTTTCCAGATCGTATTGTAAAATAACCAAAAAGTCTGCTTAAAAATAAAACTTAGCAATAGTGGCGTGGCAAAAGCAACATAATAATAATTCTCAAATACATTTGCAACATTTAATGTGTCTAATATTTATGTATTTAACTCTAATGCTCTGTTGGTCATGTGTGTGGTCTTTTTCTAGAGTGCGTTTGTTTTACGTTTGCTGAAACCATATACGAGTACAGATCATTAATGGTTTTAAGCATTAAGGGAAAATTACTTTGTTGATGTTCCTTCAAATCATAAACAAGAAACAAGGAAAAAAAACAGAAAACAAATGTGTGAATTAGATAGAAAAATAAAGCAAGAGTTAAGGAAAAAAACTAATAAATAAAAAAAAATAAAAAAAAATAAAAAAAAAAGCAGCAAGCTTTAAGCTGGCTATAAACACACACAATGTGTGATGATGAATCTTCAATAAAAACCGCACAGACAGAGTCACATCACATCTCATCGCATGCATACATACGTTTGACTAATTCCAAATGACTGAAAAAGAGTAGACATGAGGAAGTTTCGAAAAAAAAAAATAATAAGAAGAAAGACACAACCACAAAACAAGATCAAAACTAGAAATAGAAAAGACCACACACATGGTATGGTGGTGGCATTGTTTAGCTATGGATGGTCAACGTCATCAACAACAACATCATCACCAGCATCATCATCATCATCATCATAAATGACAGAGTGACTGACTGAATGAATGAATTGACACAATATAATGGGAATTCAGACAGCCGGCCAGCCGCAGAATGACAAAAAAGCTCTTGTCGTTGCATCAATCATGCATTTCGTTGCATTTCTTTCCGCTATTTTTTGCTAGATCGTGCAACTACATACATATGTACATAACGGGTGGTTAAATTTCAAGCGCCGATGTTGATTTTGAATAAAACACAAACTATTTTGGAAATTATTGTAATTTTATTTTATTATGATATATTGGTAATACTCAATTATGTATGGAACAAAATATCGGCCAAATGGGCGCCGCGACCACGGCGGCACACCTCCATCCGATGGTCAAAATTTTCGATGACCCTGAGGCATAATGGAGGTTCTGTGCCGTTAATGTGCCGAATTATCTCATCCTTTAGCTCTTGAATTGTTGCTGGCTTATCGACGTACACCTTTTCTTTCAAATAACCCCAAAGAAAAAAGTCCAACGGTGTCAAATCACATGATCTTGGCGGCCAATTGACATCGCCATTACGTGAGATAACACGGCCATTGAATTTGTTGCGCAAAAGAGCCAATGTTTCGTTAGCTGTGTGGCAAGTGGCACCGTCCTGCTGAAACCACATATCGTCCACATCCATATCTTCTAATTTGGGCCATAAAAAGTTCGTTATCATCTCACGATAGCGAACACCATTCACAGTAACTGCCTGACCGGCCTCATTTTGGAAAAAATACGGCCCGATGATGCCGCCAGCCCATAAACCGCACCAAACAGTCACTCTTTGTGGGTGCATTGGTTTTTTGACAATCACTCTTGGATTCTCATTCGCCCAAATGCGGCAATTCTGTTTATTGACGAATCCACTGAGGTGAAAATGTGCCTCATCACTGAAGATGATTTTCTTTGTAAATTGATCATCCACTGTTGCCATTTTCCCGCCCATTTTCATAATAAGTCTGGATAACTTTAACACGTTGTTGGATTGTGTATCTCTCCATGGTTCAAATTGAGTAAGTCTGAAATAGAGAAATGTCAAATAAAATTCGGAAAAAAGCTTGGCGTTTAGGTGTGGTTCACATTCAACATCGGCCCTTACAATTTAACCACCCTTTACATATGTATATATGTATGTAAAGAAAATAATGACTTTTTAATATGACTCAAAAGATCAATTTTCTATTTCCAGCCGGCAATGAAAGTGTTCCATATAAAGAGCGTGTTAATCAAATAATGTGTTGTAAGAAAAATATAAAAATTACTAAAAGTTTTGTGTCGTTTTAATGTTTAAACGGCTGGGCTTTTGATTAGGATAAGTAGGGAAAGTAAAAAGTAAGAACATTTTAAAGATTGTTTGTTATTTACTTTTGTATGTATGTTAAATAAAGTTCAAACAATTTCAAATTTCGTATTTAAAACTGACACAAAATTATACTTTTCTTAAAATATATGTATGTTACATTGTGTCTAACCTACAAAGCTATGTATCCAAAGGTATTTACATAAATCACCCAAATAACTTTTATCATTTTTCCACATGATTAACACATGTTTGTGTCATTCAATAATAAATTATAACAAAACCAATAACAAAACTGCAGGTGGTATAAAACAATCAACTCTTGCTGACATTCATTTCCATTCATTCGCTACATTATGCCCGTCTGCCCGCCTGAAATGCCAGCACACCGGCATCATTGTCATCGTTTCCATAAGAATCTCGAATACTAATCGTAATAAAGATTATATTTGTAACAATACAAGTATACGATGTATTAATGTTTGGGGTTTAAGGGAATTTAATTCATAATTTTATTCAAAACATTTTAAATATTCGTGCAGAGGTGTTTAATTTCTAATACTAAATATTACACCAACCATAATAACAACATGTTTATTATACACCAACAAACAAACAACAACTAACAACAGCAAACAATAAAATGAAATGAACGAACATCATGCATGCTGTAGATCAAAATAATGATTAGAACAAATCACACACACAAGCATTTAATATTCGTACTTGTGTGAGTGCCTTGTATTCAATGATGATTACATTGTGTTTTCCAACTTAATGGTGGCTGACATTTTGTTTTATAAATTCTCTTTAGTGTTAAATATTTGATAGCCCTGTCTAAGGTTTTTGAATAATTACAGCCATCCGTAAATACCGATGGAAAGCGGAATGTTTTTTTACGCTGAGCATTAACGCTGACACCCCATCCCTAAACAAAAGCGTCAACATTATGTCAAAAAGATCCCGTTTATTGTAACAGCTAGAAATTGTTGTTTTATTTTTTTTGTTTTTTTTTTTTTTTGTTTTCTTTTCTTTTGCAACTAACTTCACTGTGAAACGCCTTGTCAAAATCGGATTTTCCAATAGAAAAGCGTTGCCGCCGCGTTGTTTCGGTATGCTCCATACAAAATGTATGAGCATGAGAAATGGTGACATTTAAAAAACGCTTTTCGTCGGTATTTAGGGATGACTGTTAAGGTACGGTCACACTTGGCCAATATTTACTCAAAAAAGCACAGATTAGCACAAATTTGTTTGACGTTGTTTACTGTTGCAAGAGTTCTGCAAGATTAAACAGCATCAAATAAAATAAGTGTGTCCTATCCCAAATAAACGAAGTTTTTTGAAATAAATAAACGAGTTCAAATATATTTTATTTAGTGGTTACATCTTTTTCGGAAAATATTTGCCAAATATGATCGTACCTATACTAACAAACATTCAAACAAATGCTGTTGTTCATCATAATTGTAATCGCTTATTTAACGTGTAAAATATTCAAATATATCAGTCGTTTGTGTGGGCTCATCGTTAAGGTGGAGAAGGTCAAGCAGATGACGTGTGTATGTTGGTCAATAAATTACTTTCACTCAAAAATAGTGTTGGACATTTAAAAAAAATGTCATGGTTTATTAGGTTGTGTAACATAATTGTTAATACCTTAAAGTTTTTAAGTAACTTCAGGCAGCCGCTTGTCCAATAAAGTGTTGCCAGCCAAAAAAAAAAAAAACAGTTTGACAGATGACAGTTTAGAATTATTAAAAAAAAAATGGTTACGAAAAATCATAAAAAATATTGATTTAACTTCTTCAACTCTGCAGTTAGTAATACAAAATTTCAGGGTGATTTCCAAAAAACAAGCTGGTAAAGTCGATGCTGATGTTTTAGAAAAAAAAATGATTCTAATCTCAGTTTTACCTTAATGGCTTTGTTAAATAATTGTTGCGGTTTTAAAAGTAGAAATTAAATGAACTTTTCACTTTTCAAGCGTCAACGTTTCTACGCATTGAAGTGTGTAACTTGAAATATACGACTGCATTGAATCTACTTTTTTGAAAGTTGTTTAGAACGCGAAAAACGCGTAAACGCTTGGTGTGGACTTTAAGCTTTAATGTCAAATGGCGAATCTATACTGAAAAGCCTTGTGTGAATCTGTCTCATATGGTAATTTTCTAAGTTTTATTAAAAAAATTTAATTAAAAACGATATTTGTGTTGCATTTTCTAATAACAGGAAAATAAACCATTTTTCTATATTAGAAAAGTGTTTATAATAATGGGTCTTGTGAAGAACTGCTTTATTTGAAAAATAAAATATTTTAAAGCTTCGAAAACATGAAAAAAGTATGAGTGAAATTGCAATACAGAAGAATTGTGGCAAAAAAAAAAGGTTTTTCAAGCAATTCATAAAAAAGTTAAAACGGAGACAAGAGTCAGAAAGCTGAAAGCGAAAAACAATGAGATGGTTTGATCAGTGTCTAAAACGTAATAGCGAAATATAACCAGTTTGGTTATTTAAAGAACCCAAAATTTAGTTATTTTTATATGCTCCAAGTTGCACAATTAGAAATAGGCCTTAGGAAACTGGATTAAAAGCCTGTAGTCAGAGGAAACTTAGCTTCCTTGATTAAACAATATGTTAAAAAAATAGGCTGCGAAACACCTAATTTAATTTGTTTGGTCGTAATGGCATCAACTTCGTTCGAAGGCCACAAAAATAAAGGATTTAACTCGTGAAGCTTGGAGGAAGTTTGTTAATGATATGGGGTTGTTCTTCTTCCAATTTATTTAATAGATGGGAAAAATGTTCGCTGTGTATTAATTAAGTTACGGTCACATTTAAAACAGATTTGTTTGACGGTGCTTACTCTTACAAGAGTTTTTCAAGATCAAACAGCATCAAATAAGTTAAAAATAAATATTTGTTGTGCTTTTTTCTAAAAAAGAAAAGTTTTTTTTCAAATAAATCAACGAGTGGTTACGTCTTTTTTGGCAAACATTTGCCAAATGTGACCATACCTTTAAAAATATACCAAAATCAAATTCTACGATTCTATAGTTAAGTCTTGATCCAAGTTGTGGCAGTCACAGTCCCCGGTCTTAAACAGCAGTATAAATCTGAAAACAAAAACGATATGTGGGAACAGATAAAAGAAGAAATAAAATTCCACATCTCTCGAAACAGGCTCACAACTTGTGGAATCTACGAATGATAGGTGCGCGGAAGTGTTAAAAATGGATGAAAGTTCAAATAAATATTTATATTATGTTAGACAATCTGCCTTAGATTGTTAATAAGTTATAAATAATTCTGAAAAATTTGTTTGGTTTTTATAATTTTGTCAAGCATTTTATAAAAAATTTTTTTTTGCTGAAGAATTACCACTTCTTAATATTTTTCCTTTAACAAACATATAACTTTAAAATCACTTAAACTAGTTACAAGTAAGTAACTTGTTGTGTAAGATCAAACAGCATCAAATGAAATAAAACTAAATTTATTTGTGTGATTTCTCCTAAATTAAACAAGTTTTTTTAAATAAATAAAAGAATTTAAATATATTTTACTTTTTTAGTGGTTACGTCTTTTTCGTCAAATATTTGCCATGTGTGACCGTACTTGAAGAAGTAAGCAGTTATATAACAACAGACAATAAATTAGTCATTATTGGTCTAGTTATAAAGGTGCATATACACTACGTGTTTTTTACATTGTATATGTCAAATTTTACATATGGGAGTAAACACATGTAGTTCAAACACATGTTTTCAAATGTATATGCCAGGCGAAAAGATTTGTCGACGGTTAAATCTGCGCTAACATTAGCCGGCCGTATGAAGAATTTGCATAAGTGATAAATTAAATATTTTTTTTATCCCATTTTGATAATTTAATAACAATGATATAAATTATTTAAAAATTTTTGATAATATACAAGATGTGGAGCTTCATCTTGTATATTAAAAAACGAAAAACCTTAAATCAATATTTTGACGCCGGCAATTTAGTGACGCTCTGTAGCGGCTTTAACGCATTTTTTAAAGAAACGACATGGAAATTTATGTGTAAAAAAAGAATAATATTTAAGCGTATCAGCTGTTTTAATCATGGCGATGTCACGTGTAATTGTACATACAAGTTGGTGACCAAAAATTAAAACCCATATGTAAAATAAGCAATTTTGACAGACATAAAGAAAAACATGTGAGTTGTAAACTTAAAAATACATAAGCAAAAACAGCTTGAAGTTTGCTTTAAGACAAAATTTTCATACAAAATTTTCTTAAAGTCTACTTTAATTTTTTATAAATACGGTAGGTAGTGTATAGCCACCTTAACTAATGTCGACAGTATGTAAGTATGTAAGTAATTAATCGATTGCTAATCATTACCAAGTATTTGCGGGGCGTTTGTTCGACTTACTGTAATCAGATAGATGTAATTTACAAAGAAGATTAATAAATATGTTCACAATTAGACTTTAAAACTATCTTAAGGGTAATGAAAAAATTGTTTCCAATAAAAGCAACACTGTCTCTATTCAGAAACAATACTAAAAAAATAAATAAATTATGGCAACTCTCTGTTTGTCTATATTCTCCTGAGAGATTTTTTTTTGGATTTGTGTTTTTTCTCTTTATTGAACTTTTGATAAATTATTACTTAACTGTAGACATCTTGTCTAACCAAAGTTGTTATTATGTATATATTTTTATTTTAAATTTAATTATTACAAGTATTGTAAAATATTGTCTGTTTATTGTTGGTATTTAAAAGATAACGTCATAGAGGTTAGACTTTTACTTTGCTATAGACTCGTTTTTTTGAGGCGTAAGTGTGTGTATAATTATTTTGGTTTGGTTAATCTGTGTGTTTTTTTTTTTCTTTTTGAGAAGAATTTAATGACAGTTGACAATAAATGTGCTAGAAGTACATATGTAGTTTGTCACTTCTTTGCCAGGTTGTTGTAGATTTAACTTGCCATAGGCAAGGTTCAGATCTATATATTGCAATAAAATCAATTATCACTTGGTTCTGTCTACGCGACATGATACGCACTCTCGCTCGAAACAAATTGAACTGAGAACGGTACAGTTAAACCCTCACACACATTCACTTGAGTTGAAATTGTCTGTTAAGCACGATGGCCACGTATCAAACTGATTTGACAAATAATATGTATGTATTGGTAATATTTAGTTTGACGTAGCGGCGGCAGTGAAATCTAAATTGTTTTGATTTTCGTCAAACTCACATCAACATATACGTGTGAGATTTTTTTACTAACACAATCAAAAAAAACTGAGTTTGTCAAATCAGTTTGATACGTGGCCATCGTGCTTTAAAAATATAAAAATTTTAAATTTCTTAATTAAACTGCACAGTTGAGTTGAACTGCCAGTTATTACCCACATACGTACAGTTTTAACTGACCGTTTTAACTGTTCAGTTAACGTAAACGTGAGTGGCCGACTTTACAATTTTAATAAGTTTTGTAAAAGTTTTCAGTGTGTGATAAAATATTTAAGAGAAATTGTAACAATTTTGGAAATAATACACAAAAGTATAATTAAAAATTCATAAGAAAAACTAAAAATAAAAAAAATATGAGCAAAATTTTATAATGTGTAAATCCTATAAAATACATTTGTGAATAATAAATGAGACGTCAATAATTCAAGGTAAACTGAGCCGTTTATACATACATACATATGTACATATGTACATACATACATATGTAAAAATATCGTTTTAAATAAGATTTTAGTTTCTAATTTCAAGTAACTTTTCAAAGCTTTTTATGGTATTTTATTTGTTTTATTTTTAAATCACAAAAATGTCTATTGAAATCAAAAATTCCTAGAAATTTAGATTATATCATCTAAAACATAATCATAATGCAAAGTATCCTCATAATCAGACTAGGCCTTTTAATGTGTGTTTCTCATAATAAACCTTCCTAGAACTATGTTGAATGTAAAATTCAAAGCAACGATAAAAATTTAATTAAAAACTGCCTACCAAACAAAGCCACATACACACACACAGACGAAACAAATCCCAATATTCAAATTTATGAAATAGCATCAGTTAACATTGGCAATCTTGTACGTCAAAACAACAACAAAGTTCCGCTATTTATAAATTCCAGGAACTTTATTGCCACATCAAAATAAAAACTGATTATTAGAGAGGGCCACATGATACAAAAACTGATAAATGACACAAACAACTGTTGTTGTTTTATGTGATTACAAACCCTTAATAAATACAAAATTAGGAAACTAAAGACCTCTAAACATCCTCTAAGAACAGCAAATTTAAAAACACAAGCTTATGAAGGGGTATCATCAGTTTTCTTTACACATGTACATTAGGGTGGTCGCGTTTGCATGGGGAAAAAAATAAGGTATCGATGTTCCCGACTAATATGAAAATTTTATTCATTTTAAGACTACGTTTGTAACCTTTTTTGCCCTGGGGTCAATATTTGGTGAGCTGGATCAAAGGATAAAAATGTCCTTTTTAGAGGTTTTTTGAGTTTTTTCACATTTCTTCCAAAGGAACTATATGTAAATTTGGTATCATATGAAAGGTCTTTGAGATAGGGAAGAGAGATAGTCAGATAGGGAAGAATTTAGTTTAAAAAAAAATTAATAAAAATTTAAATAGATAGGTAGAATTTTAAAAAACGGGAAAACCCATTTGAGTTAAATTGCATGAAATTTCAACTATTTATTTAAGTAAATTCTATGAAAAAATAAAAAAAAAGACCTTTCATATGATACCAAATTTACATATATGTAGTTCCTTTGGAAGAAATGTGAAAAAAAATCAAAAAACCTCTGAAAAGGACCTTTTTATCCTTTGATCCAAATCACCAAATATTGACCCTAGGACAAAAAAGAATTGAGAAACGTTGTCTTAAAATGAATCAAATTTTCATATTAGTCGGGAACATCCGCAACTTTATTTTGGGCCACCCTAATGTACATATAAAGTTATCACTTTAAACCTTGGAATACGAAATTCTTTTTACTTATGGACAAAGAAAACACAAAAAGACTATAAACAAAACAGTAACGTAAATAATAAACAAACAATTCCCAGAAATAAATGGAAATCTTTGGGATAAAAACCAAAACAAACTTTAAATTCTAGTCTGCAAAGAGAAGAGAAAAAAAACGGTTGTTTAATTCTGTTTTCAATAGATTCAATACACTGAAAGAAATAAGTGGCAAACTAAAAAACGTAAACTGCAGGGAAATTTGGGTTAATTGTAACTTTTTAGTTCTTTACTAAGTTGAGTTCAAATTTGAGCTTTAAATGTAGAATATTATTAAATAAGTGTAGGTTTTGTGTTAACTTTAAATCTTTATTAGCTAAATTTTAAGCTTCAATAATAATTCTTTGTTAACTCGAATTTTAGCAGCAGTCGTAAGTCTCTAAGATCAATCTTGAGTTTTCAAGATGCATTTTGTAGCATGCTGTAGCTTAATTGATTAGCGCGTTTTATCATTAGGCATGAGTTGGCATTCGTGGCCCGGGTTCGATTCCCAGCCGCTGCCACCCAAAACAGCATCAGTTTCTGATAATTATGTTTTCTATCCTATCATAACTAATATTTATCACAGCGCCCTCCTTTGGCAGTATAACATTGAAATGCCACCGAAGTAAAATAATTAAATAATGGCTATAAATCGAGCTTTGATCAATGCGCCTACTCACCACCAGAGGCACTGCAATACTGTACTACCAATAAACATAACGCACAATTCTTTCCTACCTATTCAATTTCCAAAGAAAGTAACATAATTAATTTATTAATATATAGGCATATTAATTGCCTGAGTGTTACTTTACTTTAAAATTCTTTCTTTATAATATAATTTAGATATTTATTTAGTAAAATTTAAAATTTTATTTTTTAAGTATTAAGTAGCTCAATCGTCGTTCATTTAGTTTGACCCACATTTGTTTGCCTAGTACTATTTCTCAAAGTGTAAATTCCACTTCAACTGTCTGTCTATCCATTTTTTTTTTTTTGTTATTGTTGACTATGAGTAGACTGGAAGAAGAATTTATTATTGTTTTCCTGATTGTAAACATTAAATAATGAAGAGGATTATTAAAAGTTCTGGGAAATGAATAGAAGAAACACAGTCTAATTTTCAGTTGTCAAATTCACCACAAAAAAAAGAACACATGCAGTCATATTTTTGTAATAAAATATTAATTTCAAATTATTTCCCGTTTAATAACAATAAACCAACATATTGTTTATCATTTCAGGTAAATTTTTGGAGATGACTATGTTAATAAATTACTTTAAAGCAAAAAAAAAAATATGAGTGAGTAGAAAAAAATATATATTAAATTCAAAATTAGCACCGAAGAAAGAAAATAAAAACACTTCCAGAAAGTGTTGGGGCTAGATATTGTATAAAGTAAAATGGTTCTGCCAAACACAGTCTTTTTTATACCCTCCACCACCAAGAGTGGTGAATGAGGGTATATTACGTTTGTCATTCCGTGTGAAACTTTTTTAATATTCATCTGAGACCCAACAAAGTATATATATTATTGATCCTTATGAAATTCTAAGTCGATTGAGCTATCTCCGTCTGTCTATCCGTCCATGTAAAACACTGTCACGTTCAAAATACACAACTTAACTTTACAGAATTTCTAGAAAACTGTTTTGTATTTTATTAGGCAGTTTGGTATTGAAAATCAGCAAAATTGGTAAAGTAGAGCCAGAGTTACGGACCAAAATGTCAGACAACCTCCATAAAAATCTGATATTTTTTATCGATTTTTTTGTAATTTTTTTAAATATATAGCATATATTGTCCTGAAATTTTGTACACGTTATTTTAATGATAAAAGAAAAAAGTGTGAGAAAAATAGTATTAATCGGTCTATGATTTCTCATAGCCCCAATACAAATATATTCCCGAAATATGACTCAATGATACATAAATGCCTATAAAATACAAATATCAATACAAAATTCAGTAAAAATAAGTTTCATGCAAAAAGAAATCGTTTTACCGTAGACCCCATATAAAGTTCACTTCCAAAATTCACTTAAATACCTATAAAACTACTATAAATAATGCTAAAAGGTGAAAATTTGACACAAATAATCCTTATAGGTAAATAAACTGTTGTAATAAATTTTATGGTGGTTGGTCCATAATTAGTCATAGCTCCCATATAAGGACCACATCCGAAAAAGGCATGAATTTTTATATATATCTTATAGATACCGGTACCGACTCAAAACTTTACATATATCATTTACCCATGCACAAAAATCATACTACAGAATTTCGGTCTATAATTGACCGTATCCCCCATACACTTCCGAAATTCACGTTTACACTTATATGTGTACTAAATATACTGTTATTATGTTGAAATTCGACGTGAAATATCCTCATATGCCGAAAATCACTGTTCCAAAATTTAAGAACATCTGCCCATAATTTGTCAAAGCTGCCATACGAGTATAAGAAACATTTCCGAAAAACAAACCCACAAAAATGTCTAATAAATATTGATATCGAACCAGCTTCTATACAGATCAGAAATTTTAATCCAGAAATCATATTAATATCGGTTATACCGCAATTATGCTACTGGATTTTGTAGCTGTCAGTCAATAATTGTCCATAGCTCTCGTATTAAGACCACTTCCGAGCACACCAACCAACCATACAATTCTTTTAAATAACGTTATTAAGATGAAATTCAATTAAGATGATCTTAAAATACATAGAAATCACATTAGCCGATATTGGATTTAGAAGCTATCAGTCCATAATCTCTTGTAAATAATATTTTTGAGGTCAAATTCAACCAAAAGAAGCCTGACCTTATAATCTTACGCTTTTTTATACTCTGTTTCTAAACTTGTTGCGAATATGGAAAAATATTCTTTTAATTTTATAAATTGTTAAATTACACTCAGGAGTTTTATGAATATCAGACAACCTCTGTGAATTATGGTGAGAATCGGTAATAACATCAATTATAAATGGTCAAAATTAGATAACATTTAAAATAAATTATGTTGGTCGTAAAATTGTCTTTCTAACAATATATAAAATAATAATAAAATTTTCAATAAGACTTAATAGAAAACACAGAATTCTAGTCGTAAAATCAGTATAGTTTTTTTTTTATTTCTTATTACGTTTAGGTGGAGGGTATTTAAAATTCGGTACTGCCGAATATTGCACTCTAACTTGTTTGGTTAAGAGTTTTGTGTGCCCTCATTATGAAACCCCCTGGGGGACATAAGAGCCGGCAAAAAAGCATGTTAAATTTTATTAAAATTTGCACTTAAAATTTAAACATAAATCTTTATTTAATGATTTATTTCTCATTATTATTTTTATTTAATTTAAGATTTTTATTTTCACATTTAAAACTTTAAGTTGCAAATGAGTTGAATTGAGCTGAGCCATACACGCTACATTGACTAAGAAGTATAAGAAAAGTTTTAGTTGATGATGCTGCTGTTCTGTTCTTGTTATTATTTTTTTTTTTTTTTGTTATAGCTGGCTGTTGCAGATGTTGTCGTTGCTGTTGCTGCTGCAACAAAATTTACGTTTTATTTATATACTCGTACACACATAGTTAGTACAAATATAAAACTACCAGATGTTTTGTTATGGCTGGTGGTAGGAAGCTTTAAGGAACATTGAACTCTGGATTACCTGAGTCTCAAATGCACATACGAGTATATAAAAACATACTTAAAACAGTGTGTATGTATGTATGTGTAGAATGTGAAAGCTTTAGCATCAAAGTTCACCCTATTCTATCTGGTTCTATGTAAAATTTACAACGTTTTAAGAATGTGTAAATAAATTTTACTCATAGTATTCGTAGCAGTGCTCTAATGCTGAGTACTATGATATTCTGTGTTGGGGCAGGAGTGAGAGGATTGTAGTTTGTGTACATTTGCTTACAGCAGCATAGTAGAGTTGTATAGTAAATTGTAGTAAAAATATGAAAAGGATTGCATTACACACACATACATAAGCATACAATTTTACGTTTGAATGATTTAAATAAAACTTAAATACGTGTAAAATTTAAAACAAATCATGATTTAATGTTTTTTTCTTTCGCTATAGTATTTTCTTCTCTCGTAAAAAGTTGAAGACTTGATTTTTTTATCCAACAACTAAATTTTAATTAATGAGCAGAAAATGTGAATTATCACTAGTATGAAGATACTAAATAATCTTTATTAAGTGAAATCCTAGTTTCAATGGTCGGTCATTTAAGTAAAATGTCAGCTTCAATATTGGATCAAAGTTTCAAAGTTTTTTAAATCAATTAAATTTCTTTCTTAAGCCAAGTTGTAGCTTCAATTGTGGTTCTATCTTAGGACAAATTTTAGCTTCAATCTCATTTCTTTATAAGATTAAATTTTAACTTCAAACACATTTCGTACTTCATTAAAATTGTAGCTTCAATGGTGGTCCTATATTAAGACAAATTTTAGCTTCAGTCGTGGCTTCATCTTAAGTCAAATTGAAGCTTCAATCGTGTTTCATTCTTAAGTCAAGCTTTAGCTTCAATCGTGGTTCTATCTTAGCTCGAATCTCAGTATTTTATTAACTCAAATTATAGCTTCAACCGTGGTTCTATCTTAAGTGAAATTTTAGCTTTAAACACATTTCGGTCTTCATTAAGATTGTAGCTTCCATCGTGTTTAAGTCTTAGTCAAATTTTAGCTCGAATCTCAGTCTTCATTCGTGGTTCAATCTTAACTCAAAATTTAGCTTCAATTGTGGTTTAAACTTAAGTCAAATGCTAGCTACACTTGTGGTTCTATCTTAAGTCAAATTTTAGTTTCAAACACGTTTAGTTCTTCATTAAAATTTTAGCTTTAATCGTGGTTCAATCTTAAGTCAAGATTTAGCTTTAATCGTGGTTCAATCAGTCGTGGTTTCATCTTAAGTCAAATTGAAGCTTCAATCGTGTTTCATTTTTAAGTCAAGATTTGACTTTAATCGTGGTTTAAACTTAAGTCAAATTCTAGCTTCAATCGTGGTTGTATCGTAAGTCAAATTTTAGTTTCTAACACGTTGGTTCTATCTTAAAACAAATTTTAACATCAATCGTGGTTCTATCTCAAGTCAAGTTAAAGGTTTAATCTCAGTCCATTATCAAGTAAAATTTTTGCTTCAAACACAGGTCTATAATATTTTAGCTTCAAACACAGACCTTTATTGAATTAAATTTTAGCTTTCAATTTCAGTACTTTCTTGAGTCAAATTTTAGATTCAATCACAGTTCATTCTTCATTCAAATTTTAGTTGCAATTTCAGTTCGTTATTAAGTAAAATTTTATATTCAATCACAGTTCGTTCTTAAGTCATATTTTGGAGTATTTATCAAGTCAACCAAAATGTAATCGTCAAACGTTTTACCTAAGAAAATATGTTTCCTGATATAAAATTCAGTAACTCAAAATAGCGCCTTCAAAAATGCATTATGCCCAGCAAAAAACACAGTTCTTACCTTCGACTCGTTACAAAATCCTCTTTTTTAACTTGTTCGTGGTAGGCATTCCTTATTTAAAACATCAAACGTCCTAAGCAAGGTCATTCGGCTATAAAAACCGGTTAAAAGCTGCCTGGTAAAATCTACAACAGACATATTTGCAACAAAGCACAAACAAAAACTAAACAACAATAAACAATAAAAGACATAAGAGAAGCAAAAGAAAAAAAACTTTCCACATACAAATGAATTCTATTCATAACCAAGCTGCAGTCATACAATAAAACACAAGAAAAAAACAGACGCACTCCAAGGGAACAGAAACATTTATACAACCAACAACCAGTTGTCTTGGCTTAGTGTGGCATAAACTAGTAGTTGCATTTTTTTTTGTTGTACCTTATTCATACTCTCCTCGGCCAATGTCCTCTTATTTTGTAATTCTGATTCAGAAAATCAGATTTGTATTTAAAACAGCATTTGTTGCAATTAAATTTTGCTTAAGCAACATAAGAGATTTCGTTTAAATTCTAAAACGCTGTGTCAGGCATCAGGTATTAGGAAAACAATATCTTTAAAAAAAGATGTGTGGCTAAAGTATCACATTAACTGCAGCAACTGTTAGCTTTAACATAAAACTTAAACTACGTTTAAATTGTATTAAAAATTGCTTAAAGTCAAATTAACCTCCTAGTTATGACAGCTTTTTTGATTGACTGTGCGTTTATGATGGACTTTCCAAATTAGAGCTTGATTTAAGTTGTAGTTTTTGCGCGTTTTTTTTTTAAGATACTTGAGGGGATTTCGTGTAAAACCGTTGCAAACAAGTTGAATAGAAAATTGTAAGGAAAATAAAAGATTGTAATAAATATTTTTTTAAGTCTTTGGTGAAAATTTCTAAGAACTGTGGTGTGGCCCGGGGTGTGGTCAGTATTTGAATATAAATCGTTAAGAAAGATATACAGAGAGAGAGAGAGAGAGAGAGAAAGATATAAGAGATTCATGGCTCGAAAGTTAAAATTTGTCTATATAAAAAACTGAATTGAGGATTAATTGTGTGCCGATGAATGCTAAAAACTGCTACTATTAAACTTTAAGTTGTTCTTCATTAAGAATCTTTTTGTTAAGCTTCAATTGTAGTTCTTTCTGAAGTTAAATTCTAGCTTCAATTGTCTTAAATCTAATTTTCACTTCAGTTTTAGTCAAGTCTTTATTCAATTTTTAATTTAATCGGAATCTAATTTTTAATCAAATAATATTTAAATAAATAATTTAAGCTTTAATCTTATCGGAGTCCAAATTTTAACTTCAATCTTAGTCATGCCTTTAGTCAATTTTTAATTCAATCGGAGTCTTTTTTAATAAAATTTAAAATTTAAGCTTTAATCCTAGTCTTGCCTAATTTTAACTTAAATTGCAGTTCAATCATAAGTTTTAGTTTGAAAAAATGTTTCTGTTTTAGGTAAAATTCAAACATTAAGTAAAATTTTTACTTCAAACGTTGTTTCAACTTAAGTTTAATTTTGTTTGAGTTCAAATTTTAGCTTCATTCGTGGTTCAGTCTTAACTCAAGTTGTGGCTTTAATCGTAGTCATGTCTTAAGTAAAGTTTGTGCTTCTGTCTTTGCTGTGTCTCCAATCATGGTTCTATCTTAAGTAAAATTTCAGCTTGAATCGTTAACTTATCTTAAGTTAAATTTTAACTTTATTCGTGATTCTATCTTAAGTCAAATCGTGCTTCTGTTTTAAATAAGATTTTAGCTTGAATTCTAGTCTTGTCTTAGATTTAATATCAACTTTAATATTTGTTGTGTGTTCAGCGAAATTTTTGTTCAATCGTTGTTCAATCTTCTGTCATATTTCAGCTTCAATCGTGGTCCTACCTTAAGTCAAATTTTAGTATCAATCTTGGGTCTACCTTAAGACAAATTTTTGCTTTAAGCACATTTCATTTTTCATTAAAATTTTAGCTTTAATTGTGGTCCTATCCTAAGTCAAATTTTAGCATCAATCGTGGTTGTATCTTAAGTCAAATTTAGCTTCAATCGTAGTCTTGTCTTAAGTCTAATTTTAATTTAAATTACTGTACCACGCAAGTTAAATTTAGTTTGAAAAAATGTTACTGTCTTAAATAAAATTCAAACACTGTTCTGTCTTAAATCAAATTTTAGCTTCAATCTTTGTTCTGCCTTAAGTCAAATTTTAGCTTCAATCTTTGTTCTGCCTTAAGTCAAATTTCAGCTTCAATTATGGTTCTATCCTAAGTCAAATTTTAGCATCAATCGTGATTCCATCTTATGTCAAATTTTAGTTTCAATCTTTATTCTGCCTTAAGTAAAATTTTTACTTCAGTCGTTGTTTCAACTTAAGTCGAATTTTAGTTTCCATCATTGTCTTACTTGAAGTCGAATTCGTTCGTGGTTCAGTCTTAAGTTGAGTTTTAGCTTCAATCGTGATTCGATCTTAAGTCAAATTTTAGCTTAAATCTTGGTTCGATCTTAAGTGAAATTTTAGCTTCAATTGTGGTTTAGCTTAAATTTCAACTTCAATATTTGTTGTATGTTCAGCATAATTTTTGTTCAATCGTTGTTCAATCTTCTGTCAAATTTTAATTTCATCATGGTCCGATATTCAGTCAAATTATAGCTTGAAATCACATTACTATATTATTTGATTATGTTTTTGGAATTTGTTTTATAATAAATCTGCTCCTTAGATTGATTTTCATGATTGAAGAGAGCAAACATTTCATCCACTTGCTGGCAAATAAAATTATTAATTCCGAAAATTAGTTTATTTATTTTAATTAAAATTGTAATGATTATAAATTATGCTTACAGTATTTATTGTGGCTGTTGGTTTTTCAATAGAAATGCAATTTTTGTTCGAAATTTTACTAATTGCCAAGTGAGAATTAAACGTAAAAAGCCAAACAAACAAAAACAAACAAATTCACAAATTAAATTCAAAAAATACATATTTTTTGAATAATTTTATTATAGAAAAATAATAATAGGGTGGAGTTTGTTTCTTAGAAATTATCTTAAATTTCTTAAACTTATTCTGTGCAGAAAAGTTGCCATACAGAAAACACACTAGATACAAGACTTATAATAACGCTTCCTTTTATGTTGTAATCTTTCCCTCTATACATTTAAATATTGTTTCTTATTTGTATGAAATTCGTTGACTTTCGTTTTGTTTTGCCACTCGTGGCACATTGCTTATAAATTTAATTTTAAACCTTGTTTTGAAGAGCCTGCATAATTTCTATACTATTCACAACCTGATTATTTAGTTTAGCTGACATTTTATAAAATTTATTACAAAGTCTGCGAATATTTTCAGTTTCTATTTAATTGTTTGCCAAATCTGCAGCACCCTAATACCTATTCACACAACTACATACATCGACATCACATTATTGTATACAGAATGCCAAAAACCAATGAGCAGCCAACCAATCTACCGGGCAACCAAATAGCCTAGCCAACCAACCAGCCTGTCAGTCAGCTAGCCAAATCATCCAGCAAGCAATTTAGGACTTTTGTATCATTAAATATTTTGATGCCTGCATTTTGGTAATGCATTGATGCATTTTATAAGGCATTACAAAATGGGTGTAATAAAAATTTTAATGTTTCAATACATTTACTATAAAAATTTTAATAGAATACGTTTTTTTTCTAGCTGATTCTATTAATGCATGTATGATGTTTTTGGTCTTGCAGTGGACTTTGGTTTATAGACGGCGTATTTAAAGTAAATATTTAAATATACAAATATACATATATGTATGTATATATTAAAGTTTAATGAAAATATTGAACTATCAATATAGTTGAAATACTAAAGGTTCTTTAATTGAAATAATTGTATTGAAATATTTTTTTGGACACTTTTCTATTCAAATTTTTATGACTTTTGTTAAAGAAATGTTGAAATCTTTTTATTATGTTTAATAAAGATTATATACAATAATTAAAAAGAATAAAAATAACAAAAAAACTAATTTAATATTTTTCATAATTTGACACTGCCTGCATTGGATTAAAGGAAACTTGCAACTTTTTTCATATGTTTTGTCAATAAGTCTACCCTAAGCTGGTTTAAAATAGTTGAGGTTTAATTATTTAACTGATTGTTTGACCTTTTTATTTATTAAACAATTATATTTTATTTTTGAGATTAAGGTCTAATATTGTTTTTATTTTTTTTTTATTCCGATGTTTCGCTACAACAATGTGTAGCTATATTAGACCTTAATTTCGAAAATAAAATATAATTGTTTAATAGTTGAGGTTTATTTATAGCCAATATTTCCTACAGCAAAATCATCCAATCCCTAGCTAATTTTTAGTTCAAACTTGTTGTCAAATTTTAGCTTCATTCCTGGCTTTAACTTAATTCCAATTTTAACTTCAATCACATTCTTATCTTAAGTAATATTTTAGCTTTAATCAAAGTCATGCCAAATTTTAGCTCCTATCGTAATCTTGTCGTTATTTTCCATAGTATCCTTTCTGATGTCAAATTTTAGCTGCATTCTAATCTTAAGTCAAATTTTAGCTTCAATTGTTGTTCTGCCTTATTGCAAATGTTGCTTCAATTGCAGTCTTATCCTAAGTAAAATTTTAGCTTCAAAGTCATGTCTTAGTTGTAGTTGCATTCCTAGCTTTGTCTTAAGTCGAACTTTAGCTTCAATCGTAGTTTTGTCTTAATTAAAACTTCAATCGTAGTCTTTTTTTAATTAAAATTTTAGTTTCAATTGTTGTATAGTCTTGTCGTGTCTTGTCTAGTCTAATCTAATCTTGTATTGTCTTGCCTCATTGTGTATTGTCTTGTATGACCTTGTCTTGTCTTAAGTAAAATTTTAGCTTTAGTCTGAAGTTAAATTTTGTCTGCAATCGTAATCTTGTCCTAAGATAAATTTTGGCTTCATTCATAGTTTTGTCTTATCTAAATATTAGTCTTATATTTTAACTTCAATCGTAGTCTTATCAATCATAGTCTTGTGTTACTTCAATCGCAGTGTTGTCTTAAGTGCAATTTTTTCTTTGATCGTATTTTTGTTCTAATTCAAAAGTAAGTAATAAAGATTGCACAAAGAATGTAAACAAAATTTCCTCTCTCTGCGCATGACGTCATAGGTTATTTTTTCCGTATAATCAACATGTAAAAAATAACTTTTATTAACAATATTTAAAAAAAAAATAATTTTTCGTACATTTTTTGATTGAAAATAAAAGATTTAATTATTTACTATTTTATACATATTAAAATGTATCAAAAAAGTTAACTTAAATATACATATCGCACCTGTTCAACAAAAGGGTAGTAACTCAAAATTTTCTATTTTTTAGTAGAGGCAAAAAACTGTTTATGTTATAAATAGTAACTCTGAAGATATGAAGAGTGACATAACGGAATTTTTTGATGAAAGAGTAAACAAAATAATGGGAGATTTTTACAGTGGGTAGAGTAGGTCATTATGTATCGTTTTTTAATAAAAAGTGAAAATTTCAAAATTTTGAGTTAATACCATTTTATTGAACAGGTGCGCTATGTATATATTTTTGTTTGTTTTTTGTTTTTTTAATTTATTTTCTTTTGGAAAATGGAAAAAACTTAAATTTATGTTTTTTTAATATCTTCACAATTAAAAGCGGCACACTTTACTTTAAAACTTTTATTAGTATTCAAGTTTATATAAAAGTTAAGCAAAAATAAAAATATTTTTGACTTGTGACGTCACAAAAATAAATTTTGCTCTCCATTTCACTCTCACAGTTTTTGTAAAATATAACGGACCTACGCAATGCGTAATATTTATTATTTTATTCATGGTCTTAGTCTTGACTTAATGCGAACTACAGTCGTAGTCTTTTCTTAAGTCAAATTTTAGCTGCAATCGTAGTTTTGTCTCAAATACCTGATATATAGTAGAAGGGACTGAACTCGCCAGCAGTCTCCATGATCTTGTCCTCGTTGATAAGTTGAAGAGTTCAACTAAGTTGTATTTTCCAGCTTAACTAAATGACCACAACCATTTACTCACATTTGAATAATCTTTTACCATACGATTTCAGTAACGTGTTTTTTTTGTCACATTTTTTTGTCTTCCTTGTTATTTCTGAAAGAGTACATGCTCGCTTTTGGCTCATTTATATGCTTCCATCATTATAAACCAGCAAGTCTAAACCAAAAAAAAACTTAGAAATAACAAAATATTGTAAATTATTACAAATCGTTTCCAGAAACTTGAAACTTTTCTGAAACCAATAATAGAGGAAGCAGCTTCCGTTTTCCGGTCCTCCCTGAAAACTAATTTAACAGTTTTTACAGCTAATCATTACATATGTAACTACTATAGTTACTTTAGGAATATCAAATGAATTACTTAACAGAGCAGTGACACCAAATGTCACAACTGACATGTGATGACAAAGTTAACATCAAAAATAACAAACAATTTATGATTGGTAACTTTAGAGATTTGGTAGGTAACTCACTCGAAAAAAGAAATACCTACATATACTTGAAGAAAAAAAAAACAATGAAATGAACAATTTAACAAAGTCGTTGATAGTTCGTTCATGTTATTTATTGTGCAATTTGATACTTTATTGCTGTTGAATTTCGGCAAAAGAACAAAGTGAACAGAAATGAAAGAAAATAAAAGGAATAAAAAAATCCCTTTTATTTTCATATGCACAAGCGTGAACTGGCTCTGCCGGCTGCATTTCTTTTAGGTTCATGCTCTAATAGAGTAATTTGAACTGAAAACAGGACAGTGGAGTAGAGTAGTGTACGAGTGCTAAGAGTGGAGAGCGAGCGTGTAGCAGAAACATAAAAAAAAACAAGTTGAAAACCTATATGCCTCATATGGTGGCAGTGATGATGATTACCGGCGGTTGGTGATTGTGGTGGTCAACAACCTTTTGGGACAGGAATACGTTGTATATAATGGGAAATTAAACAATAAAAAAAACTACAACTACAAAATGAAAAGTTAAACTTACTATTATTATATTTCATGTACGAGGTCTGATCAAAAAGTAACCGTTATTTTCAAATTTCGTGAGTTACGTATGTTCGACTTTCGCATTTTTTCTATTATATTGCTACACATGTCTGTTATATATGTTGGTAATATTAGCCATTTTGGATTGTCAGTTTGTTTTTGACAGATCAAAAGGTTAGTCGTGTTTTGATGTGCTCTTCGATTTTTTACTATTCGAAAAAATGGATGAAAGAAACTGTATTAAGTTTTGTGTAAAAAATTCAATTAAATGCGCAAGGACATTTTAAATGTTGACTGTGGCGTTTGGCGAGTCTACTATGAGCAGAACACAAGTTCAATTGTAGTATAACCGGTTTAAGGAAAGTCGAGAAGATGTCAATGACGATGCTTGCCCGAGCACGTCAACAACCGATGAAAACATTGAAGCAGTGAAGAAAATGATTTTGGATAATCGTCGAATCACTAACAGATACCATGCTGATGATGTTGTCATATCGTTCGGCTCATGCCAAGCAATTTTTACGGATGTTTTAGGCATGAAACGTGCGGCAGCGAAGATTATTCCAAAATTGCTAAATTTTGAGAAAAAACAACGTCGCATGGACATCGCTCAGGAGCTGTTGAACATCGTCAACGACGATCCAGATTTCCTCAAAAAGGTCATAACTGGTGACGAATCATGGGTGTACGGCTATGACATTGAAACCAAAGCCCAATCATTCCAATGGAAACGTTCAGAAGAGCCAAGACCGAAAAAAAGCACGTCAAGTTCGGTCAAATGTGAAGGTTTTGCTCACTATTTTTTTCGACTGCAATGGCGTGGTGCATCTTGAATTCTTGCCACATGGTCAATAAGGAATACTACCTTGAAGTTATGGGCCGTTTGCGCGAATCAATTCGTCAGAAATGCATAGAATTGTGGAAAAACCAAACTTGGAGTTTGCTCCATGATAACGCACCAGCTCAAACATCGATGATTGTGCGTGAGCCAAAAACAAAACCGTTATAATGCCTCAACCACCCTAATCACCGGACTTGGACCCCGCTGACTTTTTCCTCTTCCCAAAACTGAAGACACCGATGAAAGGAAAGCGTTTTGTTACGATTGAGGAGATAAATGAAAAGTCAAAACAAGAGCTGTTGGCCAAAAAACGCGTTTCAGAAGTGTTTCGAGGATTGGATAAAACGCTGGCATAAGTGTATTATATCTGAGGGGGATTACTTTGAAGGGGACAAGATAGTTATTGATGAATAAATAAATACTTTTTGAAAACAGTTAAAATAACGGTTATTTTTTGACCAGACCTCGTATACACGAATACACGTACATATGCATATTTATACGCAAAACAAAACTAACAGGCAGAGCAGTAGCAGTAGCAAAATATAGAAAAGGCTTTTGAAGTTCTGCATGATTTACCAAAGTGCATATTTACAACAGAATTAAAACTACAAAAAACTTCATGATGTTTCCAAAACACACATACAATATAAACAGCCATAAAGTGTGTTAAGAAAGTATGTAAAATAAAATTAAAATTGGGCGTATAACTTAAAAATGCGGAATACATAACAGATGGCGTAAGTTTTGAACTCCAATTTTGTCTTTAGTAACTTACATGTCAATTTGAAGGCTACATATCTGCCATTTGTTCTCATTTAGTTATTATACAGTAGCGCAATTCACAAACTTGTGCAAATGGTATTGCATCATTGCATTTGCAAAAAGGTTTAGCATATTTTTTCTCTTGCTATGTATTTTGTTAGTGTAGAGCAAAAATATGCCATTTGCACCAGATTGTGAATTGCGCTATTATAGTGTAAACAACAAGTTTTTTTTTTCTTAGAAAATATCATGTTTTGTACCCACAAAGCGTCAATTGGGAATATTTAACAACTGTGGTAGATTTAATGTTAATATAAGAAAGAAAATAATAATTAATTTGACACCTGGAAATAAAAATAGACTTTTTGGAAAACTAGGCAAAAATAAAAATGTCCTATTTTTGTGTTTTGCGGAAACAGAAAATTTGTAAAATTTTATTTACATATTAAAATTTTTAATGAAATTTTACAATTATATAGAAATTTTTGTGCAATCTTGTACAAATTTTCAAATTCACATTGAATTTAGAAGTTCTTCAATGAAATGGAAATGAACAATTCAATTTGAAATTTCAACTTGAGATTTTTAATATAATTTTGTAATTTCATTTAAATGTTGGCTGTGACTACACTAATGATTGTCTATTCGGAAGGTCCAATTTTATATTACTCCTGCCAACATTGCTACCGATAACTGTCAAATTACGACTCTTTTCAGCATTCACAATATGTCGGCGTGTTGATAGACTGAAATAACAATTGTTTTTTTTTTCACAAGTTTATCCTCAACAATTTAGAATTTCAAGAGTTTCGTACTTGTTTATCAAATTCATGTGTTTAGATAATCGGCACCTTTCTAGTTTTTAGTAAACCAACATGAATCAGCAATCATTGGACTACTTTTTTAATAAAAAAAATCTTAGAAGTTTTTAGGAAAAAATTATTGTACAAGACTTAACCCCCCACATGCAAGTAATTACTTGCAACGAAAAAAAACACCGAAAAACAATAATATTTTTTTGAGTGGCTACACTAGCAAGTGCAAGTTCATTTTTAAAATGTCGCCAACAAAGAAACGTCTTAACAAATTTGTTTTTATAAAATTCTGTTAATTTTCAAAAACATGTTAATCCAGTGCCGTATTCACAAAAGAAAAAAATACTGAGAATATAATTTAAGTTTTAAAATTTTTTTTTAAATCCATGAAATGTAAGTTTAAAACTAAAATTTAGATGTATCGTGGTATAGTTGTGTTCTTTTTTCTTTATTATTTTCTGTAAAACCCCGAAAATCTCTTTTAACCCTTTCGACCCCAACTTTTTATCTGTATTGTATTGGTAGCGCTGTTTCTTCATTTGTCATTTTACTTGCTGCAAGCAATGAACAATTGTGTTTTTTTTTTTTGATACATTTTAAACACAGTGGTACTGACACAAGTCATTTGGTACAATTTTAAAATACTGTTGCATCAAAATTTGGTATTTCAGATGAAATTTAAGTTACTATTTGTGTAATAGTGGAAACCAAAGAGATTTTATTAAATTTCATGAACAATATTAATTTGATATTTAAATATGCATCTATAAGATGATTATTACGACAAGAAATTGTTGGTTGTATTATCGAACAATTGTAGCCTCTGACATATTAATTCACATTTAATGATTTTGTGGCTCAATCCAAAAACTACAGCGTGCAATGTAGTTAATCAGGATTTCAAAATCGTTAGATTTGAAATAATAAATTTAGTAGTTATGGAAATGCAATCGAAGAATGCACGAATATATATACATATATATTTACCAAATCCGATACTTCATAAATAAGATTATTTTAGATAATCGCAATAATAAACGCAAATAATTATTTGAAAGTTTTAGAAGTAGCTGTCTGTCTAACTACCTTTAAACAAATACGAAGAAATTCCAAATGAAGATAATTTACAGACAACATTTTATTACGAAACGAGCTCTGTTTCTTTGCATTAAAATGAAATTGTTAGAGTATCCTTTGGTAACTTTGTTCCTGGAACACTAGTTGCATATCGTGAACAAACGCTTTATCTGATAGCATTAATGTTAAATAATAGCAGTAATGTTAAAAATGTTGCCATAAGATATGTCGAATTTTCGATAAAGTAAGTTTGAGGTTAAGTTTTATTATTATTTAGCAAATATTGAAAATGGTACCGTGTTCCAAATCCAAATCCAAAAACCCATTTTCCATTACTGACTGCAAGTGTCAAAAATTTACTTACAAGCAAATTCTCTTGCAAGTTGAGCTGCAAGTGCGAAAATATGATGATGTTAGTAAAAAACTGTAGGTGTATTGAGTTTTTCGAACAACATAAAAATTGTTCGAAAAAATTTGTTGGAAAAAAATATTGAATATTTTCTTTGTCAGAAAACTCTCCCAACATACTATACTGTATGCACATGCACCCATTTAATGTTTGTTAAAGATGTTTGTGTGTATACTCGTATATACATATGTATATAAATGTATATGTAAGTGTGTGGTATCCATTACAATTGTGTATGAATTTGTGTGTATTTACATAAGTTTCCCTTTAATGAATTAACAAAGTTGTTACACAAAATGCACTACCAACCGAAGAACAACAACAACAGCAATAGCAACAACCACAATAACAGCAATTGGTAGTAAACACCCCAGAAGAACATACAAGGAAATTGTAACCATCTACAACTAATTGTTTGTGTCCCCCTCTATGACTATTTGGCTCCTGCGTCAATTACAAAAAGACGGCTTAAAATGTTTGATGTTTATAATTTGTTGTTGTAGTTTTAGTTTTTGTAACAATATATTTATTTATTTATTTTGTTGTTAGTGTAGCAGTAGTTTCATGTTGTTTAAATATTATTGAAAATTATTACATTTGACTTCGGCTTAAATGCAGTTCTCTTGCTGTTATTGATATTTGCAACATAAATGGTCAAAACATACGAATGCATACTCATGCACACATTCAAAAGAGTGTGAAATTCAATATGCGTGCTTTTGATGAATCTGCATAATTAAAGACATGAGGGCTAAAGAAAAACAACACCAACAAAATACTGAGAAAATTGTAATTTTGTTTTAACGTATTGAAAAAAAATACATTTTTATATATGGGGAAAAAGTACAAGGGGATTAATTTCCTATATTCAAAACTAACTAGTAGCAGTTTTTGCAGCAAGTTGTTTTTGAATTGAAAAAAAAAACAAGCAGAGGATACAACTAATTGTCAGATTGTATGATGTTGTATTTGTACAAGAGTATTATTAGTAAGCTGCAATACAATATTATTTTTTATATTAAATTTTATGAATATTCTTGACCCTTCTTCTGACGTCACGCCAACAAAAGTGTGCTGTAATTAAGCATAAAAATACAGTGGAGCTAGAACAGGAACTAGAATTTAAACTAGAGCAAAAACTAGAACCAAAATTTTAATTAGAATTGAACTAGAATCTGAAATAGAGTCAGGAATTAAATCGAATTAGAATCTGAACAAGAAGCTCAACTAGAATCTGAAGTTAATACGAACTAATCTGAACTAAAATCTGGACTAGAATCTGAGCTAGAATCGAACTAAAATCTATACTAGAATCTCAATTAGAATCAGAACTTGAATTGAACCAAAATTTTAACTAAATTCTGAACTAGAAATGAACTAAAATCTGAACTAGTCTCAGAACTTAAATCGAGCTAAAATCTGAACTAGAACCTAAACTAGAGTCAGAACATGAATCAAACTAGAATCTGAACTAGAGTCAGAACTTGAATCGAACTAAAATTTTAACTAAATTCTGAACTAAAATTCTGAACTAGAAATGAACTAAAATCTGAACTAGTTTCAGAACTTAAATCGAACTAGAATCTGAATCAGAACTACAATCTGAACTAGAGTCAGAACTTGAATCGAACTAAAATGTTAACTAAATTCTGAACTAAAATCTGGACTAGAATCTGAACTAGTCTCAGAACTTAAATCGAACTAAAATCTGAACTAGAACCTCAACTAGAGTCAGAACATGAATCAAACTAGAATCTGAACTAGAGTCAGAACTTGAATCGAACTAAAATCTGAACTAGAACCTAAACTAGAGTCAGAACATGAATCAAACTAGAATCTGAACTAGAGTCAGAACTTGAATCGAACTAAAATTTTAACTAAATTCTGAACTAGAAATGAACTAAAATTCTGAACTAGAAATGAACTAAAATCTGAACTAGTTTCAGAACTTAAATCGAACTAGAATCTGAACTAGAGTCAGAACTTGAATCAAACTAAAATGTTAACTAAATTCTGAACTAAAATCTGAACTAGAACCTGAACTTGAATCGAACTAAAATGTTAACTAAATTCTGGACTAGAGTCAGAACATGAATCAAACTAGAATCTCAATTAGAATCAGAACTGGAATTGAACCAAAATCTTAACTAAATTCTGAACTAGAAATGAACTAAAATCTGAACTAGTCTCAGAACTTAAATCGAACTAGAATCTGAACTAGAACCTAAACTAGAGTCAGAACATGAATCAAACTAGAATCTGAACTAGAGTCAGAACTTGAATCGAACTAAAATTTGAACTAGAAATGAACTAAAATCTGAACTAGATTCAGAACTTGAGTCGAACTAGAATCTGAACTTGAATCTTAACTACAGTCGGAACTTGAATCGAACTAGAATCTGAATTAGAGTATGAACTAGAATCTGAAGTAAAATATTTTTTATTAAATCTAGCTTTTAAACTAAATTGTGACACTGTTCTAACGTACATTCACTCCTGCTTCGAATTCTTTAAACATTTAAAAAAAATATTGTTCCTCCTTTAGTTAAAAGTAAAAACCAATTAAGTTCCGTCTTTTTAAAATGCTATTTAATTAGGGAAGCCATTCTACCTATTAACATACCTTTGGAGTATTATTTTCAATATTAAATTTATGAAATATTTTATTCGGTTGCAAACGATATTAAATGGGCGTTGTTTTTCACTCTTTCTTTTAATTATGAATTTAATTTGACCATAAGTGCACATTATGGCAGTTAATTTTACACGTACAAGTGCGATGATTATTTTATATTCGCATCCCATTTGAAATCGTGTTGAATTTTCATGCATTTCAATTATTTTAATTTAAATAAATATTATGTAGTTTATTATTATGCGCTTGATCTTGTTATTAAAATAATAAAAAATAAAGTATTTTAAATAGGGAAAATAATTGAGTTTTAACTTGTATTAAACACTACTTTACCTGTTTTGTATAACGTTTTTAGTAACCTATTTATATAAGTTTTACGTTAAAGTTAAATTCATATAAAAGCTTTAAGCTTTAACCAGCTTTAAAATGCATCTTAAGTGTTTAAAAGTAGATAACAGTTATAACTTCTAACAAAATCTCGTTATTTTAACCGATTAGTTACAATTTCTAACAAATTTATTTGTCTCAATAAAACTTTCCCCTCTGTACTTAATATTACAAAAACCATTCCCAAAACTATCTACAAGTTAGTAGTAGAAAATTGTTACTAATAAACCTGCCCAAATCGACACGAAAAACACAATTATTAGCTGCACACAAAATAACACAACAAACCAAAAAAAAAAACGCAAAGACAAAAGTCCCGAAATAATCGTTTGTTGTAAACGAAATAGACATTAAAAGTTTTTTACTGTGACTGCTATTAGATTTATGACTACAAAGTAACAAAAATCACCACTTGAATCTCTGCAGAATAATATTTCTCTATCTTCGAACATTATTACACTGACATGCGAGCACATTTATTTAGAAACAAATAAAAATGATCGAAAAATTGCTACAGCAGCCGCTACCTGCTGCTGTTGTTTTAAAATAAAAAAAAATATTGTCAGTAGTAGAAGTGGTTGGTGGTGGTAATAGAAGAATAAGAAGCCGCAATAGATGAAGTTGAAAAATGGTTGCACATTATGGCAACAATTGCCAGTCAACACCAACCAAAACAAGCAACAACCGAATTCACTTACTGCACTACACTACACACTTTAAATCGTATGTATGTATGTACGTACACCTCTTTATTCATTCTAATTCTTAAACAAGATTTATATATAAAAATAGCCTAGAGGCGCTTAAAAATGTATTTCCTACATGAAAGGGAAGTAATGCTAAAAACTGAATGTTTTCAAATGTAGGTGAACAGAACTAGAATTTGGACTAGAATCTGAACTGGAATCTAAATATGAACTAGAATCTGAACTAGAATATAAACGAGAACCTGCACTAGAATCTGAGCTAGACTGTGATCAAGAATCTAAACTAGAACAGAATTAGAATCTGAACTAGAATATGAACGAGAACCTAAACTAGACTCTGATCCAGATTCTGAACTAGAACATAATTTCAATCAGAACGAGAACCTACACAAGACTCTGATCAAGAATCTAAACTAGAACAGAATTAGAATCTGAACGAGAACCTACACTAGACTCTGATCACGATTCTGAACTAGAACAGCATTAGATTCTGAACTAGAATATGAACGAGAGCGTGCACTAGAATCTGAGCTAGACTGTGATCAAGAATCTAAACTAGAACAGCATTAGAGTCTGAACTAGAATATGAACAAGAACCTACACTAGATTCTGATCTAGATTCTGGACTAGAACAGCATTAGATTCTGAACGAGAACCTGCACTAGAATCTGAGCTAGACTGTGATCAAGAATATAAACTAGAACAGAATTAGAATCTGAACTAGAATATGAACGAGAACCTAAACTAGACTCTGATCTAGATTCTGAACTAGAACATAATTTCAATCAGAACGAGAACCTACACAAGCCTCTGATCAAGAATCTAAACTAGAACAGAATTAGAATCTGAACGAGAACCTACACTAGACTCTGATCACGATTCTGAACTAGAATAGCATTAGATTCTGAACTAGAATATGAACGAGAGCGTGCACTAGAATCTGAGCTAGACTGTGATCAAGAATCTAAACTAGAACAGCATTAGAGTCTGAACTAGAATATGGACAAGAACCTACACTAGATTCTGATCTAGATTCTGAACTAGAACATAATTTGTATCTGAACGAGAACCTACACAAGACTCTGATCAAGAATCTAAACTAGAACAGAATTAGAATCTGAACGAGAACCTACACTAGACTCTGATCACGATTCTGAACTAGAATAGCATTAGATTCTGAACTAGAATATGAACGAGAGCGTGCACTAGAATCTGAGCTAGACTGTGATCAAGAATCTAAACTAGAACAGCATTAGAGTCTGAACTAGAATATGAACAAGAACCTACACTAGATTCTGATCTAGATTCTGGACTAGAACAGCATTAGATTCTGAACGAGAACCTGCACTAGAATCTGAGCTAGACTGTGATCAAGAATATAAACTAGAACAGAATTAGAATTTGAACTAGAATCTGGCTAAAAATCTAAACTAGATTCTGAACTGCAATCTGAACTGGACTCTGATCTAGAATATGAACGAGAACCTGAGCTAGACTCTGATCTAAAATCTGAACTAAAATATTAACTGGAATCTGATCTATACCACTTCCAATTGTATTTCAGAATTTTCTAATTGTATTTTAGAAATTTCTAATAGAAATAAATATCCTGAAAATTCTGTAATACCATAAGAGTATTTAAATAAAAATAGAACTTTTAATTGACAACACTTTTTTAACTGGCGGCCATTTTGTCAGCTGTCAAGTGATTTATGTTTAGTTTGGTTTGGCATTTCAACATAAATAGACTGACGCCTGAACAACGCTTCGAAATTGCGCAAATTTATTTTGAAAATCATGGTTCTGTGTTTTTTTTAGATGTTTTGAACTTTGAAATGGAATAAAACAAAGATGATTTTTTTAAATTGACATGATATTTACATTATTCGAAAGATAATCTTTTGGCATTATAATTTAAATAGGACTTTTAGCATATGACAGCCATAGCTGGCTCGGACGTATTCTACTCTGGAGGTCCAATTTTTGATAACTTTTTCCAACATTTGTGACCGTATATCGGCAATAACCCGACCAATATTGTTCTCCAAGTGATCAATCGGCGTAGACTAGCGACTTCAAACATAAATCAATTGACAGTTGACAAAATGGCCGCCAGTTAAAGAATGGTTACCAACTTAAAGTTTTATACATCTAAAAAAAAAAACATCCTATATAAATGGAAATTTTTGAAATTAAATTTAAAGTTTTTAAAACAAAATTTGAAATTTCTGCAATATAATTAGAAAATTCTAAAATTCAATTGGTAATTTGGGAAATACATATACATAATTGAAAATTTCTGGAGTACAATTAGTAACTTAGAAACCGAAATACAATTGGAAATGGTGTAGCATCTGAAATCTAAACGAGAACAGTATATTTACTGATTGGTTTTACAACAACATATATTATCAAAACTTTTAATAAGTCATCCTTCCCCCGATTAGTTTTTTAGTTTTTGGTAGCCTTGTTTGCCACAGTTTAGTAGTCAATTTTTTAAATGCCACTTTATAGTTGTTAAGATGAGTTTAAGGCGAATGTTTGGCCATTTATTTTAGTCACATTTTTTGTGGCAATTTTATTTTTTTGTTGGTTTAAATTTTCCTTACCTGGTTATGTTTTCATATTAATATACAACAAAAAAAAAAAAAAACAATGATAAATTTTTGTTTTGTTGGAACCATACGAGTAGTTGGTGTAACCATGAGGGTGCCTGGCCACAATTCTATATACATATATATAAGTATGTATATATATATTTCTGTGTACATCTCAAAACACATTTCGCTACGATCTATTTGTGTTTTTGAATGTGGCACTAACAGTAACAAATCATTTTTCATAGTGTCTGAAACTTAGTTGTATTTACTACTTGCAGTTGTGTGCCAGTGATGTTTAAATAATCTGTTTAAATAAATGATTTGTTTATGACATTAAAGCGTTTAATTTAGAGAAAAATGTTTCTCCTTTTTTTACTTGTATGTATCTGTTCGTGCTAGATTTGTACAAATTAGTCATTCGCATTTAAACGGTTTAACGGGTTTGTTGTTGCCACTTTTCTCTGTTGCAGAAAAATCTTGTTAAATTTAGTTTTTTTTTTTTTTATTTCTTAATTTATGGCCAACAATTGAAATGTTTTAGCAGAGTTTTTTTTTGTTGGTTTCTGGTTGTGGTAATATTTTCTAATTATTTTCAATGTTGTTGCTTTAATTTTGCAAATGCCTGGTATTTTACTGCATTTTTCCCCAACATTTTAGCCATGAGCTTCGCTGTTGAGTTTTGTTTTATTTGGAAAACAATTTTGTTGTGCTTTAAATGTCATTGAACTTTTTCGTTAATATGTTTTGGAAAAAAAATATATTGTAATAACAGAATAACAACATAAGCAATATTAATAGCAAACACTACTTTAGATACAACCCGAGGCATTATTAAATACCAACAAACCGACTGCTGAACAAAACAAAACAAAAAAAAACGGAAAAGAAAATCAGAAAAATATACATACATATGTATGTACTCGTATATGTGTATATACTTTCAATAAAGAAACACCAGAGATTCCTAAATGTTTAAAATTAAAGTTTTGAATCTGATTAATTTGAAACATCTTAAACTATAAGGATTTAGTTCTAGTTCCGCCAAGTTCAGGTTCTAATGCAGGTTTTAGTTCAGGTTCAGGTTTAGGTTCTAGTTCAAATTCTATTTCAAGTTCTAGTTTTGGTTCTAATTCAGGTTCTAGATCAAATTTCAGTTCAGGCACCTGTTCAGATTATAATTCAGGTTCCAGTTCAGGATTAAGTCCAGGTTTTAGTTCAGGCTCTTGCTTAAGTTCAGGTTCTAGTTCAAATTCTAGTTCAGGTTCTTGTTCAGGTTCCACTCTAGGTTCTAGTTCTAGTTCAGGTAATAGTGCAGGTTTTAGTTTAGTCTCTTATTCAGGTTAAAGTTGAGGTTTTAGATCATATTCTAGTTCAGGTTCTACTCTAAGTTCTAGTTCTGGTTCTAATTCAGATTTTAGTTCAGTTTCTAGTTCAAGTTCCTATTCAAGTTCTATTTCAGGTTCTAGTTTTGGTTCTAATTCAGGTTCTAGATCAGATTTTAGTTCAGGTTCCTGTTCAAATTCTAGCTGTTTAGGCTTCTAGTTCAGTTTTAGTTAAATTGGTTGTATTGTTGTTCAAATGATCACATTTTGAGAACCTCTGCCTTTAATTACACAACAATTTCAGCAGCAGCATTTCAAAAATATTAATCATTCGTCTCGTTGTTCGGTGCACATCTCTTCATGTGCTTAAAACTTTAGCAATTTTTATGTTTTTTAAATCACATTCCAGAAACTCAATGCAGCAACAGTGCTCCATGATACTTTCCCCATATTGGCAATGTTAAAAGAACCAACAATCAAACACCACGACCTTACCACTCATTTTTACCAACAGCAACCAACATTCTTGCAATAATTAAGAGTTTCTATAATTTTTTTTACTGCAAATGTACAAAAAATAACAACCCTTTTGTTACAAAAAAAAATATGGAAAAATCCCAACAAGCCAACGAACCGAAAGTCAAGTTTAATTCATGATGAACGAAAACCAAAAAAAAAAAATTAAGAAACATTATTTCACAAGAATAATGAAATTTCTGCAGATTTATACAAAATGTTTTTTTGTTCACTTTATTTTTACTGATGCTGCTGCTTTAACATGTTTTGGCAATACTTTATGAATTGAGGCTTTTAAACAATAAACAACTTTGTTTTGTTTTTGTGTTGTTTTTATTTGAAAAAGTCCTGCTTTTTGTATGTATGTGCCCTTAAACGAAATTTCTGTTTTCCATTTTGTTGAAACGCAAATACATAGAGAGGAGCCAGGATACGTTTGCTTTAAAGCAAAGGAATTTTAATGCCAAACGCCAGCCTCAGCATCCACGAAGTCATGTGATTGTGATTGCGGATGATGATGTGTTTAAAGATAAGTATGAGTGCGAAGAAGGTGATGGTGCATTTAATATGTATGATTCTCCAACTTCCCCTACGTGTTTGCTTCCATTTAGGGGAATTACAGGCAAAAACTGAAACAACTTTAATAAAAATGTACTCAACTGCATCCTTTGCCATCCATGTACAAGTATATGTTTATACTCCCATAATTGTTATTTTTTGTTTTTTGTTCTACTTGGGGTTCGTTTGATGATTAAAACTTTATTTGTTTTTGTTCTGCATTTTATATTTGTGTAAACGATGATGATGTTGATGTTGATGTTGATTTTTTTTAGCTTACCCTTGAATTTGTTTTAATTTTACTCCATTTTTTATCGCATTGCATGTTTAAGTGTGTGTGCTTAATACAGCCTCCCTACAAAATGACTACATATCATTTTAATATATGCACCCTATTATTTAAGGGGTGGCATTATCTTGTAAAGCCTTTATTAAAGTTGTTTGAAGCTTAAATCATACTAAATATAATATAATTATAAAAAAAGTACTAAAAAAAAGTACAACTATAAAAGAATAGTTGTTATTGAACATTTTAATTTTCTTAATTGCGTTAACAAATTTATCAGCCAACATTTTTATAGAAATTAGAATAGTGCAAAAATTCCAATTTTCAAATGATACCAATCAAAGTACCTTTATTGATAAGGATTAAAAATATGTAATTTGTTTATGGAAAAAGTACTAAAACTGCCGTTATCAAAAAGTAGGAAAATAGTTTTTGAAATTTTAATTATGATAATAGTAATTTCAGTACTAAAATGTAAAAATATGTTTAAAAAAAGATTACTACAATTACTATTTTTTAAAAGTACCACATTGGTACTTTTTTAAAAAATGTTTTTAAATTAAAACTTTTATTAACAAAATGCTATCTTTTTATTCTAATATTAAAATAAGCTTAATACATAATTCTCAAAAAGTGCCAATAAAAGTACTTTTTTGAAAACATTAAAAAAGTGTTACTTTTACTGACAGTAATGATATTTTTAAACAATAAAAATACTAATATAAACTTATCCAAAAAAGTATTAAATCTACTATTTATATTTTTAAAACGCAAAAAAGTAATACATTTTGAATTAAAAGGCCATTATAACATGTCAGCATATAATTATAAGCCATTTTATGTCTTCAAACTACTTTTATAGACTGTTTTTAAAATAGTATTAAAACTACAAATTTTTTAAAAATGCTTTAAAATGTTAAATTTTTCAAAGAATTTGAATTGTAATGACTCTGTATATTATTATATAGCATTTTATTTGCTGAAACTACTACTAATTACTGACTTTTAAAAAAGTACTGAAAATACTTTTTTGAAAATCTTAAATTGTTAAAATTGTCTACGAATTGGATATAGTTATAAAGCATTTTAAAATTTATTTTACTTATAGAAGGTACTAAAAATACTACTATTTTAAAAAGCACTGAAATGTAAAAATATAGATTGAATATGCTTTATAACTATTCCGTATGTAAATCATGCTTTGAAGGTGCTACTATTTTTGCTTATTTAAAAGAGCTTTAAAATGTTAAATTTTTTAACGAATTTTAATGATAGCTAATCGGTATTTAATTAAGAAGCTATCTACTTCCTAAAATGTATTTTTTTTATTATTTAAAAAAAAATATTAAATTTGTTAACGAATTTTAATTAAAACTACATGTAAACAAATAAAAGTTTGAAATATTCGACCTTTTCTTTGTAGAATCCCAAATTGATAAATTTGTCATTCCTCGAGCTTGAGTATTTATCAATTTGGGATACTGCATAAAAACAATTATAAAACAGCTTATGTCCTAAAATTGTTACTATTTTATATATTAAAAAATAGTATTAAATCTACTACTTTCATAAAAAAAAATGTTCAATTTGTTATCAAATCGTAATTACAACATGTCAGCATATAATTTTAAAGCATTTTATGTGCTCAAACTTTTAATATTTACATTTTAAAAAAAGTACTAAAACTAGTACTTTTTTAAAAAGCCAGTAATATTCGCATTATTATTAATATACCCATAATTATAGGACATTTTATTTTGCTCATTAATTTTCTAGTAATTATTTGCATTGTGTTTTTAACCTTTCTCGGTCCCCTTGCACTTTAAGAAAAATTCAGATTTTTTTGCCTGTAACATTTTAATAATCAACAAAGTACTAAAATGAATACCCTAATGTACTGGTTCATTCACTTGATTATTATTCTTTTTTTTGCCGTTTTTAATTTTTCTTACATTTTGAAAATTGTTGTACAGCTCCTTTTGACTTTGGGGATGTATTTGTTGTAGCTTGGCTGATGTTGTCGTTTGCATTAAGGAGTGCAGAATATGTTGGAATCATTCGTATTTTAGAGTTTATTATTATTTTCGTAATTTTAATCCTGCAGGATATTAATGCCTTCCTAAAGCCAGCAGATGTACGCAGAAAAAAAACAGAAAAGAAAATTGCTGTAGTTTTAGTTTTATAACTTTTTTTTACATCTAATTAAATACTCTTTAGTGAGGGATTTTTTTTTGTGGTGCTGGAAAGAAAGTTGCAGTAGTTGTAAGCAAAGACTCAGAGAGAGAGAGAGAGATATGAAAGGAATTTATTGACTGTGTTTAAATAAATGTAAAGTAGCTTGCAAAACTCTTTAAATGATTTAAAATTTTGTTTTTTTTAAACAAAACTAGTAGTAGTAAACCTTTCAAATTTACTGTAGAAACTTGAAGTTTCTTTTAGAATTAGCATCACTGTCATATTTATTCACTAATTACGCAAAGCTTTAACTCCCAATATAATACAAAATATTAAACCTTAAACAAGTAAAAAAGTCTTGTCGACCATATAATACCCAACGCCTAGTATGTATATCCGTAAAACAGTTTTTCAAAAATGATCTGGGAGATATGGCCTATTATGGACCGGCCATTAAAAAAAATGGCAGGACTTCTGTTCGTATACCTAATTTTTGTGTTAAATTTTAACTCGATATAAACACTTTTAAAAGATTTGTGCATGTTAGTGATTTTCAGAAGTGGGTCTTATTTGTGAGATTTGACTAATTGTGGACCGACCACTAAAAAAATAGGAGTCACCATTTCTGTATATATGAAACTAATTTGTGTTGAATTTTATTTGAATACCAATATTTTCAAGAGTGATTTTCGGAAGTGGGTCTTATATGGAAGCTATGACTTATTATCGACCGATTATTATCATAAAATTGTACCGATTTGAGTATATATGAAACATATTCATGTTCATGTATAATTTAAATATAGGCATTTTTTAAAAGAGTTATACCCTTTGAAGTGATTTTTGGAAGTGAACCTTATATGGGAGCTATGCCAGCCAGACGGACGGACGGACACCGTTAAATCGACCCAGGAAGTGATTCTTAGTCGACCGATATACTTTAAGGTGGGTGTTAGACTTATATTTTTGAGCGTTACAAACATCAGCACAAATCCAATATACCCTCCCCACTATTAGGTGGTGTAGTCTAAATTCATTAAGATTTAGCAGTAAAAGAAACAGATAATGCAGGTCTCTACAGACCTGATGATTGTTAGCTCTTTACTTCTTTTATTATTATTATTATGAGTATTATTTTAATTAATCTTCAACTCACTTCAATATTCAAACCGTTACAGAGTTAAAAGCTGTTGCCTTTCGTACGTTTCTTGTCACCTCAATGTTAATGAACTTTTAACAAAATACAACAAAAAGTAAATAAAGAATATGTTTCTGTGCATTCATTATTGTTTTGTCATCATCACGTTTTACTCTTTTTTGGTGAGATTCTTTTTCTCGTTATTTTTGGTTTTAACAACCTCATTAAATTTCAATGAAATGAAGTTATTTGTATGCATATAATTTTGTCATCATTTTAATTTGTTTTATTATTTTTCTCTTGTTATATTTTTAGAGTTTATTTTATTTACAGTTTATTAAAAGTAAAAATAAAACAAAAACTTACAATTTTAACTGTAATAATAAAAGATTTGAAAGATAATATGCAAATTACTCAGGAAATCGTAAAATTGTAAAATGAAAAAAGAGTAACGAAAAGAATTTTGACTTTGAACAAATAAACAAACACTAAAACAAGTAAATTATACTAAAGAAATAATTAGGTTTTCTTTAAAATACACATTAAATAAAAAAATAAAATTTTTAGTACAGCTAGACGTATGATTAATATTAATTGTGGCAAAATTCTTATATTTCCCTATAACTCTTGAACCTACGCAGTTATATACTGCATTTTAACTCCTAACTTAAGCTAACATATGAAGCTTTTAATTGTTTTACTACAAATGTTTACAAAGTTTCCTTAATCAATTACAAGAGCCAAACAAATTTAGTTACATTTGTAACCCCAACAAATCCCAAAATAAAGTTAAACATAAACGAAAATTGTATTGAACTATCAATTTGCTGCAAAATTTGTTTAAGCCTGAACGAAAAAAAGATGCATACAACAGAAAAATCAACTTTAATTAGTTTTCAATTTTGTAAAGCACCCAAAGTTCAGTGACATTTGTACAAAATCTCAGCACAGCCAGCAACCACAATGCAAGTCAATGACTTTTGGTTTGGTCAAAAAAAAAAAATTAACTACAAATTAAAATGTTCTATTTGCAGTTTGTGTTTTTTTGATTTGTTTTCTTCAGCAACCATGTATTTCCAACGAACAAATAAATATATTTATTTGTGGTTTAACTTTAACTAACATTAACAACAAAATCAAAAATGAAATTAACTAGAAATCTAAACAAAATAAAAGTAACACAAAAGGTCATTGGGGTGTTTTTTTTTTCACAAACACACAGAGAAATCTATGCACTTTTTTCAACCCATTTTGACAGTTTGACAGTTGGTTTCATATGTACGCTTTGTAGCTGTAACATTTTTCCTCTAAACGTTAAATTAAAATCAAACTAAATGCTGGAAAAAAAAATTTAAACTAAACTCTTACCACATGTGGTTTTTTTCACACTCTCTCGCTACTCACTTTAAGGCTGACATGTTCAAGGATTTTCATTTGTATGGAAAACTGTATTAAAAAAAAATAAAATAAAATGGTTTCGTATAGTAGAAACAACCGGCAAATGGCTGTGTTGTTGCATTAAGTGTTAATATCAAGTGGGTTGGTTGATTATTGTTCAAGAGTGTTGTTAAAATAAAATTCAGTATAAAAAATTTATTCAAATATAACAACATGGTCAATCAAAATCATGTTGAAGTTAAACATTTATGGTACATATGGTTAATGCACTGAGAGAAATAGTAAATTAAAACATTAGAAATTAAAATTAAAAAATTAGTAGCCTAAAATTTATTTTTATTTGTAAAACTAAGAAGTGATTTTTTAAGAGCTTTCGTATGCGTTTTAAAAAAAAACACAAAAAATTTAGATAAATGTATAAAATCTTTGTTTGCGAGGATAGAATAGATATATAATTCAATGTTTAAAGATGATTGCTGATTTCATGTAAATGTTGACCGCGCCTATTCCTCAAATATCCAATTTTGTTATACTCTCTCCAACATATCGGTCGGTATCTCACGAATAAATTCTTTTATATAAGCTTTCTGTGCGGGACTGTCAATATAGATATGAGTCTTCAAAAAAAAATTTTTGAATTTTAACATTTTTTTTTTTTTTTTAATTTTTAAAATTTTTATCCAGAATACTTTTTAAAACTAAAATTTTGCAGAAATGCAAATATTTGGGATAATTTAACTTAAAATATAGATTAAAAAATTTATTTTCCAACGGAAAGCTAATGTAGAACATATAATGGAAATATACAAAAATAAATTTCAAATTAAAATTTTTTATATTTAACTAGAAGGCAACTTCGAATAAAAGAATTTATAAAACAATTTTTTACTCGCAAGAGGAACAAATTCTCATTCACAAAATTTGTAAATTTAATATTTAATATTTTAGAAAAATATAAAATTTTACTTTTGAAATTCGCAAAAAAAAATGATAAAATTTCTGAAAATTTTTTTTAATAACGAAGAGAATTGAACAGTTTAAAAATGTTTTTCTCAAAGAAAATAAATATTTAAATACTAAATAAAATTTAAAAATATGCGTAAATTTTAAACTATAAAACAAGTTTTATAAATTTACCTTAAGTTATAAAAAATCAAAGACATTTATAAAACCTCTAATAAAATCTAAAAAAAAAATAAATTCTAAAAAGAAACTCATTTTGCTGGTTTGTTTTTTTTTCAATTTGAAATTAGTTTTGACTTCAAACCCTCAAGCCATAAATAATATACAACAATGTAATAAAGCTTATAAAAAATTATCTTTCAGCTAAAATTTTATTTATTGTTAAATAAAAGTTTAACAGCAAAAAAAAAAAAATACCATTCTACCATAAAGATTCGCTCTATAACCTGACAATCACAAGTCACTTAAAGATGATTCTCTTATAGTGGTGCTACAGCAATTTCTAGTCTATAATTATGGCAACAAACTAAAGATAATTGCAGGTACTAAAAGTCTATAATGCACATAAACCAAATGCAATCAACACTTGACAAACCCATACATTCTCTTTAAAACCAATTTTTTTTTTATGTTGTTAAGATTCTTTTACAAAATAAAAATAGAATACAACTACTCTATATAGTTTTTTTTTGTTTTTGTATGGTTTTGAAGTACCAAACGACTAAACATGGATCAAATAATTATATAGTTAAGGCCAAGGAAATACAAAGACATAAAAACAAACTAACAACATATCAGAAATCATTTGATAGTACTGAAGATATACCAGTAAAATGCAATAAAACAGTAGCTAAATGGCCTGATACACTTCAAGATGTGAACATACACATACGAGTACGTTCATATTTACTAGTAAAGCATGAAAAACTATGTACATACGTGTATGTGTAATAAACAATTAAGAAGTGTATGTTCAAATGTGCTCGTGCGCAACAGTCATTATTTTTTCATTTTTGTGGAGTTTTTGATAACGAAAAAATTTAACCATGAAAACGCGTTAATTAGTTTTCCAATACACTGGCTTAAATACGAGTACATACTCGTACAGGGCAATCAATGGTGTAAATTTAGAAGAACAAAACAAAGAACACAAACACTGAAATATTTGATTTAGTATCATAATTATTAGCATCATTAGTTGAATTACTATTTTCTTTTTTTGTTCAAAGAATTTCTAAAGCTTTCATGACATTATTTATCCAGAGTTTTTAGTTATTCCCGCCATAATGTTTCTGGAAATAATTATACCCTACACCACCATAGTGGGGAGGGTATATTGGATTTGTCTGATGTTTGTAACGCCCATAAATATTGGTCCAACACCCACCTTAAGGTATACCGATCGACTCAGAATCACTTCCTGCGTCGATTTAACGATGTCCGTCCGTCCGTCTGGCTGGCTGTCCATGTAAAGCTTGTGCGCAGAGTACATGATATTTCAATAAAATTTGGTACGTGATATTTTTTCGGTATTTCACCTGGCCCCATACAAATGTCCTCCCGAAATAGGAGTTTAACGATCATAAATGTTTGAATTATGAAAGTATTCAAACCAGTTTCACCACAAATGAGTAATAAATGAAGCTAAATCACATCTACAAATTTTGTGAAGATCGGGCCATAAATTAGTCGTAGCTCCCATATAAGGCCCACTTCCAAAAATCACTTTAAAAAGCATAACTCTTTTAAAAATGTTGTTATCCGAATAAAATTTAACAAAAATAAGTTTCAAATGTACAAAAATTATAATAAGTCAAAACTCTCATATAAAACCCTCTCCGTAATTCACTTTAACCACCATAAATCTTTTAAAAGTATTTATATCAAGATAAAGTACTAAATTTTAAGATCATATTGATGATTTATGAAAAACTGTTTTATTTATATACTGGGTGTAGGGTATAATATGGTCGGGCTTGAACGACTATACTTTCTTACTTGTTTTTATATTTGCTTGTCTTGAATCTTGAAATTAAATATATATTATACTTTTTCTATTTGCAGGTATGTATGTATGTGCTTTCAATGGAATGCATATTCTTAAATTGAAAAAGCAGGTATGAGATTTAAATGCTACAAAGTATTAATAATAGAGGTTGGTTAAATTTTAAGGGCTGATGTTGATTTTGAATAAACTATAGATTATTTAGGAAATTATTGATGAGTGTGAAGATAAATTCGAATTTAACTAGCACAGACAACAACCACATTTTTTAACATTTATAATGTTACAGTCAACAGAGCAACGGAGAGTTAAGCAGTCAACAGTCATATTTACTTGAATTTTGAAAAATGTAGCTTTTAGGATGAAATTCTCTAGAAGAATTTGGACAAATATCAAGTTACATACGTATCCTACTATATAGAAAGGTTAGTTCAAAGTGTCCTAAATGAGACTATATTAGTCGGATTTCTGAAATAATTTTTAATTCATGGTTGAGGGAAAACCCTTGAATCAAATCAGGGAGGCAAAAGTTGGTACAATTGTACTTTTCTAGCACTATTTGAGAGTCAAAAGTACAATAGCAACCCAATAACTAATTTAGCACTATTTAAAATGTTTCTCTATATTATTACGATATATGTATGTACTTTTTGGTCGAAGGTATCAGAAATGAAAAACGAACTAATGTTTACTGGAATATTATCCATTCCACATTCATCTGCAAATGTGGAAAGGATATTTTCGTCTCATAATATAATAATAAAAACCAAAGAGAAGAACAGACGGTTTCTTTCGACAATTTAGAAATGAGTAAGAATTTGTTAGCAAGAAGTATGTCATAAATAATACTTTTATATTCAGATCTCAACAACTAATTGTCTTTATGTACCTTTTGAAATTAAAACATTAATATTATTTGTTAAGTTTATCTACATATACATATGTATGTAAGTACTTAGTACGAATGAATTTTAATGTGCTTTTTTATTAATTGTGAAGGTTTTTACACACATGTATATGTACAAATGAATTGTTATGTAGGTTTTTAGTTAATTTTTAATAAAAAATATTTAAAAAAATAAGAACGGATTTTAGTACAATTGGGCTGAAAAAAGTACACTTTTCTTTGTAAAATCTTATTTTGCATCCCTGAATCAAATAATAAAGATTGCGCAAAGAATGTAAACAAAATTTCCTCTCCCTGCGTATAACGTCACAGGTTATTTTTTCCGTATAATCAACATGTAAAAAATAACATTTATTAACAATTAAATGAGAATTATTCCTCTTGCGAGTATTTAAAAATTTTTAAAAAATATTTTATTCGAAGTTTTACTTCAAGTTAAATATACAAATTGTTTGAAAACAATTGTATACACTACAGTTTATTTTTGTATATTTCTGTTATATGTTTCACATAGCTTTCCGTTGGAAAACATAAATGTAAAATCATACAAAAATATACAAAGAGGCACTAGCAAAATGTAATGCATTTTCTGGCCTGTTAAAGCCGCCATCAGCATTCTTGTTATAAATCTGTTGTAAGTTTTTATGAATAAGGGGGTTAATTATTTACTATTTTAGACATATTAAAAAAGTGAATTAAAATATATATACAAAAATTAATTAATTGTTGAAAGAACCAACCCAAAAAGTGGATGAGGGAATGAGACACATTGAATACCTGTACACAACAGGCTGGATATAGTGCCCATTATATACTAGCATCTGGAAAAAATCTAGTCCTATCATTTGTTCAACGAGTCGTTTACAAAATGGAATCATAAGATTTCACTTGAATGCTTCATATATGGAAATTATGAAATTAAAAAAAATGTAAAATTAATTCAATAAACATTTTAAAGAAAAAATAAATTCTAAACTTAGTGCGTTTTTAATGGCGCGTCTTTTTCACCATTTTGGTTCGTTTTGAAATTTCAAAATTGTCAACGCTGTTTGAATGGCTTGTATTTGATCTAATATTCCTGAATTTTTCCTTTACTCCACAAGTTAAATAAATACTTCGACTATATTTTGTAGAAAACTTTCAAACCCTGGCGCTAAATTTTCATAATTTTTTAAATATTGTTCAATAATGAAAACACTTTGTATTCTCAAATAATTTAGAATTTTTACTAACCTTAAAATCTCAGCTGCCAAAGTAACTATTTCTTTTTATTTTGATTGACAACACTTTAATTTACAAATGGCGGTAAATAAGACAAATCTTGAAAAGAAACCACTTTTTACTTAAAGACTGTAATTGACATTTGTAGCGAAAAAACGTTGTTACTTTGCATATTTAACAAACAATATCTTATAATTTTCTACATAATTCATTTTTTAATTCATGAAAAGAAAACATTAACTTATATAAGCAAAATTTAAATTCTCATTCAATCGCTTTATTCTTAAACAAAAAAGGCGTTTAAGGAAATAAGTCAAAAAAAGCGCACAACTAGCCAAGATTTTAAGAGGCGTATATGAATTCTATAACACCCCGATATGTCTAAATTTAATAGTGAGCAACAACTACATACATATGTAACTACTTACAGCAACTAGATAAAACTACATACTAGAAATAAAAACAAGAAACCTTTTACATCAAATATGACTGACATTTTGACATCTCTACATAAAGGCTTTGCATAAAGATGCATGTTCTAAAGTAATTCTAAAAAACATTATAGAACTTTATAATTTTATTTTTTTTTTTTATAGAAAAAAAAAACACTTAATTGTTAAGAAAAAAGTCATAAAATATCATAAAATATCTTATAGCATCGCTGAGTTAAATACAAAAAATTTCTTACACTCACCCTGGCTGTAAAGCATTCATTCTTAGAAGTTTTGCAATAATTTATTTTTTCTTTTATAGATTTACAATCTTAAATTATAATCTTGCAAGAAAGAGCAATTAGTCTTTTCTCGGTTTTGGCGTGATATTTTTCTATAATATTTTGTTAACTACATGCATACAGGCAGGCGTATACATACATATTTGAAAACTATGAGAGTATCTTTTTTTATGTAGTACATATCTCTAAAAACCATTAATCATTGCATATGTCTGAGAATGCGTTAACAATTTACAAAAATTGGCTACTGTTTTACACTTTACTTTGTATGTATGCGCTTCATGCTGCATAGCCATAATTCTATCATTCACATTCATACATATATACATATGTAGATAGTTGCATTAAGATTTGGTGGGTAACACGCTACTAGCCAAGTTGAAGTTATTAATTAATTATTTTAGTTTTTGGCTGCAACCCATTAAAACGCTTGAGTAATGCTACTGATTGCAAAATGAATTGTATTGGAATAAATGTAGCTGAACTTCAGAATTACTATAAGCCAGTATATAAACCCACTAGCTGTTTAACTGTTTAATAGATAAGCTACTTGAATTCGTTTAGATACCAGCCACAAAGATGCAGCTACAAAGATGCAAAAGTAAGTGTTTAGTAAGGAGTGAGGCGTGAGGCATTTAAAGTATTAAAGTATTAATTTCTTTTGCCAATAAGAAAATACAATTTTCCTTCAACAAAATCTACTACTATACAAACGTATACCATCTACAATGCGACAGTCCCAAAGTAGGTTCTTAGTAAGGAGTGTGTATTTTAATTAATTATTCTGCCAATAACAAAATTCTTCTTAATCATAAACTATTTCAGAGATATCAATTGGCTTATTAGTTTCCAATATAGAAATCAAAACATTTTTATACTGATTTTTGTACAGCCGTTCAATTGTCACAGAATAACTTCCAGGATCAATTTATTGTTTTTCGTTTTCGTTGTTGAACAATTTTTGAAAAATAATACAAATTTCACGGCGACACTTTGAAAATGTTGTAGAGAATATGGTTGCAATTTAGCCTTGACTTAATGATCAGTTAAGTGAGTAATACACAAATTCAGGGAGTTGGGATCCATAGCTGATGCTAAACAAACTGGTAATCCGACAACAACACATTTTGTTGAAAGTCAAAGAGTATCTATTAGTCTTCATATGAGAATTTGAAATATTGAGAAACTCTATAGTGTATCGTATCTGAAGATCTGCTTCTTCATGCTTTAAAAGTTCAAGCCGAAACACGAGTTTGGAGTCTTCGTCTCAAAGTATATGGAGGTCTCACGAGACGGCAGATAATCAAGTTTTATATTTATCTCTTTCTTTCTATCTTGTTAACATTTTTTTTTTGTATCGTAAAGCGTCCCTAAAAGTAATATACCTTTCTCTTTTTATGAGAACTACCCTAGTAACCTCTGTATACCTCTGTATACCCAGTAGCGTTGTCAACTTTGAAATTTCAAAACGCACTAAAATGGAGGAAAAAAACCCGCCACTAAAAAAAACGCAACAAGTTTAGAAATTCTTTTTTATTCAAAATATTTATTAAATTAATTTTACACTTTTTCTAATTTGATAAATTCTATATAAAACTTTTTATCAACGACTAATAATAAAAGTAAAAGCTTTGTTTAAATAAACAAGCTAAAAAAGATAAAATAAGCATTTAACCACTCACAATATGCTTTGCGGTACTGAAGTACTAATTGGTAAAAAAGGGCTAATTTCAGTATATATTTGGTACTTTTTTTAATTATTTTTGTTTTCTATTTTAAATACATACTTCTATTTGATTTTTTTTTTTTCAATAAAATTTGTTAGGGCTCCACTGGGACTCTAAGCCTGGTTGTTTGTCTAAAGTTCTGTAGATCAAACCATCAGGTTATACAAGATTTTTTATTTCCATGTTTAAAATATTAATTTTATTTTCAAATAAGGCCCTCATGTCACGAATTTGAGAGTATGTATTCATTTATCATACATCCATATTTAAAGGACATTTAATGTAGTTCTTTTTCATCGTATAGATTTCATAATTATTAATTATTAAAAAAAAAAAAAAACTGCATATAAAAATTAGTAAAAACAAAAATTTCATAACAATTTCGGAAAAATTAAAAAACGCACCGAAATTAACAAAAAAGCGCACCGTGCATCAACTAAAGAACTTTTTGCACAATATATTAAAAAAAAAAGCACAAAAAATGGTGCGTAACGCACCAAGTTGACAACCCTGATACTCAGTGTCTCCATGTTTAAGCAGTTCAACTGGCACATAAACTGATTTTGTTAAATGATTATTGCACATTAACAGGTAGATGTTAATTTTTCGATGAAAATCAGTGATAAAGTACATTTTCGCTTTGATAATTTTGTTAATCGTAGAAATTGCTGCATTAGCATTAGATTGTCGAAAATCAAATTCATTCACAACGTATCACCACCATTGGTTGGGGATTTTAGTCTGCAGACATCATTATAACAAAGTTCTTTGAGCCTAAATTAGATGAAATTTTTAAACGGCAACGGCAAATTTACATAAACATATTTATTCATTTTATTCGATTATTCTTCATCAAATTAATAGAATTATTCGTTATTCGAAAATGGAAATTTTCAAATTCTTCGAATAATTATTCTTAATAAATTGAACGATTATTATTCGAATCACAATCAATTCACAATCAATCTACAAAGTCTTAATAGTTTTTTTAAGAAAATTTCTTTTCCATTTCCAAATTTATATTTGTTAACTTTTACATCTTTCCTTTTACATATTTATGTATGTATGTATACAATTTTCCAATAATCACCAACAATTAATCTTCCAAAAATGTAAGGAAATTCAATTAAACAAGTTCATCACATCAATTACAATTTATTTGCTTTATAAATGAAATTTGCAAAAAACAAACCTTTGTTAACAACAAAAAATAGATCTATTTAAAAGTTTTTTTTCTTACTTTTAACTATTTCTGTTTTTTTTTTTATCAAGTTTGTATTTCTTTGCAATTTGTAAAAGCTGCACCTTAATTGTTGTGATGACAATGTTAAGAAACCAAAAAAGAAGCCCCCACTATAAACCAAAAACGAAAAAGAAAAACTCCTCTAAAATTTAGTGCTTGACTATGGTCATGGACAAACAGCATAACAAACACAAAAAAATAAATAAAGTTAAACCCCATCTCTAAAGCTATAACCACAAATCTTTTTAATCATAATCATTTAAAATAGCAGTCAAGACAAACCTTTATTGTTGGGCAACGGCAGGCAATACATACCTTTTTGGCTGCCAAAGACGCTATGGATCATGGTTGTCATATATGGTCATATTGGCCTTACAATAATGATGTTCTTGTTGATGGAGTTAGCTTTGTCTCTGAAAACAGTATCATGGTCAATGACAATGAAAATGTGCCAACATGTTAAACTAACAGCTCAAAATCATTAATTTCCCTCTCTCATCCGTCTCTCTCTCTCTCTCTCTCATCATCTGTACTCAGTCATATATATTACATACTTTGTAAATGTTCAAACCCCTTTAACCATTCCAAACCATTGTTAATGGTAATGATAATGTTTACTAATGATCAAGTGAATGTCAACAATAGTTGTAATTTAGTACTTGTGTTCTTTTGTTATTGCTGCTGCTGCATCAGTTTTTTAACCATTTTATTATTATGCATTTTCAGCATTTTCTTTTTTTGATCATTGATCATGCACTATTTTCCTTCTTTTTCTTCTTCTTTTCTTAAACTTAACTGTTGGGCAAATATGTTACACACTGTTTCCTAGATTCTTTCCAAATTCAAAATAGTAATATTACAAGGTTTTTAATGTCGAAGAGGTTAAATTGTTTTGGCAGTTGCATTGCAACACAAATTGATAATTTATTTAATCTTACACGATCTCTGGTATTCGGCAAGTATTGCTAATTTCAAGTATCTCTCTATATCACGTCTTTACTGAAGATCTGCGTCTTGATGCTCTAAAACTTCAATTGCCTGAATACGTTAGATTAGTGGACATCAACCCAGTTGTTCGATCAATATCTTCATAATCGATGAAGCAAATTGAGAGTTTTATTTAATTTTAAATAAAACACCAATTCTTTATTCAGTTAAGAAAGAATAAAGCCAGTTCCGAAGTGAAGCGTATCCACAAGAGAGCGTTTTGCATCAATCGAAACAAACAGTAGTCAGAGGGGGAAGGCCTGGTCTGTAAGGCGGGTGAGGCAAAACTTCCTAAACTAACGTTGTCATGATAGAATAATACGGATTCATGTCTCGCCGTATATTCTGGTCGTTCTCCTGACAATCCTAGCTTTATTCGGTACAAAGTTCCCTGTGATGGTTCGGCCAGATATCATGAGCTCAGACTAGTTAGGACTCTTTTTGTTCCACCAAATACAGTGCATTAACTTAGCGCCATGAATATTTAGCTTTGGTGTCGATTCAGCTGGTTAGCCGGGCTTCTCATACCATTTCTTATGCTTAGGGTTATCGTAATGGACACATTTTTCATCGCAAATAATAATTCTGTGCAAAAATGATTTCCTTTTAAAGCGTTTAAGTAGCTTTTCGGACATGCAAATTCGTGTTTTAAGGTCTCTCGTATTCAATTCATATGGCAACAAAATTCCCTAATTTTGGATGAATCCTGCTGCTCACAAACGTTTTGAGTTTGGCTGCTTAAGTAGCTCTAGTTTAGTTTGTCAGCAATCTTCATGTAGAAATACCACCAATTCTTGGTCTTTAAACTTTTTTGGCTGGTCTGTGCAATCTTTGTTTACCATGTCCAAATAACGACTTCCGAACCGCACAATCTATGTTTTGCACATTGAAACCAATGAAACACATTCAACGTTCAGAAATCAAACATAAGATGAGCAATCACTCGGCTTCAGTGTCGCTTCTCAAATTAAAGAAGTAAGGCAAAAGTACTACCCGCACATAACACACAGTTAAAAAAAAAAAAGGAAATAAGTCTATAATTTCCAAACCCAGCTGGGGCACCTTGGCTATGTGAGAAATTCAAAACGATCCCAAATGAATTTCTTTGTTTGTGATCAAATTTTCAAGATTATACTAAATACTTTTATGTTTAAGATCACAGAGTCAAAAGTTATATGCATTCAAAGTTAAATAAGAATTAAAATAAAATGCGATTTTTGGCCATTTTTTTGCATAAAAGTTAGCTTTTAGAAAAATATAAATACGTTATAAGTCCTTTAAATTTCATATATGTGACCCGGCCTATAAAAAGGTGGCGTATGACTCAAAAAAGAAATTGCGAGACACAGCACACATTTTCAATAAAATTCTGTTTTTCTTTCATTTGTGCTCTTCTTTCTCTACATTTTTAGTAGTCTTCTAAGCAAGTTAGGACTTTCTAGTTTTCACCACGTGAAAGAGCGTCTCAAAAACTATCGAAACCAAAAAAGTGAAAAAAATTTTTTTGAGTCATAGCCACCTTTTCATAGGCCGGGTCACATATATGATTGCTAAATTAATGTGAATAATATAAATAATTGCAGTGACCATAATATTTTAAATAATGATTTAAAAATGTTGAAATAGTTGTGGCAAATATGTAGAACTATTTTTTTCTCTGCGTGTAGTTATTATAATAATAATAATAATTAACAACTTATTGAATTAATCCCTTATTATTTCCTTTCCTATATTTACATTAAACATTATGAATCTACCACAATAAAATTAAAAATAGCAAATTCCTAATGAGTTGTTAAATATTCCCAAATTAAGTTAACGCTTTGTGGACACAAAATTCGACATTTTCGAAGAAAAGCCTGTTGTTTACACTATAGTAATGGTAAATTACTAAATGAGAATAAATGACAGATATGTGGCCTTCAAAATGTTCAAGTTCAATTTACTAAAGACAAAAATGGCGTTGAAAAGTTACGCCATCTGTTATGAATCTCACATTTTTAAGTTATACTGGGTGTATAACATAAACATAAAAACATTTAAATAAAATTTTGTGTAAATTTTGAGACTCTCTTAATAATTAAAAGTTATGGAAACGGTGTACTTTGCAAGTATGTATTTATTTGTAGTTAAGAAAACACACCGCCTGTTTAAGTATTCACTAGTACTCGTTTGTACTAGTTAGTAATAGTTTGGTGTTTTTGTAATGTTTGTAATATTGTTCAACGATGTATGTACAATATACAGATATTGTAATATATGCCAGTAGTTATTGGACATTGTTGTTAAACATTTTATCGCAGACCTATAACTCTGTATTTAATGTGTGTGTGTATGTATGTTACCTTGATTAACTATTATGGCTGAAAATATACCATATATCAGTTCATAGCCGTTCTTACTACCTCTATTTATGATAGATATCTGTTATTAACATACATTGGGTTTTTCTTTCTGTTCTTCTGGTTTTTTTTTTTTTGGTTTGGTTTTAAAAAATATTTTTGTATTCAATATAGTAACCCAAGGGTGATAAAATACAAATGATACTATTTAATATTAAAACTACTATGTACTTATACAGTGGTTTACAGCTTATGTCATGCAGTGCATTTTTTTGTTTTCAAAGCTCTATGAAAAGAAATGTAACTGGAATTTCAAAAAATAACAAACAAACATAATTTATTGCAAAAATCTACATTTTAATATATAAAAACAAAAAAATGCTCGTTTTCACGTCACAGCTTATTTTATGCAGGCACGTATGTGTTTGTAAAACATGAAATTAATATTTGATCTGATATCCTTTATTATCTACAACAGATTTAAGGCGATTTGTCATAGATGCGACCAATTGTTGGCTAATACTCGGCAAAATATTCGACATCTCCGTCAGTAGTGCTTTTTTAAATCGTTTTTGTTAGAAATTTTGTGTTCCTTATGCTGGTTTCTAAAATTGACCATAAATTTTCGATAACATTAAGGTCCGGCAACAGTGGTGGCGGTGTCATCAAATGTTGACAGTTCTATATTTCTGCGCTTTTCAGCAAGTTGTCCTTCAGAATCTGAAGGTACTTAGGCTTGTCCATGGTTGTTTCAACAAATGTTTAATTCCCAGTACCAGCAGCTGACAGACAGTTACTGTTGACTTAAGGTTTTCTTTGTTGAGTTCTGTATTTGGTTTCCACCGAACATACGACATGCCATCTAAACCGAATATGTTAAACATAGATTCATTGGCGAAGATGACCGAATTTTTGGACTTCTTGCGTGCAACTCTGTCATTAAAATCATATTGGCACAAGACACAACGAATAGTTTCAACGCAACAGTGTTTGCCCAGGTCAGCTTCAACTTCAGAGACCAGTTGTTAAAATGTGTCGCTCATCATGCTCATTGAATATTTTATTCGGTACCTTTCTGCCTTTGTTATGGAGCTGATTTTCACGGATGAAGCGCTCAATAATTTTTAAATTGTGGAAGCTTTAATGTTAACCATTACTGCTATTTTTCGCTGTGAATGGTCATGTTGAAAATGGTTTAAAACCAATTCTCATTGTTCCTACTGCTATTTTTCGCTGTGAATGGTCATGTTGAAAATGGTTTAAAACCAATTCTCATTGTTCTATCGTTCTATGGCGCGCAATTTAACAGAAAATATTGATAGAAGTTGGAAAAAAGAAAACGAAAGACCAACAACGCTGCCTTGAACTATCGGTACAGAAGAAATTGACTGCATAAAATAAGCTGTGACGTGACAAAACGAGTTTTTTTTTGGATTTTTTTTAATATGCACTAATTTCTTTTTTTAGTTCCTGTTAGGTTTCTTTTGAAAACAAAAAAATGTACTGCATAAAATAAGCTGTGAGCCACTGTGTGTGTTTACTAGCTGGAAGAAAGAAATCGTATGGATAAAATTTTAAATAGACTGTTTAAGGCATAAAATCGAAATAATTTGCCAATATATGACAGTTATGGATGTGTGATGGAAAGATTATTAAATTTGCATTTAAAGTGAAAAAATAAATGCAAAATTATTAAGTTCTTTGAATTTGAATGTTAATTTGCAAATAAAGAAAGCTATTTGTGCACCGTTACACATTAAGGAAGTCCGAGATAAAAATTTTAAGAATAACTATTCGTCATTTCAATATTACAAGAATCAATTGGGTTTAGTTAAAGGTTTAGGATGCATTTAGCTTCGGTACAAAGTCTTTATTTCTTTATAAAATCTCTGCATAAATATCATCACCTTCCTCATCGCCTGCCTTGAGAAGCCAACGGTTTGTTTACTCGGAATTTGTGTTTTTTTTTAATTTGTCCCATGTAGACAACTCTTGTCGATGTTATTAATTAAATTTTAGGCCCCTATTATGAGTTGCATTCGACAATCGATATTCGTTGGCTATCGAAAATCGACTATCGAATGTAAAATTTGTCACTGTCGAAAATTTCGTTGTTCAACGAATTTTTTATCGAACACAAATTTGCTGTCGACGGTGTTTAAAACTTTACAAAATTTATTAAAAATGTATTTGTTTTTTTTTTGTTTTGTTAATTACTTTTGGTAATATCCTACAGGTCTAAGGTCCTAAGTACAAAACAGCAATTGAAGAAGCTCGTTTCTCACATGGAGGAAGATCAGAAAAACTATTGCCAATTTTAATATGCTTGGACAGCAAGTCTACAAACGCCTCTTTCCAGAGTCGAAAATTTTTAATAAATCTGTAAATTAAATTTATAATATCCTTCTCAAAACCTCATTAAATAATATACTCAAATGGTGGAATCCATTTCCAAAATGTTGGAAGCATCCTTCCTTTTTAACTCCCTTATTTGTTTAGATGGTTATAGTTTTCATATGTCAAAATCATTGTAAAACGTTTAATATTTGAGAATGCTTTAGATATGAAATCATTCTCAATCAGAAGTTCACCTTCAGAAGGCGTTGCGTTCGAGATTTATACTGATTCATCCATTGGTCCAACTTACCAGCATTGCTACCAAGTCTTGAATCGTAGCTGGCTTAACGAAAAGGGCTTTTGACTTCAAATAACCCCAAAAAAATCCTAATTAGCACATTCTACGCAACGTGTTAACAGGAGCAGGATCTATACTTAGTACTTATCAATACCACAGGTTGGAATTCATGAGCAGTTCAGCTACAAAAGGCTACACTTTTAAGATCAATACAAATGTATCTCAACCGAAATAATGCAATGCATTATTCATTCTACAGGATGAAGCAGAGCTCATTCCAAAGAAACGTGGAAAAACTTGCATCCATATATGTAGAGATCTCAAAAGGGTAGCATTTTGCAGTAGATCCGCCCTTGATCCCCAACTCGTGTCATTGAAGTGAGCTGATCATGCAGGATAAAACAGAACATCATCCAAAAACGAGTAAAAAAAATAATCGATATGGTTAATTTTCTATAAAATAGACAACAAGATAAAAGGCTCTTAAAATATTAAGAGTTGCAAAATGTTGAATTTATTTGAAATGCAAAGTATTTGAAATTAAATTTTAGAAATGTTTTATCTAAACTTCTTACCCAACCCTCGCATTTTCCTGTTCATTTTATAGCTCCTTTAGAAATTCTCTTCAAATACCAACAGTTTTCTCTACAAGGTTAAGGTTTTTCTTATTTATTAGACACACTCAATGTTTTCGCATTTTTGTTACTTTTTTTTTGTCTTTCATTTATTTCTATTAAATCTTTGCAGGCAGTGAGGCATTTTTATAAACCAAATATGGTTGAAATCAAAGAAAACCAATTCAACCATTATTTGGTGTTTTTTTTTTTTGTTTTGTTTTGTTGTACATTTTGCAGCACCGAAAAACCGAAATAAAATAAAAGAAACTTTAACCAAAAACAGTCAAAACCAATTTTACCGTTAATGGGTCATAAACATGACCAATTGACATTAACTACCGCTACAATAACAATCTTCTTAACATTGCAACAAAATCGTAACGTAGTATCTCGTTTTGTATACGACGAGTACGAGTACAAACACGCCTAAATACAATGGCTTCCTAATTTGACGATCAATTTCTTTAGGCCAACAATAATAATAAAAAGATTTGTTAGATTTAGATGCAACTTGCTGGTAACGATTGTATGTTTATGTGTGTATTTTTAACAATGATCTTCAGGTGCTGCACCTAACACGATCAATGTCATACCCAAAAAACTACAATAAATAAACAATATCGACAACAATAACAACAACTACAGCAGCCGCATTAAAAAAAATAAAGTAACAACATGCATGTTTACATACATAAAGCACGAACATCATCACTATTACCATTGCCACCAAGATGATGACGATCATCAGCACAAAAACCAACCCAATGCTGAACGTACACACAAACGAACAAACGATCCCCAACCAAATCAAAGTCATCATCATTTAAGCCACAAATAGGAAGATACTTATGTAGATAGACAGACACACAAACACACAAAAACTCTACCACATTCCACAAATATGTTGTAAATATTTATTTTTCTACAACCTCATCAATTTCAATTTATATCAATTCAACTCTTAAAGTTAAACCAATCAATAGTTTGTTTAGAAATTGTAGAAGAAAAACAAACAGCAACTGAAACTACATACTTACTTACTTACTTACTTATTTCATACTTCATACATACATACATACAAAAAAATATAGGTGTATTACACATTTGAGAACACAACACAACACAGCAACCAATAACTGATCGATCAATTCTTCGATTATTTTTTCTTTGCAGTCTTTACAAGACATGGCTGCCTCATTTTTGTTTCGATCGCAAGAAATAAAATTAAGAAAACGGCAGAAAATAATAATCACGTTGCCACATGCAACCAAACAACCAAAATATGTATGTGGCATACGATAGGTACCATCTTTTGTGATGACTGCTACTACTACTTTTGACTTTGTTTGGCCATTAAAGAACAGACTCTTAAAAGTATGAGTTCTTTGGTTTGCAAACTATATTCATTAAAAAAATTCTTTGATCAATGGACTTTTTAAGGAGACAGGTTCTCAATGTTAATCAGTTGATAGGTTGCCAAAGTTTACCAATTGCAACATCACCACCACACTCCACTTTGAATAACAGCACAAAAACCTCAGTATATATGTACTTTTATGTCGTCTTTGTCAATCATATCAGCCTCTTTTTATTCTCTTCTGCATGAAATAGTGATTTTGAGCATCTTATCAAAGTCTATGAGGGGTGTTGTGTAGTCGGATGTTTGGTGTAATGAAGGGGGAAGCAAATTCAAGAGTATTGAATTTATTCCTGACCAACCAGCAACCAGAGACAGATAATCTCACCGCACTGCTTGTGGAAATTTGCCATTAAGTGTAGGTCTATTGCGGTTAGATGCAGATTAGTTTTCAGAGCCTCTAAATAAGTAGTATGTAGTGTACCTGTGATCTGAATTCTGTTTGTTGGACATATTTTTCGTTTTTTGATGCAGTCCACTAAACTAGAGATCCACAAGTCAGTATTTGACGTATACATCCATTTAACAAGTGTAGGGCTCATGTCCCATTTTGCGCTGACCTTCAAAAGGTAATACGTTCGATATCTAAACAGCTGGTCAGTAGCTTTTATATTTCCTGTTTTTGGAAAAAGTTCTACTACGCTGAGAATTTCCGTGTTAGCTGTGACAGTAAAACTGAATTTAATTCAATATTTATCTACACGACATCTGGAGATATTCTAATATGAAGTTAGAATGGTCTGGTTGACATATCTTTCTGATGATCTATACAGACGGATAGAGATCTTTACATATGGTGGTGGTTTTTATATTTCCTGTTTTCGTTAGGGGCTTTACTTGCTTCTGCAGAATTAATGCAGTCATATTCAGGTGAAATTTTGGATATCAAGAGAAAATACGGATTTGTACTGACAGAGAATATGCAATTAAACCAATCTCTGCTATTTAGACGAAAACTAGTGTGTGAACGTCGAGATGACGAGACATTCTAACCTGAAATTATTTTGGTTGTCGTGTCTTTTCGATGAACTAGTTTTTGTCTGGATGTGGAAATCAACTGATTGGTTGATATTGCTAATTCATACCGTATATCATATGTTCAGCAGGAACTTTAAGGCTCTGCTCAGACTTAAGGATCTACTTTAACTACATGCTCGATATCGAAGCTTACATGGCCCCTGAGACTGCCATAAGTCTGCGTCTCTGATAGGGCTCTCACAGAATCTACTACGAGATCTGATAACTTTGATAGGGCTTTATTTTTTAAGTTCGAATACGAATCTGAATCTTCTACTAATGTTTTCTGCTGAAAAGATGAAGTCGATTTGGAGACGATAAAATATCTTCTCTGTCTAAGCTGGTTGTCATTGGCTGCCTTTTTAACTTAACATACTATGTCCATTCTAACAACTCGGCACCGAATATTTTTGACGTTTCCCGAATTTAAAATCAGATGTTTCATATAAATTAGTTTGTGCCAATTTACTCGAAGCAATTTTTATTGAAAAGATTGATACAATTTTTTCCTTAAAATTTCTTTGCAGTTCGTATTTTTATTATTTTATTTGAAAGTACACACACATTTGTATACATATACTCGTATGTAATACAAATAAGACAGTAACAGGAATTGCTAGTACAATCAAGTGTGTACTCGTCTTATCTTCCTCTCACCTCGATGTCTGTAAGATATTCAGCTTAGCTTAAAGAATTGCTTCGTGTAAATTGAGATTTTGTTAAGTTTGTTTCTATAATGAATTAGTGCTGTTTTACACGTTTCAGTTTTAGCTGAGCAGTTTTTATTCAATTCCTTTTTGAACCGGCCATTTCGTTCATATGCGTATTTTAAATGTTCGTGCTATTTACCAACAAGTTCCTACTTTTTCATAAAAATCAACATGCAAACAACTTCGCAAAAGGAAATAAGAAAATTGAAATATTTATTCTCTTTGCCCTTCTCACCCAAAAATATTTGCTTAGAAGAGTCAGAATGGAAATATGTAAATGATCTTTTCAATTTTGTAGAAAAAATGTTTGAGACAATTTTTAAAAATTGCAAACAAAGTTATGGGAAGTAGGTTTCGAATTTTGTAGCAAGAATTGTTGTGAAATTTATTCAAAGTTTTTGATAAGTTATTCTTGGACTCCAAAATCGATTTTTATAAAAGAAAACAAGGAATATTTTATAAAGAGTTTTTCGCCATAAAGATTTCGATGCGATCGATACTGCATTATATGAAAATCTTAAATAAATGTTTAATATTTTGACAAGTACCAAATCTAAAGCAATTTCTTTCAAGACATCATTAAAAAGCGCTGGTTGTAAATAATGACTGGCACAACAACGATGATGCAAGATAATAAAGTTTTTACTTGCTGCTACATTAAATGATGCGTTGGCTGTGTAAGACTCCTCCGTCCACACGTCTGTCTGTCTACTCGGATATTTATTTGAAATGAAAGAAAAAAGAATAAGTTCAGAAGCTGTGTTATGCTTATAATTGCATCTGTAAACAAATAAAATTTAAAAACTAAATTGCCGCCTTAACTTAATGTTCAAACAACATGTTTTATTTGTTGCCACTACTGGCTAAAGCAGACTGCTATAGCAGCTGTTTTCTTATTTATTGTTTTTAAATTTATGTTTGTTTTAAATGAGACATAAACCAAAGGAAAAAAACTTAAATAAAACACTAAACCATATCCTCTCTATAACACTCTCAACAATATTAAAGAGAGAAAACAGAGGGAGCTTAAAATCAGTGTTGCCATTTTAGCACTTTCAGTGCTAGATTTAGCATTTTGTTTCTCGAAAATGCATTGAAATTTTTAAAAATTATGCTAAAAAATAATTTTTATTAATATTTCAACTAAAAATATTTCGGTGTGGTAAGTAAATGAACACGGAAATTTTTCAATTCATATATGAAATGTAATCTATTAAAACCAGTCAACAATTTGTATGAAAAAAATTAGAAAAAACTATAATTTATATTTGTGACGTTTGAAATAAAAATTGTATTGTTACATTGAAAAAATGTAGAACCTATTTTTTCTTATGTAGAACATTGTAGCACTTAGTTGTTCAAGTTTTAGCATATTTTGAAATTCATTTTCTGGCAACACTGCTTAAAATACTTACCAAATTTGATGAGCATGTTTTCATTTTAAATTTTTGCTAATATTTTCTCTTTCAAGCCTAGAACTAAGAACTCATTCATATTAAAGGAAGATTAGATTTAGGAAATTTCAAAATATGTAAATAGTTTACAAACTTTCTGGAACTTGTTTTCCCTTTACCCTGCTATTATTTAGCTAATTACATTACAATATTTAAAATCTTGATAAAGTTTCCAGCAAATATCTATTTTAAAATCTAACTATTCTTTAAAATATAAATATGTATGTATATAAAGTCTTGCATCTTCATCTGTACATCTTGTGTGACTCCTTTGTCAACCATAACATTTTACAAGTCGAGCCAAAAATAATAAAAACACAACAGAATCCCCCATGTGTTCCAACCAACCAACCAATATGGCAAATGCAATTTGTCACGCATGAATGACTTCGAAAACACTCCTTGGATTAGGTTGAGGTTGCCTGACTTCTTGCCAACCAGCCAGCCAGCCAACCAGTCAGGCACACAACACAGCAACTCAATGCAACAATATTAATATTGCTGTTTTTATTTTTGTTTTTCTCATATTGCTCTACAAACCATAATGGCCTAACGGGCTCATGACACATTCGACGTCATCATCAGCAGCTACAACAACAACAAAAAAAAACACACACACATAAAACGTCGTTGTCGTCGTCCTCATCATCATTTCCCAATCCTCCATGACGTTGTTTTGTTCTTGTTGCTGGCGTGTGTAAAAAGTAGAAGAAAATGTAGCAGCAGCGAAAAACGTCGAATCTTGACTGTCTGTTAGTCATTGTTGGCCTGGCAATGAAGTAAATGCATATAAAATTTCTACAAAAAACATATTCCACTACATATTCTAGATGATCTTAGAGTCCTATAAGGACCCAGAATATACATATAGACTTTTTAGTTCTACGGCCAATATTTCGATGTATTACAAACGGAATGGCAAACTTATTATACCCCTCATCTTTTTGGTGGTGGGTATACAAGAGTGTATACAATATGACATTCGTCATTTAGGATACATTAAAAATTAGACATTCGGAATTCGATAAAGCAGTTGCTATAAGCCGAATCATGTCGGGTATACGAATGAGAGAAATGGCATCCATTATGAAAATATAAGATTGCTATTGTGAATGAAATAAGTCATGAAGTAATGAAAAGTCTTCATTACAAATTTGATACAAATGTTAAAAGTTGCAACTAATATTGCGGCTAATACCCATATTGCTTCTAAATAATTGAAAACCAAATAATCTTATTTCTTTTTACGAAACACCGAACCCCACCCCCCCCTTCCCTTATTTCATTATGAAATTTTTAAACAACCACTTTAAGGAACACCCTTTTTTAACGACATAGTAAAATATGAACGAACGTGTGCAATATGCTCCTTGTAAGCAATCTACTATAAAGTTTTCTTTCTTTTTTTTTTTTTTTTGTATTATTCATTTTGCATGTTTAAGTAGAAAAAATGTTCCCAATATACTTGTAATGCCACATTACATACCAACCACATTCGTTGCCAAAGAGTAGATCTTGTCAGCCTTGAGTCTTTTGCGCGGCAAAAAAAAACTTGTATATATGATTTCAAAAATAAAATAACAAACATTGCAAACACTTGAATACATAAACATAAAAATGAACTTTTAAAAACTGACAACTCCAAAGAAAATCCTCTAGTGAACTTTGTATGTATGTAGTTTGCAATGTGTACTGCTTGCTGTGTTTGTTTTTGCTTTTTCTTTCCGAGATGTTGCTGTGACTGTGTGTCATTTCTTTGCTTAAGTCTTGATGGTCTTGATTTTATGTGGTTATTTTTACATATAAATGGCTGGGTTGTTGAAGTTTGGAGGGTTTAACTATTAAGCTCTTTGTAACCTCTATCTACTGAAAGAGAGGGTGGCAAATTTCTGGATTCTGTAATATTCCTGGTCAATTTCATTGACAATAGTTTAGTTCTATTGAATTTATGAAATGAAGTCTAATATCGTTTTTGTCGTCAGTGATCGGCAAAGATATGCAACGTTACCGAATGTGTCCACCAAGGCACAATTGTTATAATTATTAAAAGAATAACAAATTGTAATGTCGCAAGATAATCAAGCGGATCTTTAAATATGCCTGAAAAACCAAATTCAAACAAAATACAAGTAAAAGTTTATATTCGTCTGTGCCGAATCTAATGGCCAGTTTTTAACTTGATATTTAAATGCTAAATTAAGTTAATTTAGTTTTATTTAAATATGGTTTAATTTTTCAGTCTCAAATTACGTTTGGTAATTAATTATGATAAAAGTATGGTGGCACTATTAAATATCAAAAAAAATATAAACAACTTCTTCATTTAACAGCTGGTTTCATATTTACTTTACAAATTGTTTTTTTTTTTGATATTTATTTAGTCGGGCTCGAGTTCATTAAATTTAATTAAATTATCATTAAATTATTTTTACTGAAAGAATTATTTTACAACATGAAATCTATATTAAAATTTATTGATAATTTTTCTTGACTGAGCTGGGGTTTGAACCTGGGTTGAATTTACATGTTTCGAGAATCACCACATTCTCTCATCAGAATTCTTTGCGTTCTAACCTTCTGCACCACTGCGGGTGCCTGCTAGCCAACAGACAAACATCAATATATTAACCAGTGTTACCGGTGTTTCGAAATTTGCTGTAATTATCATTTCTCAATTTTATTTATTTACATGTTGCCTCCTTTTTCTTCAGTTTTTTCGTATTCTTTCTGTCAAGACTTTCTCTTAAAAACCTGAATACATTTGTTTTTTTTTATGTTTGTTGTCCACTTTCGTCGACATTTTTTTGTGTACATGTTGTAAAACAATTCTTTCAGTAAAAATAATTTAATGAAAATTAAATTTAATGAACTCGAGCCCGACTAAATAAATATCAAAAAATTTAAAATTAACAGTTCGAATAAAAAATAATAATTGTTTACAAATTGTTGTAAACTAAATGGACAAAAGCTGCATCATTCATACCCTCTTCATCAGAATTCATTGTTTTAGTTGATATTAATGACACAATAGCACAATGTTTTTATTCGCGGCGCGTTTATTTATTTAATGTTTTTATCAAATAATAAAAAAAACTTAAGTTGTATTTAAATGGACGTAGTCAGTGATTTAAGTTATATTTAAATATGATCTATAAAAACGAATTTGGTATTTAAACAGAACTTAAGTTTGAAAACCCTTTGATTTTTAAGTTAAAAACTGACCATAAGTCCCAATTTACACAAAGCAATTTTTGTATTTGAAATTTCTTCGGTGTTCACACAGCACAATACTTATTGCTTAAATCGCTAATGTTTTTATTTGAGAGTATACACACATTTGTATACACATACATATGTAACACAAATTGCTAGTGTGTACTCGTCTTATCTTCCCCTTACCCCGATATTCTAAAAAGTAATCAGCTTAGCTTAAAGAATTCCTTCGTGTAAATTGGGACTTATATACCTACCACAAAATGCTAGTAGTGTAATCTATGAATACTTAAAACTAATTTTTGTTACATTTTGTATCGGTAACGATAATTATACTGGTTATTTTATGTTGAGGATCACTAGTTCTACAACCAATATTTCGATGTGTTACAAACGTAATGACAAACTTAAAATATCCCCACCCTTTTACTAGTGGCGAGTATAATAACTAAAACAAATAGCAATCTTGCTGCTGATTGCAAACCAATTTATTTATCACAATTAAAAAGTTTCCTCTATAAATAATAAAACATTTAAATTTGTCCAGAAACTTGCATAACACACGCACACACACGTTTTTATTATTTCTTATATTATATATTTTTTTTTTTGTCATGTGGTTTTACGAATGTCACATATTTTTACATCATCATAAAATTCCACTAAAATTTGTTCCTCTCCAGTTAATGAAGTCATAAACATTCCGCAGCAAACGTAGCATCGAGCCAGTCATCAGTATGGACAATTATATAGATTTCAAATAAATTCATTTAATAGAGTTGAGTTTTTGGAATTAGGAAACGCATAAGCAAACCCAGTAGCAAAAGAACATTAACAAATATACATATATGTATATGTATATGTATATGTATGTATGTATAGGTACAATATGTATGTATGTATGCTGCATGAATGGACGTACCACGTCTGGTGCCATGTCGAGGATGTGAGGCAGGCTTTGCAACTGAAAACAATTATGCAAAGCAAGCGTAAGACAACTTGGTTGGTTGTACGAGTAGTCGTATGTATAATTAAGTCTAGCATTTAAATGCTTCTAAAGTAACAGGCCATAAAGACAAGACGGGGCAATCGGCAGCATTTGAAGCAACAACAGCAGCATAGCATCGTTGTCATCATCAGGAATATTTACGTTGAATAACTTAACAACAAACCACCATCACCACGCCATCGAAATGAGAGAGAGTAACTGTTTGAGTCAATGGCATGGCTGTGTATAGCCAGTCTGCACCCATTAGTGATGCCGAAAACGATTCATAATTTTCATACTGACGTTGCAGTTATGGCGCCAAAAACAAGCAAAAAAAACAACAACAACAGAACAAAAATACCATGCAGGAGTTGGAAAGACTGTGAACTAAAAGAGTTTATTGTTTAAGAAAGCTTTAAATTATTTTAAGGAAAATATTGTTGTTTTCAGTAAACTGTTAAAAAAGCTTTATATTTGTTTATTTTTCAACCATTGTTTTCAAAATCAAATATATCTGTATTAAATTCGTTTCTAAATTCCATTTATTACCTTTTTTCTATTTCCAGGCCGAAATGCATATGGATCATTCGATATTAGTCCCATCTATGGGTCTCGGACCGCCACCACCTCATCAACCCCTTCCACCTAGCGTTGTCAAGCATCGTGGCGAACAGCTGGACATTCCAACGTCGAAGAAATCCAAAGGCCTCGACGAAGCATCAGCATATCAATTGGAGTACCAGCACTATCAGTCGTTAATGTATGCCCATTGTGCCCAGCAGCAACGGATGGTGGCGGCTGGTCAAATGTCGGCGTTTCGACCGTGGCCTCAGCCAAAAACATTCATGCATGCTGCATACAATGCAGCGGCAGTGGCAGCTTTATCTACACTTCCTTATCTGAGTCAGGAACCGCCGGTATTGCAAAATCCCGAACGTGTGGTACGCTCCACCGATCGTGAACGATTCGAGCGAACGTATCAGCCAAATGTAGCGTTGGCGCCTAGAAAGACACATCTCTCGCAAGAGCGTGAAAAAGAACAAAGAGAGCTGAGGGAACGAGAACGAATAGAAAGGGAGCGAGAACGTGAAATGGAAAGAATAAGAGAGCGCGAAAGATCAAGGGAACGAGAAAGAGAATTTGAGCGTGAACGGGAAATGAGAGAGAGGGAAATGCAAAAGAAGTTGCAGGCCCAACAACAACAGCAGCAACATCATCAGCAGCAACAAATCAAACAACAACCTTTAGTAACAGGTTTATGCGAAGGTGAAATACAAATAAAACAAGAAAGGGCGCCCACACCCTGTGAAATGACTCCCACACCCCCGCCCCTTAGCAATCACAGCGAAGAGGACCGACGAAGTTGTAATGGTCCCTTAATGGAAAGTGAAGCTCCCACAACGCCTTTAGTTTCCCCCTTGGCCTTAAGTCGACACAAAACCTTGCCCCCCACACACCTTAGCCACATGGAATTGCAGACACGGCGCCTTTCCCTGCAAAACTCCAATTGTTCTGCTGCTTCGGCCTCATCGTCAGGCTCTTTATCATCATCATCTGCCACCTCAACAACACCCACAAATTTAACATCATCCACCACACCACCCCAATCACAGTTACATCAACAACCATTAATACCTGCCCAAAAATTACAACAACAGCAACTACATCATCAGCATCAGCATCCACCACCTCCATCAGCCACACACCTACAACGAATACCAAATCATCATGGAGCTGTGCATGGACCTCAGCCATATATAAGACAATCTCCCTCACCACATGCTCATTGCAACAGTGCCAGCTGTAATAATCCTCGAAGTCCCGAGGAATTTGGTGGTTCCAACGAAATCACATCATCAACATCGCCTTTGCCACAAACCCAGCCGCAGCAACAACATGCACAAACAATTATTGCCACTGTAAATCATCACAATAAATTGTTGCCAAATTGTGGTGTATATGGTGCTAACAGCAGCAACAACAACAACAGCAGCTGTGGCCAACAACAGCACAATGATCTGACCGGACGTATACGTATTAGCAAAAATTTAATTAATCAAAATAATATAATGCGAACTCCCACGCCACCACCTCATCCACTACCCTCAATTACCAACCCAATACATCAACATCCCTCCCATCATCTTCATCATCAGCAGCAGCAACAACAGCCACATCATAATCAACATCCGCAGGCTGGGCTTCAGAGCCAGCAAACAGTAACGGCAGCTCAAAATCATCAGCAACAATATGATTACTATAAACAAAATCAAAGGTATTATCAACAACAACATTTGAAGCCACAACAACAACAAGAACAACAACATCAACAGCAGCAACGTAATCATACCACACAAACACTAACAGCAAATCTTAATCATCAACAGCAGCAGCAACAACATTCACCATCACAGTCTTCCAATGCAAATACGCCAACAGGCCTTAATTTAACTACAAATTTGACAGCGGCCTCTAATGCAACAACAACAACAGCAGCAGTGGTAGCGGCAGTTTCCAATGCAGCAACTCTACAAAATCATGACAAGCCTCATTTGCGTACACCGCAGGCCTTTATGAATCAACATCAACATCATTTGCAGAATGGTCGTATGGCCACCACCATGAACAGTGAATTTGAATTGTCCACAGATACCGATGACGAAAGTGTCAACGATGGCGAAGCCGATAGCAGCAATACGCTGACACCCTGGGAGTTGGCCATCGAAACATTACGTGACTCACGACCCAAAGACAGAGAACGTTTGCTCAATATGCTGCAAAGAATTTTAAATGAAAATCAACATTATCGCTTGCAAAATCAACAACTGAAAGAACTAATTGAAGTTCGCAATGAACAAATTGCCAAATTGCAAACGGAATTGCAACACTGTCAACGTCAGTTGGAGATCTTGCAAATTAGTCCGTTGCCAGTGGCGGTAAATGGCAGTGGCGGCCTTGGTAACGGTTTAATAACCAAAGCATTGCGGAAAGAGTGTGACGATCAAATGCTACTAAGAATGCCGCTGAAAAAGTCTCAGCGACGAGAGCCCGAAATCTACGAACGTGAACTGAGAGAGAAAGAGATGAGGGAAAGTGAGGAAAGAGCTCAAAGGCAGTGTGATGAGAGGATACAGTATAATTTGAGTCAAATCAAGAGAGAGTTAAGTGAGTCAATGGAAGAGGATGAAAATGAGGAGGATAATGAATCAAGCACCACCACGCTGGAGCAGAGATCACCAAACGAAAGTTCTCAGCACAATGTGGAAAGTACACAGCCTGAACATGGCCAACAAGGTGGAGAGGTTAACAATGAAGCCTCTTCGGAATCCGAACAAGAAGACGAAGAAGACAATGAGGATGATCAGGGCGATCAACGTATGTCATCTTCCACCCAAAATCAAAAACGATCTCATGGTGATGGTGAAGTGCAGGAGGAAAATCATCATAAATTAGAAAAGGCAAAAAATCAAAAAGACTTACTACAAGACGCGCCAATGGCCAATGATAGCCAAACGGCCGAAGAGTCCGAACATGATGAAGATGAAGAACGAGAACGTGCATGTGATGATGAACAGGAAGCTAATGGTGATGAAGAGGAAATGGATGAAGACGACGACGACGAAGAGGAGGAGTGTGTACAAGCACCGCATACGAATGCTCATTTAACACCACCCACTGCTACAACACCCTTATCACCCGATTCTGCTGCCACTGCTGGTCAGTTATTCGATAGCAGCAATAGTAGTGATGAGTCCTCCATGAAAAAAGCTCAGATGTCAGCATCTAATGCATTAGCCAAAATGAATTCGGAAACAAATGATGCAGATGATGACGATGATGATGATGACGACGAAGTTGATAGGAATGAAGAAAATGGCACTAACAACCATGCAGATGAGGATGAGGACAACGTTGAAGACAGCAACCAAACTGATAACGAAGACAGCCAATCACGCAATTATCAGAGCGATAACGATAACTCCGGTGCGGAGGAAGAGCACCAGCCTACAACCACAAATCATACAAACAAACCACGTCATTTTAGAGTGGACAAAGTGACCACAACAGCGGCAACACCACAAACCACAAACATTATAAATACTTCCATAAATCAAACGACAACGCCTCCTAACACTACTACGGTTGTGTTGGCTACCAAGGCCAGCAAAAAATTAACACCAACAACGAATAATGATATAATAATCAAACAGGAATATCTATAATTAAGAATTTTTCGACCCTCGCCCCCCAACTCCCACTCCTACGCAAAATTAGTAAATAATTAACAAAGAAAAATTTCAATAATAAAAAAAACATTGTAAAATTATAAAAACAAATTAAATGTGCCGATTAAAAAAATAGAGTTTAAGAACAAATTAAAACAAGTATGCAAAAAAATAGCTTTGATTCCAAGGCACGTTTTGTTAAAAGAACAAATTTATATGCCCTACAACAAACAATCCTACAAATTTCCAACAAATCTGAAAAGCTTTTTGAAAAGACACTTAGTGATATTAGAGAAACGTTATTCTTAAAAAAAAATTATAAGAAATACTTGGTTTTTAAAAACTATTAAAAAACATTTTGTAGTAGAATTTTTCAATCGTTTCATTAGCCAACAGTTAACAGTTTAAGTTAACAAGAGTTTAATTTTAAACGATTTTTTTAAAAGGCATTGAAATACTTTTGTAAACTATAGAAATTAAAAGTTTTATTTTGAAATAATAATAATTTGTATAAAAGTTCTTTATTACAAAACGCTTTAGATCAAAAAGTATTGCTAAAAGCTTTAATTAAAAATGTTGGTTAATAAAGCTTTTGCAGAAAAAAGATTTTTTTAATAAAAATGTACAGTTGTTTGACATAGAAAAATTTATTATTATTTCAAATAATTTAGGTTTAAAATATTTATGAACTTTGGCAAAGCTTTTGTTTTAAAAAAGCTTTTCGGCTTTATACAATTGTTTGCTTTTTAACTTTTTTTCATAATAAAGCTTTTGTTGTAGAAAAACTTTTTTTCTAATAACTTGCATAACTTAGTGTCTTAAGACAAAAAGCCTGATTTGTTATTCTTTTTTTCGATTCTCCCCTTCTACAACTTTTGTGTTTATTTTTGTAAATTTATAACCTTAATAATATTTTCAAACTTATTTTAAAAGCTTAACAAAACTATACTCTAGCTAACCATACACATTACACAAATGTATTAGTTTAAGTTTAAAACAAATTTATTTTTTAGATTTTAAGTACAAACAAACCAACAAGAAAAACAAAAGCTCTTTAAACTATTTTGTTTACAAAACAAAATTCTTTAAACAAAAAAAATATTTAATAATAAAAAAGAAATTGTAAAAATAAAATATAAAAATAGTCATCTGTGAGATTAAAGAACTAAATTTAAACGATTAAAATTGAGTTTTAAAAACTTTAAATCAAACCACTCCCCTCCAAATCCCTGCTCCCCTTTTTTAGCAAACCGCTAGTTGTAAACGTCAAACAAAAAAATTAAACAAAAAGAATAAGAAAAACGGAAAATAAAATTTAAAATTATATCAAGGTTTTGCATAATTATTGAAATGATATTAGAAAATATTCAAAATAAACAAAATAATTAACAAAATTTATCAAAAAATATATTTAACACAAAAAAAACACTACATTTAAAATTGTAAATTTCTTGACATACTCTCTATGTAACTCTCTTTCTCTAACTATCTAACTCTGTATCTGTCTCTCTCACTCTAACTTTATAATATTTGGAAAATGATACATAAAAAAAACTATAAATTTAGCCTAAAATACACTGGTATAAAAACATCTCTGTTAAACGTCTAAAAGTATGAGAAGAAAAAAACTTTGAAATAACAACCATTTGTAGTTTGTGATTCTGTTTAGAAAAATTTTTAAAGGATTTACAGTTTCATAAATAAATTTCTAATTTGCTTTTATTTTATAAAGTTTTAGTTAAATTTGAAATTTGTTTATGATTAAAAGCTGGGTTTATTATTAATGTTTAATTTTAAATTATTATTTGATTATTATTATTATTATTTGTTGTTTGAAATTCAAAATTTTTATTTTGTAATTAAATTTAGAATTATTTGTAATCATACCCCTTTCGTTTTAAAAAGGGTTTAAATTTATACTTTATTATTTAGTATGTATTTAATTAACTAACTAACTTACTGAAAAGAATTATTTTTGTAAATTTGCTTCATACGCTCAAAGAGAAAATGTATGTTATTTTGTAAATGGTCATAACGAAGCTGGTCCTTAACTACGAAGTTTTTTCAATTATACCTGTGTTACTTCTTATGTTTTGATGTAAAATTAACAACGCATTAATGTCAAATCTGACATGCTATTTGATATTATATGTATGTATGTATGTATACATATTAAAAATGTCCAAATCTTAACAAAAGAAATCTAATTCAAATCAGAATTAAACCATAAACGTTGTTGCGGTGCTTTAAAAAACGTATGTAAAAACTAATTTATAAAGAGTTTTCAGATTTGATTTAAGAAAAGACTCATAAAATTTATATAATTAATAATGTTTAAAGATAATTTCATGGAAATATTGAGCGCGGCTACGCCTTAAATGGTTCATAAGCTGGCTCTCGCAGGTATATCACGAATAAATTCTTCAATTTATTCATATCTTGTCACTATAGATATGAGCCTTAACATAGCCCCACAAAAAATATTCTAAGGCGAGCCAAACGACCCAAAACATGAAATAAACTGTTCACCAAACTCGCCTCTCAATTGGGCTATTGTTTCGCCTGCTGTGTGGCATATGGTATCGTCTTGTTGAAACCGCATGTCAGCCAAGCGCAGCTCTTCCATTTTGGTAAAAAATAAAAATTTAATAATGGCACGGTTGCGCTCGCCATTCACAGTAACGTGTCTGCCTTCTTCGTATTTGAAAAAGTAATTTTCAATGATGCCACCGGCCCATAATGCACATATCTTGCAATGCTTCTGGCTGCTCTTGACACCAAATACTACAATATTACTTGTTTATTCAACTATAAATGGGTTTCTTCGCTGAAAACAATTCCACGATAAAAAAGTGCATGATGAACTTTCTTAACCTATCACGAATTTTGATAACAAAATATAAGAATCTGCAAGCGTTTTTGGTTTTTAAGTCGATTCATGGTTAAATTAGAGACCAAACTGAGAACCCAAATGAACGACATTATATCATATTCAAAAAGCAGTATTTTTTTCCATGATTTGTTATTCTCAAAACATAAGTAGCAACATTTTTATTGTCGTTGAATAGTTTCAAATGTTTATTATTTTCTGCATGGTGCAACTATACAAGGTGAGTGCAAATCGACAACAAATACAACACAAAACAGAAACAACAGGCATTTTGTGTGTGTAAAATAATGTACTACTGTCAAAAATACTTGAAAAAGTATTACTTTTGACATAAGTAAATTGTAAACAAAGTCAGTCAGCTGGGCTACTGCACTCGCCTTGTATATTTGCACCATGATTTTCTGTATTTAAAAGTTTTCTTAAAGCTCTTCAATTGAAACATTGAATATTTAAATGAAAAGGCTCCTTCTGATAATTAAAGCTAAAAAAAAATACTAAACTAATTTTTAAGCTAACGTTTAACTAAAGCTTAATTCACAGCTATTAAACAGCTTTTAAAAAAATTATATCTTCAAATCCTTCGTGAAGTAAAGACAGCTAAATCTTTTAGCTTATAATTTCGTTTGCGGGAATTCACGCTGATGCAAGGACAGCTAAAGCTTTTATCTTATAATTTTATTTGAATGCCGAATATATTATATAAAGTCTTTTACAAAGAGCATTAAAGATATTGCTTAAAATAAAATGGTTGAATTGAAATATTTTAATTGGAAAGTTTATTTTACAAATCGAAAGTTCTAAGAGTGTGACACTAAAGCTACTATACAATAACTTCTATACAATTATTTTCAATAAAATGTTTTTTTAACTAAACTTTTTAAAATAAAAAGCTTTAATTCCTCTCTTGTATTTAAAATACTTTCAGTGTTTAATCATTAGGATTTGAGAGCTTTGAATTTAACACAATATTTAAAATGCAGAAAAAAACTTTAAGCTTTATGCTAATTTTATTTTAAATACAAATGTTACAGGAAGCAATTCAATTAGAAAATGTAGTTTAAAAGCTTTTGCGAACAACTAAACCTTTTACCCCCATGTTCAACACATCTAGTTATTTTTTTAACCTAAAGTTATATAGACAGTTAAAATAATTTTTGTATGAAAAAGTATTTTAACAGACAGTATAACTATAGGTTAAAAACCAACTACACCTTTTTAATTTGAAATCGAGAAAATCCAATTTTAAATTTAAAAATCGAAATAGATATTGAGAAATAAAAATTTATGTTTAGAAATAACAAAATGAAATTCATAAATCCAAAATAATATTCGGAAAAATCAAATTGAAGTTCATTGGAAATAACAAATTGAAAATGAGAAATACAAAATGATAATGAGAAAAAACAAATTGTATTAAGAAATATAAATTAATATTTAAAGATACAAATTGAAATTAAGAAATCGAAATTGATTGTGAGAAACACAAAATAAAATTGAAAACGTTTTAAGTGTTTTTAAAAGTAAAAAAATCTTTGACAAATTTCATACAAATTTTAATTTTTCAATTACAATTTTTATTTTCTCAATATCAATTTGTATTTTCTCAATATCAATTCCTTAATTTTAATTTACATATTCTCAATATTAATTCACATTTCTTAATTTCAATTTGCATATTCTCTATATTTTTTTATATTTATATTTAAGAATTGATATTGAGAAATTAATACTTTTTTAAATTTCTTTTTCCTCAATATTAATTTGGTTTTCTAAATTTCAATTCGTTATTTCCAATATCAATTTGGAATTTCCCAATTTCATTTTGAAAAGGTGTAGGCTATGGGGTAAGAGTTTTAAATTTATAAATAAATAAATAAATAAGAATAAATAAATTTAAAAAAAATTAACACCAATGTTCTGCAAATATTTCTTCTAAAATTAAAGTACTAAAAGCTTTCTGTGAAATTACTCATATTCATGGTAAAATTTAAAAGCTTTTCTAAAAACAGCAAAAGTTGTATGAGCTTTTTATAACAATGATAGTTTTTACAATGATAAAGAAAAGAAAATTTTAATCCTTGAATTTCTACAACTTAAAAAAATTAACACAATATCTAAATTTCTTTAAAAGCTTATTCAATTTGAATAATTAAATTTGAAAGTTTTTCTTAATTGTTTACACTTTGAATGATTTTAATTTTTCAATTTTCAATTTAAATAATTTATTTGAGTCAAACTGTAAGAAATTGTATTGAAACTAAAGCTTTTTAAAATTAAATTAAATTGTAAGTTCAAAGAGCTAAATCACAATAAAAAGCTAAAAAGTAATTACTTTAAAGCTGAAGTTTAAGCTTTTCAATTTAAATATTTCGTTTGAATTAACTCGTTTAGTTATTGTTGCTGTTTCTTATTTAATCATAACTTTTGTAACAATATTTTTCTTTGAGTGTACTTACGCTGTTGTTTGTTTAAAATTTACTCTTATACTATAATTCTCTATTAATCTACTTAAGACATTTAATGCTTATTTTTAAATCTGAAATTATTTAACTAAATTTATATTAACCAAAGCTTTGTGGTTTTTAAAATTTCTTTAAAACTTTCCTTCTAAAACTAAAAACATACATAAAAGAAAACATTTCTTGTGAATTAAACAATCGTGTGCTTCCCCTTTAACATAAAAAACATTGCTAATTTCAAAGAAATAAAACAAATTATTATACATAAATTAATAATTTTTACAAAGTATACTGTTGTTAAAATAAATTTGAAATAAAATACAAATTTTAATTTTCAATTTAATAATCAGGGTATACACAATTTCGGCTTAGCCAAGTCTATATCTACAAAATTTGTCTTTAAATTTCAAATGTTTTTATTTATTTTTTGTAAAACAAAATGTGTGCCAATTGTTTTTTTTTTTTAATTTTTTTTTATTAACAAATTTTAAATAAATTGAATTGAAAATTTGTTGATTTATTTGAAAAGAGCAAAAGCAAAGCTTCTTAAACTAAGAAGTTTGATTTTGTCTTAATATTGAAACCAAAGCTTTAAATTTAATTATGAAATAAATAAAAAAAAAACAAAATTTATGCAGTTAAACAAGAAAACACATTTTTTGTAATATTTTTAATTAACATTTAGTTTATTGAATTAAAAAATTAGATTTTTGTTAAGTGAGGCTTAATTTTTAGAGAATTTTTAATAAATTATTTTATATTTAGGGAGTTTTAGTTATTTTTTTTTTTTTTGCTTTTAAGACATTTTTAAGTTTTTAGTTTTATTTATATAAATATAAACAATAATTTGTAATTTAAAATTATTTTAATATTTAACAATAAAAATATAAAAATATAAAAAAAGAAAACACAAATTATCAAACCCACCAGTTATTTATTATTAAATTATATGAAAAGAAATGAAATGCAAATAAATGTAAAGCAAACAAAATATTAAATAATTTATAATTGAGTTTAAATAAATTTTAAAGTATTATGCAAAAATATTTGTTAAACAACAACAACCACAACATCATTAATTTACCAGAAAAAACATCAGTATATTGAAGTTTTTTTTTTAAATATTTAAAAGAAAATTCTAAGTTTTTAATATTATTATTATTTCTTTTTTATTATTCAATTGTTTTTTAAGCTCAAATTTAAAAAAAAAATATTTTTATTTTCTCTCTTTGTAAATATCTAGTTTTTTGTAAGCCACCACAAATTTATTAAGATTTTAGAAAAATCTTTAAACATCTTACATGTTATTGTTAAATTAAATTTTCTGTTTAGAATTGGGTCTATAGCAAATAAATTCAACTAAACTAAATTTAATTTTAAGCTTTCGTTTTATTTAATAAAATTAATTAATTATACTCTCCCTTAAAAAAAAAAGCAACCAACCCTCATTAAGACGTTAGTTTAAATTAGTTGTTAAACAAAATCGAAATTTTGTAAACAAAAATTTTCGAAAAAATTTGCAAATATTTCTATTATTAATTAAATACAAAAAAAAACACGAACTACAAAAAAATATATTGTTAAAATAAATTTATTTAAAATAAATTTAAAAAAATAAATAAAAATTACATATTTAAAACTTTAAACAAAAAAAACAAACTTGATTTTTTATTTATTTATTAAAAATTTTATTTATTTTCAATTTTAAAACAAAAACTCAGAAAAGTTTAACAACAAGACTTACCAAAAACAACCAAAACCAGACCATGAATATTACAAAAATAACAACAACATTAACAAAAACAAATGGTATTCAAATTAGCATTAATATATGGCCAAAAACACAACAAATTTCTACTTAAAAAAATAAAAATCTCTTAAAAAATATTTAAAGGAACAAAGAATTTAAACAAAAAATTTAAATAATATTAATAATAATTTCTATGCTATAATTTAAACCTTATAAAAATATAAATATATTAAAGGTTTTCAGTACAAATTTTATATTTAAATAAAAAACCTTAAAAAATATTAACAACTTCATAAAAATTTAAATAACAAAATCAAATAATAATAGCAAGCATAAACAATCATTTTTTTTTATAAAAAAAACCCCCCAAACTTTAAATTCCTTAATACAGGGTGGGCCAACTTGGACTGACCGATTTGAAATGCTTATAACTTTTGCATCCGTGTTCACACGGATGCAACTGTGTCTACTCGTCGACGAGCTACTCAATTGAACATCTCCAGAACATCGCTACGACGTATTCTAAAAGTTGATCTGAAGATGTTTCCATATAAAATTCAATCGGCCAAAGAAAAGTTATAAGCAGTTCAAATCAGTCAGTCAAACTTGGCCCACCCTGTAGTTTCCCAACCTATCCTCTGACATAAATAACAAAACAAGTCAGTTTAAACGTTATGCCCCTTAACAAAAAACCTGTACAAAATTTAAAAACAAACAAACATTTAATCAACTACAACTCCCACAAAACAAAATGCAATAATTTCAAAAAAAAAATGAATAAATTAAAAACATATAGTAACTTAAAAGAAAACCAAGCGCATGAGAACTCCCTCAAACCCCTAAAATAAAAAAACCGTTTCATACAAAATATTATTGTAGCAAACCAAACATACAAAATTAATAATATTAAAAGCTATAATAAAACATTATTAAAAAGAACTTAACACAAATAAATATTTATTATAATATAAATTCTCATTACATTTTAAATTATAAAACAAACAAAACACAATTTATGAATATGTATAAAATTTAACAAACAAAAAGAAAACAATCTACATGCAAAAAATAACAAGCAAACATACAAAAATAAATTTAAAATTAAAAAAAAAACAAGTTATTATAAATATTATGCAAATAAAATGATTACACAAAAATTTCAAAAGAAAAACGGTCTTGTCATTGCATTCAGCGTTAAACCATAATTTTTTGAGTGTCGTTTATATAAAGCAGTGCTGCCAGTATTTTTTTAGAGCTTATCCCCAATTTTGGATTTGTCATCCCCTAAAATCCTCAAACTTATTTTTTTTTTGATTTTTTTTTCTCCCAGCCAAGAAAAATTATCAAATAAAAAATTTTTTCAAGTGTAACTACCTTCAGTAAAAATAATTTAATGAAAATTAAATTTAATGAACTTGAGCATTATAGTTAGCATTTCCAAAAAACTTTAGAAAAAAATCTTCTGATTGATTGATTTCAGCCTCAGAAATGTCGCTATAATAAAAGCCTTTTATTCAGCAGATACAAATTTATTTCTCACAACAAATTGAGAAGGCGCACGCACCTTTTTTTAGAGAAAAAATTTTTGCAAATCATATTCTTTTTTTTTTAAGTTTGAGAAAATAAAAAAACCCCCGGTTTTCAAATTCACAAAATCTGGCAGCTTCTTTTGTTTGTTTGTTCGGATTCCACAAGAATCGCTAAAAAAAAAACACAACATAGCGCCATCTACTAAGTTCAATTACGGATTGTTGTTTGTATTACGAACAATAGATGGCTGCTTTTTTGTCTAAAAATAGAACCACAAAAATTCCCAAAAAAGAATGTTTTTCTAAAAAAGTTCGCATAAAGAACTCCGGGGTTTTTTTTCAAATCAACCGGCACAAACAACGCACAAAGTGCAAAAAGGACGACGACATTTACGGAGAAATTTTAAAAAGAGTGGGCCGGTCGTTGATTGAGGGGAGGGAGGAAGGAGGGGGAGGAAAAAAGGTCGACCGACCTGCACAGAAGAAATTTTTTTTGCCATGTGGTGAAAAAATCGTGGTGAGTATAAAATGGTGGTGAGTTTTTATAAATTCATCACAACTACCGTTATTCGAATTTTTCATTTGTCATCCTAAAAGCAGGCAATGGATGTGCAGTTTACAGTTTTACGGGGTGGTTGCTGAATTAGCTAACAAATAAGAAATTCACCACAAATACCGTTATTCGAAAGCTTCCTATATGAAGGTTATCGTGGGATTGATAAGCTGTCAATTTGAAGATTAATTCTCCGCCAACCTAGTTTATAATTAAAAAAATGTATTTAAGTAATTCGTGTAATATTTAATAAATCAAATATTTGTTTATGCCAAATAAATTTCAAACTCCAACTATATATGTGTGCCAAGTTTCATTAAAATATCTTTCAAAATAAAGGAGTTTACGCTAAACTTATAAATTAGTTTTGAAGCCATGTTTAATTAAATCTATTGGTTTCATATAAAATTACTTTTTTAACTTGTAACTGAAAAACGATAAGAACTATTAAGAAGATGTTTTTGATATGAGCTTTCCAAAAATTTAATTCTCCACCCGCATACGCCATGCCCTTGAAGTAATAATCACCAATTTTAAATTCTTCGTATATAATTCCTGGAATATTTTGTCAAACTGTTTGATATAACAATGCAGATTCCCATTTAATAAGTGTGCCAAATTTATTTTAAAAATCATTGAAATTAAGGAAGTTATAACTCAACTTGTAAATAAGTTTCACAAATATTTTTTTTTCATATAAAATTTGGGTTTCGATACATAATAGTTTTAAAACAAAACTTTCCGCTCACATATACCACGGCCTCAAGTTAAAAATCTGCTATGTTCATTAATTATTATAAATTAATTTTTATAAATTAATTATTATAAATCTAGGAATATTTATTAATTTCTAATCATTTGGTTTTACTAATTATCATCCGGTTCTACGCACCGGAATGACCCGAGATCACTCGGCCAAGTGCTGTCAACTTAGCAAACACTGGTGTTACAACAACAACAAACATTTTATATGTTTTAAATTTGTTTAATTTTTATTATTAATCAATGGTAAAATTAATTTCAATTTAATCTTACTAAATGCGAATATATTTCTTCAATATATTTCTTCAATAAAAAAAGCGATTGATTTTTAAAAAGAAATAAGTAATAATACACAAATTGATGCATATCGTATGATTTTGTACTTTCTACGTTGAATCAAGTTTATTTAAATGCAAGTAAAACGAGTATATGTGCATTCGTTTTAAAAACGGGTTCGTTTTACTGAACAGGGGGGAAATCTTTATATTTAAGATAAAATAAGTAAATGTAGAATTTCAACAAACCAAGTTCAACTGCAAATCAAATTGAAAACCACTATATTTCAGGTCTATTTACAATAAGCATTTTTGTATATTTATTTCTGACTATTTCTGTTATATGTTTAGTTATATATTTTTGTTTGTTTGTTTTTTTTAATATTATTGTTCTTGTGCAATATACACATCTACTAAGAAGTACAAACTTACATAAAGAAACTACAGCTAATTTAACAAAAAGAACTACACAAACTAAAGAATAAAGAAATAATAAAAATATTTAAGTAATTTTTAATTATAATTAGGATGTACATTGATTAGAAGTTAAATATTTGTTGTATGTGTTTGCTGATGTGTTTTTTAAGTAAGATTTTGTATTTAAGGCACATTAAATAGTGTGGTATCCTTAATAGTTTAAGCCTTTTTTATTACATTCATATAAATATGTATTAATTCGTTTCAAGTTTGGTTTAAGTATGGAATTTCTTTTATATATGTATGTATGTGGTCCATACTTTTCGTTTCAAATTTGTGCTTTATATTTTACAAAGTTTATTGTATTGTTTTATTTTTATTCATTATTTTGTTTTTGTTTATTTAAGTATTTTGTTTAATTGTGCTTAATTGTTGGTTTTGTTCTATAATAATATTAAAGTTTTAACTTAAAACTAAAAACAAATACATTATAGTTATTATGTTGTCTTTAAAAAACTAAAGGTACGGTCACACTTGGCAAATATTTGCAAAAAAAGACGTAACCACTAAATAACATCTATTTTAACTCGTTTATTTATTCAAAAAACCTTTTTATTTAGGCCAAAGCACAACAAATATTTTATTTTAATTTACTTGATGCTGTTTGAACTTGTACTCCTGTAAGAGTAAACAACGTCAAACAAATTTGTGCTAAAAACAATGGTATGTGACCGTACCTTAAGGTATAGTAAAAAAAGAAGTTTAACAATTTTTAGTTTTTATAAAGTTGGAAAAAAAAATCAGAAAAATTATAACTTGTAAAAATAATAATAATAAATTTGTTTTAATAATTTTCGTTCAGTATAATTTTAGATAAATATTGCCAAAGAAAATGATAATAAAAATACAAGAAAAATCCATTACATCCTGTTCAGCAAGTTTCTGCTCCTTAATTTCAAAGAAATTTAAGAGCAATTGTTTATAATATTTGTTACATTCCATAAAGAAAATAAAAGTCGTAATTTGTATGTTTGCTTTTATATAGATCATGAGAGTTCACCAATGGGAGCATTTTGTAGCCACAGATCGTGTATGAAATTGTACAAATTATCGCTGACCGAGACCTGCAATTAGAAAGGAAATTGTTAATATAAAAACATTATTAATATTTTAACATCTTTCAAGTATTATTTCCAATTGTCATGCAATTAAATTTAGATTTTTTTATTTAAAAAAAAACAACAAGATTTCTAGTTATGTATGTGCATATTATTTGGAAATACACCTACATTTACCTTGTACGGAGTGGGATTCAAAGTGCGTTTATGATCATTTCTTAAGGTTTTCAATGACATTTGTACACGTTCTCTTACTTGCTCCAGTGTCGGCAATTGTTGACAAATTTTACCATTTTGCCAGTAGATTTTATATAACGATTCAACATGGGTTGGAATGACATAAGCACGTTTCGATTCTTGGAAAGGATGACGGCAAAGTACTTTTTGGCCCACAGCTGGTGGTGGTTCGGTGACCTTTTGCAAGAGATCGATTAAAGCATGACCGTCGGCGCTGTACAATCTAAAAGAGTATTTATTTATTAAAACAGTTTTAAAATAAAGAAATGAATTAAAGTACCGGTAGGCATTTTTATGACCAGGCATGGTAACCTTCTCCACATCTTGACTTAGTTTGATACGAGGCTGGCCATTGATTTCGACCAGTTTGTAAACACAACCTAAAGCGGGTTGTCGCTGGCAGGTCACTGGAAATTATTAACAAAGAAATCAAATATTGAAAATACAAATTAGACTTTAAAATTAGTTTTTAAACTTTTTGTTGATACAAAATTAAATTACATATTTGTAAAAATTTAATTAGAGATATAAACAAAAGTTTTGATATTTATTTTAACCTATAAATCTTGCAACCTTTTTCTTGGAAAAAAACACACTTACCCAAATGTGTACCAATGCCAAAGCAATCAATCTTATGACCCTGTTCATTCAAACTCAATATTGTATCCTCATTTATGTCATTCGATGCCACAATGGTTAGTTTATTAAACCAGGATATTTTAAAACGTTCCGCAACACGTTCAAATGTTTCACGTGACAAGCAGGATAGATACGCCAAATCACCAGAATCAATGCGTATGCCAACGGCACGATAACCCAAGTCATTTAGACCCAAAGCAACGGCACAGAAATTAAGTAAACCACTCCTAAATTAAAAATGTTATTAAAAAAATAAAGAAAATAATACAAAGAAGAACATTAATGAAAATTTTAATTTAGTCGTTATTGCAAATAAAAATACAAGAATTTAAATAAATTACTAATTCATTTTACTAAATTGCATTGCTAACTGTGTTGTTGCTGTTGCTGTTTTTTTTTTTTTTTTTTGTTAATAAAATTCGAAACTAGTGAGTGAGTTAAATAAATTTTAATAATTTAAATTAATTATAAAAATTAGAAAAGAATATAATTAATTTTAATAAACTTGTTACATTCATATGCGAACTAGTTAGTTAGGTTTCGAAAACGTCCAATCTATTATAGTAAAAATATTTCTGAATGTCAAATGGCAGAATTTACAAAATTATAGTATATAAATAACCCTTCACAGTTCGGCTATAAGAAGTACGTCAATGAAAATAGTAACAAGTAAATAGTTGAATAAAATGCGATTTGAGTGAGTGATAATTAAAACTTGAACGATCTCTGGTTATTTTTGAATCTATAAACCCACCTCCAATATACCTGTAGTGTGACTTTTTGATACTTGAAACTAGTTTGTGTATCGATATTTATGTATACGAGGGTCCCTCAAATGGGAGCTATCACCTATGATGGAGCAATCGACATAAAATATGTTACCATAATTGTTATGTATTTAAGGTCTATTTTGGTTGAATCTCATCTTAATAACGATATGTACAAACATTTTATAGGTATTCTTGTTATCTCGGAAGTAGATCTTATATGAGAGCTATGGGCCAATTATTGATTAATTTTCACAAAATCAAACAGTATTATTTTTCCATACATATAATTGATCTTTGTAAAATTTTGATTCGATATCTTTATTTGTATTTTTATAATTTACGCATGTAATTAAGTTTTACGGAAGTAGTCCTCATATGGCCTATTATGGGCCGATCACAATGAAATTCGGTATGACGATTCATATCCATATATGGCAAATATATATATATATATATATATATGTGGCGAATTTCAACTTAAAAGTGATGTTTTTAAAAGATTTATGCACATTTAAGTGATTTTCTGAAGGGGATTTCAATTGGGTGCTATGTTCAAATATGAACCGATCGGCATGATATTCATTTCTAGGAAATATATTTGTATATGTGGACTATTTGCGTTGAATTTTATCTTGATGGTGATCTTTATAAGAAATGTATGCATATTTAAGTGATTTTCAGAAGTGTATTTTATATGGGGCTATGTCAAAATATGGACCGATGCAAACAAAATATCATTTTGTGATTTCTCGTCGCATGAGTTATTTTTACTAAATTTTTTATGGATACTGTTTCAGGAAAATTAATTCGAGATCGAAATCGAATAGCACAGACTCTTTTAGACTACCGGACCACTGCAGTGTTCTCCAGGCTGAGCCGCAAATTGGCTAAGGTTTTATCGAGTTTTCGGTACGGATATTCGTATTTATACTGATAGTCAGGCCGCCCTCAAAACTCTTACCGGTGTCTATACGGCATTCCAGGTATAACAAGGAGACCAATGAAGAACCCCCGTGTGTCAATTTAACTCCTGATTGACTGCCAGTTTAACCTAATCTATCCTGTTGAAGAGTGTTCTTTCTCTGAGGTGACAATAGTTGGTCGTGTGAGAATTAGAGAGTTTTGGTGCCTAGATCCAATTGTTGTAGGATATTGGTTTCTTTTACACTAATGGAAAGATTCTTAACATTGCTGTCTTAGCAATGGAAGACAGTCTTTAGTACAAAAGTTTGATTTGATTAAGTTAGTGCTTTGGGTTTGATCTTATTTATCTTATTTATCTTTTGTATGTTTAATATCAGATACTCTTTGATCTGTAACATTGAATGTTATAATATCAAAATAAGCTTTAACTCGGGGATATATAGGTTTAAAAACAATTTAAACACTCATAAACGTTATCAAAATTTTACCCGTTTCAGATTTTCTCTCAATCTTTGCAATTTTTTGACAGTATTTTATATAGAAAAACTAGTATATTATTTCAACAAAGTGCAACATTTTTGAAGAGGCTTATTTTAAGTATCTAATATATTAGATAGCAACTACAATCAAATAATAAAGAAATTAATTCAAGGTTCGAAGCACCAACATTATTATTTTAAACTTAAAACTCTGTAAACTAAATACTAAATAAAAATACTTTTATTAAGTGTAAAAAAGACTCAAAGATTTTAACTAAAAAACGCAATTACACATTGTTTTACACAAGCCATGCAGTGGTATCTCTCGGATCATTTTAAGAGAATTTGAAAACAATAAAAAAGAAATTAATCAATAAAAATTGTAACTAGATTTATAGTGAAATGTGCTAGGCTTTGCATAATAAAGAAATTCGAACTATGACTGTATTTAAATTAGTTTTAACAATTTGTATTCTTTTTTTTGTTTTTGTTTGATTATATGTATGTGTATGTATGACAAAATACACTCTACAAACAAAATTGAATATATCAAAGTTTTTATTTTAAATACCATAGACAAAGACAATTTAGCAATAAATACGTAAAAATAAACACACACATATGTAGGTATATTGAAATGATATATAAAAAAAATGATATTGTTTTAATTTATGATATATTTAATTAGAAATGTATGATTTGTTTAAAATTTTCTATTTCGAATAGGTGGTTTTACATACCTCTGCCAAAATAGTGCCGGGAAGTCATTTGTTTTAGATATTTTTTGATTATAGTAAAATGTCGTTTATTTTTTTGATTGTTTGTTAGACGATGAAGGTAGCATGAGGAGGAGTTTTTTATAACACTGTTTCATTCAGTTTGTTTTTAAGAATAAAAAATAAGTTCAAATTAAAATGATGGTTAAGAGGGGGGAAAATAAACCAAATATATAAAAAGCCAATAAATAAAGACTTCCAGAAAGTAGAGAAATAATACGCGAAAGAAATCTTAGTACAAGAAATTAATAAATTTAGAAATTAATATATTTAGTATAACATTCGTTAGTTGGGGTTACTTTAAATTGAAAATGTTTGTTAATAATATTTTATTCTAAATAATATCCATTATCTGAAGCCATAAAATATTTTCTATAGAAAAATATTGTGTATAACTGAATTTCCTATAGAAAATATTGTGTATTAGAGAAAAATCTTGTGTATAACAGTATTTTTTATAGCAAATCTCGTGTATAACTTATATAGAAAATCTGTTGCATAGTAGTATTTTCTAAAGAAAATCTGATGTGTAACAGTATTTTCTATAGGAAATTTTGTGCATAGCAGTATTTTCTATAGGAAATCTTGTAAATAATAGTATTTTCTATAGGAAATCTTTTGCATAAAATCTTTTCTATAAAAAATTTTGTGTATAACAGTATTTTCTGTAGAAATTTTTTATAGAAAATCAGTTACATAACATTATTTTCTAAAGAAAATCTGGTGTATAATAGTATTTTCTATAGAAAATCTTGTCAGAAAATTTTATTTAAAACATTATTTTATATAGAAAATCTGTTGCATAAAAGTATTTTGTAAGAGTATTTTATGTAGTAAATCTTGTGTATAACAGTATTTTCTATAGAAAATTTTTTGTGTAAACATTATTTTATATAGAAAATCTGTTTCATAACAGTATTTTCTATAGAAAATCTTGTGTATAAGATATATAACACTATTTGCTACACAAAATCTTGTGTATAACAGTATTCTCTATGGGATATCTTGTATATAACGGTATTTTATATAGAAATCTGGTGCATAACAGCATTTTCTTAAGAATTCCTTGTGTATAAGTAGTTCTATAAAAAAAACTGTTATATCTTGTGTATAAAAGCCTACTATGTAGAAAATCTTGTGTATAACAGTATTTGATACAAAAAACATTGTGTATAACTGTATTTTCTATCGAAGAACTGTTATATTTTCTATGTGTAAAAAAGTTTATTATGTAGAAAATATTGTGTATAACAGACTTTTCTATAAAAGAAATTGTATATAATCGTTTTTCAATAGAAGAAAATCCACAATTTGTTTACATCTTGAACAGTTTAGGTTATAATCTTACTCCTACTAACAATAAATTCTTAATCATAAGTTGGAACAACTATAAGAGTTGTACTCTTTAACACGTGCACGATGTTAAAACTCAATTTAGGCATTGCCCATCGATGGCATGGAGATATCTTCAGTGAGCCAAACGAAAATATTAGAGTTTACCTATTACCCCAATGCAGACATTGCAATCAAGCACAAATAGAGGAATATAAACAAGGTCTTCAAAAGGCTAGCCGGCAACGTTTTCAGAATGAATGAAGAAATCTTGTCAGCTGCCTACTAAACGATTGATCGGTCAGTTGTCATATCCGTTGAGTTATACTCAGTGGAGAAATATTCAAAATGTCAAAAATACAAAATAAAGTGTCAAATACAAAATTAAGTAACACAACGTCAATATGCCAATAAATAGGTCTTACTTCAGGTTATACTTGTCAGCTTTGAGCGTCATACAATGGACGTCCATTCCGTGGTTAGTAGATACCGTATTAATGTGTACTTGAAATCGACGACCTTTATACTTCCTATTATTTATCTCTCCAGCAAACCATAAATTAAACCACACAATTTGTGGTTGACAAACTTAATGTTAAGTTTTTATCGTTAATGAATTTTAGCAAATAATGGATATTTTTTTAGTATGATAAATAAATTTGTAATTTTTTAATAACTAACATAGTATAAAATAAATTAAAATACTATTTACCTTGTTAAATAAAAGTAACAGCAAAAGAAAAATATATATATAAATTAAAATGTAATATCAAAACAGTTATCACCTCGTTTTGTGTGACTTAAAAAAGCCAATTAGGACTGATATGTATTAATCAGTTTGTTATGTTTTTGTTTTTTATATTTAGTTTAAATGTAATAATGTATTATACAATATTTAGAAAAACGAATGATATTATTTTTAATCATTCAACAAATAATAAATGTTAAGGCAATTGTTTAAAAGAAATATATTTTTTAAAGTTTTCTAATAACTCATACGTTTCCAACAAGCGACCGAACTGGCGTGTAAATCTGAGAAGTATGTACAGAAATAGAGCAAGTACAAATTTTATATATGTACATATAAATATTTGGTATGAGTATAAGTATTTAAAAAAAAGAGTTCACTTTTAAACAATTTCCTATACAATTTTGTTAAAATAATAAGAAAACAAAAACCTTAAATTTAGAAAATACATACATAAACGTAAACACAAAACAACATGACATTTGTTAAGATGAGGAACAACTAAAATGAAATACCATAAAATTAGAAAATCACAAAAGCATGCAAAAAGAATTCCAAGGAGCAAAAAAATACAAATTATTAATGAATAAACAATTTAACAATTTAAATTTTAATTTAGATAATACGAATATAGACATTAAAAAAGAGCAAAGCTTTGTATCATGGTGTTATTAACAAGGTAGGAGCAAATTGGCAGCAAATACAAGACAATTCAGAAACAACAGGCATTTTGTTTGTGTAGAATAGTAGTGTACTACTGTCAAAAACACTTGACAAAGTATGACTTTTGACATAAGTAAATTGTAAACAAAGTCAGTGTGCTACTGCACTCACCTTGTTAATTACACCATGCTTAGAATTAAAAGAAAATCATATGCCAGATTTTTGAAGTCAATAAAAAAAGAGAAGTTATAGAACCAAACGAAACGCAATTAAAAAAAAACTTAATTAACAAAATTACCTGAATGACTTCTCGACGTATTTTGGCAGATAGGCTTGGGGCATTAATAATGAAGACGATGATGATGATAATGAATTTATATCCATTGAATTTTTAATATTCATGGTGGTAGCAGAAGTAATAGTATTTTTGGTTGTGATGTTGGCATTGCTGTTGTTCTTATGCGAGCCATTTGTTAAAGCATTCGAAACAGTATGGCCATTAATATGTTTTTGTTCTAAAGACACTTTTCCATTTGCCGTAACGGCTGAATGCTGTGGTATTGATGAAGTTTTTCCATTAATTTGAGAGGATTTTATAAAACCATTTTCATGCTGCTGTTTATTATTTAATGAATTTTTTGTTTTCATATCATTCGTTGAGATTTTAGCATTAATACCTGGCTTTATCTTGTTTATTTCTTTAGTTTTACTTTTAGGGCTGTTAAGAGTTGAGAGTTTTAAATAAAAATATTTGAAAATTTCAACATAAATACAAATTAATCAATGAATATAAACTAAACACTGACGGGACATTTACATTTTCAGAAATATTAAAGAACAATGTTCTAGTTATTAAAACTAGTTACAACACTAGATTAGAGTGCAATTATTAGTTTAAGGTTCCGTTCAAAATTAGTATGATATTATATAGAGAAATGACTAAAACAAAATAAATTGTATTGTTCCGAGAGAATTTGCCTAAAAGCGAAATACCTCTTAACATCATACGTATCGACTAAAGCCATGAAACCATCGGGAAATGCTATGGCGTATGAGACCATGGCTGCCAATTCACCCTCCGAAGACTCTTCCATTGAAACGTCTAATACAGAAGCCAGAGATTGACGATATTTGACGGCATGTTCCAGTAAATCTCCGGTAACACCTTTTGGAATAAATAATTTTTAATAATTAAATACATTTATTATAAATTGAAATAACTATAGAACTAACCTGTAGTTTTATGTTTTAGAAGTCTTGTTTTCAATTCACCAATACCCGAAAATGAGGTTATGTAGGCATGAGCATGTGTTCCTTTGACAGGAATATTAAAAAGTTTGCCTGCTAACACGTTTGAAGTACCATCGAAACCGCCTTTAAAAGAGAACATTAATTTTATTAAAATCGTTTTAAAAATAAAGGAAATCATAAGGGAATCATTATTTTCTGTAGAAAATCTAGAGTATAACATTTTTTATATAGAAAACCTTGTAAATAAAAGTTTAGCCATAGAAAATCATGTGTATAACTGTATTTTCAAAAGGAAATTTAATGAAAGAATGTTTCTTATGCTCTGTCTTTTCTTTAACAGTATTTTTCTAGAAAGAATGATTATTTTTTTTTTTGCAAAATTTTTGTGGAAGACAGTTTATTGTGTATAATAGTATTTTCTACAGAAAATCTTTCTATTAACAGTATTTTCTATAGAAAATCTTGTTTATAACAGTAGTTTCTATATAGAATATTGTGTATAACAGTATTTTCTATAAAAAATCTTGTGTATAACTTTATTTTCTATAGAAAATCTTGTGTATAACTGTATTTTATATAAAAAATATTGTGTATTACAGTATTCTCTATTGCAAATCTTGTGTATAAAAGGATTTTCTGTAGAAAATCTGGTGTATAACTGTATTTCCTATATAAAATTTTTTGTATAACTTTATGTTCTAAAAAAAAAATCTTGTGTATAACAGTAGTGTGTATAATAGTAGTTTCTATGGAAAATCTTGTGTATTTTGTATGTATTGACATTTACTAGAAATATAAAGTAATTTTTTAGTTTCATTTATTTTTAAATTATCTACAAAACTATTATTAATCTGCTGTTAAGTTCCACTTATTCGTGCCGTCGCTAAATCTATTGTGTTCACACTCTTCATAATATCTACATACTATATTGCAGTGTCAATTAAAAAATATCCATTACCGGTAATAGGCGAGTAATTAAATGAAATAAAAAAAACATTTATAACACAGAAAAAGAAAAACGGAAATTCCACAACAATTTGTTTATATTTTGTTGGATGTTTTGAATAGTTTTAGCAAAAATCATAAATAATGTGTAACAATATGAATTTGTAACGAATAATTTACGACGTGTTAGTTCAATGCGAAAATATTTGCGCAACCATTAAAATAAATACATACAAGGAATATAAAGCAATAACAATAATATTATCCTGGTACCAAATGGTACTAAAAATCAAACAACAACAACAAAAAGGTAAAACTTTTTAAGTAACATATTCGAAAAAAGATGTTTTTACATATTAAAATACATATGTACGTTTGTGATACATATGGATGGATATGCTTGCCAATGTGAACTACAAGTTTTTGCTATGAAAGTAAAAAGTTTGTATTGCAAGCAACCACCCACTGTTGTTTGTTTTCAACAAAAGTTGAAGTATTTAAACGGCGGAAAAACAGGTGTTATGAAGGAGAGACATACCAATGTATAACTATTTCGAAAAAAGGAAACATTTGAAACAGAGTGCTAGACAAGTCTTATTATTCATCATCATGGAATGTGTATGAAAATTTAAGAATATTGCAAATGAATATCCATATTTGATAATAAATTGTTTAAGCTACATATGATATTGCATGTGTACATGCCGTTAGTTGTTGCGCCCCCTTTTACCAGACCAGCTAAATTGTTTTTGCTAGCAAAACTAAACTAAGCTGTTAACATTAACAAATCTACGTACGTAAATCAATGAAGCACTTCTTCCACCATTTGTTTCTAGTTTTTTTTTTTTTTTATTTGTTTTTAAGGTGATACATTGTGCAGTGAAATGTGTTTTGTCACTTCCTTTTTCTGTATTTTGGCAATTTTAATTGATTATAGTAAATAAAATGAGCATGCCACCATGTAGGTCTTTTTTTTATTTTTTTTTCAGTTAAATGTTATATCATTTTTTTACACTTAGTCTTGCTCAAAGTCTGTATCATCAAATCAATAAATAATCATGACCTTATTTGTCAATCATAAATGACTTTAAATGGTTATAAATTTACCAACAAAATTTCCTTTTAATTGTAAAGGTTAGACACGTAAACATTTTAGGTGATATATTTATACTTTACACAATACATATACAGTGGAATCTCCCATGAGCAGCACCGAAGGAACCGTTGAATTGTGTCCGTACAAGGGGGCTGTCCGGCCAAGAGAAAACTACAAATTTAAATCAACAGAAGGAATGAACAATGCTTTCCAAAGTACAATAAGCAAACGCACATCGATTATTATTTGGGGAATCCCCTAATGGCCGAATTCACATGCCCTTATTCACAAAAAATTAAAGTAGACTTCAAATGTACTTTAAGAAAATTTTGTGTGAAAATTTTGTTTAAAGCACACTTCAAACCTACGTTATTTTTTATGAATACGGCAGACAGTCGTTAGTTAGCTAATAACAGAGGCTTAACTAATGATTCTTTATTCGTAATGCTTAGTTTGCCATAAGAATAACAAGTAATAGTTAAACAATAGTTAGTATTTTTGTTTACCAATGGTTAAATAATCGCTTAAGATTACAAGCTGTTGGTCAAATAGGTTTGTACACCATACGTATGCACCACAAACATTGCAAGAATTAGTATTATTAACTCTCCGAAGCAGAAGCGTAAATTGTAAAAAAAACGTTAGATTTAAAACATTATGTAAGAGTGAAAATATTTAACATACCCACTTTTAACTATGTTATGTGATGTAGTAAATATGATAAACCGTGCCCTGTTGTTAAAGCGAACAAATTAAAAGAGTCTTGGCAAGCTTATTTATATTTTATGACATGAAAAATTCGGAAGAAATAAGCTAAATGTCCGTCCAAGAGAATTTTTTTATCTAGCGGGTGTCCGCGGCCGCTCATGAGAAGCGTCCGTTCAAGTGAAAGCAACTGCAATGCTTTTCTTATGGAGCGCTGCCGGGACCTGGAAAAATGTCCGTCTAATGGGGGTGTCCGCTTATGGGAAGTGTCCGTTAAGGGAGATTACACTGTGTATTGGGTATTTTTTAATTTTTTAAATTTGAAACAAATTATACTTTCAATTTTTATTAATAACATTTTTTAGCTATTATCGGGCTGACCGATGTATTATATTACATCTGATTATTGTTTAAGAGTGAGATAATATCTTAGGAAAGGTTATTACAAAATCTTTATATGATTTTATTTAATATCTTATAGAATATGTACTTACCAATATAAGAATACTTTGAAGCGGATAGACCACCATCAGGACCTTGAGCTCGCCGTAAACCGAATTCTAAAAGGTTTACATGTTTGCCAGCAACCATGCGATAGCGAGCAGCATTTGTGGCCATTAAACTAAAAACAAAGCAAGATAATGTAAATATTTATCGCTAACTTTTTATTAACTAACTCACCTTGCGTAATTAACTAAAGTCAATAGAGTTGTTTCCAACAATTGTACTATTATTAGGGGTCCCTCAACTTTAATAATCGGCACCCGGGGAAATGCTACAGTACCTTCATCAATAGCATACAGTGTAACTTCTTTGGCCGTCAAATTACCCAAATAATCAAAGAAATCACTTTCTGTACCCTCGGGCAAGGTTTGACGTAAATATTCGATATCTTTTTTTTTTTTTTTGAAAAACAAGAAATATTTTAATATAGTAGAATTTAGTTGAGTATGAATTCTCTTTTATACTTACCACTTTCACTGTAATGGAAACTATCCAAAAATTTCATACATTCATCGAGACCAGCAAATATGGTAAACTCACCATGGAATGGATTTGTGCGAAAGAATAAATCAAATACTGCATGATCGTCTGTTTTGCCAGATTTCCAATAGGCATATGCCATGGTTATTTGATATAAATCTGAAAGTTTCAAAATACACTTTATTAAACTTTCAGCAATATTTTGCAACTCTTGTAATGTAATCAATAATAAATCCTTATAGACATAATGTGCAATATTCTATAGAAAGTGCTTGTCAGGTTAGTTATTTCTTACGAATATTTATTTGAATAATTTACAAATTGCCGTTTTCGAATAATGTATAATACGAATAATTTTATGTAGAATAATCGAATAAAACGAATAAAAATGTTTGTTTAAATTTATAATATTTTTCAGTATTTTACATAATTCTAAATTTGATGATGGCATTTTTAATTATTTATTTGTAACAACATTATATTTTTCCTGAAATCCAACAAATAATTATAGATAAAGTGACTCTGTCAATCACTCGAAAGCTCTTTGTACAAAAATGTTACTTCGATAAGTTATAATTTCAAAAATCTTTGTTATTTAGAAATTAAAGGACTTGACGAATGGACCACATACAATGGGGCGGCCCTAATTCGATAATATGTCCGCAAAATGTTAGCAGAAACCCAATTTTGTTATGTTTGCCCTTTATTGTTACCCCCTATATTTAAATAAATAGTACTACTCGATAGGTTAGCTCAGAAGAAAGTGATAATGAATGTAAAGTTAAATTTTAACGAAAGTGATATTGAGGATGACATTGATTAGTGTGTCGTTTAGGATGTTATTAAACGTGGCTTCAGACGATACCAATTTATGTATGACTAGATGAAGATAAAAAGCTAATGTCGAACTTTATTTAATTCGAATAATTTTAAATATGTGATCGAATTATTCGAACAACTTAAAAACTTTCAGGAAAAATTTTCTATAGAAAATAGTTGTCTCAACAGACAAAGTTTTCTATAGAAAATAGTTGTCTCGACAAAGACACACACAATTTTTTATAGAAAATAGTTGTGTCGACAAAGACACACACAATTTTCTATAGAAAATAGTTGTCTCGACAAAGACACACACAATTTTCTATAGAAAATAGTTGTCCCGACAAAGACGGTCACAATTTTTTATAGCAAATAGTTGTCTCGACGAAGGCACACATAATTTTCTATAGAAGATACGAGTATACATATATGGAATTTTACTTCGATTGGAGTGATATTTTGTGACAGAGGGTTGTGTTTCAATGAATCAAACTAAATTTATTTTTGATAGCAAATGGCTATCAAAACGACTTTTGTCTTGGTTCGATTAACTTGAGCTACTCATCCCGAATTATTATATTTATAATTTTTAATTAATTAATTATATTAATAATTAAATTCCAAATTTTTGTGAAGCTGAAAAAAAAATGTTAACAAATTTTTATCTGTTTCTAACTGTTTCAAAATGGGTTTTAACTTTGTTCATTTTTGTTATATTTATTGGATTCAAACATGTTTGTATTAATAGATCAGCTCGAATTTGTTTTTTAAATATTTTCATAAGCAATTGACCCTTTAATAAAAATGAAGCAAATATTCTCAATTTTAATAAAAGTCCATTTCTTTTTAAAACAACCCAAAGACCACAAAAACACATTTATTATGTACATTCATCTTTTTATCACCTCCATTTTAAGCCATGCATAATATCAGTTATCAACAATTATTATTATTATTTTTTTTTGCATTAAAGAAACACTCATTTCGAAAATAATTTCATATACTGTGAGCGTCAAAATAATTATTAATATTATTTAATTATATAAATGTGTATAAATAGTATTATATTAGAAAAATATATTTCATTTTGATGTAGTTAGTTATTTAAGTAGAATTGAATTCGCAAAAAAAAAAACAAAGAAACAAAAGCGCATACAAATTTAATTGATTTATTGTTAAAATAGACCAATTTTTACGCGTCAAAATAATGTAAACATGCCAAAAGTAGTTCCAACGAAGGCATCACTATACAATAAAAAAAATATAGAAAAGTATATAAAAGTTAGAAGCCCTTTATATCAAAGAAGAAAAAAAACGTTTGAATTTCACAAAAAATATGCAAACGAGCCTCAAATTTTTTAGTATAATATTTTTTTTTTTTTGATAAAAGAAAGTTTGAGTTATTTGGTGTCAAAAACCCTTAAAAATTGGCGAATCCAGAATGAAGCCTTTCGTAATAAATATGTTACCAATGGATCTGATGTAGTAGTGATGTAGTGTGTTGTACATTGTATAATACAACTATCTGATTGTGGATACGAGCAAAGTCGTATGTTCATGGTGTCAAACCTTCAAAACGGCAAAAGAAAAATATTTTAAAAACAAATATGTATGTATACAAAACATAAAATAAGAATATTTTACAAAATTAAAACATACCTTATAAAGGGTGGTTAAATTGCAAGGGCCGATGTTGAATGTGAATCACACCTAAACGCCAAGCTTTTTCCCGAATTTTATTTGACATTTCTCTATTTCAGACTTACTCAATTTGAACCATGGAGAGATACACAATCCAACAACGTGTTAAAGTTATCCAGACTTATTATGAAAATGGGCGTTCAAATCAAAATGCATATCGTGCACTTCGTGATTTTTTTGGTCAATTTGATCGTCAGTGATGAGGCACATTTTCACCTCAGTGGATTCGTCAATAAACAGAATTGCCGCATTTGGGCGAATGAGAATCCAAGAGTGATTGTCGAAAAACCAATGCACCCATAAAGAGTGACTGTTTGGTGCGGTTTATGGGCTGGCGGCATCATCGGGCCGTATTTTTCCAAAATGAGGCCGGTCAGGCAGTTACTGTGATTGGTGTTCGCTATCGTGAGATGATAACGAACTTTTTATGGCCCGAATTGGAAGATATGGATGTGGACGATATGTGGTTTCAGCAGGACGGTGCCACTTGCCACACAGCTAACGAAACAATGGCTCTTTTGCGCAACAAATTCAATGGCCGTGTTATCTCACGTAATGGCGATGTCAATTGGCCGCCAAGATCATGTGATTTGACACCGTTGGACTTTTTTCTTTGGGGTTATTTGAAAGAAAAGGTGTACGTCGATAAGCCAGCAACAATTCAAGAGCTAAAGGATGAGATAATTCGGCACATTAACGGCATAGAACCTCCATTATGCCTCAGGGTAATCGAAAATTTGGACCATCGGATGGAGGTGTGCCACCGTGGTCGCGGCGCCCATTTGACCTATATTTTGTTCCATACATAATTGAGTAATACCAATATATCATAATAAAATAAAATTACAATAATTTCCTAAATAGTTTGTGTTTTATTCAAAATCAACATCGGCCCTTGAAATTTAACCACCCGTTAGTATTTTCCGCAACATTCATTAATCAAATTTTTTGTTTATTAATTTTATTTTCTTGTTTTAACCCAGCAAGCCATATGAGTCCAAAAAGAGTCTTTTCTGGCACCTTTTTCGAAGCGTTGACGCTGTTTATGAGCCCAAAAAACAATCATAATTGCTCCGAAAACCTTCAGAAAAGAGGGTCATTACATTCGAAAATGGTCCGTCAGAAAGAGCTCTTAGATAATGTCAGAAAAGAGTCTTTATGAGGGTTTTTTGGGCTCTGAAAGAGCTCTTAGATAATGTCAGAAAAGAGTCTTTTATGAGGGTTTTTGTGGGCTCTGAAAGATCTCTTAGATAATGTCAGAAAAGAGTCTTTTATGAGGGTTTTTTTTGGCTCTGTGTAATCTTGTTTTTATCATTCTTGTGTGGTATAGCTATGTTTGTTTTTAAAAACACAAATAACAGGACAACAACGTTTTGGTTGTGGAATTTCTGAGTCATACTGCGTGCCGATTCAGGACAGTCACAAGCAAATTTTTCTTTCGCTCCGAAAATGCTCTTTTGTTGGAATCTTTTCTGACTCCTTTTTCGGAGCGTTCCTAGAATTGTATGCTGGAAAATCTGTCAATCAGTTTATGATTCGAGTGCTACCGTTTGGTTATTTTTTTAAATTTTATGTTGAGATGCATATTTTAACTTTTGGCAACACTTAAGCATTCATAAAACATTCGAAAAACAAATGTGTTGCACAAAATATTTACATACATATATAAAAATTACCAACAACAATTGTAAATTCAGAAGACGTACAAATTATACGACACTGCAAGATCACTTGTGAACTAAACAAATGTTTTACATAACTGTTTAATTTATTTTGACGTGAAAAATCTGTACTTTTCTAGTTTTTATTAATGAGTTATTTTTAGCTTAAGTAACTAATGAATTATGCAATATATTTTGATTTATATTTGTACTTGTTGTATATATAATAAAATATTTTAAACAATGTTAAGTGTTTAATTTATAATGATGATAACAATATATTAGTTAAGCTCATAGTTAAATTCGAAAATGTGTCTGTTTCATTCACTGCACTATGACATACATTATACAGTTTTTACTCCCTTCTGTACAATTTGTAATTTGGCCTGTCCTATTTACAATCATATTTTCCTTATTTAAGTAATAATAATCATACGTGTACTTTTAATGTGCAATAAAAATAACAGCAACATGATAATAACCCAAGTTTTCATCTTAAAATATAGTAAAAAAAAAACAAGTTACCTTTTAATTATTCAAAATAGAGTGTGTTGATAATAAAAGATAAATTATAGGAAAGTTTTATTTTACATTTTATTTTTTTTTATATGATGACATTAATCAGTGTGAATTCTGAGACTGTAATATATTTATTCTAATTATGTGCTACTCTATCTGTATCTACAAGTACAGATTATTTTACTGCTGGTGGATTGATATGGGAGCATTATAAACGAGTATTTTGATAATGAGTATATACTTATAATTGAATAACAAGTGTATTGCTAAAATTTTGCTAATGATTAGCTAAGTTTATTGACATTAGATTGGGTAAAAGAAGGTTATTCTAGCCCACAACAACACCTTACAGTGGGTTCTTTTTAAAATAGAAGTAAAAATAAAACTTTATAACTGAAACATTAATCACATAAAAAGTAGATAAATGCTTTTTTTAAAAACTCTTAGCAAAGAAATTGAACAAGCGCAATGTACTTGACATTAGTTTTTGGCAATAAACCAAAGTTAGCGATTTGGAATGGATTAAAATATTAAGCAACAGATAAGTCCATTCATCAAAACAAAAAAGTTTATTTTTTATAACAGTATTTATAAAATTATTTTATTTTAAAGAGTATTTTTTAGCAACTTTCTTTTTTTTTGTGTGTTCAAGTTTGGTCTATAATTTAACGAATCGACTTACAAACGAACAACGCTTGCAGATTAAAGATTTTTATTATTAAAATTCATGCTCGTTTAAGAAAGTGCTTCTTCCATTTTATATTCAGAAGCTAATTTCTGGTTGAATGGATGCGTAAACAAGCAAAATTGTCGTATTTGCTATCAAGAGCAGCCAAAAGCATTGCCAGTACTACCAATGCATTCCGAAAAATGCACTGTTTGGTGTGGATTGTGGACCGGTGGCCGATATGTTTGATAGTATGCACGAATTGGACGGTCAAGAGCGGTCAACATTTACATGAAATCATCTTTAAACATTGAATTATATACATATGTAGATTTTTCTATTGACTCAAATAAAGATTTTATCCATTTCTCTAAATTGTATGTGTTTTTTTTATATCAAATCCGAAAGCTCTTAAAAAACACTCTTTAATTTGCATCTGTCAGCTTTTCTTAAATATTAATATATGAATGTCAATTCGGCGTTCAAAAGTTTTCAAACGCTTTATTTGTGACATAAATTTATTTGTAATATATGTATGTAAATATAAATTAAAGAAGAAAAGTTTTCCGAAGATTGTTTGCAGAGATATGGAATTTTTGTTCTGTTTAATTTTAGATTAACTTTTAATCATTTAATGAATAACAAAATAAAAATTTTAAAATTTTTTATATAATTACATATGTAGAAAATATTTATAATTTTTTTTTTTCTATAAATTTCTTTTATTTTATAATTACAATTTATGTATCTTAGAAACAACTAGTTATTTGTATGATATTACTGTAATCAAAACATAAAAACGAATTCTCTTATCTTTAAACTTCAAATAGAAATGAAAATAAAAATCAGCACATTTTTTTTAAGTTGAGAGTCCAGGTTATGTATTGCATTTATAAAATTATATTTTCCATAAATGCATATACATAAGTATGCAGTTGCAAATACTTAATATTTTTGCAAAGATTATTAACACATCTTAGCAACAAAATTTGATAATCTACAATTAAAATTTGTTTTTGAAATAAAATATTTGTTTAAACTGAAATATCGTGAAGGACAGTTCAAAATGTATAGGAACATCATAAGTTTTTTTTATGATAATATAACACAAAAAATCACTGTTTTGTTTGCAGCTGAATGTCTGAGCCTTTTATTATCCCTATATTAGAAGTAGTAAAACTGTATGAAGATATAATTAGACTTAAATATACACCGCAATTTATGCTATATACACCAATACCTCGCTTTGCGTCGTTTCGTTTTGCGTTTTTTTTTTCGAAATTGCGTCGCTGCTTAATTAGTATTAATTTTCACTTTGTGTCATTAGATTTTCGAGGTTGCGTTGTTTTGCTTGTCTGTAATTTTTTTTTTTTAAATTTTTCAAAATTTGCAACATCATTAGATTAGGTCTTTATAAATGATCTTCTTTGTCAAACTTCAAACCCTATCTATTCTTTTGCAGATGATAGCAACATTTGCCATTCATACACATTTAACCATAGACCAAACCCTTTGGAGATTGGGGAAATGAGACAAAATATGAATTATACGCTGAGTCGATATCTTGAGACAATCTCGGAATGGGGAATGCGAAGAGTCGATTTTAACGCACGTAAGACTTAGTGTTGTTTATTAACACACAAACGCACAACACATCATGTTGCTTCATCTGTTTTTATGGGCGGTGTAAATATTAAGGAATCAGACGCTCTTGACGTTATAGGCATGAGAATCCAGTGTGATTGCCGCTGGACCAAACACATTTTTCAAGTGTCAAAAGAAGCGCTCAGGGAAATTTCATTCTTTAGCCGTACTGTCCGTATGTGGAACAAACTACCTGCAAGCAGAAGTATTCCCTGCCACTTTCATTATAGGAAAACTAGCTAAATCCGGTGTGCTTCGCTACCCCCCCCCCCCCCCCCCCTTCGTTTTAAAATAAAATAAAACGTATTTATATATTTACAAACATTTATTTATTTAATTTTAATGTATTTATTGCAATGCTTTAGGTTTAGTTTGCTCATCAGGAGCATACACATATACACGGGATATTAACCTTGAGCTTTGTTAACAGTCATCGCAAACGCTAACCGAACAGGAAAAAATTTTTTAAAATCGAATGGTAAATCTGTTGGTTGTCTGTTGGCAAAAGTACATCTGTACCTTTATATTTTCTTGTTATAATGGTCGCTTCTACTAAATTATTTCTCAGTTTTTTTTTACTGCAAGTCGAGTGCCATTGCAAAGCCGTGGTGATCGATATTAGGTTAGGTTAGGTCAGAAGGCCGGTGTGAGGTTGTCCCCACACTAACACCCAGAGACCAATGCGGTCCATTGTGATGCCTTGCAGAAATAGTAGGAGACACTTAGTACATTCCAAGAGCGAAACGCCTAAGCCCTCACAAAGGCCCTTCCCCTGTTGCGCAGCCAAGCCATATTCATTACGAATCCTTTGAGATCCCCGAGCCTACAACCCGAGATATCCCCTAATTCGCTTATGAATCTATTGCCTAGCCATCTCAACCTGCTAACTTGCAACCTGAGACAATGGCACAAAATGTGCTCGATCGTCTCCAGTTCGTCTGGGTCCTCGCATAACCCGAACATGTCTGACAAATCAGATCCCATTATCCTTGCCATTCTACCTATCATACAATGGCCCGTGATAACTCCTATCATGGTTCTCACGCAGACCTTCCGAGTCGGACTTCCTAAGCACCGGCCATATCGTCCTTGACACTCGGCAGTCCGTTCGGTTTCCCCAGGCCCTATTTGTCTCGCCTAGAATCCATCGCTATTACGCAGTAAAATAATTGGCACTCCAATTTTAAGTTGTAGCACATGTGGTGGAAAGCCTGGCACATCGAGTGAATTTAAGAACTCAACAGGATAATTAACGGCCTTACGAGTTGCTTGATTGAGTTGACGCATTTCAAAGTAATATCCATCTTCTCTATATGGAAAAGTCATATGAGCGATGCATTTCAGTGGGCGAGGCCATGTCCCTTTGTCCACTTACATAGTCAAGAATTTATTATTTCGTAAGAATATCCTATTGTGAAAATTTAATGACGATCGGTCCAGTAGTTAAGACTATATTACATTTCCCTAAAAAGGGACGTACCACTTTTCTCCTGGTACGTATTCCTAATTATGCCAGTATGGTACCACATATCATTGACGTAGGTCAAAAAATGCCCAAAATATGGCGAAAAAGGAAATTTATTATAGAAAATCTTAATTCACTTCGCGTCGTTATAATTTGCGTCGTGTTATTTTGGAACGTAATCCCAACGCAAAGTGGGATAATGGTGTATGTGAAAGGAAATTTGTTTGTAAAAACTTTCTATATAATAACAGTAATTCCTTTTATTATAGATAAATATTAAAATTTTTGTTTTTTTAAATGACAGACTTTTGGGATAACTTTTGTTTAAAAGGGAATAAATTAAAATCTGTTTATAAAAAGAACTAATTATAATTTTTGACCTCAAGACAACTTAATAAATTTACATTAACATTTCTTTTAAATGCAGAATCATATCTAAAAAATCCAAACAAAATTCCATAAGAAACATGATTTTCACATCAAAAAAAATATACATATTTTTCTTAATATATTAACCTCTTCCTGTTCAATATCGAATTTGAAAACATATTTATTTATAAATATGTATAAGCATTTATATGACTGTGTATTTATATTTGTGTATAGTTGTGAAATATAGATTTCTTGCATGTTTCTATAGTGTGACTAATAGTATCTCTCAAATAACACTAATAAACGATTAAATGCCCTTGAAAAGCAGACAGATCAATGACAATCAAACTCTATAGAACATTTTGTCGAAGAGTTTTTCTCATATAAGAACTTTTACAGAATGGAAAAATGGATTCAAATTTAAAGGTTATTTTTATATTCCTAATAAAGTTCAAAGATATATAACTGTGAGCGTCAATATAAAGTAAACATAAAATATTCAAAAAAAAAAAACTGGTTCATTATACATACATACAGCTATTGAAAAATGTAATGATAATAACATGGAATTCTATGCTGTTCTCTTGCTCCACTCTGCTTTTTCAAAAATTCGTTGGAAATGTCATGTTTACTTTTACAAGTTCTTCATTTTTTAATATTTTTTATAAAAATTAATTCTTTTAAATAAAAATAGTTTATGCTAATTTCGGTGGTAAATTCTTGTGTATTTTAACAAAAATATTGTTTATTATTAACACTGCTCACTTAAGAAAAAAAAGGTTATTGGGAAACTTTACCACAAGGATACAAAACGAATAAAAATAGCTGAAATAATTTCATGTTCTCGAAAGATGGTTTATAATGTCAATAAATGTGTGAAACCAGATGCAAATTTGCTTAATGTAAAGAAAGATCGGATAGAAGCCACCGCAAAAAAAAAACAATTCGTGATAATAAGGCAATAGTTAAAAAATGTAAGCTAGGTTCTTTCAAGTCATCAAAAGCAATATTGGCTGAAATAAATGAGGAAACAATGAAGCTGTGATAAAGGTAAGAGGACTACGAACAAAATATTAAATACAATGAGTTATTTATTTTTAATATGCCTGTTTACTTTATTTTCGCATAAAAATCTGGTACTTTTCTTTTAAAATTATACCCCCTTATTCAAAAACGATTATTCAATTTAACAAACGTTTATTAAGCAAATTTGTATATGCAACTCTGTCTTAATAAACGTTTGTTAAATTTAATAATCGTTTTTGAATATTTTTTGTTAATTATGCAATATATTTTATTTTATATACATATGTATATATATGTATGTACATACATTGGCTCAAAAAAAAATTAAATATTTACTTTGAATGAACACTTGTGGACTACATCTACGAGCACTTTAAAAAATTGCAGGTTCTTTTCACGGACGAAAGCAAATTCAATTTATTTGGGTCCGATGGCTGGCGCAAACCTAATGAGGAGTTTTGCCCTAAACTGTAAAGCACGGGGCCTTGTCAGTGATGGTGTGGGTTAGCATGGCTGCTTCCGGTGTCAAAAAAACTTCATTTTATAGAAGGCATAATGGATAAAAACATGTATCTTGATATTTTGAAGGCAAATGTTAAACAAAGTGCTCATAAATTGGGGATTGCCAATAACTTTAAATTTTACTAGACCAATGACCCGAAGCACACATCGCTGATAGCGAAGAAGTGGTTGTTGTCCAGACCTTAACGTTATCGAGCATTTATAGGAAGACCAGCTCAGAGCTGCGTTAATGGAAGAACAATATAAATCCTAATTAGTACAAAAAACTGGTCAAATCGATTCCAAAAAGACTCAAAGCTGTCGAGAATCAAAAAAAGGATACGCAACAAATTACTAAATATCTTAGAAATAATTAAATTTAATGACCTGACCGACTTTCAGTGTGATCATACTATTAAGGTTATTTTTAATTATTTTGTTTTCGTTTCTGTTATATTAATGGTAGAATACCATATTTATTTGTTTTTGTGTTTAATAATAAATAATTTATTTAATTAAAAAAAAATAAAAATCCTAAGCTCTCTTTTTTAAAATAGGGTTCAATATTTTACAAACAGTTTGCCCAACTTTCAATGTGAGTCGCTGTAGGTACTTGTAGTAGATATATATAATAAAACAGTTTTAAGCTATATGAAGTATTTGATTTATATTGACACTTACAGTAAGTCAAAAACTAATACACAAATTATTATGCAAAAGTCTATCGAAAAATAACTTTAAAATAAAAGATATACATAGTACTTATATGCATATTCATAACTAAAAAATTATCTATAGTTTTACAATATTATCAAAAATGGATTGCTTAATCTATTTAAAGAAATTCAACAAATATTTAACACTCAAATTTAAATATTGTTTGTATAGTTGATAAAATATTAAGTTCCTCGTCTAACCGAATCGTAACTTTAATAATTTGAATAATATCTCTTCAGAAAATAAACTTAATAGAAATTTAAAGTTATTTGTAAATGTGTTTCAAATAATAAAATGTACATAATTTGTTAAATTTAGTAAAGTAAAATATTTAAATATTATCTGAACAGCTGACGAAATATAAAAATCGTTCATGAAAACGATATTTACATAACTAAAAGAAACACCCCTTTATTTGAAGAGTAGCAACAACCCTATAATTTTAAATAACTATAAATAGATACATATATGAGATATTATTCTATTTAAGAAATTAAAGATATTAGGAGATATTTTCAAATGTGTTTCAAATAAAAATATGTATGTAAATATATATGTAATTTGTTTAAGTTAAGAAAGAAATGCGAACACCTAAAATTTAATAATATTTAATACTTAATAAATATTTGAATGAAATAAGTCAAACGTTCAGAGTTGCGCCATAAAACAAACAATCATTCAAGGTTATTTATGGAATATTAAATAACATAAGATTATAGATTAATTGAATCTAATTGATAGCGATATCTTAGCGGTAAAGGGATTTATATTAATTTTTAATAATTATTACTTATTACAATTTAGTACAATTGTGTAATAGAATGCAAACTAAATTCAATGTGCGAACACTCTAATACATTTTAAGTTCAATGAATTTAAAGAAAAAGACAAATTAAAATAGAAAAAGTGTTTTGGTAGTCGCACATAAAAAAATTTAAGTGACGCGACATATTTACTAAACAACTAAAATAGAATAGAATACAAAGACATTAAGAATAAAACAAAAGGTAAATGGCCGATTATATTGTATACATATAATAGATAAATAAAAATAAATTTTGAATAAACTTTATTTTATATTTAAATAATTTCTAAATTTGATAAGTTTTAAGATTTCGTTTTTGTATAATAAAGACTAATCAATAATCAATATATTCCATAATAACTACTACAATCTATTACAAAACTTCATTAAAACAAAATTTTAATTGCAACAACACTTACCTGTTAATAGTGGTTGCACCACACCATTCTGATTCATACGGCCACGATCCATAAACTGTCCAGCAGTATTGCTACAACTTAATTCACGGTCACTCATAATGTCAATAGATTTTTATTATGAAACACAATATGAATAGATTATTTATTGTTGTTATTTTATGTTATTTAATGTTTATTGAGTTAAATGTTCTGAAAACGTTGGCACGTGCATAAACAATAAACTTAAAAATGAATAATTAATATTATTTTAAATAAATTTTTGTAATTGTCCAAAAAAGTTTAATTAACATAATTTAAATTCAATTACAAAATATTCACTGAACACAATCCAACAACACTCCAGTAAACTGTACGATCAAATACCAACTGATCATTCTACTCTTGGCATTTAGTTGTGAAATGTCACTTCAAGTCAAAACAAAAAATACGTATGCACCATGGTGAAATTATACCAGGTGACAGCATAGCGCCAGCTGATTATTTTTTGCTCTGTTCATGTTGAAATTGAAAATGTCAAAAAGTTGTATACAAATAGTCAAAGTTTATATAAAAACGTTACAAAATTATTTTGTTTTTGTAAAATTGAGTTTTTGTCGCCGTTTTATCTGCGTGCAATAGCTTAAAACTGTTAAAAAAAACTATATTATATTAAATAGTGTGATTGTTTTTTGAGTTGTTTTGCTAAAAATGTTAGTTTTTTTTGTAAGATAAATATGTATTAAGATTCCTCTTTAAAGTGATTTTTTTTTGCTGCAGAAAAATGCGTTGTTATACAATAACTATACATACATATATACTTACATTAATTTTGAAAATAAAGAATTATGCATGTTTTACTTTGCAAAATTACGTATTACTTGTATATTTAAATAAATATTATGCGTAACTTAAAGAAAAATTCTTTGAGAAAATAAAAGAAACAAAAAAAAAATCACAATTGTTTTCTGTTTTTATCCATGTTTGTATGTTTGTTTTCTTTATTTTATGCTAGATGTTTTTGACAGTAACGAAAGTATTACACAAACAAAAATGCCTGTTGTTCTTGCCTTGTTGTAATTGTTGTAGCAATGCTGTCACCTTGTGTTTAATTTCACCATGCATGTTTGTATGTTTGTTTTCTTTATTTTATGCCAGATGTTTTTGACAGTAACGAAAGTATTACACAAACAAAAATGCCTGTTGTTATTGCCTTGTTGTAATTGTTGTAGCAATGCTGTCACCTGGTGTTTAATTTCACCATGGTATGCACATGCATACTCTCAAACGAGTGTGAATTTTTCACGCTCTTTTCATTTCGTTTTTTGTTTATTTATAATTGTTTCCATTATTAGATTAGAATTGAATAAAATGTTTATATGTTTTGTTATTATTTGTGTTGTTCATTTCTTTATATCTCAAGTGTGTTTTTTATACTTAAGCTAGATTTACACGATTGAAATTTTCTTCAAAATTCCTTTTCAAAATGCTTCAAACTCGTGTAAACAGCAAAATTTCTTCAAAATTTATGTATTTAATAACTATTAATAACCAAGAGTGGTGAATTAGGGTATATTACGTTTGTCATTCCGTGTGAAACTTTTTTAATATTCACAAAGTATATATTTTCTTGGTCCTTATTAAATTCTAAGTCGATTGAGCCATGTCCGTCTGTGTAAAACACTCTCACATCCAAACTATACGACGTAACTAAACGAAACCAGAGTTATGGACCAATATGTGAGACAACCTCCATAAAAATTTGATATGTTTTGTCCATTTTATTGGAATATTTTGCAATATATTGCAGATAATACCATGAAATTTTGTATGCGTTGTTTTTATGATAAAAGAAGAAAGTGTGCGGAAAAATAGTAAGAATCGGTCCATGATTTCTCATAGCCCCCATACAAAAATCTTCCCGAAATATTGCTCAATTATTCATAAATGCCTATAAAATTAGAATATCAAGACAAAATTCAGCAAAAATAAGTTTTATGCAAAAAGAAATTGCAAAACGAAATTTTTTTTAGTTCGGTCTATGTTTGAGCATAGACGCCATATAAAGTCCACTTCCTAAATTTACTTAAATACGTATAAAACTGGTATAAATAATGTTAAACGGTTAAAATTTGATATAAATAATCTTTATAGGCAAATAAATTGTTGTACTAGATTTTATGGTGGTCGGGCCAGAATTGGTCATAGCTCCCATACAAGCACCGCATCTGAAAAAGACATTTATCCCTATATGTATATATTGTATAAATATCGGTACCGACTCAAAACTTTGCACAGATCATTTACATATACATATACAAAAATCATCTCACAAAATTTTGTGAATTTCGGTCTATTCTTAACCTTATGCCCCATATAAAGCCCTCTTCCGAAAATCACTTTAATACTCATAAATCTCTTATTAATAAGGGTACTAATCCAAAATTTTACACGGATCATTTGCATACATGCCTAAATCAAACTGCTGGATTTTGAGAACATCGGTCCATATTTGACTATATCCTCCTCATATTGTCCACTCCCGAAATCCACATTAATACTAATATATATCTTAAATATACCGTTATGTTGAAATTCGACGTGAAATATCCTCATATGCATGAAAATAACTGTTCCAAAATTTAAGAAGATCGACCCATAATTTGTCATAGCTGCCATATAAGAACCATTTCCGAAAAACAAATAAACCCACAAAAATATCTAATAACTATCGATATCGAACCAACTTTTATATGGATCAGAAATTTCATTCCAGAAATCATATTAGTATCGGTTATACGGCAATTAAGCTACTGGATTTTGTAGCTAGCTCCTGAGCATAACAACCAACCATACAACTCTTGTAAATAACGCTATTGAGATGAAATTCAACCAATATAATCCTAAAATACATAGAAATCACATTAGTGGATACTGGATTTAGAAGCCATCGGTCCATAATTGGTCCACTTCTACTATGCCACCTTTAAATCTCTTGTAAATAAAGTTATTGAGATCATATTCAATTAAAGAAGCCTCTCCTTATAATTTTATCCTTTTTTATACTCTGTTTTTTAACTTGCTGCGAATATGGAAAAATGTTCTTTTAATTTTATAAATTGATAAATTACACTCTAGATTATTATGAAAATCAGACAAACTCTGTAAATTACAGTAAGAATCGGTAATCATTTATATAATCAATTATAAATGGTCAAAATTAGATAAAATTTCAAAACATTAAAAATAAAATTAGTGAATTACGACCAACAGTAATATTGTCTTTCAAACAATATATAAAATTTGCACTAAGACTGAATAGAAAACACAGAATTAGGATATTCGATAATCAGTGTAGTTTCTGTATTTCTTTTTGCGTTTAAATTAAAATTAAAATTTGGGAATTTTAGTCTGGGGGGTTACTGTGTACTTCGATTCGAAAAGAAAATCATTCGAATTTGTATACTTTTTACATTGTATTTGCTTTCGAATCGAAATAGCAGTAACCCCCCTGATTTTTCAAAATAACCTATGTATGTCAATTACATATTTAAGCAGTAGGTGGCATATTAAAAAAAAAATATTTTAAGATAATGACATTTTGAAGAAATAAAATTAGTCTAACTTTTAAAGGACTGAAAGTGTTTAATAATTCGTTGATATTTTGTAATGTAAATTGTAACACTTAATTTTGCCATTCTTAATTGGAGACTACTTTTGGTTGTAATTCCTAAAAGTGAATGTATATTGTATTTAGAAATTTGCACCATTCACAACCGATATTGTATCGATGTATTGTTATGTAATCTTTTAATTTCATTCTTTTTGTTTTCAAACATTGACAAAGATACAATAATTGTGAATGTTTGTAATCTGAACAATTATTTTGAGGTTAAACTTGTGTATATTTATCTTTCTATAGAACAATCTCTATTTTCTATCTTTATGTATTGATGATTTTTATGGAAACTTACATGTGCATTTAATTTTATATTATATCATTTTAAAAAATACTAGAAAAGCTTTTTGCAAAATTCAGGAAAAATTAAAATAGACTTCAAATGTACTTTAAGAAAATTTTGTCTAAAGGTGAGTGCAAATCGACAACAAATACAACACAAAACAGAAACAACAGGCATTTTGTTTGTGTAAAATAATGTACTACTGTCAATAATACTTGAAAAAGTATTACTTTTGACATAAGTAAATTGTATTGTCAACATTTAAATCTAAAGATGGTGATTCTACAAACAATATTATATTTAACAATTAATATTACAGAATTTCCCAAGTTCACGATACAAAATTCAATATGTTTTGTATAAAAATAAGATACCTATGTATTGCTTTATTGTATAATTAATGCTTTAATCAATTATTACAATGTATGTAATTGTTTTGCAAAATATGTACGTATGCAAGCAATTGTTCCATATAATCGAATAGCCGTGACATCAACATTAAATTCAAACAAAGCGTAATGATAATTATTTAAATATTAAGTTACTATAAATAAATCATTAAGAAACTGTTCTGGAATTTGTTATCAGTTTTGTGAGCGATTCGAATTTACAATTTACGTACATAAAGATGCAACAGTTTATAATTATTTTTAATTAATTGTGCATTCACACATATTAAAATAAATTTTTATGTACAAATAATAAACTTCCTTTTAAGAAGACAACAAAACGTATTGCTTTTAAAGCAATCTCTTTTGGGAGACCAACGGAAGGATCAACGCCTAGTATTTCCAATTTAATATTGACATTTTGTAATTACTTTATGTAAAGTAAAATAAATGTAAAAAAACAATAAATTTATTAAACAAGTTGCTTACATCGAAAGGATCATCACAAAGTATTCCAAATCAATAGTATCATCTTTGTTATTACTTTTAAATATACATTTCCTTTTAATTAAATAAAAAAATAGTCTTGCACCAACAAAATATATAAAAGTCTATTGCCAGTTTTTCAAAAACAAAAACCTGTATTTTCCAAAAAAAAAAAAAAAAAAACTAAAAACTGTAGTTTCGGCTTTAAAAAATTAAAACAGTCCGGTTTCAGTTTTAAGTTAAGATCTTGGTTGGCTTATGATATACAAAATTGCTATAAAAACTTTGTTTATTTATTGAAAACTCATGTAGGATATGATACTTGTTTGTATTGATGTTTTTCTTTCCTTATATGTATTTATTCTATAGCCTTATTCATGAGGAAAACATTGACAAGCTTTATCACAGGAAAATGTTAAAATATGTACATACGTAAAGTGGTTGCCATATAATTTGAAACGATGTTTGAATATAATATGATAGCTGTGTAGCTTCTTTAAAGACCTACACTGTATATTGTTTTTGCCGTTATTCAATGAGTAAACAATCAACATTGTTATTGATGCACAACACGTTGAGTTCTAAGTTAAATTAAAAAAATATAAAAATATTATTTTCACAATTTTTTTGCCAGCGTTTACCAAAAAGACTGACGAGTGTTGTTAAAAGCAAGGGTTATCCAACAAAATTAAGGATAGGTCCGTTAAGTTTAACCTCGCTAAGGGTTTTTGCATATATTTTTTTAGTTTCTACTTATGTGACCAATTTGATATTGCGTTTTTTGGTGCTTAATTTAATTTTTCTTAAAATAGTATTGATGCTGTGATTTTTTTTTTATTTATTTTAAAAATATGCCGCAAGCCCATGGGGCCAAAATTAGCAGTACTACTAACAATTCAACAACATTAATACAATTATTTAGATATATTACAATAATTATCAAATTAGAAGAAAATAAAAAAAAATTAAGAATAAAATAAAACAAGTAAGAGTGATATATTCGGCTATGCCGAATCTTATATACCCTTCACCTTTGTTGTGAATGCATAATTATATTATATACATACATACATATATATATTATATTGTTACGTTTTTACCTTTTAAAAACGTTGGTTTATTTCCTTGAAATAAACCGGATTCTTTTTAATTGCAAAATAAAAGCGTCAAGTAGTTTGCAGAAAATATAACGAGTCTTTATTTATTTAAACGCACACAAACACAATTAAAAATGAACACACTGTCTTTTTACACACTTATATTACGGTTTAAGAACACACTTAATGTTTTCAAACACTTTGATGTTAAACACGCCATCTGTTGATGAAAAAATGTTAGAAACAATTTAATACACTTTGTGTGATCAACGCCATCTGTTGATGAGTTTATTAGTTTTTTTTATGAAATTTTCAGAGGTTGTCTCGGATTTTTGCTCTTATCTCCGTTATTTATGAACGGATTTTGCTGATTTTAAATAGCAAACTTCTCGAAAGCATGTCTGACAGAATTATTGAAGATTTGGATCCCGAAGATATCTGGGGACTTCAGAAAATTGATTTCAACATCCAGACAGACAGACGGACATGGCTTAATAGACTCCGATATCTATAAGGATCCAGAATATACATATATACTTTATAGGGTCGGAAAATTATATTGTGAAAATTACAAACGGAATGACAAACTTATATATACCCTTCTCATGAAAGTGAAGGGTATAATAATGAAGAGAGTCCCTTATATTCGCACAAAACTAATAAAAAATGTATAATTGCAGGAAAATAATTGTTACCCCATAATAAAACATACTAAGCACAATTCAAAAAATAAAGTTTTTTATTACAAAAAATTGCACTCCTAATAATTTTGCCTGTTTGAATGTACCATGGTCAGCTCGAAATAGAGAATAAATTTGACAAGAAAATGAGTTTGAAATTTGACAAACTGTGTGAAAATCTGCGATGCTCATACGGAATCATTGATTTCCATAATCTAGATATGTATAGGTAGTCACTCAATACGATCGACTCATAACAATTGAGATGGTATAATGCGCATGCGCTTTACTAGAACTTTTATTATTATTATTATTATTAACTATCTTATAAAATAAAATAAGATTTTTCTCATACATATTTATATATAAATATATATATTTATATATTATATAATGGATCATTTTATACATTTCAAAGCACTTTCATATGATATATATATATATATTGCTTTAAAGCTCTATAAAATCAAAACCGAAAGCTTCTTGCCCATAAACAGCCCAATCATGAATAAAAATTTCGCGGGAGATTTTTCCCGTTTTATTTTTTTAACATTGAATTTGAATAGGAAAAATGGGAAAAAAAAACTCCCGCGGAATTTTTATTCATGATTAGGCTGATAGGCTTTTTGAAATACACATGTTTTTGACGCTCATTAAAAAAAATCAGCAACTTTTATCTAATGTTGTTGAGTTCCCAATACATTTTCATCATTCAAAAAAAAACCCCATAGAATATAATTTATCATATTAACGCACTACACAAAAAACCGCCAAGTAATAGTGATGACGACAAAAATAAGTGTTTGAAATAAAAACAAAAAGTAAACAAAATTACGTTTGTATTGTCACTAACACTAGATCACTAGGTCAACACACAAACACTCAAGATACAGACTTTATATGTATTTAAGAAATTATTAAATTTAAATTTTTATATTCCAAATGTGGATAATTCAAAAGTCGCGTTAAGACTGATAATTGTGTAACGGAGACTTGATGTTTTTGTTTATACCCGTATCTTTTGTGAAAAATGTTGTAGCAACAGAAGAATAATTTCCGTTTTAATAAAAACAATTTGTTTATTTTACGTTACTTAGCAGCCGACTGATTCTAAAGTAAAGATTTTGAGTAGTAGAAAGATGAACAGAGCAGCAAATTAAATCCACCCCTTTAAGGAAATTCCTTAAACGTTCGTAAAGCTCAACATGCAAAAAATATCAATTGATTATACACGTGAACATTGTCGTCCACCCGACGTCTTCATATGCAATGTTTTGGTGTGGTAGCTACAGCGAAGGTTGCCTGAAGGTCGGTGATGGCGGTTTACAAAATATATAGGTATTTCACTTAGAAATAAATGTAAAGGGTGAGAGGGTGTTTAGTTTTTTTTTTTTTTTTTTTTGTTATTTAATGATCATTTAATATTTTATAGTGCTACTATATACTTTTAATGTTGTCTATGTTTCAGTTATTATTTATCATTTTTCTGTCGTTATATTCATTAATATCTATCGTATTTTATACATTTCAACCAGACAATAAGTTTTTTTAACACACTTTTATCACTTGTTGAGAATAAGTTTGTTTTATATTTTTGTATGTTTTTTAATCCTTTTAAACTTAATTTATTTGTGTTTTACAAAAGCTTAGTTTATTGCTATTATAAAATATTACTTTTTTAGTGTTTAATTCAACAGCCGGCCAATTATATTAAATATTTTAAGAGATTTAGCGAAATATAAGAAATTGTCGCCTCTCATATTGTTTTTGATAACAGCTAGTGCTACCAAGTTTACATTTGAAATGTCAAATTAGAAATTTAACGATGGTAATACAGTTTTCTAATTGTCAGAGATGTATAGTGGTTTTTAGTGTTTATTTCTAATATACCGAAGCATGATAAAATCAAGATTAACAGTAATATATATTGGGTCGAATTATTCATTCCGTTCCGCGATTGCGGAAAGAAATTTTTGCGCGGAAGCATAATTTGAAATTATTCATTCCGTTGCTGCGGTATTTTTGCTTTTTGCGGTATCATCTCTACACAGACAGTATTGCGACATGCCGCAGGAATGAATAATTAGATTTTATATATCAATCGATATTTCTTTCCGCTTAGTTTTCCTTTCCGTGCGGAATCAACCACCCCTTATTAAATATTTCATCGAATGAAATGTTTTAGGAATCAATTTGAATCGTTTCTTTTATTCGAAAAAATAACGAAATTTGGAACTAAGCTTCTTTATGTTAGCTTGAGTCAAGTAATATACCGTCGGCCAAATTGCAAGTCGTACCTAAAATGTATCTACCTATATCCAAAATAAAAATATATATCTGCATTCAGAAAAGTATAATTCGCACGTTAAGAACAGGTTAAGGTTAAGGATATACAGTCGGTGCATTTTTAAAAACATTAGTTAGATAATTGGCAATTTATTTTAAGATTTTCTTTTTCTGTAAAATTTTAGTGACAACGTGTTAGGCTATAAATAAGTTGCACGTTTGTTAATATTCAATAATAAAAATCCTTTCTTTCGATTATTTGGAACTACATATTATAATGTTATGGATTATATTAAATTATGACCCCATAACTCTGAGGAGCCGATGGAAAGCTATTTTTTTATTTTTGTATCTTTTAAGTCTGATACAACCATTAGTAAATAAATAATTGTACAATGATTTATCAATTCATTACTTATTTTAATTCTTCTAAGCTGTTTTTTTAATGAAACATAATGATAAAGAAAGCACAAACTAATAGGCATCAACTCTGGGAGGTTCAGCATAAAGTTCTTCGGATTTACGATCGCCGGACCGGTATTGTTTCATACGTTCAGTGCGCATGGCCTGCAAATAATTAAAAATTAAATAAAAGTTTTTCAAAGCATTTTAACAGTAAAATAAAAAAAGTTAAAACTTCTATCTTTAAATATGTTTCAATAGTAAATTAAGAAAGCGATATCCCGATTCAAAATTAAAATAATCTTTTCAGCGAACAAATTTCCATATGTTTCAACAGTCAATTATTTCAGCTACATATGTACATATATATGTATCGATTCCAAAACAAACTAATATTTCCCCTTGAAAATCATACAACAATGTAGGTATTAACTAACATGTTAAACTATAATTTTTGTTAAAGTTTATTAAGTTTATCTTTTTTGTAATTTGGAAACCTTTTTATTCAATTGATATGTTGTAATAATCCACTCTATTACTACTTTCCACAAATTATTAGTTATCATTTTTAAAAGTTAACTCATTTCTATGACACTTACCTGGAAACGCAACATTTGTTTATGCATGGTAAAGCACTCATTGAAATCTTCAACTAAATCTTTGCACATCTTTTGGCCTCTTTCGGCACCATAGGCCTCCAAACAGTCCATCATGTTCATTTCCAATTCGCCACACTTATCGTAAGTTTGATGATTGATCAAACTACCAGTTAAATCGGTAAAAGGTGAAAGGAAGAATGGTGTAATAGGCATGATGAACTGGAATTTTTTTTAAAATATTAGTTATGGAATGTTTATAACAAATGCATTTTTTGCTAATGGCCACCAAGAAGTCTCAATGACGTAACAATAAAAACATAGCTTTTCCGGAATTGTTTAATGTTTAAACATATGAGTTGTTAGAAAATAAATAGGTAAACATTCTATAAGTTAGATTTAATCGTTTCCATTAGCAAATCTCACCTTTTTGTTCAATTATTAATAAATTTTTGCAAAAATTTATAAAATTCAGTGCGGCTCAGCACAACAAAAGTCTTAATTAACAGTTGATTTAAAAAGTACACATACAGCTGTTTTATGTCAAAGCTACATAAAAACAAATAAACCGTTTTATCGGCACTGTGTTTAGTAAATGACACAGACTTGTTTATTTTTTATAAATACTTCACGTGTTAAAGCAAATACGGTATCTGTTTGTAAACAATAATTTATTTTTCTTTTTATAAATTGTTATAATAATATTAAAGTAATGTCTACGTTTAATCAACAATTAGTAGATTTTCTAAAAGAATGCGGAGTTTGCCAAATATGTCAATTAAGATATTTAAAAGCTCGTGGCAATGAATACAAAGATTTAAAGGAGAGCTTCGATAAGGTAAATAAAATATACATATACCTACCTACCAAAGATTTAATACAAATGTTAATCTGTAATTATTTTCAGCTAAAAGTTACTTACGTACAAGAAACTGAAGACGAAGAAACAGAAAGTGCTGCAAAAAAACTAAAATTAGGGGCATGTCCTTGTTGTTTGGGACTATTTTCGAAAGAATTTCGAGCCCATCTAATTGAGCGAATATTGAAAACTGATATACAAAATTTTGAATGTAATGACATTGTTGTAGCCATTAGTATGCCAATGCTAGTACAAGTTCGTCAGTTATCTATGTGGTTTGCTTTAATCGACAAATTTGGACCCAGAATAGACAAAGAAAAAGCCCTTGATGTGCCCCTGAAGGAAGCCGTCAAATTAATTATTAACCCAATTGTATGTGAAGAACTGAAAAAGGATTATGAGGCTAATGGCATTATGATTAATATACAAGTGTCACATGTCCAAGAAGCTGAAGAATTGGGAAAATTAAAACAACTTCATGACAAAGCATTCCCTACCGCTCCAAATTCAAAACGACATGTGATATCTAGAGGCGTTTTGGAAAAACAATATACTCCCAAGAGAGTGAAGGAAAATATGTTTAAAGAATTCTTTCCAGTACCGCCTCCAACCGCATCCGAGCATTTAACATTGGAATCCATAGATTTGACAGGCCCAACCGTGTTTATAGCTGGGCGCTATCGTAAGATCTCTCGCGAATTGTCACATACGCCATGGGTACTAAATGGGAAACGTATCATGGAAGACAGTATTGAGGAAGTTATTATGAGAGCTGTAGCATCGCATTTTTGGTAGGACTATTAAATAATTTAAGTTAAGAAAATTGTAAATTAAAATGCATATAATTTTTTTTTTATTTTTTATAGTAAGGACTCTTCAAAAGTAATATTCATGTCTAGCGGTCGCGAAGACGTTGATGTGCGGTGTTTAGGAAAGGGCCGCCCCTTTGTCTTGGAAATACCTAATTCGTTTCGCACTTCTCTGACATCCTCTGAAGCAAATCATATGGAAAAAGAAATTGACAAGTCTCTGAAACTATCCGTGCGTAATTTACAAATGGTTAAACGTGAAGAATTGGTACACATTAAATCGGGTGAAGAACAAAAGAAAAAATACTACCGTGCTTTGTGTGTATTACAACAACCTGCTACTGCTGAAATTATGAAAAAATTAAATTTACCAGAAGGCTTTCAAATACAACAAAAAACACCCATACGTGTTTTACACCGAAGACCACTGCATACGAGACCTCGTATGATTTATAAGCTAAGCGCCATGGTACAGAAAGATAATCCCAAAGTATTAGTGGTTGATGTGGTAAGTCAGGCGGGTACTTATATTAAGGAATTAGTACATGGTGAATTTGGTAGAACAACACCATCGCTGACTACTATAATAGGACAACCTGTTGACATACTGGCCCTAGATGTTATGGCTATTGATTTGGAATGGCCCAAAGAAATCGACAATAGTTTAGAAACTGAAATGTAAATGATTTATTCTTTTGACTGGTTTTAAATTTTAATAATCTGGTAATAAAAAGGATTTGTTTTATTTTTTTTACTAAACCAAGTTTTTTATACAAAACGTTTTTAATGTTTTTCTTTAACCCAAAAAAACGGATGCATTTCAAATGCTTTAATATTTAATTTGTATGGTTAACATAGTCTAGGGCTTATAATCCATAAGATTTGTGGAAGTTATCTTAGGCAGTTCCTTAATGCCATTTTTATCCACTACAGCTACATTAAATTTGGTTAAATTAATGACCAAACGTTTTTGTATTTCCACAACACATTTTTTGAGTACATCATACGCCTCTTCCTGGGTAATGTTTTCATGATAGTAGCGATCGAAAATACTGGCAGAGAACATGCCACCATAACCTTGACCAGCGTATTTAACTGATTTGGCGTTGGCTAAATAATCGATGTAATGTAATTCGGGTCCTTCTTTGGGATCATAGCTAGAAATAAAGAAAGTATTTTGCAATATGAATAAACAGCAATTTTAAATTCAAAATAATGGTGATATTTATTTATAATATGAAAAAACTTTACGTTCTGTATTTTTAGTTACTTATTTATATTTTATATTTAACTTACCCAGCCACAAACAGGTTAACCTGATAGGGAGTGCGTGACCTCAAATAATCCGCAAGATTTTTACGCGTAAAATGAGCAGCAGACTTGGGACTCAAATCATAACCATTACGCATTTTATACAAAGCAATATTTTTCGAAATAAACTCTGTAAATTGTACCGTATCACCGGATTCGCCAATTGTGGCGATCATTAAATTGTCCGCAATTTTGTGTATTTTATTTTCATCTAAAATGTTAAACGATTGAAAATTTCAAATAAAACTTTGCTTGCAAATTTTTTTGTAAAGTCATTATTGTTGTGGAGCCATGGAGCTAAACTTACCCTCTTTCATTACAATAATGGAACGTGCCTGTGTTGTATCGGCAGCCACCATAACAAAATCAGGTCCGCGTATACCCAAAATAGTTTCCATTTTATTAAATTATATATATTTTGTATTTCAAATCCCAAATATGATTTTTGCAAAATTATTTTCTTTTAGTTTTTGCTAGCCGGGAATGACAATTCTGTTTAATGTTATTTATGAAGTTGGCTGCAGTTGAGAATTTTAATGTCGGTAATGAAGTTCATATTTATACACTGTATTTATTTACGAAATTATTCGATATTAAATTATTCTATTCTTAATTATGAAAGATTTCGAGAATATAATATGGTGTTCACACATGCATTTTTAATTGAGTCAATTATTGGTTAATTAAAAAGTGTTCACATATGCTCAATATTGCTAATTTAATTAGCGTTTGACAGCAGCTTACAAAAAAAAAATACATTTACAGTGCACTCGGGAAAACGTCAACGCTCGTTTACGTCAACATCCCAAAACCTCAACCCTTTTTAAACATTACCTACTCTAAAATTTTATGAAATAAATAGAGAAAAGTCTCTCTTCCAAGTGTAGGAAAGAAAAAAACAGCAGAAAAAAATAACAGATTTTTTTAAAACGTCAACAATTTGTTAAACGTCAACACCCGCGGTTTTAATTAGTTGACGTTTTCCCGAGTGCACTGTATTTGGTTCTAATATTATAATTTTCAGTCTAAAAGTAATCTTTATTAATTTAAAAGCGAAACAACTGCCATTTTAGTTATTACTAGTCACAGGGTTGTATTTTTAATTTTAACAATTATTAGAACAATTAACTCTTAATTATCTTTATGAAATTTTGTATGGATAATTGAATTCAATTAGGGGTTAATTAAAAAATGTCAATTAAAAATGCATGTGTGAACACCATATAATATATTCAGGTTATTATCTATTTTCGCAAAATTTTCTTATTGTGGATTTTGTAATTTTACATTAAGATTTTGGTCATTTTTAAAGCTTTAGGTCTTTTTTATAAAATATTTAAATTTTTATTTCAATATTTCGCTAGCTAGACCTATAGCTTTAATAATAAAAAGGTCAAATAAACAATAATAAGGATTATATTTAAATATTTCTTAAAAACTTATTCCATGAGGAAGGACATTCTTGATCCAATCCACAGATATAAAATCCAAACCCAACTCTTGATGAGGCATTAGTTTGTGCACACAAAACAGCAGCTGCGTCATCGAACATGAACATAACATCGACATAATAAATTGTTAGCTAAGTGAACATATTATCAAGATGGTATGTAATGGAATTCAAAAAGTTATGGGTCAAAACGTGAAACAATAAAAAAAAAATTCATATTTTTCTGTAAACAATTTTCAATATAATTTTTAGTTTTATCTACGATTATTATTGTTTGATTTGAAAATGAATGACTGTATATTCGTGTAATTGGCCATCATTTAAAAGAGCATACACAATTTGTTCAATTCTAGGTATATGATTAAAACTTTATGTTATGGTGATTTTTTTTTGCTATAAATCTTTGTATTTGATACCTTTGACAATATATATATGAATTGATGTGAAAAGAATTTAAATAAAAAAATAAAGTTTATTATAAATAAAAAAATAAATAAATCTTTTATAAAAAACAGTGACCTCAAGCTTACAAATTATTTAATAAATATCAAAAAGGTCGAAGAAAATAGAATAAAAATAAAAAAATGTGCAAAATTGTTTAAGAGTAATAAAATTCAATTTTAAAAATTATATCATAGAAAAGTTGATTAATAATTATTAATTAAATTTTTTGCATTACGGTATTGAAAAATTAATAATTTTTCACTATTCAAATCGTTCTATTGTGAAAAAAATGTTATTCTCCATGGTACCAATAAAAAAATTCATTATTATTCATTATACCCTAGAATACAACTCTACAACTGACACGTCAACCTTTGTCAATAATGATGGTAATGCCGTGCCCTTGATACCACATAAAAAAACAACAAAAATCAAATCGTCTTTTTTCAGTGTCAGAAAACTGTATTTGAGTGCGTGTCATTATTTTTTCCTAACGATTTTCTCTGATTTATTCAAAGAAATCGTGGAAAATACAACAATATTGTGTAAAAATAATTAAATTTTAAATAAAACATAACAAAAATAGTTAAAAAAATATGTCGGGTGAAGTGGTTGAACAAGTAGTGGAAGCTGTGAAAGATGCAACCGAATCAGTTGTTGCAAATGCTACTGAAACTATTACAAATGCAAAAGTACCCTCAACTCCAGAAGGTATTGCCGTGGCCTATGGAAGTCTGGTTATTATGGCTATGTTACCAATTGTTTTTGGTTCCATTCGCTCCGTAAAATTACACAAAGCGAAAAAGGTGGGTAATTTTTGTAATTTAATAACATGATGGATGGATGGATTGTTTTGGTGGCAGAAAATTGTACTCGTTGTATTGCTGGCTAACTGGTTGTGTGATTTTGTTGTTGTAAACAAGTATAGATTTTGGGAATTTTATTTTTGTTTAAACAACTCACGTTTAAAACCACATCAGCATATTTTGTATAATTGACTGAAACACACACACAGAGCAGGGGGGTTACTCCGTATTTCGAATCGAAAAGAAAATCATTCGAATTTGTATACTTTTTACATTGTATTTCGAAAGCAATTGCTTTCGAATCGAAATACGGAGCAACCCCCCTGCAAAACGAATTTGTCAATATGCCACACAACAATCTGACAACCGTGTGAACTGACAATTTCGGTTGACAGCTAAATTCATTGTGTGCAAATGAAATTGTTAGTTTTCTTACAGCCGTGTTAACTGGCAATTTACTTTTTGCTAAAAAATTTTCAATGTCAGTACATTGCTAGCACCTTGGTAGATATGACAACGTTGTAATATCTGACGATCGTGGACACATACCTTGACAATGTTGCCATTGGCAGATGCATAAACTTTGCACATATAATAATGAAAAGTGTTTGACAATTGTCTTAAAACAATGACAATGCCAAAATTGTGGGTTTACACGATTGTTAGATGTCTGACAATATTTTTGTCTTCCAATGTACTGAAAATGCTTTTACTTACAACTTTGGAAGGCAAAAATTTTAAGTTTACAGTTGTTACATTTTCTTAACATTTTTCGGACAACGTTGTAATATCTGACGATCGTGGACACATAGCTTAAGATGTTTAAAATGCTATATAATTGTTGTATTTACGACAGGTTTAATAATAAACTAAAAATCATATATTATTTGCATCACAATATTCATTATTTCTCATTCTCATTATTTTAAGAAATTCCAACTTTCTTTTATTATTTATATACATACATATGTATGTATGCAATAGGTTTTGTAAAAACCACATGATAGGCGTATTTTTAAAATATGTATTTATATTTTACTGATTAGTTTGTATTTCAACATTAAGTTATGGATATGTCATATGATGATGTTACAGTTATACCTACTTATAACACTTATTTAATAGTTTTAATGTTCAATGTTCTGAATGGAATTTTAAAGTTAATTTGATGATATCTTTTGAATTGGTTCCTAGGATTTTAAATATTTACTTTATTTTGCATTTAAAATTTTATGATCTAGGTATAAATTATTAGATAGAATAAACATAAATGTGTCGATTTTATCCATATTTATATGTGAACTTATATTAAATTCGTTTAATGAAAAGTTTAAATTCTTATAAAAAGACTTTTTTCATAAAAGATAACTTTTAAACCAAATAATTTTATATGTAAATCTAATTAATTTTTTAAATGGTGATTTTTTATTGCTGACACACTTTTTATATTTCTTTATAGATAAGCGGTGAAAAAGCTGATACAATGACAACAAAAGATGCCATGTACTTCCCCCTCATTGCATCCGCAGCTCTTTTCAGTCTCTATATAATCTTCAAAATTTTCTCCAAAGATTACATTAACCTGTTGTTGACCGGTTATTTCTTTGTTTTGGGAGTCATTGCATTGGCTCATCTATTAAGTCCTATCGCCAATTCTTTAATGCCCGCCGCTGTCCCAAAAATACCATTCCATATACATTTCACTCGCGGAGAAGGTAAAAATAAGGAACACATTATCAACTATAAATTTAGCACCCACGATATTGTGTGCTTAGTTATATCGGCCGCCATTGGTGTGTGGTATTTGTTGAAAAAACACTGGATTGCAAACAACATGTTTGGTCTGGCTTTTGCTGTGAATGGTGTGGAAATGTTGCATTTGAATAATATTGTTACCGGTTGTATTTTGTTGAGTGGTCTCTTCTTCTATGATATTTTCTGGGTATTTGGAACAAATGTCATGGTCACTGTTGCCAAGAGTTTTGAGGCTCCCATTAAACTAGTTTTCCCACAAGATTTGCTTACCAATGGCTTAAATGCTTCCAATTTCGCCATGTTGGGTTTGGGTGATATTGTTATTCCTGGTATTTTCATCGCTCTGTTGTTACGTTTTGATCACAGCACCAAGCGCAAGAGTCGCATTTATTTCTATTCCACATTAGTGGCTTATTTCATGGGCTTATTGGCTACAATTTTTCTTATGCATGTGTTTAAACATGCCCAGCCAGCGTTGTTGTATTTGGTGCCAGCTTGTATGGGTACTCCTTTGTTGGTAGCTCTTGTACGTGGTGAATTAAAAACATTATTTGCGTAAGTATTGTTTAAAATGAAAAGTTTTTTTTAATTATAATATATAAATTGTAAAATTCCAGCTATGAAGATCATCCCGAGAAAAAGTCTGAAAAGAAGGAGATCAAGGAAAGCAGCAGCAGCAGCAGTAAAAAGAAGGAATCGAAAAAAGCCAAATGATTATCAGGTGTTGACAATCCTGGCACAACAACTTCTGATAATACAACTAGTAACACTACCCCACAACATTCTGCGACAGTTGTTAACCGTTATCCCAAACATTTTACAAATCGTCCAAATTCATACATTTAAATGCATGAATTTCTTTCGTCATGAATTCCATAAATGTGTTGTATCTCTTTCTAACAATTTATTTTGTTTTGTTTTTGTATTCGCTCAATTGTTCTGTTTTAATTTTTTTTACATACTACTAATAATTTCTTTTTTTTTAATATATTTTTTAGAAATTATAATAAAAGTAGTTAAATGCTTAAAATTTCATAAACTTTAATTAAAATGAGAAACTATTGATAAACAACTATTACAAATATGGAAATAATTAGAAATCTGCCTTTCTTCCACAAAAAAACTTTATTATTTATAAATCTATACGACCAACTGCTTTATTTGAGCAGTTTTATATTTTTAATTTTTTTCCTTTGCTTATTATAATAAATAACAGTTTCGTGAATTAGACTAGACATGAAATTTTGAAACAAAAAATAAGAAGAAAAACGTTTATTTGAACAAAAATATATTGTAAAATCAGAATAAATAAATAAAAATTTATATGTAAAATAAGTTTTATTTGATTTTATTATAGTTGCGTAGAAATTAAAATTATGTCTTGAGAATAGATTTCTGTATAAAAACTTCCTTACTTATGTTGGTTGAATCAGTCACCCAGGTAATCTGAATAATCAGAATATTTTATAAAGGAACGACCGAAGAAGTTAAATATTAAACTGAGGTTATCATTAAACAAATAAACGGATTAAAAAATTTAATTTACTGTGTAAAGTTAAAATCAAAAATAGAAAAAACAAGTAAGAGTGCTATATTCGGTTGTGCCGAATCTTAAATACCCTAAACCTAATAAAAAATACAAAAACTACACTGGTTATAGGACTAGAATATCCTTATTCTGTGTTTTCTATTCAGTTTTAGTGCAACTTTTATTAGTATTTGATATATTGTTTGAAAGACAATTTTACGACCAACATAATTTATGTTAAATATTTTGAAATTTTGTCTAATTCTCACCATTTTAAATTGATTTAATTACCAATTCTTACCACAATTTACAGAGTTTGTTAGATGTTCATAATAATCTTGAGTGTAATTTAACAAACAGAATATAAAAAAGGGGAACAATTCGTTTTTAGTGACTGCTAAAAAAAAAAAACTTCATCAAATAGGGCTTTTAGAGGAGATGCCAGCAAAAAAAAATTTGTTGGCGGTCACGCCTATTTTCGAGGGGGCGGGCCCGTAAAGTTGAAAATATATAAACCTATATCACGGGAACTACTGGGTGTGATAATTTGTAATACATTAAATAAAAGGTATTAAAAATACCTTTCCAACGATATATATCATGATTATAAAATGTGGACCGAATATGGGTTAAATCCGAAAAGAATATTTTTTGATACGAATTTATTTGTTTTTTTTGGAAATTGTTCTTATATGGCAGCTATGACAAATTATGGCCCGATCTTCTTAACTATTGGAACAGTTATTTCAATGCATATGAGGATATTTCACGTCGAATTTCAACATAATTACGGTATATAAAAGATATATATTAGTATTAACGTTAATTTCGGGAGTGGACCTTATGTGGGGGATATAGTCAAATATGGACCGATATTCTCAAAATCCATCAGTTTGATTTAGGCATGTATGTAAATGATCCGTGTAAAATTATTGATTGGTACCCTTATTAATAAGTGATTTATGAGTATTAAAGTGATTTTCGGAAGAGGGCTTTATATGGGGCATACGAAATTCACAAAATTTTGTGGGATGATTTTTGTGTATATGTAAATGATCTGTGCAACGTTTTGAGTCGGTACCGATATTTATACAATATATATAGGGATAAATGCCTTTTTCAGATGTGGTCCTTGTATGTGAGCTATGACCAATTCTGGGCCGACCACCATAAAATTTAGTACAACAATTTATTTGCCTATAGAGATTATTTATGTCAAACTTTAGCCGTTTAACATTATTTATATCTGTTTTATACGTATTTAAGTGAATTTTGGAAGTGGATTTTATATGGGATCAATAGTCAAACATGGATCCAACTAAAAAAAAATTATTATTGATTTGTTTAGAAAATTCTAAATCGGGCTTATTAAGGTCATGTATTCTATGCAAATAAAAGATTATTTCATAATTTATTTTTCCGACGTTTCGTTGGAGATTCCCAACATCATCAGGGATATTTTATTAGATCTGGTAGCATCAAAATAAATATACAATTGAAAAATAATAGTTTAATAACAACAACGATAACTTAGTTCTACAGGAATAATATTACTCACATATAATCTTTCGTCAATAGTTCTGCATTTAGAATATTTTATATACATTCTGTTTTACATAAACACAACATATAACATAAATTTAATTAAACAAAACAAATGCAAAAATATAAATAAAAATAATATCACAGTATAATTAAATTGTATTAAACTAAGTATCACAGCAGTAAAATCAAACTAAAATATTGCGATTGTATAAATTGCATTCGTGTTGTTTTTGTCGTCTTTTGTATTTAAAGCATTCGTAGCTCTTTCCTGAATCCTCAAACTTTCCAGTGTAAATCGTTTATTTATTCTCTTTTCCTTGTCCAATATTTTTACGTTTGTGAGATCGGGTCGATGTTTTTCTTCAACACAGTGTGTAGCCAGAGCTGTAGTCATTTTATTTCTCTTTATGTCTGTTCCGTGTTCTGATATTCTTGTACCAAGGCTTCTCTTTGTAGTACCATGTAAACTTTACCACACTCTTCATCTGTTTTACCTAAACATGTGATCTCATACACAAGATTACTTTGCTCATTTTTTTCTATTCTTGTTTTTGTTCGTGTAAATAGAGTATTGATTGTTTTGCTCGCTCTGTGCGCTAATTTTATTTCGTTGTCATTTATTATTTCTTGAATTCGTTTGTTTTTTGTGAGCTTTGGTATGTGTGGGAGGCTGTAATATTTAGTGTTGCCAGATGTGTTGTTTGTGTTTTCCTCCAATTCCCTTCCTGTTTGTGCCTTTTCTAATAGATTATTTATTAAATATGTCGGATAGCTGTTTTTTATTAGTCCTTTACTTTGTCAATATTTTTAGATTTGAATTTGTTATCGCTCAATTTTAAAGCCGTTGTTATCAAATTAAGTGCAGTATTTATTTTCTGACTTTTTGGATGTGTAGAGTGATAATTTATTAGACGACCTGAGGCAATAGTTTTCGAATACCAATCCGTTATTATAATTTTGTCCTCCCGAAATATTTTCATATCTAGATATGGTATACATTTATCTTCTTCTTTTTCTATCGTGAATTTTATTTTATTGTGGTAGTTATTAAATGTTTCTAAAATCAGTTTTTCGTCCTTTCTTTTAATAATCGCAAACAAATCGTCCACATATTTTGAAATTAGTTTTATATTTACATCTTCCTTTTTAAGATCCGTGGTAACTTGTTCTAATAGTGTATCTAGAACGATATCAGCTATTGTTGGAGATAATGGATTACCCATGGGTATTCCGTAAGTTTGGTTATAGTATGTGTCGTCATATATAAAATAATTGTTGTCGTTAAGACAGAACTGTAGTATTTTAAGGAATTGAGCCCTTGGTATTGTGGTGTGATTTTTCAAAATATTCCATTGTGACATTATGTTATTTATTGCCAAGTGTATTGGTATGTTCGTAAATAGGGATACGACGTCCAGGGAAATAAGGATTTCGTCGTCTTCTATATTAATATTTTTGAATTTTTCCGTAAGTTCTAATGAGTTTTTTATATTATATTTCTCTAATATAATATTTTTTAAAATGTGTCCAATATATTTTGACAGGTTGTAGCATGGAACCTCTATCGAGGATGAGATTGGGCGGAGTGGCATATCAGGCTTGTGGATTTTCGGGAGTCCGTATAGTCTGGGTGCTGTGGCTGAATGGGATGTTAGTTTCAATTTTTCGTATCTTGTTATGTGTTCCTCCTTGTACAAATCCATGACTATTTTGTTGTTTGTGCGTTGTAATTTTTGTGTCGGATCTGCTCGTATGGTTTTGTAAGTTGTTTAATCTTCTAAAAGTTTGGTCATTCCTGATTTATAGTCTTCCTTGTACATAACTACCATTTTATTACCCTTATCCGATTTGGTTATTATGATTACATCTTTGTCTTTTCAAAATTCGTTTCGTCTCTTCAAAAATGTTTAAAATGTATTTTTCTTTTAGACTGTTCTTAGATTTCCTTTTAAACGTGAGTATTCTGTTCGCAATCTTTGATCTGATTATGTCCTTTTACCTGTCGTCACCCAGAGTTTGAACCCACTGTTCCAAATCAGCTATTAGGTTTATTGATGAAAAGTTTTTATCACTGGCTGGTAAGGCCAAATTTTGACCCAAGGGAAAGTAGCCATTTGTTCTCATCTGTAAACAATACATTAGTCTTGTTGACAAACCATGACGGGTTAAATTTTAAATTGTATTTCTCCAGCTGTTGACGTTTTAAATTGGATAGTTTCGTCGAGTGTGTCTGCTTACCAAGTGATATAATATCAATATATCTGGTCTTTTGTCTTCTAATGAAATTATCATAGTCATATAAATTTCGTTTTACGATTTCTTTTTGCATGAAACTTATTCCTGCTGAATTTTGTATTGATATTACAGTTTTATAGGCATTTATGTATAATTGAGAAAATATTTCGGGACAATTATGTATGGGGGCTATGAGAAATCATGGACCGATTCTTACTATTTTCCGCACACTTTCTTCTTTTATCATATAAAACAATGTATACAAAATTTTATGATATTATCTGCAATATATTTCAAAATATTGCAATATAATGGACAAAAAATATCAAATTTTAATGGAGGTTGTCTCATATATTGGTCCATAACTCTGGTTGGCCTAAACCGATTTTGCTGTTTTAAATAGCAAACTTCTCGAAAGCATGTCTGACAGAATTATTGAAGATTTGGATGCCGAAGATATCTGGGGACTTCAAAATATTGATTTCAACACTCAGACAGACAGACGGACATGGCCTAATCGACTCCGCTACATAATATATATCCTTTATATGGTCGGAAAATTATATTGTGGAAATTACAAACGGAATGACAAACTTATATATACCCTTCTAATGAAGGTGAAGGGTATAATAACAACTAGAAAACAAATAGGTGTTGATTGCAAAAAAGAAGAAATCTGTACATTCCAGGGATGGAAAATACAAAATATTGTACTTTTTAGATCTTATAGTACCCCAAGTAAATTTTAAAATAGTTGCAATTCAATTTTAATAGAGTACAAAACACATTGAGAATGTTAAATATAAAAAAATAACTAACAAACCAGATCAAAGGGCTGAAATGAAAAATACGCCAACAATAATTTTTTAACACCGTTTAACATTGTTATACAATTATGTAAACTAAAGTCCCAAAATTTCTTTAAAGATAGCTAATAAATATTCATTGTACTGTACTTAATTGTAAAAAGTACTCATTGTATATCCCTGACTGGCACTACATTTATTATAATATTAAGAGAAGAGTAAGGTGCTGCTATATTGCATATAAAGTAAAGGACAATACAATAGACAATCACTGTGGTCGTTTTTTATATAATTGTGATTTTTTGTGAATATTTAAATCAATATTATACATTACGTATAATTTAGGGCCCGGTCCTAATTATAAAAAATTTTGTAAAACTTAAAAACACTGTTAATTATAATATTTTTAAAACATGTTATCTAATTTTTTAGCGATAATTTTTTTTGTATTAATTTGCAAAATAAATGAAATACATATTTATTAAAGAAGAAACACAGAGATTTCTTAATACAAACCTTAAAACTAAAGTTTTAGTAAACTTCTAATTGCTCTAACGGTAGCCATTTGGAACTCTCTAAAGCATCATATAAATTGCGATCGGAATCCAAAGCTTCGCGATTCAACTTATCCACATCTAATGTATACTTATGTTCGATCAAAGCATATTCATCATCTTCTACCACAGCACCACAATTTGAAGAAACGGCCGCAGCAGCAGTTTGCTGTTCATACTGGGCACTACGTTGAGCACTCCATGCCTCAGCATGTTGAGCCAATGTTTGGGGATTTGAATGCGATTGAGCCATACTCTGCTGGTAGTATGCATTGGTGGGATCTGTGACAACAGTTCCGGTGGGATCGTAATAATTCTGCCAGGCATTGTAGCCCTGCCAGTAAGTACTCGTAGGATCATAATATTGTGTATAGTCTGCAGTAGAGGCAGCTGTTGTTGCAGCTAGATTTGCCGAAGTGCCATAGCCGTAATTGCTAGTGGTACCCAAAGCCACACCAAGTTCATTTTTAGGTTTTGGCACTGCATTACAAATTTTTATGGGCTTCGAACCCAATCCTGTATAAGCATTCATATCGTACAAAGCAGACTTTTGTTCATCTTCAATGCCAAAACGCACAAAACCATAACCTTTGGAAAATCCGGAACCGTCTAATATAACCTTGGCCGTTTTAATTGATGTGTATTTGGAGGAAAATGCTTTATACAATTGATAATCGTCCACATCGGAACTAAGATCTCCCACCCAAACACTGAATTCTCTTTCATTTCCCGGCAATTTATAAGAGTTACTGGCACTGTTCAAACGGAATCTAACAATGGGATTTGTACCTGGTATGGGCTTACCATTCAATTTGTGCATGGCATCCATAGCTCTCTCATCGGTAGCAAAGTTGACAAAACAATAACCAGCCGGTTCGCCAGTATATTTGTTACGCATCAAACGTACTGTTGTGGGATCTTCACCCATTTTTCGGAAAGCAGCTATGATAAAGTTTTCCGTCATGTATGGCTCCAGCTAAAAATGTTTTAGTTATTTAATTTGAAACTTTATAATTTATTAATACTTACACTTCCCATCCATAACTGGCAATGTACAGATGAAGACATTTTTATGATAATTTTATTATTTTAATTTATTTTATTAAGCAATTGTAGGTAGAATTTTTCACTCACAAAAAATACTTTATGCTTCTTGAATGTTTTAATAAATGTAAACATTAGCAGGGCTACCTAGGTTATAAAATATTAACATGCGTTATAATGCAGTACTCGGGTGGCCATGAGTTTTTATGTATAAAAGCATAATCACTGTTTCAGAATAAACCGCTTAGAATAAAAAATTAAATGAATTAACAGTTTTTTTATACGGAAGAAATTTCAACAGCAGTGAAGGATTTAAGCAACATTAAGGTTAAAAAATATTTGACAACTACATATTTTCTTCATGTATTAAGAATTAGATTAAATCCATTAAAATTTATCTAAAGTAGGAATGGCAATCTGCTTTTATTTTCAATGAAACACGGCATTATCATCACTCAATTTTTGACATTTGGATTTTGATTAAAACAACCATGGTGAAATTAAATACAAGGTGACAGCATAGCGCCAGCTGATTATTTTTTGCTCTGTTCATGGTGAAATTGAAAACGAGTTTCGAAATTGTTTAAGAAAATAAAATAAACAATTTTTCACTACTATTGTTTTCTGTTTTTATCCATGTTTGTATGTTTGTTTTCTTTATTTTATGCCAGATGTTTTTGACAGTAACGAAAGTATTACACAAACAAAAATGCCTGTTGTTCTTGCCTTGTTGTAATTGTTGTAGCAATGCTGTCACTTTGTATTTAATTTCACCATGAAAACAACTGTTTCTCTTTTTCACCACCACCACTTCTTCAGTTGATTTTCTTATTTTCATGGAGATTCATTGAATTTATTTATAAAGACGAGAAGAAGAGTTTTAACGAAAAATTGAACTATTAATAAAACGGAAACTGTTAATTAGATAAAAACACACACAGTAGAAGCTGCCGTTAAGTGTAATAAAATAATTAACACAATTCTGAAAATATTCTAGAGGAGTTGCAGCTGAAACCTAAAGTCTAAAAGACACACACTCGCAAAAAAGTTGACAATGAAAAAACAATTACGTCTGCTAGCTAAACCCTATTATTGGGTTAATATCATAATGGCCCTGTCCTATTTAATAGCCAAAAAGACCATACCCATTTGTTCGAGATTATTCAAGCATAGGGGCGAAGACGAAATGTGCGACCTGGACAGTCGAGAAACAGAGATTTTATTCTTTTTGCTAATTGTGATAATGATAAGAAGTCGCAAAACGGGGAGTGTTACTATGATCAACTATTTATCCTCATCGTTCTTGTATACGAAAGTAGCAAATGCGATTTTATGGGCATATAGTGATTTTCGTTACGGTTTGGGCTTTTTACTGCTGTGTGTGTTGATGGGTATGCTGCTGCCCGAGCCTACATATAAGGGCCCAGAACATATAACCTACTTTCGTACGGCGCAATCCTTTGAAGATGAATTGGCCCGTGACAAACGCATTAATTGGTTGATTTGCTTTTATACGGTATGGAATCCCAGCTGTGTAAATTTTGCTCCAATCTTTGCCGAATTGTCGGCTGAATACAATTTGGATAATTTGAAATTTGGTAAAATTGATGTTGGCCGTTTTCCCGAAATGGCTGAAAAGTATCGCATTTCGGATAGCAGTTTCTCACGTCAGCTACCAACTGTTATACTGTTTCAAAATGGCAAAGAGATGGAACGTCGTCCTGTGGCAGATGCTAAAGGTAAACTGCAAAAATTCTTCTTTTCCTCGGACAATGTTAGAGCCGGGTTTGGTCTTAACAATTTGTACAAGCAATGTGTAGAAAATCCAATATCTGTCAAGACCGCCAAACAAACGGCTGCTATTAAGAAGGCCCAATAAATTAAGGAAGACGCAGCATATAACTCAATCACAGGAAAACACGTCATAAATTTAATATCGTCATTATGTTGTGCTTTTTTGTATTAGAGACACTTGAACAATGAATGATAAGAATGGGTCTTAACTGATTCTTAGCAACGAGAACTATGGAGAGATACCGTCTGTAATGCAATACTTTTAATAATTACTATACGTATGTTAAAAGTTTAACTCAATTGTCTTCATTAATGATAGTTATACTTATGATGCAGCGTGTTTCAAATATTTTTTAAGTTTTAATTTTCTTTTTCATTTAAGCTACGAGATTTTTGTTTTGTTGGTAGCATTGCTACACCATTGGTTAAAAAACACGAAATATTAATTTTAAATTAAAATTCGAATGCATTTTGTTTAAAAAACAACTATGAACTATTACAAATGTTTAGTTCATTTTGCAAATGGTGTACCTAACGCTAGCTCTTAAACAAATTTACTGTTACTGTAATTTATTTATAAAATCACGTTTTAGTAGTTTATATTTATTTTGTTTTAGTTTTATGATTATTTGTTGTTTTTTTTTTGCATTTATTGTAAAATTAAAAGTATTTACTTGATTAATAGTTACATTTTTGTATTTAATACATTCATATTCATACAATTTTGTCATATTTGTTTGTTGCTTCTTTGTTTTTAGTAAATATTATTTTTTTAGTTAATACAATAAGCAAAATTTAGCAGGCATTTAGTTGTTAGATCAATATTTTTAGTTTTTTGTTTCAGTTTTAGCGAAAGATAAATAATAAAATTTGAATACAAAAAAATAGGACAATATGTTGTTTTTAATTCAGGCAAGTTTAGACTTGAAAATGTAATAACTATAAATAACTAATTTTTTAAATAAAATTCCATAAAAATTGATGAAATATGGACCGATTATAATCAAACAACAATTCAAATGATATTTAAGTTTTAGGTTTAAAATTTACATTTTTGGCATTGACTTTGTTTCGTGTTCTTGCCAAAATATTTTGTATTGAAGAACTTAGTTTTCTAACTGGAGCATATTGGAAAATTAATTTTGGAATAAAAATTTTGTTTGTCAGTAGTTACATGCCAGCGTACAAATTTATACTCTTACGCCTCGAATTTGCTTTCTCATTGTAACAGTGGTCAAAACTTCTACTACTGGGGGGTTACTGTCTATTGCGATGCGAAAGCAAATTCCATGCGATAAGCGTACAAATTGATACTCTTACGTATCGAATTTGCTTTCGTATCGCAATAGACAGCAACCCCCCAGTAGTAAAAGCCTTGACCATTGTTACAATGAGAAATTTTTAGACAAAGCTCATTTTCATTTGTATTGTACATATGTCAACAACAACAATTGCGACATTTGTGCTTTGTCTTGTAGCAACGGTTATGTTATGAAGCCATATCATGCTGTCCGTGTTACTGTATGGCGCGCTATGTGGTCTAGAGGCATTATTGGGCTATTTTTTTGTAATTTTCGGGTGAAAATGCGGTATATGAATATGTTTTTTAACAGGACATTGCCACATCTCACATCGCATAATTTCACCAAATTCAATCATCATTCCCACGACAGCCGGTTCTACGCACCGTAATGACCCGAGATCACTCGGCCAAGGGCTGTCAACTTAGCAATTACTGCTGTTACAACAACAACGAAATTCATTGATAGTTATACTTGTTACTTAATCGGAATGATCATACGATTTAACTAGACTACTTTTTGTGAAGCTATGTATGTCAAATATAGAGCCAACCAAATTGATTACAGCATTAGAACTCAAATTCCGTGTCGGTGGCGTGGTAAACAAACTAAATGTATAATTGTAAAATCTTATTCTTACCAGTACAGAAAAGATTTGAACAATTTTCATATACATAAATAAAGTAAAATAAACTTTAAATATGTACACAAATAATCACTTACAATTTTCATGCCCCAGCCACTTAATAACAAATTAATTCTTTACACCAATTTTGTGCGCCATACATTCTCTTAGCTCAATACATAATTGTTTAAATTATGATAAAGCATATTTTAATTTAAAAATTAAAGTTATTAAAAAATTAAATATTGTTTTATTTTACACAAAATGTTAAATAACAGTTTCAGATAAAACAGTTTAACAAATAATGCAGGTTTTATAACGACAATTGTACTGACATCTAGTGTTAAGTAGCAACAAATTTCCCTCACAGCAAACTGCAGCCAACTTCATACAGAAATGTTATAGAAATTTCCCTTTTTTAAGAAAATTTCCCTTTTTATTCGCTGTTTCAACTTCCTTTTCATGCTTGCGCTCTTTCCTTTTACATCAATATGGCTGATCAGGTAAGACGCGAAGAAAATTCTACGTTTTTTTCAATAAAAACCACAAAATTGTGCACTAATTGTGAAAATTCTTGGAAAATGTGAAAATTAAAAAGAAAAGCTAACCATGGATATAAGATTTATGTGAAAGTTTGTAGGAAAAATGTGAAAAAAAACCAGAAAATAAAGTGACAGTTGTGTTTTCAGGGGCGAGTAATAACACCACGCGGAACAAAATGAAAATTAATAAAATAAAAAAAATGTGAAATGAAAATTATTAAACAAGTATTTTGTTATTATGGAAAAACGGGGCTTCTTTTAAATAAAAGTAATTGTTATTCTGGTTCTTTTAAAGTAGTCATTTTCAAAACTTTTTAATACCTATTAAAAATAACCCCACTTTTTTTTTTTTTTTTTTTTGTTAATTTTGACTCATTTTCTTATTTGCGGCTGTCTTGTTAATTAATTTCAATTACTATTTAAAGCAAACTGAACGTGCTTTCCGTAAACAATTTACTGTGCCTGTGATACGTCGCAAGCCCAATAATTTCAAGAAAAAGCCCCGTTTCTATCGTAGCATTGGTCTGGGTTTTCGAACTCCGGCCGAGGTAAGTGTCTAGAACAAAAACTAATTTGTTTGTGTGTTTTGTTTTTTATTTCTATGCACGCAACTACACCCCTTTATCCTACAAACAATCAACCAACCAACATTTCCCTATGAACGTTTATACAATTTCTCATACATTTCTTCAACCCGAATGACTGCAATTGTGTATATTAAAAAAACCCCCAATCCTTAACACTTGAATGATGGACGTATCTTAACCATCATGAACACCACTTCCCTATCAAATTTGCATTTGTTGTGTTATGTGTGTGTGCCTGCAGCAAAACGAGAGAGCCTTCCAAAAACAATTCGGCATTAACCTAAACAGAAAGGTTAAGCCCGGTACCACCAAAAAGAAGTTGCTTCGCCGTTACCGTGATATCGGTTTGGGTTTCAAGACTCCCCGTGATGTAAGTTTTGTTTATGCATAAATTTTAGTTTTTATTGTATCTTGTTGTTTTATTTCCCTTTGTTTAATTTATATAATTTATATATAATAGTATCATGTATAGTTAGTTTAAAATGAATGATAAATAAATTGTATCTATAGGTATTTTATTATAATATTTGATATTGTATAGCAGTTTATAGTTAAGTGCAGAAATGTTGGTATAAAATAATTTTTGAATTAAATGAATTTTTTTGGATTTTGTGTGCATATCTTGTGCCATGTGTATGTATGTCTAAATAAGTTGGTTCTAAATTGTTTAATGACTTTTGTATTGAACCTTGCTTTGAACATTTACAAGCTAAATTGTAATTACTTACTACTTCTCTAACTGATTTGAGAAATAAACCTTTTATTTTAAATTTTAAAATATAGACCTAAATATGTATTGAACATGATGTGATTGTTTCAAAAAGATTATTTTTCCAGTTTTTAAATATTTATTTTATAATATAAACTCTTAAATTTTATTTCATATTTAATTTAAAAGTATTGCTTAGAAATAGTACCTATTCAAATATTTTATCAAACAATTTATTTATTATTCATTCAATATTTGCTTCAATTTATACAAATTATTTTTTAATATCTTTTTGTTTACTGTTCTAATTATTTATTAATTATTTTTCTACAAACTTTCTTTCATACTTTAGGCTATTGATGGCAACTACATTGACAAGAAATGTCCCTTCACCGGTAATGTAAGAATTCGTGGCCGCATCTTAACCGGTGCCGTACGTAAAACTAAAATGCAACGTACCATTGTTCTCCGTCGTGATTACTTGCACTTTGTACGTAAATACAGCCGTTTCGAAAAACGTCACAGGAACATGAGCGCTCACTGCTCTCCCTGCTTCAGGTTAGTTTACATATGTTTGACAATTTTTAAAAACAAATAAGAAATGTAATTGAAATGTAAAACGGTTTCAATAAGGTCAATATTTTGAGTTGTTGCTGAAACTCGGTTTAGCACAAAGATAAGCCAAAAGGATTTATAAACAAAAAATAACATAGCTAGTTTAATAAATTCAGTACAATAAATTCAAAACATTTCAAGGTTTAAACTAATTTTAATTAAACCCATATAATACTAATTTACAGCTTAAAAGCATGTTTTTATAAATAAACAAAATATCGGTTTATAAACCAAAGATAACTTGCGATTCGATTTAATGGCATTCATTAAATGATGATAAAATCATGACGGTCTTCATAAACATAAGTGCTGAAAAGACTTGAGATTTTTACTTATGTAAATTTACTGACAATGAAAAATGTATAACATTTCAAATTTCTTTTAAAACACCTTTCAACAATTTAAACTAAATAGGTATTTTTTTTTTTACATATTTTTCATTACAGAGATGTTGAAATTGGCGATATTGTTACCATTGGTGAATGCCGTCCCTTGTCCAAGACCGTTCGTTTTAACGTATTGAAGGTCTCCAAGGGTCATGGCTCCAAGAAGAGTTTCAAGAAATACTAAATTTTACCATAGATAAAAGATGCTTTTCTTTTTAGTTTGATGTTCAAACTATGCTCTTTGATTTTTACAAACAAAACAATAAAAAATATCTTTAAAAAAATCAAATTTTTTCCAATATTTTTTATTTATAATTTTGATTTAGTATTTTAGCTGGTTTCCTGGGAACTTGTTCTTATATGATTTAAAAGGTAATTATAAATAGGTATTATTTTAATTGTTTTTTAATATGATGATAAAATCATGACGGTCTTCATAAACATAATTGCTGAAAAGACTTGATATTTTTACTTATGTAAATTTACTGATAATTTTAAACGAGTCAATATTTCTAGTACAATTTTAATGCAACTATAAATCCATCAATTTAATACTATACCTACATAGATAGGTATATTTCAAAATCGTTCCCTTACTAGGTATTTACAATTATTGCGGGAATAATTCGTACAATAATGTTATTTTTTTTTTATTAAGTTTTTGTTAAAAAATCTAAAAAGTTTCTGAGAATTCATACGATTATGTTTTTATCTAGTTTCTTCAAAATTATATTCTTTATACCTAGTAAAAAATTTAAGTTTGTTACTTTTTTCAAATTAAATAAAATTTTAAACTCAACCTTGTAAATTATAAATATTAAAAAATGTTTAAATATATTTAAAGGTTATTCAACCTGTACTCTATATTTTAAGTTGTAACAATTTTAAACAGAAGTATTGCAACGATTTAGAAAGTATTTTATTAGCCCGTAGAAAACTATATAATTTAATAATATGTAATTATTTTTGTTTGTTTTCTCATTTTCAGAACTATTATTTACTTTGCGGGGCTTTTAATATATCTATTTCTTATTTAAAAGGTAATTATAACAAAATTTTATATTTTTTATTATACCTTAAACTGATGATAAAATCATGACGGTCTTCATAAACATAATTGCTGAAAAGACTTGATATTTTAAAATAAATCCACTGAAAACATTTAATCAGAAATACTATTTTTGATTTGCTTGATCTTTACCAATTACTAATGTTATTTATTATTCTCTTTTACTTGCAGGTTTTTAATTGAATGCTAGAACCATGGTGAAATGAATTTACAAGGTGACAGCATTGCGCCAGCTGATTATTTTTTGCTCTATTCATGGTGAAATTGAAAATATCAAAAACTTGTTTACAAACAGTCAAAGTGTATACCTGTAAACACGTTACAAAATTTATTTTGTATTTATGTACCTATTTTGTAAATTAATTTCACCATGACTAGAACTACTAAAAAATATCTTTATATGTGTGTGTGATGACTAGATTCCAATTTGTCTTGTTTTGAATTCATGCTATTTGAAACTTCAATTTTAAATACATACAGTGGCACAGTAAAGTATACATACCGCCTTGAAAAACGTGGTTTTGGGTTATCTATGAACAATTTAGAAATAAAGTTCATTTCAAACAAATTCAATCGAACAACAAACAATAAATTTTGACCAAAATTTTTTTTCCACTTAATATTTATTAACAAAAATACTTTTTGATAATTTTAGTTAGGCTCGAGTTCATTAAATTTAATTTTCATTAAATTATTTTTACTGAAGTTAGGAATTACAACTTGAAAAATTTATTATTAAAGTTGTAATTCCTAACTTCAGTAGAAATAATTTAATAAAAATTAAATTTAATGAACTCGAGCCTAACTAAAATTATCAAAAAGTAAAAATTAACAGTTCGATTATGAAATAATAATTATTCTATTAACAAAAATATATAAAATTCATTTTTCAAACACAGAAAAGTCTGCATACGGCTATGTGGAAAAGTAAATAAAATGGAACTCCGTACTTAAACAGTGCTACCACACACTTCAGGCATCTTCACGAGATACTGTTATTTAGAAAAAAGTTTAATTGTTGTTAATTTTGCAGTTAGTTTTGTTATTTATGTAAAATATATTTTATTATTGTGTAAAAGTGCGTGAGCTTATTGTATAAAGAAAAAGTCTTTAATAAAGATTGAAAAACTAGTTGGGCATTCAAAATCAAGCATTCAGACAATAATTCGGAAATATAATGAAACAAAAAGTGTAGAAAACAAACCAGTGGTCGCCCACCTAAACTGACTCAAGAAAAGCCTAAAATTATGGCAGTAGAAATTGCAAAGACTTTAGAACGCCAGCATGTTGGTTCAGTGCATCCAGAAATAGTGAGACACGCATTAAAAAGCAATGGATTTCACAGCCGTGTGCCCCGAAAGAAGCCGTTTATTAGTAAAGTAAATATGCAAAAAACGCGTCGAATTTGCTAAAAAAAAAATACATTGATACAGATGAGGGTTTTTGGGCTAATGTTTTATTTAGCGACGAAAGCAAGTTCAACTTGTTTGGTTATGACGGAAAACAAAAAGTATGGCGTCGAAATAACGAAGCATTATTGCCTAAAAACTTGCTGCCTACAGTGAAAGTGGCTCCATTATGGTATGGGGTTGCATGTCGGCGGCTGGGGTGGGCAAGTATTTATCGATATACTTAAATATTCTCAAAGATAATCTGAGACAATCCGCGAATAAATTAGGTCTTGCAGAAGGTTGGTACTTTCAGCAAGACAACGACCCAAAGCATACAGCTGGTGTTGTTAAAGAATGACCACTGTATAACGTGCCTCATCTACTTCATTCGCCACCTCAGTCACCGGATTTAAACCCTATAGAGAATTTATGGGATGAATTAGACCGCCAAGTTAGAAAAAGGACGATTAAAAAGAAACAGGATCTTAAAAACGCTCTACTTGAACAATGGAATTTAATTTCAAATAATTACACAAAAGTATTAGCAAATTCTATGAAAAATAGATTAAATGTTCTACAAAATTTGTTGTTCGATTAAATTTGTTTGAAATGAACTTTATTGCTAAATTGTTCATAGATAACCCAAAACCCTGTTTTTCTAGGGGGTATGTATACTTTACGTGCCAGTGTACATATATATGTATATTCATAAACTGAATTAAATAAAAATAATTTTGATACATTTTTTTTTTTTTTATTTTTATTATTTACCTAGGTCAGCCAGATACATGAAATAATAATGTTCAAGTAAATACAACACAAATAAATTCAACTTTAACCCTTTGAGTCGGGAATTAACTAGAGCAAAGTAAAAAAATATTTGATATTCCATATTAATAACTAGAGCCCAAAAACCCCAAAAATTTTATTTAAACTTTTCTCCGACAGCTCGAATATCCTTATGGCCTTCCTCTTTTCCGATTCTGTAGTTATTGGACTATTGTGAGACTTCGTCCTAGTACCTGCTTGAATTCCAACAAATGCATCCTTCTGCGGTACATTATTCAAAACATGATCCTTTTTATATTCTATTCAGCTGGCACAAATAGTAACATCTACAAAATGAAAGATAACACGCAATGTCCACTTTTTCGACTTTATAAATATTCTATAATAAGACATTACTTGATCCAAGAGGTTATTATAGGCAGATACAATGTTGGGTTGTTTTATATCGACATATTGTCTTGATGTCTTATCAAATCGTCGGACAGATTGTTCTTCATTTATTCTAATTAAGTTGCTAGCCATATGAACAGCCTTTTTGTCCTGCCATTTTATAAGTACAATTTTTCCATCACGACTTACTATCTCATCAGATGATCCTCGTCCTTTTTTCTTTAATAATGCATCTGAAACAAATGACGGATTGTTGAATCTGTTGATCCTTATAGTGCCTGCTGCGTTGATCTTCCGCTCATTCAATATTTCAAATAGGTGCTAAAGAAATTGTCCAAATATAACTTATGACCTGTGCAAGATAATCTTTTGATTAGATGAACTACTGTTGCAGCACCGTGACCAAATCGATCGCTTTCAAAAGATGATATTTCTGTATTAGATCCTTGATACAGGAAGAAGTCATACGGCCAAATCATGAATAAAAAATCCGCGGGAGTTGTTTCCCTTTTTATTTTTTTAACATTGAATTTGAATACGAAAAGGGAAAAAACTCCCGCGAAATTTTTATTCATGATTGGGCTGATAAGGGAATCCACTTTTACCGCATAACATGTAAACTTTAATCCCCCAAGGTGATGGCTTGCCCTTTATACCTATATTGTTTAATGTTTAAATACCCAGTGAATGGAATTATCTGCTCATCAATTGACACAACTTCTTCAACTGGTATTTTCGACATCTTTCTAGCACCGCATCAATTAATGGCCGGGCTTTAACAAACTTATCGTTACATTCGGTTGGAATTTCTAAGTTGTTGATGAACGGTTAAAATAAAACACAACACATAATTAAAACACGACAGCAGGGGCCAAATTACCGCATTCGATATCGAGTAAAATTGATCGTAATTTTCTTATTTGAGATTATGGCATTCGATATCGAGCAAGAAATTTAGTACATTTTATCATAATTTCGATACGATAGCTCATTCGATCACAGTGCAATTTGATGTTATGACACAACACGCTCTTCTGTTTGTACACAAATGAGGCCATGTACACATTTGCGTATACAATACCACAGTACGTGTGTACACTATTGCGTACATACTTTTATTTAACTGTATTTTTATTCAAATTAAACGTTTTAAGTTAAAACCTACAACATTAATTATGTCTGTAACAGTTCTCATTCGAAAAAATATATTTTCAATAGCATACGGATATGTCTAGACCAAGAAAAAAGGATTTTAAAATGCATCCATGAAACCAGTTTTCTATATGTATAAGCTGTATCAGAAATTTATAAAGAAAATCATTTAAACATTTCTGTGGAACGTGAGAGAAACATGGTGAGAACACGTCTGAGAATATGTTCCCAATCCAGTGTTGCCATTTTAGCACTTTCAGTGCTAGATTTAGCATTTTGTTTCTCGAAAATGCATTGAAATTTTAAAAAATTATGCTAAATGCTTTTTAGCATAATTTGCTTGATAAAAAACAATTCTTTTTCGAAAATTTTTTACTATTTTACTTCAAAATATACTTTTGGAGAAATGAAAAAGAAATAACTTATTATTATTCCAACTAAATTTCTTTCGGTGTGGTAACCCAGCATACCATTCTAGGAGCGCTCCGAAAAAGAAGTCAGAAAAGAGTCCAACTAAAGAGCATTTTCGGAGCGAAATTGTTACTGCCCTGAGTCGGCACGCAGTATGACTCAGAAATTCCACTTAATTATGTGTGTACCAAAGCGTTGTTGTCCTGTTATTTGTGCTCTGAACAAAAAAAAAAAAAAACATAGCTGTAACACACAAGAATGATAAAAACAAGATTACACAGCGCCCAAAAAAAAACCTCATGACATTATCTAAGAGCTCTTTAAGAGATCAAAAAAGCCCTCATAAAAGACTCTTTTCTGACATTCTCTAAGAGCTCTTTCTGACAGACCATTTTCAAACGTAATGACCCTCTTTTCTGAAGGTTTTCGGAGCAATTATGTTTGTTTGTTGGGCTCATAAAGAGTGTTAACGCTCCGAAAAAGGTGTCAGAAAAGACTCTTTTCGGACTCATATGGTTTGCTGGGAAGTAATGAACACGGAAATTTTTGAAATGAAATGTAATCTATTAGAACAAGTCAACAATTGTTATGAACAAAATTAGAAAAAAACTATAATTTATATTTGTAACATTTAAAATAAAAATTGTATTGTTACATTGAAAAAATTTAGCACTTATTTTTTTTTCTGTAGAACATTTTAGCACTTAGTTTTTCAAGTTTTAGCCTATTTTGAAATTCATTTTCTGGCAACACTGTCCCAATCAAAAACTCTTTATTATTTTAAAACGTTCAATTTCACTCATGATACAAATTTGTGTACACGCCGACTCAAAGGGTTAAACAAACAAAATTGTATGTAAAATGTAAAAACCAATATAATTTTGAATATTTCATACGGTAGTAATATAAAAACAATCACAGAACATTCGTAATTGTGCTTTTGAAGTGGTTAGACGTGCTGATAGCAAATTAAATTGTGAATAGTGTTGTTGTCGCTTTTACGTTATAAATTTTGTAATAATTGTTGCTAAGGACGCGCAAAATAAGAAATTGATCGAAGCAAGCGGCGTTTTTTGTTATTTGTTTGCGTAAACACGGTTTTGAGAAGATTCTAGAAATTCTGTGATAGAATTTTAAATTTTTCTGGAAATTAGTGGAATACTAAGAAAAGGTCAGTGGCCCACCGGCTACGCAACGGGGGAACTCACTGGACAGGAAAAGAAAGAAAATTAACAAGAAGTCTAAATTACTCGATATGAACCAAGATCAAGGTAAGTCTAACCCTTCAACTTTAATGGACATGGACAATTCTGCACTTATGACTAATGACAAATCGGACAATGTTACTGAAGATGGTAATTCGCCTGATGATGGTGTGCAATCATACTGTTACGACAATTCCCACAAGGGTCCATATATGGTGTATGTGGATACTTTTGATGAAAATGGCGCAAGAAAATATATAAATGATATTGCGGTTAGCAAATTGATTTTATCATTAAAAATCTCGGATGTGTTGCAAGTCACTAAGATAGGCTTTGGTCGCTGTAAAGTTACATTTAAAAATGCTGATGCCACTAATGAATTTGTAAAAGATAAGAGGATTAGAAGTAATGGATTAATTGCCAAGATTTTTGGGCACTTCGCTTTGAAAACTGGCATTATTTTTGATATTCCAACTGATATCTCTGAAGAAGAGTTTTGTAAAAACATCCAATCCCCAATTGAAATTTTGAAAGTTGTAAGAATAAATCGTCGCTTCAAAACAGCGGAGGGTGAAGTAATTATGAATCCATCTCGAAACATGAAGGTAATATTCAAGGGGAATGAAATTCCTCAGGAAATGTCTTACGGTTATACCAAAATCAGAGTTAAAAATTACGCCCCTTTTCAACAATGTTACAGATGCTATATAACTATAGCTATTTTGCTCAACATTGCAAGCAAAATTTTGAATTATGTAAAATCTGCTATAATCAACACAACGATGGGGATCAATGTCAACAAGTTATGTGTGTAAATTGTAAGGGAGATCATCCCCCAACAGATAAGAATTGCCCGGCTAGAACAAAGACGTATGCGATTAAAAAGTTAATCACAATTGAAAATTTATCGGTCAAGGAGGCAAAGTCAAGATATGCCTCTTTATTTCCGAATCGGTTTTCTATTCTCGACAGCAACGAGGACTTCCCATCGCTGTCGGATAATCGTAATGCAATTAATCACAACAATCATCGTGAAGCAGTGAAGTCTCTTCATAAAATACTACCCTTCTCCAAGGTTGTGAAACAAAATCACAACAGGACGAGAGAACTAAATAATAACAAGAAAATTTGGAACGAGTATAACCGGATTTTAGAGGATCATACCATCAATTTCTCTTACAATAACCCGAATTTTGCACATTCCTCACCGAATAATAGTTTTTCACAGTTGCCTCGGCCATTTCCGGGATCGGACAATCATTTCAAGGCAATCGATTTTTTATCAAAAATATATAAGGATACAACAGAGGCCATTTCAAACTGGTCGAATTTGAAATCGGAACCTGAAAAAGTACGTTTTCTTTTACTCAATCTATTAACAGAAGTATGAATTGTATTGATGCCGATAAAATTAATAAATCTTTAATTGAAGAAACCAGCAAAATGAAGATCATACAATATAATATTCAAAGTCTGAAGAAAATTAACAACAAGGAACTTCTGGAATTCTATTTAAATAAAAATAATATTGATATTGCTATTCTGAGCGAAATTTTGTTATCAGATAAGACGTGTACTAGTCTGGCGGATTATAATTTTGTTTGTAAGATAAAATCGGACGGTTATGGAGGAGTGGGAATATATATCCGCAGGAACATTAGATTCTCGATTCTGGATTTAAATGCGCAGTTTGACACCTTGGCGATTTCTACATTAAACTTAAAGGAAAATTTTGTCATTATCACAAATTATAGCCCACCCCAAATAAGCTTGGAAGACTTTAATTCTGAAATGTTTAAAATCTTTTCATTTGCAAATATGCAAAAAAACAATTCGATAATATGTGGTGACTTCAATGCGAAATCACCAACATGGGATCGTTCATCATCCAATCACAGAGGAGCTGTTCTAGATTCATTGGCTAAAGATTTTAATTTCAATTGTCTTAATGATGGTTCACCTACGTTTACAAAGTCAAACAGCACACCTTCAGCTATTGCCTTAACATTCACCAACATCAACATTCAAAAAATATCCTGGAAACCATTAAATATTAAAATTACGAATAGCAATCACCACCCTATATTAATATCCTCGAATGAAATAACTTCAATAAATAAACCATCAAAAGTTACCATTTGGGCTAAATTTGCAGAGGATATTAAGAAGATGAAAGTCGATGACAATCTTCAAAGTTTTTATGAGGAAATACACAAACTTAAAGAAAACACTCAGTAGAGGTGGATCAGAACAACAAATATATTCCTAAAAGATGGTGGGATGAACGAGCAAGCAAATTATTCAGCATCAGAAATGAAAAAAGACGTAAATATCATACTTCTAAGAAAATTGAAGACTGTAGTGTTTTTTTTACAGACAGATGAAGATTTGAAACTTTACATAAGGGAGAAAAAAAATACTGCATTCTCAGAATTAATGACCTGTCAAATCCTGTATCACCAAAGGAAATGTTGGCCAAAATGGCTAAACTTAAAAGATATAAACAAACTAAACGAGTGAATAACTCATGGAATGATTCTCAGATTCAGAAGTTTCTACGCAGTTTGGTAAATCCTAATGATAACGTTTTGGACTCTAACAATTTAACGAATAGTTCTGGGGGGTTATTATGTATTTCGATTCGAAAACAAAAGCTTTCGAAATGCAATGTAAAAATTATACAAATTCGAACGATTTTCTTTTCGAATCGAAATACACAATAACCCCCCTGGTATTACAAGCAGTGTTTCAATAATTCAAAATATACCAATTATCAAATTTGAACAATTTGAAGAATATCTTCTCTCCCGTAACTCTAGCTCGGCCAAGGGTGAAGATGGAATTTCTTATAGAATGCTACTGAATCTTGAAGTTCAGGAGAGGAAAACATTTTTTGATATAATAGAAAAATATTGGCAAAATTGCGACATTCCAGAGTCTTGGAAAATTGTTAAGGTATGCCCAATACCTAAAAAAGGTAAAGATCCCAGTCTCATCGAAAACCAGAGACCAATTTGTCTTTTATCTGTTTTGTTTAAATCGCTCGAATATTTAATTAAACTACATATTGAGGATTCGGTAAATAACAATAGGATTTTACCAGCAAGATCATATGCGTTTAGGAAGAAACATTCAACATCCCACTGCATTAATGATGTTATAAATACTGTACAGAAGTTAAAAATTCAGGGATATCAACTGGTAGCAAGTTGTATTGATATCGAAAAGGCTTATGACAACGTTGATAGCAAATTATTGAAAGAGAAATTACGGGAATGCGGTATAAATCATCATATAGTAAAATGGATATATAATTTTTTAACAGACAGAACTTTTTCGATGGGCAATTGCAAAGTTGCAGTGAACAGTGGTTTATCTCAGGGAAGTGCACTATCTCCTACTTTATTTAACATTTTCTGCTACACTGCATGATATTACCGATAACAAATGTCTACTATTTCAATTTGCTGACGACTTCTTCATGATTTGTTTTGATAAGAATTTCGATGCCGCAAGACAACTACTCAACAACAAGATGAATGATTTTTTCGACAAATGTCGGAATATCAAATTATCATTCAATATTGGAAAAACCAAGGCGATACATTTCAGTAATAGACCTAGACCAATGTGTTTAACCGTAAACAATATCAATATACCCGAGGTAAAGTCCATCAAATATCTAGGTAGAATAATTGCTGCAAACAATTCATCCAGTTTACATTTACGTCAGATCTTAAACGATATCCGCAAGACTAGTGGTTTTTTTGGTATCATAAATCACCGGAAACTAGGTGTTCATCCTGCAAAGGCTCTTTTGTTTTTCAAATCCGTCATCCTCCGTTATGTCCTCGTTTGCAAATCTTAACAAAAACTCTATAGGAATGATAAGAGTGTTCATCAACGATTTTCTGAGAAAGAGTTTAGGTTTAATCCGCTCATCACCGGCTGATTTTAAATAGCAAACTTCTCGAAAGCATGTCTGACAGAAATATTGAAGATTTGGATCCCGAAGATATTTGGGGACTTCAGAAAACTGATTTCAACAGACAGACAGACGAATATGGCTTAATCGACTCCGCTCTCTATAAGGATCCAGAATATATATACATTATAGGGTCGGAAAATTATATTGTGGAAATTACAAACGGAATGACAAACTTATATATACCCTTCTCATGAAGGTGAAGGGTATAAAAACTCAAAAACCTTAAAGCCTTAATTTAATATCTTTGTAAATACGAGTTTAGACTAGAAAAGATTTGATCTGTGATCACTCATATTTCTGCCTCAAAAGTGATTTTTCACATAAAACCTCAAAAACCTTAACCAAAATACGCGTTTGGACGAGAAAAGGGTCTTAATCTGTGATCTAGAATAGATTTTTCACATAAAAAACTCAATAACCTTAAATCCTTAATATCTTTTAAATCCTTAATATCTTCGTTCTGTGAAATAAATTTTTAACTGACAACAGCTTCTTAATTTCTCGTTTATTTGAGAAAATTCGCTCAATTTGTGATCAATAAACACACAGTAAGAGATCCACAAATTAAATAAAAATGGCTAGAATAGCAATTATGACTGTATTTTAATATATGTATTTATGTAAATAGATTTGTGCATTTTAATATAAACACCAAAATAATTGCATTCATACACATGTATGCCTGCAAATTGTTTGTGCCTAAAAACAGTTACATATACTATATTCAATATTTAAATTTAATGAAACACTTATTGTTTCTTAAAATCTTGGCTTAAAATTATGCGGATATTGATTGAAACGTGGACGTAAAGCCGCGTTGGCTTTAGCGTATTCTTTGCCAGATTGTCCCAAAATAACACCCTCTGCCAATTTTACATCTTTGCCAGGTGGTGTATTGGCTTCGGCTACATCGATAATGCGTGTATTTTTACGATACTTGCACCACCAGTACTCAAATACCAAAGTAATACAGGCCATACCAATGCCCACAAAGATGACAATGAAAACACCACCAATATTTTCGATGGAAATACCATCTGACTGATCTTCTGGTTTGTCACATTTGGCTTGGGCCTCATCGTTCTTCCACCATTTTTCTTTAAGTTTTTCCAATTGGCGTTTGTTCAGGAGCGTTAAAATACTAAAAAGTTATAAAATGTTTAAAATTATAAATTGTTTAAGGTAAGAAAGCTGAGTGTAAATCTTACGCATTATTAAACTGATCCTTGAGATGTGATCCCTGTTGCACAGCTATGGCATAAGGTGTGCGTGAGAACTCCTCTCCAACCACCTGCAGATCACAATTTGTCATTACTAAATAGCGTATATCTGTAGCATCTCCCAGAAAAGCAAAGCCCGTAGCAGTGGTAGAGTTACGAACTCTAGCTACAGCCTCATCTAGTGTGGAGGGTAATTGAGCCTCTTGCATAGCTTGCCACATTTTGGTGTATTTATCACTTACAGGATAATCCCATACAGCCAGTTTCGATCTCTCCAATGGAGTCAAAGAATCGCTTAAAGACAAATCTTTCCAAATTTCATAAAACATTTGCTCTATATTGGCCATGCGTTCAAAATGAGTCATGGTCGAAGAGCCGTTAAGGGGAGCATATAAAATCTTGTATTGTTTAGCCAGATCGTCTAAAGATTCGACGGGAGTGTCCAAACGCGATACAGTCAAAAAGGCAGCTAAATTGGCGGTATATGAAGCAATAATAATGAAACTAGGTGAAGAATGTAGGAAATTTATTCAAGTTATGTTTTTTAATTATTAATTTCGAACTGTTACCCAAATAACCACCAAGTAGCAGCCACCAAACGACCCGAAAGATTTTTTGGGGCCTCTCCACCTCCCTGCGGGGTCAATGAAGTCATACAAAACCATAAACATTCCTTAAAATTGAACTCTCTCTTCTCGTCGTCATCTTTATAATTCTCATGATTACTTTGATAACTATACGGACTCCAGCGATCAAATACCCACATTAAGAAACTGGTAAAGAAATATGCGGCTAATATACACAACCATACATTTGTTTCCAATACGGTTAAGAATTTAAAGAGTGAACTCGGTGTACTGGGCCTTTGCATCATTATTGTTATGCCCACCAAATCGTAGTAGGGTACCGTGAAATCTATAACAATTTCACGTTCGGCCATTACCGACATTGAACCCAAACCTATGTCGGCATGTTTATCAATTAATTTCTTAATGATGCCATTCCACTCTCCTTTCTCGTCCATGTTGCCGAATTTTCCATTTTCAACTTCTTGAATTGTATAATCGAAATGTACAATTTCGGCAATTTCATTGATCAAATCTATACAGTAACCTTTGTAGCCTTTGGGAGCTGTTTCGTCTCGCATTATGAAGGGAGCTTGCTACATAGGAAAAAAAAAAGTGTTGAAAGTCTTGTTAAAAGCTACGTTGCAGGCTATTTCTATTTCCCACCAAAAATCGATTTTTTATATAAAATTCTAAAAATAAAAATCTTTTAGATGAAATTTCATAAACTCTAATGCATTAATAGTGGTCGACATTTCAAAAAAGGATAATCTATGAAAACTTATATTTACCAACAAAAATCGATTTTTTACACGGAATTTAAAAATTGGCTCTAGTCCCTTAATAGTGGTCTAAAGAACGCATACAGTGGTGGTTAAATAATTAAAACATTTATCAGAACCGTAACTTATTCAATTTATTTTCTATTTATAAAAGATAACAAAATTTTTTTCACTCCTTAATTCTAAGCCTGGCTGCTTTTATTTGCACCCCTCAAAACGGGATCATAAAACTATGAAAATAAAATAATGAAAGAAAACCGTTAATTTCTAATAATTTTCAAATTTCAGTCAAATAATTATAAATTTACCTTTAATATTTTGTCGGATAGCCGTTATTTGTTATTACATGAAGTCATCTATTTGGCACACTTTCGACCAAATGCTTGCAAAGTGAAATGGGTATAGCTTTCCATACCGTCTCAATGTTTTCCCACAATTCATCTAAATTTTTGCTGTTTTTCCCTTCCAAACATTTCTCAACTTCGTTTAACAAGTTCTCAATTGAATTGTGTTTGGGATCATTGTCGTTCATAAAGTTCAAAGGTAGCGGCAAATTTTCTTCAGCGAATGGTAGCATCGCATTTTCTAATATATTTATACCCTACACCACAATATACCCTGGATTTGTGCTGATGTTTGTAACGCCCATAAATTATGGGTCCAACACCCACCTTTAAGTATACCGATCGGCTCAGAATCACTTTCTGAGTCGATTTAACGTAAAGCTTGTGCGCAGAGTACAGGACGCAATATTGAAGATATTTCGATAAAATTTGACACGTGATATTTTTTCGGCCCAAGGATGGATGGGATTGAAACTGGTGGAAATCGGTCCATTATTTTACCTAGCCCCCATACAAATGTCCTCCCGATATTGTGGTTTACCGATCATAAATCTTTGAATTATTAAAGTATGCAAACAAAATTTACCACAGTAATAAATGAAGCTAAAGCACATCTACAAATTTCGTGAAGATCGGTCCATAATTAGTCGTAGCTCCCATATAAGGCCCACTTCCAAAAATCACTTAAAAGAGCATAACTCTCTTAAAAATGTCGGTAACCAAATAATATTGAACACAAATATGTTTCCTGCATATACATATAATATGGTAGAATTTTATGACGATCGGTCCATAATTAGTCGTAGCTCCCATATAAGGCCCACTTCCGAAAATCACTTAAAAGAGCATAACTCTCTTACAAATGTTGGTATCCAAATAATATTGAACCCAAATATGTTTCGTCTATATACATATAATATGTACAAATAGGATGACAACTAATTATAGAATGGTCGGTCCATAATTAGTCGAAACTCCCATATAACCCCCTCTTCGTAATTCACTTTAACCTCCATAAATCTTTTAAACGTATTTATATCGAGATAAATTTTAACACACATATTATTTATATTCACGGAAGTTATGGCACTAAATTTTTGGATCATCGGTCCCTAATAGGTAGATAATATCTACCATATAGCGGCCATATCTGAAAAACTGTTTTATTGATATACTGGGTGTAGGGTATTATATGGTCGGGCTTGACCGACTATACTTTTTTACTTTTTTTATCTAAATGTTGATCCATTTTAGAAGAAATTCTGACTATTGGCCCAAACACATGCCAAAATTGTAATTGTTTTTATGCTAAACTTTGGATGGTGCTGCTGATTAATCAAGCACCATACGCACCATTTTTTATCAGATCCCCAACGGCAAAACTTTGATTCGTCACTCCAAAGTACGTTTTTCCTAAAACTTATAGATTTTTTTTTAATTTTCTTTGCAAACTCTAGCCTTGATTTAATATTCTCTTTCAAAACAAACGGTTTGCGTTGTGCGATGCAGCCACGAAGAAAAATTTCTTATTGTTCTAGATGAAACTTCAATCCCATACACTTCAATCTGTATTTGCCTGGAAGTTTTAAATGTATCAGCTTGAGAGATTCTATTTTTAATTTGATCTTCTCTTTTGTTTGTTTTTTGCTGTTTGGGACCTCTTGCAACATTATTAATGTAGTAATCCCATATGTATTTAAATGATTGGTTGTATAATTTCCATCTGGAGCAACCAAAATTTGTAATACGGTTTTACCAGAGTTTTTTAGGTTATTAATAAGTTTTCTTTCTTCCTCGGAACAAGTTGGTGCTTGTGCTGGTGCAATGTACAACTTTATAATTTTGCATTAAAACACTTTTTTAATACTTACCGACAATATTTATGGGGAACAATATGAATGTTATTATAAAACCAATATTGAAAATGTTGCAAAAATAACGCATTATTTTACAAAATAAATTGATGATGGAGAGAAATAACAGAATTAAGAGCGTAAGACATAAAACAGAAAATTATATAAAATTTTAAATTGGGTGAGTTTGGTATTATGTTTTAATTATATGGCCATGACTATATATATCCTAAATCTATGGAATTCTTAAATGTTTTTTTGGTGCCTTAAAGGATTTTTATTTATTTTAACTTACCACCACCGTAAAAATTCTATAAACCGTATCGGCCGTTAGATTTTGCATAGCCTTTTCATCTTTAATGGTCAATAAAGAATCTAAGCCCGCTGTCCAGCTACCAATAGATTTGCTATTAACTGAATTACCACCACGTATTTGTACAACATTTACATCCATTTCGAATTTGGAATAACTGTAGCCATTAAAAGTTTGACCCGGTTGGGTGACCAACTCGAAATCACCATAAGATGTGGGTTCGGTGACCTGCAAAATATAAAAGAAAACAAATTTACAATGACATTTAATTAATTTGATTTAAGAGTATTATATACCACTAGCATTTAAGTATGTACCTGTATAAAATATTGTTTTAAGTCAATATTTCTTTCCGGTGTATTACCACCTTGAAAATCATCACAGCCTAAATATTCCATATTTGCAGTCCAAGCTCCCGTTTGTAACATTTCTCTGCCAATTTAAAAATAAACATTACAAATCTTGAAATAGTTCCAGTTTCTTTAAAACGAGAACCTACTTAATAGCCAGAAAGCTTCTCAAGGCCAAATCGAAATAGAAAACGGACATAATTTGTGGTTCCTCATTCAAATTGTAGGTGGTACGTAGCAAGCCCAAACGTTCACGATTTTGGGGATATACTACCGGCTTTAAGAACATAATAGTAGCATTATCACGTTTACTAGTAACTTCACCTTCATTTTGGGTAATAGCATGCCAGGCAAAATTACGCTCAAAAAATGCCGGTTTAACCGATTCTGTCAAATTGTTAAAAATTACTTTTTACGTTTATAATAAATTAACAAATAACTCACCCAAAACCTGACCAATTGTTTTCAAACTGCCCAATATAAAGAAATTATTTAAATCCAAATTTCTCAATCTCTCGATTTGATCGGCTCGGGCCCGTTCACCATCAGCTACGGCGGTAATAACATGACGGGTTTGAATGTTTTGCAATAGTGACTTGTACTTATGATCCATAACAAAGGTATCGTCATATAAAATTGCCGCATTGGTGATATTCATTTTACGCACTATACTTCTCACTACTTCCGGTATAATATCTGCCGGTGTCATAACTTGTAGTAAATATTTTTGTTTATTCTCCTCCATGTCACGCCATTGCCTTAGATCACCCTCTTGGCCATAGGATGCACTTACAGTGGGTAGACCCAGGGCTTGTGTAAATGATTTTACTGTTTCCGAAGCTACTCCTGATTTTGTAGTATCGAATACAATATGTGGCGGTTGTTTATTTTCAATACTTTGGGCATATTTGGTGCAAACTGTGAGATGAAACGATTTTTTAAGTCAAAAGGAATGGTTTATTGATATATAAATGTTACATACTCGACTCCAAAAGTGCTTTAGCATCCGTTTTATTCGCTTCGATTTTATCAATTTGCAGCGACAATCCATAGTTGGAATTTTTCTTCAAATAATTTTGTACCGTTTCAATTGCTTTAGTGGCTGGATCGTTGTCTAGTTCGTTTATGAATACTGAAATAAAGAAGGAAATGTTTCAGTTCATAGTTAGTTTTTTTAGGGTTCGTGTATAAAGTACACATCCCAGTGATGAGAAATGGATTTTGAATGTACCAACTATATAAATAAAATGTACTTTTTGGACCTTCACGGTACCATTTTAATATAACATTTATTTATAACAAAAAATGTGACCAATGTACAACTTCGAAGAACCGTAATGCGGTACAGTTAGACGACGCCAAGCATTAACCAATGCAAAAGTGAGACACAAATCTCTCAAACGCAGCGAAAAAAGGACGTACTGATTGCCCTTAAGCGATAATGACAATGACGCAAGAGTTCTTTCTCCATCCAGAGCTGAATTACGAATGACGATATTTGTTAAATAATAATAAAGCTTAAGCACAAACTTACTTTATCAAAATTCGATATATCTTATGGCAACATTTTTAATATTACCTTATGTAATGAATGTTTAAACAAATTCATACTCGACTGGTATTGATTTATTGCAAGTGATAAAAAAGAATACGGTGTAAGACTTCTTCAAGGAATCATTATCTAACTTCTGGTGTTGTTATAAATTCTGTTAAACTGGTCTCTATTGGAAAATGCTAAAGCGTTTGTTCACGATATGCAACTAGTGTTCTAGGAAGAAAGTTACCAAAGAATACTCTAACAATTTTATTTTAATGCACCTGAATCAAAGAAAAGTAAACCTCTCCATTTTGAAAACGCAAAGAAACAGAGCTCGTTTCGTAATAAAATGTTTCCTGTAAATTACCTTCATATGGCATTTGCCTGTATTTGTTAAAATATATAGTTAGACGCCCACTTCTGAATCTTTAAGAATATTATTTGCGTTTATTTTCGCGATTATCTAAAATATTCTTATATATGAAGTATCGGGTTATTTGCGAAGTTAGGCCCCGAATACCGTTCACAACACCAAGTATTTTGATGTTGTATTCTGTAGACTAAAAAGCATGTTATTTTGTAGTCGAGAAAACACAACATTTTGGTGTTGTGAACGATAATCGGGCCCTTAACCTTATTAAATATATACGCATTCTTCGATTGTATTTCAAAAATTATTTATTACTAGCTTTTTGAAACCGGCGTTGCCCGGGGATTTCTTATCTTTTAATCCTGACCGCTGACATTAAAAAAAATTAATATTTTTAGGGCTTACCAAATAATTTTTGGAGGCCATAATTTGTGTACAATTTGTCAATAAAAGGTGAATTATATATGTAAATATATTATTTATGTTACTGCTACGCCACCAATTAAAATTAAGTTGAAAGAAAGGCATTACACAAATAATTAATTAATTTTGAGTAATTTTATTTATTTTGTTCATTTTGATAAAAAGTCTTAGTTATATCCCGTCAAAGTTTTTGTAAGATCGGTCCAGCGGTCTGGTCTTCCCGGCAGGCTTTGTAATTAATTAAAAAAGTGGGCGTTGGAGTAGGCGTGTTCATTCCAACTCAGCAACCTTCCCGGGCTCATGCACAACAACTTTGCGGAAGATAATAACATGATCAGATGCATAGCTTCCGAGAATAGAATAGTAGAAATAAATTTCAAAAAAGTACCAATATAAGTGTACTGAAATTTGGCAGTTTTATATTTGCGTCATGAATAGCATGTTCTGGGTTCTTTTATGTGTGGATGGAAGAATATTTTATCGGTTTTTTATTTTTAAAGTGAATAAATATCAAGTGTCCGTTTTTACCCAGTTTTTGTCACCCGTGAAAAACTAATTTTCAAAAAAGTACCTCCGAAAATACGTACTATTTGAAAATAATAGTTCATGCAATTTTTAGTGAGAAAATACATTTTGATAACAAAGTACCAAAAATAGAATAAAATTTTTAGGCCATAGGAATTCGAATTTCAAAAAAGTACCAACAAATTTCTAGTCTTTATTGATCTGAGCCAGATGCATTTAATATAGTATTTCTATGTTTATTTATGTAGGAGATATACATGTTAACGGAGCGTTCTACGGGGACTATTTTTACCCCACCTGTCGGCTCTTGTTTTTGATTAAAGGCGGACGCATTTAAAATATTATTTCTATGTTTATTTGTTTTTGAGATATAAAGGTACTGGTTTTACCCGTTTTTGCCCAATTTGTCCCCCTTATCGACCGAATTTCCAAAAATCCCTTATTAGTGGATCTACATGTTGTAAAAGGAACCCATTACCCTAATTTCAAATTTCTAGCTTTAGCGGTTTGGGCTGTGCGATGATGAATGAATCAGTCAGTCAGTCACGTTACTCTTTTATATACATACATATATAGATTTCAAGAATACAAGAAATAAAAGGGTCAACTTCAAACGATTTTGAAATTCTGACTACATTTTAAGCTTTAGTTATTATTTAATATCAGAGGCTCGATAATTCAACCAATAATTTCTTGTCGTAATAATCATCCTATAAATGCATATTTAAAAATCAATCTGATATCGGTTCCAAAATGTTCATGAAATTTAACAAAATCTCTTTAGCTGCACTAGTTATCACACAAATAGTAACTTAAATGTTATAATCATATATTTCATCTGAAATACCAAATTTTGAGTCAACAGTATTTTTAAATTGCACCAAATGATTCGTGGTAGTACCATGGTACCAACTGTGTCTAAAATGTATGAAAAAAAAGTATAATTGTACCATGTTTGCCAACACTGACACATCCACTCGAAAAGCTTTCGGATTTGATTAAAAAACAAGTTAGAGTGCAATATTCGGCTGTGCCTAATCCTAAATACCCTTTACCTAAATATAAGGAGAAATACAACACTACGATGGTTATAGGGCTTGTCCCTATAGATATGAGCCTTAACATATGTAGCACAAAAAATAGTCTAAAGGCGTTAAATCGCCCGATCTAGGCTCCCAACTGATCGGCTCAATTGGGCCATTGTTTCGCCAGCTGTGTGGCGCCGTCTTGTTGAAACGACATGTCTGCATAGTCCAGCTCTTCCACTTTGGACAAACAAAAATTGTAATCATCGCACGGCAGCGCTTGCCAGTCCAGTCACAGTAACGTTCCCCCCTTCGTTGTCTTTGAAAAAGTACGGTCCAATGATGCCACCGGCTCAGAAGCCACACCAAACAGTGAATTTTTCGGTATGCAAGTTTGCTTGTTTGCGTATACATTCAACCAGAAATTAGCTTCACTCTGAATATAATTTTCCGTTAAAAAGTGCACGATGCATTTACTTAAATTAGCAAGAATTTTGATAATAAAATTCAATAATCTACAATTGTTACTCATTCGAGTAACAAGTCGATGCATGGTTAAATTATTGACCAAACTGAACTTGTTTAAAAATAACATGTTGCACGAAAACAGCTGAGATGGAATATAGATAATCTAGTGCAGAACTAACAAACCCAGTAAATTTTATAGGACACCTGAAGAACAAATTAAAGAAGTAGGACCACCTTCGCTACTATGATGTGGCAAAAACAGAGTAGTATCATATCTTATCATTACGGATAATTCCGAGCCCTGCTTTGATAGCTTATCTACAATCTCTTTATATCCAATGTTATTGTGCCCAGATGTAATTCGAAGTGATTCAACCCTCCTAGGGATCGCTTATAGTCATTCATCAGCCTCGACTTGACTTGCCAAAGCCTATAGTGTCGCCTGACTATCTACATAAAAACGACACCTTATTTCTCCAGGTGACATTTCCCACCAAAATCTGTGTCTACATCCATTTTTAAATTTTGTCGCTGTTATGTTCTTTTTCGAACAACATTTTCAGAACATTGTCTGCCATTAAATTACAGTTTCCTTTTTGTACATAAGAAACTCATTTTTGTTAATTTTTATCGCCTAACAACATTTTTAAGAGATTTATGGTCCTTAAAGTGATTTCGGGAAATGGGCCTTATATGGGAGCTACGACTACTTATTGGCCGATCATCATAAAATTCTACCATATTATATGTACATATATATACGAAACATATTTGTGTTCAATATTATTTGGATACCAACATTTTTAAAAAAGTTATGCTCTTTTAAGTGAAGTGGGCTACGACTAATTATGGACCGATCATCATAAAATTTTACCATATTATATGTATATGTACGGATCATATTTGTGTTCCATATTATTTGGATACCGACATTTTTAAGAGAGTTATGATTTTTTAAGTGATTTTCGGAAGTTGGCCTTATATGGGAGCTACGACTAATTATCGACCGATCTGCACGAAATTTGTAGATGTGATTTAGCTTCATTTATTACTCATTTGTGGTGAAATTTGTTTGCATACTTGCATAATTCAAAGATTTATGATCGGTAAACCCCAATTTCGGGAGGACATTTGTATGGGGTCCAGGTTAATTAATGGACCGATTTCCACCAGTTTCAATCCCATCCATCCTTGGGCCGAAAAAATATCACGTACCAAATTTGATCGAAATATCTTAAAAATTGCGACCTGGGGCCAAATTACCGCATTCGTGATGGAATTAGCTATCGTATCGAAATATGATTTCGATATCGTAATTATAATAAAATGTACTAAATTTCTTGCTCGATATCGAATGCCATAATCTCAAATAAGAAAATTACGATCAATTTTACTCGATATCGAATGCGGTAATTTGGCCTCTGTACTCTGCGCACAAGCTTTACATGGACAACCTTCCAGCCAGACGGACGGACGGACGGAAGGACATCGTTAAATCGACTCAGAAAATGATTCTCGTACATATGTCTAGACTCTAGAAGATTGTTAATTGTTGACAATAAAGGCAAAACGACTACAAACATAATATTAAAAACAATGTTTTACATAATTTTAATATAACTGTTTACTTTATTTTGACGCGAAAAATTTGGTACTGTTCCGTTAAAATGTAATTATTTTTTTATGTTCCTTATTTTTCTAGTTTTTGTTAATGCGTTGTATTTTGCTTAAGTTACTTATGAATTATGCAATATATTTTATTTTAAATTTGTACTTGTAGATTATATAATAAAACATATTTTTAAACACTATTAGGTGTTTACTTTATATTGGCGCTCACTGTATATATGTACGACTATATGACATCGATCCCATAAGATTTTTTAAATTCTTTGTTTAATTTTGTTTTGAAAAACAAAGTTCTTCTTGAAAACCCGCTATAAATATTAATCTCCAATTAATTATACACATTATAAGGTTAACATTGTACCTAGTTTAAAACATTTGCAAATAATATATATGTAGTACTAGATAAATACACATGGTCTCCCATTTAACTAATATATGTTCTGTTAAGTTAAAGCATTCTCCAAATTTTGTTCCCATTGTTAATTTATAGAAGTTAGCTTATATTAATAATAAATATATTATACTAAAATTTACTTACAGACATTAATATTTTGACTTGTTTGCCCACGTACGACTTTATCTTTTACCGAAATTCCCAAAATTATAAAAAATATAATTTTGAAAATATTAAAATAAGAGAAAACCATGTTTTTCAAATGACCTTCAACATGGAGAAATTATAAAAAAAACACACACACAAATTATTCTATGGGATATTTTTGATTATAACTTTTTGTTCCGTTCCAAACGATTTTATTACGGCGAGATCTAAAATATAACTAAATAGAATGTATTTGGAAAATATAATAATAGAAATGTAACGGAAATTGCTGTAATAATTTAAAGGTACATTAAAATACTGTCTGTTAGACTGAGTGCCCAGAAAACTTACTGAAAGGATAATTGTATTTACACATGAGCATTAACAATATGAATCCTTTTAAATGTTTTTTTTTCATGCTAATTAGGCCAAAACTTTTCCAATGTAATTAAAAACTTTTATTTACATTTTTTCCCGACGTTTCGTAGGTGTTTTGTCTACTTTTTGAAGGGATGGTCTATTTAAATAATAAAAACTTAATTTAGTTACAATCAAAACATAACTTCAACAACTTACATAAAATAGTATTTTAATCACATTTATAATTATTCAACGTATGTATATTATTAGGGCAAGGAATCTCATGCACTAAAAAATCTAAAATATGCGCTTAAAATATGCACTTAAAGTTAGAAAATATGCATTAAAAACACTGAAAATATGCAATTAAAAATATTTTTTCAATAAAAAAAAATATTACAAGTAATTTAACAAAAAAACAATTCATTTACATACATATAAAACTAGTATAAAGAAAATCAAACCATAAACTCAAAAAAAAAAAAAATAAGTTAAATTAAAACTAAATAAAATTATAGCAATTAAGTATATATAAGAGAGATTAATTTTAATTTATTGCGTTATTGGCGTAAACAAAAAAGTTCTTTTTAAGGTTTTCATACACAAAGCTTTCCCAATTAGGTCTTAAAAAGTTCTTGTACATAGAAAAGGAGCGCTCAACATCAACAGATGTTACATGAGCATATTTAAAAGCACACACTTCTTTTATTGTATAATTGGTTTGGGAAGAATTTTCTTCAAATTCTAAAATTCTTGCAAGTTTCCTTATTTTAAAGAAACCTTTATTCTTTAAGAGAACATTGTTCAATTTTTCAATTATTTTTTGACCAATTTACCCTTTGGAATCATTTATTTTCTTCACAGAATTATTTATTAAATCGAATGCATTTTTCAAAGAATTTCGTCCTTCTAATTTTTTTATTACTTCGCATAAAAACCCATAATTGCTATATACAAAAATCAGTTGAGATTTGAGAGAAGGATATCGAATCGTCAAACTCCTTTACTAATTCGCTAAATGTTTCGATGTTCTGGGCATAATATTTGACTGCATTAATCCACGTTCCCCATCTTGTTATAATTGGCTTTGGAGGAAGCGGAATACCAGGAAATGTTTCATTAAAAATCTGTACACGCGAAGGCGCTTTTATGTTGTGTAAATATTAAAATTGACAGTTCATAGGGTGGTTCAGACGAATATTTTATAACAAATTATGTGTCAACTTTTACCAGAAGATATCGCACTAAGTATCAGGGGCGTTTTTCTCTTTCAAATGGATGCTATCCAAAATTGCAAAACTATGCAAAAAAAAAAACATCCATTTATTGTAAAATGTGCTTAAATAATCGCAAAAATGTGCAAAAACCGGGTATTTTTAGCAAAATATGCAAAAACGATTGAATGCCATTTTAAAGGAAATTTCACGATTCTCAAAGATAACTTAACCGTTTCCGTTTTAGGATGCCCAGTAAAAACATGCATTTGCATGAGATTCCTTGCCCTATATATTATAATCTATATATATAAAAGTGATTGTGTGCCTGTATGTATGTATGTTTATTATTATTAGTTTGGGTTCTATAGACGGCTAAACCGATTTGCTTGAAATTTTCACAGTATATTTCTGTATGTCTGGAAGGAGCTATAGGCTACTTTTTTTCTTTTTTAAATATTAAGTGCGCGTGGTACCTCCCATGCAAAGTTAATTTTAATAATCAAATACTTAGGAAACTATAATAGCTATAGTACTCAAATTTTGCATGAGCAATTCCATTGTTTGTTTAAATATTTGCGGAAAAAATGGGAGTAGTAGCGACAGAGGGCGTGGCACCTCCCATATGATGATAATAATTAAAAAAAAAATCAAATATATGGTATACAATAAGATATATGGTACGGTTATTCTACCATCAATATTAATATTTAGGACAAGAATGGGGGACTATCATGTCATCATAGATATGATGACAAATTATATATAGGGAAAGCTATATCAGCTATCAATATTAATATTTAGGATACCAATGCGCTGACTAGCAACATTTGAAACCCTTATCTATATATAAAAGTGAATGTGTTATTCTTTGTTTGTATATTGTAAATCATAATAAGATAATTTAATTTAAAAGGAAAACTGTAGATTTTAATAACTTAATAATTATATTTATTTAACTCTAAACTTTTTATTTCATTACGATACGGGTAGCGGAGCACACCGGGTTTTAGCTAGTCATAAAAAATAAAAACTTATTTGTATTGGACAACACAATGTTTTAAGTAAATGAAAACTGTTGGTGTAATATTGACTCATGTTGTTTAATAAACTCAATTTGAAAAGTAAATATGTAATACATAATTACTTTAATATATATTAGTAATATAGGGAATGCAGTTTTTAAATAAACAAATATTTAAAAGCAGTATGTATTTTTTATAAATACATTTTGAATTTTGTTTTGTCGTATACTCCACGACAATGCAAATTCCCAGGTTATCCCATGTCGGTTCAAGTACGACTAGGGTCGTGTACTAGTTATATCTTCATATAGGAAGCTGGAACGTATAAAGCTTCAGATTAAAATAGAGAGATATAATGCTACTCCACCATATTATATGTTCACTTATTAATGTTATTTATTTCCATTTTTAGTTATAAATGGTACTTCATCCGGTTTAGGATTAGTTAGGATTTTAAGCATCAGGGTTTATCAAAATTAAAAAAAAAAATAAAACAAAAATCATTAAACTAAGCTCTGCATCCCACACCTGCCAAAACAAGACGCAAAATTGTCGAAGACAAAAAATGAACATTTTTTGCCCTTAAAAAATAATAACAATTTCCTTTTGTTATTATCCCAGACTTTGGAGGACTCAAAATTTTTCGACATAAATGGACTAAAAGTGAATTTTCACAAATTAAAATTTTTTTAGTATGTACTCAACTTGCCATTGGAGATCTTATTGCTTTTCATAACCCAATTTTCATAATATTAAATTTTTAATACATCTAGCCAAATTTATTTAATATTTTGCAGGCCATCGACTCAACATTTTAAGGTGACTTTTAACTGGTAATTCCATCGAGAAAATAAATTAATAATCGGAATTGAATATCCAATTAATTATTTAGATTTCTAAAACGATTTTTAATGTTGGTAAATATTCAACAAAAAATTTTGACTAACGTCTTTAGAAGAAAATTGATTTAAGTGCCCCAACCACTACTAGATTAGTAGATACTTGTAATAACGAGTTTTTCACAAGTACATATATTGAATTATCATGCAAGTTTAGAAATTTAACTTACTGATAATTATTAATTTCAATTTAATTTAATTTTACTATAAAAATGGTGGATCTGTAAAAGCTAAATTTCGTAAAACTCGTGAAGATATACTGTGAGCGTCAAAATAAAGCAAAACGTGCAAAGCGTCTTACGAAAACTGAAGTAAGAACTATAGTAAGAGAAGTAAGAGCAAACCCAAAATCTAGTGCTGAAAAAATAGCTGAAAATGTTACGAAAACTTCTGGAAAGCCTGTACGATTAAAACATCTATACATCAAAAGGGCCTACATGGTAGAATGGCACGTAAAAATGCCTTTATATCAAAGAATAAACAAAACAAACGTTTGAATTTCGCAAAAAAATACATAAACGAGCTTCAAATTTTTTTGGAATAATATTTTTTTCACCGATGAAAATAAGTTTGGAATATTAGGAGTCAAAATATGCCGAACTATAAACGAAGTCTTTAATAAAAAATATGTTACCAAAACGGTAAAACATGACATGGAAATGGAAATATTTGGACAAAATAATTAGGGCAGTAATACAGAATGAATGGAAGAAAATTTCGCCTGATTTTACTAAAAAACTTATTGGTTATATGTCTAGAAGATTGTCAACTGTCGACAATAAAGGCAAAACGACTACAAACATAATATTAAATATAATGTTTTACATAATTTTAATATAACTGTTTACTTTATTTTGACGCGAAAAATTTGGTACTGTTCCGTTAAAATGGAATTATTTTTTTATGTTCTTATTTTCTAGTTTTTGTTAATGCGTTGTATTTTGCTTAAGTTACTTATGAATTATGCAATATATTTTGCTTCCAAAGAAAAAGTAAAACGAACAATTGGTTTCATTCCGAACAAATTTTTCGTTTTGCTTTTTCTATAGAAGCAAAAAATGGAATTAATTCCACTTCCGAATGGAATTAAATTCTGTGACATGGATGTATATCATATAAGTTACTATTTGTGTAATAGTGCAAGCAAAAGAGATTTTATTAAATTTCATGAACATTTTGGAACTGATATCATTTTGATCTTTAAATATGCATCTATAAGATGATTCGACAATAAATTTTTGGTTGAATTATCAAACAATATGAGTCTTTGACATATTCATTTACATTAAATGATTTTGAGGCTGAATTCAAAAACTAAAGCTTAAAATGTAGTTAATCAGGATTTCAAAATCGTTAGAAGTTTACTCTTCTATGAGTGATCATAGATCGAGGCTGTTATTATTGAAAAGTGAAAGGCAATATGTTCTTTTTGATATCTCAATACGAAGTAAGTCATGGTGCAAATATAAATACAAGGGGCTTATTTCATTTAATTTAGTTTTACTATGTTTTAAATTTTTTTACAAAATAAAATATTTTTTTAACTTACTTCATGGTGCAACTCGACAACAGTGCAAATCGACAACAAATACAACAGAAAACAGAAACAACAGGCATTTTGTTTGTGTAAAATAATGTACTACTGTCAAAAATACTTGACAAAGTATTACTTTTGACATAAGTAAATTGTAAACAAAGTCAGTCAGCTGGGCTACTGCACTCAACTTTTATAGTTGCACCATGACTTACTTCGTATTGAGATATCAAAAAAAAAAAACATATTGCCTTTCACTTTTCAATAAAAACAGCCTCGATCTATGATCACTCATATTTCTGACCCAAAATCACATAAGAAACTCAAAAACCTTGAATCCTTAATATCTTTTAAATCCTTAATATCTTCGTTTTGTGAAATAAATTTTTAACTGACAACAGCTTCTTAATTTCTCGTTAATTCGAAAAAATTCGCTCAATTTGTGATCAATAAACACACAATAAGAGATCCACAAATTAAATAAAAATGGCTAAAATAGCAATTATGACTGTATTTTAATATATGTATTTATGTAAATAGATTTGTGCATTTTAATATAAACATTAAAATAATTGCATTTATACACATGTATGCCTGCAAATTGTTTGTGCCTAAAAACAGTTACATATACTATATTCAATATTTAAATTTAATGAAACACTTATTGTTTCTTAAAATCTTGGCTTAAAATTATGCGGATATTGATTGAAACGTGGACGTAAAGCCGCGTTGGCTTTATCGTATTCTTTGCCAGATTGTCCCAAAATAACACCCTCAGCCAATTTTACATCTTTGCCAGGTGGTGTATTGGCTTCGGCTACATCGATAATGCGTGGATTTTTACGATACTTGTACCACCAGTACTCAAATACCAAAGTAATACAGGCCATACCAATGCCCACAAAGATGACAATGAAAACACCACCAATATTTTCGATGGAAATACCATCTGACTGATCTTCTGGTTTGTCACATTTGGCCTGGGCTTCATCGTTCTTCCACCATTTTTCTTTAAGTTTTTCCAATTGGCGTTTGTTCAGGAGCGTTAAAATACTAAAAAGTTATAAAATGTTTAAAATTATGAATTGTTTAAGGTAAGAAAGCTGAGTGTAAATCTTACGCATTATTAAATTGATCCTTGAGATGTGATCCCTGTTGCACAGCTATGGCATAAGGTTTGCGTGAGAACTCCTCTCCAACCACCTGCAGATCACAATTTGTCATTACTAAATAGCGTATATCTGTAGCATCTCCCAGAAAAGCAAAGCCCGTAGCAGTGGTAGAGTTACGAACTCTGGCTACAGCCTCATCTAGTGTGGAGGGCAATTGAGCCTCTTGCATAGCTTGCCACATTTTGGTGTATTTATCACTTACAGGATAATCCCATACAGCCAGTTTCGATCTCTCCAATGGAGTCAAAGAATCATTTAAAGACAGATCTTTCCAAATTTCATAAAACATTTGCTCTATATTGGCCATGCGTTCAAAATAAGTCATGGCCGAAGAACCGTTAAGGGGAGCATATAAAATCTTGTATTGTTTAGCCAGATCGTCTAAAGATTCGACGGGAGTGTCCAAACGCGATACAGTCAAAAAGGCAGCTAAATTGGCGGTATATGAAGCAATAATAATGAAACTAGGTGAAGAATGTAGGAAATTTATTCAAGTTAGTTTTTTAATTATTAATTTCAAACTGTTACCCAAATAACCACCAAGTAGCAGCCACCAAACGACCCGAAAGATTTTTTGGGGCCTCTCCACCTCCCTGCGGGGTCAATGAAGTCATACAAAACCATAAACATTCCTTCAAATTGAACTCTCTCTTCTCATCGTCATCTTTGTATTTCTCACGATTATTTTGATAACTATACGGACTCCATCGATCAAATACCCACATTAAGAAACTAGTAAAGAAATATGCGGCTAATATACACAACCATACATTTGTTTCCAATACGGTTAAGAATTTAAAGAGTGAACTCGGTGTACTGGGCCTTTGCATCATTATTGTTATGCCCACCAAATCGTAGTAGGGTACCGTGAAATCTATAACAATTTCACGTTCGGCCATTACCGACATTGAACCCAAACCTATGTCGGCATGTTTATCAATTAATTTCTTAACGATGCCATTCCACTCTCCTTTCTCGTCCATGTTGCCGAACTTTCCATCTTCAACTTCTTGAATTGTATAATCGAAATGTACAATTTCGGCAATTTCATTGATCAAATCTATACAGTAACCTTTGTAGCCTTTGGGAGCTGTTTCGTCTCGCATTATGAAGGGAGCTTGCTACATAGGAAAAAAAAGAAAGGTGTTAAAAGTCTTGTTAAAAGCTACGTTGCAGGCTATTTCTATTTCCCACCAAAAATCGATTTTTTATATAAAATTCTAAAAATAAAAATCTTTTAGATGAAATTTCATAGACTCTAATGCATTAATAGTGGTCGACATTTCAAAAAAGGATAATCTATGAAAACTTATATTTACCAACAAAAATCGATTTTTTACACGGAATTTAAAAATTGGCTCTAGTCCCTTAATAGTGGTCTAAATAACGTATACAGTGGTGGTTAAATAATTAAAACATTTATCAGAACCGTAACTTATTCAATTTATTTTCTATTTATAAAAGATAACAAAATTTTTTTTCAAATTTTCTTCAGCGAATGGTAGCATCGCATTTTCTAATATATTTATACCCTACACCACAATAGTGGGGAGGGTATATTGAATTTGTGCTGATGTTTGTAACGCCCATAAATATTGGTCCAACACCCACCTTTAAGTATACCGATCTGCTCAGAATCACTTTCTGAGTCGATTTAACGATGTCCGTCCGTCCGTCTGGCTGGCTGTCCATGTAAAGCTTGTGCGCAGAGTACAGGACGCAATATTGAAGATATTTCGATAAAATTCGACACGTGATATTTTTTCGGCCCAAGGATGGATGGAATTGAAACTGGTGGAAATCGGTCCATTATTTTACATAGCCCCCATACAAATGTCCTCCCGAAATTGTGGTTTACCGATCATAAATTTTTGAATTATTAAAGTATGCAAACAAAATTTACCAGAGATAAGTAATAAATGAAGCTGAAGCACATCTACAAATTTCGTGAAGATCGGTCCATAATTAGTCGTAGCTCCCATATAAGGCCCACTTCCAAAAATCACTTAAAAGAGCATAACTCTCTTAAAAATGTCGGTATCCAAATAATATTGAACACAAATATGTTTCGTCTATATACATATAATATGGCAGAAGTTTATGACGATCGGTTCATAATTAGTCGTAGCTCCCATATAAGGCCCACTTCCAAAAATCACTTAAAAGAGCATAACTCTATTAAAGATGTTGTTATCCGAATAAAATTCAACAAAAATGAGTTTCTTATGTAGAAATAGGATGACAACTAATTATATAATGGTCGGTCCATAATTAGTCGAAACTCCCATATAAGACCCTCTTCGTAATTCACTTTAACCTCCATAAATCTTTTAAACGTATTTATATCGAGATAAATTTTAACACACATATTATTTATATTCACGGAAGTCATGGCACTAAATTTTTGGATTTTGGATCCATTTTAGAAGAAATTCTGACTATTGGCCCAAACACGTGCCAAAATTGTAATTGTTTTTATGCTAAACTTTGGATGATGCTGCTGATTAATCAAGCCCCATACACACCATTTTTTATCAGATCCCCAACGGCAAAACTTTGATTCGTCACTCCAAAGTACATTTTTCCTAAAACTTATAGATTTTTTTTTAATTTTCTTTGCAAACTCTAGCCTTGATTTAATATTCTCTTTCAAAACAAACGGTTTGCGTTGTGCGATGCAGCCACGAATAAAAATTTCTTATTGTTCTAGATGAAACTTCAATCCCATACACTTCAATCTGTATTTGCCTGGAAGTTTTAAATGTATCAGCTTGAGAGATTCTATTTTTAATTTGATCTTCTCTTTTGTTTGTTTTTTGCTGTTTGGGACCTCTTGCAACATTATTAATGTAGTAATCCCATATGTATTTAAATGATTGGTTGTATAATTTCCATCTGGAGCAACCAAAATTTGTAATACGGTTTTACCAGAGTTTTTTAGGTTATTAATAAGTTTTCTTTCTTCCTCGGAACAAGTTGGTGATTGTGCTGGTGCAATGTACAACTTTATAATTTTGCATTAAAACACTTTTTTAATACTTACCGACAATATTTATGGGGAACAATATGAATGTTATTATAAAACCAATATTGAAAATGTTTTAATTATGTGTCCACTTCGCAAAATGTATTACCGAAAAATAACGCATTATTTTACAAAATAAATTGATGATGGAGAGAAATAACAGAATTAAGAGCGTAAGACATAAAACAGAAAATTATATAAAATTTTAAATTGGGTGAGTTTGGTATTATGTTTTAATTATATGGCCATGACTATATATATCCTAAATCTATGGAATTCTTAAATGTTTTTTTGGTGCCTTAAAGGATTTTTATTTATTTTAACTTACCACCACCGTAAAAATTCTATAAACCGTATCGGCCGTTAGATTTTTCATAGCCTTTTCATCTTTAATGGTCAATAAAGAATCTAAGCCCGCTGTCCAGCTACCAATAGATTTGCTATTAACTGAATTACCACCACGTATTTGTACAACATTTACATCCATTTCGAATTTGGAATAACTGTAGCCATTAAAAGTTTGACCCGGTTGGGTGACCAACTCGAAATCACCATAAGATGTGGGTTCGGTGACCTGCAAAATATAAAAGAAAACAAATTTACAATGACATTTAATTAATTTGATTTAAGAGTATTATATACCACTAGCATTTAAGTATGTACCTGTATAAAATATTGTTTTAAGTCAATATTTCTTTCCGGTGTATTACCACCTTGAAAATCATCACAGCCTAAATATTCCATATTTGCAGTCCAAGCTCCCGTTTGTAACATTTCTCTGCCAATTTAAAAATAAACATTACAAATCTTGAAATAGTTCCAGTTTCTTTAAAACGAGAACCTACTTAATAGCCAGAAAGCTTCTCAAGGCCAAATCGAAATAGAAAACGGACATAATTTGTGGTTCCTCATTCAAATTGTAGGTGGTACGTAGCAAGCCCAAACGTTCACGATTTTGGGGATATACTACCGGCTTTAAGAACATAATAGTAGCATTATCACGTTTACTAGTAACTTCACCTTCATTTTGGGTAATAGCATGCCAGGCAAAATTACGCTCAAAAAATGCCGGTTTAACCGATTCTGTCAAATTGTTAAAAATTACTTTTTAAGTTTATAATAAATTAACAAATAACTCACCCAAAACCTGACCAATTGTTTTCAAACTGCCCAATATAAAGAAATTATTTATATCCAAATTTCTCAATCTCTCGATTTGATCGGCTCGGGCCCGTTCACCATCAGCTACGGCGGTAATAACATGACGGGTTTGAATGTTTTGCAATAGTGACTTGTACTTATGATCCATAACAAAGGTATCGTCATATAAAATTGCCGCATTGGTGATATTCATTTTACGCACTATACTTCTCACTACTTCCGGTATAATATCTGCCGGTGTCATAACTTGTAGTAAATATTTTTGTTTATTCTCCTCCATGTCACGCCATTGCCTTAGATCACCCTCTTGGCCATAGGATGCACTTACAGTGGGTAGACCCAGGGCTTGTGTAAATGATTTTACTGTTTCCGAAGCTACTCCTGATTTTGTAGTATCGAATACAATATGTGGCGGTTGTTTATTTTCAATACTTTGGGCATATTTGGTGCAAACTGTGAGATGAAACGATTTTTTAAGTCAAAAGGAATGGTTTATTGATACATAAATGTTACATACTCGACTCCAAAAGTGCTTTAGCATCCGTTTTATTCGCTTCGATTTTATCAATTTGCAGCGACAATCCATAGTTGGAATTTTTCTTCAAATAATTTTGTACCGTTTCAATTGCTTTGGTGGCTGGATCGTTGTCTAGTTCGTTTATGAATACTGAAATAAAGAAGGAAATGTTTCAGTTAATAGTTAGTTTTTTTAGGGTTCGTGTATAAAGTACACATCCCAGTGATGAAAAATGGATTTTGAATGTACCAACTATATAAATAAAACGTACTTTTTGGACCTTCACGGTACCATTTTATTATAACATTTATTTATAACAAAAAATCTAGCATGTGACCAATGCACAACTTCGAAGAACCGTAATGCGGTACAGGTAGACGACGCCAAGCATTAACCAATGCAAAAGTGAGACACAAACGCAGCGAAAAAAGGACGTACTGATTGCCCTTAAGCGATAATGACAATGACGCAAGAGTTCTTTCTCCATCCAGAGCGGAATTACGAATGACGATATTTGTTAAATAATAATAAAGCTTAAGCACAAACTTACTTTATCAAAATTCGATATATCTTATGGCAACATTTTTAATATTACCTTATGTAATGAATGTTTAAACAAATTCATACTCGACTGGTATTGATTGCAATAAATGATAAAAAAGAATACGGTGTAAGACTTCTTCAAGGAATCATTTGTTGTTATAAATGCTGTTAAACTGGTCTCTATTGGAAAATGCTAAAGCGTTTGTTCACGATATGCAACTAGTGTTCTAGGAAGAAAGTTACCAAAGAATACTCTAACAATTTTATTTTAATGCACCTGAATCAAAGAAAAGTAAACCTCTCCATTTTGGAAACGCAAAGAAACAGAGCTCGTTTCGTAATAAAATGTTTCCTGTAAATTACCTTCATATGGCATTTGCCTGTATTTGTTTAAATATATAGTTAGACGCCCACTTCTGAATCTTTAAGAATATTATTTGCGTTTATTTTCGCGATTATCTAAAATATTCTTATATATAAAGTATCGGGTTATTTGCGAAGTTAGGCCCCGAATACCGTTCACAACACCAAGTATTTTGATGTTGTATTCTGTAGACTAAAAAGCATGTTATTTTGTAGTCGAGAAAACACAACAATTTGGTGTTGTGAACGATAATCGGGCCCTTAACCTTATTAAATATATACGCATTCTTCGATTGTATTTCAAAAATTATTTATTACTAGCTTTTTGAAACCGGCGTTGCCCGGGGATTTCTTATCTTTTAATCCTGACCGCTGACATTAAAAAAAATTAATATTTTTAGGGCTTACCAAATAATTTTTGGAGGCCATAATTTGTGTACAATTTGTCAATAAAAGGTGAATTATATATGTAAATATATTATTTAAGTTACTGCTACGCCACCAATTAAAATTAAGTTGAAAGAAAGGCATTACACAAATAATTAATTCAATTTGAGTAATTTTATTTATTTTGTTCATTTTGATAAAAAGTAGGCGGTCGAAAAAAGTATTCTTAGTCATGCCGGAGTCTTAGTTATATCCCGTCAAAGTTTTTGTAAGATCGGTCCAGCGGTCTGGTCTTCCCGGCAGGCTTTGTAATTAATTAAAAAAGTGGGCGTTGGAGTAGGCGTGTTCATTCCAACTCAGCAACCTTCCCGGGCTCATGCACAACAACTTTGCGGAAGATAATAACATGATCAGATGCATAGCTTGCGAGAATAGAATAGTAGAAATAAATTTCAAAAAAGTACCAATATAAGTGTACTGAAATTTGGCAGTTTTATATTTGCGTCATGAATAGCATGTTATGGGTTCTTCTTTGTGTGGATGGAAGAATATTTTATCGTTTTTTTAATTTTTAAAGTAAATAAATAATATCAAGTGTCCGTTTTTACCCCATTTTTGTATTTTAAATGTATTTTATTTTGATAAAAAAGTATTAAAAAAAAAGAATACAATTTTTAGGCCATAGGAATTCGAATTTCAAAAAAGTACCAAAAAAATGTCTAGTCTTTATTGATCTGAGCCAGATGCATTTAATATAGTATTTCTATGTTTATTTATGTAGGAGATATACATGTTAACGGCGCGTTCTACGGGGACTATTTTTATCCCATATGGTCACTTGAATTTCGAATTTCAAAAAAGTACCAGATACCTGTCGGCTCTTGAAGGCGGACGCATTTAAAATATTATTTCTATGTTTATTTGTTTTGAAGATATAGAGGTACTGGTTTTACCCGTTTTTGCCCAATTTGTCCCCCTAACTACTGAACTTCCAAAAATCCCTTCTCAGTGGATCTACATGTTGTAAAAGGAACCCATTACCCTAATTTCAAATTTCTAGCTTTAGCGGTTTGGGCTGTGAATCAGCCATTCAGTCACGTTACTCTTTTATATACATACATATATAGATTTCAAGAATACAAGAAATCAAACCAAAGTACAATTGTACCATGTTTGCGAACACTGACACATTCACTCGTAAACTAATGGGTCCATTGAGATAATAAACAGTGATTGTTTAAGAGCTTTCGGGTTTGAGTAAAAAACAAGTTAGAGTGCAATATTCGGTTGTGCCTAATCCTAAATACCCTTTACCTTAATATAATGAGAAATTCAAAACTACGATGGTTATAGGGCTTATCCCTATAGATATGAGCCTTAACATATGTAGCACAAAATATAGTCTAAAGGCGTTAAATCGCACGATATAGGCTCCCAACTGATCGGCTCAATTGGGGCATTGTTTCGCCAGCTGTGTGGCGCCGTCTTGTTGAAACGACATGTCTGCATAGTCCAGCTCTTCCACTTTGGACAAACAAAAATTGTAATCATCGCACGGTAGCGCTTGCCAAGCACAGTAACGTTCCTCCCTTCGTTGTCTTTGAAAAAGTACGGTCCAATGATGCCACCGGCTCATAAGCCACACCAAACAGTGAATTTTTCGGTATGCAAGTTTGCTTGTTTGCGTATACATTCAACCAGAAATTAGCTTCACTCTGAATATAATTTTCCGTTAAAAAGTGCACGATGCATTTACTTAAATTAGCAAGAATTTTGATAATAAAATTCAATAATCTACAATTGTTACTCATTCGAGTAACAAGTCGATGCATGGTTAAATTATTGACCAAACTGAACTTGTTTAAAAATAACATGTTGCACGAAAACAGCTGAGATGCCAAAACCGGACTTGCAAAAAAAGAAAGTTGCTAAAAACTCACTCTTTAGAAAAGATTAGGAATATAGATAAATTAGTGCACCTGAAGAAAAAATTAAAGAAGTAGGACCACCTCCGCTACTATGATGTGGCAAAAACTGAGTATCATTTCGGATAATTCCGAGCCCTGCTTTGATAGCTTATCTGCAATCTCTTTATATCCAATGTTATTGTACCCAGATGTAATTCGAAGTGATTCAACCCTCCTAGGGATCGCTTATAGTCATTCACCAGCCTCGACTGGACTTGCCAAAACCTATAGTGTCGCCTGACTATCTACATAAAAACGACACCTTATTTCTCCACGTGACATTTCCCTCCACTTGATAAACACTATATTTATCTGAAAGTCTGACACCAGAATCTGTGTCTACATCCATTTTTAAATTTTGTCGCTGTTATGTTCTTTTTCGAACAACATTTTCAGAACATTGTCTGCCATTAAATTACAGTTTCACAGAAAAAGGCCGTCATTTATAAAAATTACAAAGAACATTGACATCGATACGTTTTCTCCACATAAAACAACATTAACAAATTTGTGTGCGTATTAGTTAATTTGCCGCAAATCGAATAAGAGAAAAACTATAATAATTCTTAATAACTTATATTGAGCGAATACATCCAAAATCAAATTAGTAATGTACATACATATATGTAATACGTAATAAATATGTACGAGTATGTAAGTATATTATAATCATTTATAAAAACTTATTTGTATTGGACATTACATTGTTTTAAGTAAATGCAAAACTGTGGGTGTAATATTGACTCATGGTGTTTAATAAACTCAATTTCAAAAGTAAATATGTAATACATATTTACTTTAATATACACACAGCTTCAAAAGTGTGTAAGCACCATTGAATTTTTTGATTTTTTTAAGATTATGAAAAGCATTATAGGTAGTTCAACTTAATTTTTTTTTTTTCATAATCGAATCTATTATTCAACCAAATATCCAACAAAACGAAACTTTTATATTTCAATCGATGGATAGATTTTAGGATTTTCATTATCTTAAAAAAGTCAAATAATTTGTTGTGTTTACTCACTTTTGAGGCTCATTAGTATGTATGTGACCCGGCCTATGAAAAGGTGGCTTATGACTCAAAAAAGAAATTGCGAGACACAGCTGTTAAAGATAAACAATGCATTTAGTCAGTTTCTTAGTATTTTTTCTTTTACATTATGAACAGTCATGCCCAAAAGGCAACCAAACTTAGAGATGCTTACACAGAAATGACGAAATGGAGAAAACATGGAAGGCAAAAAGGCAAAGATGTTGAAAGGCATAAATTGATGGTCACTTTTTATCACTTACCTGTTTGCCGTTCATTTTTCCTTTTTGTGCATGCGTGTGGAAGAAAACATTTTGAAAATTTACTTCGACATTTTCATACACATGGTGCCATAAACCATCTACACATGTGAGAGCGTTTCAACCAACTGACATCCAAAAAGCTTAAATTAAATTTTTCAATTCCATTTATTATCTTGATTCTGGATTGTCAATAAAATTATGTTTTTCTTTCAATTGTGCTCTTCTTTCTCTACATTTTTAGTAAACTTCTAAGCAAGTTAGGACTTTCTAATTTTCACCACGTGAAAGAGCGTCTCAAAAACTATCGAAACAAAAAAAAAGTGGAAATTTTTTTTTGAGTCATAAGCCACCTTTTCATAGGCCGGGTCACATATATTAATAATGTAGCAGTATGTATTTTTTATAAATACATTTTGAATTTTGTTGGTGGAGTATACGACAATGCAAATTGCCAGGTTATCCCATGTCGGTTCAAGTACGACTAGTGTCGTGTACTAGTTATATCTTCATATAGGAAGCTGGAACGTATAAAGCTTCAGATTAAAATAGAGAGATATAATGCTACTCCACCATATTATATGTTCAGTTATTAATGTTATTTATTTCTATTTTTTGTAATAAATGGTACTTCATCCGGTTTAGGATTAGTTAGGATTTTAAGCATCAGGGTTTATCAAAATTAAAAAAAAAAATAAAACAAAAATCATTAAACTAAGCTCTGCATCCCACACCTGCCAAAACAAGACGCAAAATTGTCGAAGACAAAAAATGAACATTTTTTGCCCTTAAGAAATAATGACAATTGCCTTTTGTTATTATCCCAGACTTTGGAGGACTCAAAATTTTTCGACATAAATGGACTAAAAGTGAATTTTCACAAATTAAAATTTTTTTAGTATGTACTCAACTTGCCATTGGAGATCTTATTGCTTTTCATAACCCAATTTTCATAATATTAAATTTTTAATACATCTAGCCAAATTTATTTAATATTTTGCAGGCCATCGACTCAACATTTTAAGGTGACTTTTAACTGGTAATTCCATCGAGAAAATAAATTAATAATCGGAATTGAATATCCAATTAATTATTTAGATTTCTAAAACGATTTTTAATGTTGGTAAATATTCAACAAAAAAATGTTGACTAACGTCTTTAGAAGAAAATTGATTTAATTGCCCCAACCACTACTAGATTAGTAGATACTTGTAATAACGAGTTTTTCACAAGTACATATATTGAATTATCATGCAAGTTTAGAAATTTAACTTACTGATAATTATTAATTTCAATTTAATTTAATTTTACTATAAAAATGGTGGATCTGTAAAAGCTAAATTTCGTAAAACTCGTGAAGATATACTGTGAGCGTCAAAATAAAGCAAAACGTGCAAAGCGTCTTACGAAAACTGAAGTAAGAACTATAGTAAGAGAAGTAAGAGCAAACCCAAAATCTAGTGCTGAAAAAATAGCTGAAAATGTTACGAAAACTTCTGGAAAGCCTGTACGATTAAAACATCTATACATCAAAAGGGCCTACATGGTAGAATGGCACGTAAGAAGTCCTTTATATCAAAGAATAAACAAAACAAACGTTTGAATTTCGCAAAAAAATACATAAACGAGCTTCAAATTTTTTTGGAATAATATTTTTTTCACCGATGAAAATAAGTTTGGAATATTAGGAGTCAAAAAATGCCGAAAAATATGCCGAACTATAAACGAAGTCTTTAATAAAAACTATGTTACCAAAACGGTAAAACATGACATGGAAATGGAAATATTTGGACAAAATAATTAGGGCAGTAATACAGAATGAATGGAAGAAAATTTCGCCTGATTTTACTAAAAAACTTATTGGTTATATGTCTAGAAGATTGTCAACTGTCGACAATAAAGGCAAAACGACTACAAACATAATATTAAATATAATGTTTTACATAATTTTAATATAACTGTTTACTTTATTTTGACGCGAAAAATTTGGTACTGTTCCGTTAAAATTTAATTATTTTTTTATGTTCCTTATTTTCTAGTTTTTGTTAATGCGTTGTATTTTGCTTAAGTTACTTATGAATTATGCAATATATTTTATTTTATATTTGTACTTGTAGATTATATTATAAAACATATTTTTAAACATTATTAGGTGTTTACTTTATATTGACGCTAACTGTACATATGTACGACTATATGCCATCGATCCCATAAGATTTTTTAAATTCTTTGTTTTATTTTGTTTTGAAAAACAAAGTTCTTCTTGAAAAACCGCTATAAATATTAATCTCCAATTAATTATACACATTATAAGGTTAACATTGTACCTAGTTTAAAACATTTGCAAATAATATATATGTAGTACTATATACATAGGTACAAGATAAATACACATGGTCTCCTATTTAATTAATATCTGTTCAGTTAGGTTAAAGCATTCTCCAAATTTTGTTCCCATTGTTAATTTATAGAAGTTAGCTTATATTAATAATAAATATATACTAAAATTTACTTACAGACATTAATATTTTGACTTGTTTGCCCACGTACGACTTTATCTTTTACCGAAATTCCCAAAATTATAAAAAATATAATTTTGAAAATATTAAAATAGGAGAAAACCATGTTTTTTCAAATGACCTTCAACATGAAGAAATTATAAAAAAAACACACACACAAATTATTCTATGAGATATTTTTGATTATAACTTTTTGTTCCGTTCCAAACGATTTTATTACGGCGAGTTCTAAAATATAACTAAAGTTATAGAATGTATTTGGAAAATATAATAATAGAAATGTAACGGAAATTGCTGTAAAAATTTAAAGGTACATTAAAATACTGTCTGTTAGACTGAGAAAACTTACTGAAAGGATAATTGTATTTACACATGAGCATTAACAATATGAATCCTTTTTGCCACTGTTGTTCCTAACTATAATTTGTATTTGGTAGAAAACGGTCATAATAGCGGACAATTGCATGGTGGCACATGCATACATACGAGTACACTATGTATTAGGGTGTTGACAAATTTCAGAGTCAGGTAAATATACATATTTCTGATAAATTCAGCATAAAAATTTAGTTTTTTTTGAATCCATTCGGAAAGGCATAGGATTAAATTAAAAATAGCATTGTATTTACAATTTCCCAAAACATGTATTATTGTATTTATTATTCAAGTAAAAAATGCAAAGAAACATATTTTTCCCGTGTAAACCCACTCACAATCTACCGTGTAGATACATATAAAATTTCTAATGCTATTAAAAATATCTATCCAAATCTTGCAGCAGTCTAATAACCCACCCTAATATTTGAAAATAAAAACTGTTTGTTGTATCGTAACCACAAATCGACATATAAACGTTAGTGAAATTTGCTTTTTATTAAATATACATATTTTCACTCATTATTGTTCTTGTAATTTTTATTGTTCCACAGAATGAGTAAATTCTTTTTTCTACTTCTACACGTAAATATGTATGTATATAGATATGTATGTACATATATGGACTGACTAATAAAAATATGTACATACGTACAGTGGTGGTCAGATATTTAGGGACAACGACTGTTTGCATACTAACATGACTATTTTTGATAATTTTTAAATCCTACGCTAACATTTTAACACATATTAAATTCTTTAACAGAAATAATATTTATTTATGAAACAAATCAAGAAAACAAAAACAACAACATATATTTCACTTTTTTAATTAGCTAAATTTATTTAAAAAAATATTAAAAATAATATTTTGTTGGAAACCCTTTAGATTCAATGACTTAACTGCTTCTCTTCTCTTGGATGACTTGAAACAATTCTTCAGTATTTTATTAGTTTTTTTCCAGAGCTCTATCAACATCTGCCCAAAGATTTTCTATTGGATTCAGATCCGGAGTTTGTGCAGACCAATCTAAAACATCATCTAAAAAATCAGTGTGTTTTGGATCATTATCGTGCATAAAAATAAAATTATCTGCCATATTTTCATTAGCATATGGCTTCATTGTATTAACCAAAATGCTTTTGTATACGTTTTTATCCATACGTTCAGATATGCGACAAATAGGACCAACACCGTACCAAGAAAATGCCGCCCAAAGCATAATATTCCCTCCACCATGCTTTACGGTTTTTAAAGTATAACATGGGTTGAGTTCTTGAATTGGTGGACGTCGGACATACTTTTTACCATCTGAACCAAATAAATTAAACTTGGATTCATCACTCCAAAGTATTTTTTTTTTCCAAAATTCCTGTTGTTTTTTTGCGAATTCTAAGCTATGTTTTAAATTCTTTTTTTTAAGGTACATTTGGTATTTTCTGGCAATGCATTCTCATAGTCCATTTTCAAGAAGCCGACATCTAATAGTTCAGATATGCGACAAATAGGACCAACACCGTACCAAGAAAATGCCGCCCAAAGCATAATATTCCCTCCACCATGCTTTACGGTTCTTAAAGTATAACGAGGGTTGAGTTCTTGAATTGGTGGACGTCTGACATACTTTTTACCATCTGAACCAAATAAATTAAACTTGGATTCATCACTCCAAAGTATTTTTTTTCCAAAATTCCTGCTGTTTTTCTAGATGTTTTTTTGCGAATTTTAGCGATGTTTTAAATACTTTTTTTGAAGGTACATTTGGTATTTTCTGGCAATGCATTCTCGTAGTCCATTTTCAAGAAGCCGATATCTAATAGTCCGATTTGTTATTTTTTGCATTAATAGTTCAGCTACTTCACAATTTATTTGTCTAGAGCTCATAAACGGATTAGCTTTGCTTGTTTTAAAAATTAAACGATCTTCACGTTTAGTAGTTTTTTTCTTGATCTCGGCTTTATTTTTTTGCTTTCTATTGTTCCGTTTTGTCTATAATGTTGAATAGCATTATGTACCATCGTTCATCTGCTGTAGCACGAATACTTTTTTTTCATGTAAATACTTACAAACAATTCGTTTACGGAAATCTGGAGTGCATGACTTTTGACTAGACATTTCTAAACTATTTTATCACTTAGTAATCTTGAATCACCTTTTTTGTCACAAATAAAATTTTACTTATCAGTCTTTTACAATTTTTTAATCCAAAAATTAAGCTGAAAGTTAAGTACATAATTAAATGACCAACCAAAATATAATAAGAAAATATGTTGATACAATGTAAATCAAATTGCAACTGAAATATTTTAAAGCACATGGTACAGATGATTGATTTTTAGGAAATTCCCGTTATAATTTACAGTGAGTAAAAAAATGTGTAAAAAGTTACAAAAATGTTGAAAATACGAAACTTTTTGTGATACATACATATATGTAAATTATATATGTATATATAATTTTTTCCCTAAATAGCTGACCACCACTGTATGTATTTTATTCATATCAGGAGTGGATAAACAGAATAATGTTTATTATGGTGGCGTTGCACTTGATTTAGTAGTATCCTTGGTGATTGCTTAACCACTTATTGATTGTTTACACCTTCTACTGGCACTTATAGAGCCATATGTATATACATGTACACAGGGTTTGTGTGTGAAGAAAAGAAGAATGATTTAAAGGAAAATTCTATTAATTTTTCACAGGTTTATGCCACCCATTCGTTCAACATTATTATCACAGGGGTGGGGGTCTTTAAAAATAAGTTTTTTTTTATTTGTAAATATTATTGTGTCAACAAATCGTCATCAATTTATGATTATATACATAAATAATCAATTTAATTATCTTTAAATTGGTAATGCAACTTTTGATAATTGATCGAAATCATAAATTGGAAATTTAAAAAATATTTCAACTGTGGGGAAAATATATTTAAACAGATACATAGATACATTTAAGATTTATATGAATTATACGAGAATTACTAATTATGTTTTTAATATATAGGAACCACCGATGTAGATACATCAAATCTGACATTTGGCAAATGAAAGACTGGCATTCTGTTGTCTTAAAGGAAATATTGAACATTGAATTACTTCAAAAACATATATACATATATGATCGTGAAGAATTTTGAATATGAGTAGAAGACAAGCGTAATAATTATTTCTAATAATTGTCGCTGAAATGTTTATAAAAAACATTTAAATTAAAAACTTTAACCTTTACAGAAATAATTCTAAATATCTTTACCTATAAAATACCGTCACAGAAATAATTCAAAATATTTTTTTCCATCAATGCAGCCAAACAGTTTAAGGAGAATAAACCAGACAATATATCTATGCTGATGTTTAAACAGGTTGGCGAGCGGGGTGTGGAGTACCTGACAATGAGGATCCGGATAATACCCAAAGAGACAAACGCTCACAACCTCATAGATTTAATTAAACAAGAAATTCTTCAGAATGCGATCATGTATAACTTCTATGGAACAATCACCAACGAAGTCTTCTTCAACAACACACAGCCTAGGAATTCCTACATAATTCACTAACATTTTACGAAAAAAATGTTTTCGAAAAAATAAGAAATTGTTTTTGTGGTGAAAACTTAAACTATTATTCTGCAAATTTCCAGGGATTATACTCACTTTCCAGTGTGTTGAACATAAAAAACAAAAAATCAAATTACAACCATAAATCAAATATTTAAATCTTCTTTTCACAACAGAATGCTTCTTCAAATGTTTAACGGGTTTTTAACACTGGCGATTTTCAAAGCGATCTGGCAACTTCAGACCACAAAACAACAAATAGCCGCTAAAACAAACTGAACACAGCGCGGCATGAGTCAGCTGTGCAGAAAAAAGAATGTAACAAAAAAAAGCCGCAGAATTGTTAGAACATCAGTGAAAGTAATAAATAATTTTTACTTAACAAATATAAAACAACAGCTCGAGACGTGTATTCCTGGAGAATTCTTTAATTGAAAGGTAACTTAAAAGATTCAATTGAAAGTATTAAAAAAATACATAAACACTCAAACGAAATGAGTGATAGTTCTGATGAAGAGTGGGCTGCGGAGTGGATACCATACAGTCAGCGAAATGAATGGGCTGATGTTACGCCAATAGGTCAGGATGATGGAGAAAATCCAGTAGTGGCTATAGCCTATAGCGCTAAATGTAAGAATATTTTTTTTGACTGTTAAATTTTTTTTACCATATTAAGCGCCGTGTGTTTGTTTAGTTCGCGAAGTCTTTGATTATTTTCGAGCCATACTGGCACGCCAGGAAAAATCCGCCCGAGCTTTGGAGTTAACCACGAATGCTTTACGTTTAAACCCAGCCAACTACACTGTATGGCAATATCGTCGTGATATCCTACGAGATCTGGGCAGTGACTTGAATGAGGAACTCAATTACATAGAAGATGTTATTGCAGAAAATGCCAAGAACTATCAGGTATGGCATCATCGACGTGTTATAGTTGAAATGATGAATGATCCTTCGAAAGAACTGGAACTTACCGAAATGGCTTTACGTACCGATGCTAAAAATTATCATGCCTGGCAGCATCGGCAATGGGCTATAAAAATGTACAAGTGAGTACAAGTTTTTTTTTTTTTTTAATAATGTTTTGTTTATTTAACTACCAATTACTTATGATGATAACAGAGATAGTGATTCACTTAAACAAAAAAGCATATTAATTTAATCGTTGACTAAAGACATAAACAACTCGTAAATCATTAAGAAAAGTTGAACATTTAAATTTGTAACAATTTTAATAACTAAAAGTTCTACGTGAGATAAATATGATATTTTTTGTAAAGACTTACTGCCGTATTTATAAAAAATTAAAGTAGACTAAGTATACATATAACTTGAGGTTTTAAATGTACAGATTTATTAGGCTTGAGATTTATTTGCGGGATTTTCCTTTAGTATTAAGTAATTTATATACATACATATATCTATATAGGTACATATGTATATTAACTGCCGTATTTATAAAAAATAAAGTAGGTTTGAAGTGTGCTTTAAGACAAAATTTTCATACAAAATTTTTTTAAAGTACACTTGAAGTATTGTTCTGCTGTTTTAAAGCATATACGTTTATAAATTTTTAATACGGCTGCTGTTTTTTTTACCATTACTTCAATATAATGTTTTAGCAATTTGCTAAATATTGGAACTTATCAAATACCTTTTGCAATTCTGATAATGGCTAAAAAGTTTGAACAAATAAAACTAAAATATGATTTTAAAATTTAAATATTAAGTTCAGAATTCAGGACATTTTCAAGCATTAAAATTTCATACATATAATAATCATCATTCAACAGTCTCATAATATTGGACTTGGACTCAAAATTTGCACCGCTTCAAAGACTAAAAATAAGAAACTAAAACACTAACAACATTAATTACTCTTCCAGCCTGTACGATGATGAATTAGCTTTCGTTGATCGCCTTATATCCGAAGATATACGCAATAATTCAGCCTGGAATCAACGTTTCTTTGTACTTAAACATTTTGGTTTTACCGACGAAAGAATACAAAGTGAACTACAATACACTATGAATCGTATACGCATTGTTAAGAATAATGAAAGTGCGTGGAACTTTCTTAAAGGTCTTTTGCGGCAAAGTGAAAGCGGCTCGCTAAATCATTTTCCTGAAGTCATTGCATTTTGTGAAGAACTTTACAATAGTAATTCCCGGTCACCCTACCTATTAGCATTTTTAATCGATGCCTACATGGAGAAATGTTTGAAAAGCAACGAAATGGGAGAAAGGGAAACCATGTCACGCAAGGTCTACAATCTGTGTGATGATATGTCAAAGAAACATGATGTTATAAGACGTAAATATTGGCAATATCTGGCAGATGAACTGAAGACTAAAATGGATTCGAAACATCTTTAATTTTGTATATTTGTCGGTGTATAAAGTTTTTAAATTTAAATAATTTTTTAAAGAAGAAGATTTACTTAAAAAGTTAACTTTAGTTTTAAGATACTCCTCTCCTTTAATTTTTTCGACATTGTCAATATAAATGTTTAATATTTTTTTAGAATATGTGCATATATTATATATTGTCGTATTTTTTAAATAAACTTCTGATTTACTATTTACAAAATGATTATATTGTGTTTTTTTTTTTTGAATACATACATTTTCAGGCATGTGATGGAAATCGAAAACGAATGAGTTTTAGAAGTCAATTTTTTCGTAGTATTTCTGTATTGAAAAACTTTTATCACATAAAATATAAAAATATTGTGCTACTAAAGAGAATCTTAAAAGAAAAATTTTTAAAATTAGATTAGAAATGCATTAAAATGTGCTTCCAAAACTGCTTCGTTTTCGATTTCGATTTCCATCACATGCCTGTTTATTTAGTATGTTTTGTTGGGTGTTATCTGTTAGTTAGATCTTAATTAAAATTACGTTTTGTTTGTCTGAATGTTAGTTGTTATCCGAAATGTTTGAATAAGATAACAATGATATAGTAGCAGATGCAATGCAGTCAATTAACAAATTATTTATTCAGCCTTATTATGAGTGTCGTTTTCTTTTTACGACAACGACTGCTTCGTAATAGATTAAAGAAACAAATTTAATTTTATCTTTAATTCTATTACGAAAGAGTCGTTGTCGTAAAAAGAAAACGACACTCATAATAAGGCTGATTATTTAATCAGATAAAAGCTGTTAAACAAAATTAGGAAACAAATTAGAATAAGAATTACGCCATTTATAGTTTCTGCGGCAGCATGTTCTTTATGCTGAATTAACTTGAAAGTAATCCCAAAGTTGTGCAATAAATTGTCAGACATTCTGCAAGTGCTACCTGCAAGCGTTTAAAGTGCCTTACAATTCTGTAGCCATCTACTACAACGATCAATTCCTATACAACAAATCAAAACAAATATGATTAATTTATATCATGATATGATTAATGGGTTATATTATGATTACTTTAATATGTACATATAATGTATGACAATTTATGATCACATTGTGTTGTAATATGATGTTATAATATTAAATAATGATTAACACAAAAAATATTTATATGCAGAAGTCATGGCACTAATTTTTTGAATGATCGGTCCATAATAGGTCATATCTCCCATATAGTGTCCATTTCTGAAAAACTATTTTATACATATACTGGGTATTATATATAGTCCATACTTTCTTACTTGTTATTCGTAAGCAATTGTTGGAATAGATACCCTACTATACATTCAGATGCTCACCTTTCACTTTAACAAAAATAAAACTATAGATATCTTGTAAACCAATTATGTTCTTGTTACCAATGTGTTTTTAATATTTTATTTTCTTGTAATATTTTTATTTTGGTTTTTTAGTTTTTGGATACATAGTTTGTTTTAAGATGTTTCTTTTAGAGTTTTTTTTAATCAATTAATTCAGCTTTCTTTTGATTTTTGCGTATATTTTTTGTTGTTCATTCATTTATATATATTTTTATTTGTTTTCATAGAAGTGTGTTTGTTTAAACATTTTGTTTTTTATTTATTTTTTGGTGTGTGTTGTTAAATATTTTGTTTTGTTTTTGGTTTTTTAATAAAATATTTGAGTTTTTTTTTCATCGCTTAACTTAAAGCAGAAGAAGACTTTAAATATTAATAAAAAAGTTAATTATTTGTTTTTATAATTTTTGTTGGTAGTTCTTTCTTTTAAAGATTTTTTTTGTTTTTTTTTTGTTTGTTTGTTCTGGTTGTTCTTGTTTGTGTGTGTGTAAATATACGTAAATTTAATAATTATAGTAATAATAATAATAATTTGTTTATAATAATAATAATAAATAGTATTTGGGCAAAAAGCTTCAAATTGTTATAAAAAAGAATCCTAAGACATTTTGAATGTCTCTTACAAGTATAAGTTTTTTTATATAAATTAAAATATATTTATTTAAATTAAAGGACAGACGAACGAATTTTTTTCTTGTGGTTAGGAAAACTAATATTAATGTTTAAGTTTGTTTTTTTATTTTCTTGGTTTTCATAAAAATGAAAATTATTTGTTGTAAGAATTATTTAAAAATATTTGGAAATGTATCTAATTATTAAAAATAAGAGTTTTTTTAAGCTAATGAAATGTGTTGCGGTATTAGATGATGACAATATTTCTCTGTATACTTGCTGACTTTATTACTAACTTTGCTTGCCTTTAAAGTATGTTAATTTAATGAGAGTTTAAAAAGAGAGAGAAAGAGTAAAATATAGTTGTAATTACTAAATATAAGTTGCTTTAATGTTTAATTATACTATTCCTTAAATTGGTAAAATTAATATGGAAAGAATTGTATATTGTTAGTTTGCCATTTGATTTGTGTGTTGATAATTATAAGCAGACTTTGAAAGGAGTGTAGTTTTTTGTACAAAACTTTCAAACTTTAAAACAATGTATTTTGTGAGGACTAGATTCTTACAAAATAGTTTAGAAATTACTTAAGAAATCGCAAATTTTCGTTTAAAATAGAGTCTCCTAAAAAACGTTAAAAAATTGCCTTCCTTTCAATAGCTGCTTTAAGCGAAATTTTGGTGGGGGCAGGAAACAAGTAATCATTAATAAAATAAAATTGTAAAAAAATATATTTATATTTACTTAAATAGTTTTATTTTTTTAAGGGAGTTTTCTTTGTTTTTCTTGAAGTAAAAGCAGAGTTTTCAAGCGAAAAAATTTGTAATCAAAAAGACATTTTTATCTTTGTTGCTCTAACAGTAAATCTTTCCTTTATACCAATTTGAATATTCAATTAAATTGTGTATTTTGTTTTTATGTATTTATTTCATATTTGTTTGGTTTTTCTTAAGTTGTAATATATAGATTTTTTCTTTTCCATTTTCTTTATATAATAAACTTAATAGAGCATTTCATTTATATATAATATATATGTATGTATAGTTTTCTTTTTGTTTTGTTTTCTTCTGTTATTTGTTGTTTAAATAATAATTTATTTGTTTGTTTTCATCTATTCATCACTACTTTTTTCTTTTAAGATTCTTTGTTTTTATTAAAAAATTTCAAAAGTTTATTTATCCTGGCTTTTTGCCTCTGTTTACTCCGGTCTATGGTTTAAAAAACTACATCTAACTATAATCTATTTATCATCACCTATACCTTCATCAGCTGTAGTGGTCTTTTTATCTTGACCACTGGCAGCTGCTGCAGCATCATCGTCATCAGCTTTAATATCACACTTTTCAGCAAGCATATCCTCGATGCCCTCGTCTATGGGTTGATTCTCTTTGTTGGCTTCTAAATCAGCAGCGTCCGCGTCTAGTTCGGGAGCCGATGGCTCGGCGGCACCGTTTGTTTTAATAGGATGTGGTGTCATTTTGACTCGGCATGTTTCATAAGCTTTTTCGAAACCTAATTTAGTATAGAGATTACGAGAAGCATCATTTTGTGGACGTATCACAACGAAAGGTTTGTAGCCTCGTTCGATAACTTTATTAGTCAAAGCGGTAGCTAAGCGTATGCCATAACTGTAGAAATGAAATAAAAAGAAAAAAAAAACAAATTTAAATATTTTAGTTCTTGCAAAAAATTAAATTAAACTCACCCTAATCTTCTATAATCTGGACGTGTTTGCATTGAAAACATTGCACCATAATACGAATGTACCATCCATGCTGCCAATTCATTGGTATCTTTTCTAAAAATACCCAAACCGGGCAGCACTTTCACCAGTATCTCGAATACATCGACACATTCAATCTCATTGGCCGGATATAAATCATGTATGCGTTGGACATCCTCTACGGTCAATTGACGCATGTAAGCATTTTCGGCTAATTCACCCAGTTCCAACTCCGTATTCAATTTATTACACACATAAATATCCCCCTCAAGCCTTTCCATGATGCCCATTTCTTTATAAAAATCATCCAGGCGATTCATAATAGCGATGTGCGTAAAATTCAGGTACAGTGGTTGTTGCCAATCGATCAGTATGTCTTCCGTACGCATTAGATCCACATGTTCGATTTGTTCGGATGGGCAAAAGATGCCAAAGCTTTGGTATATATTGTTGTTGGGCTAAAATTATATGAAAACATATCCGTTTATAATATATGTTTCTTTTAGTTTTAAGCGTAAAAAATTACAAACACCTACAGTTAGCGTGCATCCTGGAAAATGTAATAATATTGGTTTTTCGGGCCAATCTTTTGAAACATAAAATTTAAATTCCCAAACACGATCATTCAGGTACGTTCGTATTGTTTGATGAAACTGAAAAAAAGAAAAAAAAAATAAAAGGTGTTTAATGTTTATTTCATATGAAAGTAGTACTATTATTTATGTATATCAAAAATGTTCCCTAACTTAAGATTATTGCACAATAATATAAGCTGAAAGGATGTAAAGTAATGTTAGTTTTGTTTTTGCTTTATTCATTGCAATATTCGTACCTAGTGTTCGTAATTTTCTATTTGGATTTATACTATAATGTTTTTTAAATGCTTGAATTTAAATAATGCAGTTGCAGGGTGCTAAACAATGGGTCGAAATATTCATTCCGTTCCGCTATTGTGGAAAGAAATTTTTTGTGCGGAAGCATAATTTGAAATTCATTCATTCCGTTGCTGCGGTATTTTTTCCTTTTTGCGGCATCATCTCTACGCAGACGGTATTGCGGCATTTCACAGGAATGAATAATTACATTTTATATATCGATCGATATTTCTTTCCGCTTAGTTTTCCTTTCCATGCGCAATCAAGACCAATATTGCGAAACTTCCACAGAATTTTTACGCTTGCAACTTTAAAAACGTTTGTACAAAAGAATTGAAACAGTGAGGAGTGTCATATGTATCTTAAACGCATGCTGTATGCTATTGGCAGAATATTAAGAACATTCAGAAGAAAAGTCTTCATACATTTCAAGTTCTTCTTTTCTGTTCTGCATGGCTCAATTATATTATTATATTATATTATATTTAAAGTTGATTCCTGCTAAAGTTCAGTTAACATGATCTCTTCATACAACCTTCATGTGCTGCTGACGTGCAAGCAATTAAGATTCTATCGAATGAAATTCCAATCTGGTCGACAAGTCAAAACCATTGCTGTTGTTGAAATGTTCTTATCCGTATGGAAAAACTAAAGTTTTTACAGCTGGCGCTAATTTGATAATCTTTGGTCGAGTACTATAGGTGCGTAGAATAAATTTAAAATTATTGTCGTGCTTTTCTCTGGACAAGTATTCACCAAAGTAACTAGTTCATTATTGTTATGGGCCAATGATATTATAATGCAATCCTTTGCAAATAAAATTTATTCAACACCATATGAATTGTTTTAACAAGATCTGTAACAGGATCTCTGTATTCGAAAGTGAGGCAAAAAATATCAAAATAACGCAGATGCAGGGGAACCTTTTGATTAATTCCACGTGGTTAAACAGAAAGAATGAAAAGGATCCTGACTGTTTACCACATATTTACCCTTATTCTATTTGGGTTCGTAACAGTCTAATGATGACATTGACTGTATATCGATACATTTAACACACCTACATATCTAATATTTAAGCCATTTGATTAATTTTGTTTACCTTTTTTGGTAAAAATATTTTTGAATAAATAAATGCTTTAAGAAAAAGTCGGTTTCATATATGTATATCGGAAACTATGGTGTTTCCGAAAATTGTAAAATTAAATAACAGAGGGAAAATTTTTGATAATAATTTTTTGTTTTATACATTCATTTATTAAATAATTTTTCTCTTGTATTAATATTCAGATAAATTTCGGCATTAAGGGACCTTATTCTAAATTACATATTTTGATCTCTTCTGCTCCATCGATTTCCTTTGATTCCGTCATATTCATATGTTTGCAAATATGCAGTTGTCAGTAAAAACTTGACTTTCAGTAACAATTTAATTTTATGAAAATGGCATCGCATAATGGAAACGCTTAAACCATTAACGATATTGAGGGCTTACTTAGACCACCTACGCTTATGTAATTAACCCATGAGTAGGTCATGTCATCTAAAGGATTAACAGCAATGCCAGGAATTGTATTTTTGTATTTTCCAAGCCGTCATACTGCAGGTTTTATAGCTCAATTTCGTCATTTTCTTTGTATAGTACGCATTCTTTGATGGCAGGCATATTACCCAAGCTTCCTTTGTGCTTATCTTTGGGGAAATTGTAATAGGTTACAGATTTTTCACCAGATGAAAAAAAATATTAAGACTTTTTTTTAAAAACATTGATCATTTTCTCTTTTAGTACAATTTTTCACTTGATTTTTTAATGTTATTTTGCTTGCATTTGCCTGCTGCACAATTCATGAAAATATTAAAAATAATTGCCATTTCTCAAAAAATGCATATAATTTTTATAAGAAAATCGAAAACCTTAGATATCTACACTTAGCAATCTTTGAAAAAGCACAATCTACGTCAAACATGCGCATGGCGTAATCTTTATTTCTATCATTCTTTATTTTCCGTACAGGCTCATATATATATGTACATATGTATGTACATATATCAACAAACAATAAAACAGAATAAGGGCGATTGTAAAGTTCTGAGCTTAATTTGAAGTTCATCAAATATTCTAGCTATATTATCACTGTGACCAATGCTGTATTCGGAATTGTGGATGTTGTTATGCTCATCTTGAAAGTGCTATCTAACTATTGGTACTTCGTCAGCCTCTATAAAGATTACAAAGATTTGCTGGGACGTTTATTTTGGGAGCAAGGAACCAACTGTTTTCTTTCAGTTTCAGCATTGGCCTAAAAAAATATAAAATTATATAATGTTTGTTGCTTTGTTTCAAGCCCTTGGTGGATGGAACTAGGAGGATTTTGGGAAGTAGTGGATTTTAGTTGTAGTGGTATTTATCTGTATGAGATCTTTCCTTTTCTAATATAAATAGTTGTTATTTAGATCGTCTTCTAACTGGAATGAACGTATTCGTTTTTCAAAACATTTTGTATACCTATTAATCCTAAGGAGTGGTAATAGATTTCGTGAGTAATTAATTAATTTACGAATTATGATAATTTATGAATTTTATAGCAGCTTGGTTATTGTATAATTAGCAACGCTTATTTTCTATAATTTACATAAGCTTATTTCATGTCAGAGTTGTATGAAATTTCTAATACATATACATATTAAACTTTATATTATACATACATATATTCAAAAACAACACGAAAGAAATTCCACACGAAACAAATTCATGTGTGGACAACTCTTGTCAGCGTTGTGGTCTTGTTCGAAAAACATTGTTAGACATTTGTTCACACAACTGTGTCTACCATTAAATGACATTTTCAACAAAAAGATCGCCATTTTTCAAATATATAACTATAAACATTAACATCGACACGTTTTCACCACACAGAAAAACGTGAACAAATTTGAGTCGGTAATTCTGCAGATTTGTTCTTGTTCGCACTAAACGATGGCTCGTCAAAATATGCGCTTTTAAACACAATCGAGTAAGTTAAATGTTCATTCTACTTACAGGATTGTAAAATTTAATTATTGAATTAATTTATTAATTTTTTAATAATTCCATTAATTTAAACTACATATTACGTAAATGAGGTGGCAATGTTCATACTCCTACTCTTTTAAATTTATTTAAATTTAGTTAACCTTTTCATAAAAATACGCTTTAATCAAATTTATAAATAGAACATATCTATAAAAGAATATTAAATAAAAATAAATGTATTGTGTAAAAACACACCTAAAACAAATACTCAAGCACAAAGCTACCTACAAACACACTTAAATACGTCCACATTAAGTTGTAAATCACTCAAAAATTGTTAAATATAATTGTACTCTCCTTTACAAGGACTTCGCCATTACTGCCAAAACAACTATATTTTATATAAAATGGAAATATAAAAACCTAACCTCAATTTATATGTAACGTTTCTTTTGAAAAGCCAACAAAATGTAGGTGAACAACAGATGAACATTAGAACGGCAGAACAATTAGGAAAATAAAAAAGACTGTATACATATAAACGAACAAGTAATTTAAAAAAGGAAAAACTAAATATGAATTAAATTGTGCAACTTCTGTTTTTTTTGTTGTTGTTTTGTTTCTGTGCAAAACTTAGGTAAATACGTACAAGTATAATTTAAAATCTAAAACTTAAATAAAACAAAGAATGAGAAGCCAAAACTTAAAACTGAAGTAATTCATAAGTAGTGGTAGAAGTGGTAATGGTGGTACTAGTGGTTTTTCTAAGGTCCCATTAACATTTCAACATTTGCATTATATGTATAGAAGAAACTTCATGGACACTTTTACTATATTTACAACTACTATGTAGAGAGTTCTATTCTGTTTGTTACACCAGCATGGTTGGGTTTGGTTTGGTTGCATTACATGTGTATTATTGCCAGCATTTTTATACTATAAATCAATCACATTGCCTTCAATGTGCAAAAATATATATAAAGGGTGGACACGACACATATTTTACATTTACCAGCTCAAATTCCCTAAACTATGTAAATCCTAATTGAAGATTCCGTTGCTTTTCTACTTCTATCATCTGTGAAGAATATTTTTTTTTGATTTCTTTATTTACAATCTATCCATTTAAGGATAATAAGCACATGAGATATAATAAAAAAATAGTCTTTGTGTCGTACTCCATTGAGAACAACAGCAAACTTTAAGAAACATTATGGATATCAGATAAAAATTATAAATTTATCTAAGTAACAAATAATACATTCATACATACATATATACATGCATTTTATATTCTCACACATTATACATATAAGAAAAAGTATTAATAAAACATTTAAAAACAGTCTATTTTAATACAACCATAGAACGTTAATTCCACATCAAAATTTGAAAAAATAAGAAAAAAACATTTTGGAGATATTTATAAATAATCCCAAAGCCTCCTACGCATATACTGCTAGGACGGCTGGTGCGTCTCAAGCAACCGCAAAAAATGTTCTAAAGGAGTCAAGGAGACTAAATTTATCTATTGAAAACCTGGGTCTGGTAGACCAGCTGGATTTATGGATAAAAAATAGCTGGGAAGATGAAAAGGTCTTTGCTCTCAAATCCCAATGCCTCATTGAGAGATTTGGCAAAAATATTCCACGTGTCTCATACATATGTGCATATGTATGCTGTCATAAAAATTTCAAACAGAAATGACGAACAATACATAAGAGCATAAGGAAGAGCAAGAAAACTAAGACAATGCTGAACCATTTTGATGGTTGCATTATAATGGATGATAAAACATATGTTAAGGCTGATTTCAAACAACTTCCAATTGTATTATACCGCATATATATTTAAGTGTAAGAAAGTGGATAAATATGCAAAAAATATCTATGTAGTCTGGCAAGCTTTTTGCAGTTGTGGCCAAATCTCAAAACCACTGGTCATTCAAGGCACATTAGATCAAAATTTATACTTAAAAGAGTGCATACAGAAAAGATTGCTACCAATGTATAAACGGCACGAAACTACGCCTTGGCTTCCATCCATTACTCGATTAAAACTATTGATTCGTTTAAAAAGAATACCATAAATATTCTGTCAAAGCAATTCAATCCTCCAAACTGCCCTGAGTTACGCCCCATTGAAACATGTTGGGCAATTGTGAAGCAAATTTTAAGAAAAACGTCAAAAAAGAAATGTAAATTTTTTTTCGTTCCTACTCTTTATATGTAAACACATTTAAATACATATATACGTATATATATGTATGTATATAAAACAAACCGAACCAAAAATTTTGTTTGCCAAGTTTTGTGTAATCCTTAAGAAATCAATACAAGTTTATGGGGATCAAGTGAAAATTGTATGCATATGCAATGAAACTTAAACTGAAGATGAAGGACCAAGAAATGTGAATATAAAATGACAATTGTTCAGTTAATTGACAATTCAACAGAAAACATTTTATAAAATTGTTCAAGAATTTAGTTGATTTCATCAGCAGCAACATAAAATAGAAAAGTGTTTTATAGTAAGCAACTATTACTCATACCTCTAGTTCCCAGAGTAAATATATTTCATGACACTGTTTGTTTTTTAAATAATTATATTTAAAATGTAACTGTCATTAATATATGTACATATGTATTTGTATTTAAGTAAATAGCTGCTATTTAAATCGTTTACTGACCACCCAACATTGCGTATGTTTAATATTTAAATAATTAAATATCACTTATACGTCACATATGTCGTTGCATGTAAATTATGAATTCATGATATTTTTATGTAACACAATCAGTGTTGCCAGGTGCTGGAAAAATAGAAGCTAAATGGGCTTTTAAAAAGGCAGACAAAGTTAAAGCATTTAAAAAAGCTTAAAGAAAGCCAAAACAATTTTAATTATGTTTTTCAGGGTTTTCGAATTAAAAGTAAAAATAACATTGAATAATAAAATTAAAAAGTAATCCATTTGTAAAACATGTAGCAGTGTTAATATTAACGACTACTAACCGTTAAATAAGTATTTTGCTAGAAAATATATGTTGTTATGTGCATATGTTGGGTCTTCTTTTATTCTTTGGTATATGAACTCATTGACTTAAAATTTAAGGCCAATCTGACAACGCTATAGTTATGAAATAAAGAAACAATATACTCTTTCTGACTTTTTTATAAATATTGTTATTTTTTAAATAAATCTTTTAAAACAATTTAAAAAGCAAATTTCTAAGATATCAAATAAAGTTTGTTGTTTAACTAATTCAATAATTACAATCGGTTTCTGTCATGGAATCTTGTCATCTGATTAGCTTAACATTTTGCATTGATTAGTTTTAGATGTTAAATAATGACATAAGATCCACCCAACAAATCTGATTTTTAAAAGTTAGTAATGTGCATTTAAATATTTTTTAGTTTTTAAATATCTATAATTATAAAACAGGTAAAATAATTGTTTCATCTTTAGAAGAATATTTCATCAGCAGTATAGCTAAATTTTTCATTTTGAATATGAGAGATTATATTTGGTTTTACTATTTTTAAGGAATTATTAATGGATAAAAAGTAAATTACGAAGTCTATCCATTGCTGTTTTGCCTCAATTGTTCTATTAGTCCTGTTTCACACTCTTCAGTTTTAGCTGACCAGTTTTTGTTCAATTTTGTTTAGAACTTGTCATTTCATTCACACACGTCAATTCAATTTTTGTACTTTTTCATACAAATCAACATGCATGAAAGAAAAAAAAAACAAAAGGAAATATGAAAATTGACTAGTACCGTCAACTTTAAAGGCTTTTTTAAAAATAAAAAGGCTAAAAAAGCCAGAAGCTAAAACATAATTTTTGAGGCGAAAATAAAATAAAAAGTATATAAAAACGCTAAATCTAGCCTCAAAAATGCTAAACTGGCAATACTGAATACAACATTCTGTTTTTGTTTGTCAATCAACCACAATAGATGACTAACTATACAACCACAATAAATAGCTTTAATACTTGTTCCAAAAAATTATATTTCAATATTGAAAAATTCATAAATAACAAATAAAAGCACTTTAGTCTGGTAAATGTAAAACATAACTAAAAACATTACATTACAACTGGAAAAAAAATAATAAAAACAATATATATTATCTTCAAAATTATTTATAACTTCCTACTTATCTACCTTTATGTTTCACATATAATTAATATTTAGTTGTACCTCCATCCGTTTTAAACACTTCTTCGCACCACGGGATATACGGATCCCACAAGTTTTTAACATTGCGGGAGATATGGAACTTTATTCTTACTTGATTTGTTTCCACATGTCGTTTTTATTTTAATTTGTTTTGCTTAAACTCAGAATTAATTAATTTGGAAGTGTGCTTGGTATCATTGTCCTGCATGAACTCTCATATGAGCGGCACTTCCTCTCTGCCATAGGGTGACATATTTCTACTACATCAAGGAATTAAAGGAAAATATTTGATGTTGAAATGAATAATAAATAAATATGCGTAGCGTTATCAATTTCAGCCTAGGTGGAGAAGAATAAGGAAAGACAGACCAAAAGGAAACCAATGTGACTTCTATTTCCTCTGCTGAGGCGTTTGTCCTAACCTTACACTAACCCAACTTTAAAAAAAAAGATGTCGGAGAATAGTGGCATACTCTTGGTATAATTGCAGGCGGTGCTGGCCGAACTTTCTTCTTGAAAGCAAAGAAAATTAAATTGGTAGATCTTTGTAATGGTGTGTAATGCTTGAAGTATTTTGTTAAAACTATTCGAAAAGAGGACCAAGTAAAAGAGGCTCCAAATGGGACATAATACTTCAGTATTACGATATAATATATTAAACATATGGATGTACAAGAGGAAGGCAGTGGCAATAGGAAACTGCTTTCTAAGGCTTAGAGATGTTTTGTAAGGAGTACATCTGAAGCGGACCTGGATATTATTCTTCAATTGCTTCTTTTTCTGTATGTAGTTAGAACGGCGACAAAAAATTTACTTAGAATGTTTTCGTTGGCTATAGTGAGACCAAGAGAAAAAAAAAATACCTTACAAGAATGTAGAACAAACTTAGTTTTATTAAAATTATATCTTTATTAAGCTTGAGGTCAATCATTTTTTATTGTATTTTTCGATATTCCCTACAATATTGTGTAGAATTTTAGGGAAACAAATTTATAACGTTAATATTTAAAATTTTTCATTCTGGCTTTACTGACCAAACGGTACAAACAAACATACTGTGTGCCAACAAAGTGGTTGGTGAAATTGGTCCGATGTGCAATAACCGTTATTTAAAATTTTTTCAAAAGGGGACTATCGTGTCGCCTTCAAAGTAATCCCCCTCAGATATAATACACTTATGCCAGCGTCTTATCCAATCCTCGAGACACTTCCGAAACGCGCTTTTTGGTCTCGCCAACAGCTCCGGTTTCATTTTTTTTATCTCCTCAATCGTATCAAAACGCTTTCCTTTCATCGGTGTCTTCGGTTTTGGGTATAGGAAAGAGTCAGCGGGGGCCAAGACCGGTGAATACGGTGTTTGAGGAATGATAACGGATTTGTTTTTGCCCAAAAACTCACTCACAAGCATCGATGTGTGAGCTGGTGCGTTATCATGGGGCAAAATCCATGATTGGTGTTTCCACAAATCTGTGCGTTTCTGACGAATTGCTTCGCGCAAACGGTGCATGACTTTAAGCTAGCATTCCTTATTGATCGTACGATCTTGTGGCAAGAATTAATGATGCACCACGCCATTGCAGTTGAAGAAAACAGTGAGCAAAACCTTCATGTTTGACCGAACTTGGCTCTTCTGGACGTTTTCATTGGGATGATTGGGCTTTGGTTATACCCATGATTCGTCACCAGTTATGACCTTTTTGTGGAAATCTGGATCGTCGTTGACGACGTTGTTTTTGCTCAAAATTTAGCAATTTTGGAACAATCTTCGCTGCCGCACGTTTCATGCCTAAAACATCAGTAAAAAATTGCTTCGCATGAGCCGAACCTCTCTGATAGTGATTCAACGATTATCCAAAATCATTTTCTTCACTGCTTTAATGTTTTTATCGGTTGTTGACGTGCTCGGGCGGCCAGGACAAGCATCGTCATTTACATCTTTGAACTTGTGTTCTGCTCATAGTAGACTCGCCAAACGCCACAGTCAACATTTCAAATGTCCGTGCGCATTTAGTTTAATTTTTTACACAAAACCTAATACAGTTTCTTTGATCCATTTTTTTTATATAAATTTGGTTGGCGGAGAATTAATCCCTTAAATTGCCAGGTTATCCCACTATCGATTCAAGTAAGTCCCAAGTCGACCTATACCTTCATATAGGAAGCTGGAACGCTTAAATCTTGTATTAAAACAAAAAATCTAGCATGTGACAAATGCACAACTTCGAAGAACCGTAATGCGGTACAGTCAGACGACGCCAAGCATTAACCAATGCAAAAGTGAGACACAAATCTCTCGAAGGCAGCGAAAAAAGGACGGCTTGATTGCCCTTAAACGACAAATGACAATGACGCGCGAGTTCTTTCTCCACCCAGAGCTGAATTACGACTGGATCCATTTTTTCGAATAGTAAAAAATCGAAGAGCACACCAAAACACGACTAACCTTTTTATCTGTCAAAAACAAACTGACAATCCAAAATGGCTGATATTACCAACATATATAACAGACATGTGTTCCAACATAACGAAATTTGAAAATAACGGTTATTTTTTGATCAGACCTCGTACATAGCCTATCCTATCAATATGGAAAATTCTTAAAAAAATTTAGCGAAAAAATCTATAAAATATTATACAAGAATATTAAATTTATAAACTAAGTATAATTTTTCTAAACTAATATTTCGTTCATTCAATAGCCACTTTAAGAAATGTCTAAAATTGTTAGTTTCCCTCCTTATTTATTAATGTACGCGCATTTATATTTAATATATTTTTGTGTACACATGTCTATCTGTCTGCCTTCTACTTGAATCTAAAAACCCATTCACTTGTATTTGTCCCATCTTCTGCGTAAATACTTGTATGAAACGTGTATTGTCACGTTTGTTTGTATAATGAATAATGATAAAAACATCATTATTTTTAATAAATATTAAAAAAGAAAATTAATAATAATAAAAAAAAACGTTAAAATTTTGTAACACAACTACAAGTCAATTAATTCTAACAAAAAGGCGTAGCTGTTAAAAAGGGGTAGGGGAAATAAATAAATAAATAAGCTTTTCTGTATTATCTAATATATGCACAAACGTATATGTACATAAATCAGTTTTATCTAAACAAACAGCCAGCCAACAATGATTTTTGACCTTAAACTTTTGAACTGTGTGGCTTCGTTATGATTTGGAATTTTTTATGGTAGCTCACAAAAAATAATATTGATAAATAGAACTGTAAATAATAATGTGATTTTTTTATGATTTTTATATATGCACTAGCAGATTACCGAATAACTTGGTCAAGTTACGTCATTTGAAAACGAATTTATTTGCTGCAGATTTTATTTACAAAAGTTTTCGCCAAGAACTCATACAAGTTTTTTGATTTTTGGTTGTCTTCAGAGTAGTTAAAAACGTATTGTGGTACACAGATTATTAAAAGTTTGTGCTGTGCTGGCCCATTTTTGTATTTATAGATATTTTGGCAATTCAATTTTGTAACTACAATAACTTAGTTGGTGAATAATGTTGCTGCTAAGGTTCAAATTTTAAATTATTTTAAATCAGTACATCAAAGCTATTGGCAACATGTATGAATCATTCCAAAAATACAGGACAGTGGCAACGAATATGTCATTTGTGTTTTCTGTGTTTTAAAACAAACACTACTTAAGTATTATTTTTGCATCTGCAAATTAATTAAGGTTAGGTACCTGATATACTCGAAAACTTATTGGCTGGTTGTGATTCGTCTTTCTAAACCGGAAGACTTAATGAATCCTGTGGTATCCTTGCAAACCAAGTGGTACAAATTTGATTTAATTTGTGGTACAATCTTAAGTGAATGTATTTCATGAAAACGACCTTTATCAATATATCTTAGTATGCGCTCTATTCTTCTTCCAACTTCTGCAATAGTTGTTACCATAATAACCAATACGTTCCGACATAAGTCCCATTACACAGCACCTAGTAAGCCTACCCATAAGAAGTCTATACGAGTATCTACCAGGAACCAAAATGGTATTGTTACTTTTCTATCCAAAAGACGCCAGAAAAAGCATTTTTGTTATTTAATTCCGTCTCATTAAATGCCCATTAATCAATCATATTCGATACCGCTATTAAAGGAAGTGTAATGGAGTATCTACCAACAGCCAAATGAGTATTGTTACTTTTCTATCTGCAGAGGTCCACAGTATTGTGGTTGTTTAATTCCGTCTCATTTAATGCCCATTAATTAACCACATTCGATACTGCAATTAAGGGAAAGTGAATATTTCCTTGGCACAGATTCGTCCAAAGATCCTTTTGTCTCGCATTAATCAGCGATTTTATTTTGCCTGATCCCCTTATACCCATAATAATTCAACACTGTGATGTATAAGTTAAGCCAGAGAAAAAAATGCAATTGAGAAGATATATGAAGGCGAGAGAGCCATTGTAATTGAGAAGACAAACTTGTTATGTTGGAGTAGATAGCTTTTGTTGATGGTCGACGACGGTGGCTGATTCTAAAAATGTCGTCAGCTTAAAAGCCGTCTAAAATAATAATTACTCAAATTGCAAAAAAAACATGTAAAAAGGGAAATTTAAAAATTGTATGAAATTACTAAGAAACTTTACGAAAAAACGACGGCTATTTTAGCCACAAATGCAAAATTTTCCCCGGCGGCTAGACTCAGCCGGCCTACAGCCATTTGGCACAAAACTCTGTCGCTGTGACGATGGCATAAATCCCGCCTAGAAGTTGGTGCTTGTGTAGTGCAAACTAAAAGAAACTAAGATGCTTAATTTATCAGTAAATTCCCAAACAAATTTCGACAAAGATCTCATGGCCCCGGAGGATTAAGTTTGCGTTCCAGTCATCTTTTGTCAGTATTTCTATCAAAGTTCACCGTAGCTAATACATAATAAAATAATTCTCTGTTTGTAGAATGATGCCGTTATGAAACCGGTTGTGTTGCTTAACTCATTAATTGCTTAACTCATTAATTCTTAGAGAGTTGAGATGTTTTTGATGCAAATATCGAAGAGAGGTTGTTTATCATCGTCTTAAGACTGGTTTGAGGAAAGGAACCCATGAAAGTAATAGCAAGACAGGTCCTTGTTTTCAATAGTTAGGTTTTTTTTGAATATTCACCACTCCCCAAAATAAATCGTACGACCGATATTTAAATCTAATGTACAAAATGTTTATAAAATCACAATCTTACTTGTTCTACTAATATCCAAACTTGAATTAAAGGCGCAAGATTTTACTATGTTTCCCGCCCAGTTCGTTATTCTTTAATAAACCTCTAGATCACTTAGTGCTACGATTATTAAGTTATATGTACTCAATTTCACATTGTTGAAGGAACCCTCTATATCCTGAGGATATTTCAGTAGACATTTTCTCCTATCAAATGTTTTCTCGATTTTACCACTAGCTACCTGCCGGGCTGTTTTCACCGGCCTTTCCTTGAGGTATTGGTGTAGTGCCTTGCAGGAGTTACTGGGAATTGACTTCTGTATTTTCAATAAAATAATGTCAGACTGATGTGTTAACAGTTAAATGTATCATTCCCGTGTTTGATATAAATATCAATTTCACCTCCCTTCATTTCTTTGAATCTACATACATATGTATCCTATTTTCAGACTAGTTTAAATGTCATAGCTAACAAGTTACAAATTCCATTACAAACTTATTATACCTGCTAAAATTGTAGTGTAGCACAATCAGTTTAATCCCCTCTTAAAACAGTACAAAAAACAAACATTCTGCAGATCTGTCTGTCTATTTTAATCTCTTAATAGAAATATTGTGCACTTTGTATTATTTTTTGCATTAATTGTTTATGTTTGTTTTAATTTCTGGTAAAATATTTATGTTCATTTAAACAAAAAAATAAAAAATATTTGCACTTGTACCATGAAAACCCCCATCGTCAACATCATCACCATCACATTGTCACCAGTTGTTGGATACATTTAATGTGTCTTTTTTTTTCTTTTATACAGAATATTTTCTGTTTTGTGTGCAAATATTTTTTTGCATGTTGCACATATGGCATTTTTATGTTTGTAGATTATTTCTTGTATTTTGTTGTTGTTAATTTTTGTTGCTTTCAAGGTACAAGTTTATTAATATTGTAGGAGACGCAAGAAACAAAAACTTTTGCATTGCTTTATATTCCTTGCGAAATAAAAGTGCCTCAATTAATCATTATATTTAATTTTTTCATAAACTAAAAGAAAACTTTTGATTTTTATTTTTAGCAATTAAAAAGTTGTTGGGTGTAAAAAATATCGCATGTTATCCAAAGAAATGTGCAGCAAAAACATTTAAAGTTTTTGCAAATACATATTAAAAAATTTATAATATTTATACATATAGTCATAAACTTTATGTATAAATGATTGACGAGGAAATAATTGTACGAGTAGTTGCAATTAATAAAAAAAATAAAGGATTTATTAATATTGTAGCTTAAAGCTTGTAAGCATAAAATCCGATGGCATAAATGCTTTAATATTTATAAAATAGTAAAAGTGATTAAATACTTTAGAACCACAAATTTATACTTATTTATTATTATTTAAAAAAGCTTAAAGAAGAAATTAAAATAAATTTTAAACCAAATTTCCTGATTGCATATTTTTACGATATATAGCTGTTGGTCGTTCATTAATAAAAACTAGAAAAGTAAGGAACATAAAAACATAATTCAATTTTAACGGAAAAGTACCATATTTTTCGCGTCGAAATAAAGTAAAAAAGGAATATTAAAATTATGTTAAACATTGTATTTAATCTTTTGTTTGTAGTCTTTTTTCCTTTATCACAACTGACAATATTCTAGACATAGAATAAAGGAGTTTTTTTTAGTTAAATCAGGCATGTAAACTTTGTTCCGTTCATGTATTACGGGAAATCCCAAACCCTAGTCAAAACTTAATCTCTTTTAATGATAAATTATAAAACTTGCAATTATTTTATACTTTCAAACAAAGAAAAATTTAAAGACTCTCCACTACTTGGAACGACATGGTTTTTTGCATAAGGATGACATTGTTTACTTTATTTTAACAATAAAATCAATAACAATAAATCAATTGAATTTGATTGAATTCTGGCTGAATTTTATCTTAATAACGATAATTGGAAACAATTTTTTTTATAGAATTACCTCTACTTTTGGAACGACAGGGGTTTTTTGCATAAGAATGATGCCATTGTTAACTTTTTTTTTATACCCTACACCACCATATATACTCTATATTGGATTTGTGATGATATTAGTAACGCCCATAAATATTGATCTCAAACCCACCTCAAAGTATACCGATCGACTCAGAATCACTTCCTAACTCGATTTAACGAGGTCCATCCCTCCATCTGGCTGGTTGGCTGTTCATGTAAAGCTTGTGCGCAGAGTGCATGACGCAATTTTGAAGATATTGCGATAAAATTTGCTACGTGATATTTTTTCGGCTCACGGATGGGATTGAAACTGGTGGAAATCGGTCCATTATTTTACTTGGCACCCATACAAATGTCCTCCCGGAACATAAATGTTTTATTTAGGTATCCAAACAAATTTCACCACAAATGAGTTGTAAATGAAGCCAAATAACATCTACACATTTTGTGCAGATCGGTCCATAATTAGACGTAGCTTCCATATAAGTCACAGTTTCGAAAATCACTTTAAAGAGCATAACTCTCTTAAAAATTTTGGTATCCAAATAATATTGAACACAAATGTGTTTCATATATATACAAATAATATGGTACAATTTTATTATGATCGCTCCATAATTAGTCGTAGCTCCCATATAAGGCCTACTTTAGTAAAGTTATTTTCTTCAGCATAAATCTCTTAAAAATGTTGGTATCCAAATAAAATTCAACACAAATAAATTTCATATATACAGAAATAATGACACCTAATTTTATAATGCTCGGTCCATAATTAGTATAAATCCTCTCCGTAATTCACTTTAACCTACATAAGTCTTTTAAAAGTATTTATATCGAGACAAAATTTAACACATATATTTAGAAATCATGAAACTAATTTTTCCATAATAGGTCATATCTCCCATATAGCGCCGATTTCTGAAAAACTGTTTAATACATAAACTTGGTGTAGGTATTATATGGTCGAGCTTGACCGACTATACTCTCTTACTTGTTTAACAATAAAATCAATAACAATAAATCGATTTAATTTATTTATTTTTAGCTTTGTTTTTGTTCGTTAAAATAAAATTGGGCGTGACCCTTCCAAACAAATTAAATTATTTTATGCTAAAGCACGTGGTATATTATTTGTTTACTGTGAGTAATCGCAAAAAATAGACGTGGGTCCTACTTTACTTCTAATAAACTCTCCAAACTTTGTATAGTTTACTATGATGCTTGGGTACGTGGAATCCTTAATAACACAATTCAACAAAATTTAAACTATTTTACTTCTAATAAACCAATCTTACCTTTAGTGATTCCGGAAAAAAACGTTCTAAATAATCCAATATTTCGGGAAGCTCAGATTCTTGCACCAAACGGAAGTGTCTGCCTTCAGGAATGATTTCCATTTCTAAAATAAAAGTAAAGGAAAATTATTAACATTACTTTTGTATAAATAAAACTGAAAAAAAAAGAAACAACATAAAAGTACTTTTCACATAAGATTTAAATGCTTAAAAAGTATTTCCGTAATTGCAGGATTTACAGTTTTTTATTTTTAAATTTTTTTTTGTTGCTGCTTACAACCATTTCATAATGGTCCTTTTCCAAGGCCATTGCAGTGGTAATGAATGCAGAGAAATACAAAATAAAAACTCATATAAAATTAAAAAACAAACATAAAAACAAAATAGTCCTGTAGAAGACTTCAAAAAAAGAATATAAAAAAATCAATGCTTTTGTTATAAATTTCAACTCTGTATCATCTAAATGAAATCTACTGCGTTTAACAATGCTCTTGAAATGCCTTCAACAGCAACAACAATGACAACTACAATAATGTTGATGTTGCTGCTGCTGTTGTTGTTGATGGCATGATGGTGATAGTGATGAAATATGGATGATTGAATGAGCGACTGACTGTCTGTCTGAATAAGAGAGTGAGTGTAGTATAAACATGCTATATAAAATATTTTCAATGCGTAATGACTGAATTGTTGAAGTTGTTACATTTACAAACAAACAAAACAAGCAACAAAAAAACTACTTTATAACTTTATTTTTTCCATTGTACAGTAGTTTACTGCAAATATATTCATATTTCTCTGAAATTGTTGTTTAATTTAAATATGTATATGAATGTGTGTTGTATTAACGTTTTAGCTCCAACCTTGTGAAAATATCCTTAAGCTTTTTGGAATGAAAAATCTGTTTTTAATTGGTTTGTCTGAATGTCAATGTAGTTGCTGTTAGTAGTCTTTAAACACTATATATCTAGCCTTGGCTTAATACTAACCCCAGCTAATATGGGGTTTTTTTTAGAATTTAGAAAATTGATGTAGAAAATAGTGCCAACCCGTGCCATAATGAGGTCAAATGTCAAAATTTTACAAACCTCCTAAAATACTCCTTAATTTGCATTTTATCAATATACAAAAATCAATGCTTTTGTTATAAACAATTTCTATCAATACATCATTTTGTCTAATGATCTTAGAATTTTATAAGGACCCAGATTATATAGACTTTTTAGTTCTACGACCAATATTTCTATGTGTTACAAACGGAATGATAAACTGAAAATACCTCCTTTTTTTGGTATTAGGTATTAAAAAATATTTAAAATTGATACCATTATTTCTCAATCAATCAACGGCTAAATTGTTTTTATTGAAATTTGGGAAGTAGACAGACAGATCCATTTTTAGAAGTGTCAATAGTCTATATCTTATAGCAAGCTTTGGCACAGGAAGTGATAAAACGGGGAAAACATGTAAATTTTCAAATATTGATTAATTTATGAACCATTTTGGTTGGTTAATTTATGAACCAACAGCATTTTCAAGGGGTAAAAACGGGTAAAATGAGGAATTTTTGTGTTTATTTTTAACAACTGAGCTGCTGTCTTGAAAATTTTAGTATCGATATATTAAAAGGTAAACAAAAAACTTATTAACAACATACATTTGGAAAATTCCAACCAAAAGGGTAAAAAAGTTTTTGTGTTTTGGTACCTTTTGTTTCTCTTTTATTGTACATATGTATATGCAATCATAAAATGATGTATATTTTCGTAATACGACCCTGAAAGGTTCTATTATATTTATATGGATTATTATAATACAATTATAATAAATATTGATTTCTATAATGGAATATAACTTATTAAAGATAAAAAAGGCCAAAAAAAGCGAAAAATTATATTGTTGGTACTTTTTTGGTTCCTTTTGAATATTTGGTTCTAAATCTAAAAAAAATTGTATTGTAGCCTTGTACATTCAGTCAAATATTTATTTGTGTGGTACCCGCGAGTTATACTCCCTGAATCAGGGGCTATAACTTGTAGTGTTAATAATTCCAAGAAATATTTTTCGTATAGCAATTACTGATTATAAACAGCAGTTGCTGTTGTAATATGCGTTACTTATAGTTCTATTCACGACAGCCAGTTAAACTATTTATTTAATAGTCCCAATTAAGCACATGTAATAAATTACAAAGTAAATTAAATAAATTATACACTAAATGTTGAAAAAAGCACACAAAATTGTTGCGTTAATTCACCTAATACCGTAAATATAACAAAACAAAGTTGAATAATTCATTGCCAATGGCATAATTTATGTGTGCAGTGTTAATTGAAGTAAATAGTGAAAGAGAGTAAGCAGTTCTGGATTGAGTACTAAAGAAGTCATTTTTAGTAACGTCTAATTACTTGGCTGACTCCAATTTATATATGCACGAGTATGTTTGTACAATTTGACGCAAATAGACGTTAGTTGATTACTTTACACATCCGAAGTAATCAAGCATGAAGCCAATCAATGAGCAGCATTAGAAATAATAATAAGTAATTATGCCTAAATATCGTTTTGAATACCGGAGGTTTATATATCTAACCTATTTAGGGCCAGTTGACTTCCATTTAAAACAGGTGCATGTTTAAACCGGTCACATAACTATTTATGTATGCGATTAACAGCAAGATTGGTTAAACCCATATTCCGGTCTCAGCCAATACTGCTGGGTAGGTCTCCATTTAAAATCACTAAATGTTGCCTTTAACTAAAACTTTCTTAAGTCTGTATCTCTTACATTTTTCTTAATCTCATATGTATGCTTTATCTCATCAAGTCATTTCTAACAAAAAAAAGTTACTTTTTTCCCTTCAAATTAAAAAAAGAAGCACATTCAAGGATAAATTTCCACTTTACAGTAAGTGCAGGACACTTACATTCACTCTCAAATACACACCTCCCCTAGGAACCATAAATACCAACAGCCACTATACACAAAAACGTGACGAGTCTAACTGTACTTCTTAATATGTGGCACATACAAATTTATTGCTGTAGTAACAATGTTAACGACAAATTTACGCATTTTTTAAGGGTGAACTTTTCTTTTTTTCTTGCTCTGTTTTCCCCCTCAACAGCAGGTTTTTCTTTGCAGTTTCTTTCATAATTTTTTTGATTTCATCAGTATTTATTACAATTTAACTTTTACTTAAAACGCACATTTTGTCGAAATTATAAAAGCAACAGGCGTGTGGTTGGTGGTTGCTGTAAATATTTGGCTTGTAGCTAAAATTGTGGGCAGTAAGTAAAACATAGAATAATCTAATTTACATAAGTATTTTCATGAAAAGGCACTAACAAATTTGTACAAGTATACCTATTACCTATTAATTAAATAAGGGTAACAGCAAAAATTATGGTTAATGAAATAAGAAAATAAATGTTTATTTTGCTTGAATATGTTAGAATTTTAATGAATTTTGATACAGTACAAGACCAGGAAATTGCTCTACAATAACATAAATTTTAAGCAGAAAGAAATTTGTTATCATGTGAAAATATCGAAAGATCACAACCTGATCAGCCTAATTTTCAAATGCGTCCCAAGTGACACTAGGGACGCATTTGCTTTCATGAATCCCAAATGTGCCAATTTTGTCAAGGTTAAAATGTTCTTCAATGTCTAATGAGTGAAGAAATCTAAGCATACAAAATAAAGGTTGAAAAAATCGGTAGCTCTATAACAGAGGAAATTCAGAATGAATTTACCTACACATATAGGGCCACTTTGCACATATGCAAATTTTCGTCAATTTGCAAAACTTTATGTTTCTTAGAAATAATAATAATATTGAAAAGTATAATTTGTAAAGAATTTGCAAATAATTATGCTGTTTCGTTCCACAAAAACTGTAAACGATCGCTTTACAAATTCATATTCTTATAACTAGTGAAGCTTTCAGAATTTTAAGACATGAGTTTTTGTTCGACAATAATGAAGACGAGATTTTAACAAGAATTTAAAGAGACCGAATTAATTTTTCGAGACTACAAAACTTTAATTTTGCTTCCATTGCCTCGAAAATTGTTAATACCATGGGAGTTGCAGCTATGGATGGTCTTGCAAACTCAACAGTTAGCAGGACCATCCATAAAGTTGTCGACGTTTTAATTTAAAACACAATGCGTTGGGCCGATGACGTCAGTGATATTACTGAAAAGTTTTTTATGATGGGTTAATTCCTTTGTGAACTAAAATTGAATTAAAATTGATGCGCCTACATTACACGACAACCGGCATGGAAATTGCTCATCGAATGTGATGATGATATGCTGGTGAGACTATAGATTTTATAGTGTAAATGCAACTGCATCGCGGAATTCAGCTGTAAGTCAAAGATTTGACAATGGATAGAATTCATTTCCGGATGCTGTTGTTTTAAATGATAGTGGTTACGGACTGAAAAATTAGTTGATACCATTACTCCAAAATCCCGATAACTCTGAGGCTTTTATAAAAAAATACTTATTTTATTGTTTTAAAAACTAGCAAATAAAATATCTTTTTTCACATTTTTTCACATGTAACACAGCAAAATTATATTCAATAAATATAAGTATTCTAAAGGTTATTATATAAATTAACTATATAAACAAAAAAAACTTTCTTATCTGCTTTTTAAACTAGTTGCTAACATTAAACAAACTAGTTGCGGAACTAAAACTAATTTCGAGGGTGATAAATGCAAACAAAATGCATTCATTAAAGAACAGATTTCAGAACCAGAATATGAGCAATTTAGGATCAGTTCTGGAGTTGAAAATTTTAAACAAAAAAAAAAAAAAACTTTGTCTCCTCATGTAGATTATACATATTCCCGGTCTTGATATAGACCAAGATAACCTATATGAATATAAAATGTTGCTAAGAAAAGAGGTCCATATTAGATCGATCTCATTTGGGATACAATGACATTATTTACAAGGCTTACAGATAAATTTAATTAAAACAAGTAGAGTGCTATATTTAATTAAAACAAGTAGAGTGCTATATTCTTAAATACCCTCCACCAAAATTTCATCTCAATAACGTTATTATTGCACTAGAGTTTTATAGGTACAATAGTGAAGTGGAATAATTATGGAATGACAGCTCAAAATGCAGTATCCAGTAATGTGATTTTTACCTCAATAACGTTGTTTCCAAAAGTTTAATTGTTGTTAAAATTATACTCGTAAGTTTACTTTATTTGGGAGCTATTGCCAATTGTAGACTGACATTTCGGTTATGTTTTTTGGATGTGAGACTGTTTTACATAGACAGACAGACGGGCATAGCTCAATCGACTTAGAATTTCATAAATATCAAGAATGTACATATATACTTTGTTGGGTCTTTGATGACTATTTCTAAATGTTAAACACGAAATGACAAACCTATATATGCCCTCTTTCATACATGTCGAAATGTATCATGATTTCTTTTCACTCTCACACAGCAATTCTTCTTGTCTCAAAAAATTCTTGTATGTAATTAGAACTACCCTCATATTTATTACAATTATTTTTGATGTGCGTACACAACAAGAACAATATAAAATTGCCTCATTAATCTACATATTTTGGGAATAATAATAAAAACATGTTTGTTATTTGGCAAAAGTATGGACAAAGGCATTAAAAGGCTTAGTTCAGTAGTTTTGGAAATACAAGAAATATTATAATTAAAGAAATTTTCACTCGCATCATTTTCAACAACAATCAATGTTAAAAGTTGCATAAGGGCAAAGGAAACTGACACTTGGTGGGTGTATTAATAAGGCTCTGGCTCTAGAGAACTTAAATTGGGCAAGTGTCTAGTGTAGGCCTTAAATACCCTACATCTTGTCTGTTTAAAATTAAGTATTAATATTCTTAATTTGGGAAGGTTACCTTTATAATGTGTGAAGCTTTACGTTTGTATATTGTGGAAGAATGTTCTAAATTAGCCTAGAAATTTTAAATTACAACAAACAAATTTTATACGATTAAATAACAAATTAACATTTGCAAAGCTTCAATGGCTTCGATGTAATACAAAGAAGTACATATAGACATATGTATGTAATTAATATGTATATATAAATATATTTACATATGTATGTATTCACTTAATGGATTTTATTCTACAAATTAATTGAATACGGGAAATATACACTCGTAATTAATTAATTTATTGTTTAGGGTTCTGCATGGGCCGGTCTTTAACAAATTGTTTGTGTTCCACATACATATGTAATATGAATATTTTGTCCATCACGGAACCAACAAACTAATTTGCAAGTTGTTACAGCTCACTACAGTCTCTATTAAGTACTACGGGGTCAGTAAGAAGCCCAGGGATTCGTTCCCTAACTAATAATTGATTGAGGTTCTTTCAAGGGTCACGTAGTGGCTTTAGTTTATACTCAAAGACGCGCGAAGAAGATAGTTGGTTTAATATCTGATGTTTGCTTGCAAATTTCGATTCATTCAAAGTAGTGGTGGCAATTGGCTTTGTGCTTAGGAAATTTATTAGAGTGGTGTCAATTATGGCATGTGTGCTGGGAAGCCCGCAGTGATCTTTCGTCCTTGGTAGTAGTGGTTGGCCAGTGCAGTGCTAGACCACTTTGTAGGTGAAGGAATTGCTACGTATCTAACAATTTTCCTGGGATAGACCAAGCTCTTAAGCAAGTTGCTCGTTACATTGATCGTCGCAGTCATGTACGAGATATGGCAAATTGTATGACTTGCAACATACAATATCATGTTCTTTCTTCACCAGCGTTTAAAGCGCCGTGAGCTTAAGCCCTAACGTCAGACACTTACGTTAAACACTTGGATTTTCTAGCAATTTAGTGCCTCTAATGGCCGAATTCTCAGTCATTAGTTAACCATTGGTAAACTTAAATACTAACTATTGTTTAACTATTACTTGTTATTCTTATCGCAAACTAATCATTGCGAATAAAGAATCATTAGTTAAGCCTTTGCCATTAGCTAACTAAAGACTGTGAATTCGGCCATAAGTAATCCAGTTTATAGTCGCGTTACAAAATTTTAGAAAATGGTTGTTTTGCCCATCAAAAGTAATCTCTTGGAGAGTCAATTGAATTAATTGTTTTTGTAATCCGAACTTTAGTCTTTGTGATATACATATATGGGATCCATTTACTTCCAACTAAGAAATGTTCATGTTAAAATAAAATTAGTTACATGGCAATCATTTTTAATTAAAATTTAGAAAATTCTAAAAGAAATTTTAAAATTTAATTTGAATGTCGGAATTGATAGCTTCAATGTGTGTGTTTAATGTGCGGGAATAAAAAGAAGTCATTGCATGTTAAGTCAAATCTGTATGACGTACGAAGTTTTGGTAGAATGTTATGATTCGACCTGTGTGGTCATGGAGAATGATCCATGTTTAGCTGTGACTTTTCTTTATTTCTCTAAAGACTTCTGATAAACAATTGATAAATAAAAAAAAAAACAGTTACAAAACATATTCTTATCAAATGTTGGAACTGTTGAAAGTACCGGTACCTTACTACTTACTACTAACTTACTACTAGATACTAAGGTATTTCGGTACTAAACCGTTACGGTATTTTAGTACCGTTGCCATTATTCGGTAACGGTAATTGCAGTTATTTTGGTAATTTTAGTCGAGCGTTTTATGGTTAACGGTACCCAACCTTGCTTAAAAGTAAAATCTTTTTAATTTCTTGTCCTGTTCCTGTTTGTCTCCTGTAGACAACTCTTGTTGATGTTATGTTCTTATTCGAACAACTATGTCTGCCATTAAAATACATTCTTCCATATATTCATCAAGTATTAGCACTTAAAATTTGCCTCAATATATATAACATTTAAACTTGCAATTGCAATAAATGTCACCTAGTAATTTAGATAATCTATATTTAGCTAGATTCGCATACAATCTCAGTAAAAGCAATTATTCTCACTATTGAAAATATAATATACAGACAATAAATAATAATGAAATATAATAATAAATGACATTTTTGGCCCGGAAATAATTTATAAGTACAACAAATATTGTATATATTACAAACGGAAACAAAAACCAGCAAAAAACAAACATAATACACAGAACAAGAAAACAAAATTGTGGTCGTTAGAACATTTACACAAATATTATAGAGAGTGGAAAGAAAGAGTGAAACAGCTCAAAGAAGGAAAATATGCTATTCGTGCTACTTGTACTAAAATATTAATGGTTTGTTTTGTTACTATGGCTATAAATACAAGTATCTGTGTCAAATTCACTTTTTGTTCTTCCCTTCAGTTACAGTAAGTGGTAAAGAACACGGCAACAACATACATATATGTGAAACAGTAAAATGAAACAACAGCATACGAAATACATATGTATGTACATAATATGTAGCTGACTAACTAAATTGTAAACTCACACAAAACATAAGTCAAGTCAATTCACTTTAGTTAGTCATTGTTACTGGGTTTAACATATACGATTGCATGTACGATTTTATTTTAGAGCGCTCCAACATTGTATGGAAGGGGCAAATGTATGCTAAGGGGCCTTAAGTCTGCAAATAGTATTTAGAAATTATTTTGATATAAAAATAACCTAATCCTTTTGTTTTTGTTAAAAAAAAATTCTAAAAAATAATTATTTTCTTTGCTGTTTTAATTTTTAAATCTCTCAATAAATCATTTTTGCTACACAGAGAAAATCGTTTCATTATTATAAACGAATTTGTTGCTTGTTCTGTTTCTGACTACTTTCATCGTTTTTCAGCCTACTTAACAAATTTGTGTTGCTACAATCGAAAATTTCATTTTATGAACCAATCAATTCGGTTCTAATTATTTCTAGTTATGGTAGAACTTAAGGTTATAAAGGGTGATTTTTTAGGAACATTATTTTTGGCAAGACTGTTTTCGTGTAACGTGTTTTAACAGTAACACGTTGTGTTCAGTTTGGTCTATAATACGAGTTTAACCATGAATCAACTTACAAACGAACAACGCTTGCAGATTGTTGAATTTTATTATCAAAACACATGCTCGGTTACGAAAGTTTATCGTGCTCTTTTTCATGGACTAAAGTTACGGTCACATTAGCAAATATTTACTCAAAAAAGCGTAACTACTTGTTTTAAAACAAATTTGTTTGACGTTGTTTACTCTTACAAGACTTTTTCAAGACCAAACAGCATCAAATAAATTAAAATTAAATAATTGTTGTGTTTTGGCCTAAATAAGAAAAGGTTTTTTTAATAAATCTTTTTCGGCAAATATTTGCCAAGTCTGACCGTACCTTAAGCTTTTTCTGGGTGAATGAATACATACAATACAAGCATACAAATTGTAACCCTCCAGCATTGCAAGAACTGCCAATGCCTCCCGGCATCATTAGGAAGCGCTAACGTGCTATGATTGCAATTTTTTTTTTGTACAAAATGCAGGAGCTAAACTTGGCTGACATCTGGTTTCAACAAGACGGTGCCACAGAGCACACCAAACAATGCGGGCGGCAATGATGTGCGGTTTAACTCCTTTAGATTATATTTTGCAGTTCTATGTTAAGGCCTATAGATATAGAAACTAACCCGCAACTGTTGATGCACTGAAAGATAATATTGAAAAATTTATTCGTGAGATACCGGTCGATATATTGGAGAGAGTATGCCAAATTTGGACCCAGCGTATGAACCATTTGAGGGCGTAACCGCGTTCAATATTTACATGAAACCATCTTTCAACATTAAATCGACACAAATATAGAATTCATACTTTTTTCTAAATTTTATGGTTTTTTTTAAATCAATTTCGAAAGCTCTTAAAAATTACTTTTTATATATAGACTATATATAATACGGCAGATAGTATATATCCATATTCGGGTCCTGCGGTGTTGTTTGTTTTATTCGAATTTAGTATTTTATGTTAGGAAAACAAGTTTAAAATGTTTAAAAATTAAATACGTACATAATAAAATAAAAAAGGTCGAAGAAATCAAAATTTAAGATAGATTGTGTACTTTTCTTGTTTTTAACAACTTGTACACTATTATTATGTTGTAAAATATTTTGAAAAGTACATTACGATAACAAAAAATCAATATATGTATTATACACGTACTAGAACAAGTAATATTTGGTCTACTTAAACATGTTTAATGTGGCCATAAGTGCTATTATATAGTATATTGCAATTAATTTAAAAAAAAGATGCTATTAATCAAACAACAGACTGACAAACAAATAAATATTTGCAGGGACATTTCACAATTGTTCACATTATCTTACAACAAGGGATAGAAATTTATTAATTAAAATTAACTTTGATCTTGATATTTGCTGTGGTTTTTTATTCAAGTGCTTTTTGAACAATGGGCCTTCTAATATTCTTTGTTTTTATTATTTAAATATTTTGTATTTTTACTGCCTAGTAACAGGCAGCCTGAGTGGCTGACTATTTCAAGGCTGACTGAGAAAATATGAATCATGTAAAATAAAACATTTTGCATATTATATATCACATCATCAGGCTTATACCATTAGTACACTCAGTGTCAGAGGTATTAGTAGTAAATCATAAATTACTATGCAAATATTTATTAGTCTGAAGATAAGAAAGTATTCAAATAACAGTGTTATAATAATATTGTTGTTGTTATTGCTTAAACTAATTGAAGAAATTGTTGAATAGCTTGAAAGAAGTCTATTTCTTTATGAACCAATTATTCAAAAATTCCGTGGCACGACTTCTGTGCATACAAATATTGTTTGTGTTACATTTTATCTTGATATAAACACTGTTAAAAGATTTATACATGTTAAAGTGATGATCGGAAGTACGCCTTATGTGAGAACTCTGACTAATTATGGATCGAACTTCATAAAATTGGGTCGAATGATTTGTGATGATGGATATCAGAAAATTATGTTCTTTAATGTGATTTTCGTAAGTTGGCCCTATACGGGAGCTATGGTAAATTATGGACCGATCTGTAGAACATTTGGAGATGTGATGTGTTTCATGTACAACTTAATTGTGGTGAAATTTGTTGGAATATGAACATTAATCAAACATTTCTTACCTATAAATCCCCATTTCGGGAGAACATTTATATGAGGGCTAGATGAAATAATGCACCGATTCAATCCCAACAGTCCTTGGGCCGAAAACGTATCATATACCAAATTTTGTCGAATTATCTTTAAAATTGTCTCCTGTACTTTTCGCACATGCTGCAGCCAACCAGCTAAGTGGACAGACGGACGGACATTGTTAAATCGACTCTGGAAGTGATTCTAGCCAATTGGTATACTTTAAAGTGGGTGTTGGACTAATATTTATGGACGATCGGTATACTTTAAAGTGGATGTTAGAGTAATATTTATGGGCGTTACAAAATCCAGCACAAATCCCCTATAGTGCTGTAGAGTATAAATATATGAACTCTCTAATTGTGCCCATCTTCTGTCAATTGAACATTTTTCGAAAGTTAAATCGAATTTGTACTTTTTTACTTGACAATATAAAAAATGGTATGTAGCTCAGGTGTACAAAGGTGTTCCAACAGAACAAAAACACGATTTTTTTTTAACAGGAAATTACTTTTAGTTTCTTCTTTTAACTTTGCTTACATATTAATAAATTGCTATTAATTTGAGGTTTAAAATAATTCAATCGCTCTTTTATTGATATTTACACGACCGGATTTTTTGCACTGTAAATTACATATTTACAAAATATTTACAAAGTATAAAAAATATTTTTCAAATAAACGGCCAACTTAACTTGCAGTTGTGCCTTTTATACACAAATATATAAATAAATTTTATGTGAAATGTTTCTTAATTACAAACAAAAAAGAAAGGTTGAACTAAATTTTTACTCTCATTTCTCTTTTGTACTCTCATCTAAATTTTGGTAGCTTCAATTAATTGAACAACATTTTTATAAAACAAAAGTAAGAATTACTTTAAAACGTTTTCATTTACAGCTTTTAATTAATGCACACTTTTTTCATTATTCAAACTATTTTTGATTTTTTTTTTTTGCATTCTGTGATAATGACACTAATTTATTGAAATTGTTTTTTTATATCGCTATGAAAATGTGCCATATGATTGAATACCACAATCTAAAATAATAATGAACTTTTATTATGCGAACAGAAATTAAAATAAAAGATGTAAATAGATTTTTTTGTGCACAAAATATTAAAATTGACATGCACATGTGCATTTGTGTGAAAATAAACAAATTACAACATAAATGTTCGTTAGCTTAGTGACAAAAAAGGGCTAAGTCTGTTTTTTGTTAGAAATTATACTCGTACAGGAAAGACAAAAAAGTTATTAATTATTGTATATTACATTGAAATTACAATTTACATTCTTAATTTGTTAACCCACTAAAAGCCTGTTCCAGAGTCTTTGAACTCGATGTTCCAATATTTGATATAATTTTGGAGTTTTTATATTTAATGCTATATAAGTATAGCAAGTTTTTTGACATGTGCTGTTTCATACGTTTCAGTTTTTGCTGAATAGTTTGTGCTCAATCCTCTTTACGTTCACACACTTATCTTAAAATTTTTAACTCTTTACCATCAAGTTTATACTTTTTCATGCAACTTAACAGCAAACAACTTCGCATGGTATAAGAAGTATAAAATAAAAGAAGTAAACAAAAGAAAAAAAGAAAATTATCTAGTACCGTCAAGTATGTACCCCTTTTATAATTTTTTACCTTCTCACCCAAAAATACCTGCCTTAGATCTGTAATTTTTAAGTTTTTTTTTTTATTAAAATCACAATTATCATAAAAGTAGATTTAACACATTTCCACACTAAGCCGACGATAACCAATAAAAGGGATTTTTTTAATATTTGTTTTAAATATTTAATAGTTTCAATGAAAAACAAAACTGAAGACATTAATGCTGCGTAATTTAAGAAAAGAGTTATATTTTGTTGTTAGAATTTGCCATACAAAAATAAAATTGTTTGTAAAATCGTACAATTTACTTAACAGCTGCAGCTGCACATGCAATTACAAGTTCATTTTACACTAATAAAATCACATTTCTTCAACTTGCAGCTCGGCTTATAAAATAATTTACGATCTAGTGATTTCAAAACAGAGCTTCCATTTAATTAATTCAATTTGAAATTAATGCAGTAAATCTTCAATTGAGCTGAGATCAGTAAAATCTTAATTCGAAGTTTATACCATTAAACTCTTCTCAATAAACTATTTATTAATTCAATATATTTTATTAAGTTAATTTCAAATATGTAGATTTGAACTAAATATTATTAGAATGATTTAATAATAAATCAATTCTATAAATAATGAATTCTTAAAGGAGTGATTGCAATGCTTTTAAAATACCAAAGTAAAGTCTACGAATTATTTCGTAATGAAAGCTTTAATAGAATGGTTAAAATATTAAATTCCATTTGCATCTGAAAATTACTAAGTCCCAAATTACACGAAGAAATTCTTTAAGCTAAGCTGATTAGCTTTTAGACATCGGGGTGAGGGAAAGATAAAACGAGTACACATTTGATTGTACTTTCAATTCATTTTACTCTCTATTAAATACAAACAAGAACAATTTAAGCAATAAGAATTGTGCTGTGTGAACACCGAAGGAAAAAATTGTATCAATATTTTCAATAAGAATTGCTTTGTGGAAATTAGCACCAACTTACCAGAATTAAAACTTGAAGAAGAAGTTCATAAAAAGAGTAATACGAATTAGGTCTCACAAAATCCATGTTCCTAAATAGCTTATATACCTTACACCTACCACCTATATATCAGTAGTATGATCTATGTATCGATAACGATGTTTATACGATTTTTTTTATATTTTGGGTCTCTTATATAGGTTCCATATGGTGAATTTCATATCTATATAGATTCTGTTTATTCTCCGAAATGTATCTGTGGTCAATTATGGACTGATCTTTACAAAATTCAATAGTTTTTTTTACTTATATATAATTGATCGGTGAAAAATTTCAGTTCGATATCGATATTTATAAGACATTGACGTTAATATGTTTTTCGGAAGTGGTCAGAAGTGAAAGCTATGACCAATTATGTGCCGATCACCATAAAGTTGGTTACTATGATTTATATATACATATTTATGTGGATTATTTCTGTTGAATTTCAACATTATAATTACATATAAAAGAGATTTATGTGCATTTTCCTCAGAATTAAAACTAATGCTTTTTTCAGCTAAAACCGTTTTCGAAACAAGATTTTTAGAAAATTTAAAAATCGGTTTTGTTGAATAACTTGTATAAAATGAATAAATACACAGATTAACCGATAAAAATCAACGCTATATATGATTTTCAACCATTATATTACGTTAACCCTTTGACGACCAAACATTTTCGGCTGAAGAAATTTATTTTTTTATTTTCGTGATATATGCCCCAATAGTAGTTATGAAAAAAACTGCCCTCCAAGGTACCCTCGTGTTAATAGGTCCATCAATTCGCTTGGCAAATACGATAGATTCAGCGTACTCGATTTAGCTTTACCCACTAGGTGCCCGTTTGTCGATTTTCAAGAGAACCAAATGTGGTTACCGCTTAAAACGCAAGCTACTTATTAGTTCTTTTGGAACTAATTATTATATTATATTAGGTTTATTAGGAAAAAGCACTTATTTCTGTTCGCAATGTCCCAAAAGTAATCCGTTATAATTTTGCCACTTTTAACCCAAAAAATTATAATTTATTTTTATGCTTAAAAGTTTTATAAAATGTGAAGTTGTAGAACTGATTAAAACAAAATGTTATGAAATAAATAAACGAACTTAATAAATACTTATTATTTTATTTGAACTGTTAATTTTTAATTTTTGATATTTATTTAGTTAGGCTCGAGTTCACTAAATTTAATTTTCATTAAATTATTTTTACTGAAGGTTGGAATTGTTTTACAACTTGAAAAATTTGTATTATTAAAATTTTTATTGATAATTTTCTTGGCTGGGATTCGAACCTGGTTTGTTGAATTTACATATGTTTCGAGAAACACCACTTTCTCTCATCAGAATTCTTTGCGTTCTAACCCTCTGCACCACTGCGGTGCCTGCTAGCCAACAGACAAACAACTATCTTTTAACCAGTGTTACCTGGTGGTTCCAAATTTGCTGTAATTATCATTTTTATTTATTAATTTCTATTTACATGTTGCCTCCTTTTCTTCAGTAAAAATAATTTAATTTAATGAAAATTAAATTTAATGAACTCGAGCCTAACTAAATAAATATCAAAAATTAATAAATACTCGTATGACGGAAACTTACTGCAATATGATATTGTATACAGATTTATAATCATATAACAAGTTTCAGTTTTAGCTGACCAGTTTTTGTTCAATTCTTTTTTTTGAACCTGACATTTCGTTCACACGCGTATCTTCAATTTTCGTACTTTTTACAATCAAGTTTTTACTTTCGCATGCAAACAACATGTTTTTATACCTTTTATTTTCTTTTCTCTTCTCACCTAACATTACTTGCCTTGAAGAGTCAGAATTAAAACGTGTGAAAGCGGACTAACTTCTATAAATCTATTTGCAGTAAATTTTTTGGATTTTATAACTATGACCTTTTTAAGATATATATAAAGTAATTCTTTAATATATAATTAGTAATACAAAAAGTGACGACTAAAGCTACGAAATAATGAGTTCTGGAAGTCATTACAATTAAGAATGTAAGTGAAGTTTTTGTTGTGATACTTGTCAAACATAATTTTATAAGCTATACTTGTCCACTATATTCTTTGATAGATAAATGTTGAATAATAAAGGTAAAGTCATACTTGGAAAATATTTGTCGAAAACCATTAAATAAAATATTTTTTAACTCGTTTATTTATTTAAAAAAAAAACTTCGTTTGATTAGGACACAACAAATATTTAGTCTTATTTTATTTGATGATGTTTGATCTTTCAAAGCTCTTGTCAGAGTAAACACCGTCAAACAAATTTGTGGCAAAAGAAATGGTTACGCTTCACACACAATTAAAAACAAATAAGTTTCTGAAACAAATAAAAGAATTTTAAAGAATTCTGATGAGAGAATGTGGTAATTCTCTAAACATGTAAATTCAACCCAAGTTCAATCCCCAGCTCAGCCAGAAAAATTATCAATAAAATATTAATAGAGATTTCATGTTGTAAAAACAATTCCTTCAGTAAAAATAATTTAATGAAAATTAAATTTAATGACTAAATAAATATCAAAAAAAAATTTGTATTTTAATATATTTTAATTAGTGGTTACGTCTTTTTTTTGCCAGGTGTGACAATAAATTTACAGATATTAAAAAGAGCTGTTTCCTCAAATACACTGAAGATAAGTAACAAGACAAATGGAGTCCTCAGGGCATGCTCAAAAATTAATTAGGCCCAATATTTCTGTTGGATTTCAGTCTGGAAAAACTGTTTTCGGTCAGACTCTACTAATTGAATCTAACATTTCGCTAGATTATGTTTAAAATTAATTATTTTGTATTTATGTACACATGTACATAAGCAATATTAAATACATACATAAAATCTTTATATTGTAAATACTTACAAAATACTTTTTTATTAAATCCCACGGGCGTGAAGAAAATAAAAACTTGAGTTTTAGTTTTTTTAATAGGAGTTGTAGTTTTGGTTTTTGTTTAAATTATTAGATTATGTTTTACTTTTTTTAATTTTTTAATAATAATAGTGTAATTTTTATAAAAAGTGCACAAAATTGGTGACAAAAAATATGAAAATATTTTTTTATTTATTTATTTTTGATTCTTTTTTTAATTTTAAAGGTGCCGTATTAAAAAAATATATTTAATTTTTTTTTATAATTTAATCACAGATTTAATTTTTTTTTTGTTTACAAATATGTAGATAAAATTTTTATATTTTAGAATTCAACACGGGTGTAACGGCCTACAGATCTGGAGATGACGGGAGGCTTTTTATTGTATGAAAGTATAGATTTTTAGTTATTTTATGAATTTGAATTTTAGAGTAAATTTGTCTTCCTTTTGGAATTTCTGTTGTTTGTGTATTGGTATTTATTGTTTTATAGGTTTATTAATTGCAATGAAGAAAATTTTTATAACTCCCCCCGGAGCACCTCCAATTGGCCTGACCCAAAATTGTTTTAAGTGTTAAACGGTATTTTCACTTGTTTTTATTCTTCTGGTGTTCTGGCTTGCTGCTATTCTGCTCTATTGTTGTGGTGAGAACCTACGTGTAAGTTCTTTTTCTGCTTGCTGTTGCAGTTTTTTTATATTTGCACAACTGTATTTTCTCACTAGCAGAGCAGAGGTGTTTGTATGTATGCTTGAATGTTTGAGTATGTATTTTTTTTAACTTTATTTAAAGTCGCGTGTTTGTGTTGTTTTGTTGGCGTCGATTGCAAGTTGTATTCTTATTGTTGTTTGTTTTATTGTGCTTTATAGTACTTCATTCAGTTCAGTTTAGTTATGTTCTTTTTTCGCTGCTGCAGCTCCTGCAATTTTTTTACATATGTACATCCAAGCAAATATGTATGTATGTACGTGTACACAAACAAAACTGCGTGACTCAGCTTTTGATTTTGACAACGATGTTGAATGGTCTTTTGGATTTTAATGTCCTTGATTTAGTGTAATATAATTTGTTTCCTTTGCAATAAAATGTCAAATTTAATTTTGTTGCGAGACAAAATTTTCTGCTAGAGTAATGAGATTTTTAATTTTATTCCGAAGAAAATTTTTTGTTAAAAGGGCTGACGACTGACTTTGTCTGTCTGTCCGCCTGGCTGCTGCTTGTGCTGTTTTTGTTGATGCCGAGAAATCAATAAGATTTATTTTCTCTGGTCAAAATGGCGTTTGTTAAATATGTTTTACAAAATTTGCAAAATTTTTTTTTATAAAGAAGGCTAATTTCAAAGTTTTCAGTTTAAAAATTTTTAGCAATAACAGTTTTTGTTAAAACAAAAATTTCTTACATTTCCTTTTACTTAAGTTGTATTAATTTTTACCTCACCAAGTTTTCTTTGAGTTTCCTTAATTTTTTTTTAATAATTTTTCTTCTTTTAACTTAAATTTTTTTTTAAGCTTTTACATACAAAAAAATCTTATGTATACTTTTTCAAGACCTTTTTCATGGATGTTAAAAATAATTTTCACGTTTTGAAACGTCTGATTTAATTTATGTTTGGTTTTTTCTTATTTTTTGTTGGACTTTTTTTCTTTATTTTTTTTTATAAAGTTGATTCCTCTATTCGTTGTTCTTCTTCGGATACTGACTGGCGTTGTACTGATTGTTTGCCAAGGAGCAGATGTTGCACTATGACTCTTTTGTTTGTTACCAGAGTTTTCGTGTTTATGATTCTCGTCTCGTGACCGTATGTTAGTTGTTGTTATTATTGTTTTATTTTGTGCTGTGTTGCAAGTGCTGTTGCTGTTTGTAAGTTTGTTTATTGAAGGGCGGCTTTTTTGCTGGTGCTTTTCTGTTGCTTAGGTTCTGTGTCCTATAATCAGCAATATACATACGAGTACATACATATGTATGTATATATTTATTTATTTTACATACATATGTATGCCAGCAGAAGAGAGTCTGTTGATTTTATGGCAAATTATACAGTTGGTAGCTCTCTTTCTCGTTTGCATCTCCTTGTTTAGGTTCTCTCTTTATGTATATATTTGTGTGTGTGTGTGGCTGTGTATGCATTTCTACCCTTATGAGTCGGCAAATAAAATATTGCTTTAAGTTTGTTATGTTAAAAAATTTTTGTACACGTGTCACATCATAGTTTTGCCGGTTTTCAAATGTGGCTAAAAATTGCATTGACCCGTTATTAACCCTTAAGATGTGCATTATAGTAATTGGTTAGTACGAAGGCAATCTGGAAAGTGTTTGCAAATTATAAATATGTATGCAAGGATAGCCGAAATCGGCGATATTTGTTTGGATACGTGCATAAATCAAACATTTATGACCGATAAACCCCTATTTCGGGACGGCATTTTTATGGGGCTTTTTTAAATAATACACCGATTACAACCAATTGCAATCCTAACCATCCTTGGGCCGAAAAAATATCATGTAGCAAATTTGATTTTACGCATAATTTTGCATGCACAGCCAGCCAGACGGACGGACACTTAGAAAGCGATACTGCGATCAACTGAGGTAGGTGTTAAGGTGGATGGATATTAGTCCATATTTATGGCTGTTACATACATCAGCACAAATTCAATATACCCTTCCCACTATGGTGGTGTAGGATATAAAGAAGAAGAATATTTAACAATTACTACTAAATTCCTTTGATATTCGACGATTTTCGTAAGAACACATCAATCTCTGATCATAAAATCGATATTTTTCATAGAAATTTGTATCAAATCTATATCACCTCTTCAACTGCCGATCCATAATCGATTTTTTGGTCAATACTGCGTTTGTGATATCAGTTCTACTTTGGTATCAATTTTTTCATAGAAATTTGTATCAAAATTGAAATCATTTATATCTCGGTAAATAATGAGTTCTTTTTTTTTGAGAAGCTCAATCTGTGATCATTTGTATTTAAGATCCAAAATCGATATTTTTGTAGAAATTTTAATTGTTTATATCCCGGTAAATAAAGCGGTTTTTGAGAAAATACGCTAAATCTGTGATCACTTCCACTTTGAATTCAAAGTCTATTTTTTCATAGAAATTTTTATCAAAACTTAAATCGTTTATATCTCGGTAAATAATGAGTTTTTGAGAAAATAAGCACAATTTGTGATCACTTCTATGTCAGATCCAAAATCGATTTTCTCATAGAAATTTATATCAAAACGTCAATCGTTTATACCTCGCTAAAGACTGCTTTTTTTAGAAAATAAGCTAAATCTGTACTAAATTCAACTTTAGATCCAAAATCGATGATTTCATAGAAATTTATATCAAAACTTACATTGTTCGTTTTTTTACAAAACATGCTCCATCTGTGATCACTTCTATTTCGAATCCAAAATCGATTTTCTCATAGAAATTTATGTCAAAACTTAAATCGTTATTTTTTTTGGAGAAAATAATCCTAATCTTTGGATTCATTTTTCATTTCGCTGATAAAATTTAATTTTGCAAACATAGTTTAACTTAGGGTATGTACAGAGTGGCAGCTTGCTGCCGAGCTGGTTGACGCTTATTGCGAGAACTAATGCGAGAAAACTGGTTCTATACAAATCAGTACAAACAAGCGCGAAGCGGTCATAGTGGGCGCCGAGCTGGTTGAAATGTTTGTTTTTTCTGAGATGTACATGATTTGTGAACAGGTAACAACATTTCTAACATTGTTGGATTTTAAAGGATTAATTCTCATAAATCTACACCAGGTACTTTTTGTGACTTCGACAACACTAAAATACTCGTAATATACATATTTTATCCGTTTTCTTGAGAAAAGAAGAATAATAATAAAAAAAAAACAACAAAACGCTTAATTGTGTGAAAGCATGCAACGTATTGTATTTGAAATATGCACATACATACATATGTACGAGTATGTATATATAAAATAATCTCTGATGATGATGCATTCATACCATTTTTTAATACTTGCCGAGTATGAATTTATGTATATTTGGTATTTTTGTCTATATGTATATTTCGCATATGCGTACTCGCAGTATTTCGCCAAATCGAACTCATTTATAGAAAAATCTGCATCTTCACACACACACACATATACCTTCAATAGGGGTTGTTAATGGGAACAGTTACATCAAATGCACATGTACACGCATTCTATAAGCAACAATAACGAAAAAGTAATAATGCATTGTATTCGATCTCAGATTTCTCAGTGAGCATGCTCCCTGCAATGCAAATCTTTTGCTATAAATTTTGCAAACATTTTGCACGTGTTTTAACATTTCATTACTCAAGATATAGAACAACAACATGCGGCTGATTAATAAAGTAGACCCAAAAAAATATATGTCGTATGTATATTTACATGGTTGTTGTTGTTGCTTTGCCATATGAATAACAATTGAAAATCTCTGCAAAAAAAAAAAACATTATGTGTCTGTATACTTTGAGACATATTTATGTATGTATGTTTGGGCTTATATAAATATTTATGTATGTAAGTATATGGACATATTTATCATAATTTTATTGTGTGTATTTATTTAATTATACCCTACACCACCATAGTGGGGAGGATATATTGGATTTGTGCTGATGTTTGTAACGCCCAGGAATAATGGTAAAGTATACCGATCGACTCAGAATCACTTTCTGAGTCGATTTAACAATGTCCGTCCGTCCATCCGTCCGTCCGGCTGGCTGGCTGGCTGGCTGTCCATGTAAAGCTTGTGCGTAGAGTACAGGTAGCAATTTTGAAGATATTTCGATAAAATTTGGTACGTGATATTTTTTCGGCCCAAAGATGGATGGGATTGAAATTGGTGGAAATCGGTCCATTATTTCACCTGGCCCCCATACAAATGTCCTCCCGAAATTGGGGTTTACTGATCATAAATGTTTGAATTATGCAAGAACCCAAACAAATTTCATCACAAATGAGTTGTAAATAAAGCCAAATCACATCTACGAATTTTGTGCAGATCGGTCCATAATTACTCGTAGCTCCCATACAAGGCCCACTTCCGAAAATCTTTTTAAAGAGAATAACTCTCTCAAAAATGTTGGTATCCAAATAATATTGCACTCAAATAATACGGTACAATTTTAATATGATCGGTCCAGAATTAGTCGTAGCTCCCATATAAGGCCCACTTCCGAAAATCACTTTAAAGAGCATAACTCTCAAAAATGTTGATATTTAAATAATATTCAACGAAAATATATTTTATATGTCTAAAAATAATACGGTACAATTTTATTATGATCAGTCCATAATTAATCGATACTCCCATATAAGACCCTCTTCGTAATTCACTTTAAACTCCATTAATCGTTTAAAAGCATTTATATCGTGATAAAGTTTAACACATATAATACCTTTATTCACAGACATCATGACTCTAAATTTTTGGTTGATCGGTCCACAATAGGTTATATCTCCCATATATACTGGGTGTAGGGTATTATATGGTAGGGCTTGACCGACTATACTTTTTACTTGGTTTTATATGCATACATACATATGTATGTACAAGCTTTAGTTACAATTGTTTATGCACATACATGTGTCTGTAGATAAGTTTAAATCATATGTTGTTGCCTAGTTCATAATCAATCATTCTTAATAAAGTGATGAATTGAGGGTATATACATATGTATGTATGTATAAGTTTTTCATTCCGTGTGTAACATTGAGAAATAGTCATAAAATAAAGACAAAGTGTATATTTTCTTGATCCTTATGAAATTCTAAGTCGATTGAGCTATGTCCGTCTGGCTGTGTAAAATGTCCAAAACACACAACCAGAATCAATAAAATTTAAGAAATGCTTTATAATTCTCCTAAGCAGTTTGGTATTCAAAATCAGCCAAAACGGTGCAGCCTCTAAAAAACAGATATTTTTCACTTTTTTTTTGCTAATTTATTTAAAAATAAATCATAAAACAATATTTTGTATGGTTAGGCTTATGTTTGACCACCTTAGCCCCCATACAAATTTCACTTTCTAAAATCCTTTAAATACTGGTATGTATAAATATCGGTACTGATCCAAAACCTTGCACAGATAAGATATACATAGATATATATATATATAGATATAAGTGATAAAGTTTATATATATATATATATATATATATACATATATATGTATATGCAAAAATTATACTGCTGGATTTTGTGAATATCGGTCCGTCTTGTTGAAACCACAACTCCTGCGCATCATGACTGCTCAATTGATGAACGAGAAAGTCAGTAAACATGGCTCTATAGCGGTCACCATTGACTGTAATGTTCTGGCCAGCTTCGTTTTTAAAGAAGTACGGACCAATTATTCCACTTGAGGATTATCATTACTCCAAATACGGCAGTTCAGTTTCTTGACGTATCCATTCAAAATCGGGATTTCGAACAGAGCCATAATTCTCAACATAAATTTGCACAATTTGGAAGCGTTGTTCAGGCGTCAGTCTATTTATGTTGAAATGTCAAACCCAAATAAACATAAATCTCTTGACAGCTGACAAAATGGCCGCCAGTTACAAAAGTGTCAACTTTAAGTTATACACCTAAAAAACACCCTTTACATAGATATCACGTTACTGGATGTTGAATTTTAAAGCTATCAGTTCATAATTGGTCTAGTTCCATTATGACACCCAAGAATGATAAAATAAAGATTACGCAATGCGCATGATTTCCCGTTATGTGACGTAGAAGTTCCATTCTAAGGGTTACCAAGAATGTTTCATGTGTTAGAATTAAAATTTGTTGCGAAAAAGGTATGTTTTATGTGAGAGTTGGCAACCTTGCAATTGAAATCACTTTGAGAGTTCTAAAAAATATTACATCGGGTTTTGATAAAATAAATAAATTTGGCATTGCATTTGGTGATAAATTATATTTATTTACCGCCTGGCCCACGATGTCGAACGAAAACGTTCGCTTAGATAAGACTTAAAACACAAACTTTTTATCGTATCTATTTTTTACTCAATCAAGTTTGTTTATTCCACAATCAAGTTTGGGTCTTAAGTCTTATCTAAGCGAACGTTATCGTTCGACATCGTGGGCCAGGGAGTTAATTAAAAACGTTCATTGTCGTGTAAAAAGTGTAAATAAAAGCTGTTTAAAAAAGAAAAACAACCAAAAAAAAAACAACAAAAAATATAAACATGAAGTGTGCAGTCAGCAAATGTAAGCAAAACAACAGTAAAATAACAAGTGAGAAAAATTAGCCAATAGAAACACAGAACGTGTGACGTCACAGTTCCAACATACGCAGAACATTTAAAAATTTTACGCTCGTTGGCGTAATCTTTATTTTATCATTCTTGATTGTAATTTGCTTCTGAATATGAAAAAATACAAAACATACAAAATATGTACATATGTAAATTATGGCAAGAATTGGTAATTATAAATGGTTAAAATTAGATAAAATTTCAAAACATTTGAAATAAATTATATTGTGCGTAAACTTGTCTATCAAAGAATCTCTGAAAGAATAATAACTACACTAAGAATATTCTGTAAGGACTAGAATAGTGGACTAGAACAGTGTAGTGTTTGTAATTCTCATTATATTTAAGTGTAAGTATTTAGAATTCGGCACAGCCGAAGAGTGCTATCACTCTTACTTGTTTTAAATTTTATTTTTTATTTAAGATTTTGAAAATAACAAAATCAGTTACTCAGTTGATTAAAAAAGATTGCTCCTTACATTTGTGTGGCTATGTAAATCTGGTTGTTGTGAAACCGTTCGCAATTTGTTTTAGATAAATTGCGTAAATAATATTAAAATTGAAAAATTGAGGCGTTATTTTACTTAGCTTTCATAAAACCTTGGACTATGTTCTTAAATAAATTCATATACACCTAATTCTGTTTTTACGCGATAGATACGTTCCTCGAAAACTCGCGTAAAAAAGATAGAGTATCCATATTAAATGAGGGAATTGGTTCCACGTATGAAATATCAGGTATATATATCAGAATAAGATAAATAATTCAAATTCATGTTGCTTTATACACAAACATATTTTATTTAAACAAAAAACAATAGAAAAGAGAGTTCATTTAGAAAAGTACATACATGAAAAACTATTTGGGTTAAATTGCATGAAGTTTATAATCAAGAAATTTCAACTATTTATTTAAGTAAATTCTATGAAAGAATAAAAAAATAAAATTTTGTCTGAAATTTCAAAATTTTTGAATTTAAAAAATTTTTTTTTTTAATTTTTGAAAACCCATTGAATGTGCCTCTAAAGACCTTTCATATGATACCAAATTAACATATAGTTCCTTTGGAAGAAATGTGAAAAAAATCAAAAAACCTCTAAAAAGGAAATTTTTATCCTTTGATCCAGCTCACCAAATATTGACCCCAGGACAAAAAAAAAATTGAGAAACGTAGTCTTAAAATGAATCAAATTTTTATATTAGTCGGGATACCTTATTTTATTTTCATACAAACGGGGCCACCCTAATGTATATATATATATATGTATGTATACGTGAATTTTTTGTGCTGAATTTCAACTTAATAGTGATTTTTATAATTAGGCATGAATATTTCTATATACATATATACTTGTGTCGAATTTTAACTTGCTGCTGATGCTTATAAAAGATTTATGCACATTTAAGTGAATTTTGCAAGTGAAATACGGTGAAATATCGACCAATGCAAACAAAACATCACTTTGAGAGTTCACATTGCATGAAATTTACTTTTGCAGATTTTTGTATGGATACATTTGTATGGGGGCTATGACAAATCGGACCCATTCTCACGATTTTCAACAGGACTTGGCATTTTATAATAGAAATAAAGTGTGCAAAATTTCCAGACATTATCTGCATTTTATTTAAAAGAATAACAAAAAATATCGAGTCTGAAACTTTGGTGTATAACTCGGATCCTACTGACCGATTTTGCCAATTTTCAATAAGATTTTTCGGTGGATCAAAGAATGTTTGGTAAAAATTGCATTGTTCTATATCATTTTTTCGAAACTCTATCGTGCCTAAAACAAACGGATGGACATAGCTAGATCGTCTTAGAATCTTATAAAAACCAGAGTATATAGACTTTTTGGTTCTACGAACAATATTCCGATGAATTACAACGCAATGACATACTTGATATACCCCCCAGCTTTTTGGTGGTGAGTATAAAAACGATATGAGTAAAAATCAAGAAGGAATGCAATTCAATATCACCCAAAATATTGGGATTGAAATTAAAACAGAGACAAATTTTAAACCTTTTACATTAACAACTCTCGTTTGTAACATCATCTACATCTAGATTTGAAGGTCAATCATTGTTGATTTAATGACCCTTTACGGCTTAATTTTTAATAAAATTTCTGTAATAACATTTTGAATGGGTCTTAAATTAATTACGTATGTTTAATATATTAAACAGCCAAGTTTATAGTTCTCGTTATCGTTTTAGTCGATGTTGTTTAGACCTGTTGGCTTGGCTATTAAACTAATAAATGTGGCATATAATTACCAGCGTAACTTAATGATGGTACAGACTCTATTGATTAATGGCAGAAAGTGGCAAAATATCCTAAAGCCAACAGTAGAAAACAATAAAAATTGCAGCTTAAAAATGATGAAATGCGTCACACAATTTTGCCACTGGCCAAAAAGAAAACAACAAATAAAAGAGCTAATCAATTCTATGACAACAAATAAACAAACGCTTTTGTGTTTGAGTAATATAAGATAATAATAAATAAATATAGGAAATATAAGAAACAATCATTTAAGTTTGTGTGTTTGTGAAGAGTATTTGGGACGGGTATAGAATAATATGATACTTTTGTGCTCTACAAAACTTTTTGAAATCTTAAGATACTTGGCAAAGATGATGCTCATATATTTTTAAATTTAACCGTAAGATGCATAACCAACTTTTCCTACGAGAACACACACCCGGGATACGTTTATATCTACTAGCTTATTTTGGCTTTTTCTAATGTTTAAATGCTCCAATTTCATTATTTTTATACCCTCCACCACCATAAGTGGTAAATACTCGTACACTTTTTTGTACTCTTTTCCTTAACCTGGTGGATATGGAAAAATGTTAAACATATTTTTAGTTTTATTAATTATTGCATTTCATATAAGATTGTTATGATAAATTTAAAAACTGTGTAAATAATAAGGCAAATGGTTAAAATTAGATAAAATTTAAAAACATTTGAAATAAGTGATGTATTTATGAAATACTAATTATATAATATATATACTAATAAAATTTGCGCTAAAACTGAATAAGAAATACTGAATAATGATATTCTAATATTAACAGCAGCGTAGTTTTTGTAATTTTCATTATATTTATGTGGAGGGTATTTAAGATTCGGCACAGCCATTCTAACTTGTTTTTAAATGTGTATATTAATGTTTTAGTTTTTGTTTCATACAAATATTCTACCTGGTTCAAGAGATATAAGCAAAAAAGATCACGTGTGTGTCTAGGCTTAAGCTTTAAAATTAAGTTCCCAGCTATAAATTTGTTCTCTTAACGAAAAATTTCTTGATCTGACTTTTTCGTGTAGACAATTTTTGTCGATTATATGTTCTTGTGCAAACAACGTTTTTAGATTTTTTTCGCACAATTATGTCCTTCAATAAATGCGATTTGTATACAAAAACACAGCATTTTTTCAAAAATTCAAAGAAAACGTTGAAATACTGACACGTTTTCCCCACATAGCAGCACATGGCCATAATTGTGTTAGTTATTCTATCAACCTTTTGTTCTGGTGCGCACAAAACTATAGCTTGACAAGACGTGGAGCAATTGTCTCTCTTATGGCTAAATTCACTGTCTTTAGTTAGCTAATGGCAAAGGCTAACTAATGATTCTTTATTCACAATGCTTAGTTTGCCATTAGTTAAACCCCCAAATGTCGTTGGTTAACTATTAGTCAAATAACAGCTGTTGCTATGAAAATAAAATTTACAATTGTATTCGGCGACAAATTGTAAATATGTCTTACGAATTTGAATAATAGCTAAATTCACAGTCTTAATAGTAATAGTCAAACAATAGTTAGTATTTTAGTTTACCAATGGTTAACTAATGACCGAGAATTCGGCCATTAGAGTTTGTTTCTGACAAGTACGATATTTAAATGCGATCACGTTAGGCAATCGATTTTTATTATTTTCAATTAAAAAGTACTTGCTCCAAGAAATAAATACTTTAAGAAGAGTCAAACAATCTCTAATAGTGTCTGATTTAGTAATGGGAATAATGAAGTATTTAAATCATTTCCATACCGATTTCGTCGTTTAACTGCGATAGTAAGACTGTAAATTGACCTTTATATATCATACAATATATCGTAATACATATAATTGTATTTATGGATCCTATTAACAACAAAAACACTTATTCCGCGTATTGCCAAAAAAAAAATAACAGCAACAAACACATTTACAACTTTATTTATTACTGCATATCTAAGACCGGCGACAAATAAATGGGGCCAAAGGAAATACAAATAAATTTAAATACAACTCAACGTATAACTTAATTCTATAAAAATTTAAAAATACAATCATTTTTTTTGGTTTGTTTCTTTTTCAAGGTCAATGTTATTTGATGGCTGTGAAAAGCTTTAAAAGGACTTTCATTTGCATTAAAGGAATTTCTAAGCAAATAACTAAATAACTATTTAAATTTGCATTACTTGGAATAAATATATGTGTGTTTGCATATGGGTATCTGTATATTTGTTGACACTTCTCTTTTTTTGGCTGTATTTACGCCATATTGTTTTTGTCTTTCGTTCAAATTGTGTGTGTGGCATTTTTGGGTGGCTAATTTCTATAATTTTTTTTTGGCGCTTTTACGGCATTTGGTTTTATTTTCGTTGCTTGTTCTTTTAACGGAACGGCACACAATAGTTATCACGCGATTTACTTTGTGTTGCTTATAACAATATTGTGGCACAAACGCCAAGTTGACGCCATGTTGGCACGCAATAGACAGACGTTGGTATGTGTTAAAATCAGTTGTAAAGTTTTAATATTGCCAACTTTTTGTTAAAAAGTTTTAATCTTTTACACTTAACTATCATAAATAGGTGGTAAGAGTATAGCAACGACCATGATTTTGTTAGATTGAAGGAGAAAAGGAACTTTGTCGATAAGTTATTTATAAGATACACAAATTATCAATCAATCAGTTTTATAAGATAGAAAAGTTATCGATAAATTTTCTATAGCAAAAGTTATCGATCAATTTTCTATAAAATAGAAAAATTATCAATCAGTTTTCTATTGATAAAACAATTATCGATCAGTTTTTTTTGTAATAGAAAAGTTATCAATACATTTTCTATAGAATACAAAAGTTATCGATACGTTTTCTATGGAATAGAAAAGTTATCAATACGTTTTCTATAAAATAAAAAATATATCAATACATTTTCTATAGAATAGGAAAGTTATCGATACATTTATTATAAAATAAAAAAAAATTATCGATACTTTGCAATAGAATAGAAATGTTATCGATACGTTTTCTATAGAATATAAAAATTATCGATAACGTTTTCTATAGAATAGAAAATATATCAATACATTTTCTATAGAATAGGAAAGTTATCGATACATTTATTATTAAATAGAAAAGTTATCGATACGTTTTCTATAGAATATAAAAATTATCGATACGTTTTCTATAGAATATAAAAATTATCGATACGTTTTCAATAGAATAGAAAAGTTATCGAAACATATTCTATAGAATTAAAAAGTTATCTATAAGTTTTCTATAGAAGAGAAAAGTTATCGATACGTTTTCTATGGAATAGAAAAATTATCGATACGTTTTTTATAGAATAGAATAGATATCAATACATTTTCTATAGAATAGGAAAGTTATCGATACAATTATTATAAAATAGAAAAGTTATCGATACGTTTTCTACAGAATATAAAAGTTATCGATCCGTTTTCTATAGAATATACAAATTATCGATACGTTTTCTATAGAATATAAAAGTTATCGATACATTTTTTTTAGAATGGAAAAGTTATGTAATTTCTAAGAACTTAGGCGTAACCCAACAGTATGCTAAACTTTGGCAACTCTATACAATATCTAGTAGTTAGTAATAAATTAAATCCCTTAAGGAGATGAGTTAAATAAATATTTATAATTAAATGTGTATTATATGTTTGTAGTTTAAGCTACTACTCAAAGTATGTATGTGCAATATGTGCATATTTTTAATTTAACAAGAATTTTTTGTTTGTTTATTTTGCATTTTATGTCGGTAATTATAAATAGTGTACTGGTATATGTATGTAATAGTAATTATGTACATTTAAAACACGTGTATGTATTATTCGATGCATTACCCCTGTAAACAGGTAGATTTTAATGTGGAAAGTATGTGTGTCTGTCCAGTAGAACATTGTGACCATGAAACCTTTTTGTTTTTGTGTGTTTCTTGTTGGTTTTTTTTTTTTTTTTTTTTTGTTTAGTTGTTGTTTTCGAGTTAACTAAAGTTCACATGGTTCTCTTGAAAAGTAATGACAACTGCATTACAATAAGCGTATGTATTTTAAAGGTTAAAATTAAGAAGAAAAAAGTAGTACTAAACTAAAATATTACCATATTTTTACAATATACATTCATAAGTATTATTTCAGTTATTATCTATGACTTATATTTCAAAAATGGTATGTAGTGCCAAATATCAAAATAGAAAATATTCAAAACATTTATGTATTTGGTTGCAAACATGTTGATCCTAAAATTATTTTATGCAAAAATGTCTACAATTGCATTTCCACTGTAAAATATGTTAAACTTCTTATTTAGTAGTATCCCTCGTATCAGTTACAAGTATTAAAGCTATCTCGTATTAATCGTCACCGGAGAACAGCGGCATTAAATATTTGTGTCAATTTCTTTCTAAATATATATGTATATACTTTTCTTAAGAGGCTGCCTCTCGATATATTTTGCTAATAATACAAAATATTAAACCCGTATAACAGTCTTTTTTTAAAAGACGTTATTATTATTTTTATTTCTATTGATTTTCACTGTTTATGCGTCATTATAATATGATATATTACTTTAAACTATGTACCTATTTAAGTATATAATCTAATATAAATAAATATAATACATATGTAGTATTTGTTTAAGTAAGTTTGTTGTACAGGGTCATCTTCAAAATCAAAAATACCAAACATATAGTATCTACATACATATTTTTAGGTAAAAGTAGAAACTTTTGAGTAGGTCATGGTTTTGGTTTAAAACGTTATGAGCCCTCTGTTTAACTTTTTGAAGGAAGATGAGAATGACGTGCAAATTAAGAAATATAATTTATATAAGAGTTAAATAATTGTGCATCTCTAAGACAAAAACTACTTTTATGTTTTTATGTTCATATATTTGTATACATACAAACATATTTGTTGAAATATGAGATTTGTTGAAATATGGAATATATGTATACATATGTACATATGTATATACAAATAAAACACAATTTGAAAATACATATGAATATGTCCAAAATGTTAATTTATTTTAAAGGGGATTCATATAACTGAGTTTTTTTTTTTTTTGTTGTATATATGCAAGTTTCTGATAATTTCCCAAACATGTAAAATCATCTCCAATGCGAAACAACTGACAAATCGCTCATCAAAACATTGCAATTATTGATAATCAGGCATGTGATGGAAATCGATATCGAAAACCAATGAGTTTTAGAAGACAATTTTTTCGTAATATTTCTGTATTGAAAAACTTTTATCACATAAAATATAAAGATATTGGGCTACCAAAAAAAACTCTTAAAACAAAAATTTTAAAAATTAGATTATAAATGCATTAAAATGTATTTCCAAAACTGACTCGTTTTCGATATCGATTTCCATCACATGCCTGAATAATTCTAATATCGAAAATATTTCTAAATAAAATGTAAGTTATCCGAAGGTACGGTGACATTTGACAAATATTTACTCAAAAAAGCGTAACGACTTGTTTTAGCACAAATTTGTTTGACGTTGTTTAATCTTACAAGAGTTTTGCAAGATCAAACAGCATCAAATAAATTAAAACTAAATATTTGTTGTGCTTTGGCCTAAATAAGAAAAGTTTTTTTTTAAATAAATAAACGAGTACAAATATATGTTATTTGGTGGTTACGTTTTTTCGGCAAATATTTGTCAAATGTGACCGTACCTTAGGTCTTATGAAAATTGAAGATACATACATATTTATTTTCGCATCTTTCTGGTGCCAAAAGAACTGCTCATCTTTTGAGGTCAAGATCGAGTCAAGCCAATTTCGAATACCCTATTCTTAAGTTAAGCGTATCCCAGACAGAGCGTTCTGCATCAATTAAAACAAATAGTAGACGGACGGGGCAAGGTCTCGCCTAAAAGGCGGGTGAGGCAAAACTTCCCCACCAGCTCCTTCTAAATAGATAGTTTTTAAAAGGTATTGTAACATTTGGCCGAACATTTTCATAATGGAATGAATATTCAGCTTTCATGGCTGTCCGCATATTTTGAGCGTTTTACGGTCAATGCTCGCTTCAAAGAAATAAGATGCATACGATACAGGTTCCCTGAGATAGTCTGGCCAGATTTCAACAGCTCATAATAGATAAAATCCATTTGATCCCAGTAAATAAAGAGCATTACCATAGCCATATGGATATTTGGCTTTGGTGTCTCGCACGTTGAAACCGATGAAACACATTCACCAAAAGCTTTGGTCGGTTGCTTCAGCTGCACATTTTCCATAAAAATTAAAAGTTATCGATACATTTTCTATATAATAGAGATTTCTATAGAATATAAATATTATAATATAAGTGATCACATTGCACTCCTTTTTCAGTTTAGATCACTATTAGAGAAGCCAGAGGCTATTCTAGAATTACATGCAACAAATCCATTTTTGCTGGGAAATATTAGTGATCCCAGGCTATGCTTTATTATTAATTAAAAGATCCAGAACCTATAATTCTATATAAAAGATGGATTTTTGTTGAGAAATCGAGTGATCACAGATTATGTTTAATTTTAAATTTAGCAATTTTTACACGATTACAGATTATCATCCTTTTTAATTTTGAATGTTATTAAGAGATATAATTCATTATTTTTTTTCAATAATGCATTAATTTTGCTGTTGTAACGACTATTGTTGTAAGGTCTTAAAACATTAGCAAATATTTTTATATTAATGATAAACTGTAAATTCTCAACCATAATTTAAAAATGTGCCCATTAGAACATTAAATGCTGAATTTTTCATTTCTTTGTTTCACGTATTTATTACTATTTGTAAAATATTCATAAATGTTTTTAATTTAAAAATATTTTTATTTCAAAATAAGGAAATACAAGAGAAAAATAAAGAAAATATGCAACTAATATGCTATAACAGGTAAAATATGCAAAAATATGAACTAACAAATCAACCACAAAATTCTTAAATATTTATTGCACTTTTCCCTGCCCTGTTTATGAATTTTAAAGCTGTGTTTATATTATGTGTATTTGTCATGTGGAATGACACTTTTCTACCCATATGTGATTTCATGTTTATGTCAAAATATGAGTTTTACATACGGTTCATAATTTGGTATGTTCATATGTTGGTATGTCAAGTACATTTGACATAACCTATCAAAAAAAATCTTAAAACAGCTGATTGCTGCATGTGTATAAAAATTAAATTTGTAATTAAATAAAATTTTATTTATTTAATAAAATAGTTGCATATAGATTACATGCACCTTTTTTAATTTTAATAAATTCTTCCAGGAAACCTATTTCGTTGAACTAAAACACACATGGCACATGCACATCATCTGCACCGGCCCCGCTTCTTTTTTTATTTTGCTTTTGCAATTTCCCGGCTATATTGACCGCGCAAGTATGTTATTTTATACTGGAAGTATATTGCGTTATATTTATTACAAATAACAATTGCCAAATGCTTAAAATTAACTGCTTTAATTAAATTAAATGCTTTAGCTTAACTTCATTTGGGGCCAAAAGATGAATTGAAAATTTTTAGTTTGTCAGCCATATCATTAAACGCTGCGTACCTGGCATGCTTATTATGGTAAAACTTGTTCTGCGGATTATACAAGCATTCCTTCTCTTACCACATTTCGATCAACTGTAGAACAGCTTCTTTGCACCAATCAAACTGGAACAACATAAAATTAACCACAAAAATTGCAATTAAAAATATGTACTTACTTTTGTTAACTTCTTTTCAATTTTTCCCTCCATTTTCAATAATAAATTTGTGTAGTTTTTTTTTTTTTTTTTGTATTTTTGTTTTACTATTAGGTATAAATTATATTTATTAAAATTTCATGGTTTGTCACTTGAAAATAGAACTCGTTCTAAATAAAAAATGTCATATGTATTGCACACACATGATATTGTTTGGAGGTGTAGTCTATATGTACAAATTTGACATGCGAAAAAGTGACAGTCCACACGACATGTACACATAATGTGAACACAGCTTAACTTATGATTTATGCATTCTCATTTATTACTGAACTCTTTTGTAAACCGTTGGAAATACATTGGAATGTATTTTCAATGAGCTTCAACACATAGATTTTCAAACGTATTGGGCCAAATCACGTACACGTGTAGGTAAAACAATAATTACTAATTGATTTTATAATTAGTTCAAACATCTACCTGTGTCATACTCTCTGTAATAATTTGTTTTGAAAGCGAAATTTTCTTTGACCAACTTGTTTGCGGTCCATTTGTTTGCTGAAATTTTTTATGTTTGTACAAGTTTGTATATAAGAAAATCAAACATGTATTGCTAGAAACATAACACAATTCTTACGCCGGCGAACGACGAACAAACAATACGGGGTAACCATGTTTCGTTTTACCTTTTATTGTTTTACTAAATAATTTAACTTTTTACTTTAATTATTGTTTTATTTTTTACTTTATATAATTTAATTTGTCGTGTTGGACGAAATTCGACGTTCGTCCCAGTTGTAATCCTAGCATATGATTATTTTCGGTAGTCAAAATTGACTAAATGTACGGTACCATTCCAACAACATAGAGTTTTAAAAAAAGGGATTTATCTCAATTTGAAAGTCCTATATAGCGATCCTTAACTTAAAATATTATCTAATCCCCACATCTTGACAATGTTATCATGTGTGGGGAAAACGAGTTGTTGAACATCAATTCATTAGTTTCTTCGTAATTGTCAAAAATGGGTTTTTTTTAGCATAAAAATTACATTTGACGGCAGACACAGTTGTGGGAACAAATTTTCTGACAACGTTTTCGTACAAAAATATAACATCGTCAAGAGTTGTCCACATAAAGCAAATTTATGTAAGTAAAAAAGTGATGGTAAATATATTGCATGTTAATCACTTCTCCAAATAAATAACAGAATTTAATTCCTTATTAAGCTGTAGAGTGTCGCAGTACAGCCTACAGTAGGGTATAAAAATGCAATACATGTACACATACATATAAAAATATGCACATATAAATAGAGCTAATGTCATGGTCAAATATGGCATGGTTTATAAAATCCTTTTTTCTTGGATTTTAACCAAACATTCACCAGCAGAATATCAAATTTGTTCGAATATACCTACATATGTATGTATGAATGTATTCATGTACAAATCAAACTACTTGTACATGCCAATTTAAGGTTTTTAGTATTTTTGGACAAACCATAAACACACAATACGAAAAGTTGTATCCAATAGAAAGAGAAGTGTATGAATCACGGACTGTGTTTTGTTGTATACATTGACGACATACAAAACTGCAGCAAACTGTAAATATTATATAAACAAGAAAATAACAGCGGAAGCTAACAGGTCATTTAGGGGTGGGTAAAAGAGAGGAGATGGCTAATTTCTATGAACATAAAGTACAACAAGTTGTGACAGTAGTAGTAAAAGTATTAGTGGTGATAGTATCTTAATTGTTACAGCATTTCCATAATTAATATTTTTCAAGAGCTTCGTTTCCGGTATTTCACTTAATATAGTACGAAGCTACAATTTTTAAATCCTAATTATTGAATTAGGAACCATGAACAAAGAAATATAATTTTTAGAAATGAGATTTTTTATTTGTCAAAGAAAATCTGGTTCTATCGAGAATCTTTCAAAACTAGCATTACGTTAAATATGTAGAATTCGACACAAATTTGTACTTATTAGTTTAAAAATATAAGCATCCTGTATTTGAAAGAAATATTGCCGTTATATTGACATCAAATCCATCAATAATCAGCCATGTCACAGAATTTAATTCCGTTCGAAAGTATTCCAGTATTTTGCTTCTATAGAAAAAGTAAAACGAAAAAATTTTTCAGAATGAAACCTAGATATTCTTAAAATTACAATTCCACATAGCAAATTAAAAGTGGTTTTATTCCGAAAGAGAATTGTTCGTTTTACTTTTTCTATAGAAGCAGAATACTGAATTAATTCCACTACCGAACGGAATTAAATTCTGTGACATGGCTGAATATTGAAAAAAACTTTTAACCACAATTTAAAAATAGCCTAGTCACACCTTCAAAATTATACATATATCGCACCATACACTGACACGTTCAGCATGCAAAAGCATCCCAACAATTACTCTTGGGTTTTAAATAGCTCAAATGCTGTAACATCTAAACAAATTAAATATTACTTTTACATATCGATAACTTTCATAGCGAATTTTTAATGCTATTTTCGAGGCAAATTGAATTATGCCAACAAGTAAAATGTCAAAACTTTCTTGTTATTCCAATATGCCCTTCTGGAAAACAAAGTTCTTTTTAATAAACCCTTTTCTTCGATTTCACTTATTTATCCGATTTGGATAATTATTTTAACATAGACAAGAAAGAAAGTACTGACATTTTATATAATAAAGTAAAGAAATGTGTTCTACATCGAAATACACTTGGAAACAGTGTAGATTTTGCTGGATTCTCTTCACGTGTTGAAGTTTTTCTGCTAAAAGTATATAAAAAAGAACAAGTATTAAGTCATCTTGGCCAACTGACCGAATAAAAAACAACTAAGCAATGAACCAACAACTGACATTTTAATTTTAAATTTAATATATGGTTTAAAATATAAACCTTATTGTCAATTCTAGTCATTAAAAGCGAAAGTTTTTGGAGCAGCCAAATTTGAATGAGTAATAATATTTAGTGCTAAATAATAATTGTTTAAAACACGTGCTCAAATTTAGCCTTGATTTAAATGAATTAAAAATTTTAGAACAAGTGGTAGACTGACTGCAACATAATAAAGAGTGATTTGTTAAGAGCTTTCGAATTTTATTAAAAAGAAAATATTAAAAGAATGATCCAAATAATTCATGTACATTAATGTTTTGCAGACTCTCTCCAATATATCGGCCGGTATCTTACGAATAAATTCTTTAATATTAGCTTCCAGTGCGTCAATCTTTTCGGGCTCGGTTAACAGTAGCTTTTATATGGGCGAGTAAGGGGAAAGTTGTTGGTTCCAAAATATAATGAAATACCCCAATAATGTCCGCAAGAATATTACCCCCCAATAGTCCCTATTAGAAACTTCACACACGTGCCTGATAGACTAGCTAATTCGGGCAAAAGGGGCGGGGATCTTGTTTCCTAGTAGACGTGAAGCAGTACAAAAAAAATCACATGTGCTAAAATAAGCCCTAATAATAAAAAAACCAATATATATAAATTTTCCCTTAAAAAGACCTTGTAGGACCAGATGGAAAAGCCCTGACCTCGTTACCCTCCCCACCTATGGACTCCCTTGTGGTCTATATACAATTTATGGGGGAATCCCCTAATACACTTACCTGTTTTCCTCTGACTTCGAAGTTTTACCTTAAATTATACACTATTTCATATTTGAAAATATATCTAATTTATTCTAAAGCAAAAATTCATAGTTATGTAGCTAATTATAATACAAAAAAAATAAACAAAAGATTCATAGATAGATATGTATATGTAGTTAATAAAAAAAAATAAACAAGATATGTAACTCTTTCATTTATATCTAATGGTGAATATTTAAATACATGTTATTGCAAAGAGATCTTATTTATTTCTCTTAAAATTCATTAATTTGAGAATCTTAATTAATACATAAAAATGTCTGCAACAATAATAAAAAAATGTTTAAAAAAAATAAGAGAAAGCAAAAGAAAAAGAAGTATAATGATAATAACAAAAGCAAATAAACAATAAAAGAACAAACTTACGATTTTTGTTTGTATAACTCCAACGTAGCTTGAAAGCCTTCAACATGTCGATGAGCATTAAGTGATCTTATTTGATTCTGTTTATACCCTACACCACCATAGTGGGGAGCGTATATTGGATTTGTGCTGATGTTTGTAACGCCCAGAAATATTGGTCCAACACCCACCTTAAAGTATACCGATCGACTTAGAATCGATTTAACGATGTCCGTCCGTCCGTCCGTGTGGCTGGCTGTCCATATAAAGCTTGTGCGTAGAGTACAAGTCGCAATTTTGAAGATATTTCGATAAAATTTGGTACGTGATATTTTTTCGGCCCAAGGATGGATGGGATTGAAACTGGTGGGAATCGGTCCATTATTTCACCTAGCCCCCATACAAATGTCCTCCCGAAATTGGGGTTTACCGGTCTTAAATCTTTGAATTAGTAAATGCAGCACATCTACAAATTTCGTGAAGATCGGTCCATAATTAGTCGTAGCTCCCATATAAGGACCACTTCCAAAAATCACTTAAAAGAGCATAACTCTCTTAAAAATGTTGGTATCCAAATAAAATTGAACACAAATATGTTTTGTATATATACATATAATATGGTAGAAGTTTATGATGATCGGTACATAATTAGTCGTAGCTCCCATATAAGACCCACTTCCAAAAATCACTTTAAAGAGCATAACTCACGCAAAAATTTTGGTATCAAAATAAAATTCGACACAAATAAGTTTCTTATATACAGCAATAATGACACCTAATTTTGTAATGGTCGGTCCATAATTAGTCGAAACTCCCATATAAGACCCTCTCCGTAATTCACTTTAACTTCCATAAATCTTTTAAAAGTATTTTTATCGAGATAAAGTTTAACACATATAATATTTATAATCACAGAAATCATGACTCTGAATTTTGGTCCAAAATAAGTGATAACTCCCATATAACGCCCATTTCTGAAAAACTGTTTTATATTTACATTTACATACTAGGTGTAGGGTATTATATGGTCGGGCTTGACCGACTATACTTTCTTACTTGTGTTTATACTTAAGGTATGTGTTCACGATCGTCAGATATCTACACATCATATATCTACCAATGTGCTAGCAATGTACTGACATTGAAAAATGTTTAGCAAAAGATAAATTGTTAGTTTACACGACTGTAAGAAAACTAACAATTTCATTTGCACACAATTGTCACACAATGAATTTAGCTGTCAACCGAAATTGTCAGTTCACACGGTTGTCAGATTGTTGTATGGCATTGCCAAATTCGTTTTGCAGCTCTGTGTGTGTGTTTAAAAAATTTAAAATATTGTCATGGAACAAAAAAGAGCAATTGGAACCATTTTATCTGCACTCTATTAAACAGGATTCATCAAAAATATGTTGCTATCCATATTTTATTTTCTTTAATTTTCTTCCACTTTTTTCAAAAATTTTATTAATGCGCACTTTATTTTAAATCTTTAATTTTCTTCCATTTTTTTCAAAAATTTTATTAATACATACTTGTTTGTTTATTTATGTATAACAGAGTTGCATTTAGAAATAATTTCTATGACAATGCTGCCATTGGCAGATGCATAAACTTTACACATATAACTATGAAAAGTGTTTGACAATTGTCTTAAAACAATGACAATGCCAAAATTGTGTGTTTACACGATTGTTAGATGTGTGACAATATTTTTGTCTTCCAATGTACTGAAAATGCTTTTTCTTACAACGTTGGAAGACAAAAATTTTAAGTTTACATGGTTGTTAGACAATTTCTGCACATTTTTCTGACAACGTTGTAATATCTGACGATCGTGGACACATATATTATGTCCTGTGGTTCCTAGTAGGAACAAAGGGCCGTGGACACATAGCTTTAGTAAAATTAATAAGTGGTATACTAATATTTTCTTTTATAAAAGTGTTAGGGTTTCCGTTAATATAAAAATGGTTAATTATGCATATTGGGAAATTTTGTATAATAAGGATATTTTTAATCAGAAAAATAAAATAATAATGGTAGGAAGTTGAATGTTTAGAAGAAAAAAAAACTAATATTGTTAGTGTAAGAATTAAATTATAAATATATAGCTATAATTTTTGTAGTTAACGAATAATAAATTATTGGTACCTATATAAAATTGGGCTATTGATATAGTTAATTGGTTAGGTGTCAGATTTGAATGATGATGAACTGAATTGATGTTAAAGTTTTAGTTTAAATATTGTCTTAATAAAAATTTTGGGTTTGTATGATTAAAGTTAATATAAAGGATATTTTGAGTAGGATAGTAGATATAAGTTAGTGGTTCAATTTGACTAATAAGGATGTTATAGATGTAGGGAGTCGGTGAACTTTATAAGATCGCAATGGACAGGTACTTGAAATACCCGGGGTACTCTGGTTTTTAATTTCTCGTTCGAATCTGGTGTAAGATAAGGTAGTACTATTGGGAATTTTGGCAGAAAAGTAAGGCTTAGGAAATGTGCGTTAAATTCCAAAGAACTTGAAAACAAACTCCGCTTACGTAATTAATTAGTGGTATTACATTATAGGGCCGGAATTCAATAAAAAATCAAAGTTGTGTAGGAGATTTTGTCCTTTGTGATCCTCTGATCACTGATTTCGACTCAATGGATTTTTATAAGAAATTCTCAGTTTCTTAGTTGTTTTACAATTGGGTTTAAAAATTAAAAAAAAAAAATACACTTTCCACTTATAAGAACACGTTTTTTTCTTATAGTAAAAATTTTGTACCGATTTGTACTATTTAGTTAGCACTTTATGAAATAGTGCTTTTTGTTCAAAAGAAATGATGAAAATTTAAATTTTATACTTTAATTTATTCAAATATTACTTTATTATAAGAATTTAATTTATTTTGACTTTTGTCAAACTTGTTTCAAACAGTAAAAACAATGTGAAAACGGGAACATATAATTTTAATTTCATGTGAAATTTCAATTTCATGTGATTTTAAAATCTGTCGGAAGCTAGAACATACACCTACATATATCTCTCACTTTTCGAACATTAAAAGCTTTTGTTTTTCTTTAAGAACAAGAAGCACAGAGTGATATATTTCTCTCACTCATCATGTATAGCATATACATGAAATATACATGACCTATCGAAAAAGAGTAATTAAAGCAATTAAAACATTTTAATCTTACAAGACAGTGATGAGCTTACCAACATATTACGGACTGTCAATAGGGGAAATTTTGTTATTTTTCCAAAAAAAAAACTGTATAAAAGAAAAGTACTGACAGGGGAAATATTCACAAAAAAATGTTACAACAATTCGCTAATGTTGTTGTATTTTTAATTAATAATTTAATTTTAATTTAATTGGTATTTGTAAATGAAAATACATACATATGTATGCCGAAATGTATATGATTAAAAAATATTAATGACACAACAAAAAAAAAATTAAAATATGTAGTTCGGAGAAAAATATTAATAATATTTATAAAAAAAAAATTATTCCTATTATGAATTTCTTTATTTATGTGAACAAATGAAACATTAAAATTTCCCATATTACACTCGTCCCAATAGATATGAATCTTAACATAGTGGCTGTTTTCATAAACGCAGTATGCAATGCAACACTGCAAACATATGCGTTTACAATGCAAAGCAATACTTCATGTCAATGTAAAAAAAAAAGGCAATGACGTTTATGAACTCTATGCAATGCAGTGCTGCATTGCATACTGCATTTATGAAAACAGCCAGTCCCACAAAAAAATAGTCTAAAGATGTTAAATTGCATGACCTAAGCGGCCAATTGACCGGCCCCAAATGTGAAATAAACTGTTCACTGAACTCGCCTTTCAATTATGCCATTGTTTCGCGTGCTATGTGGCACCGTCTTTTTGAAACCACATTTCAGCCTGGACTTGGCTTCCATTTTGAGCAAAAACAATTTTAATTATCGCATAGTGGCGCTCGCCATTAACCATAATGTTCCTGCCTTCGTCGTCTTTGTAAAAGTACGCTATAATGAGGCCACCGGCCCATAACACACACCAAACAGTGCATTTTTCGTTATTTATGGTCAGCTCTTGCAATGCTTCTGGATGCTCTTCACACCGAATAAAGAAGTAGATCTTCATCTGACTTAAGCTGGAGGTCCACAACTCGCGTTTTGGCGTCAACGCGTTTTAAGATTTCTAAACGTTTTAAGCGTCAGGCATTTCAAGTTACATGCGAAGATATTTCGCGTCAATTTTTGTTTTATATGTATGTATGTACTTTTGGAGCTGATGCCGTATGCCCAGCTGATTTTTTTTTTATATGAAGTTTTTTTTATCGGTTTGTTTGTCAAACTCATATAAAAAATGGTATTTCAACTGTCATTTTTTCTGGTGGCATCATCTTTAAAATAAATTTGCTTTCAAAAGTAGAAAGTAAACGAACTTCTCGCGTTTCAGGCATCAGCGCGTCCTACGCTTTTGAGTGTGTAACTTAACTCGTACAACTACATTGATTCTACTTTTTTGACAGTTGTTTAGAACGCGTCAAACGCGTAGACGCTTGGTGTGGACCTCCAGCTTTAAAGTACACTTCAAGTCTACTCTAATTTTTTATAAATACGGCAGTAAAAGATTAAATGTACTGCTGATATAATTAAATACCGTTATAATTATATTTAAAGAACTATATTTCGCAAATCTACCGTTAACTTTTATTCTTACACTACAGCAGCACTTTTTAAATGAAATAATGAACACAGCCCATCAGCTGTTACAACAATGCAATTTGACAGTTGTACATTTTTGTTTGTGTTTGGATAAAAGTTGTAGTACATAAACATCTGCGGTTTTTTTTGTTTACATTTATTATTAGAATGTATCTATCTGATAAGTGTATTTCAATCAAAAATAGAAACAATCCAACATTAACTCGGTAAAACATTGCAAACGTAATTAATGCAACAACAAGTATAGTTGAATCGATAAAATTGAAACGGAAAATGTCACGCCGCAGAACAAATGCGGGTTCTTATGAGCTATTAAGTAGTGAACATGAGGAACAGCATGATCAACCAGATGGCTTTGTAGATGAACAATGGGTAGAACCACAAAAAAAATTCCCTTGGAAAACGATAATATTTATATTATTTTTCTTTGTGGCCGGAGCGGTGAGTCATGAAGGTTATTGCTCTAAATTGTTTTTTTCAATTTGTTTATGGAATGTTTGATTGCCTTTTATTGCAGACCTGTTTGACGTTTAGTATATTAGTATCGTCTGGTGTATTTAATGAAAAATATGCTGATCGTGCTTGGCCACTATTGATTATGGGTATTTTGATGTTTATACCAGGAGGTTATTATGGTTACATACTTGTATGTATTTTTCTAAAACGTGACGGTTTTACTGTCGAAGACATACCAATGTTGTGAGTGTGCAGGACAATGATTGAAAACAAAATCTCGAACGCAAACAACTGCCTCCAGTTTTTGGACTATAATATTTAAGTTAAAAAATAAACAATTTATACATTTTTTTATATGATAAATAATACAATGACAAAATTTTTATCAAATATTTGCAATTAAAGTAAAATTAGATAAATGAATAACAAAAAATAACAAATCTAATTTTGTTTTAAATTAGAATCAAATTATATACCTACATAGGTACACAAGAATATTTTATAAATTTTTATTTTGTTTCTTATTATAATTAATTATATTATATAAGGGATAATTAAATTTTTAGTTTTTAAAAATTTAAAAAAAAAATTTATATAAATATAGTTTTATTAAATAAAGCTTTGTTTAGTTATTATAAAGTTATGCTATATTAGAAGTTATAATAAAACTATATTAGTGTACTATTGTAATTTTTTTCGCTATATGAACATAGCTGGCAGATTTGACGATTTATCGTCATTTTGACGTTTCTTTTTGTTTTGTTTAAAAAATAGCAAAGTGGCGATTTGACGATTTTTGCTTTGAAAGTGACGATTCTGAATTATTAAAATTTTTTCAATCGACATTCATTATTTTGTTTTTGTAAATTATTTTTTTAGCGCATAGGTACAAAAAAAATAACGACAAGACTTTTTTATTATTTCTTCTTAGCTAATTCAGCAATCACCCCGTAAAATTGCCTACTTTTAGAATGACAACTTTTCAATGATCTTGAAATTTTTCGAATAACGGTATACCTACATACATATGTCGTGAATTTCTAAAAAAACTCAACACGATTTTTTCACACTTTTTTTAATTCACTGCCACCACACGTGCAAAAAAATCTGGCGGGGGAGCCTCCTCCAACTGTGTGCTATGGAAATTTGGATGACTCCTTCGGTGACATCCCAAGTGAGTGTTAGTTAGTGTTGTGTTCCATGACCGGAAGAACACTAGTTTCCCCGTGTAGGTGGTGTTCGGAGGTTATTTTAAAGGCAGCCTGTAATGGTCCTTAAGACTGCATTTTGACAGATTTGAATATAACACTGGAGCAGTGTGGTTAACCACTGACCAACCAAATCGTCTTGTAAGTAGCAAGCAGGGTTTCTTTATCTATACCCCAAGTGCTGCCCCGGCTAGCGCTTTGAGGACCTTGTACCTATCTCGCAATTTGTGCGTGATTGACGCCCAACATTTTTGGGCGCTTCACTGTCGGAATGTATGTCGTCGCTGCGTGCTTCGCGTTGATTTTGAGATTCAAAAGAAACTTCAAAATTTATTAATAATTCAAGATAGTAAATTTTATTTACTTTAAACAAAAAACAATAACATACATTTTAAAAAAAGTTCAGGTAGTTTGAGTTAAATACAAAAAAAAAAAATTATAACATAAAAATCTACACATGTTTGTATACGTAACATGTAAAAAATCAGTTGTAAAGCACTTGTGAATTCATTTTCTTTCAATGACTTTCTGTACAACGAAAGCTTGTACAGTTTTGAATATAATTGAGATCGAAGAATACATATAGAATTTAAAACCTCGTGACTTAGTTTATTTATTTTTTTTTTGTACGAACGTCAGTAACAATTGAAAATATCATCTCAGCATCTGCATTGGCATGTGGTAAACTCAGTAGAATTTTGGATAATTTTGAGAGGCAAGGGAATACGAAATTATCATTGAAATTCTTCGACTTATTTATAACCAAAATGGTTCCAAATCCATATTTGAAAGAGAATTTATTTCTTCTTTTTAAAAATTATATTCTAGGGTTAGCCATTCTTGAGTAAGAAGATTAGCATCAATATTAAACTTTTCACATAACATTTTAAATTTGTAAAAATTTTTATTACCAGTGTTTCTTTAAAAATTGAGTCTTTTTTCAAAGGCAGTTAAATTAAAATTTTATTTACATACATGCAAAGGAAAAATTCCCTACATTTGAACGAAAATAAAAAACAAGTAGGGAATTTTCCCTACATATGACATCACGTTGTCGCCAAAACGCGAGTTGTGGACCTCCAGCTTAAGTATGGTTACCGTACTTTCAGTGTTCTGACAATAGTGTTACATTTTTGCTTGCTGACAACGCGATAGAATGAATTCAAAATTAAATTGATGATTTCGAAATGATACTTTTTTATCGGGATTTTTACGATTTTTTCCGAAATTCATCTTGTGCCCCGCAAATGAACAAATCAAATGTTTTAAAGTACAGTAACGGTTTTATATGTTTAAATGCTATTTTTTACAACTATGTGAATAAAATGAACTCTAGTGTTTATTACACTATGTACTTAAATTTGCAATGTCTACGTCATTTGACATTTACTAAATGCTGTTGATATATTGTTTTTATTGTAATAAGTTGCACTCTTTTTTGTGAAGGCAAAACTGCCGGTCAATAAAAATTCATTTGTCAACCAAGCTCCTTTTTTAATTATTTTAAATAAAACTAGCAATTTGTTTAGCAAACCCGTTATTATTTCATTTAAACAATCATGTCTAATAACAATATTCAATGGGAGGTGGTTACAAAATCGAAAAAGCAAAAGAATTTAGAAAAGAAGGTAGTGGCACACAAAGAAAAGAAAAAGGAAGAAGCTTTGCAGCCAAAATTGGAGGAAATATGTAAGAATATATTTAAAAGCATTCAACTATTAAGGATTTAATTAAATGCAAACATATTTATATCATTTGTAGTACCTTCACATCAATATCGTAAGATTATTTTGGGTCGTGGTGGTGAAGAAAACCACTCACCGACCAAATCAAATACAAGCTTGAAATCCAAAGGTTCTACGCCTAAAAAAGTTAATAAAACTTCTAAAGATAGTTCTACTCCGCAACGAGATTGTAATAAGAAGACTAAAAGTAATTTAAATAAAGCGCCGGCTAAACACAAAAGCCTGGAGCAGGCTTTTAAGAATTTAACAGCTGATGAATTTGCTTCGCATTTGGAACAATTGAAGATAATATATCCTGGTTCGAAATTAACCTGGTTAAAAGAGGTGTGTTTAACAATAAAGATTTATTACATTTTTATTATCATCATCAGTGTCACGGCGTAATAAGAGTATAATGAGAAAAATGATACATAAAAAAAAATAATTTGATTGCATTTAGCAAAATTATGAATATCATTTCAACTTCCTTTTCAATAAGATTTGAATAATTTTCAATATGATTTACTTCTATCTTTTGCAGATTGCTAACTATTTAAATTCCAGTTTACCATTTGAATGTGATCCCATATTTTCTGGTAAACCCATAACATATCCTAGCAATTTAGCTTCTTCCGCCTTTAAACAAGCTGTACTGGATTTTCTTTCATCTGAAGGTGAAACAAATCTAGAGTACTTTTTCCATTATACTCTTTTGGAGAGTATGTGCACAGAATTAAATAAAAATCAACCTGTTGTTGGATATAAAGTAAGACTAAATACCTAGGTATTAATTTATTCTTGGAAATATTTTTTAATAAAATTTTATTTATGCCTATTTTACATTTAGTTTCTTCTACAATTAATTGCTCAAAATTGGCCACAAATATGTTCAAATAAAATGGCCAATACAGCTATGCTAAGAGACTCGTATCAAAATCGCAGTAATATATGCCTAAGTATATTGTGGGCCATAGGTCAAGGTGGCTATCAAAGTCTAATGGAGGGTATTAAAGGTAAGTTGTATTCGTCAAATATATCTAGAAACAATTTTTCTTTCATAATTTACTTATTTCCTAAAATACTTATAGTCTGGCAAAACTTAATGTTGCCCAATTTAACTATGAAAAGCTATAGTCGTTTCATCACTGATTATATTGAAAAAGTATTATATACCGCCATTGATCAAAGTTTAAATATGAATCTAAATGAGTTTTTTGCCACCTATAATGCTTTAAAAACACCATACCCTGCATTATCGCGTGAGTGTCAGCAAGCTTTAATTCGTAGTTCCTCCTTGTTTTTGGTAATTTCATCTCATTTAAATAAAAGAAATTTAATTGAATTTTCTAAAATGTTTTTTTTTATTATTTTAGCAACTATTTATTATCAATACTAACAGCCACGCAAATCTCTTTGTTAATTTGTTAAGAGACAATGAAATTAATGGTTGTCTGTCGGCTTTATTACATAATGATGACTGTTTCGAAGTTTTGAAAATGAATTATAAGAAGCAATTGGTACCAACCAAAAATTTATTAGAAAAACTGGGTAAGTTCTTAAACATAAAAAATATACATATATGGCACAAGTTTGTAATTAATTGTTGTTAGAAGTGGAAATATTTGAGAGTGCCGCCCCATTGGCAATGTCACCAACATTCCATAACTTTTTACTTGAGGCTGAAGTATTAAATGCTGAATTGGATGCTAGTAAAAAACGTGATCCTAATGTTGATGAATTAATGGAATTGGTTAAGGTAAGTTTCAATTAATAGTTTGTATAACTTTTGGTAAATTCTGTCATGTAAATGTGTATATGTAGGTAGGGAAATCAATATAAAGATTTCCGTCTGACCGTGTTGAAATAACTCGGATATTCAAAGTACACAATATATAGGCCTACCCCGGCGTATATAGAAATTTGTATCTAAATGGACAAATTTTTAGGAAACTTAATCCTATTTCTCTCTTGTTGTTTTGTCAGGCCAAAATTATAATTTACTTTAATGAAGCTATTTTTTTATTAATGTCATAAATTGTAGAAACATTTAAAAAAAATTCTATATCTACTTCTGTCAAAGCGGGAAAATAAGTTTCAACAATTTTTTACAACACTGTGGTAGTAACAACGATGAATGTTTATTGATGTGGATTTTCAGTGTTACTGTTTTTTATGTTCGGTAATCGAACGAAAAGTGTATTCAATACTGATTCGAACCGGTAAAAGTAAAACAAATTTCGGTATTGGTGTTTTAGCGGCAATGGTAATTCGACTTATTGAAGTAATGGAGTTGAAAGTGTATTAGGTGTAGCATAGTGGTGTTTAAATTTTTAATTAATTTAAAATTAAATATAGAACATGCATTTTTTATGCGGAGAAAGGTATTTTCTAAAAAAGACAAATAAATCAAAGATTAACTTGTAACCCCTAAAACACATCAGAATAACGAAAAACTTAGGTTTTTCCAAATAATTTTCGTATATGAAGAATTTTTGCAAAACTAGTTGCATAAATATAATCAATAATTTTTAAATAAATTACTCGCTATAGAAATGCAACACTGATACAATATTATTATAATAGCCTTGGCAACCCTTCAGCTATTACTTTTCTTATCAAGTATTCATCGCTTGCGTGTTCATTTTGCACACAAAAAAAACGAGTTTATTTTCGAAAAGAAAACGAAAGAAACGATTTTTTAGTGACTAGCTGAAATTTGTGAGAACAACGCCGCCGATTATTTAAGCGACGACAAAAAAGTGAAATAGAATTGGTATTAAAGAAATTAGCAGAACGCAGAAACATTTATTTAAATTGAGTTTTTTGTAACTAATTAAAATTTATTATTTTTATAAGTTTAACAGAAAGTGCAAACGACATATTTGCCACAAAAAAGAATTGTGCAACGTGTTTATTTCCCCGGAAAACAAAAATCAATCTCTTTTTTGGGTTTTCGAAAAAAAAGTATACATGACGACGAACCAAAGAAATAGCAAAAAGAGACGAAAAGAAATGAATACAAAAAAATAAGTAAAATAATGGACTACGTGGAAATTTTTTCCATGAAAATAGTTGGGTACATAATTAAAGCCGGTTTCTCTATTAATGTGATTAATTAAAGTGAGATTTTCTTAAATAGTTTTAATTTTTATGCTAGTTTCTGTTCTAATTTACGCAGTAAATGACACGTATTAAGTTTTGGAGGGGGTGTGGTGTATGTGTGTTTTTTTTTCTTGTACATCCCAAAAGCATATTTGTGTGTATGTATGTATATACATAGTGCCATGTTGATCTGTAACTTTTGATAATAGACAAAAGATACCAGATTATTGAAATTTCTGTGGCACAAACAACGTCACATGGATTTAGAGGCAGTATATGCTATTAAGAATGATAATATTTGTTTTAAAGATATCCATTTTATTGTTGGATATCACTAAAATCGTATTTTTTCCTTCAAACTCAAAATTATTTAAAATTTTTCATGAGTAGCCGACATTTTCAGGGCCGAAAAGTTTTGTTTTTACCAAGGGAGTTATTGAAAATCGGCTCCGTGAATTTCAATGTGAACTTTGTTCTTCAAAATACAACAAAACATTTACATACATATATTAAAATCATTAAACTATGTTGTATTTTATTGGAAAGAGTAAGGATTGACAATTATACATGCAAAATTATATCGGCCAGTTAGGTTAAGCAGGCGGTCGTACAATGATGGCCCCTTTGTGTTGCCTGAAAAGATAAGAATGAAGAGGAGATGTGGATAAAAATAAAAGGTTGATATGAAGATGTCGACAAGAAAAGAAGAATCCGGGTCTGTAGAGTTCAAGAAAGATGGAGTAAGTTACTCCGAATCAGTTAACGGCCAAATAATTGCACTTTAAAGGTTTATGTAGCCGATCTCGGTAGCCATTTGCTACCTCTAATGAAATCACCAATATGCTCTAACTTCAAATCTGATATTTCAGAGAAACTTCTATAGGATCGTTGTCCTAAATACATATTACGTAAGACATCCATTACAGGACATTGACATAGAAGATCAGAAACGGTTTCATCATGACAGTCTACAGAAGTCATTGTAGGTTACTCAGGGAATTCTTGTATGTTTGCCTAATTTACAGCGTCCACTGATCACACAACACAAAGTTACGTTTCCTATCGATTTTTAATCCCATTTTGGCAAAATTGTAGGTCTATTTAGTTAATAAGTTTTTGAGTTTTAGGTTTAACTATTCATCTACCCACAAAATATAGTGGTGTGAAATGGCATGATCGGTACGTCCTGAATTTTTAAAATTATGCTATCGGAAAATTTGGATAGCAAGGTTTGTGGTACCGACCTGCAAAACCACATTTAACTTTTTTAGATTTTGGATAAACAAAAACAATATCGAACAACTTCTTAATAGGTTTCTCAGAAGTAAAATAATATTGACTAAAAATATCATGAATTTTATTTTTGTAATGTCATATGTGATTGTAGATACTGATATGTCAACATGTAAAATGCCAAAAATTTCATGTTTCAACAGTAGGACTCTTCTGACTACACAGAAAAAAAATCATGTTTCTTTTTCAATTAAACCTTTAATTGGTTTTAAAATAATTTTCAATTAAAATTTTAATTGATTCAATTACTTTTTCTGATATTTTCAATTAAATCTCACATTTTTTTTAATTGATTTCAATTAAATTTTTAATTGATTCCACAAATATTTTAATTGAAACTCATTTTTATTTTTTTCTGTGTAACTAGAATCGTTCTGAAGTAAACCGGTTAACGGGTTTATGTACTTTATAGTTATTTTTAACGAATCGATATTTACAACAAATTTTGCTTTAACCACAAAACAAAATAAATTTAAATAAATTTAAAAGCCGGCCGGTTAAATTTGTTTATTTTTAAAACAACATTTACGTTACATATTCGTACAAATATAGTAAACTAAGTCATGGTAATATTCGAAAGTATCTATTGTAGCAATATTATACAAACAACTAACTAATTGTCTGAATTTCAAAATCAAAAGAAACTGAAAGCAAAAACAATTTTGTACCATAGTTTTGTACAAATATTTGTAGTAGCCATATAGGTATGTAAATGTATAAGCAAAACGTTTACATATGTTATAATATTTGTGTTTGTGCTATTTATTTTGTAACAATATTTCTAATTTAATAAGGAAACAAACAAAATTTTGTTTTAACACTAGCCAGATATGCTACAGTTACGAAAGACCAATAAAACAACAACATAGATTTTGTTGCTGCGGTTCAGTTCATTGCTTTATTGCGGCCTTACACTATGCTGTATGTGTATGATTAATTAAGTGCCCATCATAAATTTGAATTGAGAGAATTCCAAAAAAAAAAAAAAATTAATTATTATAGGTAATTTGAATTTTAGAATTTTAAAATTAAATTGGTATATTCCAAATGAAATTAAGAAAATTTCAAATTAAATTGAGAACGATTATGTTAGATCTGGAAAGCAAGTAGTTAGTATGGTTAGACGAAATCAGCTTTGTTTAATATTTTTTTTTAAGTGTGTTATTTATGTAGAGTAAAATACAAATCATACCTATAGGTATTTTAAAAACTTCTCAATTTCAAATTGAAATGATCAATTTTAATTGAAATTTTATCAATTTAAAATTGAAATTCTCAATTTCATTTAGTTTTATTAAATTGCTAAATAACAATTGGAATTTTTGCGATTTCAATTAAAAATTATATAGATTTGCAAGGATGATTTTTAGTTAGAATAACATTTTTCTTATTTACTTTAAAACCTACATTACTTTTTGCAGAGTAACCTGCATATTTTTTTGGAATTTTTAACCAGATATCATACAACATATATTTTTTCTGCTTATATTGTTTTGCAAAAACAAAACGAAAAAAGAAAAGCCAGCTATCAATCTTTCTACCACAATTCTTCCAACTCACCAATCAGAATTGAAACACATCATCATTATTTTATTAAAAACAATCTGCATTAACTTTTCAAATTTTGTTTTTATACATACATAGGTACTATGTATTTGCTATATTTTTATTAGACCACTTTATGGTTTCAATAAACTTTTAAATACATAAGTACTTAGTGTGCCTAACAATTACTGATAACATTTTAACTGAAAAAGTGCCAACGTCAAGAACGTTTTATTTTTATTTTATTAGTAGGTTGCTAATCTTTAAAATATATTTTTTGATTTTGAAATCATTGTTATTTTAATTGACTGTATGCCACTTCCATTTGATGGGTGTTTAATATTGTATTTAAGGTGTATTTTTTGACACTTAATAGGTAAATTTATTGTTAATTTTAAAAAGTTATCTATATTAAATACATACATACTTAGAAAGCCTTTAAAAAAATATCAATCATAAATTTCATGTTAAAAATAAAGAAAACAATAAAGGGAAAGTAGATTGATTAAGTACATTTTTCAATTTTTAATTTTTTTTTGTTACCTATTACTTGTTTGTATTTCTTAAATTATATCTAAAATAAAAAAAAAAACTTCGAATAAAATTTTTTAAAAATATTTATTGTTTATTCTCTATGGCAAGTCACAGCATGCAACATCTTCAGATTATTTTTTCTTTAACAAAATCATAAAGCCTTCTTTTACAAAGCAAAGTTTAATTTGAGTGTAATAAACAAGCATGATAATATCATATAATCAGTCATTCACTCTCATTTTATGTCTGCACAACAAAAAAAAAAATACAATAGCAAAAACAAAATATATATTATACCCTAACAGCCATGGAAAATTTAATACAATTTTACTTTTTCAAACCTTTTCCGGTACAGAAAGTAGTTTACTCTTTAATTTATATAGAATTTATAACTTTAAACAGAATTTAAAATAAGGTGTCAAATCAGAAATGTAATATGGAGCCCTCTAAATATATGTAGGTCATATAGGTATAAAAAGATTATACCTATACATATGTACATATATACCTATAGGACAGTTGCAGTTTGTTTAGACTTTTTTAATTCCCAATTTTCCAACCCTGTCATACATACACATGCTACAAATCATTCCAGTCTATGGGGTATGAGAAGGAAAAGGCATGAAGTAACGTAACACAAATGTACAAAATTTTAATCAGCTGTTAAATTGTGTTGTGTGCTGAACACAATTGTGTTCATTGAGACGAATAACAAATACAATAAAAACTTAACTAAACAAATTAATATGCATAAAATGTACGTACAAGTGTGTATGTATAGTATACATTGTATACATACATACATAAGTATAAGTATTGACAAAAACGAAAAATCAATAATAATAACGAACATGATGCAACTATACAAGGTGAGTGCAAATCGACAACAAATACAACACAAAAAAGAAACAACAGGCATTTTGTTTGTGTAAAATTATGTTCTACTGTCAAAAACACTTGAAAAAGTATTACTTTTGACATAAGTAAATTGTAAACAAAGTCAGTCAGCTGGGCTACTGCACTCACCTTGTATAGTTGCACCATGATAACGAAATAAAAAAAATTAAGTTATTTTTACGTTTTTTCGAAAATACAAAACAGCAAAACTAGAGAACAAAAAATTTATAAAAAAAAACTTTGGGTTGCAATTGTGACATTAATTTGAAGAAAGAATTTTAAAAAGTTGGATATAAATCTAAAAATAAAATAACTGAAATTAAAAAAAAAATTTAAAATTTGAGTAACAAGTTAAATAGGTATGAGTTAATGTAAAATTTCTTATTTCCTGAATTACGAAGGTGTTTTCAAGCATATACAATTTAATTACTAGCAGTTCAATAACATTTATAAATATTAATAATAAATTTGAAGATTTATAAAACAAAACTTGTTTTCTAAATCTTTATAAATTAACAAATAGATTACGATTATGTAGCATATTATTAGTTTTAGATTGCTACTTTCAATTTCCAATTTTAGAAATTCCAGGAATTCGGATATTTAATTATAAGAATTCTTATAGTTACAGTACTGCGCAGTTTAAGCAAATTCGTTATGCGTTGTTACCAATCAAATGATTCGTTTATAGCCATAGATTTTTTTAATACTAGCAACAGAAAATCAATTCACACAAAAGAATTACAATTTAAATAATAGAATTTTTGTCACACCAACAAACACTTTTCAGCAACGACAGTATCCAGTCAACACCGTAAGCAAGTTAGTTAGTTGGGAGCATTGTAAACCAAGCACTTGATGTAGGTGGGTACAATTCTCCATCTTATCTGAGCGTGCTCGTATTAAATGTCACTGTGCTGCATAGGTGGTCTATTTCACCGTCAGGCAGCTTTTTTCGCCAGGTCATTAGCAAAACTGTTTGGTTATTATATCTCTATTTCAGGATGCCCGGTATTCCTTGACTAAACTTAATGACTATCAGTATACAAACATATATACGAATATCCCTAACTTTAAAAGATTATTTGAAAAAAAATCTAAGCTAAATTTTCACTAAAAAATTAAAGCAATTCCCTGGAATGAAGAAATATTTTCTGGGAAATAAAAAGTCCGTTAAATTAGGAGCCCTAATAAACAGTGACAGGAAACTAGAAAATAATATAACAAAAATAAAGTTTGAAACAAATGTCCTTGCCATTAAAATGCACAACTACGATATAAAGCATTTAATGCATTAATTAATTTTACAAGAGTATTAATTAATCAGATTTAACTTTTATTTGTCGTTGATGGTTCTAACAAAGAAAAAATGGAAACCGGTGCACTGGCCTTTTACCTTCTGTTTTATCATTAAAAAAAGGTCATTAACAATTTGAAATATTAAAACAGCTAATTAGATACTTGGCAATAATCGTATAATATGTAGGTATAATACACCCATTTATTATTATTAATTTTATTAATTAATATTATTTATAAATTAAAACGGGTTGCACATTTCTTTACTAAAATAATAAACAAGTATTAAAAAAACTCGATTTAAACAAATATAACCAAAAGCAAATTGTTTTAATTAATAATAAATAATAATATTAAATAAGCAAAAAATATTTCTTTCTCTTGTCTAGTTTTAGTTAAGATTCAAAAGTTTTACTTTTTTTTATTACTATTGTTAAAAATTTGATACACAAATTGTAATTAAAATAAAAATAAAAATGGCACAAAATTCTAAAAGCAATAAGAAACAAAACAAACAGCAACCTGCTGGTAAAAAGGTAAAATAAATGGTTTTTAATAAAACATAATACATACATATGTACAAAACAAAAAATATCAAACAAAAATATAATAGAAAATGAATTAATTAACTTGTCTCTGTATATTTTTTTCTATTTTATAAAAAATACAAAACAAAATCGAAACCCATTTAGAGTGTACAGGAGAAAACCGCACAACAAAAGAAGAAACAAACCGCAGAACAAAAGAAAAAGAGTTGCGGTTGTTGTAAATGGTATTTGGGTAGCATAGTGCTCGTTGCGTTGATCGCTGGTGCTCTTCTCTATGATACCGAAGTGAATGGTAAAGGTGTGTTTGCCAAATCCGCCACCGGTAAACTTTTGCAAAATGCCGGCGTTTTACCACATGTTGAAAAGGCCTGGTATACATCAATGAGTGCTGCCGCTCGTGGTTACAAATGGGCTGAGAAGAATTTGCCACCCTACACAAAACCCATATGTCAATTGGTTTGTGATGTCTCGAAATTGGTTCGAAATGCTGCATGCAATGCCTTTATCGCTACCAAGGATTTGTTTAACGCCAAATTACCAGTTGCAGCTGAATTTGTAAGTTTTTACACATCTTAAATTACTAGTTATTTTTTTATAAGCATATTTTTACTCATAGTTAAAAATGGTTATTGTTTGGATGACATCAGCTTTTTAAAAATATATTAATCACCTTTAATTTGTTGTTATTGTTTGATTCTTTTTATATGTTTTTCTTTTCGTTTCATATTCGAGTTTTAAATTTCTATTAAACATCTTCTTAGTTTTTTGACCTTATATTTTCCATTCATCTCAAATTGTTTTATCCATTCGTTTTTTTAATTGGCATAATCTTATTTTTAATTTAGCTTTCTTTAGAACGTGTTTTTGTTTTGAAAGCTTATATATTCGGCGTTTGCTACCTATATTTTGAGATTTGCTGTGGTTGTAACAGCTTAAGTACATAGTTTTTTAATTCGAGAGTTCTGGATTAATCTATAAATCCATTGGGTTGGCTGAGCACTTCAAAATGTGGGGTATCGTGTGGACCTTGAGAACATGCATGGGTATTCATTTGGAATGGCGCGGTCTATGAGTTACTCAGTTGTGTCAGAACTGCACTTATTTTCCGTTGCTAAGGATGGTGGATGACATCTAAGTACGATATTTATTCGGTATCCGGCGACCGCGATATTGATGATGCTGTATACAAATTTCTATCTAAGGGATCCTACACGTACCTCTGTATGTTTCCTGGTTATTCAAAGTTCCTTACTGTCATGCCTCAAGGGAGACTACCTATACGATGTTGAAGCTAGGACTCCTCTGATGACATCCCAGAGGATCTGTTTTTATACCCTTCACCTTCATGAGAAGGGTATATATCCTCGTGGTGAATGCAGTAGGCTGTATGTCACAAAATCATACTTTTACAAGAGAGACAAAACCCTGAATATTTCTGAGAAAAATTGTTTGTGTTAGTTTCGCTGGCTAGAGTATAATAGTAAATTGCCACGATTCACACTGTATAGGGTTTCAGCACGTTATGTCTTAAACAATTTAAGATAATTTGACATACGACCTATTGCTGCCTAAGTTATATATTTTTGAATGACAAGTCAAATTGCCAGTCATCAATGTAAATTAATGAAACAAAAACTAATTATTTTTCATGGCTGAAGTACTTATATTTTTTACACACACTTATTTGTACAACAATGTATTATAAAAATCTTGGTAGTCCTTTGGTATGAGATTTTTTAATTCTTGCAGGTGCCCATACTTTGAGGCTTCGATTGGGCAACTCGATGTGTAGAGTTGCGGCTTCTGATCTTGAATCAATGGTTATTTTCATAAACGCAGTATGCAATGCAACATTTCATTGCATAGAGTTCATAATAGCATTTAGAAATATATGTAATTTAAACATTTTTGTTTTAAGATTCTCTTTAATAGTCCATCTTTATATTTTATGTGATAAAAAGTTTTTAAATTATATTCTAAATGCTATTATGAACTCTATGCATCGAAATGTTGCATTGCATACTGCGTTTATGAAAACAGCCAATATCTCACCTCGTTTCGATCGCGTGGGTAATGGCGCCCAGTTGTCAGCAAAATTTGTTTTAAAATTAATTAATCCTTCGGTAGTGTACTGATACGCAACCACATCCTTCACACAGGGATCTCAAACTTTTCTTCCTGGGGGTTACTTTCTATTGCGATGCGAAAGCAAATTCGATGAGATAAGCGTACAAATTGATACTCTTACGCATCAAATTTGCTTTCGCATCGCAATAGAGAGTAACCCCCTGGTCTTATTCTTTTGTAGAAAACAGGATAAAATTGTAAAAAGTCGGTATGCTGTAGATACGTTGTTTCATACGGCCTTGCCGAATGTATAATAGGCAGGGACATAGACTTCTTTTCGCTTCGCTATTTTTTTTCGATACTTGCATGGATAGAGTCGACCCTTCCATTTGCGTGTGACCCACTGTCAGGTATTTTTGTTCGATACAGACGTTGTTTTTGATGCTTAGTTCGAGAAGAGCATTGGTTTCGGTTTTGATATCCGCAATCGTCACTCTAAATAATTAGCTTAGCAGGTTTTTTTTCCATCAATTTCACTTTGGAAATATCGTGTTGCGATTGAAGCGAACACATCGCTTTCTAAACCTCCTGTTGCTTCGTGCCATACAAAACACATGCCATCCTTAATAGACAAATTATAATACGTTAAATTATGTACCTTCAGCTTCGTTTTATAATAATTAGCAGCCGCGTTTAAACGGAGAGCTAGAAGAACAGCTTGCAAGTCCACGATGTATGCCTGCACTTCTGGACATTCCGCAGATAAAATCTTTTCTTGCTCCTTTTCGGATCGTGCTTGATTCTTTATCGTTGTATGATTTTCATAGATGGCTTCATCAAGATTTCCGTTTTTATATATTGTACATTCATTGCACTGATCTTTTTTTGGGGTGTAAATATTCAGGCTGCAACGCTCAAAAAAGTTTTCCATGATGCAGATTGTTTGGTTTCGGTGGATCTCTCTCATGCTACTCTATACGGGCTCAACGTACAATTTGCTTGACGATCAACACTTACCGTTAGTATCCAATGCAGAATGACACAATTTATAGGTTTTATCTCGAAAGAACACTCCACGCGACTGTCAAATCAAGCGTGCGATTGACATATGTACGTCCTTTTGCAGTAACCAAAACAAACATGCTGCATATTCATCATATTGCAATAGCGCGCAAAAGCTCTCTTCTAATTGTCTGACCGGCATAAGATAAATTGCAGTTATAGGAGCCCCAATTTTGGTTACAACGCTACAATAAAACCAAATTCCTTTTTTTTCTTTTTTTTTTTGACACAACTATTGCATTCACCACGACGAAATAAGTTTGTCATTCCGTTTGTAATTTCAACAATATAATTTTCCGACCCTGTAAAGTATATATGTTCTGGATTCTTATAGATAGCGGAGTCTATTAAGCCATGTCCGTCTGTCTGTCTGTTGAAATCAATTTTCTGAAGTCCCCGATATCTCCCGGATCCTAATCTTCAATAATTCTGTCAGACATGCTTTCGAGAAGTTTGATATTTAAAATCAGCAAAATCCGCCTATAAATAACGGAGATATGAGCAAAAACCCGAAACAATCTCTTAAAATTTCATCAAAAAAATTATCAAACAAAATGTATTAATATAATATATGTATATATGTTTGTATATAATATAATTATGCTACCAACAACAACTTTGAAGGGTATATAAGATTCGGCATAGCCGAATATAGCACTCTTACTTGTTTTAATTGGTATTGTGTTTCATTACTGAAAGAACCTTCTCTTTCTTGTGCAAGTGATGTTTCGAAGTTATTTCCATAGCCTATAAGGTGCCTACATAGACTAGGCGATAGTTTCGCTATCTTTAAAAAGTTGTTTCTAAGAGAAAAAGTTCTTCGAAATTTAATCACCCCTATCGTGAATAAAAATTCCACATGAAATTTGTTCCCTTTTCACATTTTCCTATTAAAATTCAATGTTAAAAAAATAAAAGGGAACAAACTTCATGTGGAATTTTTATTCACGATAGGGGTGAATATTTAATATTTACCCTGTCTCCTCTATTTTACATTCAATATAAAAAAGCAAATTTTTTAAAATTCCATTTCGAATACTAAAAGTCTTAAACAATAATTTACTTTCATTATTTTTTTTCAGTTGGAGCAATACGTGCCCGGATTACCCAAGAAAATTGAAAAAACAGCAGGTACTGTAAATACGGTTTCATTGTATCTTTATGACAAGACTTTGGCTTTCTTCAAGACTCAAGTGTTGGTGTAAGTATTTTAATAAATATGTTATAATTTTAGCATAATTAATAATATAATTCCCCTTTAAACACTTACAGTGGACGTTTGTCACCTGAAAATTTAAGTAAAACTTATAATCAAACTCAAACTTTGGCTTTGGAATACTTCAATCATTTCCATAAAAAAGTTGATGCCTATGCCAAACTGAAATGATTTCACACAACAGCAGCAGCAGCAAATGACATCCTACTGAAACATTCACATCAACAACAACCACAACAACAGCAGCAGCATCAGTCACATTTGTAAAAAGAAGAAAAACAAAAACATAAAACAAAATGTGGATTATTGCTCACAAGTACAGCAGCAGCCATATTGTATCAAATCTAGATCTACATAAATGAAACAAAAACAAATAAATAAACAAACAAACGAAATATCTCAACATCATGTCTCGACGTGTGTGTGCTGTAAATTTAATTCTAGTTTAATAGTTTTTACTCTATTCTATACAGAAAACAAAAGAAAAATGCAGCAGTTGTCTATAAAATTAAACAAAAAGCTGCTATTAGCGAAAAAAAAATAAAAAAAATATTTTATAAAAGAAAAAATTTAAATAAAGAAAAATTAGAATATTTGGTTTAGTAAAAAAAAGAGTTTTGCTGGAAAATGTGTTGAATGAATTTTAATTGTATATTTAGATTTATTAATAATCTTTTCTTTTTGAATTCAAAATCTTAAATATACATATATTTATAATACATAAAGACATACATACATACATACATATTTAAGTGAATAAAGTCAATCACTACTGAAACAAATAATAAAAAGAAAAACAGGATTACAGTAACATTTAAATATCCCAAAAATTATGTTGATTTTAAACATTTTTGAATTAATATTTATTAAAATTGATGTTAATAACCAATAATAGCAAAAAGAGAAAAGAGCTTTAATAATTTTAGCCATTTAGTTGGCCTTTTAATGAATATTTCCAATTGAAAATTCCATTTGCAAAAAATGTTTTTAATTTAAGAATTAGAAAATTACAAATCATTAAATAAATATTAAAGGTAGTAAACCTTTTCATGAAAAAAAAAACAAACAAACAACATTCTAAATATTTTTGAGCATTTCTATTTACTAATATAAGCAAATCTCTATTATTTCAATTTATTTAAAAGTAAAACAATTTAAGTTGTTTTCCATCATTCTATGTTAATTTTTTTTTTAAATATATTTTTTATTTTATTTAGTTGTCTTTGAAAGTCTAAAGTGTTTTTTAAATAAAATTAATTTAAAAAAACAATGGAAATAATGGTGTGTAGTTTTACTTATTTTTTTGCATAGAAACTGAAAATAAAGGAACATGTTTTGACATATTTAAAGGGTGTTTACTCTGGTACACTGCCCTTATTTGCTAATGTTCCTCAGGGATCCGTGTTGGGACCACTTCTTTTTATATATATAGATATAGATATTTTCTATTTGCTGATGACTTTTCTTATTATTTAAATCTCATAAGGACAATGCCGATGTCTGCATTGATCTTGTTGTAATTCACTGTTGGTTAATTTTTCTAAAACTAAAGCAATACTTTTTGGTTATTCTGGGGCCAAATTACCGCATTCGATATCGAGCAAGAAATTTAGTACATTTTATCATAATTTCGATATCGAAATCATTTATCGATCACGAATGCGGTAATTTGGCCCCAGGTCCAATTTTGAATATCTCTATTGACGGACTGAGAATTACCTTAGTTGATAACCTTAAATGTTTAGGTGTATATGTATTTGAATAATCGACTTATCTTTGAGTGTCATGTTAATAATTTATTTGCTAAAGTCTTTGGTATACTGCGTCAAATTTATTCTAACAACGGATATTTGCTTAATAATCTTGTAAATTAGCCACATCAACATACGAGTATATTTTATGGGCTTGAAATGGTGTCTGGCACTGTGACTTGTATTTTAGCTAAACTTAATCGTTTAGTCAATGCTATTTATTATAAGCTCTTTAAAGTTCGAAGATGGTTCCATATTTCTGAATATGTCAGAACTTTTTTGGAATTAGACACTTTTTTGACATTCGTAAATTAATGCTTTTCTATAGGGTTGGTTATTCGATCTGGCTAGCCTCAAAATCTCTGTTCTGAGTTTTCCTTTAATTTTTTTCATTCTGCAAGAAATCCTCAGATTACTATTCTTAGAATTAGAATTAGAATTAGAATATGGAGTTAATTGTCGTTGAAACTTCGTATTTTTTATTATTCTAAAGGTACGGTCACACTTTTTTAGGACAAGACACAACAAATATTAATGGGTCGATTATGTATAGAAACTTAACTGACACGCAAGTTGTTATTTTGTAAGGCAACTTTCGTGTTTAATATGTTTTTCAAATTTTCGAGTAGAAAACAAACATTTATATGTTAAAAACATAAATATTTTAACAACAATATAATTAACATTTAAACAAAAATCAAAGCAACTACAAATTCTCGGTTGCCATGTTCGGCAACTGAAGTTAACAGCTTACAGGTGTCAGTTGCAATCTGTAATATGTTTTTGGAAACTGTCACTCCACTGCGGTTCGGTTGCCATCCGTAATTTATTTGATGCTGTTTGATCTTGCAAACCTGCTGTAAGAGTAATCAACATCAAAAAAATTTGTGCTAAAACAAGTGGTTACGCTTTTTTGAGTAAATATTTACCAGGTGCGGTCACAACCCTAACAATGTATTGTATTTTTCTGGTGTTAGTTAAATCTTGCTACTTTTTCAGCCTTCGTTTTATGGCTTTTATAATGGGTTAAATATTTTTTTCCATTTCAAAGGATTTCTTTTTTTACTTTGTTGGTTACTACTCTGGAACATTTATTTTACCTTAATTTAAGAATTTGAGTTTATTCATTTGGTTAGGAGGCTTTTAGTGAAATGTATGTAGATATATGTATGTATGTAGATTTACATATGTACATATTTACTTTAATTAAGATTATATGTTTTACTTAGCAAATTACTCTGTAATATATTTAATTTTTGGCCTAGTAAGGATATTTCTATATTACATACTCTGAAATAAATATATAAAATAAATAATTTGTTTGTGCGGGCTTTGGTTAGATCTTGAATTTATTACACATATTGGTGAGTTATATATATAGCTATTATTTTCAGACTAAAGTATGTTATTTATTTTTGGTATATAATAAAATAATGTTTTTCACTTTTTTTAAATAAAAGTTACATATATTCATACACATTTTAATTAATATTGATGATAATAATAGAAAATTAATAAATATGTATATTATTTCTTATCAATGACTTTTAAATAGAATGAAAAAATCATGGATTTGTTAATAGTATTGAGATTGTCGTATTTTCTTTGTTAAAAAATGGTAAGAATAATAAGAAAAATATCATTAATAATATTTACGAAACTTAATGTTTGGAAAACAATGTAATTCTTATGTATACCGAATCTATCCTACAGATATAATTCGATTTAAAAGGAAGAAACACTTCCAACGAATAGCATACAGCTCCAATTATCTTGCGCCTAAAGACAAACTGTAATAATTGTATTATTTAAATACTTAATGTTAATATTTGTTTTAATTTTTTTTATATCGATAATATTAATTCTATATACATTTGCCTTAGAAGGTAAACAGATTTAAGTTTGGAAAAATTGTTTATATTACGTTTTTCCAATTTATCTTGCGAAGTATTGCTGAATTCAACAATGATCATTAAATTTAGTTACGATATTAGTTTAATTAATTTAATTTACGATGTAAGATTTTTAATACGATAGTTTGAATATTACTTCTTTCACAGTTCACTGTTTTTATGGAAGCCTAAAAGCATGCTATCCTTAATGTAGCAATTTTTCAATACAAATATAAAAAAATTATATTTGCCAAATTGGTTTGATAATTTTCTTCCATTTTTCTGACCAACTAATTGACAGAATCGTTCAAATAATACATACATTTTTAAAATTTGTATGAAAATCATCATTTAGTTTTCAAATAAAGAGTAATTATTAACGAGCTTGTGGATTTGATTTGAAAAAAAAAACATAAAATTTAGAGAAATGTATGAAATCTTTATTTGAGTCGATAGAAAGTTCTATATATTCAATGGTTATGTTGACCGCGCTTCAAATTATTAATACGCTGTTAAATTTTAGTATACTCTCTCCAACATATCGGCCTGAATAAATTCTTCAATAATAGTATCCAATGCGTCAGTCGTTGCGGGCTTATCCCTATAACATTGCCACACAAAAAATAGTATAAAGGCGTTAAATCGTACGATCTAAATAAACTGTTGGTAAATTTTCATAATAAAATTCAATAATCTGCAAGCGTTGTTCGTTTGTAGGTCGTTTTATGGTTAAATTATAGACCATACTGAACATGTTACACGAAAACAGCTAAGCTGCCAAAAATACTCTTGCCAAAGAGAAAGTTGCTAAAAAAAAAATCACCCTTTATTTGTTGAGTACTTTTTTGACCGTGTTTCTAAATCAAGCGATTGAAGTTTTAAAAAATGTTAAATTATAAGGTCAACTGTTAAATTTGGACTACAGTTTATTACAAAAATTTGGGGCCCGATTATCGTTCACAACACTAAAATGTTGTGTTGTCTCGACTACAACACAATATGCATTTTTTATACGATTAAGCCGATAAGTGTTGTGAATCGTAATTGCAATTTACAACATACTATATGAAAATACTTTGTGTTGTGAACGGCAGTCGGGGCCTTAAATTGGTCAAAATTTAAACTTTTATTAAAATAAAACTCTTTTGTTTTTAATTTTATTAATTAATATTTATTTATATTTAGTTATAGATTAAATTATTTACACTTACACGAAAATAATTTTATAAATTGTTTATTAATTATTATAATATTGTTATATATAGTATGTTTACTTAAAATAATTACAAATACTGTACTGTAAGCAGAATAAGTAATTAAAATAATAATAAACAACGAAATAAATTGACAAAAAAAAATAAACACAAAAATCTTAAAATCATAAGAATATATACAAAACTAAAAAACTGAAATAAAATAAATTTATGGTCAATACCAGAACAATTACTATTGCAATATATTACTTTCACGGATGGGTTTTGTACTGAAATGCTTTGTAGAAGTTTGTTAATGATATGTTGGTCTGATTTAGAAAAATGTTTTCTTATTTTCAATAATAAAAGTAGTATATTTTTGTTTTAGAGAAGGAAAAATGTAACAAAAAATGAAATTAATGGCACTAGCATAAAAATTTAAAGAAAAAAAAAAGAATATGTTTCAAAATCATAATAAAAACTAATAGTTTGCTTAAAAAAAGAAACATGCACAATTAAACTATTAAATACAAATTGAAACAAAATAAAAATTTTAAATTAAAGCAATTGACAAAATTTATATTGAAAAAAAAGACACACATAAAAAACGTTTTAATTAAATTTGTTTAATTAAATCTATTCGTTGAGGAATTGTTTTCCAACCTCAGTTTCAAAGTTTTACTGCTACTCCGAATAAAAGAGTGTAGTTAGAATTTAAAGAATTCCCATAGTTTTTAGTCAAGTTTTAAAACTTTAAATTTGCTATTTGAACAAATTTGTTTTATATAATTCAGCGAACAGATTGTTTAATTAATAATAAATATCGTATATAGAATAAAAATCATATAAATATCTGGAAATTAAGTTAAAATGTTAGTTATTAATTAGTATAAAATATTGCAAACATTTGTATTGTATATTTTTATAAAATTATGCGTTTAATTGGAAAAGTTATAAAATTATGCGTTTAATTGGAAAAGGATGCGAAAAACAAATGTATAAAAAAAACATAGTCTTATAAAGATCTTGGCAAAGAATTAATTCAGTTTACTGTGAAGTGATTTTATAAAGTGATGCATTTGAAAACAACAATAACCAGATGATCAGACCAGAGTTCTCTTGGCCAAGGACTGTTAGTCAACTACTACTGTTAGCGTCAAATTGCTTTTGTTGCAGAGTGTAAAATTGTTTTTTTTTTTTTTTTTTTTTTTTTTTTTTTTTTTTTAATAACAACTTTCTTTCATTAATGAACAGACGGACAAATAAACTGCAATTGTTTTCAGAAAGATCTTTAAAATTCTAGCTTAAAGGGCTGCTTTTAAAAGTTCATTATTGCAAAAAGCTGGCAGTCGCGTTTTAACATTTATGGCTGATTTTCAATTGCAAAATTCTTTTGAATGATATTGATAAATAAAATCGTATAATTTTAAATGCAGACAAACTGGAATTCATTACCGGACGATTTTCAAAAATCAGGGTTAAATGGCTGCCTTTAAAAAGGTATTATGGCAAAAAGCTGCCAATCGTGATTTTATATATATATTATATATTTATGGCCCAATTTATCTGATTTTCAGTTGCAAAATTCTCTTCCATGATACATTAATGTTAGATTTGCTTCCGAACGATATTTTAAATTACCTATGAGTCTCCAGAATATAGTATGCAGTACATAATTACAAATAGAATGACAGACAAACTTCTGAAATCTTTAAAAATTCTAGATTATTTTAAAAAGCTGCCAGTCGTGGACATCTCAGACATTTATGGCCTGATTATTCTGATTTTTAATAGAAAAATTCTACTGCTGCTTGATTTGTGACCGCAAGCTATTTAAGGGTTTCGGAAAACTAATCGGGAATTGTTCTACATCCTGTATGTAGTAGAAATTGCAAGATATTTAAGGGTTTCGGAAAACTAATCGGGAATTGTTCTACATCCTGTATGTAGTAGAAATTACAAATGAAATGTAAAACTTAAGGCACGATCACATATTTCTTTAAAAACAACTTTGTTTATTTAGGAAAGACACAACAAATATTTAGTTTTAATTTATTTGTTGCTGTTTGATCTTGCAAAACTCTTGTAAGAGTAAACAACGTCAAACAAATTTATGCTGAAACAAGTGGTTACGCTTTTTTAAGTATATATTTGTCATGTATGACCATACCTTTATTCGCGCATTTAAAATATTAATTCCTGTAAAAGTTATTCACTAAAAAATTAAACTTACGAAAAGTTTGGTTTAGATTTAAAAAATTTAGAATTCTCCACGTTTTCAGGTTCTTTTGTTATAAAAATTTAAATTTTATAGATTTACAACTTATGCTTTGTTTAAAAAGTATTTCTAAGTTTATCCCTGTGTTCTGCAAATCGAATTCAAGTAATGATTTTATTTTTAAAACGAATTTACATAGTTTGGTCTTCTGTAAATGAAATTCACATGATCGACTTCAATAAACAAATTTATGCGATTTGTAGAATATCAATTTGGCAACTATGTGTTTTGAAAATCTCGCGCTTAAGAAATTATAGGATTTACAGAGGCGTATATATGTATATGATGTAGACTTCATGATTCCACAAAACCAAATGCTTAACACCACCATCTGTATAAATTGTGGTGAGAACGGTTGTGTTAAACTACTTCCATTAAACATTTTAGTCTGAACAGAGTATCTAACATTTGCAATAATTTTAGGTATACAATGTATGTAAAGCAGTAACTGAATTAATTCTTTAACAAGTTTTTCTAAGCCTATTACAAAATCTACATGTATACATACGTAATTTCGCAACAAAATTTTAATCTTAATTAACCTCAAATATTTTAATGATGTTTAAGTTGAGTTAACGAATTGATTGATGCCTTAATAAGTTCTTTTGAATATTATTTGTTATTTGATTTATATAAAATGGTTATTATGTATGTATAATATTTTATGATGTATGCAAGAAGTTTAATTATGTTGTATAAAATTTAATTTAATTTAATTATATTGTTGTAAACGTTAATAGATGATTATGAAGTTATTTTATATGTATAGTATAGTAAAATTGTGATGTATCGTGTAGGTTGATTTAGTTTTTCTTTCTGATCAAACTAATTTTAATGTGATGTGTTTGTGTGTGGTTTTGCGAAAGCCCTAAATGTTTTTCGTTTCTTGTCATTTTAATTTATCAAACAAAAATAACTAAATAAAGAAGTTGTAAGAAATTTTCAAGTATCCAACTTAAAATTTTCTTTAGTCTATGCTAAAATCTAAACTATTTCATTTTATACCATTTTCTGTTTGTTTTAAAACATAATAATAAAAACTAGTAAACTAAATATTTAAAATATTTATGTCGACATTTTAAAGCTTAAAGATTGTTGGGTTTAAAAAGTTGTTAATGAAATTTTCTCCCCGCAAAGTTTCAAATTAGGTTGGTGTTCATTTAATAAGGAAATTTATTGGAAAATTGCAGCTCGTTGTTGAAACAATAAACGCCGATTTGCTTTTTCCTCTTCCTGGCGACGTCTTTCCTCTTGTTCTTGTCTGATTTCATCATGAAATTTGTTAGTTCTTAATTGTTGTTCGATTTTGGCTTCAAAAAAATTCTTAGCACCGCTAACACCCACTTCCTCCACACTGATTTCCGTTAGGCGGGCCAAGGCATTAAGACCGGAGTCGGAATCTAATTCACCGGCTTGTGCTTTGCGGTAGATCAATAAAAACTCCCGGAATGAGATTTTGCCATCAGTATCTTCATCGACCTCTTTGATCATATCCTTGAGGCCCAAATGGGTTTGTGGAGCGCCCAATTTTTCCATCATATATTTTAGTTCGGTCAAATCTAGATAGCCATCATGACCAACGTCATATCTAAAACGAAAGTAGAGAGAAAAACAAAACATTAAAAATTAAAACAATTTCATTTTGAAACTTTACTTTTTTAAGTATAAATTTTAAGTTTTTCTTTAACATAAATCCCAAAAGATCTTGAATTGCTTAACAATTCCTCCTTCAAAACAGCAAACAAACTTGTTTACATTATTTTTATTGATATTAAAACCTCTTGCCAGCCAAACATCAAATTCAAGAGAAAACCTACAATTTACATATTTCCTTTAAACATTTTCACAAACAAACATAACCAAAGATCAATGAAGATGTCAAAACCTCAAAAACCATTTCCTCCTCTAAATGCTGCTGAATTTGCTTGACGTTTAACAGAAATTTAATAAAGATTTTCAAGTTTTTCACCACATGAGCAACAATGTAACAATGATAATCATCATTATTTTTCTAACAAAAAAAAAATATAATATTAAATACTACAATTATGTAAAATTGGCAGAAAGAAAAATGTTTAACTTCCTTAAAAAAAGATGTACAAATCGAAAACATGAAGATGCGCCAAACAATAAAACTGGAATATTTTCGTAAACAAAAACAAAGCAATAATTCAAACCAAATGCTTAATGATATGGAAAAATATATTTTGAAAAGATTTCAAATCCAAACAGACAACCACAATACAACAACATCGAAAAATTGCGTGTTTTTGTAATTAAAAACAAAACTTTAATGAATTTTAAATGTAAATAAATTAATAACAGAATTATAAATAGAGTTAAAGAAACAAATGTACAGGTAAAAGTATTTCATGTGCGGAAAGGTAAAATTATTAATAAATCACTTAACTAAGTAACTAATTTGAAAACAAACCGCAGTTTAAGGTCCAATACACAATAGACATACAATGCTTCAATTAGTTTCAATTAGTTTCAATTATGACAGCTGCAATTAAATATATATATGTAATATATTATATGAGTCATCATCAATCTAAAGTCATTATCAAACTATCGTTGACCGTATATCTCTATGTGGTTCAAACCTTACATTAATCGTAAGTTTCTATTTAGTCTAAATTTATCATGGTCCAATTTAACATCATCACAGGTCTTTATAAAGGACGATTTTTTAGCAACTTTAATTTTGGCAAGACTGTTTTTGACAGTTCAGATGTTTTCGTTTCGTTACTGTTAAACATGTTCAGTTTGCCCAATTATTTAACCAATAGCGAACGCTACCGTGCGATGATTACAATTTTTATTGGATTTGTGCTGATGTTTGTAACGCCCAGAAATATTTCTCCAACACCCACCTTAAAGTATACCGATCGACTTACTTTCTGAGTCGATTTAACGATGTCCATCCGTCCGTCCGTCTGGCTGGCTGTTCATGTAAAGCTTGTGCGCAGAGTACAGGTCGCAGTTTTGAAGATATTTTGATAAAATTTGGTAAGCGATATTTTTTCGGCCCAAGGACGGATGGGATTGAAACTGGTGGAAATCGGTCTATTATTTCACCTGGCCCCCATACAAATGTCCTCCCAAAATTGGGGTTTACCGATCATAAATGTTTTAATTATGCAAGGAACCAAACAAATTTCATCACAAATGAGTGGTAAATGAAGCCAAATCACATCTGCAAATTTCGTGCAGATCGGTCCATAATTTAACGATCATAATTTTTTTTAACAATATTGGTAATCAAATAAAATTCGACACAAATAATATACAGAATGATGACACCTAGTTTTATAATGGTTGATTGCAATCTCATTAGACGCCATAGACAACCCGTTTTCATACAATTGCCAACAATTTGGACAATTTGACAACAAAAATGACATAGTGAAAACCAAGCATAAGAAAAGTTTTTTAATTTTGTTACTTACATCCATTTATGTCAAAACTATTTTCAATTTGAGGTGCAAATAAAGTCAAAGATAAGTTAAACCATATAACATGAATGTTTTAATGGAAATCCATTTAAAGTTAAATAAAATTTAGCTACAAGCTCTCTACAAAATCGTATTTTTAGCTTCAATAAAAGGTCTTTATAAAGTAAAAATCGTGGGCAATCTCAACTCACTTGGAAAACAATGTCCTAACAAGAGCTGCTTTAAAACCCATGTTTTGTTCCGAATTAAAAATGAGCTTGAAAAGCATATTGAATTGTTCACAATGGAAAATATTTTTATCTATACTCAGACTTTCATAGTCGAGAGAAGCTCTGAAGCTAATATACCTACTTACATATATGTACACGTAGAGAAAAAATATATGTAGTTGTGCATGTTTACAACAACTATTTCAACATTTTTAAACATTTTGTTAAATAATTATGGTCACTGATATTATTTATATGATTTCTGCAACCATAATATGGTTAAGTTTACCATTCAAATGATTATATCAATTATGCAATCGTATATATGATTGTAGTAATCATCTTAATCGTAACTTAAACATATTATGGTTACCGCAATCATTAAAATAATTACATTGATCATAATATTGTTTGAGAACAATTATATTTTTTCTCTGTGTGTATATTCAACAGATATTTTGAACTTTTTACTTAGAAGAGTTCAAAATCTGCTTTCCTAGTAATCACCTGGGTTCTACATTTGTAAAATGAAGTGGAAGTGAAAATTTCATTAAGTTTGTTTTCTAACTTTAGTGTAAATGATTTGAAAAGAAAAATATAATTTCCAGTTTTGTTCATTGTAGAATCAAAGATTCACTCATTTTCTAGAACGCCGTGAAATTGTCTATGTGGAATTGGAAACGATTTCAGTGTCACTTTATAGTGGAATATAGAACCTAGGCGAAAATCTGTAATATTTTTTTGAACATCTTTTAGATATTCTGTCTGTTACACAATTTTCTAAAATAATGCACAAAATAAACAAATGTTCTCATCTCAATATCCAAAGAAGTCATTTAGTTTCTAATCACACGAGCCAAATGCAAGCTTAAAATGCACACTCAAAAACAAAATTGAAAAAAATACTTGTACAAAACAAAGATTAATGTAATAAAAACAAGTTTTCATTTTAAATAAATATAAATACAAAAACCAAAAATAAAACGTTGGCCGTATATTGAAAAGTTTCAGAAGATAAGGTATAGTATTTGCAACAAACATACAGTGGAACAAATAATTGCCACAACAACATTTTATAGTTAGCAAGTAGCTTACAAAGTAAATAATTTTTGAGCACACTGTTAATACTTTTTGTTTTTGTTTTTTTGTAGTTGTTTTAAGCCCATAACTTAAAACACACTTGCATTACAAGCCAAGGATGTTGCAGACACACACCAACATTTTGCACATGCCGTGGCGTGGATAAAACAAGTTTTGTGAAGATCGCCTTCACCTTCAAACGATAAAGTAACAAAACCAACACACTGCGATCATGGAGTTGTGTAAGTGAGTGAGCGAGTAGCTGACAGGTAAAACTTGTTCTTGGTTTTCTGTTTTTGCCCAGATGCAGAGCAGCGCAGTTTAGCGCTGCCAACAAATGTTTTAAGGAAGAAACAGACATTTAAGGCCATGGTCAGTGAACACATTGTGAGTAAGCAGCAGTGGTGGCACACTACTATTACATCAATATTTGAATATAGTTTGATGCAATATAGTTATCTTACACTGTTTCCTAAAGGCAACTAAAGTGCACTAAGTTTTTGTAAATATGTATGTACATATTAGGGATGCCAAACGGGACTTGATGTGCAAATCCCGGGATTCGAGATCTTAAAAATGTAAATCCCAGGATACCGGTATTTTACGGGATTTCGAGATTTTTGTTTCTTATTAAAACAAATTCGTTTATTAATAATAAAAACTAATTTTTTTAAAAAAGTAACTTGTATTAAATATAAATATGTTTTTATTTATATTATATCATTACAGACATTATAAGGTGTTGTCGGGTGCTTTTATATTTATTATTTCATTCGTTACGCAATCAATATTTTAAATTTATTTCTAATAACAAACATTTTTATTTTCTTATCAAATTCACTCATCATTTTAGATTTTTTTTCAACAAACTTAAAAGTTTTTAGTAAATCATCCCCCTTTCTTGATTTCTTGTTTCACCAGTTCATCGCTAAATGTGCAATCACTTAAAAGAGCAACATAGACCGAGATTCAGATCACTGTGACAAATGCCTTCACTGTTACTTTAACCGGATTTAAAATGACAACTATTTGTTTAAGTAAAACAAATTCTTCATCTGTCACTTGTTGAGCTTTAAAATCATTTAAAGCTTTTTTATGAGAATTTCCAATTTTAAAAATTATTATCATCAAATAGTCCGTTCAAGTTTGGCAATCCAAAATTAATTTTTATTCTTTAAAATTCTTTTGTAAAATTTTATAATTTTTGTTGGCGATTTTGGAAATAATTTTTAAATGTTTCTGACCTTTTGAGTTAGTGATTTAACGTGGAATCTGTCATTAGATCTCTTTTATTTTCTCTATTTATTAAAAATGCTATTTATTAAAAACAGATAAAAAGAATTATGTATACTTCTCTGGATCTTTTACACAAATACTAATCTCGAAACCCAGGGATTTGTTTTAAAACATAGGCATCTCTAGTACACATATATTTTAAAACAATTACAAATATTATAATTGAGGCAAAGTGTTTCTCTATCCAATGACATATACTCCTGTTATTATTTTTGATATTTCCATACTACTTTGCATGGTGTAATTAACAAGGCAAGTGCAAATTGGCAACAAATATAACACAATAAAGAAACAACAGGCATTTTGTTTGTGTAAAATAATGTACTCCTGTCAAAAACACTTCAAAAAGTATTACTTTTGGCATAAGTAAATTGTAAATAAAGTCAGTCAGCTGTGCTACTGCACTCACCTTGTTAATAACACCATGCTATTTTGTTCAATTGAAATCCTTTCATTGTAATTGAAAGAGTGTAATATGTATGTATAATGTAATCTCACCTAGCTAGCCTCATGTCTCTTGTGCATTTACCTAAAACGATCTTGTTGAAAATGACGCGACAAAACGTTGTTATTGCGTAAAAGAAAACAATAAACTTCATGGTCATTATTACGAGATGTTTTATTTGTTTGTTTTTTTGCAATTTCTTTTTCATTGGAAAAACATTAGAAGTAAATAGCTAACAACTACAACAACAGCCGGCTAACTGGTTAGACTTTCAATTTCATTATGATAAAAATGAAAAAGAAAATAAAAACTGAAGACATGGACATCAATTTCTTAAAGTTAATTAAATTTGTATTTGTGTTTTTGTAGTTGTTGTTATTAAATTACAACATTATCAATGGATCTGTCACACATTAGTGAATTTATTATGATGGTGACATCACTAATTACCAACTACTGTGCGTGATAATGTAAAAATTTTCTAGTGTTGTAGTTTGTGTATTATTCGAATAGTCGTTAAAAATACAGGTAAAGGGTACTTACGAGTTTTTAGAAATAGTAATAAAAAAACTTTTAATTTTATAATTAAATTTACAATTAAAGGATAAAGACCGTGTTTACGAAAAAAGAACACTTAGCGATTCCCCTTATTTTATCTTAATGTATATAAATGCAGAAAGCTACTTATTTTCGGTTAGATACAATCAAACTGTCCTCTTCATTCTCCCCTACTGGTGAGAAATCCTATTGTCCAAATAATTTAATAAATAATAAGAAAATATTCCTAATCCTTCTGCTTTATTTCATTACATTTGTTTTTATATCGTTTGTTATATTATACTGAGTACAAAATAAAATAATATAAAAGGTCTTTATAAAAAGTAAAAATCTTGGGTTATCTCAACAATAGTTATGTCTCGTTTGGAGTACTTCAATGGTTTATTATAAATCAAATAAAAAAATTAAATTCGATCCTCCAATCTAAATCTACATATAAGAAATTCAGTTGCATACTTGCATACTTTATTTTGTGACAGAAAATTGTCATTCGAACACAGCTGTAATTTAACCTCTTTTTATACCCTACACCTCCATAGTGGGGTCCGTTTACCATGATCAAAAATAATAGTCTAACACTCTCCTTAAACTGATTAACTCCGTATTACTTGTTGATATAATCATGTCCGAACGTCCGTTCATGTTAATCTTTTGGACAAAGTACAGGTCGATATACGAGTATATCGTCCAAATTTGGCACATTCGGCCCATTAACGAAGCCTATTGAAACTGTTTGAAATCGGTCTATTATTTCATCTACCCTAAGGGCAATTTCTTAAAGTAGGATCACACTTTACTTAGATGTAAAATATTTATGCGATTAACCAAATATGTAACCGATTATTTAACTTAAAAAACATACATAACAAAACTCCCAAAATGTTGATGAAAATTATTACAAAAACAAGTACGTAAACAATTTGAAAAAAAAAATATGTTATTGTTAGTAGCGTTACAATTTCTATACTAAGATTATTAATTATAGTGAAAGTTATTAAGGTGTCTACAAAAAGTAGTTCAATTACCAGGTAGTATATGCTGCTAAAGATAACAAATTAAAATTATATAATATATACACATACATAAATAATATTAAACAATAGGTATAATAATAACAAGTAAACATCTTTCTTTCTTTCAATATTTAATTTCACTTAATTTAAATTGGTTTTGACTACAATTTAACGAGTCAATTAACTAAGACGCACTAAGCAAACACAGACAAGACAACACTTCACCTCCACATGGGTCGCTAATGTTTGGTTTATTTTCAAGTCAATTTAGCTGTCAGATGTCGGTGTTTGAGAATATTGGGGATGTATGAGTGTTAAAATTTGTTTAAATATTTAGTTAGATACTGGCTGTGTGTTTTTTTAGATTTATGTATTTAAATTTTATTTAGATTGTTGGTGTTCTTCTCTATTTTTTTAATAATAGCACACATCTCATGTGAAGATTTTTATTGATTTTTTCGTTGTTTGAAGTTTTTAAAACTATTGCATCATATTGCACAGAATTTTGTTGTAAAATAATTTAATATTTCGAAATTTGTATGCAACTTACTTTACTTTACTAAAAAAAAACGTCTGCTTGTATTTATACTAAAGCATAATTATGCTAAAGCACATGTTTAACATGTGGAAGGATGGCATGTTGCCACAAAAGCCGCATAATTGCAAGTAAAAAAGGACTCACTCGTGCCAGTAAATAAAAAGCAAAAAATATAGTTAAATTAACAACATGTGCAAGATATGAAAAAATTATGTCAATAGGAATTGAAAGAAGATAGTGTGCTTGCATATGTTAAGTTTCTCGTTTAGTTAGATTAAGTTTAAACACAATTGCAACGACTAAGTACGCTTTCACTCGATTCAATTCTGAATCTTTAAGACAAGTATTTTTGGGTGAGCAGGGAAAAAGATTAGTTGACGAAAATTTAAGATACGCGTGTCATTTCTATAATTTGTTCTTTGGTTTTCTTTCTAATGTCCATAATTCATAGCATAACTTAAGGAGTTGCATTTTCAATATTTATTTCCTTTTGTTTCCTTTGTGCTTAATTTGATGCACTCTTCTAGATGCGTTATGTAATAAAAACTACATCCACAATTTCTTAACACAATTAATTCTATGTAATAAATAACTGACATAAAAATATCATCAAATGCACCTAAAATCGTTTAAGTTTTGCAAAATATAAAAAAGAAAATCTAGGTCAATACAAAAAACACACAATTTATAAAATTGCATTAGTATGAGTAGATAGAAAATAAATATACTCATTCCAAAATAACATATAAAAAACAAACTTAAGTTACTTAACTGCAAAAATACAATCAATGAATTAGAAAAAAATCCAAACGTCTATAATATAGAAACGAGAAAAACTGAACACAACACAAACAAAAAAAATCAAAGTTTCTCTTTCAAACTGTTGTTGGCCAAATGCCAAGCAACAACTTTTAACTTGGTATAGAAATATTAACAACAATAACAAAATGAAAACAGCAACAACAACAATAAATACAGCACAACAAATTTCAAACGTTAGACAACAACAATAAAAAATGCAAGTGGAAAAACTCTTTCAACAACATTTGCGGCAACTAATTTCATTTGCCAAGAAATGAGGTCTTGTGAAAATAAACAACAACAGCAACAATTTCAACTTTTTTTTTTTATTGCATTTCAGCATTTTTTTTCTTACACTTGATCTCCTCATAGACTCCTCAAAAGCTCATAAATATGTACTCGTTCGGCGCATCTTATAATGATTTTTTTTCATTTTGCAGTATAATGTATAATGCAACATTGGTACAATTTGAATGTACCAATTTGATGGTTAAATGGTACTTTTTAAATTACTCTTGAAATAGGTATATGCTAAAAATGAATATCCTTATATATGTATATCGAAAGTTGATCTAAATTTTGCAAATACCGCTACATGTGAGTGAGCAAGTTATTAGTTTGGAATTAGAGGAATCGGTAATATCACAATATTTAGCTTATAAAAGTGGTAAACAAATCCAGTAAATGAAGGCGAATAACTGCCTATTTGTCAAGAGTAGGGTTTTGGGATTTCCCGGATAATATTTTTACCAGGAAACGGGAATGAAAAATTGCATTTAATTAATGAGTAACAAATAAGTATAAAGGTTAGGGTGCGGTCACACTTGGAAAATATTTGCCGCAAAACACGTAACCACTAAATAAAATATATTTGAACTCGTTTATTTATTAAAAAAAACTTCGTTTACTTAGGACAGGACACAACAAATATTTATTTTTACTTTATTTGATGCAAAACTATTGTAAGAGTAAACAACGTCAAAAAAATTTATGCTAAAAAAAGTTGTTACGGTTTTTTGAGTAAATATTTACCATGTGTGTATTTTATAAAATTTTATAATTTTATTAAAGAAAAACCGCGGATTACAAGGTATAGACATTTGGATATTATTTGTTAATAATAAAACGATTAAATTATATTTTATGGAAATAAAGTAATCTTTTAAAAAAGAACATTTGTTTAAAATTTGCTTTTAACATAACTAATACATTTTATAAGTCATCTTACATCCGATTTATTTTTTTAGTGGCAAATATTTAAGTCACAGAGAAAAATCTTTCTCATTATAAAGACGATCTATTTTTTGTCCGATTTGTACTTGCTTAAATTTTTACGTTTTAGGAAGTTTTTAAGTATTTTTTAATGACATTAATACATTAGTATGGGCATCTAGGTTTATGTAACACACTTTGCTGAATTTTTCTTTTAAACAATTGTCAAGACAGATGGTTTTTAAGAAATTACATTTCTTCAAAAATATTTCAAATGTTAGAACCCGAAACCATAGTCAAGAGCTGAAGAGGACTTTATTCATCTGAACGTTCACGTAGAGCCTTTACATATATTTAAGGCACATCCATTTGAGTCGGTTAAAACAAAACATGCCATATTAGTAAATGTACGTATTGCAGTGTTTCATAACACGATTTCTGATTGTTTTTGTTTTTCGATGTACATACTGCTATTTGTATCCCTCTTAATAATTTAAACGAGTTTCACTTATATTCGTAATGCTTTCAGTCCCCATGAGTGCCGAACACTGACTTTAAGCCTCTGTACCGTATGCCATTTACGCTGGAGATTTAAGAAATAAGAACCACGATCGATTATGTATGTAATAACTTCAATTTGTATCCCTTTTAACTATTGGTTATATCCACTGAAATGTGAGAGCTACAGAAAACCAATTAACAAATTTTAAATGACGCAAAAAGATGAACTGAAGATTCGACAGGATTGGTTTATATTTGAATGAATAATAATGGCAAATGTTGCTACTATCATCTACGAAAGACTAGACAGTGTTAGAACTCTGAAGAAGCAGATTATTTCGGAATAAAGTAGAAGGGACTGATCCTTAATCTACCCTTGGTTCAATCTTGAACTATGATGAGCTTCCATTTGTAACAACCCGGACATGATTTAATGTACTCGCTGAGAAAACTTGAAAAAGGAGTTAGTTTCTATTTAAATGCATGATTCCAGAATAAATCTAACGCTTTGGAAATATCTAGATCCACCACTTTCGTCGAAAAGGTAAATAGAATGACACCTTCTTTCCGATAAGAAGGCTAGCAAGTCTTCTGTATACTGGCGATTGCAAATTAAATTGTTGGACTGCAAATGTTTAACGAAAATATGATTTTCATAAATTTCATATAAACTGGGAAAAATATTCTAAACAGCTTTCTAAAATGTTTCTGAAATTGATAAGAAAATTATGGTATTCATAGATGATACAAAGTACCGAAGACAACGAGTGCCTTAAATAGTACCAAAAAATTGTCGAACTGTACCAAAACTTGTACATCTCAACTTACGTGTGGGTACTTGTATGTTTGTGCTACTGCAAATAGTGCATCGGCTGGCGTTGTATAGCAGTGATGATGATGTTAATGGAGATGATGCTGTGACGACAGACACCATGCCAAGTGAGTATTATTAGGTAATTCTTCTTTATAGACATTACATTTTATTACTTTTCTGCTATTTATTTGTATAGGTATATACATACATTTATGTGTGTAATGCAGTGGCAGCACCTATGTTCAAGTATTTGCAACAAATAGAAAATATGTATGTATTGTTAAGTTAATGTAATATTTGTTGTTAATGCTGATACCAAAGTATAAAAAACAAGTTTTTTCCATTCATTGTTCATTTAATAAACATGAGGACGATGATGAATGTTAAGTGTATGATGTTTAAGAATGATGGGAAACTAAGTTTTTTTTTTGTTACAATCTAACCTTTTGTATAGAAATGTTAGATATTGTCAGTTTATCTTGGTATATGCAACATTCGAAAATAGTTACTTAAATTTCGTGGCTTAAAAGGTCATTGGGGTTGAATATTAAACCTTAAAAAGTTGAATGTGCGAATTGAACTTTACTGAAATTCAGAGCAAAAGTATGTTTAAAACAATTGTAGAGTACTTAAAATTCGTTGCAACCTTAGAAAGCATTACAACAAATCTTGTAATAATTGAATGACATAACTTATTAAATCATGTACATAGTTTGTTAATGAAAACAAAAACTCTATTGTTAATTTTTTTTAGATTTTGTGTAAATCAAATCAAATGACTAACAGCAACTAAAGTAATATTCAAATAAGTTCAAGTTTAATACTCTAGCGTTTTTAAAGGAAACAAATTAATTTTATGCCAAGTTATTAAGTTTTTATGTTGAAAATTTATTAAAATTTGACAACAAATTAGTATACAAATGTATACAACTTAGGTTATGGTGATATTAATGGCCGAATTCTCGGTCATTAGTTAACCATTGGTAAACTGAAATACTAACTATAGTTTAACTATTACTTTGTATTCTCATGGCAAACTAAGCATTTCGAATAATGAATCATTAGACTGTGAATTTAGCCATAACAGACTTAAACCAATTTATTTCATTATCAAAGTGTTTCATTTACAATTGAAGATGTTTGCCAATGCTTTATAATTATGGTTAATTTAGAAGTTCATTCTTCATTTAATTGAATATATCTCCTTTGATTTATGGCTCCAACTTATATCCCTTTTAATAATTTTTACTTACACTACTGTATAATCTGTACTGTATTGTATAATCACATTGCGTTCGTCTCTTGTTAACTATGAATGTCGACCATTGACCTTAAATGTGAGATGTGAGCCACGATTAACTATGTATGTATGTACTTTCATTGGTTGTCAATGAACATTTTAATCTATTTCCGATTTAGAACCATAGCTTATTTATGATTTACATACAATATAGTCAGAAACTCTTTTCTATTATATTTCTCAAATGAAATGACATGCCATTCTTTCAAACTTTTGTGTAGGAATCTGGTCAATTGCGGGCCACCATAATTGATGACCATTTGCCTCTCTTTACAACATTTTTAAAAAATTTTTCCAAAACTTTGGGCGATAAATTCTAATTTTTTTAAATCTCATATTTGCTATAGACCCGTTGCCAAAACCCAGAAGGCTTACTTCATTTGTACGGTAAGAACTTTGGGAGATAAATTCTGACACACCTGTCGAATTATCTCTTTAGTTATAGGCTATAGAAACGACAGATAGGGCGACCTGTTCCGTCTTGTTATAAACACATGTCTTACAGTTTGATAGGATAGCGCTTCGTGAATGACGAGTTGTCATTTAGGTTCAGGAGTGATTATCTGATAGACAATCTGTACTTTGTAAGGGAACAACATCAATCCTAGTTTAGACGCAATTAAGAGTCTCCATAGTGGAAGTGTCCCATACACTGTCTTTACTTTCTTTCTTAAGACATCTTCAGTCAGAGTGGTGATATTCTTAACAGCACAAACACGACGAGAATTTCCGGCATCTCTTCTTTAGCGTGTTGCTCCGATCCCTTTGGGGCAAGCTGTTAAACGCCTTTATGTTTGACCAGAACGAATTAATAAGGAGAATTTATTAAATATTAGTATGTGATAAATTCGTCTTGCTTTTGACTAGTTGCTGTATGTCGCCGAAAATCGCGTATCTCCAAAGTTATAGACGAATTATTTTGGAAAAAGTTTTCACAAGATTGACGCTTTCTATGGCTTGTCAACTTGTATTTTGTATTAATTGCCAAACTGCGGCAAAAAGTTGTTAAGTTATTAATAAAAATTTTGTAACCTAAATCAGAATATCCAAGACAGAGCGCCAACGCATTTGGAATAGTTCACTAACCAGTCACAGAGTGTCTAAAAGTAGCCATTTTACTTAATTGCTAGAACTCGAACCCGGCCCCTTTCTCTGAACAGACAAACACGGAACCAGTTCTGTTTTGGCTTGTCTTCCCTTTAGGTATATTTGAATTGTGGAAATAAAGTCAGTAGTGTATTGTGACTGGGAATGATTGTGCTTGAGTATTATCACAATTTTACAGAAAGAATTCTTTGAGATAACTTTTGTTAGACTCTGCAAAAAACTGAAATCATATAACTTCTGTATACTCGTATGATCAGCGGATAATGTTTCATTAACGTGATAGAATTCTAATATTCTTTGAATGTTGAGTATTAAAAACACAAAATTACACTACTGCACTCATCATTTCATAATTTTAATTAACTCTGATAATTACATGTTGTGTTACAAATCAACTTTGTTACTGAATGGAAATAAAAACAAAATCAACATTAATTTAATATTGTTTTTAATGCAATTGACATTTAGGTTCGACATCAATAAAATGTATATTTAAATGCAGCAGTAACAAAGAACATGAACACTATGATTATGATGATGAACAAAGAACATATAAAAAGAAGCAAAGATAAAATTATTTATTGGCAGTATAGTTAAATAAATCACCAAGGCATGAATAATACTATGTATAATTATTCGTACAGATTGCATAAATAAATATGTATGTATTTCCATTTGTTTATGTAGTTTAGCTGGGGGAGAAACCAACAAATGATTTGCAATGACTATGGTCACGATTATGGCGATCATAATGTTGTTGTGTGCGATCCTATGAATAGCCCTGGTTACTTATTTAGTTGTTCTTCTATTCTTGTATTTTGTACAATACATAATTTGATATTTCCTCAATTGTGTGACAAACATATTTATATTTATGAAAGAAAAAAAATCAAAAATCACCATCAAGCAGAATAAAATTATTTTTTTATTACAAATTTTTTAATAATTATTAAAGAAAGTTTCGAGAGCAGTAGTTATTTTAAAAACCAGACATATTGTTTCGTGTATAATCTTTCATAGGTTTTGTTGCTTGTTACAGTATGCCAAACTAACACCTCTCCTATGAACACCCTTTTGCATTAAAAAAAACCGTACATAAAGATACTCGTAGATACCGCAAAATTCTAAATGCATGTTCTGTTGAGGGACTTCAGAAAACACACTATAATAAATATTAATAACTTGTCCGGCGAATAGAATTAGCGTTGTATGTGCTGCGTGCGATGTGTCGCGATTGCTATTACAACTTTTATCACTTGAATTTAATGCTAATTCCGTAGACACTGTGACTCTTTGGTGTATAAAGAAGCAACAAAAACAATTTACAAAACTGCTCGTACACAACAAAATATGGTTACTCATAATTGAATGATTAAAAAATTTAGTCTTTATTTATATAAAGTGATGTATTGTTTGAAAATAGTAAAAAAAAAAATATAGTTTTATTTATGGAGTTCATTGTCATTTGGAGGTTTGACTTTGTGTTTGTGTTTAAAAGCAAAAACGCTTGATGGATTTTAGAATGGTGCACTTGAAATAAAATGTGTTGGTGTTTAAGTAAATTTAAGAAGAAATGGCATTCAATTTGCATAGATTTCGTGGCAGAAATTATTTAACTATAATTTAAATCATAGTTAAACAGAGATCAAACCATAAAATCAAAAAAGTAAGTCTTCTTACTTAAAATAGTCTTGTTTTTAAACATTTGTGGACTTTAAAGATTAAACGAGAGATCGGAAACAAGTTTTTTACTTTCATTTTAACAGTTATGTTGTTTAGTAAATAACTATGAAATACATAATCCCAAAGTAAGTGTTTTTAAACATTTATTGATTAAGTTCAGTTTATGCTAAAAAGATTAAAATATGCTTGTTTTTATTGTGTTAATCAAACTTAGCTTATTGAAAGAATCACAAACGTAAGTGTTCTTAAATATTAACCCCCTTATTCAGAAACGATTATTAAATTTAACAAACGTTTATTAAGACAGATTTGCATATAAAAATTTGCTGAATAAGGGGGTTATTGTTTGCACTGACAAGTTTAAAGGTTTTAACCTTTGTTCATTAAACTTGGTTTAAAAAAGAGATCGAAAGTAAGGTTCCTCTTCAATTTTAGCAGTGGTCTTAAATATTTACAGTCTTATTTAGAAAAAATTTAAGTAGACTTCAAATGTACACTTCAAACCTACTTTATTTTTTATGAATACGACAGTTTGTACTCACAAGTTTAAAACTTGGTTTAAAAAAGAGATCGGAAGTAAGGTTCCACTTCAATTTGAACAGTTATTTGACTTAGTAAATCACTTTGAAAAAATAAAAAACGGTAAATCTTTTTAAATATTGATTTATTACAGTTAGTTTGTAAAGGTCAAGTTTTACTAAAATTTGATCATTAATTTTAGACGTCAATTGGTAAATTGATGCTTATTAATTAAGAAGTAGCAAATTAAGGTTATGTAAATTAATTTGTCAAAGTAAAGTGGTAATATGGGAAGAATGAAATATGATGTTTGGCAAATATCCTTCTAGCATGAGGTCAAAAGACCACTCTTTTCATAAAACGTTAACCCAAAATTAGCAAAAACCCTTATCTATGTAGAAACGAATTTCATGTTTGTGGTTTATATACGTAAACCCGGCCCGGAGAAAATAGTTAAATTTTAAGTACGAGGCGGCCAGTCGACATCACCAAATCGAGAAATGCTTAATGCAACAACTGAATTATTCGACTAGATGTGTGTCTAGTGGTCCCATTTTGCTAAAACCAGTTAGTTTATTTAAATAGTTTTGGACCGATTTAGCTCCCTGTCGTGGATGCCGGTAAACTGCCGATCTGAATATGGAGTATGTATTTTAAATGATAGCGTGATTTCCACTGACATACAAAAGGACATAAATATATGTAAATATATATAAATATATATAATTTTCACATTGTTGGGTCTTCAATTAATATTTCTCAGTGTTACACATGTAATGGAAAACTCGTTTAGAAAAATAAATAAAATGTTTGCTTTGTCCATAACTATTTTTCTACTAATTCGATTTTGCTGATTTTAAATACTGAACTATTAGGAAAATGCTAGACATTATTGTATGAGTTGTGCATTTTGAACGTGAGCGTGATTAACACTGGCATACAAATATAAATTGTTAAATGGATTTCAAATTTTTTAAGGATAATACATGTATTCACTTTGATGGGTATTTAAGTAATATGTTGCCCATGGAAAGACAAGTTTGGAAAAATAGATACAGTTTCATTGAGGTCATCTTACATCTTCGTCCATAACTATTTTTCTACTGAATAAATTTTTCTGATTTTAAATACCGAACTATTTAGGAGAATGTTAGACATTCATCCATGAATTACATGAATATAGGTTGTGTATTTTGAGTGTGTGCGTGATTTACACTGACATACAAACGGACACAGCTAAATGGATTTAGAATTTCATAACGATCAAGAATATATGTAATAGTAAAATGTATAAAATTTGTTCGAGGTTGTACCTATCACATCTTCGCTCATAACTTTTTTCTACTGACGATTTTCAATACCAAACTGCTTAGGACAATGATAAATCCTAACAGTAAGATATTATTGGCATGGGTGAGCCTGAGGATTCCAGCGGGAGTAATTACAGGTCATTGTGTAATAAGGCTCAGAATTAGCATTTGGTACAACAATACACCCGATTTGTGAACAAATGTCAATGTCCTACGCTGGTAAATATAAATAAATGGTAATATGGATAATTTGAGCAAGTGGACAACTTATTTTCGATCTCTATTTAAAATAGAAAAACAAAGATTAAATTGTCCTATAAACTAAAAGCACTGACAAACTTTTGCAGATGTTTTTATAAAAAGAATGTAGACTGCAAACTTATGTATCATTTGAACTAAATAAGATAATAACTTAACATTTAGCTAAATGCGTAATAAAATCACAATATTTGAACAATTATCTTACATTACTTATTGAAAACGATTATTGTTGTTTTCTGCTCTTGCATGTCATTATCATTAAGATGTAAAATGGAAAGAAAAATATAAAAATAATTTATGTGAATGGCAGTCAAGTCAGTAAATACGTAATTTTGTACACAAAAGTAATCGCTATTTAAACATGTATGTAACTACCATATATAGTATTGTACATATAAACATTTAAAGAATAATTCATGTAAATATAAATATTATTTTCGTATTTTAAACAAAAAGAGAAGAGAAAAAAAAACAAAACCAGGTCATCTTTTATTACAACAACTGAATAAAAGAAATACACGTATGTATGTAAACAACAATGTATGTAAGTCTGGCTATACACTTTTTTTGCATACTCAATAATAATGTCATCTACAATTATGTTACAAAAAATACAATAAAGAATATACGAAAAAAATATATATATAAATGTTAGTATTTTTTTCTCATTTTGGCGCCCACTACTGACTTATGATATGCATACACCTGGCTTGTAAAACATATACTCTTTTTTTAATCTGTATTCTCTACTTAGCTGTTCTCTTATCACACGAGTAAATTGAAAAAAAAAATAGCAAAACAAAGTCATCAACATGCTCCTATTTATATTGTCAACATGATGTTGGCGTTAAAATCCAACAACAAATTTGTTTACAAGAGCATAAATGTCAGTGAACTTTTATAAAACCCCACAGCAAAAAGAGCGACAAGTTTGTTTAAAAACACTTAGTTATTTGTGGATTGTTTAAGAACTTTTTATGTAATAAAAATAGTTGAAAAATATTAAACATTGTTTAGTTGCCTGATGCGAGGGTTACTAGTTATGTAAAGCGGTGTAAATGCGTTAAATTTGAAAATAACATATTCAAGTTTGAAGTTTTTGTTGGTATATGTAGAACGTACCAGCAGTTCTGCATTCACTTCTAAAGAAGTCAATGTAAAAACAGTAATTTTCAGAAATTTTTATAATTTATATATTTTTTGGTCATTTGACATGTTTGTAATACAGAGAAGTCTCATGAAGTCAATTGTCACTTTGAAGTCTTCACATAAACTAGAGTTTGGGCACATGCAATCTTATGTAATCTAATTCAATTCATATATTTTTGGGTCATTTGACACGTCCTTATAATGCAGAAGTAAGTCCATTGGTTACCTTAAACGTCTCAGGTAATTAGAGTACAGTCCCAAGCTAATTCTGAAACCAGTGATGAGATAAATCGCTAGTTAGAAATAAATGATTGTGTTTTGGCCTGCAAATATAAATTTCGTTTTTTTCAGGTACTAAACTAAGAAACATCAGGTTCATTAAATTATGTTTTAAAACGTAAGCATTTTACAGGGAATATTTGTAATAAGTAGCACACCAATTCAGTTATGTAAATTTGTTTCCCAAAACATACGTTTCAACCCTACTATAGCCTGTTATTTCTCTTACCAGACCAAGAGAATAAATAAAATTACATTTAGTGTTTTTAACCTTTCAGTTGAATTTAAGTCAATATAATTTCATAAATTTAAATCTACATTTTACTAAATAAATTGAATGTGTTTTTTATTGTTTGTTCTTATTTTCCAGTTATTCTTGCAGTTTGGCTACGTCTATAGAACATGGGGTTAAATTGTCAATTACAGCTTGTTGATTTAATTTTCTTTGGTTTAACTTAAAAAACAAACACAATTTTTTAGAAAAAGGGTGCTCACGAAATAAATAAAACTTGATTAAAAAGAAATTCCAAACTTTAAGCTAATGTATAAGATGTTTTTTAGATAATTTTTTTTTAATATTTTAAGTGTATGACTTTGAAATTACTTAAACAAAATTGTTATAAATCATTAAATTTTTAATGCTTTGAAAAAAAAAAATATATCAAATATATACCGCTATATTTGGTTATATAATCATTAAATTATTATTCAGATTTTCTAGGCACGTTACGTTAACAAGTATTTGCAGATATTTTGGGAGACCTACACACATGTTTTCTAATTAAATATGCCAAACACATAAAATAAGGAAATTATTATATATTATTGTTTAATATTCAAATAAACAAAATAACAAAACAATTGACAATAACATGTGCATATTTTTTGTTTGTTAAAATGTAACCTCCTCCAATAAAAATATGCATTTAAAGTCAGTTTTACTGCCGTATTTATAAAAAATAAAGTAGGCTTGAAGTCTGCTTTAAGACAAAATTTTCATACAAAATTTTTTTAAAGTACACTCGAAGTCTACTTAAATTTTTTATAAATACGGCAGTTAATGTTCGCGATAGAGTTTAGTATTTAAAATTTATTAATATACGAACAAAAAACACTTTGCTTTTGTAGAAATTGAGTAAGTAAGATTATAATATGTTTAAAAACACTAATATTTTTCACAACCATTGTCCCAAGTAAAGCAGAGGTTATGACCACACATCAATAAGTAATATGTATATGCTTACGAAAATGGTGATAAATCATTTGTTTCTAAAGTAAAGTGACATTTTTTAATTTCTGGCAGCTGCCATTAATTTCTCAAGAAAGGCTTTCTGCATGTGTTTTTAAATTGTCAAAAATTAAGTGCGAAACGACTACCCAGTAATGCATCGGGTAATGAGTATGCTTTAGCAAACTCTGAAATAATGTTGTGGGATTTTTATCCAACGGCCCTGCTATTAGCTTTAGTATGCTTTAGCAAACTCTGAAATAATGTTGTGGGATTTTTATCCAACGGTCCAGATTTTACAGATTTTAACTTTTTTTAAGGTAATATTTAATTGACATATAGACAACATTTGTCTGCAACTAATCAAGTATACCTATTGTAGGGAACACTGCTTTCATTTCGTTTAATTAAAATGCATTTCAAGTGCAATGTGAGGAAATATTAAACGCACAAAACCCAAAAACCATTAAAATCTGTATAAAATTTAAATTTCTTTGTGACAAAATTTTAAATTTATTTATAAATTCATTTCCACACCACACAAAAACACAAACACGTTTCTTATCAATTAGGCACACAATTAATTTACAAAGTCGTAAAAATATTATATAGTAATGTTTTGTATTAATGTAAGTTTTTATCACAAGTGAGAGCAGAAAAATTACAAATTTATTTTTAGTTATAACAACAAAAATTACAAACTTTTGAAAGGAAACACGCAATATGCAAATCTGATTAGCGTTTAAAAGAATGAAATAAAAATTAATATAGAATTTCCGTTAACAAAATAATTACGTTTTATTAAATATCGTGTTTAAGATTTGGCCCCTCTAATTTGTTTTAATTGATGTTTAAATGCTTCATTTACAAGTTACAAAAATTTGTGGGCAAGTGATAATTGTTTGGCGCCAGAACTCAACTTTTATAGATTTAACTTGAACTTTTTGAAAGACGGCGTTGGAGTGTATGTGTGAAAAGATTAGATTAAATTTTAAATGTTGATTTATTCATTTATGACAATGATTGAGGATTATGTTTAAATTATAATTAGAGAAACTGTAGATAATTTTATTTTTCTTTCCTAACAATGCGTTGCCACCCCAATTCTACAGATAAATTTTATTATCTTAAATGGCCAGACTGTTTCTCTTCTTAATATTTAAAGTGCTTAAGTAATTGAAAATGATAGCGTCGGTTTCACAGTAACAATAAATTAAAGTTTTAAAGAGGTTTTCAATAAGAACTGAGCAATTTTATTTTAAAATAAAACACAGAATAATTGAACTGATTTGAAATAGTCTTTCATGCAACTAATTCTAAAGAAGCTCTAAATAACAAATACTTCTACTTTAAAAATATTCTAAAACTAGTTCTGCTATCAAACTTTTTAGTTCGAAATTGTCTTGGAACTAATTCTCGAAAGAACTTAAGGAACTTTTATTTTATATTAAAGAAAAAGTTTGAAAGAAATCATCGATTTAATTCTAGAATTTTCTTTTTTCTTCAAAAAAGACTGAAATTGTCTTTTTTGGGTCTAGTTCTTTGAAAGCTTTAAATAACAAATATTTCTACTCTAGAAATGTTTAAAAACTAATTCTGCTATCAATATTTTTTGCATGAAATTGTCATACTTAGAACTAGTTTCCTGAAGAATTATTAATATTTTTTATAATAGATACAGATAAAGTTTGAAAGAAAAATCAATTCGATTGTAGAAACTTTCTTCGAACAGTTGTCGTTTATTTCTCAAACTAGAATTTTTGCCCGAAATTGTATTTCTTGGAACTAGTCACAGTCACTAAACTAACAGGTGTTCTAAAAGTGATTGGTTTCAGTTCATGTATTAATTTGTTCTCTAACAAGACCATGTAGACCATGTCTTTTTGCAAAATTCACAAAAATTTAGACAGAAAGATTTACAATGCCTGTGAACTGCGTGAAAGTTTCTGTCTATTTACAAATTTAGTTAATCCATCAATCTGGAAAATCACAAAGTTTAACAATAGTTCACTTAAACTCCAACTGTTAAAAACGCCCTTTTCACATAAGCCGGTTTTGAAAGTTTCATATGACAATTTGAAGTTTAATTCCCGGCCACACATAGAACATAGTTGACAACCAACCACCCTCCTGCTAACATATGCAAACGATAATAAATTGTCTTGTTGTGGTGTGCAGAGAGAGAGCCCTGTTTATGGAAATTCTATTTCATTAACTATATAAAATTGCATTTGTTTTTTTTTTTTTTTGCTTAATAGCCACTATAATGACCGGTCAGTCATGTGTATCCTCTTCGATGGCGGTGAAATCGCATAAAAACCAATCAGTACTCTACTACCACCATTTATTCATTCATTGAATATCTTATGTTTTTATCAGCAAAAGCGAGCCAAAATAGCTCGATGTACAACTCCTCGATGTAAAATGTAAATTTACTTGGCCACAATATTTTGTAATATTACAACATGTCACAAAGTGGATACAACAATGTGTTCGTTTTACATTTATTTTGCGCTATTGTAATGGCAAGTGCTGTAAATAATGTGCGGATTTGGTTAAACAAACAACATAAAAACTACTTATCCATATGTAAAAACCCACAATGTATGTTGCATTTGTTGTAAAGAGAGACAGCGATAGAGAGCGAGTTCAAGGAAATTCATTGTACTTCCACTATCATTATCACTATACCGATATACATACTACAACACACTAAGAAAAAATAGCTGAAAAAAAGTTCCAATAAGCATATAGTACATACATATTTTTTGTAGATGTTCTTTAAATCAGGCATAAAATTCATAAGCAGCATTAAAGCATTATTTTTCAAATTCAAAATAGTAAATAGTAGCAGTAAATTTCTACTTAAAAAAAATGTATAAGCTTTTTCTTTCTTTCATTTCTCTCAGTGTATTTAAATTTTAATCGTTTAGAGAAACTTTAATAAAACAAAACAGAGGGTTGTTTTCTATTTATTTAAAGGGCTTTTGACCATGGTGACCATGGTTTTTAATTTATTTTAATGATTTCATTTTGTACTTATATCCAACTATGTATCAAAGGGTGGTGTATTGCAGCTGTACGCCAACTAAAATGCTTAAACATGTTTAATTTTGATAAAGTTTAACAGGATATAATACATAAATTTATTTTTGTTTGCAATAATAAAGATAAGGGGTATTAGAAAAACGTATTTAAAAGAAACCTAAAATTATATTCAATGAGAAATACAAATACGTTGTGGCAGAATAATTTGTTACATAACTCAAGGTTTAGATTTACAGCGTTTACAAACTGTTTATTACAAGAAAAAAGTTGGTTTATTTGAATAAAAAACTAAAAATTATTAAAGCTTTACCCCCTTATTCAAAAACGATTATTAAATTTAGCAATCGTTTATTAAGCAAATTTTTATATGCAAATCTGTCTTAATAAACGTTTATTAAATTTAATAATCGTTTTTGAATAAGGGGGTTAGTATTTAAGAGGAATTGGCTTTGAAAATAAAAAATGCTCTGCGTAAAATAAGCTGTGAGCCACAGTATTTGTAATAGTTTGTAAAAGGTGTTGTTAAATTTCTTAATTATATTCTACACTATTATTAGTATTTCGAAACAAAATCATTGAAAAATGATCTTGACAATTGTGTTTATTCTGAAATCTTCAATAATTTTTAACATGACTCAACCAGAATAGAAAGTCTGAACTACATACATACATATACTTCAATTTACTTTAAGCAAACATGTTGTTTATGACTTCCAGTGAAATAAACGTGATTCAACAACACAAACTGAAAATGAATTAAATAAATAAACAAAAATTAAAAAAAAAAAATTCTTTTAATAAAACAAATAAAATTTGCACTTCAAAGTTACGGCGCAAAATATAAAACAGGTAGTAGATACAGAAAATGTTAAAAGAAATTATTTATTATTGAATTTAACTACCTACTAACAAAATAATACACCAAACAGATTTTATAACAAAAATTAATTAAATGAGCCATAAACTAATTTGTTAATTAATAAACAATCGGTAAAAAAAACAAATTGAGTTTAAATTATTTCGGTGAAACGGAAAACATTAACAATTTAATTTGTATTTTAAAATATTGATAACTGTAAAATCAATTTTATTAAAATATTAAGTAACTTTTAAATATTTTACGTTTTTTATTAAAAAACAAAAAGTGACCTCAAGCTTAAAAAAATTACTTAATAAAAATCATAAAAAAGGTCGAAGAAAATAGAATAAAATTATTTTACGTTTTATAATAACTATTATTTTGAATTTTGAAACTAAATATCTTAACATGTTTAAACAGATTTGTTTAACAACTTTGTTAGCAAAAGAATAACAATAATAATAATAATAACACGAAACAGAGAAAATGTGCTAAAAGCAGTTAAGACAAATTTGAAATACACTTTATGAAAACATGTTCATTCCTAAGTTTTCATATATTATGTGTTTACTACTTTATTAATTTCAATGTTTTGAAACTCATTAATGTTGCTTACAAACATGCTTACAAAGAGCTAAAAAATAAGTAGTTATTTAAATAATTTCTGATTTAAGGGAAATCGTATCATTTATTTATTTGACAAGTACATAACAAGTTACATTATGCTACAGTAACATTTAAGTTGAGGGCTGGTTTTCAACTTGAAAAATATGAAGTAAAGTTTAAGACTATGGGGAAATATATACTCGTACTGTGAGCGACAATATAAAGTAAACACCTAATATTATTTAAAAAATGCTTTATTATATATACAAGTACAAATTTAAAACAGAATATATTAAAAAAAAAATATAACAAAAACTAAAAAAAAGGAACATAAAAAAATTATTAAATTTCAACGGAACATTCGTTCCATTCATCCCGTATTACTACTTTTAGGTTATTCTTGAAAGAAATATTTCTTTGCCTATTTTTTTGTGTCCAGATTTTCCCACATGTGCTCAATTGGTTTGAGGTCTGGGCACTGCGGAAGATTATCTAAAGTTTTTGGACAATGATTGAGCAACCACTCTTTCACAATTTTGGAGGTATGCTTAGGATCATTGGAAATGGAAAACGGAAATGCAATGGAAAATCCAGTTCTGCGCTAGTCCTAATTTCTCTACACTAGGCTCTACACTGTTTTTTTAAATGTTGAGATAATCTTCCTTTTTCATTGTAGATTCTATAAATGTAAGATTACTGTTGTCGCCATACAAACCCAGAACACTACTGAGCATCCTCCATGTTTTACCGCCTTGGTAAAATCTTTCAGCAAGAGAATAGTTCATGTCCAAATGAATGACTTGTAATCTGGTACTTGTACTTTTCTCATGCATGGGAACGATGATGGACGCATTGCATTCACCCGGTGTTGAGAGCACCATAAGTTTTGGCCTTCGTGGCAGGTACTGACGTAAAACACTTGCACATCTATAGCTTTTACTTTAGTTTTTGTAAGACACTTTGGTCGTTTTGCCACTACTTTTGGAATGCTAGCGGTTTTTTAGCATAAGGATTATTGAAAATTGGTCTATTTTAACAATTATGTTTGTATACGATTTGTTTTTGTTTCTTTTTTTTTGTGAATTCAATTGTACTTAACTTAACTTTATACAGTTATAAAATGCAATATAATTTTCTAATATAATAATATAATTAAGTTTTTCTTTTAATAATATGCAGTGTTGAAATTATTTTGACGCTCACAGTAACTTCTTGTGAATAAAATTAATGATATGTAGTAATGTTAATCAGTAATACCTAGAGATTACCAAGTTTAAGCTGGGTACACACATAAATTTCTTGGTAATATTTCTATATCAGCTTTTTACCAACAAAACGACAAACTTACAAATCATAACACTTACAATTCATTTAGTAGAGCCAGCAAAACAATTTACGTCTTAAATTTCATTTTTAATGGTAATGTAGGGAAAAACACCAACTGTGAACCTCAAGTGTGACGCCAAAGTAGTTAAAAAAGCAGTAGTTAGTAGAAGTAAATAATTAAATCAGCAAAAATAACAAAATACTGCGTACATACGTACATAACATTGACATAAATTATTTTTTATATATTCTTGTTTTAATCAACTGTTTAAACTTGAAAATCGTTCATTTATAAAATGTTAACTAATGCAAACAAGAGAGTAGAGTGTGTTTTTTTTTTATATTTTGAATTTTTAATTATACACATTTCTTTTTTTTTTATTTAAACAATAAGTTAAATTTTGTTATGCTAATTGTCGAAATACTGGTAGAAATACCAGTAATTAAAGGTGTTTCTGGTGTAGATTTTGACGTACATAAATGGAACAAAAGTGTTTTGTGTAATAATACATTGCGGGTATTGTTAATATATTGTGTGTTAAAACCAGAAGTATTAATTAAGTTTATTTTGTTGAACATATGTATGTACATATGTTGTTTTAAGATTGTTAATATTGATAATTGTTAAATGTTTTTCTTGATTTTAAATTCTTGTTTAAACTTAAATACGTTGAAGTAAAATTATTGCTAAATTACATTACGTACATATGTATAATAAGCGTTCACAGTACTGTTGCCACGTATAAGCTGTTTTTGAAATGTTTAATACTCTTCTGAACCTTAATAGACCAAACGCATGAATATCGTACATGAAGACATCAGATACAGATCCACCAAAAACAAGATGTAGTTATGGTACAATAGAAGTCTGGATGGTGCGTAAGGCTAAATGCCTTCTTGTTTTAATTAACTGTTTAAACTTGAAAATCGTTCATTTATAAAATGTTAACTAATGCAAACAAGAATTTTGAATTTCACGTTTTATCAGCTGATCGATCAGCTGTTTTTGAAAAATTAAATATTCCGGTGTTTTCATAGTTACAAAAAAAAAACAGAATCTACCATAAAGTAGAAATGACAACAATTACATACATACATTACTGATATTGTCAACCAACGGTAGACGCAGCAATAAAAAGTAACAACAAATTTGTAATAATAATAATTAAGAAGTATTGTAAACATACGAGTATGTAAATTTTCTTCTAACTCAGAACATGTATTAAGAAATATGATTAATTCTCGAAGTCTATTTCTCAATAATGCTGAGTTAAATAGATGATGTTTACAAGATCTTGGACATTGTTGGCCAATTGCCTAAAAAATATAAATTTACAATGGTATTCTTTGAATTATTAATTAAAAATGAACTCAAGCCGAAATAATAAAAATTTTCTCTAATGTTAAATACTCTTTCGAACCTCAATAGAAGAGAATATCGTATATGAAGACTGCAGATAGAGATCCACGAAAAACAAGATGTAGGTCTGGATATTGCTCATGGCTACATACATACTCGTATGTACATATGTATGTAAATATTACAAATTGAAATACATTGAAATTTTCAATATGCAACAAATGCATTAAATTTATATATGTAAATACTTCATATTTTAACATAATTAGCATACAAAAATATTACTTAACTACAATAAATTCATATTTATTACAAAAAATATTGCATCAGCATTAAAATACAATAAATTCTGATCATAAAAAACCAACAAGAAATACAAAACATAATTCCGCAATTAATTCTTCACAAAAATAGTATGAGAAAAAACAAAGACCCACGCAATGGAAATTCAAAATTTTTTCTACAACTCAAATAATACATTAAGAATCTTTTAATGAATGTGGCATCCCAGCATACCATTCTAGGAGCGCTCCGAAAAAGGAGTCAGAAAAGAGTCCAACAAAAGAGCATTTTCAGAGCGAAAAAAAATTTGCTTGTTATTGTCCTGAGTCGGCACGTAGTATGACTCAGAAATTCCACTTAATTATGTGTGTACCAAAGCGTTGTTGTCCTGTTATTTGTGCTTTGAACAAAAAAAAAACATAGCAGTACCACACAAGAATGATAAAAACAAGATTACACAGAGCCCAAAAAAAAACCTCATAAAAGACTCTTTACTGACATTATCTAAGAGCTCTTTAAGAGCCCAAAAAACCCTCATAAAATACTCTTTTCTGACATTATCTAAGAGCTCTTTCTGACGGACCATTTTCGAATGTAATGGCCCTCTTTTCTGAAGGTTTTCGGAGCAATTATGATTGTTTTTTGAGCTCATAAAGACCGTTAACGCTCCGAAAAAGGTGTCAGAAAAGACTCTTTTCGGACTCATATGGCTTGCTGGGATGTATGTATGTACACACATACATATGTATACAAGTATAAAATGCTTGAATATGCAACAAACAGCTTTTTTAATATATTTTCTTAAATGTCATTCATTAAACACACCACCTCTGACTTTAATAGCAAAAACACGCAGTCATAAAAATGTATTTATTGCATGATTTCAATTTTCAAATTTCGTAAAATTGTTAGTTTACAATTATTTCTTACAAAAATCTACATACGATATACAAAACTATGCAATAGTATTTTAATTTAACTTTAAAATAACATGTTCTACATTTTGAAACTCATGTGAGAGTTGTTGTCTAAAAACTGGCCATAAGTTTGTTCTAGAAAAGATGTTTTCTTTTGATGTTTTACTTTTAGTGTTATTGTTTCTTTCAGTTGTTTTCCCCTACATTTAAATTGTTTTGTTTTTGGTGTAGTATGTTAAGAATACTTTTGCGTTAGATTAGATAATAAAACAAAAGATTGTTTAGTTTATCTATGTTTCGTATAATGCTATCAGATTTGCAGATGTTTTTATGTTTTGCGTAACATTGAAGATTAAAAAAGAAGAAAAAAGATCATTTAGAGGAAATTCCAAATAAACGAAACATTAGAGTGGTTCGAAAAAAAAGTTGTGTCAGTCACCACCTAGGACTAAAGATAATGTAAAAACAATTCAAAAAAAATTTTTTTTTTATTTCTTTGCCACGCCTACAAATATCGCCATTTTAGTATTTTGTTCACTGTTTCGCTATTTTCAGTCCGATTATAACATTTTGTATATTTGACGTGGAAATGTAAATATAGGTATTATTAAATTAGCAGTAAACATTTGAAATATATTTGAGAATAAATATATTTCTCAAATTGGGAATAAACTAACTCTTTTGTTGAGTATGATATTATACTTAAATGTTCATCAAATCATTCTCAGCCCTTTAGTATTTAAACAATATTTCTGTATTAATTTAATAGTTAGTGAGTGATAAATTCTATGTAGGAATGTCAAAAAGACACTACATTCTCTTATGAAGCAAACCTTCTTCATAAATGTATATACTACCACTAAATTTGCAAGTAAGAAAAGGTAATGGTGGGTGAATCGTCAATTATGGCCATTATAAGATTCAAGTAGCTAAAGGTTCAGAAAGAATGGCGAATCACACTATCGTGTAGTTATGCACAATTGCCGTAAATATCTATTTCGACAGTGGAACAATGGTGGAATCTCAACAAAGTAGAACCCTACGGGAAATTATGATTGAATATGTCTCTGCCTTCATTTTCATTATATTCTAAAATACTTTATCTATTCAATTCATTGCGTATAAACCTTTTTATTAAATCATCATCATTAAAACACACCCTTTAGAATACAAAAAAAAAAGACAAAATATTACGCAAAATTTTTATAAAGATAAATAAATTGCATCATCACCTGGTGTTACATAAAATTTTTAAAAAAAAACGTGTCATTCTTTTGGCATAAAATAAAATAATAATTTAAACACTTTAATAGTTTGACATAAATCATTTAACTGGTAGTTATCTTTAAATTTTAATGAGATATACTTTAATGCTAATAAGCAGAATATTTTAATATTTTTTTTTATTTATTTTCTAGTTTTTTTCCTATGAGAAGAAGTAAAATAAAATGAAATTGAATAAATGACTAATTATATGTTTACACTTTTTATTTCGTTAAATATTAAGTGAGTTTTCCCTAATAGTTATTACAAGTCTTTTTGAACAAAAAAAAATAAAAATAAGAAATGAAGTCACGAAAATTTTATGCTGACTTACTACAGCAAGGCACAGTGGTTTAATAAATTATAAAAAGTGCATAAAATTTAATAAAGTTTATGTGTTTCAAAATTGCTATTGAAATACAAAACGTCTTGTTTAAAACATAACTTTAAATTTATTAAAGATATGTATATAACGCAAATTTTGTTTATAAAAATTTTATAAATAAATTAAATTTTAATTTCTTCGACCTTTGTTTTTATAAAATAAAAAAGTTTTTTCGAGCTCGAGGCCAATTATTTCATTAGTTCATTATTGAATGTGGTAATAATAATTCGTCTTTTACAAATATAATTGCAACTCACTCTTTGATAATGATATCCGATGGTTATTGAAATATTGAAACAAATAATTTAATAAATAATAATAATAACTAAATAAATATCAAAAATTAACAGTTCAACTAAAATAATAATTGTTCTTAAAAGCAGCTATGGCACAAGCTTTAATGTTTGAAGTTGCACTTTAAGTGGTACACATAAAATGTCGACGAAAGTGGACAACAAACATAACAAACATATGTATTCAGGTTTTCGAGACCAAGTCTTGACATTAATAGGAAAAAACTGAAGAAAAAGGAGGCAATATGTAAATAGAAATTAATAAATAAAAATGACAATTACAGCAAATTTCGAACCACCAGGTAACACTGTTTTTTTTTATATATGTATTTATTTTATAAATTAATTTTACAATTATTCTAATATACATATATCGCCTCAGCGCCAATTGACATTATTAAGGCTGCGCTGGCAAGTTTTAAGCCTATATGAATGTATAATATAAATAAAAACTTTAAAGCAAAAAAAAAAAAATAATAATAAGTATACACATGGTTTACATAAGCAATTCAAGATTTTGAAGTAAATATTCTTTTAAGTTAGATTTAAAATTCGATATTCTATTCAGAGTTTTTAAATTTGACGGTAGTTGATTATATCTTAAAATTCCCATATACTCAATACGTTGTTTTGATGTTTCAGTTCTGCACCTTAGCATTCTTAAATTCAACTGATTCCTTGTGTTAAATGATATTTGATTTTGTTGAAAACTGATTGTATGGTAACCAATATGATTTAAAGTTTTGTATATATTGATAGATGTGTAATATATGAATAGGCATAATTGGCCAACATATGTCCTTGAAAAGTATGTTTGTAGAATGTCTAATGGGTAATTTGAAGATGATTTTCAGGGCTCTATTTTTTTGCAGAGTTTGAAGAGATTTCAAGACAGTTGTATTTTTATATCCATATAACATAATCATATAATTTAAATGGGATTGTATTAAAGCATGATAAAGTAAACGCATTGTTCTGTTATTCAGTTTTTTCCTCAATTTATACAATATACCAACTGCTGGTGCAATTTTTCTCTTTACCTCACAAATTTGAAGGTTCCAACGCAGATTACTTTGCAACATAATTCCTAGGTACTTAACCGACTCAGTTTCTGTTATTTTTTGACCATTAATATAAATGTTAAAAACTTCATTAGAAGGATTGGAATTCGGCCTAAATCGAACTAATTTTGTTTTTTCCTCATTCAAAACTAATCTATTTATGGTTAAAAGATTGATGTTTGTCTGTTGGCTAGCAGGCACCGCAAGTGGTGCAGAGGGTTAGAACGCAAAGAATTCTGATGAGAGAAAGTGGTGTTTCTCGAAACATATGTAAATTCAACAACCCAGGTTCGAATCCCAGCCATGAAAATTATCAATAAAAATTTTAATAATACAAATTTTTCAAGTTGTAAAACAATTCCTACCTTCAGTAAAAATAATTTAATGAAAATTAAATTTAATGAACTCGAGCCTAACTAAATAAATATCAAACATTAGATAATAAATAATATATATATTTTTTACAAATAATTGACCTCGAGCTCGAAAAAACTTTTTATTTTAATTTTATAAATATAAAATTTAAATTGTAAATTTGGTTAAAAATTCAATCATTTTTCTAATTATCATTTAAGGAGATTTTGATTGTAATGATTTTTTGTAGGTGGAACAAAAAAAAACAACTACACGTTATGTTTTTTATTGCTATACATATGATTAAACATAATATTAGCTCTATTTTGCCATTACGTTACACTGTGCCGGCCAAAAACTGCATGTGTGAAACCGAACATGAAAGCGATAACTTTTTAAGGAACAATTAAATGCAATAAACCCAGTAGAGGCACAAAAATAATAAAATAAATAAAATTAAATGAGTCATCTAGGCGTAAAGTCAGCATTAACACCAACAGACAGACATACACAAGAGAAAAACAAACAAACAAACAGATATATGCTCTCGTATTACATGCAATTGCTAATTGGTCGGAGATATACCTACTTGCCTAAAGCAGTAATAAAGAAAAACCATTATAACAACAACAAAACTTACATATATTAAATATTACTCAACTTAAAAGATTTTAGTTATCTTCTTTGTCTTATGTGTTTTTTTTTGTTTTTCTCTGGATTTTCTTTAACCTAATCTCAAATAAAATATATGTATGTACATACATACATACATACATATGTATGTATATAATATTTGCTGTAGTTTTTGGTGCACTTTCTTTTCTACTTATTTCTTGTAGAAATAAATTAAGGGACGACAAATTTGTAAAGTCTAGTTTATTTGTTTTTCCCTATTTGTATTAGCTTGCCTATTGAGGGACAGTCACATTTGGCAAATATTTACTCAAAAAAGCGTAACCACTTGTTTTAGCACGTATGACGTTGTTTACTCTGACAAGAGTTTTGTAAGACCAAACAGCATCAAATAAATTAAAAACTAAATATTTGTTGAGCTTTGGTAAGGCTTGTTTTTTAAATGCTGTTGTGAAGAGACTTTTTGAGGACAATATTCCCTTGCGCCGTTTTGTTCTACATGATGCAAATTCTTGGTTTAATGACTCTCGTATTCAGAGTGCAAAACGTGAAAGGAATAGCTTATCGTGCCTATATTGTCGCAATAGATTAAAATCGGTAATAAGGAAAGTTCGTAGGAGAGAGTGCATTAACTATTTTTCCAACTGTAATCAGAAGCAATTGTGGAGGAAGTTAAGGTCTGTAGAAGTTTTTGAGGATAATGAGTTGGACTTTCCACTAAGCTTGGATGATTTTAATGACTTTTCCAGTATGCCTCAGCCAACGTCAACGGATTCTGTATTTGATCCCACGTCATTGCCCTATATTGAAGGATTCTCCTTCAGTAATGTTACTGATCATGAAATATACACCGCTATAACCGAAATAAAATCTCAGGCAATTGGTAACGACGGAATATCTCTTAAATTTTCCAAATTAATATATCCATCAATATCAAGTCAATTTACACATCTCATAAATTTTATTCTAACAACCTCTACAGTACCTGACATTCCAAGATTAAATATCGAAGAAACATTTCAGATTATAGACCAATAAGTATTCTTCCAGTTTTCTCGAAAATTTTAGAAGTTATTTTGAGGCAGCAAATGTTGACTTATTAAAATACGTCAAGAATGATAAATGATTTTCAATCCGGTTACAACACTACTGCAGTGTTACTTGATATAACTGAAACCGTAAGAAAAAATTTGGATAAAGGAAATGTGAATGCTTTGATATTTCTTGATTTTCGGAGGGCATTTGACTCTGTTAATCATAATATTTTGGTGGGAAAACTACTTAATCAATACGAGTTTGGCTCGAGTGGTTGCAGACTTATTTATTCTTATTTATGTGGTCGTAAGCAATTTGTGCAAGTAGGGACGTTAAATTCACGATATAAGTACCTTAATAGAGGAATTCCACAAGGATCAATATTGGGACCTTTATTGTTCTTAACGACTTGTTTCAGAGATTATCTTTTTTAAATTGTTATACTTACGCTGATGATATACAACTCTTGGCCACTTCACAAATTTCTGATTTGCTAAGGATTCAGAACTGTATTAATGAGGATCTTGATTATGTAGGGTAAATTCTTTGGAATTAAATCCTTCTAAATGTAAAGTCATGATTTTTTCGAATAATTTGGATGTTAACTTAACAATTTTAATCGATAATGTTCCTTTGGAGATTGTTTCAAAATATAAAACATTGGGTGTTATTTTGGAAAATGATCTTTCATTTAATAAACATGTAAATTATGTTATTACAAGAGTTTGTTTGACATTACGCGGCCTTTGTTACTGGCTTGTTACTTGTCATTGGCTGTGAGATATTGTGTTGCTGTTTCGACTTGTCTTCCACTTTTCCTGTATTGTTTGGAGATTTACTCGGGCACATCTGCCATAAATATTTTGAAACTACGACGATGTTTCAAAAGGGTAATCAGATATATTTACGGTCTAAGTGTTCGGAAATATGTTTCCGAATACCAGAAACTAATTTTAGGGTGTAAATTTTACCAATATATAAATATGAGAAAAATCTTATTTTTTTATAAGACAGTTAAATATGGAAATCCATCATATCTGTTACAAAAATTTATTTTTGGTAGTTCTAGTAAAACGCATGCGATTATTATGCCTAGACACTTCTCAATTGTTACGAGTCGAGATATATCGAGTTACTATATCGAGATTATGGAATTCAATGATTTCATATGCGGATCGCAGATTTTCACACAGTTTGTCAAATTTTAAACTAATTTTCTTGTCAAATTTATAAATGAATGTTGAATAAATATTTTTTTTGTTCTCTACTTCGTGCTGACCATGGTACATTTATATTTGTAAAAAAAAGAAAAAACTGCATATATTTTAAATTGTGCTTTGTTTGTATGTTTTACATACATGGTTCTATGTTCTATCATGGGTTAACAATAATTTTCCTGCAATTATACATTATTTATTGGTTTTGTGCAAATATTAAGGACTCTCTTCATTATTATTATCTTAATCTTAAATTTTTTTTTTATTTTTCTTCTAATTTATAATTATTGTTATATATCTAAATAATTGTATTAATATTATTATTACTGCTAATTTTGGCCTCATAGGCCCCATTTTTCGAAATAAATAAATGAAATAAATAAATAAATAAAATAAAAAATATATAAATAAGAAAAGTTTTTTTTTAAATAAATAAGCGGGTTCAAATATATTTTATTTAGAGGTTAAGTCTTTTTCGGCAAATATTTGCTTAATGTGACCGTACCTTTAGTTTATTTATTTTCTTGTAATTGCAAATGAGATGATAATTGAAAAGAAAAATTAAAACAAAAAAATGAATCCACAAAAACAACAACTATTGTTAGATGCTGCTACTGCTTTAACATTGCATGTAAATTTTACTTGCATACATGTTTAATGTGCGTGTTAATTTATCTCTTGCTCTCGTTTACTCTTTGATCTTTCTTATTATTTATTATTATTATTATTATTATTATTGCTTTTTGCAAGAGTGCATTGTTTACATTTTTTTTAATACAGGGTTGCTTAATTGAAAATTTAATTTCGAAGTAGTTGAAAAATTTACATTTTCTCCTTTATACGACTTTATTTATTCTGAAAGTTTAACTTATAGGTTTAATGCGTTTCAGTTCCAAAATCATTTAATTTGTTTAATGACATTTACCTTTAATGCCTTCCAGAATCCAGAATGATATTAAACCTTTTCTAAAAACAAAACTTCTCTCAAAACTTAAGATTAGCTATGGAATGAAAACTATTTCGAGCTATTCTCTATTTAGAAATATGTGAGAAACGAAGCTTATGAAGCTGCTATTATGTGCAAACTAATTTATATACCGACGGTTCAAAAGATATTTGCCAATTTGTGTGATTCGTCTAATATAGTAAAATATGACCAGATGACATATAAGTTATATGTGAAATTCCATTGTGACATTCATGCGATACCCAGTAGTTAGATAATTAATGGCGTGCCTGAGTTATGGATCGTTATGTTGGTTCAAAAATACTCTGGTTTTACGAACTAAGTTCTGCTCGATTAAGCTATATTTAACCTCTTATTATGACAAAAATATATATGGTATAAATATATTCTGCATTGAGATCCAGATCGAGAAATGAATTAGTCCACAAATGCATTAAACAAGGATTGGTTGAGAACCTTGAAGTGAATTTAGGTATTACTGGACTTATGCGTGTCCAGTAGACATCAGAAAGTTGTGTATCTTGGCGACTTTGTCGGCGAGCAAATCATAAATTGGGGTTGGTACTGTCAAAGGTTCTTCTTGGTATATTTGGCTTCCTATTATGCCATTTATGCGGAATCGGACAAAAGCAAATTAAAGAAAGAGGTCCTATCTTACCTCGGTACGACTCCTAGATACATCCCAAGTTCAACATTTTGTCAATATAAAATAAGGATTCGTTATCGCAAGGAACTCTCCTTGTTTATGTAGAAGCTAATTTTAATAACAGTGTATATAAATAATAATATGTGCCCAAATGATTTCTAGGTAACCATCGAGGTTCTTAGTCCATGCAGAAAAGTACTACCAGCAAAAGCTTTAATAATCTTCAACTATCGTGTCAATATAAGATTCTTTATCGGAAGGACCTCTGATGTCTCATGTGAATTCTAATTTGAGGCCTGTTTTAGACAAATGCAGCAGTTTGGCATTTTTTAATAAAATAATTGGGATTTTTAAATCCAATTTGTACAATAAATAAATTGTATAATTACTTGAGACAACTTTACTAGGCTCTAGCGATTAGGTCACCCAAGCTGTGACCTATCTTCAAGACCACTTAGGAACTCACTTGAATTCCTTGTGAGATATATATTAGACAGAAGTTGCTAAAGAACCTTGCTTTAATGAAGTGCTTGTTTAGCTGTCTCTTCGTACTATTTTATTTGTTTACTCTTATATTGTGGGATACAGGATAGCTGAAGGCTTCTGATATGGCAAATACCATGACGAAATTAGTATAGTGGCCTGCAGGATTATAACTTTGATAATGTCTTTAATTTAAGGAATGTGAGATCTGAATGATTATGAAGCTAAAATCGGCCTGTGTATTATAGATATTTTACATTTTTCATTGATTTTATCTTTTTAAGTTTAAGTTTTCTTTTTAATAAATAAACGAGTTCAAATATATTTTATTTAGTGGTTACGTCTTTTTCGGAAAATATTTGCCAAATGTGACCATACCTTAAGATGTTGGTGAAAGAACATGAGTTATTTATACTTCCATGCAGTATAAAGAGTAGATATACTAAATCTCATATTTTAAAACCATTTTAATAATTTCTCAACTAATTTAAAACTAGAATAAAAATCGAATGTTGAATAACTGAATTTGAAGCAGATAAGTTTAGTGAAGCATGGTACTATTTACATTTGATTTGTACCAAAATAATACAAATGTACCTACATATTCATCACTGATTTAGTGGCTTAAGTATTGTTTGTTATTATTGTGGGATTTTCGTGATGTTTGTTTCTGTTTAGATTTTTTTGTTTTCATTGTATTTCCCTTTTAGTTTCAAGTGATTTTTTTCTTCCTAATGCTGTTGTTTTTCCTAAACAAATTGTTAAATATGAGACTACTGACGACTGAAGATGAGCTGTGTAACTTCAGACCACACCATGTAATTTAATTCGATAATAGGCAAAATGTCTTGTTGTATCAGTCAGTCAATCTGTTTGTCATCGCCATCTTACAACTGAATGTTTGTTGATTGGTTTCAAATAAATAAACAGCAATCGATTGCACTGAAAACGTTTATTAGTAAAACACAAAAAAATCTGAATACACAAATGAGTTTAGATGGCTCCAGTGCAGTTGGTAATTGGCAGCAGGCTTGTTTTATATGTTTATTTTAACAAAAAAAAAACATATTTTCCAATTTTGTAGGAAAACATTTGCTGTTAATTGATATTTTTTTAGAGCAGTAATGAGTAAAGAGTATAACGAAGGTATAAGTTAAAGATTCTCAGGTTGTTTTTCGAAGACAAAGGAACATATCGTCTGGATTTGTATTAAAGGTAGAAGGTTCTAATTGAGTCAGGCGACAAGAAAACTTTTGAAAGATTTGTTTTTAAAATACATTGATTGGTTATAGAATGTTAAAAATTGTAGAACAAATTTTGTACTTTTATACCAAATTGTGTTAAGGAACACTTTGGACTTCATTCTGAAATCACAACGACTGTTTAGAGGAAACACAATTTCAGTTTGTTTAATAAAGATCTTACAACAATGAAACAAACCAGTTCCAGATATAAAGAAAGAGTTAAAAGATAAAGCATATGCAATTCTCCATCACAGTCAAATTTCAATGACAAACACGCGTTTCTAAATTATATTTCATTTAAAACAAATCTGTTTTATTCTCCTATCAAGAAACCACAATTCAAGTTTAAGGTTATTTCCAAAGGTTATCAGCAGAAAATTGTTAAAATTAATGAAGAGAAATTTATTCTTTTATAAAACCTCATGATGTCGTTTACTTTTGTGTGTGTATTTCAGTTTTTTTTTAGAATTTCAATTAGGCTGCTTATACTTGTGTTAAAAACACCTTTAGTTCTAATTATCAACGTCATTATCTACAAGTATGATTATGTAAATATATCTTTTGTATTTCTATAAACCAGACACCTTCACCCTTACGTGTGTCTACAGACGACATACGGACGGACGTATGAACATCATAATAAATGATATAAATATTTGTGCATGCCCCTTTGTTAGTTGTGTTTCTTATGTAGAGGGGCGAGATTATTTAGAAAATAAAGAAAGATGAAAAGGTTGCATTCACATGACTTTAATGACGATGTGGTGTTGATCTAGAGTTAATAATAAAGTGTCGTTTCTATTAAGTGTTTACTCAGACAAAGAACCAACACCAATGATAAAATATATATTTACAGTATCTTGCACGTTTGTTGTTTGTTTGTAAAAGAAGTCATCTAAAAGTAAACATAGTTCAGAGTTAAAGTAAAGCTATGCACAGACGATTGTCAGATCTTACAATATTGTCAAAAAAGAATCAGAAAATATCTAACAACCGTGTGAACCGACAATTTTTGTCTTCAAACGTTGTCTGAAAAAGCATTTTGAGTACATTGTAAGACAAAAATATTGTCAGGCATTTAATCGTGTGAACACATTTTTGTGCCATTGTAAGATTGTTGTAATCAAGGCTGAGACAAAAATCTTACCGCAAAAAGGTAATAAAATATAAAAGTATTATCAAACTTTTCAAGGAAGTTGAGGCACGGCGAAATTTATGAGATTTTGGTTGATTTGAATAAAAACTTCCAAAAGGTATTTTATGGGAAGAGGTCGCATATTCCATACAGTTAAATATAATATTTCACCCAAACTTTGCAGCGTTTTTGTTTTTACTTTCTAAAATTGTTTCAATTGCTCTGTTTTGTTCCATGACAATATTTATTTTTAAACACCCATACAATTCTAAGAACTTTTTAATCACTTAAAGTGTATGAACTGACAACCTCACGTACATAATTTAAGGTTGGTTTTCAAGCAGTTATGAAACGAGATGAAATTGTATCGCTTGCTAGAAATCATTTGTTATATAAACTATCGGCATCTTCTTTAATCTCCTCTCAAATTTAAATAAAGCTTTTAAACAGTTTGATAGCTCAGGAAGATTTTTATTGCAAGTTTTCTCAATATTTGTTTTTTTTTTTTTGTTTTCTGGCACTAGAAGCTTGAGATTATTAACGAAAATTAGAGGGGAAAAACTGAAATTCTACTAATAAATCAGAATAATTTCTAAAATGAACTTCTTAAATTTTGGATAATCATTTATCATGGCGAATGCTTTTCTGAGTGCATTTCACCACAATCTTATAATTGAAAATATGAAATTTAAACAAATATTTATACAGAAAACATTTTTTTCCAAGAAATTTAGTTAACTTCATTGTAATTGTGATTAGGGAAGCATAACTAGTTGATATGTTAAAGGAAAGCAACGTTCAAAAGTCAAATGCTTTAAGTTTAGAGAAGTCTTTTAATAATTTAAATAATTTAAATAATTTATAAAGCTATTGATCGATACTAATATAACAAGATTTTTAATTAATTTTTCAATTTTAAGATACAAACAATTAAATCTGCCTGGAATTAGAATTTGTGCATTTTGGACTTCTTTTTTTTTGGAATTAGGACTAAAGTAACACGTTAATAACAATAAAACAGCTGAAGGATTAAATAAAAAAGGATAATATTGGGATCAAGCAGTGATTATGCAAAAACGCCACCGAATAGTCGTCTCATATTCGTGTAACACCTTTTACATGTGATTTTCTAAATACTAATGATAAAAATTAACTAAAGACTGCGGAAAGTTGATTAACACGTTAATAACAATTCAACAGCTGAAGGATAAAACAAAAAGGATATTATTGAGATCATTTTTAATTAGGTGCTATGGAATTCAATTATGGGGTACTGCCTCAGCATCAAACATTGAAAAAATTCAAAGGGGTCAAAATAAAATTCTACGTATAATTACTGCAGCTCCATGGTATGTTAAAAATTCTCGAATTCACAAAGATCTATGCGTGCCATTAGTAAAAGTTGAATTTACAAAACACGCGTCAAAGTATGTCAGCAAACTTGAACACCACCCAAACCCACTTGCACGAGACATCCTTAACTTTAGTGGCCATAATCGGTTGAGAAGGAGGGATACCCTTGCTTTAACTCAAGCGCAAAATAGATGACTGGATCAGTTGATGTGAAATTTTTTTAGTATCATAAAATTTTTGTCTAGCACTGGCTGGGCTTATTATTTTCTTTTTAGTATTAAGATTTGAATACTTATTGTCATTTCATTATATGAAGATTCAATAAATAAATAAAGGCTAAAAAAAAAAAAAAAAACTTTTTAATTAGGCAAAAATGACGCCGAAGAAGTAGTTTTATATTTGGACAATATTCGTCTGTCTGTTAAAAATAACTTGTTGAAGCCTCAGCGGCCTCAGATATCTTAATAATTAAACACGGTGCTGGTAATGTAATGGTTTAGTGTGCATTTTCTTGGCACGGGATTAAGCCAATAGTTAGAATTTCTTTAAAAATAGATCAACATTTATATCAAAATATATTAGAAAATACGATGATACTATTTACTGTATAAAATTTGCCGCTACTATGGAATTTTATGCACGACAATGACTCTTAAACATACTTCACGGCTTCTGAAGCGTTGTTTAGAGGAACTAAACATAAATGTTTTAAAGTGGTCAGCGCACTTCCTTGATCTTAATCCTATTGAGAACTTGTGTAACGAAGTTGAGAAAAGTTTGGAAAGGAAAAACAACAACAATTTAGATGAATGGGAAAACATTGAGTTAACCTGATACGCTATACCGATTTCACTTTGCAGACATTTGGTCGAACGTTTGCCAAATAGATGTCTTCATGTGATAACAAATGAGGGCTATGTGACAAAATATCAAAGGTAAATTTTGTAATTATTTGACGGAGTTAATTAATTATTTGTCTAACCGCATTAACGAATTTCTTTATTTTTTTTTTTATTTTCATAGATTTATGATCCCGTTTTGAGGGACGCATAAATAAAGCAGTAGTAATAGTAGCAGTAGAATAAGTTACTGTTTTGATAAATGTTTTAATTATATGACCACCACTGTACGTTACAGAATTTCAAATAAAATCACCAAATTTATACATGACTGGAAACTAAGTGAAAACTACGTAGAAGAAGTGAACATTTGGATATTGATATGCAAAGCTATTGTTAAAAAATGCAAATAAAAATTCAACAAACATACATTTTTAAATTTGTCAACAAAATTAAATTTTAAATTGAATATACAATATGTACCTACGACGTAAAAATACAAAATTTGGCACAGTCTTACTCCTCTTTAACAAGTACCACACAGGATTTAGTATCTACTGTCAGTTTTCAAAGTAAATAAGTAAAATTATAATTTATAATGGAATTTCAAGGAGCTTTATATACCAACCAGTATGAGCTGTGTATTGAAATTTTAAATTCAAACAAGAAATAGGTACCTATGTAAGAAAGACACAGAGTTTGGCACAAGTACAAAAAAAAGACAGACACAAAAAATTCTTACACTGCAGTTTTTCATTAAACATATCACCAATTTTTATATGCGAAATGTCAAATCATGAAAAGAAGTGTGGTAATGGGGTGAGGGCAAGAGGAAAAAGAGCGCAGTATGAAATAACAAAAACTTAGATTAAGAGGAGTCACGTGAAATAAAAAAAAAAACAAAACAAAAAAGTCATGCATACACAAAAAAAATCAAACCAACATACATATGATATGTTCAGCATGGGCCATTAAAAACCTACATTTATACAGAAATAAATAAATATGTACTTAAGGTATCTGTCTATACAGCATCAGTGACTGAGAAAATGAGGAGTAAAAACAAATGAAATAAACTTTATTTTGTTGGTGTATATTCTTGGTATGTGGGCGTTTTTTGTTGTTGTAGATTTTTCTTTTGCAATACAGAAAATAATATTGTATTGTGTATGGGAATGTAGGAGGATGTTTAGAAATACAGCAGGGATGTTAATGGAAAATAGTAGCAGTTTGAAATCTAGACAAGTTTTTTTCTGTTATTTATTTACATACCTACATCATGATGACCTTGGCTGGGATCTTGACATTTTATTATTTAAATGGATACATAATAGGTATATAGAAGAAAACATGTATATAGTTCCTTTTAAATTAAAAGCAAATAAAAAGTAATAATCGAAAGCTCACTTACGTGTTAAAGGTTTTTTGATAATCCTTAATTTGTTTGCGTGAAAATTCATGAAATTCTGTATAAACATTGACCACCTTGAAATTGTGTGGCACTTCGATGCCAGCCTCCTGTGAGTCCATAATTACCTGGCGTCTAGTTAGAATGTGTGACAATTCCGAAGAGTCGGTAGAGCCCGAATCACAGCTATTGGGCCGGCCCAAAGATGAACGACGACCATTTGAGGTGTTGGCTCCAGAAATAGAGGAGGCAGCCGAAGAAGCATTTGAGGACACAGACATTTTTATTTTATATAAATTTATTCAAAATTATTTTGTTTTATCCTTTTGCAGTTAGTTTTATAAATGTTGCTTGTTGTTCTTTTTAGGTTTATTGAACAAGTGCAATGAATAGGTATTTATTTGTTTCTCTGTTAAGTTTAATAAAAACACACCCTTAAAGGACTTTTTATTCACTTTTTTTTTTGTAACGAAAGAAGGATGTCTTTTTACTTTAAATTGTAATAATCAATTTTTAATTATTATTTCTTTATGAAATTTTAATTTATTTACTTAATTTCCGTTATAATTTTTACACAATTTTTCTTTGCACGATCAAAACGCACTAAACTATTGTACAAGACAGTTGAAGGGTGACTGATGTTTACAAGAAAAAACAATTTCTATTTTAATACTAAATTTCAACAACTGTTACGAAATTTCAAAAACAGTGCTGCTTAAAATGCGGAGTAGAAATAATGCAAAATAAACAATGGTCCTCAAACGATAATAAATTAATACATAAGTAAAATATTTAGTTCGTTTATTTGACCTTTTTTTAATATTTAATAGTTTCTTTTTACAATTATATTTTATTATAATTCAAAACTTGTATTATCCCTGAAGAAGCTATCCATTGTGATAGCGAAATATTGGAAATAAATATATATAAATACATAAGTAAAATATTATTCCCAAAAATTGTATATTTATAATCAACCCGCTTACCTGGCAGCATTGTTTTGTAGTGGTATGTTCAGTGATTTTTAATCAAATGAAAAATAGAGGTCAGCGTTGCCATATGAGGGGATTTTCCCCCGATTGAATCATTTAAGTTTGATTTGAATGAAACAAATTTACAGTGTTTTAAAATATGTAATAATCAAAAATATTCTGGTCATTTTAATTTCATACTTTTTACATTTCTAACTAGTCAATGGCAAACTAAGAATATTTTCGACTTTTTGATCAATTTTTTAATTTAGATTTTAATTAAGCTGTAAGTGTTGCTGGTGAACGTAATATTAAGCAAGTACATATTTCTTTATAATTTTTCTAATATCCATTTCGATTTATAAAATTAGGGCCACAATAAATATACATATGTACTCCGTTGACAGCTAAGAAGTAATCATACATATGTTATTTTATACAACGGCTATTCAAGCGATATATATAAAGTATTCTGGATCCTTATAGATAGCGGAGTCTATTAAGCCATGCCCGTCTCTTGAAATCAATTTTCTGAAGTCCCCAGATATCTTCGGTATCCAAATCTTCAATCATTCTGTCAGACATGCTTTCGAGAAGTTTGCTATTTAAAATCAGCAAAATCCGTCCATAAATAACGGAGATATGAGCAAAAATCCGAGACAACCTCTGAAAATTTCATCAAAAAAACTATCAAAGTGTATTAATATAATACAGTCGGGCCTCGATTATGCGGTAACCCCGATTAACCGTGATGGAAAAATATCAGTAGGTATATTGTTTTTTATTTGCAATGTTTTCAAATGATTTGCTACGATTAACCGTGAATACCTCTATTATCCGTGATGGCAGAATTTTTTTAATTAACTTAAACTTCATACATACAATACAATAAACATGAAAGCGGGGAATTCCCTTGTTTGCATACGATGAGTCAGAAGCATTTTATAGGGATTAGTTTAATTTTGAAATTTGGGAAGTACGGGTGATTATGTAAATATATCTAGTATGGCATCGTTACCAGTGTTAAAAAGATAAAGAAACATTTTAAATACTGAAGATAAAGTTAAAATAATTAACGAGCATTCAATAATTATGTGAGTTTTAAAATGTTAGCTCAAAAATACGAAGAATTAATTTTTTTTTTAATATAAATATGTATGTACACCAATGTTGACTTGTTAAATAATAAAAATATTTAAGAACTGTATAATCAAAACTGTAATTCGATTATCCGTAATGCTCCTGGTTCCGTCTATCACTCATAATCGAGGCCCGACTGTATATACGTATATAATATAATTATGCATCCACAACAAAGGTGAAGGGTATATAAGATTCGGCATAGCCGAATATAGCACTCTTACTTGTTTTATATATATATCAATCATATTTGAAGTGACAAAACCCTAAACCATAATTAACAATTGCCTTTTTATAAAATGTATCTATTTTTGTGTATTAAATTTTTGGTTCTCTCGTATCGCTGTAACAATGTTGTTACCGGTAGCTTCTTGAGTTTCTTTTTCAATTATTAAGGAAAAAGGCCTACATTCTATTAACCCTTAAATACCTGAAATTGAAAATACGTTCCAATTGCAGAAATAAATTTTTGTTCTAGCATGTATTTCACCTGCAAATTACGAATTTCAGTTCCATTTCAGAAAAAAATACTCCTGGAAAGCTCCAGGACAAAAACAAGGAAGACAGTCTGTAAACGGTCTTAGTAGCTAAACGGGAAAAACCAGGTTTTTTTTAATACTCAACTGATGAAAGTTAAGCTATTTGGGCTATATGGACCAAACTAGACCTTAGGAAATGCCTACCCTAGTATCAATTATCAAATAACTATTAGGAAAAAGGACTCTATTCTATTACGCTATTACGATGTCTATATAGACCAAACTACTCCTTAGGAATGCTTAAAACTTATCACCCTAGTATCGATTATCAACAAACTCAGTTCTATTGAAAATATTACATGAATATCTTCAGGTAAAATGCAATGCAGTATGCTATCATTTCAATAATTTTAAAGTGATGGACAAAATACCAATTAAACCAATTTAAGCGGATTAAAAATTGCGTTTTTTCGGATATGGAGGAATACAAATATATTCAATTGTTTGTTATCTTCGATACAAATTAATAGTTCATTTCAGTTTAATTTCCAGTTGTTTTCAAATATTTTTTTATTTTAAAAAATATACCTACTATTTTACCATTCGTCATAGTCATCGCTCAACCTCTTTGTGCATTGTGTTTTATCACATTTAAAATAAAAATTTCGGTATTTTTAGTTTAAGACTTTATAATAATTTCTGACAAATCCACATACAGTTAATCATCTATTTAAAACACAGGAAAAAGAATTGCAATTACTAATATTATACACAAATAATATTTTAAACATTTATGAATTTAAATCCAACATCAATTTACCTTCGGCCTCCTCTTAGGGAACATAAATTTGTGATAGCGCTTTACCTCTGTGATTAAATGAATAAAATGAGGGAAAATTACCCAAAGTATCCCAGGACTTGGCTTGCATATCTACAGTAGCACGAATTTCTTTGAAATTACCCACAATTTGTATAAGATTGTAAATGACAACAATCAAACTAGCAACAATTTGAACAACGACCTATGAGGAAAAAATTTACAAATAATTTACGATTAAATGGAGAAATAATTTAATATTACTTACATCCAAGGGCAGTTTAGTAAACTCTTGTTCCGTTAAACGTAAATAAGTGCGATCTATTTAGAAATAATTTAATATCCAAAGTTTAAAATAATTTGACCTGCATTTTTTTTTTCGTTTATTGAGTGCGGTGATACTTACAATGAGCTGCTGAATAAGCAGCATGAGCTAAACTGGCAAAGCCCGCAAGTAGCAAAAATTTATTTAAAACTGTATTGCCCATTTTAATTTCTACAAATTGTTTGGCTTTTCTATTAATTTATTTGATTTTTATTGAATTTTTGTAGAATAACACGCTTGAAAATATTTTTCAGTCTCTCCTCTTTTTCTTTAATAAAATAATGACAACTGTCAATTAAAATCAGCGTTGTCAACTTTGAAATTTCAAAACGCACCAACATGAAGAAAAAAAAACCCGCCTTTTGAAAAAAATCGCACCAAATTTAGATTTTCTTTTTTATTTAATAAAAGTTTATTAAAATAATTTCTCATAAACAATATAATATTATAACAGTCTTCACAGTTCAGTGTTTTTATAAAAAATAAAAAACCTAACAAAAATAAACTAAACAAATTTGTTTTTTGTATCAGATGTAATTAATTTCTTCTTTTTTTAACTTTTTAAAAAGAGATCAACCTAGTACTCTGTTCAAAATTGGGAAAAATGTTGAGCAACATTAATTATTTCATAAATAAAACAAATATGTTTTGATTTTTTGTGAATTTAAATCGAAAATATAAATAAAAGTTAGAATATTTAGAAATCTGTGTTGAATCGAAATTTTTAAATAAAAATGAAGAAACAAATATTACTGGCCGCTGTGCAGCAGTACATCAAGTAATAGAAGAGCTTTTGGATGACAGTCAACTGATACATTTCATATGTTTTTCACAAAATTAACTACTTCTGTAACATCTTTTCATGAAAATTTCATGTGATTTTTTTTAACATGTATTTTGACAGCATTCCACTTGAAATTTAGAACAGAGTATTATATTAGGCTTATATCCAGTTTTTAACTTAAAAATTAAAGTGTGTTTAAACTTAAGTTCTGTTTAAATACCAAATTCATTTTTAAATCACTGACTACGTCCATTTAAATAAAACTAAGTTTTTCATACTACCATATGATTTTGACAGTTCTGTAAATTATGAAAATTGCTGGTAACAAGCATAATATTACATTGTATCACCTTGTTTGATTTTTTGGCTACGGGTTGACTCAAATAGTTTTTGACATCCTTAAGTTATGCTGTAGAAAATTTCTTTACAAAAATCACATTGCCTACTTTTAGGATTACAAATTTCAATGAACTTGAAAATTTTTGGAATTACGTCATTTCTGGTTAATTTCTAAAAACTCACCACGATTTTTTATACTCACCACGAGTTTTTACTCACCATGATTTTTTATTCACCGTGATATTTTCACCACATTGTTAAAATACACTCACCTACGAGCAAACAAATTTTTTTTCGCTAGCATTTACACTACCTTTTTTAACTAGCACCACCCACCCACACACAACACACCTTGTTTTCTTTTCTTTCTTCTTCCTCTCTCTCCTTCCTCATCATGCACTCACATAATTTTTTTTGTGTGTGTTGTTGTTGTTGGTTGGTTGCTGTCAAGAATGATAAAATAAAGATTACGCCATGCGCATGATTTCCCGTTATGTGACGTAGAAGTTCCATTCTAAGGGTTATCAAGAATATTTCATGTGTTAGAATTAAAATTTCTTGCGTAAAATGTATGTTTTATGCGATAGTTGGCAACCTTAAAATTCAAATCTCTCTGAGAGTTCTAAAATAAAAGCTGTTTAAAAAAGAAAAACAAACAAAAAAAAAAAAAACAACAAAAAAGTGTGCAGTGAGCAAATGCAAGCAAGACAGTAAAAAAACAAGTGAGAAAAAATTAGCCAATAGAAACACAGAACGTGTGACGTCACAGTTCCAAAATGCGCAGAACATTTTAAAATTTTACGCCTGTTGGCGTAATCTTCATTTTATCATTCTTGGTTGCTGTGGCCGTTGAAATTCTTAGAAGAAAACCGGTTTCGTTGTTCGCGAACTTAAAAAAAAAGAATATGGGAATTATTATGTCGTTTGTTAGACAATTACCAGCGTTGTCAACTTTGAAATTTCAAAACGCACCAAAATAGAAAAAGCGCACCGCGCACCAACTAAAGAATTTTTCGAACCAATAATTTAAAAAAGCACCAAAAATGGTGCGAAACGCACCAAGTTGACAACGCTGATTAAAATGACAATTAGACTTACATCTGTAGCTTTAAAACTGTAATATAAATAGGAACAGAGTTGTTATTTATTGCTTAGCATTTAAGGGGGTTCAGAATAGTATAACCAAATTTTCAAATAACAAAAATGTTATTTTTTTATAATTTTTACATAGATATAAATATGTACTATATAATTATTATTAAGATTTTTAGGAAATTTTACATAATGGTTCATTAAAAAAAATTATTTATAAATTATACTTATATTTCTCAACACAAATCGATGTTTTATAGTTAGTTTCAAAATCGGCAGTAGATCCTTTAATATTGGTCTAAATTAAAAAGGAATGATAATCTGTGATCACTTATATTTCCTACCAAAAATCAATTATTTGTATCCGGAAGCACACAATATTTTTTATTTTAAGCTTATAATAATATACTTTTCCTGTTCTACTGCACTCAAAGCTTTATTGCAACCACTCGTGTTGCACAATTGACAACTTGGCTGTGATTGTAACATGCACTTGTAATACTCCAGACCATTGGAAGCACAGCCTCGTATGATATGGTCCTTTTGTTGGCTGAAATATTCAAAGCAGGTCTGTAAGCCCATGTTGCTAGGTTCCAATTCAGTTAAGGGACATGGCAAAGGATCGCGTTTAGTTATTTCAGCACAATTATTTTCCAAAGTGCCGCATTGATAGCAGTGCAAACGTTTGACAGGAAACGGACCACGATTACAAAAGCTGCCCTCACACAAACGACAGTGGGCCGCAGAGGTATGATTACAATTAAGCTGCAGACTTTCACAACCTCTACGCGTTACACCATCACCAAAGGTGGCCACTAAACATCTTGCTGCCGTTATTTCACATTCTTCGATCTCCAAAAATCCTGGTCTTTCCCAGGCCGCACAATTCGTATCGATTTCACTGGAACATTTGTAGCAGCGTGTAAATGGCAGTCTATTACAATCTTTGGGTATGTCGCATTCATATTTTCGATTTATCTCCGTTGTATTTTGGGGTGAAACGGAACAACCTCTCTCCACATGCCAGTTTTTATACTCGATGGCATAACAGGAACTAGCCTCCGGAGAGCTACAAAAAGATGTTGCCACCGCCGAGGTATCAAAGCGACAATTCTCATTTCCCTTTTCCGAGTTACACTGTAAACATTGCTGTATTTCCAAATTGCCCGTATTGCAAAAATCCGGTCCACTGCACATCAAAGTGCGATTCATGTTTTCCTTTACTTCCTCGGGCAGAAGATCCGAACAACCACGCATTACATGATCTAAATTGTGATAAATAAAACATGAACTATTGACATTGATTTTAACGTCCATTTCACAGGTTTCATATTGTGTGATATTGTGATTGTGTACCAGATCTCTTTTACAACCACGGTCCAATTTTGAGTCACATTGGGCACATTTTAATTTCCGAATTGCGGGTGCATTATTACAACCATTGTAATCGCAAAAAATCGCTCGCGTAGTTACCGTATGATTGGTATTGGAACGACAACCCCGATATATTTCGTTTATTTCGATGGCATCAATATAACATTCATCATCTTCACGATGATTGGGACAGGGATGGGGTTTACCAGAGATTTTATCACATCCCGTGCCACTACACTGGTAACATTTTAAACGTCCAGGTGGATAGACGCCCTTGTTACATAGATTATCATTGCATGATTTTTTATAAGATATTCCAGATATGGGTGTGGTATCGGAACAGCCGCGATATGTTACAGAATCAACTGAAGAAGAAATGGTGAATAAAAATTAGTATAATAAGTTTACATAGTAATAATTAAAAAGTTAAAATAATAATTTTGTTTGCCTTAATCAATATTTTGTTGCTGCAGCTAAAAAATGTTATAGATTCTTGTATTCTCAAAAATTATATGCATAATATTTTAATAAACCTGCTTTATTTTCCTAGTTATTCAATGTAAATGAATTTTTTCCAATGTTTGCTAAAGTCTTTATACATAGTTATAAAATTAGAAAAAAAGCAAAATCTAGAAATTAATTTATTTATCAACACTTTAAACATTAATACTCATGCAATTGATATGATTAAAAGTTTTTAGATTTGGTTTTATTTGATTGCATTTATGTAGCTAGAATGTCATGCATGACAAATGACAATATGCCTGTGATAAAACTGATAAAAACAATATTGAGTTCATTTGGACAACAAAAGGTCATTGACCACGACCTATAATTACGAGTATTAAATATGTAAATATTACCTGCTATATGGGTGTGTTGGTTACTATTTATGTTTGTAATTTATATTTGCATTAAAATGTTTGCGATTTGATAGAGGAGATGTTGTTATGTGTAATGCACTTAAAGGTAATTTTAGATTAATGGACTGATGGGGGGGTTTAAATGATTTGATATCAAATTGCCAAGGTATCCAATAGCAAGCCAATTCGACCAATATCTTTATATGATCTTGGAAATTGTAAAATTTTGTTTTAAAATCGATATTTATAGGAATGATATGTCGGTTAATGTGTTTTTCGGAAGAGTAGCTTTTATGGGCTGATCTTCATAAAATACTGTACGGAAACTTTGATATACGTATATGAAGTTTATTGATGTCGAATTTCATTTTGATAACTATGTTTGTAACTATGTTTTTGGAAGTGGACCCAATACGATAGATACGACCAATTATGGGCCAAACGTCATACAATTTGGTACAACGATTTTTATATATTTACAGATTTTTTATGTTGTTACAGTTTTACATATTTATATATTAAAGTGATTTTCAATAGAGGTTTTTATAGGAGAACTATAATCAAATACGGACCGATGTTCACAAAATTCATTACTCCAATTTTAATATGAATATATTTAAGTGATTTTCAGAAGTGGACTTTATATGGTAGCTATGGCCAATAATGGGTTGATCTTTATAAAAGTTGGTACGAATTGGTCGATTTTTATGAGCATGATGATTATTTACCTTGAATTTATACGTATTTAAGCGATTTTCGGAAATGGACTTTATATGGGGGCTATGACAAAATATGGACCGATCTAAAATTCCGTTTTCACTTTATATATTTTTCGCAGAATTGTATATGGATACAAAATTTTTATAGGCATAAAATATGATAATTTTTATGATACATATGTACATTTTTGAATTATATTCCGAAAAGACTTTTGTACAGGGGCTAGGAGAAATTATGGACCGATTAACCTTCAATAATATAAGTACTGCGAGTATATGAAAAATTTCATGATATTATTAGTAATATACATATGTACATATTTAATGAAAATAGGGAAACATTTTTGAAAAATATCAACTTTTTGGGATATTTGTGAGAGCTTTCGGATTTCAATTAAAAAACAAAAAAAAAAAAAAACAATATGTATCTAAAAATGATATCATGTAAATGTTAAACGCAGCTACGCCTCAAAAGGATCATATGCTGCGTCCAATTTTGGTATAGTCTCTCCAACATATCGGCCGGTGTCTTACGAATAAATTCTTCAATATTAAATCGAACGAACTAGACGGCCAATTGACCGGCCCAAACGGGAAACAAATTGTTTACCGAACTCGCCTCTCAATTGGGCCATTGTTTCATGTGCTGTGTGGCACCATCTTGTTGAAACCAAGTGTCAGCCAATACCAGCTCGTCCATTTTGGTCTAAAAACAAAAAAAAAAAATTGTAATCATCACACGGTAGCGCTCGCCATTTACAGTAACGTGCCAGTATCCTGCCTTCATCGTCTTTGCAAAAATTATGGTCCAATGATGTCACCGGCCTATAATCCATATCAAGCATTGCGTTTTTCGGAATGCATTGTCGGTGCTTGCGATGCTTCTGGCTGCTCTTCACATCAAATACAATCATTTTGCTTGTTTACGTATCCATCAACCAGAAATGAGCGTGGTCACTGAACACAATTTTCCGATCTTCATCAACTGATTTCAATAATCTGCAAAGGTTGTTCGTTTGTAATTCGATTCATGAATTAATTATATACCAAACTGAACATGTTTAACAGTAACATGTTACACGAAAACATCTGAGCTGCCAAAACTTGCCAAAAAGAAAGTTACTAAAAATCACCTTTTACTTTATCGATTTTGCCCAACAAAGAAAATTTGGGAAGAATAGCATCCCCCAGACGGATATTGCTAGATTGTTACTAGATCTTAATTTTTGGTTCTACGACCAATATTTTCATGTGTTCTAATGGAATGAAAAACTTACAAAAAGATGAAGGGTGTAACCTTTTTGCTGGTGGATATAGAAACTGTAAAATGTACAACAGTATTCTTGAATAACTTTTAAGTGCATCATTACTTATACTACCCACTATAACTAGTTCATTTGTTAAATATGTTACCTTGTCTAACTAAAATATTATTATGTATAAGTATTTGTATGTTTTATATTTATATTGTATACATATGTATGTAGTATGTACATTTATTTGTAAATACTTACTTACCTATTGACATTGTACACTGCAGTGATTTACAATTTTCATATGGCAAATCGGTTTCATTTAATGTTGTTGCACAGGCCTCCAGCGATATCGAGTCACATTTATAGCACACAATTGCATCACAAATATTTACTACTCAATCATTTAAATAAAATAGAGGAAATTTCATTAAATTAATATTTAATCTAGAAGTTTAATTTAAAAATTTGTTATCCATCAGAAACTAATTACTTACTCACATTTTGTGCTCAACTGTAAGAAACAAATTATAAAAAAGTAATTAAATTTTTTCACTTTAAAATACATTATTTTACTAGTGTGTCATTAGCTGACCACATAAATCCAACAGAAAGGGGTTCTTTTAACGTTGAGATCAATTAAAGTACTACTAAAAAATCTATTAATTTTTAAAACATATTCTAAAAGGAAAAGTGTGATTTATGGTAAAGAACAGTAGGGATGGTCACAGTTGTGCATTTATGGTCAGCAAGTCAAGTTAAAAAAAGTGATATAGAAATATATTAAACCGATAAGTGTTTTAATGCGGACATTGTATTAAATTTTATTGTCTTAAAGTGTCTCTTGTGTGTGCATTAGTTATTTTCACAAACGATATTCTTATAGATTAACTTTTTTGAGTCTGTGAGTATCCTTAGTTTTATATATTTCAACATTAAGTAGGATCTAAAATTCGTTATATGTTTGCTATACTGCGAGTATGTTTATACTTGTCTCTTGCTAATTTTGCGCTATAATATTGCACTCGTTTATCTCTGCAAAGATTAGCATGTTGTTTTATCAACGATTAAAACGTTTGTTAGATTATTTTCTATTGTTTTTTAAAAGTGCATATCGATTAAAACAATAAAATATCATGTCTACAATAAAAAAAAAAAAAAACAAAACAAGTACCTCAAAAATTGTTGTATATATTCCACACCATTATTCGCTAATAATGGTGAAATAGTAAATGAAAAATGCGTTTAATTTTATTTTGATTCTTTAAAACCTATAACAAGCCCACTGTTGTTTGCAGGCTCCATTTATACTTTATTATACTTTTGTTTAATTTGTATTTAATGAAACAAATATTGGACTTATAAAGGCTGCTTCAAGTAGATATACTTTTTTCAATAGCTTTTTTTTATAGATCACGTGTGAGTCGTGTCATGCTGTCATGTTATTATTGTTTAGTATTGTTTGGCATTTCATAATGAAAAGACTTACACGCCTGAACAACGTTTACAAATCATTCAACTTTATTACGAAAATTCGCGTTCTGTGTTTCGTGCACTTCGCTCAACTTATGGTCAACATAATCGGCCCACTGAGCGTACTATTCGCAACACCATCACAAATTTTGAGACCCAGAATTCATTATTGGATAATATTCGACGGAATAAACCACGTCTAGCACGCTGTAAAGAAAATATAGCGGCCATAGCTGAGAGTGTACACGAAGACCGTGGCGACTCGATTCGGCGCCGTTCGCAACAACTCGGATTGACTTGGCGCATTTTATGTCGGTGAGCACATAATTTCACGTTTTGGGCCGGTCGATTGGCCATCAAGATCGTGTTATATCATACCGTTAGACTTTTTCCTGTGGAGATATGTAAATTCTAAAGTTTATGCGGACAAACCCGCTTCTATTCAGGTCTTGGAGGAAAACATCACGCGTGTCATTCGCCAGTTACCAGTCGAAATTCTCGAACTAGTCAACGGATATCTGCGACGTAGCAACGGCCAACATTTGATAGACATAATCTTCAAAAATTAAATGCCAAAGAATGTTCTTTCAAATGATAATAAACATTCCCCATTAAATTTGAATTTTCTGTGTTTAAAAAAGTAGGGAACCTCAAAATGGATCACACTTTATATTTAAATAACTAAATACATTAGTAAGTGACCATTTTGTAATGACTTGTCTTTTAAAATTTCTGCTAATAATATAAATTCATTTTAAAAACTCATATGCAGTTATTGAATATTTTTTTAATAGAATACTTTAAATTTGCCGAAAATCCTTAACTTTTTTATATTATTTTGAATCTTTACTCATGATTATTTAATGTAGATACAAGTAGACAGATATAGAATATAAGTACATCGAGAAGCAAGGAATATTATATTCCTAAATTTGTTTTGGCGTCTTTGAACTCTGTCTACATTTGAAGCTGAGGCTGTTCCCCATAGCTGGGTTCTATAACACCAAATATGATTGAATTGTAAAGTAAAAGTTTGCAATCTAAACTTAGTTTAGAGTTTCTGCCAATGAGCCAATTAATTTGAATTAATTCCAAATTTATTTATTTATTTGAGTATTTAATTTCGGAATGTTGCCTTATTGCTTGATTATTATTCTTTCCTTAATGTAAAAGTTATGTGTGTGCATTTCTGATAATTAACTTCAACCAATTGCTTCAACCAATTTTCTAATTCAGATAGATGATATTGTAGGTATAAAATGATGTAAGCAATTTTAAGACTTTAGGAAAACCTACAATTGAAGCTAATTAAAGGCTTTTTAATGAAGACTGAAAACATATATTAATTTTATTAATCTCTTAGCGCGTACCGAGACAAAAGGGTACATTAGATTCGACTCAGCCGTCTATAGTTTCCTAACTAGTATTGATTTATTTTTTTCGATTTTATCTCTCTAATCTAATACACGTACTACAAGTCCTTGGTTGGATACCATGTAAAGTTATTCACATAAAAGTCATAAATAATTCTTTAAACATGAGCAATAGCGTTGAATGCACATATTCCAAAATCATATTAAGTACATACTTTCAGTTGAAATTGTAATTAAAACATTGATGTTATTACAATATTTTAATTACAAATAAATTAAAACTGCTGTAAAAGTTGAATAAAAAAGTCTTTAATTTTTTAAGGTAGATGGGATAGATTTTTAACTAGTAATTATAATAAGTTATACACAGAAAATATTATTTAACATTATTCTGAATGAAATATACAGCTATGGATAGAAAAATAGCGCACCAATGTTCTATGAAGTGCTAAACGTTATATATTGAAAATGGAATGACAATAACATGGAATTCTATGCTGTTTCTTTAGCTCCACTCTGCTTTTCCAAAAATTCGTTGGAAATGTCCTGTTAACTTTTGCATGTTCTTTATTTTGTCATATTTTGTTAAAAATAATTTTTTTTTTGGTTGGACAATGAAATAGCGCACAGTTAATTCGATTTTAAATAAAGAGAGTTTATGCTAATTTTGATCGTAAATTCTTGTATAATTTAACAAAAATATTGTTTATTTATCATTAATTTTGTCATCAAAAATGGGAAAAAGCTTATTTGGGAACTTCACCAAAAGGATACAAAAGAAACTAAAATTAGCTGAAATAATTGGATGTTCTCGAAAGATGGTTTACAATGTCATTAAATACATATGTGCAAATTTGCCTAATTTAAACAACGATCGAAATAAGCCACCGCGAAAGACAACAGTTTGTGAGTCATCGAGAACTAACTATATTGACAATAATGAAATAAATGAGGAATTTGGGTTAAATATTTCCAGTAGAGTTGTACGAAGACGTCTCAATAAAAATCGGCTTAATAGTAGTGTAAGTAGAAAAAACCACTCCTGTCAAAAAAAAAGGATATAAAAGCACGATTGTCTTTTGCAAAACTACAACAAGGATACCATATTCTGGAAAAGAGATGACACCAAATTTGATCTGATTGGTCCTGACGGCAAAATGTTTGTACATAGAGAAAAAAAACGAGAACTCTATCCCCGTTACACTACTAAAACAGTAAAGTGCGCCATTTCTCTGTCCATAGCTGTATATATGATTAAAATTACATGATTTTTGTAACAATATACATTGAATCAATATAGTGAGACATGTTTTGTGTTATATTGTCCCAAGCCATTAGCTCCATTGATTATGATTCCATAGGATCTCAATCAAGTCACAATTAAATGAATTTATTCTGTGGAATTTATATAAAATTTTGTTTCAGTGCAATGAGTGGTCTGACTAATATATAATGTCGTTGCTTAAAAGCTTTTAATTTGATTTTAATCAATTGAAAACACCCTATAACCGCTTAAAGTAGAATATGGTAATATTTAATATTAATCATATTATAGCTGCATGCATGTCATACTTTATTATGCTTTTCTAAATAATGTTTGTATTGTTTAAATATTTTAGCGTAACCACTATTTTTAACAAATGTTTATTTCAGCTTACAACGTCAAACAAAATATTATAATGACCTTCTAGTGTTTCTTTTCTTAATTAAAGCTTTTGTTTTATTTTATAAATATATTTTTGTTGAAAGTGAAATATTGATTTTTTTAGCCGGCATGCTAATGTTTAAGACAATTCTTTGACAGTTAGGGTTCAATTCTAAAAAGTCCATTTTTAACTAGTATTTATGGGACATTTTATTAGAGAAACATATCGAGTGATTAGCTTTGTCTGATCTTTATATAACAAAACGGTTTATTTTGTTTCCAGTTACCATATATATTTAACCCTACAGCCTCTACAGTAATCCCAAGAATTCTATACATCTGTTTATAACATCTGATTATAAACCTTACAATTCTCAATAAAAATATTATTCATCTAATACACTATTTTATTACTTGAACTATTGATTTCTAAAGTCACATACAAACAAATGAGCATGAATGTGAGAAAGTATAGTTGAGCCGATAACACCCACACAAATCGGCCACAATAATTACTGGCAATAACATCACAGATGCCTTTCACCGCAGAGTTGTAAAATAATGACAGTGGTTAGTGAGTGACAAAGAACTATGTGTATTTGTCACTCTAGTGTATTGACTGTTTCATTTATTCCCTGCAGTTGTTGAGGTGATTAGGGAAACTTCCTTATTTACATCACCAGTTCTAAGTGGTCCATAGTTTTTTTTTTATTTCATAGAACTTCAGTAGTCCCAGAGGTTTAAGCAAATCTGATTTGCTGCTCTCCCCCTTTATGATATTTGTTCATTTCCTAACTGAGCACTCTGTGCCCTACACAGAAACAGTCAAATGACAATTGACACCAGCAGCATAGATATCTCGAAATTAGACGGCTAGTCCGAAAAAGTCTCTTCCCTTTAAAAACATTGTAAAGTTTAAATTTTCACCGTAAGAGATAACCAGGCATAAAACCAACAATTACTTACGAACAGTGAAGTGACAATTGACACCTAGTTCCATGAAATGTTAAGGTTTCAAGGTTTGCATTGGAACTAGTGGGTACATAACCATTTATTGTTCATGTATGGTTTTTATACATATATACCCCAACACAATTACATATGTATGTATATAATCGGTCAAAGAACAACAAAGAGACAAAGATTATGATTGTGTCGTGTCATATTTAAATTTCTCATCATTAACTATTTAATAAATTGTATATTAAAATACATGCAGAGTTATTGTGAGTGTGTCAGGACATTTATTTGTTTGAACAGTGGGTTGGTTTCGGTATACTATCTCCTTTAATTTTTATATTTCTCTTAGTGAATGAATGAATGGTTTTTCTTTCTATACTATGTAATCAATTTAGAACGCAAACATGATTTTTGATCTACGATTGAAATTAAATTTAGATTACAATTGGAGCTAATTTAACAGTTTATCTAGATCTTCTATTAAAACTTATTGAAGAATTTAGAAATATCTGCGATTAAAGCTAATTTGAGATATTACAAAGACCAACGATTGAAGCTAATTTGAGACTTTAGAAAAACCTACGTTTGAATCTAAAGTTAGTACGGTACTGTGAATGGCGAGCGCTAACGGCAATGTTTTGTTTTTTGCTGTGTGACAGCACGCGAAACAAAACATTGACAGGCGAGTTCGGTGAACAGTTTATTTTACGTTTGGAGTCGAACAATTGGCCGCCTAGATCGTGCGATTTTATGCCTTTAGACTAGTTTTTGTTTGGAAGCTAAAGAATTTATTTGTGAGATAACGGTGAGATAGCAGCGTTCAAAATTTACATGAAATCATCTTTAAACATTGAATTATGTATATAAATAGTTCTATAGAGTCAAATAAAGATTTCTTACATTTCTCTAAATTATATGTATGTGTTGTTTTTAATCTAATACGAAAGCTCTTAAAAAAGTCACTTAAGTTATTTTATTAGTATATAAAAAACTGCAATTTAAGTGAATTCATACGATATGCGATTGGAACAAATTTAGGATGATCTAAGATTGAATAAAGACTTTATAAAGATCTACGATTAATAGTTATTTAAGACTTTATAAAAGCCTAATATTGAATCTATTTTAAGACTTTTTATTTTAAAGATTAAAAATAAATTAAGACTTAAAAGACTCGATGCTAGTTAAGATCTGCTAATGAAGCTTATGTAAGACTTTATAAAGATCTACGATTAAATGTAAATGAAGACTTTACAATGAAAAAGTCGTGTTTTATTATTTTCATATTGTACATCAGTAATGTAAAAATATTAAGTTTGTGACCTAGCATTACCTTAGGTCCTTGGTTATCGAAACTTTATAAAAGTAATTAAAATTAAAATAAATTATAATTTAATTGATTGTTGCAAACTCAAACTTCTACAACTTGCGAGTAAGCGAGTACTTTTTATAGGCAGAAATAGACAGGACATGTCGTGTCATATTCTCATATGTTGAGATTACCTGTTACACCAATCACTAGTGATTCAAACCATGAGTCACACTGTTCCACTGACCATTATGTGTGTGTGTGTGTGTGTGTGTGTGTGTGTGAGTATCTAGCAGTGACATTACCATGCAAAGCAATCCTTGTAGACATAGTTTTTATTTTAGTTTTTAATTTGTTTGTTTTTTTTTTCAGATTTTTTGTTTTATGAAGAACAACATACAAATACTAAATAATGGTTAAATATAAAATTTTATAAAATAACAAAAAAAAGGTTAACATTTTTAAAATATCGATTAGTTGACTGACTGGTCACACAGAAATATGTACATAACTAGTTGGTGAGTTTTTGTAAAATATTACCCCAGTCTTAGTTAAAACCTTCAAGTGCATGGACAAATATTTTAAAACTTATTTTTAAACTTTAGTGTGACTATTGTTTTATGTAAATGTACAATAAATAAAGAGTTATTAAATAAAAAATAAATAGTAAACACTTTGATAAAAGCCGCAGCTAAAGAACGAATATACTTGATTACTATTAAGGCAATAGAAAGTCATGTATTGTTTAAAAATTTGTGTATTTTTTACATTTTTCACGCTTATTAAAGTTGGCGCAGAAGTTATAGGAAAAGGTATTTTTTATTAAAATAATAAATAAGAAAAAAACATAAATTTCATTTTCATGAAAATTAGACAATATTGTTTCCATAGTTTTGTGAAAGATCTTAAAATATATTTAATGATCTTGTATTAAGAACATGGAACAAAATTCATCCGAATATTTTTACCGAAACTGCAAACATTTATTTTCTTTTTAAGCACCGTGTTTTTAATTATTTTTAAATATTGGCTTTATTTACAACTCAACTATATAAAAATACATACATGACCTTAATAAGCCCGATTTAGAATTTTCTAAACAAATCAATAATAAAAAAACTTAAATATATAAAAGAGTTAATTTTCCATGAAATTTCATTAAAATCCGCTGATAAAGACACAAAACATCGGTACTTTATTTAAAAATTTTATTTTTGACACTGATTTTTAAAGGTTTAAGGTATTGCGATTTTAACAAAAACTTCACTATATACGAGTGCGGTTTGGAAACTTTTTAGCCTAGCACAGAAAGAGAATAGTTAGTTTTTCAAAAACATTTTTATTTTTTAATATAATCTCCTGAAACTTCAATACACTTAATCCAACGCTTATCTAGCAATTCTTTCCCTTGTTTTAAATAGTTTTCCTCAAGGCCTTCAAAATAGTGGTTTACTACTGTAATTGCATCTTCATTTGAGGTAAAACGCTTGCCAGCTAGGAACTACTAGGGTCCGCGAGAACTACATCAAAAAGCTACAAACCCATCCGAATCCGCTTGCTAGAATTCTAGCTCAGAGCCAGACGCAGTCGAGGCTTCGTAGAGCTTATCAGCCAATAATAAATTGATGCTCTGTTAGAAAGTAATTAGATTTCATTTTAGTTTTTAAGATTTGAATACTTATTGTTAGGCCTAAGACAGATTCACTAATTAATAAAAAAAGTATAATAAAAAAAAAAAAAGCTAGGAATTTTTTTAGATTTGGGATAAGTTGGGAAGTCACTGGGAGCTAAATCAGGAGAATCAGGTGGGTGGTCAAGCAACTCGTACTTTAATTCTTTGATTTTAGCCATTCTTGTGCGCTGGTGCGTTGAATTGATTACAAATTATTTTTTTGTGTTGTAAGCCAGGACGTTTTTCTCGAATTTTTACATTTAATTGATCCAAAATGTGCAATAGTACTCGGAATTTATTGTTTTATCCTTTAGCAGATAGTCAATCAATAAAATACCTTTGAAGTCCCAAAAAACTGTTGCCATAACTTTACCAGCCGATTGAATTGTTTTTACCTTCTTTGGGGCACTTCCTCCAGCTTCAGTCCATTGCTTGGATTATTATTTTGCCTCTGGAATATAGTGGTGGAACCATGTCTGACATGATGAGACATGGTTTATGCAAAATTAAATGGACTCGATCATTTGAGATGCCCATGATATTGGCTATTTCACGCACTTTTATTCGTCGATCATTTAATACCATATCATGCACTTTGGTTACAATTTCTGTTTTTGGATGTCCACTACGTGGTTCGTTCTCAATGCTTCTACGACCACGTTTTAATTCAGCAACCCAATTTTTTACTTTTGCATACATTCACCATATCATTATGAATTTCTTGCCCCGATAAACCTTTTTTATTTAAATATTTAATGAAATTACGAATTTCTAATTTTTGCATTGTGAAAAATCGCGGATGCGTCTTTTTTGAACACCTATTTCTATATGAAGGAGTTGTCAGACTTCTTTTTTAACATGTGTTCATAGCACAGATGGAAGTTTCCAAAACACTTAACTTTTTTCTGTTTATACCGCGCTTTCTGTTCTAGGCTAATAAGTTTCCGAACCGCCCTCGTATTTCATATAGATTAAGTAATAATATTTTAAATTTGTCTCATTTAAACTGAACAACAGTATAAAATTATGACATACATATTTAAGCAATTATTACCAAAGGTTAAATTTTTTCCGAAATAAAGAGTAATTTTTTAAGAGTTTTCCGATTTGATGTAAACCAAAAACACAAACAATTTAGAGAAATGTATAAAATTTAAGTCAATAGAAAAATCTTTATAATTTAATCTTCAAAGATGATTTCATGTTGATCGGCGGGTACGCCTCAAATGGTTCATACACTGTGTCTAATTTTGGAATACTCTCTCCAACATATCGGCCGATATCTCACGAATAAATTCTTTAGCTTCCAGTGAGTCAACCGTTGCCTTAACATTAATCCACAAAAACACGTCAAAATGCTTAAATTCGCTCGATCAAGGCGAATAATTGTTCGGTTGCAAATGTAAAATAAACTATTCACCGAGCTCGCCTCTCAATGTTTTGTTTCTCGTGCTGTGTGACATGTGGCACCTTCTTGTTGAATCAACTTACCAGTCAAGTCAAGTCTTCCATTTTGGGCAAAAAAAAAAGAAAAATCGTATTCACAGTAACTTTCTTGCCTCTGTCGTCTTGGAAAAAGTACGATACAATAATGCCACTGGCTCATAATCCACACCAAACAGTGCATTTTTCAGAATGCATTGGCAGTTCTTGCAACACTTCTGGCTGCTCTTCACAGCAAATACGACAATTTTGCTTGTTTACGTTTCCATTCAACCAGAAATTTGCTTCTTTCGTAAACATAATTTTTCGATGAAAAAGTGCACGATGATGCACTTTCTTAACCGAGCATGAATTTTGATAATAAAATTCAATAATCTTTAAGTCGATTCATGGCTAAATTATAGACCGACTTGAACATGTTTAACAGTAACATGTTACATGAAAACTGCTGAGCTGCCAAAAACAGTCTTTAAAAAAAAGTTGCTAAAAAATCACCTTTTACTTTAAGTTCAAATATTCGTTACGATAAAAATAGAGAGTTATTGATTCCAATATACACCGATATACACAGAATCACTTTCTGAGTCGATTAAACAATTTCCGTTCGTCCGTCCGGCTAGCTGGCTTGCTGTCAATGTAAACGTTGTGCGCAGAGTGCAGGATGTAATTTTAAAGATATTTCTATTAAATTTAGTATGAGACTTTTGTTCGGCCCAGAGACGGTTGGGATTGAATTGGGTTGAAATCGGTTCATTATTTCACATCCCAAATGTTTTAAATGTCTTCCCAAATAAGGGGTTTATCGGTCATTAATGTTTGACTAATGCACTTATCTAAACAAATTCCGCTAAAAATATTTTATATATGAAGCATAATTTAAAATTTTTAAATTTTGTGCAGAACGTTCCATAATTGAGCATAGCTTTCAGAGAAGCCCCACTTCCGATAAATAAAATTTTACACAAATAAGTTTCAAATATACAGAAATCATGACACCTAATTTTAAACCAACGATCGGTCCATACTCCTATATTAGACCCTCTTCTGAAAATCACTTTAAAATGCATAAATCCTTTACAAGTGTTGAAATCGAGGTAAAATTTAATGCCAATCATTTTTATATACACAGAAGTCACGCTACTCCGTGTAGGGTATTATATGGTCAAGCTTCACCTGAGAAAGTGTCATAATAATCCGATCGAAACTCCTTTAGTTTTAAGTAAAATTAACTCTCTAAAGTTCCTGAAAGATAAAAATGATAAAGAATTTTAAAATATTAAATATGCTGTTGCTTCAGAAATGTATAAAGATTATTTACTTTTAAATTTTAGATGAATCACATGAAATGTTAAGAGCCTCTGTAACAACTCTTCCAATAGCCCTACACCTATCCAACTCCATACAAGTGGTGGAGCATGAAATTTTACAACCTACGATGGACAAAAGTAATGAACAATTAAGAAATGACATAGAAGTATTTAAAGAGAAATTAGGACCACAAATGGAAAAACAAGATGAAGTTCCGGAGGCTGAAGCAGAAGGTGAAGAAGTTCCGGCAGAAGCTGATACTGAAGAGGCGAAACCGGAAGGAGAAGCTGAGCCTGAAGCTGAACCAGCAGCCGAGGCAGAGGCCGAAGAAGTTGCTGAGCCTGAAGCAGAAACGCCTGCTGAGGAAGAAATTAAACCTGACGAGCCAAAAGAAAGCGATGAAGCTCCAACCGTACCTGAAGCAGATGAGGACATAGTAAATGATCTGGCGCCCGAACCAGAGCCTGAACCAGCTGTTGAAGAAGAAAAAGAAGATACACCACCCGAGGCACAACCTCAATCCGAGGCAACAGCAAACACCGATGAAGCTGCTGTAGCTAATGATGACTCTGAAATGCCCAATGATGAACCTGCTAAAGATGAAGAGCATGATAAAAAAGATGTTGAAAACGTAGCAGAAGATGCAAAAACTAAAACTACCGCTGCTAAAGACCATGTTGAGCCTGAAGTTTCCTGTTTTACTTGCACCAGCGTCGAGGATACCAAATGTCATATGAAAGCAACTCACCAAGTTCCATGTCCCAAAGTCAATGAGGGCGATGCGGGAAAACACAATGGATGTTATACGCTTTATCAAGGTAGGTCAAATGGGTTTATATATGTATGTTGGGTGTGTCCAAATACCAACAGTTTTTAACAATAAATAGCTAATTTCGATTAAACCACATTGGCAGCAACACAGTAGTAAATTTTACGTCCTTTCAGGTTTTTTTCACGTATACAACAGAAAATTATTTAAAATCTCCATTAACATTTTTTAAATACTTTATTAATTAATCAATTCTTAAAATCATATTAAATCCATTACAAATTAGCTTCATAAAATGTATTGACAAGCCAAACAAGTAAGAGTTTATATATGACTGTGCCGAATCTTATATATCCTTCATCTATATATCGGCAGTGTGATTGAAAGAAAATTTGGGCAACATTTTGTATCGATAAGGATGTTATTTTATTTTTCGGACCCTTATCTCAATAATGATATGTTCCTCTGAATAACGATATATTTTAGAGTTTTTTTGTGTATTCCAGTTAATCTCAGAAATGGATCTTATATTATGGCCAATTATGGACTGACCTTCACAAAACTCAATAGTAAAATTTTTACTTCTGTACATATAACTAACTGATCGGTGAAATATTTCAATTCGATATCGATATTTATTTACAAAAGTAATGTGCTTTTCGGAATTGATAGGGACCATCATAAAGTTGGTTACTATGATTTATATAGATATATATGTGGATTATTTCTGTCGAATTTCAACTTGATAATAATAATAACTTATATGCATTCAAAAATTTGTCGGAGGTTTATATGGTCGCTATGGTCAAATATAACAAAGTCATCATAAAATAAGGTATGGCGATTTATGTATATGTAGATGTGGATGGTTTACGTTTCCACTTGATAGTAATTTTTATAAGAGATTTATGAGTATTTTAGTTACTTTCGGATGTGGATTTTATATGAGGGCTTGGTTCAAATATGTACCAATTCGAACACAATAACGTTTTGTGAGTTATCTTTACGTGAAACTTATAGTTGCTGAATTTTATTGATACTTTTTTTTAAAGGCATTCATGTACCATAGAGCTACATATATTCCGGGAAGACATTTATATGAGGCTATTAGAAATCGTTGACCGATTATTCGTCTTCAACAGAACTTTTTTGTCTAAAATATTGGTCTATAATTTGGATCGTTTTTTTTGAGGCTTCACGTGTCCTCAAGAGACATAACTAGATCGTCTTAGTATCTTATAAAGAACCTCTCAAACAAGCCCAGATTGAGAAATCTACTAGAATTATAATTATAATTCTATCCCATTTTATGATGAATACATATATGGAAATATATCTATTTTGAAATTTTGGGGGCTCCAAATCCGACTTAGAACTATGGTCTCTCTCTATAGATTACGTTTTTGCTATACGCTTCATCAAAAAAATCTTTCCATACAATTTGAGCCTAACATATGTATATACTTTTTGGTTCTATAACCAAATATTTCGATGTTTTTGGTGGTGGGTAAAAAAATGGTTTGGCATTGTTCGTTCGCCGAATAATTTCATATCCGCATATGAATATGTGTTGTGTGGAGAACTCTTGTTGATATTGCGTTCTTGTTTGAACAACATTGTCACAACGTTTGTTGGCAAATTTTAAAACATTCAAAGAAAATCAGGAACTTCAGCATCGACATGTTTTTTCCCGAATGGAAGAACATTAACAAATTTCTGTACGTACAAAATAATGGCTAGTCTATACTTTGGGTCATGGTGTAACTATACAAGGTGAGTGCAGTAGCACAGCTGTCTGACTTTGTTTACAATTTACTTATGCAAAAAGTAATACTTTTTAAAGTGTTTTTGACAGTAGTACATTATGTTACACAAACAAAATGCCTGTTGTTTCTGTATTGTGTTCAATTTGTTGCCGTTTTGCTTTGGGTTATGTAAAATTTACCCCATGTCTTGACAAATCCTCGTCGACAGAATTACCCAAACAAATTTCTACCTGCTCTTTTGTGTGGGGAAAACGTTTTAATGTTCATTCTCATAGTTTTTTTGTTATTTTTTTTTTTTTTTTGTAAAAGCCGGCCATTTTGTGTTCAAATTACATTAGATTTTTGTGCTGACAAATGTTCTGACAACGCTGTTCGTACAAGAACATAATATCGACAAGAGCAGTCCACACAATAAAAATGTATGTTGTTCTCTGATAGAACAAATTGATGACATTCTTACTATAACGAACTCTCTTTTCCTTGTTTCAGCTGACACAAATACAACCATTCGTGGCTGTGTGGATGAATTGGCCGAAGAGGGTCTCAAATATTGTCTAACGAATGATAAACTTTGTAATTTATGCTACAAAAACGATTGCAACAATGAAGTGGCGCCCAGTCATGCCAATATGCAGCAGTTTAACTTGTATTCCATGCTGTTCTTAAATATGTTCTCTATAATAACAATTAAGAAACTAAAAAATTTTTCATTAATATAATTGGCAAAAAAAACAGATTTTATTTAACACATTTACTACATAAACATATAGAAAAATGAAAACAACAATCATAATAATTTAATTAAAACATATTCAGCCTTATTATGAGTGTCGTTTTCTTTTTACGATAATGACTCTTTCGTAATAGATTAAAGATAAAATTAAATTTGTTTCTTTAATCTCTTACGAAACAGTCGTTGTCGTAAAAAGAAAACGACACTCATAATAAGGCTGATTACATACTACATATATATTTATATTTGTATTTTATTTTTGAAAACTCTATTAAATACAATAATAAAATAAGAAACGTGTTAACATTTATAATAATTTATTTCAAATTCCACAATGTTGTTAAAACAATTAGCAATAAAGCAAATTGCACACCGACTTTAGCAGCGGCAGTTGATTTACCTGTATTACAGTTCTTTTTATAGCAAGCATTACACTGACGTTTATTTAAATCTTTACAGACTTCCTGATTTTGTACGGTGGCATCAACCATGCAACCGCGTATGGCAACACCATCTAGAAAGGTATACAATTAGATAAAGAGATAGATAATTATAAATCTAAAGTGTTTTCAAATCAATACTAACCCCAAATTCCATGGAAACAACCTTCTGTGGCTGTACTATTTCTAGTGCGACACTTTTGCCCTGTCAGGGTATCTGCATTATTCCAACACTTTTCATTTAAATCACTGCGACATATAATGCAAGTAAATTCTATTGTTTCGGCTTTGCTATTGCAACCATTGGTATTATTGCATTTGTTGCAAGTAGCACTGTCGCCATCTTTGCACGTGTCCAGCGTTAGTTCAGCATTATCATGGAGACAACCACGTTTAATTGTATCCTCAGTCAGTTGAGTGTAACAATATTGGCTGGCATTGTAAAGAAGTTGCTTTTCGCAGTTCTTAAAGTCCTGGGCAGTTTGTTGCTTAAAACACTCATTGGTTGCATCGCTGCTGGAGCACTGATGACACTTGAGCTCTTGATCATATTTATACTTCAAATAATTGCAATTATCGTCAGAGCAAATGGCACAACCTTCCACATTAGACGTACATTGATTATCCTTAGTATCGGACTTGCAGCCACGTGTCATGTCTGTCTCACTTTTACCAATGGTATAACATTGGTCCTTGTCTTCATAATTACTACAAGGCTTGGAAACTATACTATTGGCTTTTACATCTGTACAGCTGCTGCCAGTGCACTGATAGCACTTGATGCGTTTAGTGGGGAATATACCAGTGTTGCAGTTGACACTGTCGCAGGTTTCACAGGTATCTACATCGGTACACTGTGTAACATCGCTATCGCTGGCACAGCCTCTAACGACAAGTTTGTTATCAACTTTTTTTATACATTTCTTTACGCTCGCGTCACAGATTTTATTGTACTTAAGATCGTTGGCTGTCATATCGGTTTGCGAACACTTTTCGTCGGTTCCATCGCATTTTTTGCAAATAAGTTGATTATTTTTTTCAGCTTCAGTGAGAATACAATTATTTTCGGCTGTGCAAGTTTTGGCTTCATCATCTGTTTTGCAGCCCCTTACAATGTTTCCACTGGTATCTATGTACGAATAATGCAAAATAATATTTAAGAAAGACTTAAAACTTGAGAAATGAGAAATGAAATTATAGAAAATGCTGATGTTTTAAAAATTTCTAAACCGTCTAACAAAAGGAAAATTATTTCTTTAGTTTTCTACGATAATAAAATATTTTCTATATTTCTTTCTTTCTTCTCTTTTTACGATTGATAATAATCAAGATCAAAATATATTTGAGAATAATCAGTTTTGTTGTGGCAATCGAATTTGTTTTTAAACTAATGATTTAGTTTTCATGACCAAATTTTACAAGTTGTGACTGAAAAAATGTTGTTGGTGTGACAAATATTTGGTTATTCCATTCTAAATTTCATATTATATGTACATCATACATACATACGAGTTAATGTTTATGTTCATTATATTATTTTTAATTCTTTTAAAATGAAGGTCTATTTTAATACTTCTACTCTGAGACCGAAAAGAACTCGTCCATTTAATCAAAAAATCAAAATTGTGATTTATATTTTATTTTTAAAAATAAATCACTCAAAATAATAATATTAATAAAATGAATTGCCAAATGTGACCGTACCTTTACAATAGCTCTGACTAGTAAATTTGCTTGTATACATACACAAAAAGTTAATTCCCCTAAATTTATGATATGAACATACATATTTCGCAAAAATTAAAATTTAACCAAAAAAAAAAAAAAAAATTAAACCCAAAAGATTTTAAATCCTGCTAAATAGAACAAAAATCGTGTAAAAAATTTAAAATTTTTTTATTTTTAACCGTGTAAAAAGACCGTGTAAAAACAGAACTAGGTGTACATATATTTAATTATTGCCATTAATGTATGTGTGTATGTACAATTTAAATAAATTTGTTTTTAATACCTTTTAATAACTTCTCATTATGCCGATTTCAAACTAATAACAAATTAACTTTAAAGTATTTTCTGAATTAAATTGGAACTTATTTTAATTAAATTTATAAATACTACATATACTATATGTAGATATGTATGTATATGTTCATATTTTCAATTAGATTTCATAGAATTTAACCTATTAAATAGGCCAGTGATAAGTATTTACAACGGGACGAGTAAATATGCGTGTATTTGTTCGTAGAAATAAATACAGATAAGTGGCAAACGTTTATCTATATATATTATCTATATATGTATACATATATGTACATACATATGTACAGGGAAAATTTTATTGATAATAGATATTGATTTTATTGTTTATTATAAATAAAACAAAGAAAGTTGAGCAGCAATAAACATATTCATTTTGCAATTCCGTTTATAACAAAAGTTATACTGATAGTTCAAATCAATGCATATTTGTTAAAGCTACAAGATCCAAATCGGAATCGTTGTTTTCGAAAAACTGCATATATTCATTATAATTTATAATGCGACCAGGGGCCAAATTACCGCATTCGTGATCGAAATGTATTAAATTTCTTGCTCGATATCGAATGTCATAACCTCAAATAAGAAAATTACGATCAATTTTACTCGATATCGAATGCGGTAATTTGGCCCCATGGCTGCCAGATGAATTTTGGAAATAATCGTAAAAATCCCATAAAAAAAAAGAAAAAATTGTCATTTCGAACTTTAAAAATCGTCTAAATAAAATGTCACAATTTCTAATAGTATTTTTAAATTTTTATTTAAACGAAGACAAAAAGTTCAAGTTTATATAGTCTCTTGCACAATACATATTAAAATACATAAATTTTAACTTTTGTAAATAAGAAATCACAAAAAATATACATAAGTCCTGTTTCATACTCTTTAATTTTAGTTGTCCAACTTTTGTTCAAATCTTTTTGAACTTGCCATTTCATTCACACACCTCAATTCAATGTTTATACTTTTTAATGCAAATCAACATGCATGAAAGAAAAATTAAAAGGAAATAGGAAATTTGACTAGTACCGTCAGGTTTGTGCCCTTTTTATTCTCTTTTCCTTTGTCTCACGAAAAAATACTTGCCTTGAATAGTCAGAATTGAAGAGTGTGAAAGCGGACTAATGTTAAACACAATTTGTACAATATTTTTATAATATCTTACAGTATTTCACAAATAAATATCTGAATTTAACAAATTTTATTAATTCAGCTTAAATTACAATGTCAAAACAATTTAGTTTATTAAGGTTTAAAAAACATTTTGAGTAAAGAATTCAATTCATTCAACATACATATGTACATATGCAGGTTATAGGTTTGTTTTATTTAAACTTATTTGGCTGAATATTCTTTCGACGTTATGTCAAAATAGGTAAAGTTTCTGTAGAATTTCCCTCGCTGAAATTCAGAAATTGTTTCCTTTTTACCTATAAATAAGTAATTTCTATTATCCCTACTCAATATTATTTGGAATTATAATACTTAAACTTAAAAATTTTCAATAATTAGGAAAACATAAAAAAAAGAAAGAATTAATAAAAAAACAAAAGATGGAAAATTTTAATTCAGAAAATCGTCACTATCAATGAAAAAATCGTCAAATCGCCACTTGGCTATTTCGGAAACAAAAAGTCGTCAAAATGACAGCTATGATTGCGACGGATATATGGGAACAATAAATGTAGGAGAGGAGTTTCCAATTAGAGCGGGTCGATAATGATATGGTTTGAAATAAGCTGTGTGCACACAGAAAAATATCCCAATGTAAAATCAACATAAAAAAAGAAATAAAATACATACAGTCATGTCAAAAATAATACAGCCAACTGCTGCTGTATAAATTGAATGTTTTTTTTTAACCTTGTACAAAAAATTTTTATAACGAATTTTTCAAGTGTTTTTGACAGTAGTATATTATTTTACACAAACAAACTGCCTGTTGTTACTGTATTGTGTTGTATTTGTTGTCAATTTGCACTCACCTTGTATAGTTACACCGTAGAGAAAAACAAGTGTGAAATAAAATAGAGCCAATTTTGAAGTTTGAAAAAATGTATATTAAAGTAAAAAGCAACTTCAATTTGTTTTTGAAGAAGTGAGTAAAAAGACTCTCTATTATAAATTAAAACAAAATAACAAAAAATTATACAACATAATGTTCAGAAGAAAACACTGTAGCGTGGAGCACCGAAAAGTATCATCAAGAACATAATTCTTAAAGAAAAACTGCTGAAATTATTGTTTGTTCAAAGAAAATGGTGAAAAACTATAAAACATGAAGTTAAACAAGACCCAAGAGCAAGAAAACCCAAAATATCTGAAAGTTCAAAACCAAAAATACTGCGTCACGTGAAACGGGACTTATTTGTGACGTCTTCCGCACTTCAAAAGCAATACCAACTTATTGTGGATACTTCTACAATACGGCTTATGCTGCTTTAAAATTATTTAAAAGCAAGAAGAGCAAGTAAAGTGCCTATTTAACTCGGATTGATACCCTAAGCTGAGTGTGAAATGCCACTTCGATAGATGTTCCAACAGGACAATGATCCTAAACATTCATTCATTGAAGTTGGCAAAGGCATGGTTGAGGGAAAACCATTTGAAGGTTTTGGGATGGCCGTCACAGTTAGCAGACCTAAATCCCATCGAAAACTTGTGTGCTTGGTTAAAAGATGTCTCAGAGGAAAGAATACATCAAATTAAAATGAGCTTTGTACAATGGTTGAGACTGCATTTAAGAATATTCCAGTTATGACTTGAAGCGCTGCTCACACTAATAAAAAATTATGATAGTTCCACAAAGTACAAAGGTAGTATAAGTAAATATTTTATTAAGCATATTATTTACTTTATTTTTTTTTTAATAATTTTAAAAGGTTTGGTTGGATGGCTCTATTTTTTTCACATAGCAAATTAATGTACAGATATGAATAATTTTTAAGGCAAAGGATGCAAACATTGTCTTTATGTATTTTCTCATATTATAATAATACCTAATAAAAAACAACAAAAAAGTTTAAAGAAAATTATTATTTATGTAAATTTTTTAGTATTAAAATCGAAGTTCGGGGGTGGCTCTATTATTTTTCACATGACTGTATATTTAACATTCTTTCGTATTGAATTAATATTAGAAATTCTAGACTTAACATTATTTACTTTAAAATAATATTGTGCATGATTAATTTACTATTTTATTATGTTAAAATAACAATGAAAAACACAAACTGGCTTTTCACAGTAAAGCTATGTATGTATAGACGATTTTCAGATCATACAATGTTAGCTGATCTAGCAATGTGCTAGCAATGTACTGACATTGAAAAATTGTTAGCAAAAGGTAAATTGTCAATGCTTTTTCTTACAACGTTGGAAGTAAAAAATTTTAAGTTCACACGATGGTTAGACATTTTTTGAAAATATTTCGGACAACGTTGTAAGATCTGACAACCCTCTATACAAAGCTTAAAAACAAAGGTTTTTAACGTAATATCAATAAAGTAGAATCTCACATATTAACACTCTTACAAATTTGAAACGTTCAGAAATGTATTGTACGCTCTAAAATTAGAACCTGTGGTTCTAATTTCTAAAAGTTTTTATTTATTTTGTTTTGTATTTTCACTACAAATTATTTGAATGTTTCTTAAAGTAAAAATAAAACGGAGAATCCCCGAGTTATTCGTGGTGAGTACAATTCGGTCATATGCATGTGAAATTTGATATGCTTGTACAAATTTGGGTTAGTTGATGACTGAAGGTCAAAGTGAAAGTTGTTCCATACGTGAAAAAGTTTAAAAAAAAAATGATAAACGTATGTTTATCTTTGGGTACTAAGGTTAAAATTTAAAAAAAAAACTTAATAAAGGCGCAAAAGGAAATTGTCTAGCTTAAGATTTTAATGTTGCAAAATCTGCCATAAGCTACATAAAAAAAAAACAAGAAATAATGGAAATAATAAACTTTACACAACACAGAATATGAGAAATTGGAAAAGTGTCTTTATATGTAAGTGGGTTTTAAATCAAATTAAAAAGAATAACACACTGACAGGACACGTGTTAAAAGCAAAATCTAAGTAAATTTTTAGTGAAGTGTACCCCGAAAAAGGTGAAAACGCATTTACTGCAAGTGATCGATGGTTTTAAAAATTTTAAACCCGTTATGAAATACGGGTTTTAAAAATTGGTGAATGGAACATTCACTCCATTTCTTCACAGATTTCGTGCAAAAGTCGCGGAAATGGGTTTATTAGAAACACAAATCTATAAAGTTGATGAAAGCGGACTATTTTTCCGTTGCTTTCCGGATAAAACATTTGTCGCTGCTTGTGAAAAAAGTGCCCAAGAATTTTAAATTCAAAAAGAATGCGTTTCAATTTTGCTAGGCGCAAATTCTGATGGCTCACACAAATTAAAACCATTGGTTATTGGAAAAGCTAAAATACCAAGATGCTTTAGAGGATTTGATAAGCCACTTCATTATTATTTTTCGAAAATAGCTTGGATAATTTCCCGTATTTTACATAATTGGTTTCACAAGATATTAATCAAAGAATTATGTAATTAAATTAAATAAACATTATGTACCTATTAAATAAAAATAGTTTTGTGTTAAAAGAAAGCTTACATAACCTACAGTTTTATTATAATTTTCTCTGAAAAAAAAAATGTCCAGAAATTAGAACTGCCCGATGTACAAAGTGGTTCTAATTTCTAAGATTCTACTGTGTTGGATCTAATTACAATTAGGCAATCAATTTAACATTGCAAAATTTTAAAACAACATTTAGCAATTTAAAATTTAATATCGATTTTTAATAACATGTTTTCATATTAAGTCCACATTGCAGAATGTTAAATCAACAATGTGGCTTATGTTAAAATAACTTTTTAACATTTTAGTTTTTTTATACTTATAAAATATAAATAAAGTTAGTTTATTCAAAACAAAAACAGTCATTCTTCTATTTGTACAGCTTCAGTGAGTGTCGTGTGCGTTGTATTTTTTAAGCGTGTTTTTTTTAATAAATTATATTGTATTTTTGCTCAGTATTGTGCAAATAAAAAAATTATGTAATTATGTCTTTGGAAATAAGTAATAAAGTTAATTTATCAAGTGTTGCTCTAAATATAGTAACCGTTGAAGAAAATAATAATTTCTTAAATGACAAAGAAGGCAATATTATATTAAGCAATCCACATGATTCGAAATTAGACAAGCTACTGCAAACGTTTAATTTAACTAAAGTAAAACCTTATTTGGCAAGTAAGTACCAGAGCTACATGCATTTTTTTTTGATTATAATACAAATATTAACAAATTAGTTTTATTTATTTAGAAGCGGAAATTACATTTGAGAGTTTACGTTATTTATCCAAGGAGGACATTAAGGAAGCCATACCACCTATTGGCATACGAGCTTGTTTTCGAGAAAAGCTGTTTAGCTGGAGAAAAACGGAGGTAAAAAAGCGTTTATGATACTGCAAACATTATTTAATAATATTCTTATTAATGTATCAGTACGGAATTGATGACGAAACATTGTCTGAAACGATCGCTGACAACAAAATAGTTTCTTGGCTACAAAAGCAATCTAATATTGGCACAATATTATCTTCTTTTACATCAGTTGAAAATTCTAAATTATCTAAGGTAAACCATGGTGAAATTACTTTACAAGGTGACAGCATAGCGCCAGCTGATTATTTTTTGCTCTATTCATGGTGAAATTCTTGATATCATGAAAATGTCAAAAACTTGTTTACAAATAGTCAAAGTTTATATTACAAAGTTAAAATATTATTCTGTATTTGTTTTATCTGCGTAAAATAGTTTAAAAGTGTTAAAGAACTATTTCATATTAAATAGTGTGTTTGTTTTTTGAGTTGTTTTACCAAAAGTGTTAGTTTTTTTTTTGTTCGTTTGTATGTTTATTTTCTTTATTTTATGCCAGATGTTTTTGACAGTAACGAAAGTAATACACAAACAAAAATGCCTGTTGTTCTTGCCTTGTTGTAATTCTTGTAGCAATGCTGTCACCTTGTAAAGTAATTACACCATGAGGTAAACTATAAAATTGGTTTCTTAGTGGATGTAATTTTTAGGTGTTCTCTAATGTTTCATTTTAGAATCTTAAGTTTATGTTAGAAGAAAGTCCTAAAGGGAAGTCTATAACTGTTTTTTATAAACAAAATAATAGTTTGACCGATTCATTACGTGGACAACTGATCAATATAATTTTGGAAGATATTTTTCATCATGAAATTAAATTATCACCAAAAGATTTACCAATAATAGTTGACGAAATCGTGCAAAACTTTCCTAATGAGTTAAGAGTAAGTAATTCATTTTAAAAAATTTAATAGAAAACTAATTTTATATATTTTTGACTATTAGGAATACTATTTTAGAACAAGAAGTAAAAAATCTAATCCAGGTGGTAAGCTTTGGGATAAATACGTTAATCAAAAGGCAAAGCGAGCTCGTTTATCAGTAAAACTAAAAGATAATTTACACACTTTGAATGCGATGTCGCCGCTAGTTGATATTGAACTTGATGAATCTATTGCTCTAGGTTTAAAAGTTTTCCTTTCAAGGGATTTTTCTAACTGGGATAAAGTTAAAGATAAATGGCAACGCACATTTTTGTTAAGGCAAAAAGAATTAAAGTCATCTACAAATAATTATGAATTTCTAAGCAATTGGCCGCTTTATTCTAATGCACGATGTAAAGAACTAGTAAGTTTAAGTAAATTTTGACGAAGCTTTCTATTCTATTCTATTGCTTATATTTAATTTCTTTTCCTTTATACATAGATTAATATCGATTTCGAACTGCTGCACCCAAATAAAAGCCATCTTCTTTTCAGTAAATGGCATGGATTTAAGCAAAAAATAGTCAACTATTACCGTTTGTATCTAAAAGATAAAAGATCTAAGGAAGTTCTGACAAATTCAAAGGATATTACAGAACAAAGTAATTATTTTTATTTATATACATATTTAAAACGATAGTATTCTCAATCTACACCTTTCTTTTAGATTCATTAGATTATCTCTATACCATTCTACTAAATGCAGTTATTTTACCAACGGCACGTTTTTCGGATAATGTTGGTAAGAATTGTAAGAAGGTTTCTATACCAGATGCTAACGACAGTTTTATTGTTTACCTTACCACTATAAATGACTACGAAAATGTAATATCAGAACTTAGAAAGAAATATTACAATAGAAGTTTAACTGTTCAACCTTTTATAATAGTTGTAGGCCGGAGTATTTATAAACTAGAAACATTTTACGTGTATTTTGATAAAACGCTTTTAAAATTTGACACTTTTTTGAAAAGTTTAGATATTTGCTTTAAAATATTTAATACATTGTCTTTAGAATATCCAAAAGCTTGTCAAGGTGCTTGGCTTTTTATACAAGAATATTTTTATGAAGTTATTGCCAGTAGTGATAGCAAATTATCAAGCATTTGCTCATTGCTTAACTTTTTAAGAACTCAATAAACAATTTTAATATATTGATTTGTTTTGTTTGTAACAAAGAAATAACTCTCTTAAGTAACTTAATACAATATTATCAAACTTTCTGAACTCAACTGGGATTATACAGAGCAAACAAGAAGATTGTTCTCAAAAATTTTCAATTTTCAAATCATTCACAGATCACAATAATTGTAAGTATTTTAATAATACATAAGTATAGTAAATAAAAATAATATTTTTCAAAACTCAGCTCCCTCTAGTCCTGCTAATGTCAATAATCTATCTGCTGTTAATGAAAATGTTGCATCAAATAGTACTGTTTTCAATAAAGTAAAGCGTGATTCATTTCGAGGTTTTCTACTTTTTTAAAGACAAAAAAAAAAAAAAACACAGAAAATTCAAATTTAATAGGGAATATTTATTATCATTTGAAAGAACTTGGCATTTAATTTTTGAAGATTATGTTTATCAAATGTTGGCCGTTGCTACGTCGCAGATGGTCTATCCGTTTAGTCCACTTTAGTAACAGGCGAATGACACGCGTGATGTTTTCCTCCAAGGCCTGAATCGAAGCGGTTTAAACTTTACATATCCCCACAGGAAAAAGTCACACGATCTTTGTGGTCAATCGACCGGCCCAAAACGTGAAATTATGTGCTCACCGAAATGTTGTCTCAATAAATACATTGATTGATGGGATGTGTGTGGCGCCGTCTTGCTGAAACCAAATGTTGCCTAGATCAAGAGCTTCAATTTCAACAACTATCATGGCAGATAACGATCGCCATTGACGGTTACGTTCGCACCGGCATCATTTTTCAAGAAATATGGACCGATGATTCCACCGGCCCACAAACCCCACCAAACCGTTGTTTTTTCTGGATAAAGTGGCAGTTCTTGAACCTCTTCAGGTTGCTCTTCGTACCAAATGCGGCAATTTTGTTTGTTTACTTACCCATAGAGCCAGAAATGGGCCTCATCGTTGAACTAAATTTACCTCGAAAACGTCGGATCTTCTTCCGCACAGAACATGAATTTTCGTAATAAAGTTAAACGAGTCGATTTAACGATGTCCGTCCGTCCGTCTGGCTGGCTGTCCCTGTAAAGCTTGTGAGCAGAGTACAGGTCGCAATTTTGAAGATATTTTGATAAAATTTGGTAAGTGATATTTTTTCGGCCCAAGGACGGACGGAATTGAAACTGGTGGAAATCGGGCCATTATTTCGCCTGGCCCCCATACAAAAGACCTCCCGAAATTGGGTTTTACCGATCATAAATGTTTGAATTAAGCAAGAAACCAAACAAATTTCATCACAAATTGTGTGCAGATCGGTCCATAATTAGTCGTAGCTCCCATATAAGGCCCACTTCCGAAAATCACTTTAAAGAGCATAACTCACTCAAAAATGTTAATAATATTGAACGAAAATATATTTCATTTCATTTTATTGTGATCGGTCCATAATTAGTCGTATCTCCCATAAATGACCTACTTCCGAAAATCACTTTAACGATCATAAATTTATTAAGAATGTTGTTAATCAAATAAAATTCGAAACAAATAATATACAGAAATGATGACACCTATTTTTATAATGGTCGGTAGTAATTAGTAGAAACTCCCATATAAGACCCTCCCCGTAATCAACTTTAACCTCCATAAATCTTTTAAACGTATCTATATCGAGATAAAGTTTAACACACATAATATTTATATTCACGGAAGTCTTGTCACTAAATTTTTGGATGATCGGTCCATAATAGGTAATATCTCCATATCTGAAAAACTGTTTTATTTATATACTATTTATTTATATATTATTTATTTATATACTTGTTTTTAATTTAAAATAAAAGCGTCAAATAGTTTAAAATTATAATGCGTCTGTCTTTTAGTACTCTTTTACCATTTACTTTTACACACGCACTTAAGTTACAGTTTGAGAACATTTTGATGTTTACTCAACGATGACTCACAATAAGTTGACTTTGAGTGGCCCTGTTTGTTCAGCCGTTACCAACCTTTAAATTTGAATTTTCGTAAAAATATTTGCTTTTAAAAATTCAGTTGAACAAGCGGTTACGTTGAATGGATAACTTCTGGAGCTGAGGAAGTCAAGAACGTAGAAAACTCAGAAACTGTCTAATTAGGTTTTTAACAATGACCTTTTGTGTAGCTTTCTAATAAGAAGAACTATAATAAAAGCTTTGATGAAACATATTGAAAATTCATTCTATTATATTGAATTCAAAATGCCGGAACTTTGATAAAGGGTAGAAAAAATTCGGTATAACCCACTAAATTATTATCAGTTGTTTCTTGTTATTCTATCACTTGGTTAAGTTTTACTGATTATTAAAATAATAAATTTGTTTAAAATATTATTCATAGCTAAAAGTACACCGACACCTTGCTTTGCGTTGTTTCGTTTTGCATTTCTAATGGCGTTTTCTTTTCTGGCAAAAATGTTACACGTTTTTCCCATTTCGCAGCTTTTTTAATTTGTTTGTGTTTTTTTCTGAAAAAATGTCAACACTGTTAAGTGTAGTGTGTTCTTTTCTATAAATGTCACACTGTAAATTTAAAAAATGTTGCACCTTTTACACTCTGTATTTTTAGCGGGGGAGAATCGCACGATAAAACAGCTGACATTTGTTTTGTTTATGAATGTGTATTTGTGTTAAGAAACAAAAAAAATATATACAAAATGGAAAATATTACTATTTTTTATGTGCTGAACAATTCTTCAATTTCCATTTTAATAAATAAAATTAATTTTAATAAATATATGTACATATATGTATGTATTTCTACTTTTGAGCTAAAAAAACAAAAACAGCTGTACATGAAAAAAATGTTACACTGTTGTGATTATATGTTCTATTCTGACCATTAAAAATGCGACATCTTTAAAATGTGGGGTAAACATTATAAAAATGTACATAATAAAGGTGTAACATTTTATTTCAGAAAAAGAAAACACCATAAGTTGCGTCGCTGGTTAATTAGTACTAATTGTCAACGTGTGTCGTTAGATTTTCGAGGTTGCGTTGTGTTGGGTTCGAGTCTTAAATTTATTTTTTTTTAATTGTTGCAAAATCTGCAACATCATTAGAGGCTAAAACGATGAGCCGTACAAGAAGTGCTTTGATGATCTTTGCTTTCTATTTGGATACAAAACAAAATTGGATACAAAATCAATACCATTAAGTAAAATGGTATTTCAGACAAAAGCATAAAGCTTATTTGATAAAATAAAAAGTAAAGTATTATCCAACGATAATGCTAGTGGTAGTAATACAGACAATTGCTACAAGGACCAATTTTATGTGAAAGAAAGCCGACGACTTAGTATTTTCGTAACCCTAGAACCTATCTTCGATCTTTACATGTTTTGCTAGAGAAAATCTTAATTCACTATGCATCGTTTCAATTTGCGTCGTGTTTTTTTTGGAACGTAATCCCAATGCAAACGGAGGTATTAGTGTATTTGTAAATGTATAAATACAATGTACATGAGGTACCTTGTTGAGGAATATACGTATTTATATTGTGAAATAAACAGATAGAGAAATCCAAACTAAATACACATAATTGTATGTACACATATTAAACATTAGTACTTACCAATTTGTGTAAAACACTTTGTATATGGATTAGCAGCATTACAATCTTCAACTGCTTCTGCAAGATTTGTACTGCATTTGTCACTGCTTCCACATTGTACACATTTAATTGCTTAAAAAAAGTATTTATTAATAAAATATTGTCACATAATCAGTATTTAAAATCACATTATTCTAATGAAACCAGAATTTACAGCGAAATGCCGCTTGTTTACTAGAAATTATTTTTTCTGGTTAAAAAAAAAATTTACCTGCATGTGTAACACTTAATTGCATTAAAATAATTGCAATTAAACAAAAATATTTTGCATAATTTTCTCTTGAAAACATCATGTTTTTTTACTTCGCTTTAAGTTTTAATAATAAATAATTTGAATAATATTTTAAACTTTTGTTTCGATTGTTCGCTTAAATAACGTTGTTAACACTTTCAGTTCTACTAGTTGACTGTTGAGACTTGCGTTTGATTGTAAATTCTTCAACGTTATTTATTCATTAAATTCTTCTTATCAATTGATAAATAAACTCGCTACTGCTATAGACAAAAAGCCAGTACAATTGATAAGATTTATTCTCATTGTAGTTAAAATGTGTAACCATACTAAAACAATGTTGTTATTAACTTAATATTATTGGTGGAGTAGAAATGTTAGCTAACAGAATGGTTTTTATTTGCTGCACATTTAATATGGCCTGTTACTGTAATGAACGTTATTTTCTTATATAAACCGGGTGAGTCATAGAAAATTTATTAACAAATGTCGGGGAATTATCGCTTTTATTAAAAACTTATTTATTTGTATATAAAAATCTGTATTTATACAATACTTTTAATTGAAAGTGAGAAATTTTCATAAGAAATTAAGAATTTAAAGTTGAAATTGAGAAAATTCCAAATAAAATTAAGAACTTTCAATTCGAAATTCAATTTTAAATTGCGATTAATAACTTAATTATTTAATATATTTACCGGTGCTTAAAACAAAGTACAAAAACTGTACAAATCAGTAGCTTTTAAAATGAAAATTCTCTTAAAAGATTGTAGACATTAAATAAATTTTAAAATGGATACGACACGAACTACATTATACAACTCTTAAACAAATTCTCTTTGCTGAATTAGGATTTTCAAAAACTAAATAATTGTATCTTGGTAAACGTTGAATTATCTTATTATATCCTACACAACCATAGTGAGGATTATATTGGATTTATGCTGATGTGTGTGACGCCCATAAATACTAGTTCAACAACCATCTAAAGGTATTCAGAATCACTTTCTGAGTCAATTTAACGATGCCCGTCTTTTTGGCTGGTTGGCTGTCCATGTAAAGCTTGTGCGCAGAGTACTGGTGGTAATTTTGAAGTTATTTCGATAAAATTTGGTAAACTTGTTTGGCCCAAGGACGGTTAGCATTGAAATTGGTTGAATTCAGTACATTAAATAGCCTCCATACAAATGACCTCCCGAAATAGTGGTTTACTGGTCATAAATGTTTGAATTATGCAAGTATCCAAAGAAATAAGTGGTAAATGAAGTTAAATCACATCTACAAATTTTGTGCAGATCGGTACATAATTGATCATAACTCCCAATATAAGGCCCACTTCCCAAAAACAACGTTAAAGAGGATAACTTTCTTAAACATTTTTGTATTCAATTAATATTTAACACACATATAAGTTTCATATATAGAAATGATGGCACCTAATTTTAAAACGGTCCGTCGAAACTCTCATATTTAACCTTCATAAATCTTAAAAATGTGTTTTTATCAAGATAAAGTTTAACACACATAATATTTCCAGCGATCATTTCTGAAAAACTGTTTTGTACATCTACTGGTCGGGCTTGACCGACTATACTTTCTTATTTAGTTTTAATTTAATAAAAATCCTGTTTATACGAATTTGTTGGTAGGTACTTTTGGTGGTACTTTACAGAAAGTATCGAAAAATTGTACCAGTTAATACTAAATAGTTTTATAAAAATTATAGATATGTATATGCAAATATAAGAACATAAGCAAAGCACTACAATTTTAAAATTACATTTTTCTTTAATTTTGATAGCATAACTTTCCCACCAATTGTGCTTATTACAAACTTTAAAAATTCATACCTTGAGTTCTAAAACAATTTTCAAAGTTTTACTTTTTGATTATAAAAAGTATTAAATAGTATTATAATTTAAAATACAAAAAGTAGTTGTTTAACATTTTTAAATTTTTTGTTACTTTTCCGGGTATCTTAACCAAAGTACCAAAAAAATATACCAATGAGTACAAAGTCAATTACGTTGTACATACATATATGAAAATTTACACGAAAGGCCTTACAACTTAAAAATTTAATATATTATTAATGATCACATAACTTCCCTGTCAGTTTTGTTTTTTTTTTGGAAACCAAACAAAATTTTATAAATTTTTCTTTTGATTGTAAATAGTACGAAGTACATAATTGAATTAAACAAATAAAATGAAAATGAAATCTAAAAGAATTTGAGAATTTTAATTTAAAATAGAGAAAATTCTAAAAGCATATAAGAATTTATATTTGCAATATAGAAGTTTAAATTGAAAATGTGAATTTCAGTTAAAAATTCTATCTTTTACAATTTAATTTTCTATCTTAGAATTCTAATGTATATTTTTTTAAAGTTCTTAATATGTTAAATAATGTGCCCCAATAAGCTACCTCAAAAAATATGTATTTTTATCTGTCTAGAGGTATGGTCACATTTGGCAAATATTTACTCAAAAAAGCGTAACCACTTGTTTTAGCACAAATTTGTTTGACGTTGTTTACTCTTGCAAGAGTTTTGCAAGATCAAAAAGCATCAAATAAATTAAAACTAAATATTTGTTGCGCTTTGACCTAAATAAGAAACGTTTTTTTTTTAAATAAATAAACGAATTCAAATATATGTTATTTAGTGCTTACGTCTTTTTCGGCAAATATTTGCCAAGTATGAACGTACATTAAGATTTATAAAAACTCTGGTATGACTTTTTCACTAATTAGGATAACGTTTTCTCAAAGCCCCACAAAAAGTAATCCAGTGTTGTTAAATCGCACAATTAGGGCGGTGAATTAACAGCTGAATATCGTAAAATTTTCACGATATTTGGTGACTGATACTAATAATAATAATTACTAATAGGTCAACATTTTCTTACAAAAATATCTCTTTACAACGTAAACCATATAGTGACAGTGACGTTCAGAATACAAAGGCTTCTCAGCAATTGTTCTTGGATTTTCAGAAGTCCAATATTATAATAGAAGTCTAAAAAAAAAAAATTTAGAAAATGTAGCTTTTACCCTTTAAATACCTTGGCACCAAAGTGACCTGGAACATTTGTTTAGCTAAAGCATAAATGTCAAATTTATTGTTTAATTTTTTTTAGTAATTTATACTTAATTATTTATTTTGTTTTTTAATATAAATATAAAACTTATTATTATAAAATAATATACAAATACAAAATCACATTAGGAATTTAACAAATATGGCAATAAACACTGTTAAAATGGAGAGTTTCAGCATGGAGCTGGAATTACATAAATTACTCATGCACACTTTGCAGGAATCAGAAACCATGTCATCACCGACCTTGTCGGCAACCACTTCACAGGCAGATTTTTCAGTTGGTATTGCTACACAGCCCTTCTTCACTTTAATTTGATTATTGTCTGTGGTAAAAATATTAATAAAAAGGTATTAATTTATTTATAAATTCTAGTTTAAAGTTTAAAGAATGTTTTTGAAATTTTTATTTTAAATTAATAATTTAAACTATATGTATGTGTGTTAATTAAAATCAGTGGAAAGCTTAAAAAATTAAAAACAAATAACAATGTATTATAAAGCTTTTCACTATGATTACTGACTAGCTCTATTTGGACATATTTTAAAGGCTTTTACTAATTTAGCGCTTAAAAGCTTTAAAACATGTTTCAGAGCTTAAAAGCTTTTATACATATCTGATGTATTTCAGTATCTTTATTTATTAGTTACAAAGATTAAGAGTAATTTTATGTCATATGAAATGCAGTGTATTAAGTCTTAGGACACATACCTTTATATTGTACAGAGTAACAACTAAAGCCTAAACTGGCGGCAGTATCACGACGACTACGCGAAATACGGCGATAATTGTTAATCAATATGGCTGATGGTGAAATGGAACGTTTAGATCTCGATTCAGTAGGAGAAGCCACCGTTGTTGTTTCGGGTTCAAGCGTAGTCGTAGCAGGTTCCACTGTTGGTTCTATTGTTGTCGTTTCTGGTTCAATAGTCGTTGTTCCTGGTTCAACAACGTTTGTTGTTTCAGGTTTAATAGTTGTGGTAGCTGGTTCATCTGTTGTTGTTACAGGTTCTATTGTTGTCGTTGCTGGTTCAATAGTTGTTGTTCCAGGTTCAATAGTTGTGGTAGCTGGTTCATCTGTTGTTGTTACAGGTTCTATTGTTGTCGTTTCATGTTCAATAGTTGTTGTAGCAGGTTCTACTGTTGTTGTTACAGGTTCAACTGTTGTCGTTTCTTGTTCAACAGTTGTTGTTCCTGGGTCAACAACGGTTGTTGTTTCAGGCTCATTAGTCGTCGTTGTAGGGTCTACAGTTGTTGGTTCAGGAGTAACTACAGTTGTGGTTACAGGTTCAATTGTTGTTGTTTCTGGTTCAATAGTGGTAGTTGTTGCTGGCTCAATAGTTGTTGTTACAGGGTCTGTGGTTGTTGTTTCTGTCTGTCCCGTTGTTGTCGTCTCGCCGGCTTGAGTTGTTGTTTCAGTTTCTCCTGCTCCTGGTTCTTGTGTGGTGTCCTGTGATTCTGTTGTTGGTTCAGGCTCTTGTGTTGTCATTTCTGCTGGACCACAACTTTCCTCCTTCATGGTTGACTTATCATTGCAATCATCGCCATCGCAGACGTAACATTGCAAAATTTGAGCTGTAAGTCGAAGAAAAAACAAAGTTTTAATACATTTAGATAAATATTTCCGCCTTATTATTCTCTTGTATTTTTCTATAAAGAATTATGAAGAATTATTTTGTTTTTATGTAACTTAAAAGCTTTCTTTTTAATCCACAATTTTAAAGTTCTTGGTCTTGGATATAAAACAACCACATACATCTTGAGAATTAAACCAACTGAGCCGATCATTTGAAACTACTACTTTTTACTACAGTTAAAATAAATAATTTAATTTCAATATTTTATCTTGCAAAAAGTTCGCGTTATTTTGTTGAACAAATTTTTGTAAAGTTAGACTTTTTATCATCAAAGCTTTTTTCAAAATTAATTTAAAAATTCTTTTAAGAATTTAGTTTAAGTAAAAGCAAATAAATACTTTTTAAGTGCAGCAACTAGTAAGTTTATTTTATTTGAAAAATTTCGTTCATAAATCAAACCTTGAAAGTTAATAATTAATATTTTCTCAAAGCACAAATTAGTTTTTAAAACCTGAAATGTCTGTTAAATTAGATGTATATTAGAAGTTTTGTTTTCCATGATTTGTAAAATAAAATGATTTGATGAACATTTTTAAAATTGTAATATAAAATCTTAACAAATATTATGAATTTCACTGAATTTGGTAGTTAGTACATCTTTTATAGTGTTAAGTGCTTAAAAAGAACTGAAATTTTTAATTTTTTGTGAAAACATTTTGATATGATTCATTTACAATTATAAATATTTATTGTAAGAAACAAGAAGCAACATGATTTTTAAATTATTTGATTTAAATTAATTGATAACTAAGACTTTTATCTATCAACTTCATTCCATTTCATTATAAATATGTATTTCTGATTTTAAATAAAAATTCTACTACATTTCTCATTGCCAGTCACAAATACATATGCATGTTTACGTACACAAAGGAAATATATACATATTTATATATTATATGTATTTGTATATACATACATAGGCATACAAATGTATTTCACGAACATTTTATGATACTTTGCCGAAATAAAAGCATATTGCTTAGAAGTAAAATATATGACACAAAACAGCTAGTCACGTGGTTACGGGTGGTAAAAACGGTTTTAGTTTGAGATTTCATTTTAACGAACTTGCTCAATGTTTTTAGAAAACTATTCAAATGATCCGGTTTCCATAGAACACTTTTCAAACGATCAGTTTTCTATAGACAACTTTTCCAATGATCAGGTTTCTTCGAAAACTATTCAAACGATCAGTTTCCCATAGAACATTTTCAAAACGATCAGTTCTTTATAGAAAACATTTCAAACGATCAGTTTTCTATAAAAACTTTTCAATCGATCAGTTTCCTATAGATAACTTTTGAAACGATCACTTTTCTATAGAAAACATTTCAAACTATCAGTTTTCTATAGAAGAGTTTTCCAACGATTAGTTTTTTGCAGAAAACATTTCAAATGATGAGTTTTCTAAAAAAAAATTTCAAACGATCAGTTTTCTATAGAAAACTTTAAAAACGATCCGGTTTCCAAGAGAACTTTTCAAACGATTCGTTTTCTACAAATAACTTTTCCAATGATCAGTTTTCTATAGACAACTTTTCCAATTATCAGTTTTTACAGAAAACATCTCAAACGATCACTTTTCTTTCAGTTTCTATAAAAAACTTTTTAATTGATCAGATTTTTAAAAAGATATAAAAGTTTTAATATTACTAAAATGTGTAAAATTGCCGAAATTTATTTTATAATTCTGAAAAATTTTTATAGCATTTTTAAAACTAGTTTTTCAAACCTTTTAAATTTGTGTTATACAAATTCAGAAAATTTAATAATTACTCTTAAGAATTTCATTAAGAATATATAAGAGAATAAAAGTTAAAAATATTAAGGTAGATATCCATCAGAATCTTTCGGTAGCTGCTTTTTAATCTCTAACTGTCGTATTCATAAAAAATAAAGTAGGTTTGAAGTGTGCTTTTAGACAAAATTTTCTTAAAGTACATTTGAAGTGTACTTTAATTTTTTATGAATTAGACCCTAAGTATTTAGAGAAAAAAACTAAATATTGGCAATAGGTTCCGAATATTATTAACCGATAAATAATTAGCGCAATTCAGAATCTTGTGCAAATGGTATTGCATCATTGCATTTGCAAAAAGGTTTAACATATTTAGCATATTGCAAATGCAATGATGCAATACCATTTGCACAAGATTCTGAATTGTGCTAATATATTATGAAAATTTTGCAAAAATCGGGATTTTTGTTTAAAACTATTGCAGCAACAAAAATTTTAAATTTTGTTTTAGTTTAAAATTAATTTGTTTTTCAAACTTTTTGTTTTTATTTTGCATTTGTAAAATGAATTGGAAATGAATTCTCATTAAGTTTGTATTCTTAATTTTATGAAAATGATTTCAAAAGTAAAATATCTATTTCAGTTTGGTTCATCGTAGAGTAAAAGTTTCACTCGTTTTCTAGAACACCGTGAAATTGTTTATGTGGAATTGAAAACGAATTCAATTTCACTTTGTAGTGGAATATAGAATCTAGACAAATAAATATTTTGTCGTTTTAGGATTTCAATTCTTTATACATAAATGTTGCTAGATGATAATTTTTTAGGTTTTGTATTTGATTTGATTGAATATACAATTTAATTATTTTAAATTCATTTTTGGATATTTGTATAGTTTTTTTTTTTACAAAATATTAAATTTATTTCAATTGACAAGTTTAGTTTATGGACACTATTGTGAACCAAGTATCGATTTAATAAGATTTTTAAATGCTTTGTTCAATTTTTTGTTTTGTCTGCAAATTTATATGTTTTTTAATTCAATTGTTTGTTGTAGTTTTATTATTAATATTCATTAATTTATGATTGATTGATTGGTTATTACTAATTTCACACACATTTTTAAAATTATTAGAAAACAGATTATTAAAAACTAAGTTTCCATTAAAGTGTCGTACCTTTGGAATAAGCCACCAGAGCCACTAATACAAATACATAAATTAATTTCATTTTATTGTAAGTTTCTTAATTTCTTGACAAATTTTTTTAAAATATTTTTTTTTTTTAATTTTATTGAAAAAGTATTAAAATTTCTTTAATTCTTTAAATATAATTTAAGTTTTTTAAACACTTTGATTTAAAAAAAAAAAAACGTTCTTTTCACCACAACTGCCCTTAGTTATTTGACGATATCGATTCGAGCACGTTCGTATTGCCACGGCTTTTCAATTGTTACTAACAATTAGTTGTATGTTAACATATGGCTTTTATCATTTCTTTTGCATTTCCGATAGGCTCTATTCGCTACAAGCAAAAACGTAGCCATAGTGTGGTAAATGCGTTAAGACTCATTGTTCACGGCTACCCGCCTACCCCTTCAACACTTCTTGTGTCCCTAAAATTGTCAATAGTTTGGAGATAAAATACTATAAAACTGATTTAATTTATTTTTCTTGTGTGGCCAACATCATCTCTACAATTAACAAAAAAAAAAAAAAAAAAACAAAATATATATAAATAAACTTGGTTAAAAGAGTTAAATAAATATGCGAAAAAAATCACCGAAATTATTAGATAAGACAAGGGTTTTGTTTGCGATTTAGCTAAAATGATACATACTCGTACAATTAAATTGTTGTCTACATTAAACAATGAAAAAAAAATTCAAATAATAAAACAAAAAAGAATATATTTAAAAAAAATCTTATTTTTAAATTGTAACAAGATTGTTTTGTTAAAAAAATTCTTGGTAATCATAAAAAAAGGAAATGAGTTAATAATCATAATGATAATAAAGGGTAATTTTTATTTTAGGCAATTCTCTAAACTTTTAATAAGATATTAAAAAATCACCTTAATACTAAATATTCATTCGATTAACAAATTTTGGGAAACTGAAAATATCATGATTCAGATTTTCTTGAACGATGTAAGTGTCATATCGGAAATTATTATATGCCCACATTATAGTTTACGAGCAGCATATGAAAATGTGATAATTTTGGCATTTTCTCTTAACATAAATAGTAACCCTAGTACATCAACAAAACAACATCAAATATATTGCATTTGTTTAATAGTTACATCCTATCTGTAACTACATATATTTAGTATTATTTTATGTCTGTGATTTATTATCACGTAGTACTTTATTATTGTTATATTAATAAAATAATAAATTTGTTATACATAACAAAGATATTGCAATTGACATTTATATTTTTCATAGAATTTCGGTATTCAATTATTGCCTTTGAGTGCTTCTTATAGGCAGATACTGAAAAGCAAAGTAATTTTTATTTTTAATAGGACAAAAACCCCTAAATAATATTGAAACAATTTCCCAAAGACAAAAGGAAATTAAAGTAATTGAATGACAAAATTGCACGATATAAAACCAAATTGATTAAGGGAAGGTTTTCTAAATAAAAATAAAATGATCGCTTTTAAAGATCGTGTTAAAAGTCTTCTATAGAAAACTAATCGTTGGAAAACTTTTGCATAGAAAACTGATCGTTTGAAAAGTTTTTTTTTTAAAGAAAAATGGTTGTTTGAAAAGTTTGTATAGAAAACTGATCATTTAAAAAATTTTCTACATAAAACTAATCTTTAGAAAAGTTTTCTCTAGAAAACTGATCGTTTCAAAATTTTTCTATAGAAAACTAATCATTTGAAAAGTTTTCTAAGGAAACCTGATCGTTTAAAAAGGTTTTTATAGAAAACTGATCATTTGAAAAGGTAAAAAATGATTGTTTGAAGAATTTATATAGCAAACTGATCATTTCAAAAGTTTTCTATAGAAAACTTATCGTTGGAATTTTTTAGAAAACAGAAACAGATAAAGATTGTTTCTTTAGAAAACTAATCGTTTGAAAAGTTTTCTATAGAAAACTGATCGTTTGAAAAGTTAATATCGAAAACTGATCTTTGGAAAATATCAGAAAACAGATTCCTATAGAAAACTGATCGTTTCAAATGGTTTCTATAGAAAACTGATCATTTAAAAAATTTTCTACATACTAATCTTTAGAAAAGTTTTCTCTAGAAAACTGATCGTTTCAAAATTTTTCTATAGAAAACTAATCATTTGAAAAGTTTTCTAAGGAAACCTGATCATTTAAAAAGGTTTTTATAGAAAACTGATCGTTTGAAAAGGTAAAAAATGATTGTTTGAAGAGTTTATATAGCAAACTGATCACTTTAAAAGTTTTCTATAGAAAACTGATCGTTGGAAATTTTTAGAAAACAGATTTCTATAGAAAAGATCTTTAGAAAAGATCGTTTCTTTAGAAAACTAATCGTTTGAAAAGTTTTCTATATAAAACTGATCGTTTCTATAGAAAACTAATCGTTTGAAAAGTTTTCTATAGAAAACTGATCGTTTGAAAAGTTAATATCGAAAACTGATCTTTGGAAAATATCAGAAAACAGATTCCTATAGAAAACTAATCGTTTGAAAAGTTTTCTATAGAAAACTGATCGTTTCAAATGATTTCTATAGAAAACTGATCATTTAAAAAATTTTCTACATACTAATCTTTAGAAAAGTTTTCTCTAGAAAACTGATCGTTTCAAAATTTTTCTATAGAAAACTAATCATTTGAAAAGTTTTCTATAGAAAACTGATCGTTTAAAAAATTTATATAGAAAACTGAGCGTTGTAAAAGATCAGAAAATAGTTTTCTATAGAAAAATGATCGTCTCAAAAGTTTTCTAAAGAAACCTGATCGTTTGAAAAGTTTTCTAAACTGATCGTTTGAAAAGTTTTTTAAAGAAAAGAGAGCGTTTGAAAAGTTTTCTAAAGAAAATTGCTCTATTAAAAGATTTTCTATAGAAAACTGAAGGTACAAACTGACGAAAATAGTCAATAAGTCCATATAATACTGCTGGCCTTACATATTTGTTTAATATCAGAATTTTAGATGGATGGTTATTATCGTAATCAAAATTATCTCATGTTATTAATTCACAACTCTTTGGTAAGTACTGTGTGCTTTTGTTAATATAAAGTGTATTTTCAATTGTGAGTAGTCAGGTGTTAAAGAGGTATTTAGTTAAAAGTTTGTCTTTTTTTTCTTTTTGATGAATTGATAAGAAATAACGAGGTACTAAAATATATTTTATTTAAGTCATATGCATAAATAGTTAAACAGAAATATAAATATTTTATGCGTTTTTTTACAAATGCTGTTTTTATTTTTATTATTGTTATAAAAAGCTGTTAACAATATTCGAAATTCAATTATTGAATATTAAGCGATTGAATAAACAAGAGCACATATGTATGTAGGTTGCTACATAATTGCCAACACAAATAATATTAATCTGATAAGTTTTAGAATTCGAATGGAAAAATGTTTGTGCTGTATCTAGCTGCTATCTGCGCTATGAGTGGTAGTGGGTCTGGCCATTATTTAGCTTTGTTTGGATTGCCATTCATTATATTTGTTAAATATTATGCTTAATTGTTTGCATTGCTCGTTATGGTTTGAAAAGTATAAAGTTTATTTTAAGACTTTGATAAGTATAGAAAACAAGAGCAATTTTTAATAGTTCCAATCGAATAATTGTAATTACTGAGTCTATTTAACTAAAGCCAATCGTGTGAGCGTCTTCAATAAGTTAAATGATAATTTGATTTAATTTCAGTTAAATATATTAGGATTTGTTTGTTTGCGTTGGGAGCTAGGCCTCATATAAGGCCCGCCTAATATATTCGCACATGTTATTCGATTAAAAATTATAATCTTTGTTGTAGTATTTGGTCCGTCTACTTCAGTCTATATTGATACCATACCAGTATGTATGCCAATGACAAGAAAACATCCACTTAATTTAGTAATTGCGAATAAATATTTATTGCATTGAACAAATATAAAACAGTAGTTATTCTCATTACATATACGAGTACATATGTACATATATCATGATTTTTTATTGACATAGGCCAGTAACTTTTTGATTGAAATACTAGAAAACTAACATTAATAGCTCACTACTGATTAGAGTCATTTGAAACAGATTTATTTAACCCTTATGTGTGCGACAATAAACACACCTTCTATTGGATGAATACACGTGCAAACGGAGAACAAGTTCATAGCAGCACTAGTATCCTATATTATATACATATATGGAATTTAATACGCAACATCATTCTAGTGATCGTCGGTGAGACTTCTTAAAAGATCTAAGCATTGGTTTGTGTCAGGAAAATATTGAGCATCGGAATAAAAAAAAAAAAAATAAATTCACAGTCATCGACATCATCTGCATTACAAATTTCTTATATACCATACTTTGAAACAGTAACATCTCCTTTGCAAACAAAAGACACAAGCGGTAGTAGAAAGTTGTTACGGGTGCTCGCAGCTACGTATGAAGCAGAGAAAGACTCGTAAAGCTTGTCCTGGCTGCTCCAAGCTAATCTGCAACTTCTCTTGTTTTCATTACTTATAGAATTTTGTGGTTTTTATGTTTCTGTTTCCAAGTAAAATGGAATAAATTGGTTTTGTTTATAATTTATACAAACTTTTATTTATTAATGCAAAGCTACCAGCAACTTTAAAAAATATATGGACTTGCAATGGCCGCTTTCTCATATAAAACACGTACAGGTACCCGGGTACCTTGAGGCGCATTAAAAGTAAATTGTTCTCTCAGACAAATTACAAAAAAAAAAATCGAAAAAACTAAATTATTTGAAAGTTAGTAGTTCTCAAAAAGTTTCAGATATACAAGTTGTTAATTTCAATGAAAAAACTTTGACTCAAAATTTCAAAGGTACCCGGCTACCTGGTGCACACATAAGGGTTAAAAAAATACAAAAGACATCATTGAGTTGACTAAATATCGTGAAAAGATAACAGTATCCTTTCTGGATAAATTGGAACATATTGACGTGGACAAGTGTTTTCAACAATACAATACAGATCGTGAAATAATTCAATTACTGCATTAGAATTTTTTTGATGATGTATCATCTCTTTTCATTGATAAATTTGTAATAAATAACAAGATATTGCAATTGATATTTATATATTTCAGAGAATTTTAATTAGTGACTTTTTTTATATTATATTATAAAGTAATTCAAAGATAAAACGTTTTCTATATAAAACTAAGCGGATCGTAGGTAAGTTTATTATAGAAAACTTAACAGACAGACTTAAAGCATTCTATAGAAAAACTAATAGGCGAATTAGTTTTCTACAGAAACTGTTCAATAACAGACGGACAGAAAGAAGGACAAAAGAACATGGCTAGATCGTCTTAGAATCTTAGAAGAATCCAGATTATATATAAATTCTTTTTGGTTCTACGTCCAATATTTGGATGTGTTAAAAACGGAATGACAAACTAAATATACCCCCCATATTTTTGGTTGTGGGTATAAAAAGTGTGAAATAATGTCGTTTCTCTTTAAATTTAATCAGGGATTAAAAAAAAGAGAGCCAACTTGGATTTTAAACTGACACAAGTAGATAATCCAAGGGTTCTGTTGACATCCAGGCAGATAGCGTATAGTGTCGTCCTCTGCTTCCTCATTACAGCTTATACAGAAATATATAATTATAAAATAGATTTAATCTTCTAGCATTCACACCATTCTGAAAGTGATACTGATCACTGCTACCACATTCCGTAGTCGATTAGTTTTGCAGTTTTGCGACAATCATAATTGGTGTTCTGAAACGATCAACTGGTTTGCGAGCAATTGTAGAGTTTAGATCAAACTATATGTACAATGTAAGCGGAATTCCAAACAATCGTTTAGTCTCTCCTGTCTTGGCCAATGAATCCACAAGACGGTTTGCTAAGATATTTTACATATAAAACAAATTAAATTAAGGTTGAGCATTTAAATACATATATATTTTAATCTTAACCAAATAATATCAATAAAACTCTCTCTCTCTCTCTCTCCCTTACTCAGTGTTGTTTATTAACGCACAAACGCACAATAGATCATGTTGCTTTATCTGTTTTTATGAGCGGTGTAAATATTAAGGAATCAGACGCTTTTGACGTTCTAGGCATGAGAATCCAGTGTGAAGTCCGCTGGACCAAACACATTATTCAAGTGTCGAAAGAAGCGATCAAGTGTCTTGGTTTTTTAAAACGGTGTAGAAAATACTTGACTTCATCTGGGGCCAAAATATCGCATTCGATATCGAGTAAAATTTATCGTAATTTTCTTATTTGAGATTATGGCATTCGATATCGAGCAAGAAATTTAGTACATTTTATCATAATTTCGATATCGAAATCATTTTTCGATACGATAGCTCATTCGATCACGAATGCAGTAATTTGGCCCCTGATCTTCTTACTATTTACACCACCTATATTCGACCGAAAATGGAATACAATTCTCATGTATGGGCCGGTGTTTCGAAGTCTATTTTGGAGTTACTCGACCGCGTACAGGAGAGGGCGAATATGCTTATCGGTGACAATAGGGTATCCAACTCTGTTGATTCATTGGAGCATCGTCGCAATGTGGGTTGTGTTTCACTGTTCTATCGATACTTTAATGGAATGTGTTCTGCTAAATTAAGGGAACTTGTTCCTGAAACACGCAGTTTTTTTTACGTAACACACGTTCTTCAGTCAGGGCTCACCCATTTGTAGTCGACTGGACAGTGGATCGCACAACACACTACAAGGAAAATTCGTTCTTTAGCCGTACTGTCCGTATGTGGAACAAACTACCAGCAGAAGTATTCCCTTCCACTTTCAATATAGGAAAATTCAAGTCAAACTCTCTCTATCCTCCCTCTTATAACCTATTTTCTTAGTTCCAACACATTGCATAAGTAGGGGTCATCCCCTGAGTGCTGGTCCAAGAAAAAAAATATAGAGAGTTTAGTTAAAATATTTTAACAAATTTTGAGTTACGACATTTTTAACACAAATGAGCGATTTTTATGAATAAAGTTCTAAACAAATTGTTCGAATAATACTGTTAAGTATTTAAATCAAGGTAGTAATATCGTATCAATTATTTAAGTTTGAAATTTGCTACAAGTTTTTTTTACATAATTGAAATTCCATTAACAAAATTTGACAGTTTTTATTATTTGATTGAGCGACAACAAAGATAAAATTTAGTTTTTACGATAACAATACAGTTATTGTTTTAATTATTAGCAATTATTATCGTAAACAAATAAACATCAATTTTAATTTATGTATGTTGAAAAACTTTGAATCTAAATACTACTATTTAGGTATATTGCACAATATAAGGCTCTAAATACGAAATAGAAATTTGTATAAAACAACTACGAGGGGGCGTGTACAATTTATTCTTATAATTGAATTGAAATTGAAATTTACCATTTAAAGATCATTTCATTAAAATGTTGTCCGCGACTGTGCTAGAGATGATCCATTCTGAAGGTTAAATTTTCTATTACTGTTGCCAGCATCGCTACCGGTATCTCGCAAATTACGCTTTCATATCTTGCATCGTACCTAGCCACCAAGATCGTATGATATCATACGTCTGCAGTTTTGTTCGTTGGGCTTATGTGAAGTCTACAGTCTTCCTAGATAAGTCGTCACTTTTTAGAATTTTCAAATGGCAATTGAAATAATTTGTAATTTGTTTCTGCTTTTCATAAACCTGCTATGATAAGATTCATTATAGTTAGTTAATGACCCATAAATTAACAAGTTTTTTTTGGCAATTAGTGCCTTAAATAAATAAAGTATTTACTTGTTTTTGATTAAATACTTTTTGATTCTTAGTATTGACTTTATAGAGATTAGATTTCTAGAACTAATGTTTATTTATGGTTGCAACAAATTTCTTTATAATTTTTGAAGGAAATGTTCTAGACAAATTGAATGGAAACAAATTAATGAATGAAATTAAGATACTTAAGCTGCGGGTTAAGTATCAGTAAAAATCAGAGACCGAAAATACGGGTGCACTTTAATTTTACAGGTTAATTGGCACCATTTACCATTTAAAATTATTTTTTTGTTTTATATCACTGAGAGAGTGATTTATAAGAGAAGATTTTAAGTTTGTGGTTGAGAGAAAAAGAAAAGAAAATGATGGAAATAACCAAGATGAGTAAATCACTTAATCACTAATTAAATTTTTTCATAAAGGTCAGGTTACAACTTTTGTTTTCGAACTTTTAAAATAAAAGTTCATTTAAGCAAACCAGTGAAACTTGGATATACCATATTATTTGTATGTATACGAAGCATATTTGTGTTCAATATTATTTGGATACCGGCAATTTTAAGAGATTTATGCACTTTAAAGTGATTTTCAGAAGTGGGTATTATATGGAAGCTATGATCAATTATGGGCCGATCCTCACTAAATTTGTAGGTGTGATTTCGCTTCAGTTACTACTCATTTGTAGTGAAATTTGTTTGAATACTTTCATAGTTCAAAAATTTATGATCGTTAAACTACTATTTCGGGAGGATATTTGTATGGGTGCCAGGTGAAATAACCCAGCATACCATTCTAGGAGCGCTCCGAAAAAGGAGTCAGAAAAGACTCCAACTAAGGAGTATTTTCGGAGCGAAAGAAAAATTTGCTTGTTACTGTCCTGAGTCGGCACGCAGTATGACTCATAAATTCCACTTAATTATGTGTGTACCAAAGTGTTGTTGTCCTGTTATTTGTGCTTTGAACAAAAAAAAACATAGCTGTACCACACAAAAATGATAAAAACAAGATTACATAGAGCCCAAAAAAAAACCCTCATAAAAGACTCTTTTCTGACATTATCTAAGAGCTCTTTCAGAGCCCAAAAAACCCTCATAAAAGACTCTCTTCTGACATTATCTAAGAGCTCTTTAAGAGCCCAAAAAAACCCTCATAAAAGACTCTTTTCTGACATTATCTAAGAGCTCTTTCTGACGGACCATTTTCGAACGTAATGACCCTCTTTTGTGAAGATTTTCGGAGCAATTATGATTGTTTTTTGAGCTCATAAAGACCGTTAACGCTCCGAAAAAGGTGTCAGAAAAGACTCTTTTCGGACTCATATGGCTTGCTGGGAAGGGACCGATTTCCACAAGTTTCAATCCCTTCCGTCCTTGGGCTGAAAAAAAAACACTTACCAAATTTTATTGAAATCCAGCCATCCAGCCCACCAGCCAGCCAGTCAGACGGACGAACATCGTTAAATCGTCTCAGGAAGTGATTCAGAGTCGATCGGTATCCTTGAAGGTGGGTGCTGGACCAATATTTATGAGCGTTGCAAACATCAGCACAAATCCAATATACCCTCCTCACTATTGTGGTGTATGGTATAACAACAAAAACTAATAAAGGTCATACCAAACCATGTAAACAAGAATCATTTCATAACAGTTATTATGAGTGATTTATTTTTAAATACAAAATATAAACCACAATTTTGATTATTTTCGGTCTCTGGTAAAAATACAACATATTTGTTTTGTGCAGTAATGAACTTTTCACCCTAATAAATTAATAATACAAGAAGAAAGTTGGGATGTAATGCATAAACTCAGGACTATGATTTCTATTCAATAAGACGATGATGATTCTTGGTATAAATATTTCATATTATAGAAAATGTATTATATGAGGTGCCCATTTTCCGAAATTTCATATAATTGAACCTCTTAATAAACGATATTTAGTGTTGTAAAACTATATCCTATTTTAAAAAAATAAAGTCTTATGTGTAACCCTTATCTTGTGTACTAACGGAAAGAAGTATACGGCTGGCGCAATTTTGTACTGCAATATTTATAGAAAGTGCAGCGAAAATATCAGAAAATGATGTGTTAAAATGTTTCTTTGTTTTTAAGTTAAGATTCCAAGAAGATTAATTGAAATTTTAACCCTAACGATATTGAACATTATTGAGCTACCTGTATTGAGGAAGTTTATATACTAATTGTAAAATTCTGATTAATTGTCTTACATAAATGACTAATTATGGCAAAACATCGAAGTGCAATTTTTTTATATGAAGAAATATGTCAGGTCTTTGACTTTGTTAATTACTAAAATTTATACGCTTGAACGATTACCAAAAGCAATCAATACCGTTTATCTAGACAAGCCATCAATTTGTTTACTCAGCGGACAATTTTTTATCTGCACATGAATTTGTTTCGTGTGGACAACTTTTGTCATGACCATAATATTTGTGTGTTTGAACAACGTTGTCACAACATTTCAAAGAAAGCTATCAAAAATGAATATCGTCTCATTTGCCCCATACAGAAAAACATGAACAAATTTATGTGCCTAATTATGTTCATATTTTGTTCTTGTTCACACAAAAAGATAACTCGTCAAGTCATCACACGCCTCAAATGATTTCTTTGAAATATTATTCAATAATAAAAGTGGGTTGCTCTCTCGTGCAATGTTACATTTTTCATATGCTCTGAACTGTCAGCTGTCAAATTGTGTCTTTAGGTTTCAATCAAATAGCGACAAATTCAAATCATTTGTTCATCTTGGGACACCCTTTACAATACCTCAGACCGTCAAAGACCATTATAAAAAAAGTTCACAAAAACCCCCAGTTGTATGAATTACGTTTAAAATATTTTATCTGGGTATTAAAATTTCAACAAGTTTTCTTGGAAGTATCATAAAAAAAGACAATTTAATACCAATAGTCGATAACTGCAGTTATGTACACGCAGTCTTGGCCATTTGTTATCTATAAATTCAGAGATTTTGGTGTAGTATTTATAAAATAAATATTGTTGGCCCTAATAGCAATTAGTTAATGTATTATTTTTTATTAATTCAATCTTTTAAATGGTCAACAAAATGTTTATCAATCGACATGGTAAAATTGATAAGAAAAATTCATTCACATCGAATTTGGTATATTGTTTTTTTTAATGTGTTGAATTTTATTTATAAAATTTTAAAATAAAACGTAGTATTTTCGGATTTTAAAAGAGGCCACACAAGTGGCTAATGAGTTATAATAATTATGATACAAAGATATTTCAATAATCTTAGATCCTGATTCCTTTGATCATAATAAAAACGATTGAGAAGTATAATCGATAAATTCCGACCATATACTACCCTGCACTCAATATGTGTGAAAAAATTGTTTTTCAGAATTGGGCGCCGTATGGCAGCTATGACCTATTATGGACCGATAATCCACAAATTTAGTGGCATGACTTTTGTGTTAAATTTTATTTCGATATAAACACTTTTAAAAGATTTATGGAGAGGAGGGGGTTTTATATAGAAGCTTCGCCTAATTATCGACCGACCATTAACAAATTAGATGTCATAATTTCTGTATATATGAAACTTATTTGTGTTGAATTTTGTTTGGATATCAATATTTTTAAGAGATATATGGTCATTAAAGTGACTTTCGGAAGTGGACCTTATATGGTAGCTAATTATGGACCGTTCATCATAAAATCGGACCGAATAATTTGCCTATATATGGAACATATTTGTATAAATATTATTTGAATACCAAAGTTTTTAAGGGAGTTATGCTTTTAAAAGTGATATTCGGAAGTGGGCCTTATCTGGTAGGTATGGTATGGTCAATCACAGACCGATCTGCACAAAATTTGTAGATGTGATTAGGCCTCATGTACAACATATTTGTGGCAAAATTTGTTTAGATACGTGCATAGTTCAAACATTTATAAACCATAAACCCCTAATTTGGGAGGACATTTGTATAGAGGCTAGGTGAAATAATGGGCCGATTTCAACCAAATTCAATCCCAACCGTACCAAATTTTATGAAAATATCTTCAAAGTTGCGACCTGTACTCTACGCACAAACATTACATGTACATCCAGCCAGAAGGATGGATGGAAGGACTTCGTTAGATCGACTCAAGACGTGATTCTGAGTCGATCGGTATAATTTAAGGTGGTTGTTGGACTAATATTTATGGGAGTTACAAACATCTTCTCTCCACTATGTAAAAAAAAATCCTTTTTAATATAAAGTTTGTAATAATAAAAGAATCACAGAATTTGAGATTGAATCCTGAAATTTAATAATTTGTCTAGAAAAATATAACTTTACAATAGTATTCTTTGAGTTATTAATTAGAAAAATGAACTCAAGCCAAAATAATAAGAAATTTTTTCTAATAATTTAATATAGTTATTAAATAAAGTTTTGCTTTCGTATATTGATATTACTAACAACGATGGCATTATATTTGCTATAGTTTTATTATATTGTACTTTTACTATACTGATAATTTTAGCCGATTTATTGCTAATTGCAAGCATTTACTTTCCCAACACATGATAAAACAATAGCTGTTAGTAAACAATTATTTGTTTGATTTCCAAACTTATAAATTCATAATGATTAGTTATATTTTATGCCCATAGCAACAAAAACAAAATCAGGTCATAGGTCTTCAAAAGCAAGACATTATCACTAAATAACTTCCCAAAAGCACAAATAAATAAACATAATTCATCTAAATTGATACTTGGCAACTTAGAACTCTTTGTTAAAATTCCTTGTAGCAGTGCCTTTGGGTGTAAATTGCCTTTTTGTAATAAATTTTATAATAGCCAAGTTATCTATCATATACTCGTATATGTACATACGTATACAAATGTAGCACGAGTTATATGTACTTTGTAGTTATTAGAAGTACATACAAACATTTTATTTATCTTGCAAGGTGTGGGATTTATTTAGGGAAATTTGCCATAAAAATTCGTATTTATTGTTTTTCTTTTTTTTAAGTTTTTATCAGCAAATTATATTTGATCCTCAATACCAACACAGTTTATATTGTTTTTCTAAGAAATATATTCGGAAAATTTAATTTTCTATTCCATAAAATAATTTTTTTATTACCTGACATTCAAGGTTGGTACAATGATAATAATTCCAGGTGGAGTTGTAGAAACCATATGCATATGAGTAATAAAATAAATTAAAGTATTATTTGGATTTTCAATTAAAATTTTTTTTAAAAAACATAAAAAATTTTTAAAAGCAATATTTAAATTTTTCATAATTTCTCGAAAAATAATAAGTAGTTATCAAGCTACTTGATAATCATAATAATTTATCAACAGAGACTGTCATATATATGTATATGAATTCACTATTTGCTGTATGAGAGAAATTTGTTAGTCCGCTTTCACATTCTTCAATTCTGACTCGTGAAGGCAAGTATTTTTAGATAAGAAGGGAAAATAGAATAAAAGGAATACAAGCTTGACGGTACTAGTCAATTTTCTTATTTGCTTTTGTTTTTGTTTTTCAAAAAGTACGAAAATTGAATTGACGTGTGTGAATAAAATGACAAGTTCAAAGAAGAATTGAATAAAAACTGGTCAGTTAAAACTGAAGTGTGTGAAACCAGATTTATTAATTATTTAAGTAGCAATAGAAAATAACTGTCAACAATTTCACAAAACAAAATTGTTTTAATAAAATATGTAAAAACAAAAAACGTTACACAAATTATATATATACAAATATTTAAATATTTTTAATAACATTTGTATTTTAGTATTTTATTCTTGACCTACAGACAAGTCAATTAACAATTAACGGCTTCGTGGGTCCTTAATTTAATCTTAAATGAAATGTAATTTATTAAAATAATAATAAAGTAAATAAAAATAAATAACAAAAACACTAAATATGTTCAGTAATAATTTAAACTGAATTGTTCGATAGAACATGTTCATTCATGAACAATCCAAATCTAGATTTACATATTTTTTATCTTCATAACTGAAAATAACTGATAATTTTATACACATGAATTTGTGCACGAGTTGTTTTCGGTCTCTTGCTAATAATGACGAGTTTTTCTACCAGATTCTTTGTTAGTTGAACAATAAAATATCCAATCATATACTTGTAAATGTTAACAAGCTACATAAGTACATCTGTTTCAGAAAAAAAAATAAACGATTATCAATTTGCAAATTTCCGATTTTTTATGTGCCTTTTTATGAAATGTGTTTTTGTTTTTAGACCATTGTTTATTAATTTATTTGTTCTAAATAACTGTCTCCTCAAAAGTTATAATAAATGTATAAATATTTATAACCTAATCAATAAACAATACCTTGTTTTCAATGTTATAATGTCATAATTTTTTTTCACAATTCTCCTATCGAAAATAGGTACAAAAAGAGGAAAAATAAAACAAATAACATATGTACATAAAAATGTCAACAACACTATTATATATGTACATATGTATGTATGTATATTGCAACACATTACTAATAATTGTAGTTGTAAACAAAAAATCTAATTAACATTTAAATTCTTGCTGTTTACTCCATAACAGACTTCTTATCAATTCAACAGAAAATCGATTGACTGGGAGGAAAATAATTCGTTATTGCTCAATAAAATGCAATCCATAAAGTATGCTTTATTATTTGTGCAGTTTTTTTTGCATATTTTCTTTAACGGCATGTCAGTAATAGAGTTTTTTTTTGCAAATTTTACAACAACTATAAACCAAAATAGGGCGTATGAATACGGTTTATTTTCCATGTCGATAGTTTTAATACTCATTCGTCAGTGGTTTAATGGTGTTTGTTTGTATGTGCCTGCATGTGTTTGGTTGCGTATGATTGATTTTGTTTTTGAAGAATGTTTGAGACTGTTTGTTTGAGAATGAATTTCATATTCACACATATTTGGTGGTTGTTCGTGTTGTAATAATTTTTTATACGAATGTTAGTCATTGTGTTTAAGGGTGTGCTGTCATTCACATATAAATTCGTATTTCGTTTTTTGCTGGATTCTTATAAGTGGGGATATAGCTCAGTGGTAGAGCATTCGACTGCAGATCGAGAGGTCCCCGGTTCAAACCCGGGTGTCCCCTTTGTAAGTTTTTTTTATAGTTTTAATGAGTTCATTTAAGAATCTATTCATGGTGAAATTGAAAATGTTAAAAAGTTGTTTACAAATAGTCAAATTTTATATAGTAAAATAGCTTAAAAGTGTTAAAAAACTATATTATATTAAATAGTGTGTTTGTTTTTTGAGTTGTTTTCTTAAAAATGTTAGTTTTTTGTAAGATAATTATTAAGATTCCTCTTTAAAGTGATTTTTTTTTGCTGCAGAAAAATGCGTTGTTGTTATACAATACCTATACATACATTAATTTTGAAAATAAAGAATTTTGCATGTTTTATTTTGCAAAATTACGTATTATTATTGTATATTTAAATAAATATTATGCGTAACTTAAAGAAAACTCTTTGAGAAAATAAAAGAAACGAAAAATCATTATTGTTTTTTGTTTTTATCCATGTTTGTATATTTGTTTTCTTTATTTTATGCCAGATGTTTTTGACAGTAACGAAAGTATTACACAAACAAAAATGCCTGTTGTTCTTGCCTTGTTGTAATTGTTGTAGCAATGCTGTCACCTGGTATTTAATTTCACCATGTATAAAAGTAAAAATAAATAAATATATGTAAGTATGTTTTATAATTTTTTCAGACTATAAGTTTTATTTCCTGCTTGTTAAATAAATACAAGTCACGAGTTCTAGTTTAGTTATAGTTCAGTTTTGGTTTACTTCAAGTTCAGTTCTACTTCAGATTCTAGTTGAGTTCCTAGTTCAATTATAGTTCAGATTCTAGTTCAATTCTTGTTCAACTCTAGTTGAGATTCTACAGGTATTTCAGTGTCTAGTGCAGTTCGAAATCAGTTCTAGCTCAGATGCTACTTCCAAGTCTATTTATACTACTTCAGATTCTAGTTGGGATTGTAGTTCTTATTCTAGTTCAGAGACTGGTTCAGATTCTAGTTCAAATCTAGTTCAGATTCTAGTTGAGTTCCTAGTTGAGATTCTAAATCAGATTCTATTTTAGTTCTAATTCAGCTCTAGTTTTTTTAAGTTCACAAAATAAATTTCACTCATTACATCGATTTTTTTTTAGTAAATTTAATATTTTTATGTTTTTTTTATTTTTACTTTTTTTTAAATATACAATAAATGTTTTACTTAGATTAACGGTAGACTTAAAAATACAACTAAATGTTATAATAAAGTAAATTATAATTAAAAAAAAAACAAATTTTAAGTAAAAAAATAAAATAATTCGAATAGTTTTTGTTTTGTAGAATGGATTCATACAATATTTTTCGTTTCTTTTGTTGTGTTTGACTGAGTTCTATTGACAAATAACATTGAATACTTCTGATTTTTTTTGGAAGGATACATATTTGTTGGTTTAAGGATCCTACTAGTTTATAAAAATAATTTTCTTTATTTGGGGTTTTTTTTTAATATTTTCTCACAATTTTGTTTTGGAAGTAAATGCCAAAAAAATAAGTTGTTATTTACAAAATTTTAGCTAAAAGTCTGTTTTAGAAATATGTATTTAAATACTTTGTTTTAAAGCTTAGAGATATAAAGCCTTTTAAGTACGTTTAGAAAACATCAAAAGCGTTTTACTGCTATGCTGCCTAGTAAATAAAACGAAATTAGTTTTGCTGTAACTGGTTTACTTCCGGTGAAAAAATACTGCCACCACAGTCACAAATAAGGCTGTAATTGATACATTTAAGGCGGAACTGCCGTTGCACTTGGTGCGAGAGCAGGGATAACATTTGTTAACTTGTTCATTAGGATGTTGGGTCTCCCATTGGCCACATACGGATTCCATGGTTTGAACACGCGAACAACCACGATTGACCACCATGGTGCCATTTACTGAATGAGAAATTAAATTTATTTCAAACATCTTTTACAAAGAACTTTTCTTAATTATTTAACTCACCTGTTGTGGCATGAATCTTGTAGCAATGATAAGTTACATCACTGACTGATCTCAGCTGACGCACTCTAAACTCTGCTGATGGTTTGTAGGCTTTTGTGGTGCCATGTTCAATTTCAACACTTTCGACTTCATCCCTATCCACGTGTTGTGCATGAGCTAAAGTTTGGTTGTTCAAATTATCTACATCATCCAAGGGTTTCACAGTGCCGGGGTTGGGTGGTGTTGGCATAGCTGTGGTAGTCATGGGGGGTCCTACTGTGGGTGGTGAAGGCGGTTGTTCATTTGTGGTAGTTGTTGTGCCGTGTGTAGTTTTTGCAGCTTCCATAGTAGTATTTTCAGTTGTCATTTCTGTGGTAGTTTCAGTTACCATTTCAGTGGTTACCTCTGTAGTAGTCTCTGTAGTGTTAGCCTCAGTTGTTGCTGTTGTTGTTGGCACTTCGGTAGTAATAGTTGAAGGTGTGGCTGTAGTCTCTTCTTTAGTAGTTGAATCATTATCTTCTGTTACGCCGGGGCTAGTTTTTGCCAGTTCTGTTGTCGTTTGTACGGATGAATCTGTTGCTCCGCCAGTATTGAAAAAGTCTGCATTACATTCGAATTGTGCAGTTTCTGAAGTAACATGGGCGCAATTTTCACAGACATAACACATAAGTTGGGCCTGACATACTGAAACGAGAAGAAAATAAGTTTGTATTTATAAAGTGATTTTTAAGAGCTTTCGGATTTTATACAATTTTGAGAAATGTAAGAAATCTTTATTTGAGTCGTTAAAACGTTCTATACATTTCAATGTTTTAAGATGATTTCATGTAAATGTTGATAGGCGGCTATGCCTCAAATATTTCTTACGCCGTGTGCAATTTTGGCATACTCTCTCATACATATTGACTGATATATTACGAATAAATTCTTCAATATTAGCTTTCAGTGCGTCAACCGCTGCGGGCTTGTTTCTATTGATATATTGACATTGCACCACAGAAAATAGTCTAAAGGCGTTAAATCGCAAGATATAAGGGGCCAATTGACCTGCCATAAACGTGAAATAAACTCCTCTCAATTGGTCCATTGTTTTGCGTGCTGTATGGCATATGACAGCATTTTTTCTCAAGTCTAAGTCTTTCTTTTTGGGGGAAAAAATTATTCCTTATCGCCCGATAGAGCTCCATTCCACACTAAACTGTGTAGTGAAAAAATATAGTTGTGCATGTTTACCACAACTATTTAATTTTTTTTTTAAATATTACGGTCACTGTAATTATTTATATGATTTCTACAACCATAGTATAGGTTAAGTTGCCATTCACATGATTATATCAATCATATATATGATTATAGCAATTATGTAATGTTTATGGTGATACGTTTAATGATGCAAAATTATACCATATTATGTTGTTATGATAAATAGATTCATCATAAACATGATTGACACAAATATATACATAGTTAATACAATCGTATATATGATTGTAGTAATCATCTGAATCGAAACTTAACCATATTATGGTTACCACAATCATAAAAGTAATTGCAGTGACCATAATATTGTTGAAAGCTTATAAAAATGTTGACATTGTTGTGGTATACATGTACAACTATATTTGTTTTCTGTGTGTGGCTGCTTTTTATAGCAAATACGGCAATTTTTCTTGTTAACGCATCCATTCAATTAGTAATGAGTTTCGTAGCTGAACACAATTTTCAGATAAAAATTCATGAATGCAAGATCATGAATTTTAATAATAAAATTTAATAATCTGCAAGAGTTGTTCGTTTGCAAGTCGATTCCTGGTTAAATTATAGACCAAACTGAACATGTTCAATAGCAGCATATTACACAGAAGCAGCTGAGCTGCCAAAACAAGGCTTGCCAAAAAGAAAGTTGCTAAAAAATTATCTATTACCTTGGATTCAATTATTATGTAACAAAGAAACTAGAACAGAACTGGAAAATCCATAATTTATTTCTTCAAATTCAAATACATATATACATGTATAAAGTCATTATATATTTGAGATGGCTGCTTGCTGCCTCCAATAAAAACATTTCATTTACACATCATGTGCTAATTTATATTGATTAAAAATTTCATTTGAATGAAATCGCCATTCATATGATTTAATCTATTATATTTTTACCACAAATATTTACCCAATTTTTATATTATAAAGCATTCATCTACTAATCATTATTTATTAAAGAGTCGTTATTTATATAATTTTTTTTTTGAAAACGTGAACGTGTCTTCTCATTTTTTTTTTGAAAAGAAAATAAAAACTAATTGCAATAATTTTTAATTAAAACTTACCGGTTTATTGTGCGCAATCAGCAGCACGTTTCAAAACACAATCTTATGTAAAAATAATTCATAAAAAACCATATAAATCTTTAGAAAAAAACAAAACAAAACACTTTTTTAAGTTAGTACAAGTACAAACATGTTTATTCAGGTATTAACTGGTTTTATTATTTTATTAAACATTTCAAATAAATTATTCTTATTTACAACGTCTGTTAGTTGAAGCTGCTGATAATTTAATAATAATTTAATAATTTACGGCAAAATTAATATGTAAAGACGGCCTGACATCCTGTTGATGATTGTGAAAGTCAAAAACATCTGTTCAGAGACTTAAGGAAATTCAGTTTTTTTTTTCAGTTCAGTACTTTTTCCATTCAAAATAATTCTAGTCATTTACAGTGCAAGTTTCAGCCCATGAAAAGCTAAAGTTGTTTGTTTTAATATTGTAACATTTGCAGATATTTAATTGACATATGGAAGATCCGTTTGCTTGTGTATATAGATAATTCAGTGGGAGATTTAGTTCAGTGATAATTTGGAACTCCTAGCTTTTTCTCTCACGTTCTTTTCGTAAGGTACGGTCATATTTGGCAAATATTTACTCAAAAAGCGTAACCATTTGTCTTAGCACAAATTTGTTTGACGTTGTTTACTCTTACCAGAGTTTTGCAAGATCAAACAGCATCAAATAAATAATACTAAATATTTGTTGTGCTTTGGCCTAAATAAGAAAAGTTTTCTTAAATAAATAAACGAGTTCAAATATATGTTAATTAATGGTTACATCGTTTTCGGCAAATATTTGCCAAAAGAAAAGGACGTGAGAGAAGAAGCTTTAGGAGTTCCAAATTATCAGTTATCCGCGGCAATATAGGTATTTTTGTCGACAGTCAGGCGGCACTCCTCTCAATGAATGCCTACACAATTTCATCCTCACTAGTCAGGTAATGTAGGAATTTTCTGTCATGGCTAGGTCGTCTATCTGATATTACTTTGGTGTGGGTACCTGCGCACAGGGACCACTACGACAATGAATGGGCAGACGAACTAGCCTGAATGGGATCTGCCTTAGATATCTCAGAGGCGGTCTCAGTAGCAGTTCAGACATTTTCTTACAAAGGCTGAGTATCTATAGATGGCGTAACTTGGACACATGTAGGGTAAGAAGTTGATGGCCATCTTTCAACGAGAAACGTACTATGCAACTGATAACCCGGAATAGAAAGGACATATCAAGGTTGCTGGCAGTATAAACGAGACACTGGACGTTAGGCAAGCACGCTAATCGCCTGGGACTCCCTTTTAACGACCATTGTTGTAAGGATAGGGAAAAGGAGGAAACGATTTTCCACCTTCTCTGCGAATGTCCAGCCCTGAGTGTCAAGAGACATAAATTCATGGGAAACTATACATTGAACAACCTTGGTGAGGTAGCCGCTTCAAAACTCAATGACCTACTGAGATATCTCACAGCTACAGGTTGGGTGTAGCAAGCACGGATTTTTGTACACATTTTAGTTACATTATGATGTAAACGACATTAAATGTGACGAGTGGTGTGGTCTTATTAAAACAGGGTCCTCCTCTTCGACTCTACTTAGGTGTTCGCACGTAGTGAACTACCACTTAAACTAACCAACCAAATTATCACTGAACTAAATCTCCCACTGAATTCTTCCATATGTGAACGAAATATCTGCAAATGTTACAATATTAATCAAACAACTTTAGCTTTTCATGGGTTAAAACTTGCAGTGTAAATGACGTTGTATTTTAATAACTCTGGTTTTTACAGTTTTTACAGTTTTTTTTTGTGTTAATCCTGTAACATGTTAATTATTATTTCTAATTTCAATATTAATTAATAAATTTTCATTATTTCAATAAGTCTGAGTAAGTGAGTGACTGAGTATATCTACAGATTAGCATTTATTTAATATTATGTGGGATTTTTTCCTGTTATTTTTTTTGTTTTATAACTTTTCGCTTTTGTTGTTTACCACAATATTAACTAGTAGTAAAAAAAGAATAACACTTAAAAAGATACATTCATAAAAGCCAGTTAATTATCAAAAGTCAAATAAATATATTACGAATATTTAACAAATTTGTATTAAATGCAACACAGGTCTCATGATTTATTTAAAACAAGAAAAAAAAACTCCCATTTAAATGCTAAACAATGAAAATCCCACACGAATGTTGTTTTAATGAATAATACATTTTATTGTATTTTAATTAAATTAAATATTTGTTCTAACATTCATTGTTTAGAGTGCGTACAATCTTTATTGATATTATGCCAGTTAACGCACTTAATAAGTTGCTGTGATGATAATAATAATTGTAAAATAATTAAGAGTGTTATCAGTTTTATTTCGCTACTGAATATTACAATCTACATTCATGCTACATTTAAATCTATTTAAGTAATTAATTTTTATGTGTGTATACAGAACTCTTTCGCCGTACGATACAAAGTTCAATAACATTGACCAAATAATACAGTGGGCTTTCATCTAGGTAAAATTTTAGTAACATCATAGGCATATTTCTAAAACATTCATAAATATGATCAACCTAGAAAATAATCTAAACTAGAATCGGAACTCGTCTCTGAAAGAGAATCTAAACTTAGTTTTGAACTATAATCTCGACTAGAATCGGAACTTTAATCTCAACTAGAATTAAACTATAATCTGAACTAAAAACAGAACTAAAATCTCAACTGGAATCGGAACTAGTCTCTGAAAGAGAATTTATACTAGTCTCTGAACAAGAATCTCAACTAGAATTTGAACTAGAATTAAGCCATAATCTGAAGTAGAATCTCAACTAGACTAAGAACTAGAATTTGAGCTAGAAACATAACTAGAATCTCAATTAGAATCTGAAGTAGAATATGAACTAGAATCTCGAAACTCATCTCTTAAATATAATCTAAAGTAGTGTCTGAACTAGAATATGAACTGGAGTCTAAACTAGAGTTGGAACTAGAATCTGAAATAGAGATTGAACTAGAATCACAATTAGAATTAAATCGGAACTAGTCTTTGAAAGAAAATCTAAACTAAGTCTCTAAACTAGAGTCTGAACTAGAATTTGATCTAGAATATCAACTAGATTTGAACAATAATCTGAACTAGAAATGGAACTATGAACTATGAATATAAACTAGAATCTTAACTAGGGTAAGAACTAGAATTTTAACTAGAATCTGAACTAGAATCTGAACTAGAACTAGAATTTTAACTATAATCTGAACTAGAATCTAAACTTTTTTATTTTTTTTTTTAATTTTTTTTTTTTTTATTTAAGAAAAATTTTATTGAATATTATTTTAATAAATTAAATTTTATTTAATATTAAAGGGACCCACGAAGCCGTTAATTGGCTTATCTGTATCTGATTTAGTATTTGAACTAGAATCTGAACTTGAGATTCAAGAACTAGATTCAAACTAGAATCGGAACTAGAAATTAATTATAGTCTGACCTATAATTGAATTAGAATCTTAACTAGAATCTCATCTAGAAACTAAACTGGAATGAGAATTAGAATCGGAACTAGAACTGAACTAGAGTCTGAATAAGAATTGAACAAGAATTTTAAATATAATCCCAATTAATATTTGCATTAGATTCTAGTTCAGAATCTCAACTAGAATCTGACCTAGTATCGGAACTACAATCTGAAGTGGAATCGGAGCTACAATCTGAACTTGAACTAGAATAGAACTTAACTACAATCGGAACTAGAATCTCAAGTAGAATCTGAACTAGAATCTAAACTAGTATGGAAACTAGAAGCAGAACTAAAACTGAACTGAACTGTCGAAAATTTCGTTGTTCAACGAATTTTTTATCGTACACAAAATTGCTGTCGACGCTGTATAAAACTGTGCAAAATTTATTAAAAATGTAGTTTTTTTTTTTGTTTTGGTCAACCAAATACTACTTGTAAATTACTTTTGTTAATATCCTGCAGGTCTAAGGTCCTAAGTACAAAACAGCAATTGGAGAAGCTCGTTTCTCTCATGGAGAAAGATCAGAAAAACTATTGCCAATTTTAATACGCTGGGATTGTTCTGCTCTTTGAGCATTGTTGTAGCAGTTCATCAGTAATGGACAGCAAGTCCACAAACGCCTCTTTACAGAGTCGAAAATTGTTAATAAATTAAAATTATTAAATTTATAATATCCTCATTAAACCTCAAGTGGTGGAATCCATTTCCAAAATGTTGGAAGCATCCTTCAGCCTTTTTCTGCTTCTGGCCAGTTCTAGTAAGGATTCATCTTCATCAGACGAATCATCAAACCATAATTACGTGGTGGTCATTTCAAATTTAATTTATTTTTCTTTAAGAATTTGTAAACAAATATAGCGCCAGCTAATAGAAATGTACTATTGTGAATAACCCAAAAATAGTGATTTTCACAATAGCGTTTTTAATCGAATGTGCGCCATAATACCAAATGAAAATTCGTTTGATAAGCATTTTCGACCACAGTCGAAAATCGAATTTTGCTCATAATATGCACCATTATCTCTATTTTTTTTTAAGAATTTTTGGAAAACAAAAAAAAAAATTTAAATAATAATAATTTTTCGTCATTTATTATTTGGCTATATCTTCAAAACTACTGAGTGGAGTAAATATTATGTTAGGGCAGCATGAAGGTAATATTATAGTTAAATTTTGATTTTTTTCTTTTTACTAAGTAGGTTCAACTGTTCTTCAGTTCTGTTACTCTATGTAATTTAAAAAAAAAATTATATCTAGAAAACTAGAGCTGATCCAAAAAAGTGAGCTAGAGGAATTGGAGCCATATATATGATGTATAGGTACAAATTGACTAAAATATTTAAGGCACCATTTGTTTTTTGTTGGGCTGTGTAATTTATTTTATTTGTTTATTTTTTGTTTGTTTGATCAAAAAATGAATTGCGTAAGTCACACTTGGCGACAGAAAGTTTTAATTTATATTTTAATGACCTGTCATCTTATAAGGTTATGAGGAAGTGGCGTAGCATCCATTGTATAATGGCTGGGGTTAAGCTAAATAAGTTTATGTTTAAAAGTAAATGGTACTTTAAATAATTTAATTAGTTCTTGAGGTCTTATTTTCGGTTCACCCTTTATAATTTAAACTTGTGACTTCTTCTTTTTTTTAATGTTTAATAAATTTCTTTGCTTAATTTCAGTTTTGTTTGTTTATTATATTCTATCCATGATATGTTTTTTTATTCGTTTAAATTCAAGGCCATTTATTTTCCGTCAGTCATGTACATTTGTTGTTGTCAAAGTTACATATACAACTTGTATTTTTAAGTTTTATTTTTCACAAGCACATTCAAATTGAGAACGTGTTGTATTTATTATGGTTTACACAACTAAAAAAAAAAACAAAATTATACAAGTCAACAAAAAGTTTGTTTTTTATATTAAAGGTGTTAATTTACAAACAAATAAATAAAAAAACTTAGTTAATATTTTATTTCGTGGAGTTTGCTCTAGATTTAGTGGTTTAAATAATTTAAGATTTTTTTCAGTTGAAATTTTAAATTAGTCATGTGAATTTTAGAAATATGCAAAATAAAATTAAATTTTTTTTAACTAAAATTGTGCCTTCAGCAAAGATATGCAATAAGTTGGTGTTTAGTGGGTTAATGGATAGATCTTAGTCACTCTATATGCCATAAATTGCCTAAAACAATTATTACCATATGAGGTATTTAAAGCCAAATAAAAAGCTCTATTAAATAATGAAATGAATTAATGAAATTTAATCTATTTGTTCTATTTGTTACAATCAAATCGAAATTCAATGTCAAATTTAATACTACTTTTAAATCAAGTTTTAATTTCTATACTAAACAAATACCGAGCAACAACAACAGAAATACAAAAAACAAATTAGCATAGAGTAAACAAAATTAATATTTAAATTTTTATAAATAAAAAGAGAAAAAAAAAACACTTTCAAAAAACTGGTTTGTCTGTTCGGTCTTAAAACTGGCCAAAAGTGCAATTCTAAAACCGCTTAAAAGTGGTAAAACCCACTTTTGAGTCAAGACATTATAATGATACAAACATATGTATGCATGTACATAGAAACACAAAACGCTTTCAATTAGCTGTGCTTATTCAAAATACACCTAATTCTGTTTTTACACGATAATTGGTTCCAGGAAACCCCGTGTAACAAAAAACGTGGATCGTATGCAAAAAAAACTATTGAAAAACCTATTGAAATTAGTGAACAACTAATTATTAGAGAAAATTTCTCATTATTTTGGCTTGAGTTCATTTAATTAATAACTAGACAATTGGCAAACTGGAATGCATTTTGCAAATTAAGCTTAAAGTAAAGCATGACAAGTTCATTTGATTGTATGCACTAAAAGGGAATTCCCCTAAATTTGTGCTTTTAACAATTGCTCTCACCAGTAAATTTGCTTGTATGTATCTATATTTCGTAAAAATTAAATTCAACCAAAAACAAGTAAGAAAATATAGTCGGTCAAGCCCGACCCTATACAAAGTATATGTATGTATAAAACCGTTTTTTAGATATGGGCGCTATATGGGAGATATGACTTATTGTGGACCGATCATCCAAAAATTTAGTGCCATGATTTCTGTGAATATACATAAATATTATATGTATGTATTAAACTTTATCTCGATATAAATACTTTTAAAAGAATTATAGAGGTTAAAGTGAATTACGAAAGGGGTCTTATATGAGAGTTTCGACTAATTATGGACTGACCATTATAAAATTGTACCGTATTATTTGCATATACATACTTATATGAAATATATTTGTGTTCCATATTATTTGGATACCAATATTTTTGAGAGAGTTATATGGGAGCTATGATAATTTTTGTACCGATCTGCACAAAATTTGTAGATGTAGTTTGGCTTCATTTACTACTCATTTGTTTGGATACTTGCATAATTCAAACATTTATGATCGGTAAACCCCAATTTCAGGAGGACATTTGTATGGGTGTCAGATGAAATAATAGACCGATTTCCACCAGTTTCAATCTCATTCGTCGTTGGGCCGAAAAAATACCACGTACCAAATTTTATTAAAATATCTTCAAAATTGTGACCTATAATCTCCGCACAAGCTTTACATGGACAGTCAGCCAGGCGGACGGACGGATGAACATCGTTAAATCGTTTCAGGAAGTGATTCTGAGGCGATCGGTATACATTAAGTTGAGTGTTGAACTAATATTTCTGGGCGTTACGAACATCAGCATAAAACCAATATACACTCCCCACTGTGGTGTTGTAGGATATATAAATTTAAGTCCAAAAGTTTTTAAATCGTTCTAAATGGAATAAAATTTTTTTTTTTTTATTATAAAAATTAAAGTTATAGTGATTTATAGAGTTGGCCGATTATTCGGATTATCTTCAGTATAACACCATTTTCTACAGAAAAACTTCAGTTTATTTTTATTAACAAACACAAACTGCGCAGCTTTTTTTGGCTTATCTGCAGAAAACATCCAGAGTCTTTGGCGGGAATCAAACCCGCAACCCTCTGACTGATAGTACGGCACACTGTCCCTAGTCTATCGGGGCACCCGATAAATTTAAAATTTGTTAAATTAAAATCGTGTAAAAACAGAATTATGTGTATTCAGTGTAAACTTATCTAAAGAGAAAAATGTATAATTAATAATTTATGCTTTTAACTAACTTCTTGTTTGTTGTAGCAAAAATTACTGATTTGTTGTCTTGTTTTATTAAAAATTCGTTTTAGCTAATTAACTTATTCTCTCCCAATTATTTTTAAAGTGATTAAATTTAAATAAATTTTAAAAATAATGTTGTTGTACTTTAAATAGAATGAGTTAGTATCTTGAAATAGATTTAAAAAATACTTTCGGTTGTTATTAAAAGTTAACTTCATGCCAAAAACATTTAAATTCTTTAAAAAATAAAGTTAATAGCACAACTTAACATGTTTTTAAGATCAAAGATACATATAAAGAATATTCAAGTTATAATATTGAAATAAAAAAATTTATAGGAAATCCCTTAATTCCCCAAAAAAATTCAAGAAAACCTCAAAAATTTCATTTTTTACAATCTGCAGTTGGTAAAATACTTTAAGCCTAAAAATGTAACACATGAAGATTTTCGAATCAGTTTGGACAAAATTCAAAATTTTTATAAAAATAGGTCAAATACAGAACGTTATAGCGGCCGTTTGAGCAATTGCAAAAATTTGACATGTTTTTTTTTTAAATTAAAATGATTTCTGCAATGGTACCTTTTAGAAAAGTATAAATTTGCTGTATATTCTTAAAGAAATGCGGCGTTTAATAAAAGAGTTGGGGCAGTTTATAGCCCAAAAAATTCTAAATTCGTTATTTATTTCACAACTGAAAATTATTTATTTTTGAACCTAAAAAAGATATTGCTCTAATATATTTTATGTTCGATGAGAAATTTTTTTGTTTAACTAACAAAATATATTTAAGGAAAATTGGACAAAAATTAAAAAAAAAAAACGGAGGGAAAATGTTTAAATTTCTATTTTTAACTTTGTATAATTCGAAAACTATAAGAGATAAATAGCACACGCAATCTGATTGATAATATCATAAGATCTAGCAGACGACTTTTAGGAATTATAAAGTTACATAAAACAATCTTTATAAAAAACAATATTGCAGGCACATTCTCTCTAAAACAGTGGTCGGCACTCATAACCATTAGGGTCCGAAGATGTAAAGTAAATCATCTATAAACAACACCAAAGAAGTTTATCTTAATTATCAAACAAACAATACAAAGATAGATCTTTATGTCAACCACTGATCTAAAAGCTCTTTAGTTTATTGATATGTGCTAAGTGCTATTAATTGTTGTTATATGTCTACTGCAAATTACCACTTAGAAAATTATTGTGGCATAAAAGGGTTAACTATTACCACACAGATATTAAGATTATTAAAATTTGTGTCAAATTGTACTACTTAGTGTTAATTTGCACGAAGCACTTCTTATTGAAAATATTGATACAATTTTTTTCTTTGAAAATTCTTCAGCATTCACACAGCACATTCATATTGCTAAAATCGCTTTTATTTTGTACTAATTTACACGAAACAATTTTTATTGAAAATATTGATTGAATTTTTTCTTTGAAATTTCTTGAGTGTTCACACAGCACAATTCTTATTGCTTAAATCGCTCGTATATATATACACATGCTTGCATACAATTTTGTTTAATACTACTGATCTCTATAAAGTAGCCTGTGACCGAAAACATATGCCCCGAAGTGATCGACTCTATAAATAATAAAATTGATCAACTATTATTAGAAAATCCTATTCAAGATGCGACAGTACTAATATTAAATGTAGAATACAATAAATATAAATATATAAACCTTTTTGAAATCGACCAAATTAAACAGCTGTGAAAATATCACTGAGGAAGATGTTTTGGAATCTCAACTAACTATCCAACGATTTGAAAAATATATATGAAATAAAAGAGTAAAATGAATTGAAAGTACAAACAAGTGTGTACTCGTCTTATCTTCCCCTCACCACGGCGACTAGAATATAATCAGCTTAGCTTAAAAAAATGCTGGGTGTAATTTGCAACTTATATTTTGCATATTGTATTCTAATTGCGAATGCGGATGTTAATATATTTAGCAGTTGTTTTTTGTTTTGTTTGTTTGTAAATTGTTTCAATTATATTTACTGTAAAATATTAATAATATATATTATTTAGAACTTTCACCTTAACTAATTTAATTAAATCATATTATAGACTTTGTTATTAAATATATTACTTATAATAATTGATTGTTATAAATCTTTTACTAAAACCTGTTACAGTAACATATTCCAATACATATTATAAATAACTCTGTAGGTTTTCTCCATTTATTTCATATAATTCCAAACTAAGTATATTACACAGCCTACTTATAATTATTATAAAAATCACCTAAACATTCCAACTAATTTCCTTTTTTAATCATAATATTACTAATATTATTAGTTATAAAAAAAAAACGACACGTTTAAAGTGCAATTTATAATTTATACATGTTTCGTTTAGAATTTATAGCTGAAACTTTTACCATAAACATGATAATAACAAATACTGATAAACTAATTATCACTAACTAATTAAAAATTTACTCCCCATAAACTTAACAAACAGATAGTCAAAATTCTTTAAAAGTTGTACAAATCAAATAAAATTATAAAACTTGACTACAATTCTTAGTAGAAGTGGTGGGTAAAAGGAGATTGCTAAAAAACCCTACAATGTTGCCTTAAACTCAGCATGCCCTCAAAATCTGTATATTTTCTGTTGTAAATATTAAGAAATTGAAAATCGGAAACTTGAGAAAAAGAAAACTTCAAGCATAACTATGAATTTTTGTGGATGTTAAATTCAAATATTTCGATAAAAGTATAAGTATTTTTATATGATTGAAAACTAAAATCGTATATATTTTGATTAAGCATACAAACACTGTATTTACAAACAATTTGCTATTTGCTGTAAAGTTACAAACAGTTTTTAAAACCTTGTAGAGTTTTTCAAAAGTATAATTTAATCCCTTTTTATCAAAATCAAGGAGACCACCTCATTAATTTAAGAGACAAATTGTGCATTTTATTAGTGTTACACAACTATAATTACATTTTATGATAAACAAAAAAGAATACCAGAAAAACAAAAGTATAACTGCTATTTATTCTTATTATGAAATTTTCAACAATTTGCTATAAAATGCCGCGGGTGGTCCTACCTTAGAGCCATCCCTAAATACCGGCGGTAAGCGTCACGTTTTTTTACGCTGAGCGTTAACGCGGATACCCCATTCCTAAACAAAAGCGGCAAGGTTATGTCAAAACGATAAAAACAGGCTTATCAAACAAATAAATAAAATAACCCTGTTTATTGTAATTCTAGTTTTATTTTTCTTTTTTTTTTGTTTGTTTTGTTTTCTTTTGCTTCTTCACTGTGAAATGCCTTGTCAAAATCGGATTTTCCAATAGCAAAGCGTTGCCGCCGCGTTGTTTCGGTTTGACAGTTAAAAAATGCTTGCCGCCGGTATTTAGGGCTGGCTCTTAGTGATTTTGAAAAAAATGACAAATTTCAGTTTATATAAAAAGTGTCTTTTCGACCAATTGCCATCAAAGGCAATTATATATAAATATAAAAGTAAAATAAAAGTAAAAAAAAACTTTCTGAACGGGACAATCGCAGAATTATAAATTGTGCTAGCAACAACACAATGAACAGTCTTGGTCAGATGGAAATGAATGTGAGGCAAATGTATTTGAATCAACCAGAAGTAGACTGCTAAATCAAAACCCAGAATATAACTCGGCAAAAACTGTTGTTTCTGACAAGGCTCCGCCACAAAAATGCCAGGCTTGAATTCTCTAAACGAAATGTATAAACTAACTGGAAACATCGTTGTTAATAGTTGCACTATTTAAAAATATATGTATCTGTTTAAGGTGATTTTTTGCGATGAGAAAAAACTCAATGCTGATGGTCCAGATGGTTACAATAGCTGTTGGAGAGACCTACCGAAGGAACCACAATATTTCCCAAAAAACAAATTTCGGGCGCGGTTCTTTGATGGTTTGGGGGAGTTTTTTTTTTGCGAAGACACTATGCTTGATTTAACGTTTAAAAGCATTTTGAATTCTTCTGATTACACTAGATGAGAAATTAGTCCCATTTTTAGTAAATTGTAATGAAAATAATTTATTTCGCAATAAGGCAACGTACCCATACATGTAAGTCCTCAAACAAACAGTTTTATGTCTTCGAAAATTATTAATGTACTAATAAATGGCCTGCATGTTCTCCAGATCAATACCCCATTGGGAACATTTGGGGAATATTAAGCCGTCGACAATATGAAAGCACAAATTACCTAAGAAAATCTGGTTATAGATGCTTGGAAGTCTGTTTATAAAGATATAAAAATAAATCTGGTGAACAGTAGGCCTGATTAAATTAATTAATTATTAAGTCTAAATTTTTATTCAATATTGGTATTTTGAGTTATATTAATTTCTGTGTATTTCTAGTTATACAATACTAATTAATTTATTTATAGTTATGCAACGTACTTCATACATATATGGACTGAATGAATTGTTGAATTAATTCGTTCTCTAAAGAATAACGAGAGTTCCCTGATGCCAAACAAAGTTATTGTCGGTTTCGCGACTAGTTGTTTTTGTAAATTTCTTCATTCAAATAAAGAGTGAATATTTTTAGAACCGAAATGAAGCTTTTTTTATAGATGAAAATTTTTTTCTTACTGAACTGCTTGCCAGACACACAAAAATAAGTATTAAAAGTAAGATTATGATAATTATCACAATGTCAACCACGTGTGTCAATTTCAAAGTTGTCAAACGATTTTCAAACTTGCACGAGACTTTATTTTAAAAAGTATTTCCGAGTTCTGTAAAAGTTGTAAAAATCTTATCAGAATATGTATAGAATAAGATTTTTTTTCTTGTCTGTTAATAATTGTTTAAGTTTATTGGAAATGTGTTCAATATTAGGACAAAAATTTACATTTATTTTATTTTACATAATACCAACTAACTGTTGTGTTTCTGTTCCACAATATTCTTTGCAAAATTTCAGTTTGTTTAAAGCTAATTTTTGCAAAGAAATTTTTGCAGCAACGGAATTATGCTGCTGCACAAAAAATTTCTTTCCGCAGTCGCGGAACAAAATGAATTATTCGACCCATTATATTTCTCTAATTATATTTAAATTGAAATACACTTTAATATGATTTTAACGAAAGCACTCTTTAAAATGAAAGTTTTGTAATCCCGAAAAATTAATTCTTACATTACAAAAACTCACGTCTTAACATTTTGAAATCTTCACTAGAGAAATGTATGAAATCTTTATATAAGTCGGTAGAACGATCAATAATCAATGTTTGAAGATGATTTCATGTAAATGTTTCATACGCTGGGTTCAATTTTGGCATACTCCCTTCAACATATTGGCCAGTATTTTACGAATAAATTCTTCAATATTAGTTTCCAGTGCGTCACAAAAAATTGTCTAAATGCGTTAAATTGCACGATCTAGGCGGCCGTAAATTGGCCTCAAATGTGAAATAAACTGAAAACGCCTCTCAATTGGGCCATTGTCTCGCGTAATAGGTGGCATCGTCTTATTGAAACTAACTACATGTCAGCCAAGTCCAACTCTTCTATTTTGGGCCTTCATCGCCTTTGAAAAAGTTTGGTCCAATGATACCACCGTCTCATAATTCATACCAAACAGTGTATTTTCGCATGCATGTTTAACAGTTATTAATATATTATCAATATATTTTTTTATAAATATATTTTAAATTATTTTTTTTAATAAAACAATTATTAACAGTGTGGCTAAAGGGTGTCAATTAACAAGTTACTTGGCCAATGGCCAATGCATTTTCAAAACAATAGGTGTCTGTCTTGTAACGTGTTAGAGCTACAACCGGTTTTCTCCCCTTCTCAGATCTTTAGCTTAAGTCATCTATCTATATGTCTTGTTTAATTTTTTTAATACAACACAATTTATGCTTTTTTTTTTGAAATATTTGAAATCGAAGTTTTGCCCTTTTTTATGATCTTTCGATAAATCATTTCCAATGAAATGATCATTTCTAGAATTTCAAGATTTTCAAATTTCAGGTTTCATTTTAAAATTATTTTAAATTAAAATATAAAAAAAATTTTCAAAACAAAAAAATTTTCAAAATTTACCTCTTGTTATGCTTAATACTAAAAACAGGCACCATAATTTTGTTGAAATATGATTTTTAAACGCCATTTTTACTACAAGTTTTAGTTCACGTTTTTTTTTTTTTATTGTGTTTTGTAATTTAAACTTTTCTTTAATATTTTTATTTCCACAAATTTTCAACACAATATTTTCAATTATTTTTCTTCAGTTTTTGCACCAAACTCTAAAATTGTCTTTAAAACCGCTTTAAATCCACGTATTGTTTCAAAACCGTATTTCGTATTTTTTCCTTTAATATTCTTTTTTCATTTAATTTTATTCATTTAAGTATGTATTGTGTTTAATAACTTTATGTTCAACTGTCGTTTGTGAATTTAAAAAATCAACTGAAAATCTTTTATATTAAATTGTAGTTTTTATACGACGCTACAAAAACGATATTAAAATGGTAATACCTGTAGCCAACGGAATGATCGTATGTATATGTTGGCTTATTTGGTTGATATGTATTTTTTGTGTTTGTTTGTTTCATTTAAAACGCTAAATAAGCAACGGAGTTCAAACATGTAGAACTTTAAAAAAGCAACAACAATAACAACAGCAGCAGCAATAACAACATTAAAGCTGTGTTCACATTATGTGTATTTGTCATGTGGAATGTCACTTTTCTACCCATATGTGATTTGTGTATGTCAAAATTTGAGTTTTACATAAGGTTTTTAAATTACATGTTCATATATTGGTTATGTCACATACATTGTACTTATTCTTGTTAACTCCTTTTCAATTTTTCCCTCCATTTTCAATAATAAATTTTTGTGTGTTTTTTTTTGTATTTTTGTTTTATTATTAGGTATAAATTATATTTATTAAAATTTCGATTAATTTTTGTCGCCACAAAATTTTGGTTATAAAAAACAGCTGATGTCAGATGGTTTGTCACTTGAAAATAGAACTCGTTCTAAATACAAAAATGTCATATGTATTGCACACAGAGAAATAACACATGCTATTGTTTGAAGGTCTTCGGACTATATGTACAAATTTGACATGCGAAAAAGTGACAGTCCACATGACAAATACACATAATGTGAACACAGCTTAATATCGTAAAAAAAGTATAAACCAAACTCACAGTAACAGAAACCGAAAAACAAACGTTAACGTTTAAGTAGTATTTGTTTTACTTCTTGTTGTTATTGTTGCTTATGAACGCTAATGAACTCTCAATTTGCAATTGATCTGATCATTTCAATTTTGGCCGCTTGGTTGGCTGGTTCGGTTAACTGATCTTCTTTAGTGGTTGATTTACCCTAAAAACGAAACACACACAATTTTAGATGAGAGTAAATGGTGATTTTCAGTTAAAAGAACTAAACTCACTCTCGGTTAAATTTATTCATAAATATTTACTCTCTCAATATTTAATAATTTGTATTTTTTATTTAAATGTTATGCTCTTTTTAGTGGCACCATATGAAAATATTAATGAGTTTTATTGAAATTTGAGTTGTTTTTTTTTTATTAAAAAAAAGTAAGAGTAATTATTGTTATCATACTGATATTTTGTGAGTGAGTGTTTGTTATGTTAGCAGTAATTCAGTATTTTGTTTTGATTTAATTACTTAGCAAAAACATTGACGTCACTGTTGATCATTGACTGTCATGTTTTTATATTTTTAAGTAAAATTTTTGTTTGAGTCTTATTTATAGAGCAATATTGTTTACCCATTTTAATTGAGAACAGGCTGTGATAATGAATTTAAGTTAATTGTATGTAAATAGTTTGTTTGAATATTTAAATGAGTTCAAATAAGTCTGAGTTGTATGTCGAGTCTTGTATGTTTTTAAATAAAACTTGATAAATTAGATACACGCTATTTTTGTTAAAATATTTACTACTATTTTTTTTCATATCACCCCTATCGTGAATAACAAGTGGAATTTTTGCTTCCATGAAATTTTTATTCCCCTCGAAGTGAAAAACGCTATCATGAATCTCCCGTAAAAATTTTGTTCTCTTCATTACATATCTTTTTAAAATAAAGAAAATTATCAACGCACAGTGAATGTAAATAAGAAAAACAAGTTCAAAATAAATAAACCGCGTAAAAATGTTAAGAATTGGAGCAATAATTTTGCCGACGTTTGCGCGATACATCTGACCCTATGGAGCTGCGCTTGGAGCTGCCTTGTGACATAATAAAAAAAAATATTTTTAATGAATATTTGTATTGAATTTATAAAACATTACAGGGTATGTAAATAAAGCACCGTTTTTATATATACTGAATATCTAATTAAAAAAATAAATACCAACATGATGAATTCAACAAAATCAAGGGAATAAGAAAAATATTTCGAGGGAGAAATATTTTCACGATAAGGAAAATTTTGTTTGAATATGAAATCTTTCTCAAGCATCATTCCCCAGTGAATTGTTAAAAATTATCAACAAAATTACAGGCTTATAAGTGCGCAAAGGTACAAAACCCGGTTTTTAACCGTAAATCCGGATTTTGGAGGCATATTTCACTATTGGAATCTTGTTTTACTCGACAAGCCCTACAAGAAAACTAATATCCGGTCCTAGGTTTTTCTATTTCATTCAATTTTGCATCACTGTGTTATTTACGTTTGCAATTTGGGAAAAGGGAAAACATTTAGAAGGAAAAAGTATTCCCGATAGGGGTGATATTTATTTTTTTATATTTTAAGGCAAACCTATCACTTAAGTAAACCTATTGTAGAGTACAAATTATCAATAAATTTTAAATGCATTTGTTAAGTAAATTATATATTTACTGTGTATTACAGGTGTCAAATTATCTCTAGCCCACTGCTTCTCTAAAGCGAGTTTTGTTATAGCTACAATTGGATCCTATCCTCGAATAACCAGTCATACACTAGTTCCGTGTATGTTTTCTTCCCCATAGGAATTTTTGTTTTCCGGTTTAGTTATAATGAAATTGCAATATCAGTGTAAGAAGAAAATCCACAAAACAGTAGCTATTTTTTTAGAAATGGCTGCTATTTACGAGATATGACCTATTATGGACCGATCATCCCAAAATTTATTGGCGTTAAATTTATGGTAAATTTTGTCTCGATATAAACACTTTTAAAAGAATTACACATGTGAAAGTGTTTTTCGAAGGGGATCTTATATGAGATCTTTGACTAATTATGGACCGACCGTTAAGGCGTGTGGTTTTCTTAATACCAACTACGTGGTATCTTTCGACATTTAATTGGTTGTTCGATGAAAAATTAGATGTCATAATATCTATATGTGTGTAACTTATTTGTGTTGAATTTTATTTGGATATCAACATTTTTAAGAAATTTATGGTTGAAGTGATTTTCGGAAATGGGTTTTATGTGGGAGTTACGAGTAATTATGGATAGATCATCATAAAATGATTTGCATATACATATATGAACAAAAGGAAATAAGAAAATTGACTAGTATCGTCAAGTTTGTATCCCTTTTATTCTCTTTTCCCTTTACTCACAAAAATACTTGCTTTGAAGAGTCAGAATTAAATAGTGTGAAAGCGGTCTAGTGGCAAGAGGCTCTTTTACTTGAGAGCACTTATAAAATTTGACGGAATCTGCTGCGTTTTATAGATTTGGTGTTCAAACCGAATTGTCTTTTCAGATCTTTGAAAATGCTCTGTTTCTCTGTTATATCTGCATATTATTGCTCGTAGAGTCTCTCCTTTTCGTTGTGAGTTTGAAGGTGTTTGCTGAGACTTGTTTTTAAGAGAAATCACCACCAGAGAAACATGATGATCCAAAGTAAAAATATAATTTTTTATGAAGGCGACTGGGGGACTTGCATTACCAATTATTGAGTTAATATTTTAAACCTCAAAATTTATACTAGTACAATTCTATTATTTTAGCATGCTGATTTTAATGCAGGTAACCACTTGTTTAGTATTTAGCAATTGCAAGTCCTGTTCAAGTATATAATTTTTCAATTTGACTTAAGTTCTCAACAAGAACTTTGTTTATCAAAACAAAATAAAACAAGGTCTTTATATTCATTAATAACGTTCTGTATTTCGAGTTTTAAGGCTGTAATCTTTTCTTTTAGCTCTGTATAGACTTTCGCCCTTATTCAGAAACGATTATTAAATTTAACAAACGTTTATTAAGCAAATTTTTATATGGAAATCTGTCTTAATAAACGTTTGTTAAATTTAATAATCGTTTTTGAACAAGGGGGCTTTTCTTTAGCATAGCTCCACAAATTAATTCAGTAGTGTTAAATCGCATGATAGAGGCGGCCAATTAAGAAGTGAATTTCAAAAAGTCATTAATTCAATTGTTGATTAAGGCGGCCAATCAATAAATGAATTTTCTGAAATTGTGCAACTTGGTTTGCAATGTTGCATTGTTTCGGTGACTGTGTAGCATATGACAACGTCCAGTTAAAATCACATGCCATTGATATCCATGTTATCAATAATAGGCCAACACTTAGTCGCTAACATATTCTGCTGAAAAAAAAACCCAAACAGTATTTAAATACCGATCAAAAGTCAATAAACTGGGAAAACATTTGTATCAACATGCATTTTTGCCAAAAAAAGCAATAAACTCTGTTAAATTGAAACCTTCTTGTCCAAGTTCAAACAAATAATTACATTGTGTGCGAGCATTCGTACTTTTGATAAAATACTCGCACGGAAAACAAATTAAGCAGCAAGTAAACAAATTTGTCATTTAATTTCATTTAATTTTTTTGTGCCGTGAAATTGTGGCACAGTTTTACGTGATTATTATGCAAATTTAGAGAAAAAATATAAAGTACAAGTCGGAGTATGCGAAATTAACGCCAAAACAAATTAAATACAGAATAATTACAATTTTTATGTTGTAAGTAGCCTTATTACATTAAAAGTACGCTCACACTTGGCAAATATTTGCCGAAAAAGACTTCCACGAAATAACCAGGCCAAAGCACAACAAATATTTAGCTGTTTGATCTTGCAAAACTTTTGCAAGAGTAAACAACGTCAAACAAATTTGTGCTAAAACAAGTGGTTACGCTCTTTTGAGTAAATATTTGCCAAATGTGACTGCATCTTAAGAGTTAATTTTATTTTTTTTACACATACATACTTTCATTGTTGCAAACATAAATATGTAATCTTACTATTTCCAGCTCAATTGTTAGCACGAAAATAATTTGTTTTTATTCGCATAGAAACTATTTTTTTATTAGTTTTTTTTTTAATTAAACCAAAAAAAAGTGTAACAAGTTTAGTTCGTATGAGTCTAGAGCGTTATAAAGTTTGCAAACATTGAACCTTTATTGTTCAGTGAAGTAATTATTTAGTTGTAAACAATAAACTAACCAAAGTCAGGGGGCCAGACAGACAGACTGACGTTGGTTCTTCTAACCTTAGTTATTTTTCAAGGAAATCTGTAATAAATATTTGTTAGTTTGTTTGTATGTATGAATAAATGGCAAATAAATTTATTAAGAACTTGTTAGAATTGTGAGGAATATTTTAAATTTTATTTTGTTGTTAAACTGTTTAATTTGTACCTCAAGCTGAAAATTCAAATATTATTTATAACATTTTGTTTGAAAACAAAAATCACAGTGGGTCTGGTAAGGTTTTGCTTTCGCAGGGTTGCTGAAATGTGTGCAAAGTGTTTTATTTTAAGGGGAAAATACATTTTGAAACTAGTTTCATAGTCAGTAACTCGTCATGAGTCCTCACAACAAAAGTTGATTTTCGGATAGGAAATTGTGTGCAGAGTGAAAAAATTGATGGCTTAGCATAGTAACTACATTCAATAATGAAAAATGACAGCACAACAAACGCAATCCCAGTGTAAGTACATATCTACCTCAAGAAAAATACTTGAAATAAATTACAAACATATCATGCAACTAAATATCCAAATCTTGCAATTAAATATGCCTGTCATTTTTCAATAGATTCCATGAATAATTATTAAAGAAATCAAGTGAACGTAACAAAATCAAATACATAAATTTCCCAAATCAATTGAACTATATTGAGTTATTGTGAAAGGAAAGTTAAGACGAACCTGTACTGTAGCTGAGACCTGCGCCGAACTGCTGTAACCCGAGCCGCATATATATAAATTATAACTGCCGCATTCAACGAACATTTTTCAGCTTAATGCTAGGATTACAACTGGGACAAACCACGAATATCGCCCAACACGACGAACTAGTTTGTCACTAACTAGTCTCTGTGTAAATTCGACGTAAAAAGAACAATAACGAATAAAAATAAAATAAACAAATGCTAGTTTTCGGAATTTGTTAATCCCGAAAAATTCCGGGATTTTTTAAAACAAATTCCGAGGTTCGGGATTTGTAAAATCCCGAAAATTCCTGGGCATTCCTAGTATTTTCATATACACAAATGCATGGTGTAACTAAAGAAGGTGTGTGCAGTAGCAGAGCTGACTGACTTTGTTTATAATTTACTCATGTCAAAAGTAATACTTTTTCAAGTGTTTTTAACAGTAGTACATTATTTTACACAAACAAAATGCCTGTTGTTTCTGAATTGTGTTGCATTTCTTGCTGATTTGCACTCACCTTGTATAATTATACCATGCACAAATGTGTTTTATTTTTAGAGACGAATATTCGCGATCAAAAATTCGTCATTCATTCCAGTTTTTTTCGTCCCACAATTTTGTTAAATTTTAGCTTGTTGGTTTTCACTTTTTTTTTAAGAGAAGACTTTGAGCTTTAGCGATTTGGAGTAAGTATGCAATTATACGATCCATTATAATTTAAGCTTTTCTGAAATATTAATCAATGAGCTGATTCTGGAATGATTTCTGATTCCAAAATATTCCATCACTTTTTTGGTAACATAAATATTTAAACATTTATGTGATCTGATTCTGATGTGAATAATGTTTTATTTTCTAAACAACATATGGAATTAAAAAGTCTTGAAATTTCAAACAAAGTTTATCACCTAAAATAGGAACATCGTACAACATAGTACATCGGCTACCCTGTCTTCCATATCTAAATTTTGTATACAAATGTTTGTTTTTTATTTTTTAATGATAAATAATTTTGTTTTTGTTGATTTTTATACCCTACACCACCAAGGTGGGGTATATTGTATTTGTGCTGATGTTTGTAACGCTCACAAACAATAGTTTTACCACCCAACTTAAAGTTTACCGATCGACTCAGAATCACTTACTGAGTCGATTAGACGATGTCCGTCCGTCTGGCTGGCTGGCCGTTTGTCCATGTAAACTTTGTGCGCAGAATAGGTCGCAATTTTAAAGATATTTCGATAAAATTTAGTATGAGACGGTTGGGATTAAATGTGTTTGAAATCCGTCCATTTTTTCACCTAGCCTCCATACAAATGTTCTCCTGAAATGAGGTTTATCAGTCATAAATATTGCATTTATGCACGCATCCAAACAAATTTCACCACAAATAAGCTGTACATTGATCATAATTCTCTTGAAAATTTTGGTATCCAAATAATATTCGACACAAATATTTTTCATATATACACAAATCATTCAGCAAAATTGTATGATGATCGATGCATAATTCGGTCCTAGCTACCATATAAGACCCTCTTCTGAATATCACTTTAACATGCATAACTCCTTTACAAGTGTTGATATCGAGGTAAAATTGAATGCAAATTATATATTTGTATATGCTCAGAAGTTACGCTACTATGGGCGCTTCCATTTCCCATACTTGGTGTAGGATATTATATGGTCGGGCTTAACCGACTATACTTTCTTACTTGCTTCTTTTTGTTTTTTATTTATTTTATCAAGATTTACCCCTTATTTTGTGTATTGTATATTAATTTAAATGTTTTTTATACGATTATAATTTCACAATTATAAACGTAAAAAATGGTTTAAAATAAGGCGCCTGATTAATTAATTAATTTTGGGATTTTTGTCAATAAATTTAATTGTCATTTAATTTTGAGTTGTTGGCTTAAAGGTTTTTCAACGAAAAATTTAAAAAAACAATTCAAACTGTTATATAATTGTTTATTAAAATGTTTGTTGTGCCAGTAATTGTTAGACATCGAAAATTATTGTGACCGACTTCTAGATTCTTTTTATTATAATTTTGTTAAACGAATTGTAAGATGGCTAAGAATGTGCATAAATAACTATTTGAAAAAGGCAATTGGAAAATGTTTTGAACAATTTATTGTTTTTAAGCCATTTTAATGCAGTTCAAAACCCTGGGTCAAAATTACAAACATTACTACACATATACTACGTATATGTATGTAATTTGTAGCGAAATATAAGTATGTATCAATAAGGAAATAAATACAAAATGTATTAGTATTTTTATAAGAAATAGAATGATATAATTTCAAAGAGAAAATCCAGCCACAGGTCTTTACTGGGTTTTGAAAATTGTTTTGAAATATCGTTTAAGATCAATAAAGTTGTTTTGTTTTACAAAACTGTTAAAAGTCCATTTAAACATAATTTAATTTCGATTTGAATAAAAACCGATCCTCTCAATTTCCCATTAATTTTCTTATTTACCAACAGCAAAGTCCATAACTACCGGCAAATTACCACAAACTGGGTGTGTGTTTTGACTTCGGCAAATATTTGCCGAAAACAGATGTAACCAGTAAATAAAATATATTTAAACTCGTTTATTTATTCAAAAAAAAACTTTTCTTATTTAGGCCAAAGCACAACAAATATTTAATTTTAATTTATTTGATGCTGTTTGATCTTGCAAAACTCTTGTAAGAGTAAACAACGTCAAACAAATTTCTGTTAAAACAATTGGTTACGTTTTTTTGAGTAAATATTTGCCAAATGTGAACACACCTTAAGTTTCTTCTAGTTTATAACAATTTTTTATGTGAATATATCCGACAAAAAACGGACAAAAATTCATTGCACAGTGCTAAAACATTGCTAAAGCACTGTGCAAAGTGTTTTGGTCCGTTTTTCTTTCTGTAATTTTCATATAAAAATAGCTATAAATTAGAATTATAAATTTATTTCTAAACACTTTTTATGTTATTTTATATAATTTTGTATATTATTATTACAGATATCGTAAATAAATTTCACCAGAATATTCATTTTAGCAAGACTATGTTCGTCAGATCAGTTGTTTTCGTGTAACATGTTTAGTTTGGTCTATAATTTAAACATGACGCGACTTAAAAACGAACAACCCTTAAATATTATTCAATTTTATTATCAATTTCTCGGTTAAGAAAGTATATCGTGCAATTCTTCAATTTTATGGTCAGAAGCTAATTTCTGGTTAAATGGATAAGTACACAAGCAAAATTGTCATATTTGGTATGAAGATCAGCCAAAAGCGTTGCAAGAAGTTCCAATGCATCCCGAAAAATGCACTGTTCGGTGTGGATTATGTGACAGTCGCATCATTGTATCGTACTTCTTCAAACACAACGAAGGCACGAACGTAACTGTGAATGGCGAACGTTGCCCAAGATGTACTAGCTGAACTTGGCTGAGATGTAGTTTGAACAAGTCGGTGGCACATACCATACAGCACGCGAAACAATGGCCCAGTTGAGAGGCAAGTTCGATAAACAGTTTATTTCCCGTTTTAAGCCGGTCAATTGGCCGCCTAGCATGTGCGATTTAAAGCCTTCCGACGGGTTTTTGTGGGGCTATGTTAAGGCTCATATCTATCAAGCCCGTAACGGTTGACGCACTGGAAGCCGGAATTATTCAATATTGAATTTATTCGTGAGATACTGGCCGATATATGGATAGAGTATGTCAAAATTGGACCCAGAGTATGAAACATTTGAGGCGTAGCCACGGTCAACATTTATAGGAAATCATCTAGAAACAATAAATTATACGATAAAACGATAACGACGCTAATAAAAATTTTATAAATTTTTCTAAATTGTATGTGTTTTTTTTTAATAAAATCCGAAAGCTCTTAAAAAATCACTGTTTAATGTTTTTAGTTTTTAAGGTAATTGACGTCCAAAAGACTTTTCAAATTATTTCATTATTATTTCAAGTCCTTAGGTTTTCACCAATAACAAATACTTATACAAAATGCTGATGTTTGCTCTTCAGAAGCACCAATTGTAAAGCTCCCTAAATGTTTAAACATTTTCAATTAGAAACTGGCACAAACTGTGTCAACCCTTTATATTTTTAGTTATAAAACTATAAAGTTATTTATATCAGTTAAAAGTACATTACTCTATTTGATATATATCTACATTATTTATGTTATGTATTTTATATGTACTCGTATGCATGTATGCATGTATGTTTGAACATTTAATTGTCTAAAGCTATAAAATCATTTATTATGTTTGTTTGTCAACTCGCGAGGAGTTTTTTGTCCAAGTGTTTACTCTTTCTTTGTTCACAGATAATTTAGAATTGAGTATGTATGTATGTGATATTCAAAATTGTTTTTATTTAAGAATAAAATCATATTAATTATATTTATGACAAGTTAAGTAACACAAATAGATTTTTTATTAAGTACTGCAATTAGAAAGCAATTCTATTGACGTCATGTAAATGTGATGCAAAACTATATACATATGTATGTGACATCTTAAGGGATTTAAGGAATCTAATAATAGTTCCTGGGGTAGATATTACTTGCATACCATTTCATTGTGTTAATGTGCACATGTGATAAGCAAATATTAACAAACAGTGGTAACAAAAAACTTTCTAAATTCCTTTGTTTTAAATATTTTTATAAACTGTTAGTAAAGTTTTACTACTTATTTTCTATGATTTATAATTTTTTTTTTAAAGAGAAGTAACACTCAGGCAATTAATATGCCTATACATAATTGCGTTACTTTCTTTGGAAAGGGGATAGTTGAAGAAGTAAAGGTGGTGAAAGAAGAAAGCTTTTTATATCACAACTCTGCAATTGCGCATTATGTTTGTTTTTAGTGCATAATTGCAGCGCCTCTGGTGGTGAGTAGGCGCATTAATGTTAAAGCTTGATTTTATAGCCTTTATTTAATTATTTTACTTCGGTGGCGTTTGTATGCTATACCACCGAAGGAGAGCGCTGTGATAAATATTAGTTATGATGGATAGAAAGAAAACTAATAATTATCAGAAACTGATGTTGTTTGAGTGGCAGCGGCTGGGAATCGAACCCGTCTACAAATACCAACTCATGCTGAATGATCAAATGCGCTAACCAATTAAGCTACAGCACCTGCAAAAAGAGTTTTCTTAGAAATGGACATATAAATATTGTTTGTGTCAAATTTAAATCACGATATAAATTACCCTTTTTCTGTTTGGCGTCGTCGACACAAGATGACATCGTTTGTTGTCAATATTACCACTTATCGATGACTGTCGACATTGTTTGCTATTCTGTAACTTGAATTGACGTCGATGTTGCCTTTCATTTTGTCGATGGTCTCTTTAGTAAAAATAAAAAGAAAAAATTTATAATTAAAAAATTTGGAAAAAAAAATTCAAATTACAAATACAAATCAATTTGAAAAACTGAAAAAAATCTGGCTTAAGTCAGTTTTAATGACATTTTTCAAATCATTTCCAAAATTTTATCACTAAAAAAGTTTTAAATTTAAATTCAAATAATTTTTTTTTTATAGGCCACGCCTACTTTCGAGTGGGCAGGGCTCCAAAATTTGTAATATATATCACTGATAGGTATTTTAAAGGTCTTTCCAACTATGTATAACATGACCTACTTGTTTGGACCATTTGTAGGTCAAATTCGGAAAATAATTTTTTGATCCGATATTTTTTTAAAAAATCTAAAAAATCCCGTAAAATGTCTATATGAATAAATAAATAAATCACAAAATTTAAATGTCAAGAAATTAAGGTTTAATTTCAAATATAAAATAACCGTGTAGGTAATGTAGATCTGAAGATATTAAAGAAAGATTATGACATTTCTACATAAAAATACAGGATATTTTTACTGTGCGAAGACCATAGAGAAGAAAATATCTTCTTGTTTTCTTCTTCGCTGGAATCCGAATAAAAAAATCATTTTATTTTAATAATATACATATTAAAAAGTTTTTATTAATTCACAAAGTTTTGTTTGTATGCAACAAATAAACAAAACGAATCAGCTGACTAAAATATTAGATATGTGTGTTGTATGTATCGTTAATAAGACAACGTCGATACAAGACTGTTAGGGAATACCAAATTTCTATTGATGTCATGTTAAAGTGACATTGACTCAAAATTGACGACAATGTCGATGACACCAAACAGAATAAGGGTGAATATTTTTAAAAAATGTATGAATGTTGAAGTGTTTTTTACAATTGGGCTTTTTATGGGAGCTATGACTAATTATGGATCGATCACTAAAAAATATGAAACTTATTTGTGTTGAATTTTATTTGGATACCACAATTTTTAAGAGAGCTATGCTCGTTAAAGTCATTGTCGGAAATTGAAATTATATGAAAGGTATGGTCAATTATCGACCGATCTGCATAAAATTTATAGGTGTGATTAGGAAATTTGAAATTTGTTTGGAGACGTGTATAAAGCAAACATTTAAAACCGATAAAGCCCTACTTCGCAGAACACTTGTATGGGGGCTTGGTGAAATAGTGGACAAATTTCAACTTAATTCAATTCTAATCGACCTTTACTTTGTACACAAGGAGTACATGGTCAACCAGCCAAACGGACGGATGGACGGAAATAGTTTAATTGACTCAGAAAGTGATTCTGGGTTGACCGGTTTACTTTAAGCTGGGTGTTAGACTAATGCGAAAATCCAATATACAATCCCCAAAATTACGGCAGTTTAGAAATAATTCGTGGCCACTTTTAAGTACTTTTTTGGAACATTCTTTTATAATATTTTTATTTCGTTACATTGTAACTCTGTTTCTGATTAAAAACCTCTATTATCTTTAAAGTTGCTAGCAAAATTATATAATATTTCCTTGTGATTTAATAGTTTGGGTAAAAATTTAATAAATAAACTTATAATTTTATGCCATTATATACTCTTTGGACAGAAATTTGACTGAGATAATATTAAATTCTCCATTTTCATAAAAAGTAGGCTTAGACCGTGTGCTAATTAAGCTACATATATTCCAAAAAAGATTGTCCAGAAAAATAAATTTATTTTACTATTCAAAGCCAAAATTTAAAACTATTTTTTTATAATCAAATTTTTAGCATAATTAACTAAAATCGTTAAATATAAATATATAAAGTTAAATAAACAGTTATTGCAAATAATTAAATAAATAACGAATTGAAAATAATTCAGTTTTAAGGAAGTAACATTTGTTTGAAACTGCAATTGATTTGCTTTTATCACTTTGACAAAAATAAAAAAATAAATAAATATTTATTTATTTCAGTAAAATGTTGTCAGTGTTTTTGATAGATTTTGTTATTGTTATTTTAAATTTTTGGTCAAATAAAATGAAACAAGTTTTTGCTTCGCTGTTGTTTACAGACATGTCGGACAGACAATCATTATAAATACAAACAAATACAAATTTAGTACGTGTATGACGTTGTTGGTTGATTTCGGTTGTACGTATGTATGTGCTGCATACAAACTAATTGGGGAAGTTTTGTGTTTCAATTTCAGTTGGTGATTTGTTTTTTTCTGTCTCACAGTTGTATATTTTTTTTTAAATTTGGGGAAATAATTAAGTTTCCTGCAATAAAATAAAAAAAAAAAATTAAAAAAAATAACAAAAATTTGTGAAAAAATCCCATAAAATGTGTAAATTACACAAACAATAACAAGCGTCTTTGTTTTTATTTAAACATGACTAAACAACAGATGTGAGTTTTTATTTTGTAGTTATTTTTAAAAACCAACTGCTAAAATTTCCTTAAAAGTTTTCATTTGAGCTGATTCTTCCTGTTACAACACGAGTTGTTCTGTTTCAATTTTCTCATGTAACGAAAACAAAAAAACTTTTGCAATAATATGAAAATTTATTTTAATTTGAATTACTCTGCTTTTGCATTTAATTCTATAAAACCTATTATACATAGTAGTTTGTTAAAACGTACGATTTTATCATTAATATGTTAATTTTTCCATTAATTCAAATCAAACACATGATGGCAATGATGATTAAAGTGTGATTAGATTCTAAGCCAGGACACACGCTAATGCATCCATTTACAATTGTAGAGCATTATTATTAACACGTTAAGTGGGGAATTGAAAGTTTTCGGTTAGGTTTAATTAAAAGTATAACTTTAATAATACTTTAAATTAAAAACCTTTGTTATAAAAAATAATTATGTCGTTAAGGCCCACTGTGCAACATTTTTTATTTCGATTTCTAAAAAATTTGCCAAACACTTTTAGTTTATACAGGCAAATCCTGGCATAACGAACCATATCTATTGGAAAATTTGTTATATCGAGACTTCTATTGTGAATAAAATTTAAGTCGTGTGATATTAGTTGTCTTAACTATCATTCAAATGTTTCCTTTTTTGCAGCTTTAACTAATTGGTTTTAGATTTAAAAGATTTCGGTTCCAAAAATTATTTTACCATAAAAAAATATTCACGCTTTATTTTATTGAATATAAATTTTCTTTGTTTCATTAAAGCAAAATTAACTAGTTTCCCCAGCGTGAACAAACAAACACTTTATCTGGTGACGTTTTAAAACTGGAATGAGTTTTTCAGTCTGATGGAGAAACCAATAATAAAGTTCTTTGTCACCAGGTGGTACTCTCCATTTTTAGACATCAACGAGGTTTTGATCCATTCTTAACACATTTGCAAATGCAAAAACTTAATGGAAATTTATTAACATCTCGACTATTGATATCAAAAATGTTCATCCATTGCCTTTTGCAAGCAACTTAAATCAAATAACAAAGTCAAAACTATTCATATAAAGAAAATATGTTAGTGTGAAAATGTAATATGTCCAAAAAAACACTTATAAGTATGTGACGCACTTCTTCTAAACTATGGCTATTTGTTGGATATTCACGCGAATATGATCGTTTGAATAATCGAACGATTTCTTACGAATTTCAGAATTAGCATTTTCAAATAACAATGACAAATGACAAGTTCAAAAAAGAATTAAATAAAAACTGGTCAGCTAAAACTGAATAGTGTAAAACAAGACTAAATTATAAGTAGAATTTTTATTATAAACGAAAATTAAATAAAGTTTTTCAATCAATTGCATTGCATATTATTGCATAGTAAAAAAAAATACTGAACGAGTCCACTTTTTTGAGAAATATTATATTAATTACGCTATATATAAGTCGTTATTTTCCCCTTCTTGTTAACTTCAAAGACAATAATATTGAAATCAATAGCATACAATACATAAAATACTACATATATATAATATGGGATGAATGCTTAATTGATGGCTTAATATTCCACAAATTTTCTCAGTGGGGTTCTGATTTGGAGAACCAGGCCTTTCACATTTTTCGAAGACAATCAACCATTTGTTTGACAACTTACATGTATAGGTGCGTTTTCTTGTTAAAACAGTAAATTGTTTTTCATTACTATTTTCTAAAAATGGAACCAATTTTTCATCTACGAGTAGAACTTTTGTGTAACTAGAAAAATTGAAAACGCCAAATCAAGCATATTGTCGTTACAAAAAACTCCCACAACCACGAAAGAAGCGCCTTTGAAATTTCTTTTTGAGAAATATCGTGGTTTTTTCCTTAGGTGGCTGCAATAGCTGTTGAAACCATCTTCACCATTAAGAATGAATTTTTTCTCATTGAAAAAAAATCACAAAGTTAAAGGAATAATGTACCGCTTCATCTTTAAAAACATGAAATGATACCACACGCTGGAGTATTTCGGGAAAGCGATTCCAAAATCGACATGAACTTTTTGAAAGTTTGAATAGAATCCAAGCCGCGCACATGTGCAAAAGTAATAAAAAATAAAGGATCCTATACAGAACACTAATTTGTTGATTTTGTTTTGCACATATTAATTATATTATAATAATAATTGAATAGTTTTAGTTTAATTTTATGCAAATAGTTTAATTTATATTTTTGTTAATGTTATTAATAGAATACCTGAATATAAATAAATGTGGAAATAGTTTTTTTGGTTTTAATAAAATATTTACCGGAAATATCTGTTTATTTGTAAATATAGATTATGTTGCTATTGTTTTGCACGACACTATATGTTTAAATAGTGCAACTATTAACAAAGTTTAACAGCTTACCTGTTTCCAATTAGTTTGTAAGTTTCATTTAGCGAGAATTTAGGTTGAGCAGTTTTGTGACGTAGTAATAAATAGCCTTGTCACAGACATCATCTTTTGTCAAGTGATAGTCTAGGATACTTTTCCTTAGTCTACTTAAGGTTGATTTAGACACATTTACCTCACATTCATTAATAATCTGACCAACACTCTGCACTTTGTTGCTGGCACAATTTATAATTCTGCGATTGTCGCGTTCAGAATAATACGGAAAATTTTGTTACTACAACAAGTAACCGGCTGATTGATCGAAAACTTAAGCCACTGAAATATGACCGTTTTTAAAATCACTTAGGTACGAACCGCACGGCATTTAATAGCAAATTGTTAAAAATTTCATAATAAAAATTAATAGCAGTTACACTTTTGTTTTTCTAGTATTTTTTTATTATTTATCATAAAATGTAATTATAGTTATGAAACATGAAGAATGTTAATGCACAATTTGTCCCTTAAATTAATAAAGTTGTCTGCTTAATTTTGGATAAAAAGAGATTAAACCATACTACACGTCTTAAAAAACTGTTTGTAACTTTACAACAAATATCAAACATCTAGTGTAATTATAGTAATGCAACACAGTTTATATTAAAGTGCAGAAATCATGCTACTTATTTATATGATGATCGGTCTTAGCTCCCATACAGCGCCCACTTTTGAAAAACACTTTTGCTCATATACTTGGTATAGGATAATACATGGCTTGACCGACCATACTTTCTTACTGGGTTTAATTTAACAAAATTTGACATACAGTCTAAATTTTATTAATAAATTACCCTAAAAATAAAGTACATGCTGTATTTATCACTAAATTTTGAATTTAATCAACTTAATTTATTAAGTGAACATTTGAAATTTATTATAACAGACGAATAATTTGTTAGCAAGTGCGTTTGCGTGAGAAATTATGACAAAATGTAGCTAAAATTAAAAATTTTTTATAATCAATATTTTATTTTCGCACGCATTCAATTATATATGAAAGCTTTAAGAAATAATGACAAATTTATGACTCTCCACACACAATCAAGATAAATTATTTACACACTGGTATGTATTTTGATATTAAAAAGACCAGAAACTATGACTACAAAGTCATTGATTGATTTAGCCTATTGCCAACTCCTCATAAATAAAAAAATCTAGAAATTCCCCGACATATCTAATAACATTTGGTCAGTTTGTCTAGTTTTATTAAAACATTGCAATCAAGTACATACGTTTAATTTTGTTTTGTTATGTTATGTGTTTTTATCAGTAAAATTATTAAGGTGCTTTTAGACGGTATGTATTTTCCAGTGTACTTGTCACTTGTACGATACATATGTAATAGTGCATGTCTGTCAAAATTTACAATTTACAGGCAGTTTATAATCGGTTGTTAGTTTCATGTGACATAATCTACAATAGAAGATTATGATTACTTTTGCGGAAGTTTTGTCTTCTTGCAAATATACAGCAATGTCACAGAATTTAATTCCGTTCGGAAGTGGAATTAATTCTGTATTTTGCTTCTATAAAAAAGGACAAGAAAATTTTTTTTCGGAATGAATGCAGAAGTATTTTTTTTTTGCTTTTACACGACTTGTATGCATTTTGCAGTGGAAATTTGACAAGCACACTGCAAAGTACATACCTTCTAAAACCATCTTTAGTTGAGAAAAGTACCTGTCCTACCAATTATTATGTGGGGTTTGATAAAATGATTAATTGATATGTTAAAAAATGTCTAACAATAGTACAAAGTGTTTATTATATTTTCAGTAGCTAACAATTGAAAGATAAGCTGTAGTCATTATTAATTGTAATTGTATTAATTTGCAAATGCTTCAGTTAATTTAATGTCATTGATATAAATCTGCGCAGTACTTTGAAATAATTGAAGTGCAAAATCAAAAAAATTTACAACGAAATGGAAAATCATATTGTTAAATTTTTTTTTCTAACTAGGCTTTTTATTATTTTGATTAATGCGCCTTAAATAGATTTTTGTTTAAAGAACCACTTTATATTAACAAATCTAAACAGTAGATTATCACAAAAGATTAGGGTTATGATTACTTCAAGTAGTTAGTTAGTGCCAATTTACATGAAGCAATTTTTGTTGAAAATATTGATACAATTTTTTTCTGGAAATTTCTTTAATGTTTACACAACACAATATAATTGCTTAAATCACACATATTTAATACAAATAAGAGAGTAACACGAGTTGCTAGTACAATCTAGTACGATTTCTATAAGGTAATCAGCTTAGCTTAAAGAATTGCATCGTGTAAATTGGGAGTTACTAATAATTTTGTAATTGTTGCAATAAAATTTCAAAATACAACAGAGAAATAGTTTTTATTTAATATATGTCAAAGACTAGACATAGGAGAGCCGATTGCAAAAGGAATAATGGGGTGTTACATTTAGACCTTTTTTACCATTTTTATTTAGCACAGTTTGCCAAATTATCATGATTATCATCAAATTACACCGCAACTACTTCTCTAAAGTATTTAGCAGTATTACGTAAACAAGAATTTTCATTTTACGGTCCACTCCTTTTAACTGGTCGCCTGGACCTTCTAGATTTTTTATTTATGTGAAGTCAAAAGTCACAATATATTGCTAATAATGCTGAATAGAAACCTATAGATTTAATTATAAATTTAGGGTCATCTTAATACCGTTTATAGCCTAACATTCACCTAAAAGTAAACCGATCGACTCTGAATTCCCTCGCGGGTCGATTTAACGATGTCCGTCCGTCTCTCCGTCTGAGAGTATATATAAACCTTGTGCGCAAATTTTAAAGTTATTTTGATAAAACTTTTTTCGGGCCAAGAACGATTGGTATTAAAATTGGTTGAAATCGGTCCATTATTTCACCTAGCTCCAATAAAATAGGGCTTTATCGAAAATCACTGTAAAGAGCATAACTCTCGTTAAAAAATTTAGTATATATATTCAACACAAATATGTATGTTTCATATATGTATGTACACAGAAATCATTCGGCCCAATTTGATTACCATCGGTTCATAATTAGTCATAGCTACCATATAAAGTCCATTTCCGAAAAACACTTTAACATAAATAAGTTTCCTAGTTACAGAAATGATCACACTTAATTTTAAACGATCCATAATAGGTCTTAGCTCCCATATAGCGCCCATTTCCGAATAGTTTTGCAGATATTCTGGGGGTATACTTTCTTACTTGTTTACAGTACATTTTTTAAAAGGTTTTACTTATAGATTTTAGATTTTATTTCTGGTTAATTAGCACTTATTTTCACTGTGCATCGTTAGATTTTCGAGGTTGTATTGTTTTGTTACGTCTAAAAAAAAGCTGTTCAGCAAATATTGGACCAATTTTTTGTGAAAGAAAGCATACGACTTAGTATTTTCGTAACCCTAGAAACCATTTACGATCTTTACATGGTTTGCTAGAAAATTTGAATTCATTTTGCGTCATGTTTTTTGGAACGTAACCCCGACGCAAAGAGAGGTATTGGTGTATAGGATAAAAAGTATATAAATTTAGTACAGAAAAAAATTAAATAAATTTGTTTCTAATTTTATCACCCGAAATATTGAATTTTTATTGGCAGAAAGATATAAATATAATAAAGAAATACATCCATAATAATAATTTTGATAGAAAATAATAGAGCAAATATTATTTAATAATATTAAAATAAAAAAAATTGCCTCATTAGCGAAAAACACAATAAATAAAAAAATTATGTGCACCAAGCACATGATAAATTATGTGCCTCTGCTGTGATTTTATGGATTATTAGAAAGAGTCATAATTGGGCCAGTTATCAGAATGACTTATAAGCACAAGACCACAAGACTATTCCAGACATATCGCACCCTAAATATAAGTTTGTTATTCTAAATCATTCTTATCATTTCTAACATATTTCATTGCACCAACAACTTCTATTAATAAATGAATCAATAGCTCATAAAAATAGCAGAGTTTAGCAACAAAATTTTACTTTAATTGACTTCAGTTTTAATTGGTTCATTGCGATATTACCAACGTAAAATAGGCGTGTTAAAGAACTTTGAGCGGATTATAAAATTCAGTTAATTATAAAAAGTTGAGAATTTGCAAGAAATACTAAATTTATTAAGTATAAATAGCTGGGGTTATAAGTTAAAGCCATTAGTATAATGAGACATGCAGTTGGGAAATGGAACAAATATATACCCACCCCCAAGTCACCTATTATAGGGTAATATAAAACCGTAATTTCTATTTATTTTCGGTTTACTTTGATCGAATTTCATCTCAATAACGATATTTCAAAAAATTATATTTGTCTCTTTCTTTCGGAACTGTGCTTTCTTTATATTTTTGTAGCATGCAACATAAAGCGATTTACTTTAACACACAATAAATTAGGTACCAAAAATCTTTTGGAAGCGTCAACATTGTCACTTTTGTATACTCTCAGAAGTAGAGCTTGTATGAGAGCTAAATCCAATTATGGATCAACTTTCACAAAAGCCAATACATACATACATATAACTGATCTGTAAAATTTCGGTTCGATATGGATGTTTATGTAGGTTAATGAGTTTTCGGGAGCATTCCTCAGAAGATAGCTATGACCCATTATGGGCGATCATTATGAAATTATGTACGACGATTTATATATATATATATATGTGAACTATTTGTGTTGAATTTCAACTTGATTTCTGTAACAGATTTATGAGCATTACGAAGTGGATATATGGGGCTACGATCAAATATGGAGCGATAATCATGAAATTTGGCACAACGATTTCTACGTATATGTGAATTGTTTGTGTTAAACTTCAATTTTAAAGGGATTTCTATAAGAGATTTGGAGAAGTGGACTTTTTACTTTATATGGGGGCTACGGTCAAATATGGACCGATGAAAAATATAAATAACCTAAATGTGTATTTAGGTTATTTATATTGAATTTCAAATTGATAGTGATTTTTTTAAAAGATTTATGGGCTTTATATAGGGCTATGTTAAAAAATATACCAAAATATCGTTTTGAAATTTCAATTTTCATAAAACTTATTTTTGCAGAATTTCGTATGGATTCGTCATTTCTATAAACATTTACCATAATGCCATATTCCGGGAAGAGATTTGTATGGGGACTACTAGAATTCGTGTACCCATTCATACCATTCTCAACAGGACTTGTCCTTCTATAATAAAAATAAAATTAAATTTTTTCAAAGCTCTATAGTGCCCTCAAGAGAGGGACGTCTTTTTGGTTTTACAAAAAATATTTCGATGTGTTCTTAACGGAATGACAAACTTAATATGCCCCTCATCTCTTTGGTGGTGGTCTATTTCAAAACGATTTTTAGTATTTTATTGCAAGTGGTACATAATTGGCTAAGTTTGTTTAAAGACTTTGAAATGTAAAGAAGGCTTTTGTAATATAGCGGGATTTTATGTGAACAAAGCCTTATGTTCGATACAATATAGTCGAATATGTAAAAATTTTATAACATTTTTGTTTTAAAAGTTCAATGAACTCCCAACACTTTACAGTGCAACAAATATTGAAACGTTTGTTTAGCCGCCGACGACACCACTTCATTTGTATCCATAAATAAACTGTAAGTTTTATTGTTTTTGGTAAATAAATTTAATATGTTTATTTTATTTTCTTACCTGCTTCAAATGATTACAACATTCATAAAAAAATAAAATAAAGATACACTTACGTTTTTGCATAAAAGAAAGATATTTGTGACATTGAACTTTTGTTAATGAAGAAATTTTAAATATGAACTTTAAAATGTTTGATTGTAAAAAATTATCACAAAAGTATTTGAGTTTTATTACGTAATTACAATAAATGTCAAACTGGCTAAAACAATTGGCATACATTCTCCGCACGAATACTAATTCTAGACTCCATTCAATTGTGGCGGACTACGCATTAATGTATTTTGTCTGCCCTACTTTTCTAGATCTTGTTTCTGACGCAATCTCAGAAATGCTTCCGATTACATCAATATTATCCACATAGCAACATATACGATCATTAACAGCAATCCACAAATCTCAAATTAAATCCTAGATTCGAGTCTGCTAATTGTATTTCCCAAGATATGAAAACATTGATAAGAAACTTGCTGTGTTCCATCATAAGTTATGTACATTTGGGCTAATGTTTGTAAAGGACAACAATAAATGTCCTTTAATTTCAGAATTAACTTTATCCGTCCTTCCATCTCTATAAAACTCTTCATCAAATTACAGGAACTTTAAAGATAATTAGATAATATTTGAAACACAATTCTCTCATAGTTCAGAGATGTACTCGTACCTTATTGAAAATCATTAACAGCACATAGTGGTTTGGAAATTTATTTTGGAAATAATTCGGTATCTCGAGGTAACATATCTATATGTACATGTAAGCGTAGATCTTTTAAATCTTCTTAATGACTATTTATATTTAAAAATTCAGCTCATTCGAGTAATATGGGATTTTTAGCGATTTTTCTTATGTGAGGCCCAATGTAATAAACTTTGAGATGCCGCCCACTGGCGTTTATTTCGCCTACGATGCCAAAAAACTGCAAATCTACTGTGAATCAACTTGAAAATACCTGCACGATATCTGTCATAGCTCCCGAGATACCGAATTATTTTCCAAAAAAAAAAACTTTTATATACCACATTTATCGGAATAACTTCAAAATTGAGATATTTGAAAAAACTCTACCTGTGTACTGAGTATAGAGTAATAGTGTCGGGCATGATCGACTATATTTTCTTACTTGTTTTTTTTTATTCAGCTGGAAATTTGGTTATGGTGAAAGGATGAATATCGAACGAACAAAATTGCTATTGATGATATGGGTATCACTGGCATGTGGTTAAACAGGACGTTGCCACAAATTGCAAACCAAAATTCCCGTTCGTACAATTTTACAAAATTCAGCTGTTAATTGGCCGAACAAATCGTGCGATTTAACACCACTGAACTATTTTTTGTGAGGCTATGTTTCATATAGAGGAAACAATCCCGAAATCGGGACAGATGCCGAAAACTAGAGTATTTGTTTACAAAGCCATCAACAAACATTTAAATTTTAAAACGTTTTTCGAAGAAATAAAGCTAGTTGTCCAGAACTCGTGTTTTAGCGTCAACGCGTTTTTAGCTTTTTAAACGTGTTTGCGTCAAGTATTTCAAGTTACATGTGAAGATTTTTCGCGTCAATCATTTGTGTTTTATATATATAGTATGTACTTTCGGAGGTGATGCCGTAAGCCCAGCTAATTTTGTTTTTTATGAAGTTTTTTAATGGTTTGTTTGTCAATTTCATATAAAAAATGTTTTTTCAACTGTCATTTTTTTTAGTGACATCACCTTTAAAATAAATTTGCTTTGCATTTGTCAATGTCAGCTGTTCGATGCTTGCGACGCTTTCAAAAGTAGAAAGTAAACGAACTTTTCGCGTTACAAGCGTCCTACGCTTTTAAGTGTGTGACTTAAACCATACGACTACATTGATTCTACTTTTTTGACAGTTGCTTAGAACGCGTGAAACGCGTAAACGCTTGGTATGGACCTCCAGCTTAAAGGAGAAATAATTAAAATCAACTTTGAATTGCCAAACTCGAACGGACTATTTGATGTGTTTACAGTTTTGGAATTTGGAAATTACTATATAAAAATCTGTAATTCATTTAACCCTTCTTTGTTTGATTTTTACTTCATTGGTGAAATAAATCAAGGTGATATAATTCATGTTCAAAATTAAAGGAAAACTGGTTAAAACAATCATAATATATATTTGTCATCATCATGTAATTTTAGATCTTTAGCTTAATAGTAAATAGAAATAAAAGAATGCATTCAATAATATGGTGGAAATTTCCACTATTATGCAAAGAATGGTTAAAACCTCAAGAGATGAAGAATTTGTATTACTTAAACAAATAGTTGTCATTTTAAATCCGGTTAAAGTAAAGTGGTATGAATGTCTGCTGATTTTGCCATTTATTTATGCTCAAAGAGTTATCAAAAAGTGATTTGGTGAAATTTCTCCTTAAAAGAAACCAGAAAAGGGGGATGATTTACTCAACAGTTTTAAATTTTTGAAAAAAAAAACACAAAACTAAAGAGTGAAATTGATAATGAGATGGAAATGTTTGTTATTAAAAATGAATTAAAAATGTTGCGAAACGAATGAAATGATGAATCTAATTTAAATATGTAAAAGACCGCCTCCCCCCAACACTTAATAACAGCTGTAATAATTCGTTGAGCGAGAAAGGATTGTTTATGCAATCAGAATACAAAAACGATGTTTTTCGTCATCTTCATATATTGGTAACAAAGTTAATTCAAGATTCTCTTTACTTAGATGCCTTAATATTTTTAAGAAACTTTATCGATTGATAATATTCTGTTGCTTTTAAATTAATATAGAAGTTAAAAGGCGATGTCATTTATTTTTTATTATTATTTTTACTAATCTAACATTTCAATACACAAGTTATTATGTTTTTTATTTATTAATGTTTGAAAAACTTTTAATCAATTTAAAATTTTTGTTTTCAAACATATTTAACATAAGTAACTTTTTGAAATATATTGTTATTATTTGTAAACCAATTTGTTCTAATATGAAACCAAAGTCCCGGAAATACCGATATCCCGAAAATCCCGATTTCCGGATCCCGGCAATCATTTATGAAATCCCGAATCCCGTGATTTGAAAAACCAATCCTTTTTGTCATCCCTAGTCTATGCATAGCCAATCGAAGCGATTATAGTATTAAAACTGATTAACAAACAGTTCTTCAAAATGTTATTGAACATTTTGATAAAGTAATCGAAATCTGTCGTGGTGGTGGTATTTTTTTATTTACAATTATCAAACTTTACTCATTTCAATACAATAAAATTGACAATAATTTTCAATGTCTTTCATCGTATCAAATTCCTAATTAATTGCAATATAATAATTTTGCTTATATAAAACTTAATAAAACAAATATTTTGTACACTTTCTCTATTGGTTGCGACTCGCTTCTTATATGATATTTTTATGAACTTCTTGTCTCGAGTGTAAATGTTAATAATTTTAAGAACTCTGAGAATATCGAATAAATATTCAGATGTACATGGCTGACAAAAAACAATCCATGTTCGTTTTCACATAAACTTAACAAATTTATATTAAGCCAGAAAAACTTGGTAATGACTGAATGACTGAATTTTTCAATGACTGCTACATTAAACCCTTTCTTGACAATCCATAAATTTCTTCGCTCGTTTAAAAAGTTCTGCTTCGCACATGTGTTTTTTATGTTTTTGTTCGAACAACATTGTTAGAACATTTGTTTGCATATAAATATATCTGCCATTTATATGAATTTCAAAGAAAGCTATTAAAATGATTATCTACACGTTTTCGCCACATATGTAGAAGAATATGAACAAATTTAAGACTGTAATTTTGCCGGCACGTTTTGTTTTTTGTGCGCTCAACTATCGGCAGATGACTGGACTCATCAAGGCGGGGAGTATTGCTTTTTTAGTAGTCATTCTAATGAGCAGATTTCTGATAACTACTTCTGCAAGTTCTTACGATCAATGAGTTATGGCAATCATTAAATGTCATATACCACAATGATGGCTGTGCTACCCATCATTATAATAATGACTTAAATTGCTTTTGTGGAAGTAGTTAAGTTTCGGAATATTAACAATTTATATCATTACTTGGCAATGAAAGCGTTTTTTTTAGGAACATTAATAACACAAGTTGTTTTAATTATTGTGAATAAATCCAGACATAAGTAATGTTTAAATCATTAAAATACCCAGCGATTTATTAAAACAAAAATTAATGAAACAACAATGCTCAATTTTTCCAAAATCCCGGCAGCACTAATGTCATCTTCCTCACTTTCTCCGGAAAGAAATTTATTGCAACCATTTGAGGAACAAATGCGACAGGCATCCATAGGAGCACCATTGTATAACGTCTGACAGGTCAAGTACTTGTTGGCATTAATAAAGGAGGTGCAGCCACGATTGGTGAAAACGGTATTATTGACTGAAATGATGCAATTAAATTAAAGTAATTCAAGTAAAAATGAAAATAAATATATTTAATACCTTGATATTTAATCATATAGCAGACAGGTTCATTAATTTTCAGTAACGATGTGGCACTACGTCTTTCCATGGGATCTTCATACTCCAAATAGTCGTCGTAGTCTGGTAAAGTTACGGGTTTTGGTTTTGTTGCAGTAGCAACAGCTGCCATAGAAGATGTTGTAGTATTTGCTGTAGTTGTTTTGTTGTTTGTTTCTTTCAGAGCAGTCTCAATCAGAGAAGTAGGTCTTGCAGTTACTGTTGCTGCTGTTGGCTTTGTGGTAGTTTTGCTGTTTGTATTCGTCATAGCTGGCTTTGTGGTTGTCTTGCTTTGTGCAGCAGTATTAGTTGGCTTTGTGGTAGTTTTACTTTGTGTGGCAGTAGCATTTGTAGATGGTTTTGTGGTTGTTCTCACCTCATTATGTGACTCGTCACTATCTAGGTAATTATCTGGATTGTCGGGCAATATGGGTTTTAACGTAGGTTCCACTAACGGTTTTAAGGTAGGTGTTATTTCTGGTTCTTTTGTGACACTGCTATCCAATGGCCCTGGCAATATTATGGGTTTTGCAGTTGCCACAATGGGAATTTCACCACAAATATGCAGTTCTTTGAAATCTTCATACTCATTACAATCTTTGCAAACATAACATTGGAGACCTTGAATTGTCAGAGGGGGGAAAAAAACAACGAAATTCATTTTTATTTTTTTTTTGTTTATAATTAATTGAGAAATTATTTATTATGCTGCTAAAATGTATGTACATACATACATACATACATACATACATACATACATACATACATACATACATACGTATTGTTATGATAGTAGTTATTTATTGCTTGTTATTATTAATATTATTTTTATCTAAATTATCTTATCTTATGTAATTATTTAGATACAACATTATTATCATCATTTATTTAAGTATTCATACATATGTATACTCAGTTATACATAATTGTATATACAGCTATGTATAGAGAAATAGCGCACACTTCATAGAACCTTCACCCTGCTTTTCCAAAACTTCGTTGGAAATTTGCACGTTGTTTATTTTGTCATATTTTGTTAAAATTTAAGTTTTTTTTTCGGGTTGGACAATGAAATAGCGCACAGTTAATTCAATTTTAAACAAAAATAGTTGATGCTAATTTTTGTGTTAAATTCTTGTGTAATTTAACAAAATATTGTTTATTTATCACACTGCTTATTTGAAATAAAAGTTATTTGGAAACTTCAACAACAGGATACAAAAGAAAGAAAATTAGCTGAAATAATTCGATGTTCTGGAATGATGGTTTATAATGTCATTAAATGTGTTAAATCAGATGAAAATTTGCTTAATTTAAAGAAAGATCGAAAGAAGCCATGTTCAAAAAAAAAAGCAAATAAAAAACGTACAAATGTTAAAAGGACATTTCCAACAAAGTTTGGGAAAAGCAGGCAAAAGAGCAGCATAGAATTGCATGTTATTTTCATTCCATTTTTCAATAGAACCAATGTTCTAAGGTACTTCATAGAACATTGCTGCACTATTTCTCTATCCATAGCTGTATATACAATTATATACAGCTGTATATACAATTATGTAGTATAAGTTTCATTATTGATATTGTTATTGACAATTAAGTATTTACTGATTTTTATTTTTTTAATCATACTTTTCTGAGTTTATTATCCTTCACATGACCGATTAAATATAATTTTTACAATAATGGTTCTGTGTAGTTAAGATACAAAGAATCCCTATATGGGAGCTATGACCAATTATAGGCCGATCACCATAAGGTTGGTAACTATGATTTATATAGATATATATGTATGTATGTGGATTATTTCTGTGTAATTTCAACTTGATAATGAGGCTCATAAGAGAGTTATGTATTCAATAAATTTTCGAAAGTGGCGGCTAATATGAAATATGAACCGATCAATATAAAATTCGGTAAGTTAATTTATATTTAAATGTGGATGATTTATGTTAAATTTTAACTTGATAGTGATTTATAAACACTTAAATTATTTTCGGAATCACAGTTTATATGGGGCTATGGTCAAATATGGACCGATTCAAACAAAATAACGCTTTGTAATTTATCTTTATTTGAAGAAAGTGAAGGTGGATTCACCCATTCGTTCTTAACAAAAAATTTGTTCGAACAATTCTTTTTATATGAAGTTTGACGTCTCTCTTTTTGAGAGAGAAAAAATATTTTTTACGAACTTGAATTGTTTTAATTTTATATTTTTTCTGGACAAAAATGAATTGAGTTGCCAATAGGTTGCATTTTTTCATACAAATAACAATGCTTTATGTATTTCCATGGCCATCAGCAAAAGCAACATTCTTTTTTTTATTCATTTTGATGTTATATCTGTGATTTGGAATATACTTTATACTTTAAAATAATTTAATATTTGTATTTTGAATCAATGGCCGTACTTGCAAAACTAATAGATTTTGTTTACATACGGCAGCTTTGATTTTTTCAGATAAAACGAAATGCATGAATAGTGCTGCAAAAAACTCTCAGTAAAAACATTTTTCTCTAGAAAAAATTTTTGTTAAGAACAAATGGGTGAAGCCACCTTAAAAAAAATATCTGAAAAATATTGAGGTTGTCTGAAACTTTTGTCTGTGAGTCGGTTTCTACCGGGCCGATTTTGCTCATTTTTAATAACAAACATTTCGGTGAAACAAGTAATGTTTGGTTAATATTTTATTGTTCAATGTCTTTTTTAAGAAACTGTTTCGTGCCTTCAGCAGACGGAGTTGGATAGGTCGTCTAAAAATCTTATAAGGACCCAGAATATAAAGACTTTTTGGTTCTACGATGTGTTACAAACGGAATGACACACTTAATATACCCTCCACCATTTTGGTGATATGTATAAAAATAAAACCATTGGATCGGGCACTAAGAGGTAGTGTAAACTTAGTAGAGGCAAATTTTAAATGTTACCAAACATATTTATTTCAATCCGTGGTTTTGCATACATATTTCCAAAGCAACGTTGACGAAAAAGAAAAATCGATTCTCTTTTCTATTGAGTATTTATAAAAGTTGTTTCAAAACCGGCATCTCATCCATTAGCTCTGTAAAATTTATTTCATTGCGTTTGATCCCAAACATTCGAATATTAAAATGTTTCATGTCATTTTACATTGTATTTTCAAGAGGAAGTGACTTTTATGAAAATCAATTTCTTATGCAAATTTAAATGTTAGTCCCAATTTACACGATGCAATTCTTTAAGCTTATTACCTTTTAGACATCAGGGTGAGGGAATAATAAGATGTGTACACACTTGATTGTGTATACTCTCAAATGAAAATACGAGCGATTTAAGCAATAAGAACTGTGCAGTGTGAACACCGTAGAAATTTTAAAGAAAAAATTTCATCATTCTTTTCAATAAGAATTGCTTTGTGTAAATTGGGGGGCTAAGCAAGCGTTAATTGCATACTAAATCATATAAGTTTCTGCATTGCATCAATGTTTTTCGATACAAGAATCTAATAAGCAGAAGCCGAATTATCACTTATTTTTAGTTACAAAATTGTTTGTTTTTTATATATGAGATCTTTTTTTATGATGATTGTAATTTTTGCTATAATTTTTTTTTTATAAATATTTTAAATATGCCTTTTAAAACACATTTGTATTTTAAATTTATTTCTTTTTTTACACTTAAATGCAAAAGTAGATCACAGAAGTTATTATCGCTCGCTCAGATCAATTTGAGAATACTGTGGGGATTATTAACCTGATATTGTGGTCTTAGATACCACCAATTTACTTTAGCTAATGTTGGCGGCACAAGGTAGCTTTTGTTAGTTGCACAATGAAACCTCGGAGCATATGCAATGCTGTTAACATGATGAGTGAAATGGCTAGGGCTTTGAGGGAGCCTGGTGATGTTTTTGTTCTTTCATCTAATGGAATAATTTGCTTCATACGTAGCCTAAAACTACTATGATGAATTTTAGGGCTGTACAAAAGATCTTATAATGTAATGCATGTAGTATTATCATTAATAATAATAATAATATTTAAATGCATAATTTTTATACAAAATTGATATATTATAAATTGCTTTTCTTTTTCAGGTCAAAACAATAAAAAAAAATTTTTTTAATTAAAAGAAATCAAAAGATTGCAAACTCTTGCAAAGAAAATAAAAAAAAAACTGTATCAATGTTAAATGATAAATTGACAAAAAATAAGTAATTTCATATTTTTGTGATAAAGAATCTTATCGAAAATTTTAAAGGAAACAATTTAATTGTAATGTACGAGAACATATAACAATTAATTTCATTAATGTATGTAATTAAGTTGTTTCACCAATTATGGTGCCCCAACGAATATGTTTTCATTTTCTCTACATACTTGTTAATTTTCTTAAAAAAAAAAACTCAAGAACTTAAGGACATTAGAAGGTGAGCGTCATTATCGGTCATAGTTAAGTTTAATAATTTTTTACATACATACATACATAAGTATATGATGTAAATGTGTAAAATTCCTTTTGATGTTTTGTCAAGTTCCATTCAACTCTCTCAATTACACTTGTTATCACAGTTTAAACACTTGACAGCCACTGCGGCTACTTGCACAATGGGGATTTACAAATTGTATGATTCATTTAATCGTTCCTAATTAGTTATGCTTGATTGTAGCCAGGGTTGTGTGTGTGTAGACTACTTTGTAAGTGTATCTTTGGATATGAGAAATGTAAATATTTGCTAAATACTTTTGTTTGTAGCTGCTTCTATTTACAACAGCCCTTATCTAAATGTACGGTCACACTTGGCAAATCTTTGCCGAAAAAGACATAACCAATAAATAACATATGTATATTGGAACACGTATGTATATATATTAAAGCATTATTGTTGCATCTTTTTGGACGAAACATAGTAAACACACGCCATTCAATTACAATTGAACACGAAAAATAATTATATGGACCTATTTTTGTTTTTCTCAAAATAACTGTTCTAATATTATTTTTTTATATTGATTTCTTAAAATTTAAATTATATTCATTTATTTTCTGTCCTTTTTCTAATTTTAATTGGTTGACATCTTCATTTTTAGTTTTGAACATAACTGTCAGCGTTTTCAACTTGGTGCATTTAGCATCGTTTTTGGTGCTTTTTTAACTTTTTTGTGTGAAAAATTCCTTCCTTCGGTGCGTTTTTTTAATTTTTCCGAAAATGTAACGAAATCTTTATTTTTGCTAATTTTTAATTGTAGTTTTTTAATAATTAATTATCATGAAATCTATACGATGAAAAAGGACCCAATAAATGTGTTTTAAAAAAGAATATATGATAAAGGAATACATACTATCAAATTCGTCACATGATGGGTAATGATAAAGGTGAATAGGGTAAAAATCTTCGTTTGAAAATAAAATTAACATTTTAAACATGGAAATAAAAACTCTTGTATAGGCTACTCAACTGTGGACGTACAACCAGGGTTAGAGCAGTGTTGCCAGAAAATGAATTTCAAAATATTCTAAAACTTGAAAAACTTTGCGCTAAAATGTTCTCCATAAAAAAAAGTGCTAAATTTTTTCAATATAAAAATACAATTTTTCTTTCAAATGTTACAAATATAAATTATAGTTTTTTCTAATTTTGTCCATAATAATTTTTGCCTTGTTTTAATAGATTACATTTCATATATTAATTCAAAAATTTCCCTGTTCATTTATTAATAAAAGTTATTTTTTATTTCTCCAAAAGTATTTTTTGAAGTAAAATAGTAAAAAAATTTTCGAGAAAAAAATAGTTTTTTATCAAGCAAATTATGCTAAAAAGCATTTAGCATACTTTTTTAAAATTTCAATACATTTTCGAGAAACAAAAAACGCTAAATCCAGGACTGAAAGTGCTAAAATGGCAATGCTGCGTTAGAGTCCCAGTGGAGCCCTAACATATTTTATTAAGAAAATTGAAATAGAAGTACTTAAAATAGAAATCAAAAATATTTAAGAAAGTATCAAATAAAAATTAAACCTTTTTTAGCAATTAGTACTTCAGTTCCGAAAAACATATTGTGAGTTAAATTTTGAGTGGTTTAATGCTTATGTTAACTTTAGTAGCTCGTTTATTTAAAAAAAACTTTTACTATTAATCTTTGATCTCTTTTCAAAAATTTTCATATAGAATTTATGAAATTAAAAAAATAATTACATAATTTTGTTAAAAAAAAATCAGTGTTTTTTTCTAAAACCACTGAACTGTAGAAGACTCTTTTATTGTTATATTTATTATACAAAAATATTATACATACTTTCATTTAAAATTAATTCAATAAAAATTTCAATAAAAAAGAAATTCTAATCTTTTTGCGTTTTTTTAAATGGCGTGTTTTTTCTCCATTTTGGTGCGTTTTGATATTTCAAAGTTGACAACGCTGATCACTGTTATAAATCACTCATCTTGATTACTTCCGTTATTTTCTTTTCTGTTTCTCTCAACCACAAACCTAAAATGTTCTCTTATAAATCACTCTCTCAGTGATGTAACACAAAAAAAAGACAAATTTTAAATGATAAATGCTGCCAATTAACCTCTAAAATTAAAGTGGATCTGTTATTTTCGGTTTCTTTTTAAAAGTAATATTAGCAACGGAGAACTTGTAATTCTTACAAAGCTTAACGCTCTTATTATTTCAGAAATATTGCCATGTTAGAGGCTTTTTTTACAAATCACCTATTTAGTACCTTGTACAAGACACTTTGTGGCCACTCCCAACAATATAAAACTGAAAATTACACTTTTTAAACACATTTTATTAAAACTTTCACTTTTAAATTACGTTAAATAAAAGAAAGTTTTTTTTTAAGATCTGCTCTTCAAAACTACAAGAGCATTTTAACCGCTCAACGTCTAGAATTATACTGATTGTTAATGAACTTTTTGTTTTTTCACCTCAAATCAAATTTTAATAAAAGAATCTTCAGTTAGTTCAGAATTTGATGTTTTTCTATCTCAGGACAAAACAAAATTGCGAAAAAGAAATTGCAATTTCAACTGATAAAATCGGCTGCTATTTTGTCATGTTAACATGACAATAACTGATACAAGAACCAAATTACATAAACAATACTTTGAAGAATACTTGAAATTAAAAGCTATCATTATGAAAACCGAAAAATGAATGTCTTATTGATAAAAGCAATTTATATTTTTGGTTTATCAAAGAGGAAAAAATATGCAGTTAGTGATATCAAATTGAAAATATTTTATAGTATTCATTTTGCTCTGACTCAATGTTTTTAAAAATAAAAGATTTATAATTGTCTTATTTTTCTAAAACTAAATACATACATATGTATGAGTATGTACCATACAATTGGTCTCGAGAAAAATAGGTTTGGATTTTTTATATTTTTGCAATAAATTATTTTTGTTTGTTAAAGTACGGTCACATTTGGCAAAATTTTACTCGAAAAATCGTAACCACTTGTTTTAGCACAAATTTGTTTGACGTTGTTTACTTTTACAAGAGTTTCGCAACATCAAACAGCATCAAATAAATGAATACTAAATATTTGTGGTGCTTTGGCCTAAATAAGAAAAGTTTTCTTAAATAAATAAACGAGTTCAAATATATGTTAATTAATGGTTACATCTTTTTCGGCAAATATTTGACAAGTGTGACCGTATCTTTAGACTATAATATTTTTTCTATTAAATAACACCAAGTTCTGTGTTAAGTTCCTGTTAGTTTTTTTTAATGTAGCTTTGAAAACAAACAAAAAATATAATGTATTAAATAAGCTGTGCGCCACTGTATACTTACAATCTATTGTACCTACTTTCAGGCAATTCATTTGAGGACTTCTGATTTTACTTAGCTCAAAATTAACACAGAAGAAAACCTGCTGATGATTTATTGCCTAAATAGACAACAGTTAGCATTTGGAAATAAGTTACCGCATATTTCTTTAAAAACCTCTGACATATCCCCAACGACCTCTTAAATTTAAATATTTTACCACAATTAAATAGTTTGATAGAAGTCTTATGGGAAATACATGTTGCCACTAACAAGTGACACTCAAATTCACCAATTTTTGAGCTCAAGGTTTTTCGATGTTTTTCTTTTTTTAAGATAAGAAAGATTTCCTTTCAAGAGACTTTTTAATCCAACTGTTTATGTTGCGACCAAATATTACGGCAAATTTCGTATGATAAAGCTGATGCTAATTTGGGCGGGTTTAAAACGGTGACCAGCTCTAATAGCGAACGGTAGGTGAACATGATCGGTAAATAACACGAGTAACAGCGAAGTTCATACAATTTTTTAAATAAGAAAATTTAGTCCGATTACAACAGAGAATGAAAGTGAATGTAATTATATGAAATTTATTGTTATGATTAACGTTCTCTTTATGTCGACCACTGGTTTAAAAGCTTTGTTCTTTACTTTTATTTATTTAATGTTTCCTTTATGTTTCTCTTACCATTAAAGATGTATTTTCTCCACAAGCTGCTGTACAATGACTCACTGCAATAAAATTCTTCGGTTTGTTTGGTATTTTTTGAAGAAAAAAAAAACGTTTTTTTTTATTTATTTAATTTCAATTGTTTTGGATTTTTCTTGCTAAACATTAATTTACAAGTACATAGTTTTTTTTATTGTTGATTTTTTTGATTATTGTTTATTTATAGGTTTAATTACTAACAATTTTATTGTTCTAACAATTGCTTTAAATGTGTGTGTGTGTTTTTCCATGATTTATTTATAATACTAACATTTATATTTTATTTTGTTTGCGGTTTTCCTAAGATTTTTAATTTGTTGCTTAAAGTTGTGTTAATAAGATTCAAAAATATGGTTTAAATTAATTTGAATTATGCAAATGTTGTGTTTTGTTTTGTGTAATGAAATGTTATTTGTTGTGGGGTTTTTATATTTTTTATTTAAATATTTAATTGTATTTTTTATTATTTTTTGTTTTTTTTCTTTTATTTTTAATATTTTTTAATAAAAAAGGCATTTAGGTGAATATTATTTTTGGTTTTTCCTTTAAATACTTTCTTTGAAACTTATTTTTTAAAAATTTTCTTGGAATTGTTTGTGTTTTTATCGATTTAAATTGTGTTTTTGTGATAATTTTTAAAAAAAATATTTGTGTTTTTGAAAATAAGTACAAATTTGTTTTGTTGTCTTTTTGTTAATTTATATTGTTATTTAATTTAGTGGTTATTAACCTTAAATATATTTAAAATATAAATAATTATTTATAATTTAATGACAAGTTAATAATAATAATAACTTATATTGATAAAAGCATTTTTATTTTATTAATGTTTGTTATTATCAAATATATTAAATGTTTGAAATTGAATTGAAACAAATCCTGGTTGACCACTAATTAAAAATATGGCAGACCAAAGGTGGCCTATATTTTTGGCTACGTTAGTTTTTCTTTAAGGTTTGTTCATGGTTTAACCAAACAAAGCAAGTTTAATGCAACCTTTGGAAATGCTTAAACTTAGTTTAACTGTTTACTGGTTACTCAGTTTAGAAGTTTATACTTTATTTAAACAACAGCTTAAACCAATTATTGATAAATTCTGCAAACATTACACATAATTTAATGTTTTTCCATAAAATTTAATATTCTAATAAATTTGCATAAATATTGTTCTTTTCCTTTTCAAGTTTGTTTTTTTTTAATCCATTATATACCAATAGATAAATTGCCTAATATTTTCCTTTATTTTAAGTTATTTGAAGCTACATATTGCTCTTAAATTTTCCTACGCTTTTGTTTTAAATGTTCACTACAATAAGGCCTATTTACACATACTCACACTTAACTTCATAATGGCGCAATTCACAATCTTGTGCAAATGGTATTGCATCATTGCATGTGCAAAAAGGTTTAGCATATTTTTGCTCTTGCTGTGTACTTTGTTAGTGTAGAGACAATATGCTAAACCTTTTTGCAAATGCAATGATGCAATACCATTTGCACAAGATTGTGAATTGCGCTAATATATTTATTTAACACTTATATATGTATGTACATTTAAATAAAAATAACTGGAAATTAATAATTTAATAATAAATCATAATAAGTAATAAGTAATATTTAACCACTCTTTTGTGTAACTAATCTATTCTAAATATTATTTCAAAACTTTCACCACAGCCTAAAAATCATGTTTTGTACAGGAACTATAATTAGGGCCATAAGCATAGAATCAGCCAGAATTGAGGAGGCGCCATTGCAATTGTCTGTGTAGCAATTAGAACAGTGAAATTGTTCATTTTTATTTTCTTGTTGCGCTATGCGTCTTCCATTATTGTTGTTGTTACTGTTTATATTACTTTGTGTCGCTTGTGTACTGCCGATCGGTGGCAGATTTAATTTTGTGCGTAAAATTTGACAGGCATCCGATTCACCAGCACTGAGTTGACAAAATCGAGCCGTTACCATTTTGTTAGTGTTGGCTGCAAGTCAAAGTGTTAATTTATATAATATTAAAATGTGAGATAAGTCACTTATCAAAATCTAGACTTACGATCTCTGGCCACCACTTTCTGACAATTCATTTGAGGACTCCTATTGGCTCCCGTATCGAAATATGCAATTTTGTTTAGCTCGAAAAGCCAGGTGTCAATCGATTTCATTTTTTCGAGGGTACATTCCTGGAAGAAGAAGTAAAGGGGAACAAATTAAGACATCATTGAAGTATTAAATAGGCTACATGAAATGTTTTCAATACAACACTTAATACTTATTGAATTTCAGAGATTTTAACACCAATAATGGGGAAGTTGTAATTATTAATAACAAATATTTCTTATAAACTGCTTTTGCAGTTTGATTTTCCTTTCAATCTTTGTAACAAAAAATCATCATTGTTCTCATTCATCATTTTTTGAAAATAACACAACCATGGTGAAATAATTTATACATGTTGGTGTTGATGAGCCAGCGGTTTTTTTAGTTATGTTCATTATGTCAAATTTTATGTATTTGTATGTATTTATTTTTTCAGGTTTTTGACAACATACTTCGAGTTTTCCCTTCCAGTTGCGCTTCTATGCATATATTATTCTATAATTAAGAATTTCAATTGTAAATTGAGAAAACTCCAAATGAAATTATGGAAAATGTAAATAAAATTGAAAAACATTTATATCCCAAACAGTCCTTTTGATATCCGTGGACTACTTTCCACATTCCAAATCTTATGCATTGCTAAAGGATTTGTTCACTGGGTCAAAGAGTTCTTTATAGATGTGAAGAGCAGAGCTTTTTATATTTTGAATAATTAACAATTCCAAGTTCTATATATGTACATAACTACACAATTTCTCAATATTAAATTTAAATTCTCTATTTCATTTGGAATTTTCTAAATTTCGAATAGAAATTCCCATTTTCATTTTTTTTCAATTCACACTGAAATTCTGAATTTAAATTTAAAACAGAAATTCTGAATACCTTTTGGAATTTTCCTAATACATACTTCTTATATTTATTATTATCTCATTTACAGATGTCTGACATTCGCAAACCAACTTCTTTATATACATATTTTAAAAAATTGATTTATAGAGAAACTCCAACTTCCTTAAAAAAAAAGCACCAGCTTTGTGCAGTCTTGACAGAACCGAAATTAGTTGCCGTTAAGCTTTTTTTATCTGAGCCTAATCTTTTTGGGTGATAGATCTAAACCTTATTCAACAGTAAAAGCTTCAAGAGCTATTAATCGGGCTCGTTAGATGATGAAAATTATATATTCTTTAAAAATATGCATTTTTCGAAACCAGCTGCAATCTTACAAAGACAATTCAAAAACGGATGCCTTGTTTGAATTTAGTTCATTTATTTTAAGAATACATGTATGTATATTAAAAACTGGTACCTCTGCCAATACCCTCGATACGCTACTCTCAATGATCTTAGTTTATTAAAGCAGTTGGAAAACTATAAAATTATTGATGAAACAGTTTACGCGCCACATGTAAAACTTTTCTAGGTCATCTACATATCTTACTCTAAAATTGGCTACCTTAGCGTTTTTTGATAAACATATGAACACCAAAACTTTTGCGTTTGGTAAAAAATTTACATATGACAAGTAGCGAGAATAAAAACGCAGTTTTAACAATCGCTATCAACGCTGTAGTTATCCTCTTTTCCAAAAATTTCGATTTAAATTTTGAGAACTCTGTTTGTACTTTAGATTTTCCGGAAGGTTGAGCTATTTTCCGAACAAACTCTTCATGACGTGTAAGATGTAATCTTCTTCAAAAATTTGGAAATTTAAACATTTCATATTCTTTGGGTACAAACAAACCTTAAAAACGTTATAACTGTGGAACTGTAAGAGCAAAATTTAAAAATTATTTTTTCTACATTATTTAGAATTAATAGATCTTTAAAACAGCGGCATCAGTTTTTTTCATTTTCATATAAATTTTAGAAGTTATAAAGCATTATTTACGAAGTTTATGGAAAAATTATGAAAAATTGTAATGTAGGGTACCTAAATGAGCAAAAACACAGATGCACACAAAAATAAAGTTTGGACATTTTTCTTTGAAAGTGTTTCCTCAAAAGTAAAGAATGTTGTGGTTTTTGAGAAGGTTATAAAGATAATTCAAAAAACGGCCGGCAAAGCCGATTTTTGGCAAAAATTCGACTTGTACGACCTTAAAACCTTTTCCGAAAAATCTCAAAAATACTTAACCCTAAAAGCTTTCAAATTATGCTAAATGAATAAGAAAGTAACACGAATTGCTAATACAATCAAGTGTGTACTGGTCTTATTTTTTCCTCACCCCTATGTCTAAAAGGTAATCAGCTTAGCGTGTAAATTGGGACTAAGCTGATTAATTTTCTATACACTTTAAGATTTAAATATAAACTAAATTAATACAAATAATATTATCTATGGAAAATAGTATTTTTTAATTTAGGCGATTTGGTTGTTTCTGAAAATTTGACGATTTTGCAACCAAATCATGTGGGAACAATGAATATACCTTTTTGCTGTCGGTATTGGTGGTAAATTTACAATACTCTTGTTATAATTGCCACTAAGATGTTTGACTGCAAAGTATGAGTGTGTTTATTTTGGGTGATTTTTTTGACATTTCCTGTACTTTAGATGCTGTTTTTTTTTTGTGTGAAATTTAACAATAGAATTGTTGGGGAAGTGTTTCAACTTGTAATTGTAATATGGTAAACAGACATACTTTAACTGCAACAAGATCTTAAATATTATTTCACTATAATATGCACTAAGAATGAAGTTTGTTAGTACGATTGAGATTATGGCAGCATAATTAGTTCTTGAAAATATTATACAAAAACTTGTTGCTGCATTTTATTTGTTAGTTGGAATAAATCAATTTCTAAAAGATTTCTGCAGATAGAGTAAATAGAGTAACTACAACTTTTCAAATAATAAACCACGTCACTGTATTTTTTCAAAAACATACGTACAATATTTACAACTTGTAAGTAAAATGAAAACTTCATGTTTATTGTCAAACTTTTTTCTCTTCATGTCCTGGCAAAATTTGGCAATTGAAAAGGTCATTATCGTTGGCTTCATCCAAACAAAAAAAAAATTTAAAATACACAGGATTTTACTCAGAGAAATTAAGAAATAAAAAAAAACTCACACATCTATATAAATAATTTCCATGTATTCGTGAATGTCATACAAGGAAGTCATAACTTAAGACAACAAAAAACTAAAAAAAACCCTGCTAAAAAAGAATGAGTATAGAAAAAATTGTTTTCAAATAAGACAAAAAACGAAATAAAAATAAAGACATACAACGGAAAGACATGCAACACAGACTGGTACATATAGAATGCAGTAAAAGTGATACATGGAATATAAATTTTTAAATAAAATGTCATTTGTATGGAATATTCATTCCTCTGAGTTTATTTTTATTTTCTAATGTTATTTTTTTTTTAAGGAAATTACGATAAATAGAGAGAAATATGTATGTATGTACATGTGTACTTAGATAATAAAATTCACTTTTTTTGTTTGTCAACCTAAAATACTAGAACTTGTTCACAATTTATTTGGGTCAAGAATTATTGAATGGATTTTTAAGTACGAAATCAAGTAAATAAATAAACAAAATAAAATTGCAAATAAACTGCTATATAAACCTCACTTGTAAAACTACTTGAACAATTAAATTAAGGTTAAATGATAAATAAAATAAAATGTTTTTAGCATTACGAGTACGAGTACTTACGAATATGAATTTAAAGAAAAATATTCTAAATAATTCACTTTGAAATATTTATTTGCAGACAATTTATTGCAAAAACAAACATAGAAATACAGAAATATTAAAAGCTCATTAATGATTTGTATGATTATGAGAATTAATAATGCGAGAAGACTTGTTTGAGTGGTTTCAAATGTCAGAAGAGTTTTTCAATCAATACTAATGATGTTGAAAAGTAGTTTTGTTTTCCAATATGTTTTTAACATGATTTACTTTTATTATACCCTACACCATAGTAGTGTAGGAAGGGAGGGTTTATTGGACTTGTGCTGATGTTGGTAACGCTTATAGATATTAGTCCAACAATCACCTTGAAGTATACACAATTAAGTCAGAATCACTTTCTGAGTCAATTCAACAATGTCTCGCTGGCTGTCCATGTAAAGCTTGTGCGCAAATTACAAGAGGCAATTTTGAAGATACAAGATTGATTGAAATTGATTTTGGTTTAATAATAGACCGATTATTTTTACCTAGCTTCCATACAAATGTACTCCCAAAAATAGGAGTTTATCGGTCTTAAATGTTTGATTTATGCGCATACATATCTAAACAAGTTTCGCCAAAAATAAGTTATACGAGAACATGAAGTCTAATCACATCTACAAATTTTGTGCATTTCAGGATCATCTGATAATGAAGATCAAATATACGATTTCAAATAAAGTTGTTGAAAAAAAGCAAAACCAGGTAAATACGAGGGTGGTTCGGAAACTTCTTAGCCTTGAACAGAAAGTGAGGTATATATAGAAAAAAGTTGAGTGTTTTGGAAAAAGTGCGTGAAATAGCCAATATCATGGGCATCTTTAATGATCGAGTCCATTTAATAAGAATGAAAATTTCTCAAGCTTGTTTGGATCGTTTGAAGAAAAATAAAATGGATTTTAAGCGTCGTTTCATAACTGTTGATGAGACATGGATCCACCAAAAGCAAAAAAGCACCAAAAACTACCTGATAACCGTCAAAATGGCAACGCTGAATGTAAATTACTTTTTCGTGAAAGTAAATAAAGAAAAAAAAATCGTAGTAAAAAGCAAATATACGCACCCTTCTTGTAAATAATCAGCATACAACAAAACCAGCTCCTTTTGGCATCCCTATTATGTACTTTTCAAAATTACATATATTTTACAAAAGACAATAGCCGCTTTCAAAAGATTGACATCTGTTCTCATTACGCTTTTAAGTTATTATACGGAAATTTTAAAAAATACTGAAAAAATATTTTTACATATTATAAAATATTTTTATTTATTTAAATTTCACAGCAAATAAATGCTTCGAATTAATCTTAGTTATTGTTTTATTTTCCTTAAGAACAACGGCGGCGTATGAGTAATATTTAACAATTGTAACAAGTATACTCAAGATTATTTATTGCATATATTCTCTTTACTTATAGAGACTAAATCGATATTAGAGATTTTCTTTTAATATTTCTAACATTCCACAAAATTCGGTAGGTACTGGTCTTATTCTAGATTTGCACTGCTTAGAAAATTTAAAAAAAATGTTCTGAATTATTTTTATTTTGTAAATATTAAAATCACCAGCACACAGTGGAGGAATTTTGAAAAGAATTGAAATAAATCTGTTTAAGTTTTGAATTTGCATCTCATAAACCAACCAGGTGTAGTGACAGCGGTCCCCACAGTGGGGCACATCGGGTATGTGAGAAATTGAAAACGATCCAATCTTTTCTTGGTGATTCGATTTCGAAGATTATACTATAAACCAATACCTCGCTTTGCGTTTTTTCAAAGTTGCGTCGCTTCTTAATTAGTACTAATTTTCACATTGCGTCTTTAGATTTTCGAGGTTGCGTTGTTATGAGTTCGAACCTTTAATTTTTTGTTTGAAATTTTTGCAAAATCTGCAACATCTTTAGATGCTAAAACGATGACCCATACCAGAAGTGCTTTGGTGATCGAAATGTAGTTCTTGCTTTCTCTTTGGATTAAAAATCAAGTTGCGCAGGGAATACCATTAAGTAAAATGGTCAAATTAAGTAAAATGGTATTTCAGACAAAAGCAAAAAGTTTATTTGATGATATAAAAAGTAAAGCATTATCCAACCATAATGCTAGTGGTAGTAATACAAACAATTGCTAAAACGAAATTTATTTTTCGTTGAAAAAAGCTGTTCAGAAATATTGGATCAATGTTTTGTGAGAGAAAGCCGACGACTTAGTATTTTCGTAACCCTAGAAACTATCTTTAATCTTTACATGGTTTGCTATAGAAAATCTTACTTCACTTTGCGTCGTTTCAATTTGCGTCGTGTTTTTTTGGAACGTAACCTCGATACAAAATGAGGTATTGGTGTATATGAAATCGACTACTTGAGTGCCAAAAAAACTTCGTTGTAGCTATATATTATCTCTTATAGTTTATGCGACATTTACATATTAAAAATTAATTTTTAACTCTTGCTGCCACTCTAGTCTGTTTTTTTTTTGTTAATAGCGGATAGAAAGATTTTTCGATTTTCTCTAACTATTCTTTTGTTGATTGACAACACTTTTATACAAAGTAAAAAAAAGAATTCTTTAGAAATCAAGGAATCAAAAGTTTTCTGCATTTAAATTTTAAATACTCGTATGTTAAAATTGTGATTTTTGGTATTTTCTTTTTAGACAAAAAGGTACTACAGTTCAACCCTGGTATAACGAATCTTAAGGGGATTAGAAAAAAACGTTATATCGAATATTTCGTTACAATGAGGTTCGTTATATCGAGGTGAAGTTGAACTTTTATTCTTTATAACGAGGTAATAAAAAATTTTGTATATTAATCATCATCTGCTTACCATGTTTTAGCGAACGATTTCCGCTAATTAATCAAAACACATTTAAAGGAAAACACTGTATTTTTTAGTTTTATAATTCAAAAATAAAATTTTCTTCGAATATTTCAGCCGTTAGTCCAATGCATGCTGCTGTCGACTACGAATGTAGGTTTGCTGGAGACGTTGTCGTTGCAAACACAATAATTTTGTGTGTGTATCTGTTTCATATAATTTGGATTAATTGATGGAAATCGTTATGCAGAGGTTGTAAGTTGACAAAATTCGTTAAATAGAGGTAAATAATTCTTTCTATTTCGTTAGTCGGCAGTGAATGAAAATTCGTTTGTATTAAATCTTATGGAGCGTTGTAGGCGATTTCAAAAAATTCGTTAAATCTAGGAATTCGTTATAGTGAGAGTCATTATATCGAGGTTTGACTTTATTATTCAGTTTACATTATTTAAAAAATTTTCAAAACATATTGGTGAAAGATCTATTAATGATATGGCATTAACACTAACAACGTGCCTGCATTTTATATGTTTATTATCTAAACCCACAACAAATAAAAAAAAAATTTCAAACATATATTTTTAAATTTTTACATAGAAATGAATTAATTTTTAGTTTGTTGTTATTTATAATAGTTTCCTAAAAAGTAACAAAATGTTGAAAAAAGTACTCTTTTTGTTGACGGTCAGTACCATTTCAATTTTTCCATCACTGAATGGAGTTATTTAACTGAGTGTTTTTATTTCTCATTTTTTTAAGTTTTTTTTTTAAAATTATAATTTGCAGTTAACAAATCATTTCTACAGTTTACCATTTAATTTCACTTTAATATGTAGAAAATACGAAACCTTTCAGGGTGCAATTTTCAAATATTATTTAAAACATGCAGTTATTACTTGTTTAGACTGCTTTTTTAGTTTTTAAAAGAGCAATTACTTATTAGTATAACTTCTAATATTAGCAATAAACTTAAATATTTGAAAAAAAAAATAAACATCAATTCGAAGTATTCAATAACATCCCAATATATTAGTATTATGTTCAATATATATCATGAAATATAATCGATTAAGCTGACAAACAGATCGATATATATATATATTAATGTAACAACTTGCAATTGAATGTCTGTCAGCCAATTAAGAATTAAAAAGAACTGTTTTTCCATATAAAAAAACTCAATTAAATGTTATGTTAGGCGATTTAGTATTAAAATTATTTTAAAAATTATAATTTAGTGCCAACCTATTTGTCTTATAGACAACAATATACCCTCTATAAACTTTCTATTAATATTATCGGCACTATCAATTATCACACACTTGAAGCAAACATACATATACGAGTAGTAATAATAATAAAAAAAACTCTGTCAAAAATTCTATTTCAAACAGGTTAACTGTTAAATAAGTACAAACAAATTTTAATGGAATATGCCAGTTAAACACACGCAGTAACCCAATAAACAAATACATATAAGAGGAAAGAAAATGATAAAAATTTTCACTTGAAGGAAGTACTTAAAACCAAATTTCAGTAAGGAAAACAATCTCCATAACAGGAACAGACCTACGAAGAATAAGTTTCTTAACACATCCGTTCATTGACTTTTAAAACTAAAACTGTTTAACCCTTATCCTGTATTAATGGGTCAAATTTGCCCAAACAGTATTTACTGCTCATTTATTTTTTAAATACTTTGCGGTTTTTTTTTTGAAACAAATGTTCCGAATGTCAACAATGTATTTGCAAAAAGCATTCTGAGACCAATATTGTATGTAATGAATGTAAAATAAATAAAAAAAAAATGAATAAATATTAGAATTTTTTGTATTGGGCAAATTTGACTCACTAATGTAATGTGGGTTAAAGAATCCACAAAATAAAATATAAAATAAAAACCTAAAAAAAACTTTGTGTATTAAAAAACTTTGTTATTATCCATAAACAAACTGAAAAGCATTAAATATCCTTTTTACTGCTGACCAGTTTGCTGGGTTCAGCAGGCAACAATCTCGTTAACAACGCTTTCAAAACGAAAGTAAATGCTTTTTCAATTGTTATTTGCATGAAAGCATTTATTTGTGAGAGTACTCGTACTTGCAGTTCCGTGTTTCTTCAATAAAACGGCAACGTATTCGATTTATATGAGCATTCATTTTATTTTTGCATTCACATGCATATTGAATATTTATTTATTTGTAAGTTAAATATTGAATTTCAAATAACTTTTTTTTATTTTGCTATAGAATTTCATTGAAATGTAAATTAAATGAATGCCAAATGACGACATACTGTTGAATGGCAACGTTTAGTGATTTAAATATTATTTATTAACATATGCTATATGAAGGTATTTAAGGTTTGGTTATTATTTGTTTAAATACATCAAATTCTGTTCTTACACGGTAATTGGTTGCAGGAAACTTTGCGTAAATAAAACCGTGTAAAAAAAGAAATTGATCGTATGCAAAATAGGTGATTGGTTCCTTATCTCTAAGACCTATTGAAATTAGTGAAAAAATATGGATTTTTCCAGAACAACTATTCAGGTTTATATACAATGTATTTTTACACAAGCAAAGTTATTAAAGAAAAAAAGATATGGACTCTAAGCTTAAAAGTAATGTCAAAAAATGTATGACAAGTTCATTTAATTGTATGCACTAAAAGTGAATTCCCCCAAATTTGTGCTATTTACAATTGCTCTGAGTAGTAAATTTGTTTGTATCCACAAAATGGGAAATACCCTAAATTTGTGAATTGAACATATTTCGTAAAAATTAAATTCAACAAAAAAAAAAAAAAAAATTAAGCTCAAAAAATTTAGAATCGTTCTAAATTAAATGAAATTGTGTAAAAATTTGTTTATTTTTAAACCGTGTTAAATCAAAAGTGTGTAAAAACCGAATTAGGTGTATTTATTAAAATATATTTACTAAATATAAAATCCAATAAATTGATATAAGTTTTAAAATTATAATTAATATATGTAACTAACGTTTAATTATTAATGGGAGACGAAGTCTTGACATGAATACGAAAAAATTGAAGAAAAGGAGGCAACATGTAAAATAGAAATTAATAAATAAAAATGATAATTACAGCAAATTTCGAACCACCAGGTAACACTGGTTAAAAGATTGATGTTTGTCTGTTGGCTAGCAGGCACCGCAGTGGTGCAGAGGGTTAGAACGCAAAGAATTCTGATGAGAAAAAGTACATATGTAAATTCAACAACCCAGGTTGGAATGCCAGCCAAAAAAATGATCAATAAAACAATTTTAATAAAAAAATTTTTCAAGTTGTGAAACAATTCCTACCTTCAGTAAAAATAATTTAATGAAAATTAAATATAATGAACTCGAGCCCGACTAAATAAATATGAAAAATTCGTTGGGAAATGTTATTAATAAAGCTGATAAAATTGCAAACACAGAAATATATCTGCTACTTGACAATGCCTTTTTCAAACATCAATAAAACCAATTTTGTTTAAATAACAAATACAAATTATAGTTAATTTAAAGGAATTTATTTAAAACAGATTTTCTCAATATGATTGTTGGCAACCGAAGCTGTTCTGTTTTTAACTTTTAAGAGCAGGATTAGTCATTAATAGCTTTACTATTAAAAATATTATGTTATTAAGATTTAAGTTGATCAGCATTTTCTGATGACAAATTTCCGTCCCAGTTTTTCATCAAGCTTGCCAAAAGTCCTTGACATAAAGCTGTCACAATTGAATTGAATTGAAATATAATAACACTGATATATCCAACAAGTTTGCAGAAAATTTCGGAAATAACGTACAAAAAGTATTACATAATTGCACAATCAAAACCTTTCAATATCAAACGAAAAGAGTACAAAATTCAATTTATTTATCACCCGCAATCGAGGATGAAATATATAATATACTAAAAAATATAAATGCGAGAAAAGGTGCTGGTATAGATGGAATCAGGCCAAAAGATATAAAATATAATGCTGAAGTTCTTACACCCGTAATTACTTCCTTAATAAACTTGAGCATCAGTAACGCAATTATTCCAGCTCAATTAAAAAGCGCAATAATTAGACCAAACTACAAAAAATGGTAAAAAACAACGAATTTAATAATTATAGGCCAATAGTGATACTACCTGCAAGTGAAAAAGTACTTGAAGAAATTATAGTTAGAAGATTAAATGAATTTTTAAGCAAATATAAAATTTTAAATGATAACCAATATGGATTCCAGAAAGGGAAAAATATAAATAAATTATTGGCAAACTTTTCATATCATATAAACAAATGCTTATTTATAGATTTCAGCCAAGCGTTTGATACACTCTCGCACTCTAAACTTTTGGAAATACTATAAAGAAATAGAATAAGTACCTAGAACTTAGAAGCTATAAGGTCCAAATCGGCAACACTTTGAGCAATTAGATTTGACTCAAATTGCAATGGAGTTTCACAAGGCTCAAAACTTGGTCCCATTCTCTACCTTATATATGCAAATGACATGATAAATATACTTAAAGAAAGCTCAGTATGCAGACGACACTGCAATTATAGTCTCTAATAAGAAATTAGACGATGCTAACAGAGTCATGCAAAATGAGCTGAACAAGATAACGAAGTGGTGCCACGATAATGGTCTTGTCATCAACGGATTAAAAACAAAAATATTACACATTAAATGAAAACATCTTGCGAACAATGCAATTAATATTAAATTTCACAATAATGAATGTATGTATGCATAATGTTAACATATGTAATACAAGCGCATGTAACATGATAAGAGAATCGGTTAAAACATATAAATACCTTGGAGTATATGTAGACGAAAATTTTAAATGGCTAACACATATAAACCACCTAAGAAAAAAACTTGAACAAACTGCATATAGCCTATTTAATTTGAGTAATTGTACAACTTTTCCAGTTTTGAAACAAGCCTACTTCTCTCTAGCAGAATCATACATTAGGCATGGTATAACTGCTTGGGGCAGTTCAACATATTGTAAAAGTTTACAGCAAACACAAAATCGAATCCTAAAAATATTATTGAAAAATTACGAATACAACAAACATCCACTACAATACGAACTAATTTATGGCAACACTAACAACACAAATGCACTCAACATTAACCCAAACAACAACAACACAAATATCTACAACATAAACGAAAACAATATAAATCATAACATATCAAACTCTAACAACTTAAATATCAACAACCAAAATCTGAATAGCATCAATTGAAACAACATTAAGTAACACCAACATCAACACAAATCATATCAACACCACCTCACACATAAACACGAGTAGCAACTTTATAACAACAAACATCAACATGACAAACAATAACACCAATGTCAACGCTACAAACATCATCAACACAACTTCTAACTGCACACATACCCAAATAACAAAATAACGCGACTAGTCCGTCCTAGACCAAAGAGCAGTAGGAGTACTCCAAAACTACTCCAAATATATGAAAAAAGGTGGTCGATTTAACATTGCGATGTCCTAAGATTGGACCATATCATATAACCCATTGGAGTCTATGCTTCTACTCCATGGAGTACTCAAGAAGGTTAGTTTTAAACAACAACATCTCAATATGCAATCGTGTTAACACGAAACCATGTCGTTTAACTACAAACTCTTGTTTAACTATGACATGGTCCATGACTGCATTACATTGGACCAGTCCATTTCATCTACAATGGTAGACCAATATTATTTGCAAGGTATCCACAACACTGCAAGTGTAAGCATTAACACTAATACCAACAACTCAATGAACAGCGACAGAACTACCATCCACACCAACAGCAGAGCCAATACAACAAACAACATAGCTACCAAGCTACAAATTCTAAATATCAAAAGTTAAGAATTCTACAATGATCCTAGATTTCACAAACCAATCGATCACCCTTACAACACAAGACGTCGAGCAGAAGGAAGGTACAAAGCAGAACGCCACCAGAATACCTACCGACAAAATTCGCTAAATATTGTAATACCAAATATATTTAATAATAAAAAAATACTAAAACAATACTTTATAAATTCGCAATGAAGAAAAACAAAATGTTATAATCTATTTACTATTTTTTAAATAATATATTCTGCAGACAAGCCAAAGGCTTCGCGGGATTAGAATTAAGAATAATGTAAACCCATAGCAATTTAATAAGTAAAGAATTACAATTTGAAAAAAATGGTCTATTTATAATTTCATTTGCTATAAGTTTAAATTTTCAAAGAAATCGTGTTTTACCTAAAACAAATATGTTTACTTTATATCATAATAATATTACTTAAGATCATATTATGACTACTATGGGTCATATTATATTTACTTTAAACTCTAGTATGTTTACTTTGAGTCATATTATTGTTAGTTTGGATCATAATATGATCATGTATGACAACTTTATGATTATATTGGTTTTAATATGATGCTATAATATCAAATTATAATTAATAAGAAACATAATATTTTATGATACTTACATATATTTATCATAATATGTTTTGACTTTAATCATAAATCTCATCATAATATGTTGCTCTTAGATTTATATGTTTACCACAACCATATGCTAAATAAAGGAGGAATTTGTGGTTTTTGAATATTTAAACTGATTTGTTGGCTAAATAAATATTAATTTATTGTACAAGATTTTGTGGAAACAAATTGCAGCAATTAAATAATTATTTCGAAAAAAAAAAAACAACTTTCATATTGGCCAAAAAATTGTTGCTTACACTAAATTTGTTGACTCTATAGGTGCAATAGTTTTATAGATGTACTATAATTAATATATACTTTGTATGGAACATGTTACGCCCATTAAATCACACAACCTAAAATGATCTTATTGACAAAAAACTTTGTGAAATAAGATTTTAAGGCTCTCACTGAAACAGTTTCTAAAATATACGATACCATATATGTTTATGAGATATCACGCCAATTTCGTTCGAATAATGATCGTTCGAATAATCGAACAATTTCTTACGAATAATTATTCGAAGAATTTCAAAACTACCATTTACGATAATTCAATTAATTTGATACATTTTATAAAGAATTACCGAATAGAACGAATAAATAGTTTTGTGTTAATTTAAAATATTTCATAATTTTTAGAGAATACCCAACTTATTATTAGAGAAAAATTTTCATTCGGCTTGCTATAGAAGCATAAAACGGAATTAATTCCACTACCGAATGGCATTAAATTCTGTGACATGGCTGTATAAAACCAATTTCAGAATTATATAAGAACGTTATACAATTTACTTAACTAAAGGTACGATCACACTTGGCAAATATTTGCCGAAAAAGACTTAACCATTAAATGACATATATTTGAACTCTTTTATTTACTAAATAAAAACTTTTCTTATTTAGTCTAAAGCACCACAAATATTTAGTTTTATTTTATTTGATGCTGTTTGATCTTGCAAAACTCTTGTCAAACAAATTTTTGCTAAAAAAATTGGTTACGCTTTTTTGAGCAAATATTTGCCAAGTGTGATCGTACCTTAAGTAGATAGTTTTGCCACAAAATTTCATAAACATATTTTAAAAATTTTAGCTTTTAAATTTATAATTCAAGAAATTTAATATTTTTACCATTTACACTTTTTACTAATCTTGCAAAAAATCGACATGTTTAAGATTTCTTCACAAAATTTCAAATTTTTTATAACCAAATCTAACAAAATCTTTTAAAACATTGCATAAATACTGCTTAATACTGCTACGCACAATAACAAAAAAACGTTATAATAAATCCCTTGTGTTTCATCATTAAATTCCACTTACATGGCAACATCTAGCAAATGTAATCTGCAGGTTTGAGAATAAAATCTCAAAAAATCCTGCTTAAACTATAAAGATTTGTATTAACAAAAATCAAAATTCGTTTTCATAGAGGTAGGAACACACACTCACCTCCGCAACAATGCTGCTGTTGGATTGAATATCTGCACAACTAGGATTATCACTGGAATCGCAGACAAAGCACTTTATAGCAGAGCCTTGTGCCACAGCCAGTAGTAAAAGAATTTTTTAATTTTTTTTTTTTATTTTGATTTTTTGCAAATATTTATTACACAGAAATTGGCAGCACATTCATTTTCACCATAAACATGAATTTGGATTTCGGCAAATAGCAAAAACAAAGTTGAACAAATAAAAAAAAACGCATTAGACAAGAAATCGCACAAGAAACCGCAGCAGCAACAGCAGTAATAAAACACATCACATCCAGCATCATCGACAAGATTTTTTATATATTTTTTGTTTTGCACACATAAACCAACACAGATATTTTGAGGGGAAAAAAGGAAAAGATATAAAAGAATTAAATTTCACACTTTAATTATGATTTTCTTTATATAAAAATTAAATTTTATTTGAGAAATTTCTTTTACCAACCATTTGCGATGAACTGCATTAATAACAAAACCGTTAGAATTGAATGACTTTTTAATAAATTTAAAGACATTTCGTTTTTGTTGCTTTATAAATTTTTTTTAAGGATAATTATAAATATTACTAATAATATTATATTTTATTATATTATATAAAAATAAGGCTGATTTTTCTTGTTAAAAACAATAACTATTATTGCTATTTCACGTTTTTATTTAAAAAAAAAAAAACTTTATTTACGCTTTTCAACACGTTTTACTAAAAAACTACTCATTTAATTTTTGTAAAATAATTTTTCTTCTCTTTTCGTTTTATTTAAACCGATTTATTTCACAGTCAACTGAAAACTGAAACCTTATTTGCTGAACGGTTCTGTACTGTACTGTTATGTTCTGTTCTATTCTGTTCTGCTTTGCTCTGCTACACCATTAAGGTTATTCGTTCGTTTGGCCACTCGTAGCTCAGTCGTTTGCTTTGACTAGTAGTCGTGTTTAACCGTTTTGTTGAATGAAATACGAAAGGAAAACCACACACTCCTTACACCGCACACACATACACACACTCTTACTCTCACTAAAAAAACATGCAAATAGAATTTTTCTTGAGAACAAAAACAAAAAAGTCAACACAAAAAGCTATGGGGCACGTCTGTGTTATTTTGCCATTTCATTTCGTAGCATGCGAATTGTAGAAACAAGTGTAAGCGAAAAGAAATTGGCGTAGAAAAAAAAAACATTTATTTGATTTTATGTTTCTAACTTGAATAAGTCAGTTAGGCGTGGGAGAACTTCTCCTTGGCGCCACTTTTTTTTTTGTTTGTTTGTTTTTTTATCTGTTGTAGAGGCACAAAGTAAGTGTAAAACAAATTGCTGTAGGTCGACTTGTTGGGTGTGGTACAAAAACATATTTTTTTTAATTGAATGCCATGTTGATTACTATTTGGTAGAGAATCTTCAAAAGGGCATTAAAAACGTTATGTCTTAATAAATAGCGATATAACCCCAAAGTGGCTAAACACGCACAACCTTTTTTGTATTCGCCATTAAATACAATAGTCTTTGGAAGTATCTGTGTTCAATTGAAAAGTAAGAGCAACTTATTTGGTAAAAAAAACATATTTGTTTTTACGAAAAAAAAACAATTTTGAAGGAAAAATCTTTAAATAGTAAACAGTGATTTTTTAAGAGATTTTTGTATTTTTTTTAATAATTAACACAAACTGCGAAGCTTTTGGCTTATCTGCAGAAAACACCCAGAGTCTTTGGCGGGAATCGAACCCGCAACCCTTTGACTAATATTCCGGCACTCTATCGCCTAGTCTATCGGGGATTTAATTATTCGGATTTAATATAAAAAATAACAAATAAAATGCAAACATTATTTGAGTCGATAGAACGTGTTATTTACCCCCTGACCCACGATGTCGACGATAACTTTCGCTTAGATAAGACTTAAGACACAAACTTGATTGTGGAATAAACAAACTTGATTAAGTAAAAATAGATACTATAAAAAGTTTGTGTCTTAAGTCTTATCTAAGCCTCAACTCGTGGGCCAGGGAGTTAATTCAATGTTGACTGTGCTTACGCCTCAAATCGTTAAATTTTGGTATACTGTCTCCAACATATCGGCCGGCACCTCACGAATAAATTGTGCAATATTAGCTTCCATTCAAGCAACGCGGACTTGTCCCTTTAGATATGAACCGTAACATAACTCCACAAAAATAGCCTAAAGGCGTTAAAATGCACGATATAGGCGGCCTATTGATCGGCTCCAAACATGAAATAAACTGTTCATCACACTCGCCTCGCAATTGGGCCATTGTTACGCGTATTGAGTGACATGTGCCATCGTCTTGTTCAAACCACATATCAGCCTAGGTATCAGCCATATCGGCCTTGGTCTTAGATTGTGGGGAAAAAATTTTGTAATTAACGCACGATAGTGCTCTCCATTCACAGTAACGTTGCTGCTTTAGTCGTCTGTAAAAAAGTACGGACCAATGATGCCACAGTTCATTTTTCGGTAGTCATGGGCAGTTCTTGTACTGCTTTTAGCTGATTCTTACACCAAATACAACAATTTTTATTATTTTTATTTACGTATCCATACAACTACAAATGAATTTTCCGATACAAAAGTGAATGATGCATTTTCTTAACCGAGCAAAAATTTTGTTAATAAAATTCAATAATCTGCAAGTGTTGTTCGTTTGTATGTCTCATGGTGAAATTATAGACCTAAACATGTTTAATATTAACATGTGACACGAAAATAGCTGAGTTGCCAAATCAAGTCTTGCCAAAAATAAAGTTGCTAAAAAATCACCCTAAAGAAGTAAATTTTCAGTCAAATATATGATTCTTAATCGAAAAAAAAAATAAAAAAATTTTGCATTTATTATGTCCCATAAAATAATACGACAAAATGTTCTTTACAAAAGTACCTTTTTTAACTCTTTTTCAAAAAGTATTTTTAAGTACGTCTTTCATTCATTCAATCTTTTCAAAACTAATTTTTAAAGTTTGCAAAAGTACTGCCACAAGTAATGTCATAATTAAAATAGTAGAACCGTCATTAAAAAACAATTTAAAAAAAATGTGTACTCGTATACAGTGAACTCGTAGAAACGTGAACAGTAACATGAACTACCCAAAAAAATAAACATTTTTTTTACATTGACTACTCTAAAACGTGAACTTTTTGTCTAAGATTAAAATTCAATTTTGTAAGCTTATTTAAAAGTTTTGGGATTCCCCGCAGAAGAATTTCGTAGTTTGTTTGTTGTAAACAGCTTTTGTTGCATGATAAGTAGCTACTTTTGTAGTTGTAGTTGCTAATTTTCAATAAAAGCTAAATAAACAAATTTATAATTAGCTATCGTAGTTTAAATTCAACTAACTAACCTCTATTTTTGATGAATTCAATAACATAATTTAATAATTAGTATCTTAGAACCCCTTTTGCAAACCATAGTTGCTATGTATGTACGTGTAGTATATTAAAATATGGCAGGAACTTACAAAAAGTAGCATCAAAATATGTGTCGTAGGTAAAAATAATTTTAAATTAAATAAAAGAAAAAATGCAATCTAACATGTGAACACCTTTGGTAAAAATAAGTTCACGTTTCTCCGACTTCCCTGTATTTTCTTTAAACTATAGTTTTCGGCCATCTGGTGAAGTAATGACATAATTTTGCATTTTTTTCTTATTAAATTTTGCTTTAAAAAATAAAACATTTAAATTTTTCCATATTCTTTTATACCAACACAATGACTCTCTTATCTTTGCAACAGTGATCAAAAGAAGTAGCCATTTACCTTGAAGATATTTAAATATACAAGAACTGAAAATGGTAAATATTTCTCTATTAACTGCTTAGTACAAATATTACTACTATTTACAGAATTTCCTGAAATCGAACTTCAATTAATAAGAAATGGTTATTAGTTTTAAAACTTTTATTGATGATACACCTAATTGTACCAAATGTATGTTCGCAACATTTTCTTTTAGAAAAATCTAACATAAATATTAATTAATATTTAAAAATTTAAAGAATCACAATATGTTAAAATCTTTTTTGGGTACTTTTTGAAAGTAAGGAGTATAACAACAATTTTACATATTTTTAAAATAAAATTGTAAGTACTTTTGTTTAAATTATATATAAACTCCTTTATTATTTAAATTAAATTTCCCAACCCTGTTTATATTATTGTAATTGAATTTATAATCTATAAATTGAAACTGTAGCTTAATGCATATTTGTAGATTCAAATAACGAGCCTTTGAGGTCCTGAGCGATTTTGATTACCAAAAACTGACCTCAACTGCTTCCATCCCATCACATATACTTAAGTATATTTGAAAGCAATAAATGTAAGTCACATAAATTTATATAGAAAAAGGGACTCTTTTATTTATTATGATAAGATACCCCTATAAGACCAGAAGCTATCCACATAATCTTCCCATATATCCATACGGGTTATAAAACTTTAATCCTATTGTGTACCTCACATAATCCGTTCATTTCGTTCTTAATTTAATTCCTCCAAATACATTACAATAAAATTAGCTATTTCCCATACTAATTCTTGTTGAAGAAGAATAAAAGCAGCTAACTTCCAGTTACCTTTTATTCATCCCAATTTATTCATGTTTCACTAGATTAGATATTTCCTCAACTAATCCTATTGAAAAACAATGAATGAGCTTAATTTATAGCCCGTTTATTCCCTTAAAGTACCAATAAAATGTCCTTATTTATATAATAAATTCTTTTTTTTATTTTTGTTTTTTGTAGAAGAAATATTCTTAGTATATGATGATATTTATATCAAAGTATATTTTGCCACAATTAATGGAATGTGGCCAACCTTTAATCTATAATTATTTCAGACTCTTTAAGGATCTTTATTTGAATTTGAAAAATATAAAAAGTACCAAAAATATTTCTAAATGTACCATGAAACAAATTCTGTTGTATATTAATTTTTCTTTGAATTTCTAGAAGTTTCTCGTAGAAATATTTTTCACCTTACATTTTACATTTTCATTTTCGACCAGACAAGATGACGTATAAGTGTTATTTATACATTTGTCGTACATAAATAAAATTACTCATGCGTAATGTATAACCCCCTTATTCAAAAACAATTATTAAATTTAACAAACGTTTATTAAGACATATAAAAAATTGCATATAAAAAATTGCTTAATAAATGTTTGTTAAATTTAATAATCGTTTTTGAATAAGGGGGTAAGTATTTAAATTTCTATTCTGCATCTGTCAAGTGCTGAGCAAAGGATAATGAAAATAGAAAGAAAATTGTGCACAAATTCATAGAAAATCCGACATTGGTTCAATTGGTTCGAAAAGAATCCAATGATTTCAAAAAAGCTAAGTTTCCAAAAAGTACTGTAAATGATGTTTCAAGACGCTACAAGCAAAGTTTTTTTTTTGTGCGAAGTTTGACGTCTCTCTTTTTAAGAGAAATAATATATTTTTTACGAACAACTCTCAACTTGAATTGATTTAATTTTGAAGCAATTTGCCAGGTTGAAATTAAATTATTCATTTCATTTATTTATTAAAAATTTTCTAAATTTTTGTTTTTGAAAAATATACACAATATTTTAAAATAATTTAATATTTGTTTTTTAATACTTAAAAACCAAAGCACAATAAATCAATGGCCGCAGTATTACTTGTAAAACTAATGGATTTTGTTTACATATGGCAGCTTTGATTTTCGAAATGCGTGAACGTGCTGCAAAAGTTTTAGCACAAAATTTTTTTCCGGACAAAATTGTTGTTCGTAACAACTGGGTGAATTCACCTTTAACAAGTTCAATAAAGAAAAATCCGGCTCTAGTCCGCCAATAGCCGTGAAAAAGCTACAACACCAGTATAAAAATCGCAAGAAGAATACGTGTGGATGGTGATTGATTAACCTATCGCGCAACTAAATAACTAAATTGAAGTTAAAGGCAGATTGGTGTTACTAAAAATTGGTACAGCATTCTATACGGCAAAGTGTTAACAAAAATTGAACAACTACCTTGAACAGCTACTGGGAGATACATTCTGAGTTCCAACGAAAGGAGGTGGCGTCTACCTAAAACATTAATATCTGAATGGATAATGGACATATTGCATATTAGTTAGTAATTGCGTTCTAAAGAGTGCCCCTTTTGATGCCTTTACAACTATGACAACGAATATTTATATAAAAAATTACTGCAAAATCGTTTGCAACCTCTTATGCTTGGTTTTCACTATGTCATTTTTGTTGTCAAATTGTTGGCAATTGTATGAAAACGGGTTATCATATGGCGTCATCTATGTTTTCAATCATGATTGCAATCTCATTAAACGCCATAGACAACCCGTTTTCATACAATTGCCAACAATTTGGACAATTGGACAACAAAAATGACATAGTGAAAACCAAGCATTAGAAGATGTCATCACACTTAAAGTTGGGTAAACTTTTGGTATTCTTAACTTCTAATGGATTTATACCGCAAAAATCAGCTCGACAAAAGTACTAAAAATGAGATAATATTTCATCATCATTTCACTTTGGCATTTATCAAAATTTGAATTATTGAAAGAATCATAAAAATAACCTTTACAAATAATTAAAGATAAATATATGCAATAGAATATTGTTCACATAATATCCGGTCACACTACAAAAGCTTCTTTCAAAAACCTGGAAAGAAAACAAAAATGTTATTTACAGAAACGAGAAACATACAAAAAAAATACCGCAAAATCTGTTTATCTCCGGCAATGACCGCTGAAAGTACAATGCCAGTATAAGTGCAGCAAAAATCTATTAAAAGCAATTTGCAGTTGTTGTCGTTCTTTTTCATCTTTCTGGCAACAAATGGATTTCGCTTCAAAATAACTGCTCATCTTTTTAGACCAAGAACGAATTAAGCCACTTTTGGATATCCTGTTCTGAAGTGAAGAATATACCACAGAAAACAATCTATATCCGTCAAAAGAAATAGTTGTCGGACGGGGCAAGGTCTGGACTATAATGCAGGTGAAGCAACATGCAAAATGCCGCCAAATTTTGTCATGATTGTATGGACATCAAATTGTCCCCAGCTTTTGGGCAATTGTCAAAGGAAAGCGGAGTAGTGCTATAGTTCTTGATAATAATTTTTTTTTTGCGATTTGCTAGAACGAAATGTTGTGCAACATATAATTGCATTCATCAAAACAAAACCATGTTTTTCCTCAATAGAAATTAAATTCAATTAATTTTAGTTGCATAATATTAAATATTTATTAACACTTTTAAGTGAACAGTGCTTTAAAAAGTATTTCAAAACTTTATTTTATGAGAAATTAAATTCGGTGAACAATATATGTATGTATGTGTGGTTAGATTTAGCTGTTACCAAAAGTAAAATTTTCGCAAGCCATACAATATATACAAATTTAACAAATCTGCTGCTAATAATCTAAGGACTTCTGAAAGTAATTATCATCCATTTAACTCCTAACAAAACAAAAACCTGTCACCAGCTTTATCACAAACCCAACATACACACCACTGTCATCAATTTGTAATGTGGTTACACAATATGACGTAAACATACATATTTTACATGCATAAAATATTACTTTTTTGTTTGTTTTTTTTTTTTATGATGATGCTGCTGATGCTGCTGCTACTGTTGTTGTTATTGGTGTTTTTTTTTTCTATATTTTGTTTGTTGTACTTTCTGTAATTCTTATGTATTCTACCTTTCCAAGTCAGTAAAATATGTTGTTTGCTCAAGTATTTATATAGTTTTACTATGAAATTTAATAACTTTTTCTACGCCATACCCCTGCTAAGGGAAATGAAATAAAAATTTTCTAAATAACTTGTTTACTTACGTTATTTTCGTATTTATCTTAACGAAAAACAAAGTTATGAAAAATTTTTAAATAATTTTTCACTTTTCTATGTGTTCGTTCATGTCATGAAATGTTAAACATTTTATTTAAATAGTTTACAAAAAAAAACTTCAAGTAGTGAAATAAATGTGTGTCAGCCACAGAAAGCATTTGTGAATTTCAAGTAAAATTGTAAAATTGGTTGCGTTTGAAAGGAAAAAAAAAACAAGAAAATCTATAAAAAGAAACTGAAAAATTTGTAGAAACCATCATGAACCATCATGAGTAACGTATGAGCAACATTAATTATGTTACACAAATTCATAACACTTATACGTCAGGTTGTCTGGCAGAAAATTAAATGAAATAAAACAAATGAAATTTATGAAAATGTCTGTTTGCATTTATATAGGAAATGCCAGTAGAATTTGCCATTCATTATTATGGAAAAAGTAAATTTATTTATTGTCTAATTGATATATGTATGTAATGTTTTATGTTTTCTTTTTGGTTGAAAATTTTATAAAGCTAAGGTAAAAAAATACATTTCAATGAATGAATAAAACTTAAAATTTTAGCACCTTAAACTTAAACTGAATCATTAGTTGATGAAAAATTAATTTATTACATAATCCAAAGTGTCAGAGTTCGTATGTGAAGTCCGGCTAACCATTCAAATCGACACCAAAGCCAAATATACATGACGCTTAGATAATGCTTTTTATTGGCTGGTACCAAAAGCGTTCTTTCCATTATGAGCTGCTGCAATTTGCCCAGATTATCACAGGGAACCTGTACTGAATGAAACTAATTCGTTTAAAGCGAGCATTGGTGATATTAGCTTAATTGGTTAGTGCATTTGATCATTAAGCATGAGTTGGTATTTGTAGCCCGGGTTCGATTCTCAGCCGCTGCCACCTAAACAACATCAGTTTCTGATAATTATTAGTTTTTCCATTCTATCATAAGTAATATTTATCACAGCACCCTCCTTCGGTGGTATAGCATTCAAACGCCACCGAAGTAAAATAATTAAATAAAGGCTATTAAATCAAGCTTTAACATTGATGCGCCTACTCACCACCAGAGGCGCTGCATTTCTGCACTAAACAGAGTTGTGATATATAAAAGCTTTCTTCTTTCACCACCTTTACTTCTTTAACCTATTCCCTTTCCAAAAAAAAAAGTAACACAAATATATGTAGGCATATTAATTGCCTGAGTGTTACTTCTCTTAAAAAAAAAAAAAATGTCCAGAATATGTGGCCAGACGTCCACTCCATCATGACAACGTTTGGCGGCATGTTTCAATAGCTGTTAAGAATTATTTTCAAAGAAGTGTTTGGGAAGTTTTGTTTCACCTGCGTTATAGTCCGGAACTTGTCCCGTCCGAAACTATTTCTTTTGTTAGATATAGATCGTTCTCTCTGGTATATTCTTCACTTTAGAATAGTGTATCCAAAAGTGGCTTAATTCGTTCTTGGTCTTAAAAGATGAGCAGTTATTTTGAAGCAAAATCCATTTGTTGCCAGAAAGATGAAAAAACGACCACAACTGCAAATTTTTGCTGCACTTACACTGGTATTGCATTTTCAGCGATCATTGTCGAAGATAAACGGATTTTGCTGTATTTAATATTGTATTTTCTTCGTATGTTTCGCGTTTCTTTAAAAAACATTTTTGTTTTCTTTCCAGGTTTTTGAACGAAGCTGTTGTAGTGTGGCCGGATTTTATGTGAACAATATTCTATTGCGAATATTCATCTTTAATATATATAAAGGTTATTTTTAAGATTCTTTCAATACCTCAAATTTCGACAAATGAAAAAGTGTAAATATTCAGGCATGTCACATAATTCGAACGGAATGGTTTCAATTCAGTATTTTCAAAATGATCGTTTTTACTTTTCGTTCTCGAGATTCCGATAGATTTTATTAATTAGAGAAGAAATTGAATTTATTTCAAAAAAAAAATTTTATTGTCGGTTTTCAACTTAAATATGGTAACGTTGTGTTACAAAAACATCAAACATATGATTTTATAATAAAAAGTATTTTGTTTTACTTTTTATTATAAAATCATATGTTTGCGAACAAAAAAGCGCTAACAAAGAAATTTTAAATAAAAGTGAACAAATTTATTTAAAAATACCCGGAATTTCAATTGTTGCTATTTTAAATGAACAAAGACATCAAAACGCAGTTTAAAAGCTGCAAACACGAAATTAAAGGGATGCATTTGAAAACGACAGGACTTCGTCCTGACACCCACTTGGAAATTTTTAACATTTTATTTAAATACCAATGAGAAATTAAAAAAAAACAATGAAATAATAAAATTTATTATTTAATTGTCATTGTCATAAGTAGTATAAGTTTTTTTTAGTATAAAATCAGAAAAAAAACAATTCCACTTTAGAAATCTGAAGTTTCAAAAAAAATCGTTTTTCGTTTGCTACAGACTCAATTTACGGAATCAAAACCACTTGCAATCGGAATTGCGTTCTGTGACATGGCTGATTAACTTATTTGTGGTATTGTGGTACAATATTTTTAACACAAATAAATATTTTTTGTGGTACTTTTTAGGAAGAAAACAATTTTGCTACTTTTTGACAGTATTTTTGATTTTTTTTAATTCGAACTTTAAGAAATGGTCAATTTTTTGATGAGATGGTAACTTATGCAAATTAAAATATTGAAGAAGTGGTTTTTTAATTAAAAAAAATGTTTTTGGTAACATTTGTGAAGAAAAAAATTTAGTACTTTTTTAAATACATCAAGGAATTATTACTTTTATGATGAGACATGAATTATACAAATACAATTGTTGATACTTTTTGAATGAAAAATGTTTTAGTAAAAAAAAATAAAGAAAGAAAGGAAGGAAGAAAGTAAAAAAGAAAAAACTAAATAAAAAAGAAAGAGAGAAAGACCAAAAAAGAAATATAGCACTTTTTAATTAGCTAATTCTATAAAATTTTCTTCAACTATAAAAATCTATACGATCAAAAAAAGTTCATGTTGCAGTAGAATACTTTTCGGAAGGAAAATTTGGTACTTTTGTATTTTTTTTAATAAACAAATTTGAAGTTTAAGTTTACTCTAATATTTAAAAAAACATTAAAAATTTTATAAATATAAATTTTAAACTTTAAAATTGTGTCAAAATGTCTATGTTCGACACTTAATGATTAGAATAAGATAATTTAACTTCTTTTTAGTACTTTTTTAAGCATATAATATATTTGTAAAAGTAAAATCATATATTTTTGCTTGTTGTTTCAAATGAACCAAAAAAGAGTAGAAAGAAATTTAAATTATTAATTTCTAAAAACAATTCTAATTGTATTTTTGTACGGATTTAAATTATTGCTGCTTTCTTAAATGAAAACATTAAACAACATGAAAGGATAATTTTATTGATACTTGTTTGAGTGATATTGAAAGGAATTTGTATACAAATTTTGTTTTGGTACTATTTTAAAAAATCAAGAAATGAGGTCAGAAATTTCTGATATAAAGAAAGAGGGCTACAATAATTTACATTTTAAAACCAAACATGAATGAACGTCGAAATTTAAATTTTGTTTCCATTTGAGCAGTATTTTTAAGGTGGAGAAAACAGCAGGGTATTTTAAATATTTAAATTTGTGGTACTTTTTAAATTTCAACTTTTTATTTTTTTCTCAAGGTACAAATATTATATATACTTTTGCCAAAGAATGTTTAAAATATTTCTTGTTATTTTTTCATATTCAAACATTTCAAAATGATAATCGTTTGGTATATTTTTTTATATAAAGAATAAGAGCAGTACAATAAACAAATATAATTTTGAAACTTTTTCGATGAAACTGTAAAAATGTATGTTTTGTTAATCCAAGAGAAGAAATGTAAATATTTTTTAAAGAAAGTATTAAATGTATTTTTTAGTACTTTTGTAAATTCAAACACCAAGTAATGTAAATTTTGTGGATAATCTTTTAAACTTTAAAGAATGTCTAATTAAATGTTTTTTGGTACTCAATTAAATGTTAAATGGCATTTTTGGTAGTTTTTAGAATACAAGCATCAAGTTGTTTTTACACGTTTTAATTCAGACTCTTCAAGGCAAGTATTTTTGGCTGATAACGGAAAATATAATAAAGGGGTACATACTTGACGGTACTAGTTAATTTTCTTAGTTTCTTTTGTTTTCTTTTTTTATTTCATCTATGCGAAGTTGTTTGCATGTTGATTTGCATGGAATAGTAGAAACTTGATGGAAAAGAGCACGAAAATTAAAGATGTGAACGAAATGGGAGATTCAAAAGAGAACTGAACAAAAACAGGTCATCTAAAACTTAAACGTGTGAAAAATCACTAAACAATATTAATTATGTAAACGCTTATTTTAACTCTAATACTAGAAATGTTAGATTTTGGTACCTATTTAAATAAAGTGATTTTTTAACTTTCTTTTAAAATCCATATAAAAAAGGGAAAGCGAAATAAGGGAAATTTTTAACTCGCATTTTAAGAAAATCCAAATATAGTCAAACCTCGATATACCGACCCTCACTATAACGAATTCCTCTATTTAACGAATTTTTTAAAATCCCCTACAGCGCTCCATAAGATTTAATACAAAATAAACCTCTCTATTACGAATACATTTGTCAGTAGCCTCGTTATAACGAATTTTCATTCACTGCAGACTAACGAAATATAAAGAATTATTTACCTATATTTAACGAATTTTGTCAACTTACAACCTCTGCATAACGATTTCCATCAATTAATCCAAATTATTTGAAGCAGATACACATAAAATTATTGTGTTTGCAACTAACGGCTGAAATATTCGAAGAAAATTTTATTTTTGAATTATAAAACTAAAAAATACAGTGTTTTCCTTTAAATGTGTTTTGATTTATTAGCGGAAATCGTTCGCTAAAACATGGTAAGCAGATGATGATTAATATACAAAATTTTTTATTACCTCGTTATAACGAATAAAAGTGCAACTTCACCTCGATATAGCGAACCTCTTTGTAACGAATTATTCGATATAACGTTTTGTTCTAATCCCCTTAAGATTCGTTATACCAAGGTTGAACTCTAGTTTGTTTTGTAATGAATAATAATAAAAATTTAGTATTTAATATGATTTTTGTAAAATGTTTTAAACAATTATTTGATAAAAGACAAAAATGTGTCCTTTTTAGTGTTTAATCATATTAAGATTTATTTAAAATATATCGCTTTCATATTAATTTAAAAATAAAACTTCAAGAGTGAACAAAGCTTATTTTTGTAATTTATTTTAAGGTACGAATAAGTCGTGAAAGGTACTTTTTAGATATAACACAAAAATGTTGGTGTAATTGAGAACTGTATAATATTTTATGACTTGCATTAAACTTTAATTAAAACAAAGAAAGGCTCAACTTGTTGACACTTTTTGGAGAATTAAAATATGTAAATACGTAAGTAAAATTGACTTTACTACATTTATTGTTTTTTTATATATATAACTTATAGCTGCTTTCAAAATTCTCCATCTATTACATTATTGTCTTGAGTTGAAACACTTTTGTAAACTCTTATTTAAGCGATCTAGTCTTCCATCCCACACACAAAATTATGCGAAATTTTACACCAAGTGAATTATATTCCATTTTGTAAAAAAAATATTTTCACTTAATTCCATCTAGTTAAATAAAGTAGAAAATTTAACTTGCAAAGCAATTTCCACCACTTCACAATGATAAAAAGTATCATTTTGAAAGAAACTGTTGAAATTGAAATGTTTAAAACAGCCAAACAAAAAATATGTGAATAAAAAAAAATACGGGAATAAGAAAGAAAAAAATCATTGTAATAAGCACGTCCTTGTAACTACAAGAACTTGCCAGTGCAGTGGAAGATGGCAGAAATATAAAATGGTGAAAAAAAAGGAATGCGTCACAATACTCTACTACTCATACAACTACAAATCATACTGGGTTACTAAGTTTATATATGCATGTATGTATGTAAATATGTATGTATATATATATATACTTTTCGATTTGATGTTTGCAATAATGGCACACAGTGAGCAGGATAATGCTGTTGATGATGACGATGATAATGTTGCCATTAAATAAGATAATAATGAGGGGGTAACAGCAACAGCAATAGCAACAACAGCAACAGCAACAATAAAATCATGATTATGACGTTAAGTACTTTTGTTGTTTTATATTTTTGGCAACCATTTTTACAACAGCGGAATTCCACACAATGCCACAGAATAAAATATAAAATAATGCCAGCAAAAACCGAACAGAGCTAAAGAAATAAAATGCTATGAAAGACAAATAGAAAAACAAACCACAGCGGAAAAATCCAGCAGTCAACATACTTTTCACAAAAAAAAATTATACAAAGAAAATGGCTTCACACAGCCAGAACTGTAACAAAAAATATTACAAAAAAGCAATTTTTACAGAAATTTGTTAAAAATCATAGAAAATTGTTAGAATGGTGTTAGTTAGATAAAATACGAATTAAGTTGAGAAAAAATTTATAAAAATTGTTAAATGTAAATGACTTTACAATGCCCTAATAAAAACTCATTAAATAGGCTAGAGATTAAGAATCGTTTATCTTTTAGTATTATTCCAATTGATTTTCATTGTAAAGCTAAAGCTGTTATGGTCTTTAATCGATGATATTTTAGTATTTTAATTTTAAAGTATTTCAAACCAAGATATTTTATATGCTACAGTTTTTCTGTTAAAAATTTCTGTATAAGTTTTTCTATTGAGAAATTCCGGTATGACAGTTTTTTCCATAGAAATATTTCTGTATAACTAACTGTGTTTTCTATAAAAAAATTTATTTTTTTCTGTTAAAAAATATTTTTTCTATAGAAAAATAATTCTCATAAATAAACGCAAACTTAACATCACACTATAACTGCAATCACTTGTTAATACCATTGAAACACCAAATTATCCAACAAAGTTCTCTATATCCAGTCAAATAACTACAAATGTATAAGGTGTCTAAAAACAAAACAAAAAATAAAATATTCTTTCCAGGCTTTGCGTTACTGTATTCTGTTTTTTGTTTTTTTTTTTTTTTTTTTGTTTAACGCTTTTTCTATTTTCTCATTCAAAACTCAACATTGTACCAGTTGTGGGCAGAGATTATATTTAGTGGATTGTTTTGACATTAAATGTAACTAGGCAGCAACGAACAAAAGCCTCAACGACAGTCATTTGTTGCATTTAAAAATAACAAAACGATGCCGACGACTACTCATTTCGTTTTTGTATGCGGCCACAAAATGCAGCTTAAGTTTCAATTATACGCAGTTAAAAATAAAATCCATTAAAATCACGATAACAATTACAATCTGCCATTGTTTTGACTCTGAATGCACTATACATTTTGAAAAACTCCTCAAATCACTAACTACTTATGACACAGTCAGTGGCAGTATCAAAGCCAGCGTCACTACTGGCTGCCTAGTAAATATCCTGGTGTGTTGGCCTACGAATATGTAATATGTACTAGAGTGTTTGTTGGCTGGCAACTTTAAAAAACCTTGTAAATATACTGGGTTTCCTTACGTATCGTCGTATCGCTTTTTATTTTACATTTGGTTTCCGGCTTTTATAACGTTTATTGTTGCCTACTTCCAGGCTGTTTAACTGATTGCGCCATTCAAATGTAGGCGAATGTACGACGTTTTTCGCTGTCGTCTCTTGTTGTTGTAAAACTAACGTTACAAGTGTTTGTAAATAATGTAAATGTATGTTTATTTGTAAGTATATGTGTTGCTGATATTGCTGCTGTTGTTTGTGATTTACAAATAAAAATAATTGTGACATTTCAATGGTACTTTTGTAGTTGTATTTTTCTTATTCCATATTTCTCTACAATTTGTATGTGTCACAACAGCTGCTATCTGTATGTGTTTGTGACCTTAACCGCCATCACAATAATAATCATAAAAAGAGAGTGTTTTTTCTTGTTCTGTTGTTTCATTAATTCTGGAAAATATCTTAATTACAAGTCAGTAATTAGCTTGAAAATGGCAGAATAATAAAGCAATGTGATCATGCCTAATTAAATATTGTAAACAAATAAAATTAAATTTATAACATATTGTAGAAAAAACTGTTCTAAAGAAAAAGCTTTTATACTGAATTTGTTATGCAAACATTTTTCAACAGAAAAAACTGTTATACAGGAAACTTTCTATAGATAAAACTGTTATACAACATTTTTTTCTTAGAAAAATTGTTATACAGAAATTTTCAACAAAAAACCTGTTACTAAGGAAATTTCTATAGAAGAAATTGTTATCCAGATATTTTTCTGTATAAAAGACTGTTACACACAAAATTTTGTATGGAAAAAAATTGTTATACAGAAATTTTTCTATAAAAAAAAACTGGTATACAGGAAATTTTCTATAGATAAAACTGTAACATACAAAATGTAGAATATAAAAAATATTATACACACATTTTTTTTATACAAACAAAATTCTTAGATGAAAATAAGTGCGCGTATACGTAATATTTAATAGCTACATAATAATGCATATTACTAATTACATAATTTACTAAGTATGATCGATTTTTAAACAGCGAACAAAAAAACTTAAACAAAGCTGTACAGTAGAGTGGTTCGAAAGAAAAGTTGTATCAGTCATCCCCTAGGATTAACAATAATGTAAAAACAATTTTAGAAATAATTTTTTTATTTTTTTGCCACTTTAAGCGGCAAAAAATATTTACCATTATTGTGGGTATAAATTGAGTTCTTAAAAGTCATGACTAGAATTTGACGTAGTAGCAAAAAATTATTAAGGACAGAAATATAGCCCTTACAGAGCCATGAACACCGGTATACAAAATGTTATGATCGGACTAAAAATAGCGATACAGTGAACAAAATACTAAAAGGGCGGTAGGCGTGGCAAAAACAAATTATTTCTGGAGTTATTTTTTCTTTAATCCTATGGGGTGACTAACACAACTTTTTTTTATATGGAAAGCGAACCACTCTACTGTACAGCCATAAGTTTTGTTTATTTATTATTAACTGAACTTTAAAAACAAACTTCTGTAAAACCGCAACATCATTTAACAATTTCATTTTAAATTTTTAAACAACTGTGTACTTTTTAATTTGATTAATTAGAAAAAACTGTGGCATTGAGGGATTTTACAACCTGTCTAAAAAACTATTCTTCCCAGTTTTTTCACTCTCTGGCCAGCAAACAAACAGCAAATGTTGGTTGTAAAACACAGAAAAGTCAGAAAAACTTTCATGATGAAATAGAAAACCACCAAAGCAGATCAACAAAAATCTACAACAAACTTTATCGTTAGATAAACTCAAAACAAAAACAAACTTTAAATAAAAAATAATTTAACACACTGCAATAAACCAAAAGAAAACGTTAAGTTGCTAGGAAAACTAAAACTATCACAAAACCAAATTAAAAAAATACTAGAAAAAAGGACTAGATATAAAACATTATAACCAGCATCGTTTGCAGTTAAAAGACAAATTGGAAAACGTGTTAAAGCTTTTAAGGATTAAGCCAAAAGTTGAAGAAGGTTGTAGCAGATACAGAAAAAGTGCCCCTGTAGTAACAACAAACAAAAATAACAAATAAAGCAACGGAAAACAGCTTTAATTGCTGAACATAAAAATACTTTCAAATAAAAATTTAAAATATTAGTCATGGCAGTACTTAAACTAAAGACAACTAAAAACAGGAAAAGGAAAGTACATTTATTTTATAATATTCTTTCTAAGAATGTACAGGAAAACTATGTTTTCAAATTTAAGAAGAAATCAATTAAAAATTAAAAAATGTTTTCTAAAAGAAATTTAATATTTGCAACAAACTTGTTAATAATAAAACAATATAATTTGTTAAATATCATTATAATTCATTTAGTAAAACTTAATGGTAATAATATTATTAAAACAATATATATGTAAGTGTAATCTTTTCAACTTTAACTAATTGTCTAATTCTTAAATCCTTACATTAATTTAGGGTCTACATTTGCATACATACATCATTATCTAGCCGCATTATAATTCTCTTGTCATTAAGTATACTTTATGAAAGCATATTTTAGGGCGTTTGTTATTTTATTAATTCTTGACATGTGAGTGAGTGTTGAGCTTTATTTACTTTCATCTATACTGTTGTTGTGCATGTTGACATGCGAATTGTTGTTTATGTTGTTTATAGTGTTTATTTTATTATTGCTTATGTAATTATTACTTAACTTTCTTTACATTTTTGGGTTTGTTTTTGACATAAAAATATTAACCTTTTCCAAAAAAATTATACCACAATGTTAATACATTAATGTTTATTCTTATCGGCCAGTTTGTCTTAAATAATAGCTTATAAATTATACGCCATAATGGTGAACGGTAACGAACGTAATTAATATGTAGGATTACACAATGCGTATTTTGTGCGTATTTTTTGTACTCGCGCACAGAGAAGTATTTAACAAAAAAAAAACTACACTTGTATTATAAATTAAGAGTTTGAGTTTTTTGATAGCTTTAGGTTTGATTTGATAAAAAAAAATTCAGAAGCGAACTTCTGGTGGGTTTGAAAGGAGGAGGAGAAAAATTATCCCCCTATTTCCCCTCGCCATGATTTTTTTTGCGTTTTTGTTTTTTAACATTTACATATTTACTAGGGTATGAGGCTAGCTTACCCTCTCCCCAATAATGTGTGTGGATAAATTTTTAAATTTAATATTTATAACATACATATGTATAATTACTTATTGTGTAGCCATACACGATGTGCTTTGATACCCCGTTGTTGTATTGATACTGAAAAACCAAAACAGTGGACACTCTCCTTGCGGAGACCTCACTAAACTGGACAACAACAAAAATCTTTGGGATGCTTATTACTCTCATAAGCCAATACCTCTTATAAGCGGACAAATTTGTCAGTCCCTTAGAGGGAGCACACTGTAATTATTATGTATGGGTGGTTTAAAACTATACTTTATTCAAAGAGGAACTCCATTGAAGAAAGTCGCTTTTCATGCAATTTTCTCCACTTTTCCGACTTTAACACTGCCCAGGAACTGTAAATCTCAACTAAATGTGTGGAAAATTACCAGCTAGGTTTAAGGTTTTATTATCTATCTAGCTGCGTACTTAGTTTTAAAGATTTCTTTAAATTTATTTTTGCCTTTTTGGCCAGCTTTTTGTGTCAAATACGCCTCTGTGTGGCGTGAAATTTGGTAATTTATTTGTTTGTTTGCATTAAAAATTATTGTCCGAGTTGTGATTTCCTAAGTTAGGCATCTATGTATGTAGAAACCGTGCAAGATGATTGCTGTTGATATATGGGTTCTAAGTAATGAGCTACCTTTAATTGTTTCTAGGCGTCAGCTTACCATATACTGCATGAAATATGTCAGTTTTTGGCAATATATTCGTTTGTTACATTTACATAAGAAATTGTTAAATGTTTGCAATGACTTTGATAATACAGGTCGTTCATAAAATGAGAATTAATTTAGGTGAATTAGTAAAAACAACAGCAACTTCTAAAAATAGTTATAAAACTATACAAGTTTTTATTTAGTTTGGTTAGAATTATAAGGATTGTTAAGATTAAAAACTAGTCACTCAGATATGAGAAATGCTCGAGGGTTTCATTATCCTCCTGTTTTGCCCTATAATTAGTATCAAAAAGCTTCATGAAAGTTGCATGTGAATGCGATATCAGCTCTGATGCCCAGAAATTACTTTAAACGTCTCCTGACAGCTGTTCAACATTTGAGACTTAAAAGACTTCAAACTGAAATTATAACATTCAGCCCACATAGTTACACTATTATGATCTAAACTAATCTACAATATTATATTTAAACAAATCTACAACTATACTCCAAACTAAACTTCCATTTGTATGTTATTTTTTTACAATCGCCCAATCTCTTTATTATATTTAAACAAATCTAAAACCATAGTCCACAACTATGAACTACAAGTCCCCAAAGAGTTAACTACAAACTACAAATTCCAAAATCATATTTTATGTTTCGCCATTGGAAAAGAGTTAATATTTGCCACAAACAATTCTTTAGACCACCAGCCCCCAAATGTTAACTACAAACACCAAAAACATATTTTATTTTATAATTTTCCAAAAAATATTCTAAAATACTTTGACTATTTCTTATTTGCCAAAAAAAAAAAACAGCAATAAATTTAAAACAAATATTTTTTTGGTTTTAATTTTATTAGACATAAATTCTCGAGTGCTAAAACATAAAACAAGTAACTATTCTTCTGTTGCCACTGACTGAAGGTACAGGATATGCAAACGTTTTAAGGTTCAAAAACGTACCAAACCAAACAGAAAAAAATGGTAATTGGAAATGGCCATAAATTAAACAAAAGGAAAAAAAGCCAACACACACATGTATGTACACATGTATAACTACAACACCAAGAATATAAATTTATATTTTTCTAACATCAGCAAGTGCACTTTCGAAATAGAAACACAAGGAAATAGAAAAACCAATTTCTAAAACAAATAAACGAAAAGGCCATTTACACTGTGTAGTAGTCTATACAATGTTCTGGGAAGGGGGCAAGGAGTTAACAATAAAATAAAAGAAATTGAGTACGAAATGAAAACATTATATATTAAAAGGATATCAAATTATACTCTTACGTATACATATGTATGTTCATTAAAAGGACATTTAATAAAAGGCTGACTTGAAATACACTTTATGAAATCACAATGCAACAAGCCATTGTAGTTGTTTTTATTTTTACTTTTTTTTTTAGTTTGAATGTTCTCACCAAAAATACAATGGGGTTGGGTTTTTTGTGGCGGAATATACATTTGCTGCAAAATGCATGAATAAAACATTTAAAGCAGACTTTTTTACTTTTGTATCCTTTGTTTCAAGAATAAAGCAGTTAGAGGAAAAAAATTATTAATGAAGATAGTTTTACAAATATGAGGTGTACATCCCACAAAATTATACAGATCGGACGCATGCCAAATAAATTAAAATTAATAAATTTGTAGGTTTCCTATATACCGTTTCTACGCCTGTCACTCTGGAATATTGGAGTGTATTGTAACCATTATCAGTAACTGGTTACCGTGACCACATATATGACTCTTAGAAACTTCAAATGACTGGGAGCTTGAAATTGTCTCCTTCATCTGAAACTTTCAATTTAATTCTTTAAGCTACAAATCTTCTATGTCTCAGCTTCCCTCTTTTCTCTTCATCACTGTCTTTCATCTCTCTATTTCTTTAGCTCTAACAAATAAGCCGTGAATTTAGACGGCCGCATAAACTAAACTAAATAGATTGTTTAAGCTTTAGAATCTGTAAATATCATGCCTGGATCCACAGAAGAGAAAGAGTGCAACTTTCTGTTAATTTTTTGCAGTTATGTTAGAATTGACAAATAAGTTGTATTAATAATTTGCAATAATCTGTAGAGCAAAATATATTCATAGATTGCAGAATGTTTAACCACTGCTTCAGCTCCTATTTAATTAATTAATTAACAAATTGATAATGAGAAAAAACCTTTTGAAATTAAGAAATGTAATTTCACTAATACAAAATATGCGCAGCATATTCAAGGCGGCAAATGTCAAAAAAAATTAAATAAACGTTTTTTTAGTTTGTACAATGTGTAAAAAGTATTAAAAAAATTAAAAAAAAAAAACAAAACTGGTAATACCGTTACGGCCCGTGGCGGCATGCCGCTTTCATTGGCCTTCCACTATAAATTAGTATCGAGAAAACATAAATTAAAATTGAAAAATGAAAACTTTTATTCGATTTGTACAATATAATTTTAATCAAACGAGTGACAAAACTAAATTGTTTTATTCAAATAGTTATTTGCAATCAATACTTTCTACCGACTTCGTATGAGTATTATCTAATATCATGATTTTTAAATAATACTTATACGTAGAAGGTTTTTAACATACTCGTACAGTGACTCACCGCTTAATTTATGCAGTGATTTTTTTTGTTAAAAATGGAATTAAAAAAAAAATGTTATAATCTAACAAACAAAAATAATTTATTGCAAAAATTCACATGTAAATATATTAAAATCTGGGTTTTTTACGTCACAGCTTATTTTATGCAGTCAATTTCTACTATACTGTCAGATTCTGTAATAGCGTAGACAGATGACACAGTTAATTTGCATTAGTAGTCTTAATTACAATAAACTCGTAAATTATTCCCATCCTAATGCGCATTAGGTTAGACGTAAATGCACAAAATCAGAGTGGATTTATACTAAATTTAGCTATTTCAATATGGCAACATCGTCGATAATCAATCATATGTTATCAAATTGTTTACTATTGTAAAAGAAGAAGAAGAAGACAATTGTAAAATTAAAATAATAAAAATAAATTTCCACAATTGCCTTTCTCTTATTTCAGTGTGTCCTACTGCGGTCCCCACTTGTAGTAACACGTTCAGGTTGATGGTTGCTAGTGCATGAACAATTTTTGCATTTTCAAATAAATACTGACTTTTCACCAAAATTTTTTCACAATTAAACAGTTGTTTACAAACAAACAGCTGTTTACTAAATGCAAAAACTGTCGTCTGTCAAGGTAAAATCTTAATGCAAATTAACGCTGTCATCTGTCTACGCTATAACGTCAAGTGTCAATTTCAAATAGTTCAAATGAATCCGCGTACAACGAGAACTAGTTTTAAACCAAAATGGCCACTCACAGCGAAAAATAGGAAAAATATTAAATATTAAAGCTTCCACAATCCAAAAAAATCATTAAGCGCTTCAGCCGTGAAAATCGGGTCCACAACAAATGTAGAAAGGCACCAAATAAAATTTTAAAGAGCATGCTGAGCGACAGATTTTAAGAAAACTATGGGCAAATCCAAGGCCATCAGCTTCACAACTGGCTTCCAAAGTTAAAGCTGACATGGGCAAATAATGTGCCGTTGAAACTGTTCATTTTGTCTTGTGCAAACATTATTTTAATGGCCGTGTTGTACGCAAAAAAACTATTTATAAATCCGAAAAACAAAAAACATGTTTGCAAAGAAATTGCATTCGTCGATGAATCTAAGTTTAACATATCCGTCTGTTTGGCGAAAATCAAATATAGAACTAAACAAGGAACTCTTTTAAATGTTGCCCACTTGTTACAAACTCTGAAAACCCACACACATCAAACATTTGATTAAGATTTACTTGTTGTATACAGTTTTTCAGTCAAAACTTTTTACTTTGTACTTGCCACATAAGGAGAGAAAGAGAGCAAAAAAAACGCTCTTGGGCCAACATTTAACTTCCGTTTTGTATGACAATATGGCGTCTAAGTTTTAGAACTTACTCAGCTATAACATTTGCTGTGGCAAACATGTTGCAAAGAGTTAAAAACAAAGTTTTATTTAACTTTCAGCACAATGTAAGTAATAAAATTTATTTGTAAATAAAACAAAACATTTATTTCCATTTCGTTTTCAATAAGAAACGCTGACAGGAAGTTCACAAGTCTCAATTACTAGCGATTTATTTGAATTTCAAATTAACTGACATAAATCTTTGTTGTGTTTGCCACAACAATGAGTCAAGCAATTGATTTATTTGTATACAAATGTTTGGTTGAAATTAACACCTGTTTTTTAGCATATAAATACTCTGGCACGTTCTGCTGCAGGAGTTTTTTCTTTAATTCAATTTTCATTAGTTTGTAAATTAAATTTATGGTTTTGTTTTTCTCAATTTGTGTTTTATGTAGATTTTCTTTTATGGTTTGACTGTTATCTTTAGCTAGAGTTTTAAAAAAAAGTTGTTGCTGCATGTTTGTGTTTTTTTATAATTCCTTTTCAAGGTTGTAGAGAAGCAACAGTGCATACTCAGGTTTAGGTATTCTTGTATGTGGAGTTGAAAAATGCAAATGCTTTTTATTACTGCAGCCACACTGGCGTAGAAATTAGTAAAGTGTGTGTGATGAATGTTAATGTAGTCATTTCTATTTGCATTCATTTATGCAAAAACAAGCTAAAATTAAATACTTCAAATATCAAAATAAAAAACCTGTGTTATTAAAAAATAATTTTGTTGCTCTCCATAATTTGCCTCCCTATTTTAGATGGGAAGATTCCTAGAAAACCCCAATAAAAAAACGAACCTATATATCAAGTCGTTCTGTTTTATTCTCTAGATTATTGCTATGAAATGCCAGTTAAAACTGTTAAAAAAAATTGCTGAAATATATGCCAAGCTTTACAAAGTTTTGTAAAGCCAAATTTCGTTAACTATTTTCCATAAATGTGGCAGAGTTTCGCATTCGATTTCGTCCATACATTCCTGGGCGGTTAGAAATTTGACTTTTAATAATGAACCCATTGCTAGTGTAAACACTGGGTGAAAACTTTCAGTTGTTTGTGTACTTGTATGTAAGTAAATTTCTTATCTTAATTCTATTTTGCTTTATTTTTTTTTTATTAAAAAAATATCCATTCATAATTCGAATTACGTTCTTATCACAAAAACAAAGAAAATAATGCTAAAATATCATCAGCTTCCAATAAACTCAGTGACCTATAAAACATCCTTAATTTATATACACATGTGTTTTTGTACATTATTTTTTTTTTATTTTCTCAATTTTCAAGGCAATAAACATACAACTCTGAGTCGTTTTATTATACACATACATTATTCAAATGCAATTACGTATGTATGTATGTATTTATGTATGTATGTATGTATGTATGTATGTGTGTATGTATGTACATAAACACAGTCAACCAAAAACATTTGAAAGCCATCAGGCAAAACAAATCATTTACATGGCAAACTGCTGCTGCAACATGGTTCGATATATATTGGACAGCCCAGTATGTACTTAGAAATACATTTGTACAAAGTAATAGAACATTTTTGGAATTGACAGTGCAAGGGAAAATTATTTAACAACATTGTGAAAGCTAAACTGTTACTTTATTACTATTATAAGTTTTGCAAAGATGGTATTTGTTTAAAATTTAAGTACAGTCTTTCAACCAAATTCGCCAACAACTGTTTTTGAACTTGAAGAGCCACCTGTGTCAACATTATCTAATGATGACAAATTAGCTATAAGCCCAGAAGACACTAAAGAAGTAATCAAGGATAATATAATATTAAGACAATCACCTGGAAATGATTCAGTTACACCTACTATGATTAAAAACCTACCGAGTGTGGCGATAATTGTTTTGTTTATAATATTTAATGCGGTCTTTAAACATGGAGTTTTTCCGACAAATTGGAAAACTTCTCAGATAAAAATGATACCAAAGCCAGGTAAAGACTTGACCGTACCATCCACCTATAGACCAATAAGCTTACTTCCTTGCATATCAAAGCTATTCGAAAAGATGTTCCAAAAAAAATCATACCATTTGTAAATGAGAAAAATATAATCCCTGTTCATCAATTTGGTTTCCGCGAACGCCACGGAACAATTGAATCGTATATAATAATTAATCGTATAACCGGAGAAATAAGAAAATCCTTTGAATTAAAGAAATATTGTTCAGCAATATTTTTGGATGTCGCTCAAGCCTTCGATAAAGTATGGCATAAAGGACTGGTATATAAAATAAAATGCTTGCTACCACCATGTAAACTATTGGAATCTTATCTATTAGACCGCTTATTTACAGTTAAGTTCAACGATTACGTGACAAGAGAATATAGGATTGGAGCAGGAGTACCACAAGGAAGTGTTCTTGGACCTAACCTCTATTTGATTTACTCCTCTGATTTGCCTACGAACGATATATTAACTATTTCTACATTTTCTGATGACACCGCAATTATTGGCTCGCATGAAAATCCATATATAGCATCCATTATACTAGATAGCTATCTAAGATGTGTGGAACTATGGTTAAACAATGCAAGTAAATCAGTTAAAAATCAAACATGTTACGTTCACATTGAGGAGGGGATGCTGTCCACCTAACACGCTTAACAATATAAATATACCTCAGTCCGATTATATTACATACCTTGGTATTCACTTAGATAGAAGACTTCCTTGGCGTCGTCATATAGAAACCAAGAGACTTCACATGAAGTTAAAAGTTTCTAGCCTTCACTGGTTAATCAGTGACCAATCTAAGCTAAGCCTGGACTATAAAGGGACCCTATATAAAACCAATTTGGACATATGGAATCCAATTGAGGGGAACTGCTAGTAAAACCAGTATTGAACTTATACAGAGGGCCCAATCAAAAATTCTTATGACCATGACGGGCGCACCATTGTACATAAGAAATGAAAACATTCACAGAGATCTAGAAGTGCCATTGGTAAAGGATGAATTCAGAAGGCTCCGCGAGAACTACATCAAAAAGCTACAAGCCCACCCAAATCCGCTTGCTAGAATTCTAGCTCACAGCCAGACGCAGTCGAAACTATCCTGTCAGATATCAAACTATTACTTCACTAGAATTTGACTAGTACAAAAAATACTAGTTCTAAACTGTAAACTTTCCTATACGATCTTAATGCTCAAATTAGCATTGAGTGTGCTTGGAAAATCACTATTACCCTATGTTCTAGATGTGAACGAGTACACTTTGATCCGATTGGCTGCTTTAGAACCAGTTCATAACTAGTGCTTCTTAATGGGAAAAGTAGCCACAATTAGGAGTTTTTCTGCTTTGATTAGTTTTTCAATGGTTTTTTTTATTATATTAGTTCATTGAAAAAAACATCAAATAAATAACTTTTGTAAAACAGTTTCAGTTTTTAAGTTGATCTGTCAAGAAATATAACATTAAAATGACAAGTAAAGATTAAAAAAAAGGATATTAAATTTCTTAAAGGTAAAAAGTTACATCTGTAATAAAAAGTAAATAAAAAGAATTTCTTCAACGCTAACCGTAGGTAGACCTTATTATTAAAAGACAAAATCTTAACATCGCCTAAGTTTCTTTGCTAAGTGGCGAATTAGATGTTTCATTTTCAGCGTCTTAATTGTTTTCTATATTTTCTTTTTTTAATTTTTCCAAACGGTTGGCTTTAAACAATCTTTTCTTTTGTAGTTGAAAGGCTTTTCGTAAAGCGTTATCAGGGCTCATCAGCAAATACAGCAATAGCATCTAAAGAATGAAAATATATATTAGGCACCAAATTTAGTAATGTTAAAAATGTTAAATGTTATTAACGCAGAATAAAAGAATTAAAATTTTTGGAGACTTTGCTTTCCATGTGTACCATCAACATTAATATCATGAATTATATTGAATTATATAAATTAATAAAATAATTTATTTTAAAATCATTTTTTTTGACGCACAAACAACACAGCACGCTTTTCGAAATAAAAATTCGAAAATTTATATTTCGTTAAACAAAAATTGTAAAGATGTACAAGTGGTATACTGAAACTACTCCAAGTACTAGTATTTTTCTACTAAAACTTGAACTCAATTTGCACTAGTACCTTATGTAGTAGAAAACTATTACAAGCTTTTAGACAATTAACAAACAATCTCCTAACGGGAATTTACTTTTTCAATTTGACCCACTATACGTCTGATTATTATTTAATAGCATGATATTAAAAAATACTCATACGCACTAATTTAAGAGGATTGTTTGTTTGTTAACAACGAATTGAAAGGGACAATGAAGGCGGAGTGAATGTTATTTTTAATTTTATTGCGATTAAATTCTAAAAATTATTAACATAAAAAAATTAATAATCTGAGTAAGAAATTTTAACTTGTTTGTATAATTCAATAACATATTTTAAATTAATCGAATTATTTAAATAATTTAACAATTTTAAATAAAGTAACATGACAATTTTTCTTCATCAAGTCGTCTAAAGCTATCTTTAATAACATCAGTTATATACACCACATTCACAAACATAATTTGTTATGGTCCCTATAATTATTTTTATGATTGCGGTAATCATAATATGGTTAAGTTACGATTCAGATGATTACTACAATCATATATACGGTTGTAGTAACTATGTATATATTTGTGGCAATCATGTTTATGATGAATATATTTATCATAATTTGTTGCTCTATGATTATGATAGAGAACAACATAATATGGTATAATTTTTCATCATTAAACTGATCACCATAAACATTACATAATTGCTATAATCATGTGAATGGTAAACTTAACCATACATTACAGAGATCATATAAGTAATTACAGTGACCATAATATTTGAAAAAAAAAATTAAAAATGTTGAAATAGTTGTGGTAAACATGCACAACTCTGTTTTTTCTCTGTGTGTAGATACCAGATTAATTTATTTTCAATTACTTATGTTTTTTACTATATTTTACTATTGTTTCATCACATAAGTATTTGGTTTGCTTATTTTAAGGTTAAATTTTAAGAACAATTAATAAATAATTTGTATAAAAAATTTGTTATAATTTTTTTTAAATAGAAAATTATGAAAAACTTTTAAAAGCAACGATAAATTAACACAAAAATACTTATTCGTTTTATGCGATTATTCTTCATAAAATTATTTCAATTCTTCGTTAAACGAACATAGTAATTTTGAAATTCTTCAAAAAATTATTTGTAAGAAATTATTCGATTATTCCAACGTTTATTGTGCGAATAGGAGAAACAAAAAACTGAATATTTCTGAGAAAAATTTAAACATACTGAACATTCGTCATATTGCAATAGCGCGCAAAAGCCTGAACGGCATAAGATAAAATTGCAGTTATAGGAGCCCTAATTTTGGTTACAACACTACAATAAAACCAAATTGAATTTTTTTGACATACAGCCTTTTGCATTCACCACGACGATATGTACATATTTGTTTAAAAAATCTGCCATTTTTGGAAAAAAGTATTTGTTTTTCAATCGCATAAAACCGTGTAAGATTTAACACATAAATTTCTCTACACAGAATTGATTACACTCCTTTAATTGTCTGCTTTTGCAATATTAGTTTTAACTCAACTTCTGCTGTGCTTTTGATAATTTGAATAATTTTTTTCTCTCATCTCTTTGTAGATATTTTAATAAGATTTTTTCCATTTCAAATATTTATACAACAAACATCATGTTTGTGTATAAGTTCTTTGAAAAAATTTGGTTTGAACAAAATAGAATATTTACCAAATCACTGAAGAGCAAAAATTCCATCATAATTCGATATTAAAATAGTTGAACACAATTTTGATATGAAACAACAACGTCAATCGGTCGGATAAATAAATTGTGGATTATGGCAATTTTGTTTTACTACAAATATTGTCGTCAATGCCGTAAGATTAAGACAGCTATGGAGTGGCATACAATTTCTTCAGACACAGAAAATAAAACTGCTTTTTTATCTGCAATATTATATGTAGTGTATATTTAACATATGCAAACAATTGTTTTGATTGGGATTATCTAGCTATACTACAAAGTTACAGATCAGGATTTAAATAAAGTCTGTTTGAATAGCTCTAGACTATTTTAGAGACGTAACACTAACTGGCTGGATTTATGGAAATTTTTCTAAATGAGAATATTATAAATAAATAAGATTCAAGTTTTTAAATAAGATTCATTTGTCAATTCTGATAATATTTACCTCAATTCAATATAATAAAATATCTACTACACGATTACACTGGTAGCTATCTACGAGTATATACAAATAATCATTGATTATTTGGTTTACTTTAATGTCCATTACACACAATTGTAATATTCAGCGCTAATTGTTCTATCTGCTCCAAATGAATAAATAAATAAACCTTCTTGCAAATAAAGTCAATATGCATGTGTTATTAAATATTTTTTCCATTTGCTCTACATACAAATATATATTAAACTTTTTTATTACATCAATATCTGCTATTTTTTCGTCGCTTTTAATTCGTTAACATGGTCAACATATAAATTGTTGTCCAATAAACTTTTTCTGTTTATTTTTTTCTGCTGAATACGAAAAATATTACTAACTAACAGAGTTCGATGTCAACGCAATGCAAGGAGAATGGTCAGGAATAAATTAATAAAAACCAACGATGGAAATAACAAAAAAACAAGTAAAATTAAATAAAAGTAAATTTATAAAACTTATTTTGTGATTGGAGAGGTCGAATAGAAGGTGTGGTGTACAGAATAAAATGATTTGTTTATAATTTAAGATTATTTGGTATTAAAAAAGGCGGATCATATATTGATCTTTACCATGAGTGTTGAATATATACAGAAAAAATATTCTGAAATCTAAACTCCTGCTTTATTACTATTACAAGTTTTATATCGATCGTATTTGTAGTTTGGAAGTTCCATAAATATTTATTACATACGCATATGATCAAAACAAATAAGAAACAAAGGAAAATCTTTGCGATCAATTACCAAATGCCTGGATAGGTCACTCGTTTTTCTTCAAAACGCTTTAAAACCAGAAAAAAACTGAGAAAGACGTGGAAGCCTAAAAAACGCTTCATAGAATGGATAACAGGATTGTAACACTTGCTAAAAAGAATCCTTCGTTGGACGACAATTATAATGTGTAGGTTAACACGAATAACCACAAAAGTGTCTTTGCTTCGGAAAAAATTTTGAGGCAAAACTGGACTTCGGAAGAAGAGATTTAAGCTTGTCCCAACCATTATCTGGGAAGAAGTGGCGCAATACCATTTTTAGCGATGTAACCAAAATAAACATGTTCGGTAATGGCAACGGCCGTAACGTGCATTTAAACTTCACCGATATAAAATAATTAAAATAATGGCTATAAATTAAGCTTTGATCGATGCGCCTACTCGCCACCAGAGGCGCTACACTACTGTACTATTAATAAATATAATGCGCAATTACATTGTTGTCATATGAAAAGCTTTTCTCTACTTTCACCACCTATTCTTCTTCTACCTATCCCTTTCCAAAGAAAGTAACACAATTAATTAATTAATATATAGACATATTAATTGCCTGAGTGTTACTTCTCTTTTCAAAAAAAAAAAAAAAAACGTTTAAAAAGTGAACACAGCACATCTCTATTATGGGAATAGCTTTTTGTTTTTCTTATTAGAAGTATGTAGGTTCTTCCCCCGAAAAAAGTAAAGAACCTGCAACAGTTGATTTTTTTAATGTTTTGTTTTATTTGGCACTACAGAAATCTCTTGAAGCAAAAAAAGTACAAATAAATATAACCTTTCATGTAAATTAATTATTAAAAAACTTTATGTAATAAATATCATGTGAATTAGTTATTAAATATTCTCTCGATTATGAGAACTTCTCCATTTAGTGAAGAGGCTCTGTTTAAATTAGTTCATTTAACCGAGCGACAACCGTATTTATTATTTTGGCCATATGTTTATACATACATATATACATAGGTATGTATGTATATTATTTGATATTTCAATGATACGTATGATTATTATTTAATATCACAATATTAAATAATACTCATACGTACTGTCATGACTCATGGTGTATATCATGATATTGAATAATACTCATACCCAGCATACCATTCTAGGAGCGTTTAGAAAAGAGTCCAAGAAAAGACTCTTTTAGGACTCATTGGCTTGTACGTACCCAGTACTCGTTATTTGATTGTAAGTAAGAATTTGAAGAGTGCAATAGAAAAAGATTTTAAGCTTTACTTTTCAAACATTAACACATTTTATTAGGAATAAATATTAAAACTTATTGAAATCGCATGTAAAATATCAGCCGTAAATCACATGAATTTGTGATTAATCACTATATTCCAGAGCCATATTTCTTGTATTACACCAAAAAATTACACAATTACACAAAAATAACTACTTTTTCCACAAAAATACTGAGTAATATCCGACCGCATATTCCCAAGAAAAAAATATTCACAAAATGTTGGGTGTACAATTTAAAAATGTGGGATTATTTCAAATTGTTAACTTTTGTTTTGAAATATTTGTACAATATAAATTTATTGAAAGTATCGGTCATTGTTTTTCCCGTAACATATAGATTCCGCGCCACAAGAACTCTTTAGAGGCCAAGAATGAGCCAGCCAATTTCATGTGCCTTGTTCTGAGACAGCGTTCTGCACTGATCGAAGCAAACAGTAGTTGGACGGGGTGAGGTCTGTACTATAGGACGAGTAATGGTAAGCTTACTAACCACTTATTTCTAAATAGTTTTTAACAGGTATTTTAATATGTACCCGAGCATTGTCATGATATTGGCCGCATATTCTGGGTGTTTTTTGACCAATGTTGGCTTGAAACGATGACATGACAGATGGAGTCTGTTATAAATCCATGTATTTATCATAAACTTTAATTTCCGGACAAAAATGTTTCTATAAAAAGTTTAGTGTTACAAATAGATACAAAAATCCTCTTATAGCTAAAATCAGTCAACAGAACATAATAATAAAAATCTGTGGCGAAACTGCAAATTCAATTCGAAATAAAGAATTTAAACTAACTCAGCAACAATGTTAACATTAGAAAATATATGTATATTAAATTTGCAGGAATGGAAAGTTCACTACAATTGCAATTTTTTTTAGATAAACTTGAGAATATTTCAATTATAAAATGTTTTCTTTTTACAAAAAAAATGAGTATTTTAATATTTAACCCAAAAAATGTTAAACCAGTTACTGTTACTAAGCACCTCAAAAATATATTTCTATCACTTCAATGCTGTATTTAACTTATGACATCTTAACTCCCAACTGAAGAAAGTAAAATAATAAAAAAGTTAAACTACCCTTCGTGTTTGGAAAGCAGCGCAGTAATACCACATTCTTACTGATGTTGCTACAATGTAGCATTGCTTTCTTCCAACAATACAATTGCAAAACAAGAGGACGGAATGAAATTTTTATGTACATATTATTTACTAAATAATACAAATTAACAATATAGGGACTGGGAGTGGGATTGGGATTGGCAGAGAGAAAAAGAAATAGTAAAATTCCAAACAGCAAAATAAAATAAATGGTTATTTTTTAGTTTGTCTGCTGTTTTTAGTTTAAATTCTTTGCTTTTGGCGCCAATGAGTCTTTAAAACGATGAGCAGAAATTAAAAACAAAAAATAATAGAAAAAATAAAACTAGAAAAACAACAAAACTTTATGCCACAATGGCTGCGTAGACAAATACACAAGCATAATAAAATTTCATATACAAAAATACAGTTACAAAATAGATGTACACACACACACACACACATATATATATACATACACACTGACACGCTAACCCTCACATAGAAGAAGAAAAAATTAAATTGTGAAACAACAAAATTGAAATCTATGGTTAAAGCGTAAGTGTAGGAGGGCTGTTTAAAAAATACTTAAAAAATTAAAGTGAAGTTTTCATTCAATGTTCAGCTATATTGGAGAAAATGCTGAGCAAACTTTAGAGATAATTTTAAAAATAAGATTCCAGATTTTTTTTTTGTTTGTTTTACCAAATTTGTTGGTACTTTTAACAAAGAGAAGTTTTAAGCTAAATTAAGTAAACTTAAATATGTGAATGTCATGTGTAATTTCACCAATATATGGTTGACTTTTTTCTCTTTATATTTCTGTTTCTTTTAAATACTTTTTCGTCCAACCTCGCAGTGGGATAAATGCGATTTTTGAGCAAAAACACAACCATAATAAAAACCTAAAAAAATATCTGTTTCGGAAGGTTAAAGAAAATCTACTGTTGCTACTTGAACCATAGATTCATTCACTACCCAACAAAGTGCTTAAGTAGTGTAAAACAAATACATTCCAGCCAGAAAATTTTGCCAGGGCCTTTTAATAAACAAGTTTACATATTTTAAAAGATTTGCCACTTATTACACACTGGCTTCTCTCAGAAAATGTTATAGAAATATTTTACTCCTACTTTAAAAAAAAACGTAAAGTGTACGTGAAGTAATTTCTTAAATATACAATAGACCCCTAATAGACCTTTCAAAAAACTTGATTCAGCAGAACTTCAACTAGACTTTCTATTCAAACATTTGAGTAGGAGTTTCCACATATTTAGTCATTCTATGAGACCTTACTGGACAGGGTCTTCTTATTGGTCTTCAAAGGAAGACATTCAATTAGTCCTTCTTAAGTCGGCCTAAAAAAAGTAGCACCCGGCATGTCGTGTAACATTTAAGCCATTTTCTATAAATGTCACACTATAAATTTAAAAAATGTTGCACCTTTCACACTCTGTATTTTTAGAGGGGGAGAATCGCACGATAAAACAGCTGGCATTTTTTTTTTTTTTTGTTTATGAATGTGTATTTGTGGTAAGAGACAAATAAAATATAGAAAATGGAAAATAGGCCTTTAGCAAGGCCTTATTGGGAAACCCCCAAATAAATAAACTAAATAGATGATTGTAACTTGTGCGTTACCGTTACTGTAATACAAAACAACTTTGAAACATAACATAACATCACACACAACAATAATATAAAAAAATATCAGCAATACAAAAGCAACTATAAAACCAATAACAACTACCGAAACTCGGGCAGTAGCTGTAGCAGCAGCATTCACATCATCATCAACATCCACGAAGACCAAATAGCAATAAAAATGAGCTAAATTACGTCAATATGGCGCCAAATTCTACAAAAAAAAACACTTACATACATATTTATAGAAAAAATTTTGTCTTTTCATACTCCTCACACACATAAATATGATGGCTCAACAAAAACAAAGTTGTTGGTAGTATTTTTTTGTTTGACTTGTTTTTTTTGTATTAATGTTGTGTTTGAGAGCTTAAATATGACGCGCTGTTTTACTCACTATCAGTTACAAAAATAACAACTACAAGTAAGAAATACTGTTACACATTTTTTATGCAAAAATGCTAGCTTTCACACATAGAGAAATGTTTAGAGTTAAATATGTGTGTGCATATGTATGTATATGTGTAGGCATAAAGAGATTAGAGAAATATTTAAATTTGTTTCGATTTTTGTTGTTTTTTTTTCTGTGGAATATGGAAAAAGTGATGACCTTAAAGCTAAAATACAGCAAAGTCGAAATGGTCGAAATAAATATAATAAAAATGTGAATACATACATACATACATAATATACAGTGGCATAACTGATCACAGGACCGTCCCCAATTAACCAGTAGTTAATCCTAAATTTACTAACTGAATTCAAAGATGAATTGATGTAATTAATAAAGGGTTGTTCAACAAGATTTTGTTTTCGAACATTAAAAGGAAATTAAAATTTTGACATTTTACTCGTTGATATGTACAAATGTATGTACATATATGTATCAGTGGTTGAAGCTTTGACAATTGTTTCAATAATTTAAATTTTGCTCTTTTCTCTTTTCTTTTCTCTTCTCTTCTCTTCCCTTTTCTTTTGTCTGGATACTTCAACAGTTAATATTGTGGCATTTGGGCTTCTGAAAATCCAATATCAAGTGTTGAATGTGCCTTAGCATATTATAAGTGTCACTACTGAAGTTGGAATTTTTGCCAATTTTAATTCATTGTATCTTCCCTACCCTATTAAAGTTGTGTCTTTTGTTTTACACGGCAAGTTCTTCTGTGTGCCTGCTATGGGCGTAAGGCAATCCCCAATTATGACATTTATGCGATATCCTTGAACACGGAACTACAATCTTCATTTAAAAATTATTTAACAAATAATACAATTGATATTGCATATACAAAATTCCTTCCTAACATGTCTCCAACTGGAGTAGTTAGAATTGATCGTTAGATTAATTCTGCACATAGAAAAGTTCTTTCTGACCGGCTTCGGAGAGATTATATTTGTATGTTTTTGCAGTAACAATGAATCTTCCAGAACATATTTTAATTTGAATTCTTCTATTATATTTTTGGCTGCTTTGAATAATTATACAATGGTTATCATTCAATGGATAAGTGTAATTGTCCGCACGGAATGGTCCCAAGTGGTGACACTAAAAACATTGAGAACAGCCTGATTACATTGGCAGGAGTGGAGAGCTTTCAAAGGTGTCTTTTAAATTGAGTGACTCCACTGATTATAAAGCCGAGATTTAGATTTACATTTTTCATCTCTGCGTTGGCAATAGCATTGCTTGCATGAAAAAACGCTGGAATAAAGATAACTATGTAAATCATTTAGAGATACATGAAATGAATCACTCGAATATTTCCTTTTTTAAATCTACGGGAGTTTATGCTCCGAAAACGACTGTTAACCACTCAGATAATTCACAATCTGTCTCTTCATATTATTAGACTTTATAAATTTGTTATTTACTTCAAGTCCATTTACTGGTATCCTGTCCTGTGATCTCTTAATGAGTATGCTGGTAAATATAAAGCTCGTTCTATGTATGTTACGGAAAATAAGCTCAAGCGGCTGCTAGGCGATGGGTCTGATGAAAGAAGAGAATAGTCCCGAGTTTCGTATGTTCGTTCAACATCTCTTCTCTTTGTACAGGCGTTAGGTTTATTACAGATACCTATTAGCAGATACTCGAATCCAATGCTATTGATCCCTAATGATAAACGATAAATAGCTTTTGAAGCTGAAAACTGAAAATCACTCTCTTAGGATATATGTATAATAAATAGCCAGTATGAAGCAAGCGAAGATCCTTCTTCTTCGGCTACGCAAGATACCGAACTGTAGATCTCTATCTGTCAATGCCGGCACATGTTGTAGTGTTTTAAGAGATCTAGCAATAGCACTATGACTTATCTATAAGTTGGCACGTTGGTGTATATCATTTGAAGATCATTAAAGAGATAAAATCTATAATATAATCTTTGCATATAAACGTGTCTAGTTAAGTGATGTGATTACAGAAAGTCTACTGTTACGGTTACGGATAAGACAGTCCACGTTGTGGGTCTAAAATGTGTATATATGTATGTATGTACATACATACGTTAATAAAGAATTTTGTCGCGAAAAAGCTATCCGACCACTTTCATTCATTAATATTTTGTATAAAAAAAGCTTAAATTCTAAAATTTACATAAATACTATACAATAAATTTGTCAAAATGGTTTTTAAATCGTATTATTCTAAATAATTAATATTTTTCCCACTAGTTGTCAAAATTTGTTTTATATACATATATACATATGTATGTACTTATATTAAGCAAATTTTATAACAATTTATTGAGAGTTGTCTATCAATTTTTATTAACGTTTGTAACACCCATTTTCGGCATTAATATTAGAATCTATTGATGTTTATAAACATGTCTGTAGCGCTTCCATAATATTCTACATGACATTTAATTGAAAAGTAATACCATGGTGTAATTATACAAGGTGAGTATAAATCGGCCACAAATACTAATGTCAAAAATACTTGAAAAAGTATTACTTTTGACATAAGTAAATTGTAAACAAAGTCAGTCAGCTGTGCTACTGCACTTACTGCACTTAATTGCTAAGGGTATGTACAGAGTTGCAGCTTGTTGCCGAGCCGAGTTGGTTGACGCTTATTGCGAGAATTGTTCATGCGAGAAACAAGTTTGAGTGTTCATAGTGGATGCGAGAATCAGCGCTGATATTTTATCTATTATTTGTGTTTATGTACATAATTTTTATTTTATTTTTTAATTTTTATTTTCTTTTTAATTTTTATTACTTGTTTAATTTTTTGGTTGCATGTTTTATTTACTTTTTCTTAAATTTTTGTTTTAAATTTTTTTTATGTTTTCCAAACAAGTTGAAATCATAACAACATAATATAAACAATGTTATCGGCGCTGAAAAACGCTTTGGAACTGTTTTCTCGATTTAATTCAGCTTTGCGCTATGACCAGCTCGGCGCCCACTATGACCGCTTCGCGCTTGTTGTACTAATTTGTATAGAATCAGTTTCTCGCAATAACCGTCAACCAGCTCGGCTCGGCAACAAGCTGCCACTCTGTATATACCCTAAGGTATGATTAGGTTTTTCTAAAGTCTCTCCCACTAATTTTTTAAATACAATCTTTGCAACGTTATTTAAAATTATACTTTATATTCCTATATTCTCACTTTTATGTGTTGTGTAGCTCATATAGAGTTCGTGGTGCTTAAAAATATATAATGGCTGCCTTGTATTAGTATAGTTTATAGCCACAGTGACCTCTTATTATGTTAATACGAGACATTTTGGCATCATAAAGATTGTATTTCTAAAAAATTATAAAAACAACATATACTAATTCCTACATACATGTATAACCTCCCTATACTCAAACTTATTTAGTAATACGCACGTCTGCTGTTTATTTTATAGTAGACCGTTAAGGATACTTATGTGTTGTTTCCTTGTTCTTTACTCACCCTGCAGTCCACGTGTACCAATGGAATTCACATTGACCAATGCATTTGTAACTAATAACAATCACTACTTACCACTTACTTTAGTTTATAAAAGCGAAGAGTAATTGGTAAACAAATATAACCAACATTAACTGAATAAAACTTAATAACAACAGCTTTCATTTAAGTTATAAATTGTAATTAGTAATAACTACAATACTTAATTTATAAATAAAACTGTTCAATGCCTTACTTTAAAGGATACCAGAGAACTTAAAGGTAACCAGTTGTGTTAAAGATAGAGCAAAGTTGGCAATTGCTAATTTTGTAAAATTGTAGGGTTTGTTTATATGCATAGAAACACAACTACATATACATATATGAATGTGTTTATTTGTTGTTTATGTGTATTTTTAATAAAGCCTATTATTAGGCGACTTAAGGATTTACAACCCCAAATATGTAAACATACAAACATTTAAAACATACAACAAAACATCACATATTTGCCGTTAAATTATTTATATTCCATAAATTTTAACTGTTGCAAATATAGTGCTTTTTAATAATTTGCCATTCGATTTTTGTTTTGTTGCTGCTAATGTTGTTTGTTGTTTTCTTTTAAAACAAAATTTTATAAATAATATCAAGTGGTTTCTTTCACAAATTTTAATGATTTGTTATTTGCAAAACATTCAAGGACATATTGTGTAAGCTTTCCTCAACAAAAATACTAATCTTTGCAAAATATAATTATTTTAATGAATTCAAAATGAGTCAAACGCATAGTTTGGTTTGTTTGGAATTTTTATTTTGCACAAGAGTTTTTGACATTTTATATTTTGAACTCTATCACATGAGAGAGAGAAAGAGAGAGAGAGAGAGTGGATGACCTAATTTGTGGCGTGATATGAAAGTTGTGGTATTGGTTGGTAATTTGTTAGTGACATTAAAGTGACACTGTTGTTTATGATTTGTGTGGTGATTTTATTATTCCATAAAAATTTTTTTAATTTGGAATTCTCAAAGTATACTTTGTTTCGAATGTTTCCTTTTGTGGAATTTTTATTTTGTTGCTGTTTCCACCATAAATAAATATTAGAATGTTGTCAACCTAAACACTCGACTTGAAATGTTTCTACTTTGCCATAATAATTTGTATTAAAATATGATTTTTTTTGTTGCTGATGAGTTTTTATCTTATGCAGTTTAAGGTTTCATTACTTTATTTTACAAAAAAAAATGTTTTGTGTAATGTTTAAAAAATATATATTTAATACAAACTATTTTTGTGTACTCGTACTATATTATAAAAGTTATTTTCCGTTTATTATGTCTCTTTTACTTCCTTTTCTAAAATACACAAGCAACAATAAAATTTAGAAATCAGAATTTAGAAACAGGAAGATGTTTAAGTATTTAATCAAAGAAATGCTCAAAAATTGTATAAACAATATACAGTGGCTCACAGCTTATTATTATTATGCAGTGTATTTTTTGTTTTAAAATCTCCATAAAATGAAAACTAACAGTTTCTTTCACTGATCAACAAAGTTGTTTAATTATCAATGTCAAAGTCCGTAAAATCTTTTCAAAGGAGTTACAATGAATGAATTTGTCAAGAGCCTTCCCCCATACAAGGTCGCAATACATTAGTAGGGGCTGAGTTTCATTAGTGTCCCCCAAGATTTTCCTTATAGCCATCCTACACGAGTATATGGCCGTGGCGGCTCTCTCTCGCCTGAAATAGCTTAGTGATGTAGAGTATAAAAACTTGTAAAAGGATTTTGAGACTTGTTTCAAAATTTTTTTTCAAATTCACTTTTAATTTAGACAATTTTTACATAAATATTTACAAAACAAAAACATTTTTTTTTAGCCCGAACGTATGCTTTAATTAGATCAACAATTAAATTAAGCAATTTAAAGCAAAGGTTCTCAAACTATTTAATCGGTAAACAATCCCATCAAAAACAAAACTAGGCCGTATTAACAATTAATATTTTTAGAAATAAACACTCATACATGTTGTTGGTATCCCTTTATTCAAACCATTAATTTCTTTTAATTTTTTACCACTTACAGCAAAATTATTTTTTCCTAAATAAAACCTATTAACAATTCAAAGTAAATTGCATTAGTTCCAGTCTTGCAATAATTGAAACGAAAATAGATTTTCTAATAACTTAAAGCTAATAAAAATGCAATTTAATTCTTTGGCAAAGTACAACAAATAAAAATATTTTCTGCGTTTTTTATAATGTACATACATACGTTGTGTGCAAATGACAATACACTTCTTTTCTATAGTATTCTATTAACGATTTCTTGGATTTGCTTTTATTCTTGCTTTTGCTTTGCTTTCATCACTTTCTCCTGCTGTTGTCAATGCTTGGTATTTTCGCTAAAATAACATTAAAATAGCATTAAGGCCTGAAGGAATGTTTTTTATAGTGATTTTGGCAAAGTAGAAGAAAAATTATATATTTCTTCTGCTCAGACATAGAGTTTTCTTAAGTTTAAATGACTGCTTAATAGAAATGTTCATGCTTGGAAGGGAAATGTAATGAATGAGGAGTAGGATATCATTGTAATATCTAAATTTAATTTTGTAATATGTTTATTTAATATTTAAGCATTCAGTAATAATTTTTTATTTAATAAGGGAATAATTTAGATAATGAATTAAATAAGTCTTCAAATACTCAATTACACTGTTCTACAGATACCAAATTAGACGAATGATAAATTGCGGTAAGTCTGATTGCAATTTTGAAAATCCAGATATCAGGGCCCTATTCCACAAACAATTTATCAACTTTTCACTTCGCACTTATCAAATTGCATGTTTTTGCAAAGATATAAGTGTTATTCCTTACAAAAGTCCTTTTGCACTAAGAAAATTTTTGCAGAGACTTTGCTCTCTTTGTCAAGACTTTGCGTTCTTTGCAAAGTAAGAGTGCAAAGTCTTCCACAAAGCATTTAATCATCTTTGCATTTGCATTTCTGTTTTATAATAAAACTTGTTTAAAATGAGTCGCAAAATAAAAATGGAAAAAAAACTTGCAGTGTGGAATCTTTCTTCTATTTAAAATAAAATCCTGCAAACTGTTGTTTTTGCAATACCATGCATAGGTGCAGCTCTAATGCAAGCACAGTGATTTTTCTTTAATTTTATTTAAAATAAAATCAACTTAGATTTGAAATTAATGCAGTCTCTATATTTTTTATATTTTTGAACAAAGAACGTCTTAACATTAAAAGCTTCACTAGTTATAAATTTTTAAAAAACTTATCAAAAAAAGTTTTTGTGTAACGAAACAACATTAGAAATATACCTTGTACATGAGAACATACAGAAAAACTTTGCAAAATAAAACTACTCAATTTTAACTTATCACTTATCAAATTTTATAGTTCATAATGTTTTGCAAATTGACGAAAAATTGCATAAGTGCAAGAAGAAGAATTGATAAGTTGTTTTGTGGAATAGTGCCCAGTACTTAGGCCTATATACTCTTTTAGTCCTACATTATCAATTGTGTATACTTACTTTCTTCTAAAATATGTATGTATATATATGTCATACAAAATTTACTTTTAAAATTTTACGCATGGTGCACATATACAAGGTGAGTGCAGTAGCCCAGCTGACTAACTTTGTTTACAATTTACTCATGTCAAAAGTAATACTTTTTCAAGTGTTTTTGACAGTAGTACATTATTTTACACAAACAAAATGCCCGTTGTTTCTGTTTTGTGTTGTATTTGTTGTCGATTTGCACTCACCTTGTATATTTGCACCATGATTTTACGTTTAAAATTTTATATATTTTTTTTATTTCTTTTTGTTTAACTTAAAACTGATTAGATGGATAAAAATGAAAAATTAGTTAATAATAATAAAATGATAGTAATAGAAAAAATAAAAATTTGAAGAAAAACGAGAAAAGATTTAAAGAATTTAACAATTACATTTCAACGATCTTTAAAACAGATCCTCATACAAACTTCTCTTAATTTCTTCTCAATACTGTAGCCAAGAACACACTAACTGCAGTGACAGTTAATACGGACCATTTGGAAACGTACAATGCTGAACTGCCATTGCAGCCGTCTTTATTGCAAGCACAAATGATTTGCTTATAACCCTCATTGTCGGCAGTAAAACAGCTATTGTTGCCCACTTCGGCACGATCCCTTAACCAGCCACAGCCGCGAATAATGCGATGCTCTCCGGTGACCTCAATAGTGAGCACAGTCTTACGGCAGAATACCGGGTGTCCGATTTGCGCATGTGTCTCCTCACATTCCTTGAGGAATTGATCATCAAGTGGGGCACGCGGTGTACTCAGGCGTAAAGTGGTACAGTCTTCATCTAAATGGGAGTTGCACTGATGACAACGTAAGGCATTGACTGGAAAGATAAGAAGATACAATTAAATAAATAAATTTGTTTTGTAGTTATTTGATAATTGTGTTTATTTTAATTAAATAAATGTGGTTTTAAAAGAATAAATCATGACAAATTGTAGAAATATATTTTTGTGTAGCCTGCTTTAAGGCGCCAAATTTTTTTGAAATACAATTACTTAAATTTATTGTAATCATAGAAAAGTTTATGTTTAATATTATACTCATTATAATGATGATGGGGCTTTAGTTTATAAATTCATTTTGAGACTAAATATTAAACTTATATTTGAAGTGAAATAAATGTTAGTAGTATATTATTAAAATTAAGTTTGTATATTTATTTATTGGGCTAAAGAAACTTTTAAATTAAAACACTTTTTAAGAAAATTTTAATAATACTAAAGAGTGATTTCTTTAAAGCTTTCGGATTTAATTTAAAAAACACATAAAACTTGGAGAAATATAAAAAAAAAATGCTTATTTGAGTCAATAGAACGATTTATATAATTCAATGTTTAAGGATGATTTCATGTAGATGTTGATCGCGGCTACACCAGAAATGGTTCATACGCTAGGTCCAATTTTGGCATACTCTTTCCCATATCACGAAAAAATTCTTCAATATTAACTTTAAGTGCTGCCAATTGACCCGCCCCAAAGGTGAAATAAATTGTTCGCCGAAATTGCCTCTTAATTGGGTCATTGTTAGGCGTGCTGTCTGGTATGTGGCACTTGTTGAAAACACATGTCAGCCAAGTTCAGCTTATCCATTTTGGGCAAAAAAAAAATTGTAATCATCGCTCAATCGCGCTTGCCATTCACAATAACGTTTCTGTCTTCATCGTCTTTGCAAAAGCACGATCCAATAATGACTTCGGCATATAATCCACACAATACTTTTGGCTGCTCTTTTTTTTTCGATAAAATAGTGCACGATGCACTTTCCTAAGCGAGCATGAATTTTGATTGATCGATTGTAAGTCTATTCATTGTTAATTTATAGACCAAACTGAACATGTTACACGAAAAAAGCTGAGTTGGCAAAATGAAAGTTGCTAACAAATCACCCTTTATTACTTAGCCTTAATTAATATTTTCAACAAGAAAATTGTTTTTCATTCTATATTTAGTTGTTGAGTTTAAAGACAAAGAAATTTATCATTTAAACTTTCTTTAACTTAAGCGCCCCTTCATTTGTTGTATATTTGTTTAATTTCCAAATAACTTGACATTTAGCATTTTCATTTACCAAATGAATGACGTCTAAAGGTCTGTTATTTTAAATCAATTGGAAACATGTAAATGACACCTTAAATGATGGCTGAAAAAAAAGAAACGAAAGCTAAAAGCGAAACAAATAATGCGGACTATTAATGTGTGTAAATATCAAATTTAATTGCGTGCCAAGGAATTCAAATTATAAGCAATTAATGTCATGTACAGAAAAGCAAAATGTTAAACATTTTCTAAGGTTTTGCTCAAGTTTAATAGAAAAGGACGAGGTTGGTAAAGCTGTAAAATTATGTACTTTCGAAAACACTGCGCTGCAGCAAAAATGATTAATTCATCATAAAAATTTTATTATTAGTAACTTGAGGTTATATAACTTTTAGAATAATAACAATTTCTTCCTACGCCAACGAAATATCTGAATCTGAATTAATTACAATACTTTAAGTACCTAACTAAAAAAAAATCCTTTATTAAGCCAATCTACATTATCTTTATTTGCTTTACTATATATGTATTATTTGATCATAATTATATTTATTAGACTACCACAGCTAGTATAATTATTTTACAACTAAAATCATAATTTGTCTTATCTCAATCATATAGATACACTTATGGAAAGGCTACTAAAGATGCGTTTGTAATAAAATGAACTAATTAGGGTGTTGTAATTATTTATCTAATTGTCTATTTTTATCTCGCTGTTTAATAAAAATTTATAAACATTTACCTAACACGAACAAACAGTACATTATAATTCCGTTGGTTTTTTATAATACTCGTAGCACTAGTTCTAAATATTATTATAAACTAATGTTAATTATTGTTAATTAAAAAAAAACCATGACACACATCGGTTATAATTATAAAATGTAGCTGACTATTTATTTTTATATTCATCTGTAGATATTATTTATATTGGTTTAAATCTTACTTTATAGTTTTTATTGTTATAACATATAATTGTTGCTGCTCTTATATTACAATTCGTGATTTTCTTTTCAATAAAATAAATATTCTTCCGTCACGAATTGTTGAAATGTTTTAATCAGTAGGAGTAATACAATTAGTTAGTATAAGTTAAAGGTTAATGGTCGTATTCTCAGTCATTAGTTAACCATTGGTAAACTAAAATACAAACTATTGTTTAACTATTACTTCTTATTCTTATTCTTATGGCAAACTAAGCATTGCGAATAAAGCATCATTACTTAAGCCTTTGTCATTAGCTAACTAAAGACTGTGAATTCGGCCATAAATGGCTTTAAATGCGAACATACATTAAATTTATAAAAGTAGTTAAAAACAAAGACAAAATATCCTACTCTCATTGATATATACATAGATATGTAAAAAACAGATCATTGTGATATTAACTTATTCAAAATTATTAACATTTATTTCCTTACGTTATGATTCAGGTTGTCAGATCTTACAACATTGTTAGAAAAATGTTCACTCGGTTGTTACAATTTTTGTTCTTCAACCTTGTTAGAAAAAGCATTTTCAGTACATTTAAAGACAAAAAAAAAATATATTGTCAGACATCTAACAATCATGCGAACACATTCCATGAAGTTGTAAGATTGTGGTAAGCTAATTGTCAAAGACATTTTATTGTCAGATGTGCAACATTTATGCAATATTGGATAGCGACATTTAACTAAATGAATCCTGCGTCATAGAGGCTTATAGCTACAGCCAATTGAGTTGAATTTTCCTATGCAGTCGCCAACAAACTCTGGAAGTGACAAAAAAGTCAAGGCTGAGACAAAAGTCCTACCGCCAAAAAGGTAGAGTCCGAGTTGTCACATGAAAGTATTAAAAAACTTTTCAAGAAAGTTGAGGCACGGCAAAGTTTATGGTATGCTAGTTGAATTAAAACTTCCCAAAGATATTTTATATTAAAAGGTCACATATTTCATACAGTTCTTTCACCCAAACTTTGCGGCGTTTTTTTTCTTTATCCCTCCCCAGTACTTTATAGTACATACATACATATGTATATGTACATACATATATACAAATGCAGTTAAAATTGTATCAATTACTCTTTTTTTGTTCCATGACAATATTTAACATTTTTAATCACGCACAAAATTCTGGCTATACCTGACAACGAATTTGATAATTTTTGCCGTACAACAATCTGACAATTTATTATGTGACAATTGTGTGCCCATGAAATTGTAAGATTTTCTTACAGACGTCTGAACTGACAATTTACCTTTTGCTAACAATTTTTCAATGTCAGTACATTGATAGCACATTGGCAGAACATTTTATGATCTGACAACCATCTGTACACAGGTATAGCCTTACCAACTACGTTATTATCGACCAATATATAACCGACTAAGCCGCTATTAAACAATCAACACAAAAACAACTCGAATGATGAATTTTATAAGTGGAAGACATAAAACGTTGTTCACATAAAATCCGGTTGTATCAATGTTATAATATTTCTGTAACAAAAAAGTGATTGAATATGTTTGAACCACAAATTGATACTCATTTATTAATATTTAACAAAGCTAGTAAAATTAATTACCTCTTATTAAAATACAGTGGCTTACAGCTTATTTAATGTAGGGAATTTTTTTGTTTTCAAAGCCTTATAGAAAGAAAACTAACACGAACTTTAGAAAAAAGTTGATGTCATTTAAAACAACTGTAGCAAACAACAAACATTTATTGCAAAAATGTACATTTTAATGTATTAAAAGTAAACAACAAAAAACTGCTAGTTTTTTCACAACACAGCTTATTTTTTTTTTACTGTATCGATAGCTCAATGCAGCGTTGTTGGTTTATAGTATATCTTTTTTCCACTTCTATCAATATTTTCTGTTGAATTTTAAGTCCGATTCTGTAACGTCAAGTGTCAATTTAAAATAATTGAAATGAGTCCGCATACAACGACAGAACAACGAGAATTCATTTTATAGCATTTCCAAAACGGCCAATCACTGTTAAAAGCAGCAGAAATTAAACCTTTCACAGTACAAAAAATAATTTAGCATTTCATCTATGAAAATGAGGACCTTAACAAAGACAGAAAGGTACCTGAATAATTGTTCTTAAAAAAATGCTCGTTTTTTACTAATTTCAATAGGTTTTAGAGATAAGGAACCAATCACCTATTTATCAATGTAATAACGATCAATGTCTTTTTTTCACGGGGTTTTCTGGAACCAGTAAAAACTGTAAACAGCTAATTTTATAAAAATCACTCGAAAATCACTTTAACATGTATAAATCTTTTAAAAGTTTTCATATCAAGTTAAAATTTAACACCAAAAGTCGCCACTAAAGTTTTGTTCATTAGAGGTCATACATATTTTAATAAATAATTGTAATAATTAATTAATAATTGTACTTTATCCAATACAAAAAAATGTTTAAAGATTATTTGTTATATTTAGTATTAATGGACTTAAGTCTTTTTACATTGTTAAACAATTCATTATTAAATAATCGATTTAACAAATTATTTTAACAAATTATTTTAACAAATTAAGCAAATGATAAGTTTAATAAATCAATACCCTAATTGCATGTGAAGAGGAAATTGCATTTATTAGAAATATTTTTGTTTAGAATTTATTTGGAAATGGTTTTTAATTGAAACACTTTTAATTTTTTTATATAATTTTCTCTGCAGAAGGGTACTTCAGATTTGGCCCAGCATCAATATTCATATATATTTTTTTTTTTTTTTGAATTCTATACAAATGCTTGTACCTACAGACGAGTACATATATATTGTAATACAATTCTTGTGCATATGTAAAACAAATATAATATAATATAAAATATTTGCTATAAGTATTGTATATTGATATTATAAATGTATATAAATGCAAATATTACAATTTAATTTGATTTTTTTTTTAGTTTAACAGCTCATTACACATGCTGTATACGATGACCATAAGTAACAAATAAAATATTTGAAAAAAATTCTTTATATTTTATAGTGTTATATGCAAAATAATTATTTAAAATAAATAGCAGGCTGTTATGCCAAATAGATTAACTAACTGAAATATTAAATAAAGAAAATTTATGAAATAACTTCTTAAAAAATTAAATTTATAGCGAAATCTCTGCTTATGATTTAGTTATTATGCTACAATTAAGTTTTTTTTGCATTTAAATAAAAATTCTTAAAATCAAAATTCAGTCTTAATCTTTTTATGTAATAAGCCAAACAAACAAATGCATTTTCTATACTATTTGCTTTCATTATTCACTTATTTATTTATTTCCCTGTTATAAAAACAATACTTTGCAAAAAATACTGAAAAGAAAAATTCAAAAAAAAAAAGTAAATGAGTAAAAAATGATGATGAGTAGAATTAAACTAAATATTGATATTCGCTAGAAAAAAAATAACAAAAACAAATATAGAGATTTATTTTTTTTTTTTAATTTAATTTTTTAACAACATACAATCTATAGCACTAAGTGGAAATATAAATAAAATGCATTTGCAAATGATAAATTGAAATTTTTAAAATTTCATTGAAAAGGGTAAAAAAAATAATAATGACATAGAAAAGCAACATTGAAGTTATCGGTGTGAAAATAGTTTGTAATGGAATTTAGGGAATATCCCTCAATTTAAAGCAATATAGCAAAGATGTTGAAATCGTTTTTTAGAAACACACATATACTGATTACAACACTTTAATGTAGTTCGCTATTTGTTACAAAATTCTTTGTTTTTGTTCGGGTATTCTAAATCTTTTGTTTTCTCATATATTTACAGTGGCTCACAGCTTATTTTGTGTGAACTATTTTCAAAGGAGAATACCTTTATATTCATATGTATTTCCAATTTAATGAAACTAAAAAGAAGAATTCACTTATTTTTAAGAGAAATGTCATTCCTCATTACAAATACAAACAAATTCATTATAACAAATCACTCTTAAAATATTAAATAAAAGGGATTTTTTAGTTTATTTCGTGTGTGGAAATTTTGTGTTATAAGCAGTTGAGAAATTCTTGTATACACATACATATATTTTGCATATAATGTTCTAATAAACATTTTAAGATGTCAATAAGTTATAATTTAAATATTGGTCGTCAAACTTCAACAGAAACACGTCAACTGGTAATTATGCATTTTAAAAATAGAAAAACACAAAAACAAATTGCCGAAATAATAAAGCTAAGGCTATGTAAACTACAGCCCTGTCACAGAATTTAATTCCGTTCGGAAGTGGAATTAATTCCGTTTTTTGCTTCTATATAAAAAGCAAAACGAACAATTTTTTCGGCATGAAACCTACAAATGTTTAAAATTACAACTTCACATAAGAAATTAGAAGTGGTTTCATTCCGAAAAAAATGTTTCGTTTTGCTTTTTCTATAGAAGCAAAAACGGAATTAATTTCACTTCCGAACGGAATTAAATTCTGTGACATGGCTGATAGACGGTTGTCAGATCATACAATGTTGTCAGATCTAGCAATGTACTGACATTGAAAAATTGTTAGCAAAAGGTAAATTATCAATGCTTTTTCTTACAACGTTGGAAGAAAAAAATTTTAAGTTCACACGGTCGTTAGAAATTTGTTCAACATTTTTCGGACAACGTTGTACAAAGTTTAATACTACGTTTCCACGGTACATGCTTCGCTCTGTATTCATGCTTCACACCCCAATCATGAACGAAACAACTTGCTTCACCATACAAAATTTTAAGAGCGAATCAAGAAAAATTGCACTCTTCTCTAATTTTTATCGCAAGTTTATCTGCACTAGCTGTAAAAATTTAATATTATTGTAAACAAAGCAAATTGTTTTCTTGTTGCTGGAAATAAAGAAAGTAAATATTTGTTTTTTTCAAATAAACTGACTGATTTCCACAAATTGTAAATTCTGTTTTTTTTTTATTCTGCTTATTTATTAAAAACAACTGTCAAATTGATTCAAGTTTATTAGTCATGCAAACAGCATGTTTCATAAACATAATTCAGAAAGCGAAACAGGTGATTCAAATCGTGCTTCTACAGTTCAATATATTTGTATATTCATATATACAAAGATATGTTCGAGAAAATAGAGTGGCTAATAAAAGTCGGATAGCACTAAACAAAATATTTACAGCAGTTGACGAACGTTGGATATTGCGTAAAATTTAGCAAGATCCGAGTTTATCTGCACCAGTTTTGGTGAAAGATGCAGAACGACTGCTTGAAAAGACATTTAATCCAAAAACCATAAGACGAATACTGCGTCGCGATAATTTTCATGAAAGAACAGCACAGCAGTTTTTTAAAACGGGGTGCCTTCGACTCTACTTAAGTGTTCGCACGTAGTGAACTACCACGTAAACCAACCAACAGCACGCAATATATACGGTTTATATTATTAGCCCAAAAAATTTTAAAAGTAGATTGCAGTTCGACCAACACAACGTTGGCAAGAAAAATAATTTTTTTTGGGTCCGATGGTAAATCAGATGTTCGAATGGAAAACAATAGCATGAGGCTTTCAACAAAATTGAAATTCCCCCAATTTTATACGAGTGATTGAAACCCACCTGATAGCGGGTCAGTCTACTGCAACTATTAAAATTTTTTTAGCATCGTTCTTATGGCAACTGTCAAAGCTAACTACGAATTCAGATGGTGGTGTTATCAAAAACACTGATTTTGGGAAAGCAATTTATACCAAATCTTTAAAATCCTGAACCATCACAACTGCCAAATAGCAACAAAGTATTTCCGTATGTTTTTGTTGGAGATAATGCTTTCCAAATGCATGAAAATCTTATAAATGCATTTGATGGCACCAGTTTTACAAACAAAGAACGCATTTTCAATTATGGAATGAGCAGAGCCCGCAGAATTGAGAAGAATGTTATCGGGATACTAGTTTCAAGAATTGGTGTTCTACAAACAACAACTGCAGTAGCACCAGAAAAAGCTAAAACAATCGTTTTAACTTGCTGCTATCTGCATAAATTTTTACGCAAGAACAATCCTAAATATTTGCAGATTTAATTGATAAAGAAGACACCACCTCAGGTGATTTTTTTAATAAAACATGGCGCGAAAACATTGATCTCAAGTCTCTAGAATACACGCAAATAAGAAATTCTTCAAAATAAGCGAAAAAATCCGCAATGTATTTGCGGAATATATAAACGATATACACAAACCATTCGATAAATTTAAAGCCCATAAATCTCTTTAAAAAGTTGGCAACCAAATAAAATGCAACAAAAATAAGTTTTATATGAACAGAAATTATGACAGCTAATTTTATAACAGTTAAAGCTCCTTCGAAAACCACTTTAACATGTATAAATTTTTGACAAGTGTTTGTATCAAAATAAAATTGAACACGAAAAATATTTCTATGCACAGAAGTCATGCGACTACATTTTTGGATGATCGGTCCATATGTCCCTATGATCGGTTCCCATATAACGCCAATATAGCGAAAAACTATTGTTACACATATACTGGGTGTAGGGTATTATAACTATGGTCGGGCTTAACCGATTATACTTTCTTACTTGTTTCTTCTTTTTTTTTTGGAAAATTCGGCTGAGAGATGTGAACAACAAAATTTTTGAAAATGCTTCTGTAGTGTAACCGAATTTTGTGTGAACAATGGTTTAACCTTCGCTTAAATCAATTGTATATATGCAAAGAAAAATTTCATATTTCAATTGAAAACATTGTGAATATCAGCATGGCACTACCGTATAAGTGGCTGTTCTGAAACAATAGCAAAGAATACATGTTTACATATTTGTTGCAATAATAATTTACAGCTTCGACCAACTAACATAAATAAATTATTTTTTTTTTCAAATTCAAATATTGATTTTTAATAAATAACCTTTGTCTCTTATTATTTGAGCGTAGCTCTAATTTTTATTATTTATGTATTTACTATTTATTCGTATTTCTTCGTATTTATTTAACTATTTAACAGCATTATAAATTTTCTCTCAGTGCATAAGAGTAAATTTTACCATTTCATTAAAGTAAACGTGTTAAAATTAGCATGTGAAATATTTATTAAACAATTTAAACTTTTCAATTAAATAATTAAACAACAAAAACAAACACAAGTAACAAAGTGCAGTCGGTCAAGCCCGATCATATAATACCCTACACCCAGTATATGTATAAAACAGTTTTTCAGAAATGGGTGTTTTCAGAAATAAAACCTATTATGGACCAATCGCCCAAAAATTTAGTACCATGACTTCTGTGAATATAAATATTATAATATTATTATGTATAATTATGTATGTTATACTTTTTCTCGATATAAATACTTTTAAAAGATTAATGAAGGTTAAAGTGAATTACAGAGAGGGTCTTATATGGGAGTTTCGACTAATTATGGACCGACCATTATAAAATTAGGTGTCATCATTTCTGTGTATATGTATATATGTTTGAATTTTATTTTGATACCAACATTTTTAAAAGATTTATGGTTGTTAAAGTAATTTTCGGAAGTGGGCCTTATGTGGCAGCTACTACTAATTATGGACCGATCATCATTAAATTGTACAGAATGATTTGTATATATGTATATAAAACACATTTGCGTTCAGTATTATTTGGATGCCGACGTTTTTAAGAGAGTTATGCTCTTTAAAGTGATTTTCGGAAGTGGGTCTTATATGGAAGCTATGATCAATTATGGGCCGATCTGCACGAAATTTGTTAATGTTATTTGGCTTCATTTCATTTGTAGTGAAATTTGTTTGAATACTTGCATAATTTAAACATTTAAGATCGTTAAACCCCTATTTCGTGAAGACATTTGTATGGGTGCTAGGTGAAATAATGGACCGATTTCCACCACCCTTGGCCGAAAAAATATCATGTACCAAATTTTTTCGAAATATCTTGAAAATTTTGACCTGTACTTTGAGCACAAATGTTACATGGACAGCCAGTCAAACAGCGGATATCGTTAAATCGACTCAGGGAGTGAATCGGAGTCGATCGGTAAGCTTAAAGATGGGTGTTGGACCAATATTTATGGGCGTTACAAACATCAGCACGAATCTAATATACCCTCCCCACTATGGTGGAAATTAATTTAAAGCCAAATTAAATTAATTTAAAAATTGTTGCTATTCATACGATTTAAATATGGCAACAAAAAGCTAATTTAAAATTTACAAACTAAACTGTGTAATTATTTATTATAAGCTTTTGTTTAATCGACACTTAATTGTTGTTAAAAAAATGTATTTTGCATTTTCGTTGAGATTTTAGTTTTTTTTTTTTTTTTTTTGTTTTCAATTGTTTCGTGTGTGTTTTGAAAGTGTAGAAATTTGTTTTCCAATTCAATGATTTTTTCAATTTCTGTTTTTCTGTTTTAATTTTATTATTGTTGTATTATTTTCGTTGTAATTTAGTACGAGCCAACAATGTCATTAGTGGTTTTCTGTATAAAATCTATAACAATAAGTGTTTTAATTTATGACACATGTACATATTTATAGGAACTATACAGGAAAGTTTAGTTAGATTAGTTTAATTAATTTAAACAGAAAAATAAATAGTTTTAAAAGCAGACTTTTATTAAATAAAAACATTTAAAATAATTTATAATAGCAAAACATTTTAAACTATAAGAATTGTTTGAATATTATAAATTGCAGAAAATAGGAAATTGCTTGAGTAATTATCACAAATTTCGAAAAATGTTAACATAGAGTTTTAATTTGTATGGAAAGTATTGAACTAAAGAAACAAATTAAAAATAATTTTCAATTTGTATGCCAATACAGTAAATTTAAAACTTAAATTATTTTTAAGAGTATCATAATAAAAGAAATTTTTTAAAATTTTAAAAATCCCAATCATATTATAAACTTCGAATTTGAATAAAACAAAATAATTTTTTTCGAACATAAAAAATGATAAATTTATAAAATTATAAAATCATATACAAAATTTTTTAATTTTTGAAAATTAAGTTCGAATTTTCGAAAATGTTGCTAAACATTATTTTTTATAGACAACCTAAAATTAACAGAAAATAAAATTATTTAGAAATTTTAATAAAATTTTGATTCGAATTTGAAATACAATTGTTCGAATATTGAAAAATACAATTATTATGTTCGAAAATGATTTTTAACGTAATAAAGGGTGATTTCTTTAGCAACTTTCTTTTTGGCAAGACTGTTTTCGGCAGCTCAGCTGTTTTTGTTTAACATGTTACTGTCCAGTGTGATCTATAATTTAACCATGAATCGGCTTACAAATGAACAACGCTTGCAGATTATTGAATTTTATTATCAAAATTCAGTTGGATGATAATTCATATTTTTATCAGAAAATTGTGTTTAGTGACAAAGCTCATCTCTGTTTGAATAGATAAGTAAACAAGCAAATTTGTCGTATTTGGTGTGAAGAGCAGTCAAAAGCATTGCAAGAACTGGCGAAGAACATTTCGAAAAATGATTGCACGATTTGGTGTGGATTATATGCCTAAGACGATGACGAGCGCGACCGTGCTATTATTACAATTTTTTTTTGCCAAAATGGAAAAGCTGAACTTGGCTGACATGCGTTTTCAACAAGAATGTACCATGTGCCGGACAGGACGCCTAATAATGGCCCAAATTAGAGGCGAGTTTCGTTAAACAATTGACGCCGTGGAAACTAATATTGAAGAATTTGTTCGTGAGATACCGGCCGATATGTTGGTCAGAATTGGATCCAGCATATGAACTATTTCAGGTGTAGCCGCGGTCAACATTTACATGAAATCATCTTTAAACATTGAATTATGTATATACATAGATCGGTCTATCGACTCAAGTAAAAATTTTATATACACATTTCTCTACGTTATTTAGTTATTTTATTATTTATTATTTATTATAGAACATTTCTCTACGTTTTATATGTGTTCGTTAATCAAATCCGAAAGCTCTTAAAAAATCACTATTTATAATTTTTCGAACTTTGAAATAATGATGATTTTTTTAGTTCTAAAAATTTTCAAAATTAAATTCGAATTTTTGAAACTTTGTCCAAATGTCAATTATTCTAATGGACAACCTAATAGTAACAAAATAAGTTTGTTTTTTAACAAACTTTGGAAATTATTTAGTTCGAATATGATTACAAGTTTTCGAACTTTAAAATAATCGTAGTTTCTTTGCATTAGAAAAAATTAAATCTGAACTGTTTACAATTATATATTGTAAATGTTTCAATAACAAATACAAGTAAAAAATTATCAAAGTTTAATATTTAGTATTTCAGATAATAAAAAAGTAATAAATTAAAAAAAATTATAATAATTTTTAAAACCAATTTTTTTCCAACATTTATTAAATCACAATTTTTCACAAAAATATAATTCACACATAAAACAGTTAAAAATTCTAAAAGAAAAGCACGTCGTAAATAAATACAACAGTTGTAAGATTAAAATCAAAAATTTATATAACGACTAAAACAAAAAAAAAAAAAAAACGTTAATACCAGCAATAAAAACCCAAGCATTATAAATCTTTTTTTCATTCGACTTTTCTAATCTAAGCCATAAAGTAAAATTTCTTATTTTTATTAGAAGCTGCTCGTATATTGTATAGCATACAAACAGGTAACTGAACATGCATGTACTGATAACTAAACATATGTACATACCTGGAAAATGGTGGTTTAAATAAACAACCTCCAAAAAAATGGTAAAATAACAATTTTTTGATATCTATTTACACAAGGTTAAAATGTTAAACATAAAGTACATATACTCGTAAGTAGAAACGAAAACAGCTAATAAAATATTAAAATTTAAATTTAAACGAATATACTTAATTAATTGTTTTATTTTATGACAAACCGCGTGTGCATTCATATCAACAATGTATAAAAATGTATTAACTGTTAAGATCAAACTCTAGCAAATGACGTCAAATAAATAAAAAAGATAATTTGTATGTTAATTTTTAGGCTAAAACTCTATTCCATGGTGTAATTATACAAGGTGAGTGCAAATGGACAACAAATACAACACAATACAGAAACAACAGGCATTTTGTTTGTGTAAAATAATGTAGATACTGCTGTCAAAAACACTTGAAAAAGTATTACTTTTGACATAAGTAAATTGTAAACAAAGTGTGCTACTGCACTCACCTTGTATAGTTACACCATGCTTTATTTCAGCTATTATTGAAATTCAAAAATTGATCATCAAATTCAAATTGTCGTCATTAAATTTAAAACTGCTTAAAACAAATGTTAAAGTTGGAGCACTAAATTTGAATTTTCAAAATAAAATTCAAGTGTTCGAATTTATGTTTGAATTATTAAAATTAAATTTAAATTTTCTTAATTAAATTTAAAATTATTCGAAAATGTGGAAACTAAATTCAAATATTAAATAAGTATTTGTATAAGTATTAGGTGTTCTCAATTTAGTTTCAAATAAAATAAAATTTTAATATGAATCCAATATCGAATCTTTCTTTTTTTTTAATTCAAATTTTCGAAATTAATGCAAATTTTGGGACTTAAATTCAGATTTTAAAATTAATATTATAAAATTATTTCAAATTTATAAAACTTAATTTTGAAAGCTAAATTGTAGGTTTTCTGGGTGAAATTCAATTCAAGTTTTTTAAATAAAGGGTGAGTTTTCAGCAACTTTCTTTTTGTCAAGACTGTTTATGGCAATTCAGCTGTTTTCTTGTAATATGTTACATTTTCAGTTCAGTTTCAGTCTATAATTTAACCATGACTTACAACGCTTGCAGATTATTGAATTTTATTATCAAAATTCAGTTGGTTGACGATACACTTTTTCATCGCAAATCTGTGTTCAACGACGAACCAATTTCTGGTTGAAAGGTGTGAAGAGCAGCCAGAAGAATTACAAGAACAGTCAATGCATCTCGAAAAATTTACTGTTTGTTGTTCATAATAGACCGGTGGCCTCATTGGACCGTATTTTTTCAAAGACGACGAAGTTAGGAACGTTATTGTGAATGACGAGCGCTACTGTCCTATGATTACAAATTATTTTTGCCCAAAATGAAGGGCTTGGCTGGCATGTGGTTTCAACAAGAAAATACCAATGGCCCAATTGAGAGGCGCGTTCGGTTAACAGTTTATTTCACGTTTTGGCCGCACTTGAAGCTAATATTGAAGAATTTATTCGTGATATATCGGCCGATATATTGCAAAAAGTATGCCAAAATTAGACCCAGCGTATGAACCTTTTGAGGCGTAGCTGCGGTCAACAATCACATAAACTCATCTTTCAACATTGAATTCAATAGGTCGTTCTATCGGCTCAAATAAAGATTTCATATAGATCTCCAAATTTTATTTTTTTTTATATCAATCTTAAAAAATTACTATTTAAGCAGTTCCTTAGTCCCAATGTGCACAAAGCAATTTTTATTGAAAATATTGAGAGAATTTTTTCCTTGAAATTTTTTCGGTGTTCACACAGCACAATTCTTATTGCTTGAATCACTCGTATTTTTATATGATAGCATACACACATATGTATTACAAATAAGAGAGTAACACGAATTACTAGTAATATCAAGTGTGTACTCGTCTTATCTTCCTCGCAAGCTTAAAGAATTGCTTCATTAGTAAAAACCAATAATAATTCTTTTAATTGAGAGTTCCTAATGGAAATTCAATTGTGTGCATTTTATATATAATAGTTTCTGTTTGAAAATCGTTTGTTGAAAATTAAATTTTGTTTGTTTTAATAAATAATTTCTGATCAAAATCAATCGTCATTCTTTTAATAAATTGTTCAATCATGAAATTCACCATTTTTTTTTTTCAATAAATATTTTTCTGATTTAAAATCAGTCGTGATTATTTTAATAAATATTTCCTGTTTGTAAATCAGTTTTTGGTTCTTTTAATAGTTTTGTTTCACACTTTTCAGTTTTAGCTTACCAGTTTTCCTTAAATTTTTTTTTGAACTTGCCATTTCATTTACACACGTCAATTAAATTTTCGTACTTTTTAATGCAAATCACATGCATGAAAGAAAAACACAAAAGGAAATAAGAAAATTAACTAGTACCGTCAGGTTTGTGCCCTTTTTATTCTATTTTCCCTTTTCATTCAAAAATACCTGCCTCTTATTGAAAATCAATAGTGATTATTTGAATAAATGGTTTCTAATTGAAATTTAATCCCATTCCCATTTAAAAATTAAAAGTGGTTGTTTTATTAAATAGTTATTGATTAAAAACAATCGTGGTTCTTTTCAGAAATGGTTCGTGATAAAAATAATTATTATTCATTTAATACTTAATTCCTGATTCCGAATTAGTCATGGTTCTTTTAATAAACCGTTACGGACTGAAAATCTTATTCGGTTCTTTTATTAAATAGAAAACTACTCGAGGTAGTTGTATTAAAAAATAGTACTTAATTAAAAATCAATCTTATTATTATTAAATAGTTCCTGAATGAAAATCAATCTGGCTTCTTTTAATAATTTTTATTGAAAATGAAGCGTAGTTCATTTTTAGGAAAACATTATTGTACTTTTTTTAAATAGTGCCTATTTGGAAATCAATTTTCTTTCTTTTGATAAATTGTTCCGGATTAGAAATCAATATTGGTTGTTTTAATAAATAGTATACAACTTATATTTGGTTTTTCTTTAAATAGTTCCTGACTGAAAGTCAGTCGTGATTCTTTTTATAAATAGTTACTGATTAAAAATCTCTTCCGGTTCATACATTAAATAGTTCCTGATTCAAATAGCTATTTTTAATAAATTGTTCGTAATTGAAAGTCAATCGTAGTTCTTTTATAAAAAAGTTTATGATAGAAAATCAATCTTGAAATAGTTTGTGATATAGAATCATTTATGGTTCCTTTAACAAATAGTTGAATAAATAGTTCTTACATTAAATATTACAAAATAGGTAGCTTAAATTAATAGTTCGAAAATGAAAATCAGTCATAGCTTTTTTATAAAATACTTCCTGATTTAAAAACAATCTTGGTTCTTTTAATAAATAGTTAGAGATAAAGAATCATTTATAATTCATTTAACAAATAGTAATTGATTAAAAATCTGGTTCCGGTTCTTTCATTCAATAGCTTTTTATTGAAAATTACCTTGAGTAGGTAGGTTCATTAAGTACGAGTAGTTCCTAATTGAAAATGAATCGTACTGGTTTTAATAAATAGTTATTCACAACAAATCAACTTGGTTCTTTTAATAAATAGTTTGTGATTAAAAGTCTTTTGTGGTTCTTTTAATAACTAATTGCAGATTGCTGATTAAAAATCAATTGTGGTTCTTTTAATTAATAGTTCGTGAATGTTCTTTTTTGCAAATTGGAATAAGTTAAGGTAATCTATTAACTTCGAACAACTAAATAAAAGATGTTATGGCAAAACTCTAAAAGATATAATAAACTTGTTAAAAAAACTATTTAAATTCTAGTTTCAAAATACTGTTTCAACTCACAATTTTTAAGTTAGAATGATAAAACTCAGCACCCTTTTTTATAATTGAACTTTAAATCACGATTACGTTTATGTAAATAATATTAAGTGAAGGCCAAGTACTATTCTTCCATATACGATTTTTTACGAATGAAACATTTTCAGTAATTGATAATAAACAATAAATAATAAATAAATACATACATATACATAAATATTTGTAATAAAATGTGTGTAAATCTTTACCTGATAAGAATTGACTTGTAATGCTGGCGATTATCACGGTGTAATACAATAACATTTTGTTGGCATTATTTGTTGAAGACGCTGATGATGCTCTGGTTGATTTTCTAGTAGTGGCCGCCATTATTATAATGTTTATTTATTGATTTGGTTTATGTGTAAGTTTGACAAAACAAAAGTGAATTGACACAGGTTTTTTTAATAAATTTTTAAGATACTTTAAGGCAATAGATGTTTTATTGTTGTTGTGGCTGTTCGAATTGTTTACATTACGAGTAGTGCTGAAATTAAAAATAAAAGCGAAAACAAATAGATTTAATATTATTCACCTTTCAAGCATTAACAACGGCTATTCACAGTTTAAAGCTAGATTTACACGATTGAAATTTTCTTCAAAATTGCTCTTCAAAATGCTTCAAAGTCGTGTAAACAGCAAAATTTATTTATTTAATAACTATTAATAACTATTCTTCAAAATGTATTTATTTAATAACTATTAAATAAATAAATTTTGAATAAATTTTGCTGTTTACACGAGTTTGAAGCATTTTGAAGAGCAATTTTGAAGAAAATTTCAATCGTGTAAATCTAGCTTAAGTAAAACTTGAAAAATATTCAATTAACAATTTATAAATAAAGCCTAATGTTTATTAAAAATTATAAAAAGTTTTGTTTGTAAATTTGAAAAATTTTGTTTTATAGTTTTGTTTTAGTATGTTTGTTGTCTGTCTGTGATTACCCTTAATATTTTACTGTTAACTTAATGTCGTATCTTTAGTTCGTTGAGAAAATAATTGCCTCTAGTCTATTATAAATTCAAATAAACTTGGTGTTTGTCCAAGAAATAAAATAGATTTTTTCTAATTTCTTAAAAAAAAAAACAATGTATTAAATCAAATAAAAATATTTATTTATTTTTATTTTATTTATAAAAAACAGCAGCTAAAATAACAAAGAAATATACCTATGTACATACGAGTATATATATGCATGTATATATTTCATTGTACATAATAATAAAAATATATTATTATTGCAAATATGTATGTATGTGGTGGATAGCAGCCCTAAAATTAAAAAAAAAAGAAAACTAAGTATTGAACAATTTTTTTATTGCTAGTTTAGCTTTAGAAATTGCAATACAATAAGTACTAATAATATTGCAATAGTGTTGTCTATTATCTGTCTGATTCTTTTGTTAAATATGTAGTTCCTGATGGCAAATTAATCAAAATTGTTTATTAAATAGTTTTTGTTTAAAAATCAAGTGTAGTTTCTTCAATATACATACCTATATATTTCAAGATTTAAAATCAATCGTTAATCATTTAATAACTAATATTTTACTAAATAGTTCCTGATGGAAAATCGTAAAATATTAGTCCTGATTGAAAATCAATTGTGTTTTTCTAATAAACAGTTTCTTATTTATAATCAATCGCTATTCTTTCAATAAATAGTTCCCGATTTTAAATTTATTAAAATGTTGCAGAATGAAAATTAATCGTTGTTCTTATATTAAATAGAACCTGGATTTAAATTAATTGTGGTTCTCTGCATGAAAATATGTCGCTATTTATTTTAGTAAACAGTTTCTGTTGAAAAATCAACTGTAATTATTTTAATAAATAATTTGTAATTGAAAATAAATAGTTTCTGATTAAAAATAAATAATTCCTGATTGAAAATAAATAGTTCCTGCTGCACTGTTATTTTAATAACTAGTTTTTGTTTGAGTTCTTTGATCCTTTTAGTAAATTGTACTTGATTGAAAATAGTTCATGATTGTAAATTTATCATAATTCATAATTAATAACTAGTTGCTGCTTGTAAAGCTCTTTTAATAAATACTTCCTGATTTCACATCAATAGTGTTTCTTTTATTTATTTAATTAGAAATCAATCAACATTAATTTATCAATTCCTGATACAAAGTCAATTTAGTTAAAGCAATAGTTCCTGATTGCGTTGCAATAAACAATGGTAGTTCTTTTAACAGATTATGTCTGACTGAAAATTTATCGTAGTTCGTTTAACAAAAAGTTCGTGGATGGAAACTCAAGGGTGATTATTTAAACTATAAGTTCCTGGGTGGAAACTCAATCGTGGTACTTTTAACAAAACGTCCCTGAATGGAAATTCAATCTTGGTTCTTTTAACAATAAGTTCCCGAATGGTTCTTTTGACATAAAGTTCCTAGAAGGAAACTCAATCGTGGTTCTTTAAACAAAAAGTTCCTGGATGGAAACTCAATCGTGGTAATTTCACAAAAATTTACTGGATAGAAACGCAGTAGTGGTTCTTTTAACAATAAGTTCCCGAATGCAAACTCAGTAGTGGTTTTTTAACAAAAAGTTCCTAGATGGAAATTCAATCTTGGTTCTTTTGACAGAAAATTCATGGATGGAAGTTCAATCGTGGTACTTTTAACAAAATGTTTCTGAATAGTAGTGGTTCTTTTAATAAATGTTCCTTGATAGAAACTCAATAGGGATTCTTGTGACAAAAAGTTCCTGGATGGAAACTCAATCGTGGTTCTTTTGAAAAAAGTTCCTGGATGGAAACTCAATCGTGGTTCTTTTGACAGAAAATTCCTGGATGGAAACTCAATCGTGGTTCTTTTGACAAAAAGTTCCTGGATGGAAATTCAATCTTGGTTCTTTTGACAGAAAATTCCTGGATGGAAACTCAATCGTTGTAATTTCACAAAAAATTACTGGATAGAAACGCAGTAGTGGTTCGTTTAACAATAAGTTCCCGAATGCAAACTCAGTAGTGGTTATTTTAACAAAAAGTTCCAGGATGGAAATTCAATCGTGGTACTTGTAACAAAAAGTTCCTGATTGGAACTATAAATATAGTTCTGTTAATAAGTTCCTTATAAAAGTACTTGCACTTTCTTCACATTTTCCCTGATTTAATAGTTACAAATAGCACCAACCAAATTTCTCTTACTTTTTGTTAAACGTCATAATAACATTCTATTTATGCTGTTCAGAAATTGTATTTAATGTATTAGAAAGCCAGGGTAGGAAGTATAATAAAAAGTATTCTGTCCAGAATTATGGCAAAAAGCACTAAATCTATAAAAAAAAAATATAACTGCCCACTTTTTTATAACAAAAATTCAAATTTAAAGCATAAAGCATAAAATAAAAAGTCTTTGAAATTCTTTCAATACTAAAGAAAGTTTTTACTTAATTAAAAAAACAGACACACAAAAAAATCTCAAGAAAATTTAAAGCAAAGACCCACAAACATAAAATGCATTAAACAAGTGTAAATTAAAAATGCAGTCAACGTACTTTTTATGAATATTAATTGAAACCACGCTTTGTTCGACTATTTTCTTGTTTATGTTGTTGTTGTAGCACACAAAATAAATCTCAATTTGAATAAAAAAAATTTTAAATTTTAAACGTTTCTTTTTGTTTACGAAAATATTTCAGTTACTTCGTTATTTCAACAGTTACAGCACAAATTACAAATACACACAAAAAGTTGAGGGATGCGAAAGAAAATATGTAGCGGCAGTTAACGAACGCAACGTAACGTAACAGTAAACTACGAACACGACTTAACAGGCGAACGGTTCAGATGAATCTGAATTTTATAAAATTTATTTTCAAACAGTAAAATTATGAAAATCGAAAACAAAATAACACAAACCAAAACACAGACACAAAAACAAACAAGCAAAATGATCATTTTAATAGAGAACCTCAGAGCGCGGCAGAGAAAGAGAGAGTAATAATATTAATGTATTAATTTAGTTTTGGTGTTAAATATTTAAAGGAATATGTACTCGTATCACTGATGGCAAACATCGTACAATTGTACTTTTTTTGATACATTTTAAGCACAGTTGGTACCGTAGTACTACCACGAGTCATATGCTACAATTTCAAAATACTGTTGCATTAAAATTTGGTATTTCAGATGAAACAGATAAATATCAGCCATGTCACATAATTTAATTGCGTTCGGAAGTGGAATTATTTCCCTATTTTGCTTCTAAAGAAAAAGTAAAACGAACAATTGGTTTCATTCTGAACAAATTTTTCGTTTTGCTTTTTCTATAGAAGCAAAAACTGGAATTAATTCCACTTCCGAACGGAATTAAATTCTGTGACATGGCTATATATCATATAAGTTACTATTTGTGTAATAGTGCAAGCAAAAGAGATTTTATTAAATTTCATGAACATTTTGGAACTGATATCAATTTGATCTTTAAATATGCATCTATAAGATGATTATTACGACAACAAATTTTTGGTTGAATTATCGAACAATGTGAGTCTGTGACATATTCATTTACATTAAATGATTTTGAGGCTGAATAGAAAAACTAAAGCTTAAAATGTAGTTAATCAGGATTCCAAAATCGTTAGAAGTTAACTTTTCTATTTCTTTTATTCATACAATATTCTAGTTATTTTGGAAATAAAAAAAAATATATATTTATATTTACCAAGGTTAGCATTTCGCAAATGACTCGATACTTTATAAATAAGAATTGTTTTTAAATAATCGCGACAATTAACGCAATAATGTTGCTATAAAATATATCGAATTTTCGATAAAGTAAATTTGTGGTAAAGTTTTATGATTATTTAACAAATATTAAAAATGGTACCATAGAGGTCTAAAAAGTACATTTTATTTATATAGTTGGTACGAAAAACAAAAACCCATTTTCCATCACTGACTCGTATATATAAGAAGAGATAAGCCAGCCGCTACTAAACTAGTTAATAGCACACTAAATGAGTTTAAAACGCAAAAACAATAACAAAAATATTATTTAAATATTGTTGTTGTTTTTAATTAAATTAAATTAAATTTGTGTGTGATAAGCATTGTTGCTCTAGCTGCTGCAGAATTCAGTTGAAAATCAAACAAAATAGTTTGTAGTGCCAGAGTTTTTTTTTTTTTTCTACAAAAAAACTCAAACAAAATAAAAACAAATTTGTATAAAAACTGGAATGTTTTTTTTAATTTTATGTTATTTATTCAAAATAAAAAAAGAACAAAAACAAAATTAAATAATACCTATTTTAAAACACACGTTTTAAAACATAATAAAATAGAAGTATTAAATATACTTAAAATTGTTTGAACAGAGCGTTGACCCATTTTTTATGCTGTTGTTTCTTAATTTCTACAAACTGATTTTATTTTTATTAAATTATTAGAATTTAATTCTTATATTTGTTTCAGCCGCTTTAGTCTACTTTCATCTCCTCCCTGCAGTGTTTGTCTGTTGTGACCGCTTTAAAATTGATGACTTTTTACCGGCTAATGTTCGGTTTAAACCAGATAATATCAATCTTTTTGCATAATATTTTATTAATCAACAATTTGATGTATCACACTTGTACTATAGTATATATTTTGGTAGCAGTGACCATACCTCAAGGCTCAAATACTTAAACATTTTATTTGCACAGATTTTTATAACGTGAGTCAATTGAAAAGTAAGTTGGAAATTTCTTATATTCAAAAATCAATTCGTGAATGGTGTCCTATAGACAAAGCCAGGGAATCTTGTATTTTATCATATTTTTATAAAATCTTGCGGATTTACATTGTAGATCCAGCAGATATACAACGTCCTAACCTCCTCAGTGCAATTTCAAACTCAATGGCGTATTTAACACTGCAATACCATGTTGACATTAAACTAAATTTACAGCTAATGACAACTAATTGGAAATCTTCTATTGATGAGATTTATTAAAGAAAATACTTCTAATTACCCTCGTTGTCAATATTGCCATTTATCGATGACTGTCAACATTGTTTGGTTTTCTGTGACTTAAATTGACGTCGATCGACTAGTATCGTGTAGTGTTGTGTTGTGTAGTGTTGTATTCTTTTCTGTACAAAGAAGAATTTGAAAAAATTTTAAATAGTAAAAATAAAAAGAAAAAATGTATAATTAAAAAATATGGAAAAAAAAATTCAAATTACAAACACAAATCAATTTGAAAAGCTGGTGGAAGAACTGAAAAAAATCTGGCTTAATTTGTTTTTAGTGACATTTTTCAAATCATTTCCAAAATTTTATCACTAATAGAGTTTTAAATTTTAACTCAAATAAAAATTTGTTTGTCGGCCACGCCTATTTTGTAATATAATTAGCTATTTCTTGAAAACTGCATTTATTTATTATACGAATGATAGGTATTTTAAAGACCTTTCCAACGATATATAACATGACCTACTTAATTGGTCAATTTCAATTTCGGAAAATAATTTTTTGATTCGATATTTTTTTAAAAAATCAAAAACTCCCGGAAAAACTTCTATATGAGTAAGTAAATAAATCACAAAATTTAAAAGTTAAGAAATTAAGGTTTAACTTGAGATTTAATATAATCGTATAGGTAATATAGATCCAAAGATATGAAAGAAAGATTTTGACATTTCAACATAAAAATACAAGAAATTGTTACTGTACGAGGCCGGTGGTTAGTATACCATAGAAGAGAAAATCGCTTCTTGTTTTCTTCTTCGCTGCAATTCGAATATATTTAAAAGTTTTTATTAGTTCACAAAGATTTGTTTGTACCCACAAATAATAGATATGTTTGTTGTATGTATCGATAATAAGACAACGTCGACATAAAACTGTTAGGGAATACCAAATTTGTATTGATGTCGTGTTAAAGTGACATTGATTAAAAATTGACGACGATGTCGACGACGCCAAACAGAATAAGAATTAATTACGTTTTTTATTAAAAATGCAATGCGGTTTGTTGTTCTTCATTTCTTATGTCATTTTACATTTTTAGCTTAGTCAAATTATTACAAAGATGAAATCAAAGAACATAAGTCATCTAATTGAAACGTGGTTTATTATAAAAAAGTATATTAAATTAAGTGTTATTTTGATAAAAAAAAATTCATTGATTTTCATAAATTATGTTTTTAATTTAATTTTTAAAAGCTTTGGAATTTGATTTTAAAAAAACATTAAAAAAACACATTTAGAGAAATGTTTCAATGTTTAAAGATGATTTCACGGAAATGTTGATCGCTATGCTTTAAATGGTTCCTACACGGGATCCAATTCTTCTCAACATATCGGTCGGTATCTCACGTAAAAACTATTCAATATTAGCGTTTACTGCGGGCTTGTTCCTGTAGACATTAACCTTAACATAGGCCCACAAAAAATAGTCTAAAGGCGTTAAATCGCACGATCTAGGAGGCCAATTGACCGGACCCAAACGCGAAGTAAACTGTTCACCACACTCGCCTCGCAATTGGGCCAAAAACAGTTAAGATAAAACAGCTGAGATTGCCAAAAAGAAAGTTGCTTTATATCAACTTATATTAGAAATTGAATATCATTATTGGAGTTGGACGTCCTTCGACCATTCGGTTCCATGCAATTAATCTTTGTTTTGTCGCTGCAAAGCACATGCTTCCACTGATTAGAGATCTGGAAATATAAGTTCTTGTATTTTATATTCGAAACCTGTTTAAAATTATTTTCAGTGTTCGGCAAAATTTTAGCATAATTTAGCATTTTAACGGTAACGGAAATTGGAATTATTTTATTAACGGCATTTTTAAGATAACTATAGTTGAGCTAAAAGATTAATTTTTTTTTAATTTTAGAGATAACAGTTTATGTATCATTACTTTTTTATCTTTCTACCTCTTTTTAAATTGTATTGCTGGGTGGGTTATTTTGCCGGTCACTGCAAATCACCAAAGCGAAACATTAGACTCTCAATACATCCATGTGAGATGTGAATACAGTTTCTATACATGACCCCCGATCTCAATTCATCAATTTTTGACAATATAAACTCATTGATCGCATATATAATATATTGTATAGCATATATTGTATTGTATATATTGTATATTACTTAACAGTCCACATGTCACCTCCACCATGTTGTGACCTTGATAAATTTCAATCAAATTGTCGTCGTTAAGGTTCAGAAGGATAATTTTCTGGGGATATATTTTTCTATTCCACATATGCATGCGTTTGCCACTAAGAAACATCATCTTCTACCAATCTGCTTTCAAAGAAGGCTTTAAAATGCCTGGAACCTGTTTTGTGGATTGATATTGTGATTCTTAGGTAATTCTATACAGTATTATAAGGACTTGTTATTTAGAATTACATATGTATATGAATATTGGCTTTAGAATTGTTATACAGATCATTAATTAATAGTTTTAAAAAAAGAGCTTCATAGATCCGAAAACTCTTTATATTGGTAAAACAGAAAACAATTTGTTTGTACTTTTATTTATTTATTGTATCTTCATTAATAACAAACTAAAAAATTTCAATTATTAGTCCCAATAGGCCAGTGCCATACGAAAATTGTTTGACCATTGTTTATTTTATTTATTATGTTGGCATTCTTTCTTCTTGTCTTCGGCTTAGATCCGCTGTATCCCTTCTTCTTTGTCGAATATAGCCACTATTATTTAATCACCCCTATCGTGAATAAAAATTCCATATGAAATGTGTTCCCTTTTATTTTTTTAACATTGAATTTTAATAGGAAAATGTGAAAAGGGAACAAATTTCATGTGGAATTTTTATTCACGATAGGGGTGAATATGTTGCGGGCTAATGGGTTTGTATGTATTTCAAGAAATCAATTAGACGTTACTTAGATAATCTAATAAATTATAAACATTGGATTTTCCGATGGAATCTTCTGTGGAACACGTTTCAAAATTGATAATTTCAACCCATAATCATTGAATGCCAAACTAGAGCGAATAGTGTTGTTCCAGAACTAGTTTTGTAACTAATACAGTTTTTTCTGCACTATTTACTTCGCTTGTACTTCTTATAGAAGCAAATAAGCAAACAAATAATGTTATAAATGTCTTCCCCACGTGTTTGAATATTATCATAGTTTATATTTGCGAAATGTTTATTGATCCTACCAAACTAAAGGGCGTTTACTTGTCATAGGTTAGTTTAGTTTATTAATACTGTTAAACATATTAAATAATAAAAATGTTACGTTTAATATGTTATACTAATTACATTTTTAAAAATCTAAATTAATAAAAATGCTGCTAACATTTTCTTAAATTTGTCATAAAACTTTTATTAACACAAAGTTTATTAATACGTCATTACTGCAACAAATGCTTTAGTTTAAAATTAACTGAATACTATAATCTAAATATAATTTAAAGCAATTTTTTTATTTAATTACGTTCAGATTATCATTAAGTTGAGAGTATCCCAGCAACAACTTGACAGTGGTTTGGCAATTACTCAACAACCTACTTTTAATGACTTCTTCTTCATACCAATTGCATTACTTAGAAGTAGTTTGGTAATGGCTGATAAATAATCTTCTATGTAATATGAAAATATGACCCGAATTAAATCAAAGTTCAAAATAGCAATTCTATTTCTGATTTTTTGCTAATAAAAATTTAATCAAAATTGATTTCAAATATTTTTTCTTCATTAAATTTATTTTTTTTAATCTACTCGTATACGAGTATATACGAGTATATCCAGCCATATATAAAAACCCCAATTAAGATCGAACAAAAATAAACCTATGTATGTATATATCTGTGTTTATCTATTGCTATCATGGTTTATCGTGGTAAGTGCGTACGCATATCTTAAACGCTCCTCTGATTTGTTGTTCAGAAAAAATGTAATGCCTTTTTGGACTCTTATGACCACTGGCTATAAGTTGTTTAGTTATTACTCGCATAAAATAGCTACATTCTGTCAATGCTAGAATATTGTCCTCCATGGATCCTGACTGTTTCATCGTTATTTGTTAAAATTTGTATTATAATTTGATTTGTGTTGGATAATTTGCAAAAAGTGTTTAACGCATGCAATTAAATTAATATCAAACTAATAATTTATTCAAAGAGATAAACAAAGCAAAAACATGCAAATCTGTGAATCTACTTCTTCCATGTGGGAAGCATTTTCGGTATCATCAACCAATGGAGGAGCATCACCAGCACTTGCGGTATTTAATGCAAATATTTCAAAAGATATACTTGTACAAAATTAAGTACACTAGTTATTTTTTTGTATTAATTGTTTATTTGCCGAAAATTATTATTTTCCATTTTATTTATTTTATTTAGCATTAAATCTAATATAATTGACTAAAAACATTTTTAAATAAACCTTTAAATATTGTTGGCGGAACTTTACATACAGTGGCTCACAGCTTGGCTGACTTCATAACTGCACTTTAAAATACAATACTGCAAAGAAATTTCTTTTCAAGGCAAAGCAAATGATTAAATGACATTTTAGTGCATTTATGAACGCGCAAACTTATTTTTTCCCTGAAAAGCATTGCCATGCAATAATGAAATTGCAGCATCGCCAAAACTAAGTCCACTGTATTTATGAACACTACGCGTTGCAGTGTTTTAATGCAAACTGCTTTTATGAAGTTAGACCTAATTTCAACCAGCTTCTGTTAAGAATATAAAGTGCGTACGAGTATAATTTGGTTTATAGCATATCTTCTAAAATTTAAAATAGGATAGCTAAAACAAGCTTAAAAGTAAAAATATAGGTACAAAAGTCACAGCTTATTTCAACTAGTTATATAAAAAAAACATTGAAATCAGGAAAAATTATTTTTTTTTCTCTAAAACTTAGTATGGCCTGGCCTCCCTTTTGATCAGTTACAGCTTTTAGCCTTTTTTTAATAAAATCCACTAACTTTCATGTTGTTTGAAGAATTTCCTCTTTACTCGTAGCAGAGTTTTAAGGTCATTCTTGTTCGAAATCTAGTGCTTGTGGAAGTTTTTAACTAAAATTGCCCATAAGTTCTTAATAACCTTTAAATCAGGTGTCTGTGCCGGCGGTTGCATCAAGTGGGGACAATCCAAATCAGCTGTGACTGCCTTGTCCTGATAGAACCGAAGTGACTTTCTAATACCCAGTTTTCAGCACTTTGCAGTAAATTGGACTTTAAAATGTCAAGGTACATATTTTTGTCCATCGTACTTATGGTACAATAAACTACAAGTTTACTAAACCACATGATGACATACAAGCCCAAACCATGACACTGTCACGCTGTGTTTATCTTTGTTTTGGAGTTTTGCATTAGGCTTGTGCCAAACGTAATATCTTTAACTCGAATGGTCAAACTCTTCAAAAATAACATGTTTCCAAAAGTTTAGGTCTTTGATAACGTGCTCTTTAGCAAACTTTAGACACGTTTGTTGATTTGTACTGTTAATAAAATATTTTTTCCGTGCTACTCTACCATTAAAACCATGGTTTTCAAATACACGACGAATAGCTTCTGTACTAAATGTTTTGTTAAACGCATTTTTAACGTGCACAGCCAATTTTGGAGCCGACAACTTAGGGTTCTGCCTTATTTTACTGACTATGTAACGCTCATCAACTTCTTTAAAAATTTTGTTAGGTGCTGTTTTGCCCTTATCATGAATCCTATTATCAGACACGAACCGGGGTATTATACTTTGCTCTGTTGAATCACTAAGAAAAACCATTTCAGCAAATTTTCGGAGCGAGCGGCCATTTTAAAATTGCTTATAACCAACTCCCTCTAAGGTAGTACGTCTAGGACAGTGGTGTTCAAAAATAAAAATGAAGATGTATTGATAAGAGATTTTTCCCAGCAAACATATTGTCAAACGCTTAAAATAAGAAAAAAAGAAAGAGTTTTAGCCAGATATAAACACCTTAAGAAAAAATATCAGGGACCATAAATAACAATTATCAATATCAAAAAACAATTTTAGAACAGTTATTTTCAGAAATAACAAAAATAAGTCCATCTAAAACAGTTTTTTATTTTTTGTGTTCAATTGTAATTGAATCGCATGTGTTTGCTATGATTCGTCCAACAAAAAGCAACAACAATGCTTAACAAATTTCTGAAAAAAAAATGACGATAGTCCGTCGCATATGTACTCATCGCTTGCTCAACGACGACTGAATGAATGTTTTTAACAGAGCATAACTAACAAATGTGTGTAAAATTTTTGCACAATTCTGGTATTAGCTGAAGATCACTGGTCTGGGATAATACATCGTCCCATTGTCGAAATTTGCACTAACGAACCACTGAACTGGAACAACCACACTAAAAGTGCATAGCAAACAGAAGTTTTGTATTACCTATACCACATATTTTTGGGCTTTTTGTTTTATAGAGGGATTTTTCGGAAATGCATCATTGCGCTGTATCTGATGCGTCATAGTACGTTCGGAAAAGTAACAGTTGACATTACTGCAAATGTATTGTGTTCTAAAATGCAACCGAACCGAAAATGTCCACATATTATTTTAATATAGGATACCTATAAAACAAAATTTAAACAGTTCACAGTTTTTTTCATAGAAGTAACAGAAAGTTAAATATTTTAAATCAATTTGTTTGAAAGAAGCTGAGAGCCACGGTACTTTTTTATGTGCACAAGTCTAAGCTGTTTTCCATAGTTCAGTTAAGCTACATTGCATCTATTGATTTCAGCATTTACGTTTACATTTAAAAGTAATTTAGTAGAACTAAAGAAATAACTGACTAAAATTTTAAAAATAAATTATCATTTTAGACGCGTTATTATTGTTCAAATATTTAGTACAAATGATTATTAGACAAACATACATATGTATGTAAGGTATGTAAACAGGATGTTTGTTTTATTCCAAACTCTATAAGAAAATCTGTTCATTTTTTGACAACACAAATTTTACTTTTCTTTTTAAATTTATGGCCAACCAGTTGTCTACACAGGTAAGATTAACCATTAAAAAATCGTTGCAGTGTAAACACAATGAGCTAGGTAGCGGCCTATTAAAAACTAAATTTGGCATAAAAAGAGAGGAATGGACTGTTTAAGATAAAGTAATTATTATTTTTTTTTTTTCTAAAAAAAATACGATGCCATTAAACTTAAGTCTATAATACATAAAAATACATTTTAAGTGTTTGTATTTGTATTAATAATTTTACAAAAAAAAATTAAATATATATGTGAATTATTAAACGCCGATAATTATCAGAATAATGATGGTGTTTGGCATTTGATAATTTTCATCCTACAGTGTTAATTATTGATGAAGTTTAACACAATCATCTGTTGAAATTTTATTAAATATTAAAAAAAAATCCCTCTGTCATCTTGAGGCTTTAACTGATTGAAATTTCACGATTTCTGTTTTTGTTTACTTGTAAAGTGAAAGAACTTGTTGAGTTAGGTTTAAACTGGTTGTGAATGAATTAATCTGGTTTAAATGGCTTCAAAATGGTAGACACTGAAAACAACTCAAAATATGGTTTTAATATTCTTTTTTGTTATTATGTATAAGAAAAAAAAAATAATTAAGTAAAAAAAACTGATTTTGTAGCAGTTCTGTATTTATGTAAAATTCAACTTTTGCTACTTTTAAAACAAACACTTAAATTTAATAGTTTCTGCTCTATTGCTCGGCTATAAATTTATGTTTATACTCTTAGAAAATGTTAATTATATATTTCCATGCAACACAACATGAAGAATTTAAAAAAAATAATGTAAACAATTTTAATTTTCAAAACTGGTTTAAAAATACTCATGCCTGTGTTTAATATTCAAATGCATGTTAAAAAAAAAAACAAGTAAATGTTCATATTCGGCTGTACCGAATCTTATATATCCACCACTAAATACCAGTATGTAGTGTGATCTATGAATACGTGAAACTAATTTGTATCGGTAACGATACCGGTCCCTTACATGAGTGCTATCAACTATTATGGGGCGATCGTCATAAAATATTTTACCGTAATTTTTATTTATTTGAAGTTTATTTTGTTTAAATTTCATCTCAATTACAATATTTAGAAGAATTTTATGCATATTTCAGTTATTCCAAAAAGTATACGGAGGTATCACGAGACGAAAGATCACATTTTATATTTATCTCTTTCTTTCAGAACTGCCCTATGTTTATATTTTGACACACATAAATTAGATACCAAAAAGCTCTAGAAAACTGTTTGTGGACCTTTTGAAACGTCAAAATTGTCTCCTCTGTATACTCTTTGGTTATTCGCGGAAGTGAACGTTGTATGGTCGTCCATGGCCAATTATGGACTAATTTTCACAAAAACCAATAGTATAATTTTTACATACTTATAACTGATCTGTGTAAAATTTCGGTTCGATATGGATGTTTATGTAGGTTAATGAGTTTTTCGGAAATAGTCCTCAAATTAGAGCTAAGACCTATTATTAAACGTTCAGCATAAAATTATATACCATGATTTATATGTATAAATATTTGAATGATTTATATTTAAGTGATTTTCAGAAGTGAAGTTTATATGGCGGCTACGTTCAAATATGGAACGATCAGCATGATCGGTCACGGTACGGTGATTTCTACGTATATATGGATTATTTGTATTAAATTTCAAGTTGATAGTAAATAAATGAGAATTTTTCTCTTGCGAGTATTAATTGTAAAATAAAAGTTTACTTCTAGAATAAAATTTTTTAAAAAGTTGATAGTAATTTTTATTAGAGATTTATGCGCATTTAAAAGATTGTCGGAAGGAGACTTTGTATGAGGCTATGTCAAAATATGGACCGATGCAACGATTTTTTGTTGCATGAAACTTTTTTTGCTGAATTTTGTATGGATAGTGCTTTTCTTACCATTTTCAACAGGATTTCTCCTTCAATAATAAAAATAAAGTGTGCAAGATTTCATGCTATTATCTACATTACATTTAAAGAAAATTGCAAAAAATATCTAAAAAAATATCGAGGTTGTTTAAAACTTTGGTTTATAAACCATTTTCCCCATACCAAACATTGCCCATTTTTAATACCAAATATTTCGATACAACAAAGAATGTTTGGTAAAAATTTCATTATTCTGTCTTTTTTTCGAAGCTCTATCGTGCCTTCAACAGATGAGCGGACATGGCTAGACCAACTTAGAATTTTATAAGCACACAGAATATAAAGACTTTTTGGTTATACGATCAATATTTCGATATGTTACAAACGGAATGACAAACTTAATATACCCTTCACCTTTTTGGTGATGGGTATAAAAACGTTTCATGAAAACGTTTAAAAAAAATAAAATAAATTTCCAACAAAATATTTAGTGACATATGTTGTTGTATTGAGTATTACAAAAAAGGCAAGAGAGGGCTAATTAATGACAACATGTTTGTTTGTTTAACTATTGATGAGTTGCAAACAATAACATTTTTTATAAAACAAATATAAATGTTTACATATATTTAAATGAATTTAAATGTATGTATCCAACACTTTCTTAAAACGGAATTAAATTAATTAATTCATCAAAAATTATAAAAAAAATTCAATATCAATTTGAGAATCAGTTTGATATCTATATTTATAACATATTTACGTAAGATGTGTTTTTCGGAAGTAGTCCGAATATGGAAGCTATGATCAATTATGGACCATAAAGTTCGTAACGATGATTTATATATATAGGGTTTTCTAATAGCTACTTGACAACTCTGAATTTAAATTGTGAACGCACTATTTCACTGATCATCTAATTGTTGCTTTCTTTTTTTTCAGTAAACTTAACATTTTCGTTATGGTAAAGTACACGAAGGAACAACGTTTGGAAATTATAAAAATGTACTACCGAAATTCGGAGTCGGTGACCGCAACTTTAAGAGCGTTAACTCCAATTTTCGGTCGTAATTATCGCCCTAGTAGACAAGCAATAACAAGTTTAGTGCAAAAATTTGAGTCTACATATTCATTGTGTGATGCTGTCGTGCCAGTGAGACAACGGCCTGGTCGAAGTTCCGAAAATATCGCTGCCGTTCAGGCGTCCGTAGCAAACGATTCAAATCAGTCGATTCCGCGGCGTTCTCAAGAACTGGGCATCCCCAAGACCACTTTATGGCGAATTTTGCGTAAGGATCTGGGTTTACACCCATACAAGATTAAGCTGACTCAAGAATTGAAGCCGATGGACCATTTGAGTCGACGTACGTTCTCCGATTGGGCTCTGGAGAAGATGCACCAAGATGATGAATTTCATCGCAAAATCATCTTCAGTGACGAAGCTCATTTTTGGCTCAATGGGTTCGTCAATAAGCAAAATATGCGTTATTGGTCTGCTGAAAATCCACATGTGCTTCACGAATCACCACTTCATCCACAAAAAATTACTGTTTGGTGCGCTTTGCATGCCGGCGGCGTCATTGGGCCATATTTTTTCGTCGACAATAACGATCGTCACGTTACTGTGAATGGCGATCGTTATCGCGCAATGATTAGCGATTATTTTTGGCCCGAATTGGAACACATGGACTTGGATGACATGTGGTTTCAACAAGACGGTGCCACAAGCCACACAGCACACGTTACAATCGATTTACTGAAGAGTAAGTTTGAGTTGTCAAGTCCTTATTGGAAAACCCTATATGTATATATATGTGGATTATTTGTGTCGAATTTTAATTTGATAATGATGTTTATATGAGATATAGGTGATTTTCGTCAGTGAACTTTATATGGCTATCTATGTTAAATTAAGCTGATTTATATATAAATGAGAATTAATGGTGTCCAATTTCAACTTGATAGTGATTTTTAGAAAAGAATTATGCACATTTAAGTTATTTTCGGAAGTGATCTTTGTGTGGAGGCTAATAAAAAAATCGGTACGTCGACTTATATATATAAATGTGCATTATTAATGTCGAATTTTAACTTAATATTGATTTCTATGAGGGATTTATGCATATATAAGTTATTTTCGGAAGTGGACTTTATAGCATTGTCCCGCAGAAAGAAAGGATTTGGTAATTGCATATGTATAGGTGACACTACACAGAAAGAAATAACATGAAATGTTTAAATAAACCTCAATTAAAAATGTGTTTGATATTTTGTATAAATTTGTATGTAGTGATCGCTGCTTCTCAGTGTACTGAAAACAACAACAAAAATGAGCTGAAAAAGAAAAAACATGAATGAAATATTTGTATTTTTACGCTCTTGTTGTGAGTATTGTTTGAATTCGTGTTGTGTACATGTAAATAGCCGAAAATCTTTGTATTCTGAATAACACTAGCGAGGAACACTGCTTTATAGTCTCCACATAAAGTCAAATATGTCAAATAGGGAACAATGCAATCAAAATATCGTTTTTCTTAGCATGAGAATTATTTTTTGCTGAATTTTGTATAGATACTGCTTTTCTAATGGCTTTTGTGAATCATGGAGCTATATTTCGGAAAAACATTTGTATGGAGGCTATTAGAAATCGAGGACCGATTCTTACCATTTTCAACAGAACTTTTCCTTCTACAATAAAAATAAAGTGTGCAAAATTGTATGATATTATCAACATTCTAGGTTTATTTTTCGAAGCTTTATCCTGCCTTCAACAGACGGACAAACGAACGGACATTTTAGAATCATCTAAGGACACAGAATATACGAGTATATACTTTTTGGTTCTGCAATCAATATTTCATTGTGTTACAAATTTAAAAATAGTATGAAAATAGAAACACCTCAATAAGAATAACACGAAAACTGAACCGTTTCTTTAAGCATATCTGGAAAAATTCAAGTTTACTAATACTCAAAACATAAATTTAATTCTTTTAAATGTCTGTTTCTCTCACTATGTAAATATTTATGTATTAGGTATTATTTTAACTATTTAATATGCTTTTATAATTTTTCAAATTTATATACAATAATTAACTACGTATTATAAACAGTGTAGTATTGTTGTTGTCGTTGTTATTGTTGTCGACTGTTGTTGGTGGCATTAGAGAGCTGACGACAAAAATCAAGAGAAAGAAAATGGATATTTCCGGATTAAACGTGTAAATACTGGTTAAAACTGTTTTTTTTTTATTTTATTTTAAAAAGCGTTTGTTTAGTCTCATACAATACTCGTTAATTCTAGTTTATTTCGTAATTAAGTTGTTGTTGGTAAGACAGTAACAACTTTTTTTTTGTATATTAACAAAAATTGTGTAGTTGTTATTGTAGCTATGCTGTTAAGTTTTTTTTTCAACCAAGCCATGTTTTACAGACGGGGTTGTTTTATTGATAAGCTGCCAAAAATATAGATACAGTGTCATAAAATCATTTATATTTGTGCGATCAGCAGTTTGCACACACCTGAATAAAGAGTGATTTTTTTAAAGCTTTCGGATTTAATTTAAAAAACATACCATTTATAGAAATGTATGAAATCTTTCTTTGAGTCGATAGAACGATATAAGTATATAACTGTAAAGATTGTTCACCGAGATTTATGCATAATCTCTCCAACATATCGGCAAATGCGTCAACCGTTGCGGGCTTTTCTCCATTGATATGGGCCGTAACATAGCCCCACAAAAAATAGCTAAAGGCGTTAAATCGCACGATCTATGCCGGCACCAAACGTGAAATAGACTATTCACCTTTCAATTGAAAATTGTTTCGCGTGCTTTGTAGCATATACCACCGTCTTGTTAAAACCAAGTCCAGTTCTTCTATTTTGGACGAAAAAAATATTAACCATCGCAACGGTAGCGCACGTCATTCAGAGTAACGTTACTACCTTCGTCGTCTTTAAAAAAGTAATGTCCAATGATGTCACCGGGCAATAATCCACTGTGGAATGCTTCTGATTGCTTTTCAAACCAAATACGACAATTTTGCTTGTTTATGTATCCATTTAACCAGAATTAAGCTTTGTCGCTGAACACTATTTTCCGATAGTGTTTCTTAACCGAGCATAAATTTTAATAATAACATTCAATAATCTGGAAGCGTTGTTATTTGTAAGTCGATTCATAATTACATTACACCAAACACGAAAAGAAAATTGCTACAAAAAATCACCCTTTGTTTATGTAAATGAAAATTCAGTTTCAGTGTATTTTTAATAAACCGGTTTAGTTTAGTTTTTTACGATATTCCAAATGAAACGGTTCAGTTTTCATGCTATTCCAAATGAAACAGTTTAATTTTCATTCCATTCTAAATGATCCAGTTGAATTTTCATTCTATTCTCAAGAAACCAGTTTAATTTTCATTCTATTCTAAATAAACCAGATTAATTTTAATTCTATTTTCAATGAACCAATTCAATTGTCATTTTATTCTCAATGAGCCAATTCAATTTTTATTCTATTCTCAATGAACCAGTTTAATTTTCATTCTATTCTCAATGAACAAATTTAATTTTCATTCTATTCTCAATGAACAAATTCAATTTTCATTCCATCTCAATAAACCAGTTTTATTTTAATTCTCTTCTTAATGAACCAGTTTTATTGTCATTCTATGCTCAATGAATCAGTATAATCTTTATAATATTTTAAATAAACTAGTTTAATTTTGTGTCTATTCTAAATTAACATGCTAAATTTTCGTTCTTTTCTAAAATAAAAGGGTTTCCATAACAAGGATTTGCTAATTATTACTGCCGTCAAAACAGGCCTGAGTGTGCTTTAGTATCAGTCTGTATAATTTGCATTTAAATTTGTTATATTTTTTCAACTTGTAATGAAAGCCCTAATCAAATATACAATCATTTGATTTAATATACTTCTTTTTCATTAATACTTCATCTTATTGTTGTGAATTCAAGTTTTAAGATTAAATTTGCAACAAAATTAAAAACAATTCCCATTATTCCAAAAGTTAGGGCAGACATGTGACAACATTGTTTTTATTAAATAATATGATAATTTTGAAATTAATTATTTATCAGCAAACAAATAAAAGGCAAAAAAACGTTAGACAATTAAATTAAATAGCAATAATATTTTCGCAAATGAACGTTTAAAAATATGTACTATCATTATACATACTGTCAAATTAATAAATAAAAAGAGTTTACTTAAAATATTATTTTTTCATTCACACAATGTTTACAACATTTTATACGGTACGGTCACAATTGGCAAATATTTGCTGAAAAAGACGTAACCACTAAATAACATATATTCGAAATCGTTTGTTTACGCTTTTTTGAGTAACTATTTGGCAGGTTAAGTAACAATTATTCACCCCTATCGTGAATAAAAATTCCACATGAAATTTGTTATTGTTATTTTATATATATATTTTGTTATTTTTTTAACATTGAATTTTAATAGGAAAAATGTGATTATATATTTAAAACTAAAAACCTAAGGTAACTAATCACTACCTACCTAGTGTAGAGTGTTAAAAAAAGCTAATGACAATACAATAATAATAAACTTTAGCAAAGCTTCTAAACAAATGTTAAACTTATATCAAGTAGCTTTTACGCTGTTAAACTATTTGTATATATAACATTAGAAAAAAGCTTTTAAAAGCTCTCGCTAGTTCAGGGTAAACAGGCCAATGGTATTTTTAAAACAGAACAAATACAGTGTTTTTTTAATACCAACAATTTAAAAAAATTTCTGTTGCTTACTGTAATAATTATCGATTGTAAGAAAAAACATAAAGAACTGTATCATAAAAAAGAAAAAATTACTTATAATTACTTTATAACTTCATGTTAAATTACTACTACAAACCCTCTGCATTACTGGGAAGCAATCATATAATAACTTATTTTTTAGCTGTTATATAACTGCTTATATTCAAGTTATTAGCATAACCCCATTCTGTTTCTACTGATAACATTCTCACAGATGCTTAATAGGGTATAAATATTAATAATGATCGTTCGATTATTCAAACAATTATTTTCACCATTTTCGAATAGCGTATAATTCCAATAATTTTGTGAATTATAATTGAATAAATTATATTTGTTTTAATTTGGCGTTTTGTACTATTTATTATAAGACTTTTAAATTTTAGAAGTCTAAAAAATTCTTCTATTGAAAATTAAAGAAAGTTTTTATAGACCAATTTATTATTTGTTATTCGAACTGTTAATTTTAAATTTTTGATATTTATTTTAGTCGGACTCGATTCCTACTGAAGGTAGGAATTGTGTTACAACTTGAAAAAATTTTTTTTTTTATTATTAAAATTTTTAATGATAATTTTTTTGGCTGGGTTCGAACCTGGGTTGTTGAATTTACATATGTTTCGAGAAACACCACTTTCTCTCATCAGAATTCTTTGCGTTCTAACCCTCTGCACCACTTGCGGTGCCTGCTAGCCAACAGACAAACATCAATCTTTTAACCAGTGTTACTTGGTGGTTCAAAATTTGCTGTAATTATAATTTTTATTTATTAATTTCTATTTTCATGTTGCCTCCTTTTCTTCAGTTTTTTCGCAATTATATATTAACATCGCAAAATTGTCTGTTAAAATAAATCAAAATGATTATTACTAAAATATATCAATACTTTAAATTTGGAATCATAATTGATCGTTTTTTTAATTGAGCAAGTGTCATGCTGAAACTGATATTGAGGATGACATTGTTGATGTTATTTACATTGAAAATTTTTTTAAAATTGATATAAGTGATGTTACTAAAGGTGGATTCAGACTATACTCCTTTACGTACGACTTGATGAAGATAAAAACTTTTCGTTTCACTTTATTTAAAAAATTTGAATTCTTCGTATAAATCGATTAATTTTAAATGTGTAATTAGAATTATTGTATTATTTTTAAAGTAATGGCATATTTATAACCTGATAATTGATAATTACTTGACATAAGTACTAATAAGTACAATCACAACAACGTGTTAAAAATGTAAGTAGAGAAGTGCCAGAATTTAGCATTTTAACTCATGACTTGTCAACAAAAGTTTCTAATGCGTTATCTTTGAGTTTACCTAGAAAATATATCCGCAACTTTTAAGTTTTTTAAATTATGCATCGATTTGATAAATTTATATGTTGGATTTGCGCTGACGTTTGTAACGCTCATAAATATTAGTCTAACACCTTAAGATATACCAATATACTAAGAATCATCGATTAAAGGATGGCTGACTGGCTGTCCATGTAAACCTTGGACGCAGAGTAGAGGTCCCTATGTTAAAGATATTTTGATAAAATTTAGTACGAGAATTATGTTTGGCCCAAGGACGATTGGTTAAAATCGGTCCATTATCTCACATAGCACCCACGCACCCATGTCACCCGAAATAGAGCTTTATATGTGATAAATGTTTAATTTATACACATATCCAAAGACATTTCGCCACAAATATGTTGGATATGAAACCTAAGCACTCCTACAAATTTTGTGCAGATCTATCAACAATTGACATAACTTTCTTAAAAATGTTGGTATCCAAATAATATTCAACATAAATATGTTTCATGTATACACAAATAATTCGGCCCAATTTATGATGATCGGTCGGTCCATAATTAGTCATAGCTATAATATAAGTTCAGCTTTTAAAATTCATTTTAACAAGCATAACTCTCTTAAATATGTTTCTATCCAAATAAAATTCAACAAAAATAAGTCTCATATATACAGAGATCATGACGCCTAATTTTCTAACGATCGGTCCATAATTAGTCATAGCTCTTATAAAGGCCCAATTTCGAAAATCAGTTTAACATGCATAAATCTTTTAAAAGTATTTTAATATATTGATATAAAATTTAACACAAACAGTATTTAGATATATTTTTTTTCAATTGTTTATTTATTGTATCTTCATTAAAACTGAACTAACAATAAGTATTTCAAATCTTATATCTTAAAAAAAATTTAGTTATTAGTCCAACAAATGCCGGACGAAAATTGTTGGTTATAAGTATTAAGTAGACGTTCTATCCCTTCTTCTTAGTCGAATGTTTAAGCGTTTTTCTGCATTTTTTGGATCTCAGTTTTTAACAAAGGCACGTTTAGGTCTTTATGGATATTCGAATTTTTTATATATTAGGGGGCAATTGTGATCATTCGTAGCAATTTGTTTCGGCGTCTTTGAATTCTGTCTACATTTTTTTTTTTAACGAGAAGTAACTCTCAGGCAATTAATATGCCTATACATAATTGCGTTACTTTCTTTGGAAAGGGGATAGTTGAAGAAGTAAAGGTGGTGAAAGAAGAAAGCTTTTTATATCACAACTCTGTAATTGCGCATTATGTTTGTTTTTAGTTCAGAATTGCAGCGCCTCTGGTGGTGAGTAGACACATTAATGTTAAAGCTTGATTTTATAGCTTTTATTTTTAATTATTTTACTTCGGTGGCGTTTCAATGATATACCACCGAAGGAGGGCGCTGTGATAAATATTAGTTATGATAGATAGCAGAAAACTAATAATTATCAGAAACTGATGTTGTTTGAGTGGCAGCGGCTGGGAATCGAACCCGAGCTACAAATACCAACTCATGCTAAATGATCCCTCTTTGAAGCTGAGACTGTTCCCCATAACTGTATTCCATTACACCATATATGATTGAGTTGTAAAGTAAATGTTTGCAATCTAAACTTAGCTTATAGTTTCTGCCAATGGGCCAATTAATTTGGATTAATTTCAATTTCATGTTGTTGTGTTATTGCTTGATTATTATCCTGCATCAATGGGTTGTGCGGCTTTCCAATAGCATATGTGTGTTTACGGGTAAATTTAGTTTTAACTTGTATATTAGACCATCATGCCACACTTTATCAAACGCTTGAGAAATGTCAATAAAAAGACCAGAACAATATTTTTTTTCTTCCATTTACGATATCGACAAGTCAATGGGTTTGTTCGATAGTACTGTGTTAAGGTATTATATGGTTGGGTTTGACGGACTATATTTGCTTACATGTTTTCTATAGATTATATATAGATAAAATTTACGATAAATTTGATTTTTTTTTAGAAAATTTTGATTTCTATGAAAAACTTGTCGATAACTGTTCTTTTCTATAGATAATGTGACAATAAATTTGATTTTAACGATTGTTTTCTTATTAAAATTGTTTTAATTACTAACTATAGTTTTTTTGTAGCAAATCACTCAATAATTTTGATTTCAGCAAAAATGTCATCAATAACTATGAGTTTCTAAACAAAATTTAAAATTTCCAAATAAAATTTGTCTATAACTTTAGTTTTCTCATGAAAAAGTATCGATTACTTAGATGATCTATAGAAAATGTATCGATAACTCATTGATTGTTCTCATGAAAATTTTTTGATACCTGTAGTTTTCTCTACAAAATTAATCGATAACTTTAATTTTCTCTACAAAATTTATCGATAAGTTTAGTTTTCTCCAGAAAATTATCGAAAACTTAAATTTTCTTTCAAAAACTTATGGATAACTTTTTAAAACACAACATAAAATATTCTATAAATATTTATGTATACTAAATATGTATGTCTATAAACTTTCTATTAAAACTGTACAGCTGTTTATTTTTGGTATATATTCATTACACCAACAAGTTTCCATCACCCATTTGTGTGCTAAAATTAAATTTCGCACTTTAATGGGAAAAATTCTAAATATAAATTCAAGTATCAGTTTAAAAACAAATGCGCGTAAAATTGTTTTAGACACTCGTACTTGTGTTTAGGCTTCTTTGAATTGATGCGAACATATTTTACAAGTTTAATATAATTCTCTAACATGTTTAAAGAGCTTAAAAGATATTGTAATACATAACAGAAATAAACTCCAATTTATGGTCGTCATAATCGTCCTACCAGATCAACAATTGAGCGTCTAGAGGAAAAATTTTAATCCACAGGCACAGTACAAAATTTTCCCGTGCCAGTGAGACAAAGAAGTGCCCGTAGTGTCGAGAATATTGCTGCCGCTGAGTCTTCAGTTGAAGAAAGTCTCTCACTCGTCGTTCTCAAGCGTTGGGCATCTCTGTGGCGTCGTTGTGGCGAATTTTGCGAAAACTGAAGCCGCTTGACCACCAGAAGCGTCGTATGTTCGTGAATTGCATAGAAAAAAATCATGTTTTTTTCAATTAAACCTTTAATTGATTTTAAAATAATTTTCAATCAAAATTTTAATTGATTCAATTACTTTTTCTGATATTTTCAATTAAACCTCACATTTTTTTAAATTGATACTATCATTTTGTTTACAGGTCTGATTTCAATTAAATTTTTAATTGATTCCGCAAATATTTTAATTGAAACTCATTTTTATTTTTTTCTGTGTGGGCTGAGCAACAACTTGAAAATGATTTCCGGCGGAATGGCTTCGTCAATAAGCAAAATATGCGTTATTGGTCAGACAGCAATCCACGCGTACTCCCTAAGCCATCATTGCATTCCGAAAAAATTACGGTTTGGTGCGGTTTATGGGCCGGCGGCGTCATTGGGCCGTACTTCTTCCGTGATGTCTTGATCACGGCACGTTACTGTGAATGGAAATCGCTACGGTTCAATGATAACAGAATTGGATGATATGAACTTGGAGGACATGTGGTTCCAACAGGACGGCGCCACAAGCCACACAGCGAATGTCACAATCAATTTATTGGAAACCAAGTTTGGAGAACGTGTTAACTCACGAAATGATTCAGTCGATTGGCCGCTTCGGTCGTGCGATTTGACGCCGTTAGACTATTTCCTGTGAGGCTACGTCAAATCAATGGTCTATGCCGACAAGCCAGCGACGATTGATGAACTTCGTACGAATATCAAATGTGAAATTGCAGCAGTATCGGCCGATTTATGCTTGAAAACCGTCGAAAATGGGGTTCAGCATCTGGACTTCTGCAAGCGTGCCCGTGCTGGCCATGCAAACGAAGTCGAGTTCCATACATAATGGCATCGAACGTACTTTCGCAGGAATAAAGAATTTCATTGATATTCAAAACCGTTTTTGTTTTATTAAAAAAAAAACTTTTGTAGCGCTCTTATTGAATAACCCGATACTTGCCTATCAATAAAATCTCCATTAAATACATATGTATCAATAATATAATAATATGTTTAATAGTTTATTGATTTCTAAGCAACATTTCTCAAATGTGTTTATACTTTTTATACGCAAATAATCAACAGCAGCCAATTGTAATATGTACGTACAAATTAATACAAACAATTTTTCAATAATAAAATAAAAATGGTAATGACATCAATTTAATATTCACTCAGTCTCGCATCAAAAATATTGAAAACAAAAACGAAATGAAAATTATTAAATAAAATCAAATCAAATCATACATCAGAATCTTAGAGACAATATCATGGAAGAGCAGACTAGTAAGGAAAACAAAAACTACAGACGAATTAACGCAGCCCGCCATTGTCTAACAATGGTTGGGTTGGACATAAGTAGGGGTATGATAAACACGATTTTGTTAATGTGTATCTAAATTTCTAAAGTCTATGCTAAATTTTTGCTCAGCGTCAAAATCATCACATAAAACAGAAATAAAAACAAATCATTTTACAGACACACCACAAAATATCGCAAAGATAAAGATGATGATTACTCGTATGATGATGAGATTATTATCATCACTTTCTAGGGGTTTCATTCTAATTAAATACATTACTCGTATGCTAAATAAGACATAATGTCTGTTTCGATTTACATCTGATTCAAAAGAACATACACAAAGTCAAGGGTCATTTGCATAAAAGTAGTTTAAGAAAATTTAACGACCGTAATCATTACCTAAACAAACTTTATTGATAGGAATTTTTTTCTATAAAAATTATCTGCAGCAATTGTTATCGTTTAGAAAATTTATCGATATCTTATGTTTTCTCTAGAAAATTAATCGATACATTGTGTTTTCTCTAGAAAATTTATCGATAAATTTTGTTTTATCTAGAAAATCAATCGAACGAATTTATTCTAGAAGATTTATCGATAAATTTTGTTTTCTCTAGAAAAACAAACGATCTTTTTTTATTCTAGAAGATTTATACATAATTTTAGTTTTCTCTAAAAAATTATTCGATACTTTAGAAAATTTATTGATAAATTTTGTTTTCTATAGAAAATTTGTCGATAACTTTAATTTTCTCTAGAAAATAACCAATAAATTTGCTTTTCTTTAAAATATTTTGTTTTCTCTAAAAAAATGTATCGATAAATATTGTTTTCTCTAGAAAATTTATCGATAAATTTTGTATCGATAACTTTAGATTTCTATAGAAAATTTATCGATAAATTTTGTTTTCTCTTGAAAATTTATCAATAATGTTAGTTTTCTCTAGAAAATTAAACGATAACTATAGTTTTCTCCAGAAAATTATTCGATACATCGATAAAAAAAATTATCGAACTTTATTTTTATATGTAAAAGTAATCGAAAAATTCAAGTGTTTCTATAAAATTCAGGAAATACTTTAATTTACCCTGTAAGCGGCAAATTTTCATACAGTTTAAAACTGACCCCCAAACTCAAAGTTTCGTATTAGTTTTTGCAAGCTTTATAATTCTACATGTTCTACGGGAAAAAAGCGAAAATTAAATGAAAAATAAACAAATTGAAACTAAACTACAATAAAGCGGAAAGCAAAATCACAGTTTATGTAATATGTACATTAGCTTTCATATAAAGAAATATTTTTTCAGGAAATTTATGATTTATTTCAATTAATTGTTTGTTTTTTCCGTATCATGTTTTCTTTCTACTACTCTTTATTTAATACAATTTCTTGAATGTAGAATTTGAATTGTACGGGGATTAAGTGTCAATTTGAGACTAAAGAGTGAGAGTAAGAGATTAAGGGAATGTAGTTTAAATTAGGTTGAGCAATTATATTCTGTCAATGTAACGAGAAAAGTAGTCGTAATTAAATGATATGACCATTCTAAAAAATAACGTCTTTGAATAAATTAATCCAATAAAATTTAATTTCAAACTAGACAGATAAAATCATTTCTATTAACAGACATTTCACAAACATTTTGAGAAGTAAAGTTAATAAAAAAAAACAACAATTTTGTTTTCACATCCTTATTTGTTGTAATTTCACTTCACCTTAAGAAAAACAAATAATTATAGAATAGAATACAACAAAATAGAATTTTCTTTATATTTTGGACACATTTTTAATTTCAATATTAAAAATTTTCGGCCCAATAGAAATAAATCCTAAAACAAATTTTAATAAAACTAGATTCTTGCCAGTTGTTATTCAATAGCAAAATTAAAATTTCATAAATTTTAATCTTCGAAATTTTAATAAACCTTTCTTTGCCAATCTAGAGTCACAAACGTAAAAAAAGATAAGATAATAATCATGGTTAATTTAAAGCATTGTATGAGTATTTTACTTTATATTCTCAAATCAAATTCAAAATTACGAATTATGACAATGAAAACAAACGGAAAAGTACACAACAAGAACAACAACAAAACCGACACGAATATAAAACAAATCTACAATGTCAATTTGACATTTAAATAGATACATACAGACAAACGCAAACTTATATAGAAGTGGCAAGGTACATATTCATATGCAGATACATACATACATATGTATGGATGTAGGCAATTACACACAGCTACACAAATATGTATCTATGTATGTAAGTGTGTGAAATACTTATACGTTAATAACCTCAACTTGGGCCACTGACTTACATTGAGCATGTTTGAAACACGGCAACTATAAATGACACCGATAATTGCCAGAACAACAACGTTGACAACACAAAAGAAGCACAAAACGGACAAATACTCTGTCAAAAACCAAAAAAGAGAGAAAAATAGAATAGAGTACAGTACAGTACAGAAGAGTTACTTTATAGGTTATCAATAATAAAAAATGGCAACTGCGAGTACTTGTAAAACTATCACAAAGGCACAGCTGCAACAACACAACCGAAATGCCAGTACATAAAGGATGTTAAAAGCAGAAAGAAGGATACAAGAGAAAAGCATGACACACAATTAAAATGTAGGGAAGTGGTGCAAAAGTTTAAGCTTTCAACCCCAAGAGATTTGTACTCATTTAAAAAAAAACTTTCAAATGTGCGTGTGAAACTATCTTATTTTTTTTTTTTTGTTAAATATGGAAACACACAGTGAGGGTTAAATGTGTCTCAAGAAAATAATAGTATTTTTCTTTCAAAAAAATTGGACATAAATCTATGTCTTTGTTTTTATATCCTGCATCATTAAAAATGTTGAATTATTGAATAATTATTAATTTCATAATCGAACTGTTAATTTTTACTTCTTGATAAATTTTAGTTAGGCTCGAGTTCATAACACTGGTTAAAGGATTGATGTTTGTCTGTTGGCTGACCGGCACCGCAGTGGTGCAGGTGGTAGAACGCAAAGAATTCTGATGAGAGAAAGTGGGATTTCTCGAAACATATGTAAATTCAACAACCCAGGTTCGATCCCCAGTCAAGAAAAATTATCAAAAATTTTTAATAATAAATTTTTCAAGTTGTAATTCCTAACTTCAGTAAAAAATAATTTAATGAAAATTAAATTTAATGAACTCGAGCCTAACTAAAATGTATCAAGATGTTGAATTATTTCTAAATCCTTTTGAAATTCTAAGTCAACTGAGCTACATGTGTCCGTTTGTCTGTGTAAAAGACTCTGACATCAAAAAAACACAACTAAACTTAACGTGATTTGCAAACAAATATTTATCATTTTTCTAAGCAGTTTGGTATTGAAAATCAGCTAAATCGGTACAGTAGAATTAGAGTTTTTTTTTATTTTTTATTAAGTCAATGGATTAAATCCTTACAGACTATTAAAAAAAGTATATTGAAAATTAAAATTAATTTAATTTAAGATTAATTATTTAATAATAAACTAATTATTTTATGCTTAATTACATTTGTTGAAAGAGAAAAATCAGTTATTTCATATAGATTGCTAAATTCACAAAATAATCTTCTTATGGCCGAATTCACAGTCTTTAGTTAGCTAATGAGAAAGGCTTAACTAATGATTCTTTATTCGCAATGCTTAGTTTGCCATAAAAATAACAAGTAATAGTTAAATAATAGTTAGTATTTTAGTTTACCAATGGTTAACTAATGACCGAGAATTCGGCAATTAATGGGTCAGCTTGAGCATAATTAGTACTAACATGTTTGATATACAGTGGCTTAAAATGGTGTGAAAATCGTTGAGGAACATTAAAAGTAACATTATTTATAAGGAACTTGGAGCAGACTTCACCATTAATTATATTGATCATAAATGTTACAATAAGCATAGCTCTTCTACTATATAAAGTTGGTAATTTAATCAATTTAAGTCTATCAATGAATGATGGAAGGTTAATATCAGGATTCCAAGGTAATCCACGTTGACAAAAAAGTAAAAATTATTTCTGTACAGACTCTATACGCTGAATATGAATATTATAATAAGGATCCCAGATAATAGAGTCATATTCCAGAATAGGTCTTACTAAGGAAATGTAAAGTTGTTTTGTGACATAGGGATCATCAAATTCCTTAGCCTATCGCTGTATAAATGCAAATACACCTCTAGCTTTATTTATCATCATGGTAATGTGCGAAATAAAGTTTAATTTATTGTCTAGTAAAATTCCTAGATCAAGAAAATTTTTAACAATTTCAAGCCGGTAATCACCCAAAGTTTAATTAGCAGGAATATAATTGCTTCTTAAAAAACGCCCAAGTTTACATTTTTTTTAAATTTAATTCCATTAAGTTGAGACTGCACCACAAAAAGAAATTGTTGAGATCGGATTGGAGATACATATATATGTATGATCCAAAAATTTAGAGAAGTTTAAAAATATTTTAACATCGTCAGCATACATTGGAATGTTACAAAAATTTAAAATATTTGGAAGGTCGTTGATAAACAAGGAGAAAAGAATTGGACCAAGGTGGCTGCCTTGAGGAACACCAGAAGTAACCAAAATATTTTTGAGAATTTATTATTAAATTTTACGCATTGAGCTCTATCCAAAAGATAAGATTTTATCCAGTTTAGACTGCGAGATGTAACACCAAAAAGATCCAGTTTAATACGAAGTCTGTGATGTACTTTATCAAAAGCTTTACTAAAGTCAGTATAAACGGCTCTGACCACCTTTACAGCAGTTTATATATAATCCCATGAAATTTAACACACTTTTTTATGATAAAAGCATGAAGATCGGCTCATTATTGGTCATTGCTTCTATAAAAGTCCACATACGAAAAACCCTTAAACCTACCTATCTTTTAAATATCGATATCAAAACAAAATTTTTAACAGATCAGATGTAAAATGGGCAAAATCATTTTAATCAACAATTTCACAACAAAATATCCATCCGTCCGTACGGAATTTAAAACAATTAAAACACGATGGGAACTCTATAAGGTCTCCTAGAAAGAATTTGCTACAAATAGTTATGTCCAAAAAAGAACATGTGAGAGTATATTTTTACGTGTGCTCCTTATGGTTCTAGCCCAGATGGGTATAATAGATGACGCTATTATAATATTAGGATCCTTCGATTTTGTCTAGATCCTTTATAACTCTGTTGTTGGATTGGATTCATTACTGTTGCCATCCCAAATGTAAATGAAATACAACTTTTAAGTTAAGACTTTGCTTTTCCTAGTTTTATTTTTAGCAACAACTTCTTTCTTCGACTTCTAATTAAAACTGTTTTCGTAATGTGGCCCGCAAGTTTTAACTATCTTTTCTTAATCTAAGTTTTAATGACTCGGATAGTATCGCTTGCATATAGATCTACTTCGTCTAAGAAGCGTTCCCAAACTATTTATTTCGGTAATATTAACCTCCGCACTTCAAGATAGTGATTTTAATAGAAGTACTTCTTATAATCATAATTGAAATTAGTTCTTAAATCTAAAGTAAGAAGTTTTATAAATAGAGCTATTTATCTAAAATATAATAGAACTACATCCATTTCGGTTTTAAAAAGTACTTCTTCTTCATAAAATGGAACTAGTTCATAGTAATATAACAGCAGTTGAGCGGGTCAAGGGCTGGCTATTTAGGACTTTCTAAATCGTTTTGAACGGGTATTGCAACATGTAGCCAAACGTTTTCATGATATAATATCCCGCTTTCATTTCAGGCAGCATATTCTGGACGTTTTTCAGGCAATGCTTGCTTCAACCGTTGTGATGTTCCCTGTGATGGTCTGGCCAGATTTTAGCCGCTCATAAAAGATAGGACCCCAGTGTTGGCAAACATGCTACAATTGTACTTTTTTTGATACATTTTAGACACAATACTGTTTCATCAAAATTTGGTATTACCGATGAAATATGTAGATAAATTTATTATTTAAGTTACTATTTGTGTAATAGTGCAATGTAATAATGCAAAGAGATTTTATTAAGTTTTATGAACATTTTGGTACTCATATCAATTTGGTATTTAAATATGCAAATAATAATGCAAAGAGATTTTATTAAGTTTTATGAACATTTTGGTACTCATATCAATTTGGTATTTAAATATGCATCTATAAGACGATTATTACGACAAGAAATTGTTGGTTGAATTATCGAGTAATGGCAGCCTCTGACACATTAATTCACATTAAATGATTTTTATGCTGAATCTAATAACTAAAGCTTAAAATGTAGTTAGGCAGGATTTTAAAATCATTATTCATAAATAAGAATATTTTATATAATCGCGATAATAAACGCAAATAATTCATATTTAAACAAATACAGACAAATCCCAAATCAAGATAATTTACAGGAAACGTTTTATTACGAAACGAGCTCTGTTTCTTTGCATTAAAATAAAATTGCTAGAGTTCCTTTGGTAACTTTCTTCCTGGAACACTTTAAAATGCTTTATCTGGTAGCATTTTCCAATAGAGACCAGTTTTATAGCATTTATAATATCACCAGAAGTTGGATAAGTTAGATTCTTTGACGAACTCTTATGCCGTATACTTTTTTACCACTAGCAATTAATCAATATCAATACAAACGAGTATGAAATTGTTTAAACATTCGTTATATAAGGTAATTTTAAAAATGTTGCATTAATATACATATGTATATCGAATTTTCAATAAAGTAAGTTTGTGGTAAAGTTTTGTTATTATTTAATATATATTAAAAATGGTACATTTTATTCATATAATTGGTACGAAATCCAAAAACCTATTTTCCATCACTATTGGGACCCTATTGGTCTCACCAAACACAGAGCATTGCCTTAACACAATGGATATGTGGATTTGGTGTCGATTCGAGTGATTGGCCGGACATCACATAAGATCTCTTACGCTTCGAGTTATTTTAATGGAGAAATTTTCAAGTTCTCTCGATTTTAGTGCGTCAATTTTATATAACAAATTCTTAATAGCGGTCTAAAGCGGTCGAAGAAGAACCATTTCACTATTTTCATAATAAATTTTTGAGCGAAATCGAATCAATTGTAACAAATGTCTATTACTGGCATTTCAAAAAGTAAAATGTCGAAACTGTCACGTTATTTCAATAGGCTGCTGTTGAAAAACAAAGAATTGTTGTATTTATTTCAGCTTAACTGTAATTGGAACTTCTATTTCTAACGCTTTTAAAACTAAACAACTGAGAGAATATACCAACATACATATAAACTTTAAAGCTTTTTGTTTACGTTTTAATACTCTACTGCGCTGTTTGTAGGTTCTTATTTATTAGTACTCGTATCTCTGCTCTCATTTCAAAAACTTTAGGGAGGAATCCAATGTAAGTGAATAAATACATTGGAGACAATATGATAAATCTAATATTTTTCAATGGTCATGATGGTGCTGCTGCAGTCAACTACTACTGCTGCTGCTAATGCTGTTGCTACTACTACACAGATGTTTGTCTCATCCAGTAGTAAGTACATTTGTGTATCCAAATTCCAATTGTGGAAAATTTGTTGAAACTTATTTCACTTTGTCATTTGAACATTAAACATCGAGCGGCGGTTTGATTATAATATTATATTAGAATATATTATATTAATGTAATAACTACAACAGCATTTGAAGAACAATACAATAATAAATCTCGGTTATATAGTAAACGGGCGGATTTTAATTTAAAATATTACATAGAAACTTGTGTCGGTATACTACAAAAACGTTGTTGTAAATTGTGTTTGAGTATATAACAAAAAGTTTGGAAGAAATCATTATAAAATAAAAAAAAATAAATTTACATTTTATGTTTGTGTTTAAATTGTTATTAACATAAACATTTATTGTTGAAACGTTTATACAAATCAACAGCAACAACGCAAGCAGAAAGAATAAATAAATTTTTATAGAAATAATTCATAAATTATTTATTTTAAAGCAAAAGTTCAAACTAATAAAACGTGCTAAACGTCCTAACAAAATTGTTGTTCAAGTGTTTAAGCAAACATATTTAATAATTTTTTTTTAACAATTTTATATTAAAAACCACACAATTTATATAAATAAATAGCGCTAATTGTATTTAAAAAAAATGTACAATATGCAATATTTAATCTTGGCCTCAGCTCTGGTATTAATGTTAACCGTACAACAAGGTAAGATATATTTAAATTAAATCTAAAAATAGACTTGAAATAAACATTTTTTTAAGCAAAAGGTCAACTTTCTTTTCCTCGTTTTCTGTGCGTACATGTACTATGTAATTCAAATAAATTTGGAACGTTACGTTACATAACAACAAAAAAATTGGGGAAAACGGTTATAAAATCAAAACCACACAAGCAAACATTTTCTTCTCCCGCCCCCGCTCTTGTGTGGCAATTACAATTTTTTTCCTTTCTTCTAAGTAAAACCCATTTTATGCATATAAAAAAAGTTATGTTAAAATTACGAAAAAAAAACCTAATCCTAAAATTAAAACTCATAATCTTAGTTTATGGAAAAGTTCTGAAAATATTGTTTTTAATTTATTCTTATTCATATGGTTGAATAACAGTTTTCTTTACTTATGGTTTTCCTTTTCTTACTCCCTTTACTTTTTTGTATAAAATTTCCTTTGTGTTTGTGTTTGCCTATTTCATTTCTCTTGCGTTGTTTTTTCTACGTTTTTATGTCCTTGCCTTCCCCATCCATCTCTTCTTTTACATCCTACGCACACCAAACACCCCCCGCACCTCTCCTACAATTCAAATCTCTTTTAATCGTTACACACTCATTTTCTGGTTATATTTACTTAACAAAATTGTTATTGTTATTGTTGTTGTTGTTAACTTATTTAGGGGATTTTTTCTGTTGTTGTTTCTTCTTAACTTCTGAGATTTCATTTGGTAAAATGTAAAAATATCCTTTTTTTCGTTAAGAACACAAGTGTAAAAGCTTTTCTTTTTTTACAGAGTCGTTCAAAAGTGTAGCCGTTTTAGTTGTTTAATATCAAAGGACACTGGCCTTAAGGTACGGTCACACTTGGCAAATATTTACTCAAAAAAGCGTAACCACTTGTTTTAGTACAAATATGTTTGACGTTGTTTAACTCTTGCAAGAGTTTTGCAAGATCAAACAGCATCAAATAAATCAAAACTAAATATTTGTTGTGTCCTGTCCTAAATAAACGAAGTTTTTTTTTAATAAATAAACGAGTTCAAATATATTTTATTTAGTAGTTACGTCTTTTGCGGTAAATATTTGCCAAGTGTGACCGTACCTTAAGACTGTTAGAAAACTTAAACTCTTTAGCACAAACAAGTCTAAAGAAATGAAATGTATATTTAAAAGTTTTAGAATGTTAATGGTCGACTAACTAAATAATTTAAATAAAACTTTATAATATTTTTAAGTAAAAAAACAAAATTTGCTTTATAAACCTCTTGTAAGTTTTATGAATAAGGGCAGTAGACTTTAATTGATTTGATTTGCACATGGAGCATTTTTTAATCAACCCACTTAATAATAAAATAAATAATAAAAAGATTTTTAACATTTTTTGAACAATACACATTCATTTAGACATGGCGTACATAAAGAGTTTTTCAACTAAAATTTTTTTTTCTCAAACCCAAATAAAACAAGTTAGAGTCCAATATTCGGCTGTGCCGTAACTTAAATACACTACACATTTAAACATAATAAGAAGTACGAGTACAAACAAAAAATACACCGGTTATAGCACTAGAATATCCTTATTCTGTGTTTTTTATGCAGTCTTAGTGCAAATTTTATTAGTATTTTATATATTGTTTGAAAGACAATTTTACGACAGAGTTTGTCTGATTTTCATAACAATCTAACAAATAAAAAAACATTTTTTCATATTCACTACAAGTTAAGAAACAGAGAAACAAAGGGTGGCATAGGAGAAGTGGACCAATTATGGATTGATAGTTTCTAAATTTAAATTCTAAATTTTGTTTGAATTTCATCTCAATAACGTTATTTACAAGAGTTGTATGGTTGGTTGTTATACTCGGAAGTGGACTAAATTCGGGAGTTTTTGCCAATTATTGACTGACAGCTACAAAATCCAGTAGCATAATTGTCGTACAACCAGTATTAGTATAATTTCTGGATTAAAACATGTAATCTGTATAAAAATTGGTTCGAACTCGATATTTATTAGACATTTTCGGAAATGGTCCTTATAAGGCAGCTATGATAAATCATGGCCTGATCTTCTTAAATTTCGGAACAGAGAATTTTATGCAATACATTAAAGTGAATTTCGGAAGTTTACCATATATGTATGGGGTATATAGTCAAATATGGACCAATATTCTCAAAATCCAGCAGTTTAATTTTTGCATTTATGTAAAAGATCCGTGCAAAATTTTGAATCGGTACCATTATTTATAAGAGATTTATGAGTATAAAGTGATTTTCGGAAGAGGTCTTTATATGGGGGATACGGTCAAATATGGACCCAAATTCACAAAGTTTTGTGGAATGATTTTTATGTATATTTAATATGTTTTGAGTCGGTACCGATATTTATAAGATATATATAAAGATTAATGATTTTTTCGGATGTAGTCTATATATGGGAGCTATGACCAATAATGGGCCGACCACGATAAAATTTAGTATAACAATTTATATATCTACAAGGATTATTTATGTCAAATTTTAACCGTTTAACATTATTTGTACCAGTTTTGTACGTATTTAAGTTAGTTTTAGATATGGACTCTTGAACCGAACAAAACAAATTTTCGTTTTGCGATTTCTTTTTACATGACACTTATTTTTGCCGAATTTTGTATTAAGATTCCAATTTTACAGGCATTTATTTATCATTAGGCCATATTTCAGAAAGATTTTTGTGTGGGGCCTATGAGAAATCATAGACCGATTTTTACTATTTTGAACGTGGTTTTTGTCTTTAGTAACTTTTATGTTATTTTGAAGGCTACATATGTAAATGTCATTTATTCTCACTTAGTTATTCAACAATCTAGTGTAAACAATATACAGCCTAATCATGAATAAAAATTCCGAGGGAGTTTTTTCCCCTTTTTCCATTTTTCCTGTTCAAATTCAATGTTAAAAAAATAAATAGGGAAAAAACTCCTGCGGAATTTTTATTCATGATTGGGCTGATAATGTTTTTTCTTTTGTGCCAACAAAGCGTTATATGCGTAAAATTTTGCTTTACTTCTTTAATTTAAAAAACAAAGTGACGCTGAAAAATGTGTTCGGCCGGTCCAGACAAAAATGTTTGAAACCCAGGACTTGGAGACATTATTCCATGAATATTATTGTCAAACTCAATAAAAGCTAGCAAAATCATTGCAAGCTATTCAAGCAGAAATTTCAAAACGTTGGCAAGCAGCAGGATTCATCCAAGGTAGTAAAATTGCCAGGAAACACGATTTTGTATGTATCGAAATAATACTTGCGATAGAAAATGAATCCCATACGATAACCCGAAGCGTAAGGTGTCATATGTAAAGCCCGGCCAATCAACCGAATCTATACCAAAGACAAATATTTATGGCACTAAGGTAATGCTGTGTATTTGGTGGGACGAAAATGGTGCTATCTCTTATGAGCAGCTGAAATCTGACCAGATCATCACAGGGAACCTGTACCGAATACAACAGATTTGTTTAAAGCGAGCATTGTTCGAAAAACGCTCCAAAATATGGGGCCAGAATGAAAGCGTAATATTCCAACATGACAACGCTTAGCCACATATTGCAATACCTGTTAAAAACTATTATAAATAAAGTGGTTTAGAGGTTTTGCCTCACCCGTCTTTTATATGTAGTCCAAATCTTGTCCCATCCGACTAATATTTGTTTCGATCGATGCAGAACGCTCTCTCTAGAGTACATTTCACTTCAGAATAGGGTATCCGAAATTGGCTTGATTCATTTTGGGCTTTAAAAGATGAGCAGTTTTTTTTTTGCGCGGAATTCGTATGCTGCCAGAAAGCAAACAATGACCAACAGTTTACATAAATTTATATTGTACAAATGTTTCCGCTCTGTGGTGTTCAATCATCTATATACAATTCCAATGCTGGGGTAGAGATAGCAAAACTGGTGCCATGCGCTGCACGGTGCTTGAAACTGGGAAGAGTTGATTGTATCACTCCATGAAACTCGAAGCTGACTAGAGACTTATCTAGCACCACGGGATCATTAAGAAGCCCGGGGATTCCCTTAACTAATAATTGGTTACTGGTCCCTTCGGGGTACACGGGTGGCTGTGGTTTAAACCTAAAATCGCAGGAAGAAGATAGTTGGTTAAAAGGCTGATGTTTGTGCTAGTGGCAAATTTCGGGCCACCAAATTATCTCTTCGAATCAAAAGGGCCATTTATTGATAGTGGTGACAATTAGCTATGTGCTGGGAAACGTATTGAAGTTGTGGCATTCGTGCCATTTGTGGGGACAATCCGCTGTATTCTCTCGTCCTTGGTAGTAGTGGTTGATCAGTTCAGTGCCAGTTTGTAGCTGGAGCGATAATTTTATTGGCCTAAGTTGGTTGACTAAGCTATGGATGGTAGAGATTAGATAGCCCGAACTCTCTAACAAGATGTTTGTACAGTGATCTGTGCAATTGCTGTATGGGAAGTTGTGAATTGTGTGTCTTGCGAGACATGCAATATTTATGTACCCTTGCAATGCGTTGGTTAGCCGTTTGTCAAACCGGTGTGAAGAACATCATGTGGTCATGTCTGTACAAATGTCATGGACTCTTCACAAATGTTTCAAAATAAAAGTTTAACATTTTAAAAATTCCCGCATTTTTAAATGTTACACCCAATAATATTATATTATAAATTTAATAAAATTTTTCATAATTATTGTTAATGTAAGCTATTGATTTATATGAAATGGCTAAAAATTTACCAAATATAAAAACTTATTAATATTATTTAAAATTTAATGTGAATTTTATTTAAAATATTAAACAAAATTTTAAAATTAGTTATTTATAAAAAACTTGTATAGATGTACGTACATACATTTATTAAAAGAATTCGAAGAATCATACTTTAAAAATGTATATATTTAAAACCATTTACAACATTTATCTTCACCACTGTGACTATTTCAATTAATAACAATATTTGTCAATAAATGATATTGAACTTAGTTTTCAATCATAAATATGTACGAGTATTGTGTGTTGTCAATACAATTGTCAATTGTAAGGACTCTTCTCTTGCTTCGTGTTATATACATATATCGTTTCAATTTGATTTAAATCAATATTAAGTGCATGTATAGAAACAAATACTTCAATTGCAAACATGCAAAAGCATACATACAAACATACTCTTATTCGTTTTTATTTTATTTTTTAGAGACAGTATTAAATGTCAATATTATTCATAAATTTAATTCAATACATAATAATTACAATTCAATGGATATTAAGTGGATATCTAAGTACAGAAAACAATTTCTTGATTGAAACAATTTGTAGAAAATATTACTCAAATGATTAGTTATAATAATTTTTATATGATTTGTTAATTGTAAGAAATTATTATTCTTTTTGAATTTAATAATACCTTGTATTTATTTCGCTGGAATAAATATGTGAATTGTTTATTTCTACATTGTAATATTTTTTTTATAATACGCCCACTCATAATCGAAATCAAATAATTGTGTAATACTAGCTCCAAATACTAGCTGTTTGAACCCAGTAATACAGGGCTCACTATGATTCAATGTATTATATTTTCAGATTTATTTTAACCTGTATTTAGAAAGCATCACTTTGATTGTTAAGGCTCATTTAATAGTTTTAATACCTCCCACCACCAAATATATTTTCTTTATTGAAATATTGGTCTTAAAAGCAAAACGTATGTACGAGTATATATTATTAAAACAAAAGCGTAATCAATATTATATTAGAAAACTATATTGCATTTTTAAATAGTTATTTAAGTAGAATTGTGGCGTTTACAAATTTAATTGATTTATTGTAGAAATAGATAATAAAGTAAACAGTAAAAAAAACTCTGTCATTCCAAAAGTAGTAGTAAATCTCTTAATTTTTTTTTCTTTTAAAGTAGTCGTTTAAAAAAATTGCAAGTTTTATAATTTATCATTAAAACAGACGTTAAGTAGTGAAAAATTTACAATGGAAAATCAAACATCAATAGACCTATATAGAAAAAGTAACCCCCCGCCTAAAATAAGTAAAATCTGTGGAAGGCATCACTGTATAATAAAAGTTTATAGACAAGTATACAAAACACAATACCCCAGAAAATTTGCCTGGTGTAAAACGAACAAAGCGTCTTACAAAAACTGAAGTCAGAGCTATAGTAGAGAAGTATGAGTAAACCCAACAAATAGTGCTGTAAAAATAATTTTCAATGCATATAACTTTTGATTTTGATGATTTGATGACTTTTAACCAATTATTTTTCTACTAGTTTTATAAAAATGTTAGTAGTTTACATAAAAACTATTTAAAAGAAATCGGGAAATATTTGGAACTACTATTAGCAAAAAAACAGACTGAGATTGCTACAAAATTAAAAAATTAAATTTTTATCTGGGGATATCTCGCAAACTATAAGAGATAATATATAGCTAGGAGATTGTTTTTCTGTACTCGACTACTAGATTTCATATAGTATAATCTTTGAAATCGTATTACAAAGAAAGAATTGAAATCATTTTTAGAAATCCGAGCTGCCCCATTTTGGGGACCTCTGGCAACTCTCCTGGTGAGGTCCGTTTAGATTTATTACAGATTTATTTCCCTCTTTTCCATATTCCCCCACTGTGCCAGGGCGTTCTTGAATAAATAACATAAATTGACATATCTGGGGTAAGTGGAGTATTAGGAAGTGACTTTAAGCAGAGGTAAGGAATCATCGAAAATGATACATCCTCAATGCCCCAGTAGGACACTCTTTAAATTTACTCCACCGTTTAGATGATAATGTTCAAGATAATTGTTACCCAAAATATTCCATTAACAAAATTTCCACATGTATTTTGCTAATTTGTCTATCTTTGATCCAGTAAAACTCGAGTCGTTCTGTAACGAAGATCCAATTGTTTTAAGAATGAATATGTTACTGTTAAACATGTGGTATGTAATTTAACCATGAATCAAATCGACTTACAAACGAACAACGCTTGCAGATTATTGAATTTTATTATCAAAATTTATGCTCGGTTAAGAAGCTCAGTTCTGGTTATATGGATAGGAAGGCAGAAGCATTGCAAGAACTGCCAATGAAAAAATGCACTGTTTGGTATGGATTATGGGCCGGTTGCATCATTGGACCGTACTTTTTCAGAGAGGACAATGGCTGGAACATTACTATTAATAACGAGGTCTACCATGAGATGATTAAAATTTGTTTTCGCCTAAAATGAAAGAGCTGGACTTGGCTGACAAGACGTTGCCACATGCCACATGCCACACAGCAGGCAGAGCAATGGTCCAATTGAGAGGCGAGTTGGGTGAACAGTTTATATCAGTTGGCCGCCTTGATCTTGCGATGTGAAGGCTCATATCTATGGAGAAGAGGAAGAAATTATTCCTGAAATACCGGCCGATATGTTGGAGAGAGTGTGCCAAAATTGGACCCAACGTACGAACCATTTCGAGGCGTAGCCGCGGTTAACATTTACATGAAATTATCCTTAAGCATTGAATTATATAGATCGTTCTATCGACTCAAATATAGAATTCATGTTTTTTGCTTAAATCAAATCCGAAAGCTCTTAAAAAATCACTCTTATATGTACAAATAATCAAATATAATCAAATGGCCGCCAGTAAGAAAAAAATAATAGTCTTAATATATGAAGTCAAAACGTTTGTAATCCTAACCATAAATCAGTTTTTTCTGTGTGTTATCTTATTTCCAATTGTTGGCTTACAAATTTTGATACGCGCTCCTAATGATGCCCTCTAACATTTTTCTGTGTGTAACAAACATCTTTAAAACGTGTAAATTTCTTCACATTTATCACATTTTTTTTAATATTTTTAAAATGTTCTTTGTTAATTCCAATTACAAGCGAGAGCTCCACTTAGACATGTCATTATAACTAACATTGAGGTGTTATTTTCTGTCAACTCATAGTATTCCAACAATACAATATTTATACAAAAATGTATCTGTGTGACAGTTTGTGTAGTTAACTTTTATTGTGTAATTATACCCTACACCACAATAGTAGGAAAGGTATATTGGATTTGTTCTGATGTTTATAACGCCCACAAATAATAAGTTTACCGATCGACTCAGAATCACTCCCTGAGTCTATTTAACGATGTCCGTCCGTCCATCTGGCTGTCCATGTAAATCTTATGCGCAGAGTACAGGTCGCAATTTTAAAGATATTTCAATAAAATTTTGTACGGGGTATTTTTTCGGCCGAAGGACGGTTGGGATTGAAACTGGTGGAAATCGGTCCATTCACCTGGCCTCCATACAAATGTCCTCCCGAAATAGGAGTTTAACGATCAAAAATTTTTGAATTATGAAAGTATCCAAACAAATTTCACCACAAACGAATAATTAATGAAGCTAAATCACATCTACAAATTTTGTGCAGATCGGTCCATAATTAGTTGTAGCGCCTACATAATGTCCACTTCCGAAAATCTCTTTAACGATCATAAATCTCTTAAAAATGTTGTTATCCGAATAAAATTTAACAAAAATGAGTTTCATATGTACAGAAATGATGACACCTAATTTTATAATGGTCGGTACATAATTAGTCAAAACTCCCATATAATACCCTATCCGTAATTCACTTGAACCTCCATAAATCTTTTAAAAGTATTTAAATCGAGATAAAGTATAACATACATAATATTTATATTCACGGAAGTCATGGCACTAAATTTTTGAATGATCGGTCCAATATCTCCCATATAGCGCCCATTTCTGAAAAACAGTTTTTTTTATATACTGGGTGTAGGGTATAATATGGTCGGGCTTGGCCGACTATACTTTCTTACTTGTTTCATTTATGTACATAGTTTTTTTGTCGTTCTTTATCTTGAATGGCTTTTGAGTACATTCTATAATTTAAGATGATAATTTTGTGTTTGTACCCATAATACTGAAAAGTAGGTATTTATTTATATTTTCCATAACATTCCATTTCATTGTGTATCTCTTGTTACGAGCAGTAAGTATTTGGCATTGTATTCAATTAGTATAAACAATTTGAAATCTATTTATCTGTGCAAAAAATCACACTTTAGTAATACAGCGGCAGTGTAGTTGGCTGTGTATCTGAATATCGGTATCTGTATCAGCATCATCATTATCATTATCATCAAATGTATGTTCGTGCAATTTATACTTGTACACTGTAAAAAAAATTATTATAGTGTTCTCAGTACACTTCAGTTTTATTTTTTATAATAGTTGTGATTTATTGTTAAGGTTGTTGATTTGTCATCTCTCTCTTTCTCTTTATATTTCCCTGTAAATTATTCAATTTAGTGATAAAACATTTAATATGTTCAATGTGAAATTTAATTTGAATTTGTGGGCTTGAATGTTTAAAAATCAAACACTTTTCTATTCAACTCTACTCTACAATATAAATTTATTGTGGTTTCATTTAATTGTATTTTTATTAATATTTTGTTTGTACATAATAAAAATCAATCAAATATTAAAATTTTGTTTTGTTTGTTGCATGTCGGCCATTCGGTTTTATTAGTCTAAGGTGTAAATCATAAATATTTTGATAAAATAAACGCAAAATTTCCATTCATTAAAATTTGCTGGTGGAACAATAAAATCATGTGCAGTCTTGCATTAGGTTTGCCTGTATTAATCTAGTGCAAAAAAGTAGTTTGAAAATAATTTTAGTTTTATACAGTCGGTTAGGAATCTTATATACCCTACAGCTTAATAGAAAAGATCAGTATTTGTAGTAAGCAAGCGGTCAATTGAAGCAAAATAATATGTTTAACTAAATATTTACTTATATCGTAGTTTTTTTAAGATTTTACAGATTTTCTCTAAAAAGTCGGATTAAAAATATTTTTCACATTGTCCCACCGTCAATCCACTTTACTTGCTTAATTACATTTTTTACAAATTGAAGCTCAATATCATGGTTAAGCAATACATATACCTAAATATTTACTTATGTATATCAGGAATTTTCCAAAAAACAATCTGATTTTGAAAAGTAGGATTAAAAAATTATTTTTACTTAAACAATCGATTAAAATTGCAAAATTTCTAACTTTGTTAAAGCTCTTGAAATACGAGGGCGGTTAGGAAACTTCTTAGCCTAGAACAGAAAGCGCGGTATAAACAGAGAAAAGTTAAGTGTTGTGGAAACTTCCAGCTGTGCTATGAACACATGTTAAATTTCTTTTCGATCTGGCAACTCCTGCATATAGAAACAGGTGTTCAAAACATACGCATCCGCGATTTTTTTAAAATGGAAAAATTAGAAATTCGTGGTGTCATTAAATATTTAAATAAAAAAGGTTTATCTGTGAATGTGTTAGGTGAAAGTGCTCCTTCATATGCAACAGTAAAAAATAGGGTTGCTGAATTTAAACGTGGTCGTACAAGCATTGCGGATGAACCACGTAGTGGACGTCCAAAAACAGCAACAACGATAGAAATTGTAGCCAAAGTACATGCTATGGTATTAAATGATCGACGAATAAATGTGCGTGAAATAGCCAATATCATGGGAATCTCAAATAATCGAGTGCATTTAATTTTGCATGAAGAACTAAAGATGAAAAAGCTTTCTGCAAAATGGGTGCCGCATTTGTTAAAAGTCGACCAAAACCGCATAAGAATGAAAATTTCGCAAGCTTGTTTGGATCGTTTTAAGAAAAATAAAATGAATTTTAAGCGTCGTTTCATAACTGTTGATGATACATGGATCCAGCAGACAAAAGAACAATCCAAGCAATGAACATAAGATGGAGGAAGTGCCCCAAAGAAGGCAAAAAATTCAACTGGTAACTGTTTTGGGACTTCAAAGGTATTTTATTGATTGACTATCTGCAAAAGGGTAAAACAATAAATTCAGAGTACTTTTGCAACATTTTGGATCAATTAAATATAAAAATCTTACAACACAAAAAAAAATGTTTCATCAAGTCAACGCACCAGCGCACATGAGTATTTTAACAATGGCTAAAATCAACAAATTAAAATACGAGTTGCTTGACCACCCACCTTATTCCCCTGTTTTAGCTCACAGTGACTTTTACCTGTTCCCAAATCTAAAAAAAATCATATCTGGCAAGCGTTTTAGCTCAAAGGAAGATGCAAATACAGTTTTAACCCACTATTTTGAAGGCCTTGAGGAAAACTATTTCAATCAAGCGATAGAATTACTAGATGATCATTGGACTAAGTTTAAGGAGATTATATTGAAAAATAAAAATGCTTTTGAAAAACTAACTATTCTCTTTCTGTGCTAGGCTAAGAAGTTTCCGAACCAACCTAGTACCTCCGGCTGACACAGCAATCGTTGATTTGTCTATTTGACAATTTGACTCCATTCTGGTTGAATGGAATACACAAGCAAAGTTGTCGATTTGGCGTGAAGAACTGCCAAACTGAAAAATGCACTGTTTGGTGTGGATTATGTGTCAGTGGCATCATACCACCCTACTTTGCGACCGGTCAATTGGACGCGATTTAACGATTTTACACAATTTTTTGTGGTTAACGCACTGGCAGCTAATATTGAAGAATTTATTCTAAATTTTAGACCATGGTGTAACTGTACAAGGTGATTGCAGTAGCACAGCTGACTGACTTTGTTTACAATTTACTTATGTCAAAAGTAATACTTTTCCAAATGTTTTTGACAGTTTTATATTATTTTACATAAACGAAATGCCTGTTGTTTCTGTATTATGTTGCATTTGTTGTCGATTTGCACTCACCTTGCGTAATTACACCATGCTTTAGACTTTTCGGGATATAAACAAATTTACTACATCATTTCCAATTGTATTTTAGAAATTTCAGTTTATATTATTTTAAAAGTTTATATTTAATTATATAGCTAGTTTTATACCAATTTTATTTTGTATTGATTAGCAAATGCTTTTATTATTCTAAAAAAGATTGTAGATAGAACTACTTAATATTAGTGAATGCTATGAAATGTTAGTAATCGATTTTCGGGTATTTGATCAACCATTTTCAACGCGATTATTATAATCGACTAATCGAACATAAAAGTCGATTTTTATTTGGTCGATTACGATTTTTTTATAATTTTTTTTCTTAAACTAAAAAAATCAAAAATGTTAACAACTTGTTTTTGTTGAAAAAATAAAACATGCAATTTTATTCAATTGTTTTATTTTAAAAAGGTGCACTTAAAAAAATATGTTTTACATATTTCTGTTTAATAAATTTTATTTTTTTAATCTTATGAGATTTTTTCAGATGCGCTGATAAGGTAGTTGTTTGTGCTGCCACAAAAAGCTAACTCCTTGCAAATGCAGCACTTTGCCTTATTTCCGTTATACATTTTTTTTAAATATTGCCATGGTTGGGGCTATTTTGTATTTTGGAAATACATTTTAATGTATTTATAATCTAATTTTTAAAAGTTTTGTTTTAAGATTATCTTTAGTAGCCCAATATCTTTATATTTTATGTGATAAAAGTTTTTCAATACAGAAATATTACGAAAAAATTGACTTCTAAAATTCATTCGTCGTCGTTTTCGATTTCCATCACATGCCTGTAAATTTTACTTTTATTTTTTGCACACCGACTTCCAAAAAAACCCGCGCTTTAAGTTTTACAGGTTGATTTTTCGATTAATCGACACCAAAAGTCGATTTCAGTATAAAGTTGGTAGTGTAAAATCGACCACAAAATAATCGATTTTTGAAGGCAATAATCGATTATCGACCATAATCGAAGTCAATTTACCATTCACTACTTAATACCTACCATAAATTATTGAATTTTAAAGAAGAACAAATATAATATACATAGATATAGGTAATTAAAATCAAATTACATATTTTATTATAAAACATCAAAAAAAATTAATAGATTCTTATAAAATATCCAGAAAAGCTATTTCCGCAAATAATTTTCTGTTCAAAGTAAAAAAATAGAGTAAAGGATGCACGATGAGTGCAAAGTTTTATTCGGTGTAAAAAAAATCTGTAAAACACCCCAGCTTCAATCATGTGAAATTTCATTATGATATCTGGAATAGCTTCCGAGATACCGAATTAATTCCAAAATAAAACGATTCTAAACCACTGTGCGTCACTTCACGTTTCTGCAGGCAATTTTTTTTTATAAATATATGAAGTCATAATGTAAGAGGTGACAAATGGGGTGCTCTTCAGACCACAACTCAAAATTGCTTGCTTTTATTTCAGCCTTTTCTCATTTCGCCATAACATACATCCTCCATAAGCCTGGAATCCAGATTTTATTTTTTGAACCTAGCATTTTCTTTGCTTCTTTTCCTGGCTTCTTTTACTACATTAATAACGATTTTGTTTATTATTTTATTGTATGGTTTTATAGCACTAGTTACAGTACACCTAATTCTGTTTTTACATGGTAATTAGTCCCAGAAAACCACGTGTAAAAAAAGACATTGATCGCATGCAAAATAAGTGATTGGTTCCTTTTCTCTAAGACCTATTGAAATTACTGAAAAAATATGGATTTTTTAAGAACAACTATTCAGGTTTATGTATATACAATGTATTTTTACACAAGCATAGTTATTAAAGAAAAAAAAAGATATGGACTCTAAGCTTAAAAGTAATGTTAAAAAATGTATGTATTTGATTGTATGCATTAAAAGGGAATTCCCCCAAATTTATGCTATTTACAATTGCTCTGAGCAGTAAATTTGCTTGTATCCACAAAATGGGAAATCCCCTAAATTTGTGAATTGAACATATTTCGCAAAAATTAAATTTTACCAAGAAAAATTTAAGCCCGTGTTAAAAACTTTAAAACAGAATTACAGTAGTTTTCGCTTATAGCCACGTCTCTTATAGTCCATTTAGCGATATAGTCCAAAATACACGTTTTTACAGCCCTCTATAAGTCAAATTCATACAAAATATTAACGATATAGTCGATGAGCGATATAATCACATTTGACATATATGCCACCTATGTGTGGTTATTTAAAGCTTACTTACATGCAAATTATTGACGATATTGTCACATACATTTAGGTAATATTACATAGCAATTTAAGCTACAAACCAATAAAATGTACTGAAAAACAAATGGTAAAATACAACCGTGTGTTTATTTTGACATTTCTGTTTTTAACGATATTTAATCAATATATAAGTATGTACTGCCTTTTAGCGTTCAAAGTATTTATGGATTTGTTTATAACGTATACAATACATATGCATACATACTATACATATGTATATAAATGAAATAAATCTGTTTTCTTTTTTATAATCACATAAATTGTTTATATCCGATTTTGTTTGTATGCCATATCGTGGCATATAAAAAAATTAGTCTTATAATCACATTAGCGATATAGTCACAATATTGCGAGCAACTAAGCAATGTGGCTATAAGCGAAAAGTACGCAGTCATTGAATCCGACAATGTCGGATTTTGTAGAAATTTGTTCACGATTTACTATTACTATTTTAAAAATAAAAAAAAATTAAAGTGTAACCATCAGGGTTTTAAATAAGCTTCTATAATTTGGCCGAATTTTAGGCGAACAATGATTTATATACAACATTTATGTGCCGATTTTGTTAATATTGGGTTTTATACTTGAGTAGTAGATACATAGTTGCTTTGCATCTGCATTTGAGACGTGTGCTTTTAAAATCAATGAAAAGAGCACAAAAAATATTGTGTATATACTCGTATGGTCTTAAAGACAATCGATAATTTGGAGACCTAATGTCTGCTTTTTACTATTATACATTATGTATGTGGTCATGGTATACATTTTCTCTTTTATTTTCCTGCTAAGAATTGTGTAAGAAACTTTTTTGAAATCTTTGTGTAGTTATTTTCTAATAATGAAAAGCAAGGGTTTATAAGATTCTCCCTTTCAAATACGAGTATACATCCATGTATGTACATATGTATGTATTTACATACTTAGTAAAATGTAGAACACACTTTGTTGTTTTATTTACTTCAGCTCCTTTGGAATTTTGTAAACTTTACACAAGTCCCTGTGTCTGTTTGTTTGTTTGTAACAATGTTACAACTGCAAATTCTCATTATGATTAAGTGAGCTTAACATGTCCAAACATATAAAACATTTTATATAAGATGTTAAGACTTTTGCCAAGATGTGTTTAAGGAGAAAGTAGTTTTCTTATAGTTGGCCAACCCACAACCACCCATTTTTACTGTAAATGACTAAGGATGAAGAAAAGTCATAAATGTACACGAAACAAATAATATTACAAAATTTATTTACGTATTTAAATAGAGATTTGTTTACAAAATGTAGCTACGCACAGTGGCACAAAAAGAAGAGCATTAGACATTTTGAAATAATTAAACAATTCTTCTAAACCCTGTTAATAAGAATATAGGTACATGCAAATATAACAAAAGCGGGATAATTTGCAACTTTAAAAATGAGTCTTTCCCTGTCTTATCTTCATTATTACAACCAAAATCATGACCAATGACGGTTTTATTTGTTTGACAAGAAAATTATTTCTTTTATTCATTATGACTTTTTTACTCACTTATCCCACTGTGCAGTACCATTTTTGCATAAACTCATTTATGTTACACTATATATATACTCGTAATTTAAACTCAAGACAACGTGATTTTTCTCCATTAACAGCATGCTAATGTATTTATGCTGCTACATTGAATAATGTGAGCATTAGGAGGGCATTGAGCAAAAAAACAGGAATCATTATTCTCAACTATGTATTTAATTATCTCAAACTTTTTCAAAAATGTTTTGAAAAATATTTTTTAACAAATCGAATATTTTTTTTACAAAAAAAAGGCGAAAAAATCGTTTATGGTTTCGCTGGAATTTGAAGTTTTTTTATATATGCTATTTAATTTAATTATGTAATATTTTTAGGAATGCTATCTTAAACAATATCTTAAATGCCATCTATGTATATGAATTACTTTGTAAATTCTTAGTCCGCTTTCACACGTTTCAATTCTGAGTCTTCAAGGCAAGCATTTTTGGGTGCTAAGGGTAGTCAATTTTCTTATTTCTTTTTATTTTCTTCTTTTTTTAGAAGCTTGATAGTAAAGAGCACTAAAAATTAATATTCCTCGTGTGAACAAAATGGCAAGTTTCAATGAGAGTTGAAAACAAACTGGTCAGCTAAAACTGAAGCGTGTAAAACAGGACTTATTGTCAAACTACTGATGATTTAAAGGCGATTCTGTACTAATAGGCTTTCAAAGAATCTTGTTAATTAGAGAATTAATATTAATTCTATAATTCTTCCGGAAGGTCTAGTATTTTTTAAGAGTGGTTTTAGAATTATAAAGAGTCTGTATTAAAAATTCGTAGTCCTAGGAAGGAAGGTAGCAATAATATACAAACAGATTATTAAAAATAGGTGTAGAAATATCTACACCAGAAAAATTTGGAAAATGTGCTTTGGTCAGATGACACGAAAGATAAACATGTTTGATTCTGATGGCTATATTTTCAATCGAAGGTCACAAAAAAAAAATTTTTGACCCCATGTATACCTTGGCGTTGTATTTCTTTATCTGATGTCGATCGAATTTATTAGATAGTTGCAAATATTACCCTATTCTAAAGAAGAAATGACGCTCGTATGGGCAGGACAATGATTGCATCACAATACCCGGACTTGAAAACTAAAAAGCAAATAGCGCGATATATGTATAAAAACTTGTGGGGTCTATGAATTGTAGGTGCTAAAAATTAATGGAGGTTCAACTAATTATTAATATTATATGAGACTTATAGGAAAATTGGTTATACATAATTTTGAAGATATTTTTTTCTTATCAATTTTCCAGCATGTTATGAATATAATTAATTTTTTTTTCTGAAGAGATGATAATGTAATGTTATAGGTTATGATTTTCCTTTGCCAGATTGAGTACTTTAGTGTTTTAATTTCACATACAGTGGCTCACATCTTATTTTAAACAGCTTCTGTTAAGAATATAAAGTGTGTATAATTTCGAAATAAAGATAGTCTCCAAGTTACACTTAATAGAACTTATGAGCTAAAAATTAAAAATTTATGTAGGTACAAAAGTAGTCACAGTATTTCAACTAGTTATACATATAAAGAAAAACGTCAAAATTAGGAAAAATAATTTTTTATAAAACCTTGTGTGGCCTCCTTTTTGATCAATTACAGACTTTAGCATTTTTTGCATAGATTCCACTAACTTTCGTGTAGTTTGAGGAGTTATTTTTACCAATTCTTCCTTTAGCACAGTTTTAGGGTCATTCTTGTTCGAAATCTGGTGCTTGCGAACGTTTTGATCTAAAATTGCCCATAAGTACTTAAAACATTAAAATTAGAAGACTGTGCCGGCAGTGTTGCATCAAGTGGTTAAAATTCCAAATCAGCCATGACTGCAATGGTTTTCAGCACTTTTGAGCACTTTTTTTGAGCTCTGTATCAGGCTTGCGCCAAATGTAAGTTTGACCATCCGAGCCAAAGTTTAGGTCTTTGGTAACGTGCTCTTTAGCAAATTTTAGACGAGTTTATTGATTTGTACTGTTAATAAAGGGGTTTTTTCCGGGCTACTCTACCATTAAAATCATGGTTTCAAAATACACGACAAATAGTTTCTGCACTAAATGTTTTGTTAAGCTCATTTTTAACTTGCGTAGCCAATTTTGGAGCCAACAACTTAGGGTTCTGCCTTATTTTTCTGATTATGTAACGCTTATAAACTTTTTTAAAAATTTTGTTAGGTGCTTTTCTGTCCTTATCATGAATCCTATTCTCATGCACGAACCGAACAGCTTTACGCTGTTAAACTACTCAGGCACACAATTTTTCAGAGTTGCCATTTTAAAATAGCTCTCTCTCTGTTCTATGCTACTACGTCCTCAATTGTTCCACTTAACGGGAACAACCACAGTATAAATTCATTGCAAACATAACTACAAAATATACGCTTGAAAATTTACCGTTACTCGAGAAGTGATGCCAATTTAGCAGGTCGTAAAAGTGTTTGATTGAAATAAGCTGTGATGAAAGGATTTGCCATATATTTATTTGTATTACAAAAGCTACATGCTTTTCGGACTTTTGTTCTATAATTCTTTTAAATTTAGGATACCTATAAAACATAATTGAAAAAGTTTTTTGCATAGAAGTTATGGCCAGCTAAATATTTTAATTCAAGTGGTTTGAAATAAGCTGAGAGCCACTGACATAAATGTTTTATTATTGAAATATTAACAAAAATTAATTGAGAAATATAGAACTATTATTTATTCCAGCACTGTATGAACATATATATGTATTATATGTAGACATATGTATGTATGTAGTTTTAGTGCTGATGATGAAAAAGGAAAAACAGGCTAATTTTTATTATTTCAAAGAACAAAGCAAGACAAAAATGTTGGTCCCTACATTAACTGAAATCGTTTTTGTGTTTTTCCCCACAGCTTTTTATTTTCTTCTCATGTTTCTTTTTCCTTATTACTAGTACATATTTTATTTTAAAACAATAAACACAGAAAACATTGTAACATTTTCTTCTGCAAAACCATTAAGATGACATCCTAAAAAGTACTATGTACCTACTATCATGCTATTAGTAACTTTTTCTTTTTTCCTGCCAGTGTTCTAAAAAAAGCAAAAAAAAACACATTTAGACATTTAAAGTAGTCTTCTCTATTGTTTTACATGAAAATTAGGACTTAAAACAGAGAGAGAGAGAGAAAGAAAAAGGCTAAAACAAACTTAACTCAATAAGAATGATTTTACCGTATTTGTTTTTTCTTTCATCTTGTTTTACATGTTAGAATAAAAAAAGTTAATAGAATTTGGTCATGTAATATTTGAATACTCATATTCATTATTAAGAATTAAATACACATGACCCAAATTTTGTCACATGCAAATTAGTTTCAAAATTCAGAAACAGAAAATTTTCAAATTTCAAACTCGCAAGGTGACTTCATGTTCCCTTTGTTAAACCATGTTTTTATCTTTTTAGTAGCCTTTATTATTGTTGGTTTATGTATGTACATATTTGTGAGCGGTTTATTATATCCTACAACACTATAGTTTGAAGGGTATGTTGGATTTGTACTGATGTTTGTAACGCCCAGAAATATCAGAATAATTCCCTGAGTCGATTTAACGATGTCCGTCCGTCCGTCTGGCTGGCTGGCTGTCCATGTAAAGCTTGTGCGCAGAGTACAGGTCGTAATTTTAAAGATATTTCAATAAAATTTGGTACGTGAAATTTTTTCGGCCCAAGGACGGATGGGATTGAAACTGGTGGAAATCGGTGCATTATTATGTACAATTTTATGATGATCGGTCCAAATTAGTCGTAGCTCCCATATAAGGCCCACTTTCGAAAATCACTTTAACGACCAGAATTTTCTTAACAATGTTCGTATCTAAATAAAATTCAACCTATTTCATATATACAAAAATGATAACACCTAATTTTATAATGGTCGGTTCATAATTAGTCGATACTCCCATATAATACCCTTTCCGTAATTCACTTTAACCTCCATAAACCTTTTAAAAGTATTTATATCGAGATAAAGTTTAACACAAATAATAATTATATTCATAGAAATCAGTGTTTTATACATATACTGGGTGTAGGGTATTATATGGTCGGGCTTGACCGACTATACTTTCTTACTTGTTTTATTTGATAAACTATGTATGTATGTACTATGTACTTCTTACATTAAAGCCACGCAATAAAACAATTATTTCTTAATGTTTCAAACTAACTCAAAATTCGCGTTTTTTTTTTTTTTTTGTTATTATTAGTTTATTCAAAGAAATGTGAGCATAAATCATATTTCAAACAATTGACCATTTTTTATTTTTCTTTCTTTAGGAAGTCCATAATTTTATTATGCAATCAAAACTTTAAGGAGGCAAAATCGTCTAGCTTTGTGTAAGAGAGTATGTATGCATTATTGCAAAAACCCCAATTGTCCCAATTTACACGAAGCATTTATTGTTGAAAAGATTGATACAAATTTTTTTCTTTGGTTAATTCGAGCATCGTTGTCATTTCGGTATAACTTCGACTTGAGTCATTATACCCTACACCACCATAGTTGGGAGGTTATATTGGATTTGTGCTGATGATTGTATCCCATAAATATTACTCACTTCCTGAGTCGATTTAACGATGTCCTTCCGCCTGGCTGGCTGGTAAAGCTTATGCGTAAAGTACAAGTTGCAATTTTGAGATATTTCGATAAAATTTTTATCGCTGCCACTCAAACAACATCAGTTTCTGATAATTATTAGTTTTCTATCTATCATAACTAATATTTATGACAGCGTCCTCCTTCGGTGGTATAGCATTGAAACGTCACCGAAATAAAATAATTAAAATAAAGACTATAAAATCAAGCTTTAAAAATAATGTGCCTACTCGCCACCAGAGACGCTGCAATGCTGCACTAAAAGCAAACATAATGCGCAATTGCAGAGTTGTGATAAAGCTTTCTTCTTTCACCACCTTTACTTCTTCAACTATCCCCTTTCCAAAGAAAGTAACGCAATTATATATAGACATATTAATTGCCTGAGTGATACTTCTCTTTAAAAAAAAAAATTTGGTACATGATATTTTTCGGTCCAACAATATTATATGTAGCTAGCCCCCATACAAATGTCCTGCCAAAATAGGGGTTTATAGGTCAGGAAATGCATGTATACAAACAAGTTTCAAAATAACCCGTGTAATATTTTTATAATATCTTAGTCCGCTTTCACACTCTTCAATTGTGACTCGTCAAGGCAAGTATTTTTGGATGAGAAGGAAAATGAGAAAAAAAGGTATACAAACTTGACGGTACTAGTCAATTTTAATATTTCCTTTTAGTTTTTTTTATGCATGTTGATTTGCATTAAAAAGTACGAAAATTTATTTGACATGTGTAAATGAAATGGCAGTTCAAAAGAGAATTGAACAAAAACTGGTCAGCTAAAACTGAAGTGTGAAATAAGATTTACAGTATTTTATAAATAAATATCTGAATTTAGCATATTTTATTAATTCAGGTTAAATTATAATGTAATAACAATGTAATAACATTTTGAATATAGAATCCAATTCAGCCATTATATACAGATACTTATTTTCAAAGAATTACGTACTTTTTTTATTTAAAATTATTTGGCTGAATATTCTTTCGACGTTTTGTTAAAATAGGAAAATTTTTTGTATAATTATCCCGTTGAAGTTCAGAAATTGTTTTCTCTAAAAATTTTAGTTCATGGAATTCAGCATTTAAAATTGCTTTTTGTGTTTACAGATAAGTAAGTAATTTCTGACTCAATATTATTTGAAATTATTATACTTAAACTTAAAAATTGTCAATAAATAAGAAAACACAACTATTACTTAGTTTTGCTTTTAAAATTTGTCATGTTCTTCTTAATATTTATGATATTAAATGAACAAAAACATTAATAAAACAAACAATGATAGAAAATTTTCGTCAAATCTGGCAGCTATGGCTATCATTATCAAGCTTTAAAAATAATGCGCCTACTCACCGCCAGAGGCGCTGCAATGCTGCACTAAAAACAATCATAATGCGCAATTGCAAAGTTGTGATATAAAAAGCTTTCTTCTTTCACCACCTTTAGTTCTTCAACTATCCCCTTTACAAAGAAAGTAACGCAATTATATATAGGCATATTAAAAATAAATGCAGAGAGATTAAGTAGACTAAGTAATGGCAACAGGTAATACCTAAATTTGCAGTTAAAAGTGGAAGTACAGTTTTTGCTGCTGTTATATGAATAACTTTTCAAACTATTTCATATCGTTGAGTCAATTCTAGTACATATTAAAAATATATTTCCTTAATAACTTCTATCTTGTACTTAAAAGCGATCAATATAATTTTCACTCCAAAATAAGTAATTACAATAAAACAGTATTAGCATCTTAAATTTATCTACTTTGTTCTAATAATTTTATTTCCCTTCTACTTGCCTTTATTTCTTTATTGATCAAAGTAAATACATACATATGTATATACATATATTAGGAGCTTTTATTTGTGTACAACTCAATATTTTCTATTTTCTACTTTGTATTCTCAGTGGCAAATATCAAATTGTTGACACGCTATTATAAATTTAACACAACTATAAAGTTATACATAGTCACAGATATGTATATGTACATAGAATCACGTATTAAATAATTTAAATTAATTACTAATATATTTTTGGACATGTTTTCAATTAAATAAAATATTTCAGAAACGCAATAAATTGAGTGGATTAAAATAAAATTATAAACACGCAAACAGCGGCTTAAAATATTGTGCGTTTACAATTAAATTAATAATTAAGTATTATGGATAGATTTTAAAGAGCAGAAATTATTAATTACAGATTGTCTATTGACATTGGGTTGCTCTGTTAGAGGAAAACTTTAGTCATATATCAGACAAATTTTTAGCTATGCATCAGTGTTTTTAATGAATTCAAAAAATCATACAAACGACCACAAAATATTAATTATAGATTGTCTATTGACATTGGGTTGTTAAACTAAATCTCTGTTAGAGAAAAACTTATAATCGTATATCACACAAATTCTAACCATCAACTAGAAACTTTAATTACTAAAAGTTATATTTTAAGTTTAAAAAAAATGTCTACTGTAAACACAACTCTCTTATATTTCTACAGCATACTCACTAAATTAATCCTTTATTAACATTTAAATAAAGGACTTTCACCAACGTTGCATTTAACATTTTCATTAACGTAGTGAAAGGACTGCAACCACCAACAATAATATAATTTGCATGTAAACTCTTCAGACAATACAAGATGTTGCAAAAATGTTTTTTTTTTTCAAATAGCAATTTCAAAGCAAAACCAAAGACAAACAAGGCAAACAAATTGTATGGAATACAAACAACCGCAGGATACAAAAATGATACGAGTGCATTTGTTTTTGAGGTGTCTGTCAGTCGGCTCAAGAGACAAACAAGTCAATTGTAGTTGATTTTTTGCAGCAACAAGAAATTAACAAACAAAAAACCAACTGGGTTTATTTTACGTACATAAAAAGTTGTTATTTTTTGTTAGTTTTCTTTTATACCTATAATTGTTAAGCCAGTGTAAACCAACCGGAAGTATCTTAATAACTAGTATTTAAAAAAAATTATAACGGAATAGAAAAGTGCATACAAGTAGGAAGTCTAACAAAAATAATGGAAAGATTTCGTACTAAGGAGAGATGAGAGGAATATGGTATAGAATCCAAATTAAGGTGGTCAGACTTTGCTTGTGTATAAAAAATTTCTCAACAGGGCTAAAGCTTTTTTAAAGCAATTTTGCCATAATGCTTTAGTAATGAAGTTTAAGTCTGATAATTTGTTTTTTTGATAGGAATTTTGCCCCCGGTATTAAAATGCCACCAGTTTGTTCAATCAGCCAACAATTTTTTGTCTCGTATGGATATCTTTTCTCGATGTTATGTTTTTGTTAAAACAACATTGTCATGACATTTGTTCGTACACCTACATATGTCTGCCATCAATTGCAATTTTCAAACTAAATGAACAAAATTTTAAACAATTACAAAGAAAACTATACACCTGAAAATCAACTCGTTTTCCCCACTCAACATACATATTTGTGTCCGTAATTTTGCCGACATTTTATTCTTGTACTCACAAAGCAATAGCTAGTCAAGACATGTGGTTACAAAAATGTATCACATTGTAGCACCTGGGTCAGTTCAAAAAATTAAAGGTTTTCACAAAGTATCCGTTTTTTAAAATTCTACCTATTTAAATTTTTATTAATTTTTATTAAAACCTTAATTCTTCCCTATCTGACAATCTATGTTAACTCAATTCGGTAATGTAATGGGTATTAAAATAACGAAAATTTTATAAGCTTAAAAACGGGAAAAACCATTTGGGTTAAATTGCATGATGTTTATAATCAAAAATTTTCAACTATTTATTTAAGTAAATTCTATGAAAAAATAAAATCCATTGAATGCGCCTCTCAAAGACCTTTCATATGATACCAAATTTACATATAGTTCCCTTGGGGGATATGAGAAAAAAATCAAAAAACCTCTAAGAAGGACCTTTTTATCCTTTGATCCAGCTCACCAAATATTAACCCCAGGACAAAAAAATGGAGAAACGTAGTCTTAAAATGAATCAAATTTTCATATTAGTCGGGAACATCCGCAATTTTTTTTGGGGCCACCCTAATGTACATACATCTGCCCATACATCTATTCAGCCATCCATCAATTATGTACATATTATTGTGTCTTGAAATGAAACTAATTTGAAACTCATTTAGGCATAAGTGCACTTATTAGACATAAATTACACTTTCCATAGATAATTACAAAACTTGAGACATTAAAGAGGAAGAAAAAACAAACAGCTTTTGTTTTGTATTTGTAGTCATATTAGAAACAACAACCTGTTGATTAAATCTATTATGAAATTTTAACTAAACTAATTTAAAATATAATTTTGTATTTTTACAGGTTCTGCTATAAAATGTTTTGTATGCAACAGTCATAAAGATGCAAATTGTGCATTGGATATGCCACCGGATAATCTACTCAAGGACTGCCAAGAGGATTATTCTACACGGGGTCGTGGTATCTCAACATACTGTCGTAAAATAACACAAATTATTGAGTTTTCAGTAAATAATTGTGAGTACGATTATGTTTATAAATAAAACTTTTTATAAATAAAACAGTAATCGTCATAAGTAGAACCTAATAATAAAATATCTTAATTATTAAATTATTTTTCTTTTGTTGTATTATACTTATTTATAAACAGTACCCCCCGATAGCCGTGTAATACGTACCTGTGGTTTCCAAAATCAGACTACCAACAACTTCTGCTATCAACGCGCCGGCTTTGGTGGGCGCCAAGTTGTCTGCTCCTGTGATACCGACAATTGTAATGCTGCCGCGGGCCTGGGGGTGTCATCAGTAGCCATGGCCACATCATTATTTGCTGCTGTAGCTTTATTGCTGAAAAAATTTGTTTAATTTCGTTTAGCTTTTTATTAAATTTCAAGTTTAATTTTTTAATTTAATTAGTGATTTTTACAATTGTTATGATTTTTTATAATTTTTATTACACATACCCATTTTTCCCCCTCAGCGTTAGCTTTAAGATTTTTTTTCTAATGGTTGCAATTCCTCTTTTCTTTTGCTAATTAAATTGAACATTTTTAATTACTAGAGTTTTCTAAAAAATTGGCATGATTTTGATTAGATTTTACACATGTTATTGTTTAGATAAGAGGAGAGCATTTGGTATTTGATTTAACATACATACATACATTATAACAATTTAGTGCAGTAACAAATTTCAAAATTACCCACAAATTTTATGTTTATAGAAATTTTTTGTTTTAAAAATGCTGTAAAAGAAATTTGAGGAACATGTAGAGAAATCAGTGGAGAAATATTTGAACCTAACAGCAATTTTGAAGATTTTTATAAATTTTCTTATCCAATTCATCGAAGGAAAAATCTCTGAAATAAAAACAATTTTAAATAGAAATTGTTAAGGTTTACATAAATTATAAAAGCAATTCAAATCCATCATAATCCATCAATTGCTAAATAAAATATATAATTATAATTTCTAATTGTAATTAAAATGAATAAATAATATACCTACTACAATTAATTAAAACCAAGTTGTTGAATTTTAAACCACAGAGTATAACAGAGGCGACAATTTTGGCGTTTCAAAATCGCTACAATCAGCTGTAAACTGAAGTTGTAATTCCTATGTTTGTTTACTTTTCCTTCATTTTCTTGTGTCATTCAATTGGGATTGATATCTCAAAAGTTATATAATTTTATATAGAAGTGCTGCTGCAGTTTGCATTAAACTCTTACTTAAATGTTATAAGACAAATGCAATCGATTTTAAATTCAGACACAATTTCTTTCAGAGCATTATTAGAACATTGTTATTTTCTTATACTAGTTTCTTTCTTTTCCACAAATATAAGCTTTAAATTTTAAATCCAAAACTAAAATTTAATTATAAAAAAAAAAATAATAATGTGCTAAGTATAAAATCCTACTAAATGAAAGTATGAAAAGAAAAAGTATATACATAAAAACATTTAATAAATTTAATAAATTTAACATTAAATGCAATAAAACATTAAATAAATCTCCCTGAAAGTATTAATGAAAATAATGTAAAAGAATATAAGAATAAACGAAAAATATATTGTAGCCTACCGTTAAACATTTTTTGAATTTAAGTAAAAACTTTGAAGATTTTAGTTCGTAAAACCAAACAAACAAAACTTTTAAATTTGTTGTTAAAATATATTAAAAATAAAAAAAAAAACATTTTATTAATAAGTTAAAATCCAAAGATTAAACAAAACACAGCTAATACCAAAAAATAATTAAATGTCATTTAAGAAATATCCAAATAAAACACATTTAATTTCAATAAAAAATCTTTAGACTAGCAATTAGAAGAAAAGAAACCAATAAATCAACTGCTTTTTAAAAACCCAAAAAAAAAACATTATAAAAAACAATTTAGCCTAAAACTCAAACGTTATAAAAAACAATACACATTAAAACACCTTCTGTGTTTAACTTAAATTAAGAATATTTTATAAATACATATAATGAGTATTACGAAGAAAAATCAAATAAATTTATAAATAAAATTAAATCATGCAGTTTCACAAAACCTTATGAGAAAGTAAAAAAATACAAAAATATCTAAAGATTATCTCAAGTTTTTACACGAAAAAGATTTAATAGTGGAGTGGCATTTTTATAGGGAGCAAATAAATCAAGGGAGATCATACAATTAAATCCCATTACAGGAGCAAAGATCTTTAAAAATTTTTAGTTTCTGGAGGTGTTTATTAGACTCAAAAAAAAGATTTGTGAGCTTTAAAAAAATCTTGTAATAGTATTTTAGTTAAGCTTAGAATTTGCTTTTAGATATCTTGAATTTGTACAATAAAATCAAGTCAAGTTCAAATATGAGAAGTTTCAAAACATTCCTGAAATTCTAACAGACATATCGCCAGAAGCTCTTTCAAAATTGTGACAATTCTGAGTTTTTTAAAAAGCTTAAATTTTTTATAGATTTTTAAAGAATCCATTTCTTTATTTAAAGCGCTAGAAGAAAAAATTTTCTCGGCATTTTAGCGATACTCTTTAAATCTATATACAGTCTATAAAAATAAAAGCTTGCACTTTAGACATATTCGTTGCAATTGTTAAGCAAAAAAAATCAGATTTAATACAAATAGCAAACCACATACTAGAATACCCATAATCGGCAAAACATGTTAGTCATATTTAAATACAATTTATAAACGGCCACGCCCACTCAAATACACATACATACACATTCACTTGTTACTGACCAACTGCCAATAATAAGAAACAAATTATTATAAAAAAAACATTAAAACAAAACAAATAAAAATAAATATTTTTAAATAAGTATTGTAATAAATAAAAAAGAAAATATATTTGAACAACAAATGCATAGGCATAACACTCACTGAACATGAATGGTCCTAAATTGTCCATAAAACACAAACAAACAAATTTAAAAAAAAAAAAGTTTTCAAACTTACATACATATATCTTTGTTTTGTGAGCATCTTCAAAACTTTGTGTTTTTAATTAAGGATATTTAGCAAAAGATATTAATTTTTTAGTATCATTAGTCCTCGCCCCTTGCTCCTAATTGTTCATTGTAGTTTTCTTTTTTTCTTACAAAAAAAACGCTATAAAGCAGAACAAAAATTGCTCAAAGTTAAAGAATAAAAACCTTCTAAAATGTCCTTTAATATTAATATGTAATTTGTTAGCAAAAAAACATAAATAATTTATAAATAAAACCAAACAAAAAATATGTATTTCTTTAGTAACAATAATAATGTCATAAATGGAAATATTGAATAAAAATTTAATAAAAAGGAAAGATTATATGTGTTTATTTGAAACTAATAAAGTAATAAATATAAAAAAATCCAGAAACATTTAGGTTTGATATCAAAATAAGAAGATTTAAAATGTCAAACGTATTAACAATTCGTTGCTTAATGCAATTTGAAGGAAAAGCAAGTAAGAAAGTATAGTCGGTCAAGCCCGACCATATAATACATAATATGCATAAAACAGTTTTTCAGAAATAGGCGTTATATGGGAGATAAAACCTATTATGGACCGATCATCCAAAAATTTAGTGTCATGATTTCTGTGAATATAAATATTATATGTGTTAAACTTTATCCCAATATAAATACTTTTAAAAGATTTATGGCGGTTAAAGTGAATTACGGAGACGGTCTTATATGGAAGTTTCGACTAATTATGGACCGATCATTATAAAATTAGCTGTCGTCATTTCTGTATATAAAAAACTTATTTGTGTCGAATTTTATTTTGATACCAACATTTTTACGAAATTTATGATCGGTAAAGTGATTTCGGAAGTGGGCCTTATATGGTCGACTAATTATGTATTGTGTATATATAATAAATATTTGTTGTAGGATATTATTTGGATACCAGCAGTTTTAAGAGAGTGATGCTTTTAAAAGTGATTTTCGGAAGTGGGCTTTATATTGTAGCTATGATAAATTATGGACCGATCTGCACAAAATTTGTAGGTGTGATTTGGCTTTATTTACCACTCATTTGTGATGAAATTTATTTGGATACTTGCATAATTCAAACATTTATGATCGGTAAACCCTAATTTCGAGAAGACATTTGTATGGGGGTCAGGTGAAATAATGAACCGATTTCCACCAGTTTCAATCCTATCTGTCCGTGAGCCGAAAAAATATCACGTACCAAATTTTATCGAAATATCTTCAAAATTGCGAACTGTACTCTGCGCACAAGCTTTACAGGGACAGTTTAGGGTATAATAATAATTTTAATACATAGCAGGCCTTAGGTTCTAACCTCTGTTAAATTATGACAATCGAACGAAAAATGTTCGGAGGTCGTATATCATCTAAAAAATTATAACCCAGCAAAAAAATAACTGAAGTCATATTACTTACATCCAAATTGCCTAATACATTTTTCTGCTTTTATGAAATACATACAATAAAAAACTCTTCTGTTCATTGGTTTTTATAAATTCTTTAAAATGTGTTTTAAAAGTGTCCAAAGTGTTAAGTTTTACTTTTTATAAAATCATATATATACCTACTCAAATTGCGCCAAAATCGAAGTTAGTGTTTACAATGTTATTAATAAAAAGAAATTTTAACATAAAATTATTATGCGAATACATTACGTCTTTAATAAGAATTATTTAAAATATTTAAATAAATTACAAATTGCTAATACAAATAAAACAAACAAAATACATTTGTTAAGGAATTAAGTAAAAAAGCCCTCAGCCATTTTTTATGTGGCAGTCGTCAAAGCTTTTACCAGTTCATTGCCATGTTTGACGCGCTTCAAGGCAATGTAACATTTTTTCGTTACCAAGTCATGATAGCCAACAGGACCCATATCACAGTCGGCACAAATCAAAAATTTTCGCAGGTCAATTGTATTGGAAAATCCAATATTTTCAAATGTGAACATGTCATCAACGAGCCAGAAATCCTCCAGTGATTCTGTTTGAATCGTATGAACATCTTTGGTATTTTTTTGATGCATTAAAGGCAAGTCAAACTGGGAAATAAATGATTGCATGAAAGACTGTATTGGAGTTTCTGTGGATTAGTCAAACAACCATACACACCTGATTTTTTTTGTAGAGACCCTGCTGGTCTTTCAGAATGAGTGAATTACAGAAACAGCATCTAACATTTTGTTTATTTTTATTATTTTCAATTTCGCTAGCCACGGTAGAATCTTCTGACATGTTATAAATAATGAGTATTTACTTATTTATTATAAATTAACAAGAATTCTAAATAAAATTTGTGCAAAATAGTTTACTATTAAAATAAATGCTTCTTGTTGTTAAAAAGAAATATCCACAGTAAAGTAGGCACCTATCACAGAGTATCAGTGATACCAAGTTTGTAAAGTAACACAAATAAATCAATTAATAAAAACATTTATAAAAACTTATTTTAATAATTTAATGGATTAATTTATGATTTTGAAGTAATTATAATTCTTGCAGTAACTTTCATATTTTATTTGTAATGTTTGTTGTGCAGAATTTAATTTAATTCTTACCAACACGATATAATTCACACTGACTTCATAAATACAGCTTATAATAACAGATTACTACTCTCGTTATTTTGAATTTTTTCCTTTAACCTCTATGTCAGAGGAAGACATAATTGAAAATGTGAAAATATTTTTTTCACGGTTTGGAATTTGTACTGTATGTAGAAGTGACAACGGCCCTCAGTTCCAATCAATGTTTAAACAGTTTGCCCATGATTATAACTTCCGACATGTGACAAGTAGCCCTTATTATAGACAATCAAATGGCGCTGCCGAATCGGCAGTTAAAGTGGCGAAACAATTATTGAAAAAATGCGACGACATATACGATGTTCTACTCAATTATCGTTCGACCCCGTTAGTAAACAGATTTTCTCCAGCAGAATTAATGATGGGTCGAATATTCAAATCATTGGTTCCGATGTTGCCCAGTGCATTAGAAACAGATTATAATAACAAAGCAATGGAAAAGGAACTACTACTACTACCTAATTATATAAAATTATGGCATTGGACGATAACTACCTTAAATGTACTTTTATTCATCCGAAAATGAGAAAAAAAAACACGCCATCCTGCATATCTACGATAGTTTTAGGGATGTTTCTTCTTGAAGCTTGTCTTCAATAACGGCGTGTGATGCTTTCTTCTGTTTAAAATATTTTTAATCAACGTAATGTTTTTATTTCTTTTGCCATCCAATTCGAAAACGGTCTTTGAAAGAATAAACTTGAAATTTTATTCAAGAAACAAAACGTTTGTCAAATAAAGCGTTCATAAATCCACTAAAATGTTACCGCATTATATTACAAAGCAGTGTTTCCATAAAATATTACTTTGCCTTGTAAACGATTTTCTTCGCAGTGTTGCATTTCAAAATGCATTTATGAAGTCAGCCGATGTTTATTAGCAGTTTAGAAGCCACTGCAGTGAACTTGACATTTGCCGCCATATTCCTTTGAATTTATTTTTTGATATATTAAAAGAAATTGTTACGGATAGACGCTAAATTTCCTTTCTTTGTTTAATTAATGTTTAAGTATTTTATGTTACTAATTATTTCATATTAAGCGATACGCCATAGTATATTTTATATAGATTTAATTATAGAGAATGTCAGTTTCTAAAAGTTAAAACGGAAAAGGAAAAACCATCATCTAATTGGAAAAAAGCAACAAACACATTTGTCAAAACAACAAGAAGTACAACAAATAATTTCCTTTTCCTATCATATATTAACGAATTGTTAAAAAATAGAAGAAAACATGAATAATCAACAAATGCACAACAAAAAACGTAAGTTTTGTTAATAAAAAAATTTAATTAAAATTGTATTCCACAATTAATGACTTGCAACTGTCAAGGACATTTTGAGGTTAGAAGGAATATGACAATAACAAATTTTAAAATCTAGTTAGCTTTGATTTTCTTATTTTTATAAATAAAAATTTTTCACAAAAGCTCGTAAAATTTTGGGAAACGGATCAAGTACTGTTAATTTACAACAACAACAAATGGAACGTTTACGACTGGCCAATATCAATCAAGGTAAAAATAATACAACATTTAAAACTATTAAAAAAACTACCTAATTTGATTTTATTTTTTTCAGAAATGCATTCTTTGTGGCCTTATGGCACTGCCACATTTCTATCACCCATGTTGCCAGCCCATAACATGCCATTGCCTTATGCTTTAGCCGGCGCACTGCCTTATGCAGCTGTCCCCATTTATCAAAGCTTACCTAATGCTAATTCTCAACCTTGCACTGTTTCACCGGCATCTTCATCGTCCAGTGGTTCCTCTTCGGCGGTCACTTCAACAGCCCATCAGCAACAACAGCAAATTCTCCAACAACATTTATTGCGCACTAACTCTATTTCAAGTAACAATTCCAGTGTTATTGGCAATGGCAATTTAGTTTCCGCAAGTAATCAGAATTCCGTTAACGACTCTAATAATATTAATATACAAATTGGTTTGCAGTGCGTCTCACAAAATGCACCCTTAAACATTAACTCTATGAATGATACTTTTGCCAAAGTTAATTTGGTAAACTTTTGTAATCTATCTGGCCAAACGATGGAAAAGGAATGTAAAGGTACGTTTTTTTCACTTTATGTTATATTCACGGAAAAGAAATGTTCAAAAAAATTAATTGTTATTTTGCTAGAACTGACTTGTATTTTAGAGTTGCCAATGCTTTGCACAGTATAAAAAAATATTTAGAAAAACAACTCGTGCTGACTTTATTGCATATCTTTGTAAATAATTTCTGCACTTATATATAGACTAACCCCCTTATTCATAAAACTTGTCAAAGGTTTATAACAGGCTTATAAAGCAAATTTTGTATGGATATGTTATAAACCCTTGATAAGTTTTTATGAATTAGACTGTAAGTTAACAACATTGCCCGCCCGATTTTCGATCGCATATTTACCCAATTTTAAAAACAATATTGTGGACTTGGCAACCCTATTTAACATTTGATTTTGTAAATTCAAAAATTATTTTTTTTCTAGAATTAAACTCATCGTTGCGAAGCTCTCCTATTAATTTGTCTTCCGAGTAAGTATATTAAATAATTTGTGTTAATATATATCGTTAAACCTAATAATGAATTATTTCCTAAAGTGACAGCTCGGCTGTTATTGTTAATGGCGCTGGTGGTGATGCTACGAACTCACTGTCACCGGGCAGCAGCAATGGTACTGTCACCTTGTCGCAAGCTAAATTTAATGAATTAACCCGTTTAGCATTACGAGGCAGTGAAATAGCCGAAAAGTTGGCATATACCCATCGTAATCGTCCGTGTTTCAAGAAGATTGATAGCTTATGTGCACGTATGAAGCAGGATCTTATACGACCAGATGGCGTCTTGCCCAACATAAATTCTCAAGGTATTGCGTGGGCTGTTAAAGATTTTATTTTCGTGTTCACTCGTGTCATTAATGCTTGGATTATAATCAAGGGTTATGTCTACAACACACCGGAGGGTTTAAACAAAGTCAAATCAGCTTTAAGTCCAGATTTTGCATCTAGTTTTGCCGCTTGGCAAGATACGACCATGGATTTTATAGAAAATCTTATAAAATCCTTTGTTAACTTGGATAATTTAGTGCAGTCTCAAAAAAACGTGTACCAAAAGACAGACAATACGGCCGCAACGGCAGTAGCCAATCGTAATATAAGCAATAATATTAGCAGCAACGCAACAGCCACAGCCATTAAAATATTGCAGCAGGGAAAACCTTCAATAGAGGAATCGTTCGATTTCTTAAACTCATCTACTGAAAAATGTACACAAAATTCTTTAAATAAAAATTATATCTACACCATGGTTGAAGACTCAGAGGGTAGTCAACGTCAAGCTACAGAGCATGGCACCTATTTTAAGACCGGCACATACAATCCCATTAAAAAAGACACAGTTTTGCCTGGTGAAACATGTACCAACTCTGGCCATTTGTTTGCCGCTACAACAAATACTTCTATGGAACAATATATCGATGAACAACTAAATGAATTTTGGTCTCCCGCTGTAGAGATTGACTTGTCTGCATCTAATGAGAATGCTGTACCTGGAACTACTTCAGATTTTATAAAATTAAAAGAAAACATTGCTACAAATTGGTTAAACTATGATATGCGTGTTTTGGTTGAACATCTTAGTGAATTTTCAACTGACTATGATCCCAATGAGTCACCACGTCCTTTAGGCAAAGATCTCATTGAAAACCTCAACATAATGATAGAACGCTTGAATACAATGAAAACTGGGGACTTCTTTTTTAAAATGCAGTTCGCGAATAATTATGTAAGAAGTGTGAGTTTAAAAAATCGTACCTTAATGAAATTCTCTTTGTTTTTAGTTTCCAGATTTTGTTGCAAAGCATAAAACGGATTTTATGGATATACGTTCCATTATTTTTAAATGTCAAATTGGTGGTTATCAACACATTTTCGAAGTTGTTCACGACGTTAGGAAAATTATTTATATCAGTAAAGAGTTTTTAAAGGTAAGTTACGTAGGTATAGGAAATTTATTAATCACCCCTATCGTGAATAAAAATTCCAGATAAAATTGTTTCCCTTTTCAAATTTTTCCTATTAAAATTCAATATTAAAAAAATAAAAGGGAACAAATTTCATTTTTAAAATACTTTTAAAAGTATGTATTTAGAAATGCTCCAATTTACTTCTTGCATTAGACAACATATGTTTATGTGTAATTAAAAAATGAAAAATAGGTATAAAGGATATTTTTGAATTTTTATTTACATTTCATGTGCTTTATATAAACAATTTTATTATTATACATGTATAGTTAAAATATACATACATATTTACTTACAATTTGTAATAACGTTGAAAAAATTGATTTTCCTACTTTATTTTTAGAATAAAACAATTAAAATATGTTTTTGAATAAATTAACATATTAGAGTTTTTTTTAGTATGTAAAAATATTTATGGATATTACAATTTACAATATTTAAAATAAACGCGTTTCATTCAATTTTTTTAATGACCTTTTTTTATCGATAACGATCATTAAGGTGTTATCGTTTCGCAATGCATAAATTCTATAGCAAAAAGAAGAAGACTTCAAAGCAATTTTATCCATACTAGATTTTATTAATGGAATTGTGTGTGGTTAAAACAAAAATAAGAATTAGAGGCGTTGGCATATTTCTTCTTTCATTTTACGTTTTTAAACAAATTTAAAATGTGTAAAAACATAACATAGTATTAAAAATAAAGTAGAATTAATAAAAACACTGCAATTAAACCATCATAAAGTAATTAAAAAGTAAAAGTGATTCTCAAATTACTACGAAATTTGTATGTTGAAACAAGAATCCTCTTAGAAGAAAAATTTTATTAACATATATAAACTGGATTAACAGCATACCATACAAAAACAACATCCGTACACCATCCATATATACAATTAAAAGCAAGCACCACAATAGTAGTAGTCAGCATTTTTTAAGCTTCTTGTAACTAAAAAAAAACAGCGAACTTCGTGTGAATGTGTATGTTTGTTTTTGTGCTGTTGTGCTACCTGTGCAAATGAAAAATTGTGTATAAAGACGGACTAGCATAGTAAATAGTACGAAAGGAAAGAGATAAACTATTTTTTTCCACATTTTCTTGCAATTGTATTTTTGTTGCTAGTGCGTTTGCTTGTGGTTTTTACATGTTACTTCTGCGTTTGCGCGAGGAGTTTACTGACCGCGTATTAATAATTTTGTAAAAAAAGGAATTTCAATTCAATTGGCCATCTGGTATTTTTTAAATAATGCATCATCATCATCCACATAACACTACATCAGCAGCAGCTGTATCAAATTCGACTACAACACAACCACCCACCCAAAGAAGACGTAAAAAACGCCCCAATTATGGAACACGCACGGTAGAGGTACGACGTGGTTATAGTGGATTTGGATTTACCATCTCAGGACAGCAACCTTGTCGTTTATCGTGTATTATACCAAATTCGCCGGCCGATCAGGCTGGTCTAAGGGCTGGTGACTGCTTGATATCGGTAAATGGTTTAAATGTCTCCAAATTGCCTCATGAAACCGTAGTTCAGCTTATAGGTAACTCGTTTGGTAGTATACGCATGCAAATAGCCGAACATTATTATTCGGATAGTACGGATGAAGAAAATGCTGCTTCCGGTTCCCCAGCCATACCTTCGCTGGGTCCATATAGGCCACGTTATGTCTACCACAAGACAAAACAGCAACGCATGAGAAATTCTCCCATGAAAAAATATGAAAGTCTATTGCCTTTGCCGAGAACTGCACAACCGTCTAAAAAATGTCCTCTTAATACGGTGAAAAAACCTATGGGTTCTGAGATTATAGTGCCTGCTGTAAAGCGTCCGTTAAGCGAAGAACTGAAAGGTTCCGTTACAGCGCCCAGCTTGGCGTCACCATCGTCTTCTACTGTAGCTAATGTCAGAGCAATGGTAAGAGCTCCTTTAACAATTGCGGCGTTAGAGTACAGAGCTGTTGTAGGATATTTGGGTACCATAGAAATGCCAAAGCAAATTTCACACAGCAGCAAACTACAGACGGTACGTTCATGTATACGCAAACTAAGACAGGAAAAACGTACTCCCTCTACAGTATTAATGGTAATTTTGCCAGACTGCTTAAAACTACTCTCGAATACTGGCAATGTCATGGCCACGTATGCTTCATCGCGTTTAAACTATGTCAGTTCATCGTCGGAGAGTGAAAATCGATTTTTTGGTTTGGTAACAAGTGCCGTTTACACCTCACCGCCTGAAGAAAATGATGACGAAGAAGATCCCATAAACGTCGCATCACATTCCTCCACCACCGACCATATCAGCATATCGAATTCGTGTCATGTGTTTGTGGTCGATACTAAACTATGCGATCATGCTCAACACTTAGCCAAAGCACAAGAATTTCGTATAGAATGTACCAAAGATCCTATATCGAGTTTATGTCTAGAATTTCCCAATAACTCGGAGTATGTTGTGAATCTTATAAGGAGCATGTACACCATGCGTATAATACCTCCGGCCACTCAACGTTCGATGTCGGATGACCCAAACTTGCATGCTGGGGGTAGGCATAATGCCACCGCCCATTCACCACAACCTAGTAATCATAGCGAGATTTCTACAACAACCTCGAACTCTGATTCGGGTATTGGATACAATAACGACTGTACAAATATAACAGATCGCATAGTTGTAGTGGATTTTCCACAACAAAGGAGCCAAACAGTGCATGCTGCCTTAAATGTCGGGCAAAGACCTCATAATATATGCCAACAAGATATACAAGAAGATATAGCTTCAACCTCATTAGCGGCCAATAAACGCTTAACGGTAAGAGTCATGCCCGATCCTAAAATTCCCTACAATCTGAATAGTCCAGTTAGATGCTTAATAACTTCTCGATCATGTGATGATGTATTGAACCTTTTGGAACAAGAATCAGAAAATTATGATAACGACCAACAAGCGCTAACGTCATTGCCTCAGCAATGTTATGCGTCTATGGATGACATTTCTTTACATCCATCACAGCCAGCCGGAGAAGAGGATCACCAGTTTTTAATGCCGCATAAAAAAACAGAAAACCTCAATGATATCCAACCCTCGAAAACAGAGGAAGCGCCTCAAGACTTGAAGACCACTATAGAGGAGAATAAAAATCAATTAAAACTACAATTTGATAGTTTGCAGGATTTATTATGTCAATCGGCCGAAATAGTAGAGTCTTCTCCCGATAAACTGGCAAGTACGCCAGATCTGTCGAAAATTGATGTTAACACACCAAATTCTCCCTTCGAAAGGGGCTGGTGGATTCAAACCTCGTTACGAACGCCCCGAGCAGACAAACATACTCTACAATTCTCCTTAACGCCAGAAACACAAGTTAAGACTCGCGCAGAAATCTACCAAATTCCTTCGGTTTGTAGATCGGGTTCTTTAACAAATAGTGATGTTGACAGAAATTCTCTGAACTATCGAACTTCATCAAACGACTTGACGAAAATTTTACCTAAAGGACCCACAGCCTGGGGTACATCAATAGAAGTATTATTAGCCGATCCGGCGGGCATAAAATCATTTGCTGAATTCTTAAAGCTTGAATACGCTGCGGAAAATATTTACTTTTGGACCGCCTGTGAACGTTTTAGAAATATTGAGAATGCCGCCGAAAGACAGGCAGAAGCATTAACTATCTACACCAAACATTTATCAAATGGTTCTCTTGAACCAGTTAACGTTGATTCGAGAGCACGCAGTCTTGTGGAACAGAATTTAAACAATGCTGAAAAAGATTTATTCCAGCCGGCCCAGAAGCAAATTTTTAATTTAATGAAATTTGATTGTTATCAGCGTTTCTTGAAGTCTGAGTTATATAAGCAATGTTTACAGGCTGAGAAAAAAGGGAAGCCTTTGCCCTATACAGGTGAGAATTTAGATGAGCTCCTTAAAACGACAAATTTTTCCGAAAGTGCCTCATCAAAGTTAAAGAAATCGGCAAGCAACGCCGAAGAGGGGCGCCGACGTAGAAGTCTACTACCTTGGCACAGAAAAGCTAATCACGCCAGAAGTAAATCAAGAGATAGAATTGCGATAGAAAAAACAAACAATGAAAACGCCCCAACAAATGCTGCCATTCCATCCACAAAATCACAACTACTAACAGTAAATTATCCAATAACAAAGCCATCGGTGTCAATACATGGTTCAAAATCATCATTGGCCTCTTTCGAGGCCATAACCGAAAGTGAATTAAATTCAAACTTTTGTCGCGTTAAATTTCCCGATGGCGCCACCACGGTAACACAATTGAGGCCAGACGAAACTGTTGCTCAAATGGCAGAACGACTTTTTGAAAGAAGAAATTTAAAATATCAATTCTATGATGTCTCTATTACTGGACCGCCGTTGAAAACCGTAGAGCTGCAATCTTCTTCCCAGGAACTATCCCGAAAAGAGATTGAAATCGAACAACGTGTGGCTTTCAAATTAGATTTACCCACACCCAAGGTTATATCCGTAAAAAGTAAACCCAAAAAACAATTATACGAAGTAGTTAGACCAATCTTACAAAGATACAATATCAATCCGGAGGTGGTGGATGTGATAATGAGAGATACACAAGAAAAGGTTGATTTAACCCAGTTAGTTACGCACGTCGATAATCAACGATTGCAGGTGGTGCTAAAGAAGGCCTACCCACCACTACCACAGGCCACACAGAATAGAAAACCGTATGTACAATCCAAAAACTCAATTGTAAATGGTTTACAAACTGCCCAGTCAACATTGGACGAAATTACCAATAAAGTTTTTAGTGACTTAATGGATGTTAAAAATCAGGATGCTATTGCCAAACCTGCCAAGTACGATCAATGTTCTTTAAAATCTGAGGAGTGTGCCTCGGAATCTTCTTCCCTTAAACGCATACGTAATGGCAAGAAAAACGATGACGTAACTGGAATAAATCAAATAAAATCAAAGAAATCTCTGTCTGGCACAGGTGCAGCAACAGCAGAATCAAAACAAGCTATAAAGGAAAAAATTAAGGCTGGCGTTAAACAGCAGTTTCCTTTAAAAGTTGCGGAGAAGCAAGACGATTTGTTGGAGGATTTAAAAAGGGCTCAATTAGCGCGCCTGGAAGATCAACGTGGTACCGAAATTAATTTTGAATTACCAGAATTTCTTAAGAACACAGAAAATTTAAACAGTTCATCATCGAGTTCCAATAACAATAATAACATAACCAATGAAAATTCATTAAACACTTCTTCTGTGGAAAGACCACCTCAGCCAGCACCACGACTTTCCATAATAAATCCCAACAAATCTAAGCCCTCATCGCCTATGAAAATTGAAGAAGATCAAAATTCCGCAGAAGACTTTGAAGATACAAATTCGTTATTTAAGGGACCACCACCCCTACCACCAAAACCCAAGGTACTACCCATAAAACCATCAAACTGGGGTGTAAACATAAGCCAACTCACTAAAACTTCGTCATTGCCAACACCCATCATAATTTGCAATAATAAACTAACAAACGCGAATGTAGCTGCCATATCAACAAATAATGTTATAGTCTCACCCAGTGCCCGATGTGCCTATTTGGATCAACCCAGCAGCAGTTTTGTTTAAAATTATCCGATTTATTTATGTATAATTAACTATTGTACGTTTATAACATATTCTGCTTACAATTATATTTTATACCATTTATGTATTTCTTGTAAATATTTATTGTAATCTTCTCATTTTTAATGTAACCTTTATTAGTGTATATCACTATATTATAACAGTTTTTTATAAATATTTTTAAAATATTCATGCGTATTTTAGTTGTAAGAAAATTAAACAATATTTATATGTGTAATTTTATTAAAAAATAAATTTTGATAAAGTATTAACCAATTTAAAATTAAACAGTTTTTTCTTTGTTTACAGATCTTTGAGATCTTAAGAACTTATATTTTCATAAGCATTGAATATCAAAATGTTCAATATTTTTCGTTTTAAAGTGTACAAAAGGCTTTGTTAGAAATTAGATTTTTTATATGCAATTATATAATACACTAGATTGTTTGACAGTGGTCTAAATTCAAAAAGAATGATAATCTGTGTGCACAATTGATTTTTTATAATGAATTATAAAATTACCTCTATAACCATTCATATTGGTTTAAATTTTAAAAGAATGATAATCTGTGATCACTAAAATTTCCCACTAAACGATTTTTATATAAAATTATTATTTAATATTGTTCTTTTTCGGCAAATATTCGCCAAGTGTGACCGTACCTTTATAAAGGTAAATGAATCCAGTTGATTTACACGTTTCACTTTAGAGTAAACAAACATGTTTTAGCATCAGCCCAATCATGAATAAAAAATCCGCGGGAGTGTTTTCCCTTCTTATTTTTTTAACATTAAATTTGAATAGGAAAAATGAGAAAAGGGAAAAAAACTCCCGCGGAATTTTTATTCATGATTGGGCTGTATAAAAAATTGTTCGATTTCTATGACTAATGACGGTATCCAATTAGTATTGAAATTCAAATCATTCAGATTTGAAAATGAAAATATTTAAAATTAATAGAAAAATATTTGCAACATAGTGGGATCAATCACGTTAACGTGCTTTGAGATTTTGCTTCCATTTTTTTATTATCAGCCCAATCATGAATAAAAATTCCGCGGGAGTTTTTTTCCCTTTTCACATTTTCCCTATTGAAATTCAATGTTAAAAAAATAAAAAGGGAAAAAAACTCCCGCGGAATTTCTGTTCATGATTGGGCTGTATATGTTTACATCCCTTTTACTGGCTCAACACTTTGTACGTATTTTTAAATACCTATGGATCGAAAATAAATTAGTTTGATATTAATTTTATCAAAGCTATTTATCGTTATTAACAGCGACAATAGATATTTTGAACGTTTGTGCGAAATTTCGAAATGTATTTTTTTGTGATTTATTCAGATGGCGCAAAAAACTCAATTTAAAAAATCCAGCTACGTTAGTTTCCGTTTCCCTAAAAAAACCTTTAAAATAAGATACATATGTATGTACATGATTTTGTTGATAAAAAAATGTGTATATGTACTATAATAAACAATAAAACATATGTTAAATCAGAACAATTGCATCTTCGATCCGGAACGTGACCAATGATTGCCAAATGTATTATTGTGTATTTCGATTCGAAAAGAAAATCGTTCGTATTTGTATACTTTTTGCGTTGTAATCGAAATACACAATATGAGTATATGAGTATAAAAATTTAGTAATACTTATGAAAGGTACAACTTATATATATATATGTTACTGTTAGAAACCGACGCGATTAACTTTAGGAATAACTTTTTTAATTAGTTAAATAAACTACAGACAAAAATAATTCTTCATTGACTACAACTGCAGATAAGCAGAATTGATGTCAAAAGTTTAGTCATCAGTCATCATCTTTTTGTAGATTTTATAAATGGATATACCTACATATTTTCAATTGGATATGATATTTTTCTTATAAAGCAATATGAGTAAATGTCTAAAAGTAAATTTAAATTAAATAAATGATGCACTGGCTAAGGGGAATTAATCAAGATTCCAAAAATGGAAGCTTACTCATCACTGAAACAGACATTGTTATTAAATTTTTTAATTAAATAAATCATGTACAGAGTGACAAAAGATACGGTCACTAGACCTGGCGTTAAAAACTTTTTTGGAAACTTGAATATGGGTAGCGATAAAAATATGCGATTTAATGACAAAATTGATGTAGCAAATTTTCAGGCTGATCGGATAGTGCCAACCCGTGCCATAATGAGGTCAAAGGTCAAAATCTTAAAAACCTACCAAAATACTCCTTTTTTACATTTTATCAATTTTTTTAATAAGAAATACAAATATGTTTTTTTTTTTAATTTTTTTATTACGCCTATTATTTTTATTTTAAATCGATTAAGAAAGTCCTTGTTTTAGTATTCTATATTATGTGACTATGTAACTAGTACTAGTACTATTAATCGTTTCGTTGTATGTTAAGTAAGCATCTGATAAAGTCAGTTATGACTATATGACTTTTCTTTCGACGGTTTCAGTCACAACAATAATGCATTTGGCGATCTGTTCTATTTGACGGTTCAACTGCATTTCTGGTTCTGAACCAGTATGGAATATAGAGACTTTCTATGAAAATGCACATATTACTAATTCCATTCAATTGACTCGCAGAAATTTTAGTTAGAGTGTGGGTGAAAAATAATAATTTATACACATATTGTAAGTAAATAAAAATATATAAAAAAATGTTTATAATAATGTAATTAATTAATAAATGTTTAAATAGATATTCCCCTGAAGAAGGCAACAAAAAATTGACGAAACGCTGGGAAAAAAATTGTAATTAATTGCGTTTTTAATTTACAATAAAATAATTTAGGCCCAATTAGCTTATATAGGAAACAAATATAGAATAACTTCAAACATAATATCTTGGCCAAAAAATAAATAAATAAGAATGGAAAATATAAATTTTTAGACATTAGATGACCTTGGACAAGCGTCTTATCTTGCATAAGATGTCGATCCAGGTGCACGAAATGTGAAATTAAATGCAAGTTGTAGGAGTTCTCTATAATCATGCCGAACATGGACTTTAGCTAAATATAAAAAACAAAAGTGCTTGCTTGTTCTTCGACAGATATGACACTCAAAACTTGTTCATCCTGTATACAAGTAATGTATCCCTTTGAATTAAATGTTCTCTATTCCCATGCAGAACGTTCAAAAATCGCCACCTCTGGGTTTCCGAAATTAATCACAAATACAGTTGTTAAAAGAATTTCTGCAATATGGTGGCGATATTGTAACCAAAATAAGCTGCGTTCCAGTTTGCGTTCCAACTAAGTTCCAGCACCAATATGAGGGCCAGTATTTGCAGCAGTTGTATCAAAGCATATCATTTCTAAAGAACTTTGCATATTAATTTTTATCAAACATTCGTAGACTGATTAAGTGACGGCAGTACTAGTTCCATCGTCAATAATGGGGATAGCTCCCAATTTTTCAAATTTCTCCGACGTAGGTACAATGGCCAAATGATTAACTTTATATTTTCCAGAAATTGCGGGAAGTAGCTTTCCAATCCAATGCAAAACAAATGTTTAAGTGAACTAAAAAACCTGAGCTCAAAGAAAAACTTATAACTTGGCCAAATAAGAAAATTTACCTTAAAATTGTGAATAATTTCTATGCCATGACCCGACGAAATTTTTTACATTGTTCACGCAAACTTATGCAATTCAGAACAAGATCCTCAATATTGTGACCCAACGCTTTGGCAATTTCCACTAATGAAGTGTATAGCAAATCAAGATGACATATTGCCAGTATCCATACGCCTATAAAATTCCTCTTTCCACGTTTTTGAATCAGCTTATTGGAGCAACCTGGGATGTTATCATTCTTGATAACCCTTTTAATTTCTATAAATATTTTTTTTTTTATTTATTCGAAGTTTACTTCTAGTTAAATATACAATTTATTTGAAAATAATTGTATACACTAAAATGCAGAAACACCTTGCATTTTTGCAACTTAGAGCTCAATTAAAAATTATAATATAAATAAGCGTTAATAGAGTTAATAACTAATTTTGTTCTAATTTATAGTATGTATTTCTAATTAAAAAATTTATAAAATGCAAAAAAGGAGTATTTTTGACCTTTGACCTGATTATGGCACGGGTTGGCACTATCCGATCAGCCTGAAAATTTGCTACCCACATTCTAAATTCGAAAAAATAAAAAACCTCATATTAGCTGCGCCAGGTCTAACGGTCACATTTGGCAAAGATTTGCCGAAAAAAACGTAACCACTATAACATATATTTGAACTCGTTTATTTATTTAAAAAAAAAACTTCTTATTTAGGCCACAGCACAACAAATATTTAGGGGCCCGATTATCGTTTACAACATATGATTAAGCCTAATAAGTGTTGTGAATCGTAATCGCGGTTTACAACATACCTCAAAATACTTAGTCTTGTGAACGGCAATCGGGGCCAAGATTTACAGCCTGTTTATGTTACACGTTTAAAGTTAGACGAAACTGGACGAAACGTCAACGATAACGTAACAATTTTCGTTTATGTAACGCGCTCTCTATTGTTCGTCTTCATTTGCGTTATGGACGTATAAATTAACAAAGTGTCTAATCACAGTATTGCCTGTATGTAAATAAATTTGTTTTGTTTACTTTTGTTCATATTGAATATTTTAATTTACTGTAATCAATGGCTACCCTACTAAGAGCAAAAAAAATAAACAACTGGATATACATTATAAACAAATCAAATTATTTACAAATTTGTGTAATTTTGAAAAATTATTAAATTAATAAAAAAATATGTATATGTTTTCTTCATTATTATACATTGCTTTTACATAAATAAACACATAATTGTTTGTGTATATTTACCTTTTTTAGTTTCAATTTCAAAATTTTTAAAATTTTTCTGTTTCTTATATATTTCTTTAGGACGAATGAAATATTTTATTCGTCTTTCTTTCGTTTGTTTGACATTTAAAAACGTGATACACAACCCAAAAAAATGTGTCAATTGTTACGTTATTCGTCAAAAAATTTGACTTTCGTGTTATATAGCCTAAAATAGGAAAAACGTCAATTATTTTTGATGTTTGTTTAGTTATTCATCTTACATAAACAGGCTGTTAGTTTATTTGCTGCTCTTTGATCTTGCAAAATTCTGTAAGAGTAAACAACGTCAAAGAAATTTGTGCTAAAACAAGTGGTTACGGTTTTTTTTAGTAAATATTTGCAAAATGTGACCGTACCTTAAAGAGATTTAATAAAACGTATAAATTAACAAAGTGTCAACTTCAAAAATTTACGGCAGTTAGAATTTTTTTTTTTAATTTTGATGATAGAATGGAATGTTTGCCTTGAACCTAGTATAGCAATTACTCGTATCTTGTTTTTTGTTTGAATAACTAAATTTTTTTGTCAAATATTTTTAAAGTTTATACATACTAATATTGGAATACAAGTAAAATTCCAACATTCTAATGCTTGAATTTTTAGTTTCTCTAAGGAGATTTAATCAAGATTTTTACACCAAAAATGGTTGAATTATCCTACTCATTTATTGCTGAAATGGATATATATACTATTTATAATTATTTTATAATTTCATATAAAACACCGCTAATCGTTTATTTTCCATTTAGACCACAATTTAATGATCTAGAGGCTATTTTTTAATTTCATTTAAAAAACGTCTTTTGCTGAAAAATATTAGTGATTTTCATTTTTTAAATTTAGAACAATATTAAAAATTAATTTTATATAACAATCGTTTAGTGGGAAATTTTAGTGATTACAGATTATTATTCTTTTAAAATTTAAACCAATATTAATGGTTATAGAGGTTATTTTATAATTCTGTAAGTGATCACAGATAATCCTTTATATTCAATTTAGACCAATAATAAATAATTCTAGAGACTATTTTATGATTTATTTCTTTTTAAATTTATATCAATACTAAATGATCTAGAGCATATTTTTATTTGATTTCATATAAAAAAATCAATTTTTGGTGAAAAAATTTGTGCACACAGATTATCATTATTTTGAATTTAGACCACTATCAAACGATCTAGAGTGTATTATATAATTGCATATAAAAAATCTAATTTCTAACAAAGTCTTTTATACACTTTAAAACGAAAAATATTGAACATTTTGATATTCAATGCTTATGAATATATAAGTTCTTCATTTACCTTTATAAAAAGTAAACACTAAATAACATATATTTGAACTCGTTTATTTATTAGAAAAAACTTTTCTTATTTAGGCCAAAGCACAACAAATGTTTAATTTTAATTTATTTGATGCTGTTTGTTCTTGCAAAACTCTTGTAACAGTAAACAACGCCAAACAAATTTGTGCTAAAACAAGTGGTTATGTGTTTTTGAGTAAATATTTGGCAAATGTGACCGTACTTTTTAACACGTTGGACTTAATACGTCAACATTTAACGAATAAAATGTTATGAACCAACATTTTTTTTAGCATTACAGACTGGAAGTTTTTTAATACATATTACGAAATTTGCTATACAATTTAGCCATAACATGCCATAACAAATTCATATTTTCTGACTTGATCGTGAAAATCTATTTTATAAATTACGTAGTTTTTAGTAATTCCAAATACAAATCGTAATCACTTTTTAATAATAAAATTTTTGAATATTCCATATTTTTAGATAAATAAAGATACAAATTTACAAAACTCAATAATGGAATTTGAAGTTGAATTCAATAAATTATTAAGTGAAGCACCATTTGAAAATTTACAATTTGATCATATTAAAGGTGATCCGAAAGAATCAATTTACACTTTTACTAATTAATAATCATAAAAATACAGAAACAAATAGTTTAATAAGTATTTATTTTGATTTCATTTAAAAAAATCTCTTCAATAACACACTTTATTAATTTTTGTTTAATTAACTATAAAATTTAAACATTTGTATGTATGTGTAACTAATTAAAGTAGTTAATTTGTTGTATAATTTGAAATACTAAATTTTAACAATTTTTTATTGTTTGTTTTGTAACAATTTGTGTGTTGTCCCTTAATTTGAAAAAACAATATTTTATTATTAAATTATAAATGATAATATTTTAAGATTTATTGAAAAAATACCAAATTCTAGTTTATTTATGTTGTAATATTGAATTGCCCTGTTTGTAACACTCATATTTTTAAGTCAGTCGAAATAAATCTTTTGAACATTGAACATCGTCTTTCTTTTCATCTTGGGAAATTTTCAACAGGTTATGGGCCCAGGAGTGCTTGAATAATTATTAAAAAGTGAAAAGACGGTAGATTAAAGATCGTGTATTAAAATGAGTTCATCAATGTATAATACATATGGGTGTTTCCATGGTTATGCACGCGACATTTGTACACGTTTAATTGTCTTTGAATATTGTGAAAATGGAAATGGATTGGAATTATAGAATCGTTCATTGTATGTGATGAGACTTTTCAAAAAGTATATATATTGGAAAATTGAGCACTGGGTACCCAAGTTCCATGCAATCAAAGTTGACTTACGCACGTGACAAAAAATGGAACTGCCTTTTAGAGGCATAAGAAAAAGTGCGAAATTAAGCGAATTGTAGGAAATTTTTATTTCGAAAAAATGTTTTTATAAAGGTTAATAATGGACCTTTATAATCATGCTTTGTTCAAAAACAACTATGCATAAATTTGCTAAGAAAAAAATAGTTTGTTGATTACGCACTTTACATTACGCACGTGACACTTTTTACTTTCATACATATTTTAGTAATTTTATATACATATATGTATGTATATATATTTTTTTACCAAAAAATTAAACTTTTATTCAAAAATGAAAAATAAAAATATACTACAATTAATCTAATTTAATTTTTTCCTTAAAAAAAATTATGCGAGCGTTGTGATTTTTTTCTCCGGAAAAATTTTTTGTTAAGAACAAATGGGTGAATTCACCTTAAGAGTATGAGGTGGCGATTCTCATTATACTTAGAAACCGTGCCGTGCTTGTTCTGTTCATACTCTAAGCTCAATAAAAACAAATACATATTGATCATGCATTTAAAATTAAAGATGGCAAAAGATGACTGAAAGAGGAAACAAATTTTATAGATGACAGCGAGTTAAAATAGATGATTGTCCTCCAAAATAGAGAACGTATGGTCACCTGAAAAATTGTCCGTCGGCCAGTGCAGCGTGAAAGTAGTGTATTTCACGAGGTACATAGACCTAAAGGACCGTTAAGAAAAGTAACTCTTTTCAAACAGCTTCTGAGTATGAGAGTGGGAGAGGCTGATTGTGTGAAGCAGTATGTGTGTAATTTTTCGACAATTGTGGAAAAGCTTGCCGAGACTGGAATTGAGCTTCAGGATGAATTGTTTGCTATAATGCTTCTTGCTAGTTTGCCAAATTCATATGAAAATTTCGTAGTGGCTTTGGAGACGAGAGATGAATTACCAAAGCTAAATGTTTTAAAATTAAAATTAGCAGAAGAGGGTGAAAGGAGAAAAGCAACACAATGTGAAGGTGGTTCACAGGCATTCATGTCAATTCCAATAGAAGAAACAATAATGTAAGTAGCAACAACATAGAAACAAATAATAACAACAACAACATCGAGAGAAAAAATCGTCATGATGGCAATAAGAAATTGAACTTCAAGAGTTTTAAGTGTGGTCGCAAGGGCCACTACGCAGCCATGAGTGAAAGAAATAAGATTACGCATTGCGCAGGACCGTTAGTTTTGTTGCTTTCACTCAGCTGATTGAGTGACGTAGACAGAGTGTATTGTAGTTTATTGTGAATAGTAAAAAGTCATTAAAGTTAAAAAAATTAAAAACTAAAATGTGGTGTGCAGTGAAAAATTGTTGTAACAATAATAGAAAAAAAGCCGTGTACAATCAGTTTATTTAACTTTCCGGCAGATCCAAAGTTATTAAAGCAATGGAAAAGTTTTTGTTGCCGGAAAAATAAAATAAATCCATAGCAGAAAACGAAAAATGTTCATCGTATTCGTGGGTTAACCATTTGTCTGAGGGCGGACTATCAAAGCCGATTCAAAAACTATGGAACACATGCAAAACCTTGAAAATATTTTCGAAGAAAACAATAGACAATGCTTGCTAAATAAAGGCAACTTCATAAAGTCTCACGTACAACAGGCTGATCATATTGAATGTGACAAAAAAGTAAAAACCCTTCGAGTTCGAAAGAAACCCTACTTTATTTTTTATAAATACGGCAGTTAGGCTTTATAAATATTTGAAGTAATATTTTTTTTTAAATATGTGTGTTAAGGAGGAGTGTTGTAATATTTTGAATTTGAAACATTATTTTTGTCTTTGAGAAATCTACTTCATTTTTTTAAAGTCAGTCGAAATAAATCTTTTGAACATTGAACATCGTCTTTCTTTTCATCCTGGGAAATTTTCAACAATTTACATTTGTTTAAAACATTTATTTTTGTAATTAATGTGTTGTTATAAGTTGTTATTCTTTTAAACATTTTCCTGTGTAACTATTAGAATAGATAATTTGTTTTACAATTTGAAATACTAAATTTTAACAATTTTCTATTGTCTGTTTTGTAATGATTTGTATGTTGTCCATGAATGACATTTATTTAAAAAGACCATATTTTATAAATTTTAAGTAATGCGTTTTGTATATTTTAAGATTTATTAAAAAACAATACTAAATTCTAATATATTTACGTTTGTTTAAAATGTTTTTTTATTTGAAGTGTTGTTATAAGTTGTTATTCTTTTGAACATTTTCCTAGATTATTTAAATAGTTTTTTTTTATATGAATATGTATTTTTATTCGACCTTTATTATTTCAATTATTACTAATTTTTCGAGCTTGAGGTCTTTTTTTAAATATAAAAAACTTTTTATCTTTTATTTAAAACCAATATTTCGGCACTTCCTTGAGTGCCTTCGTCAGGGTTTTTTTTCTTAATTTAACAAATTTAATAATAATTGACAAATTAAAAAATTTTTAAATTCAAAAAACAAAGAAATATTTTTCAAATTAAACTTGATCTATATATAAATAAATTATTTTTTAACTTCCGTTTCTATTCTTATAAATTAAGTGTCTATAATTTTGTGCTATATTATCAGTGTCTGACTTAAAATTAATTCTCGAAATTGTCGGAACCTTTATAATTTGTAACATTTCTAACATAAATCTACGTTTATAATTATTTTCTGTGTTTAAAACCATTGTATTTTCAAAATCTGGATAATGGTTAAGATTAGCACAATGAGTTGATAAAGCTGTTTTTTGTGATATATTTCTATATCTTTGATCTGATTTATGTCCTGCTATCCTAGTCTTTAGTTTGTTCTTTGTTGTACCTATATAAACTTTATTACACTGTCCACTATCATTCCCCTTACATGGTATTTTATAAACAATATTTGACATATCCATTCTCTTTATTTTATCTTTCATATTAGTAAATAGTTTACCTACTGTGTTGAAAGATTTATGAGCTATTTTGTATATTTTGTTATCATATATATTTGATTTTTCTAATCTTTCTGAAAATTTTGGTATATATGTTACCGACTTATATATCCTCTGTTCTGTAATACTATTCCGGTTATTAATTCTAACTTTATCATGTCGTATTAATAAATCTGTTATTAATTGTTTAGGAAAGCTATTATCAGTTAAAATATTAGAAATCTTCTTTTTATTATCTCCATGAAATTCTGAATCACATATTTTTAGAACTCTTTCTATAAAATTTTTAGCTGTATTAATAATTATTCTCTTTGGATGTTTAGAGAAATAATTAATAATTCTACCAGAAGATGTTGGTTTTTGATACCAATCTATTAATATCCTATTTCCTCTTCTAATTATCAAGGTGTCCAAATATGATATTCTTGAATTAGATTCCCTTTCAATTGTAAATTTAATGTCCGCGTGAAATGAGTTAAAAATATTCAGCATTTGTTCTATTCCTGATTCAGAAATTATACAAAATAAATCGTCAACATATTTTGTTAAGATCTTCGGTTTTATAATTAATTTTTCAATACATATATCTAATAATCTTTCCATAACTATATCTGCTACAATCGGAGAAGCTGACGAACCCATAGGAAGTCCTTTCATTTGGTTATATATATGATTATTTAATTGAAAATATCTACTATCTATTATACAAAATTTAAGAATACGTAAAAATAAGTCCTGTTCCATATTAGTATGTTTCCTTATTATATTCCATTTTTCTTCTACTATATTAATAGCTAAGTCTATTGGAATGCTAGGAAACAATGAAACTACATCAAGAGAAATTAATCTCTCATTATTATCTAATGTAAATTTCTTAATTCTGTCTTTAAATTGAAGAGAATCCTTAACATTATATTTTGAATTTTCAGTAATCTTATTAAGAATTCTTGTTATATATTTACACAGTTCATATGATGGAGAATTTATCATTGAACATATTGGTCTCAATGGAAAATCCATTTTAAGAATTTTTGGAAGACCATATAGTCTAGGTGCCATTGCTGTATTAGTTTTAAATTTATTCCTTTCTGTAATTGTAATTATTTCATTAATAAAAAGTTCCTGAACTAAATTATTATTCATCTTTTCAAGTTTATTAGTAGGGTCCTTATCCAGTCTCCTATAATTAGAATCATCCCTTATAATATCATTTATTCTTAATTCATAATCAGTTTTATTCATTGCCACCGTTGTATTCCCTTTATCTGCATTTAAGATAATAATGTCCCTATTAGATCTCAAAAATCTATCTGTCTCCTTTACTTTGTTCAATATAAACTTATCTCTATTAGTTAGTCTCATCTTATTAATGTGGTTATCTATACTTGTAGTCAGTTTTGTTCTTGCTATTTCCTGTTCTTCTTTTTCCTTAAGTGTCTGTACTAAATCCTCTCCTTCAGTTATAATTTTCAAAACTGGAAAATGTTCTCTTTCCGTCGGTAGCATGTGTTTATGACCTAATGAGAGAACCCATTGTGCTTCAATTGGTATATTTATGTTAGATTTGTTAACAAACCATTTACAATTAAATTTTATACCTAATTCCCTTCTTTGTAAATTAACAAGGTCTTGAAATTTCTGTTTATGTCTACATTTGATCTTCTCATTTAAATTGTTAGCTAATTTATCTTCATATTCTAAGAAACTTGCATATTCCACCTCACCAAAATAATTCTGTAGATGGTCCTCTATTATCCTACATTCCTTTTTTACTTCCTTTAGTTGTTCATGCTTGTACCATATTCTTATATTTAAAATCTTGTTTTGAAGTTCTTGAACATAGTTTGATGTTTTTTGTCGATATGTCGGTAAATTATCATTTTCATGAAAAAGATTAGAAACGTTTTTAGTAGCATTTTTAATAAATTTTGGAATAATACCTGTATTACGACATCGAATCAAAAAAGTTATAGTTGCTTTTATTTTAATTAATTTATCCCTTATCGTTTTATACCTATTCATGTATCTTCTGATTGTTTTGTTGTTCTTAAATGTATGGAAATTGATTGTAGACGTGCTCATCATTATATGAATATGTATTTTTATTCGACCTTTATTATTTCAATTATTACTAATTTTTCGAGCTTGAGGTCTTTTTTTAAATATAAAAAACTTTTTATCTTTTATTTAAAACCAATATTTCGGCACTTCCTTGAGTGCCTTCGTCAGGGTTTTTTTTTCCTTAATTTAACAAATTTAATAATAATTGACAAATTAAAAAATTTTTAAATTCAAAAAACAAAGAAATATTTTTCAAATTAAACTTGATCTATATATAAATAAATTATTTTTTAACTTCCGTTTCTATTCTTATAAATTAAGTGTCTATAATTTTGTGCTATATTATCAGTGTCTGACTTAAAATTAATTCTCGAAATTGTCGGAACCTTTATAATTTGTAACATTTCTAACATAAATCTACGTTTATAATTATTTTCTGTGTTTAAAACCATTGTATTTTCAAAATCTGGATAATGGTTAAGATTAGCACAATGAGTTGATAAAGCTGTTTTTTGTGATATATTTCTATATCTTTGATCTGATTTATGTCCTGCTATCCTAGTCTTTAGTTTGTTCTTTGTTGTACCTATATAAACTTTATTACACTGTCCACTATCATTCCCCTTACATGGTATTTTATAAACAATATTTGACATATCCATTCTCTTTATTTTATCTTTCATATTAGTAAATAGTTTACCTACTGTGTTGAAAGATTTATGAGCTATTTTGTATATTTTGTTATCATATATATTTGATTTTTCTAATCTTTCTGAAAATTTTGGTATATATGTTACCGACTTATATATCCTCTGTTCTGTAATACTATTCCGGTTATTAATTCTAACTTTATCATGTCGTATTAATAAATCTGTTATTAATTGTTTAGGAAAGCTATTATCAGTTAAAATATTAGAAATCTTCTTTTTATTATCTCCATGAAATTCTGAATCACATATTTTTAGAACTCTTTCTATAAAATTTTTAGCTGTATTAATAATTATTCTCTTTGGATGTTTAGAGAAATAATTAATAATTCTACCAGAAGATGTTGGTTTTTGATACCAATCTATTAATATCCTATTTCCTCTTCTAATTATCAAGGTGTCCAAATATGATATTCTTGAATTAGATTCCCTTTCAATTGTAAATTTAATGTCCGCGTGAAATGAGTTAAAAATATTCAGCATTTGTTCTATTCCTGATTCAGAAATTATACAAAATAAATCGTCAACATATTTTGTTAAGATCTTCGGTTTTATAATTAATTTTTCAATACATATATCTAATAATCTTTCCATAACTATATCTGCTACAATCGGAGAAGCTGACGAACCCATAGGAAGTCCTTTCATTTGGTTATATATATGATTATTTAATTGAAAATATCTACTATCTATTATACAAAATTTAAGAATACGTAAAAATAAGTCCTGTTCCATATTAGTATGTTTCCTTATTATATTCCATTTTTCTTCTACTATATTAATAGCTAAGTCTATTGGAATGCTATTGTATTGTATTACAGAACAGAGGATATATAAGTCGGTAACATATATACCAAAATTTTCAGAAAGATTAGAAAAATCAAATATATATGATAACAAAATATACAAAATAGCTCATAAATCTTTCAACACAGTAGGTAAACTATTTACTAATATGAAAGATAAAATAAAGAGAATGGATATGTCAAATATTGTTTATAAAATACCATGTAAGGGGAATGATAGTGGACAGTGTAATAAAGTTTATATAGGTACAACAAAGAACAAACTAAAGACTAGGATAGCAGGACATAAATCAGATCAAAGATATAGAAATATATCACAAAAAACAGCTTTATCAACTCATTGTGCTAATCTTAACCATTATCCAGATTTTGAAAATACAATGGTTTTAAACACAGAAAATAATTATAAACGTAGATTTATGTTAGAAATGTTACAAATTATAAAGGTTCCGACAATTTCGAGAATTAATTTTAAGTCAGACACTGATAATATAGCACAAAATTATAGACACTTAATTTATAAGAATAGAAACGGAAGTTAAAAAATAATTTATTTATATATAGATCAAGTTTAATTTGAAAAATATTTCTTTGTTTTTTGAATTTAAAAATTTTTTAATTTGTCAATTATTATTAAATTTGTTAAATTAAGAAAAAAAAACCCTGACGAAGGCACTCAAGGAAGTGCCGAAATATTGGTTTTAAATAAAAGATAAAAAGTTTTTTATATTTAAAAAAAGACCTCAAGCTCGAAAAATTAGTAATAATTGAAATAATAAAGGTCGAATAAAAATACATATTCATATAATGATGAGCACGTCTACAATCAATTTCCATACATTTAAGAACAACAAAACAATCAGAAGATACATGAATAGGTATAAAACGATAAGGGATAAATTAATTAAAATAAAAGCAACTATAACTTTTTTGATTCGATGTCGTAATACAGGTATTATTCCAAAATTTATTAAAAATGCTACTAAAAACGTTTCTAATCTTTTTCATGAAAATGATAATTTACCGACATATCGACAAAAAACATCAAACTATGTTCAAGAACTTCAAAACAAGATTTTAAATATAAGAATATGGTACAAGCATGAACAACTAAAGGAAGTAAAAAAGGAATGTAGGATAATAGAGGACCATCTACAGAATTATTTTGGTGAGGTGGAATATGCAAGTTTCTTAGAATATGAAGATAAATTAGCTAACAATTTAAATGAGAAGATCAAATGTAGACATAAACAGAAATTTCAAGACCTTGTTAATTTACAAAGAAGGGAATTAGGTATAAAATTTAATTGTAAATGGTTTGTTAACAAATCTAACATAAATATACCAATTGAAGCACAATGGGTTCTCTCATTAGGTCATAAACACATGCTACCGACGGAAAGAGAACATTTTCCAGTTTTGAAAATTATAACTGAAGGAGAGGATTTAGTACAGACACTTAAGGAAAAAGAAGAACAGGAAATAGCAAGAACAAAACTGACTACAAGTATAGATAACCACATTAATAAGATGAGACTAACTAATAGAGATAAGTTTATATTGAACAAAGTAAAGGAGACAGATAGATTTTTGAGATCTAATAGGGACATTATTATCTTAAATGCAGATAAAGGGAATACAACGGTGGCAATGAATAAAACTGATTATGAATTAAGAATAAATGATATTATAAGGGATGATTCTAATTATAGGAGACTGGATAAGGACCCTACTAATAAACTTGAAAAGATGAATAATAATTTAGTTCAGGAACTTTTTATTAATGAAATAATTACAATTACAGAAAGGAATAAATTTAAAACTAATACAGCAATGGCACCTAGACTATATGGTCTTCCAAAAATTCATAAAATGGATTTTCCATTGAGACCAATATGTTCAATGATAAATTCTCCATCATATGAACTGTGTAAATATATAACAAGAATTCTTAATAAGATTACTGAAAATTCAAAATATAATGTTAAGGATTCTCTTCAATTTAAAGACAGAATTAAGAAATTTACATTAGATAATAATGAGAGATTAATTTCTCTTGATGTAGTTTCATTGTTTCCTAGCATTCCAATAGACTTAGCTATTAATATAGTAGAAGAAAAATGGAATATAATAAGGAAACATACTAATATGGAACAGGACTTATTTTTACGTATTCTTAAATTTTGTATAATAGATAGTAGATATTTTCAATTAAATAATCATATATATAACCAAATGAAAGGACTTCCTATGGGTTCGTCAGCTTCTCCGATTGTAGCAGATATAGTTATGGAAAGATTATTAGATATATGTATTGAAAAATTAATTATAAAACCGAAGATCTTAACAAAATATGTTGACGATTTATTTTGTATAATTTCTGAATCAGGAATAGAACAAATGCTGAATATTTTTAACTCATTTCACGCGGACATTAAATTTACAATTGAAAGGGAATCTAATTCAAGAATATCATATTTGGACACCTTGATAATTAGAAGAGGAAATAGGATATTAATAGATTGGTATCAAAAACCAACATCTTCTGGTAGAATTATTAATTATTTCTCTAAACATCCAAAGAGAATAATTATTAATACAGCTAAAAATTTTATAGAAAGAGTTCTAAAAATATGTGATTCAGAATTTCATGGAGATAATAAAAAGAAGATTTCTAATATTTTAACTGATAATAGCTTTCCTAAACAATTAATAACAGATTTATTAATACGACATGATAAAGTTAGAATTAATAACCGGAATAGTATTACAGAACAGAGGATATATAAGTCGGTAACATATATACCAAAATTTTCAGAAAGATTAGAAAAATCAAATATATATGATAACAAAATATACAAAATAGCTCATAAATCTTTCAACACAGTAGGTAAACTATTTACTAATATGAAAGATAAAATAAAGAGAATGGATATGTCAAATATTGTTTATAAAATACCATGTAAGGGGAATGATAGTGGACAGTGTAATAAAGTTTATATAGGTACAACAAAGAACAAACTAAAGACTAGGATAGCAGGACATAAATCAGATCAAAGATATAGAAATATATCACAAAAAACAGCTTTATCAACTCATTGTGCTAATCTTAACCATTATCCAGATTTTGAAAATACAATGGTTTTAAACACAGAAAATAATTATAAACGTAGATTTATGTTAGAAATGTTACAAATTATAAAGGTTCCGACAATTTCGAGAATTAATTTTAAGTCAGACACTGATAATATAGCACAAAATTATAGACACTTAATTTATAAGAATAGAAACGGAAGTTAAAAAATAATTTATTTATATATAGATCAAGTTTAATTTGAAAAATATTTCTTTGTTTTTTGAATTTAAAAATTTTTTAATTTGTCAATTATTATTAAATTTGTTAAATTAAGAAAAAAAACCCTGACGAAGGCACTCAAGGAAGTGCCGAAATATTGGTTTTAAATAAAAGATAAAAAGTTTTTTATATTTAAAAAAAGACCTCAAGCTCGAAAAATTAGTAATAATTTAGTTTTTTTTTATATCTAATGAAAACTTATTTTAACTAATATACCAAGTGAATTTATATATAGAATATTTGTTAACAATTTCTTGTATTTTTTTGTTAAAATTCAATATGTTAAATGTATTTTTAAATAATTAAGTCTTTGCTAAACTATAGAAATAATAAATTGTTTGTTTTGGAATAATAATATATGTAAATAAGGCTTTAAAATTCAATTTGAAATTGAAAATTACTAGAATATCGTATTTAATTTAATTTTGAATTTCTAGAATTTCATATTGAAATTCTCAATTTCATTTAAAATTGCAGCAATTTTAAATTGACATTCTCAATTGAATTTGGAATTCTTGCAATTTAAAATTGAAATTGTTAATTTCATTGAAATTATTTTATTTAATGTATGGTGTAATTATACAAGGTAAGTGCAAATCAGCAACAAATACAACACAATACAGAAACAGCAGGCATTTTGTTTGTGTAAAATAATGTACTACTGTCAAAAACACTTGAAAAGGTATTACGTTTGACATAAGTAAATTGTAAACAAAGTCAGTTAGTTGTGGTACTGCACTCACCTTTTATTGTTACACCATGATTTAATCTTTGAAATTCTCAATTTTATTTGGAATTCTATCAATTTCAAATACACCCCTATCGTGAATAAAAATGCCATATTAAATTTGTTGCCTTTTCATATTTTTCCTATTTAAATTCAATGTTAAAAAAATAAAAGGGAACAAATTTCATGTGGAATTTTTATTCACGATAGGGGTGATAGAAATTTTTAATTTCATTTTTAAAATTGAAATTCTTAATTTCATTTAGAATTTTCTCAATTTCAGTTTGAAATTTTGAGTTTTCTCAAATTATCACTTGGTGACGTGATTACGCCATTTTGTCATGGCAATATAAAAAAATGTGTGAATGTTCTTCTAAATCATAGTATGTAGTTCTGTGTAATTAAATCTATTACATAACTATATTCCAACAGAAATTCAAACCACTTACGTCTTAAATATTCACCGGAATTAATACTTCTCATAAAAAAAATTGACACATAATTCAATTAAAACATTATTTTAATTAAGACTACAATGAAAAATTTAATAATAAAAGTGTGATTTATAGATTTAAAACAATTACTTAAGAAAATAAATATTAAAATAGATTTAAAACAAAAAAAAACTTAAAAACTAAACTATGTATATTTTATATGAAAATTTATAACCCTATTCGCTTCTTGTAAATTCCTCTATACTTATATGTTGAGCCTGTAACATACTATGGAAAAGAGAATTTGTATTCAAAGCCAATACTTGCGGTGTGCCTTGCTCCTTTATTTCTGCCTGATCCATTACAATAATACGATCCATATTTTGCAAACCATTTAAACGATGAGCTATAAATATCACTGTAGAACTTTTGAAGGAAGAACGCAAAGCTTGTTGCATTGCAAATTCAGAATCGTTGTCCAAGTTTGAAGTGCCCTCATCAATACAAATGACTTTGGAATTTTTCAGTAAAGCTCTAGCTAGACACAGCAATTGTTTTTGACCGGCCGATAGATTAATGCCACCCCTGTCGAGTTTGCCATCTAAGCCACCCAAAGATTGCACTAAATAGGTGGCCGCCGAACAATTGGTAATAGCATGCCAAATTTCAGAGTCATAATATGATGAACGAGGATCAAGATTTTCCCTAACCGTACCCTCGAAGAGAAAGGGTTCTTGTGGTATTATACCAATGCGATCGCGCAAAACATTCAATGATAAAGTTTTCAAGTTTACACTATCCAAAGTGATTTCTCCTTCACTTAAAGGTGCTATTCTCATTAAGGCCGCTAGTATGGAAGTTTTTCCTGCGCCGGTGCGCCCCACTATGGCTAAACGCTCAAAAGCTTCTGTTTTAAAGTTTAAATTTCGTATAGCTGGTGTCAAGTGTTCCCTATAACATAGCTGAACGTTTTTAAAACTTAAGGCTCCCTGTGTAGGCCAACCAAAAGGGGGATTAAGAGAGCCTTTAGCGTTATCTTCTCCCTCCAATTGTAAATACTGTTCTATACGCTCAACAGCCACTAATTCTTGTTCTGTTTCGGCTACTGCATTGAGAACTCCTCCCAAAATGTGTGTAATACTTAAAGCATAGGATATGGCTAAGCCCACTAAACCAGGATTAATAGCATGGGCTGAAGTAATGGCCGCCAAAATGCCGGCACCACCTACCAACAAAGCTCCCAACAACTGCAAGCGTATACTTAACCAATTTTGCGCCGCCGAAGACGTTAGTTGAGCCTTAATGCTTTCTTCTAACTTGGCATGAAAATCTCGTTGAAAACGAATACTTGCACGCATTGTTCTAATAGTTACTAGACCCTGTAAGGTCTCAGTGAAATGAGTGTACAATGGCGACAGAGCATTACTCGAAAGACGCTTTATATCGCGTGATGCATGACGGTAACGATGCTGTAAAGTTAAATATACAGGAACCATGGGTATGACGATTAAACTTAACCAAGGCATGGCATATAAACTAATAAATACTGAACCCACCAGACTCACTATACTAGCCAATAAAATATTCAAAATAAATGGTAGGGAATCATCTACGGTGTAAGTATCAGAAGAGAAACGATTTAAAATACGGCCCACCGAGGTGACATCAAAAAAACTAAATTTGGCCTAAAATAAACAAAGACACAATAATTACTTAACTTATTACAACAATATAACACAATTAGTTAAATACTTACATATATTACTTTCTTAAGTAATTTGTCATGTATATATTTGGCGGCCTTCAAGCCGGCAAAGGCAAAAAGAAAAGCTCGAGCCAAAGTCATTACGGAATTAGTTAATGCCAAAGAAGCAAAAATACTCAAATAATAAGCCGTTGAATGAGCTGGTGTAGAATCATTGGCTGCTACTTTCCACCATGGTGGCTGTATTACACGCTCCAAGCTGTTGTCCGTAGATGTGTTATTATCCAATGTAGTGTCCGTTACCCAGTGAGCTAACCAAGCATCAGATAAGTTGCGTGTTGCCTGCATAAATACCACAGACATGAGGACAATTACGCCCAAAGGCATAGTTACAGCTCTCCAGTAGCAAGCAAATACATTCAACGATAAATTTCCGTACTCTCTTGACTCCTGTAAGTATAATCAATTAGGTTTCACATGGTGTATTTAAATTTTAAGTGACTTGTTTGGAAATTACCTCTAGCATTATGCTATCTATACTTTTCTTTTCATGAGCCATTTGTAATGCATCCAAATCTATAGATGCTCTTCTTTCCATCATTTCTGCCTCATCGTTAGATTCTTCTAAACTTAGATCAATGCTCTCAGACATGTATTCGCTTGGCGTTAATTTGCCGTTTTCAATGTGTAAAATCTGTCAAAAAAAAAAAAGGAATACAATTAATACAACTTTTTTTTCTCAAAATACGCTCTTTTTTCAAAAAAGCTTTTAAATTAGGCACTCACCTGATTAGCATGATAGAATAAAGTTACACTACGTGTTACAACAATTCTGGTTTTATCCTTCAACAAATTTAAAATGCAGTGTTTAACAATATGACGAGCCACATGAGCATCCAAGGAAGCCAAAATATCATCCAATAAATAAACTATAAACATAAAATATAATGCGAGTATTTAAAAAGTAAAATAGCTTTACTGTAAAATGTTTAATATATATACTTTTTTTATTCTGATATACCGCCCTAGCTAAAGCTACTCTAGCCCTTTGACCGCCTGATAACGTGCGACCGTTTTCACCAACGCCCACCAAATCACCACCCAATGCTATTAGATCGTCATTTAACGCGCAAGCAAATAACACAGTTTTATAAAATTTCTCATCGAAAACATTGCCCCACACAATATTGTCACGTATAGTGCCATGCTGCAGCCAAGGTGTTTGAGGTACATAACCAAAACCTGCAAAGGACAATAGATTTTTAACATAAATTTATTTAATACAAATACAAAATCAAACCTGAGGTAAAATCGGGAACACATATTGAACCACCTAAGCAATTTATACCGGCTACTATGGCGGCTATTAAACTACTCTTACCAGCTCCCACTGGACCCTCAATACATACCAGTTCACCCTAAAATGATAATAAAAATGTCAAAAACTATTAATACATTATATTATGATAAATTTACCTTTTTCACTTCCATATTAACATTTTCCAATCTAAATGTGGTTGTTTGTACATCTTCATCGTTGTTAATAATATCATATTCAAAAGTAGTATTTTTAAATTGTAATACAACTGGTCGTTCATCGTTAGATGTCATGGAACTGCCCTTTATTATGGGATTATAATATGAAGAAAAATCAAGGTTTCCAAGCTGTAAAACATTTATTCATAATTTTGAATAAAAACAAAATATTTTTACATTTTACACTTACATCCATTAATTCCTGTACACGTTTCACCGAAATCCATGCCTCAATTAAACCATTCAATACCCAAGGAAATGCATTCAATGGACCAATAAGTAAATTTAACAAAGCCACACTTGTATATGTAGTAGAGGCTATCAAAGGATTACCCATCCATACAGACACACCGAAGGTCAGGAAACACATAAGAACTGGCGTAGTAGCCCAAAAATAAACACACCAGGCGTCTAAATATTTGCGTTTAGCCAAAAATTTTATTTCATCTTTACGAAAATTTAATATTTTCTTAATGAAAACATCTTCCCAAGCATTGAGTTTAATTTGCTTTGCACCAATAATAGTTTCACTGGTAGCCGATATACGAGCATCTTTGGCTGTCATAAGACCTTGAGAATAGTAGCCAATACGTTTGGCTAGCCAACGATTAATGGGTATAAGAGCAGCGGCAAATATAACACCAGCTATAAAGGCAGCTCCCAGCTGGGTGTAAAGTAAATATAAAGTAGTAAACAATTGAAATGGTATGCTCCAGAATGAATGAAATGAAACGCAAGAATTCACAATGCGATCGGTATCGGTAGACATAAGATTTAATAATTCGGGACGCGCATCTTTTAAGCCACGGGCTTCTAAAGCTTTGCGATAAATGGCACTAACTACACCAATACGCATTTTCATGCCAATCATAGACATGCGCCAATTGAAGTGACAAGAGCAAAAGGTATCTGTAAAATTTTTCACTAAAATATGATGACCTACAAATTTATAGCACAAAAATATACTTACATATCAGTTGGGTGCCAAATAAACCCAAAGCATACAAATAAGGCTGCCAATTAAAATCCTCTTCATTTGTATCATCCGTCAAAGATCCTTGTTTCAATAAACCCCCCAGCAGCAAAGGACCAGCAAAACTTGAAATGTCTGTTATGAATCTTAATATACCAATCAAATAAAATTCCTTGCCAAATGCTTTATGCAAAGCCCAAAATAAATTCTTCGATCTGGATATACTAATCTGTATCTTTTCACTAATTCTTGGTATATTTAAAGCATCTGGCAAATCAAATAGATCGTCGATACGTCTTAGATTTCCGGCCACACCTTTTGAGATAAGAGGTCCCACCCAATGGAAAAAGAATCGTGAGAAATAATTAGCTTCATCCTGTGCATGTCCCAAATGAGCTTCATTGAAATCAAAATGAAAATGTGTATAACGTGGTGATAGCAGTGATGTTGTTTCCGTATGTGGATAGCGAGGTCCTGTATAAGTAGCTTTTCCACTGGGTATAAATGTTAAACCATAACAAGTATCAAGTAGCAAGGTGGCTAAACTCCATGGCCACCAATCAAAATGACGACTAGAACGTAGCCATACTGCATCCAAAACAAATACTGCCAGCCAAATGACTATCATGACTAGAGGTCCTCTGTGGCTTAGTTTACCAAAATGTCGGGATGTTAGGAGATAGCCTTAAATTAAATGTATAAGATTTATAGATAAGACAAATTTGCATATACGTAGGTATATCAAATAAATAAATGTACATTTTCTGAACGCATAGTGACTCCGGCCATTAGCCCTACGATTTATAAACAATTTTAGTTTTTATTAAAAAAAAATCATTTGACGAGCCATATCAGTGATTACAGATTTTTATATATTTTCGCTCTTATTCTTCAACTTTACATTACATTTAATTTAATTTAAGTGAAGCATTAAAAAAATCTCTGTATGTTGGTATGACTAATTTTCTTAAAATAATATTACGACTATAAAACTAATAAAATACATTTTTTTGTGAAACCCCTTTAATCTGTACAACTAGCTATAGCGGAAATAAGTAATGAATTTTCAACTGGTGAAATACATAGCTAACAGAACCTGTTTAATAATACTTAAAGTATCCATACACAATTAAGAAAGTCTTATGTTTACTTATATTTTGTCAACTTACCACAGTGTACCACCCACATAACACATTCCGTGCAAACGAGAAGTATATCGGCCGCATACAATTTGACACCCAAACGATAAAATTCAAATAGTTTTAGTATTGGTAATGAAGCCAAAAGAATTGTGGATACTACGCGAAAATAAATGGCCCATAATTGTGTGCGATCCCGTGCTAAACACCGAGTATAGCTGCCAAAATGATACGCCGATATTGCAGCAAACAAAGTATAAATTGGTAATTGTAAAATAATTTCCTGAAAACACGGTAGCAAATCGTTTGAGTCGCTAGCAAATGGTCGAACTCCTGTAGAACAAAAATCAGTCCAGTTAAAGCGTAAATTCCAGCTATCATTCACATTCATTTTGGTGGAACTTAAAAATATGGAAAGAAAAAGGTTTCTTTTAACAACCAAATCATAAATTTCACCACGTTTTTTCTATGGCTCTATTGCTGGTATTTATGATTTTATTATATTATTTTCCATTAAAAGTTGTATTAATTTCTTTATTTATTTTTCTCCAAAATTTAAACCAAACGCCCTTCTTTGTTGATATTAATTGTTCACGTTCATCAACATTGTACACCGCAACAAATTGAAAATAAAAAGTATATTATATGACTAATAATAACTTTTTTATGTTATTTATTTCCATCGGCAAAATGAAAATAAAATTGAACATTTGCCGCAGAATCTAGAATGAGTTTGTTCGCGTTTGTAAATCACATAAAATGTATTAAACAGCTGATAAAATGACTGGAAACTTATCGAATTGCTATTTTTACAAAAACAACAACTACACTACAATTAATGCAACGAAAATGCTGATCAAAACAAAAAAAATAAAAAATATTACATTTGTTTAGAATCAATTGAAGTAAAGAAATAATGTAAAATATAAAGAAGTGATTGCCAAGTTATAAAAAGGTTTATGAAAAAACGCAAATAGGATTAGCTGTGTTTTTAAAAAGAGCATAGATCTCTTTCTTTTCAATTTATAATTATAACTTTCATTCAAAACATTAATTAAAACAAACGTTTTTTTTTAACCGCTTTTGAGCATAAATATATGTATGTATATATCATCTAACACCAGGTCAACTTCTTTTTCATATAATTAAATCTGTCATTGTACTATTCGTCATTACGTGATTTTAGAAATGTAATCAAGTACGCAATTTAGATTTTTAATCATATTGTTTAAACAGCAAGATTTTTAATTATTAGTCTTATGATATGCCTTTATACTATACGATTCATCATGAAACTAAGGCCGCTTTCAGATTAGGCAATTTTATTTGCCAAAGTCTTGTGTTTGTTGGTATGAGAGGAAAGGTAGGGTTGAAGGGAAAATAATTGCCGAGACTTGAGTACACGCTTGTTTGTACTTGACAATTGTGTTGCTGCTGTCATTCTTGTCTTGGGATATTTATTTGTTTTTAACATTAACATACTCTGCGGTGTTGTCAAATTTTGTGTTAAGAAAATTTTATATTTATTTGTGAATAAATTTTAATTAAATTAAAAAATAATGAGAAAATTGAAGCAAAATGAAACGGAACAACTAATCAATTTAGTTGAACAAAATGAATGCATTTTTAATGTTCGTTCATTTTCATATTCACAACGCAATAAATAGGCGGACACATTTAATTAAAAAAAATTGTTTTAAACTACAGAAAAACTGGAAGGAATTTAAGGTTTACAAACCCATTAGCAACCCTTTTTTATCACTGTCATCGGAATCTATATAAACCGCTTCTCCGATGTATTCAAGTACATATATCTTTAACTAAATTATTTTTTTCTTCAACTTCCATTGTTTTCAAATCACTTTCACAATTACAATGAAAGAAAACGTCAACAAATTAAGAAAATTCGACCATTAAAAAATTAAACTTGCGCAACCAAGTTACTGAACGTGTACACAAAAGCAAGTTCAAAAGAAAATAAATAAAAATGAACATTATACTTACGCAAAAAAAATTGCCTAATCTGAAAGGGGCCTTAGTGGAATTTCATTTAATATATATATTTGATTTATTCAGATAATTGGTGCCTTGAAAGTTTGAATAAGTTGGCATTACTAAAATATGACATTTGTTTTTAATGTTATCAATTCTCTTTGAGTGAAGTTAGTAAAGGAGAACTCTGCACCAGTAAAATAAATCGATTTAATACTAAAGTTTGGAATAAAAATACAAAAATTATTATTATAACTATCTATTAAACAATTACAAAAGTTACGACTTGGTCAAAGTTCAACAGTTTTTTTAACAATTCATTCTATATGCAAAATTAGTTATATATTAAAAATTTATTGTTAAAAGGTGTATATTTTTGCAGTGTGTAATAAAGCGTATGATTCACGCCATTGTAGTATAAATGTATTAGGAATTGACCACAAGGATGCGTAATACCACTAAAGTAGAGGCATTAATAGAAAGTTGCCGTAGTGAAGGCAAATGGCAAAAAGTAATTGAACTAACCGATGAGTTAAAAACTGGATCACCTAATAATGGTAACAATCAGAATTATTATGGAAATATTAGTTATTGATATGAAGGCTATTAATAAATTATGTCATTGACTATGTAATTTTGTTGGGTTTTTTACACATAAGAATGTTTAGCTCACTTCCTCATAGGCGAGGCCAGATTAGAAAGTTATCTAGAGGACAATCCTCCAATTGAAAATAATTTCAGCAAAGCAAAAAATGGCCTACAAGAAGCAAGAAGGTATCTTAATTTGGTCACTGGAGAAAATGGACAAAAAGCTGGCATTGCTTTGGATGCTTATCTACTGCTGGCCAAGCTTTGCTATGCTTGTGGTGAATATGAAAAGAGTTTAGAGAATTTTATAAAGGCCGAATTAAATACTCTAGCTGAGAAAGAATTGACATTGTAAGTAATGCAGCAAAATAATTGTTTGTTGATAAGCAATTTTTATTAATAAAGCTTTGTTTTATTACAGACGAAGTCTCAAAATCTTGGCTGAATCATATGCCATTAAAGGATTATGCTTGGAAAATCAATCGGCCAAACCAACATCAAAGTTTAAAAAAGCTGAAAAGGAAACTGAAATGGTGAATTTCAAGTGTTTTTATAAAGCTTCAAAAAAATATATCTCTGTCTTGTAGATCTCATGTTTTGAACGTGCAACAGATTTAGGATTATTATACCTCCAGGAACAGGATATTGCTACGTACTCTGCTTCTGCCAACAATACGGGCGGTTCTACGTTGGCTATTAATGCCAGCGTTCAACAATCAGCTAGTAACATGGCCATCAGTTCGACTATACCCGCAAATGCCTTAGAATTAAATAGACGCATGGGTGCAATACTGGAAACAGCATTACAGAGAGCTCCAATAGTACTAATTAAAGCTGGTAAATTACAAGAAGCTATTGACCGTTATCGTATTATGTTAAATGCCATCGAAACTAAAACGACACAATCTTTACGTTTGACATTAGCCAGACAATTGGCTGAAGTGTTGTTAAGAGGAGTATCGGGTACAATTTATACCGCACCATTCCAAAAGAAGCAGGCAGCGAGTTCGGCTATAAAATCCGGGGGAACAGCTAAAAAATTATGGAAGCCTAGAAAATATGCTGCCAGAAATCAATTTGTGCCACGTAATCAGCAGGAAGAGACTATTTTGTTACTACTAATAGCAGAAGCTCTAGCTGTGCGGGATACAGTTTTATCACAGAGTCCCGAATTTCGAGTGGCACGTACACATGCTATGGGTAACGCCACTGCCGTATACGATTTACTCACATTAGCCACAGTACGCTGGGGTCTCATACAGCTGTTGAATGAATCTTTTGAAAAGGCTTTGAAATTTTCATTTGGCGAACAACATGTCTGGCGTCAATATGGTATATCCCTAATGGCTGCTGGAAAGCATATGCACGCTTTAAGAGTTCTACAGGAAGCCATGAAACTTAATCCTAGTGATCATTTGCCATGTCTTTTAGCTGCCAAACTATGCTACGAATCATTGGGCCTCATAAAAGAAGGTTTAGATTTCGCCCACCAAGCCCTCAAGAGAGAAACTAAAGGGCTAAGACCTTCACGCTGTCAACTCTATGTCGGTATAGGCTATCAACAACTAGCCATACAGAGTATGTTAAAAACTGAACGCGAAAATTACCATAAACTAGCACTAGATGCTCTCGAGAAGGCAGTACAAATCGATGGCAACGATCATTTGTCCGAATATTATTTGTCTTTGCAATACGCTCTCCTCAATAACATTCCCGAAGCATTAACGCATATACGTTTTGCTTTAGCTTTACGTACCGAACATGCCCCCAGTTTACATTTATTTGCTTTACTTTTAACCTCTTCCCGACGTCCACGAGAAGCTTTAGTAGTGGCCGAAGATGCTTTAGAAGAATTTCCAGATAATTTGAATTTATTACACGTAAAAGCCCACCTACAGCTACATTTACAGGATGCTGAAATTGCTTTAGTCACCGTCCAGCGTATGCTGGCCATATGGCGTGAATTATACGAGGGTCAAATTAATGTTGAAAACGAGGAAAAACATTCAGATACTAAGAGTATTGTTTTGCATGTGCCGTCTTCTCAAATGTCTGATAAGGATTCGAGTAAGTTTTGTTGTTTATTTTTTTTTTGTTCCTTTTTATTGCGCTTAAAGTTGAAGTAGTCGAACGCAAGGTATATACAATTATTCATTGAATTAATACTATTACGTTGCGTTCATGTAGTTCAGCCTTAAGGAGTTTGAAACCAAAAATAAATACTTAGTCAGAAAATTATTCAGTATAAAGAATTAAGTGTTCATGTTAGTGGATATATTCTAGATTCTTATAGCGAGGTTTAACAATTTCCGTCAGTCTGTTCAAATAAATTTCAAATAATGATGCAAAATCTATTTACAATAGGGTGGGTGGCAAAACAAATTTCAAACAATTCGGTAGATATACATATGTATACAAAAACCGGTAAATGGCCTACATAAAAGCAAAAACCTCTAAAACCAGGTTATAAACAAAAAACAAAATTTACAAAAAATTTAATTTTTTTTATCGAAAAAACGCATTCTATTGTGATTGATTATATAAAGTAGAGTGATGTATAATAGAAGGAATGAGAATCAATCAAAATGAACTCCTATATTAACACATTCTTCTGTCATTTAATCACCTAATTTTCCTTGTGAACTTTATTACATCACATAACTTACAACAAGTTAAGGGTAGTCGACACAACACTAAAATGTTGTGTTGTCTCGACTACAACACTACATGAATTTTTCATACGATTAAGCTGGTAAGTGTTGTGAATCGTAATCGCAGTTTGAAACATACAACATCTAAATACTTATTGTTGTGAACGGTAATTGGGGCCTAAGTCGAGTTCTGAAAAGAAATTACTGCCCAGACAAGTGAATCTATGTATCTGCAGTATAGACAATGACATAAAATGTGTTTCATTGTTTCTATTTCCTCAACATAAAGCCCCCTATGCTGATTCTGGTTCATATTACATATAGACAATGGCCAACGCTAACCCTATCTGCTAAGAATAACTTGTTCCATATGCACCTTGAAACCCTAGAGTTATATTACTCCATGATAGGTTGGTCCAATCCAAATACTTTTTGGTTATCTTGCACTATAATGTTGAGATCGGTGATTTTATGCATCCCCCTGAAGAGCAGCACAACAGATTCATCACTTTTAGACTCGTTGTAATGTTATTAATTATAAGTATTTTACTATAGCTACGATTTCTGCTTAAAATACACAATTACCATATTTATTCAGGTATGTGATGGAAATCGAAAACGAGTGATTGTACATATTTTTTTTATTGAAATCAGAATGTCTAATAAAAATACTGTGCGTATTGAAAGAACTTATTAAAACTATCTCATTATTCTTTGGTTTTGAACATTACAAAATTTCATGTTAAAAATTTAACGTCTCAAATCATACGCTAATTTATAAAAGGCCCTTTTAGCATTACATAGATAAATTTTTTATATATGATGTTTGACACTATTGAATTCTTTAAATAATTATTTCTTATTAGTGGAATTGACAGTCACACGAGAATATTGCATAATACGCTTTGCTAGGGAAGACACCTTATATAAATTCGCCCTATTTTAAATCGTTTCATTAAAAACACTTAAAAGAGACAATCATTAAAACATAAAATAAATTTTCACAAATTAATAACTAATAAATTTTCATATGAAAAAAAATACAAAATTTTACATAATTTCATTTATCATTATATAATATTTAATAGTTTCTTCTTCTTTCAAGCAATAAGGTCAATTGCTTGAAAGAAGAAGAAACTATTAAATATTAAAAAAGGTCAAATAAACGAACTAAATATTATATAACATTTAGTAAAATTATAGCTCATCATATAACATTTCGTCCGAAAATAAATACATGTAACAATGAAATCGTAATGAAATATTCTTTGATATTTAAACATACAATTTAATCTTAATAACTTTTATCTTTTTTAAACACAAATATTACTTCCTTATAATATTAAAAAAATGAAATTTCGGATCATGTGTAATGAATAAACAAAAATTGTAAGTTATTTTACGTCTTCTGAAAACACTAACAAACGTTTTTACTTAATTAAATTTTAACACAACACTTTCTTACTTATTCTAATTACAATTTGAGTATGTACTTATAAAAAGCTACACTAAAATAATGCTTTGATATTTTTTGTATTTATACAACATATTTTAAAATCCAATTTAAGCAATATTTGGACTTTAGTAGGGATTGATAGTAAAAGAAATTTACACTTTGTTAAAAAATATATTTAAAAAGTAGTGTAATTAAAATTAAGCTTTGTTTATTTTTAATACAATATTTATTTTGTTTTTCTATAATGTTAGAAGTTGTGTGCATTTTGATTAAACTTTATAACAAAAAAAAAAAAAAAAGATTTGTTTTCTATTAACTTTCTAAATGCTTTTAAAGTAGTGTATGGCATTGAAAAGTATGTATTTGCAATTTTAATTTTAAAGATTCTGTTTATGCGGCTTCTCTGGCGGCAGTATCCCGGGTGGAACAAGCTTTAAGTGAAGCAGCTAGTTCATTAAGTTCTTTTACACCGCGACCTGGACCACAAAGACCCTGGATGATACAAATTAAGGTACGAAGGTGTTTGAAATTGTGTAATATTTTATATTAAAATTTTTTATTTTAGATTTGGTTACTTTTGGCTGATGTTTATTTAAATATCGAACAACCAGCTGAGGCTTTAAATTGTATACATGAAGCATCATCTATTTATCCACTATCTCATCAAATAATGTATATGGTAAGAATATATTTATAAATATTTGTCAAATGTTTTACAAAATTTACCTAATGAATTTAGAAAATGTGGATTGTATGATTCTTTTGATCATCTATAGATGATCCTGCTCTTAAAGTATTCCAAAAAAATAATTATTAATTAATGTTGTTTAATTATGTTTCTTACAAAATGTATTATTTTAGAGAGGCCAAGTTTGTGTTTATTTAGAACAATGGAATGAGGCGAAACAATGTTTCCTCAATGCGGTTGCTGCCAATCCTAATCATACCGATGCTTTAAGAGCTTTAGGAGAAACTCATCATGTTTTGGGTGAACCACGTTTAGCCGAGAAAATTCTAAAAGACGCGGCCAAGTTAGATCCCAATTGCCCAAAGATATGGTAAAATACATAAAAATATTTACACAGCTAAAACTATAAACAAATAATTTTCTTTCCTTACAGGTTTACACTAGGCAAAGTTTTGGAATCATTGGGCGAATATACCGCCTCTGCTGATTGTATGGCTACGGCTTTACAACTGGAGCCCACATGTCCTATACTTCCATTCACCTCCATAGCATTAACATTTGAATAGATTTTATTAATGATTTTTTATATATAAACATATTTTTTAACTTTTGAATGTTATGTTTTTTTTTTTATATTACACATCATACATGTAAACATATACCTCTTTTTCAAATATTATTGTTAATTGTTATTTAGTATGGTGTCGTCGAAACTGTATGATATATTTGGTTTTCATTCGTTATGTTATCTAACAAATTTATCGATAATTTTAAAAAAACCTTAACTACAGTATTAACTTGAACAACTTACACACCCAACGCTAATTTTCAATTACAAATTAGTTTAAATTCAATTTATAATCATATATGTAATTCATTGTTAATTATTTGTTTGTTTCTGTTTGCAATTTTGTTAATAATATACAAAGTATATGCAATAATTAATATATATTAATATGTATAATATTAATATAAACAATAAAAGTATTGTTAGAGCAATATAAATATTTACCTTTATTTGTTTGTTTTTTTATAATGGCTTAATAGATTATTAGTTTTGATAAAAAAAAAATACCGAATATATTTGATTTGTTATTAAAAAAATACAATCTACTATATTTCCATTTTTTTATTTTAAAATCTTTTACAAATTAATTAAAAATATCGAAATGAAAGTTTAAACGTCTTATCTATGGTTTAAACAATTCGTTTTCGAAATAAATTTTCTAAATATGTATGTACTAAATTTGTAATACCCAAAACTTGCCACTTTGTACCTTTCTTTTTTAAAATCGCAACTTTATCAATAAAACATACACATTTGGCAGCACTGTTTGTAAAAATCTGTCAAAATCACATAAAATTCTACGCAAAACGGCAAAAAAAAATAATTTACAAAATAAACAAAATCATTAATTTAATCAAAAACAGATACAATGACAACCGCAACAGAAGAAACGGCAGAAAATGAAGCAAAACTAAATCAAGCCCAATCAAATACAGGCAACAATAATACCCTATCCTCAACTCTCCCACAAGAAATAATGGATATAATGGAATTCTTAAGCTTGAACTCTAACATCATATTTAAATCCCAACAACGAGATGAGCCCGAATTACAACAAGCCGAAAAACTTAAAGTGGCTTTAGATGTCTACCAAAGAAATCCACAAACGTTTCTTATACGTTTTGGCAACTATTTGCAAGAAAAGCACTTACAAGATTTTTCCAGAATTTCAGTAGCAGATAGTGACGAAGAAATGCACTTAATGGTAAAAGACTATCAGGATAAATTAAAAACACGTCAAAGAGACGTAAAGAACAGACGTTATGCTGCCTTGCAAAAACTAATTAAAGAGGCTGAGTATTTCAGTGAACAGGAAATGATGAAACGACAACCTGAACTATACCAAGAACTAGTGGGACAATATTTAAGCAGCAAAGAAAAGCAGCAACGTGATAGTTATGATGTAAGAAATACAACTTTTTCGGGTATATTAATGCACAATTTAGAGCAGAAACAACTGAACGAAATAATGGAGAAGGCAGAACAACATGTTCAAGAAACTTCCTTTGCATCTACGCCAGAAGATGGCATTGAAAAGAGATTTTTAGAAAATTTAGAAGAAGAAGCAGAAATTCCTGCTAACTGCCGCCAACAATGGGGTAATTTTGATAACGAACAAATTGCCTGTTCATCGAGTAAAATACAGATTAAAAAATCTCCAATTATAAAGAAAATAAACCTTCCGCCAATTGAGGACCTAATAACGGCCGATGAAAGAGAACTATTAAGGCACGAATTTATAAGTCAAATGCATCAACAATTTCTAACAGGGCAAGATGTAGACTTTGATTATGCTACTGTCGATGATAATACACAATTCGATGATCTCAAGTTAATAAATCAAGACAAAGAAGATGAGTATTTCGAAGAAAGTGATGAAGATGATCATGATAACAATGAACAGATTCAACAGGATACAAGTGTAGAAAGTCAATCACCAAATAAAATGGAAAAACATGATGAATCCGAAGATGAGTTAGATGTTTACATGTCTCATTTGAGCAAACACCATAGTTTACAAAATTAAATTTTCCACTTTAGTATATAAAAATCGGATTTTTAATACCTATATGTATTTATATTCAAGAGAATTAATAAGTGAAAATTAAGAGGTATGTTATTTTTAACGGATTTGGGCTACATCTCGACCATTCCCCACAAAATGATTTTTTGGAAAACATGATTTGAATCGATTCCCCTACATTAATTACTTACAACTCATGGTTGTAAGTACTCAAGCCCCCAAAATTTAGTTAACAAGTAAAAATCATATTTTAATTTTATCCCAACATATAACAAATCCCAAATAACTTATAGAATAATTTAAAATACAACAATAAAACCACATAGCAAATTAGAAAAACGTCAATTTGATTTCTTTAATATGTATTTAAAATAGTAAAATGCTTTAAGATTTTATATAGTTTACACAACTCTTTTTGCTTTAATAAATAAAACTGAAACGATTATTAAACTTTAGGAATAAATAATTCTCTAAAACTGCCACAAAATGAGAGTTACATACTACAAAAAACTTATACTGATGAAAAAAAGAACACTGATTATTAAAATATATGTATGTATGTATGTAAATTAAAAAAAAAACTCATGTAATAAATAATAAACCACATTTTTATCTGCCGCGACCACGGCCACGAGGAAAACCACGGCCCCGACCTCTAATTATTTTACTGTTAGCCGGGGGACTCTTAGGTCTCAACGATTCAATACGAGTAGTACATCCCGTAGCAGGAGCCTCAGCAAAATAGGTTTGATAAAGTTCGGCATTAAAGTTTGAATTTGTTAGTTCAGGACCAACAGTTAACCAACCTGGTCTAATGCTGGAATCTCGCCCAAATAAATGTAAACGCCGGCGACCCAAACAAAAATGTTCAATAATATGGAAAATTTCAATTGGTTTTTCAAATGAACCAAATTCATCTTCTTCGGATATTATTAAATCAATATCCACGTTAGCGTGTATAAAATCACCGTCAGTGGAACGCCTTACGGTGCCCTTAATGCCCATCAAACAATGTTCTTTAGTACGTTGGAAAACAGCTTTTGGTTCTAACTGTTTTGAATGTCCGGGTTTGTTGATATTTGTGCGTATCCAGCAAATGTCCTCGCAGCGCCTAAAGCCCCACTTTTTCAAACAATTGCGACCCATATCCAAACCTTCCGAGGAGCCACACCAAAGGAAGACAAATGAACGATGTGCAGCCACTTCGCCAACATCAAGATCTTGAAAATATCAATTTATAAATTAAAATCTATTTTAGTATCACAGAAGTTCAGGACCCACTTAATATTTCATCCCAATTCCAAAAAACTCTGGGCGCTCCTCCTACTGTAGCCACCGAAGGAGCTGCTCTGGCATATTCCTCTAAAGGTGGCTCTATAAGTATAACATCGAACTTGGTCCCCAATGTTTTAATATCGAAATTTTTTAAGTCGCCTTTTAAATACATGGGTGCCGAAGCTGTATCCTGTATTAATTTGTCCTTGAGCCTTATAAGTTCCCTCAATTTGGGATACTCTTCAAAACGATCGGCTAAACCAACATCACGTATAAAATTTTGTGGTCTTTGACCAGTATCGACAAAATGTTGGCAGTAATCATTATGTGGATTAGATGATTGTGTACCCTGGAAATTTTCCATTAAATTCAAAATCTCATTTGAGTTTTTTTGAAATTCTATTACCTTTAAAAATGTCGATGAATCCCTATAAATAATTTCACCAGGTGTCTTTTTCGCCATCACTCCCTCTTCATCGTCCTGGCCGGCACGTTGATTGTTGTGGGCAGCAACACCTTTAAGAGCACTTGTGCCAAAACTGCTGGAACTTAAGCTAGCACTAGGATTTGAATCATTTCCTGTACCCAAGGCAATCTTCAATTCATCAACACTTGATAAACCAAGCTTTAATAAAAGAACCAAATAAATTTTATAAATTGTGCAAATTTTCATGGAAACGTCTCCTACCGTTTGTGCTAACAATTGTTTACGTTTGCGAGAACGCTCCTGGGAGCTTTTTAAAACATCACTCATTATTAGTGCTTCGTTAGAGCACTAATAATTGTTGATTATTTTTTAGTATAGACAATTTTTATGTACTTTTGTTTAAAATTTTAATTTTATAAAATTACTTATTAAACAATGCGGCAGTGTGTAGAAAAATGAGAGCGGTTTTTGTTATAAGTAAAGAGCGTTGCCAGACCATATAACAAAAAATTAAAATAATTTTATACACTGCATTTGGTTAATTATTTTGTATTAATTAAAAACCTATGTGAATTTAGCAATTTGGGATATTAAGTTTCTCTATAAAATGTTAATGAAAATTTATATTTAAAAAATATCAATATATAAAAATGGCATCGCTGAAAATAATTTTTGTCATACCAATTTGGCACCACGTTTTAATCTGAGTTCTACATTATAAATGTTTCACAGTAGATGACAGAGTTCCCATTCCCAGAGTTTCCCATAATGAATACTTTCGTTTGGTTTTATTATTAAAAATATCAAAATATATATAATTTATTTCTTGATAAATTTTAGTTAGGCTCGAGTTCATTAAATTTAATTTTCATTAAATTATTTTTTCTGAAGTTAGGAATTACAACTTGAAAAATTTTTTTTTTATTATTAAAAATTTTTGATAATTTTTCTTGACTAGGATTCGAACCTGGGTTGTTGAATTTACATATGTTTCGAGAAATCCCACTTTCTCTCATCAGAATTCTTTGCGTTCTACCACCTACACCACTGCGGTGCCGGTCAGCCAACAGACAAACATCAATCCTTTAACCAGTGTTAGTTCTGGTAGTTCGAAGTTTTTGCTGTAATTATCATTTGTTTATTAATTTCTATTCATAGTTGTTTTTTTTTTAATAATAAAAAAAAAAAATTTTTCAAGTTGTAATTCCTAACTTCAGTAAAAATAATTTAATGAAAATTAAATTTAATGAACTCGAGCCTAACTAAAATTTATCAAGAAGTAAAAATTAACAGTTCAATTTGATTATTGGGTGATAGTACTATTGATTCACGTTTCCTTATTTAAATTTTTTTTTTTTTCAAAAAACTTCTGTTGGTATTTACATTAATTTAGCTGTAAACAAAAGTACCTTTTATGCAACTCTGAAAAAAGGTTTGCCAAAAAAGACCTGTTTGTTTTCTCCTACTGCGTGTCAAATGCTTTTTTCATTGTATTCAGAGAGCGAATTTTTTTTCGTTCAGTGTTCTGTCGAGGTGCCTAAAAAGGAAATTCCACAATTTTGTCTATTTAATTTAAGTAGTTTTAAATAATACAAATAGCGAAATGAACGTTTTATACAAAACATTGCTGTTTGCAGTGATATTAATGGCTGGCTTTTTAATATTGGACACAACGGCTCAAAGTAAACAAAAGGTAAAATGAAGTGATTCTTGGGACCAAGTCGGTTGTGACATGCTCAAAAAAAAAAAAGATAAAAATTCATCAAATAGGACTTTTAGAGGTTATAAAAGCAATAACATTTTTTTTTCGTTCAGCGGGCCCCAAAGTTGTAAATATATAAGCCTATATCTCGGGGACTACTATGGTCGGCGAAAGGATTTTCTCCTCTTTAGCATACAGAATACCGGCTTCGCATAGCACATATTTCCTGTATTGCCGTCCTACGACCGGCGGAAGGATTTTCTTCTTCATGGTATACAGAAAACCGGCTTCACATAGTACAGATTTCCAGTATTGCCGGCCTATGAACGGGCGCAAGGATTTTATCCTCTATGGAATACAGAACATCGGCTTCGCATAGTACAGATTTCCTTTATTGCCTGCCTATGGTCGGGCATAAGAATTATCTTCTCTATGGTATACAGAACACTTCTTCGCTCAGTAAAATTTTTAAAATAATATCGGATCAAAAAATAAATTTTAGAAATTGACCTATAGATGGACCATATAAGTAGATCATGATGCATATTGTTGGAAAGGTCTTTAAAATACCTATCATTGGATTGTAGAATAAATAAATTTCTTTTTTAAGAAATAGCTAAATATATTACAAACTTTGGAGTCCCGCCCAGTCGAAAATAGGCGTGGCCGACAAATTTTTTATTTTAATAAGAATTTAAAACTGTATTAGTGATAAAAATATGGAAGTGATTTGAAAAATGTCACTAAAACCGACTTAGGTCGTTTTTGTTTATTAGGCCACGTCATTGTGTTTATTAGGCCACGTCATTGTGGTTGTTATACAAATATACACAACCTGAGACAATGTTCATGTTTTTTTTTTATTTCTAGGTCGGTCTGTCCATATCGGAAAAGGTACAAAACCTAATGGATATGAATAATAAGAAGGCACTTTTGCGTTTCAATGGCCAAAAGTTTAGGGAATATGTTAAAAATTCACCCCGTAATTACTCGATGATTGTTATGTTGACCGCACTAGCACCCTCTCGACAGTGTCAAATTTGTAGACACGCTCATGATGAATTCCAAATTGTCGCACAATCATATAGATTTTCACCGATATACTCGAACAAACTATTCTTTGCCATGGTAGATTTCGATGAGGGTTCTGATGTTTTTCAAATGTTACGGTTGAATACTGCACCGGTGTTTATGCATTTCCCTGCCAAGGGTAAACCAAAGGGTGCTGATACTATGGACATACATCGTGTTGGTTTTGCTGCTGATGCCATAGCGAAATTCGTGACAGAACGTACTGACGTACAGATACGTGTATTCCGTCCTCCCAACTATTCCGGTACTGTTGCTATGGTTACTTTAGCTGCACTGGTTGGTGGTTTCCTGTATATGCGACGTAATAATTTAGAGTTTTTGTACAACAAATCAATATGGGGTGCCATAGCGGTGTTCTTCTGTTTCACCATGATTTCGGGACAAATGTGGAATCACATACGTGGTCCCCCATTGGTGCATAAATCACAAAATGGTGGTGTTGCCTACATACACGGCTCATCACAAGGTCAATTAGTCGTAGAGACTTATATTGTTTTAGGTTTAAGTAAGTTTATATTTAAAATTTGTTCGTAGCTCCACTATAATTCTAAAATATTTTAAATTTTATTTCCGTTTTTCTAGATGCTTTAATTTTCTTTGGTATGATTTTGCTAATTGATGCTGGCACTCAAACAGACCAGCGTAAGGGACGTATCATGGCTATAGTAGGTTTAGCCTTTTTGGCAATTTTCTTTTCATTTCTGTTATCCGTGTTCCGTTCAAAAGCTCAGGGTTATCCTTACAGGTATAAACATATTCAAAACTTTGCTTGTATTTATATTGTTACTAAATGTACTACTTTCTTGCTTTCAGTTTTCTATTTAAATAAATTTAATGCACTGAGTTCAAAATTCCTGGAGACGATAATAAATAAAAAAAATTGTAGAAATAATATAGATTTACCTATATACATATTTCAAATTTTGATGAAGTAATGTTTTTGTTTGTATAAAACATATTAAAAAACAATAATAAAAAGATTTTTTTGTATTAATTTATTTAATTAAATAAAAGGATAAGATATAATAAATTTTAAATCAAGGGGTAAAATATGCTAATAAATTTGTTTTGAGCATATTCTGTTTAATAACTGACGCTTAGTCGTATCTTACATACTTTGGTATTAAAAATAAAACCTTGGCCAATTTGCTTATTCTCAAAATTATATTTACATAAATAAGTAATAATTTAAATAGAATGTAATATGATTTCGATAAAATTATCAATAGTTTTCTTTACAAAATAAAAGGTATTAATGCTTTTCTAAATTTTGGATAATTTTTAAAGTTTTCCTTATACCATTTGTGCGTTAACAAAGCATTCGTGATCTGGAATACAAGATTTGTTGAGAGGCATTAAAATAATTTGAAGCAAAAAAACTTTAAAATACAAACCTGATTACTTAATACCCATAACACTACCAATTTCCAAGTCAAGCTCTTGCCTAAAAGACCCCATAAAACAACATACATAATAATTTCAAAGAACATATGAGGAGATGAAATAAAATCGAAAAAGCCACCAGAAGGCACAAGGTGCTTTTCTGTAGCCACTTTACCGGTTTGAGCATCTTTGCGTAAATTGACAAGAATCATATTCGATTTGTACTGTTGAGACCAACTGAAGTGGAACAGAAAAATGCAAATGTACTGTACTATTGATATTTTACTAAAGCTAAAGGATGACGGTGAAGAACCTGAGAAAAAATTAATATTAATAGACAATAGTAAACATTTTAATATCAACTAAAAATATAATTACCTCTGACAAAGCCCTGAGTATTAATTAGTAAAGCCAATATGGTAGCAAAATAATGCAAATAACCCACCATATAGTGAGACAAATTAATTTTACTTTTGGAGAAAATTTGCACAAAGTTAGTTTCATAGAAACGTCTGGCACATTGCAAAGTCATCAATACGGTGGCTACCAATGCACTATTGGAATCTACCAAGACCTGGCGATTAGCAGCACCTCCAGCCACAAAATCTAAAAACTCTAAAACATATTCCGGCGCTATACTATGCATTATTATACCCTTAAGTACTAAGTATAATGCCAACAGGGACCAGCTAAAGGCAAACACATAAAAGTGCGCAAACCATGATTTTGGTACTTCCATTTTTGATACCAACTTATGTTCCGTTCCTTTGTGGCAATGTTTGCCATACCTAAATGATTGTTTGATGAAGGTTGGTAGCATGGGTTCCACCAGATTCATAAGACTTCCCAATACCACAATTATTACCGTAAAGCCAATAAAAATTGTATTTACTATATTAAGATTATATTTATCTATTATTTCGAATATATCTTTTAGAAGTCTGAAAAACATGTTGTAGTATTGACACTTTTAAGCGTCTCGGTTTGGATGGTTTAGGTTATTTAATTGAAGATTTTATTCAATATCGGCAATTGATTTCTTATTAGTAATAAAACTTTCTTTTTTAGTTTAACTGGTGCACATAAAAATATATTTGTTTGTGTTACCTATTTGGCTATTGTTAATTGTTATAAAAAAGTCTCACTCTCCCTCTATTCATTAAAAACAACTTTATGGAGCATGAAGCAGTATTAATAAGGTTCTAGGCGTATACAGGGTTGTCAGATTTTTTCACCTACGTCGCCAAAACAGTTGCCAGAAATCGCAAAAAAAAATCGTAAGCAATGGCCCAGTTTACATGATGATTTTTACGACGTCGTATTTTGACGTTGCTTTTGGCCCCTTTCAGATTAGGCAATTTTATTTGCGGAAGTATAATTTTCATTTATTTTCTTTTGAACTTGCTTTTGTGTACACATTCAAGTAACTTGGTTGCGCAAGTATAATTTTCTTATGCTCGAATTTTCTTAATTTTTTGACGTTTTCTTTCATTTCTGTATTCATTTTTTTGGATTGTTTTACGGCGCGCACTTCTTGCATATATTGCGTTCGTAAATTCTTCCATTTCCGTTTAATTTCTTCTAAAGTTATAGTGTTTTCGGTCTTTTGCTTTTCAATTAAAATTTTATTAAATGTTTCCGCCTTTTTATTGCGGTCTAAATATGAAAATGAACGAATATTAAAAATGCATTCATTTTGTTCAACTAAATTGATTAGTTGTTCCGTTTCATTTTGCTTCCATTTTCTCATGATTTTTTTAATTTAATAAAAATTTATTCACAAATAAATATAAAATTTTTTTAACACAAAATCTGACAACACCGCAGAGTATACTCTGTGACAACACACCGAAGAAGAGATAAAAGAGAATGTCAAAAATAAATAAATATCTCAAGACAACAATGACAGCAGCAACAGAATTTCAAAGTACAAACAAGCGCACAGAGAACACAGAGGCGGCAATTTTGACGTTTCAAAATCGCTACAATCAGCTAAAAAGGCAGGTATATTAAAAAGAGAAAGAAAATATTTTCTGGTAGTAAATTTGTAATGTGAAAAAGCAAAGCACTACATACAACAAGAATTTTGTGGACAAAACAAAATAAACAAAACAATTTGATAGAATATTTGAATTGAAATTTTGTTTATATGTTTGTGATTTTAATAACTAACTAAATTTTATTTTAATAACTGTTATACTTTGTGGTATGCATTGTGGAGTTTGTGCATTCGTTAGATGATATAAATGCATTTTTTTTATGGTTGTATCAAACAATACAAAAATACTCTGTGCCAAAAATTAAGTTTATTGCGTCAGAAAAATAGTAACATAAAGAAAACATAAAGCAGGTTCCAAAGAAAGAGACAAGAAAAAAACTACACTATCTTTGCTCTTCTGTCACCCCGTTATACTCTGTGAACAAGCGTGTTCTCAAGCCTCGGCAATTATTTCCCCTTCAAACCGACCTTTCCTCTCACATCCACAAACACTAGACTTGCGCAAATAAAATTGCCTAATATGAAAGGGGCCTTTGGTTTGTAGGCGAGCGGTGTAGTGTAGCAATCGGGATAGAAACAAAGACACTATTTCTGCTTTCATGCTTTTTTCATATTTTTTTTACACTCATTTCTGTTTCTGCTGTTCCGTTTTTTTCTTGTTCTTATTTTGAATTGAAAGGTTCGTTTAGAAATTCAATAAGTGAAAACAAAATAAATAAATAAGGTGAATATTTTTGTAAACAAGAAAAATAATTATTTTGTTTGGGTTTCTGTAATTATTTATGTATATGTGTGATTTTTTTAGTGCGTACATTGTCTCCATAATTTAAAATTTTTGTTAAAAGACAAAGAACATGTTTTAACACGAACAATAAACTAGAGAAGATTCAACAAAAAATCAACCCTGACTATAACAAAAATTAAAATTTGTAAAAAACGACGTCTAAGTCCCGGAGCACACACTGCACTTTTGCTGCGCAACTTTTGAATTTGTTGGTTGTAGGGGAAAGAAGAGTGGTCCCCTCTCTCCCTCTCTCTTTTCCCCTTTCATCCACAAACTCAAAAGTTGCGCATCAAGAGTGCAAAAATATGCAAACAAATTTTCGTAGCATCTTCAAAAGAGACGATGTGACCTAGATTTAGAAGATAGACTAAAACGAATCAGCAAGGTAATTAAAATAGCTACAAGAAATGCTATGATATCTTATTATCAAGAGAAATTAGAAAAAGTAAGACATCCTAAAAAATCTTGGCAGTTTCTGAATCAAACACTTGGCAGAGATAAAAGTTCGAAATAAAATTGAAAGATGATAGCGGCAATTTAATTAAAGAAAATAGTACAAACCCCGACTTGCTAAATCTCTATTTTGTAAACTCGATACACGACTTGAAATAACAAATTAATAGTATTCCTGGATAAAGTTGGAATGACTTCAGATCACTTCGACGACATCGCAACATTTTTAGACTTCAATATGCTGACATCAATGAAACACGCGAATTAGTGGAAGGTTTAGATGTTCATAAATATCCTGGTTTTGATAATATTTCATGTAAATTAATTGTTGAATGTGCTGATGAACTAATTCCACATATTGTAAAAATATTCAATAACTCTATTAGTACTTCAATTTTTCCAGATTTACTAAAAATCCAAAAGATAACTCCGATTCCAAAAGAAATTTCAGCGTATAAAGTGGAGAAATATGGTCCAATTGCTGTTCTGTCAATATTGGATAAAATTTTTGAAAAACTTATTTATAAATAACAAGCGGACCCGGCGAACTTCGCCTCGCCCCAATTTGAAGCCTTCAGACAAACTTTAGAGTAATAATATCGGGTTTTCCAATAGCTACTTGACAACTCTGAATTTAAATTGTGAACGCACTATTTCACTGATCATCTAATTGTTGCTTTCTTTTTTTTCAGTAAACTTAACATTTTCGTTATGGTAAAGTACACGAAGGAACAACGTTTGGAAATTATAAAAATGTACTACCGAAATTCGGAGTCGGTGACCGCAACTTTAAGAGCGTTAACTCCAATTTTCGGTCGTAATTATCGCCCTAGTAGACAAGCAATAACAAGTTTAGTGCAAAAATTTGAGTCTACATATTCATTGTGTGATGCTGTCGTGCCAGTGAGACAACGGCCTGGTCGAAGTTCCGAAAATATCGCTGCCGTTCAGGCGTCCGTAGCAAACGATTCAAATCAGTCGATTCCGCGGCGTTCTCAAGAACTGGGCATCCCCAAGACCACTTTATGGCGAATTTTGCGTAAGGATCTGGGTTTACACCCATACAAGATTAAGCTGACTCAAGAATTGAAGCCGATGGACCATTTGAGTCGACGTACGTTCTCCGATTGGGCTCTGGAGAAGATGCACCAAGATGATGAATTTCATCGCAAAATCATCTTCAGTGACGAAGCTCATTTTTGGCTCAATGGGTTCGTCAATAAGCAAAATATGCGTTATTGGTCTGCTGAAAATCCACATGTGCTTCACGAATCACCACTTCATCCACAAAAAATTACTGTTTGGTGCGCTTTGCATGCCGGCGGCGTCATTGGGCCATATTTTTTCGTCGACAATAACGATCGTCACGTTACTGTGAATGGCGATCGTTATCGCGCAATGATTAGCGATTATTTTTGGCCCGAATTGGAACACATGGACTTGGATGACATGTGGTTTCAACAAGACGGTGCCACAAGCCACACAGCACACGTTACAATCGATTTACTGAAGAGTAAGTTTGACGAGCGTGTTATCTCAAGAAATGGACCAGTCAATTGGCCGCCTCGTTCTTGCGATTTAACGCCTCTAGATTTTTTTCTTTGGGGCTACGTCAAATCATTGGTCTATGCCAACAAGCCGACAACGTTGGAAGAACTTAGAGCCAACATTGAACGCGAAATAGCGGCCATTCCGGCCGAAATGTGTGACCGAGTCATCCAAAATTGGGTCCAACGAATCGACCACTGTCGACGTGGCCGCGGTGCCCATATGAACGAAGTCGAGTTCCATTCATAAATGTTTTGAATGTATTTCAAGTCGGTAATAAAGTTTTGGAAATATCTCAAACGGTTTGCGTTTTATTTAAAAAAAAAGTTGTCAAGTCCTTATTGGAAAACCCTTTATAATACAACAGGAATAATTTCACACAAAATTTCGTACAAAAAAAATCAATTTTCCGACTTTGCGGAGAGATTTTCCAATTTTCCGTATTTCGTATTTTCCGCAATTTCCCATGATTTACACCAAGAACTTTCTATTTTTCCATTAAGGAATAATTTCACACAAAATTTTATACAAAAACTCGATTTTCGATTTTTCCAATTTTCCGACTCTTCCGGAGGGATTTTGCAAAATTTTCTTCCGTAAAAACCTTCTCCTCGAAAATACGAACAACTGACAAAAAATGTTACAGAAATCGGCCCAGCCGTTCTCATTTTATGGATTACTATACATTTTTTTCACCATTTTTATATATATAGATTATCAGCTTATTTAGAAATGGAAAATTTACTAACAAGTGATCAATATGGTTTCCGAAAAGGATGCGGTACTGATGAAGCAGTTATCAATGTTGTAAATTATATTTGTGATTGTTTAGACAGAGGTTATACTGGTGTCGGAGTATTATTCTATGACTTTTCTAAAGCGTTTGATTTGGTGGAACATTAAATTTTAATAGAAAAAATTACCTTTTATGGCATTGCAGGACGAGAACTATTATAATTTTTTTTCTTTTTTTGAATTCCTATAAATGTAACTAAACATATATCTTAATTTTAATTTTAAAATATGCTAATAAAAAATATTTTTGAAGAAAAAAAAAATGTTGATGGTTGTTTGAGTCCGCTGGTATATAAGTACATTCATGTGGGAAAGCTATTTGGAATTGATTTAGCTGAATTTGTTCGTGTAAAATGTTACTCCAGGCATTATTTCTTAGACATCCCCAATAATTATGTTTGCAATTTAAATCTCCACCTAAAATGTATTTATTATTAGAATTTGTGATCTTTCGAAGATCAGATTTGAATTTTAGTTTCTTAGTTTCTGGGTTCGATTCCCAGCCGCTGCCACTCAAATGGCATCAGTTTCTGATAATTATTAGTTTTCTATCCTATCATAACTTACTAATATTTATCACAGCGCCCTCCTTCGGTGGTATAGCATCGAAACGTCACCGAAGTAAAATAATTAAATAATGGCTTTAAATCAAGCTTTGATCAATGCGCTTATTCACCTATCCACTAACTACTAATAAATTAGTATTATTAATAAACATATTAATTGCCTGTTATTACTTCTCTTAAAAAAAAATAAACAGCTCTTTTTTTTGTGCAAATAATTCGTACATTCCATGATAATAACTTTATATTATTATTCATTGGTACAAAAATTTGAATGCTAGGTTGGTATCAACCTGAAATTGCTTTTCTCGAGTTTTACAACTTTTAAGATTTGAAATTAATAAAATATTGAGATTTTTTAGTTCTTCAAACGAGAACAGATTTTTGTTGGTGTTTGCATTATCGTTAGTAGCATTATAAAATTGTGATAATGGATGACTCCTTGGTGGTGTATTTGACCGAATTCCACTTTGATTTTGAGAGTTAGAGAAATTTATTGTTAAACATTTGATTATTTTGTCTAGAACTCTTATGCTTGGTTTTCACTATGTCATTTTTGTTGTCAAATTGTCCAAATTGTTGGCAATTGTATGAAAACGGGTTGTCATATGGCGTCATCTACATATGTTTGCAAACATTCCCATTTAACTTTAATAATGTTACGAAATTGTATTTAAATTTAACGGTCAGTATCAACATACAGCATCAATAATATCTTCTACGTTTCTTCGCTTAATCTTGGGGGTTATTGTGTATTTCGATTTGAAAAGAAAATCGTTCGAATTTGTATACTTTTTACATTGTATTTCGAAAGCTTTTGCTTTTGAATCGAAATACATAATAAGCCCCTTGTCTTTCTAATTATTTGAAATGGTAAACAAAAACACAGGGGAGGGGAAAAATGCCGTACACTTTTTGATTGCAGATGAAAAGTAGAAAGAAAATTATGACTACACATTAGTTAATAGTGCAAGACGGTTAACAATTTTATCTGTTGAATTTAAGTAGTTTTAATTAATACAAAGAGCAAAATGAAGTTTTTATACAAAACATTGCTGTTTGCAGTCATATTAATAATTGTATTTTTAATATTGAACACAACGGGTAAAATTAAACAAGAGGTAAAATAAAGTGATTGTTGTATCAAACGGTATTAATCAACGAAATGCAAGCTGCATAGAAGACCACGTCATTGTTGTAAAAATATACACAACCCGGTGAAATGCCGGTTGATTTCGAGACAATGTTCATGTTTTTTTATTTTTAGGTCGGTCTGTCCATATCGGAAAAGGTGCAAAACCTAATGGATATGAATAATAAGAAGGTACTTTTGCGTTTCAATGGCGAAAAGTTTTGGGAATATGTTAAAAATTCACCCCGTAATTACTCGATGATTGTTATGTTCACCACAATAGCTCCGTTTCGCCAGTGTCAAGTTTGTAAAGACGTTCATGATGAATTCCAAATTGTCGCACATTCCTATAGATTTTCACCGATATACTCGAACAAAGTATTCTTTGCCATGGTAGATTTCGATGAGGATTCACATGATGTTTTTCAAAAGTTACGCTTAAATACTGTACCGGTAATAACGCATTTCCCTGCTAATGGTAAACCAAAGGGTGCTGATACTATGGACATTCAACGTGTTGGTTTTGCTACTAAAGCCATAGCAAAATTCGTGGCCACACGTACTGGCGTACATATACGTGTATTCCGTCCTTCCAACTATTACGGTACTGTTACTATTGTTACTTTAGCTGCACTGGTTGTTGGTTTCTTGTATATGCGACATAATAATTTAGAGTTTTTGTACAACAAATCAATATTGGGTGCCATAGCGGTGTTCTTCTGTTTCACCATGATTTCGGGACAAATGTGGAATGACATGGGCGGTCCCCAATTGGTGCATAAATCACAAAATGGAGACGTTGCCTACATACACGGCTCACCACGAAGTCAATTAGTCGTAGAGACTTATATTGTTTTAGGTTTAAGTAAGTTTATATTTAAAATTTGTTCGCAGCTCCACTATAATTCTAACATATTTTAAATTTTATTTCCGTTTTTCTAGATGCTTTAATTTTCTTTGGTATGATTTTGCTCATTGATGCTGGCAATCAAACAGACCAGCGTAAGGGACGTATCATGGCTATATTAGGTTTAGCCTTTTTGGCAATTTTCTTTTCATTTCTGTTATCCGTGTTTCGTTCAAAAGCTCAGCATTATCCTTACAGGTATAAACATATTCAAAATTTTACTTCTATTTATATTGTTACTAAATGTACTGTTTTCTTGTTTTCAGATTACTATTTAAATAAATTTAATGCACTGAGTTCATTAAAATTTCTGGAGACTGTAATAAATATAAATTATTTGCATTTATTTAATTAAATAAAATATATTAAATTAATAAATAAAATAAAATATATTTTAATTTATTATATTACTTTACTTTGTGCCCTCAATACTGACATGTTTACACTGCGAACAATTTTTTGTCCTCACAATTCCATTCATTGACGCCAAAAAGTGAAGAAACACCTTCAATATTTTAACTTTATTTTTTTATAAGTTTAAATTTTTGTTGTAAATATTGGTTAATATTTCTAATATTATGTAATTGATACAATAATTCAAGTCGTGACTCGTTTCTAATGATTTATACCTAATGATACGCAAATGTTTTTCATATAAATATTATCACTACATATTAGTTAATTGAATGTTAATAATTATAAATTAGTATTTATGTATAAATACATATTTTTTTTTGCTTTCTACTCCCTTTTCCAATTTTCCATTCATTTAACAATACAGAATACGTGGAGTAGTTGGTTGTCAAATATCCACACCGCTGCGTGACAGGGTACCTCCCTTATATGGTGGAGGTTTGGGACGCAAATATGTATTCGGTGGGCTATCAGCTTGATAATAGCTGTTGGGACTTGTTAGGGAAAATAAGAATATTATGGTTTTTGAAAGCTACATAGTTAAAATATTATTTATTATACCTTTGCGAGCGCATGCTAATATTGTCTAGTAAACAATTTGGATCCTTTAGACTTTTAAGAGTAGTAACGGGTTGGGAATTTGTATGCGAATATTGCACCATTTGTACAGTCGATGATGTGGTAGGATACGATTCCTTGTAGCTAAATCAATTAGAAAAGTAGTATTATGGGAAGAATAGTAAGTAGATTTTAATAATTTAGGAAAATTATTAAAAATTAAATAACTTAAGAAATGCACCTTTTATTTTTATTATCTTCAATTTTTTTTTCATCTTCTGATTCAGATTCATGTGTAGAATAAACACATTCTTCTTCACAAATATGAAAAATATTATCAAAAAAGTATTCCGATTGAGGATCGTGTCTAAAATAAATAAAAATAAAATATAAAAAATAAGAGAAATAAAAAACGACAACAGAATACTTCAGAACAAATTATAAACGAATTTTAAATGCGAGAAAGCTTTTCTTTAAATTTTTAATAAACCCTAGAAAGCTAAGCCAATATTTAAATATACATCAACAGATAACTGTAATAACCATTTAATTTTAAATGTACTTACAATTTCTGATGTTTGAAACACAAACTAGCTGTTAGAATACCGCATAACACACCAAATATCATTCCTGGTATGGCAAAAGCAAAAGCAAATTCATCAATATAATTGCGCACGGGCACATCAACTCGCGACAAACCATGCCAACGATCTTCTCGTCTCCTCAAGTTGCTAGTTTCAACCATATTAGCATTCACTTTATTGCTGTTGGAGCTATCATGATTATGATGTAAAACTTCAGGATCAATTTCAGCGCCCACCATCTTAAAGGCACACCAATCAAGTTTGAAGCCCACATTTTCGAAAATCTTTTGTACTGAAGTGCGTTTATAGGTGCAAGATGGTAGTTTGTACAAAGGGCGTACTTCCTCCTGTAACTGTTTAAGACGCTCGGAAAATTTAGCAAAACTACCCAAGTGCACAATGACTCTATAAATTAATAAAATAAATACATGGTTGTAATTTTTTTCTAACAAAATAACAAAAAATGTTTACCCCTCATGTTGTTGAGGCCTCAATGGCAAACGACCACCCATATTCACTGCCGACTCCATGAAAACTAAACTCAAATCAGCATCACTTTCTGGCCACAAGTCTTTACGGAAAATATTGCGTAAATTCTCCACTCTACCTGGATCCATTAAGTGTACCCAATTTAAATTATCGATTTTCATTTGGATAACATTGGGGGCATGGAATTTGGATTCTATTGTTATCATCAATTCCGAGCGCTTGGTTTCATAGTTTTGCTTATTAAGAGCCACAATCTCCAAGGTAATGGTTTTGGCTGCCAATTCTGCAGGTGGCGTGCCATAGAGAAAGCCAGCATGGTGTTCCTGACTATACATATAACGCATCCAAGAGGGTAAATCAGGATAGGATTTCAAAGAAGGTGTATAGCGAAATTGTTCATTGATCATTTGATGTGTCCAATTGAACATAAGGGGTTCAATTTTAAAAGTATACAATTCTCCAACAGATGCCTGATCTAATAGTTGACCTTTAGATGCCTTCATCAGGCATAACAAAGTTGTTATTGAAACAAACAATTTATTAAATCGACAAAACATTTTTTCTAATTTATTTTACGAAACTATTTAAATTTATTAACATTTCGATATTGCTTGAACTTTCTTAAGTTATTCTGTTCTTTATGAAACAGAGCAATATTGTTGATAAAAATTGAATTTAATTTAAGCAAATTTTCAGCGTGAAAATTATTGTTCTTTCAGTTGTGTATCTGCGAAAATAGTTTTTGCTTATATTTTTTGGTGGGGTTGTTATTGTTGTTTGTGTATATATTTTGGAGCATGTTGTTTGTTGAGTACGGTATATATATATATATATATATTACGGTAACTGAGAGATGTTAACAGAGAACATAACGGACAAATTATTATCAACCCTGTTTTTGTAACATGAAAAGTGATGCCAGAATAAACAAAAAAATAGGCAAAAGTGATGTGATGACTGTTTGTCAATGAAAATAAAATATATCAAGAAGATTAGCATTAATCAAAAACACTGAAACAGATTGTATATAAAAACCATATGACGATACTTTTAAAATATATTTAATATTTTCAACGACAAAAAAGGTATACAGAGCACATGCAAAAATATTTGATATATTAATGAACTCAGATTAAAAAGTTCCCCAAAAAAAGTGAATATTAACGATAAAAAAATTATCAAAAAATATTAAGTGTTATAGGGATCTTGATTTGTTATAAATCATTCAATTAAAAGTTAAAATATTATTGACAAATCTGGCAAAAACAACTTTATGACTTTTCGTTAGATGACTGTTATGTGATAACCGAATCGATTATTCGACTATTTTCTAACAAAATAGTTGATTTCGACTTTTTTCAACAATTGTACGATTATTAAAAATAAAATTTAAGGTCAACCATATAATCTTAATTTCAAACTTTCTGTTTCCACCCAATTAAATCTACACAAAACTTGTCATCACTGTTCCAGGCAAATAAACATCATAATTCACAATAACGCCTGCACCTCAAAAACAACAACAAATTGACAAAACTGTCATCACAATTTTTATTAATTTTCACGATAAGACCAAAATTTTGTATTTACACAAAAAGTATAAGAAATACGTGGCGTTTTTAATAACTTTTGTTATAAAATAAAATGAATTAATAGCGGACAAATACAGTATTTAATAAATATGGCATTTCTAGAATATTTACAACTGATACTTTTCATTGGTTCCGCTATATTTGCGGCGCTTTTAATATCGGTAAGTTGGAAGACCACAAAAAAAAAAAAGAAAATCGTCAGCCCTATAAGCAACCGGCTGTGATGAGTGTTTTGTACATTTGTTAATAAATTTTTTATTTACGCTTTATTTCAGTTATTTATAGTACAAAAGTCAATAACAACACGTTTACCGGTTATAAAAAGGCACAAACAGGAGAAAACTTTTTTAGATCCAAATATTTTGAAAAATTTCGAATTCTCCAGTATAGAAGATGAACCCACAGTAGATTTAAGTGTGATAGTGCCAGCATATAATGAGGAGCATCGCAGTAAGTAATAATAAACAATTTTAAAGCTATGTAGGTTATTTTTAGGCGTGCAAAATAAACATTTAAATCTGTAATTAATTAATCATCATTAAGTTAAGGAAGGTGGTTTCCTGGAATAAGATTGTTAGCCATGAAGTTGAAGTAGACATAATTATAACGTATACTTTTTACTTGCTAAACAGTAGTTACCACAAAAAAAAATAGCATAATAACATTCATAAATATTTTAGTGCCTGTAATGTTGGATGAGTGCCTGGAATTTTTAGAGGAAAAATCTAAAGCTGGCAATTTTTCATACGAGGTCATTGTTGTCAGTGATGGCAGTTCAGATGGTACCGTTCCTTTAGCCCTTAAATACTCGAAGAAATATACGGTCAATAAAGTGCGTGTATTAGAATTGATTGAAAATCGCGGTAAGGGAGGTGCAGTGAGATTGGTAAGTTATGAGAAAAGATGTATCTAAAGATTATTAACAAATCGTATACTTTTTATAGGGTATGTTAAGTGCTCGTGGCCGCAATCTCTTATTCGCCGATGCAGATGGTGCTACCAAATTTTCCGATTACGATAAGTTGGCTGAAATTTTACCTTCTATTGCTGGTGATTGGCAAGAAGATGCTGTTGTAATTGGCTCAAGAGCTCATTTAGAAAAAGAAGCCATTGCATCAAGAAGTGCTTTTAGGTAAATTTAAAGAATAGTAGTTACTTAAAGGACACTGCAGAATAATAAAGTTTGCTAAATAAATTTAAATCATTACTTTTATATTTCTTTTTTAGAACCTTTCTTATGCACGGTTTCCATTTCTTAGTATGGCTCTTCGCCGTGCGCAGTGTAAAAGATACACAGTGCGGCTTTAAGCTTTTAACAAGATCAGCTGCTATAAAATTATTCAAAAGTCTTCATGTGGAAAGATGGTAAATTTAACTGAAAAATATATTGTAAATATGTGTACATATATTAATTATATAGGTATTATATATTTTATAACTATATTAAAATTTTAAGATTTTGTTTTCTCTTTCCTTAATAGGGCTTTTGATGTTGAGTTACTTTATTTAGTCGAACGTCTTAACATTCCAGTACGAGAAGTTGCCGTCAATTGGCAAGAGATCGAAGGTTCAAAACTGACCCCTTTCTGGTCGTGGATACAAATGGGTACTGATTTATTTTTAATATGGTTCCGTTATTTGGTTGGCGCTTGGCAAATAGATGTTAAACCCCATAAGCAATAATATTTTTTGTTGTACAAACTTATTTTCTTCCTAAATTTTATGAGTGTTTATAAGTCTTTACTTTTTAAAGTATTTCGAAATTTTTTTGATTTAAGAGCGAAAAAGAGCTGATTAATTCGTATATATAATTACTAAAAATAAATATTTTTTTAATTTTAGAACTTTATAAGAATTGTTTCTCTGTCAGAAAGGGCATAGATAATAGTATAGGTAAAGTATTAGGTAAAGTCTGTTTAAAACAGAGTTTGTTTAATTAACAGTTATACTTAAGTTCAACTACTTGTAATGGTAATGGTGGTAATTTGCTGTAAATGCAGTGAGAGGAAAATATTGGTAATAATTAAATTTGTACATCAAGTTTTTAATTTTTTTTAGTTCAAGAAAAAATAATAGCAACACCAATTCAAGAATAATAAATTTCAAATTGTAGAATAAATATACTGGAAAACTGTTCTTTGTGCAACTCTTCTCATTAAATTAAAACAATTGTGTTAATAATATACAAATAATAATATAAAAATATTAAACGGTTGGAAGACCGGTATTCCAGCTATTCGATGAATTAGAAAAATGTAATTTGGGCTTCTGAATATCCAAGATCAATTATTGATGTATGCTGAACGTGTCACTATATGGTATGCCAAATTGTCTGAAGTAGGGATGGACACTGTAAAAAACATTGATGTTTTTTTTGATGCGATGTTGAATCGATATTTCATAAAATACATGGATGTTTTTTATACATCGATTGTTTTTTTTTAATTATTTATTATTATTAAATGAAAATTTTTCCTCTTGAGAGTATTATTTTCGAATATATTGTATGTTTAACTGAAGTAGAATTCGAATAAAAATTTTTTAAAAATATTTATTATTATTATATTTTCGAAAAATCTTAAATATATTTTACATCTCCCAATACTTTTTTTCAATACTGTTTAGAAATAAAAGTTTACCAAGTCTTTCACCACTCAATCTGTTTCTTTGTTTAGTCCGATGTTCCCACCATTATAAAGGTATTTAAAAGCAATCTTGTAAAGCTTGGGAAACTGTGTTTTAAATCTTTCCAAATATCCAACGGATTTTCGTTCAGTCTTCCAACAGGAGTCCTCAACTAAACTGAAAGTTCATCAGACAATATATCTTAAGTCTTTGTGCTTTTCCAATTTCTATGAACCAGTTTATAATGGCTAGTCCACAATGAAAAAGTATTCTGACTTTTATCGGATTTTTCTGAGTCAGATTCAATATCTTCATTTTGCAAAAGGGTATTTTTTATTAATTCCTTGATATTTGATACAGCATTGGCAACGGCTATTGCATAATTAAAGTGCATTTTTTTTTGAATCGAGGGTATACACGTTCTGTATACAATTTGTCATTTCGATGCATCGAAAGAAAACATCGATGTTTTCCGATTGTTTGGGGGCAAAAAAAACATCGGATTATATCGATGTTTCGACACAATACATCGAGTGTTTTAAAACATCGATGTTTTTTGTCCATCCCTAGTCTGAAGGCGTGATGGGGTCACGATATCGATTAAATTATTTTGAAATTTACTTTTTCTTTCAAATATGTAGCTGCAATGTCATAAATACACCAATGCAATGTCATAAATACACCAAGTACATATTCGCTTATGTTCTATATTCCACTACGAAGTGAAACTAAATCGTTTTCAATTCCACATGGACAAATTCACGGCGTTCTAGAAAACAAGGTGAAACTCTTAACTACAATGAACGAAACGAAAAGTGATGTTTTACTTTTCAAATCATTTTCACAAAATTTAGAACACAAAATTAATGAAAATTTCACGTCCACTTCATTTTACAAATGTAGAACCCAGGTGATTAAGATAAAAATGTCTTAATCTATGATGAAAATGTTGCTTCCCGCTTTATATTACACGAATATTGAATTTTTAACAGCTATTTGATATTCCATCGAACGATTTTATGGCAATACTAGTTTTCAGCTGTTATGTTAATGTTAAATAAAAATGTATAACTGGCAGTTCTACTACGTACCATATGTTAAAACTACCTAAAACGGAGTTGTAAACAGCGGCTTACTGTAAAAAACACATATAGTACTCAAAATACACCCCATAAATAATATTATTAAACAAACTTTAATTATATACTAAACAATTACAATAATTATAACACAAAATTTACAGATTTAACCCCCTCCAATTGTATAATGTAGCAAAGTAGTATTACTACTATTTTCTTTTGTCCAAATGACAACTCTGGCTCATAAAAGAGCGCACATTAAAAATAGTAGCAGCTAGAATTTTAAAGTGAATAGTGTTAGAGTAAAAAGTTTTGCAGCTTTTTGCTAAATAATCATTTAAATAAATCAATAAAAATACAAAATAAATAACAAAATATAACTATCACATCATAATTAATAAAAATAAAAGCAATTACAAACTCAGTGATTTTTTATATAAAAACTAACAACAGCAACAAGTGGTTTCGTATGCATTTTCGGCATTTTGATTTTTCGGTGTGTTTTTGTTTTTGCTTTTTATTTTCTACAATATAAAAATTCCTGTAGGGAATGCAACAACAACATCAAGCACAAAACAAAAAGCCAAGACGATAAAACAAGAATCCAATCAGAGTTTATTTAGTTGTTGCTATTGTATGGCTAAGAGTGTGCGACAGTGTGTGTTTGAAAAAAAAGAAATAAAAAATATTCCAAGAATTAAAGGCATAATAATGATATTTGTGAATAAAATTTAAATAAAAATTAAATTAAATCGATATAAAATCAATGGATTTGTTACATAAAAACCACTAAAGTGTATTAATTAATTGTATTTAAGAATAGTTTTTTTTTAAAGAAATTGAAAGTGCCATTTATTATTGCTTATTTTTTGTTGTGCTTGAGGTTATTGTTTTTGTTAAACCACAAGAGCAATAATAACAACAAATCACTTAAGCTAGATTTACACGATTGAAATTTTCTTCAAAATTGCTCTTCAAAATGCTGCAACTCGTGTAAACAGCAAAAATTCTTCAAAATTTTATACAATTACTATTAATAAATTTATTTAATAACAGCAAAAATTCTTCAAAATTTATTTATTTAATAGTTATTACATAATAGTTATTAAATAAATTTATAAATAGTTATTAAATAAATAAATTTTGAAGAAATTTTGCTGTTTACACGAGTTTGAAGCATTTTGAAGAGCAATTTTAAAGAAAATTTCAATCGTGTAAATCTAGCTTTACTCTTGCTCTGTATTTCTAGTGTTTATGGTTGTGATGTGTTATTGTGTTTATTTTTTTTCGATTGCTCGCGCCTTAATTAGTTTTTTTTATTATTGTTGTTACTCTAAAAAGCCGCTTTAAAATTTGGTATGAAAATAAACTTATAAAAAAAAACTTAATTCAACTCAACGATAAATACACTAACAAAAAACAATGTGCCATCATTTAAGCCACACTTAACAAGATATCTTTCGGGGTATGTATGTAAAAAAAGCATATTTATTTGTTTTAATTGTAACATGGTCTCACACTAAAGGGCTTTTAAAGTCTTAAATTTAAGATTGACAAGAACAAAAAACTTATTTTGGTCAGTAAGTTCCAATTATAGTGAGTCATATTGATATCTTAGCTTTTTGCTAATTTGGCATTTTTTTATTTGTATGACCATCTTTGGTTTACCCCATCATGAAACTACATATCAACTTGTACCTACCTACCATTTTTGTAAATATCTATTGTGTCTTTATTTCAATGATTATTCAAATTAAGCTTTGATTTTTAGTTTTGTGTAGATTATTTAAATGACCTTGAGAGTTCATTTACGAAGTTTTTGATTAAGTTATAGGGTTTTATTTTCTCTATTAATTCTTTTTACTTACCCGGAGTATTCTGAGCTTTATGTTTAGTATGTCCTTATGTTTTGTATGTAATTTCATACTAAAATTGTTAAATTTGCAGTTTTATTATAACTTTGTGACTGTCTTAAACTTTAGCCTTACTTGAAATTTAATTTGTATATACCTAATTATCCATGTAATCAAGTGATACGTAGTTATTTCATACAGTGTTGGACATAAGGTTAGCACACTTATGGCCGGATTCACAGTCTTTAGTTAGCTAATGACAATGGCTTAACTAATGATTCTTTAGTCGCAATGCTTAGTTTGCCATAAGAATAACAAGTAATAGTTAAACAATAGTTAGTATTTTAGTTTACCAATGGTTTTACATGTATGACCGAGAATTCGGCCATTAGTAACTGTTGCCAATTAAAGTAAATATTCTTCCCTGTTCATTATTTTTTCAAACTATTTATTGTTCAAACATGTCTCCGTAAGATCACGTCACTTCACGTTTTGTTGGCTTCAATTGATGTTCGGTATAAGTCACCGATTGTTAATTTTTTTCACCTTTTATACGGCTTTGAAATCTAAGATAAGTGATGTATGCATATTGGGCAAGAAAATTTCAGTTAGTGAGTTATAGAGCTTTAAAGCTCAGATATATGTATATGTATATGTATATTACTATATCTCTGTGATTTCTAAACCGATCCGATCAATTTGAAAGAGCTCTGAAATTTTAGAAGTAAATTTTTTATATATAAAGATATTTAGCTAATACAAGAGAATCTTAAAACAAAAATTTTAAAAATTAGATTATAAATGCATTAAAATGTATTTCCAAAACTGATTCGTTTTCTATTTCCATCACATGCCTGAATATATTTTTTATATCAGTACAGTAATTTAGCACTAAATACAAATTGTATTCTTATAAAAGAAAACATAAAAGCGCTCTTTTAAAATTGCGTACCAAGCATTTTGGATTTCATTCCACAAATGATTGAATGATTGAAATTCGGATATTGGATTGGCCATTTCAACACATCAATCTTATCCTCCTCACAGATCTTGAGGTATTTTTTGGGTTGTTGTCGAGCATAAAATGCCACATACATAAGTGGCATATTGTTCTCAGCGTATGTAATATTCGTATTTAATAGTATATTGTGATAAGCATACTGATCCATTATGCTCTTATGTATAGGATCAAGACCATATACAGAAAACGCTGCCCACACAAGTATTTCGTAACACCAAACAGCATCAAATAAAATAAAACCGTATTTGTTTGTGTAATAAACCAAGTTTTTTGAGATAAATAAAAAAAAAAATAAATATATTTACTTAGTGGTTACGACTTTTTCAACAAATATTTGCCATGTGTGACTGTACCTTTAGTATTGCTAATAGCTACTTCTGTGACAGCAAGCTACAAATACTGACAAAAATACCCATTCGTTCCGAACAAAATATACAAACTATACATACCTATACAAAGTTTTTTCCATATGAATATTTTCTCTCTCTCTCTTAAAAAAGAGGCGTCAAACTTTATATGAACAAAACTTTGTCCTAATGGGTTAATCCACTTTAAGAATCATTTTAGGTTAATACTTGTACAATTTATCTTTATTACACAATTTTCTTCTAATGAAGGTGGATAAATAATTTAAATTTATGAGTAACAGTTTTTAGTAAATCTTTAAAAATTCTGCATACAAAATCCTTTATTTCAGAAATTCTCAACGTGTAAAGGCTGGCAAGTCTCTCAACTTAAATTTCTCCTCTTTTTAAAACAGCTGCACTTTTCAAAGTTTTTCCTGTCGTTTATAAAAATACTTATTGAAAATTAATCATCTTTTCTGTTTTTGTTAAAATCTAACGTACAATAATGTTGTATTCACAAGAAAACTGTATTGGAATTAATGTTGAAAAGTAATTATTGTTTACATTAAATTGTAATGTGTTCTTATCAATAAACAAATTAAACAAAAACTCAAATTCCTGTACACTCGTAAATAATAATATGGACGATAACGTAATATTAAGCGACTGTTATACAAACACTTTTTACATTGTCAACATACAGTTTAAATATGTAGCTAACAAAAATTCAATATGCGATGAAACGTTGTATCGTTATAAAGAGTTGATTGCATAGAATACATATTAAAACAAATCGTCTATGAGTTTCAAATATTTTGAGTTTTTTCTCTTGGTGTAGCCTTACATTTCTTTATCAATAAATAACTAACAATAAATACCTTTATGAATAATTTGTGCATTTATTCAAGTTTAATGTGTATGTACTTTATATTTATATATTATTCGCTTAATTATAAACAATATAGTTTATAGTTAATCGCACTTTAATTTATATTTGTTTTTTGGTAACTGATAAGAGCCCAGTATTCATGTTATTTGATTTATGGTTTTGTATAGAAATAACGCTGTTTTGAATTTAGCTACAATGCTGCACTGTTTTGTACAAAAGAGTGATGCTAATGACACATCGAATTATACACAGAAAACAAAACTATCGTCATTAACTGTTGGGGTAATGAACGCTAAATAAAACCGATTCATACTAAAAAATAAAACAAAATTATAGGCGTGAATATGGCAGAGGGTCGACCATTACATATGATTTTACATAGAATATTTGTTGTTTTTTTTTTTTTTTTGCATTATGGGTATATTAAATTTCATGACATGTAATGCATATTGATTAGCAAAATCCATATTCAACTACGCGTGTTTTATGCGGGGACATGGCAAGAAATTAATGGTAAGAAAATAAAGTTTCAAAAACAAACCCAGCGGCATTTTGCGAAGATGGAAGGTAGAAACTTTAATTCGATTTTTTTTTGCTTGCTTTTATTTTTTGTTAAATTTAGTTTGCAAATGCTGCATATTATTATTAATGGCTAAATTCACAGTCTTTAGTTAGCTAATGGCAAAGGCTTAACTAATGATTCTTTATTCGCTATGCTTAGTTTGCATAAGAATAACAAGTAATAGTTAAACAATAGTTAGTATTTTAGTTTACCAATGGTTAACTAAAGACCGAGAATTCGGCCATAAGTGTGTGATTTAACGAGTTGCTTGGTCAGTAGTTGGTTAGACATGACAGATTGGTAAATATACTTGTTTTAAGTCCAACTTTTCATTATTCAGTGATAATTTTACCAGTCTACAAGTTTTTATATTGAGTTTTAAATGGTACTTCATCAGTTTAATGTTGAGCTTTTAATGGTTTTATCTGCATTTTTAGAGAAAATAAGTTTATTGATCACTTCTATTTTGAATCCAAAATAGATTTTTATAGAAAATTCTATCAAAACTTGCATTCTTTAGAACTCGGTAAATATTGTGTTCTTTTGGTTCCAAAATCGATTTTTTATAATTTTTTACGACTCTAGATGAATTTAGTTTAGGTATAATAGAAAATCAGGCAACAAGAATATTCTCATTTATATTGCCCAGCGTTGAAAATGCGGTGATACCCAACAGCTCTATTTAAAAAATTAAGTACATTATATTATATAGAGGGAATGACATATCTTCGGGGATTTCTGTAATACTGTAAACGTCAATATAAAGTAAACGCCTAATATTGTTAAAAAATGTTTTCTTATATATTCTACAAGTACATATTTAAAACAAAATATATAGGATCATTGTCCTGTTGGAAAACCCAGTTCTACTCTAGTTCTAAATTCTATATACTAAAGGCTACATTGCTCTTTTTTATTTTAAATATCGAAATAATCTTCCTTTTTCATTGTAGATTTTTTAAATGTAAGATTACCTGATGCCGCCATACAAACCCAGGCCCTTACTGAGGCGCCGCCACGTTTTATCGTCTTAACATATTTATTACTAAAGGCTTCGTTCTTGGTTCGCCATATATTTGGGGGTTTTTAATTCCCAATATATTAAACTTACTCTCATCGGAGAAAAGAATATTATAACAAAAAATTGTGAGGCTCTTTTTTATATTTTATTTGCGAAGTGCTTCTTTCGTTTCACGTACTCATCTATTTTTACAGCACTAGATGCTGGATTTGCTCGTGCTATAGCTCTTAGTTCAGTTTTTGTATGACGCTTTGGTTGTTTTGCATCAGGCAAATTTACTACGGTATTGTCTTTGGTATACTTGTCTTTAATTTCTTATTATTGTACTGTGATGCCTTCCAACGATTTAACCTATTTCACGCAGATATTTACCTTTACTATGTAAGTCTATTATAGTTTGTAGAGTTTTGATGTTTATCTTCGCATTGTAAGTTATTCACTACTTAAGGTCACACCTTAATCTCTTTTAATGATAAATTGTGAAACTTGCATACATATATACTTTCAAACAAAGAAAAATTGACTTTATTTTGACACTCACTGTATGGCGAATAACGGTCCCAGGGTATCTACTTGTGCTATTTTTTTAAGATTTCTGCAATCGCAATCACTATTTAGAACTTGTCCTGGACTATAGAATTGGCAGTGCCCAAATTTATCTAGATCACTGAACTTTCTGAATCTTCTTTATGATTAGATAAAATCAACTCATTTATCCGAATGATTTGCTGGCTATCTAATGTTCCCTTCTGGTGTCAGCTATTTATGTAGCCAACTTAACTATTTAGTATTTGTGTATCCTCTTTTTATATGGTTTTATCTTTTACTTTTCTTTTAATTATACTTTCCCGTTATTGTCTAGGCAATAATTAGTTAGAATTACTCATTTACTCATAAATTGTTTGCTGGGTTTAAAACAACTTTACAATGTTTTATGTAAATACATATAAAAACTATCAATTATAAATATGAATTAGACATCTAAGTTATTTTAAATTCTTAACTTGTTGCCAATTAAATTTCCATATAGTGCCAAGTTTTGTTGAATTCCGTGTTCCTAGTTGTATTGAAATTAAAAACATTGGAATATTCCTGTACCGTTATTAAGAGAACAGTTGATAAAGAAATTTAACAAAATAAAATACATACATAAACTGACATTTTTGTTATTTAACTATTACACAGGTTTTTAAATTTAGACAATCATGAAAAAGTTATGATTCAAAAGAGTTTTGCATTTTAATAGGATATATGTACAAGTATGAATTGGTTAAATGTTATGATAAATACTTATCATACCAAATGTCTGCATAAGAAAGGATTGTGAAGAACATCTAGTTCGTCCAAATTATTTCCTAAAATAATATGTATAATGTATAAAAGTTTTGTGCCAGCAGAATGTTACAGTGCTTGAAATTAGATATTTATAAGATATCCATAGAATTAGGGGTTTTTCAACATTTAACGTATATTTACAAAAGACAAATTATCAACTTAGCATATGTTATATTTTTCAAAAACTAATTACATATATATATACACATTCTAATGTGTAATAATAATTGTCAAACAGTTTATGTGAAATTTAAATAAAACATGAAAAGGCATGTAAGAAACGAAGTGCCGTTCTAAGTGTAGCCGGTAATAAACAGGCGAGAACTAAATTACTAAATCGTACTAATACCTTAGAGTACTGCGGTAACGTAGCCGAAACCAGTAGTTAGCCCACCGAAAGCTGAAGCACTTATCGTTTCGTCGGTCTGTATTGCCCCTAGTCTTAGTCAAGTCCTAGTTAGTATAGTTGTGCCCGGTCGTTTATTTCAGTGACCGGTCATTTTCGTTCATTTATCCAAGACTAATTCGTTCAATCGTTCACTTTGAACGAATGTGATTTTCTTCTTGTCTTTTGATAAACAGCAGCTGAACGAAATTGATCCGTACACTATTGAACGAAAACCGTTCACAATAATGACCGGCTCATTCCGTTCAATGAAGTGATCCGTTCATTTTAACCCGTTCGTTCATGAACGACACAGCTATACTAAGTAGACGACCGTCATATTTCATCTTCAACTATCACTTTTCCCCTAGTTAGGTTAGCTGACCGAGAGTCGAATCATTTTTTCCATTGGATTATATTTTCTACAGTCCTCAGTAAAGAACAAATTCCAGAAAGACACGATCGTATACTGAAGCTACAAGGCAGCTCTGTGTAAGATAGATTTCAAATAAAGCAGATCTCTGAAGAATGGTAACAAAAATCGTATCACAAACAAGATTTTTGTTTTCCTATTGGAATTATTGGAATAAAATAAAAGTGACTTATCAATATTAGAAGCTTTGACAATTGTTACAATGAATATAGTTTTGCTTTAAAATTTGCTATATAATCGTGGATCTGTAAAAGCTACAATCTGTCACTGCTTTTAAGAATTTGGTTAATAAATTTTCACAATATTCAGATTTTAAATGGCCAATCCAATAAAATTGGACAAAACTGGATACTTTTTTTCGGGACATGTGGAAAATAGATTCTATTCAAAGAAAATCGAATCGATTACAGCCTTAAAACTCAAAATTAACGACGTTCTTAACTAAATAGATTATTAATTTTTGAAAAATATGATTGAAAATTTTTATAAAAGAATCCATATCTGTATGCGTGATTTTCAATCATAATTGTCAAATCAATACAATAAAATATTGAATGATTGTCATCCAAATTCTTTGTTTTGTTTTGAAAAACAAAGTTCTTGTGGAAAAATAATTATATACAGTGTTGGACACGAGGTTAGCACACTTTCTATCTGTTGCCAATCAAAGCAAATATTTTCTGTTGTTTGTTACTTTTTAAAACATTTTATATTTCAAACGACTAATTTGTTGCATTTTGGTGGTTTTCTTTCCAAAATAAAACAACCCAAAAAAAAAAAAACAAAATAAAAACAGAAAAATTGCGTACCAAGTATTTTGGATTTCCTTCCACAAACCGGCCAAATTTTTGAGTCTAACTGCCGTTATACCTCGCTCCACATCATTCCATAAGTTTTCAATTGGATTCAGATTAGACTGGCAATTTCAATACTTTAATCTTACTCTGCTACAAGCAACTCCTCACAATGCGTGTGGTGTGTTTTGGTTCTTTGTCATGCATAAAACGCCAGCTATGTAATCATTGTATTTAAAAGTATACTTTGATAAGCGTACTGATTAGTACGTGCATCGATCTTATCACATTCGCAACACCATGTTTTATGGTTTTATAAGTATGCTTTGGGTTGTGCTGCATGCTTGGATCATTTTCCATCAGATCTGAATCTACGAAATTTTGATTCAGCGCTTGAGAGGATATTTTTCCAGAAAATTGCAGGTTTTTCTAAATGCTCATCAAGTTTTTTTTTCATTGAGTCTTCGTTTTATAGTTTTAGAGAAAGCGTCAACACCGAATTTTGTTGAAAAATATCTTTGAATTGCGGGGTAGCTCTTAAATGGGTCTGAGGCTCTGTAAATTAAAGAGTCCTCTTTACGGGTTAGTTTTTAACCTAAGACGTTGTAACATATTTGTATGTTCCATAAGTTCGAATATGGCCTAGTACGTTGTAGAATAAGTTCCTTGGTCAAATTTAAATTCTTGCAATCTCGCTAATTGTGCTCTCTCTAGAGATCATCTGGTAAATGACCTTGCGCTCATCGCATGGGCACAACTTATTTTTAGCCATGTCTAAGTAGTATTTTATGGCTTTTAATCTTTGGTTTAATAAAATATTTTTATAAATTATTATTTCTTACAAATTTACTGTGAAAAACTAACAAAATATATTAATTTAATTTCACGTTCTAAATTATTGTCCAGCTCAAGTTGTCTAGTAATTGCAATTAACAACAAATAGAAGAAAGTATTAAGAAATAATGCAATAAAATAACAGGACATACTGATTACACCATAGGGTATACCACTGATCAAGAAATACAGTTCATTATTATATTCACATAAAAGGAAAATAGGTTTGAAAACAGCATATATGAAGTGTGCTAATCTAATGTCCACCACTGTATACCTACATATATATACAACTAATGGATGCGGCGTTTATAAATTCAACAATAGCAGAAACGTGTTTGTGCATGATTTAAACTCAGCTTCATTTTCTGATTTCTAGCAATTTATGTCTATACCAGAGACTCTAAAATCTCAAGAAATAATATGTTCTACTTTAGTTTATTTGCATTAATAAAAATTTGCATAAATATTTCTAAATTGCGAAATTGTATGCCAACCACAAATCATTTTTAATTTATTTAAATTTCAGATTCTCTCACGTGCATATGAAATTCTAAGAATTCAATATACATATGTATGTATGTATGTATGTTTTTTTTTCTTCGCAAATATAACATTATTTATCCAGATTAATTTAATATTTTTCTTGTAACATTTCACTTTTTTAATGAATGAAATAAATCTCTGAAATAGTTTCAACTAGATTTTTATCAATTCTTTCTGCTTATATGATTATTTGTTTGCGACTACAATCACAGTTTCAAACCGGTTAAATGAATTTTATCTTAATCTTTTGTTTATAGTTCATTATTTTGACCACTTTTTTTGTGTGTGTAAATTCGTGTGTTTTCTGTGTTACTGCAAAAAAGGTAATAATTGCCTGGCTAAAACATTTTGAATATGAATAAACTCACTTAAAAAAGACATACAATTTAAGACAAAAGACAAAAACAGTAAAAGTAAGAAAAAATTTAGCACTTTGCCAAAAAACTGGCTCGCGCTTAAAACCAGTTGTAAGTTAAAAGAGAAATAAAAAACGAAACGTCAAATTGCAGTTGACTACAGTTTATTTAAATGAAAATGTATGCTGACGAATGTTCTGCTTTTGGAATACCCTACACAGTGGATGTAGGAAAGAAGGAAGGAGTTGAGATGTTATTTGTTGAATTTTTTTAATTGTTCGAAATCTATGTATGTATATAAACTCCAAGTTAATCATTAAACGCATCTTGTCGTTATTTATGCTTTTGGAATGCCCTTCATAGTACCGGTAGGAAGATACTGGGACGTCGTAGGTTTTCAATGAGGTATATATTTGAAACATATGTATATCTCTAGTTTCTAGGAGTAATATTTAACAGAGAACTTGTATGGATTATTCATTACATCAGGCAAACGGTTAGGAAAGCTTAAGTTGAAACTTATTGCTGTCAAAAGCAATCCTGACACTTGCTCTAAAATACTTGAACAGGCTAGATGACGTCTTAAATACACTGAAACAAAGAGAGGTATCCATTTGACACAATATCCAAGGAACTGAGATTTATACAGTTGGATAAAAGAAGTGTATCGAGGATCTATAGTGATTTTTAAAAAGGTTGATTAAATTGGGCTTTGGATGAAATGAGAGCTAAAACAACTAAAACGATTACAAGATTTTGCGTAACATTTCGGTCAGGATCCTAGTAACTGCTTGGATCTATAATAGTAAAATCTACTAACTTATATGGCAAGAGGACAAATCACCTCAGAAAACGTTAAACAAGGCACACACACACACAGCAGGACACCGAACATTCATTCATTTCCTCTTAAACGAATCGATGAAAGGATATTTCACTACGTCTCTAATTCGAAACTATTTCGAGGAGCTGGGATAGCGGAGGTTTTCAATATTGAAACAAATATCTCAATACTGCTAACTTTCCCTCAATGAAAATCTCTACTTCGAAACGATTTTGTTAATAAAAGAAATGAACGATTTCATTGGTTTCAGCTGGATAGCTGGTTTCAGCTGGATATACGATAACCCATTTAACAGAGTCTTGTCTACTAACTTGTGTTGGCAGTTGACCGCCTCAAATTTATGAGCTATTATGCCAATTTTCATCTTAACTGATACCTGAATGCGTTTGGGTATACGGCTACTGTAACTGGCGGCCGATACAGACCTATGATCAATATGTTTTTGTAGCCGTAAACATAAATTTCATATGTGTCTTCAGGTTTGAGAACAATTTGGAAATAACATTGAATAATTCTTATAACATAATTATTTGAGTATTATTTGATAAAACCATCATATTTCAAACGTCTGAAGATTCTTTGCTGGGATGCTCCAAATGACAGTGACCGGAAAGATCAAATCGGTAACTTGTGTTTACTACAGGGATGCAAAAGTTGGTACAATTGTACTTCTTTTTAGCACTATTTGAGAGTTAAAAAAGCACCCCAATGACTAATTTAGCACTATTTAAAATTTTTATTATGGTTTAACAAGTAGAACTTCTAGCATTGTACTATGATTATTTAAAATTGTTTCCTCATGAGAATAAAAATATTGAATCTATAAACAATCAGTTTCGAGCGCTGGCAGATATAGAAATCATTATCTAAGTCTTTAAAAAACGACAATATATGTACTTTTTGGTCAGAAATGAAAAATGAACTAATGTTTACTGATATTTCAAGAATTGCTAAAGGAATATTATCCATTCCACATTCAACTGCAAATGTAGGAAGGATATTTTCGTATCAAAATATAAGAAAACGCAAAGAGAGGAACAGACTGTTTGTTTCACCTGTCTCCAATCTAATCCAAACAAAGGATTGGCAAAGGAGTCATCTAATCCGTGCTGCTACAATTTAGAAATGAGTAAGAATTTGTTAGCAAGGAGTATGTTATAAATAATACTTTTATATTTAGATCTCAACAACTAAGTCTTTATGTACCTTTATTTTTTTATGTAAATACGAGTATATGTACAATTGGGCTAAAAAAGTACACTTTTTCTTGAAATTTAGTACAATTTGTAAAATCTTATTTTGCATCCCTGGTTTACAATTTTCTTTGGAGTTTTTTTAAGTGTGGCGTAAAGAAGCAACAAACTCCGTAAGCTCTTAAAGAGAATATCCGACAATAGTGTGAGAAACATGTTTGATATTAAATGATAAAAGAACGACTGAAGTTTTATTGCTGGGCTGTTCCAAATGATAGTGACCGGAAAGTTAACCGATTTAGATGCCACGACAACTTCCTTTGGAGTTTTTTACTTACTTCGTAAGCTTTTAAAGAGAGTAACCAACAAATCTGTAAAAAACAAAGGAACTGCGACAAACAACTAATAAGGCTTTGACGAGAATTTCTGATGAACCAGAGACAGTATGACGTACCGCTGAGGCTAGGTGCTGTTAATGTTTTTAAACTGCCGCCGAAAATGATTAATCTTAAGACGACTTGAAAATAGTCAACTTTTTGGGTTAAATTTCTTCAGCAATTTTTCATATTTAACTGATACATGTGAAACATGATCGGCGCAGATCTCTGCCGCAAACATATTACTCGAAGAACAAAGCTCTCTTAATATATGGGTCAACGCAATTTTTGTGTCCCCGCACTTTACACTACAATGTTAGGTAAAAAAAACAACAACCAAAAAAAAAAAACAAAAATGTGAGAGTGATCAGCGATATTCAGAATGGTGTTTTATTTCTCTCTCTGACTGCTTCCATACAAAAGCATGTGTCCCCCGTTAGAATTTTTAGTAAAAAAATAAAATCAAGAAAAAAGTAAATATGCAACATTTAATAACAGTTTTCGAATTATTGCGTTTCTTTCTTGTGTTTTGATTTGTTATAGTCGTCAAAACTTAATTAGTTCGAATTTGGCAGGTTGTCCCCTCAATTTGCATTGAGCGTCACTTTTTTATAAATCAAGTAATATTACTAGTTTTCAATTTCAAGTTTAAATAAAGTAAATAACGTAAGGAAAGTAAAAACTTTAATTATTACTAAAATGAGAAAAATCGAAAAGAAATCTATAAAAAAAGTGTGCATTTGCTTAGTTTTTGTGAACTCCATGGTAAGGGCGCGTTAAAATTTCATGAGTGTCACGCTAATTTTTTTAAAAGTGAATATATGTATTAAATGTAAAAAATTGAAGTTGACAATCATTGTTTACATGAAACCATGTAATGTTTTTTATAATTTGTGAATTTGAGAAATAAATTGCCTACGGAAAAAAAAACGAAATAGGCAAACATTTCATGAGCATCACTTTTGAAATATACTGCTTCATAGCTTAAAATGCTTAATTTTGATTTTATTTTTTAATTTTCAAGAGTAAAACAACAAAATTAACGGCGGCTGAAAGAGCACGGAGATAGCGCTCGATAAAGCGCGTAATGACGAATATAAAAGAAAGAAGAAAGAAAGCTACATATAATCGTGGTATATTTGAGTTTAATTTTTATTGTTACTGACTGATTTTGTTTTTGCCACAAACTTAATTCGAAAGTGGTAAAACTGAATGAGAATGAAAACAAAACAAAGCCGCTTGTCTTTTCATGAAGTTTATACAGATTCAGAATAAGAATTCGAATGAAAATTTATAAATTAAATTAAGTTAAGTTATTGTTTTGTGTCAAATATTTACATATGTGTATAAGTTTCTTCAAGAATTACTTAATTTTTTCCATTTTTGTTAAATACATACATCAAAAATGTACATGTTTAGTTTTGTATGAAAATTTTTGTTTTTTGAAGAATTTTTGTTTATTTTTTATTTACTTTTTGTAAAAGAATAAATTTTTTTTCGTTAAACTTTAGATTTGTTTACGTGCAACAAAATATCTTGAGCGTCACACTTAGTTTTTTTTCCTTAAAACGCTTATAATTGCAGTTTTTTTAAATACATTGTTACAAGCCTATTACTTTGCAAGTAACCGCTAAGTTCAATCTTTTTTAAACCAAATTTACATATTTTCGTCTTAAAATTTTAAAACAACTAGTCACTTAAAAAAAAAAAAAATTCAAAATCAAGGTGAATCGTGATTTTGTGTTTATAATTGAAAGGGTGATTTTTGCAAGAGTCAATCTTGAGAAACAAAAGAACATCGTAGTAAGCTTGAATTTAAAATATTTTTGCATTTTTAGCGATTTTTTATACATATTTGGTGTGTGACGTTCAAGATGGAAATCATAGAAAACCTAAAAAAATCCAAAAATATTGATTTTTTTTTGAGAGCCTAAAAGTACCACCGGATTCTTAATCAATTTCTAAATTGGCCACTCTTACAGGCGAATTAAAAAATAAGCAAAAAAAACTCGGTGTGTACGTTTTTTTTTTTGAAATTGACCCATATACAGCCTTTAAAAGTCGTTCTTTATTGTTCGAAATAGTCTGAAACATATTTTCAATTTTTTATGGTATTTCCGGGATATTACGAATGCTTTATTTAATTTGCAAATAAATAATTTTTTATTTTAATAAACCTTAATCGAAACCATTTTTGTTTAAAGAATTTAATAATAATATTAAACAAAACCACAAAAAACTATTGTGGCTTTTATTAAGAATTTGCCAAATCAATTGAAATTTGAGTCAATTTCAATAACAATTATTAAACCAGCGACGTTTTATACAATCACTGTTCTCGTAATGTTATTTGAAACACTTGCTATTATACGAGTATCTATAATGAGGGCCAGTTATTGTATTGTATTATTTTCATTATAAAATTTTGGTGTTTTTTTTTTATAAAATTTTTTGTCTACTACGAAGTTTTGCTGTTTTAATTGAATATTTATTACGTGTAAATAATTAAGTTTTTATTTCTTTCAAATTAGTTTCTAAAAATATTTCTATTCATTATGGCAAAACAAAAAAAATAATGAATAAAGCTGTCTATAATAGACACTATTACCAACCGGTCTGTTGTTTTGTTTTATAACCGTGAGATATCATTTGATCAAATCTATCACGAGTTTAGCGTTTTTGTTATTTTCCTCTAACAAAAGAAAATCGAAATCGTTATTTTTCCCCAGAGAGTTTGGGATTGTTTTCATTAATACTTTACAATGTCCAATTTGAAAAATACAAATCATGAATGAGGAATTGTTTTTAGTTTCAAATTTGCCAGGTATTTAAATTCATTTGCAAAACAAAAAAATCTGCTTAGATCATTTATCTACTAGTGCAACAAATTATGGTGTAATGCATTTAAATTTTTGAAAATTTGTATTTTAAGTAATTGTAGGCAAATGAGTTGTTATTTATCTGTAAATAAAACGTAATCGTTAAACACATACTTAGGAGTATGTTTGTAATTCAAAGTCATTAACATTATGAACATGACAGTAGTTTGGGAGCATTGTAGTTATGACTATAAATTAGGCGCCACATCATATTATAGGGGCTAGGATGTATTTAAGGGCTTAGTAACGTAATATAATGTTGGTTATTAGCTCATTTAATTTTCTCTACATGTTGCAAATTGGACTCATAAAAATAAGGATGTTTTAATGTAAGGATTTGATAATTATAACCAAGGAAAGAATCAGCTCTTAACAGAAATACTGTAGAAGGTTCTATGGATTCATTTCGAATAGGAAAATCTGCATGAAAGAGGATCTCTGAATACTTAAGGGATAGCGAAATTCTATTCGGAGTATACCATTTACAGAGAACCTCTAAGATAGGTTTGTTTTTTAAGCAAACACAAAGTTGCGAAGCCTTTTGGATTGGCTGCAGAAACATCCAGAGTCTTTGGCGGGAATCGAACCCACAACCCTCAGACTGATAGTCTAGCCTAGGGGGTATGTCTTACGATTAAGGCCCGGGAAGCTTTACACTGGACACGGAACTTTCCCAAAAGCTAAACAGTCTACCTGGCTGAAATTCAGGCAATACTAGGTGAAGATTTATCTTTGGTAAAAAGCCTTTAATTCCTATATTCAATTTTGCGTTCATTTCCGTACTGAGTACTTACGAAATTCTAATTGGAAGGAGTTGTACGAAATAAACATTTATCGACTCCATTGAAGTAGCGGATGAGAGGCAAGTCTCTTTCATACCCTTGATGGATCCTATACAACCTGTCGGAAGATGCTAAAACTGTTGAAAATATAATTTTTGTGAACGAAACATATGCAAAACACAGAAATATTTCTGTTACTGGAACTATTAAGAAAAACAGCGCCACTAAGAAAGAGGTTTTTTTTACCATATATTTTTGAATTGGTAATGAAGGACATGAGGCTTCAATAGAAAGGAGCAACTACAGACATATCTTGTGTGAAATTAACATTTGGTTGATTTAGTTGACGCTGCAAACTACTTTCTTTAAGGTTTTTTGAACTCACGCGAAGAATATCCAATGGAGGCAGAACTTATTTCCAGAAGTGTCAAAATGAAATGAAAAGCAATAAAAAGAGCTTAATTGAACGGAGAAATTCATTATGCTCATTATATAAGTGTGTATTGTGTTGTAACTGCAGTGATTGCTGAGTTAAAAGCTGTTGGTCGAGTGAACTCGGATCATTCCGATGACATGACAATTGTAAATTTTTTTTGCAAATCCTTCGGCAGCTTTACTAAATTCATACCAATGATTCTGGCTATGTAATCTGCATCATATAGATACTACGTTTATTAAAATTTTATTCTTCAGAACCTTACAATATTCATATGTCCTCCCACTCTATTGTAAAGCACAGAGTAGACAGATTGAAAATTCCTTTGCCAGTATAAGTAAATTTAGTCTAGCTCATCTGCCTGCATGTCCTTATAAATCGGTAACCAAATGATTCTTTTGTTACATTGCTCGCCAATCCTATTAGTAACCAGAACCTTCAATAATCACATTCCTTTCCACTTCATTACAAAAAAATTCATCCATTGCGAAGAAACCTTTTTGACTACGTTATGACCAGGGAATATTAAATAAATGAAAGCGGTGAAATTAGAGCTCGTTAGTCATTGATCATTGGACGACATTTGGGAAATTCGTCATGGGAATTCATGCCTCAATTTCTTATGACAAAACTTGAGTCCGTAAATTAGCGATAATCGGACACTACAACTTAATTTGGAAATACATTATGAGCAGCAACTAGATTTCAGTTTTCAAAGTCAGCGAAATATACTAGGCCAGGATTGTTTGTAAAAAGTGCAGTGTCATCAATTTATTAGATGGTAATGATCACTGGCTCTTAAGCTTTTTTATAATTCTTTAAAATGCATTGAGCAATGATATTTCATCAGTGAGCAGAATCTTAAAACAATCACAGGCCTTTTGAAACAGAGTTCCTAGTTACATCATTTGCTTCACAGCAGGCAACTAAACGATAACTTTAAGCGAAAAGGATATAGGATATCGGTAACTAGAATAACCTACCCTAATCCATAAGTTGTTTAAGTTGGATGCAAGCCAAATTAGTTTTGTAAGAATACAATTTGAATTATTCAGTTGTAAAGACGATATTTAGTTTGAAGCTAAACGTACTATCCAGAATGATATTTTTCAAAATATAAGTTTCAAGTCAGGTCCTTCCTACCTTGTTAAATGAATTAGTTCCGTCTTGTTGGAAATTATGGCAAGGTGAAACAATTCTTCAAGCTTTATGTAAAGAGCGATTTTTTAACAGCTTTCGGATTTGATTTAAAAAAAAAACATAAAATTTAGAGCAATGTATGAAATGTAATAATGTATAATTTGAGTCGATAGAATGATCTATATAATTCAATGTTAAAAGATTATTTCATATTAATGTTGACCTCGGCTACTCTTCAAATGGTTCATACACGGGGTCAAATTTTGTCATACCCTCTTTCAAATATCTGTTGGTATCTCACGAACAAATTCTTCAACATGTTTTACGAAAACAGCTGAGCTGTCAAAAACAGTCTTGTCGAAAAGAAAGTTGCTAAAAAATCACCCTTTAAAACAAAAAGCTTCCCTTTTCAAATAATTTTCTTACCACATTTGTTCTTACCGCTGAATCTTCTTTTGAAGCATAACTATAAATTTAAATCGCTTAATAAAGGTTTTTTAACGCCTTTAACCCTTTTGAAACTAAACGAACCCCTTAAAACTTAAACAATTCATAATTCCCCCTAATTTTTTGCCACGCATCTTTATTTATTTATATAAGCAAGGTGGCGCCACTTATCGTGTTTGTCTTAACAATTAAAAGCCTAATTAATTTATGTTAAATTGTCTTAAAATTAAACAATACTTACCTAACCGCTCGATATCAGTTAACCAAATACAAATACACTCAATTTTTGGTTTGAGCTGTTAATAAAATAACTGAAACCGTAAACATTGCGAATTTAAACAGTAAAGCTGATCTAAAAACAAGGCTTATAATGACAGCTTAAGACTGGTTAACAGAAACTTAAAGAAAACCAATAATATGTATTGAAAGAATATTTTAAGCTGCCTGAGATTTAGCATCTACATGACTGGTTAACAGGCCGGCTAAAGATAACAGAAAAATATTCAACATAAAAAAAAACTAAAAACTATATTAACCAATTAAGAAAAACCAGAAACTAAATGTTTAAAGCGTATTAAAATGAAACTAGTTTCCAAGCTATCTATAATGCACAGCTCTTATAGTGACGAAGTAGAACGAACGACCTTGAGTTTTTTAAACTTCAAATTGCAATACTGTATGAGAGAAAAAAACTGAAATAAACTCATCAGCTGAAAGAAATAAGCAAACTTGAAAAGGTCATATCAATTCGAGTGAAGTGTTTTTAATGAATTAATATTTCATGTACTGTACTGTCGTTGCTCGCATGCAACTTCTGTCCAGCCTCAAGAACTGATTTGCAATTTAAAAACTATATTACAATATATTGGAACGTTTTTTTATTTCAAAAAAGTTGTCTTCATGCTCCTCTTAAAATTGTAAGCTTACGAAAAAAGAAGACTTCAATACGACGGCATCGTAAATATAAATCTTTTCAAATCTTCTTTGAGTTTTATATTTTTAATTTGAAAATTATCGCACTTTAACACAGCACGATGAAGAGATGACGATGACTCGTTTTTCTCTCTGTGATCATCGATTCCTGCTATACTAGCCTTCCCTACTTGGAGAGATGAGGTATTAGAGGTTGTAGTGGAGGGTTTGTTACACCATATTAATTCTAGCACGATGAAGAAGATGTCTTTATTTTCTACGTAATTATTGATCTAAGCTATTCTTGACTTCCCTACACGGAGAGATGACGTATTGGAGGGTTGAATATCCGAAATCGAATAAGAATGTGAATTGAACGGCGTTATGTCGTATTCGAAGCGGTGAAACCTCTTTGACTACCAAACGTCCAAAGAATATTAGTAATAAACGTAGTGATCAGAGAGATCAGAGTCTGTAAATCAATGATCATCGTTCACAACACTGAATTTGGACGACTTTTACAATTCAGCGAAATAAAGCAGGTAGGGATCGTTTCCAAAAGTGGTTTGTCATCACGAGTAGAACTTACAATCGAGAGACGATCTTGCAATATCAGACATCGTTTATTGGGCAAAACAAATGAGTTTGGATAACATTCGTCGTTAACATCATCGCGAGTACACAAAATGATCATATTCTCCCTTAGTGGGACAAGATTTATTTACCTGTAAATTTATTTTGAATCACCTTATTCACATTCGTTTGTGATTTGAACGATTTGATCATGGCTCTATTTCACATAAAGATCTTGCAATATCAGTTCGGCACAACAACTGAATTTGGACGAAGTTCCTCATTAACAGCGAAGACATTTGCAAATCTTGAAAATTGTCTAAGCGAGTAAAATTGAATGTCTGAAACAATCGTAGTCTCCTTATAAGTCGATCTTTATCTTTCGCCATTTTCATAAAACTCTAAAACATACTAAACAATCAAAGTGGCAAAATTATTATGATCATAAAGAAAGTTAATGGTTAATTATAAAAAATAAAGAACCAACGAACAGTCAAACTATAAAAAATGTGTATACTAGTGCGTCTTTATATCTACTATATGTATTCCCTACATGGCATAAAACGCTTTAAACATAAATAAAAATTAAAATCTCATGTGGGAGGAGTGTTTTGTTATTGTTATGATCAAACGATCAGCATGATCACTGGGAATCTTGTATGTACAATGAAATGACACAGCGACATCAACGAACGTATGCAGTAAGATAAATAAAGTTTTTATAATTTAACGAAAGTATTTGTAGACAAGCTACATTTAAAATGTCAAAATAAATGTGAATTATATGTTATGGAGGGTCTAGGCGTTTGCACTTGCAGTGGAAAAGGGAGATTTATATTAAAAAATTTAAATCTAGGCAGAAATAGGGGAAAATCTAAACATAATCGGTACGAGGTAGACTTTAAGTTTGGTTTCAGTTATTTTATCATAATCGGTAAATTGATGTTTTTTTAAATTCAAGTTCCTTTTGAATTTATGCATTATTGATTAAGGTTTCATTAATTATATGAAAAAAATTCATTCCAGAATAATCTTAATAATTAGACACAATTTATTTGAAATTATAATCGCAAGTAACCGTTGCGCTGTAAATAATACCGTTGCCGCCCTGTAGTGAAATCTAAATATTAATTAATCACTTAATTCTTTCACCTTTTATTAATTTCTATTAAAATTTCTTTTTTCTCTTTTTAGCTTTTAATCGTGAATAACGAACAAAATGTTACTACTACATTCAATGTGAAATTAAACAATTTTCTAAAACGTAATTATCCTTAACCCAGTCGCACTTGTCACCCGAATCAATCAATTCCCATTATACCCACTACTTTCAAGCAAAATGAATCGCTCCGCACATAGTGGCAGTATAAAATCCTCTAATTCAGTAACCACAATGCGTCTGAGCAAATCCTTTCAAAGTAAAATGGATAAAATGTCGGAACGTTTGTATGACATTGTCAAGAGTGGTTTCATGATAAAACGAGCCCAGAACAAAAAACGTTTTACACCGGTCAACTATAAACAGCGTTGGTTTGAGTTGACGAAAAAGACGCTATCGTATTTTGATGTGGAAAATGTTGAGGTAAGTGAGAACTTTTAATTTCGTTTGTGTGGATGATTATTGACAAACGTTTATTTGCTTAGATAATTTTAAATGAAAATATATGTAAAGTTTACCTTATGTAAGGAATAGGAGGATTACTTTTGCGCCACCTTGTATAAGTGAATGTGTTAGAAATTCTAACCTTTGCTAACTTAGAATTAGGGAATATAATCTAGTTTGAGATTTGAAAGCAGTGGTCGGCAGTCATAGCCACCAGTTGCAGAATATGATTAGCGATTATTTACGATTATTTAATAAAAGTGATCAATCATTGGATTAGTTTCGATAACAACAGAGAAAGAAAGAGCATATCATGTTATTATTGTACAATACATACTCGTATTCCACATTCTCTTTATGCCGACCTCTATTTGAAAGACTTCATTAAACAACTGCGTACAATACAATTTGAACCATAACTTACCCAATGTTTTTTTTTATCGTAAATGGATAACTTATTGTAGAACATCTTCCATATTCTGGATTATAATCAAATATTTGTCCTTCCGAATGGAAATATTTCTTCTCAACTTACTCACGAAAAGTTTTCGCTGAAACTTTAATTTCCAAGTTCAAACAAATATTCACGTCACACCGGCAGCTAATGCTAAACTTAACTCTTATACATTTCCTTTCTATCTGTGTAAAAATCGAGCGAACAAAATCTGCGGCATAATAATACAGATTAATAACTGATTTTTGGGAATTAAGTTGTTTATCGTGAGTGAATGTGGATGCTTTCCCTTTCCCAAAAGGTTCCACAGGAAATACTTCTTCTCAACTAACACACCAAACTCAGCAAAAACTCTGATTTCCAAGTTTAAACAAATATTCAAGCCGCACCGCCAGCTAATGCTGAACTTAATTTTTTTCAATGTCATAATTACGAGTAAATACATTTCTTTGTATCGATGTAAAATTCAGGGCCTCAGCCGAACAAAATCTGCGGGATAAGAATACAGATTAATAACTGATTTTTGGGAGTCGGGCTAATTTGTCTTTTTGCTATCTATCAGACTATTTTGCAGCAGTACGGTATTTTAGTAGAAGTTCTGAACTGTTGTTTATTTGTTTTATTAAATTGAAATACATAATCGACAGTATTGTAATTTAACGACAATAAAGCAGATCTGTGCAAAACAACAACGTTAAGGTTTTCAAAAAAAAAAAAAAGTATTTAAGATACCAAACGTAGTTCTTTTATAAATCAGTCGTCGGTATTTTATTAAGGAAATTTAAGTCGGAAATAATAGTTTTTTAAATATCCATAGTGCGTCTTTTATAAATAAAATTTTAGTTAGAAATTATGGTAAAGAAAAATAATATAGAAAAATATAAAGAAAATTTAAATCGAAGATCGTAGTTCTTCTAAACATCAATCGAAGGTCTTTTAAACAAAACTAAATCCGATATAGTCGTTCCTTTAAACATCAATCGTCGGTCCTTTAAAAATATGATTTAAATCTGATATCTTTGCTCGTGGATCTTTTAAAAATAGAATTTAAATCCGATATCGCTGTTCCTTTAAAAAGAGAATTTAAGTCGCAAATCGTGGTTCCGTTAACTAGAAAAAGAGAATTTTTCGAATGCCAAATCGACTTCCAGTTTACTGCTAGAATGTCGTGAATAACTCAAGGAAGCGTAATTTAACTGTAGTATTTGGATTTATTTTATTATAACTGGGTTTCAGACCACTCTAATTTCTGTAACTGGTAATCAAGTCGGCTAGACTCACAGTCTAGCTAAAGATTTTTGCTGTTTTCTTTGATCAAGCCTTATTATTCAGAATCTCTGCAGTATTTGGCTTAAACTTGGTCTTCAGATATTACATATGAGATAATATATTGTAACTATTATTCATCTATTAATCTGACGTATAATTCCAATCGATCAGCTATTTCTACTACATTGACCGTCTGTACTATGAGCAACGCTAAAGAAGAGGAGACGGTATAGGTATAAGGAACGACCTTATTATTGAATGTTCCGTTTTTATACTTTAAATAAGACTTTTCTAAAGAGTTTTGCAACAAGAACGAAGTTTTTCAAAATAAATTAAATGAAAATCATTTAAATTTGTGTCGTATTGCAGAGAGTAAAGTTCAGCAGTTATAAATAAAAAATGATATTTATCACAATTTTAAATCATATTTTGGAAAAATGGCAAAATGGCGTTGATAACGTCACAGATTTGGAGTTTTAAGGCAGTAATCGATTTAATTGGCTCGTTATGGACTCTATCTTTAAAGTAACTTCATAAAAAAATAGTTGTTGAATTTTGGGGAAATTATGTGATCGGGAAATTTAGTTTGTAATAAATTAATTTTTTCGGTTGCTCCCACATGTCCCATGTGACACCGCCCTTTTCAAACCACATGTTAGTGATATCCATATCATCAATGATAGGCCAAAATTTAGTTGTTAACATTTCTCGATAGCTTAATCTAGTCTAGACCACTTGAGCCTCTAGACCACTTAGTCGACCATATAGTGACACGTTCAGCCTGACACAATTGCTCCTGGATAAAATGTGGCAATTTCTTAACTTCTTAATAGCTGTCACAGAAGGACGAAAACTTTACGAATTCTACGAAATGTAGCTTTCACAGATCCCCCTTTTCAAAGCTTATTCTACTGATATGTCAACTAGTAAAACTCAAAACTTTCATGTTATTCCAATATGTCATCTTTTTTCTGTAAAATTTCTACCGGATTGTCTGCCATATTTACTTATGAAAGTGAAGAAATGCTAAGAAAAAATATAGAGTCCTTCAAGTGTATTAATAGAAATTACATGCCACACTACATTCTTTACATACTAGTATTTACAATTCATACTTCCAAAGGTTTAACTACAAGGATTTCATATTCATTTCTATATGATGCGAGTGAGTGACAACCTTACAAATAAAATGAATAAAAGGAAGAACAAAAAAAAAAAAAAAAGAACAAAAAAAAAGACATCTTCATCATCTGTTTGTTTGCGGGGAATATATTTTTTTATTATATTTTATACTCGTATTGTTGCTGTTTTTGAAGAAGTTTCCTTTTGCCTGCTGTTGTTTTTTATATAGTGAGTTACATAAACTTTTCTTTTATCCTTATTTATAAAGCATCCTTTACATTTTCCATATGTAATCATTCTGCGTATTATACTCATATTTTCTTTATTGCGTTGTTACTGTCAACACTTTCGAAAACATCATCCTATCCACGTCCATACCATGATAACAAACACACTCCTTTAACTGCGTGTATATAATATTTTTACTTTACTTAAAGCAGTCGTTAAATTTTAATATACTATACATACACGATTATTTTTCTGTATGTTTTATTTAAATTCTAAATACCGGCTACGCAATTTCTATCTAGTGCTCCCCCTACTTATACTCCTTAATTTTGTGGACTTCAACTCTTACCCATGTTTTGTTCTTGCTTGTACTCTCCTTGCCGGCTTTGTTGTATTGGTGTTGGACCGTTTTACTGCCGCATCAAAACATTCGTAGATTTATGCAATAATACATTTGCCGACTGTAACACACCATCATCATCATCATCGTTATCGTCGTCATATGATCCAACAAGACTGTTTTGTATGACTGTGTCTGTCTATATTATACAAAAAAATTCCAATCTCCAATGTTTTGGTATAATAACTTCCTTTTCCCATTGTCTCGTGTCAGCATTTATATGTTATGGGTTTGATATGTGTAGAATAGAATGGGTCGTTTTGCTGTCTACAACACACCCTGCCTTTTCCTTCAATCAGCTTTGAGTGTTGTGTGTATTTATTTGCCAAATGTTTTGATTACGGTCCTGTGTCATTTCACACCCACTATGTGGCAATTAGAAATTATTACGCATGTGTTTTTTATTCAAGCACAATTGAGCGTAAATTGCAAGTTTACCGGAAAGATTTTAAGAGAAAATTTTGTGTGCAGAGGGCCAGAGTTTAGTAATGATTTGTTTTTGTTTGAACTATCTCTCTCTATATTTGTTTGTATTTATGAGTTTACCATATAAGGATTTCAATATTTGAAATTAGTTTCAATATATGACAACAATTGCTTGATAAATGTTGTCTTAGATACCTGACTATGAGACGATCTATGGATCTTACGCTAAACTACACAAATTATTTAGGCAATAATTAAAGACTACCAATGCCTGTAATCCTTTTTGTTCACTTGTCCATTCTTTCTTACTGATTACATTTAATTTTTAACATTAAACTAATTTTATACATTTTTTTCAAGAAAATTTTACGATTTTTAAAAATATAATTTTTTTAAAAGATTTAAAAGTTTGCAAAAAATTACTTAAAATCTTTAATATTTTAATTGAATTGTATAAATTAAACTAAATTACATATAATTTAAAAAGAAATTGGCCAAAAAAAGTACGTAGTACTGGGTGAATCTGTGTGTTAATTTTTTTTTAATTGTGTTTGTGTACATTTAAATAAATAAAGACTCGTTATATTTTCTTCAAACTACTTGACGTTTTTATTTTGCAATTAAAAAGAATCCGGTTTATTTAAAGGAAATAAACCACCGTTTTAATAGGTAAAAACGTAACAATATAATATATATATGTATGTGTGTATATAAGATTCGGCATAGCCGAATATAGCACTCTTACTTGTTTTTGTTTAGTATTGTTTGACATTTCATAATGGAAAGACTTACGCCTGTGACCTACAACGTTTACAAAGCGTTCAACTTTATCACGAAAATTCACGTTCTGTGAGGAATGTGTTTCGTGCACTTCGCTCAACTTATGGTCAACATAATCGGCCTACTGAGCGTACTATTCGCAACACCATCACCCATTTGAGACCCAGCATTCATTATTGGATAATATTCGACCGAATAGATCGCGTCCAGCCCGCTGTGAAGAAAATATAGCGACCGTGCAACAACTAAAGCCACTCGACCTTCCCAAGCGACATCGGTTCGCTCTATGGGCTCTTGAAAAGTTCCAAGAAAATCCGACGTTTTCGGAGCAAATTTTGTTCAGCGATGAGTCCCATTTCTGGCTCAATGGGCATGTAAACAAACAAAATTGCCGCATTTGGGACGCAAAGCAACATAAAGAGATTCAAGAACTCCCACTTCATCCAGAAAAAACAACGGTTTGATGTGGTTTGTGGGTCAGCAAGACGGCGCCACTTCCCAGACATCGCATCAATCAATGGATTTATTGAGCGAACACTTCAGTAAGCACATAATTAATTATAAATTTAATTATAAATATATTTTATTAATTTTTTTTAAAAAACAAAATACGGCTTTCAAAAAGTTGTAGAAAAAGTATTTTTTACAAGAATTGTAAGTTTATTAAATAGTAGTAAAAGTTCTGTAAATTTGTATTAAATGATAAGTATTTTGTAAAATTACATATAAGTTTTGTTTAATATGACTTTTGGAAAAAGTTGTAGAAAAAGTACTTTTTTCAAATTAATATTATTTTTAAAATTTGTACATTTATAATAAACATTTTTAACTTTTATCAACTAAAAGCTCTTTTTTAGCCTTTTTGAAAAGAGTAGTAAAAAAGTACTTATTTTACAAAATGTTTAAAATTTCGTTTTTAAAATAGATTTATTGTATAAATTCCTATAAAATATATGAGTATTAAGTTTAGTATGAGTTTTGAAAAAAGTACCAATTAATACTATTTTTTTAATTAGTTTATTTATAGTTATAATCATCAATACTCAATATTTTTCAACTTAAAAGAAACATATTTTCAATACAAATAACTTTTTTATAAAATTCTTGATAAATTTTAGTTAGGCTCGAGTTCATTAAATTTAATTTTAATTAAATTATTTTTACTGAAGTTAGGAATTACAACTTAAAAAATTTATTATTTATTATTATTATTATATTATTGATAATTTTTCTTGACTGGGGATCGAACCTGGGTTGTTGAATTTACATATGTTTCGAGAAATCCCACTTTCTCTCATCAGAATTCTTTGCGTTCTACCACATGCACCACTGCGGTGCCGGCCAGTCAACAGACAAACACCAATCCTTTAATCAGTGTAGTTCTGGTAGTTCGAAGTTTTTCCTTTCAGTTTTTTTCGTATTCATGTCAAGACTTCGTCTCGAAAACTTGAATACATTTGTTTTTGTTTATTATGTTTTTTTGTACACTTTTGGACAACATGTAAACATTATGACTTGTGTCCTAGCTATTTTATAGAATAATTATTATTTCATAATCGAACTGTTAATTTTTACTTCTTAATAATTTTAGTTAGGCTCGAGTTCATTAAATTTAATTTTCATTAAATTATTTTTACTGAAGTTAGGAATTACAACTTGAAAAATTTATTATTAAAAATTTTGATAATTTTTCTTGACTGGGGATCGAACCTGGGTTGTTGAATTTACATATGTTTCGAGAAATCCCACTTTTTTTTTACTAAAAAAAATTTTTCAATAAAAATTAGTAAAAAAATACTTTTGGAAAAATTTAAAAAATTTTGTTTTTATCTCATATTTTTATATACATATTTATTGGTTTCATATATTTATTGGTTTAAAGTAATTTGCATATAGTTTATTTTAAGTTTTTAAAAAAGTATTTCTAAAATTAGTTTATTTATTATAAAAACAAACATAATTTTGTAATTTTTTCAACAAAAAACCTTTATTAGCCTAAAAGTACTTTTTAGAAAACTTCCACTTAAATATCTGAGTTACTGTTAAAATTCTGAAATTTAATTAAGCTGTTGGGAAAACCCTACAACCCTACAACTCTCCCTACCCTCCCTACCCTTAACATACTCTTTGATTTCTTCGCTCTATTATTGCAAAACATTTAGTGCTCTCTCTTTCCTTGCTCATGGCACAGCTTCACTTGAAATATTGAGTATGTTGTTTCGCGACTTTCTAACTGGAAAGTAAAATCTCTACACCTGTGCCAAAACAAAACAAAAATAAACCCCCATAACTCATAGAAAAGTGGTTAAGACACCCTTAAAATATGGCATGGAATCCTTTAAATTCCCAGCCATGGGATGGTAGCTAGGAAACGAAAATTAAACGAATATCAACGACATAGACATACAAACACATACATATGTATATATAGTACATACTAATATATTAATGCAGTTGAGAAAGAAGTTCACTAACCGCCACCAAAGCGAACGACTATGATGATTTTAGGCTTCAGTATGACGGTTACTGGGATATTGTATGCATCATAGAAACGCGCTCTCTCGTATGTAAACGCTAGAAAAAGTTAAAACCATCTAAAGTAATTTGTTGTTATTAGTAACAGGCGTTTAGTGTTTAAAATTTTAAAATATCAAAACTAATTTAAATTTAAAAACTAGTGATAATTTAGTGTTAAATTTAAAAAAAGAGAAATTTTAGCAATTTAATTTGTGCGATTTTTTTGTGTCTAGTTCCTTTTTGCAACAAGACTAGCCGGGCATAATTTTTGTATTTTTATTACTCCTTTGCCTTGTGTTGTTGTTGGTGTTGTGTTTATTTTGTGTGTGTGTGTTGTTGTTGTTGGAGTTGCCAGTGTTCGGTGGTGTATCAGTGTCTAACTGTTTCATCCCTTATTTTTCTTCCTGTTTTTCATTATCCTTAATAAAACTGTTGTTTCTGTTATTATTGTATGAGCTTTAACAACTCTTGGACTCTTTAACAGAAAAAATAAATATGTTCATTTCACAAACACAAGCAATTTAATTAAAGTATAAAGAAAATTCAAGGAAATTTTAATTAAAATAAAAAAGAAAATTTAAAAAATTTTAAAAATATAAAATATTTTTATAGAAAATATAAAAAAAGTATTCTAGAAAATCCTTTAATATTAAATAAAATAGAAAAACCAAAAGTTCCTTAGCAACTCCACCCAAATTTTGTTTTCTAAAGAAAATATGTAGTTAAAACAACAACTTCTTTCTATTAAAGAAAATTTGAAAATTGTGTTAATTAATATAAAATAAAACAAGTTAAAGCAATATTTATTAAAATTTAAATAAAATTAGTTTGAAAAAGTTTTAAAAATCAGTAGAAAAATTGTGAAAATTTTATATAAAACAACAAATTTAAAACCGACCCACCCTTTTGTTGTCAACAGCCGGAAAAATAACGAAAATTTTGTGTGTATTTAAACTTTCAACAATCTGGCCACATCTGGCAAGTTTAAGTGTTTGTGTGTGAGTGTTTAGATCTGAACTTTGTGTGTTAAACGATTTTCTTGTACCCCACAACCTACCAGCAACTTTGCATACTCTAAAGAGAATTGGAGAAACTTTTTCTCTAACATAACTAAATTAAAGGATTACCAGCTGCCCCCTTACTTGCAAATGTACTTGACAGTTTTTGTGTCACTTTGCTAAACGGCCAACAATAACAACTACAACTATAACATCAATTTAGCTTCCCTTCTTGCACCTCTCTATGCTCATATAGTCGTCGTTAAACTAAGTTTTCTGTTGCTGTTGCTGCTTACCAAAGGGGACAGCACTTCCACTTGAGTGCATCATCATCATTTTAACGCCAAGTGGGTTTTTGTGTTGTTCGGTTTACATTTTGAACAGCCAACAACAACAACCAACAACATATTTAAAGCAGGTATTATAACACTTAAATTAAAACAACAACTACTACAAGAGCAACAACTACTAGTAACCACAACAACATCAAATTTAGGTAAGCAGCAATTAAATTTCTTTCAATTATTTACAATTGTTTAACATTTAAAACATTTCTCTTGTTATACTTTGTCTGTTGGTATTTATTCTGGATTATTCTTTACTTCCTTACTTCCTTGTCGGCCTTTTTATCAATCCGTTTATTTGTTTTTTTCTTCCTTAACGTTGTGTATTTTCTATTGATCCCTTCCGCTTGGTATATCCTTACATTATTCATGTCCATTTTTCTCTCTTTTTAGTATAGTTTCTGCTAACTGCTATTTCTTTTAGCATTGTGTATATCGCCGGTTGAAATGAGTTGAGGTGTAAGGGAGTGAGGTTTGGAGTATATTGAAAATTAAATAATAAAGAATAGATTGCGAAATATTATAGGGACAAAATCAGCAGGTTGTAAATGGCACTAAAGTTATCTTGTATAGATTCCGAATGAAATTGGGGTTTTCATGACGAGATGAACCGGAATGTATTGAAAATTCAAGTACCTAATAATTTCAAATATGAATTAATTATCATAATTTTAGAAAAATGTTTAAGCTCCTTGACTTTTGGTGGATTTATTCTCAATTCGATTTTGAATCTTCATTTTGTATAGAAAAGTGTTTTTATATCATAGGAGTCTAAACATGTTTCTACTTTAAAATTTCATAGTCGTTTTTTTTATATAAACGTTTTGGTTTCGGTATTCATCCCAATTAATATGAATGCAAATAATGAGGGGCAAATTGATTATGATATGTTAACTATTCCCAAATTGATTTGACAAGTGGAAAAGACAATATATATTATATTGCAATGTACAAGAAATTATGTCTACTTTTTAAAAATATAGCACATGGAAGACAATTTTGGAAAGCAAAGCAAAAATGTTAAGTTTTTTTTTTTTTTTTTTTTTTTTTTTTTTGTTGCAGAAACAAAATTTGTTTAAACTGAAATTAAAATATTTTTTTAATAAAATACTTCATTTTGTGCAAAAACCTAAAATAAAAACAAAATTGAAAATTGTTTCCCAAAAAAAGTTTCGAAAAGTTTTAGCTTTAAATGCATATAACTCTTGACCCTGTGATAATTTTTAAACAATTATTTTTTTCATTAGGTGACTAGACTAGGTTAAAAATTTTATTTGCATATACGAACATCTCGTGAGCTATAAAAGATTATATATAGCTATGAAGAAGTTTTTATAGGAAAAAGAACAATTGAAATCGTTTACAATTTTCACACTCCACTTTGGGCAATTCTGACCCAAATTCCACTGTGTGTTGGAATTTAGCTACAGTGTCATATGTTTTTATATGCTGAAAAGCATTAAAAGCCATATTTTCTAAACACTTGAGCTGCTCTCCAATTTTTATACGACTTCCCAACTTTATAAGGCTTAAAAATGTAGCTATGCGGGGCAGGAGTACAGCTTTTTCCTGTTCCCATTATTAATCTTAAAAATAATTATACACCTGGGTTCTACATTTGTAAAATTAAGTGGAAGTGAAATTTTCATTAATTTTGTGTTCTAAATTTTGTGAAAATGATTTGAAAAGTAAAATATCACTTTCAGTTTCGTTCATCGTAGTTAAAAGTTTCACTTCGTTTTCTAGAACGCCGTGAAATTGTCCATGTGGAATTGAAAACGATTTAGTTTCACTTCGTAGTGGAACATAGACGATAATAAATAGAACATAGACGATAATAAATTGCTTATACATTAACAATAATATTTACCAAAAATTAATTAAATTTTTATCAAAATTACACTTAAACTTAATAATTACTGCACGCTTCCAATCAGTATCTCGTTTCCTTTAAATTTCATTTTGGTAATAATTTAACTAAATTGAAAAGGAACTAGAAATGTACGAGGTCTGATCAAAAAATAACCGTTATTTTCAAATTTCGCGAGTTACGTATATTCGATTTTCGCATTTTTTTCTGTTATGTTGGTACACATGTCTGTTATATATGTTGGTAATATCAGCCATTTTGGATTGTCAGTTTGTTCTTGACAGATAAAAACGTTAGTCGTGTTTTGGTGTGCTCTACGATTAATTACTATTGGAAAAAATGGATAAAAGAAACTGTATTAAGTTTTGTGTAAAAAATGAAATTAAATGCGCAAGGACATTTGAAATGTTGACTGTGGCGTTTGGCGAGTCTACTATGAGCAGAACACAAGTTCAATTGTGGTATAATCGGTTTAAGGAAGGCCGAGAAGATGTCAATGACGATGCTGCTCGTCCTGGTCGCCCGAGCACGTCAACAACCTTTGAAAGCAATGAAGCAGCGAAGAAAATGATTTTGGATAATTGTCGAATCACTATCAGAGATGTTGCTGATGATGTTGGCATATCGTTCGGCTCATGTTAAGCAATTTTTACGGATGTTTTAGGCATGAAACGTGCGGCAGCGAAGATTGTTCCAAAATTGCTAAATTTTGAGCAAAAACAACGTCGCATGGACATCGCTCAGGAGCTGTTGAACATCGTCAACGACGATCCAAATTTCCTCAAAAAAGCCCAATCATCCCAATGGAAACGTCCAGAAGAGCCCAGACCGAAAAACCAAGTCAAGTTCGGTCAAATGTGAAGGTTTTGCTTACTGTTTTCTTCGACTGCAATGGCGTGGTGCATCATAAGGAATACTACCTTGAAGTTATGTGCCGTTTGCGCGAAGCAATTCGTCAGAAACGCACAGAATTGTGGAAAAATCAATTATGGATTTTGCACCATGATCACGCACCAGCTCACACATCGATGCTTGTGCTTGAGTTTTTGGCCAAAAACAAAACCGTTATCATGCCTCAACCACCGTATTCATCGGATTGGGCCCCCGCTGACTTTTTCCTTTTCGGAAAACTGAAGACACCGATGAAAGGAAAGCGTTTTGCTACGATTGAGGAGATAAAAGAAAAATCGAAATAGGAGCTGTTGGCGATACCAAAAACCGGGTTTCAGAAGTGTTTCGAGGATTGAAAAAACCCTGGCATAAGTGTATTATATCTGAGGGGAATTACTTTGAAGGGGACAAGATAGTTATTTATGAATAAATAAATATTAAAAATGACGATTATTTTTTGATCAGACCTCGTATAACAACAAAACGCTACCCGTATCGTATAAAATAAAAAGTTTAGAGTTAAATAAATATAATTATTAAGTTATTAAAATCTACAGTTTTCCTTTTAAATTAAATCTTATGCTTGGTTTTCACTATTTCATTTTTGTTGTCAAATTGTCCAAATTGTTATCAATTGTATGAAAACGGGTTGTCTATGACGTCTAATGAGATTGCCATCATGATTGCAAACATAGATGACGCCATATGACAACCCGTTTAATATAATTGCCAACAATATGGACAATTTGACAACAAAAATGACATAGTGAACCAAGCATTATTAAATTATCTTATTATGATTTACAATATAGAAACAAACAAACACACATTCACTTTTCTATATAGATAAGGGTTTCAAATGTATACAAATTTTAACATTTACTTAATATTGTTGCTAGTCAGCTCATTGGTGTCCTAAATATTAATATTGATAGCTGATATAGCTTTCCCTATATATAATTTGTCATCATATCTATGGGAGGTGCCACGCCCACTATTGATAGTCCGCCCATTCTTGTCCTAAATATTAATATTGATGGTAGAATAACCGTGCCATATATCTTATTGCATACCATATATTTGATTCTTTTTTAATTATCATCATATGAGAGGTGCCACGCCCCCTGTCGCTACTATGTACTCCAATTTTTCCGCAAATATTTAAACAAACAATGAAATTTCATGCAAAATTTGAGTACTAAAGCTATTATAGTTTCCTAAGTATTTGATTTTTAAAATTAACTTTGTATGAGAGTTACCACGCCCATTAAAAATTTCAAAAAGAAAGTAGCCTATAGCTGCTTCCAGACATACAGAAATATACTGTGAAAATTTCAAGCAAATTGGTTCAGCCGTTTAGCCGTCTATAGATCCCAAACTAATAATAATAAATATACATACAGACACACAATCACTTTTATATATATAGATAAAAATAGTAATTACTTTTGATGGAAAAATCTAACGATAAATTTAAATTAATAATAATTTATATTTATTTTTAATAAATCTTATCAAGCGGTAATATAAAAGGAGCATTTCCAGTTACTTGTCAACTGCTGTATATTAACTATTCTCATGACAGGTTATTTCTGTAAAGAATTTTTTAAACTCTAACTTCATATAAAATATGTGCCTATATATCTTAAAAATGTGAACTCTAACATCACGTTTAAATTTATAAAAGTTTTAAATTATTCATAAAAAAATAATGCAATATTTTGGATATTGCATGGCAACTTTAATAAAATTTGGCATGAACTTTAAAGATATTATTTAGCGTACACTTGCAAACACCCAATTAACATTTTTAATAGCTTAAAATTCTCATCGTTTTGCCGTAATTATTCATAAAAAAGAAATTTGTTTCTGAAGTGGTCAGGCTCAGGTCTACCTCAACAGCGATGTATGACGTACCATAATCATAACACTGCCAACCACTACAGAGAATTCCCCACCAAGTACGAAAACCCCAATATTGTACCAATTAAAACTTTATTTAATATAAATAAAATTATATAAATTTATTTCAAATGACTCAACAGAATAATAATGACAACCAGAATAATAATAAAATTATTAAGAATTTTCTACATATACATACATATATGATTGCTGCAATCAGGTGAATTGTAGCTTTAACGTATTATAATTGAGGCCATCAAATACTATATTTATTAAACGAAAGTTTTTTTTTTTATTTTCAAAACCATGTAATTTTTGTTACATCCTTTCGTTTAAATCCTTTTTCCGTTGTAGCCATCTACATGTGTATTATTTTCACTCTATTCTCATATAAACACACAAATAGGACGGACAGTTTTGTTTTTGCTCACCATTAAATTTGAATAACGGCTATTTTTGTTGTTAAATTTGTTTTCCTTTTTCAATTTATGGGATGTTTTTGCAAAAATTGCAAGAGTTATTTATGGCCTATCATGAAAGTAGGAACCAGGCAATTTGTCGATATACAAAAAAGAGGGAATCTTTAAAAAGACGTTTTTCATAACAAAAATTTTAAAATGATTTTTAAATAAAAAGAAAATCTAACATATCATAATAATTTACTGGTTATATAGGTTAGGTTAGCAGGCAGCCATAGTTAATACAGCTCATTTAGGTCCATTCGTTGGTCCTTTTGTGTTGCCTGAAAAGAGATGAATAGAAGAAAGAAGTAATGCTTGGTTTTCACTATGTCATTTTTGTTGTCAAATTGTCCAAATTGTTGGCAATTGTATGAAAACGAGTTGCAAACGGTTATTAAAACGGGTTGCAATCATGATTGCGAACATAGATGACGCCAAAACGGGTTGTCATCGTTTTCATACAATTGCCTACAGTTTGGACAATTTGACAACAAAAATGACATAGCGGCCAAAGAGACATAGAGTACATGTGGACAGGTAGAAGAAGAAAATGTCAAGAGCAGAAGAAGATGTCGGGTCCGGAAGGTTTAGAAGAAAAGATGGAGTAAATACTCCATACCGCTTAGTGGCCAGTATTTCTACTGTAAGTAAAGGGATTGGATCCAAAATCATGATAGCCAATTGCTATTCCTAATGAAGGCATTGATACGCTCTAACTTCAAGTCTGATATTTCAGATAGATTATTGAAGGATGGTTGTCCCAAGAAGGTATTACGCAAGGTATACATTTCTTTACAATGACAGAGAAGATGAGAGATTGTTTCCTCCTCTTCTTCATCTCTAGAACTCCTGCAGAAATCATTATAGGGCAGACCTAATTCTCTGTCATAATTGCCGAATTTGCAGTGTCCAGTTATCACTGACACTAAGTCGTTTAATTGGGATCATTGTAGTTTTAGCACGTACAACGTTCGTTCTCTATTTAGCCCAGGCCAGATAAGTCGTGTTTTAACACAGATGTGTTCATTTGCCCACCCGGTCTGAGCAAGCTCATAGTATTTGTTACTTGCATGGTAATAGCGGTATACCGCATATATGATGAATGTCATCATCAGGTAGCATGGAACCATTCTTTGCTAAGTTATCAGCAACAAGGTTTCCAATTGTGTCTCCATGTCCACGCACCCATATGAGTGAAACTATTGAATGTCTCGCCATCCTATTTAAGGATGTGCGGCATTCCTGGACCAAGGTCGATGTAGTTTATACACCAGTTAGAGACTTTATTGCAGACTGGCTATCAGTATATATACGCATATCCCTGTCTGATATTTTATAACTGGTCCAGTTACTTGCACTTTTTATAGCGTATATCTCGGACTGTAGAATGCTGCATTCATTTGGAATCCTAAACGACATTCTAATTCCAAATTCTTGCATGTAGACACCGCCGCCAGCTCTCTCCCCTTTTTTGGAGCCATCCGTATAGACAAATAAGCTCGTAGTGCCTTCTTCTGATACCGCATTATCCGAAATGGAGTAGCCAAAGTTCCTCGAGAAGAAGGACCTAGAAGTGCTGTAATCAGTAGTTTAAGTGTGAATTCACAACAAATATTTAGAATATGTGGTGGTAATTAAAATATAATAATTACAATTTGGGAACCATATTTTTTTCCTTCAACAGTTTAAATTCCAAATTTAAAATTTTTCTTAGTCATATGTTCAAATCTCTTAAATAACACAAATGGATGATGGATTTCAATACGAATGTATGACGGAATTAAGTTTGGCAATTTTTCATGACAAAATCACGCACACCCATCAGAAACATGACAGGAATTTGAGTGATAATCAAACGCATATTTCATGTCATAACAATAAAATGTTAAGTAAGAGTAAGTTCTACAGTTTATATGTATGTATGTGATAAAGGGAAGGGTTTTTCAACAAAGAAAGTATTTATTGAAGGAATATTTAATTCAAAAACTATTTTCTAAATCATTAGAAACAATCAATAATAGTTTAAAGCTGTGTTCACATTATGTGTATTTGTCATGTGGAATGTAACTTTTCTACCCATATGTGATTTCATGTGTATGTCAAAATTTGAGTTTTACATACGGTTTATAAATTACATGTTCATATGTTGGTTATGTCACATACATATGTACTTTTGTTAAATCCTTTTCAATTTTTTCCTCAATTTTCAGTAATAAATTTGTGTAGTTTTTTTTGTATTTTTGTTTATTAAAATTTCAATTAATTTTTGCCGCCACAAAATTTTGGTTATAAAAAACAGCTGATGTCAGATGGTTTGTCACTTGAAAATAGAACTCGTTCTAAATACAAAAATGTCATATGTATTGCACACAGAGAAATAACACATGATATTGTTTGAAGATACAGTCTGAACTGTATGTACAAATTTGACATGCGAAAAGGTGACAGTCCACATGACAAATACACATAATGTGAACACAGCTTAAGATGTTGAGATAAATAACCTAAATGCAAAAAGTGGTGAGTGCGTGCTATAAGTGGGGGATGAAATGGTTACAAATGTCAAATGTAAACAGCTGTTGGGTTTAAAGAGGAATATTTATTGGAACGTTACATGTACAGAGACATATGTACATATGTATGTATACATTCATCAGAACTGTAACTTATTCAATTTATTTTCTAAATATAAAAAAGATAACAAAAATTATTTTTTCCTACTTGTTTGTAAATCTGGCTGCTTTTATTTGCGCCGCTCAAAACGGGATCATAAATCCGTGAAAATAAAAAAAATTGATTAAACTCATTAATGGGGTTGGACAAACAATTAAAACATTCACTACTGTTTTATTATTCCTAATAATTTTCCAATTTTCGTCAAAAAATTATAAATTTACCTTTAATATTTTGTTTAATAGCCCTTTTTTGTTATCACAAGACATCTATTTGGCATACTTTTGACCAAATGCCTGCAAAGTGAAATGGGAAAAGCTTTTCAGACCGCCTCAATGTTTCCCACAATTAATCTAAATTTCTGCTAAATCATTTTGCAAATGCAATGATGCAATACCATTTACACAAGATTGTGAATTGCGCTATTATGTTTTAATTATATGGCCAGCACAGTATTTAAGCCAAAAAATAATAATAATGGAGCATACCTATTCTGATTTTTTTTTTAAATATTTGATGGATTAAATCTAAATAAATGGTTCTTGAAATGTTTGATTAATGTCAACATGCTTGGTCTGTAACATAAAAATACCGATTCAAAACAGTTATTAGTAACGGTAACGCTAATTTCTATTGTATCGGTAACGGTGTTTCAGAGATAACGACAAAATTTTGTTAATTGCAGTAAATACTAGTTCAAACTTGGCACTAAATAAAATGGGTCGAATTATTCATACCGTTCCGCGATTGCAAAAAGAATTGTTTTGTGTGGAAGCATAATTAAAAATTCTACATTCCGTTGCTGCGGTATTTCTCCTTTTTGCGGTATCATCTTTAAATAGACAGTATTGCGGAATGCCGCTGGAATTCATTATTAACTTTTACCGATAGACTAGGCGATAATGTGCTGGACTATCAGTCAGAGGGTTGCGGGTTCGATCCCCCTCATAGACTATGGGTGTCTTCTGCAGATAAGCCAAAAAGCTTCGCAGTCGCAGTTTGTGTTTGTTAAAAAAAAACATATCGATCAATATTTCCTTCTGCTTAGTTTTCCTTTTCGTGCGCAATCAATAATACCACCCAATATTTTAAATCCCATTCTTGTTCTAAAACTGGGTATTTTTGAGGTAACGGTACCTTGTAACCTTGCTTCAATCTTTAAACTTTATTGAACTCTTTAGCAAACAAAATTCTTAACAATTCTATAAACTAAACCATTGTTATTTATGAATGTTGTGTAATGTTGTTCAAAAGTAAAAACCACAAACTTTGCATTCGTTTTTTTTTTTTTTAATTCATAAAATTTTAACATTCACCACAACAACTGTCACAATATGAAATTAATATAATTTATTTTTTTACTGTCAAAAACATTTGGCGCCAAATTTCTGTTTTCATATTTTTTGCTTAAATCCTAATTGAAAATTTCTTTCGCAGATACAAAAACAATCAAAACGTACAGAATGACATATTTTACCGTTTTTTACTTAGTTTTTTTTTTTTTTTTTTGTAGGTTAGTTTAGCGAACAGACATACGTTTCTTGTATGACAAGCTTTATGAGTCACTTATCGCAGAGAAGAACTGGAGAAATGAGCTTGATTTATGGTTGTGGATTTTAAAAGACCACACAAAAGTATGGCAATTCGAGAGCAAAATGTGTTCCTTTTCCTTTGTATTTTTATATGTTTTAAATCTAAAGACAACAACTCCCTGATAAACAAACAATCGTGTTAATATTTTTGCTAATTTGTCAGCGTGGCACAGGATTAAAAAAAGAACCTCACAAATATGCGTTCAAAAATTTCTGTGGAATAAAAGTAAAACATACAGACTGGCCAACTACTTTGGTATTTAAATCAAGGTGTCAATATTTAATGAAACACACAGGTTTCATTATGATTCAGTTGAGATTTTGTTTGCTAAAACGAAGAAAATAAATGAAATGGAGATTGGACTTGTAAACATGCATAAATTTAAAAGGATTAAATTGGTTTTAATGCTTAAAATATCTTAAGGATCACTCTAAAGGCTGTAAAGCAGTGCTAGGCAAAAAGAGCACATGGAACTTAGATTATGATATCATGCTATACATCTTCTTTCGCTGTTAATATAATATAAGCAGCCATTAATTGTGATTTTTGCCAATTGTTTGAAACTTTGTTGACATTTGTGTTATATAGTTATAAATCGTATATTTTTCGCCTCCTGTTGGGTCTGAAAGCCGATCACTGCATTAAAGGTACAATATCTTAATTTCTGATAGTTGTTATACTGTATTGAGGACTATGAGACTACCCCGCAGTTCGTTGGACAATTTGTCATTTACAGTGCAATTTCTAGGTAACGTTAATTATGGCCAGTCGCATACCACGTTTTATGAATGAAACTGTTCTATTTCAACTAGACGGACAATCATTTGTACACAGAAATAAATAAAAATGAGTTTCAATTAAAATATTTGTGGAATCAATTAAAAATTTAATTGAAATCGGACCTGTAAACAAAATGATAGTATCAATTAAAAAAAAATTTGAGATTTTATTGAAAATATCAGAAAAATCAGAAAAAGTAATTGAAGCAATTAAAATTTTAGTTGAAAATTATTTTAAAATCAATTAAAGGTTTAATTGCAAAAAAACATGATTTTTTTCTGTGTAGAGGGCCAATCAATTCGACTATATTTTTTAAATCACTTCTTAAGACGCCCTGTTGAAGCCTGCATTGTAAAAGGAATAGAACAATCTGTTTTAAAGTTGGAATTATGCTTCTTCAACTAAATAAGTCCAAAAATCTAACTATAGTAGACTAGACAGTTAAAAATGATAGTATCAGAATCTATAGATTGTTGAAGGATATAAAGGACAAATTGTTCTATTTCAACTAGACGGATAAAAAAATTCAATGCTTTATTTGTTCAAAACTCACTTCTAAAACCGCCCTATTTCAGCTCACATTGTGGAGGAGTAGAACAATCTGGAATTATACAAGTCCATGGAATTGTGCTACTTCAACTAAATTAGTCCTTAAATAGACTGGAGTTAAAAAACTATATTAGACGGACACTTGAAAATGGGAGGATTGTCATGTAAAATGCTTTAGTCGATCGTTTGCTCCGAATATGAGATTTACACGATATCCCTCAGCTGCAAAATTGATGATGACTATATGCACATATATTCTGCTTGCTCGTAGGTAATCTCTGAACTGTCTCAAGGAAGACTTCTTCTGACATTCTAGAAGAAACTGATGCGTTGTCTTTGTTGTCTCCTGAAGTTAATGTTTGAAGGATATTTGAAGTCAAATGTTATATACGTTCCCACAAAAATTGATTCTTCGCTCCGGAAGGGTCGACGTGTTATTCAACATAGCGGAATTTTTTAACCCAGGGAAGAACTCTCGACGATAGCTGTCCTGTTATAAGAAACGCAACGTTTAGGTTTTGTTTTAAACTTTTATTACTTTATCGGTTACAAACAGCGATTGCTTGCTCTCATTTTTCATGATGGAACACTTATTCGCGAGAGCACCTCCTTGTTGGTGTATATGGAATTTGTAGAAGTAGAAGATAAAGTGGAGTGGTAACCGGATATCTCACTCCTTGTTGGTATATAAGTAGTTTAAAAAGTTAAAAGTTAAACTAAAGCGGTAACTGGATTCTTTCCAGAGAGAAAGTTAACTCTACGTGGTTTTTATATATGACTATAAATATTGCGAACGACAGATATGTAATTCATGACCCAACACTTCATATTGTTGAACATGGTGAACTGCAGGATCTGTGATGTGGTTGACACTGTTAAAGATTTTCGACAAGGCGTTGATGGTTTAAGCTATGGTGATTAATGTTACGGTGGTAGTATGGAAGTCGACGTTTTAGTTAGGGGAGGAAAGAAGCTTCGAGAATCTGTAAAACATATACCATATATATTTTGGCCTGATGGATTGTTGGGCTTAAATAGAGAATACTCGACAATGCTCCGTAAGTATTTTCGGTTATTTTACGGGTCAGTTGGGAAAGGAGGAGAGGACTTTTGATTATCACTCTACCACGTAGCCATTTTGATGCAAAGATCTACTAACATCATTCGGTAATTTTAAAGCACTAGATGTTGGGTTTGATTTTACTTTTCTTACTATAGCTTAGTTTTTATAAGTCGCTTTGGTCGTTTTGCATCAGGAAAGTTTTCTACGGCATTGTGTTTGGTATACTTATCTATAGTTTTTTGTATTGTACAACGATGCCTTTTAACCCATTAACGCCTGACTCTCGATTCCGTTGTCCGATTTTGATGAAATTTCACACAGTTAGTATTTACGGCATTTTTATTGACGTGGTATTTTTTTTTTCTGTCGTACACGAAGCTTTGGCCTTTGGGTATTTTTCTATCCACTTAGGCATTAACGTGTTCTAAAATATATGTATGTTTCTTTGTTTAAGGTATTAACTTGAAAACAGCAACAATAAACTTATCTGTTGTATGTTTTAATGAATATTTGATATGTTTTTTATAAAATAATTTGGGGCTTCCCCATTTTTAGCTGATATGCAGTAAATCTTTGAAAAAGTAATATTGTAGTGATTTTTAAACTCTGTGAAAATGTTGCGCCATCGTAAAGTTTTAACTGTAACTGAGCTACAAGTAGAAATAGATGAATGGACTAGTGACGAGGAAGAAAATGATGTGGGACATAATGCAGATCAAATCAATTTTTTGATTACTCCACCGGAGAAGGTTGATGCTATTAGTGACAATGAAGATATTTGTAGATGATAATCTCCAAATACTTCACAATACAACTCAATTTCCCAATGAAATACCTGGCCACTTTGAAATTGGGTACATTTATGTTGATGATAATGTAAATCTACCAGTGGTTTCTAAATTAGTGGATACAAACAATGATCCAATGGATACAGACAATGATCCCTAATTGAAGTCAAAAAGTCGTGTCTCAGTGGAAAATAAACCAAAATGGAGTAAATCGCATTATTACAAATTTGATAAACAGCCTTTTGACAATGAAGACAATGCCCAAAAAGCATTATACGAGAAAATTGATACATATGTTGTGTGGAATACCTTCGTTGTATACAAATCCTTAGAGAAATTTAAGAAAGTTTTGTATGAAAATTTTGTCTAAAAGCACACTTCAAATCTATTTTATTTTTTATGAAGACGGCAGTATGTATATAAAAATGCGATATATTTTTCTAATAAATTATTATTTATATTAATATAATTAAGCTTTTCGTTTAATAACATGTGGCGTTGTCTTTATTTTGACGCACAGGTACAGGTACTTGCGGAATTTTTCTCAATTGCAGGCAATAACTTTTTCCTGTCATAAGGCCGTTTCATTAAAAGTGTTACAACTATAACACATCCTTATACCTATGGGAGCAATTACCTAACTAGTTCTCTATCAATTTCCTTGCTGCTTAAAGCAGTTAAATACATTTCATCTGTTTCTGAGACATTGGAAATTTATGAGTTATTAAAAATTTACAAGCAAAATGCAAAATAGTAAGTAGACCTAAATAAATATTATGACATACGCACACAATTAATATTTACACAGTATTTGTTGCAAAAAAACTGCCTCTTTGTCTGCCTCATACTACAGACTTAAAGAAGCCTTTTGTTTGTTGGCTTTATTTTCCTGCAACAATATACATACATACATACACATGTATGTACATATAATGTAAGCCATCAGACTTTGCTCCTATTATTATTTCACATGTACTGGTATTAGCATCTGTTTTTGAAATTTATTGTTTCCAGCAATTTCTTTCATAAACCACAATGAATATACAGGCAAACACACACACACACACAATTAACTTAATTATGTTGCACTATTTACTTACTTACAACTTTTGTCAAAATTAATAAATAGTCCTCAAGTTTCCTTTCTTAACTTTGCTTTAAACCGCACCAGCATTATTTTGTTAAACATTTGTGCTCCATTAACTCGTCGTATTGTTGTCCTTTCAACTCATTAATGAAGATAATTGCAGTTACAGCTGCTGCTGTTGCTGATACTGATCATTTGGTGGTTTTTGTTGAAATTGTTTTGTATTGTATCGATATTTTTTTGAGTTTTATTTGTGAGTTTTAAACAAAAATGTTGTTTTAATCACTTGACATATGTTAGTGCGTAGCTTCAATATGTGGGTTTGAAGTTTTTGACCTAATACACTTGTACTACTACTACTACTACTACTCGTTTTAAAATGATTGACAATTTTGTGGCATATCACTTATTTGCCAAATTGTCAGGATGAAGAGTGTCATTTTAAGCAGTCATGATTAATGGCATTGAAAATTATGTAGTGTTGTGACAGGTTGTTTTTTTTTTTTAATTTAGAAAACTTCACTTTTTGGTTATGGTTTTATAAGTATTCGTAGTGAATTATTCAATACGCAATCAGTTTGACACCAGATGTTAGTGAGTTGAGTTATTTCAAAATTTGACTGACAGTTTCTTTGCTCGGTCATGCTATTTTACTCATGTTTTAGTGATAGAGACATATGTACGATTTAAGGCTATTTTTAACCAGGTATAAGGAAGACATGCTTAGATAGGAGAGAGAGAGAGCTCTGCTGTCAAACAATTTAATTATCTTGAAACCAAAAACAGTTTGAGTTTCTACTCTAGGTATTCCTTTTGCCACTATGATTTTTAATCTGTCTCGAAGTACTTGTTCGAAAAATGTCTTTAAGATACAAATTTAGGGCACTCATTAACAATGATTATGATAAAGGATCAAGGATCGATCATGACTATAGCTTCCTTGGAAATGAAATACAATATTCCGAAATTTTTCGTACTGATCATTAATGTTTATAATTTGGAATTAATTTTATTAGACTACAACTAATGTTGTTTGCCCTTTAAATATCCAAAAGCTAAGATGAAATTTTTCATTTTCCTTGCCCTTATATTTTTGCTTAATTGTGGAATCTAAGGCAAAAAAGCAACAGCCGATCGTCCAAGAACGTACTCGTTTCGAAACCGTTCATACAGCATCAACTCCATGTAAGCAGTTAAAAAGTTCTAACATCCTCTTCCATGTGTAAATTGCTTTAACGATAACGATACTTATTTTAACATATTATTTCCTTGGGGTGACACCGAGAGCTTAGAGAAGTAGAAATTAAACACGAATGGCGACAGGACTGCATTCAAAGAAACTTAATTGCTTAAAAAGGCCAGTTGGCTAAGCTGACAATTTATGTATTTGAATAGTTTAGAATATAGTGCGTTCTGGAAGAGTGTAGAGTGGTGCATAACTCACTCACACAATTCACGTTCCGGAGTCCTTGTAGGAGCTCCGGAGAGAGTGAGGAAAGGTTTTGAAAGGTGTTGCAGAACTTCAGTAGGTTTAGCTCCATCATCAACGTTCTTTCAGAGGCTACGGCTTCTCAAAACCATGTGTGATTTTAGTGGCAAAAACTCTAAATTGTTGTTGAGAATCTTACGGAATCCATAACGGTTACAAGCTGGGATGAAGCCACGAGTCTTCAGAAAATCTGAAGCTTAAAACGTACTTTCTGGGCAAGAGAGAGAGATCTACCTATAGAATTGTCCGTCTTGTTTTAGCTATCTGTGGATCTTATTACATCTTGTATTTCAAGATTATTTTTCTTTTCAATGAGGTATGCAAGTTCTACGTTGCTGTTATTTCTAACCTTGATGGTTGATGATTGATCCACTAATAGTTTTTAGGAATATACAAGAATCTTTGCACATCACAGAAGTTCTATTTTATAATTTGGGTCTTCTTTATAAAAATGTATATCAACAAGGTAATATTTGCACAGCTATGCAGCCTGGAATCTTTACTAATCATTGAAACTCAAAAATTCTTTCCCGATAAGAATTTAGATTCCGCTATTATATACCGATAAGAGGTTGGGATCGAAATATTCCGTGCTTATCCAAACCTGATAGAGAAATAAATTGCAACAAAACCAGATCAAATAATACAAACATTTTTTGGAAACAAAATAGTAAACATAGGAGCAGTATTGGATTGGCGCTTATCTTAGAAAGACTATATTATAAATACGTAGACAATATGGGCTTTTAATAGAAACGCAAACGTATTATCGTTTTACGATCAATCGTGTATTACGCTGGTGTTTATCACAGAAGTGAAGATTAAACTTCAAGCCCCTTCCAAAGAAAAACAACCAAAAGATTTTAGCATTACAATGATAACTACCTCTAGGAATGTAATACAGACAATTATCTTAGTATTATTAAGTAATAATCTTGAAGACCATACATTAAGAGTTAATATCATTACGAAGAGTTGTAAGAGAATTGGTTTTTAAGGCATGTTGTCTTTAACACTATCACTAGGATTCCGGAAAGTGTGGCAGATATTCATAAATCACTCACCACAGGATGCAAGATATCGGTATGCCTAAAAGCCGAATGGCAGAACTTCTTTAGAATTTGACATAGATTGTCAAGAATTTGGCAAATTCTTTAAATGGTCACCAGGGATATTGTCATAATATTCAAGGACAGCCACACTGCTATCACATCACTACAATACAGAAAAGTTCTTAAATTGAAGGAAGGAATATATACATATGTATTCAAGATGTTTAAACGTGGAAATCAACATAGGGTCCCTAGCCGAGTTTCGTACGATTTAGGAAGCAAGTCATATATGGAATATATGGAAAGCGACAAACTTATGCCACTATGGTACTTATTTATTATTAATTTAGTTGGATCACATAATTCAACGCACGATTCCAAAAGGTTACCAAATTTATGTTTTTTTACTTTTAAAAATTACAAATAACTACTTAATGTTCCTTAAACTATTGCTATAGATCGTCACCGACTTTCTACGTAAGTTATGGCAAACATATTATTTGTATTCTTTGGAGAAAGACGGAAGGTCAAAAACGGATATACATATGTATATTCTTAATAGCAATATCTAAAGGATCATAGGGATCAAAAGATCAAATTCTAGGACTTAGGTATACGATGTAAGACCAATAGTGGATCATCAAACCACTTCTAAAAGTAATTTGCAGATTTTCCGATTTATTAATGATTCTATTCTTATATCTTTCATATTAAAGTTTTTTATAATTGTTGCCAGTTTTTTCCTTTATTTTTTATTATTCTTAATTTGCTTTTCCGTTAATCAACTAATTATTTGTTACCAAAAGATTAACAAAAGTAGCCAACAAACCTGTTAATTTGAATTTATTTGTAATTAATTATATAACGTGACGTTGACCATAAAATATTTATGCTAACAAAAAAACTCAACCAAAAAATATGTAAATAAATAAAGTCTCATACTACCTTCATATGAGTGTTATTGTGTTACATTAATTTCAGTTGATTTCACATTATAACATTTTTAAGAGTAATTATGATTCATTCCCCAAATGTAACATAATAATTATCATAAATGTGGTTAGAGTTTATGGAAAACATAAACGGACAGACAGAAACACAACCATACTATGAAATATTCCAACAAATTCCATGGTATTTTACACATGCAACTACTGGGAGGTCCATCATCAAATACACTAAACTACAACTAATGAATCTTTTTTTACGTTTAAATATTTTAAACACGTACAAAAACAATATATATCTATATAAAAAAAAATATGTAATTAAAAATACAAAAGAGGCCTTGCGGCAATTGAAAGATCGATCAGATGTTCTAAAGAACTCAATTTAACCACATTGTTTGCTGAAGTTGTTGTGGTATGAATGAGAATGATTAGAATATTGTGTCTGTTCTTTAGGCGTCTTTCAATCAATTCGCTTGACACATTGAATTTCTGAAAAACTATTGGTTTTTCTAGAAAATGAATGAAGCATGTTTTGGTGTTGTTCCAAACGCACTTGCCGCGGCTGGCCAAGTTTTTTGTTTTAGTTTGCTTTGTTTTTCAAATGTATTGAGCGGTTGGAAAATTTTGTCAATTACTTATACATAGGTTGGGTTAATTTTGAAATGTTTTTCCTACATGTCTAGGGAATTGCTATTTGAAATTAAACCAAGATCAACTGAAGATCGTTTTCAATATAATCAGTTTTAGTTTAAAACTAACTTATGAATTGTTTTTGGACAACAAGATTGGAGTTTATTGGATAAGAATGGGGAATATTAATGTAAGAGCAGGATAAAGACAAAAAACTCTCCCTCAAATCAAGAAAGCTCGACGATTTTACTTCAAAGTTAAGGATCCGATTATCGTTCACAACACTAAAAAAAACATGCATTTTTCATACGATCAACCTGATAAGTGTTGTGAATCATAATCGCAGTTTACAGCATACAACATAATAATACTTAGTGTTGTGAACGGTAATCGGGGCCTAAATTTTGTTTTGCTTTGGATGTATAAACCTGCACAAAAGTAAGGTTTCTGTAACATTTTAATACCACGTGATAGGATAGTTAATAGTGCCTAAATATTGGCTCTAAACCGATCAATTGAAGATCATTCTAAATGTGATCCGCACTATCTTTGTAATGTCTTTTGTAATGTTTTGGGACAAAACATTTTAGTTTATTGGACGAGAATGGGGAATATTAATGTAAGAGCAGGATAAAAAGCGTTCCCTCAAACTCATAAAGAAATCAAGAAAACTCAACGATCGTTGTAAATATTATCTGTTTTGCTTTAAAGTTAACTTTTGTGTTGCTTTGGATCTATGAGTCTACACAAAAGTAAGCTTTCTGTATTATTTTAATACGACTTTATAGGATAGTTAATAGTTCTTAAGTATTGGCTCAAAACCGAAAAAACATGATCAATTAAAGATCTTTCTAAATTTGATTAGCACTAAAGATAACTTTTGTATTGTGTTGGGACAACAAAGTTGAAGTTTATTGAACGAGAATCGGGAGTATTTACAGATTTTGAAAGAGTCCACCTTCCGTAGCACCTTCAGATAGCAGTTAAAAAACAAAACGTTATTGTTTTTATTATAAGGCTGAAATACAGAAGGATAAAAACGGCTACCTTAAAGCCGATAAGAAGACAAGATCAGTTAACGATCGTTGGAAATATGATCAGTATATATTGCTTTCAATATACAGCTAGATTGAAAGCAATATGTTACTGGCCACAGAAGGATAATAAGATGGCCTAAAACCCGAAACCAAGATCAGTGACTGATCGTTGTAAATAAAATAACTTTGTTGGCTGCACAATTCAAAATCCAGCCATACTCTTCATAATTTCAAAACTAATAAAACTCATTTCGTTCGGAATGATGTGGCAACTTGTAAACATAGATAAAAAGCTTAATTTTTTCTTGTTGCACACTTAAACAAAAAAAAAAAAACAGACGCAAATAAAATGCTCACTTACTCATCTTTTTATTCCTAAAGGCTACACAAAAACCAGCAGTAACAATCAGAAAAATTAACGAACAAAAACAGTAAACATGCTATACGAGTAAATGTGTTAAAAGCTTGGAAATGTGTGGCCTCTACAACATACTCAACTCCAGTCAACTCAAACCTAGAAGTAACACGTTCCAACCTCTTTACGAATTTCTTTGTCTCACATTTAGTACTTAATAAGCAACTCTGTTTTATGACACACCAAGTGGTAGACAGACAGTAAAAAGTGTTAAAATATCATTTCTACTTGTAAGCCGTAGAAATTAACTCTTTTTTTTTATCGTAGCAAGACTCAAATCAGTTTAATGTTGAGTTTTCTTTAGCAAACATTTTTGCAGTCACTGTGTTTTATTTAAACTCATTTTACTAGCACTTTTTTACAGCTGTTAAAGAAATTATTATTCTGTTTTTTGTTGAACAATTTCTTAATGTTTTTGTTGGATTTACGCTGCTTAATCAGCTACCAATCTTTAATTTTATGGTATTCTTTAGTTTTTTTCTTTCTTTTAAATGATGTCCAAATGGATGCACAATTTCAATAGAGTAGACAGAATTTGCATTCAATTTGGTTGAATTTTTTAAATACTCGTTAATAATATTTAGTTCGTTTATTTGACCTTTTTTTAATATTTAATAGTTTCTTTTTACAAGCAATAAGGTCATTTGAATTTTATATAAAAATATTTAATTTATTTCTATATATATATTTCCAATATTTCGCTATCACAATGGATAGCTTCTTCAGGGATAATATAAGTTAATAATTTTATGTGACAAACTTCTTCATGCTTCTTTAGTAGAAACAAAAAGTACAATTCAATATTTTTTCAGTTTTTTAATTAACAACTAAAGTGCTACTAGAATTTTGGGTGTCACCTCGTATTTTGCGGCTGATGATTAGTCCCGGATCACACACTGCCACTTTTGCTGCGAAACTTTTGAGTTTGTGGATGAGAGGGTTAAAAGAGAGAGAGAGAGAGGAGACCACTCTTCTTTTCCCTCTCACCAACAAACTCAAAAGTTGCTCAGCAAAAGTGGCAGTGTGTGATCCGGGACTTAACAAAATTTTTATAATAGAACTGATAACAGGCACTGGACACACTAATTTGCATCTAACTGCAGTAAGAATATCTGCGAATGGATGCTGGAGATCCACAACATATGTATGTATGTCCATGCTGGCATACTGAAATTGCTGCCCTCGCTTCTGAACCAAATTTCTGACTACACAACGACCCTGTCGGACTGTGAAAGGTAACACGATTAATGAATATGACTTAGTGTAGCATCTGGTGTCTGGTTCACTCAACAAACAACTTGTTGTCCGCACAAGAATTTGTCTCGAGTAGGCGATGCACATTGGTTCAACAACATTGATCGTTGCAGTCATGTACGAGAAGTTGTCTGTCCCTTGTAAGTCATACAAAAGTATTTTCCTTGCAAGACATGCATTAGTATTTTCTTGCAGGACTTACCGGTGGTGAGCCGAGTTCACCAGCGTATGAGTGTGCCGTAACAGGTAGTTACGTTAAACTTGAACATATCTGAACGAAGTTACTTTTAAGCAACATTTTTTTCTGTAGTGCACTATCAAGCTGCCTAACACCTTTATAGATTTTGAGTTTTTCTTTTCACACTGTTGTTTGCCACTTCTGGTGGTAAGACCACTAAAGTGTTAATTATTTAAGACGTTTTGTTTTGTAAAAAGCATTTGAAGTGTATAAAAAGGAGTTTTATTGCAAATAAATCCTTCAAAATATGTTTCCCTTGTGTGGTGCATAAAATTCTTATACATTTGCTCCTCGTGAGTTTGTGACTCTTAGCTGCTGTTTAATGATGTTGACTCATAAAAATAAATGTTAAACATTTTTCTAATAAGTACTTAAGAGCATGTTATTTATTGCACTACGAGTAGTATTAAAATTCCTTTTTACTACTTTACATACTTTTCATTTTTATATGATGAACAATAATAAATCGAGTAGAATTTCGTTAATTGGAGAAAGAGGATTTCTTAAGAAGTGTTTGTTTTAATTGCCATAAGAGAAATATTTTTTTTTTGAAATTTTAAATGCTTAGTTCAATGAGATGTTACTTTAAGAATTGATAAAAAATTGGCCAACTTTAACTGCAGGATTAATAGTATAAAAATTTTTATACAGTTTACTTAGTCCTGCTTACAATAGAGCAAATATTTTGGCATTTTCGGTGACATTGGTCTTTTTAAGAATCTTAATCTTAATAGCTTAAAAAATTAAGCTTAATAGCTTAAAAAATTAAGCTATTAAAATTCTCTCCAACTATTGTAGGTTTTAAAGTAATATCGGGAGCATAGTTTCAGTATGTTTAAATAAACATTAGCCTATATATTGATTCCTATGGTTCCAAGTTGGAACAAAGGGTCGTATTAGCCTATAAGCAGGCAATATTTATTGCAAGCTTTATATCTGTATGAAACATAAACAGATCCTTTTTCCCATTTATGGCGTTTTCTTTTCTGGCAAAAATGTTGCACTTTTTTCCTTTTTTATATGGGAAATGGGTAAAAAGTGTAACATATATGTAACATTTTTGCCAGAAAAGAAAACGCCATTAAATTCAACCGGTCACACCACCACACTTCAGTTCCATGAACCCATCAGACGTTCAACAAACTTTTTAGTTGTTAAATAGTTTTTATTTTCATTTTGTTTTGTTTCAAAATTCTTACTCTTTTCAATTTTAAAATTCAACCAGAACTAATTTGTTTTAAATTAACAATGAGAAGTTATTACAGCATATAAAAGCAACTTGAACATAGAGCAGCGGCATAAAAATAAACATTTAAAGATTTGTTTTTATTGTTTTACATTGATTCTATTGCGGGAACAAAAGGGAAAATTGCACATCATTTAATCTTCATTATAAATTTCCAACTCAGTTCAGTTAATCCCAACAAACAACCAGTCGCGCGCTAATTTTTTTTTTGTAGATAATGAAAAAAAAAATCGTTGTCTGCCACATAAAATCATTCAAAAACCGAGTAGTCAGTTGTCGCTGGTACAGAAAATGTTTGCTGATGAAGCTGCTGGTGCTGGATTCTCAGCATTTGTACACGGAATATTATAATGTTTTGTATTCGTTTTTTGTCTATATGTTGTCTGTCAGTTTGACATACAATCTAAATAACTGCCATCAAATGTATTATGAAGTGTTTGTGTGTGAGGGATAGGGCACTACGTTGCCATCATCATCATCATTTATATCGTCATCAGGCAACAATATCAAAAAATCTACATTATATGTTCAATGCTGATGATGTCCTACACATATTGTAATTTGATGTGTAAAATGTAGAGTCAGTTGGGCTTGGAAGTACACTGAGAGAAGTGATTTGTGTCTTCCAAGTCAACTGGCCCACTGATTTTTAGCCGTTTAGGCCGTTAAATTTTTATGTCAGTTGCCATTCAATATTGAAGATGCAGAACTTTCAAATGTATTTCGCTTAATTCATACATGAGGCCTAGAAACTGGAATTTACAGGACCCGCCGATGAATCGTGTTTTTCAAATGAAGATTTTTTACAGTGTACCCTATAATCCCTTGCAATATTGTAAGTTACACTATTAAAAAAAAATCTGCAAAACTATTTAAACAAAAGCTTAGTTTTTTTCAGTTTTGTGTCAATTCTCTATTATTTTGCCTGCATTTTATAAATTTATCTTGTATTTTGTCGGTTTTTAAATCCTTTATACACTATAAATTGAAATTATAGTACGTTCCTTTTTAGTTTACTTTGAAGACAACGTACACAATAGTTTCTTTCTCGTATAATCTTTAGTATAGGTCATCATCATCGTCGTCATCAACATTTTGCAAATAGTACAACCCCATAAATATGCCACCAGCAAACAGACAGTCACTGGCATTAACTAAATTTAAATAATGTAATAAAATTTAAACGTTTTCAAAAGGATATATTTTGTGGCAACTTTAGTGCGTTTTAGACTAAACATTTTTTTGCTGGATTACGACGAGTATTGTTTATTTTTTTGTTGTTGGCATTACTTTTGAAGTTTTGTTTTTAAATGAACAGAATAATTGGCTTTATTTTAGCTATATAAAGAGTGATTTTTTAAGAGCTTTCGGATTTGATTTAAAAAAACTTTAAGAAATGTATATAATCTTTACTTGAGTTAATAGAACGATCTGTATGATTCAATTAATTTAAAGATGATTTCATGTAATGTTGACAGCGGCTACTACCTCAAATGAGATCCAAATTTGGCATACTCTCTCCTAACACATTGGCCGGTATTTAACGAATAAATTCTTCAACCATTGCGGTCTTGTCCCTATTTGAGATATGTGCCTTAACATAGCCCTACAAAAAATAATCTAAAGGCGATTAATCCCACGATCTAGGCGGCCAATTCACCGGCGCCAAATGTGAAACTGTTTACCGAACTCGCCTCTCAATTCGGTCATTGGTTCGCATGCTGTGTGCCATGTGGCACCGTCTTGTTGAAACCTTGTTAGCCAAATCGAGCTCCTCCATTTTGAGCAAAACAAAAATTTGTAATCATCGCACACAGCGCTACGCTCACCATTCACAGTAACGCTTCTACCTTCATTGTTTTTGAAAAAGAATGATCCAATGAATCCACCGGCCCATAATCCCCTCAAACAGTGCATTTTTTTGGGATGTATTGGCAGTTACTCACACCAAATACGACAATTTTGTTGTAAACGTATGTATGTACACATCTATTCAACCAGGAAAGAGTTTCGCGCTGAACATGAATGCCTGAGCATGAATTTTCATAATAAAATTTAATAATCTGCAAGCATTCTTCGTTTATAAGTCGATTCATGGTTAAATTATATACCAAACTGAACATGTTTACCAGTATGTAACATGTTATACGAAAACAGCTGAGCTGCCAAAAACAGTCTGGCCACAGCGAAAGTTGCTAAAACTCACCCTTGTAAAGATTTTTGTTTAAATGAAAGGAGGTCCACACCTCGCTTTTTAGCGTCAACGCGTTCATAGTTTTCTTTTATATATCAAAATCAACGAAGTTTACAAAAAACCATTTATAGTTCTCCTAAGCAGTTTGGTATTGAAAATCAGCAAAATCGGTATAGTAGAACAAGAGTTATGGATCAAAATAGAAGACAACCTCCAAAAAAAATTTATATTTTTAAACATTTTTCTTCCAATTTTTTTAAATATATTGCAGATATTCCCATGAAATTTTGTATACGTTGTTTTTATGATAAAAGAAGAAAGTGTGAGGAAAATAGTTAGAATAGGTCCATGATTTCTTATAGCCCCCATACAAAGATCTTCCCGAAATATTGCTCAATTATACATAAATGCCTATAAAATTCGAATATCAATACAAAATTCAGCAGGAATAAGTTTCATGCAAAACAAAATCGTAAAACGAATTTTTTTTTAGTTTGACCATAGACCCCATTTCCAAAATTCACTTAAATACATATAAAACAGATACATATATGTAAATAATGTTAAACGGCTAAAATTTGACATGAATAATCTTTATAGGTAAATAAATTGTACTAAATTTTATGGTGGTCGGCTCAGAATTGGTCATAGCTCCCATACAAGGACCACATCTGAAAAAGACATTTATACAGTTCAACCTAGGTATAACGAATCTTAGGGGATTAGAAAAAAAACGTTATATCGAATAATTCGTTACATTGAGGTGAAGTTGCACTTCTATTCGCTATAACGAGGTAATAAAAAATGTTTTATATTAATCATCATCTGCTTACCACATTAAAGCGAACGATTTCCGCTAATAAATCAAAACACATTTGAAGGAAAACACTGTACACAAACACTTGGCAACAATAATTTTGTGTGTATCTGTTTCATATAATTTGGATTAATTGATGGAAATCGTTATGCAAACGTTATAAGTTAACAAAATTCGTTAAATAGCATCGTGGTGTGGGGAAGATAAGACGAGTGCACATTTAATTGTACTAGCAATTCATGTTGCTCTCTTATTCGTATTTTTAATAACAAACAAATTTATCATTTATCAAATTTGCCAGTTTATCATTTTTAATTAAAAATTTTATATAAGTGGTAAGTTTCGATTTATTTATAATGTCTATTTGACAAAAACTTAGCACAAAACTATTTTTACATTGTTTTTAAAAAAGTTTTTCAGAATTTTTGATTGATTTAAAATTTCTTTATTTTGATATACATATGTATGTATATATTATGTGTATTTTGTGTTTTCTATTAGTCGCAATTATGCTTGCAAACTACACAACTCTTATGAATTAGCTTCACCTGGCAGTTGTCATGCTGTGTAGTAATGCCGTCTACGGCAATACAGTGTTCGGTAACACAGTGCTGCAAACTGTGACTGTAAGATTCTGCAAATTTCCTGTATGCTCTTGACGTTGAATTAATTAATTTCACCAGTGAAAAAGAGAAAATATAAATATTATACATCAAAGTGTAGGAAATTGTGTCTTTTATTCAAAAATTTTAAAAATATGTATTAAATTAAAATTTCTTGCAAAAACGAGGAAAAATTATTTTCAATTTAGTTGTTGTGCAAATAAACCTTCTTTATTAGCATCAAAAGTTTTTTAATTAAATTTAATAGTTATGTATATAGAATTTCTAGTTCAAAACGTTATTCTCGAAAAAAAAATTGAGATTTGTAATTGAAAATTACACGATTCCTCAAATGATTTTATGGAAAAAACCTAGCAATCGTATATAAATTGTTGTTTTTTCAAGCTCAGCATTTCCCACCCTTCTTAAAAGTAATGATACAAATCTCTACATTCTTGCTTTTCTCATTTTATTGAATTATAAACAAATATGGCATTAACTATTAGTATTACGTAAAGAACACTCCTAATTACAATCGCAATTTACCATTTATGTATGTATATGGTTTATTTATAAATACAAATATCAATTCAAATCGTACATATTTGATCATTTGATGTTTTCGTTTTTGCCCCCACATAAACTTAATTTTGCTGATATTTGTTTCATCTTTAATTTATTTACTTTACTTTTATTTTGTCTTTGACTTTTTAACATCCACATGTTGTTTTATAGCGCATGAATCATGGCATCCAGCCATCGATCTTTAGGCCACAAACAAAATTCGATCAGTCACAACACGATCATGATATGATGTTTATGATGAAGAACATGATTATGATTTTAAAGAAAAATTTACATCGCACTATTTTGGTTTGCAAACATTTATTCATAAAATAAAAATCGAAAACATGTTGTTAATATACAAGTTTATTTTTTTGGTTAGACGGTGATCTTTGAGGGAAGAATAAGTGCAAGAGAAATAAGTGAAGAATTAGTTGGATGGGATTCATTTGATGTGATTTCTTTGGTAAATATTTAGTGGCTAATAATTCAATTTAAATGTAAGACAGACACACACATGGTGATTATGACTTAGTTTTTGCTTTCATTTTACTACATTGTACAATTTGAAGTTTTTGTTAATTTACAAATTTACAAAATGGTGACAAATTCGCTGTTCAATCGGGGATATTTATTTAGTTTAATTTTTGCTGCAATCATGGTTCTTTATATTGTCCAATTTTGGATTTAATCATGGTTCTTTACAATTATCAATTTTAGCATCAATCATGATTTTTTATATTGTCCAATTTTAGCATTAATCATGGTCCTTTATTTAGTCCAATTTTAGCTTCCATCATGGATCTTTATATCAAAATTTGGCATCGATCATGATAATTTTTATTGTCCAAGCTTAGTTTCAATAGTGATTCTTTATATTCTCCAATTTTAGCTTCCATTGTGTTTTATATTCTCCAATTTAAGCTTTAATCATGGTTCTTGATATTTTCCAATTTTAGCTTCCAACATTTTTTTTTAAATATAGCTTCCATCATGTTTCTTTATATTGTACAAATTTATCTTCAATAATGGTTTGTTATATTCTCCATTTTTAGCTTCAATTGTGGTTCTCTATATTGTCTAGTTTTATCTTCTATAACGGCATTACCGATTAGAGCTTTACCATTGTGCTGGTACTGCCGTCATCGATAATACAGTGCATAAATAAATATTTGATAAAAAATCGAGTTTCAGAAACTTGTATTAAACACTGAAATGATTGTTTGCAACTTTGTAACAAATGAATTATACAGGTAAACACTTACTTCATTTAGAAATACATAATTATTTATTTATGTGTTTATGAGTGTTTGTAAACACAAAATTTATTGGATTTATTATTTCGTTTTCGGTTTTTTTTTTACTTTTTTTTTAATATTACTTAAAGACCAAGTTTGTTGACTTATTGTTTTAATGACCAACATAAAATATTTAATAGCAGACCAACAACACAATCAGCCACATTTCCATTCCATTCATTGTTTTATGTTTGTTTGTATTTATTTTCGCTGCCCCCTTGTCAGTACTTCCCGAAATTTCTTGGTAATTTGTTATTTTAAACATAAATTAAAAAAAAACACACAAGACATTTTAAATCAACTGCATTCTTTTTATATTTTATTAATATCGAAAAAGATTTCAAGGAATTTCTGTTGATTTTAACGACGATGAAATTAATCTTTTTTGTGTTTGTAACATTGAGGTTAAATTGGACGTCAGCAGTGTGTCTCTCTCAGATTTTATTGTGTTAATACGTTTAACGGGTTTGGATGCATTTTGACATTTGATTTAAGAGAAAAAAATAAATGGGTTCATCAGGAATTAAAGTTTTTGTTTAAATTTACAATTATTATTTTACGTATTAAGGTCATCATTACTACCTTTTGGGAAGAGCGTGTGTATTTCTGATCGATCACTTTTCAAAAAGAGCAGCATGTATTAAAAGTAAAGTTTAAAAGCTTTTTTTTAAATATGAGACTTGAAATGTGTTTACATTTTTCACAATTGTCCATCCAAAACTTGGCAATGATGTGTAATCACATAGGTACAGCCTTTTTCAATACATAATTTAATAAAAAAAAACTATTTTAGTTAAACCACAAAAGACCTACAATTGAAGCTAAAATTGAACTTCCCTAAGACCTTCGATTGAACTGAATTGTTATCTATAGGGTCCAAAACTTAAAGTCAGCAAAAGCTCTTCTATAGACATTATTATTGTTACAAAAATAACGGTCCATCCATTTAGAAATTACGCATTAAATTCCACTTTTGTTGAAATTACTCCACTGTCTGTCTGTTGACAATTAAGCAATTATCTATTTGTATTTTGTGATTTGTTCTTATTGATTCTATTTGTAACTTTTAATTTTTCCTTTTTTTCTTCTAGGTAAACTTAAATTTTTTTTAAACACTCATTATTAAACCAGGAAAAGGTAAGAATATTTAAGTATTCATAAAAAACCTCAACAATCACAATCCTATGCATGTAGAAGAATTTTAAATTAAAAGTAAAATAATGGTTGTGAATAAAACTTGACAAATGCCATAAAATAATGTGTGAGAAAATTTTCCAAAACTCCAATAAAATTGATGCATGCCACCAAGTAAGTTTTAATCAACCACTCTCAAACACAAAATGTATGAGTCAATATTTTAATTTCTACGAATCATCTAAAACAGCAAATGTAAACAGTTGTCAACATTTTAGTATTGTTGAAAAATGGATAAGCGTTGTCTTAATCATAAAACATACATAATTTCTCTAGATCTTTTTTCTTTTACACTACGCATATTTAAATTGGCTTTAACTGCAATTGTTACGGCTACAAGTTGATTCAATCAGTTTGGCATCCACCCCATTTCCGGTTTAGTTGCATGAATATTGTTGGCTAAAATCCGTTTCACAACAAACACAATTTTCTCAAGCTTAATCTGAAAACAACGTTCAAATTTGGGGCGTAACATAGTCATCGTTCGAATATGTGTCCTATGCATGTTTATTTGTATGTTTTGTGTGCACCAGCAACATTTTGACATGAGCAATACTGTTGTGTAGCTGCCACCACCAGCAGCAGCAACATTTACGAGTAGTTTTAGCCTGTCACTCAGTACGTTTTAGTGAAGGTGCTTGCTGCTTGGGTTGAATGAATGTTGTTGAATAGTCTCATGTTAAATAAATGATGAAATAAAAGATGAGTGTTGCTTTTGTTGTTCTTTAGTTTCCTTAAATGTTGTTGCATTTCTATGTTTGAAAAAATATACGTAATGATTGCCTTACAGCGTTGGGTACACTTGTTGTTGCAAGTTGCTGTGACTTTTGCTTACGTGGGGGTTTTGGAAATTTATAAAATGCTTTTTATTAAAACCTCTATAAGATAGGTTTTAGTATACAGGGTGGCTAGACGTAAAGTGTTACTGGCTAAACTCCAATTAAAAAAACACATTTTTTTAAAACAAGAAGTACTTCAGATTATTTAAAGACGATTAAAACTCATTATGCCGTGAGAGAAAATTTCTCCACCTGTATTAATATTTGAATTTAATTCTTTTTATATCACTTTTCCAAGTCCGGTACAAAAGCTGTGTGAAAATACTGTTGGTTTTATTTTGTGCTATTTTTTCCGATACACCCTGTATAATTAGTTTCCATATTTTCATTTCATTTAATAAACCTTTACTCAAAGAGTTGAAGTTCAAATGGTTATTTATTGTTAGTGTTGTTGTAGTATTTTATACAACCCATAATCAATTTATGGTTAATTATGTTTTAACATTTTTGTTTTGTTTTACCAACAAAGGAAAAGGGAAGGTGTGCTAAGATAAATATTTATTTTATGATATATTTGTGTTCAATACCAGACACCTAATACGTGTACTTTTACTTTTAACAATATATATAATCACCCCTATCGTGAATAAAAATTCCACATGAAATTTGTTCCCTTTTCACATTTTTTCTATTAAAATTCAATGTTAAAAAAATAAAAGGGAACAAATTTCATGTGGAATTTTTATTCACGATAGGGGTGAATGACATATGTCATTATATAGTCAAAATTACCCACCAATTACTCGATTACCAAACTTTGGACTCAAATTTCCAATGTGAGTTTGGAGGATCTCGAAAGAGCTGAAAGTAAGATCGTTGAAATCTATGTCCTCAATAATATTCCTAGTTAACCAAAATTAAAGTTCTTAATTTTTTTTTTCAAAATCGGTTGCTTCTACCAAACACTAACTTGCCGAGTTTACATTAGCATCAGGCATGATCATTCATGATCGTTAGTAAGCAAAGTCGTCTTAGAAATTGTATTGTGAATCGATCTTGTTGAATGTAAAGATCTCTAAAGCCTTAATAATACTTCCAATTAACTAAAATTAAATATCAAGCTGGATTATTTTTTAGTTAAATAGTCGTTCAGGATCGGTGGCAAGCAAAGTCGTATTAGTGAGGAATTGGGATTCGATATCAAAGCTGATGAACATTAATCAGAGTTAGAGGGTTCTGACGAGACGCCAGAGAAGAATGTAGAATAGAATTAAAGAGTAAATAAATGCTTGCTCAGAAAAAGTTGCATAAATAAAATGTTCGTGTGTTGGAATATGCAATTAAATACCACTAAAATCTATGTCTTCAATATTACTTAAAAAACGGTAGTTGAAAATGATTTAACTTCATATGATCGTGCTCAAATAAACATTTAACATTCTGATAAACATTTACTTACAATGGAAATGAAGATAATTTTCTAACTAATGTGCTAAATATTTCCTGAAATATAAGATTACAATATCAAAATATGATTTCATCTAGCTATACTTCTCCTTTTAAACAAAAAATTAAATTAAACAGCAAATTTTCTGCAATATTTTTAAACTTGACACATTTATTGGACAGTCTTTTAGGTCGTTTCATCTGTTTCAACTTGACTATCTATAGATTTCTTCACACACTCATATTTGCTGTTGACTGTTGATTTTGTTAATATTTGATTTGTGTATGAATGAAATATTTAAAAACACTGAGACTCAAGTCAGTCAGTCCATTGGGTCTTCACAGCCAAACGACCAACTAACCAACCAACCGAACCATCCAAACAAATACTATGATGCCACAAAATAATATAGTAAATATCAAATGTATGCATGTAGCTTTTGGCAATTTCCCATGGTTTGTTATTGTAGGTTTTAATAATTTTCGTTACCGATCAAATTGTTGTTAAATGTTTGTGCAAGAAAATGTAAACCAAACTTCTTGTGTTTTTATACCTATGTAGTTTGTATTTTAAATACGTTTCAATGTTGAGAGCTTGGTTTTCTGTTGAGGGGGCGTTGAGGGGTAAAAATAAACATAATGACATTTTCTGTTCGAGTTAATTATTTCATTGCATTAATTATGGTAATTATATATGGTAAGATTTTGTTCGTTGTATAAATAACCTGAGGAGTTTGCTTGCAGAATTCTTAAAGAGTAAAAAATTGTAATCAATAATGACATTGAGCTTGGTTGGGATTTTAAAGAATGTGAAAAATGTTTTTCTATTAAAATATATGTTTTGGCTACATCCCGTATGCAGGAAGTATAATATGTATATGGTGAAATTTATGGAAAATACCTGTTCACTATTCAAAACCTTAAGTGTTTTCTTGCTCAGCTAGTAGTTTTTAATAAATGTAACTGAAATCATAGCATTTTTTAATGTGTTTCACCATTTTGTTCCTCATGCTAAATTTCTCAAAATACAAAGATATTATAATTTTGTTCCCGTATAATATAATTCTGGTTTGACTAGGTAAATTTTAAAGGGTTTTTATTTCTGTTTTACATTATTCCATTTTGTTCCTGTTACAAATTCTAACAAAATACGAAAAAATTATGTAAATTTGTATAAAAATAAACATATGGTTTAATTATGTAGTGTATTTTTAATGTTTCAATAATTTCCACTTTGTTCCTTTTAAATAATTAAAAAAAAAATATATAGAGAAATTTCGTGAATTCTCATACATTTTAATAAGTTTAAGTAATAAGTCTGGTTAAATTATGGAACTATTAAAATGTTTCAAATAATTCCATGTTTTTCCTTTTAAATATGCTAACGGTATATAAAGAAATTGTACAAATTTGTCTAAAAATATACAATTATGATGCAATTTCAATCAAAGTTGGTTAATGTGAATTATTTATATAGAGTATTTATAATGTTTCATTAAATTCCATTTTGTCCCTCATATAAATTCTAATAAAATATGAAGAAATTCTATGAATTTTCATAAAAATAATTATTATGAATTTAGGTAATAATTCTAGTGAAATTATGGAACTTTTAAAGTGTTTCACATTAGTCCTCTTACAATTTCTTAAAAACTATGAAGAAATTATATAAATTTGTTAGAAATAAACAATTATAATATATTTTCAGTCAAACCTGGTTAATTTTAATTATGTATTTATATTGAGTATTTTTACTGCCGTATTCATAAGAAATAAAGTAGGTTTGAAGTGTGCTTTTAGACAAAATTTTCTTAAAGTACATTTGAAGTCTACTTGAACTTTTTATGAATAAGACTGTTAATGTTTTATAAAATATTACATTTGGTCCCACTTAAAAATCTTAACGAAATATTTAGAAATTCCATGAATTTTAATAAAACTAAATAATTATGACACTTTTATGGCTAAATTCACAGTCTTTAGTTAGCTAATGGCAAAGGCTTAACTAATGATTCTTTATTCGCAAGGCTTAATTTGCCATTAGTTAAACCCCCAAACGTCGTTGGTTAACTATTAGTCAAATAACAACTGTTGTTATGAAAATAAAGTTTACAATTGTTTTCGGCGACAAATTGTAAATATGTCTTACGAATTTGAATAATGGCTAAATTCACAGTCTTAATAGTAATAGTTAAACAATAGTTAGTATTTTAGTTTATCAATGGTTAACTAATGACCGAGAATTCGACCATTAAAGAGTTTCACATACAAATTTATCAAAATACAGATATCTATTGTCAGAAATGTCGCTTATTTAAACTTAACATGTTTCATAAACTTCTATTCTGTTCCTTAAGCACTAATCGATTAGAATTTTGTCTACTTTTCGTCCCTTCAAAAGATTATTTACACAAAAGGCTTAAGCTAGATTTACACAGTTGAAATTTTCTTCAAAATTGCTAAATAACTAGTAATAACTATTAAATAAATACATTTTGAAAAATTTTTGCTGTTTACATGAGGTTGAAGCATTTTGAAGAACAATTTTGAAGAAAATTTCAATCGTGTAAATCTAGCTTTACTTCAAAATGGGCGTCAGCAATAAAGTTCTTGTTGAAAACCACTAATCCATTAAATTCAGTTGTTAAAAATGTAAAACTAAATAACCAATATTTTTGATGAAAAACAAAAATAAAAAAAGTTAACTCGCCCGAGCAGGGACTTGAACCCTGGACCCTTGGATTAAAAGTCCAATGCTCTACCGACTGAGCTACCCGGGCACATACTCACTGCTCAATTAGCTACTCACAATAATTAGCTACAGAAACAAAAATCTATTTATAGAAAAACTACCACTACATTAGCGAACATAACTACATAATAAAAAAACACACTCAATCGAATACGGACAATACGAATACGAACGACCCCATCCAGTATACAAAGAAATTCAACGGAATTATACAAAAAAAAAGAGGGAAAACCTAAAGTCGCCCCTCTCTTACGGTAAATAATCTTGTTTGTGTTTTTTTTTTGGTTTCTGTTTTGATTTACTCATTCGTAAACTAAATTAAACACACACTAATAAAATTTAGCCTGATAAACAAAGATTGTTGGTATTGATAATTGATTGCAACGTTTATATAGCATGCTATAAAATATTTAGGTGAAATGTTTACAGCATGCTATAAAATTTATAAAATTTTGTGTTTTAAGTGTTTTGTGCGGCAAAATTGGAAGCATTTCTTTAACACGTTCATTGTATTTAAATAAATCTCTTATGATTTTACAGCCTCTTAGGTTTTATTTTGTTTGTTTTAAATTGTATGGAAAACATTTTTTTAACACATTTATTCGCAGCATGAGGTTGTTTTTTATACTTACATAAAATTCTTTCTTTATTTTATTGTTAACATGTTGTGTTCTTCATTTAAATTACTTAAAAATTGTTGCTCATATTTATTTTATTTGTTTAATCATTAATTAAAAAAAATATGTGTGAACATTAGAGGTGCTTTATAGCTTTTTATTACAAAATTTTATTTAATTTACAGTATTATGTTTTATTATTAGTAACTAGCTGACCGGCTTCGCTCGGTATTTACTAATGATTTGTACCTATTTCATATAAAATGAAAAGGAGGCTTTGGTGCCAGTTCTTCAAGTTTCTTCAAAGAAGTCTCTTATTAAAAAAAATGAGAAGTGTAAAGGAGGCAATATATTTAAAACCTAAAATTTTCTAGTTTTGCCAGGAATTTTCCAATTTTTTTTATTTACAAACCATCTTCTGAGTATTTCGAAGCGTATAAAAAAATCGCCAAGTCGCTCCAGCAGTTCTCACGTGATGCCATTATATACATGGACCATTTCATTTTTATATACGTACATATGTATATAGATACATATATAGGTATATAGATATAGAATAAGTTGTATTCACAGCCTGCCTGTTCTTATTTATTTGAAAATAAAATATGCTTCTAAATTTGTACAGCATACTTTAGGGGGCTTTTTTTTAAATTGAAGTTTACTGGATTCACAAAAAAATTACCCGGAATTTTTGAATTTTATTTCTTTACAAACCATCTCCTGAGAATTTCGAATCGAATAAAAAAAAATCAGCCAAATCGCTCCAGCCGTTCTCACGCGATGACATTACATACATGGACCATTTCATTTTTATATACCTACATAGGTACATATATAGATTTTAAAAAGTTCATTTTAGGGTTGTTGTTAAAATTAGTAACAAACCCTTCTTTATATTTTTTTCGTTTTGTAGAAACTTTATTTTATGAGAAGCTGATAATCGTGCCTTAAATTCGAAATTAGAGATTAACTAATATTGTAGGGTCTAAGATTTAAGATTTCATATGAAAAACATTTGCTGGATGGATTTATTTTTTATTACTGTTTGGATTTTGGAGGGGATAAACAATGTCAGGCATATGCTTGACACTTAACATTGCCTTTAATCATTAATTATTAGTAAGTATGCCGGGTAATTTATGGTCGTTCAAAGGAAAAGAAATGCTGCGTAAAGTTTATTTTTAGAAGTACTTATAAAATAAACTGAGTTAATGTAGAATATCTAAAGGTGGTCACAGATTTTTTAACAAAATATACAGTGGTGGTCATATAATTAAAACATTCATCAGAACAGCAACTTAAGCAATATATTTTCTGTTTATAAAAAGATAACACGAATTTTTTTCACTACCAATTTTAAGCCTGGCTGTTTTTATTGGAGCCCCTCAAAATGGCATCAATCTATGAAAATAAATAAAAAAAAACAAGAAAATCGTTAATGAGGTTGGACAAATAATAAAAACATTCACCACTGTTTATTATTCCTAACAATTTTCCAATTTTCGTCAAATAATTATTAATTATTATTATTTGTTATCACATGAATACATCTACAGTGAACTCGCAGAAACGTGAACTAATTTTTCACGTTTTCAAAATTGTTGCATTTTTTCTAGAAGATATTTTAGTTTCTTATCTTTTATTTAATTTAAAATAAAGTATGTACCTATGTTTGGATGCTACTTTTTGTAAGTTTCTGTCATATTTTAATATACTACATAGCTGCTATGGTTTGCAAAAGCGTTTATAAAAAGGGTTTCTGAGGGGAATCCCAAAATTTTTCAATAAGCTTACAAAACTGAATTTTAACGTCCGATTAAAAGTTCACGTTTTAGAGTCTTCAGCCTATGTTCACGTTTTAGAGTAAGTAGTCAATATAGAAAAAATTTTCATGTTTTTGAGTAGTTCATGTTTCTGGATATTCACGTTTCTGCGAGTTCCCTGTATTTGACATACATATGTACATATTTTAGACTAAATGCCTGCATAGTGAATTGGGTATAGCTTTCCAGTTCTCAATAATATTTAGATCAGGGGACCGGGGTGGCCATTTTAAAACATTTATGTTTTGTTCCTCTAAAGAACCCTTTACAAGTCGTAAAGTGTCGGGTTTTTCAAATTATCTCTAGCTTTGAGTTTATCTTCTTTTTCGAAACAAAACTTCTTATTGTTTTAGATGAAACTTCAATCCCATGCGATGACCCCACTTAAACCGAAATTTGCCTGGAAGTTTTAAATGAATCAGCTTGAGTGAGAGAAGATTTTTAAAATTCGATCTTATCATTCTAACATTTGTAGTTATCCCATATATACGATTGATGGCGTTGTATACTTTTCCTCTGAAGCAACCAAGCAAATTAAAAACTTGTAATATGGTTTTACCAGAGGTTTTTAGGCTATTAATAAGTTTTCTTTCTTCTTCGGAACAAGTTGTGTAAATGTTAAACTTAAACAATGCAAAATTTTACAATTTTGCATTACAGTTATTTAATATTGACCACCAATATTTTTGGGGATCAATTTGAAAAATATGTATGTTATTATAAAACTAAGTTTAAAATGTTTTAATTATATGTCTACCCAGAAAAATAACGCATTATGTTACATAAAAATTAATGATAGAAAGAAATAACTGAGGAATTAAGAGCTTAAGACATAAAACGGAAACATTCAAAATTTTAAATTGGGTTAGACTAAAATGTTATAATTATATGGCCAACACTGTACTTTTAGTTGTAATAGATTTCTATGATTGATATCAATCTCCATAAAATTTGGTTTAGGAAATATTTTTGATTTCTAGGGAAAACCAAAATCTCGTCGAAAAACTCGATCTGGCTAAGAAATCAGTTTTTCTAAATATTTACAATTAAACTGGAAAATTGATATATGAAATATCGTGATAGTTGGCTAAGGATGATGACGATCTTACTAATAATTTATTGAGGTTAGGTTTCAAAAATTTCTGGGATTTTTTAAATCAAATTCCGGGATTCAGGATTTATATGGATTTGGGATTGTTTGTCATCCCTAATTTTTGGGGTTATTTGGTTGTTGTTTTAAAGATTTATAATGCAGAGCTAGATCTTCATAACTGTTTTTAGAAGAATTGTGATCTTACCATATATTTAATGAAGCGACTTTGCATTCTGTCTTCTTCATGCTGGTGTAGTTCATGTAAATCTTGTTCTTTTTGTAGTCACTTAACATTTCTATACAGTCTCGAAATTTAGTTCTTCTATGTGATAATTTGATTTCGAGTGTATGTCCTTAAGCAAATTTGAAAACTTCTACAGATTTCAATAAAGATTTCTACAAATGTTTTAATCTCATTAAAGAATTTTATAACGCTATTAAAGACCAATGAATGATCTATGGATGTCGTAAAATATTTTCACTTAAAGACTCTTAGAAAATGAAGCGAGTTGGATTTCTATGCAAGATGTTCATCAAATTTAGTAGTTTTGTATGATAGCTTAATATCGAGTGCAATTTCTTAAGCAAATCTTGGAACTTCTGCAGATTTCTAGAAGATCTAAAGATCTTCAACAAGTAGGAGTATTTTTTTTTTAATAAATTATCTCCATTTTAAGGATGATTTCTAAGATCGATCTATTATCACAACATTCTTTAGTGATCATAATCTCGGCAAAGATTTCTTGGAATATAAAGTAATGGATTTCCATAGTTTTCTTTAGTTTGTATATAAATAACAAAGAATAAAGTCACCTTTCCTACATTTCGTTTTGTTCTTATGAGTAATAAATAATTTAATGACATTTCCCAACTATATAATTATTTAAATGGTTGAATTTATTTGTCCCGCCAACTACATATTTACTAGTAAATGAAATTAAAATTAAAGAATAACGACATCAATAAATGCATAAACTCATAAAATAAAATAAAATGAAGAAAAAAAAAATAAATAAGAAAACACATCAAAAAAGAATAAAAATAATTGAATTGTTTAGTCTGCCTACAGGAAATGAGGTCGCCTCAAACTAAACGATATGAGAATAAAAAGGTCATCAACAATTTGAACCATTAACGGCAAACATCTCCCTTGCCCAATCTCACTAGTTACACGGTACTACTGGAGTGGCTGATAATAAGAGTATGTATGTATGTATGTTTGAATGGAAAACGCTGAACGATTGAACGATCAATAATTTCTTTTTTAGTTGACTTTTGTATGGTTTGCATGTAGTTTTAGAGAGATACGAATTCAACGATTATGCTGGAGTAGCTAAGGAGGAATAATAAACCCTTTCTTATACTTAAAATTGTACAGGCAAAGAGTTGAAAACGTTTTTGAGTTTTTAGTTTTTCTTCTTTATGAGTGCATGACAGCAAGACTTATAGCCAAACGGACGGACAGATGATTGGACAAACTAACACTGTACTCTTATCATCAAACACTAATGTTTACGTTTTAACATTTATTATTGTTGTTTGAAAAACATTTGTTGTTTTAGGTCTTGCATTTGTCAAGAGAAAAAAAAGGTTTCTTAGAAGATTTTGTGTTTTTCGATAATAAATTTTCCAAATTTTGATGGATTTGTTGCTTGTTTTCCTCACTACAATTCTTTGTGTCTTAATTTGTCATGTTCAAAAAATATTTGTTTTATCATTCGGAAAATGATGATGAGTCATTTTGTTTAAGACTATGATGGACACATTTGGAATGTTAATAAATAAAGTTTTGATGTTCTTAAACAAAAATTAATTTATTACATTTTTTTTTGGTTTGTTTTCTGTAAAAAAATTTTAACAGTGAGAGAAATTTCAAGAAAGCTTGGCTACAAAAGAAATACTTTAATATCAGTAATAAAAAATTGATTTTTTGTGAGAATTGTATAAAATAAATTTCCTTCTACTTTCCATCAACTTAATTAGCTTTCAACTTATGTTGCAACATTTTTAATAGCCTGTTTTTTCCATTTGTATTGAAATCCTTTTCCGGCTTTTTGCAAAACATTTTTGTCCTAAAAATTTTAAATGTGATTTCAATTTCTTTTTATTTTGCCACAAACATGATGATGGATGTCAGCTTTTGTGTTTCTTTTAAAACATCTAGTAGTTGTTCTTGTTCCTTTACAATTGCAAAACGGATGTGTCAATATACTCTGAATATGTCATATTCCAACAAAATTTACGATTCTACTTATGTTGAATACAACAAAAAAATGTACTTAAATAAATATACTTGTACCACGTAATATGTTTCACTTTTCTACTTGTTTGTATTGAATAACAGTGAGAGCTAAGAGTATTCGTACATGCTAAATATTATACCATAATACAACAACAAACAAACATTGCTCTATTGCTTAAGCTACTCTACTAGGTAAGGTCACACATTCAAGCTATTTTCAAAAGCCTTTTTTTGACAGACCACGTGTGAGTCGTGTCATGCTGTCATGATAGTTTTGTTTAGTATTGTTTTGCATTTAATAAAGGAAAGACTTACCCATGAACAACGTTTACAAATCGTTCAAATTTATTACGAAAATTCACGTTCTGTGAAGAATGTGTTTCGTGCACTTTGCTCAACTAATGGTCAACATAATCGCCCTACTGAGCGTACTATTCGCAACACCATCATCCATTTTGAGACCCAGCATTCATTATTGGATAATGTACACGAAGACCGTGAAGAGTCGATTCGGCGCTGTTCGCAGCAATTCGGACTGATGTCTGGAACGGCTTGGCGCATTTAACGTCGAGCTCATTTTGTTCGGCGATGAGGCCCAGTTCTGGCTCAATAGGTATGGAAACAAACAAAATTGCCGCATTTGGGACGAAGAGCAACCTAAAGAGATTCAAAAACTCCCACTTCATCCAGAAAAAACAACGGTTTGGTGTGGTTTGTGGGTCGGTAGAATCATCGGTCCATAGTTCTTTAAAAATTATGCCGGTGTGAACGTAACCGTTAATGGCAACCGTTATCGTGCCATGATAACCAACTATTTGATGCCTGAAATTGAAACTCGCCATCACGGCGACATTTGGTTTCAGCAAAACGGCGCCACTTCCTAGACATCGCATCAATCAATCAGGGGTGTCATAGAAACCAATATTGGTTTTGCTAATTGTCGGTTTTGAAAACCAATATTGGTTTCATTTGGTGTCACGAAACCAAGTTGGTTTTGTTAATTTCGAATGTAAATTAAACCAATATCGAAGCAGAACTCTGTGAAGGCTTTCTGTAGCTGTTCATTAGTTATCAGATAAACTCCTTTCAGCTGTTAAATTCATATTTGTTTCAGAACTTTTTGTTTAAACTGTATTTGCTGGTTGGTGTCTTTTTTGTCGTCATACACATGTTTTGTCTGTCATGGCAGTTTTAGTTGGCTTGTTGTCTTTTTCCATTGCATTTGCTCTCTCCTACAACTTGCATCCAGTTCCATTTAATGGTTTTCTATAAATAATCTAGTTTCTTATTTCTACTTTTCTACTGCACAATGCGAATATAATGCAAAACGCCAGCATTTATTTATTTCTGTTGTAAATATGTTTTGCAAAACTTAAAAAAAATATAATTTACATTTAACCCTAAAGAGGTGAGAGCAAAAAAATGGGGAAAACTAAACTAAACTAAACTAAACTAAAAGACTGCCTAAGGAGAAGTTCTGGTTGGGGTAGAGACCGCTTCGACTTCCTACACTTTATATGAAGGGGAACGGTAACTTTATTATAACTTTAAGGATGTAAATTGACACCTTTTGGACACATTAAGACAGGTTACGGAACTAATCCAAACAAACTTGCTTTCTAAAGCAATGACTTTAAAATGCATTAAACTTGCTTGCCATATTTGCACACGTTAAATTATATTAAGATCTAAATTTGCTCTTATATCAAATTCACAGACTTCATAAATTCCTAATGCCATCTGTGAAATGTCAGTTCATATTACTGAAATGCTATTGCTGCATTTGACATTTCCATCAAATGTTCACACACAGCTTCAGCATTAGGCCTTTAATATTTGCCAATAATTTAGTAGTTTTTTCTCTTTAATCTATCTTAGCATTCAGATAGAATTAAAAAAAACTTTGGGAAACTGCTTTATTTGCAGGTTTGATTAGGTTAAAAGAAGCGCTTATTGTCAGCAGAAAGTAGTCCTCCAAACCTGGAACACCTCATACAAAAATCATGCATCCCATCAGCAGGTTTGAAGCGATTTAAGGTATGAATTCATACATAAAACCTGCTCCTTTTGGAGCACATTTTTTACTGGGTACTTGATGTGATAAGTTATAAAACACACAAGTTTAAAATATATCAGATAAGAAAACTACAACGAGTTTTGAAGCCAAAAAGAGAGTATGAAGTTAGTTCTTATAAAATAATATCCCTTACGAATTGTCGCATTCGTGATCGATGAACATTGTCCTCTTAAAATTTCGACTTTCAAACGATATTAGTGGTTTGTCCAGTGATCGGCACTCATGGGCACCAGAGAACGAACATAAACAAAACAAAGTTCATAAAAATGATCAAATAAGAGACAAAAAATCGTAATATTACAACAGAGAAAACGGGAGCATAACACTTTATTATAATTTATATTCCTTGGTTTCTTTATGGGCGCCACTGATTTACACTATCTCAGTTCGAATTAAAGTTGTATGATAAAAAGTAACAGTTATTTAACAGATGTAACGATTTTAAGCAGAAGATACAAACTTAGATATGTAGCTACATAGTTCAAAGGTAACTTTAATGGGTTAAATTTGCCAACATCCTTCGTCGTCATTCATTTGAATATAATACTCGTATGCAAGTAAAGTATTCTTTGCATTGAATATTCTTTATTTAATTTTTTTGTTTGTCCTCCATATAGTTTTGCATGTCAAAACTATACATATTCATACACATACATACATACATATGTACATACATACATATAAACAAATTCAAGCAAAGACATGAATGTGCATGTTAGTGCCTGCTTTTTTTATATTATTTTGTTGATAGTTGTTGTTTTTTTGTGGTGTCGACATGTATCCATTCAAGTAAAATAGGGTCTGATATCAACCACTCGTCGGTTTGCATTCTATTTTTGGGTTAACTATAAAAATGTTAGCATAAAATATTTTAAAAAAGTTTCTTTTTTTTTAAGTAGATTTAAGTTAAAATTAGTTTTGAAACTAGGGAAGGAATTTACATGCAACATATTCGTTTATATAAAATATGTCAGTTAATTAGAGTATTCCACATGATATTTGTTCCCTTTTATTTTTTAACATTGAATTTTAATAGGAAAAATATGAACAGGAAACAAATTTCATGTGGAATTTTTATTCACGATAGGGGTGATTATTGAATTGGATTTTCTTTACAAAATATTAGATTTGGTCTACTGCTATGCAGTTATTTAGTCAATATGCTGATTTTAACCAACTCCTATTTGGCAGAAGATATAAGAAGTTCATTGGACTTCAGCAGGTTTTAATACGACCGGTACAAAATTGTTTGAATGAGAGGAAATACAGGTTTTAAGATGAATATTAAACTCAGTTAAATTTTGGAGTGATAAAAGCGGTTCCTGTATCTAGTAATCTAGAGAATAAATACGAATCAATATATCAAGTGAACTTTACTGGGATAAATTCCTTCAGCTACTACATAGCGCCCTTCTTTAAGATCCCACAGCGCAACCCCTTTAGGGTTTGTAAGGGTGCATATTAAAAACTTAAATTTTAATTCTCCTTGGCTACACCTATGTACTTTTTTATTCCGATGTGACCAGCTGTTGGTTAAAAAATAGGTGGGCAAACAGTTCCCTGTAGGGAATGCCAATAGTGAAATTGTGGTGATTAACTATTGACATTGTCATTGTTAGTAGTAATACTGACCAGGTATACCCAGCAAATGTAATTCTGTATTGACATTAAGTATCAGCTTGTCATTGAAAATCTACTAATAGACTGCATCAATACTGATTAAGTACTTCTTTTGGGACCACCTTTGTCTACACTCTGAAATAGAAAATGAAACTGCATTTTTGGCTAACTTTTGAAGGTTTATTAAAAAAAAAATACTAAAAGGCTTTCCCTAATTAAAAATAAATTAGAAAACACCCAGAGTCTTTAAAGGGAACCGAATCCGCAAATCCTCTGAAAGATAGTCCGGCACACTATAGCCTACTGTATCGGGGCACCAAAATGGTAGACAAAAGTGGTGACTTGGAGACACTTATCCCCAGGTTTCCTTCAAGGTTACTACTGTTTATATTTGTGTTGGTTAAGCAGCAGAGATCTTTGTGTATTACGAGAGAAATTCAGAAATACATATTTAATAAATTGCATAGCGAGACCTGTAGAGGACTGTTTTATTGTTATATTTATAATACAAAAATATTATACTTTTTATGTAAAATTAATTTAATAAACATTTTAAATAAAAAAGAAATTCTAAGCTTGGCGCGTTTTTTTCTCGATTTTGGTGCGTTTTGGTATTTCAAAGTTGACAACGCTGTTACTTGCACAAGTGCTAACCGGCAACTGATTTAAGTTTGATCTCTGAGATCACAACGAAGCAAGAATGCTCATTTTAGTAATATGTATAGTATACACAAGTAAGCTTATAGTGTACATGTGTCAACGTAGCGTGAGCGGTACATGTTATAGGAAATTTTAATTTCGGCTATGACTGGTTTTAAGCTGGATTCACTCATTCGTTCTTAACAAAAAATTAGTTCGAACAAAATTTTTTTTATATAAAGTTTGACGTCTCTCTTTTTGAGAGAGAGAAAATATTTTTTACGACCTTGAATTGGTTTAATTTTATATTTTTTCTGGACAAAAACCAATTGAGTTGTCAATAGGTTGCATTTTTTCATAAAAATAATGTATGTATATGTAAATGTATTTCCATGGTCATTAGCAAAATCTACTTTCTTTTTTTCATTCATTTTCAATTTATATCTGTGATTTTGAATACACAATAATTTAATATTTGTATATTGTCACTTAAAACCCAAAGCAAAATAGATGAAATAAATCACTTGTAAAACTAATAGATTTTGTTTACATATGGCAGCTTTGATTTTTCAGAAAATTCGTTCGAAATAGGTGAATCATGCTTTTTCTCTGGAAAAAATTTTTGTCAAGAACAAATGGGTGAATCCACCTTTAAACAATGAAAAAATAGTTTGTTTTATATTTTTCTCAAGTCAAAATCTTTCTATATCGACATATACATTCATTCATAATGTTTAGCATGAAATGAATTGCATAAAGGCCGGCCTCCCTTTGGTAATATTTAACAGCATTTACTATGAGCAAACATTGTGAATATTTCATCAAAATGTTATAAAGGAAAGATCAACCAACGCTTTAAGCCTTTGAAGATTTAGCGAACAAAGTGCTGCACATGTGGCAGCCTGCTACCCCCAACCCAATTAACCCACATTAATGTAACCCGCATACTAGTACAAAGGTTGGTTACTTTTTCTTTCTTTTTCACCCTATATGGCCTTTTTTATGTTGCACAAAATAAATCTAGTTCAAATGCAAGTCAATTGCAACAAAAAAAAAATATATAAAATAAATCCATTTAACAAATGTTGCTGCTGGTGTGGCTGTTTTTTTATCTACTCAACAATTTAACCTGTCTGCTAACAAAGAAGAAATAGTTTCCAAATGTAGACAATCAAAAATCTATATAAAAAAAGCCAGCAAGTACACAGCAAAGTACCCCCAAAATAATGCTTTAAATAAATAGTACTGAGTTAGCACATGATATACAACACTATTGTTTATTGAGTTCCCGAAAATGTACAACAAATCACAAAAAAATGGAACAAATGTCCATTAAACAAAAAAATTACTACAGCCCAAAAACAAAGAACTGTGGAGAAAACAAATAAACACTATTTAGGTTAATGCAGAAAGTTTACATACAAATAAATAAATAAATAAATGAATAAATATATAAACCAAATAAACAAATAGAATTCACGATAAAAAATAAACCGAACAAAAAAACACCACACACCAACCTTCCATCCCATTGAAACCAACACCATTTATGTGCTCGATTTACAGAGGATTTGAAATTTGTAGGAATTTTTTGTTTTGGAGCTTTAACATAAAGCGGCATAAACAATTGACAAGCACACAAAAATCTAGAGATAAGCCAAATAAATATTTAATGTTGTTTTTTTTTTTTTTTTTGTTGTTTGATATTATTCACTATGGGCCTTAGATTTGTTTAAATACAACAGTGGGAAGAGAGAGTAGATACATTATGTATGAACATTTTGAAAATATTATAAATTTTGTTTATTATGAGCTAAATGAAGTAATCAAGTGTAATAATTTACATAAACTTTAAGAAATCGAAATATTTTGGGAAGATTTTATGCGATCACTAAAATGCCATAAATAAAATTCAGGTTTTATAAGAAATTTGGGATTATTTATACCCTACCCCATCACGTTAACATCACTGGTAACGAGTATGCTGATTCAGCAGCAACTAAAGCTATTCGACGACCCTTGCTAATGTTCCCCACATGGGAATCTCGAGATATAATCAACGCTATCTCAAGACATTTAAAAAATTAAAAAAAAAAACAGAAAAATGGACAAGCTACCAACATTATTACAAAGACATGAATCCTTCAGGTAGCAAACCAATATTCCCAAAACATTCCTCCAGAAGAGAAACGTCTACAATAGTTCGCCTAAGAATTGGACACTGCAAATTCTCTCACAAACATCTACTAGAGAAAAATCCTGCACCGCGTTGTAATACCTGCAACACACCACTCAATGTAACCCATATTTTAGACGAATGCCCAACATACAACGCCTCCAGAACATCCATCTTTGGGTCTCAACTACCAACAGATCTCCTAAAAAATATAAATTTAATTTACAAATTCATAGTTGAAATTAATTTTCATAATATAATTTAAGTTTTTTACATTTCGGAGTCGAAAGTCATCGTAGCTAGTACTCCTTACCCTTAGATTAGTTACAATAATTTAATTATGTAATTAATAAAAATAAATAAATAAAATAAATAATTTTGAAGATATTTCGATAAAATTTGGTACGTGATATTTCTTCGGCCCAAGGATGGATGCGATTGAAACTGGTGCAAATCGGTTCATTAATTCATCTGGCGCCCATACAAATGTCGTCCCGAAATTAGGGTTTACCGATCATAAATGTTTGAATTATGCAAGTATCCAAAAAAATTTCATCACAAATGAGTGGTAAATGAAGCCAAATCACATCTGCAAATTTTGTGCAGATCGGTCCATAATTACTCGTAGCTCCCATATAAGGCCCACTTCCGAAAATTACTTTAAAAAGCATAACTCTCTCAAAAATTTTGATATCCAAATAATATTTAACGCAAATATATTTCATATGTATACAAATAATACGGTATAATTTTATTATGATCGGTCCATAATTAGTCGAAACTCCCGTATAAGACGCTCTCCGTAATTCACTTTAAGCTCCATAAAATGAAAGTATTTATATCGAGATAATGTTTAACACATATAATATTTATACTCACAGACATCATGACTCTAAATTTTGGGATGATCGGTCCACAATAGCTTATATATCCCATATAATGCTCTTTTCTGAAAAACTGTTTTATACATATACTGGGTGTTGGGTATTATATGGTCGGGCTTGAACGACTATACTTTCTTACTTGTTTTTTTTTTAACTTTTTTATTATTTATTTATGGAATTTGCCTTTACTTCATAAGCCTACAATAAGTATTCAAATCTTATAAAGACAATTTGCTCTTAGTGGAAAGAGCCATAATGGACTTAATGACCTTAAATTAGTAGAGTGGTAAATCAGCTCTACAAAGCCTTGTGTCTGTATGAGTTCTAGTAACTAATTTCGGATTTTTCTGAATTCATCTTTAACCAATGATACTTTTTATATACCATGGTGCTCCCGTCATGGTCCTAAGAATTTTCGATTGTAGCCTCTGTATTATATCAATACAGGTATTACTTGCTGTTCCCCATAATTGAATTCCATATGTCCAAATTGGTTTTAAAACAGTCTTATACAGGATTGGTCGTTAATTAGCCAGTGCAAACTAAACGATTTTAGACTCATATGGACCCAGGCGACGCCAGGTAAAGTATGTATCCATATGTATGCCAAGCTATGCATGTGACAAGATCAGACTGTGGGATATTTACATTGTTTAATGAAACAGCTGGACAATTTCCTCTCCCAAGCATAAACGTCACATGTCTACTTTACGTTTAATTTACACGAATTCTCCAGTTTTTTAACCACGTCGCCACACGTCTGAGATAATTATCCAGCTCTTTAGATGTCACACTTGAATCCTCATGTAAGCTAAGAATTGCAATGTCATCTGCAAATGTAAGTCCTGTTTCACACTCATCAGTTCTAAACGTCAAGTATTTTTCAATGAGAAAGAAAAAGATAAAAGATAATTTTCTCTTTCCTTCTCATTGAAAAATACTTGACTTGACGAGTCAGAACTGATCAGACTGACAAATCAGAGGTGTATATCAAGTAAAGTGTTGGTACGAGAGCACTACCCTGTGGAACTGCAGCTCTGATTTCGTAGTCACGTAGTGAGTACTAGGAAGCAGTAAGCATTTGATCATATGTATTAGATTTTTATGCAAAACTTTTACAAATAATTGTGCGACATCTAAAGAAATAATTTTTTGTATAAACTTAATAATGCCTTCATGTGTCAATCGCGTTCACTTAATTCATTAAATCCAGATCCAGCTGAGCGCTTTCGTTGGAATCGTTGGCAGTGCTACCGTTATCAATATTTCCATTCCTCTTAATAGCCTCTCAAAGGGGGTTTCAGTTTGAGGCTGTGTCTACAGCTTTACAATAGATAAAGATTACTAAGTTCCTGGAAGTAGACAGCCAACTATGCTCTTTTAGAGGCGTCAGTATTAGTATTACAAAAAGAACTAATCGTGATTGAGCATCGACATATGCGATCTTAAAAATTTTTAACTAATATAAATATAGTCGTGGTTTGAAGTGCCAATCGCATAAGTCTTAATAACGTATTCAAGAAGGAACTTGAAGTTCAATAGCCAATGTCATGGAAAAGATTTTGTATAATCATAATAATATTTTCATGCAGCAATTGTGTCAAGTCTAAATATCGTTCTGTGAATAAACCATTTACATTCTTCTTAAACTTAAAACATATAAACCAGAATACTATGAGTTTAAATACATTATTGAATAAAGTTTTATAAGACTGGGATCTAATGAAAAATCTATAAATCTATATAACTGATTTAATGTGTTGCACATCCTTCTTAGTGGGTCAGCATCAGCATAGTTTGATCTCAAAAATCTTATTGACAGTGGATAAAAATTTCTGGTAGGACGTTGTGGAACGTTGAAAAGAATTTCATTTATTAGAGAATTAGAGCATGTAACACCATAAATAACATTTAAAATAAATGATACATTCAGCATAACTCTACGACTTTTTAGTGTTGGCAGCTTAATAAGAGCTAGACGAGCAGGATATGATGGTAAGTTAAGTGGGTTAAAACGTAATTCTCGAAGGCAAAACAAGAAAAATTGTTTTTGCACCGATTCAATAGCATTGGAATGTGTTTGATAAATTGGACCCCAAATAACTGACCCATACTCAAGAATCGGACGCACAAGTGACACGTAGAATGTTTTTGCAATATACGGATCATTAAATTCTTTAGACCAACGTTTTATATAGCCAAGCATACTACTGGCTTTATATATTATAGAATTAATATGTGGGGTAAAGTTTAATATACCCAAGTCCAGAAAGCTTTTAACCAAATCCAGTTTATGATTTCCCAAAAAGTAATTTGCAGTTATTGGCTTACATCTTGCAAAGCTCATAGTTTTACATTTGTTGCCGACCCAGGTTACATGAAAGTGTCAGCGTGGAATTATAAATTTTGTACATTCTTTAGTTTGAAACTACACTGAGTCCACTGTTGGTACAACATCTACTTTCGTTTTTGAGTGCGCAACCTGTCTCAGTGATATTTACGATTTTTTTTAATTCCTTATTCTTTGCATTATATATCAGCGTTTCAGAATTAGCAGGTTGTGTCAGTAGTATTATAACAATTCAATACTATTGAGAAACTGCTTCATTTGTTCTGCTGATATTTGGCGCTATAAAATTCAGGGGGTACCAGCAAGTTTTCACATGAAAACAAGTTTGAAACCCAGAACTGATCTGAAATTTCCCACTGAGTTGTTTGTATATTTCTTGACAATGGAAGCCAGTCTAATAAATTAATCAGAATTATTACTGGGTTGGAAATTTATGCATTTAATCATAAGGAGTGGCTGGCGCATGTTCCCCATACAGTACATAATATGTGCCCTTTTTTGTCACATGTTGCCTTTAAATAACACTTGAACAATATCTTTAGGAGGAAACAATGGTCTTTCCGATTTAGAAACCTAAAATTATACTGAAACTAAGGTACCTATAGTTACTTCTAGGATGTCACCGGGAGATTCATTCAACATTCGAAATCATATCATTGGTTTGTCTCCCGAACTTACATAAGTACGAGAAGAGTATATAGAGTTCTGACAGCTTTGAACTGCATTCATAAAGAGTTATTCTGTAAAAACTTAGGTCAGGTTGCAGCGACAGGCATAAAGATTTCTGGTCTCGACGAATGTGTTCAACCAAACTAAATTACATATAAAACAATTTGGACTTGATCTTCAAGTAGAAACATTTTCATTAGTTGATGTTTTCTAATAAAACACAGATATTCTTAATTTGTATTCAATAAAAATGTCAACCAGCCTTTAAATCAACTTAAGCTACCCACTGTAGCAGTACTACGCCACTCTCCAAGCAAACACAAACAAATCATAAATGTGGCATAATTGACGTTGGCAATAAAAACCCCAACTATAATGCAACAACTTAGCATTTTTTTTTTATTTTTGTAACTTAATTTGTTTAGAGTAGTTGTAGTGTTAGTAATTTAAATTTAACGGACAATTATGGTTAATTTAACAGCAACCAAACACTCCGCTCAATTTACACAGATTTCAATGAAAATCTTTCATCTAAATAATTTGATGTATTAATCTGATAAAATTGCTTTTTCATGCTTTCCACCCGAAAACGCGTTTATGTTTGTTTGGGAAAATAAAAAGACGAAGCAAAACATACTGCATAGATAGATGTTCAACTCTCAAGTGTCGAAAAGATTTTGAAGTGGACACTTGAGAAGTGTGTGAGTGAGTCAGTGTGCAATTGAATGATGTGATCAAGAGTGAGTGAGTGAATGTGTAAAATTTATTTATTTTATTTTATTAAGACAGACAGCTTCAAATTGACAGCATTATTGTTGCAGTTTCTACTGTTTTTTTTTTCTTTAATTATTTGACGTTGCAGGAAATGTGTGCGGAAGGGGTTGAATGGATGTATGTATGATGTTGTTAATGTTTGTTATTATTAGATGTTGAAATTAATTTATTTATGTGAAGGAAATAATTTAAAAATGTTTTAATAGTTTTCCAGGAAAACTAAGTTAGTTTTCGTGTGTGTGCGTAGTTTAAAGTTGGCAAATGAATTTTATTAAATAATATCCAGTGTTGCAGTAAAATGTTCAACAATATATTTTAAACATTGTATAAAACTTTGAATGCTACGTGATGTCTGCAAAATTTTTAAAGCGTTATTTTAATGCCCATTACATTAACGAATTGAGTTAACAGATATTGTCAGATAGGGAAGAATTTAAGTTAAAATAAAAATTGAAATAGATAGAATTTTAAAAAATGGGAAAAACCATTTGGGTTAAATTGCATGATGAATATAATCAAGAAATTTCAACTAGTTCTTTAAGTAAATTCTATTCAAAAATAAAAAAAAAATAAAATTTTCAAAATTTTTGAATTTAAATTTTCTTTTTTTTTAATATTTGATAATCCATTGAATGCGCCTCTCAAAGACCTTTCATATGATACCAAACTTACATATAGTTCCTTTGTAAGAAATGTGAAAAACATCAAAAAACCTCTAAAAGGACATTTTTATCCTTTGATCCAGCTCACTAAATATTGACCCCAGGACAAAAAAAAATTGAGAAACGTAGTCTTAAAATAATTCAAATTTTCATATTAGTCGCGAACATCGATACCTTATTTTTTCTCCACACAAACGGGGCCACCCTAATATAAATAGATATGGCAGTACTGTTGTTTTCAAATTTCGGTAAAGTCCCTAAATAAATTTGAAATGTTTACGTACAAATTTCTTTTACGCTAGTTTTGTATAAAGGAAAAACAAACAATATTGTAATAAACTAGAATGGCACCGACAACATCTGGATTTGTACAACATTCAGTGTGAGACGAAAGAGATAACATATCATTAGTATTATTAAATGATTTTAACGACAACGAACATGTTTTAAAAGATAACTATGAACTCTGGCTACATTTAAATGATATGAAATCTTTAAGTTGTACTGTTCAAGACTTTTTGGGCATCGATAATGAATTGATTACTTCTGAATTTTCAACTGATAAAGATATTATCGATGAGCTTTCGAATCAGAACCGCACTCTGGAGAAATAGTAGATGGCGATGGAAACGAAGTTGAGGAAACAGTTAAGCTATGTATAGACGGTTGTCAGATCATACAATGTTGTCAGATCTAGCAATGTACTGACATTGAAAAATTGTAAGTAAATGGTAAATTGTCAATGCTTTTTCTTACAACGTTGGAAGACAAAAATTTTAAGTTCACACGGTGGTTAGACATTTTCTTAACATTTTTCGGACAACGTTGTAAGATCTGACAACCGTCTATACAAAGCTTTAGACTAATAAGAATTTATAACGGATTCATTTAAGAATTTAAATGTATTCTTAAACACAAATGAAAACGCAAAAGATGACCACTACAAAGCACATTTGCTGACTAATTCAGTAAACAATTTTAGTTAATAAATAAGTAAAGCACTCTTACACAATTTAAAATAAAAGTAGAAGGTGATAAATAAAAATTAATTAGTATTAAAAGTTGGAACATTTTTAAATTTTATTCCCAAAGTTGAAGATTCTAGAAGTTGAAGTTTTTTTTTCTGGATAATGGTGTTTCAATTTATAGAAGTTTGACTGTATAGAGTAGACTCTTATCAACCAAACTTTAACAGCGAATTGATTGGTTTGGAGCAACCTTATTTGGAGCAATTCCTTATTTTGAAAATAATCTTTACATGGACAGCCAGCCAGCCAGCCAGCCAGCCAGACGGACGGACAGACATCGTTAAATCGACTCAGATTTCGAGTCGATCCGTATACTTTACGGTGGGTGTTGGACCAATATATCTGGGCGTTGCAAACATCAGCACAAATCCAATATACCCCCCCCCCCCACTATATTGGTGTAGGGTATAAAAATACAACACCAGTTTAAGTGTCAATAATGAATTGATTACCCAATGACTTTTCAGAGGTAATTGATTTACTTAAAGTGCTTATTAAGAGAAAACTTAATCTTTATCAAGAAATTGCTTTCAACGCTCTTTTTTTTTTTAATTTACTGTTTCAACTTTTGTCTTTACTTATTTTGAAAATAAGCAAAAATAGCAAAAATTCCACCTGTTTTTTGTTAAATCTTTTTAAATTGTGAGAAACGTGCACACATGTCTTCTACCTTCAAAAATCAATTATTTTCAGCTAACAAAATTCTTATAATTAAATTAATTATTAACAATACAACACTAGTGTCAGTGCCAACAAAGAATTAATTACCCAATGACTTCCCAGAAGCGATTGTTGCATTTAAAGTGTTTATTTATCGAAACCGTAATCTATATCAAGGAATTGCTTTCAAAACTGAAATATTAACCCTCACTTATTTTGAAAATAAATAAAATTGCCACCTGTTTTATCTACAATCTTTGTAAATTGTAAGAAACATGCAAAAAAAAAAATATATTCTACCTTTATAACTCAATTAATTTCAGCTACAAAAATTCATAGAACTAAATTAATTATAACCTCTACTGAACTTTTTTTTCAAATATTTCAAGCATGAACTAAAAACATGAACAATATAGCTGGCTTACAACTAAATTGTGTTAATTTCTGATCCTTAATACAATTTGTTGGCCACATTCTTTGGCATTTTTTTTCTTTATTGAAACTAATTTAATATTCTTTAAGTAAAATCTTGTACTCGAAACATTTCTACACTTCCTTTTCGTTTTTATGGCTTTTTTTGCATTTCAAGTGGAAAAATTAGCAGAAGTTGTTAATGGTTTTAGGGAAAACAGATTAAGGAAGGAGTGGCAGTAGCAATTTACTACTTCTAGATATTTAAATATAGATTTATATTATTCTTGTTTAGTTGGTTATTTTCTTGTTAACGTTAAAAGTAATTAATGACATTTTGAAAGGTAATTTAATGAGAATTTAAGTAATTTATTTATATAAAATTGAAATTTAAAATTAGTTTGACATTAAATTTATTAGAATTTGTCAACTAAATAAAAAAATTATGAAAAAAAATGTATGCCGAAACCCGGGATTGAACCGGGGACCTTTAGATCTTCAGTCTAACGCTCTCCCAACTGAGCTATTTCGGCGGCATGTACAAACATGATTTCATACTAAATTTAAAAACTAAAAACAAGTTTTAACAATTGTCATTAATTATGATAAATACAATTGGAAACAAACTAATATTTCTAATTTCACGATAAGGAGAGAATTCCCACAGTACGAACAACCAGCCCTTAGCATTAAATACAGCGTATAGGAAAATTTAATCATAAGTGATCATGTGACCTCCTGCCTAGAACTGTTAATTTTTCTTAAAAGGCTGATGATAATAAATTGTTTTTAAATTATACACGACAATGAGGCTACTTTATTTGGTTTTTATTTCTAACAAATTTTATTGTACCTACATACATACATACATACATACATTCATATAATAAAAGGCACAAAAAAACAATAACAAATTTAAATTAAATTGTAAAAGAACTAGAGAAAAAAAGGAAAATTAAAACTTTAAATTTCAAGACTTAACAACTTAAACTGGTCTAAAAATAACTAGTCTAGTACAAAAACTGAATGGTTGGTTGATTTTCTCTTACCTACAACAACGTGAAGAAATAAAATTCCTGAAAATTCATATGTAAAATAGTTGTAGGCGTTACCTATAACCACTTGAGAGAGGAAAACCTTCTTTGGTCATAAAACTTGCAATAAAAAGAAAAGAATCCAGCAGTTAAGCTACAAATTAGGCCTAATTTAATATTCTTTAAGTAAAATCTTGTACTCGAAACATTTCCACAACATTTCTACACTTCCTCTTCGTTTTTATGGCTTTTTTTTTTTGCATTTCAAGTGGAAAAATTAGCAGAAGTTGTTAATGGTTTTAGGGAAAACAGATTAAGGAAGGAGTGGCAGTAGCAATTTACTACTTCTAGATATTTAAATATAGATTTATATTATTCTTGTTTAGTTGGTTATTTTCTTGTTAACGTTAAAAGTAATTAATGACATTTTGAAAGGTAATTTAATGAGAATTTAAGTAATTTATTTATATAAAATTGAAATTTAAAATTAGTTTGACATTAAATTTATTAGAATTTGTCAACTAAATAAAAAAATTATGAAAAAAAATGTATGCCGAAACCCGGGATTGAACCGGGGACCTTTAGATCTTCAGTCTAACGCTCTCCCAACTGAGCTATTTCGGCGGCATGTACAAACATGATTTCATACTAAATTTAAAAACTAAAAACAAGTTTTAACAATTGTCATTAATTATGATAAATACAATTGGAAACAAACTAACATTTCTAATTTCACGATAAGGAGAGAATTCCCACAGTACGAACAACCAGCCCTTAGCATTAAATACAGCGTATAGGAAAATTTAATCATAAGTGATCATGTGACCTCCTGCCTAGAACTGTTAATTTTTCTTAAAAGGCTGATGATAATAAATTGTTTTTAAATTATACACGACAATGAGGCTACTTTATTTGGTTTTTATTTCTAACAAATTTTATTGTACCTACATACATACATACATACATACATATGTATGTATAATAAAAGGCACAAAAAAAACAATAACAAATTTAAATTAAATTGTAAAAGAACTAGAGAAAAAAAGGAAAATTAAAACTTTAAATTTCAAGACTTAACAACTTAAACTGGTCTAAAAATAACTAGTCTAGTACAAAAACTGAATGGTTGGTTGATTTTCTCTTACCTACAACAACGTGAAGAAATAAAATTCCTGAAAATTCATATGTAAAATAGTTGTAGGCGTTACCTATAACCACTTGAGAGAGGAAAACCTTCTTTGGTCATAAAACTTGCAATAAAAAGAAAAGAATCCAGCAGTTAAGCTACAAATTAGGCCTGGGAATATTTGTTTATTTTGTACAATAATAAACTAAAGATAATAAACCGACTGCCAAAAACAAAAGCAACAGGATGTCCGTTTATTTAATAATTATTCTTTTTAATACCAATTATATGCTGTTGAAATGTCTGGTGGATGTCTGACTGACTATGATCTTCTTTCTTTCCTGGCGTGAGAAATTTTTCAACAAAATTAAGTGACTTTTTTTTTTTTTTTTGATATTCTGACACTTTTAATAAAAATACTCAAGAATGACTAAAATATGTTAATTGAAGAAATAAGCTTGGTTTGAGATCATGCCTATTTAAGATCAAAAAATAACTCAGAAAACGAATTGAAAAAAGAAAGCATGATCACACAGATCACTCATATTTTCGAATAAAAACAGATTATTACATGAAAAATTCAAACAAATCTTAAATATTATTAAACTTTGTAAACAGCATTTAATTGCGAAAAGGAGATCGAACAGTGATCACTCATATTTTTGAAGAAAAATAAATTTTTATTATAAAAACTTCAGGAATTTTAAATCGTCAATAACTTTGTAATAAAAGCGTTTATTTGAGAAAAGGAGATAGATCCTTGATGACTTGAAAAACTCAAGAAATTGCAAATCGTCAATAACTTTGTCTATTAGGGTTTAATTGAGAAAAGGTTCTCGATCTTTCACTCTTATTTCTTACCTAAATTTGATTTTAAATGAAAATTTTAAAAAGTCTTTAATTGCTAAATTTTAGCTTCAATCACAGGTTTTTATGTAGTTCAATTTAAGCTTTAATTGTACGTCTTCATGTAGTTCAATATTAGCTTCAATCATGGTTCATTATATTGTCCAATTTTATCTTCAATCGTGGTTCTTTATATTGTCCAATTTCAGCTTCAATCGTGGTTCTTTTTATTGTCCAACTTCAGCTTCAATCGTGGTTCTGTATATTGTCTAATTTTAGTTTCAATCGTGGTTCTGTATATTGTCCTATTTTAGCTTCAATGGTGGTTCTTTATATTATCCAATTTTAGCTTCAATCGGGTTTCTACATATTGTCCAATTTTAGCTTCAATCGGGGTTCTGTATATTGTCCAATTTTTGTTCAATCATGGTTCTTTAAACTTTATATTTTCCAATTTTTGCTTCTTTGATTTGTCCAATTTCTTTGAATTGTAAAATTTTAGCTTCAATCATGCTTTTTTGAATTGTTCAATTTTAGCTTCAATCGTGGTTCTTTATATTGTCCAATTTCATCTTCAGTCGTGGTTCTTTAATCGTTTATAACTTTGTAAACAAACGTATATTAAAGAAAATCAGGTTTAAATTGCAATTTAATTGTTTATAACTCAGCAAACAAGCGTTTAATTGAGAAAAGGAGCTCGTTCCGTGATTACCCATATTTTAGGTCAAAATTCAGTTTTTATTTGAAAAATTTGTATTTGAAAATAAAAATCTGTTTTTATATCAAAAATAAGGCAAATTTTAAATTATTTATAACATTTTAAACAATTGTTTAATTGAGAAAAGACGCTTGATCTTGAATAAAGCTAGACTTACACGATTGAAATTTTCTTCAAAATTGCTCTTCAAAATGCTTCAAACTCGTGTAAACAGAAAAATTTCTTCAAAATTTATTTTTTTGATAACTATTAATAACTATTAAATAAATAAATTTTGAAGAATTTTTGCTGTTTACACCAGTTTGAAGCATTTTGGAGACCAATTTTGAAGAAAATTTCAATCGTGTAAGTCTAGCTTTATTCTTGATCAAATTAAGGATTAAAATTCGAAAAACCTATTATTAGAGAAAATGTTTCTTGACTTGAGTTCAATAATTTAATAATTCAAAGAATAAGAAATTAGAATGCATTTACTGCCCTGCCAAGGGCTTCATTAATAAATTAAAAAAAAAAATTAAAACGTGACCTGCGATCACTTATGTTTCTGATCAAGATGTATGATTACTAATATTTAGGAACATATTTCAGATCAAAATATTTTTCTTTTTTGAAATTAAATTATTTAAATTATTTTTCATAATAAATTATCTGTAATTTTAACCCTTATGTGTGCACCAAGGTACCCGGGTACCTTTGGCGTTTTTAGTCAAAGTTTTTTCATTGAAATTGATAACTTGTATATCTGAAACTTTTTGAGACTACTAACTTTCAAATAATTTAGTTTTTTTGCAGCCGTACGCCTTAACTTTTTTTTGTAATTTGCCTGCGAGACCAATTTACTTTTAACACCCTTTAATGTGCATCAAGGTACCCGAGTACCTTTACGTGTTTTATATGAGAAAGCGGCCATTGCAAGTATATTATTTGAAGTTGTTAGTAGCTTGCAAACCTTAAGGCGTTAAGAAAAATTATATTAAATATCTCTTAACTACGCTCCAACAATGTATTTAGTGCGAAAATGCTTTTTCTCTACTTAACTCTCATATAGGTACCCAGGTACCTTGCAGCACATTAGAAGGTTTTTTTTTTGCCGCACACATAAGGGTTAAAAATAAGTTTTTAATTGAGAAAATCGGCTCGATCTGTGATCACTCAGATTTCTGTGCAAATATTTATTTTCTTTCAGTCTTATTCAGAAAAAATTAAAGTAGACTTCAAATGTACTCTAAGAAAATTTTGTCTAAAAGTACACTTCAAACCTACTTTATTTTTTATGAATACGGCAGTTTATCTTTATAAAAATTTAACCCTGACTGATTTTGTACTTTTTTCCCCTTTGAGAGTAAACTTTTGCAAGTTTTTAGTTCTACTTGTTTGTTTTTTAATTAGAATTGTGAAAATACCTTCAAAAAACCTCTTGTCAAAAGAATAAAACACATTTTAGGTACGAAAACAAAAAAATTTTCATTGAATAAAAAGAACTGGAAACAAAACTATTTAAGTGTTAACCTACTTTTTTGGGGGGCCTCTAGACTTTTGAGGCTTTTATCTGCTCTGTTCAGTTTAGTTTTTGGTATTTTTATTTTGTCTTTATCAGTTGTTAAGTAGAATTTATCAAATTTTTGTTGTTGTTATAAAGTTGCTTTGTATTTAAATTTTTGTAAAATGCATTAGTAACGCCTCTCACTCAAAAACAAAATCGTAACTGGGAAATTATTAAACAAATCACAAGCAAGTCAATAACAGAAACATTTTAAGACCCTTTACTGAATATTAACTGGCGGACAAGCAGACCAGGCTTTTTAAAGAAAAGTAAAAAAATACAACGTGTGTGAGTTTTACAGAGTTTGTGTATAGATAAGTGACTCATTAATCACCAGCGTTTTACAATAAATTGAAACCAAACAACAAAAAATAACTTACAATAATTGATCACATCATCATGATGATCGTTATTGAAATACAAACCAAGCAGCCGAAAATTGCTAAGACCACAACAATCATCATCATTATCATGTATTATTATTACTTTTATTCAAATGAAACCCTTCGTTTATAAAATACCCTACATCCAGCTGTGTTGGATAAACAAAGAAGCGGCTGTGTTTTATTTTATCTTTTGATTATTGTCTTTTTCACTGGCCACTTTTCATTTAAATTCCACTGCAACACCACAACTACCAACCACCATCACTTTGTTTGTTGAGTTTTTACTCTTCGTCACATTTTCTGTGTTTCTTTCCTTTTTGACCAGTTTGGGTTTGTGCCACTTAAAATTGTGTTCAATTGATTTGATTGTCTTTCATTTGAGGTATTTTCTCGTTTTTTTTTTTTTGATTAATCTACATTTCTTTACATGACTTTCAATTGGTTTCGCTTTCGGTAATTCTGTAGAAAAATTGTTTCTCTTGTTTTTTGTATAATTTATTAATTTTATATGTGTGTCGAATAAAAAAGTATTTAAGGATTCAATTAATTACATTTTGTATAATTTATGTAAAAAAATATTTAAGAATGTCAGAATAAAAGTACTTAGTCATGGATTTTTTTTTGTAATTTGAAAATAATTATCTTTCAAATACGGATATGAAGACTGGAGAGTTGTTTAAATTATTTAAAGAAAGATGAGTAGAAGAATGATAATTTCAAAAGTGGGTTTGATTGAAACCATTAATAAAAGCGATACAGATCGATTTCGTTTTCTCATTTAAATGATTAACAATTTTTTGTGTTTTTTCATACAATTATAAGTGATCACTGATGGAGCTCCTTCTCTCTATCAAACACCTACTTACAAAATTATGGACGCTTGAAATTTTTCGGTTTTCAATTAAACACTTGTTTACAGCGTTATAAACAATTTAAGATTTTCTTAATTTTTCATATAAAAATCGACTGGTGGTCAAAAACGTGAGTGATCACAGATCGGGTAGCTTGTGTCAATTCTACCATGATTGAAGCTAAAATTGCACAATACAAAGAACCATGATTGAAGCTAAAACTGGACAATATAAAGAACCATGATTGATGCTAAAACTGGACAATATAAAGAACCATGATTGAAGCAAAAATTGGACAATTCAAAGAACCATGATTGAAGCTAAAATTGGACAATTCAAAGAACCATGATTGAAACTAAAATTGGACAATTCAAAGAACCATGATTTAAGCTAAAATTGAACAATTCAAAGAACCATGATTGAAGCTAAAACTGGACAATATAATGCCATGATTGAAGCTAAAATTGAACAATTTAAAGAACCATGATTGAAGCTAAAACTGGACAATATAAAGAACCATGATTGATGCTAAAATTGGACAATATAAAGAACCATGATTGAAACTAAAATTGGACAATATAAGGAACCACGATTGAAGCTAAAATTGGACAATATAAATCCACGATTGAAGCTAAAATTGGATAATTCAAAGAATAATGAGTGAAGCTAAAATTGGACAATTCAAAGAACCATCATTGAAACTAAAATTGGAAAATTCAAGGAACTATGGTTGAAGCTAAAATTGGACAATTTAAAGAACCATGATTGAAGCTAAGATTGGGAAATTTAAAGAACCATGATTGAAGCTAAAATTGAACACTTCAAAGAATAATTATTGAATCTAAAATTGGACAAATCAAAGAAGCTAAAATTGGAAAATATAAAGAACCGTGATTGATGCTAAAATTGGACAATTCAAAGAATAATGATTGAAGCTAAAATTGGACAATTCAAAAAAGCATGATTGAAACTAAAATTGGACAATATAAAGAAACACGATTGAAGCTCAAATTTAACAATATTGAGAGCTACGATTGACATCAGTGATATTGGACAGTATAAAATACTCAAATGTTCTGCAATTCGACAGTAATGAAATTGGGGTACATTTCCGATGTAACAATGTTAGTTCTTCTCTAGCCAAATTCATGGGTTTTCAGACTATTGTCTGTCTTAGAGGTCCAAATTATTTTCTGTTAAAACGATTCATGTCTTCGTGAAAGAACTTTTAAAAGCAACAGTCATGAACTTATACCAATAAGCCACAGAATTTTAATTGGTTTGAAGATCTATACTAATTGCAGTTCTTGCTTTATGGTTCGTATAACAATAATTTTAGCATATAACGCTTTATTGATTTAAGTTCAAATTTGTTGAGTATTGCCTGCTGTTTTCACTTTTTTAAGATTCGTTCTGAAATACGGTCCAACTTTTAACTAGTAACATGTTCTTTTCTTCAAAGTTGTACCTGGAAAGGCAAATTTTATAACAATCACAATGTTATCAAAATGAAATTGTACTTTACACTTTTTCTCGAGTGTAACAAACCTCACAAAACACTGCAACATTTTGTCTTTAAGGTAACGAATAAATTGCAAGCAAATTGTGAACTTTTATTTCCCCTCCCTCCCGCCTCTCTCTCACACACACAAAGCAATTTCCAATGAAATGTATTTGTTCAATATTACGGTTTTTCGTGCCAAGATGTTTTTCGTTGGTTAAACTTTACAGTAATAAAGTTTTATTTCAATCGCTTACTCAGCCCCCCCTGCTATATTTGGGCACCTTTTTTGCCAATCAGTTCTCTATATTTTGTTTGCTCATTCCCGCTCATTGTCATTTTAACAAATTTCATTTCAGTTTGTTTGTGTTGATGGTTGTGGTGTAAATGTCAACCAAGTTGTCAAACTAATTTTCTTCTCTGTTGCATCTATAGTTTAACAGTATTTTTGTTTTAGTTTTAGTTTTTTTTTTTTTTTTGTGGTTGTTGCCAGGTATGAATTTGCTTACGGCGGATATTGATAGATTACACAAGATGCTGCTGTAACAGAAATTGAAACAAAAAAGTTTGAAAAGTAATTGAGTTTTAAAAAGATATTTGGGCTGTTGTAATGTTTTTTTTTCGTAGTTATTGGTGAAAAAGGAAATTGTGTAAATTTTATGTAGTTTATGCAGTATGATTTTTATGGGTATAAGTATAAGATTTAACTTTATTGGATTATGTATTATTATTTATGTCATAAGTTTGAAAAATATGATGCAACACTGAAGTGTTAGTTTTGTTTTTACAATTTAAGGCAGGATGTTATAGCAAATTATGAAGTTTTCAAGTAATCAAACCGAGATTATCTAATCATTGTGGGGAAAATATCTCATTGTAAATGGCGTCAGTAAGTTGACCGCTGACATAGCCATCATTGACTAAAGATGTTCTTCTCTTGTATTTAAAACATTTAAACTGAAAGTTTTAAGACATATACCCATTCTATTCAATCTGGTTTTATTTTGCCTATCGTCTTTCCTTATGCCAATTGACAGATTTTTTAACATTTCTTGATCATTTCTTTTTCAGATCTTCTGTGTTTTACTTTCTAAATACCTTACAATGTTGTACAACCCAGCAAAATTCAATACAATTCAGCGTCTTACATTATTGTCAGTCACGCTAATCTATCCAACATTCAAACACAAACTGTGTATAAATAAATTATTCGATTTAATCGTCGTTATTTTCATTACATGCACAACGAAAAGTGTGTTAAAAATTGTCGAAAAATTTAACACACATTTCAGACAGTCAGTCGTAAATAAGCTCACATTAATTCCTCTTCGAAACTGAATTATATCGTCATCATCATTATCACGAATAATCATTGTGCATATGTACATTCCTTTTGTTATATATGTATATGTAAGTCTGTAAATTTTAAAGTTGTCGCTTTTAACACAAATATTTTTAAATAAATTTAAATTGAAATTGAAAGGAAGTGAAAGTCAATTAATGTTACATTAATCATGTGTTATGCTACTCCTCGTGCTCTTCATATTTAGACTCATATAAATAATAAATATAATTTAGTTGAAATTATTTACATTTTGTTGCTTATTTTAAGTTACAAAGCAGATTTAAAAGAAAGAAATGTGGCAATAAGATTGTAAGACGAGTATGTTGTTAGTAATGTGTGTGACATTATTGTTTTGAATAATTGATGATGCTTAAATTGCTGCTTAAACCAGAAATAGGTCACTGAAAAGACTATGTACATATGTATATCTTCAACGTTTATTAGCCTAAGTTCTATAACTTCTAAATAAATAACATTTAAATTTTTATAACAACTTCTTAAATGTTTTGTTGTTTTACAGTGCCATTTGTCAAAATCCCTTGAAAACTTTTTGCTTAACTCTTTAAGAAACCTTAAAAGCTATTGGCTTGCATGTCGTTGACGTTGTTGGCCAACATGTGTGCTGACGTTTGTTGTACGATAACCTACATATTTTTGCCACAACAAGAAAATAAAACTAAATATTACACTTGTTAACACTTGTAATTCACGCTGAGGAATTATTTTACCCCAAGCTATTTAATATTTTATGAAACACACACAACACAAAAAAAACACTTCAAACCAAAAGGAAACTTTAAACCTCTCGTTTGACGCAACGACTATGTAGAGAAAAATGTCAACTTTTTTTTTTTTACACCAACATAAACACTTGAGGAAACTTAAGTGCAGAACTTAAATAAGTGAATGTTGCCCCACCGAAAAAAGTTTGAGTGGATAAAATAAATTCCATACATACCACTTATTTTTGTGTCTTAAGTCGTGTAATTCGTGGGTAATTTTTATTATCAGCAGTTGATTAAAGGGTGTGCAGGGAAGAATTGTTATCGAAACAAAAATGTTACTGTTTGGTATCTTTGGAAAACACTTGAAATGCAATGCACTGAATTCTTGGAATTGGATTTTAATCCTTTTAAGAATAAGTTAAATGCTTTTCGTAGTAGCTTTCCTGAATGTAAACCAGTGGTCGGCTTAAAGATTACAGGAAACATAATTTATAAAATAACGTTAGCTCTCTCTCTCGCTGTCTCTGTATCAGTCTCAACAGATTTTATTCGCATTTTTTAATTCCTTTTTAATAATTTTATGAACTTCCTTGACATGTGTGTTTCATGTTCGTTCTCTGGTGACTATTACTGCCAAACACTGCTTTAAACCTTATAACCTCTGCCGTATATTTTGAACCTTTATTTATTCTCTAACCTATGTTGTTTCTAGTTCTCGCTTGTTATTTGTACAAATTTCTCTCTTTCTTGTTATTTCAATTTCACAATTGGAAATGTTTGTTAATTTTATTAAACAATTTTGGTTTGATTTTGGTTTGAGAATAAAAATGAAAAAGTAATAAACAATTGCTTTTCCTTATTTATCGGTGGCTTCTATTTGAATATTATTCGATCAACATGTTGAATTTCTTAATTCTTTTTTAATTTATAAGCCATATCATATTAAATATACTGACAATTTGTCTAATATTTATTAATTGGAAGGTCAAAGGTCATATTTTTGTATATTTTAAAGATTTTTATATAGTTTCTGCAATTTTTCATGAGAATGTTATAACCAAGATCCGAGACAATAGAAAATTAGGCGTTTTTTTTTATTAAATCGGTCTACTTTAAATATTTTTTCCTGCGAGGTCAAAGTTGATAATGGTATTTTTGAAATTTTAATATTTTCAACAATTTGTATCGAAGACATATATCATTTTCAGAAAAGTTTTCAGAAAACTAGTCAAAAGTCTAGAGAACTAAGATCTAATTGTTAATAATATTTGGGCTCTTAAGGAACCCTTATTATTGCAAATTTATTTTAAGCATTTCCAAACTAAAATTTTAGATTTTTGAAAATTTAGTTAAACTAATTTTAAAAATGTAGGGATTGTTTATTAAAGATTTATTGTAGAATATGCAAGAGCATAAAAATTAAAAAGAATTAAATCAATTCATGCACTTTTTCAGCACTGACGGCGATTTGAGTTGAGCGTATTTGGGGCAGAAACAAGTTTAAGCAAAGATTTCATCAATATGCTTAATTTCTTTAAAGTTTTTAAAACCACAATTTAAAAATATAAAAATAATCCAGATCATAAACAATTAATAAAATCTGAAAACTTGTGTAAAATCGCTCTTTTTGAACATTTTCACCGCCGGGGTCAAATGTCATATTTGTACATTTTAAAAAGTATAAATATGTTTTTAGATTTTAAATTAAGTTACGAAATTGTAACAAAATATTTTGTAATTTAAACGCATTTTATTGAAATTAAAGAAAAATATTATCTGATATCTAAAACTTTTACTTTTTTCAATGCCGAGGTCAAAGGTCATATATTTATAATTTTAAATTCTGGTATTCAGTAAGAAATTATAACAAACTTTATTGTATTTCTTGGCAGAATTTTGATGAAATTGATTAAAAGTATTTTCTGGGATCGAAAGATAGCTATTTTCAAGCCACAATTTAAATGTGTAAAAATTTTGGTAAACTACTTTCAGAAACATATGGTATAGTTAGAAAAGATTTATTGAAACAGAGTAATTAATTTGCTAATAATAAGTGAAGGCAATTTAAATGGAGTGTACCAATGGGTTTAAATTGCTTACCACTGGCGAAGTTTAAGCGATACAATGGACATTATTCAGATTTTTAAATCCATATAGTATTAATGCTGAAAATCTGTGTAAAATGGCTCAACTTTAACTTTTTAACTGCTGAGATCAAAGGTCATATTTGTGCATTTAACAAAATTTTAAGTTTACTGTTTGTCATTAAGCTTTAATGGTTTGGTATCAAAGAACCCTTCCTACTTGTCTCCCTTCAGCTTCTCTCAATTGAAAAAGATTGGTTGATATGTATGAAAGTGAAAGCGATGTGGTATTGTAGTTGTTGACAATAAACAAATGTTAATGATTTGGAATGAGTATGCGCAGGTGGACCGAAATGTTGAGCAACAGTTAAAGAGATCCATAAAAAACACGGATTTTTTTTTAACCATTAATGAATGGCCTATCAATTTTTAATTCAAAAGTATTTAAACATTTTTTTTTGTTATAAAAATATTAGAAAACAATTAACCTTTGACCCCGATAGTAAAATGGAAAATATGGTATATGGTATAATTTTTTTATATACTTACTTACTATATATACTCCTATGGTTTAAAAAAAAAATAGTAGTGCTGCAAAAAAACTTTATAATATATTAAAACATTACTGGAGAACTTTAGAAAATTATTTCGTGCACACTCTTTTTATTATTTACATTAAAGTTTATTCTTTTACTTGCTTTATACGATTTTGCTTGAAATTCTTGAATACACACACAATTTTCCCTATTATTCTTTACCTTACCGGGGCTCATATAATTTAATTCAGAAATTTTTTTCATCTTGTCATGGATTTAATTCGCTTTTTTCACTCTTTGTTTCTTTTCCTTGCAGCGTCGACGCGAACGTGGTCGTATACCTGTTAAAGGTGTTAGACTTGTTGAAATAGCAACAGTGAATGGTGAGGGCGGTGATCCTTTTGCACCGGATGTGAGTATAAACATTTTTGCTTTCATATTTTTTTCTTTTATTAAACTTACATACATATTTTTATTTATTTTTAATTTAATATTATTTTTTCATATATTTTCGTTTCTTTTTTTTATCGTTTGTTGTTTCTTTAGGGTTTTCCTTTTCAAGTAGGTTATTGTGAATCCTCCGATGATCAATCTCAACGTACTGTTCCTCAATATACCTTGTATTTGGTAGCGAGTAGTGATAAAGAACGTTTAGATTGGATACGTGCCATAAGACAAGGTAAGTAAACTGCTAGAGAGGAAGAGAGATGGGGAGTTTTATTACTTTTTTTTTTTTTTTTTTTGTATAAATCCGTAAATAATACTTGAAAGTGGAGGTTTAAAATGTTCGTATTTTAAAAAAGGAAATGTGTTTTATATTGTTGGTTGATATTTGAGATCTTTATTTTAGATTTAGACATGTGTGCAGATGTCAAAAGAAATTATTTTTTTTGAACTAACAATGGGATTTATAATTAAGAAATGATGAAAAAAAAACTTTATTATGTAGAGGGAAAATAACAGTTAGGTTTTTTTCATTATTTTTATTAAAATATATTAATTCTACCAAAAACTGGTAGAGTTTCTTAAAAAAAGGGAAGAATACATTTAAAGCCTTTTTAGCAGTAGAAAAACACTGTTCAGGCAGTTTATTTTTTAAAGGTGGAAACAAAAAGATAATGTTGTTTAACAAACTGAGTCTATGCTGTAAGGAACCCCTCCGGTTGCTTCGGATTTGAAGCTGGGGCAATGCTCAGTCTGGCCGGGATCCTCACAATGCGCATTGCCGATCAGTTTGAATAATCAAAAAGTTTCTGTGAGTGGATTTGCATGGCTTTGGTTGATTTGTCTTTTTCTCTCAAGAGAGGAAATGTTCTTATTTGCTTCGATCGTATTAAAGTCCTGGCGCTATATAGTTTATCCTTGTTTTCAAAGTTTCATTGGACGACTAATGTTTTATTTTCAGCTCGTATTTATAGTTTTGCAATTCGATAGTTCGATTATTTTATAGACGATTTTTAAGCTCTACAAACAATATGCATCGTTGGCGTAGATTTTGTTCACTAAGTGACTCGAGTCGCCCATGTATTTAGAATATCTTAAACGACAAATATAAGATCATATCAATTTTAGTAATCGCGAATGACGTTTTCGATCTAGTGTCTCGAAAATCACATACAAACATATAAATCGTTTACTACAGCAAGAGCGGCAATCTCATCAATTTGAAACACTAACAAGTTCCGTTACACACGATAACCCATAAACTGTTCATCTCCTTGATCCTTTGTTGTTAATCTATTTTATCATTAAAATTAAATGACAAAATTCCAGTTAAATTGTCCACACTGAAATACTACCACCAATCTAGCAGATACATCCAGTATCCAATGGTGCGATTTCATCAGATACTAGAACGCGACAGACTGGATAAAGTACTCCTTACATACTAGCATTTGGATATGATCTAGGCGTATTGCCAATCTCACTGAGGTGCTTGAGTGCCTGCACGCAGCGGGCAACCACGTAAACCAACCAGCCAGTAAAATTTAGATATTTTAAATTCGTTTCTGAACATGATCAAGTCTATAGAAAATTGTCCACAGCATCACTGAGGCTAGTAAAACAAATTTAATTTTAACTTTAATCTATTACAAAAGAGTCGTGGTCTTAAAAAGAAAACGACACTCGTAATAAGGCTGATTATTTTTTTATTTTAAGCCTATAATCTGTATACAAATTTAAAGTTTAAAATTTAAACAACAAAATTTGCATTGGGTGAACGTCAAAGAAAGTCAATAAGTTTGCAACGTGTGAACACAGACTTACATACATCACTTGAAAACTTCGTCCCCAATAAAGCTTGAAAGAAGGCAAGTTCAAGACTTTTTCGTTAATATTCTATATTTGGTTATCTATCTTTTCGTCAATAAAGTTTACAGAGGACAACATCTTGTCATAAAGAGATAAAGAAAACATACATAAGAGACTATGCTACTTAAGTTGTTGTCAATTAAATAATTTATGAAACACAAAAACTTATAACAAGTCGCCTATTTTCTAACCAAGAGAGTTTGAGAAAGTTCAAAATTTAGCTAATTCGAATTTCAAAGACTTTAGAAGTTCATCTTTCTATTTCTTGAATACATTTTTAATAGAATAAATCTAGTAATTTTGGAAATGAAATGGGTGGATGCGCGAATATATATATTTTTAACAAGCCTTTCAGTGGGCATTACGTTTAAAATTAAAAATATTTTGCGATGCGGTTGGATGTCCCACTTGCTATATTTAAGCAAATACAAAAGGGGAAAATATCCACTTGAGTTTTTATTTATACTCGTGGTTAAGTTTTATTGTTATTTAATAAATATCAAAAATGGTACCATGGAGGTATAAAAGAATCACTTTCTGGGTCGATTTAACGATGTCCGTCTGGCTGGCTGTCGATGTTGAAGATATTTCGATAAAATTTGGTACGTGTTATTTTTTGGCCCAATGATGGATGGGATTGAAACTGGTGCAAATCGGTTTATTAATTCACCTGGCGCCCATACAAATGTCCTCCCGAAATTGGGGTTTACTGATCATAAATGTTTTAATTATGCAAGTATGCAAACAAATTTCACCACAAATGAGTAATAAATGAAGCTAAATCACATCTACAAATTTTGTCAAGAGCGGTCCATAATTACTCGTAGCTCCCATAGAAGGCCCACTTCCGAAAATCACTTTAAACAGCATAACTCTCTCAAAAATGTTGGTATCCAAATAATATTTAACGCAAATATATTTCAGATGTCTAAAAATAATACGGTCCAATTTTACTATGATCGGTCCATAATTAGTCGTAGCTCACTTCCGAAAATCACTTTAAAGAGCATAACTCTCTCAAAAATGTTGGCATACAAATAATATTAAACGAAAATATATTTCATATAGATACAAAAAATATGGTCCAATTTTATAATGATCGTTCCATAATTAGTCGAAACTCCCGAAACCCTCTCCGTAATTCACTTTAAGCTCCATAAATCGTTTAAAAGTATTTATATCGATATAAAGTTGAACACATATAATATCATGACACAAAATTTTTGGCTGATCAGTCCAGAAGAGATTATATATCCCCTATAACGCCAATTTCTGAAAAACTGTTTGATACATATACTGGGTGTAGGGTATTATATGGTTGGGCTTGACCGACTATACCTTCTTACTTGTTTATCATTAGCGAAGATTTAAAAGCATCTTAAAAGTAGACAATGTTCAAACTATTTCGCTCAGCATTTGGTTGATGAGCTATTTGTCGCTAATCTTGTCGCCGCCAACTTGCTTTAAAAATGTCTGACATAAATCATCGAAGATAATTTCGTAGATAAACAACTGATAGAGGTGGAGGATATTCTAGCCCTCATTTGCCTATCTACAGAGATTGCTGTTCATCAGAGTTGGACAGAAGACTATATTAAGGAAGACAGCGACAAGAGACTAATTTTGAATTTTGGCCAACTGGGTTATACAAAAATTACAGCAATAGCATTATATCAAACCCCACCAATATTTTAACCTCAAAAATCGATTTGGTTGTTGTGATTAACACACAAAAAGAGCATAGATAATTTAATAATCTAATACACATTACCTCATGTTGTTTTCATTTGGATTTTATTTAGCATTTTACATAATTTGCATATTTAAATTAATATTATTAAACCACCTACAAGAACACATACCCAGACAAAGACGCTCAATGAAAAAAAAAACACTTGAGGTACGACAACATAACAAATTCAATTTAGTACCTCAAAAAAAAGTTAAATAAATAAAAGAATAAGCAGACACTTAAACCACCAAACCAACCTACAAGAATTATTAAGCTTGAATATTTTAAATGAAGATGATGAGAATTATTGAGGAGGGTGTAGTGTTAATTCAAATCTGAATAATTGTTTAGATTTTTATAAAGAGATGTTTATGAATACCTATAAAACCATAAACTAAATAAATAATTAATATTTTGAGGCCTAATTTAAATTTTACCACAAAAACCTCAGGTATTTTTTCGGCACTCTAATAATTATTACTTTAATTTACTTACTTAAAATCACAACAAATATGTATGTATGTGGTCATGTTATCTTAAATTTTTCTTTACAAGTTGCAATAATCTTTGAAAACCCTAAAAGAAAAAAATGTTGTAGTCTTAACATGACCTTGGGCAATGTTACCCATAATCAGACAAGACAAAAGACAACTAAAACTAAACCTGAACATAACCTTAAATTACTATTGTCTGCTTGATGAAAACAATGTTACACTGTGCATTATAAAATGTAGTACACCAACTACAACAATAAAAACAACAGCATCATTAACAATACATACTTAGTTCAACATAATTTTTTAGGTTATGATCATTACTTTTTTCCTCTGTGTGTTTTGTTATTGGTGAAATTTAGTTATGTTGTTGTTTTCTTTTGCAAGATAATTGCAAATTTAAAATTTTGCAAAAAAAAAAATATATATTGATAAAAAAATACTTGTTAAATTTTTATGATATTTTTTTCCTTGTTTCCCTTTCTACACTTGCTAAAGTTCAGTGATTTAAAGGAGTTAGTTGTTTGAGGATAATGTTCACAAGGATAGACATGACTTTCTAAACTATATGCCCACTTCTAAAACATAATCTAATTCGGAATAATCTGCAACTTTCAGTATAATCTATTTCTCAAGTAATTTAATTTTTTTACAACATGTTTTAACTTAATTTTTAACACTTTACTGCTCGGACCTTTCGGACCAGTTTTCGGATGTTGGCTAGCTTTATTCCCTTATTGGATCTAGTCTCAGGTTACCCATGGGAAAGTTTAAAACTTTTTCTTAAATAAACATGCCCGCCATTAATTAGCTCCCCTTGGAAGTTTTCAATTTACAAGAATAGTGCAAATCTTTAATTTGCAACTTACACTTGTCAAGATTATTTTTCGATTTACTGAAGCCTTCTTATAGGGTTATTATTTAGCATGAGTTGGTATTCGTGGCCTGGGTCCGATTTTTAGCCGGTATCACATTAGTTTCTTATAATTATAAGTTTTCAATCCTATCATAACTAATATTTATCACAGCGCCTTCCTTCGGTGGCATAGCATTGAAACGCCACCGAAATAAAATAATTAAAAAATTGCTATAAATCAAGCTTTGATCAATGCGGCTACTCACCACCAGAAACGCTGCAATACTATACTACCTATCCTTTCACCACCAATTCTTCTCCTACCTATCTATTTTCCAAAGAAAGTAACACAATTAGTTAATTAATATATAGACAGGCATATTAATTGCATGAGTATTACTTCTCTTTAAAAAAAAATATGAATCTTGACGAATCTTATTTTAATAATTTTATAAAATTTCACTAAAAACCAGTCAACTTTTCACGAGATCTCCTTGGTATGTTTCAAACTACTTAAGATGTTTATAGTCTTAAATTTGCAAAGCATTTGGGATGGTATAAGTTGTGTCAAGCTTATTTTTATTGTTGCCAGAAAAAGTTGTCTCAAGTCGTCTAACACAAAGCTTTTTTTAAAAAAACTATATTTTTAGGAAGTCAACTTTCTTGGGATGTCGTCGCAAGGTTTAAAACAACATAGTTCAATTTCTTAAATTTTCAAAACAACTACAGCAATTGGTAGTCAAGCTTATACAGTCCAGAAATATATTCTCTGAAACTCCCTAGAAACTCGCTTTCCAAGAGCTCTGCTCGGTGTTTTAAACTTCATAAGGAATGCACAGTCTTCGATTTTCAAAGCATCGGGGACAGTGAAAGTATTGTCAGTCTTGTTTTTTATTATTATTGCTAAAAAATATTCTCTGAAGCCGCCTAACTTAAAACTATATTTAGAAAAAGATCTTTTTTTCAATTATATTTCAAGTATTTAATACAATGTCAAAAATTTGTAAGATTTAAAACTTGTTTTAGATTGGAACAATAGCCCCAACCTTAGGAAATAACAGCTCTAATTATAGTTTTCAGCTCTTCCATATCCTTGTTCATGCCAAAGAAATCCGCAGTCAATAACAAATTATTTTTGTAGCCCGGAAACTTTTATTCAAAAAAATAATTATTTTCAAAAAACTTCTAGAAAGGTTGCGTACTCTTTCAGAAATTTATCGTAGGAAGTCAACTTGCTTATAATCTCTTCGGAGGATTCTGAACTCTTCCAAACAAGCTGAGTAATCTTTCTGAAATAGTCAACTTTCTTATGATCTCCACGGAAGTCTGTTCTCATTCTTAAATTCCTAATTTAAAATGAATTAATTTTAAATCTCTGCCCAAAAAGTTGCGCTATCTTTCTGAAATGTTTCCTAGCAAACCAACTTTCATGGGCGCTCCTTGGAATGTTCTAAAATTTATTAATAAAAAATCCATTGAATCGAAATCAATTTCTTTCAAGTCTCTCCTTGAAGGTTGTATACATTAAGAGCTTCTGTAAAATATAATATTATAATTCATTGAATGCAATTTACATCGTGTCAAGCTTTTTTGTATTCTTAATTATATACATTGATTGTTCAAGATTTACAAAGAACGTTCCGCGAAAGTTAATTTTGAAGAGCACCATATGCTTGTCCTAATAGAACGATCATTCCTAAAACGATTCTGAGACTACACCTCCCCATCTCAGTTTTGTGCCAGCCATGGACTTTAAGCCCAGTTTTGGTTAGTATTGCGCAAGATTAAATCACCTAGATGGCTTCAACGATAGATCTGAATCATATCTTGCATGTTTTACAGTTAACTCATTATATGCACATTACAATTAACTGGTACCCAATTGATACCAAGAAGCTGATTTAGTACTGTTTTTGTTTTGCCTTCGTTCAAGTTTGGTAAAAGGTTTTAAATGCTGCGATAATTTATCAAGGCCTTTAATGAATATTTTGTATAAATCAATCTCTTGAAACTTAAATTCTTAATTTGAGAGCTGGTAAAAATTCGTTAAGGTTTTCTTTATTTAATAGAGAAGGATTTCTAAATGAATGATAACAAAAGTTTACCTTTGAATTCCTGCACTGAACTATTTTTAACTTTAAGTCAAATTTTAAAGATACATTGAATTCCTTTAAATTTTTGCCCCTCCAAAAAATACACGTCGATGTACTAACGGTTTGTTGTTGTGGCTTGTTAAGATTGTTGTTTCCAAGTTGTTGCCTGCCTGCCTTCCTGTTCTCTTCATATTTTTGTACAACAATAGATTATTTGTTAAAGCAACAACTCAAATACTAATTTTTTTCATAGTTTCATGGTGTGGTTAAATTTACGGTTTCTCCTTCAACATGTCGTGATCTCTTGACTTTATATTGTGGCAAATTTGAACTGTTCGTTAAAGTGTTGACCCATTTTGTAGACCAAAAACTTTGTTGGAGATTTCTAACGAAAATGAGCCGCACAAATTTCCTAACATCTACAAATAAAGGTAACAATCTTTGAAATTGAAAAACTGGCATAGAGAAGAAGTTGGTGTAAAAGTGTGGGGATTTATCTAACACTTTTGTCTATTAGAATGTTGATTAGGAATTTTAAAGGTTTATTTTAGAGAAACATTTATTGGGAAGCAATTAGGCATTCGATATAATAAAGGTTTGTAAAACCTGTAAAATAGAGTCATATGTTTTTTTTAATGTTTCATATTTGAAAGTATTTTTTTCATTTATTCTTTTTTTTTTAGTTTGTGAAGATACAAACACCCCCAAGTCATATCGTTTTCATCCTGGTCTCTGGTCTGGCAAACGATGGTCGTGCTGTAAAGGCATCAGTCGTTCAACATTTGGCTGTCAAGCGGCTACACATTGGCGTGAAACCAACAATAATCCAAGTAAGTTTAATCCACATAATTTTCCACTCTCTTCTGTTTCTGAAATTGAATGTATGAATGCTATATCTTTGTCCAAATATTATCTACTAGCTGTAATCTATTTACCTGCCACTTAAATGTTTTCCTTAATATGATCAATAATAGATTTTTAAACACATTTTTAAATGTTTTTAAAATACATATGTAGGAACATTCATTCGTTTTGGAATATTCCCCTAATTAACACACAAACCACATCAATTTCAGAGTCATACAAGTTTATGGAGAATCTATGGAGTTAATGCTTTCTGGATTTCATCTGTTTTAGTTTTTCTTCTTTTTTTTTTTTTTGTTATTTTTTTGTTTGTAAATTATTTTTATTGTATTTAGTTTTAAGCAGGAAATGCGTGCCATACATCTTAACGAAATGTGTTTCTTTTTGTACATGTTGTAAAATTCTTATTTTGTATTTTTCTTCTCCACTGCCATCCACCTCAATATAATCATCATTTGTTCTTGTCGTTATTTGTGTGTTGTTACAACTTACAAACAGTGTAGAGGAATCTATGGTTTTAATTTAAGACTTTATGACCTTTCTGTAGTTAATGCTGTTTAACGGGCGATTGAATTGCGTTATGTTTGGTTGGTTGCTTTAACGGTTTGTAACAGCTTGTTAAGAATAAAGAGCGAATAACGTTTTTCCAGCTAAATATGGAAAATCCATAGAGCTATAACCATACTTGTATTGATTTCGATCCAGTAATCTTAATGTCGTATTTCTTAAGTTGTTATTTATAAGTTATCTTCCTCCTTGGACGGTGTAGAACCTCTTTATTGTTATTATTTCTTTATACAAAAATATGTTCCTTGAAGCCTCATTATACAGAGATTTTGAGAGTTTATTCAACTCGAATATTATTTTCATTATATATTCAAGTTTGCAGCAAAAAACTCTTCGATTAAAAAATAATTACTTTCTGATCTCTTCTAGAGAAGTTGCGTTCTCTTTGTGAAATACGAGTATTTCATAGGAAGTCAAGTTTCTTATGATTTCTTTGGAAGCTTTTTAAACTTGTTAGACAGTTATAATTCTTAATTTCATAACTTTAAGAAGAATTACTTTGTAGTAAGTAAACTTTCGTGGGATCTCCTCGTAAGGTTCTATACTTTTTAGGCAGTTCAAATTCATAAAAATTTAAAGCTAATGCAGTACTCTAATTCTTGTCAAGCATAGTTTTTGAATTATTAAATATGCATTCTAAAACTGTTTTATACAAGACTTTCCTTTTATTGCTGCACATTCAGAAGGATTTCGAATAATTTCGAAAAATTAGATAATTTTAATTCCTTATTCAAATTTCTGTAAATTCTGGGACTACACCAGTTTCGTGTCTTGCATGTTATAGCGCTAACTCAATGCCATATTCTGTTACCCAAATAGAGCGTGATCGAAAAAAGTTCTTTAAGCCCACTTAGGGCTTGTTTGTGACTTTTAAACATAAAACCTTTAGATTCCACTAACAGTATCAATAGTACTGCAGACTAAATGCCACATAGACATGGAATCACAGAAACCATGTTAATGACAACATTGTAGGTGTCGCCTACAAGGAGTTCTCTGTCTACTTTGCAATACCTGAATCCGTCTTCCTTTCCAATTTTATGAAGAATAGACAGTCTCCATTTCCTGGAAAAATTAAGCTAAATACTCTTCCTGCATTTGAAATGGTCGGATGTGTGCTATCTATTTGAAACATTTGAGTACGCTAGCAATGTACAAACAGAAATGATTCATATAAAAGTAGCAGCGAAACAACTTCAAAGATTTGTGGAGATGGAATATCCAAATGTTTACTGATAAACATATTGCTAATAAATCCTTTTGGAATATATTTATCACAATAATGGCTAGTATAGATTTGAATGATTTCGGTTGTGCTGTAGGAGAGATAAAAACCGAATTTAAAATGGGGGAGAAAGTACACTTGCAAGGAGACCAAATTTTGTTAATATGATTATGCAGAGCAGACGACTAGCGAAAATGTTGGCGGAATTCCATCTAAAAAACCTTATAGCTGTCATTACTAATCATGACGTTTTTCACTATCATGAGCATTTTCGCTATTATTGTCAGTCATTAAATCAACAAATACTTATTGACAAAATCTGTCCCTCTAAGGGTGCCCAAAAAGGGAATGTGTCCTGGTGTTAATGTTCATCACCTTGACGCTGTTGCTGGTTAGATTTAGACTGCTTCACCCCAATTAGAGTCGCAGCTGTCTAGAGTCTTGAGCCCGAGTATTCGTCCCCTAATTTATAATAGGTTGAGCTGCCTTCGGGGTACACGTTTCTTTGGTTGTTACCCAAAGCAGGATGAATGGCAGTTGATTAAAAAAGTGTTGTTTGTAGAGCAGCAAACTTCGGACCACCAATTTGTCTCTAGATAATGTTGCTGAAACAGGAAATGTACGGGAATTGTGGCGTTCGTGGCAATTGTGTGCTGACGATCCGCCCTGGACAGGGTTACAAACCGCAGTAATCTCTCGTCCTTGGCAATAGTGGTTGGTCAGTGCGAGGTTGCGATTGCTGCTTTTCTAGTAGTATTCTTGGGTCATGCTAATAGACTAAGCTACGGATGACAGGGATTAGATATCCTAAGCTTTTAAGCAAGATTTTCATTACATTGATCGTTGCAGTCACATACGAAATATTCCAAATTGTGTGTTCCTGGCAAGTTTATACAAGTATGCTGTTTGCAATACATTCTTGCTGGTGGTGAGCCGATTTCTCGGCTTTTGAATGCGTTCACACGTTCATCTTGAACACATTTGTCCCACTAAGGGTGAATTACAATAAGTTTCACAACTTTATTAGAAAAGCACAATGGATAGAGGGTGACGATGGCCATGAAACATATGGCACAAAAGAGCCTGTACTTGGATACTAATGATGTCTGATTTGGACACCTCAAGATGCTATCATTTCTTAATAAGTCTAAATTGTGTAGCACATCATATCCAGTCGATCTCAACCTCCTATTTTTATACCAACAAAATAATTTGTTTCTACTTCATTTCAATCCAAAAAAAAAAAAAAAAACACAACTCCTCAATTTATAACCGCAACGAATTTCTCTACAAATTTCATTTTACCAATAATACATGCAAAGACATGTCTCCATAGTCCCTTATCTTTTTCTATTTCTTTAATATATTAAAGAACATTATCTTTTTTGTTTAAAATTATAAAAAAGAAAAAATCCAAATAAGAAAAATATTTATATACAAATGTTTCATACATATTTTTAGCCGTACATAATCTTACATTATCTACATTCATACCTCCGTCCTTACATCTAAACATATTTACTAGTCTTCGTATATACATACATATATTGTAGAATATATTCGCTGCTCATATTGAATGCTGATGATGTTGCAGCCATCCATCCATCTACTAGTTGCAGCTTCTCCTGGTGTCGCTGTGGCGTGGTGTGTTTTGTCTTTTAAGAAAACAGTAGCGAAGTGCATAAAGAGTCAAATTTATTTGTTTCTTGTTGATTTGGTTTTATTTTTGGTTTAAAAAGAAATTCTGTTTCTGCCTGTCCCAACATATATCACTTTGGTCATGGTATTCACACTCATCATCATTATTGTTGGTTTGGTGTGTCTTTTTACCCGTTTGTTGGAGTATTCTATGGTGGACAGAGAGTTTGTTTTATGGTGGGGGGGAACTGTTTGGAAAGAAATCAGTTTGTGGTTGGTTCTGCTACTGTGTGAATAATTTTTGTGCAGTAGACGACCGCAGCGTCATTATTATTTGCAATTTTTCTGTTTTGTTTAATTTAGTTTAATTTAATTTTAGTTGTAATTTGTATTTAGTTGCGCATTGTTTCGGTTTTGCACAAATAGAAGGAATACTACATACATATGTATGTAAGTAGTATTTATTATTTTATTACAGTATCTAAATATAGAATTTTTGTGATTTTATTTGCGTATGCAATAAATTAATTTTACTTTGAGGAAGGAAGCTGCTGTGGCGATCAAACCGATATTGCTTTATGATTAACTAGTGACGACGTAAGTTCTGTCTGTTGATTTAGTTCTTTATCGTTGTGGTTTCGATCCTAACAGATATGTAGTCTTATCTCCTTATAATTCCTTGGGTAATGTTTATAATTTCTGAGATTTCTTTTGAGTTCTATTGGCATCTTCAAAAACATCTTGCCAGGAGACCGAAAATATTTGGCCTAACAGATATGCAGAGTTAACGACTGACAAAAAATCAGCCTAACTAACTAATTACGACGAAGAAATGGAGAAGGCAACGAACCATCTTCCTTGTCATTGTCCGTCATTTTGAGAATTTTAAATCTGCCTAGACTCCATCTGAGGAACCCTATAGCGGTCATTACTGTTCACGATGAAGAAGACGAGGAGACAACTAATAGTCTTCTCTCTCATTGTACGTCATTTAATAAATTAAATCGTTAAATGCTCAAGCATGTCTCTTTCAGGTCGATTTTAGTTTAATTCCGAACTTCATTAGAACAACAGGATGGATAGAGATTGACGGTAGCCATGAAACATATGACACAAAGGAACTTATAATTTAACTCAAATGATCTTTCTTTTGGGCTTAACTTGACTTATGTCGAGTTCCCTTTTAAAAATCCACCATGATGAAAATCTAAAATAGATCTTCAAATGAGGCCAGGCAAATTTGGGATAACATGGGAATGTAGAGAGCATTACTGTGGAAAAATTTGCCTAGAGTCTACATAAGGAACCTTATAACGGTCATTACTGATCACGATGAAGAAGATGTTGACGACATCTATTAGTCTCTCATTTTGGAACTTAATTCGTAGAATGTTTAATGAATAAATACTTATTAAGCAAGTTCGTATCTTTAAAGGTGATTTGAGTATAATTCATACTGATGAATTCACAGCTTCATTAGAACAAATAGCGGGAATGCAGAGTGGCCATGACTTTTATCTTGGTGATGCCGGTAGAATAAACCATAGTGTTCCGGAATATCAATCTAAGGTTTGTGGGTTGCATTGCTAGACTGTGGGCGTTTCTGCAGTCACACCAATTCTGATATACCAACGGAGGCTAGCTCATAAATCTCTGAAGACTCCTCGGGTATATGTACACTTAAAATTTTTTTTATTTGATACAATTTAAACTAATCTGCAATATTGTTCTCCACCTTAAACCTAATTATTTTTTACAACACTCCACAAAATAATGCAATTTTTAAATCACACAGACATGTAGATTAATTCTAAAGAAAACTACATATTTAAACATTTTAAAATTTACATTTCAAAACCTTAAACTTAATGTACCCACATTTAAATTGTCACTTTTAACAACAACACATGATATTGAATACATTTCTCATTTGACATTCAACTTTGACAATTCTTCTCCAAACATAACTACTCTTTTTATACATTTCTCTCCTCTTGAAAAAAAAACAATTGCCACTGTCACACATCAATGTTATTTACGACATTTTCCATACTAAATACACATGTCTACTTATTATTTACCTTCAATAGCTCAAAAGAACTTAAAACTATTTCAAGTTGCAACTAAACAACACAAGAACATACCTACTACTATACTTGCAACAATATACAATACACATTTACAACATGCAATTGTCAATTGTCACATATTCTAAGACGATGAGGATGATGAAAAGAACGAAACATTTATTCACTCTCCTCAAAAACACATCAACAGCTTGGTAAAGATGTCATGTTCAAACTACTTATATTCGTATTGTTCTCTTTATACTCTGCACCACAATAGTGGGGAGGGTATATTGAATTTGTGTAGATGTTTGTAATGCCTAAAATATTGGTCCAGTATACCGATCGACTAAAAATCACTTCCTGAGTCGATTTAACAAAGTCCGTCCGTCTGGCGGCTGGCTGCCCATGTAAAGCTTGTGCGCAGAGTACAGGTCGTAATTTTGAAGATATTTAAATAAAATTTGGTACGTGATATTTTTTCGGCCCAAGGACGGATGGAAATCAGTCCATTATTTCACCTATCCCCCATACAAATGGCCTCCGGAAATAGGAGCTTAACGATCATAAATGTTTGAATTATGAAAGTATCAAAACAAATTTCATCACACAGCCCACTTCCGAAAATCACTTTAACGAAAATAAATCTCTTAAAAATGTTGTTATCCGAATAAAATTTAACAAAAATTAGTTGCATTATTAATTAGAGAAGGAATTGAACTAAGTTTCATATGTACATAAATGATGACACCTAATTTTATAATGGTCGGTCCATAATTAGTCAAAACTCCCATATAATACCCACTCCGTAATTCACTTTAACCTCCATAAATCTTTTAAAAGTATTTATATCGAGATAGAGTACAACATACATAATATTTATATTCACGGAAGTCATGGCACTAAATTTTTGGATGATCGGTCCATAATAGGTAATATCTCCCATATGTGTAGGGTATTATATAATCGGGCTTGACGGACTATACGTTCTTACTTGTTTTTTGTTGTATGTGTATCGGTACAATATACTTCTAGTACTGAGTATTTAGAGGTAGTATGAAAGGAATTATTATCCTTGCAGAAACAACAACCACCAACCATACGAGCAATATCAACAATATGAGAAAATTTACGTTTGCATGTCAAAAAGAATAATGAAAAAAGGGCAAAAACTATGTTTTTTTTTAATGGAATTAAGTGTTGTATGATTATGTTACGATACTACTAACCATTTTGTGCATGGTGTCATGAGTGCAGTAGGATTTAGTATATATGTGCTATATAGAACTGATCCTAAGGCGGTAATTTTCACAGGTTAGTTAGTAAATTTCATTTAGAGCAGTCGATGTTTGAATCCTATTTATTTACCTAAGGAACCTTGTAGCAATTATTATTGGTTACGACGAAGAAGTTAAGGACACAGTTGACCATCTTCACTGTCATTTGGGAACTTAACTTATCAAGAAATACTAATTGCCAAAGCATGTCTAAAAGTGATTTGAGTAGGATTCACGAGTTTTTTAAAACAACAGGATGAATGGAGATTGAAGGAGGCCATGAAACATGTGACACACTTCGTATAGGCCACTTTCAAGGAAACTAGACGAATTTAGGCGAATATTGATTCCACCTATGGGCCCTTATATCGGTCATCACTGATCGCGACGAAGGAGATGAATAAAACTGACCATCTTCCCTCTCATTGTCAGGCATTTGGGAATTTTAGATGTAGAATATTAAATCAACATATACTTATTGACAAAGCTTGTTTATTTGTATTTTGAGTACCATTTACAACTTTTTTAGAATTTATCTCTTATTCGGACCCAAATAGATGCTGTCGATTCTTACTAAGTCGTAGATGGAAATGGAACAAAAATATACTACATTATTCTTGTACCTAGAAAATACTTCCAAACGTTAAATCAATGGCCAATATACGAACATGTTAGAGATACTCAAAACTCGATCAATACTCTTCAGGCAGAGTGATTCTAAACAGAACAAAGATGATTCTGAGTCATTAAGTCACAGACTCGGAAGAGATAAAGGCTTATCTGGCTCGTATGAGTCAAACTGAAAATACGATCTGCATAGCGTGTGAGATGAGGAAACAGTGAAATGACAAAGTGGACAATCTGTCCAGGTTGGCATGACGTATGGATATGGTCAATATGGAATATACGAAACTCTTCCGAAGGTGTAATGATGAACTGAAGTAGTGTGAAATAAACGAACATGTTAGAGACTGTGACAGAGCACTGCAGACGGCAGAACGGCCTTTGGAAGACCCAAGAACAAGAGATTTTTTAAACTTGAATAGGTTAAAACTCAAAGACTTGTTAATTGAACAAACAGAGCGGAAGCCTCACCTGCCTCCTATCGGGTTACCCGACAATAGGACTTACAAAATATGTGGAGAATAGGATAAAACTCTGTGACACTGTCTTGCATTTTGTCGAACAACATACGAAATATACTGTAACAGCATTACTTGTGGGTGCCAAGCCAAACCTTAATAGAACGAAGGAGGTTCTGCACCTGAATAGGACAACATTCCGAATACTAGTTAATGTTGTAACTGGACACACAGATCTGAAGGATCACATGAGAAAAAGAGGACGAGAAACTGGAATATTACCTGTAACACGTTCTGTTTTTAGTCGATTTAAAGACGAACTATTTTGATAAGGATACATTGCCAAACTTGGAACATTTTAGAAGTTCTGTTTGCGAACCACTAATAAATTACATAGAGAAGACTGGGTTTTAACCTAGCCGACCATAAATGTTTTAGGGCTTCTGAAAGAATGGGGGAGAACATTTATATGACCAAGTAGATATGGGTCTATTCACCTAGCCCAAACATTTTAATATTTTGTTAAAGCTAAAGTCTGACTAACAATTTATTAAACACAGTGGTGGAATTTAGCAAAAAGCTAAACATTTTCAAACGAGACTAATGCGTGATAAGTACTCTTACAAACATTTTGATACCAACTGACAGCATTTCATAAGCACATTGTACATGTATACATATGTACAGTAGCACAGTAAAGTGAGCATACCTCCTCGAAAAACGAGCAATAATGTTCATTTTAAACAAATTTGATCTAACAACAAACAATAAATTTTTAGCAAACATTTTTTTGCACAAACATTTATTAGCAAAAATATAGAAAATTAATTTTTTAAACACAGAAAAGTCTAAATACTTTAAATAAAAACTTTATTTGACCTAAAAGTAAATAAAGAAAAAACAACAAAATTAATACTTGGCTTTGTAGAACAGCATTTAATCTATTTTTCAAAGAATTGACTAATACTTTTGTGTAATTATTTGAAATCAAATTCCATTCTTAAAGTAGAGCGTTTTTTAAATCCTGTTTATTTTTATCGTCCTTTTTCTAAGTCAGCGGTATAATTCATTCCATAATTTTCTCTGCCATAAATTCTCTGTGAACTTTAAATCCGGATTATGGATTAGCCATTCTGTAAAAACCTGCAACTAGCGCTATGCTTTGGGTTGTTGTCTTGCTGAAAGTATCAATCTTTTGCAAGATCCAATTTATTCGCGGATTGCCTCAGATTATCTTTGACCATATTTAAGTATACCATACGATCCATAGTAATATCAATAAATACTAAATTACCCACCCCAGCCGTCGAAATGATACCCTATACCATAATCAAGCCACCAACGTGTTTCACTGTAGAAAGCAAGTTTTTGGGCAATTATGCTGCATTATTCCAAGGCCATACTTTTTGCTTTCCACCATAACGAAACAAATTGAACTTGCTTTCATCACATAAATAAAATATTAGCCCAAAAACCCTTATCAGCATCAATTTATTTAGGAAATTCGACGAGTTTTTGCATATTTATTGTACTCATAAACGGCTTCTTTCAGGGCATACGGTTGTGAATTATATTGCTTCTTAATTAATACATGTCTCACCGTTTCTGGCTGCACTAAAGCAATATGCTGGTTGTCCAAAGTCTTTGCAATTTATATTGCCGTAATTTTAGGATTTTCTTGAACATTCAACAAAATTTTCCACTTTGCACGATAAGTCAGTTTAGATGGGCGTTTTCTACACTTTTTGTTTTTTTTACATTTCCGAGAGATTTCCAAATTTTTTTGTAAAGATTTCTCTTCTTTATGGCTATGATAGTTAGAAAAAGGACGATTAAAAATAAATAGGATCTTAAAAATCCTCTACTTAAAGAATGAAATTTACTTTCAAATAATTACACCAAAGCCGAAGTAAATTCTCTGAAAAATAGTTTAATTGACGATGACTTTACTGTCCCACTGTATATACGCAACACATAATGATGTGTCTTTCTAAAAGGACTACTTAAATGCATAATTTCAGTTGCAGCACAACAGAAACAGAAGCATTAGTGGCAGCAGCAGACACTGTGAAAAGATACTCAAGTGTCAAGAAATTGTCAGTGATTTGTTGCAATTGTTTTCGACCATTCAAAAACAAAACAGTAAAACGTGCCTTGAGTGCATTAGTATGTTATTGTTTTCACACATTTTTAAGTATCTATCTAAGCATTCATTTTCTATACGAATTTTAAATAAAAATGCACACAAAACAAAACCAATTTAAATTTAACACTTGTTCTCTTTGGTTTTCAACTAGACCTAGGAGTAGAAGACGTATGTATGTGGACTGCTAAACCAGCATCTATCCACTTTGTATACACAACTTATTGACATTTTCAGTTTTGTAAAGGGTCCGCCAAATAACTTTTGTTTTTTTTACTGATTATTTTCTCAAATTTCTTTTTTTATTTGAAAGTGGATTGTACGGTTAATAATAGAAAATAATTTCATTCAAATGGCTGCCTCGGCTGGCCATGCAGTAGCCTACACGATCGGTCTAATTTGTAAGCACATTATCGATTGTGTGCAGCTGTATTTCACCAATGGCTTCACGAATATTGTCCTTAAACGCGTCAATTGTCTCTGGCTTGTGGACGTAACACTTATGACGGCACCCCACAAATAATAGTCCAACGGTGTCAAATCATCAGCTCTGTGGCTGATAATGCGATCTTCAAAGACAGGGCGCAAAACATCGAGCTTAGCTTCGGCTGTGTGGCACGTAGCGCCGTCCTGTTGAAACCAAATGTTGCCAATATCCTCCTCTTCAATTTTTGTGAACAAAAATTCGTTCAACATGGCCCGATAACGATTGCCATTGACTTTAACGGCCATTCCTAGCTGATTTTCGAAGAAAAATGGCCCAATTATGCCGCTGGACCAAAATCCGCACCAAACAGTGACTAGTTTTGGGTGCATCGGCTTTTCAATGTATGCGTGCGGTTTTCTGTGCCCCAAATGCGACAATTTTACTTGTTTACATACCCGCCAAGATCAAAATGAGCTTCATCTGAAAAGATGATTTTTTTTTGGCAAAATCGGCATCTTCTCTAAGTTGATCGCAGGCCCACTTAGCGAAGCGAAAACGCATTGACCAATTGGACTTTGTATGGCGTCATACCAAGGTCTTTATGCAAAATTCGTCTCAATGATGTTCAATTGTTGAGAACGACGGTGAATTGATGTTGATGGCGCTTCACGCACACTTTCTGCCACAGCAGCAATATTCTCTGTTTTTGACTTTCCACGCTTTGGTTTATCGATGAGGATGTCAGTTTCTTTCACTTTTTTCACATACGGAGCTAACGGTGCTTCTCTTCTTCCAAAATCCGTACGCAATTTTCGCACACATTTTGCAACATTACCATGATTTTCAAAGTAATGTCGCAATATTTCCCAGCGTATACACAACCATATTCGTTCAGCGGAAGGATAAAACTAATTATCTGTCAAATCAGACATGAGCTAAGTGTTACCATTCACGATATAAGCACCAGTTGAAAAAAAAACGTTAGATGGCGGACCCGTTATTTTCTGTTCTCTACTTAAGTATTTTTTTTAACACTCCTCTTCAATCTCCACAGGAAAACAAACTAAACAAAGAACAAAATCAACATGTTTTGTTTGACTTTATTTTTCTGTAAAAGGAACAAATAATTTACAGTTTGTTTTAAAGCAATATTTACTTTGGAGCATGTTTTTAAATTTTTTTTGAGAAAGATTTTATTTAAATCTATATTTAAAGAAAAAAAAAAAGAAAAATTGTTTATTTTGTACAAAAAAATTCAAATAATATTTACTTGTTAAAATTCACAGGATTTTATTTGTGAGATTTTGCTTGTATTTGCAACCCTGCTGAGCATTATTCAAATGACACATAAACCAATAATGGCAGGTTACCTTTAACTTTTTGCCCCCTACCCCTCAAATATTTATTTTAAGACGCCTCTCACAGAGTTGGAAAGATTTATTTATATTACATTAATTATGGTTATTATGATTGTTGTTATTATTATAACTACAATTATTTATAATTATTGCTCAGATCAAGCGTACTTATGTATGTACATATGTATGTATGTTTGTTTGCACTTTGTGTTTAAAACTCCCCCTTTTTGTACATATGTATGTACGAGTATATACGTGTTCAAAAGAAGAATGATTCATTATTAAATAATTTTCCTTATAAATGTCGTAAAAATGTTACCCTACTTTGTTGGCGTTGTTGTTTGGATGCTGTTGTTCTTGTTTTAGCCCATTATATGTACATATGTAAGTTCCACATGCTTGCTTTTCTTTTTCATTTTCATAGTCATGAACAGAAAGTGCAAAAATTACACCCTTTAATTAAAGAGGAATGATTAACAGAGTGCGAAACATAAGGCACTTGCAGCAGTTTTAAATTTTTCCGTTATTGTTTTGGTAATCCTTCTTAAAAGCAAATGAAAATCATACGAGGTTTAATACTTATGTTATGAGATATTGTCATAAGTTTTACATTAGCGGAATTGAAGCTAAAACTGGACTGTAAAAAAAAACCAGGACAGAACCTAAAGCTAGATTACGATTGTTGCTGAAAGTGGACTAAAACTGCACTACCATTAATGCTTAAACTAGAATACAATTAAAGCTGAAACTGGACTAAATAAAGAACTACAATTGAAGCTGAGGCTGGACTAACACTGCACTACGATTACAGCTAAAACTGGACGAATAATGTTTAAACAAGACTATGATTGAAACTAAAACTGGATTATAATTAATGTTTAAACTAGACTACGGTTGAAGCCGAAACTGGACTAAAATTGGACTACGATTGAAGCTAAAACTGCAATATGATTGAAACTGAAACTGGACTACGATTAATGCTTAAACTGGACTACGATTAATGCTTAAACTAGACTACGTCTAGACTGTCATTGAAGCTAAAATTGGACAACGATCAGAGCTAAAAATGAACTAAATAATGAGCTATGATTGAATCTAAACCTGGACTAAAAAAGAAACTCAGATTGCAGCTAAAAATGGACTAAAAGAAAAACTGGAACTAAAGCTGTATTAACTAAAGAACTAGGATTAAAGCTAAAAAACTGGACAACGATTGAAGCATAAACTGAACTACGATTGAAACTAAAGCTGGAATAACTAAAGAACTAGGATTCAAGCTAAAACAGGTCAAAGATAGAAGTTAAAACTTTACAACGATTTGAGCTAAAATTGGAATACGATTCACGTTAAATTGAAAAAAGTAAAAAGCTACGTTTAAAGCTACACAATAGTGCCTCTGTGACTGGATTTGACTTCTGGGAAAATGGAGCTGATCTTCATTTTTCTTTTGATTTATAGGGATAGAAATCTCGAATAGTACTAAATATCTGGGAATATGTAGAAAGCGAAGGTTTTAGAACACATGTATTACCTATTTCAATTGGTCAAACGAGTCACTTAATTGAGAAACGGAATGGGAGGATAGTTTCATTCAAGGGATCGTTTTCACTTCATTACTATTAATCTCAACTGTGGGATGCGTTCTAGGTAGTTTAATAGTATGTTTTACAAATGACTGTCTATTAACGAGAAAACGAGAAATTTATATAGTTAAATCCAAATGCTTATTACTTCCCAAATACCGATTAAGCATTGTACGTTTGCGATAGGGGTGATCCTTTTAACAGACTTTATATTAGCACTCTGGCAACGTAAAAATTATTCACATTTTTTTCAGTCAAAGTTCAAAATTCTGTAATTTTCAATCAAGATAATCGTTCTATCAGACAAAGACATACCAACTTGTGTCAGCTATAGTGAATTAATTTGAGTTAACATATTCATAATTGAATCTTCTGACTAGTGAAGTAATGCACCAATCGAAGTACAGATTGTTTCAGTTTAAAATTGTTTATAATTAATTTAGCATCTCAATTATTTGGAGCACCAAAACTTCATCGGTTATGTTCTGTAAAAGTTTTGAAGAAGTTGAAGAACTGCTTTTAAAAATCATCTTCGGCGTTATTGCTTATTTTTGGTTTAATAGAGTTGGATCGTATTGTTTCGGAGATTGATCGCCTTTATTCGATCAATGTTGTGCCATGCCGTCCAGAGAAGTTGTCAATCGGTTTGTCTGCAATATGGCGAATTTTGTGTAGTGATCTTTACCTGTACCTTTACATGATTAAGTTAACTCCGAAACTGGAGTCCCTTGATCATTTGGAGCGTCCAAACTGCTTTAAAAAAGTCATTGGCTTACGCATTAGAAACAATACCAAACGGGAAGAGAAATTTAATAACTGGATGGAAAAATACAATATACATATAACTTGTGTACTAAAGGGCTTTTCAATTAGTACTTTGCTTTTCAAAACAAACTAAAATAGAGAATTTATATGTAAATCATTAAAATTTTTATTGTAAATTAAAAATTATATTGTTACGAAATTGTATGTGTGTCAATTTTAATTTAACGTTAACAACATACAACATGATTATCAACATTTGTATTGGTAGAAATTTCTATCTACAAACATTGCTGATAACACGCAATATGGCAACATTAAGTTTTAACGGTCATAGAAAAGAATTTCCGATTGTCTTGTCTAGATGCCGCCGGAAATTACTAGAAGATGGCGCTATTGTATAAATAGAGTAAACAAGGCCACCAAACGATGACTCACGATAAACTCCACTTACCGCGAGCCGGCTAAAAATATTGAATATTATTAAGCTGTAAATCAAAGTGGGGCTTTCCTGGCTCAATTCTTTCTTTGTTTTTTTGCTCTTCACCAGTAAAAATATTTATTGTGTTTCTGCATGTCCAGGCATAAAGAAGAACATTTACCATGTATCCCTACATATATGCACTCACAGTCACCCAAACACATACTTGCTACATAATGTTGCACAAAGTGCAATGTTCTTATAAATCATTGCCACCACTAACTTCATTTAACATTTAGTTCATTCTGTTAGTTTTCCTTGTTTTTTTTTTACTTTACTTTTACTCCACAGCTTTGATGTTCTGTTACAAAAGGGAATTATGTCGTTGTCACTGCTCGACTCCTTCTTTTTCATGTTTACAACACTTAAATACCACAAAATTGTCATGATGATGAAGATTATGACGATAATTTTGTATTTATTTTACTTTTTTTATTTTTTTTTAAAGTAACTTATTTAATGGTTTATTTTTTGTTGTTGGCTCAACTTTTGTTTTTGTGTCTTTTATAACAGATTTTTTTAAAGGGTTGACAAACTTTATTTTTAAGGGAGAAATTAAAAATGATTTGGAACATTTTCTTTTGAAATTGCATAAACTTAAAAAGATTTTAAAATGTTAATTCCATTTCCTTGTTATTTATAACATAAAATGTTTTAATGTTTAAATGTTTTTTTTTAATATAATAACCACAATCTAACTGTTTACATCGATACTTAGTATTTTAGTTCTACTTGAAAATTTAGCATTAAATTTTAAACGAACTGTTTAAGTATTCAATCGCGCGTAACCGTTACGCCCGCTTTTCTTGGTTGTAGACGCGCGTCTTATTCGAAATACTTGCTTGTTTTCTACTCACTCGTATTTGAACAAAAATTTTGTTCAATCTGTTTGTTTAAAATTTAATGAGTTGTATAGTTTTATTTCTGATATTTTTATTTTTAATATTTTTATTTTTTTTGTATATTAAAAATGTGTGAAATTAAATTTTACACAGTTTTAAAAGTTGAAAATGCGTCTTAAGTTTTTATGAATGGAATTGTATGATGCAGCGCCTGCTTGTTGTTTGTTTGTTGTTTGCTATCAGGCTTACGAAACTAAAAACTTATTAATAGAATCCAAATTTTCAAGGTTAACTACTCTGTACTTCTGAAAATACCGTTACCGAAATAACTGCAAGCTGAAAAAGCGCTTCCGAACCTTATGTTACCTCTAAAATTCTCAATTATATTAAATTTTGAAATGTTTGTCGGTATCTCCCACTTCGAAATATTCTATATAATTTAGTGTGGATCTATTTAACCCTTATCCTGTATTAATGGGTCAAAATTGCCCAAACAGTATTTATTGCTCATTTGTTCTTTGAATACTTAGCGGAGTTTTTGAAACAAATGTTCCGAATGTCAAAAATTTATTTGTAAAAACCATTCTGAGACCAATATGAATGTAAAATAAATAAAAAAAAAATGAATAAATATTAGAATTTTTTGTATTGGGCAAATTTGACCCACTAATGTCATATGCGTTTTATTTTTGAAGTACAGGATAAGGGTTAAATTTTTCCAAATACATTCTTTCGGCACACGTTTTATGCATGTAAAAGTAATGAAAACGTTCGTTTTTAAAAGAGATGTACTTGAGATAGCGAACGAGACAATACTTTGAAAATCATAACAACATGTTTAGTGTAATCATTATATGCAGCAACTTCTTTTTAGTTAAATTCTCAATATTTTTATGTGAATTCAAATTTTCGGCTGCTTGATTAGAATAAATAGCAAACTACTTGAACGCGACATTGGAACATATAAAAAAACAAATGAAAAATATAACCTTAATCGAGCTTTTTTTTTGTATTCATTTAATTTGTTTGTATTCATTTCAGCGCAAAAAATATTAATTAACGTTCAAACGCAAAATTCGCAGTATTATTCATGGTTTTTAAAGCTGGGCAACATTTTGGCCCCAAGCGCATTTAAGGGTTTATTTAGATTTTTGCGCTGTTATTGTACATTTTGAACCTTAAAATATATTATTCTCAAGTTTCAAAAACGTCCACTCAAACATTTATAACATTTCGCTATATACATATCTATTAGAAATCCCAAATATAGCAAAATTAAAACTTCACGATTTAAAGGTTAATGTAGTCCATTATGAGTAAAATTCACGATGTTTTTTATTGGAACTCTCTAAGAAGCATATTCTTTTATCAAGTTTTTAAAATTTTTGGCAAATTGTCGTCATTGATTTTGAGATTTTGGGGCTGTGATCGATTCTTTAACATTGTCCTACAACAAATAAATAAATCAGTGATGTGTGATCACATGATCGTCGCCTATTAATTGTCAAATTTCGTAAAATTATGCGATCGGGAAATTTTGTTTCCAATAAATTCATTATCAATAATAGGTCAAAATTTAGCTGTTAACATCTCTTTTTTTTCTTTATTTATTGTATATTTATTAATAACAAACTAACAATAAGTTATTTTGAATTTTATATCTAGCCGGTAGAAATTTGTTTGTAGAAATTTTTGTGAATATATATTATATTGGCATTATTCCTTCCTGTCTTTGACTAAGATCTTCTCAGTGCAATATAGCCAATATTAATTAATATTTTTCGGTCTAATAGGTTTGGCTGTACTTCAAGTTTATTTAAATTTTTTTCTAAATTCTTTTGGATCTCAGTTTTTACCAATGGCACGTTTAGATCCTTATGAATACTCGTATTTTTTAAATTCCAAAGGACAATTGTGATCATTCGTAGCAGTTTGTGTTAGCGTCATGTGAAGTTGAGGCCGTTTCCCATAGCTGTATTCCATAACACCATACAGGTTTTCGAGTTATAAAGTAGGAGTTTGCATCTAAATCAAAAATACAAAAATATGCACCATACAACGACACTTTCAGCAGACAAAGGCTGTTCAGAAATTGCTTTTAGATTTACAGCAACCCCAATGCAGAAACTTTACTTATTTAATTTTCCAGAAAAACAGTAGGTTGTTCTTGAATGAAATTGAAATTCTTCTATCAATAACAAATTAATACAAAAAAAAAAAAAACTAAAAAATGACAAATAAAGGTTAATTAAAACAGTAAAATTATATTGTATTGTCGCGTTGTTGTACGTGAGTCATCATCTGTTATCAGTACTACGCTATCGTTGTAATCAATTGCCTGAAAATATTAATACAAATCAAAATATAGTAGCTTTAAATAAAAAGAACAGTTTTTATTTTGATTTTCAATGTGTGTCGCGTTCGTTATCGAATGTGTGTAAGATTGTAAAGGTAGTTAAAAATATCGCCTACAAAATAATAAAATAAATTTGATCGGAAACGAGTTTAATTATTTTGTCACGTTCTTGATGTATTCTTTGTTACTAATATATTGGAAATAACAACATGACAAATCCTATCTATCTTTGCACTAAATAATAGATTTTTTGATTTTTCAAGTTACAATCGAAAAAGTGTTATCTTTTTTGTCATGTTTTTAATTTCAAGTTTTTTTGCTAATATATTTATAACGACAAATGCTACTTTTTGCTCTAAATATAATACTGCTGAAACGCTGTTATTATATTTTGAAGGAAAACAAGCAACAATATATTGCAGATTTATTAACTTGATTGTGAACTTTAAAATAGTATGTATGTCGCGTTCTTGAACAAGGAAAAGTTCATACATACATTTATGTAAATATTTTGCAATCCGAGAAAAATTTAAAAGCTGCAAACATATTTATTAATATTTCTTTAATATTAAACCCAGTTATATCAACAACTGATTTAGTTTTCGTTTTTGGCTTTATAAACAAAATCCTGAAATCATAAATATTAAATTATTTTCCAATTAATTCAATTTGTTTTTAGGTTATAGATTTTCCAATTGCAACTGAAATAGTTCTTCCGCTACTCAATTTTTAAAAATTTCAAGCATCATTACAGTTGATAATGAAATTTAAGTTTTGTTATGTATGGCCAACCTTTAAATAGAAAACAATGTAAAATAAAGCAAAAAAGAAATTTAATATGTATTATGTCGCACTCCTAAAACAGCAACAACTAAAATAAATTGTCATTTAATACTTGCAATAAATTGCAACTGTGTATTTTTGAAGTACGGCGACGACTTTCGTACTTTTTGTGTTTAAACTCAATTTACCTACAAGTTCAATGCACGTGTGCGTTTTTATAGTATTTATTTCAATTTTTACTTTATTGTTGCTGTGTTTTTTTTTGCCAAATGTATGACTACAAGTGATATTGTTTACTTTTTTTGCTGTAACTAGTTTTAAAAAAATATATGTATATGTATAACAATAACAAAAAAAATTAAACATTACGATTATTTATAAAAAGTAAAAAAAAAAAATCAAAAGGTATATAAACCAAAATATAAACACCTGAAAAACTAGTTTTGTGTTTAGAAAAATTAACAACAACATGAAAAGTTTGTTTGTTGTAACGTTAAGAGATTTCAGAAAACATGTTTAAAGTTTTCAAAAGAGTTGCAGAGAGTCGTAAAAGAGTTTGTTTGAGGAAGAAACTCTTAAACCGGGGAATTTCAATAAAAAACAAACTCTTTAAAATATCATACATTTTGCTTCAGTACTTTTTTTTTTTAGATAATTTGGTTTTATTTAAAGTACCAACTGAGGTTGAACTTATCTGCACAAATTTTGTAAGAGAAAAAAACAGAGTACTAAAATTTAGATCATATTTTTATATTAGCAGAGTTTTGTGTTGCAAATCATCTACACTGTAGATTCTACAGGTTTTATCCATTAAAATATATATGCATATTAGAATAGTTGTTTTTAAAACAATGCAGTTATTCTATAGTGAACGCGACATACTTTGAAAATTAAAATAAAATTATTTTTTTTAGTTACGATTTTGGTAATTATTAAAGCTTTAGGTCTTTTTTTTATAAAATATTTAAATTTTGTATTTCAATATTTCGCTACTCTTTGAGTAGCTTCTTTAGGATAAAATTTTTTAGTTGTTTAAATAAACATGTTCAGTCATTTGATTAGAACGTTCGCGGAGTATTAAAAACAAAAGCCTTATTTATTTATGTTAAAGAACGCGACATTACAACTTGAATTTACTATTAATCGAGCTAAGTTTATTATTTTTTTATTTTTTTTGTATAATTCGTTTTTGATAAAAATATTTTAAAAGTTTACATGATATATAAAGAGTTTTTCTTAGCAAGAACTTTGTTTTTCCAACGAGGTATGTATATTGAAATAACATGAAAGTTTTGTCATTTTACTTGTTGGCATATCAAGCTCAAGCTTTGGCAAATGTTACAATGAATTTAATTTCGCCATTTCAATAACGATCCCGATAGATTTATATAAAAATTATTTTTTTCAACGAAGCTCATTTTCAATTGCCTGGATAAGTATAATAAGCAACATTTCACTTTTGGGTTTCTGACAATCCAAGAGCTTTAAGTGTCACTCTATGGTGTGCTATTTGATCTGGAGACGTGATTAGCTGTCATACAGAATATTTGCTATAGAAAATATTATAATACAAAAAATTTTTTGTAGAAAACACTGTTATACAGATGATTTTCTATAGAGAATACTGTTATACAGAAAATTTTCTATAGAAAATACAGTTATGCAGAAGATTTTCTAAAGAAAATACTTTTATACAGAAGATTTGCTATAGAAAATATTCTAATACAAAAGATTTTCTGTAGAAAATACTGTTATACAGTAGATTTTCTATAGAAAATACTGTTATACAGAATATTTTTTATAGAAAATACTGTTTTACAGAAGATTTTCTACAGAAAATACTGTTATACAGAAAATTTTTTATAGAAGATACTGTTATACAGAAGATTTTTAATAGTAAATCTTCTGTAAGAAGATTTTCTACAGAAAATACTGTTATATAGAAGATTTTCTATAGAAAATACTGTTATACAGACTATTTTTTATAGAAAATACTGTTATACAGAAGATTTTTATAGAAAATACTGTTATATCGAAGACTTTCTAAGAAATCCATTGTTTTGAGTAAGGCTTCCTCATGTCTCTCTCTCTCTCTCTCTGTGGACATTTAAAGAGAATTATGTTTCGAAGATAAACTAGTTATTTATTGTTATTATGTGTGTAAAATTTTAGACAAAAAACTTTTAACCGAAATGGTTCCTAATGGTTCAATTATTTTAGTTTTATTTTAAAAATGATTTGTTTTATTTAACTACACAATGGAATAAGGGCAAATTTGTTATAATTTGTGGTCATTTTTAACATTCAGCTCAATTAATTGAATTTTATTATATGCTTTTTTATTTCAGATATTTCAATACCCTTGACTCTTATTTTTATAGTTTGCATTATTTGTTTGCTGTTGCAAATAAAATGATTTGTATAATATTATTAATATTGAAATGAATTGTTTGATTTGTGTTTTTTTAATTAAAGAAAAATATTTTGTTTAGTGGAAATTAATCACATGATTAGGCAAAATTTATGTATTTTACTTAATTTTAAAAGTGTTTAAATACATTTTTGCACTTGTCATCTTAGAAAAGGGGAGTTAAATAATGGATTATTTAATTTGCTGAAACACAGTGGCGTCTATTGTTAATCATGTTTTAAATACGTCAGAGATGACTGTGTGACATGTGGTACGGTCTTATTAAACCTAATTCTCAGAGATATCGTTATCATCAATCATAGGCCAAAATTTAGTGATTAACATCTTTCGATAGCATGATTCAGTAACCGTCATAGTATTTCAGCCGAAGTTTCAAAAAAAAAAAAAACAATTTCAAGTATAGTTGTTGGGATTAGTGTAACACTTGTTACAAACCTATAATTTCGAATTGAAAACTGTTAAACCATGCGTCATCGGCTCCGAAGTTTGATAATGCGTTTACAAGGGGAAAATTTTAACTATTTGCATTAAATATTAAATGTTAAACTATACTTCTCAATTAATTTCTGTTTTTTTTAATCACTTTTATTCATAATATGTTGGAAAAAAATAAAAACAATATATTCTATTAATCTACCAATAAATAATAATATTTAGTCCATTTTAAACAGTTCTTTGCACCTATGATTCACAGATCCCAGAAGTTTTCAACATATTTCGGAAGTTATAAAATACCATTCTCTTTTTTGCTTTTGTTTTTAGGTTTATATATTCCCTGTTTAATAGGGTTTAAATCCAGGAATTGTGTCGACCACTCCATAAGATGGCCTTCCAAGACTATACTAGTCTGCAAGTGTGTGCTGCAAGAATTCCCATTGAAACGGCATTTCTTTTCTGGCATTTGGTAGCATTTGATTTTGCAATATTTCCGCGATTTCCACAGCGCATATTTTTCCAACTACCGAATTGAACCGACACCAGAGGAGGCAAACAACTAATCTCCTTTATGGTTTTTTTTTGGTTTACATGGGGTCAATTTCTTCAATTTGTGGCCTTCCAACAAAAGTTTTATTATCAAAACCAATAAAAAATATGTATATATTTCTGCTTTTCGTCGCCAAGTTTCTCGGCTTAGATGTTTCTGTAGTGAGTTACCCAGCAAATTAACATTTTCCATAATACATAACAAGATAATCTTCTTTTTCATTAAAATACAATTAGAAAATTCTATAACGCAATTGCAAATTTCTGAAATTTAATTAAAAGTTTCTGAAATAATTGAAATTTTCTGAATTAAATAATGTAAATGTTGGCTTTGCTCTTACTTCTCATACAATAGCTTTTACTTCAGTTTTTCTAAGACGCCTTGGTCCTTTGGCACCAGACAAACGTTCTACGGTATTTCTGTAATTTTTTTTTATTGTACAGCGATGCCTTTCAACGATTTTTTCTATTTCACTTCGGGATTTATCTTTTGTATGTCGTATTTTGATTTGTCGAGTCTCATAGTAAATTTTGCACTACTTAACGTTACAACTTAATCTATTTTAATGACAAATTATAAAAAATGCAAATATTTTGAACGGCAGTTTACCGTTATACTTTCAAGCAAGGAAAAATTTAAAGATTTGCCACTACTTTTGAAATGACAGAGGGGTATTTTGCATAAAGATGATGCCACTGTTTATTTTATTTTGACGTGTAAAAATTTGTATTTTTTTTAACAATCAGGCATGTGATGGATATCGAAAACAAAAACAAATCAGTGTTGGAAATGCATTTTAATGCATTTATAATGTAATTTTTAAAATTTTTGTTTTAAGATTCTGTTTAGTAGCAATTTATGTAATGAAAGTTTTTCAATACAGAAAGATTACGAAAAAATTGACTTCTAAAACTCATTCGTTTTCGTTTTCGATTTCCATCCAATAAATAAACCAATAAAATTTGTAGACGCTTTTGTTTTTGTTTCTTTTTTAACTACATATATAAAAATGCAATGGAATTTTCTAATATAATATTGATTATATTAATATAATTAAGCATTTCTTTTAATAATATTTGGTGTTGTAAATTCACACACAACAAGTTGTGCAATTTTGTAAACAAACCCATTGTGCACAGATTTGAAGACTATTTTTATTCATATTAACTGAAGTTTTTCTCTATTTTGTAGGGTATTTAAGATTCTACGGTAATTTTTATATGCTATTCAATAATTTAAACAATTTTGTTTTGTTTTTAAGTTGATTTAAAACTTTGCTATAAATATAAAATTTATGCCAAGACGTGTTTTTGCTAAATCATGCAACAGCCACAGAAAAGACAAAAACAAAAAAAAAACGCTCAGTAATAAAAGGCAAGGCAAAACTCAGACAGATAAAAATACTTTAGCAAAAACAAAACTCAAATCATTAGGGTTGTCAGCTGATTTTCAATGCAATTTGATTTTAAGTCTTCTATAATGAAATGGAAAAAAAATCAAAATTAATACAATTGAAAGAGATTTTAATTTTCTAGATTTTTATTAATGACTTTATTTAATAATTTATAAAACTGTTTATTTAACGAAATCCTTTTTTCATTTAATGCGGGTTACGATTATAACAAAGCTAATTCCTCAAATGTTCCCATTCCCATAAATGGTTTATTTATTAATTTTATTTTTTCAGTTTTTAAATAGTATTTAAAATATTTAACACCCACCCTCGAAGTAGAGTACGTATAGTTTTTGATGCCTTAGTTTGAATTTATGTATCTATGTTTAAATAAAGTAAAACAGACAGTCAGTCACAACCAACAGTAATTTAACTCATCTTGGTACTTGTGCTGCTGCAGCACGATCTTCATCAACTCTCCTTTATAGACACATCTATAGATTATCAATGAATTGTGCATGTCTGTTTGTCTGTCTGTTTGATTTTTTTTTTTTTTTTTGTGCTACATGTTGCAGATGCCTGTACTCATACTCCTCTTATACGTTCAATTATTTATTTATTATCTTTTGTTTAAAGCGTGTGTCTTGCAGCCACATACAGCCAGCCATCCTTGTACAATTTTTTCCATTATTGTCAACGATTTTGTCTGTTCCAAATGCTGGCAGTCTGAATACCCGTCTGTGGCTGTTTGCATCTGGTTTTAATTTTCATATTTACTTTTAACAGCTGTGTGTTGCAAGTACCTAAAAAAAAACTAAATTTATTTCAATTATTTGTTATTTTAAAGAGTCCATGGCAAATATGTAAATTGAGTAAAACTTGTCTAAGGGTCGTATGTTAACTTTTTAAAAACAAAATGTTGTTACAATTTAAATTTCAAAACGTAGAAATACTTTATTTTGTTATCAGTAAGGATCTCAACAATAGATTCTTAGTAATTTCAATTATATTCAAATAAAGTCATGATTAAGTATAATTAATAAAATCTTAATAATACAATAATAACAATACTAATTTCTAATTGGTTGTCATTTTTTAAATATTGAAAAAATATTAAAAAAAAAACTTCATTAACCATTGTCGGCCAAATTGTCTTTGGTAATTCTATACTTTTTTATCTGTGTTTAACTTAACTACAAAAAAACTCATCTCCAAATAAGAATTCCATTTAAGTCTATTTCTGTTCAATCATTTGTCAAATGTACGAGTATTGTTTAAAAAACACAAATAAGATTTCAATTTAACAATAATTTTAGATTTTCTACAAAAAAAAAAAAAAAAATCAATTTTTTTTTTTATTGTCCATTACTGAATAGAGCCCTAATCGATCTTTTATTATTAGTTTGTTTAGTTTTGTATTCCTTTATTTATTTCCATACATAAATACATACATGTATGTATATATTTTGAGATGTTATCATGATCTCATAGATTTAAAGATTCAAGAACATTATGGATGAGTGCATGATTTGTCAGTTTGATGAACTTATTCATCTAGGTAGAAATCACTTAAATGTTGTTGACATTAAAGGGATGTATAAATGATTAATGAAATACAATGTTGATTTAAATGCTTTTTCATATTTGAATTACATAGTTGTTTAATGTTTAAAGCTTTTTTCTGGACGGGTCATTGATTTGTTTCAACCGTGATGAGTGTGAAATATTGTTTTGTTTGGGATTTTATAAAATGTTACAAAGTCTACAAGATTTTTTCTTATTATCTTGTGATAGTTTAAATTACGCCTCCGGTGGACTCTAAGACATTTGACCTTGAGCTTTCTTTAAATGAATAAATTTATTAAAATTTCACCAAGTATGAACAGGTTCGGAGTAAAGCGAGAGCAATGATCCTAAAATGAATTATGTACGTTTATTTAAATAACTTAAAGCTTTTAATATTTAGTGCTGACATTTACTTTACTTTACCATCGAAAAGTTAGCAATAACTTTACTTCTTCATAGAATATTTTCCGTTTCCTAGAAACCTTATCAAGAACTTTACCTTAGAAAAGTTATCGATAACTTTCGTTTTCATAGAAAAGTAAACAATAACTTTGCTTTTCGCCAGAAAAGTTATCGGTAACTTTGCATTTCTCTAAAATTTAGAGAAAAGCAAAGATATAGATAACTTTTCTATGGAAAACGAAAGCTATCGATAACTTTTCTATAGAAAAGCAAAGTTATCGATAACTTTTCTATGGAAAACGAAAGTTATAAATAACTTTTCTATGCAAAACAAGAGTTATCGATATCTTTTCTATGCAAAACAAAAGTTATCGATAAGTTTGCATAAAAAGATATCGATAACTTTGCTTTCCTCTAAAAAAGTTATCGGTAGCTTTTGTTTTCCATAGAAAATTTATCGATAACTTTCGTTTTCCATAGAAAAGTTATTTATAAATTTGCTTTTCTCTGGAAAAGTTATCGATAACCTTCGTTTTCATAGAAAAGTAAACGATAACTTTCGTTTTTCATAGAAAAGTTATCATTAAATTTGCTTTTCTCTGGAAAAGTTATCGATAACCTTCGTTTTCATAGAAAAGTAAACGATAACTTTCGTTTTTCATAGAAAAGTTATCATTAAATTTGCTTTTCTCTAAAAAAAAAAGTTATCGATTGCTTTCGTTTTCCATAGAAAATTTATCGATAACTTTCGTTTTCCATAGAAAAGTTAAGGATAACTTTCGTTTTTCATAGAAAAGTTATCGATAACCTTCGTTTTCATAGAAAAGTTAACGATAACTTTCGTTTTCCATAGAAAAGTTATCGATAAATTTGCTTTTCTCTAGAAAAGTTATCGGTAGCTTTTGTTTTCCATAGAAAAGTTATCGATAACTTTTTTCCATAGCCGAATTACATGACAGCAGTTGAAAATTATAATCATTCGAATTATTAAAAAAAAGTAAACGAAAAAAAGCTAAAAGAACTAGGAGTATAAAATATTCATAAAGAACATTCACTTACTGATACCTGGTGTATCGTCAGAAGCAACAGCAGGCAGTCATCCAGCCAGTCAGTAAACAGCAGACACCGGCAAGTCCGTCAGCCAGTCAGGTCTTGTGAGTTCAATCGTTTGTAAAAGACGAATGTTTAAAAATCTTGACTTCTATTTTTTGGTTTGTTTGGTTTGGTTTGTTTTATTCTTTCTCAAACAAGTACCGCACCTTTAAAGCCATGTTCTTAAATGTTCTTCGACAATGGCTTCAACGTTTGCTTCTGCTTTTTTGTGTTTATTTTTTTTTTTGTTTAATATACTCGATTTATATATTTAACGAAAAATTGTTTGTCTACAGTATTTTAATATGTTTCAAGTGTATAGTTGCATACGTTGGCTTGTGTACTAATACATATAAGATTTCCCAGCAAAATAAAACAGATAATTTTTTCTAAACTTTCAAGATTAGTGACTGTGAAATACAAAGAACAAAAATTATTTATTTTATATTTCGAAAATATATTATAAATCTTTTTATGTTTTTGCATTGTCAGCAAAAAACATTAAAAACAAAAATCTTGAATTGATGAAATTTTAACTTTTTTATTTAAAAATTTTTCATTTTCCATTTTAGAAATTTCGCTGGGTTGCTTTTTAAGTAAAAGACACAAATTTGTCTTTCGATTGTGCGTTTTAGTTTCGTTTATACATAATTTTTTCCATTTTTTAAGATATAAACTCATATAAACTTACATATTTTTGTTTTTTTTTTTTTGAGTTTTTGAAAGTCAAGGTAGATTTCCCACGTTTAGGAATCATAACAAAACGCATCATTAATCATTTAACGTTCTTTTTTCTCTTCTTATAGGTATATTAGGTTTTGTTATTGTTGTGTTGGGCCACTCTAGTAGTTCTTTTAAAATAAAAATTTTCTTTTGTGTGAATTGAAATGAAACTTTTTTTTTTTTAGAAAAAAAAGAACTGTGAGAGATACTAGCTTTACGTAGGTTGGAAGTTTTTTGAAAACATAATTGGTTTTCCTTACTTCCTTTCTTGCCTCTTAACTCTGTAGCCCACTGTTGAAATATATAACTTAAACCTTTATTGTTGCTTTATCTTTAAACGATCATCTTGATCATTTATTTTTGGTCAATCAACCCAGTTTAATACTAGTAGACCCTTACTACATCTGTCCATTTTAAAAATAGAATGTATGTGAGTGTGTTAATCGACACATTAATTATATTGTATATTAAATTTGTTATTTAAACAAAACATATATTTTTTCCTGATAAAAAACTATAACACTTAACAAAAGTTTTTCCTCTTAAATCATTAAAATGCAGCCAACTAACCAATAGATGTTGCTTGTTGCATTTCATGTTACTGTTTGTTGTCGTATTGTAAGTCTCATTTTCTGAGATCATTGTCACCAATTTTCACGATCATATCTTGTGCAGTTCATGTTAATTTCCTTTTTCATAAATATTCTTAAATTTACGTAGAAAATCATCATTAAATATTTAGTGTAAATTAAAAGGTCATTGATGCTTGCAACACTCGAACATTGTGCTAAGAAGTGAGAGAAAATAAACTTGAAAACTATTGAGGCACGAGTTCACATTGTGTATTTGATGTTTGTCAAAGTTTTTATGGCAGAAGTGTGAAAATATTTGGGATTAAATTGAGACATCAATTAACTGTGTGTGTTTAAAAAAATATAATGTCAGGCAATTAATTTTTGAAACAGTTTTTATTACATTTTCTATAGAAAATTAATGCTGTTCTTAATTATCTATAGAAAAGTAAAGTTTAGCGTTAACTATACAAAAGTAAACTTCTGGATCAAATTTCTATAAAAAAGTATAGTTCCCGATCCAATTTCTATAGAAAGGTAAAGTTCTCGATCAAAAGTAAAGTTCTCGATCGAATTTCTATAGAAAACTAAAGTTCTGGATTAAATTTTTATAGTAAAGTTCTGGATCAAAAGTAAAGTTCTCGATCAAAATTTTATAGAAAAGTAAAATCCTGAACTAAATTCTTATAGAAAAGTAAAGCTCCCGATTAAATTCTATAGAAAACTAATTAAAATTCTATAAAAAAGTATAGTTCTCGATCCAATTTCTATAGAAAAGTAAAGCTCCCGATTAAACTTTCTATAGAAATGTAAACTTCTGAATCAAATTTTTATAAAAAAGTAAAGTTATCGATCAAAAGTAAAGTTCCTGATTTAAATTCTATAGAAAAGTAAAGTTATGGATCAAAATTCTATAGAAAAGTAAAGTTCTCGATCCAATTTCTATAGAAAGGTAAAGTTCTCGATCAAAAGTAAAATTCTCGATCCAATTTCTATAGAAAAGTAAAGTTCTGGATTAAATTTCTATAGTAAAGTAAAGTTCTGGATCAAAAGTAAAGTTCACGATCAAAATTCTCGATGAAAATTATATAGAAAAGTAAAATTCTGGATTAAATTTTTATAGAAAAGTAAAGTTCTGGATCAAAAGTAAAGTTCACGATCAAAATTCTATAGAAAAGTAAAATTCTGGACTAAAGTTTTAGAGAAAAGTAAAGCTCCCGATTAAAATTCTATAGAAAACTAATTAAAGTTCTATAAAAAAGTAAAGTTCTCGATCCAATTTCTATAGAAAAGTAAAGCTCCCGATTAAAATGCTATAGAAAAATAAAATTCTGGATTAAAATTCTATAAAAAAGTATAGTTCTCGATCCAATTTCTAAAGAAAAGTAAAGTTCTCTATCCAATTTCTATAGAAAAGTAAAGTTCTGGATTAAATTTCTATATTAAAGTAAAGTTCTGAATCAAAAGTAAACTTCTTGATCAAAATTCTATAGAAAAGTAAAATTCTGGACTAAAGTTTTAGAGAAAAGTAAAGTTCTGAATTAAAAGTAAAGTTCTCGATGAAATTTCTATAAAAAAGTAAAATTTTGGATTAAATTTCTTTAAAAAAGTAAATGTCTGAATCAAAAGTAAAGTTCTCGATCAAAATTCTATAGAAAGATAAAGTTCTCGTTCAAATTTCTATAAAAAATTTAAATTTTGTTTTTTAATTATAATGTATCAAGCAGCTGTTACTTTGTTTTCCAATGATATCTTTAGGTCATCATATCATTAACTCAATTATAAACACTGTGCTGGAGATACCTTGTCGCTGTCTTGTCAACCATCATCGTCATCATCGCCATCATTGCACCAAATTTGTACAAATTGTTTACATTTCATTAGCAAACATATTGCATCAATTTCTTTAATGATTCAACCCAGTCTGAGTCTCCTTCGACGTTTGTAAATGCTTGGTGTGTTTAGGACATAAACCCACATTATTTCGTTTAAAATAAATTGTCAGCATTTTACTCAAGACATCCTTAAAAATTATTTCAACATTTCGTTCAACTCCAACTACAAATACACATAAAGACACAATAAAATTCAAACAACTGTAAATGTAAGAGTATTGTATTGGAATATTGCGTTGCCAGTATTGCATTCCGAATATAAACAAGTAAGAAAGTATAGTAGGTCAAGCCCGACCATATAATACCCTACACCCAGTATATAAATAAAACAGTTTTTCAGAAATGGGCGCTATATGGGAGATATTGCCTATCATGGACTGATCATCCAAAAATTAAGTGCCATGACTTCCGTGAATATAAATATTATGTATGTAATACTTTATCTCGATATAAATACTTTTAAAAGATTTATGGAGGTTAAAGTGACTTACGGAGAGGGTCTTATGTGGGAGTTTTGACTAATTATTAACCGATCATTATAAAATTAGGTGTCATCATTTCTGTACATATGAAACTTAATTTTTTAAATTTTATTCGGATAACAACATTTTGAAGAGATTTATAGTCGTTAAAGTAATTTTCGAAAGTGGTCCTTATATGGGAGCTACGACTAATTATGGACCGATCTTCACAAAATTTGTAGATGTGATTTATCTTCATTTTAACTCATTTGTGCTGAAATTTGTTTGTATACTTTCATAATTCAAACAGTTATGATCGTTAAACTCCTATTTCGGGAGGAAATTTGTATGGGGGCCAGGTGAAATAATGGACCGATTTCCACCAGCTTCAATCCCATCCGTCATTGGGCCGAAAAATATAATGCACCAAATTTTATCGAAATATCTTCAAAATTGCGATCTGTACTCTGCACACAAGCTTTACATGGACAGCCAGCCACCCAGACGGACGGACGGACGGACATCGTTTAATCAACTGAAAAACTGATTCTGAGTCGATCGGTATACTTTAAGGTGGGTGTTGGAGCAATATTTCTGGGCGTTACAAACATCCACAAAGTCCTATATACCCTCCCTACTATGGTGGTGTAGGGTATAATAATGTATTGACATTTTGCAACAAACTTCGAGGAGGGCATTTACAAGCTGTTTATTTTTCATATGTTTGGCTGAAATGGCTGGTTGCTGGTGGTGGCAACTAATAGTTTTTGTTGTGGCAAACACTTTGAATTGTGCAATTTTTTTGTTGCTGTGTTGTCTCTAAGTTGCGGAAATTTTTTAACAATTTCCTAATGACTCCTATTTGTTGGAGTTGATGATGATGCTGCTGCTGGTTGTTTGGCTGTTTATTTGTGCGCTTTATTAAAGGTGGCCAGCCATGGCCAGATAGATGATATTTGCTGTGTGCACTCGCATATTGAGTTTACATGAGATGCAGCAATTGCTGCTGCAATCAGCCAAATAGCCAATGAGCCAGGCAGTCACGCAGTCAGCTTAAGCTTCCTTAACATCATCCGATAATACCAAAAGAAATTGTTTAACATTAAGAAATATTTTTCTTCTTTAATTTTCCTTTTTTGTGTTTTATAGTTTTTTCATGCTTTTTGTACCGCTGGAAATATTTGATTGCTTTAAATGTTTTTTGTTTTCTTTGTTTTTTGCGTCAAATTTTGAAAAAGAGATCTTGAGAGAAGTGTTACACAGAAGTGATTTGTGGACCTAGCAAAGAACGAAAGTATGGAAAAGTAAAGTTAGCGATAACTATTTTATGGAAACGTAAAAATAACTATTCTATGGAAGTAAAGTTTTCGATAAGTTTTCTATGATAAAGTAAAGTTATCGATAGCTTGTATTTTTAAAACGATAGTTATCGATAACTTTTCTATGGAAAACAAAAGCTAACGATTACTTAGCTCAAAAAAGTAAAGTTATTAGGAACTTTTCTTTGGTAAAGTAAAGTTATCGATAACTTCTCTATGGAAAAAATAGATACTTGATCGAAATTCTGTAAAAAAAAGCCAACTCTTGAGTTATTCCACTTTCAGTGGATATAATAACAAAGGTTTTTATTTAATTAAGTTTTAAACTAAAAATTTTCAGAACTTTTTTATTTTTCTGCGCACAACTGTCCGCAGAGTTCATTACACATTTGTCCATTTTCTTTTTTTCTTCTTAAAAATCATTTGTAATATACTCCTTTTTATTGTTGCTGTTTGTAAATTTTCTGTAATTTTTCATTTTCTTTGCAATTATTTTATTTTTCCTTTACCATCCATCTGCCATATAGTACGTGTAATATGGCCTTAAAACTTCCCGATTTCCTCAAAGTTTTCTTTTGAGCAAAGAGAAGACGAGTCTTCTGTAGTTTATTGATGATTAAGAAATCGCCAGAAAATAAAATAATAAAAAAATATACGATTTTTCATTTTCTATTTTAATTATACACAGATTTTTTATTTTTTATTTTAATGCTTTTGCTGTTGTCGTAGTTTTTCCCAATTGTTTCCATTTATGTTGTCAGTGCAGTTTGCGTTTACAGTGCGGCATCTGTCTGTCTGTGTCTTTGGGCCATTTGTAATTTTTCATTGATCTTATTTTTGTGTGCGTGGCTGTGGTGGTGGCTGCTGTTGTTGTTGTGGGATTTAATGCTTGATATCGATTACAATTTGGTGCTGTAATTGTGGTTAAGAATGTTGCGGAATTGTGTGTGTATGTTGTTGTTGTTGTTTTTATTATTACACAATTATTCATTTATGTTCGTTAAATATCATTTGTGATGAAACTTTTAATTAAAATATTATATTTCTTTGTTCTTATCTTTGCAGGTATGTTTTGAAACCATTAATTATCGACATCAGTTTTACCTTATTGTATACTTAATGATATCGTGTGCGTTAACAAATTCGATTTACTCAATATTCTTTAAAAGAAAATATAAAAAAGGGGAAAGTTATTATCTATGTACAGTGACTCACAGCTTATTTTATGGAGTGTATTTTGTTTGCTTTCAAAGCTCTATAGAAAGAAAACTAACAGAAACTTAAAAAAAGAAGTTGGTGTCATTTAGAACAAAAAATTTTAAAGTCTAACCCCCTTATTCATTAAACTTATCAAAGGTTTATAACAGACTTATAAAGCAAATTTTGTATGGATATTTGCTTTGTTTGTCTATACTGCTTTGTCTATACATTAATATATTTCTAATTATCTTCTGTGACCTGTAATTAGTAGACATGCTAAGCTTTAAATATTTCCTAATTTACGCAAATCTCTCTCTAGGAACAATGTTAGTTTCTAAGACAAACCACTCATCATTTGTGTCCATTAAGTACTAGGTGTGTTCCCCCATTAAATCATTGACATCTATGGCTATCAATCATTTTACATTTTACACTTCCTGTTCCACATGCATACATACACATAATGCTATTGTTAAGCCAAAGTCTAGACATGTTTGATTTATCCCTCAATTCCTCGCGTTATGTACTTGCAATTTGATGAATTTGAAAGTTATCAGGAAATATGTATGCTGGTGACAATAAAATTCTCAATTCCTTTCCTTATTTATTTAATTTTTTTTAGTTAAATTCGCATTAGGCGGGCAAGACCATGAGCGTTTATACATTTGTTTATTTTATATTTGTCCGATTGTTATTATTTCATTTTGGATGTTTGTTTGGTGTGTGCTTCCTCCTTTAATTTCATCACCATCATCAGTAAAATTTGCTGGATGAGATTTGAAATGCGAATTGAAAAAATAAACAAAACCATGTGTGTCTGTGCATGTAGTCGTCCAGCTCCAGCCTCTCCGATCAGCCTTATCAGCACTTTGTGGTTCTGAAAAGAGCTGCCAGTGAACGTGTAAAATCTTGTACGGTTATGTTTATTTTTGTTTTCTGCTTTCTGTATTCCTTTTCTTCAATATTCAACACATAATATGAGTTTGAAAATAAAAAAAAACAGACTAAACAGTCGGACGGACACATTAAAGTCTTGAGGTCTTTTTTTCTACTTCTGTTGAAGCAAAGTTTCAGTTGCATGCATACGCATGTATGAAAGCAAGTCAACCAGCTATCCCGTACGTCTGTCTGTCAGTCATTGAGCAAAATGTCAGACAAAAACCTAGAGGTACCATTTTTTTCAGTTCTTTCAGTTTGTTTGCCTTGTGTCTCCTCTACGAGTAGACGTCTATAGATGTGTGCTGCCACTCTGCAGTAGCTAATGATGAGGAGATCTTTGTTTCTTTTCCAATGTTTTTTTTTTTTTTTTTTTGTTATTGCTGTTGTTGTTGTTTAAAGAAACACATCAGCAGGAAAGAAACTGTCTGTGCATATAGTGTGTACACTAGAAATTGGCTGTGGGCATCAGAAACCAACCATATGTGTAGTGTGCAGAGAGTCAGCCGTTTAACAGGCAAAACTTTAAATGATCGATCATTTTTTTTTTGTGTGGAGTTTTTTTTTATACAATTTTTTTGTTCCTTGTGTGTCTGTCTTCGGATTTAAGAAGCCCATGGGCAGACACAATCGTATTCTTGCAGGCACAAGTAACTTGTGACTAAATACAGTTTGGTTCCTCCACTATCACCAATATGGCTTGTTGCGTAGAATTGAGAGATAGAGAAAAGAGATCGTAAGAAGTAGAAAAAATAAATAGCAAGTGGGAATTAAATTATAGGTCTTTATGGAATATAATGTTTGCTACACTTGGTAGGAATTTGTTAAAAGAAATGTTGGAAATTAAGGGAGACGAAATTTGCTGGGATCTACTTCGCCCTGTCTTTAGCAAGTCTTTGGTATAATCGACAGGGAAACTAATTGTAAGGACATGTTCGTGATTTTATTTCATGGCTTGTTCAGGAATTCGGAATAACAAATGTTGGCATGCCATTTCGGGTTGACCGCTCTGTGTTTTTTTTTTTAATGAGACTTTCGGTGTACAGAAGAAAAAGGAGACGAAATTTGCTTGAATATGCAAGATTAATATTAATCTAGATATTCCCAAGGCAAAACTCCGTTCTTTCTCCTACTTTATTTCTTATCTTTATAAATGACCTCCTTCATCAAACATCCAATAATATCTATTCTTTTGCAGATGATTGCAACATTTGCCTTTTGTATTCATATAGACCAAGCCCGTCGGAGATTAGAGCAATAGGCAAAATTTTAATGATACACTTAACCAAGATTTTAGGACAATCTCTGAATGGGGTTGTGCGAATAGAGTCGCCTTTAACGCACGTAAGACTTATTGTTGTAAGTTAATACACAACCACATTATAGATCATGTTGCTTCATCTGTTTTTATGGATGGTGTAAATATTAAGGAATCAGGCGCTCTTTATGTTATAGGCATGAGAATACAGTGTGATGTCTGCTGAACTAAACACATTTTTCAAGTGTCAAAAGAAGGCTCATCCATTCCCCGTCGACTGGATAAGGGTTCGGACAACACAACACGGGGAAAATTCTTTCTTTAGCCATTCTTTCAGCAGAAGTTACACTTCAATATAGGAATATTCAAATCAAATACCACAATGTGTTGGTTTTAGCCTGAATGCTGGTCCAAGTAAACAAAAAAAACAGGCCTCAAAATTTTCTTGGATCTGCTTCCTGATATATTTATCAAGTCTTAGGACTAAACGATAGAGAAAATCGTTTCATTTTATTCATTGGTCAGAAATTCGGGAGAGTTAAGTGTTCTTAATTAGACTTTGGTATTAAGAAGAACCAAGCTACGCAATTTGCTTGTTTTGACAAATCATTGGACTAATCGACGGAGAAAATCAGAATAAGAATATGTTGGCCATTTAATTTCAATCCTTATTCAGGAATGCGGCTCTGTGTTGTAATTAAGACCTTGGAAATAAAGCTGGTCGTTCGAAGAAACTGACTACGAAATTATCTTGGATTCGATTTAAGATAAACCTAAGATGTCTTTGGACTAATTGACAGAGGAAAACGTTGTAAGGAAATCTTCGAGCTTTAATTACATTCCTTGTTCCTGATGAATTTGTAAAAAATACTCTGTAAAAAAACACAAATAACATGTATTATTATAACAGCAATGGTATAATATGTCAAAACATAAGAAGTAACCCACGTAATAAAGAAGCGATAAATTTTAGAAAGTTTTACCTCACACTGTCACTTATTGATTTACGATCGACCTCTCTGTTCGTTTAAACCAAACTGTAACCTACCACTTTATACACTGTAGCGTGTCCTGAATCAAGTAAAGACATGCACACATGTCAACAGCATAAAAAAAATCTACAACTTTTTTTCTATTCCTTTTATAAGATACACAATATTTTTGTTTCTTTTTTGTTTAGGTTAAATTAAATAAAGTAATGCATAAACAAAATAAGCCCCAACTGCAACAGCAGAAAGACTCTAGGAAGTTGAAAAAAACTCTATAGTTTTTATTTCTTTCTACACATTGAAAGAAGAAAAAAAGAACGAAGGAATACAATAAAAAAATCAACAACAACAAAAGAGAGCTGAGTGCACAAACTTATTTTTATCGATCTATTAGAGTTAATACACCAATAAGATTAAAAAATTATAATAAAGAGCACAAAGAAGAAGATAAATACATATATAGAGAAGTAAAACTCTCTTTAATAACACTGGGCAACAAAAAGATAAAAAATAAAAGGAATGTAAGTTGTAGGCATTCTACTTAAAAATATCGAAATTTTTAAGTATATACATACATACATACATACATATGTACTTTATCCCTGCAAAAATCAAGAGTAGTCCATACATACAATGGACCAGGAGTACTCCAAACATAATCCATTTGTATAAAAAAACTAGTCCTTTTAACATTACGATGTCCTAGGACTGGACCATATAATCCAGTTTTGCATAACACGAAACTAGTCCCAAAACTACTCTTTGTAACTACTTCAAATGTTTTACAACAACGATTACGGTCGTTAAATCACTATTAATTGTCGTGTAACAAGAAGTTCTGCTTTCAACTTGAAATGGTCCATTAGTGCATTACATAGTCACTACATTTTAGCTACAATGAACCACGTACTCCACAGATTTTTGCAGGGATAATCTTTACTCCCGCCATTACCATATATTGAAAATGGAAAGACTTTCTAGTAGTTTTTTTTTAGTAATCCTGTTTAAATTTAAGTAGTCCTGGCGATTAGATAACTAAATACATGTTTTCGTAGTCCGCTTTCAAACGTTTCAATTCACTTCAAAGCCCTTAATTGTTATCACATGATGACATTTTGGCATACTTTCGACCAAATGTCTGCCAAGTAAAATGTGTATATCTTTCAAGGCCGCCTCAATGTTTTCCCACAATTTATCTAAATTTTTGCTGTTAAAAACTTTTCTCAACTTCGTTCCACAAGTTCTCAATTGGATTGAGATCAGGCCGACCCTTTTAAAACATTTACGTTTTGTTCCTATAAAGTCGTTCCCCTTCACAAGTCGTGAAGAGTGTTTGGGATCATTGTTGTGCATAAAATTCCAAATTTTCTTCAGCGCATGGTATCTCGCATTTTCTAAAACAGTGCAACCTCTGTTAACGCAACTAATAGAAATTTCGGCTGTTGCGAAAACTGAGGTTGTTGCGTAAAACTAGTTACATTTTTAGGAAGCCTTTTCTTTTTTTTTTTGTGGTGAAATTAAGAAAAAAATTATATATTAATTGTTTTTAAAATAAATTCATTAATTTTATGGAAATAAAACATACACATTTTAATGTACATCGGATACACAAATTTCAATTTGCAAATTTTGTAATTTTGTGGCATTTTATTTAGTACAGCGAGAACAACCTTTCACGATAAAAATTCTATCAACTGAGTTAAATCTACAAAAAACAAATGCAACATTTCAAGATTCTTGGAATAGCGTTAAATCTAAAAGTATTTAATCTCAAACGCAGCAGCAGTAACGTCTAACAACAATTTTAATAAAAAATATGTAAATAAAAAGACATATTGATGGCTTTGAGAAAAAAATTGCGATAACTGAGTGTTTTTTTTTAAGTTGTGTTAACTGAGTCAAAAATGCAAATATTTTCGTGTTGCAATAATCGAGTAGTTGCATTTATCGAGGGTTGCGTTAAGCGAGGTGCCACTGTATACTTTTCCAACCCTAGAATATCATACTTATTTTTATATCGAAAACATCCTACTATGTCGAATCGACTACGGCTATATTGAAAAGGATGCAAGGATGATCTGTATATAGAAAATTTCCAATGCTTAGTTTTTTCAATTGTTTCTTATGTATTTTATTGAAATAACACAAACAAATTTTGTTTTTAAATATAATTTAATCATAAAAACTCAATCAAAAACACATAAAAACAGAGAAGAGAAAACATAAAACAAAAACATGCGTCGCCATTTCGACGAAGTATGATATTCTAGAGCTAAAAATGTTGATTAATTTTTGAATAAATTCTGGCTATTCTCAAAACCCGTGCCAAGAAATCGCACCGCAAAACTCTCTGGATATCCCAAATTGGCTTGATTCGTTCTTGGCCTCAAAAGATTAGCAGTTCTCTTGGCGCGTAATCCATATGCTACCAGAAAGATAAAGAGAAAAGGTCGAAAATTTCGAATTTTATGTTATACTAATACGAAACTCGTGGAATTAATATAAATATTCCAGCAATTCTTATTCAAAAGATTGATACAATTTTTTCCTTGTAATTTCTTCGCTGTTCACACAGCACAATTCTTATTTCTTAAATCGCTAGTATTTTTATTTGAGAGTATGCACACATTAGTATACTCGTACACAATCAAGTGTGTAGGCCGATGTCTTAAAGTTAATCAGCTTAGCTTAAATAATTACTTCGTGTGAATTGGGATTTTCTAATATAATTATGCCAAATACAATTGTTGGTCTAATTCTAAAACAAATATTCGGTCAAGTACTGAAATATTGTTCCGAAGTTAAGCAAAGTCTATACCAACATCGTTAAGTCCAAACAATCGTTTATCGACTTCTTATAATTGCTGTCGCAATATTGTAACTGCAAAAACTCTATACATACTTTTATTTTTTTCGAGTCGTCTTCTTCAGTCGTAATCATGTTGCTACAATGTTTTAATGATTTATGCCTGTTTTGATTCATATAATTTATGTTTTCTTAGTTTTTTTTTTTAACAAAAACTTAACTTCAAAGTTCAAATTATTATCACTGTTGCACAGTTTAATTACAAATCATGTAATGTAAAGTAATATTACTTGCTCTTTCTTACTCTCATGTAACAAATACTCTCTTGCAGTTGTAATTATTGATTTGATTTGAGTATTGTTAAGTACATTATTGGTACTCTTTTGAATTAAGTACTCCACCACAAATACAATTACTACTCTATTGAATACAACAACAATATCTACTCTTCAATTTATAAATGTGTTGTAGTTGTGGGGTTATTTTCTTACTTCTTTTTTTAGTTTATGGTGTGTTTGTTGCTACCACATTTGGAATATTCTGTGAGTGTAAATGAATGAATGTGTGCGAGTGTAAGTTTTTGGTTGGATGGTTGGTTGGTTGGTTAGCGTTGAAAATACTTAACTAAACGATCAATTGTTTGTTCGAGTTTAAATAAAAAATTAAACCAGACACTTCAGTTCGCTGCGAGAGTTGAACGTATGCAATCGTGTGTAAGCGCGTAAATAGAAGTTTTCTTTGTTTTTAGTTTTGTATTAAATGGTGTAAATTTTCGGTGGCGTTATCAGTTTTTTTCTTTTTATCTGCTGTAATTTTTACATCTAAAAAGTTCTATAATACGTAGTGGTTTTAACAACAATTCTCATGTAGTTGCAAAGAAAATAACAAATTCAGTCATTTAGTATTAAATTTTGAAAGTGCTAAAAAAATAATTTTCTTCAAATGGGGTTTAAAGCAATAAATTAAATAGCAGTTTTTAAATTAATGAAAACCTAAATAAAAAGTGGCTAATAAATAAGTGAAAATGTGAAGTGTTAAGTTATTTATTTCTTTGTTCAAAACAAATTAAACCCAGATGATTGTTACATTGGTTTTGGCCAATTTGACATAATAAATAAATCTATTTGTGAGAAAGAATTCAAATTACCTTAGAAAAAATTAAATTACATACACCAAAAACTTGTCTTAAGTTTTTTTTTTGTTCTTCTAATAAATATGTATTTGAATTTACTGTAAAAATAAAAAAAATAGTTTAAATACAAACTGGATTAACGACATTTTCAGCAGAATTCATCAATGTCTTCTTCAGCATTACGGGGGATTTAAACACTGAACAGCAAAACAACCTTTAAAATAACAACAAATAAAAGTAAATATTTAACATATTTTTAAATAAATATTGCGAAAAAAAAGAGTCATAAAAGATTTTTAAAAGCAAAACCATTTTTTATTCATGCATACTAAACATGATGAAATATTTACAAAGTATTAGAGGTTTTAGAGTTAAAAAATTAAGAATCTTATTGCCAATTTTATTTAGTTAGAGTTTAAGATAATGTGTTGGTTTAGCTTGGTTTAAAGATTTGAGATAAACTTTTTCTTAAAAAAAAAAAAAAATTTTAATTAAACAAAATTCTGTAAATAAACAGTTTTAGTAAATTGTTAGACTCAAGATACAGTTATACCGAAGATTTTCAATACAAAATACTGTTATAAAGAAGATTTTTTGTAGAAGACACTGTCATACAGAAGATTTTCTATAAACAACAATGTTATATAGATTTTTTTTATAGGAAACAGTTATTTTGAAGAAGTTGCTAAAGATTTCCTTAAGTATTCGACAAGCAAAGACTTCAAATATATTAAAAGAAATTAAAAAGTGGAAATTAAAAATAAATGCTTAGTTATTCAACTAAATTTCATTTGTTTTTATAAATTTGAAACATTTGATCAATACAAACATATTTAGAACAAAATTATCTTCTCCTCAAAATCATAGAAATAAAAATGGTCTTAATTATCGTTCATAACACTAAAATGTTGTGTTGTCTCGACCACGACACAACATGCATTTTTTATACGATTACGCCAATAAGTGTTGTGAATCGTAATCGCAGTTTACAACATACAACATCAAATACTTAGTGCTGTGAACGATAATCGGGGCCCTTATTAATCTGTGGTTATAACATCTACCGACACATATCATACTTTAAATTAAAGCTTAATGTCTGGCTATTTATATTAATAAACTAAAACTTTTTGTATATTAAAAAAAAAAATTCGGCAAAAATAAATATATTACTCGGAATTAACCCATATTCAGTTCATAATTTAAAATCATGACATATATCGTTGGTAATGTATTTTTAATATCTTGAATTTGATGTATTATAAATTATCAGACACTCAATAGTGGAAAAAAGGCGCAGTCGACAAAAAAATATATTATTTTTATCAACTCTACAAGACCTATTTGATGAAAGTTTTTTGTGCGCAACCAACTTGTTCCAATGATGTAATAGAAAATATTAAATTTTTAAAATTTTGAAATATTTTATTGTTTTCTCTAATAGGGCTCAATATCAGAGAAGATCGTTTGATATTGGAAGATCATATTTCATTGTAAATTTCTTAAGATGATATTTCCAAGTGCTGTCAACAGTAGTAATAATCGTTCGTTGCCTTTATACAAATTGTTTAACTAGTGCCATGACGTCAATAACCCTACATAAATAAGTCTAGAACTGGCAATATTGTAGTTGTTGCCCGCCCTTCAGAGCATTAAAAATTTTGATTTTAAAATGAACTTTGCGTTAAGTTCCAAATATTATTATATTATATACTAATATTTCAACTCTTAATAGACTTATATTGCTAGCAACAGGTTGCCGTAAAATTTTTAATCAAATCTTTAGTTTTAAAGCCAGTACTCTGTTCAAATTTGGGAAAAATGTTGAGCAACATTAATTATTTCATACGGAAAATTTGACGTGTAGCCAATGTTGCCCATCACGCGAATTTACATAATTTGACGTTTTTTTTATTGAAAGTACGCCACATTGTTTTACTTATGTAAACAAAACACATATGTTTTGCATTTTTGTAAATTTAAATCGTAACTAAATAAAAGTTCATATATTTAAAAATATGTGTTGAATCGAAATAGTTAAATAAAAATGAATAAACAAATATTACTGGCCGCTTGTGCAGCTGTACAACAAGTAATAGATATTGTTGTTGCGACAGAAGAGCTTTTGGATGAAAATTCCACGTGAAACAATTGCTACTTTAATTATTTCGCTGTGAAAAAATAAAGTTGCCAGATACATTTCATATGTTTTTCACAAAATGAACAGAGTACTACTTCTACAACATTTTTTCATGAAAATTTCATGTGAATTTTTTTAACATTTATTTTGACAGCATTCCACTTGAAATTTTGAACAGAGTACTAGGCTTAAGTTGAAAAGAAAGTTATTTCAAATAAAATTTTGATATCAAAATCAACTAGAGTAAGAGATATACAAAAGTCTTTAGCAATATGTTGCTCATTTTATTATAAAAAACTACTGATTTACATATAAAAAATCGAAAATTTAAATTCACAAAAAAGCAAAACATATGTGTTTTGTGTACAAAAGTACATTAGCTACACGTAAAATTTTCCGTATAAAATAATTAATGTTGCTCAACATTTTTCCCAAATTTGAACAGAGTACTAGGCTTTAGTAGCCTACTTTTCTTTATTAGTAATAAGGTAAAAAACCTTTTATAAAGCAACATGTTACTTTTATTTCAGCAACATGTTTATATGCACAATATTAGTATGCATTTCTATTTGTTTTTCTGTATTTTCTAACAAAAAATAATCACCTACAATAATATTTCTTAAATCAATTACATATTTAATTTCTTGCATTTTTACTTCATCTGTTAATGTCGTTTTGATTAAGGTATACAATTTTTAAAAATTTTCATTTTAAAGCACATTTTACAAATAGCCAAGTTTGTAAATTACCTAATATTTTGTTTGGTATAGACAACGAAAACCTTATACGTAAGTAGGTTTCTGTGTAATTGTAAAAATAAGTTGAGAAAAATTTAGTCTTGAAAACAAAAAAAAAAAAAAAAAACTAAAAAAACTTCCATAACACTTTTAAAACTAAAACAGAAACTAAATTCAACAATGTAACGAACAAACAAATAAATAGACACATAATGTTTTTAATGATTTTTTGGTTAAATGGATTTCTTGCCGTTTACTAAGTTAAACGTAAGTGAAAATACTTTAATTATTTTGTAATTATTTAACACTTTACAACAACAGAAAACGTATTTAAATGATTGTTTGTGGTTTTGTTTGTCTCCCTCTTTCTGTCTCTGTCTCTCCATCTATTTTTCTCTCTGCTATAGATTATTTTCTTAATTTTATTTTCACAAATGCATACAAAATTTAAAAACCAGAAAGTATTTTGTCATTTTAATCGCTGGTAATTACCTCTACAACTAACAAATCAAATAAATAAAACTATAAACAGAAAAAAACGAAAATGAAATTGTTTTAAAATTGTATAATAAACACTTTAGCAAATATCTCACAAATTTCGAACACAGAAAAGTTGTGATGTGAGAAATGGGGAGTGTTAAAGTCAGTCGCTTATGACCAACTTACATGTCATTTAGTCATTAGCAAAGAAATTTATTTATGAAACGCAAATAAATTGGTCATAGTATTAACTAAATGTGTGAAAAGTAAAAAAGATATGATAATAAAACTTTCCTATTTACAAAGAAATTTTTAAATAAATAAATGTATAATAAAAAATTTGTGTGCCACATACATAAATTAAAATCAAGACTAAAATGTTTATTTCTAAACCTTTCCAGCTAATGCAAGTAATGTATAGGTAGGAATAAACATGTTTTGGCAAAATATCAGTTTTAAACAAATTTTACTGCAATTTACTTTAAAACGTACAATTATCTAGAAAATTATAATGTCCGTTCTGCAACAATGTTTATAAGTGGTACTGACTTTATTAACATGTTGCAGGCAACATATTAATATTCATAATTAAATACCACCGTTACTACTTGCTTTCATATGCTAATCTTTTTTTTTTTTTTTAACTTAAAAGAAAGAACGAAAGAAGCAAAGAAAACAAAACATATTTTTGGACTTTCCATTGTGCGTTGTATACAAGCTTGTCAATTTTTGTTTAGTACATGGTTATTAACTATTATAAAAAAAAAGACACCAACCAGCCTCTTCTAACACCTCTTGCTCAGCCAGTTATTATAAATTTAGTTCCATAGTTTTTTCCATTATTGTTTTGTTTAAAAATTTATAAACTAACATTTTTTCTTTGTACAAATTTTTCCCAAAACCTAGTCACACATTTGTTGTATTGAACTTTTGCTAATTTAATAAACACACTCTTCGTTTTCTATTGTCTAAACAATAACTCCTCTTTAGCTTTGTCGTATTTATAGGTTTTTTCCTCTTTAGTTCTTTATTAAAACGTCGGTCTGCTCTTTATTTGCTATTCATAAATATTAACTACAAATTGTATCTATGTATGTTAAGTAGCAAAAAAAAAAGTATTCAAATCTATGATGAGTTTGTCTTAAGTCAGGTTTATTTGTTACTTTTAAACAAATCTCACAAAATTTGAACACAAAATCCATTAAAAATTTGAAACCGGTTAAATAATTATTACATTTTATTTATACCCTACACCACAATAGTGGAGAGCGTATATTGGATTTGTGCATATGTTTGTAACGCCCAGAAATATTGGTCCAACACCCACCTTAAAGTATACCGATCGACTCAGAAGCAAAATCACTTTCTGAGTCGATTTAACGATGTCCTTTCGTCCGTCCGTCTGGCTGGCTGTCCATGTAAAGATTTGCGCAGAGTACAGGTCGCAATTTTGAAGATATTTCGATAAAATTTCGTACGTGATATTTTTCAGCCCATGGATGGATGGGATTGAAACTGGTGGAAATCGGTCCATTATTTCACCTTAACCCCATACAAATGTCCTCCCGAAATTCGGGTTTACCGATCATAAATCTTGGAATTATGCAAGAATCCAAACAAATTTCACCAAAATTTAACAAAAATCAGTTTCTTATGTACAAATAGGATGACACCTAATTTTATAATAGTCAGTTCATAAATAGTCAAAACTCCCATATAAGACCCTCTTCGTAATTCACTTTAACCTCCATAAATCTTTTAAACGTATTTATATCGAGATAAAGTTTAACACACATAATATTTATATTCTCGGAAGTCATGGCACTAAATTTTTGGATGATCGGTCCATAATAGGTAATATCTCCCATATCTCAAAAACTGTTTTATTGATATGCTGGGTGTAAGGTATTATATGGTCGGGCTTGACCGACTATACTTTCTTCCTTGTTTTAGTATGAAATTTATTTTGTTAATATTTTTTCTTCTTTAAATACGTTTGCTTGTTTTATTATTAAATTGTTTTTGTTGGTTTTTATTTTGTTTACCAAAAACACAGTATTGTAAATGAAATGTTATTATAAACATGTTAAATTAAGAGATTTACACTGAGGACTTGAAGCAGAGACACAATGTGGTCAACATTTATGTCAAAAGCTTAGCAACATGTTGCATTAATAACTCTATTAACTCATAACTTTTTGTTTTATTTCATAGTTCCTTTGAAATGACTTACGTTTTACCAAAATTATGTTTCTTCTAAATTTTTATAAAATCATGTTGCTAGCAACATGTTGCCAAGGAGCATATTTTTATCTTTAAAGCTTGATATAAAGTCTTTGAACTATATCTTTTAATCATATAGCCTATTTTGAGATTTTTTTGCTGCTAGCAACATGTTGCGAATGATTTTAAATATTTTTTTTTACTTTGAGTAATTAATTTAATTTAAACCTATAAAAGGTATATAAACTTCACTCAAAACAGGGTTTTTGAACTTTTTATAAAACTGTGTGGCTACTATCTACTACTGCTACTATTTTGTTATATATTTTATTACACCTTTAAATGGCATATTTTATTAATAAAGCTAATTGTGTAAGTTCTAATAATAGTTTGTTGCTAGCAAGATGTTGCGAAGGATTTTATATATATTATTTTACTGTTTTATGCTTGATTTTTGACTTATAAAATGTACATTTCATTAATTCAAGCCAGTTTTTTTTAAATTTTAAAAAAAACATTGCCATCAACATGTTGCTAGAATGTTTTTCGCTATAAAGTTTTACAGCTTTAGTATGTCTATTTTTGTATCTCACAATATATTTCCAGCTAGCAACTTTTGTAATGCGTTTGGTTTTTAAAAATAATGTCCAAGCTTTAAAATATATAATTATTTTATAGAGACTAGTTTTGTCAATGTCAATAATATTTATTGCATAAATATTTCTGCAGTATTTGTTTGCTGTGAAACTCTATAACAAGATTTTTAAATGTTTTTTTTTTGCTTTCGATTTTAAGAGCAAAACTTTAAAATGGTTTAATAGTTTCATGGTGTCTAACTTTTAAATCTTACCATTATGTTGCTAGAAACATGTAGCTTATGCTTTTCTAAAACAATTTAATGGTTTTAGTATTGAGTTTTATAATTAAATTTGTTAAAATGTGTATTAAATAATAAAATATTGCCTAAGAATTACTGTTAAAACAATTACCCCTCCCTCTTAATTATTGTCAAGCGAGTATCAGGTGTCTGTCTGTTGAGTTTATATCTTAAGTTTTATTAACATATTCGAACATTATTTCAAATATTTCTTTTGTTTTTAAAAGACTACAAAACAAACATACCTTTGTTTTTCTTACTTTTATTAAAGACAGCACCGCCAACTTCCATAATTTACTGTGACTTCTAGACGCGACTTAGAAATATATACCTGAGTATGTGTGTAAAGATTTAAACAGATTGTTTTAAGTATTTGTATTTTCCTATGTGTTGAAATTACTTATTATTGACAATCCGCCAAACGTGATCTGTTATTTAATGTACGAATGCAATCCGTCGTAGCTCTGTCTGTCTGTCTTTCTGTATGTGAATGAATATGAGTGAGTGAGTGACAATGTACGTGACATTGTTTAGAAATACCTCAACAAATTACACAAATTCAAATGAATAATAATAATAATAAAAAAAACAAAACGAAATTAAAGAAACACTCAGTTTATATTCATCGAGTTTGTAAAGAAAATATTATAAAAATCTAAAGCACTTTTTTGTTCTTTTTCTAAATCGAACTTGTTGCCTCAAGTAGGTATTTTAATTGATATTTCTTATATTACATTTTTTAATCCTGTTTATTTTGAATTCTTAATATTTTCTATTGTTATTTCTATTAAGTCCTAAATGTATTTAAGTACTTTTCAATACTATTGTTTTTATATTGTTTTTTACCTGTTTGTGTTTACAACTCCATTTATTTTATTTATTTATAATCTTTTTGTTGAAGTGACATTTTATTTTTGGGTATTAAAGTATTTATGTATGTATGTTGAAATATTTTCTATTTTATCTTATTTGGCCTGTATCGTTCATTTATTGTGTTGATTTAGGTGTTAAAAAGGGCGTAGCAAAAGATATTAGTTCAAAATAAAAACAATTGTTCATGACATTTCAAGAATTATTTAAGCTAAGCATTGTTTTCGTTAATTTTTTCCTTTAACGGTTTGCTAGCAACATGTTGCCAAGAATATTTTTGTGTTTTAAATTGAACTTTAAGTAAAGTGTGTTTAATTCACTCTTTTCATGCTGTCAAGAGTTTTTTTCGGATTTTTTTTTGTTAATTTACGATTTAATTTATTTGATGCAGCAGCATTTTGCTAAATAAGTGTATTCAATGTGATTCGCTTTTTTATTATTTTTTTAGAGCGTTTCCAAAACTGTATTCATTATTTATGCAAAATGCTAAATTAATATATTTTCAGTAAATTATGAATTTTTATGTTGCTAGCAACATGTGGCTGAACATTAAATATCTTATTTTAATCAAATAGTTGTTGTTGTATTGTGACTTGCCAATATAAATTTATATAAAATTGGAAAAGAGTTTTTGTTACAAACATGTTCCCAGCAACATGTTACTTGTTTGTGTTAGAAATACTGACCTTTTTAACCAAAAACCCACATATTTTTTACTTTAATCAGGTTTTAAGTACAATAACATATTTTGTATGTTGTTAGCAACATGTAAAGCTAAAATAACAAAAAAAAATTTAAATTTGTAAACATTTGAACAAATTTTGTCAGCCTCATGTTTCCAGCAACATGTTGAAAAATAAAGTTTTCAAACTAATATTTCTGTGTTTAATAAGAACTCAATATATTTCCTAGTTAAATCCAATTTCCAGTAAATTTAAATATTTTCGAGTTGCTAGCAACATGTTGCTAAGGAAGTATTTTTAAAACTAAAATCCCACATGTATTCTACTTTAGACGGCTTTTCAGTAAATTACATATTATATATGTTGTTAGCAACATGTTGCTGAACACCTTAAACATGTTTGTATAGGATAATAATATGTACAAATAAATACACCACAAACATAAAATTGTAACATGTTAACAAATGTTTTATTTTATCGGTTACAACATCTTAGCAACATGTTTCCAAATACCCGTGTTTATAATATTATTTTAGTATTTAACCAAAACTTAATATATTTCATAATTAAATCCAATTTTTAATAAATTTAAATGTTTTCTATGTTGCTCAATATTAAAAATATGTTTCAAACATAAAATATCATGTGTAGTATGAAAAATAGACACTAAAATAAAAAACTATAAAATGTATTTCCATTTACCTGCGACATGTTGGCAAACCATATGTCGCTAAACATTAAAACCTGATTCAAAACATATAATAACATGTGTTGTAAAAATAGAAACTGTATACGAAAATTTTAATTTTAAAGCAACATGTTTCAAAGCCTTTTGTTGCTAAGAATTAAAATTCTCCCATTATTTTGTTCCCCAAATGATTTCTAAAACATTTCGCATTCACAATTATCGATTTATCTAATGTTGCTAGAAACATGTGGCATTACAACACACATCCCCATTACAGCTTCAAAAACCCCATTTAAAATATTTTCGTTTAATTATCTGCTTAAAAAATCATTTATTACAAAAATCCTAAAAAACCACAAACACAATCCAACATTTTCTAATGAAATCTTTCCATTTGCTATAAATAGATAAAAAAAAAACTTAAATTAACAGTAGACCAAAATAACCAGTTTTCTTATTTTACAATACTGTATCTTGAATAAAAAACAAAGCTCCACAAAACTAACAAAATCCCCCAAAGAGTAACACAACACAACAAGAAGTAACGAAACGTAGGCATAGAAATTTTATGAACCACAAACAAAAAAATACTGAAACAGAAACACGCTAAATAAAGGAATAAAAACCAACAGCAAAAACTCGTTTAAAAATCTCAAAAATACACAAAAAACAACAACTACTTTTCATTTTAAGAAACTTTAAATTTCATTCGCAAAATGTTCAGAATAAAACAAGGCGACGAAACAAACAATACCCAACAAAAAATCTTTTAAAGCCAACTAGCCAGTAAACACTGGAACACAATGACAGCGAAGTTGACCGTACGAGAAGATGTGCATTCTACACATACTCAACTGTTTGAGGACAAGAATTTTCCACCGAAAAAAAGGCACTCTCGTAAACATACGTCGTTTTAATTTTGTTACTTTAAGTCTGGTTTGGAACCAGTAACTTTTGTATCTTGCGGATTGCTCTCCTCAATACATTTCGTTGAACCAATCTCTTTGAGTTTGAAGTTGCAAAAAACACCACAAGACCCTGCACACAAATGATAATAAATTATGTATAAGAAACACACAAACAAATGAAGTATTTTAGATAGAAAAGTACAACGAAAAAACAAACAAAATAATAATATAGAAAGATAAGCTTGACTTGTTTGGTTTTTTTGCACTAACGTTTGATTTTTACTTATTTAAATCTTAGTTTTTAAGCCATAAATGCGTACCGTTAGTTTGAAAGAGGTTGTTGTTTTGCTCCAACGTTTGTTATTGCGTTAAAAATGTTACAAAATTTGAAGTAGAGATGGCCACATACTCATATGTAGTATATGTAACGAGAAGCAGAGTAAAACCCAGCAAATATCAAGTCAAGTGTTTAAAATATGTTGCAGTTAACAGTTGATGGCAAACATGATTTACAAACAAAATTAAAATATAGACAGAGGTTTAAGCATTATAAAACAAATTGTAAAAAAAACAGTTTTGTGCTAAAAAGCTTTGTTAGAAAAGCTCTATTTAGTAGTCCTTTTCAAAATCTTTCAAGAAACAAGATTTTCATCATCAAATAGCATCATTCATTGGTTTAGCAACATGTTGCTAAAAGTATTTATTATTTGTTATGCATATGTTGCCTAGAGTTTATTTTTGTGGAATTTTGCATTACATTTAAGAGTCAATTAGTTTAATGTTGCTAGCAACATTTTTCTAAGTAATAACATGTTGCTAAGTTTATTCAATGTGATTAGCAACAGGTTGCCAACATTTTTTATTAAACATTTTCAAAGCGTTTCCAAAATTGTTTTTAAGTGTAACATATCTGCTAAATTAATAAGTTTTTAATAAATTCTGAAGTCTTATGTTGCTGGTAACATGTTGCTGAACATTATATAGCTTATTTTAAACAAATATTTTATTTAGTATTGTAACTTGACAGAACAAATTTATATAAACTTAAACACAATTTTTGTTAGAAACATGTTACCAGAAACATAGGTTATTTTTGTTTGAATTACTGCTCTTAATTAATTTTCTACTTTAATCAGAGTTTCAGTACACAATCATATTCTATATGTTGCTAGCAACATGTTGCTGAACACCTTAAGCCGATTTTAGTAATATAAAGCTTACAAAAAGCGTTTGTAGGTAGGTTTTTTATTAACTTGTAATACAATTGAAATTATTAATGAACTCCCTTAATTTTTGTTTTCATAATACCACATTCAACAAATTATGTAAACATTACTCTACTTGGAATAATTGTATAACATTTATGTGTAAATGTATACATACGAGTATGTATGTACTCAGGTATTTTATTGTTGTTAATTTTAACAACCATATGTAATGAAATCAACTGCAGGAATAATATTTTTTTGTTTTCTTATGTTACATTTTAATGTTGATAATTTCTTAAGAAATTAGATAAAAATCTTGAGTTTAAAACCAACATCTTTCTCTTTACTCCTGCTAAACTTAAGACACACTTGTTAACATAGATAATTAAAAACAACAAGAAACACAGTTAAAGGTCTTTTGCGGTATGGGATATTGCTGTGCTTAAAGGCCACATTTAATAAAATTTTTAGAAAGAGAATCAAAACACACTGTTTGTTTTCTATTTTCAAATAATAAAAAACCACCCCGAACTAACCTTTAAAACTTGAGGAGGAACTTGAAAAACTCGACCTTTTTATGTTTTTCTACAACATCATCATCATCAACATTCTCAATTATAAGCTAAATACAAAAAAGTATGTACTACCATTAAATTACTTTTGTTTACCCTGCATAATAGAGTCTCAGACTAGACGACATTGCTATTTTTTTATTTCTATTTGTTTTTGTTGCTGTTGTTGTACCGGTTTTTAGATTTTCCTGAAAATCTACAAAAAAAAAATTAATCATAAAAAAGAATGAAACAAATTCATATTCACAGGCGACTTCTAAGACAGAGAGGAGAGAGACATTATGTTTATTGTTTGTAATTTCTAAAACTATATTCTATTGTTAGTTATTATATGTTTTTGTGTGAATGCGGTTTTTCTAGGAACAATAAACTGTCAAAAGACTGTCACTATTAGATAGACATAGAACAGCAGCAGCATTAACTAAATCAACTGACAGCCAGGTAGTAGTTACAGCTGCTTAAGAGTTTCCATAGACAATACAATGTTTTGGCAACATAAATGAAATGAATGAAATAAATAGAGTTTGTTGGTTGGAAAGTTTTTGAAAATAAGGCTCTTATAGAGGGAGTTGAATTTTATGTCTTTTCATTCTCTCTCTTTCTTTTGTTAGCCTTATAATGACTTTGTTTAATAGTCTGACAGTACTTTAGAGAGCTCAGAGCGAGAGTTGGGGCAGTAAGATAATGACATTTTAATAGCATTTTGTCTATTGTGTTTATTTTTACTTTAATTCCTGTAAATTAGGGATTCGTTGTACCTGTTTAGGTTGTTTAATTAATTAAGTAACGGTACAAGTTTTCTTTTCAATTTTGTATATTTCTTAAGTATTTTTAATTTATGTGAAATTTTTTAATATATGTGAAATTTGTTGCAGCTTAACCTTAAAAAGTTTTGAAATCTTATCAGCGTTCAGAGTTTTCATGTTCCAATTGTTTTAAAGGTTCAATAACATCCCAGCAAGCCATATGAGTCCGAAAAGAGTCTTTTCTGACACCTTTTCCGGAGCGTTCATGCTCTTTATGAGCCCCAAAAACAATCATTATTGCTCCAAAAACCTTCAGAAAAGGGGGTCACCACATTCGAAAATGGTCCGTCAGAAAGAGCTCTTAGATAATGCCAGAAAAGAGTCTTTTATGAGGGTTTTTTGGGCTCAGAAAGAGCTCTTACATCATGTCAAAAAAGATTCATTGCAATTTTAAATACAACAAATTTAAAGGTCGCATTTATTATTATTTTTTTTTTAAATTGTTTTTACTTAAACAAAAAGGGAATTTATTTATAAATAAACTAAATTAGAAATGGAAAAAATTAAACAAATTGTATTTACAGTAAAAAACAAAAAAATAAAATGGAATTCATTTAAATAAAATATATAAAAATGGAAGAAAAATTAATTTTTTAAACAAATTTTTCTTTTGCTCCGAAAATGCTCTTTAGTGTGACTATTTTCTGAATCCTTTTTCGGAGCGCTCCTAGAATGGTATGCTGGGATTTAAATTTAAGACCAAGCCCCTTGGGGCTAGAAATCTGAAAAATGTTGTTTATGTTTATACTTATTTTTAAAGGCATTAAATTGTTTTGTTACATAGTTGTAAATTGTAAAGATTGTTTTAGATTTTCTAAATATTATATTACACTATAATTTTTTTTTTTCAATAAGTTGGAATATTTTAGACAAACTTCTTAAGTTTTACTCAAACCGAATCTAATTTTGTATGAACTGTAGCTTAAAATCTTTATGGACTATTGTAAAACACATCATTGTGATAATTAAATTTTAGGCCAACCAATCAAACATGGTTATCTCATATCTCTTCAAGCTAAAATATTTATTTAAGAAAATTCTTTTCTGCTTATCAAATTGTTTAGTTAAACTATCATTTTAAGTTTTGAAGTCAAAACAAGTAAAAACATCATTTCTAAAATTTCAAAATGTGATCTTTGGATTTAGACGTTTGATATTATAGATTATGCACAAAGAGAGCTTTGAGCTTTCAGATGTTAAAGGCAATAATTCTGCCTCGTGGATTTTAAAATCATAAAATTTCTATTTCGAGATATATTCCAGGCCCTGCAAGGTTCGGAAACAGTACTCGTAAGATAACAAATGTAAAGGACTTGACACTGCTTTAAATTAACGTCAGATTTGTCATAACTACAACAGTGTTTACATAGTGCCTCAATGTATTTTAATGAATCATTTAAGTTATTTAACTATTATATATTGTTGCATAATATTGCTAAAGCTTTTCAGTTCAGGGTAAAATTTTAACTAAAACTGCAGTTTAAAATCAGTTAATTTGAAACCTAAAATAAGATAATGATAAATAAATATATAGTTCAAGTATTTTGCCTTCGTTTATTAAAGCAAATCAAACCAAACCCTATTAATGTCAAAATAATTATTAAACATAAATTAATGGCTGGATGCATTAACTATTGCAAATAAAGTACAATAATTTCAATTATTAAATTTAAATAAAAACTGTGTACCATGTTTTTATTATTATTTTGCTCTATTTAGGTTTTTTAATAATTTTCATAATAAAACAATGGAAATAATACAAAAATTAAACAAAGACACATGTTGCTCTACTTATGAGGAGTTGAAAAAAATATATATAAAAATTGTGGCAAATCTATTAGTTGTTGTTTTTTTTTTAATATGTAATGGTGTATATCAGATTTTTTTTCTTTAATAATATACAGTGAGAAGCAAAACTATCCGGATATTTTGCATTAAGAAAGTAAGGTAATCGAAATAATACAATTATATGTAGGTATTTTATCATATATATGTATGTATTTATTTTATTTAATTGAACCTTATTCTAAATTATAAAGCACAAAGACTCACATAAATTGCTTCAAAAAATTAAAAAATTCACTATTCGGAAACTTTTACACAGTACAAGAAATAAACATCACGATATAAAATGTAACGATATTTGACCCGTTGATTTTTTGTTTGTTTGTTGCGATCTCATTATCAGTCTTTTGTTGCTCTATTTATTGTTTGACCTGTGAAGTGATTAACTTGATTTTTAAAGAAAAAATTAAAAGATCTTTAAAAATGACGCCAATTGATATTGAAAACAATGTGATAAATTTGTTACAAAATAATTATTCATGCCGTTAAATTGCTGAAAAATAAATTTAACGGCGTAATGTAGGTTGCAATAATAACCCCGACCAAGACTGTTTTCTGATGGTGATACCCGGCAGATTGAACGTTTGCTACATAATAAGGACATCATGTGAAAAAACGCCTTCATTTCTGTAAAACCCACAAAAATTACGTAGTAGATGACTGGAAACGGGTTATTTGGAGCGGAGAAACGATAGTTAACCTTAATGCAAAACATCCCAACAGTTTTGCTTCCCACTGTATATGTTTTTTTTTTAAGATAAAAAGGTTTGGCCAACAAGTTTTCTATAAAAACTAATAACATCTGAAAACCAAAATGATTTATTTGAAAAAATTTCTTAAATTGAAACACTGACCTATATGATAGATTTGTTTGTGGATTTTTTTTTTCAGTTTTATTTGTTTTGACTTTGCTTTAACGGATACAATTCGTTTTAATACAAAATTTTGAAAGTTCTTTTGAAATTCTTTTGTTTTATCTTTATCTTTTTAGCTGTTTGTATATTTGTTTGTTTGTTTGTATTCTTTTATTTGTTTATTTAACATAATACATATGTTACTTTTTACTTTGTTTTCTCCTGCAAAAAAAAAAAAAAGAACTTTCGCTGCTGCTTTTAAAATTTTAGTTTTCTTTTTCCATTTGAAATTGGAGTTTTAAATTTTGTTTTGTTTGAAATCATTTCTGTTTATAATTCTAAATTATGTTTCCAATTGCTGGGAGTTAAAAAAAAACAAAAAATTCCGTTAATACTCGTATAAACTTTTAGTTTTTGTTTTCTTTTTTTTATTCTTATTTGGGTTAAAAACTTAAATCGAATTGAATGAATTGTCTTTCATACATACATCATGATATGTAGATAGTAAAATTTTCAAAACTCATCATCATGACTATTTTGCTTATGTGAGCCCCTATATTTTCTGTTCTATTTTTATTACTTAATTTAAATGTTAGTTTTAATATTTAATTGAAACCATGTTAAATAGTAATATAGAAAAGTATTTTTTATAAAGTTTGATATGTGACCTAAATTTGAGTTTCTGTAATAACCCAGCAACATATTGAGAAACAGGAAAACAACAATTTGTATTAAATTAGCAAATCTTAAAAGCTTTAGTTTATTAAGTTAATCAAATATGTCAAACTTTTATGCACAGTGGGTTTAAATTACTTAACTAATTTGAACAAAACATGAAAAATATCATGCACAGTGGGTTCCAATTTGCAACTAAAGTTTCGTTACATTTCTTCAAAACTCCATAAATTTTAAATTTATTTAAAGTTTTAAAGGAACTAAATTTTGATTTCTTTGACCTTTTTTTCTTTTAATAAAAATAAAAAAGTTTTTTCGAGCTTGAGTTTGGAGATAATAATACGTCTCTTACAAATATAATTGTAACTAATTACTTGATAATGATATCCGATGGATATCGAAATATTGGAGAAAATAATTTAATGAATGAATAATATATTATTTATTAAAATTATTTGTTCCTAGAAATTTCTAAAATGAGGTTTTCGTTAAGTTTTGCTAAAAGCTTAAAAACTTTTTCTGGGTCATAATGAAAGTTTATTCAGTAAATAAACTATGAAAAATATATAGGTATTGTATTAGGAATAAGCCAATAAGGCAAAAGCTTTCTTTGAAAAAAGCTTTGAAAAGTTCGAAATTTAAATCGAAATTAAATATTCTTAATAGTGATAATTTTGGAACCCTAAAATGTTTTTACAACATTTTCTTTGGTTTGCCTGGTTTCTCTAATATGCTGCTTTTATCAATAATTGTTATTGTGGTTATGTTCTCTCCAACGCCAATCACTTGATGGCAATTTATGAGTTATATACTGTATATATGCATATTGTTTGTATGTCTCATTATTATTTGCTAAATTGATTCATCAATCAACTTTAATTCAGTGGCAATTTTCATTAGTTAGGTTTCAATTTAGGTCTAGAGATAGTGAGAAAACTGTAACCACTTTAACATGCCACAAACAACACATGATATACATTTTGTGATGATATTTATTTGCTTAACATTGTAGAGCTTTACAGCTGCCATGTCTAATGTTACAGTTTAATTAAAAAAGAATTTAAATAGGTTTGTTTTTTTATAAATCAAACTTTATAGAGATTTATTAGAAAATAGAGTTAATTGCTTTGAAGCAGGCGATAATAGCATTTAAATAAACTGTTTATATGCAGCTTTGTTAAATGAAAACATGTCACAAATTTAGTAGGAATGAAGGAAATACGTTTTATGCAACATTACATTACATTGTATTTATGCCGAACAGAATTCTTTTCTTTTTTCTCACAAACTTGCTTAAATATTAAATAATTTCCTTAGTTCCAATTTACACGAAGCAATTTTTATTGAAAATATTGATACAATTTTTTTCTTGAAATTTCTTCGGTATTCACACAGCACCAGTGTGACTATTTTAGCATTTTTGCGATTAGCTGTAAAATTTTATATTTAGCATTTGGCATATTATTTAGTATTTCTTAATAATAGGTTTAGCAGTTTTTAGAATTTTAAAATTTAAGAATACTAATTTATTTTCTATTGAAGAAAAATTATATAAACTTTTTAAAGAATAAATGACAAATTTATTAACAGATGAAATTACAACTCTTGAACTGAAATGGCAAAAATTCATTTCATATGAGTGGGAAAATCAAAACTCAACTGTAGAATTTTGGAAGCAAGTTTGTGAATACAAGAATGCGTTTTATGAAAACTCTATTTCGTCTTTTGTTATGAAGATTTCAGTTTTGCTATTTAGTAACAACCATTAAATCGAATCAGCAAGTGATTATTATACTTTAAGGTGGGTGTTAGACTAATATATTTGGGCGTTACAAACATCATCACAAAGCCCTACTATGGTGATATAGGGTATTATAAAATAAAGAACATAATGATTTTAAATACCATGAATTCTATCCTTTATATTAGCTGTGTATTAAAAAGATTAACTAAATGTTTTCAAATAACAGAAGGCTTAATTAAAGCCTGATGCAGTAAAAAAATAATAAACATTTTTATCAAAATTACTCAAACATATTTAACAACTGAGTTATGTTTGAGGTTAGAATCCTGCACCTTAATTAGTTTTGTTCTTGAGTTCAAAGTTGTATTATGTATATAAAAAGTTTATTTTTTAATCATTGTAAAAAACAATTTCCAGAAAGTATTTTAAAAAATTTAGCACATTTTTTTTTTGCATTTTAAAACAAGTTTAAGCCTATTTTAGCTTATTTTTAAACTGATTTAGCCGCATAACTTTTTGAGATCTGGTCACACTGCACAGCACAATTCTTATTGCTTAAATCACTCGTATTTTTTTTTTTTTTTTTTGAGAATATACCTACACATATTTGTAAACACATATGTATGTGTTAAACTATGTGGCCACGATCGTCAGATACTACAACGTTGTCATATCTAGCAATGTGCTAGCAATGTACTGACATTGAAAAATTTTTAGCAAAAGGTAAATTGTCAGTTTAGACGACTGTAAAAAAACTAACAATTTCATTTGCATACAATTGTCACACAATGAATTTATCTGTCAACCGAAATTGTCAGTTCACACGGTTGTCAGATTGTTGTGTGGCATTGTCAAATTCGTTTTGCAGCTCTGTGTGTGTGTTTAAAAATTTTAGATATTGTCATGGAACAAAAAAGAGCAATTGAAACCATTTTATCTACACTCTATTAAACAGGATTCATCAAAAGATATGTCGCTATCCATTTTTTATTTTCTTAATTTTAATTCTTAAATTTTCTTTCACCTTTTTTCAAAAATTATTTAATTAATGCACACTTTAATTTAATTCTTTAATCTTTTCCACTTTTTTTTAAAAATTTTATTAATGTATGTATATACAGAGTTGCATTTAGAAATAATTTCTATGACAATGCTGCCATTGGCACATATGACAATGAAAAGTGTTTGACAATTGTCTTAAAACAAAGACAATGACAAAATTGTGTGTTTACACGATTGTTAGATGTCTGACAATATTTTTGTCTTCCAATGTACTGAAAATGCCTTTTCTTACAACGTTGGAAGGCAAAAATTTTAAGTTTACACTATTGTTAGATATTTTCTGAAAATTTTTCGGACAACATTGTAATATCTGACGATCGTGGACACCTAGCTTTACTCTCTTATTTTCAAATAAAAACACGAGAGTATACACACATTTGTATACACATATGTAATACAAATAAGAGGATTGCTAGTACAATCAAGTGTGTACTCGTCTTGTCTTCCCCTCACCCCGATGCCTAAAAGGTAATTAGCTTAGCTTATAGAATTGCTTCGTGTAAGTTGGGACTTAAATAGTTATTATTATTAGCAACATGTTGCTAATAATTACTTTAAAAACAATTGTTAAAACATGAACTAAAATTCCTTGGCAATATTTCTGTTAATTTTTTTTTCATTACGAACACACTTAAGTGCGTGCAAAATTTCTCCACATTAATTCATATGAAATTTTTTAAATATTCATAATTTGGCAAAATTGCATTTTGTAGCAACACTCTCTGAGGCCAGTAAATAATAATAATAACGGTACTTAAAGATACAAATCTGTCTGACAACACATACTTGTATGTTTTTTTTTATATACTCGTATATATTCCAACGATACGATTATAAATTTATGATTGGTCACAGTTTAACGAAAGCAATATAAATTATACACTCGAACTAAGTAAAAATAAAAATGAGACACACGAACAACAACAGCATATAACCCGCATGCTGTTGTTGCAATATTTAACATAAATTTTAAGATGTTTATCGAACAAACTTTTTTAAGTTGCTGTTTTTGTTTGGCCAAATGCAACTTAATATGTTTATGGATTTTTTTTTTGGGAAAGGGAGGACAGGACGTACACAATTATACATGCACGCGACTTTCTTCAAAACAACTGTTGTTTGGTTGTGTCTGAAATAACGTTAGGAGAGGGAGGGGGGGGGGGGCTACAACATAAACATGAACATAATTGCGCCACTTATTTTGCTGTTATGATGAGGTATTTCATTGTTTAACTGTTGTAGAGTATAAGTGCTATTGACTGAAAGACTTCTTGAAATTGAATGTGTGGCTGCCTGGCTTATTAAGGCTGCTTGTTAAAGCTTCTGGTTGTGTTTACAGCAGATTTACACGCAGCCAACATAAAACCTTGATGACCTTTAAAACCAAGCAACTGCTTGGAATTGCAGCTTAAGTCTTGCAACTCCTTTCCTTTTTTTGTTTGTTTGTTTTTTAAGGAAATATTAAAAGGATGTTTACTTTTCATACTTTGGCTTGCTACATAAGTTGTACTTTTGTTAAAGCACCCCTTAAAAAGAAGTATGTATAAATAAATGATTTTGACCTGATTTATGTAAACGCACTTTTGGCTTTCGTTTAGTTTTGTTTTTCCAACACTGTCTTAATGTTTGCTTTGGTTGCTTAAAACCTGGTTTTCGTGTTTTTGTTTTTTTTTTGTGCGAAATTTATTGAGAACAACTTTCAATTTAATTTATGTTTGTTTGCCATATTATGTTGTGGCGTGTGCATTTCTTTTTTGCTACATTTCCATTCTCTACATCTTTATAGTTGCCCCCTGGTATGATTTTTCAATTTTATTTAATGTGTGATTACTGGCCCAAATCATTTTGTGGGTAATGGAAGACACGTTGTTGACCTTGACCCAAAGCTTTATAAAAAGTATAACAGAATATATGTATGAGACTTAAATAATATTTAAGTAGTGAACGATAATGTAAAACTGGCATTAAAAAAAACGTTATTTAGATCTAGCCACAGTTAGTTTTTACTCTTGAAATGTAAGAAATTGTTTCAGGAAATTGAAATATATTTTCATTATTTTATGTGTTTTGATGTACTGTGAGCGTCAAGATAAAATCACCGGCACATGTTATTAAAAGCCAAGCTTAATTCTGTTAATATAAATAATATTATATTATTTGAATTGAATTCCCAAAAAAAAAAGAAACAAAAACAAAAGCGTATTCAAATTTAATTAATTTATTGTTACAATAAACCAATTTTTATGAGTCAAAATATTTAAATAATAAAATAAAATATTATTAAACCAGCCGCGTTTAGTGAAAGTGTCGACCAAACCAGTCACAAAATGATTTAAATTAAGGTAGCTGAATTATATAGTGGTGTTGATTAATAATATTAAAGAAATCAAATTAAAACTGAAAAGACAACAGTTGAAGAAGACCACAATGAGGATTTAGATGTAATTAACCGCCCTATCCATGCTATCTACGTTAATTCCACCGGATAGCCGGAACGCATTACGTTATAAGCAATTTTATCATGATCATAAACAAACTTGTTACAGAAAAACCTATATTGATAACATGTTACGTGAAAAAGTTATGTAAAACAAAAAATTATTTATTTTTTTTATTTAATTAATTTGTTTAAATTTCTTTTACAATATTTCTATATCTCTTTCATACGCAATAAATTGCATAAGATTTTCCTGCAACATGTTGCTGGAATAAAAAAGTTTTCACTTAAGTTTTTCTTAGCAATATTGCTATGCAGCATAAATTTCAAAATTCTGTTTGTAATTAGAAAACTGCAGTCTGCTGTAATTTTTAAACTTAATTTCACATTCCAATTCCAACATATTTCATATCACAGGAAAGGGATTGGTGTCTGCTATTTAAAGCCAGTACTCTGTTCAAATTTGGGAAAAATGTTGAGCAACATTAATTATTTCATACGGAAAATGTGACGTATAGCCAATGTTGCCTATCACGCGAATTTACATAATTTGATGTTTTTTTTTAATTGAAAGTACGCCACATTGTTTTACTTATGTAAACAAAACACATATGTTTTGCTTTTTTGTAAATTTAAATCGAAAATAAATAAAAGTTAAAATATTAAAAATTCTGTGTTGAATCGAAATCTTTAAATAAAAATGAATAAACAAATATTACTAGCCGCTTGTGCAGCAGAACAACAAGTAATAGATATTGTTGTTGCGACAGAAGAGCTTTTGGATAAAAATTCCACGTGAAACAATTGCTACTTTAATTATTTCGCTGTGAAAAAATAATGTTGCCAGATACATTTCACATGTTTTTCACAAAATAAACAGAGCACTACTTCTGCAACATTTTTTTATGAAAATTTCATGTTTATTTTTTTAACATGTATTTTGACAGCATTCCACTTGAAATTTTGAACAGAGTTGCTTAAAACTGTATAAATCATTTTATGTATGCAAATTTGTTATAATACTATAAGACTTGTGTAAATATGTTTAAATACAATTTCAAACACGTTTTAATTTAATTTAAAACCACATTAGTTTACCATATTAAATAGAATTTCTACAAACGCCAATAGTTTACAGTTCAACTTACTAATTAATATTCTTAAATAGTTTAACTTAGTAAAAATAACATAATATTTATGTAGTTATCTAAAAAATCAATAAGTTTGTGTCCTTGCAAAAATTAATGCTTTCAACAACCGCTCCAATTTCATATAAATATTCTAAAAATGTTTCAATTAGTAGATTTTTCTTACAAAACCAAAACATTTCATAAATTTGCATAATAATCGTTTGACGTCATAAAGCAACAATGTTGCCCAACATTTTAGCTAATAATTCAAATATATGCTATAAAAACCGTTTGAAGCTAACTGAAGCCGCTAATGAAGTTTCTATTGTTTTCAAATTCTGCAAATATTTAAAGACTATTATAGCAAATTGTTTTTATTTTTTAACAAAAAGTAGGCGTTGCTCATGTTGCTTTTCAGTATTTTTTTGTTTTAGTTTTACATAACCACTATTATTAACACAGCTGTTAGTTAAGAGTGTTGCATTGCTGGTTGGTATCTGGCTTTAGTGTCTTAGAGATTTAACCACAAATATGTTTGCTTATTTCAAATAGTAATAATTGTAATTGTGTTTACTGGCAATTTGTACATATTTATGGTTTATAATAAGAAATTTAAAATCAGTTCTTTTAGTTTTCAACAAACAAGAAACAGGTTCAAATACTTGTTGTTGGCCACGTTAGTAGTATGTACTAGTTTTATCAGAATAGTAAGCTAATATAAATTCTCTAAGTAGTTGCCATGATTAGCTGTTAATTCAGTTAATTTTTTTAGATTTATTAACTTACAGCTGAAAACGAGCTTAGTTTTTTTTTATATAATTCTATAAAGAAATTGAGAAATTTATGGCAAAGTAAGATTAAATGTTATTAGTTTATAAATTATACAAAAATTCTTGTTGTTAATAAAATTCTAAATCTGCAATTGCTTGATAAATTTATTATAACTATAACTGGTTAATTGTTTTTGTTTATATAAAAGTTTACATGATTTACAAGCTTAGCAACATGTTGCTGGCGTTAGGATTATAACAGCAAACAACATTAGAATGTTGTAGTGATTATAATGATTTCTTAACATTCTATTAAACCTGTTTAGTAACATGTTGCTGCCGAAATGTTCTTAATAATTGATTTAAATTTTAGTGTTAAAATATTTCTCTTTGTAAAAACATTCAAAAATATTTAGCAACATGTTGCTGGCTATATTTTAAATAAAGTTTGACTTAGTATCTTAGGAATATTTTAAGGAAATGAAAAATGTTATTTAGTTTACCCAAAATTATCAAAACTTGTGTAGTGTAGTAACATAATGATAATTTCATTTAATATAATTAGCAACATGTTGCTAACAAAGTATTTATAGAAAATTATTCAAAATCTGTTTCTCCTTTAAATACATTAATAAATGTTTAGCTACATGTGTCTGGTTACGTTTTAAAGGAAAGTTTGTTTAATTTTGTAATAATTTAAGGAAATGGAAAAACATCATTAGTTTTCTCAAAATTATAGAAAATTGTAGAGTAACCTAATGTTATATCAACATGTTGCTTTAACAACAAATATTCGTTTTCATGTTACAAACATTTCAAGATAACTTAAGGAGTATTTTAATTTATATGTCTTCTTCCTATATTTTGATAAGTAAATTATCTTTAATTTCTCATAAAATCTATCATTTGTAGGCTCTCAAATAACAACTGTATTTAAATTTTTTATTCAAATTATTTAAAATATTTCCGTATCAATACTTAAGTTTAATTAAAAACCCTTTCAAACTTAATTACTACTTTAATGAAATGTTTAATGAAGGCCTTACTTACATTAAATCAACTGAAATATTATTCTCTAAATAATATTTTTAACGTCTTTAGTTTTCAACAAAAATCTTTAAATCTATGTTTGCAATTAGTAATGATTTATTACATAAATAACTCAAAGACATTTTTGTTTAAACGCTTAAATGATTTCCAAAACTTTTAAACCATAAATAATGTTTTGTGTTAAACGCATTTTTTTGAAGCTACTTCCACTTGAATTAATTCTCAGTTAATCCAGTAGCTAAAATATTAAATGATAAATTTTGTTTGTCTTAATAACAAATAGAAAAATAATGACAATAGCGTATGACTTAATTGATTTTAACACTTTAAGGGGACTGAAAACTGTCTAAAAGCATTTAGTATTTATAAAATTAAGTTAACAAATGTTTTAGCTATATTTAAAGTATTCTTTTATAAATTTATGTTAATTTCTTAAACAATATCTCTATGTACATATATCTTTAGTAAGGTATATATTGAATAAGATTCTCTTGCAACATATTGCTGGAATTAAAAAATGATTCGCTTGAGTTTTTCTTAGTAATATTGTAGTACCAATAACATTTCAAAATTCTGTTTGTAATGAGATTAAAACAGTGTATATGCAATATGTTGCTAGCAACATTTAAAACTAATTTGCTTAAAAATACTTAAGATACAGTTTTTTGTTAAACAAAGTATACAAAATTAACCAAAACGTGAAATCAACATGTGGCTACCAATATTTCACATTTATTTCTAATATGTATCAAAGTGGTTTATTTTCTAAATATAGGTACTGTTTTATGTATATAAAATAACAATGTGTTGCTAGAATACAAAAATGTTGCATATGAGTTTTATTAACCAAAATTGCTCAATAACTTATTGATACATTTGGTTTTAAGTTGGATATGTATTTTATCAAAAACTGCATCTCGTTGTAATAAAACTTAACAACGTGTTGCAATCAACATTTCGAAGCAGATTTTGATTATTTTCATTTCGAAGCAGATTTTGATTATTTTTCATTTAATTTAATTTAAAATAATAAATAAAAAAATTGCCCATTTTTAGTGCTTTATCAATACAGTGTTAATTAGAAACATGTTGCTAAACAAAAAATATGTATATAATATGTATATTATGCAATTTGAAAACGTTTTTGTTACTATTATAAGATAGATAAGTTAATTTGAATGATATTGTAATTTTATTGCCACAGCAACATGCTGCAACATTGCAACACTGATTAGATATAAAAAACTGAAATTAAAAATGCATTGAATTGATTTAATAAATTAGAGACAACACAACTTTGGTGTAATAAAAATTTTGAAATAAAATTTGGTAACATGTTGGCAGCAGAATTTTAAAACAGATTTTGATTATCTTCGATTTATTTAAAATGATAATTACATTACGGCTTAGATTTGTTTAGTTTTAGAGCATTTTAACTTTACTGTTAATTAGAAACATGTAGCTAAACACATTTTTTTTTTGCTAATATGCATATTATGCAATTTGAAAACGTTTTTGTTACTATTATAAGATTCTTTCAGATTAATTTGAATATAATTGAAATTTTATTGATTCTGCAACATGTTGCCAGCAACATTACAATACTGATTTGATAAAACCCAGTGTAATAATGCTATAATTAGAAGTTCGTTTTATTGTAAGAGTTTAATAGGTTAATTTAAGTTTTTTTTTTGGCATCTAACTACCCCACCGGCAAATTGTTTCTGCCTGTTAAACATTTACATGGTTAGCTAAATATATTTTGAATTTTTTTTTTTTTTGTAGTTATTCTTGTTTATTTTTTGTTTGCAAATATTTCATCAGATAATAATTGCTAAAACAATTACTTTAGTTTATTACTACAACTACAAATTAGAGTTTTGTTATTGTTTTTTTTTTATTTATTTTTCTTAACAAAATTTTGTTGTTTTTTGAAATAAACAATGGTTTTGCTTTTATGACACAAATGGCTTTTTATAAGTTTATTTCCTTTTATTAATTTTTACTTTTTCTTTTTTAGGTGTATAACAAAAAAATTTGTTAAAAAAAGTTTTCCAATTTGTTTTAAATGTTTTATTTTATTTTTCTAAAGAAAATAAAAAAATTGTTATAATTTTTACAAATTTCTTTGTTTTTAAAAATAAAAGTGCGTATATTATTTACCAAAAAAAAAAAATTAATTGAATTAAGTTTGTCATCATCAAATGATTCCGTGTGTTAGTCTCGCGGAAACCAGTGTACTGGGCAATATGAAGGAACGCGTTAAAGAAATGAAGGTCTTCGGCTGTAGGCTGAATTTTTGGAATAATATAAGTCAGAGTTTGACTAGTTCAAAAGGTATGTGTAACATTTTTTTCAACTTAAGTAAATTTTACTAAGTTTTCATCATTTTATTAATTGAAAAATAAAACAAAAATAGCCTAGTAGTATGTTTTAGCAACATGTATCTCAACATGTTGTTAAAATATTATAGAAACAAATTATATGCTTAGCAACATGCTTTTATGTACGCAAAATATATTTTTTGTCAAAATTGAACAAATTCAACTATCGGAACAAAATGTTCAAGAAATGAAGCAACATGTATTTAAACATGTTTCAAATATAAAATCTTAAAACTAAAATTTGTAGAATAATTTATGTAGAAAATATTGTAACCGCCGTTGTACATTAATAAAATGAAGCAACATGTATTTAAACATGTTTCCAATATTAAGTTTTAAAACTAAATTTTTTTAGAATAAATTAAATGTTGTAACTGCCGTTTCAACGTTTAATTTACATTAGCAGCATATTAATAAAATCAAGCGACATGTATCTAAACATGTTCCTAGCATAGATTCGTAAAATCTAAAGTTGCAAAATGCTGTGAAATCTCTAAAACATCAAAAATCTCTAAAAAAAAAAAATGATCCACATATTTCTGTCAAAATGCATCTAAACAAACTGAAAGGACAATATCAAAAATGTCTATAAAATTATCAACATGTTTCTGTGAAAATGTATCTACATTTAGTCCGCAACATATTTACCCCTATCGTAAATAAAAATTCCACATGAAAGTTGTTCCCTTTTCACATTTGTCCTATTTAAATTCAATGTAAAAAAAATTAAAGGGAACACATTTCATGTGAAATTTTTATTCATGATAGGGGTGATTGACAAAAACAATTCACGAAAATTAAAATGCTTAACCTGAATAAGCACAACATAAAAAAATTTCAAAATTAACAACATGTTTCTGGCAACATGTATCTAAACTTGTTGTCTGCACCACATTCCTAATATCAAATCACGGAAATTTTAATTTTTAAACTTTCTAGACAAGATTTTGCAATTTATCTCTAACTTGGCATCATTTTATATAAAGCAACATATTGCTAACAATATTTTTCCATATTGATTGATCGATTTTCATTATTAAATCCACATGTGTTTCTACAATTTTTCCATCTCAATCTTAGCCAAATGTCAGTAATTATATAACAAATGTAGTTATTTACTTTAACACACAAAATCAAAGAAATATACAACTTAAGTTAACTTTAATGTTTTAACCATTATTTGTAATTAAGCTTTTTTTTGCATTGTATTTGAACACTTGTCTTATTGCTATTGATTATTTTATGATTAATAAACACATAAAGAAATATACCAGTAAAAAACTGCAAGAGCATTAATAGCAGTTGGCTTATTACAATTTAAGCCAGCCAACAAGACAAGAGAAGAAAATAAACTTTATTCCAGGAACAAAACCAAACTACAAAAGTCTAACTATAACAAAAAATTCTAATTGACTAAATGTCTGTCATTGTAAATTGACATTGATATATGAATAAATAAATGTGTACTGGTACAATACAATTGTAGCAACATTATATAGACAGATCTATTACACTAAAATATAATAACCAAACAAACACAGACATACCGTCCGTACATTACATTATAATTTCTTTTGTCAATTTCAATGATTTGTTTGTCTAAACAAAACTTAGACTTTTAGAAAAAATACTCTATTGAAATTGTTTATTATTTGTATTCTTTTCAATAAAGAAATCTGTTATTGGATTTCGTATTAAATGTTGGTTGTGTATGGTATTAATAATGACAAGTCATATTTAAAAACTGTATTATGATTTCAAATGAAATTGAAAATATATACGAGTATATAAAGTAACAAGCTTTAATTTGCTAAATTCATATTAATTGACTACATGTCGCTTTATGTTGGTTATTAAAGCAAAAAGTGTAAAAGTAAAATTAATTGTAACTCAAGTAGTTTATAGATTTAATATGCTTGAGGTGTTTTCAATGTTTTACCGTAAGATTTCAAAAACTCTAAAGTAGTAGTAATAAGTAGTGGAAAAAAAGTGAAAATATACTTGAAAATGTGTATAAATGTATGACAGGCAATATGTTGCTAGCAATGAAAAGAAATATTTCTAAAAGAAAGAATATATTTTTATATCAAGCAACATTAGCCAAGTTAAATTCTATTGCATCCTCTAAACTAAGTTTATTTTCACTAAAATTGAACGAAATGATTGAACGAACATGTTGCCAGCATCTATAACTTTCTATTTATTTAAATTTTAAAGAAAACGTTATAAATTCTTTATAGCAACATGTTGCTACCAACTTTTTTTTAAATTCTCTTAAATTTCTTTTATTTACATATTATTAAACATTTTCCTACATGTTTAAATCATTAAGGCATCGTTTTTTCTAAAAATAATCGCTAATTTAAATTCTTCTTAATTATCATAACATTCTTATCGTCTTTTACAATATGTTTGTGGATTTTTAAGGTTAAATATTCTTTTGCAACATGTAATATTGTTTTTAATATATTGGTCAAATCAATGTCTTTTGTAATTTAAAAAGTATTTTATAAAGTTTTGCAGCAATTTTTTAAATGTTCGGTTACTGACAACTTAAAGCAGCATTTAATTTTTTGTCAACATGTTGCCAGTTATATTTCTTTATTAATTTTATAATATATCTCCCAATTTGTATACATACTTTAAACAACAATTGCTTTCAGATTTTGAATGTTATTGCATCACAGTATTGCTTTGCAACAAGTTACTGGCAACATTGTTTTTTTTAGAAATGTTTAGTAATTAAAAATTCTCTACATATTTTATTTGTTAAATGTCTTTAATTACTTTTTCTTCTGTTTTAAAGGCTAAATATTTCCTTGAAACATTTCTTTAACAATCATTGTCAGTTCTTTTTTTATTATTTCCATATATTTTAAGATTTCCAATATGTTGCCGACAATATTGTATTTCTTGTCTAGATAACATGTTGTTAGTTAGATGTCTTTAGTAACTTACTATTATAATTAAAGTTTAAAGATCGTCTAAAGGTACGGTCACATTTGGCAAATATTTACTCAAAAAAGCATTACCACTCGTTTTAGCACAAATAGTGTTGACGTTGTTTACTCTGACAAGTGTTTTGCAAGATCAAACAGCATAAAATAAATTACATAAATAAACTAGTTCAAATAAATGTTATTTAATGGTTACGTCTTTTCCGGCAAATATTTGCCAAATGCAACCGTACCTTAGATAAGGCCAGCCAGCATTTGATAATTTAATTTTATACATTTTTAATTATAACATGTTGTTAGTAACGTTTTAAAAATTGTTTAAATACATTAGGGGAACCTATTGAAATGATTCTTATCTAAACCAGTTGCTCTAAGAATGTTTTATTCAACTGAGATTTTGTATTTCAAATTCGAAATGTTGCTAGCAACACCTATAATAAACTGTATATGATTTAATTTTTTTTATTAATTTAAAAACAATTTGAAATCACTTTGCTAGCAACGTCTTTCCTTTGCAACAAGCTGCTAAAATATTAAAAAAAATTTTATGGTTTCATATATTTAATTAATTTAAAAACATTTTGAAAACATTTCTAAAGTTTTGCCACATTTTGTATACGCAACATGTTGCTACCTCAATACATATATTCTGAAATTCAAGATTCGTATTATTTTTTAGTGGATTTTTATATTTAAATAACATATTGCTGAAACAATTGTTAAAAAAAAACTATCACATGTAGTTTTTCCAAATTAAACTTAAATCCACTAATTATTAAAATATTTGAAAGTTGTAAACTATTGTAACATGTTGCTTACCATATGCCTCATATTTAGACTTTATTATGAGCTCTGCAATTAGTTTACTAATCATATTTTTATCTCATGAACTTTTTAAAAACATACAATTCTTGTATCTTTGTGCTATCCTGCAAAATCTTTAATCTTTATTTTCGTCATCAATAATGTTCATGTTGCCAGCAAACTGTTAGTAATGTTTCTTATATAGAGTTTGCAATTTATGCGCATACAATATTTCGTTTTACGAGTTTAAAGTTGACATTCGAGATTTGTTTCAAATGATAATTTAAATAATAGTGTTGTGTCTCCTCTGCCACTCTTCAAACCTCCCTACTTCCCTCAAACAAAATTGGCATTTGCTTGAATAACAGCCAATATAGTTTCTATTTTTGTGTGTTTTTTTTAGCACAAACTACTGTCAGTCGTAAAAGATTTGAATTATGCTGCAATAAAATTGATGTTGCAACATATTAAATGATGATTGTTTGACTACAAGTAAAAACACTGAGAGACACACACAAATTAAAATCTGATGTTTAAGCAAATGTGACAGTTGTTAAAAAAAAAACAAATACAAAAATACAATATTTGTTAAACAGATTTCAACAATTGATTTGTAGAAATATTTCTAAGCTATTTATTCTCAAAAAAATGTTAAAGTATTTAGGTTATTTGGAATGTTAATAAATATTCCTTCAATTTAAGAATTTTTTTTGTTTATTGAAAGCAGTGTTATTTGTGATGCTCTCTTTGTAACACTTTTATTTTTGCTCTAATTTAATACACTAATGAATCATTGTTCAAGAACATAAAACAGCTTCTTCTTACAATAGGATCCTTAAAAAAAAACTCTTGTGCCATTATCTAAGTTTTTTTACGAGCTCAGCTTAATTTTCTACTGTCACTTGTGCTTAGTTGCTGTAGTATTATTGTTGAGACAAAAATAAACTCTATGCACTTAATTAACTTTTTCAGCTTAATTATCTTGGAACAATAAAAATTCAAGAAAACACAAATAAACTCAAAGGAATCCTGCCAAATTAAGATTCTATTCTCTGCTCTTGCTCGCTTTTTACACAGTCATATAAGCTCATTAAATAAAGTATGTAAATCATCATTTAGTTGGTCTGGGTATGAGAGATAAAAGCAAAAAAAAACTAAAAATGCAGATGTGTAAAGGAAGGGGAAGTATAATTAATATTTTATGATATATACTTGTTTAATGGCAAGATTATTTTAATTCCTTATATGTATAGATACATAATAACGTTGCTAGCAACATGCTGCGGACATCCATACTTCGTTTAAGGCAATTTTAATAAATATATATTTGCAACTAAATGTCAATTTCATTAAACTGTATAGTTAAATGTTGTTAGAATAATGTTCTTGGCATCATGTTGCAAACAAATTACAGGATAAGTATTCAAATTTGTTTATTTTATATAATGGATTTTTTTTTTTTGGAAAATGGAAATTTTTTAAACTTTTGTTAGCAACATGAAGCTAGAGAATTTTGGAATTAAAGTAAAATGTTAAGGTAATACTGAAATTTAAATATTTCTTTTAATGAAAGTGTATGTAACACCAAGTTGTTTAAATATTAATCTTAATTTCTTTAAATTTATGGAAATTTGTTGGCAACATCTTATTATGAAACAAATCCAAATTTTTGTAATTAAAACAATATGTTAATGTAATTGTTGGTATGTTATGAAATTTGTACACTTCTCTTGATGAAAGTTCTCCTAGCAACATGTTGCTTAAATAAAAACATTAATTTTTAATTTATCAATTGGAATATAAGAAACTTTTTAATTTTGTTTTAAAATATAAATAGCAACATGTAGCTGAGAAATAAATCTTACAATTGCTTTAATTATGATAAGTTATGATTTTTCTTTATTTTTAACAAAATTTTTGAAAACAGTTTTGATTTCAATTATTTTAATTTGTAATCAATTTCTCTATTTGAATCAAACTATTAAGTTCTTTAATAATTTAACCTGAAATTAATTTTTTTTTGTAAAAAACTTTTCTAGTAACATATTGCTGAAGAACTACTTTTCAATGTTTATAACAATATTTTAAGTAAAACCCTGTTTGCTAATGAAATTAATCTTAATTTTTCATTATTTAACAAAATTTTAGGAAAAACCTATAATTTGTAAATTACTTTTGTAAAAAAATTATCCTAGCAACATGTTGCTAAGGAAATATATTTAATTTTTCATTGTTTTAATTTAATCTGAATGTTAATGTACAATAATAGCTAGGATTAATAAAAATCTTTTATCGAAAACATTTTCAGCAACATGTTGCTTCTTTAATAAAAATTAAAATTTAAGCTTTTAAGCAAAATATGTCTGGCAACTTGTTGCTAAAAAGAAAAAACTCAATTAAATGTTTTTAAAGACATCTAAGGTAATTTCACGGTAACACTTGAAATTGTATTTTAAAAATTGAGTTAAGCAACATGTTGTTAGGCTATTAAACCAAATTTAACATATTAAAAATAAAATTTAAAGCATCATTGAATTAACTTAATAATATTTCATAATTTCATAATTTTTTTTTTTAATTTTACCAAGCAACATGTTTGCTAGAGGAAAAACTACTTTTAGTTATCTTTAAGCAAATCTTGTAATATTTTATTATTAACTTTGCCAACATGCTGCTAAAAAATAATTTTTATATTTTTATTTTATTACATTAATTACATCATTAATTACATCATTAATTTTATGGTAAAATTTTAAATTTATTAAACTTTTTACAGAAAAACATGGTTTGTAATTTATTAAAAAAACTAAAACTTGGATTTTTTTTTTTTGAGAAAAATATTTCTAGCAACATTAAATTAAATTTTAGAAATTTTTTAAAATTGTGTAAAAAAATATTTTTGTTTTAACTATTACTGACACATTTCGAAGCGTTTTAAGGCCTATATGTAAAGTAAACTTCATACCTTTAAATTATGTTTTCTTTCTATTTTTGTTTTACATTTTTTTTAATATCATCATTATATAATAGCAATATCGTGCTTAAAAATTCTACATAGCTACAGCAACTTCTCTACATATAAATGACAACGTTAAAGTGTCACTGAAAATATATTTTAACCCATTACATGAATATAATGTTCTCCTCTGTGAGAGACATACATACATATATAGTAGTATATTCAACAAAAGTGTAGGCGTTAAAAATGTTTTTACATTATTGTTTAGAAAGGAGGTGGCTTAATTCAACTTTAAATATTAAATAGCAGAAACATTTGGTATGTAGAAATTATATCTACAAAAATTAAAGGGAGTGCTTGAATAAAATGCAAAATTTAACACCTTTTAAAGATGACTAAAGTTAAGTGGCACAATTATTTTTATGTTGCATATAAAACTTTTCGTGAAATTTATACAGAATTTGTAAAAAAATGTATTTTATGGTTTTTTTAAAGTTATTTAAACTCGGCATATTTAACTTATATTGTAGGAATCGATTGAATAAGCTCAATATTCAACTAATATTTATTTAAAGTGTGAAATTCTAAGAGTGTTAAGGTTTTTTTTTTCCTATTATTTCTTTCTTGTTAAGAACAGTAAAGTCTTTCGAATGGAGAATTCTGTTTTCTCCTATTGGTTGTAAACGGGAGTTTCAATTTGCAAAATGTTTACCTTTTTCACTTGGATTTTAATCTAAAACAAGTCTACTTAATATAAATTTACACACAATTTAATTATTTTTTTTTTGTATATTTCCCCCTTTCAGTTCATTTTTATGTGACGTGTGGCACGCAAAATTAAGACACATTTTGAGTAACTCAAACAGATTATTTGTGTATTATCTGAATAATAAAAAAACCAGCACTAAATGAAGGTGTTAAATAAAAAATGCTGTACAAGAAAAATTTAAAACAAATTCAATTAATTTGTTTAGAATTAATGGTGTTTAAAAAAAAAAAACGTTACTATAGTCATACATAATTAGTTAAATAAACTGGTATTTGGGCTTAATAAAGTGTCAATATCAATAAACAGCAACAAATTTAAATAAGTTTCGATTTTAGTTTGTCATAAATTTATGTTAAATTTTTTTTAAGTGTTTCCTTTATGAAAGTATGGGGAAAATTAAAATAAATGTTAATACACTTTATTGTTTTTATGTTCTAATTAATTTAAACATAATAAATAATTTATTGGAATGACATCTCATTAAAGTTATGGCGCCTTAACTTCTTAGCAACATATTGCTAATCTTATAATGTTGTGTTAATAATATAAATTGTATAATGTAAATTATATGTTTAAAAATACATAACATATCATCATAACATCATTTAAAATAAAGTATATATTTAGCAACATGTTGCCAGTTTTTTAATATGCATTTAAATTGTTAGCAACACGTTGCAGGAAGCAATATGAGCTTACTTTTCATATTCGAGTTAATTAATTAAAATTTAATAAACAAATTTGCTGGAATGACAGCTTATTACAGTTATAGCATCTTAAATTCTTAGCAACATGTTGCTGAACTCTCGTAGAGAGTCATTTGAAATAAAATATATGTTTAGCAACATGTTGCCAGCTTTTTGTACGCATCTAAGCTGTAAGCAACATGACCTAACTTTTCAAGTTCTAGTAAAATTTGTGATGACACTAGCTCTCTTTCTGTATTAAGGAACTTTATGTCTGGCAATGTGTAACACAGAAGCCAATTCTTTTAACTTTTAATCTTAAAACATAAGCTCTATCAAATATTTGTTTAATACAGAAAGTCAACAACGCAATTCCAATTTACTCATATATACAACCATTGGTGTAGGTATTTTTAATGTCCGGTTTTAAAAACATTAAAAGTGTTTTTTTTTTTGTTTGGTCTAAAGTACTTGAAACACCTTGTGTTTAACAAATGGAATGATTTGCACATAAATGTAAAACACTTTAAATTTTAAACAAAATTTATTAAAAACAAAAAAAAACTATTAGCACACGTGTTATTTACGCCATAAATACATCTAAAAAAAATAGAAAGAAACTAATTAATACACACCTCATTGAAATCTAATTTAACTTCCTGTCAGTCAAAACACATAAAACATTATTTATAATAGACTTAAAAATTTTTAACTAGAATTATTAAAATAACTGTTGTCATTATATTAAAAAAAAATAAATAAACATTTCAAATACCTTAGTATAGTATTTATTAACATCAGGCCAAAAACAAATGTTAATAAACTTAAAAGAAAGAAAGATTAAACTGTAATAGAAATAAATAAATAAATAATTCTTTAAAAAATGTAACTGATTTAAAAAAACTGGTTGTAAGTTTTAACGAGTTGTGCAATAATCTCTTAAACTTTCTTTAAAAAGCTTTTAAACTAAATGATTATATGGCCAAATGTAAATGTTTAATGTTTTTTGTTTTTAAAAAATCTAAACATTTCATTTAATTTGTTTTGTTTATATGAAAGTAACTAACAGTACATCATGAAATGCAATTAACACTCTAGCATACTTTTTGAAATGAGTACTTTGTATTTAGTTTTTCCCCGGGAAATAGTTGATGGACTTTAGAAGCAAAAATACCGATATTCCAAAGTTAAAGAATGTTTAAATGGAATTTAAAAACGTACAATTTTTAAATCATTCCTTAATTTATGGCCTATATACGAGGTTTTCTACTTATGTTTTAAGAAAACTATAAAATTATTAAAAATCGCGGTCTTGTTTTTTGAACTATAATAAACAAATTTTCGAAGCCGCCACACAACATTGCAATATTTAATTTGAAAACCTACATTTAAATCGATCGGAATCTAGAGAACGCAAAGTAAATACGATCGATTTGCAAATACGATAGAATTATGTGACATGCCAGTATATATAATTTTTATATGAAAAAAAAAATAGAATTGAAAAATTCTAAAACGCAACGCACTGATCCTCTAAAAAGTTCCATATTGGTATAGTATGTGTTACTAAAATACACAGAAAGTTTTTTTTTACTTTAACACGGTAATAAACGTCACAGTGGTCACTTTTATAAGAAAAATTAAAATTTTGGAACTCATTTTCCCGGTTCTAGGAATTTCGGTATTTGAAAATAAAAACTGACAAAGTTTATAATGCCATTGATTTAAGGGCATTTAGATCTATATTAGCTTTAAATTTTGTTATGATATCTTTAATCGTTGAAATTTTACGTTAAATAAAATTTTATATTTTTTTTAAGGGTGTTAGCAATTTCGGAGATTTTTTTAATAAAATTGCAACCTAAGCAAATATGCCACGAGGAAAGAATTCATAAAAAATGTAATTGCAATACTTTTTTTGACCATTAAAAAGGTACTTTATAAATGTGCTGTTTTCAAATTTCGGAAACAAACATCATGTATTCTAAAATTTTGCACAGGATGTGTCAATTAAAAAATCGTATTAAATTCTTTGAAATGTACTTCTTGATAATTTTTAGTCAGGCTTGAGTTCATTGAATTTAATTTTCATTAAATTATTTTTACTGAAGTTAGGAATTACAACTTGAAAAATTTTATTATTAAAAATTTTGATAATTTTTCTTGACTGGGATTCGAACCTGGGTTGTTGAATTTACATATGTTTCGAGAAATCCCACTTTCTCTCATCAGAATTCTTTGCGTTCTAACCACATACACCACTGCGGTGCCGGCCAGTCAACAGACAAACATCAATCCTTTAATCAGTGTTAGTTCTGGTAGTTCGAAGTTTTTGCTGTAATTATCATTTTTTTTATTAATTTCTATTCATAGTTGTTGTTTCCTTTTCTTTGAAATGTTTTTTTTTTAAGAAATGGGGTTATTTTCAAACCAAAGGAAATTAATAAAAAAAATTTTTTTTTTTAAAGTAACGGTCGTTATACATTATAAAAAGTTAAACGTTTTTTTGTGTTTGAATTCATTTATTATGGGTAACAAAAAGCAGCATATTTTTGTTAGTATAAAGAAAATTAAATTTAATCCTACGGAAAATGGCAGATACATTTATTTTGTGTAATATTAGCGGAAAATAAATTAAAAATAATAATTTTATTTTTTATTTTCTGTGGAAACAGCCTTAAAGAAAATCAGCATATTATAATTTTTTTTTAATTATATATATTTTTTTTAATTATGGTCAACTGATCATGTTTATGAAATATCATTATTGGATCATGATAGCTCCAACAACAACAACAACAACAACAAAAAGAAATGTGGTGATCAAAATTAAACTTGCTGTTGATGTTTTCTAAGTTTTTAACAACTTTTAACATAAGGCTGTTTTAGAGTGCAGTTTGTAGCACTGTAACTATTATCTTATATAAAAGTAAAAAATTGTCTGGAAAATATTCCTGTTATTTAAAAACCCATAAACATTATGTACCCCAGACACCGTATTCAAAATTCGAAATTTCAACATTTAAGTTTTTAACTTTTTGTTAAACAAATTAAAAAAAAGAAAAAAATTTCTTCCGGATTTTATAAATATTTTATATATCGACAGCTCAATTCCAAAACATGCTAAGTCGAAAAAGAGAGTTTTGCAGGAAAAGTTCCTAAAGTTTACAGGCGATATCTAAATAACCATATGAGGTAGAACTGTGTTGTTTATAACTATTAATTGGACTAGCCAATCACAACCAAAATTTGACAGAATTTAAGTTGAAAAAATCTAAATTCAAAAAGGCAAAAAAATTAAAAACATTATAAGTAGACATAGCATGGTTTGGAATTGAACTGTCGATATGTATGTTTAACATTGGTAAATCTTTTTATAAATCGAGCCATGTCAATAAGTTTTTATATGATCGCTCATTATAGGTCATAGCGCCTATTTTTTAAAACCTGTTTTTATACATATACTGTGTGTAGGGTATTATATGGCCGGGCTTGACCGACTATACATTCTAACTTGTTTTTAAGCTAAATTATGACTACTGCGGAAGGAATATTTTAATTACACCAACTGTTTAATAATAGCTTTATAAAGTTTTGCATTAACCGCCTAAAGGAATTAGTTGAAGAAATCTCATCTATCATTTATTTTAAATACAGACTAACTTACCATTATAATCGCCCTTCCCTGCTGTTCAAGTTGAAATTTTCCCAAAAATTCTGAGCCTAATTATGCCTGTAAGCTTTTAACTATTTAGCCAATAGATTTAAAAAAAAAGAGGAGTTACATTAAAACTATAACTAATTAAATTTTCTATGCATAATTGTTAATATCAGCGAAAAAATAAAAATTTTATATTATTTTGAACACATTTAACGCCTCTCAAATGAAAGGCCAAACATATGTATAGAGAAATCATTAGAAAATAAAGAAATAAATAATAATAAAATTATTATTAGTTAATGCTTGAACAAATGAATACAACATAAAAATAATTTAAATATGACATACTAAATTTGCTAAACAAAAGCTGATTAATGTCAAGCAAATTTTTATAAACAATAAAAGGCAGCCAGTTTAAGGCGTGTAAAAAGTGTAAAATTAAACCTATGAGAAAATTTATTTGACCTATATGCTGTTTTCCGTAGGTTGAGTTTTTGTAAATATAGTTTTATTGCCAGTTAAAATTCTTTAATTTAAAAATTTCTATTATTTAATTTGTTTAGGATTTTTTCTTTACCTAATTGGTTTGCGTGCCTCACGCTAATCATTCATTCATTCATTTTGTTTATTTCTTTATATACCTGTATTTTTGTTGGAATTTATTTTCTTTAAACTTAAAATTAATCTCATACATCACACAACGCACATACATATGATGTTGTGGTTGGCTGTGTTGTCTTTTGTGTTAACGGTCAAATTTTAGTTTATAGTTAGAGTTGGACGAACCTTTAACCATAGCTTGAAGATTAATAAGGGCATTCACGTGAATATTATTAAACATTCATATCTAGAATTCTATATCTTAAATTTGTTAAATTAACAAGTTTCTTGTTGTTTTAAATCTGTTAGATTTGTGCATTGTAGATAGTGATTTTAGTACTCAAGGCGACCTTATTAACCTTTGACCTTATCTATGCTAGATTTAGGTATTTTGTGAAAAATTTGCCAGAAATGTGTATTTATTGATGTTAGTTAGTAAGCTTTGTATTAAAAGCTTATTTTATTATAATTAATGTAACTTTAAACGGATTTTTGCAACATATGTGAATACCCCTACTTCGCTATTTTATAAATATGTATAACTTTTCTAAAGGTAACCACTATTTCGAGCACAAATTTGTTTGACAATGTTTAACCTTACAAATGTTTTGTAAGAGCAAACATCTTCAAAGAAAAAAAGTTTTCTAATTAAACACAAGAATTAAAACAAATTTTATTCAGTGATAACGTCTTTTACGTCAAATATTTTCCAGCTGTGACCGTACCTTAAGATTTGGTTCACAGTTTTTCAAATGATTTCTTTATATGTTTGGCCTTTCATTTGAGAGGCGTTAAATGTTGTTTACTCTTACAAGAGTTTCTCAAGATCAAACAGCTTAAAATAAATTAAAACTAAATATTTGTTGTGTCCTGTTCTAAATAAACGAAGTTTTTTTTAAATAAATAAACGAGTTAAAATATATTTTATTTAGTGGTTACGTTTTTTTCGGCAAATATTTGGCAAGTGTGACCGTACCTTTAGAAAAAATACTAAAATTTTTATTTTTACAAGTTTAACATAAAATACTAGTAACGTCATTTCTATACTCTGAAATCGGCAGCATCGGCACAAAAATCACATTTGGCACGCTTCACCGTTAATAAATGCAAGTCTCGCAGCAGTTTCGTACAAACAAAAAAACTAAATCACACAAACTTTTAACTAAAAAACGCACACACACACACATTTTGTTGCAGCATTGGGAAGTATGCCAAAGAATTAATGTATTGGATCTATTAGATAGAACGGGCCATAGAACCATACTCTAGATAAATGAATAAAAGTTAACTTGGCATTAATTCAATACAAACATTTCTTATAATTACATTTATACAGGGGTGATTGATTACTAAGGATTTGTGTGAATGTGAATTCCTGTTAAATCTTAAATCACTTAAAAAAAACCATGTTGGCAAGAAGAGAAGCACAAGTAAGAGAAAACACAAGTAAGAACGTATTGTTGTCCGACCATATAATACCCTACAGCTTTGACCTATTATGGGCCTATCACCCAAAAATGTTGTCTATATAAATATTTTTTGTGTTAAATTTCATATCGATACAAACACTTTTAAAAGATTTTTACATGTTAAAGTGATTTACGTAGTGGAGCTTTGACTAATTATGGACCAAACGTTATAAAATTGGGTGTTATGATTTCTGTATAGTATATGAAACTTTTTTGTGTTGAATTTTATTTGGACACCAACCTTTCAGGGAGTTATAGTCGTGATTTTATGAACCGATCACCATAAAATTGGGCCGAATGATTTGTGTCTATATAAAACTTTTTTGTAATGAATACATTTGGATAGCAATATTTTTAAGAGAATTGTGCTCTTTAAAGTGATTTTCGGAAGTATTGAGCTATGGTCAATTATGGACCGATCTGCACAAAATTTGTAAATGTGATTAGTAGAACTTTATTTGGATACGTTTATAAATCAAACATTTATGATCGATAAAGTCATATTTCTAGAGGAGCGCTAGTAATAATGGATCGATTTCAGGCAATTTCAATTATGTTCCAAATTTTATTGAAATAAAAGACTGACTGGAAGTGATTCTGAGTCGATCGCTATACCTTTTAAAGGCGATTAATTAATTAATATTTTCGACGTTACAAACATCAGCACAAATCTATACCCTACCCAATATAGTGGTATAGGGTATAATTACAAGGACTTGAAACTGTTTTACTACAGCAACATAGATGCAAGAAAGAAGGTTATCAATATGGCATTATAGCAATTAAGCCATAAGCTACGTTTTAAAGTAAAATCTAGCTATGTAAAGGGCCGTATTTGAAGTTAATATTTAAATGCAAAATAGCCACAAGAATATATATAATTTAAACTTGGAAAAATACATAAAATTTAGAGAAATTACTTCTTGATAATTTTAGTCAGGCTTGAGTTCATTAAATTAATGAAATCTTTTTTTGAATAGATATAACGGTCTATATAATTCAATTAAAGATGGTTTCATGTAAATGTTGACCGCTGCTAAATTCTTCAATATTCTTCAATAATGAAGTGCGTCAGCCCTTGCGGGCTTGTTCCTATAGATATGAGCCTTAACATAACCCCACAAAAAATAGTGCAAAGGCGTTAAATCGCACGATCTCGACGGCCAATTGACCGGCACCAAACGTGAAATAAACTGCTCACCGAACACGTCCAGCTCTACCATTTTGGGCAAAAAAAAATTTTAAATCTGCCTTTGTCGCTTTTGAAAAATTACAGTCCACTGATGCCCATTATCTACACCAAACAGTGCATTTTGAGGGTTGCATTAGCAGTTCTTGCACAGCTTCTGGCTGCTCGTCACACCGAATACGACAATTTTACTTGCTATCGCTGAACACAATTTTCCGATAAAAATGTGTACGATCTTAACTCAGCATGAAGTTTGATAATAAAATTTAATAATCTGCAAGCGTTGTTCGTTTGTAAGTCAATTGATGGTAAAGCCAAGTACTCTGTTCAAAATTTCAAGTGGAATGCTGACAAAATACGTGTAAAAAAAATTCACATGAAATTTTGATGAAAAAATGTTGCAGAAGTAGTACTCTGTTCATTTTATGAAAAACATGTGAAATGTATCTGGCAACATTATTTTTTCACAATAATTAAAGTAGCAATTGTTTCACGTGGAATTTTCATTTAAAAGCTCTTCTGTCGCAACAACAATATCTATTACTTGTTGTGCTGCTGCACAGCGGCCAGTAATATTTGTTTATTAATTTTTATTTAACGATTTCGATTCAACACAGATTTTTAAATATTTTCCCCCTTATTCAAAAACTATTATTAAATTTAACAAACGTTTATTAAGCAAATTTTTATATGCAAATCTGTCTTAATAAACGTTTGTTAAATTTAAAAATCGTTTTTGAATAAGGGGGTTTAACTTTTCTTTATTTTCGATTTAAATTCATAACAAAGCCAAACATATGTGTTTTGTTTACAAAAGTACATTAGCTACACGTCAAATTTTCCGTATAAAATAATTAATGTTGCTCAACATTTTTCCAAAATTTGAACAGAGTACTAGGCCTTAAATTATAGACAAAACTGAACATGTTTAACAGCAACATGTTGCACAAAAACAGTCTTGCCAAAAATTGAGCTAAAACATGTCTTCATAAAGTACTATTTTAGTTAAAATAAGACAGTATTAAAATCAATTAATTTAACTAATAGCATGACATTTTACAGTTTATTATTAATTATTATTCTCTGTTGTAGTCTCTCTGTCGTATTTATAAAAATTAAAGTAAACTTCAAGCGTACTTTAAGAAAATTTTGTATGAAAATTTTGTCTTAAAGCACACTTCAAGCCTACTTTATTTTTAATAAATAAGGCAGTCTGTTGATAATTTTTATGAACTTTTTTGTTAGTCCCCGTTTACACAGGGAAACATTTGGAAGGGAAACATTTTGTTTGTTAGAGAGGGACGGGTGGGGAAGAGAATATGAAATTTGTTTCCCGTTCTCGGATGCACGCTTTGTGCTTTGATTCTTATTGTTTACATTTGCTTTGCTTTTTGACATTGCTTTATTTCTTTTCAGCATGCTGTGTTGTCTATGTTTTATATTTGACTTTGTTTGAATAAAAATAAAAAAATAAATAATGTACAATAAAATAAAATAAATGTTTTTATAAATTTTATCTTTTATAATTTATTTATTTATTTCACAAATCAAATATACATACTTACATTAGCAAATCAAAAACAGTAGAAATTAAAAAAAAAACAACACTGTAATTAGACAAATGTCAAAAAACAAATATAAACTGGAATGTTTCCGACAACAATGTTTCCCTGTATGACCGCGAAGGAAAATACAAAAGAGATTTCCAGATGTTTCCCTTCCAAATGTTTCCCTGTGTAAACGGGGACTTATTCGAGTTATTTACAGAAAAATAGCCAATCATGTTCGGCGTATGAGTGCCGTTCACTGGTTTAATAATATCTACTGCATGAATATCCACACAACGTTGTCGTTTTTTGTGGAAGTTGTAGAGTCTCTTGAATATGTAGCTCTCTTAGTGTGCCAAAAATTATAAATAATTACTTAAAAAAAAGCTTTTACATGCCTTCTTACTAATTTGTTAACTCAAGTTTATGTTTAACACTTAGTTATCATTCTCCTACGTAAATCGTTAAATAACTGCAACAGTAATCAGCACTCTGTTATCGTTTATAAGCTCACGTTGTAAGCTTTCAATACAAAACGTGTCGATTAACTTTGTGGTAACTAGAAGACATAATACACCTATTTAAAAAAAAAAAAAAACACACACATCGGCTGACATACGAACAAATCAATGTATGTTTGGTTATACATATGTACATACATTCATATGTTTGAGTGTAACAAACAAACAACCTAACTACAGATATAGTAGATACTTAATAGTTAAACGAGTATTGAAAGAAAAACTAGACTCGTTACTTTATGTTGCACTGTAATCACTCACTCATGGATACTGATACAGCAGTTTTTTGTATACACATACATACGAGTATACTGTAAAATACATAATGACCACAGTGGGCTAAGCGAGTGTTTAGACATTAAAGCCAAAGTGCAACTGCTGTATTAACATTTTTGTAACACAAAAATATCTAAAATATTAGATGTATACAAAAACTGACGCTGCCAATGGCTAAGCGCAATTTTAATAATTATTTTGGAACTTACTCCACTTTATGTATTTCGAAATTTCAAATACATATCATTTCAAAATTGTCTAATAGTGAACATTGAATATTTTTGAACGCCTGGTAACTGAAATATTTCTCTAACAGGTGATAAAGATGCCATATAACATCGTGAAAACATTTGGTAAATATGTATAACTCTTTTAAAATTGTCAGTTACCGGGTTCTGTGTCCACAGACTATTATCTTACACTGTACTCTACGTATTTGTAATGTTATTTCAATAACTATTATATCCATGTTATTTTCCGTCCGTCCGTCTGTCTGTCTGTCTGTCGTTTGCTATATAATACTTTTAATAACAGTTTATTATGTGTATTTTTCCATATACATATATTGTTGTTGAAAAACCTACGCATGTTCTCTCCTGGCTGGTTGGTTACATGTGCATTAATTTCTTGAAAATAAAAAAAAAGAAAAAATAATAATTCTAACACGAGTAAGTTTTATTTAAAAAAAAAAACTAAGAAATATGTATAAAACTATTTAATAGAATTTTGATTGTTAATAAAAAAAAATATGAAATTGTTGGAGTTAATGCCACACATACTCGTACAGTTGCTGCTGGAAAAAAATAATTGTTGCTTAAAAAAAACTGTTCAATGTCATGTGTGTTTGAAATTATATATTTTTTAAATATTTCAGTATGTCAAACTATAATTTGGTTGGCATACTAATGCTAGTTATTTAGTATTTTAACAAAATTGTTTTAAAACTACAATTTATTAAAATATTAGCTAGAACAAAAGGGGTGTAAGTTTAATATAATATATTTGGTTAGGGAGAAAAGTTTGGGATACAATTTTACAATTTTGTGTGTTTTTCCTAAGGTTTTCATATATTTATTGCATAATAAAGTACAGGGATAAGGCTGTGTTTGAATATAAGGCCTATTGTCGGCTTTGATCACTCGTACTCCTTCTTTTGTCGAAACTTTTCCAAAACATTTTGCATAAATGTGTCTGAATTTCCTTTGATACCTCCAACAATGTACAAGTGAGTTTGTTGGCCCACACGAGCTATAATCTCCTCCACATCAATATTATCTAAGTTATCATGTCGCAAAATTAAGTACCAGTCACTGTTTCACCAGCCACATTTTCGGCGAAGTATTGTCCAATGATGCCTCTAGCCCTATTTTTAACGGTAGTCAATCTAAAAGGGTCTTTTATAGGCCAACCTGATAAATCACACTTAAAATGTTATTCTATATGCAACTGTATCAATTTTTTAAGTAAACCGTGTTTCAGCGAAACGCCAAAAAATAATGGAAAATATTTACACAATTTGAGAGCAAATTCTTTTTGTATTATACATTAAATTAAATCATAATGTCTTTGCTAGATTACTGCCCTATCTAGATATTTATTTATAGATGAACATTTCAAATTTATCAGCTTTTCTGCAATACGACGAGCTAAACAATATTTTGATCGAAATTGATCCTTTATGAATTATTGGCCATAAAATTTGAAGCTAGTTTTCTTTAAGCAATGTATTTGGTAAAATTTACAGCCACGCCTCCTCGAAATTAGGTATAGCTGATAATTAATTGTTTTAAGCAATTATTTTACCGAAATTAACTTTTTTTTGTAATTCACTCCAGAATTTCAAGCCATACCTCCTCTAAAGTAGCAATCGGTGGTAAATTTATAATGTTAAGCAATATTCGATAAATAATTATTTTAAGCAATATTTTTACCGATATTTCCTTTCGTTTTGCTATCGATCCCTTGTAAAATTTTGAATTTCTTTAGAAACTAAAGATTTTCGTTAATATCTGAAACATTTATAGCGCGGTTTCCATGATTATTTTTAGTAACTATTTATAATTCCTTCCTAATTTCTCTTAAAAGTACATTTACTTCCCTTTAATGAAACTTTATTTATATCTACATTTTGTCATAAACACAGACTACGTTTCACATTTCATTGCAACCCTGACTTGTTTTTATTTACTTCAGTTACATACATATGTGTTTTTTTTTATTGTTCCATTCAATTTCCATAATAATTAACTATGTAACTGCAATTATATTTGCACCTTATATTCCAACTGCTAAAAATATTAAATGATTTTGTGTATTAAATACACTTGTTTGCGAAGTATTAAACAATTAATTTAAAAATAAATTTATTCGATAATAATAAGACTCGGCTGCATGTTCTAACATAATAAGAATAAAAAAGACTTGGTTGTTAACATGATTTAAGCATCAAAATGTAAATTAAAATAAATAGAAACAACAATAAAAGCGAAACAAATTAAACTCATAAACCCAACCCAAAGAAAGAGTAACAAATAAAATACATACATATGTACATACTCTTTTTTATACAACAAACAGAAATTAACAAACAAACAAACCAACGCGTGCTAAAACTGCACAAAGTTTTCAAGACAACAAACTTAAAGACATAAATAATTTTATTAACAACAAAATATATAAATAACGTCATGTCTTAAAAATGTTGTGTGAGTGTGTTGCAATAGATTTGCATATAAACAGAAAACAACAAAGAAATGTTTGGGGACAAGCACTACGCTGTCACGTACATAATACATACATGCAGATGATTTGAACTCACCCACCAACTACCAGTTTAAGCAACCATGTGGATGTTTGTTTACATTACATTTAATAACAACAATGGTTGGCTATTCGGTCATATTTGTTGTTGATTTGATGATGGCATTAACCCTTAAAATGGTGGTTCAATGTTATCTGAGTAAGAGAGGGTGTAATAAAAACATGTTTATTTCCATTATCATTGACTTTAAATGACAGTTCACTTATAATTTCCATATTACTCGTAAATATGATTTTAATTTCTTAGATATGTTATTGTTAAAATATGTTTAAATAACTTCCCTATTTTTTTGTACATATGTATGTATGTCTGTATGTTTCTGCTACAGTATTTAATATTAACTGCACTTAATTACCACTCCTAGTACAACTAATTAAAAAGTCTAAATAGGTACATATCTTGCAAGAATTTAATAAGTATTTAATACATTTCATAAGATGTTAAACAAAAATAAAAAATAATTTATACCGCCTGCTTTAAAGATTATTATCTTATATGTACAAAAGATCATAATCAAAAATGTATAATAAATTTCCAATACAATTTAACCGGTTTTTTTTTAATTTATTGAATACATTTAACTGTATTGTATTTATTAATTTTGTTGTTGTTCAAGTTTTCTTAAAATTTATTATCAATTTTATTTAACATCAATTTCATTTATCAATGATAAACTGACCTTCATAACTGATCAGCTGTTTAGTAGGCTGCGTACATATTTTTATTTGTGTAAACTTCAATTTAGTTTTCATTAATAAAAAACTACTTTTTAGAATTTCGGTTTTTTTCGGGAACATATTTGGTTTGTGGTATTTTTGGTTTCGTTTTTTAAGTTTGATTAATTTTTTATTTGTAAATTTATATTGTTTGTATTTAATTAATTTTACTACAATTTTATTGCTTCCTGGCAGTTATAAATTTGTAAAAATAAAAGTGTTTGTGTTAATAGCTGGTTTCCGTTGAACGTTTGATTCTAGTTAAACATCTAGCAATCATAGTGTTGGAAATTCTCTTATTTTATTTAATCTTGTTTGAGTCTAATTAATTAATCAGATTAAACAAATAAATCATGAATAATTTTATTTAAGTAAATAAGAGTTTAGAATGCTGTCATGGTTTATCTAACTATTAACATTTGCTGGGCGCTATATTATGTCTAACAGTTTTTTCTATAGAAAATCTTGTGTGTAACAGAATTGTCTATAGTATTTTCTTTAGATAATTTTGTGTCTAATAATTTTAAATCAATATTTTTTATTGAAAATCTTTTGTCCAATAGTATTTTTTTTACAGAAAATCTTGTTACCAACAGTATTTTCTGTATAAAATTTTGTGTCTAACAGTATTTTCTATAGAAAATCTTGTGTGTAACAGAATTGTCTATAGTATTTTCTATAGATAATTTTGTGTCTAAAGGTACGGTCATAAATATTTACTCAAAAAAGCGTAACCACTTGTTTTGCCACAAATTTGTTTGACGGTGTTTACTCTTACAAGAGTTTTGCAAGATCAAACAGCATCAAATAAAATAAGACTAAATATTTGTTGTGTCTTGTCCTAAACAAACGAAGTTTTTTTTTAATAAATAAACGAGTTTAAAAATATGTAATTTATTTGTTACGTCTTTTTCGACAAATATTTGCCAACTGTGACTTTATCTTAACAGTATTTTCTATAGAAAATCTTGTGTCCAACAGAAAATTTTGTGTAAAACAGTATGCTGAAATCAATCACATCCACAATCTCTGCCTTCAATCTCTGGATGTGTGATAAAAGGTGTTGCCTACTCCCCTGAAATTACAATATTTTGCCAAGTGTAAAACAAAGTCTATAAAATAGTCCTTGATTTGCTTAGTTTCCATTTAAACATCATTATTATAATTTAATTTTAGTTAATTTTGATCCTTCAATATTCAATGTTTTGGTTTGTTCTTTTATTAAACGTTTCATGTTTTGCGTCATGGTAATTTACATGCTTGTAGTCGTCAATTTTACAACATTTTCTCTTTAATTACACTTCCATAAAAGTGCAATTTTAAGGTAAAGTGAGCTAGCTAGCTGTTGGCCATGACTTGAAAATGTAAAATAATGTTATACATACACATATTATTTTGCCTTGTCATTCTTCTCCAGTAGGGATAATTAGCAGTTGTTGACATGTTACCCAATAATTATAGAGTGAATGGAGAAGCTATAACCAAGATTTATGTGTTGAAATAAATTAGAGTCTTTAAAACGAGATAACAGATGATTCAAATATAAAAAACAAACTTGTTTTTCTTATAATACTAATTTTTGTTTTATTTTCTTTCTTTGCAGGTATGTTTTGATTACAATTATTGAAAAATGTTTGAAAATCGTGGTAAGAAAGTTAAGTTTGAAAGGAAACTTTTAAAGTGTTTTTAAAAATGGTGTCATAAAGGTACCTTTTTTGTTATTCCCAAGAAGCTTGATTATTTTTAGTTTATAAAAACGTTATATATGTATGTATGTTGTTTAACTTGTTTACCTTTGAAAGTTTAATGTTTGAATATTTAATAAATTTAAGTGTGAATATTCGAGCGTTTCTAAGAAAAGCTACCTTGAACATATTTTTTCGCTTTTCTGCAGAAACTTGAAGTTGGGGGTTTTTTTTAACAAATTAAACATTTCATAAGTTCAAATTTTATTAGTTTAATTTAAGGCAAACTTTTGCGTATTTTCTGGTTAATGCATGACAAATCTTGCTTGCAAATCAATTATTTGAAGAATTTTTCTTAAATCTTAGAATTTGCCTTAAAGAACTTTGTTTGTAATAATTTATTTAAGTCCTTAAAAAATCTTATTTTTTTTACTATTTAATTGATTTTTCCATTTTTTGTTAAATTGTTTATTTGTCTCATTGATATTTGTCGAAAATCCGCAAACATAATGCTTTAACTTTAAAATATTTGATAACAAAAACAACAGCAATAATAGCGCATAATTTTCTATAATTTATTAGAAAAAATCCAACTAAAACAATAACAAATTGTTTAAATTAATTGTCAACAACAAATTAAACAACAAAATGAATTAATAAACATTTTACGATGCCCGTATTGTTTTTCATGAATGCCAACCGATTTATTTTTACAGTTTTGTTTGCTTGTAATAAATGATTTGTTATTAATTGTTTATAGGAGGCTGGTTTTGAAAGTTAAAGGAAATTATATGTTATTAGAAAATCGTATGTTTGTGTGTATAAAAGTATAAAAGTTGTTGAACCATTGTCATGTTTTTTTGCCATCACTCTTGATAAGTAGTCGGATCTCATAGTCATAATTCCTGTGAACAACACAAATGTAATCAAAGTCCATAAAAATTATAAAATATGAAACGAAAATCGCACTCAATAGCTGAATAGATTACAGGCAGGGAATCATGTCGTTATGCCATTTATGGCTAAATTCACAGTCTTTAGTTAGCTAATGGCAAAGGCTTAACTAATGATTCTTTATTCGCAATGCTTAGTTTGTCATAAGAATAACAAGTAATAGTTAAACAATATTTAGTATTTTAGTTTACCAATGGTTAACTAATAACCGAGAATTCGGCCATTACTGCTCTAGTGCTGTTACAAGCAAATCACGTCAATGTCTCAAGCTGAAATTCTTATATTGTCATGCTTGCCATATTGTGCCAATTTAATTACCTTTCAATTGTCACTCTACCCTCGTTTAGTGTTTCTATTATTGTTAACAACTAAAATAATTTATTAATAAATAATTCATTGTGAAAAATAACAAAACAACAATAAGCACATCATTTTTCTTTGTATTTTTCTTTTTATTTTTAACAATTTTTTGTGTTTTATAATTTTAAACCATAAATTATTTTTCCATTTGGCTTAAAAAAGCAAAACAAAAAAATTTTATGCAGTTTAACCCATTTGTATGCCACTAATGAATAAATAGAAGAAAGAGTGAAAAAATACATACTTAAAATAATATAAAAAACAAAACGAAGTTGAAAATTGTCCATACAACACTTGAACATGGTGTTGAATTCACCAGGCATGGCGACAGAAAAGTAAAGAAACTTAATCTTTATAGGAAATGGTTTTAAAGAATTATTCTTTTAAGTTTCAATTTTTTGGTTTTTAAACACAGTTATATATAATTTCTTAACCATTTTCTTATTTAGTGGATATTTTATAAAAAATTTCGCTTTTAATAAAATGATAAAATTTTCTCATTTTGTGTATAACAGTTTTTTATAAAACATTTTGTGAATAACAGCTTTTTTCTACAGTCTTCTCTATAAAAGAATATTCTTTATTAATCTTTGCAGTCCTTTAATTCTCTTTGCATCACTAACACACTGCCATATACACTTTACAATTTATGTAAATTTATAGTAAAAAAGCTGAAAAAACATTGTATGTATTTTAAACTGCAATATTATTATTTTTATTAGTTTTTGCTTTATTTATTATTATTTTCCTTAATTTGAATTTCCTGTTTGCAATAGAAGAAGCAAAAAACTATTATTATGTTTTTCTGACATTTAGTCACGTTTTTATGCAAGCTGATTATTATAATATTTTTCTTTATAGTTTTCTTTTCAAAACTATATTTATGTATGTTTATTTGTTAAAAGAAAACGTTTAGGGTTTAAAGGAAATAATTGGTTAATAAAACGTCCAAGCTAAACAATATTTAGCATAGAAGATTTGTAGAACATTTGTATATGTATCTAATAGTGGGATCAATGGTCGGCACTTAAATCTATCAGAGGCGAACATAATTTGTTATTCACCCCAACGAGTTCACAACTATTATCTAGTTAGAAACAAAAAACACAATGCGTAACTTGTTATTAACTTCCATATGCTCTTAGTGTCGATCACTATTGTAGATTTAAACAATTTTAGCAATACAATTTCGACAAAATAAATTGACTGTTTAATGTATCATACAATATACCTTATGCTATGACCAGCTTATAATAAGTTCCCTTTTAAGTTTTTATACACAATAATTGAGCTACAATATTTATATATTAACACTTTCATTTAAACACAAAATCATTTTGAAAATTTCGCAATGGCTCCCTGGCGTGTTTAACAACTATTAACAGATCGCCACAAATGTTCATATTAAACATTTTATTTTATTTTGTTTTAATTTTCTTTATTTTTAATTTAAAGCTAAAGACATGTGCCGCCAGTCAGTCAAGCACTTACGCCAGCCAGCCAAGTCAACTCAAATCTTTTTGTTAACAGAATTATTAACAATTATGATGCACTTTTTACTCTTGGTATAAAGGCATACATACTTCCTACGGCTGGCTGGATGGCGCATTGTATTGCATGCCTGGCTAGTGGACTGACTTGTTGACTGCATTTTGTTGTTGTCTCAACTTGGTTCAGGTGGTAAGGTGTTAATAGTGTATGAGTACATATGTTTTTCCTTTAGTGATTTTTCTTCTTTACTTATTTTCTAAAGTTTTACATTTTTAACAACTCATCGACACTTGTGGCTGTGGCTTTAAGGCGATTAAATTGACATCAGGTAATGAAAATTAAATATTTTTGTTCCCCAGAGTTAAAAGCATTGTTAGACACAAGATTTTCTATAGAAAATACTGTTGGACACAAGATTTTCTATTGAAAATGACGTTAGAAACAATATTTTTTTGTTGAAAATACCGTTAGACAGAAGATTTTTTATTGAAAATACCGTTAGACACAAGATTTTCTATTAAAAATACTGTTGGATACAAATTTTTTTATAGAAAATACTGTTAGACACAAGTTTTTTTTATTGAAAATGACGTTAGATACAAGATTTTTTTGTTGAAAATACCGTTAGACAGAAGATTCTCTATAGAAAATACTGTTCGTCACAAGATTCTCCATAGAAAATACTACTGAACACAAGATTTTCTATAGAAAATACTGTCAGATACAAGATTTTCTATAGAAAATACTGTTAGTCACAAGGTTAAACAAAATTATAAATTTTAAACACTTAAAAATATTAACATTGATAAATTGCTGGGCCCCCTAGCTTCAAGGTTCGACATCAATGACATCTTTTTTTCAATTTTAATTTCTTTACAAAACTAGTTTCTGTCAGGCTTTGTACGAAACTCACAATAACAAGCAATAGTTTTAGTAGTACAAATTAAAGTCATGAGTAAATAAAACAAAAACAAAAGCATACTTTAAGGCTTCCACAAAAAAAAAAAGAGATAAAATGCATTGTTGCAGTGCATAAAGAAAATATAAATAAACATATAAAGAAAAACTCAAAAATATTAAAAAATAAAAACATAGACATACATTTGAAATATATAAAAACACATAATAGGTAAATATATATGTATGTATATATATATATATATATGTATATATAATTTTTAATAAAATAATCTAAATAAACAAGTTTAACAAAACTACATTTTAAAAACACAGTGTACAAAAATATGTTGATATAATTTTTTTAGCTTTATAAATAAGTTTGTAAAATTTTATTTCTAAAAATCATTATTTGTTTATAACAAAAAGCTCTTTTTTATAATTAATTTAAAGCTTTTTATGATTTTCTATCATTATTTCATACTAAACACTTCAACCATAACATTTTGTTTATGTTTTAACTTATATTTCCTATGTTGCCTCTCCATCTCCATCATCATACTGCCACACATTCATTCTAAGGTTTTTCTTTTACATTTAGTCTGAGACAGTTTGTCGGTGGATGTTAGACGTTCGTTATTTCCACAAACAGTTTTTTTTTTTTGACATCAGCTGTCATTTTCATCATAATTTTGTGTGTGCGTTGCATTGTTCATTATACTTGTAATATTTTCTCTCCAAAGTATAATTAATTTTTACTGTAAAATAAAGAAGTAACTCAAATGAAAATTAATTGGTTTAATTTATTATGAAATGCTTCAATGTAAAGTGTAGCAGTGTTTCTTTCACTTTTTTGTAACCACATCGAATTGATGTCATTATCATTCTATATCATTTTCATCACCATTAAGTGAATTTTGCTTTGGTGTTTTTTTTTTTTTGGTAAATTGTGTTATTTAAAGAATATAATTTTGTTTCTTATTAAAATATTTATTAAGCCTGCAGAGTGTTTATATGTGTGTGTGTGTGAGTAATTGTTTGTTTGCCAATTTGGCTAAGTTTTGTGTGGTTTCCATTCATTAAATTTGGTTGTTTGTGTAATAATATTAATTTTTTTCTGTTTTTGTCTGCTGTTGTGGTTTGTGCAATGTAAACATTAAGAGGCCTAAAATATAATAATAAAGAAAAAAATAATTATTAATTAAACCTGAAATAAAAACTATTTATAATGAAAATTATATAAAAAATAATATTGCCTGGGGCCCGGAAAATTAAGCTTCATAACAGCTAAAAGAAGGTATGCGAGTTATTTGGAATAAGCTTGTACTTTAAGTTATAGTTAGCTTTTTTGAAATATCGAAAAGTTTAAGCCGAACTTAGTCCCTTCTCTTCTCAAAATCACCCTTTTTGGTCTTTGGGAATTTTATTTTTTATTTCAGAAAATAACTAATAAATGCTTCATACGTCCTCTGACTCAGTTTATTTATGTTTACTTTTGTATTTACGCATAAAAAATAATTAAATTTAAATTATTAAAAAAAATCCGGCATCATTTAACTACCTGGAAATTTACTCTTGTATAATTTAATTTCAAACTTTGGAAATCTATATTATGTGTACCTTCTTGCACTTTGATCCATTTCATGTAGCGCTACCGCTAGAATACAAGCTTTAAGAACTAAGATGTTAAATTAAACTAAACTTTAATTTTAGTTGTGAAAATCAAAACATTTTTGCTAATAAATTTTTAAAGAAATTTTCGACAAATATATGCCTATTTCTGGTTCAGCCTTATTCAACAGCTGGATTTCAAACATTTGCTAAAATGCCATCAGGCAAAAGTTAGCAATATAATAAAATTGTTTAGTTAGCCGGAAATTATAGGTCCATTTGCACTCAGTAGAAAAAGCGGCCTGACTTTACTTTACTAAATTAATAATGAAAATAGCTTTTTTTCGCGATTTTTATTTTAAAATTCGCGAATAAAAAAGCATAATTATTATTATATGTATTCCTAATATTACTGTAAATAAATTGAGTTAAAAAACAAAACTCTTATTATGCGAATTTTTTTTTAAACTCGCGGTTAAAAAATAATTATTTTAATAAAAGAATTTAAAAATTTTCAAATATTGTTTGTGTCTTTAATAAACAGGAATAATAAAAATAAAGTTTTTGTTTACAAATTTTTTTTTTTAAATTCGAGAATAAAAATTAACCGCTATTTTTATTGTTAAAATAATATTTCTTCGTGAATAAATTGAAAATTATTATTCACAGTTAAAAAAATATAATTTGAAATCGCGAATTTTATTTTAAACTTTTGAATAAAAACAACTACTTGTTTATGTAAATTTTAAAAGTATTGAAAACGTGAATTGCATGTGTTGATATAAAAGAATATATAAACTTTGTTAAATTTCAGAAAGTTATTCTAAGGCACAGTTTTTGACAATCAGCTGCGTTTGTCTGCTGACATTTGCTGAACAGTATGAGAAAGTTTGTGGGATTTCATAAGAGGTTTGCAACTGATTGGAATAGAATAAACTCTCTAATGGTTTCCTTAGAAACTTCGCAAATTTTGTTGTGGAATTTGACTTTAAATTTTAAATTGTTTAACTTCCCATATAAAAAAACCTGTAACACATTTTGTATGCCACTTATTGCCTAAGACAAAATAAGCAGGATATTTATAGTACTGAAATTAGCATGCTAGAAATTTTGAAACAGCACATATATGAAATTTTATAGCGTGCTTTTAACAATTTGCTGCATTTGTCCTGTTGAGATTTCATCAAATGTATGAAAAAATCGTAGGACTTAATAAGTGTTGTTAAATAATGAAAGGGGCTTCTAAGAATGATATACATAATTGTGTTTTGAATTTAATCAACATTTTTAAGTTTTCATTGTCAATATTAAAATTTTTGAATTTCACCAAAAACTTAATTATTTTTGAAGTTTTTTATTTTTGTATTTTTTTTAATTTATTTTTGTATATTTCAGTTTTGGAATCGCGTACAAAATTATTGGTTTTAAAATTTTAAGTAATTGCACAAATTCAAAATAAGCATTTTATAGACCAAAATAAAACGAAACAGATCAATATTGTTACGTTTTTGACTTTTAAAAGGGTGGTTTAAATTCTTTAAATAAAACGGATTGAAATACAATAAAAGAATAAAATCCGAAATTTATTTTTAAACTCATGAATAAAAATATTTCGTTTTTATACTTGATTATTTGTTACTGACGAATTATTTCAACGAATAACAAATAACATTCGCTTGTAGTTTAATTGAAAATAATTATTTCGTACTGATAAAAAAGTTGTGTTCGCCTATTTATTTTTTGGAAAAAAATTTAAAACGAGAATAAAAGCAAATAATGTATTTCCTTAACTTTTTTCACTCCCTGAATGTTTTGCTTGTAGTCTCTTAAATCATTCCCTTTGCTTTTAATTAATTTTTCAAGAACCCTTCTAAACTATTTAAAAATTAATTTATTATTCTTTACATACAAATGTAATATTTTTATGTTTTGTTTTTTTTTTTTTTTTGTAAACATTACATTGAATAATTTTTCTTTAATTCATTCATAATTGCGTTAGAAAATCATAAAAATGTAAATTTACACGTACCAGCTCTACCGGAGGCGGTTGTGCTGTTCTTGTTGTAAAGTATGGTGGTTTGTAGATTTATTTCCTTTAAAACAAACGTCCATCCGTCGTTTAAACTTTTGATATTCAATTTATTTATTTATATAACTTGTTTTATATTATTTTATGCTTTTTGTAATAGATTTTTTTGCTTTCTGTAAAATTCTTTTATTTACTTTATGTTATGTTTATAACACTTGTCCATGTACATATGTATGTACATATATGAATCACTGAACGAACGCTGATAAGTATGAATATGTAGCTAGTAGCTACTACAAAATCTATTATTGTTTATTTTTGTTTTCCATATTGAATTTGTATAAATCTTCTTTTACTGTTGCTGCTGCTTCTATTGAAGTAAAGAAAATGCCATTATTATCTACCAGCATTTCCTTACACACACACATTATTCAAATTTTAAATAGAAAAAAATCATATGCAAACTTGCTCGTATGTGTGTTAGTAATATTTAGGTTTATGTATGTGTGTTGTCTATCATACCTCGTATCTAACCATCAGTTTGTCAACCAGTCACTCATTCAGTCAGTCAGTATGAAAAGAAAAAAAGTTATTTATTTTAAAGTTTCATTCTATAGCTATAAAAATACACTTGTACACCAATATGTTGTTAAGATAGGGCTGGTAAATGATGTTCTTGTTAGTTGTTGTAGTGCTGTTGGTGGTTGTAGTTGTTGTTTTTGCAACAAACAATAACTACAACCACAATAGCTAAGAAAAACTTATTTACCATTATACTACTTACAATTTGCAAACCAACTAACTTTAGCCAAACAGAAATATGTGGAGAAGAAACAAAATAAAACAGTTGTGCTTGAACAAATAGTACTTTGCATGTTTGTTTCTTGTTTAAGACCCTTTACAAATCCTAAAAATCTTTCAGACTTGTAAATAGAAAAAACCATATAAGGGGAAATTATTTGAATTTTGAGAATTTTATTTTTGAATTTTATATTCTTTAATATAATTTGTTTTTATAAGGAATATTAATTGTTTTCACGGTTTTTATTTTATTTTCGAACTCGCTAAAAACGAATTGAAAATCAGCCTTTTTCGAAGCAAACTAAAAAGACAAGTTGGAGATTATATCTTGCTGACATTTCGCCAGAGTCAAAATAGCACTTTATAAGCTTCACTTAAAAGTTCTTTAAAGTTTTTAACCGGCCTTTTCATAGTTTGTATTAAATCCATTATTATTTCTAGTTATTCACACTCAAAGATCTCAGATTCATTAATAAAACATTTAAAATAGAGTGTTAGCAAAACCTTCTTTATAGCTTCAACCAAGGACAATCCCAAGTCCAAAATTATTATTAAAATATTGTGAATTTTTTTTAAATTATTCTTTTCTTTTCATTATGTTGCAGGAAAAAAGGTTCCAAAATCATCGAATACCTGTCAAAAAACACAATTTGTTATTCAAGGTAATAAAGTAATTTTTTTTTTAAACCTACATGGGTCAATGTTTCAGAAAAGAGCTGACTTTTTTAATTGCAGTTATATCAAAATCCTTATGACTCCCCGAACTTGATTTAAGATTTGGTCAAATGTTAGCAGTGCAAGAGCAGCAAGTTGCCATTAAAACTAAAGTTATAACTTACATTATTGATAACAAAATGTATAAATTACAATAATTACTTTGCTTTCGTGAATATTATTTTTTAGTTCGCGAAGAAAAAATAATAATTTGTTTTAAAATATAAAATTATTTTCGCTCATTAAGGAATAAAAAACAAATATTCAGGCATGTGATGGAAATCGATATCGAAAACGAATGAGTTTTAGAAGTCAATTTTTTCGTAATATTTTTGTATTGAAAGACTTTTATCACATAAAATATAAAGATATTGAGCTACTAAAGAGAATCTTAGAACAAAAATTTTAAAAATTAGATTATAAATGCATTAAAATGTATGTAATTCCAAAACTGATTCGTTTTCTATATCGATTTCCATTGCCTGATTATGTTTATTGAACTTGCGAATAAAAATAATGAAAAGAGAAAATAAAATTTTGTTTCCAAATTTTATTTTAATAATATTCTTCCGTGAAATAAAAATAAAAACGCGCATTTGTTTTGTTTGTGAAATAAAATTTGTTTTCCTAAATTTTCTTACGCTTATAAATTATATTAAAATTCTGATATTGAAGTTTTTTAAATTACAATAAAACTTTGGTTTGGCGAAGATTATTTTTTAGTTCGTGAAGACAAAAAAAAACAATTTGTTTTAAAATTTTAATTATTTTCGCTCGTTAAGGAATAAAATACAAATATTCTTTGTAATTAACTCGCGAATAAAAATAAATGAAAATATTGTTCGCGAATTTTATTTTAAAAATCGCGAATAATAATATTGTAAGAATTAAAAACTAGCATTCGTTTTTTTTTTGTGAAATAAAATTTATTTTACTGAATTTTCTAACGCTTATAAATTACATTAAAATACTGGTATTAAAATACTAATTTAGATATTCGTATTAAAATATGCATGTAAGACTCACCGCTCTCGCCTACAAAGCAAGAATCGCAGCGACAAAAATTTCATAATGTAAACCGGGACTTACAATAAAACTTTGGTTTCGCGAAGATTATTTTTTAGTTTGCGAAAAAAAAATAATTTGTTTTATAATTTTAAATTATTTTCGCTCGTTAAGGAATAAAATACAAATTCTTTGTAATGAACTCGCGATTAAAAAAAATGAAAATAGAGAAGAAAAAAATTTTGCTCACTAATTTATTTAAGAAAACGCGAATAATAATATTCTCCCGTGAAAGAAATTAAAACCAGAATTTTTCGTACTGTATAAAAATTTGTTTACCCGATTTTTTTTGAATTCGGATATAAAATAAATATATAATATACAAATATAAGGAATAATAATTGTTTTCGTGGATTTTATTTTAAAAGAAAGTATAAATTAATGACATTTTAGTTTGAGAATTTTTGAATAGAAATTCTCCGTTTTAAAGTGTTAAATTATATATTCACTCGAATATACATAATTCACAAGACATCTAATTAAACTTTAAAGATAATGAATTCGGTGAACAGTTTGGATAATTGTTTCGCGTGTTGTGTGGCATATGTCACCTTCGTGGCAGTACTTGCAATGCTTCTTGCTGCTCTTTACAGTCAATATTCTTAAACTACATTTTGATTATTCCAATTTTCAATGTCACAAAATAAGCTATCTACTATCTACAATCGTCTAGCTTTTGATCTCATTCCCTGGGTTTTTTTAAAAAAATTCTCAAACTCAGGAATTTTAAAAATTTTCTGTGGCTTTAAGGTTCTTAAAATTGTGCGCCACAAAAAGTAAAAAAAACACAGAAATTAATAACGTTGAGTTGACTTGGATGTGCTATGTCAAATGGGTTATTATTTGAAAGATTCTAATTTCGGCTTTAATAATTTGCTAACTTGCTAACATTCTTCTCTTCACTGCATTTTGTCATACAGTGCACTGCAGTAAGACCACATAGAAAATAAAACTTTTTCTCAGTCTATTATTATCTCGAGGCTACAAAACGTAACAAACACACATAAAAAAGTATCATGAAAAACTTATTTTTTTTTCTTTTGCATTTTATTTATAACTATTTTTTTTTGTATATTGTATTTCATTATTCTCCATTATTTTATTTTGTTTTCCTCGTTGGTTTTAACTCATTTTACTTTACATTTTACATTTGTATAACAGGGAATATTTTTTATTATTTAATAGAGTTTTCTTTTTCTTTCCTTTTCCTTTTACATATTTATTTTGTGAGTGTATGCAGAGAGTTTGCTTTGATTTGCTAAAAGTAAGTTACGGCCAGCTAAACAAAAAAAAAAAAGTAAACTCTTGAGCTGGAGTTTTTTTCATTTTTCAATTACATATTTAAATGTAATTTAATTGGAAAAAATGTGTTAGTTTGTAGTAAATAAAGTCATAAATAATAAAATAACTTTAATTAGGAACAGGGAAAAAGAAAAGAAGAATTCGAGGGGAAGGTTGTTAATGTTAAAAAGTATGTCAGTTGATTTGGTTGGTGTTTCTAAACTTTAAAATCTAAAGGCAATTAAAAATAATTTATAAATTTGTTGAAGGGGTTTAATAGAATTGGGAATAGAACATTTAAATTGCATAGTTATTAGTTAGGGAATAGTGTAAGTTCTCTGCAAATAATATTTTTTTTGAAAACTTAACTTATCGTCTTAAGCTGTTGTATTGTTGCTAATGACAGGCAAATGTTAACTTGGATTTGCTCTTCAAACATGCTTGACATAACATGCAATAGCTTTATATAATTCGGGCTCAAATGTCTTTGCAAACACAGTCAAGTCATGCTGTGTTCTTTAAACATGCTTGAGATGACATGTGAAGACACAATTCAAGTAAGTTGTAGCTTATTTTTTACAAAGCCACCATTTAGGTCATAATTGCCTATACGAATTATTTAACAATTTTTCAACATTCTGTTCAAGGTATTTGGTTAAGTTGCAATGGCACAACATGACAATGTTTCTGTGGTGACATAGCACCAAGTTTGAAATCTCACAACATAGCAGATTATTAAATATTTGAATAAAAAATGTTCCTATAGCATGTTATCTTGGACAGAACTTTAAATTAAATCTTTATATCTTTATATTTCAGTGTAGTTTACAAAAAACCTCCTCGTTTTAATAAACTAACAAGTACGCCTGTGTTTTTTCTTCAACTGTTTCATCTTTTTTTTATTATTCATTTTTGTTTAACCAACTCAATCTTGGTTTTGCTTGGCTGATTTTTTTTGTACTTCTTCTTTTTCAAATAATTTTATATCTTGTTTTACTAGATTTTGTTTTGGCAAAATGTGAAGTTTATATGTATTTGTAATGCGTTTTTACTTTTTTTTATTATTTGATATTAAACAAAAAAATACACAGTTTTCTTGAAAAAAAAAAAAACAATCATACATACTTGTATCATATTGTGGTTATTAAACCACTTTTTTCTCTTTCTCTTTCTGTGTATTTGAGGTGCTGTTTATGAAGTTTATGAATAACATAAATGCAATTAACCGCACATACATTTACAAACATGACTTGAAACTAACAAATACTTAGGAAGGTACTTAATAATACAAAAATAAGAAATACGTACGTACTAGACATACAGTACAACACTCGTTTAAACGGGTGGTAGCAGTGTTGACAATTTAGTGTTCTTCTAGCTTGATTTTGCGCTTTTCAAAATACCAAACGTTGCAGATTTGTTAGTTAGAGGTAGTAGCTAACTGATAACAATAGCCAAATATTGTTCAATTGCTTGAAACTGGGAACAATTAGGTGAATTCTATGACGTCGACCTAAGCTGCAATGAAAAGCTTTTGAATAATGACAGTCTGCTAAATCGGTGCAAAACTATATTGAAGATTGGTATCATCTGATAAGGGCCAGCAAAGGTTTCTGCATACATTATTTTATTTAAATTTTATTTAAACGTCTGAAGTCTCGTTTCGCTACAGCATAGAATGTTGTTCTCGGTAACTATTTGCGGTTAATTTTTACATATCATTTTTTCATCATTCATAAGTGGACAGTTGTTGGTTTTTGTTAAAACTTTGCCGTAAAGAAAGCTATGATCACTACAATCTACTTACAATATCCACCACGTATTCTTCTTGCTTTTTTCAAACTGATGTATTTTTATAAGCAGTCGTTATCGGAGCCAACCGGATTTGGCTTTGTTGAACTTACTATTTTCTTTGTAAGTCTTTGTTCACTCGTTGCAAGTTTTATTGACAACTTTCTTAGTTTTTAGGCGAAAGAGGCCGAGTACGCACTTTCACGTACTCTTGAAATAATATTGGCTTTATTATTCGTTATTTAACTTGCAACGTGTGAACACAAACTAAGTTACTGGTTTCTTTAATAACATATTTGCTTTCTTTTTGTTAACGTTCTATGCATAAGGTTAGATTGTATCGTTTGATAACATTATTTACAGTACTTTTTGGAAGCTTTAGCTTTTTAGCAACCATTGAAGTCGACAATGTCTAATTTTTAGGGATGTGAGCAAGTTTTTCTTTCCATTACTTAGCAGTCTTAAAATATATTCCGACTGTTTAAGTTTTTCGACAAAATAACCCCAAAGCACTTAAACAAATAAAGTGTTACCACCAGATTTTTACAAAATTTTATCAACCATTTAGATAATGATAAGCTTTCACTTAAATTTTATAAAATTCTAAAATTGTTTTAATTTTCCAAAACGTAACATTAAGCTTAAACAAATATGTATGTCAGTGCAAGGACCGTACAACCGTTTTAATTTCATATATTCTAACTCCCGGTCTTGATATTTCATCATTTTGTTGACACAGCGAATAATTTCTTGAATTTGCCACGAGTGGACAACTCTTCTCCATGTTATGTTCTTGTTCGAACAACGTCATCAGAACAATTGTTCGCATAACTATATCTGCTATTATTAGTAATTTTCATACAAAATGACCGTGATTTAAAATAATTACAACGATAACTATGTACATGAATATGGACACGTTTTCACCACACGGTGATGTTTTGTTCTCCTGTGAACAAAACGATGTCTGATCATGTTTTAATATTTTATTCATAAATTTACATAATCACCCAATCGTGAATAAATATTCCACATGAAATTTGTTCCCTTTTATTTTTTTACCATTGAATTTTAATAGGAAAAATGTGAAAAGGGAACAAATTTCATGAGGAATTTTTTTTCACGATAGGGGTGAATAATCTTTTGACGTTAAGCCTAGTAATCTGTTCAAAATTTCAAGTGGAATGCTGTCAAAATACATGTTAAAAAAAATTCACATGAAATTTCCATGAAAAAATGTTGCAGAAGTAGTACTCTGTTCATTTTGTGAGAAACATGTGAAATGTATCTGGCAACATTATTTTTTCACAGCGAAATAATTAAAGTAGCAATTGTTTCACGTGGAATTCTCATCCAAAAGCTCTTCTGTCGCAAGCACAATATATACTACTTGTTGTGTTGCTGTACAAGCGGCTAGTAATATTTGTTTATTCATTTTTATTTAAAGATTTCGATCCAACACAGATTTTTTAATATTTTAACTTTTATTTATTTTCGATTTAAATTCACAAAAAAGCAAAACATATGTGTTTTGTTTACAAAAGTACATTAGCTACACGTCAAATTTTCCGTATGAAATAATTAATGTTGCTTAACATTTTTCCCAAATTTGAACAGAGTACTACTAGGCTTTAGAAAACAACAATGTTGCCAAACAAGTCAGCAAAAATTTTAAATGCTAAACAATGAAGCTAACTTTGCCGCTAAAGAAGGTTTTGTTTTCAAAATTTAGTTTTTAAGCTGATTTTCTGCAAATGTTTAAAAAAAAACTCTTAAACCAAATTGTTTTTAGCAAAATGTAGGCGTTATTAAGTTTTTAATATTTTATTATTTTTTATACAACCTGTGTTAATTTAGAAAAAACTTCTGTGTGTAGCCGGATTATATGTGAACTTATTTTAAAATTTTTATTTAATATCCAATTATTTCTGCTAAAAAGGATCTGAGTTTTCAATCACCCCTATCGTGAATAAAAATTCCACATGAAATTTGTTCCCTTTTATTTTTTTAACATTGAATTTTAATAGGAAAAATGTGAAAAGGGAACAAATTTCATGTGGAATTTTTATTCACAATAGGGGTGTATATTCAGCAAGTTTGCTTTTTAGCGCTTTTGGAAAGGCTAAAAAAAACCTCGAGTTTTTGTCATCACTGGCTGGTAGTAACCAGCAAAAACTGAAAAAAGCACTTGTTGTTTTAAAAGAAATAAATCTTATGGTTGTTGTTATTTGTTTTGCTATGAGAAAATGTTAAATATTGTTGTTGATATGAAGACTGCTTTTTTTCGTATGTTTTTTATGAGAGTATTCGTGTATTTTTTGTTTGACGTATATTATTGGCTTTTTTGTGAACCGTTTCTTTTTTTGTTGTACTGTGTTCAAATCAGTTGAGTTTTTAACATTTAAAGCAATACAACAAAACGCGGCGTGTTTTAAAATAACTTTTTTTTTAAATATTATTAAAATAACTAAACTAAAAAGTGCAGAATTGAATTAAAAATGAAAATCTGAAAATGATATAAATAAAATGAAACTTTTATGGACTTATAAAGTTTTTGTTCCAAAAAATGACAGAAGATTTTGTTTGCAAATCAAAACCTGTATAAACAAATAACTAAAACAACAAAAATCCTTAATAAATACAAAGGATTGTGTTAACGAAGTATTTAAAAATTTTAAAAAACTTTAAATTCGTTATAAAATTTTACAGCTATCAACTAATTTTTTTTATAATTTTAATATTATTAAATTAGTAACATTTTAGTTGTATTAAAATAAAACCATCATCTATGTTTAAACGTACAATTATTTAAAACCAGCAGCATTTGTTTTCGGTTTCTTTGGGTTTTTGTTTTATACGTACAAAATTAATTTGAAACCAATTGTTTTTTAATTTTGTAATTATTTTTATGGATTTTCATTGTCTGTGTTGTTTTTTCGTTGAGAAGCCACAAACTTTAACTTTCAAAGTAGTTCATTGACTATCTTGAGTTTTATTTTTTTTTTGTGTTTTCTATAAATAATGCATTTTCTTACAACCATTGTGCATTATCCATGACCTAAAGGGGCCGCTGGTTATGGGGTTTACAGCTTAAGGCTACAATTATAGAATATTAAAAGAAAATCAAGATTTCATTAAACTAATTTTCCTTGAATTTAAAAACTTTTGTTACATTGCAAATGCTTAACATTTTACAAAAAGAAATATAATGAAAACATCTACTTCTAATAACAGCAGCTCTATTAAAAGAAAATTTTTGTTAAAGAAAAAATTCTTTAACTCAAATAAAAGTTCAACATCTAAACATAATTTATAAGTGGTTGATTTAAACATGATTTTGTGGTAGATTTGATATTTGATACATACGAGTATTAACCCAATCGTTTGATACTATTTAAAAAAAAGTAAATTTTTAATAGTTTAATTTTTAAAATGTACATTTGTAAATTGAAGACAGCTAAAAATTACTCTAAATAGTACCTTTCCCAAAAATGTTGAAACGCATTAAAATTATTCTATTTTCAAAAATCAAAAATAGATTCTATGGAAAGGTTCTTTACCAAAAATATTACAGAAAGTACTTTTTCAAAAAAGTATTTTTGTTGTTTAGTTTCAAAAATAACAGACTAGAAAACAGCAATAAAAGGTTTAATTTTCTTTGATATTATTTATAAAAACCTTTAAAGAAAATGTACCTAAAGAAACAGCTTCTAAATGGTAAAAGATTAAAATTATAAAATGTTCAGAACCTACTTTTGTTCAGTTTTGAAATAATAGAAAAGTAAAGAAAATCAAAAGTACTATTTCATAAAAAATAAGAGAGCAGCCAACGCAATAAGAGCACCTTTTTCAAATATCACTTTTATAAAGTGATATTAACTAAGGAAAATTCCAAATATAAAAAGTTAAACTTGAAATATAAAAATAGCTTTATCCAGAAAAGAACTTTTTCACAAAAAGTACCTTTTTACAAAAAAAAAAAAAAACTTTTACAAAAATTACCTTTTTACAAAAAACTATATTTAGTCCAAAGTACGTTATTTCGTAAAACTCTTTTTACACGTGTTGTTACAGTCTTTAACAATTTTACAATTAATTTATTGCGAATACTCTCCCATTCAGGGTAAATCCACTCCTAAATGTCGTCCAATTTGATTGGTGTTAAACGGTATTTTCCCAACTGTCTCCTCATGGTTAACTAAAAATTCTTAATCGTATCGAGGTCGAGACTTTTTGCTGGTCACTGCAACAAAAGAAAATTCTGCTTGCTAAGCCATTATTTCACGATTTTGGATCACCATCCAGCTGAAAAATAACTTCATTTGCTCTTATCTACAAAATCAGGAAGATGAGTTCGCAAAATACGCACATAGTCTTCTTTCCTTATTATTCTTCCCAGTTTTTATAGTATATATCATCACGTTACTCTCACCATGCTTCATTGTTCCCTTTACAAGGTGTCTTTGAATTATCTGGACTGTTTGGCGCCAGCATTATTGTTTAACTGTGAAATGAAAACGATTAAATTTGGATTCGTCTGACCAGATAACGCGGTTAGACTTAATGACGTTTTGCTAATTATTTTTCCAGCTTGTTTGAAATATGTCTAATTGAAAAACTTTGTAAACACTAAGCTGTTGTTGGCTATTTCAAAATAAATTATCTAAAAATTTATTTAATGCTTAAATGCCTGCTTCTTGCTCTCCTTATCTCTCTCTGTTATATGGAAAGTAACCTCCTTAACCTGGAACAGCTTTAAATTTGTAATTTTATTACTGTGCAAAATTTTGTTGTTTACAGTTATTTGCATTGTATATTTTTCAGCAATTTACGATCACTGGCGTAAAAAAAAAACTCATAAATTTTTTATTAAATTTTTCTTAAAAAAAAAACTGTTAATTGATTTTTGACTAGTCTGTTACTTATATGACCCTGACAGCAAAATTTTCTTAAGTAGTGAACGAAATTTAGCAGAACGCTACATAAAGAAACAAAATGCAAATTAAGGAAGGTATTTAATTAATGTCGAGGAGTGAATAATAGCATGTTTCGTACTAAAGGTAATATTTGCCAACATGGCAAATATTTTCTGAAAAAAGCGTAACCACTTGTTTTTGCACAAATTTGTTTGACGTCATTAACTCTTACAAGAGTTTTTATTTAGTGGTTACGCCTTTTTTGGCAATTATTTGCTAAGTGTGACCATACCTTAAGAAATGCTGTATAATCTTTTCTACAAGTTATTTAAATCCCTTATTTTTAAAGCATTCTACTTTAAGTTGCTATAATTTAAATAGTTACTACATTCTTTAAACAACTGCTGGTTTTAAAAGTTGTCGGGTTTTTGTTTTTTAGAAAAATTAAAGTTAGTTTTTTTAAATTAGTAAAGTTTATTTTTTGTTAAACAGGTTGGGACAGCTTAAAAGTCAGTAGACATAGACATAAAAAAACAAATCTACGCAATATTTATTAAGTGTAATTTGACTACAACTATTTAAAACTTGCTTAACTAAAAAAATAAAACACCACAAAGATTAAAGCAGAAAATATGAGTTTATAGCTAAAAAAGTGAGAAAAAACAAAACATTTTAAAACAAACTAGAACAGATGCAAAATTATATACATATATAAAAAATTATATAAGAAATATATATAACTTTGTTTCACATTTTAACAAACAATAAATAATAAAGGTCATATAACGTTATATTTTTGTGAAACCGAATGTTTATTTCTGGTGAGGATTAATCATCAATAGCAGCAAACACAATTATATGAAATTTAATGATAAAATGAAATAAAATAAAGCCTGCTTTAAAATCAAACGTGCTTTAAATTCTTAAAAAACACACAAACACCATTAAAAATAAATCGATTAAAAAAAAAATATATTGAAATAATAAAAACACAACACAACAACGAAATGACACAAAAAATGCTGTTTTTATTGAAACAATAAGAGGAAGCGTGTAAAAAATTAAAAGCACAATCTACTACAAAAACTATAAAGAAATTTTGCAAATAATATAATGAACACGAGTTATGAGAGAAAAAATAATTAAATATTGTCTTTCATAAACTTTATACATAAAAACTAATAAAATCTATAAATCTTAAAATAAAAAATGAAATAAAAATGTATTAAAAAAACACATCTTTCATAAATAATGTAAATAAACTGCAAATTACTACTACTGCTGTTTTACATTAAACTTGTATAAATCTTTATAAAGTTTTCAAAAACTCACATCAACACTTCACTTTAAATGAAATAAAAATAAATCAATTAATTTGAGTGTTTTTCTAAGTTTCTGCCATCAATAGAGTGAAAGTTTATTGATTTGTGTGTCTGTAAATAATAATTATAAAAAAAACACATTATAAACTTTTAACAGATTTTGTAACAAGTTTTAAGCCTTTTTTCGCTCAAAAACAACAAAAAAGCAAAACAACTTGCTTAATTTTGTTGCCATTGCTGCTGCAAATACAGAAAACTTTCAGGCTTACAGTGTGACATTAGATTGACAAACAGATATATAATTCAAAGTTAGAAACATGATGCTTTTATCTGCTTTGAAGCTGAGTATGTTTTGCATATTTGTTTGTTATTATATTTTAGTTTTAAACAATTAATTTTTCTCAACAAATTTCAAGGTCGTATGACAATTTTTAAGTATTTTTTGAAAAAAGTACTTTGAAAAAAATGTCTACAAAATATTGCCGAAAAGTATTTTTTGAAGTGAATTTTTTCGAATAGTACTTTTTTACAAAAGAATTCTTTATTATCCAGAAAAAATATTATACGGTTATTATATTTTTTAATATATTTTCAATCAGAAATATTATTTGTAAAAAACAACTTTTTAAAACGAAAATTTGTTAATTAAATTCTTTGTAGGAAAGAAATTTTTGAAAGAAAAGTACTTTTTTCCGAAGTACTTTAAAAAAAATTTTAAAATTTTAAGAAGAATACAATTTTAAAAAGTATTTAATAAATAGTTTTCTTAAAGTATTTTTATAAATATTCCTCAAAAAGTACTTTTTAAAAAAAGTAAAGTACAAATAGTACTTCTACAAATACTTTGAAAAAACGCACAAGAAAAAGATTTTTCAAAAATTTTTATTCACTACAATTTTAATAAATATATTTTAAAAATGGATTTGGTTAAAAAGTACTTTTTCTTAGAAATTTAAAAAGTACTTTTTACAAAAATATTTAAGACTAAAATTTTAAAAACTATTTAATTTTATTTAAATAAATAATGGGTGATTCAAGCAGAGATACTGTTTTCAATAGCCTTTTTTTGACAGATTCTGTGTGAGTCGTGTCATTCTGTCATGTTATTTTTGTTTAGTATTGTTTGGCATTTCATAATGGAAAGACTTACGCCTGAACAACGTTTACAAATCGTTCAACTTTATTACGAAAATTCACGTTCTCTAAGGAATGTGTTTCGTGCACTTCGCTCAACTTATGGTCAATATAGTCGGTCTACTGAGCGTACTACGCAACACCATCACCCATTTGAGACCCAGCATTCATTAGCATTGGATAATATTCGACCGAATAGACCACGTCCAGCACGCTGTGAAGACGTGGAATCATCGGACAATATTTCTTTAAAAATTATGCCGGTGCGAACGTAACCGTCAATGGCGACTGGTATCATGTCATGATAACCAACTATTTGATGTCTGAAATTGAAGCTCGTGATCTCGGCGACATTTGGTTTCAGCAAGACGGCGTCACTTACCAGACATCGCATCAATCAATGGATTTATTGAGCGAACACTTCAGTAAGCACATAATTTTGGTGCGGTCGATTGGCCACCAAGATCGTGTGATATCACACCGTTAGACTTTTTCCTGTGGGGATATGTAAAGTCTAAGGTCTATGCGGACAAACCCTCTTCGATTCAGGCCTTGGAGGTTCATAAAAAAAATTTAATTCAGTACCATTTCATATAAATATTCAGTAAAAAATTATTTCTGTAAAAAAGTACTTAAAAAACACTTCAAATACATTCAATGAGGAGAATAACAATTAATGCTGGAATTTGTCTTAATAACGTTGCAAAAAAAAGAACCACAATGATGGTAAAATTTTATTAAAAAAGTATCTTTTTGAAACAGATCTTAAAATCCATTTGACTTATTAAAGTGATTAACAATTTATGCTTTAATTTTATCTAATAAATACCTACAATTGATACTTAAATTTGACTTAACAAGGGAACTACAATTGATGTAAACATTTTGTCGCGAAAATGTCTATTTTAAAAGACACCTAGAATACATTTAACTTAAAAAGAGGACTTAAATTGAGCCTTAATATGTCCTAATAAAGACCTTATAATTTCGGTCTTAATAAAGATCTAAAATTTATGCTAAAATTTGTCTTAATAAGAACCTGGGATTTGCATCAAAATTAGACTTAATGATTGGAACCAACGATATGTACTTAAATTTGACTTAATAACCCCCAACGATTGTCACTCAAATTATATTGAACAAATTTGATTTAATGAAGACCAACGATTGACAACGAAATTAAATAAAAGCCTACGATTTCACGATCTTACCTAATGATTGGAACCAAAACTTGACTTAATCATAAGGCCGTCCTTTGGTACTCAAATTTGACTTAATATAGGCTAAGAAGTAGCAACCAAAATAAATTAATCGAAGGTCTACGATTATATGACTTTACTTAATGAAAACCTACGATTGAAACCAAAATTTATCTTAATAAATACCCACAAATGGTATTCAAATTTGACTTAATTGGCGCCTACCTGCGAATAAAACCAAAATTTTACTTTATAAAGACCGACGATTTCTACTCAAATTAGGCTCAACCTATGGTTACGTTTAAAGTTTCTTTTTATAAATACCTACGATTGGAAGCAAAATAAGCCTTAATAAAGTGTTTGGAAGTAAAATTTGCCTGAATGAAAATCTACGATTAGAAATTAATAAATACCAACGTTTGAAACATTAATCATAATTAATAAAGACTAACTATTACAGCTATAGTTTGCTACTACTACTTTTTGTGTTTGAATATAAAATTAAACATGTAAAAGCAAAATCGAAATTTTATATAAACAGTATCTTTTACAAAAGATTATAAATTTTATGTAGCAATCCCTCAGACTCTCATCTAAAAATTATAAACCAAAGCTATAGATAGCAGTTATTTTGATTTAAAAGCCTTTTGTTTAAAATTATCACAGAAAATGTTTTAACATTCAAGTAGGATTTCCTTTGTAACTTAACACCTTCAAACGTAATTGTAAACATTCACACGTTTTTGCTATAAAAAATCCAAATACGCTTGACCATTACTATTACAAGAAATCTTATAGATTAAATAGGAAAAGGTTATACATACTTATTAGTTGTAAGGTTTCTAAAGTTTATAAAGTTAAAGTTATTTTAACTTTAACAAAATTCTAAAATTAATTATTTAAATCCAAAATTAACAAACAACACCTTCTGCTTCACCTTACACTCTCACTTCTTAGTCACAAATTATTATATTTTTTTATTTCTAAAATATTTATGGTTACACGTTTTTGTTTCGCTTTTTAAGTAGTTTTTGTTTTGTATATTATTTTTAAGTAAGTGACTGCAGAAGTCAAGGCCATTTTAAAATAAATAAATATTAATTAAGATTGTAAGTAAATTTCAACAAAAATGGACGTTCAACATTGGCAAGTAGGCAGTTAAGTTTTTTTAAGTTTTAATTGTAGGTTGCATTGAAGAGAAAACAAAACTGTAAAGAATACAATACAATTTGTTTAGGTATAAACAAATCATAAATATTATGATACTAAAAGCATTAAAATTTATATGTATAGTTAAACAAACATTAAACTACTAAATACTTAACCTCCAAAAAAAGCAACACTTGTAGTCAGGAAGTTTCAACATCGTCAACACGAAATAATAAAATGAATTACAATTATTTGTTTTTTTAATGTAGATCGAGAATTAAAACAAAGTGATGATTATAAATGTATTAACAAGTGTCAGGCTTTTTAATTATGTATGAGGAGAATGCTTGAAAGTTTATTTTATTGTTCTGAAACTTTTTAAAATTTTCCAATTTTTATTATTAGAGAAAATTTTTCTTTTGGCTTCAGTTCATTTTAAAATTCATTGTAAATTTATATTTTTCTAGACAAATGGCACACTGAAATGCATTTTCTACCCTGCCAATGGCGTCATTACCAATGTTTATTGTCCAAGCTCTACTTGTAAACATCATCTTGGCTAGAAAAATATAAATTTACAATGTTATTCTTCGAGTTATTAATTAAAAAATTAACTCAAGCCAAATGAAAAATTTTCTCTAATTAAAATCATTACTGTAAAATATGTGTCTTAAGTCGTTTAATGTTTCAATGCAAACAATAGCAAAATAAATCAAGTATGTGTCTTAAATCTTTTGATTTATATGAAGTGAATCAGGGAGGTTACTCTCTATTGCGATGCTAAAGCAAATGTGATGCGATAAGCGTACAAATTGTAACCCCCAGGAGTTACTTAAAAATATTTAAATTTGGAAATAATTTAATAACTTGTGAACGATTAGAGATATCTTAATGATATTTTAGAGCCTGCAATTACAGCTAAAAGGTATCTTTATAAAAAAAAACTACAATTACTGCCACGGTAATTTGTCTTAATAAAAACCTATGATTACATTTAAATTTGTTCTTAAAACGCCTACGATTTCATCTAAAATTTAACTTTTTAAATTTTATCTACAATGTATTTTAATAAAGACCTACAATTCCCGCTAAAATTTGTATTAATACTGAACTACGATTCCATTTAAATTTGTCTTAATAAACATCTACGAGAACAGCTAAAATTTAACTTTAATTTTATCTAAAATGTAACTTAATAAAGATTTACAATTCTAGCTTTAATTTTATTAATAAAGAACTACGATTAAAGTTTTTACAATTACATTGATTTTGAAATGAAAGTGAACGAAGTTGAAGTGAAAGTGAAATTGCTACGAACAGCTAAAGTTTCGTCCCAATTTACACGAAGCAATTATTTAAGCTAAGCTTAAAGACAAACATCGGTGTGATGTGAAGATAACACTTGATTGTACTAGCAATTCGTGTTTCTCTCTTATTTGTATTACATACATAAGTGTATAGAAATGTGAGTATGCTCTCAAATAAAAATACGAGAGTATACACACATGTGTATACACATATGTGTTACTCTCCTATTTGTATTACATATGTGTATACAAATGTGTGTAAATGATACTCGCAAATTAAAATGCGAGTAATTTAAGCAATTATATTGTGCTGTGTGAACACCGAACAAATTTTAAGGAAAAAATTGTATAAATCTTTTCAATAAAAACTGGTTCGTGTAAATTATATAATAATATATGTAATAATAACCTACGAAATTTTGCTTAATGAGAATCTATGATTTTTATTAAGTAATTTTTTTAAGCTTGAGGTCACTTTTTGTTTTTTATAAAAGATTTTTTTATTTCTATATATAATTAACTCGATATTTCGATTTCCTTTGGAAATCTTCTTCAGGAGTAATTTTTTTAAGATTTCCAAAGGAAATCGAAATATCGAGTTAATTATATATAGAAATAAAAATCTTTTATAAAAAACAAAAAGTGACCTCAAGCTTAAAAAAATTACTTAATAAAAATCATAAAAAAGGTCGAAGAAAATAGAATAAAATTATTTACAAAGAGAATCTATGATTTAATTTAAAATACGACTTAATAAGAACCCACGAATTTTGACTTATTGAGAACCTAATAATTTGTTTAAAATATTATTTGATAAGGACCTAAAATTACAGCTACAATCTTATTTATGTTTACAGCTAAAATTTTACTTAATAAAGGCCTATGATTGCAGCGAATATTTCTTTACAAATTTTAATTAATATTTATTATTTATGTGAAAAATATAAAATTGTTTTTGCAATTTTTTAAATTAATTAACATTGTTTTTGTAAAAAATATTTGAAATTTATTAACAAATTTTATCACCATCTAAATTTCAGCTCACATTCACACTGTTTTCCTTTTACGGTTTTCAAGCAAAGCCACACTCACTCATTGTCTGTATATCTTTTATAACATTAATAAGTGCATTAAAAATAATTTAGTAACCACGTAAAAATTTTTTTGTTGCCTTTTATAGTATTTCTTTGTCTTTTACAGTTTTGCAAAACTATGCAATCAAATCTGTTTCTATCAGTCTTACCAACATTTCTCTATAAATGGCAAGAAAGAGTGGTTTTTAGAAAGTGATTTTTCCTTTTGTTTTATAGTTATATTTCTTTTTATTTCTTTCTGTTATCTGTTGAATTGTTTAATTTTTCTTTCCAAAAAACGTCTGTAAATTTGTAAATTAAAAAAAAGAAAATTTACATACCTAAGGATTTGGTTTAAAGCTTAAATTTAGTTAGTCTATTTTAGTTGTATTGCATATGGTTTAATTTCTAATATATATTGTAGTAATTTATTATGTGGAGAAAAAACTAGCACAAATACGTGATTATACGTTTCCTTAATATTGTTACTATTACATGTACATATGTACTCGTATGTATGTCTGTATTTTGTTAATAGCTTACGACGTTTTATTATTATTCAATAAAGTAATGTGTCCAAAGATTTATGGCAGGAAAACATGCTTGTTTTTTATAGTTTTAGAAAAAAATAACCGTTTTTGTAAAGAAAGTAATGCTTAGACCTACATACTCGTATATATATACACCTAATTCTGTTTTTACACGGTCTATTTTTTACACGGTTTTGATTTAACACGGTTTGAAAATTAACAAATTCAAAATTTTTTTAAACGATTTTATACATTTAATTTTTGCGAAATGTGTTCATATTTCAAATTTAGCAGAATTCCCTTTTTGTGGATACAAGCAAATTTACTGGTCAGAGCAATTGTAGATAACACAAATTTAGGGGAATTCCCTTTTACAATCAAATGAATTTGTCGTACATTTTTTACATTACTTTCACGCTTAGAGTGCATGTCTTTTTTTCTTTAATAATTATGATTGTGTAAAAACACATTGTATATGTGATTTATAATATTATAAACCTGAAAAGTTGTTCTTAAAAAATCTTTATTTTTCACTAATTTCAATAGGTTTTAAATGCCTTTTTAACAACAGTTTATTTTTACACGGGGTTTTCGTGGAACCAATTACCGTGTAAAAACAGAATTAGGTGTATACGCATTGTAAGGGAAATAAGTTAACGTTGGAGTCATAAATAAATGCAATTGTAAAGTTGGTGAAAAACATTTTGTTTGAAATACTTATACACTTTTGTAAACACATTCAACTTTACTTTTGAAATTCTGTTTAAATTATAAACACTCTTGCCAGTATTTAAGAACAGCCATCGCGATGTTATATGCACTATAATTATCGAAACTACCTTAACTCTCTTTGTGTAAAATTTCATTAAGATATCTTCTGTCATTCACAAGCCAACAAATTATTTGCAACATTAAATGTTTAAAAACCACAGTTTGTCTAATACAATGTTCTTCACTCTACTAATACTCTCACAAAATCTCTTAAAGTTATTTAATATTTTCTTAATTGAAATAATTATTTATAAACACTTATTTTTAGCAGCCAAAAAAGTAACTTAAACATTGAGTAATATCAAAAATGTTTATGCATACATACATATTTATTCTTGCTAACCACAACCACTTAAGGCAAAAATCCGCTGGTGGGTGTTTGTTAGCTGTTTAATTTAAATTAATTTGTTACCAACATGACCATTGGTTTTTGTCTCTAGTAATTTGACATAATTTTTGTCAAGTTGAAAAAAAAGATTAGCCATTGTAAACAAGCGTTTTTTTTTTTTTTTGATAAACCGATAATATGATTTACACAATTTAACAGGGAATTTACAAAACCCAATATGTACTAATATTTCTCTTAAATTGTCAGGTTTAATGTTTAAGGTATATTAAGAGACAGAAGGTTATAAGAGAATATTTATTTATTTACTTTTGTGTAAACAAATACCTAAATAATAATAATAAACTACTACTGTTTCTCAATATTTATATTTGTTTAATAAAAGTTCATAAATGTTATCTTGATAATGTCAGCAATTGTTAATAATATTTTCATAAATATTAAAAAAAAATTAAATTAAATAAACACCATAAGTTAGTCATTATACTAATATGGGAGAACAAAGGTAGAAAAAAAAACAAAGCCAAGGTAAGAAGTCTCCTCAGGTGTTTTTTGAACATGTGTAAACATGCTTTGTAATGTTTGTAAATAGTACAACATAAACATAAGTTGTTTTTTGGGTGAAGTTGTCTGGCTGACTGTTGGCAGAGCTTCGTTTATGTTTATGGGCTAGTTAAAGTGCTATGGCTGACATAAATGAACTTTGTGGAATGTGTTCAACAAATGTTAAGGAAAAATAATAATAATGATAAACATAAACATAAATAACATTGTAATTGTGTTTTACAAGAAATGAAAAATAAATTTAAATGTCACTACATATATGGTAAATCTTAAAGAGATTTATAAGTCCTCCTTTTAGCAATTTATATAGCTAGCACACTTTATCTGGAAGGTATCTGGAACCATTTTTTTAATTATTAATTTTTGTTTGAATTTTTCAAGCACGGTACTAGAGTTCTGCAACAGTTCTAGAACTAGTTCTTTTGTCAGTGTTCCAAAATTTGATGAGACATTTTTATTGTTTTTGGGTTTATTTATAGTTAGCCGAAAATAAGCTTAAAGCTTTTAAATTCTTTCAGCGTCCATTGCATTACATACATGTTGAACTTACATAACCGAGAATTTTATTAAAAAGGATTTGAAAATCCTAATAATTTATTTAAAGAACTAGCCCAGAATTACAGTACTTTAAAATCACCATATAATTCTGCACAAGGGGTTCCATCAGCAATTGCAATATCCCTAGCTACAAGACTGTCATTAAAGCAGAGGTGGGCAAACACTATAATGTCATTGCCGTGTATTTGTCTTGCTTAACCAGCAGAGAGAGTAGCGAGACCTTGCTTGTTCAAGTGCTAACCTGCAACTGATTTAAGTTTGATCTCTGAGACCACAACATGGCAAGAAATACGTGTCTCAACGTAGCGTAAGCAGAGTTTTGTGACCAAGCACACGTGCTGGGAAATTTAATTTCGCTTATGATTGCATTAAAGAAATATTTTTATTTTACCTCTTAAAAATGTATAAAGAAAATAATTGGTGTTTCATAACTATAAATACACTGAAAAAAAATAATTTAAAATACCAATATTCACAAAAAATTTACCCCCTTATTCAAAAACGATTATTAAATTTAACAAACGTTTATTAAGCAAATTTTTATATGCAAATCTGTCTTAATAAACGTTTGTTAAATTTAATAATCGTTTTTGAATAAGGGGATTAGTCTTTAATAGTGTGTTTTTTTGAACCAACTCAAAAATTCGACCAGTCATACTATTCACCAGATTTTTTCCTATATCTTCTGATAGAGATCTTAAGCATCTATAACACAGCTTCTTTTTGTTTATATATGCTTTTATATTGTAGGTTTTCAGCATAAATTCGATGGCTTAATATTCTCCAAATGTTCTCAATTCGGTACCGATCTGTGGAACATGCGGGCGTTTTAAGTACAATAATATTTTTCGTAGATCACTTTCACTCATTTTTGTTAACATACCTTTGTTTAATTTTGTTGCTTTGAAATGCCTTATCAAAGAACCTCTTCCAAAATTTATTTTTGAGATATATCGTGGTGCCTTTCGTAGGCCTCTCCATTGGAAAATATTACCTTAAACAAATATCTGTTTAAATAGGGCAACTGTTAACAAAGATTATCGTCTTACATGTTTCGAATTAGATTTTAGGTTTCTTTTAGCGAATTCATGACTAGCTGTTTTGTGCGGAGGAATAGCTTTGGCACAAACAACAGCTTTGGTCGAGTAATTGTCTAAGATTTTTTTTAGCAGTCCACTTATGGTTGATTTGAACACATGTACGTCATATTCATTAATAATCTAACCAAGAGTCTTCATTGTATTGCTAGCAGAGTTTATTATTTTACGATTGTCCCCTTCAGAAAGAAATAGTACCAACCACACGGCATTTTATAGAAAATTTCTTTAAACCACGGAATATATTCTCATTTTAAATACAAAATGATTCATTTACAAATAATTCTCTAAACAATCTTAAACAACTTCTTTTTTATACTGAAGACATTAATCCGTTTTTATATCCGCTAATTTTATATAAAAAAAAGATATTTAAATAAATAATAAAAATTTGCAAAACAAATTAGAACATGACTGCAATTAAAACTAAGCATACAAACAAAAACTGCTTAATTAATTTAATTATATTTTTGTATTTTAAACTAAACATACAGTGGGAAGCAAAACTGTCCGGATGTTTTGCATTAAGAATGGTGCTTTTGGATGCGTTCATGCGGCCTATGCCAATAGTATTCTTTTCCATCAGACTGCTATCGGTTGACTTTCGTTACCAGTAATCTACTGTTATAAATTTTTGTGTGTTTTACAGAAATTAAGGCGTTTTTCACATTTCTATCGGAAAGTGCTGGCTTTTTCTTTTTCACACTGGCTACTAAACCAATTCTATTTAATGTGCGTCTAATCAACCGTCCAGGAACTGACATCCTTACCAATACTTTTTGCAGCATTTTTCGGGGCCTTGATGTTCTTATTAGTAGCAAATGTTCAATCTGCCGGGCACCACCATCAGAAAACAGTCTTGGTCGACCCCCTTGATTATTATTGCAAGCTACATTCCGCCGTTTTTTTATAGCATTAACCGTGGATTTACTTAAAATTAATTTTTCGGCAATTTTACAGCATGAATAATTATTTTGCAACAAATTTATCACATTGTTTTCAATATCAGTTGGCGTTTTTCTCATTTTTAAAGATCTTTTAATTTTTTACTTAAAAATCAAGTTAATCACAGGTCAAACAATAATGGACAAATAGAGCAATAAAAGCTTGATAATGAGATCGCAACAAACAAAAAAAAAATAACGGGTCAAATATCGTTGCATTTTAAAAGAGCAATATCGTGATAATGTTTATTTCTTAAACTGTGTACAAGTGTCCGAATAGTGTATTTTTGTATTTTTTAATTTTTTTTTATTTTTTTGAAGCAATTTATGTGAGTTTTTGTGCTTTATAATTTAGAATAAGGTTCAATTAAATAAAAAACAATACATATACATACATACATATATGATAATATACCTATAATTGTATTATTTTCATTACCTTACTTCCTTAATGCAAAACATCCGGACAATTTTGCTTTCCACTGTATATGTGAATATATCCGTTGAAATACAAATTTAAAATCTTTTTTTTAAATATTTTTTTTTTTTATTTCTTAACTTATATTACAAAATAAATAATTTTGTAATAAAACAAATCTATCGACACCTGTTATAATTGCTGAGAATTAAGCTGTTGGCTGCTAAATACAAGACAGTAGTTTAGGTAATTGTCTAGAGTGAACAGACCAGTTTTAATATAATACAAAAAAAAAAACAGAAACCAGATCTAGTTTATTAGTATTATAAAAAATAATCACAATTTTTTTTTATAAAAAATATTTGAGATCCATATTTAAATTTGGTTGTTGGTGTCAAACATGTTTAATAACAAAAGTAATTAAGAACATACAAATGTTACGATAATGGATCAAGCACAAATATATCTATTAATAGAGATACAAATTGGGATACAAATAATTAAAAATTTTGGTTAAATATAAGCCCAGGTCCCCCAGTTACCCTTGGGGTTTTAAGTGTCAGATTTTCAACTCTAGCTAAGACACTTAAACAATTCGAATTTAATAACTCTTGCTCACAGGCTTTCAGCTCTACTATTTCAGATAGTTACATAATCAGCCCAATCATGAATAAAAAATCCGCGGGAGTTTTTTCTCTTCTTATTTTGTCAACATTGAATTTGAATAGGAAAATGAGAAAAGGGAAAAAACTCCCGCGGAATTTTTATTCATGATTGGGCTGTATACAATTAATTTTAAATTCAACAATTCTGAGTATATTTCATTTTATCCTTGATGTGTTGCGCTTTAGAATTTAAATATTTATGTTATTTATTGTTTATATGAAATTATTTATTATTTATCAATTATTTTTATAGTTTTTTTTCTCACAAGTGAATGAACTTTATAAGATGTTTAGCACTTAAAATTCACCTTACATATCACTCAATAAAAACAAACATATGTATGCATAATTAATATGGAAAAAATACATAACAAACCTAATATTTTCATAGTTTTTTGAGTCTATTTTATCTAAATATGACAAATCATACAAAACGCAATAACATTTTATTCCAACTAAATCAATTTTAGACACTTGTGCGTAGAAAGAAACGTCTACTAAACAAAAGAAACTTAATTGTAGACGAGGTTAAATGGAAACTTTTGCTATTAAAATGTAATTTTTTTAAAGCGTTTTAAAGCAACAGCATGTTGAAATTTACGCATATTGCATATTAATTACAAAATGGTGCATTCAACTTCCCAAAAGTAAAACAAATTGATTTGTTAACAAATGTTTGCTATAAAATTGTAATTAAAAGTTAAAAAAAAAACACAAATCAATAAACTAAAAATTTAAATAGCTTTATTAACAAATAGTTGTTATGTTGAGTAGATTTTTGTAAACATTTTCCGTTTACATAACTGGCAGATTACAAGTTGTTAAAGAATTAAATATAAATATTAAGGAGTTTTACCAAAACATTTTTTTTTCTACTAAATCGATTTTATCAATGATGTCTTTCTTACCCGAATACCCTTAATGTGTGTTATATATTTGTTTTATGTAATAACTTCTAAAGTATATACATATTTTTGCTTATAACGCATACAATAAATAATTATCTTTAATGTTAATATATTATTAATAAGATTGTCTAAACATTAAATTGAAAAAAAAAACACAAAGTAGCTACAATTTGCTTAAAATGCGGAAAAACATCATATTACTCGTAAATACATTTATTATGATTCATTACGAACATTTAATGAGTGTTAAACAAAAACTTCCTAAAAATTTAAAAAAAAATTATCTTTAAGACATCTTCAAATTTGTTTTGAATTTAATATAAATCAGACATAATAAAACACAATGTTGAGCACTGAAACCAAATGATCACATTACAAGACAACCGCATCATTAACACCTAAGATGTGGTGATTGAAAACAAAAATGTGTTAAAAGATCAGATCAGATGAGACGATATGAAGTAAAAGTGAAAACTTTAATTTTAATTATTAATTGATTTACTATATACAATGACTGGCCACATAATAGCCGCCATATTGTTAATGGCAAAAGCTTAAAGAGTAAGATTTTGAAGAGTTTCTGTCATGATCAGGCACTTTAACGTAACAAGAAAAGATCTTAGGGATCAGAAAAGGTTTTATTTAGTGATCTTTATAAGCAAATGTCATTGTCTGTAGACACTTATCAAATATATTCAATTTATATTAATCTACCCTCGTATTAATGCAAATGTTCAATAAACTTTTTATAATTCTCTCTTTTGTTTAATGCATGCATTTATATTAATAAAAACAATAGTCTTAAGCTGTAAAGTTGTTGAAGATTTGCAACGAAACCGGCGTAGTGGAAAAACAAAAGACTGAACAAACTTATTTTATTTAAACATTTTTGGAAATAATTGTTTGAATGCAAATACATTTTTTTATCAATCAGCAATAGTTTTAAACTCAAAAATTATGGATTTACTTAATGAAATAACATAAATCTTGCAATACAAAACTTTTATTTGAAATGGAAAATTTTCTGCAAAAATATTTGCAAAAAAGATTAAACATGCACATATTTTAAAATTGAAAGCGAAAGGTATAATAAATTATTAAAATTTCATCACAGAATTATCGATTTTTAAGGAAAAGAAACAATAGCAAATACTGTCTTGAAGCTGTCAAAGTACTTTCATTAACAAAAACGTTTATTTCAACGATTGATTTTTTTTTTGAAATGAATCTAGCACTTGGAATATAATTTTAGTGTAAATTTTATGGTTGTTTAAAGTAGAGTAACTTTGATATGTACGAGGGCGGTTCGGAAACTTCTTAGCCTAGCACAGAAAGAGAATAGTTAGTTTTTTAAAAACATTTTTATTTTTCAATATATTCTAATCTCCCGAAACTTCCTCAAGGCCTTCAACTGTAATTGCATCTTTCTTTCAGCTAAAACGCTTGCCAGCTAGGAATTTTTTTAGATTTGGGAACAGGTAAAAGTCACTGGGAGCTAAATCAAGAGAGTAAGGTGGGTGATCAAGCAACTCGTACTTTAATTCGTTGATTTTAGCCATCGTTAAAACACTCTTGTGTGCTTTGTGTTTTAAGCCGAACGTTTTTCTCGAATTTTTACATTTAATTGATCCAAATGTTGCAGATAGTAAATCAAGCAAATACCTTTAAAGTCCCAAAAACCCGTTGCCATTACCTTACCAGCCGATTGAATTGTGTTTGCCTTCTTTGGGGCACTTCCTCCAGCATCACTCCATTGCTTGGATTGTTCTTTTGTCTCTGGAGTATAATAGAGGATCCATGTCTCATCAACAGTTATGAAACGACGCTTAAAATCCATTTTATTTTTTAACACGTTCCAAACAAGCTTGAAAATTTTTTATTCTTATGCGTTTTTGGATGGCTGTTAACAAATGCGGCACCCGTCTTGTAGAAAGCTTTTTCATTCGTAGTTCTTCATGCAAAATTAAATGGACTCGATCATTTGAGATGCTTATAATATTGGCTATTTCACGCACTTTTATTCGTCGACCATTTAACACCATATCATGCACTTTGGCTACAATTTCTGTTGTTGTTGATGTTTTTGGACATCCACTACGTGGTTCATCGTCAATGCTTGTACGACCATGTTTAAATTCAGCAACCCAATTTTTTAATGTTGCATACGAAGGAGCACTTTCACCTAACATATTCATCATATCCTTATGAATTTCTTGTCCCGATAAACCTGTTTTATTTAAATATTTAATAACGCCACGAATTTCTAATTTTTCCATTGTAAAAAAAAATCGCGGAAAGAAATTTAACATGTGTTCATAGCAGAGATGGAAGTTTCCAAAACACTTACCCCCTTATTCAAAAACGATTATTAAATTTAACAAAGACAGATTTGCATATAAAATTTGCTTAATAAACGTTTGTTAAATTTAATAATCGTTTTTGAATAAGGGGGTTAACTTTTTCTGTTTATACGACGCTTTTTGTTCTAGGCTAAAAAGTTTTTGAACCGCCCTCGTAAATTTTTGAAACGACTACCACTTGTTTTTATAGGATGTCCAAGTTTTTAATAATTTCTAAACGTCCTCAATATATTGAGACTAAATGCTTTGACAAACACATCCAGTAAAAATATTACTGAGTTATTTTTGTAGCTGCTGTATAAATGTTGTTCGACTGACCCCACCTTTTGCTCTTATTCGTTTAATTTAGTCCACAAATATAGTTTACAATTGCTGATTTTTTTATTGATTCATTTATTTTGGCAACATTGAATAATCTAATAATACATGATAAATTATTTAACAAAATCTTTTAATTACTCCTATTGAATTGCCAACAAGACTAACCCAAATTCAAATTAAATCACACTGAGTCTTAATTAATAAGCAAAATGTTTCTTGTCACAATCAAACAAAACAAAACATGAGATAAGATAAGATTTAAGTGACAGGCTTGTGAAATAACAAAAGACAACACCAACTAAAAATTTAATATCAAAACCCAGAGATATAAATTTTTTGGAAACTTTACCTCAAACATTTCAAAATAAAAGACTCATAAAAACTTTAAATTCAGTTCAAATAAATTAAGTAAATAAAATTAAGTAATAAAACTGAACTAATTAATTTAAACGTTAAAAATCAAACAAACAAAAAACTCAGATTCATTCAAATAAAATATTTCTTAAGAAAAATTTAAACACAATTTATATTCGCCACTTTATTTGGCAAATAATTGTTTATCTGTTAAAGCAAAACCAATTCAAGAATTTATTGACTTAGCAATTGAAATATATTTATTTTGTTTCATAAAACTGATTTCTTTGTTCTTTATTTTATTTAATTTTTTTTAGGCACTGGCAGTTCTCCCGCCCAGATTTCACAGCGCAGTATTAGTCCAAATAATTCCACCTCAACAAGTCAATTTAGTTTGCATCATAATAGTTCTGGCAGTTTAGGTAGTTCAACGCCTACATCACTGCACCCACAGGTAATTATTATTTTTAATATTATTAACACACTGTATTATTAATTATTGTCAAAATTTCATAATAATTTCATTTATTTTGCAAAATATTTTTGTTATTTAGTCATCGGTTTCCACATTTAAACAGTCACCAAATTTATTAAACGGTAACGGTTCATTATTGGATAACACAATGCCAGGTGGTATACCAACTCCAGGAACACCAAATTCAAAAGCTAAGGTAAGCTTGTATTAGAAAAATTTTATATTTTTATAAAAAATGTATTAAATTTGTTGTTTAATATTTTATTTTAGGACAATTCACACTTTGTTAAACTTGTCGTAGCTTTATATCCCTTCAAAGCCATTGAGGGAGGGGATTTGTCCTTGGAAAAGGTAATTTATTTTAATATAAATATATCTATGGCAATATTAAAAAACATCTAATATCGTCTATGCTTTAAAATTCTATTTTCAAAAAATAATTAAAAAATATTTTCAATTCAACTTAAATCAACTGACGATTTCGAAAAGTCGTGACAGGGCCCTATTCCACAAACAGTTTATCAACTTTTCACTACGCTCTTATGAAATTGCATTTTTGCAAATCTCATTTTGCACTAAGAAAATTTTTTCAGAGACTTTGCTCTCTTTGCAAAGTGAGTGTGCACAGTGTTCCACAAAGCATTTAAACATCTTAACACTTTTCTCTTTGCATTGTTAAATACAACCTGTCGAACGATCCGCAAAATAAAAATGGTATAAAAACTTGTACTGTTACATGTTGTTAAAGAAAAAAATATATTTTATTTGCTAGTTTTCAAAACAATAAAATAGGTATTTTTTATAGAATTATTATAAATATTTAGAAAATATTAATGTTTACATTTCATTTAATTTAGACAAGGGAATCTTTCTTTAAGCATGCCAAAACTATTTTCAATTATGCGCCGTGTTTTTGTGACAACGATTAAAAGCCTCTTTAGCAGGGTATTGGTATTTCGGTGTAATGGTGGTATGGACAAGTTTTTCGGTCCTTAATCACTAGCACCCAAAACAGAAACATCTGGAAATGGACCTCATTCATTATTAATTCTTTAGCTTACAGCTGAATTCTGTAACACTCTTTTTTTTACACTTTAGTCTGGCCAAAATAACATATTCACATTTAATTAGTGGTTTACATGTGGACATGTCCTTTCTCGTGTAATGTAGGCGTATAATTTTTAATGATTGTGACATCTACGCAACCACAAACACAAGAACCCACCCATTATAAACAACTTTTCGCAATGTGTTTTGAAATAAAACGTCTATTATAACGTCGGACTGTTCTGCAAACTGTTAATGTTACATACACCATGCATAGCTGTAACTTTCGAAACAATGCCAGCATAGTGTCAGTTGATTTTCAGTCGACAAAACTTGACTGCACTGTGTGTTGTGCTCTAATTTATCTATATTTCTCTAATTATATTTAAAATGAAATTAACTTCGATTTAATTTAAATGAAAGCACTGTTTAAAATTAAAGTTTTGTAAAAATATTTCGATCTCTATAATTTCTTCTTATAACCACGTCTTCACTATTGTCAAACAAGAGCTCATGTCTTAACAATTTAACAGCTTCACTAGTTATAACAATATGAATTTATAAAGCGATCGTTTACCTTGCAAATGATTGACAAACTTATCAAAATTTGCTTTGCGAAAATAGAATTTACAGTTTGTGTGTAATGAAACAGCATAATAAGTTGCATAATCTTTGCATATTACTCTTTTCAATATTAACTTTGCACTATACTCAAGAGAACGTACAAAGAGAATATATAAATTTCAAAAACTTTGCAAATTACACGTATTATTATCAAGTTCTAAGCAACATCAAGTTTTGAAAATTGACGAAAAATTGCATAAGAGCAAAATAAAGTTGTTGTTTTGTGGAATAGGGCTCTGGAGTAAAATATACTCAAAGTAATTTTTCAATAACATTTTTAAGATTTTTGGTTCTAACTTGTAAATGGTTGGCACCATATTATTTTTAAGAATGTAGAACAGAGTGGTCGGCTCTAACAAAAGATGACACATTAGTAAATTTGTGAAATGTTGTAAAAAACGAATTTGATGCCAAATCAAAATTTTTTTCCTTGTTCGATCATATTCCTATTCCCTTGTGGCTATAAGTGCCGACCACTGGTTCAGATTATCAAACCTTGATGAAACCCAATAAAACAATTTAAAGATTTCAATCGCTGCTTATAGGTAACATCAACGAACTGTATGATATTACTCAACTTTGTCCTAGGTATGTGATGAAAATCGTTTTTGTCTTTAAAGTATAACGATTTTATATTCCATTTTGTTTCATAAAAAAACGTCGATTTTGACATGTGTAAGTTAAATTTATTAAAAATTAAAAAAATGATAATTAATTTTTATTTGTATGTAGGGGAAAGCATAAGAATAATTCTCAAGTAGATGTTTTGATCGGATTCCATTAACAAATTTCGTGCAGTGCTCATACTATATATGAAAGAGTCATGGCTTGAGCCAGGCCTAGTCGCATCAACGGCTTTAATGTTCATTTTATAGTCGCAGATCTGAAAATAAAAGTAAAAGTAACTATATTTTGTGTCTATAATTTGCTTACAATCATATCATTTATGCTATAATATCCTTTTCTGCTGAAAAATAAGTGCTCCTCATCTTTTGGCCCCTTAATTGCGACATGAGCGCCGTCAATACATCCAAGGATTCCTGGAATGCCATACTTTTTATAAAAAAAGTGTTTAGATGCCCTTGAATCTGCTTCGGTGGTGTTAAGCTTTATCCATCCCGAAGAACATTTTCTTTCCAAAAGGCACAACATTTGGAAACAGTAGTGCGTGCGATACATGCCAATATTTGCATAATTTCCAACAGATCGTTTAAAACTTCCTGGATGAATGGCCTGTCGACATATTTCCAATTTTATTTAAAACCTTCCTTGCTTAATCGAAAGTATTGCATGAATCTAAGTATAGGGTTTTCCAATAAGGACTTGACAACTCAAACTTACTCTTCAGTAAATCGATTGTAACGTGTGCTGTGTGGCTTGTGGCACCGTCTTGTTGAAACCACATGTCATCCAAGTCCATGTGTTCCAATTCGGGCCAAAAATAATCGCTAATCATTGCGCGATAACGATCGCCATTCACAGTAACGTGACGATCGTTATTGTCGACGAAAAAATATGGCCCAATGACGCCGCCGGCATGCAAAGCGCACCAAACAGTAATTTTTTGTGGATGAAGTGGTGATTCGTGAAGCACATGTGGATTTTCAGCAGACCAATAACGCATATTTTGCTTATTGACGAACCCATTGAGCCAAAAATGAGCTTCGTCACTGAAGATGATTTTGCGATGAAATTCATCATCTTGGTGCATCTTCTCCAGAGCCCAATCGGAGAACGTACGTCGACTCAAATGGTCCATCGGCTTCAATTCTTGAGTCAGCTTAATCTTGTATGGGTGTAAACCCAGATCCTTACGCAAAATTCGCCATAAAGTGGTCTTGGGGATGCCCAGTTCTTGAGAACGCCGCGGAATCGACTGATTTGAATCGTTTGCTACGGACGCCTGAACGGCAGCGATATTTTCGGAACTTCGACCAGGCCGTTGTCTCACTGGCACGACAGCATCACACAATGAATATGTAGACTCAAATTTTTGCACTAAACTTGTTATTGCTTGTCTACTAGGGCGATAATTACGACCGAAAATTGGAGTTAACGCTCTTAAAGTTGCGGTCACCGACTCCGAATTTCGGTAGTACATTTTTATAATTTCCAAACGTTGTTCCTTCGTGTACTTTACCATAACGAAAATGTTAAGTTTACTGAAAAAAAAGAAAGCAACAATTAGATGATCAGTGAAATAGTGCGTTCACAATTTAAATTCAGAGTTGTCAAGTAGCTATTAGAAAACCCTATATTAGATGTGTATAATACATATGTACATAAGTAAAACAAATAAACATTTTTTATTACTACATACGTTTCCTCGGGTAAACTTAAGGGGTCAGATTTATCTCGTAAGCGTTTCCTACGTACATACATATTCGGCTTCATCGTTGGAATTATTTTCATTAAAAAGTAAATAAACCGCAACAGCATCAGGCATTTTGTTAATTTTAATTATAAATATTTTCAAATGTAATTCACAAAAACACAGTTCAAAGTTGTATTATAAGTTTTCGCAAAGTTGTATTTATTAAAGACAATGGAACAATGGAAATGAAACAAAAGTGACAAATGAAATCGATCGAAATCAGTCACACAGTTAACGATTTAGAAAAGCGATTTACTTTTCAAATCGAACGATTTTCATCACATACCTGATTAAGAGATATTTAAAGTTTTGCTTAATTTACAAAGTATTTTATGACATAAAATCGTTAATAACTGAAAACTATGATTTAGGACTTAAGTTGTTTCAATGTGTTGGCCACAGTTATAAATATATTTTTTAATTAAAAATACTAAATATTAATTTTCTTTTTTTAGAATGCTGAATATGAAGTAATTGATGATTCCCAAGAGCATTGGTGGAAAGTTAAAGATGCCATGGGTAATGTTGGTTACATACCCAGTAATTATGTTAAACCCAAGGCCTTATTGGGTTTAGAAAGATACGAGTGAGTATAGACACATTTTTGCATAAAAGAAATAATTATTGGAGCTTAATAGCGTAAGATTAGATTTATAAGATATACGCCCCTGTTCTATAAATCGGGTCCTTTTCAAAAACGAGCAAGTTTCAAAAATAATTAAATTACATTTTGTAGTTGTGCAAATCGTATGATTTAGTACATTAAAATAGGTTTAATTACTCGAAAGTAAATATAGTAAATCAATTGGAATCGATTTACACAAACCACAATATGGAGAATTTACAAAAAGGTGCAAATGTTACTAATTTAGGGAAGAAATATGGAGTGACAAAGTCCACAGTATCTGAAATAAAAAATAATAAAAATGCAATTTCAAAATGTGTCAACAATACATTCATCGGACCTGGAAGCAGACAAACTATTGCTTTTATTAAAATTGTGTGCCATTGTTAAATATGAACAATCTCAAAAATTTGAACTGCCCTTGTTTTCATTAGTTTATAATATCGAGAGTGCACTGTATTTACATATTTGGGGCAATTTTTCGCTATGAACCTTGGCGTAATTTTTCATAAAAAATTAGGACTAAATTTCATAATGAAATGTGACCCAAACTTGGACCTTTTTTGTTTTTTCTTTGCGGTCATTTTTCCTGGGACCATTATTCGCAGTCCCGTTTATCTTATCTTACTGCTACAATGAAAATTATGAGTACCATAGATCAATAGCTAATTATACAGAAATTATTTTAAAAGAATTAAATTACTCTGGGGAAAAACATTCGGTTGATACAGACGTCGCTTAGCTGATAATCTTTGGAAGAGTAAGACTAGGTTTATTCGAGAGCGAAAATTCAATAGTCGTGGGAACGTGTCATACAGGTCGATATATTTAGTATCACCAATGACGAAGATACTGAAGGTTGCATACATTCTAATGGAGTATGCTCACCCTATGATATACATACTTTACCCAGATTGCACGAGCCTGCAATGAACAGAATCCTTGTAAAAAGCCTGTGTAAGGCAAAAACTACTTTTATATCTTTAATGAGCAGTCAATGCAATTTGAAAAACATGAAGATATGGATATTGATCATATGCTCAAAATTCCAATGCAACTTATTGACGTTATTATTCAACTACTACCTCTCTAAACTCCAAGTCGCTTTGGTAATCACGTAGAAATAGTTTAAATAAATAATGTTCTTAAACCACATACATATGTATAAAGAATCTTGTTGAAAACCTTCAAATAGTTTATATTATTCATAAGTCAATGACATTGTCTTCTCTCAGTGGCATCTGGTGGAGACGTTTTAAAACAAATTTCAAATGACTTAATAACTTTTTATTTAATTTCATTTCATTTCATATTTTTATAAATAATTTTTATTTTTTTTTAATACTAGATTGTGATAATCTGTTTATGTTTTAAACAAATATAATTCCTTCACTGTAATTACAAGATTTATATGTTGTTGTGTAGGATAAGCAAATTCATAAATAAATAACTGAAATGTCATCGGAACTACTATGTATGGGCCTGGGGCCAAATTACCGCATTCGTGATCGAATGAACTATCGTATCGAAAGTTGATTTCGATATCGAAATTATGATAAAATGTACCAAATCGATATCGAATGCGGTAATTTGGCCCCTGTTCGGAAATGCATCACTGCACTGCATTTGTGATTAGTTTGCGATGCTGATGCGAATCAGCTGATGCACAGACGAACAATAAATGAATTGTTTACAGTTACGAACGCGGGAATATTAAAAATGGAGAAAATAATAATGGAATAAATGGAGAAAATAATAATAAATTTATGTTGCAAAACTGTGCAATGAGCAATATCAAAGGAGCTTGAAATATAAAAAAGGCAGGTTTTATTAAAACTTTGTGTTCCAAAAGCAAACAAATCCCGAAAGTAATTAAATATGTTAATATTATAAAGCAATATCATCCATGTCCGAACGCACTCTCACTAATAGTTTGGAGAATTTTGCATCATTTTCTATTCTAAAAAAAAGGATACAAAATCAATTAAAATAAATTTATTAAACAAATTTATACAATGCATCAGCCATTTTTCTGATGCTTGTTTGCTATTTTTTTGCGCATCATCTGCTTCAGTGATGCATTTTAGAACACAATGCATTTGCAGTGATGCAACCTTTTGCTTTTCCGAACGTACTGCGCATCAAATGCAGTGCATTGAACAGGCCCTATATCACATGTTTTAATGTTAAACAAAGTTTTGTTTTCAAACAACTGCTGCTTTATTTACTTGACTAATTGTTAAATTTATTTGTTTTTAATAAGTATTTTTGTTTGTTTTCAGATGGTACGTTGGTGATATGTCACGTCAACGGGCTGAGTCCTTGCTAAAACAGGGTGATAAAGAAGGCTGTTTTGTGGTGCGTAAGTCATCGACAAAAGGTTTATACACACTATCGCTGCATACCAAAGTGTAAGTTAAAAAATTTGCATGTTTAAACATTCCAGAACTTCTCCAAGTCTGTAAACAGTTTTATTTTAACATTTATAAAGAATATTTTTTACAAACCCTTGGCCCTTTATAACCCCAAAGATCTTAAAAAAATATCCTTTAGACTTTTATTTATAATAAAACAATGTAAATTTCCTTAACAGTCCCCAATCACATGTTAAACACTATCACATTAAACAAAATGCTCGCGGAGAATACTATTTAAGTGAGAAACATTGCTGCGAAACCATACCAGATCTAATCAACTATCATCGACACAATTCAGGAGGGTTAGCATGTCGCCTAAAATCATCGCCATGCGATCGTCCAGTACCACCTACAGCCGGTTTATCTCATGGTAAGTTTTAAATTTTTAAAAAAAAAATTTAAGGCTAAATCAAAATTGAGTATAATAAATCATTTTTTTCTTACAGATAAATGGGAAATTCATCCTATGGAATTAATGTTAATGGAAGAACTTGGCTCCGGGCAATTCGGTGTGGTGCGCCGTGGCAAATGGCGCGGTTCCATAGATACCGCTGTTAAAATGATGAAAGAGGGCACCATGTCCGAGGATGATTTCATTGAAGAGGCCAAAGTTATGACCAAATTGCAACATCCCAATTTGGTGCAATTATATGGTGTTTGTTCCAAACATCGTCCTATTTATATAGTCACTGAATACATGAAACATGGCTCATTGTTAAATTATCTCAGACGTCATGAGACAACATTAATTGGTAATATGGGTTTATTGCTTGATATGTGCATACAGGTAAGTTGTTATTTGCAACACTCAATATAAATATAACAAAAATTTTATTTTTTTTTTATTTAGGTCTCCAAAGGCATGGCCTATTTGGAACGTCACAATTACATTCACCGCGATTTGGCGGCTCGTAATTGTTTAGTTGGCTCCGAGAATGTTGTGAAAGTGGCTGACTTTGGTTTGGCCCGTTACGTTTTAGACGATCAGTATACCAGTTCTGGCGGTACCAAATTTCCTATTAAATGGGCTCCCCCCGAAGTATTGAATTATACACGTTTCTCCTCAAAATCAGATGTTTGGGCTTATGGTAGGGTTTTCGGGGGTTATTGTTTCGTTTTTAATTGATATTTAATACAAATTTATGTTGTTTTAGGTGTCCTTATGTGGGAGGTGTTCACATGCGGCAAAATGCCTTATGGCCGTCTAAAGAATACTGAAGTTGTTGAACGTGTCCAACGTGGTATTATTTTAGAAAAACCAAAGTCATGTGCTAAAGAAATTTACGATGTAAGTATATAGTAACGAACAAAATTATTATTGTTTTTATAGCTGTTTGGAGTATAGAGAATTATATATGTACATCAAATATAAGAGTAGAGTTTTGTGTTCGGTTTGATGGCCAAAACCACAAATTTTTATTGGCTTATAACCGAAAAACGACAATGTTTTTCTTCCGATTTTGTCAGAAGAATTCAAAATTTTTAACTATAAAACAAATCAAATGCTTCGTGTTCTGATATTTTCATAATATTTATAAACAATATACCAAATATATTGTTTTTGTTTCAAAACAGAGGTTTTTAAATTGTAAGGATTTTTGGAAACTCTAAATCTCAAGACACTCATTGCAAATAAATAATAATGCAATTTATAGAATTTGTAAACTCAGAAAATTAATTAATTCAATTCAGAATTAAAATTGTCACTTGCTATAGACATACGCCCCTGTTCTGGAAATCAAGTGACTTCGAAAAACGAGCGATTCGAATTGACACATTGCTAATCTGCCAAATTTAACAATTTTGTATATTAAAATAGGTTTTTTCTCGAAAGTAAAATGAGTAAATCATGTAAATTAGTAGAATCCGACCGATTATTCGGTTTAATATTGGTCTAATACTAATATTCAGTAATCGGACATTTTTTTTTTACCGAATACCGAGAACAAAACTTTTATAAAAGAAAACCCGACATAGATTTTGGCATTTTTAATGTGATATAAATTTTTAATACAATTAATAAAATAAAAATAAATTATATTTTATTGTAAAATATTAAAGAATAAGGTAAAAATTGTTCCCTAAAACAAATTTCTGTTCAAGATGAAAAAACAAGATTTATGGAGTGACAACTTTAAATAAAATTAAAATAAATATTTTTTTTTGGAAACATTTTGAAAGTTTTGGTTCATTTTCGGCCTGCAAAAATTGGTTCCGCTAGGACTTTATTTTTTAGATTTCAGAGACCGAAAAAAACTCGTTCATATAATCAAAAATCAGAATTGTTATTTATATTTTGGTTTTAAAAATAAATCACTCATAATAAATGTTATGAAATGATTTTTGTTTACATGGTTTGATATCATGAAATAAACAATAACGATAACGCATGCGCAGGTCGTTATATTTTACAAAAATTGTGAGTAAAATTGAGACGTCACAAGTCAAAAATATTTTTATGTTTGCTTAACTTCTATGTAAATTTTAATGTATATAAAAGTTTTAAAATGAAGTGTGTCGTGTTTAATTGTGGAAATATTAAAAAAATAACATAAATTAAATTTTTTTTGGATTTCCAAAAAAAAATTAATAAAAAAACAATGGACACAATTTTGCCACCTTGATGAAGAAAAATTAAAAGTGTCTCATAGAGTTTGTATTGAACACTTTAAGGTAGACGATATAAAGGGGGATATGAATTTAAAAATGGGTAACTGAAACGTTTTGCCTTTAAGATATGTATGTACCTTATTTTAGGTCATCAAAGCCTTCAAATCTTTGAATGGTGAAGCGGATGAGAAAACACGGAAACAAATAAAAATAATAAATTGACAATACAAAAATATAATATATAAAATACTAAAATATAGTTTACTCTTTTGATACATTTTAATATGTAGAAAATAATACATAAATAAATGTTTTATTTTGAATTAAAAAAATTTAAGAAAAATTATTTTCTTTTAAAATATTGTTAGCAAAAGTTATTTTTTACATGTTGATTATACGGAAAAAATAACATATGACGTCATGTGCAGAGAGAGGTTGATCTTAATAAACGTTAACATACTTTCTTTTTTTCATACTATAGCCTATTTTTATAAATTTTTAAGAAATTGCATATTGAATATGTTGAAAATGAACTAAAGCAGTGCCGATATTGGGAAAGAAGTACAAAAAGCGATAAAATTCGCTTCAAGTTTCATTGGTTTGCATTAAATGAACTTTTGCCATATATTTTAAAAGTTCGAAAATAAAAGTTATAACCTGACCTTTAGGTCACTGATCTTGATTATTTCCGTTATTTTCTTTTCTGTTTCTCTTCACCACAAACCTAAAATGTTTTCTTATAAATCACTCTCTCAGTGATATAAAACAGAGAACAAATTTTAAAGGGTAAATGGTACCAATTAACCACTAAAATTGAAGTGGACCCGTTATTTTCGGTCTCTGTTATATTTACAGAATACCCAAATATATGAAATCGTTTCAAAACGTTAAACATATTCAGAACAGGCCACCACCAGTGTCTTGTGTGTAAAAATATAAATTAAGCATTTTTGGAATAGGTAATCATCAAAAGCAAATTATAAATAATTTTTAAAAACAAATTCCGTTACTTTCACATGAATTTATTGATGTATTATATATTTTATTAATTATAATATATATTTTTTTTTTAGGTCATGAAAAAATGCTGGTCTCATAGTCCTGAAGATCGTCCATCATTCCGTGTCCTCAAAGAGCAGCTCGCTTTAGTGGCACAAACACTCACCGATTAAACACATTTGTTGCGTTTTAATTTTTTATAATTTAATTTAACTTCTCTCAATCTATCTATCTGTCTCCTAATGACTCACATAGAACATACATCAACACTACTGACCCTACATCAAAAATACTGAAGAAATTCATAAGCTTATAGCAAATGAAAAGTTATTTATAACACTTTTCACACTAAAATTTATATAAATAATTTAAAAAGGAGATTTAAGCATATAATAATACATTAATTATACATAAATGCCAAGATACAAGCACTGATGAAGTTAAATATTTATTAGATATAAATAATAACAATACAAAACCAAGAAGAAAAAAACTATAATAATAATAAAAATAATAGTATATAACTATCTATATATATTTATATATATAATATAATATGACCGATATTAATTTGGACATGATAAACTAAACAAAAATTCTTAGCAAAAACCAACAAACTCTTGAACTACAACCAAGTCTTTAGAGTAAGTTTGAAAATTAATTAAACATTGGTAAATAAAATGTTTAATGAAATTAATTTGGTTTTATGTGGAAAATATCATTATTAAAATATTGAACATATATTTAATATATTAAAAAAACAACTACTATGAAAGCAGATAAAAAAAAATCAATATGTAAATAGCAATTAAGCCTAAAACTGATAAGTTTACGTTATAGTTTATTAACTGCAAAGAAGTAAAAACAAACATAAAACATTCTTAAAAAATTTAGAATTTTTTTTACTTACGGATTAAATAAAAACAAAAAAAAGAACATTTAAATAAGTGACTTAGTTAAAACAAAATTTAAAAAAGAAATTTAATAATTTGCAAGTTTTTTATACTATTTTATACAAAGCTATAAAAAGCAAAACATAGGAAATGTTTTTGCCCAGATATCGTAATTTAAACTAAACAAAACAAAAAAATATGTGCTTTTAAACAAATTAAATTATAGCCTAAATAATATAAAAGTAAAATATTAAAATAAACACTTTAGCTTGTAAAATATACAAGAAATCATTAAACAAACTTAATTCATTTTAAAATCTTAATCCTTAAAACAAAGACTTGAATCTGAGACTAAGTTTTTAGGTCTTTGTTTAGTTTTTATTTAATTGCCTTTATGTTTATTTGTTTAAAACTACGAGTTGCTGTACAACTTGTACTTATCTTCATAACAAACTTTAAAAACATTACAATTTTTAAAAATTCTTTTTATTATTAATTTTTGTGATTTATGTTTAATTATTATAATTATATTATTTGATAATTTAGTATTCTAAGATAACATCTCAAAAAGAAAACAAGAATTTAGTAATATTTTTTGCAATTATTGTTTGTTTTACTTTATTTTTTATTTTTATTTTTTTTTAATACTTATAAACCTTAAACTTAATCATATCAAATGTGAATTATTTTTCTTATTATTATTGTTTGTTTTTTATTTAAATTTTTTTGAAAAAAATTTTGCTTCAAAATAAAACTGCGTTTCTTTTTACCTAAACAGTAGTTTAAGTTTTTATGCAAATACTTTAAAGCAAATAAAAAAGAATGAAAGAAAGCAAAAGAATTTTATAGTTTCTTGAGAACAAGAAAATATCAATAAAAAAATTGATATTTTTTTTATTATTTTGTAAATTTTAAGCTGTATTAAAATTAATTTTTTATAAAAATAATTATTAAATAAAAACAACTAAAAATTTATATCCTTGTTTTGATTTTATTTCATTTATTATGGTTATTACACGCATTCAAAACATTCTATCGTACACTCTACTAAAACTACAGCATATTTTAAGGCTAAAAAATTCACCAAAATTATGAAATGGGAAAGGTTTAATTCATAGGATTTGTGTTTTTTCCATTTATCTTGTAAAAACGTGGGCAAAAATGGCTGGAAACCTCTTCATAAGGTAATTTTGCACGCTGAATCCGAAAATCAGCATCAAATTCAGCTAAAATAAGTTTTTTATACAAAATTACGAAATAATTTACTATTTACAACCAAAGCCTGCTATATTAATTCCTGTATTTAATATAACATAAATTGTATTTAATTTAAAACACAACTGACTGCCAACAAATACAAAAAAACTCAAATCTAGGAAAATGAAGATTACATACTTTCACTTTTAGTATTAAACCAATAACCCAGCAATACGTATAGTATACTTTTGGAAGCATTTTAAACAGATCTCACATGGAACAAAAAATGCATTTTGAGATTGATATGAAAATGAATTCGTAGGTAAATTTGGTTAGCATTTTCGGAATCAGCGTTCAAAATTACCTTTAAGTTGAGTTTCCAGTCAAATCTGGCGGTTATTTTCCGAGATATACGACAAAAACATAAAATCTAGGAATATGGAGAAACTACTTTTACTTTTATAATTAAAGCAATACTTATAGCATACTTTTGGGAGCATTTTTAACAAAGCTATCTTGGAAGAAAAAAATAATTTTCAGTTTTGTATGAAAATCAACTCGGATTCGAATTTTGAGGACATATTTGAATTCAGCGTGTGAAATTACCTTTACAACTGGTTTCCAGCCATTTTTGGCCACGTTTTTACAAGATAAATAAAAAAAACCTAAAATCGAAGAATATTGATACTCACTTTCAAATTTAAGTCAAATATATTACAAACAAAAATAATGAAGAATTTATTGTAGCATACTTTGGGGATATCATTAAATCGATATGACATGGCACAATATGGCATTTTTTATTATTTTTTATATCTGTACAACTATTTAAATCACGTCCTAAATAATGATGAATTAATAAAAATTGAGTTTTTTTTATTTGTTTTGCTGAAGTAAATTATTAAGTTTTTCTTACTTATCTCAGCAAATAGTGGTCCAATTCGTCTGAAAGTAATCCAAGTAGTCTCCATTATCAAAATCTCATTCACTTTTATTCAATTTACTTTTAAAACTAAATTGTAATGAATTATTGAAATATATGTGAAAATTAAAAAAGAAAATCTGAATTACATTTTTTCAGACTATTTGCTTAAAGTGTACTACAAATTGTCGTTGCAATTGGTCTTGAAAGAATCATACAAGTAGTTTGCTAATTTGATGATCATGTGCTTACGATTCTTTGCCGAACACGATTCGTATGATCTGTTAAATGACATTGAAAGCTTAGAGTCTTACAAAAAAGAAATACAATTATTTGCTTCAAAGTGTGTGGACGAAAACTGTTGTTGAAGTTGGCTCGTCTTGTATTGAACTAGTGCATTTTTATTTAAAGATCATATGTCGTCCAACACTATTTGTATGCTCTGTACTTTTTAGTATCATTTAAAGCGTTTTTTTTTCTAGCAAAGTAAAGGTAGGGACACATTTAGCAAATATTTACTCAAAACAGCGTAACCACTTGTTTTAGCACAAATTTGTTTGACGTTGTTTGCTCTTACAAGAGTTTTGCAAGATCATACAGCATCAAATAAAATAAAACTAAATATTTGTATTTATTTTTATTATTTTTATTTGTTGTAATTGGCTAGTCTTGAATGAACCATACAGTAGCTTGGCTGGTTTGGTTAGATATTATGTATTGTTGAATACGAGTTGTTTGATGTTTTCTGCGAAACAGGCGTTCACTTTTAACGAAATTGTTTTCAGCGACCAATAGTTTATGGAATATTAAAGCTGGCAAGTTGATCTTATTAATACTCCTTAATGTTGCTGTAAGTCGTACAGAGTTATTCAGCTCAGTATTTATGTTTCCCGCACTATTTGTTGGAATTGCCTAGTCTTGAATAAACCATACAGTCGTCTGGCTGTTTTGTTTGGAGGTCATGTAATGGCGAGCAAAAGTTCATGCCATATTATAGCTAGCCAGCTGATTGATATAATGCTCAAATACTCCTTAATGTTATTGTCAGCCATACGGAGATCTTGCAATAAAAATACCATCATATTGTTTATCTTCTGAATATTGTTTACTGTAAAAGAATCATACATGTAAATTTAAAATTGGAAAACTTAAAAAACTTTAAAATAATTATTTTTTTACCTAGACTTTTGCAATTTTGTATTATACTTCTGTTGTATAAAGGACGTTTTGTATGTTCAGTTTTTCTTGCAATTTTGTATTATACTTCTGTTGTATAAAGAACGTTTTATATGTTCAGATGTTGAAATTAGCAGGATGTGTGCCAACAATAGCCTGCATAGTTTTAGGCATCATCTAAAATGTGATCTGAAAAAGGTAAAAATTATAGTTTTTGTTATTATGTATTTATGTAGTTAAAATTATAAAGCATACAAATTATTTACAACATATCGTCAAATGAATATAAATATAAAACAATTTCAAATAAGTATTTGGAAACACCTTAAGAAATACATGAATTAGAAATCAAAAAAAAAAAAAAAAACTTAAATACTAGACACTGACTTATATAAACATGACTAGAACTCCATTTATCATTCCAATAAACCTTCAACTGTTGTAGCTAATAGCTAATTTTCTTTGTAGACAAAACAATAAGAGTATTCACTTAGCTAAGATCACTTAAAAGTAGTTTTTCAAAAACTCAATTAATCAAAATGAACAGTTGAACAAAAACCAAACGTGAATAACTTGTAACAAATTGTGAATACAAACAATAAATAATTGAAGGTTTCAGAGATCACAAAGAGCAAAAAACAAACAAACGAAAACAAAACTAAGTTAAAACGTCAGAAGAAAAACTTGACCAATTTTGTAAAGTGAAAGAGGTAGAAATAAAAACTCAATAGAGAAATTTTGTAGCTAAAATAAAACAAAATAAAATGTAAATTTCGTATATGAATATAATAAAACAAACAAACACACACAAATATTTTTGAAAATTATGCCTATTAATTAAGAAATAAATATGTATTGCATAATTATTAAAAAAAAAAAATAATAAATAGATGTAAAAAATCATTAATTTATTAATTTAACAATAAATTATGAAAACAAAAACTAAATATTCGTAAATTATAATTACCAACTAATTAATAATTAATCGGCTTATTTCAATGTAGTCATATGCAATGAGATGTTTAATGCATAAACAAAATTTATCAAAAAAAAAATTAATAATTTAACTGAAATTTAATGGTGATATTCTATAAATTACAACAACAAGACAAAAATAACTAAGTAAATATAAATAAAATTGAGAAAAATAAAAAAACAAAAACAAAAAAATTAATTATAAGTTGAACAATTAATTAAAATTTATTAAAATTGCATACGTTTATAAATAATTTATATATAACAAAAAAGAAAATGTTGTTTTTATTTCACACATATTGTTGATACATACATACATACATTTTTTTTTAACTAATAAGTATACTTTTATTCAATATAGTTTTACAGGTCCAATTACATCCATTGTAGAGTTAATAATTTCCCAAACTAAATAGAAAACTCTCTCCATCCCCGGGAATTTTTATACCCTAAACCAACATAGTGATGAAAATTGCCCAACGATATTAGTCTAACACCTTCAAGTCAACCGAGCAACTGGCAAATATTTACCCAAAAAAGCGTAACCACTTGTTTTAGAAGACATTTCTTTGACATTGTTTACTCTTACAAGAGATTTGCAAAATCAAACAGCATCAAATAAATGAAATATATGTTGTGTATTTATATTTGAACTCAAAATGAACGAGTTCAAATATATTTTATTTAGTGGTTACGTCTTTTTCGGCAAATATTTGCCAAGTGCAACCGTACCTTTAGTCGATTAAATGATGTCCGTCCGACCGTCCGACTGGCTCTCTATGTAAAGTTTGTGCGCAGAGTACACGTCGCAGATTGCAGATATTTTTATCAAATTTAGTACGAGAATTTTATTCGAGCCAAGGACAATTGGGATTGTGATTGGTTGAAATAGGTCCATTATTTCACCTTGTGCCCATAAAAATGTCGCCCACAATAGGGCTTTATCGGTCAAAAATGTTTGGTTTACAAGAACTCAAACAAATTTTGCCACTAATAAGTTGTATATAAAACCTAATCAGACCTGAAAATGTTGTGCAAATCGGGAGAATCCATATAAGGTCCATATCCGAAAATCACTTTAACGAGTATAACTCTCTTAAAAATGTTGTTATCCAAACAAAATTCAACATAAATAAATTTCATATATTGTATATAGAAATCATGACACTTACTTTTATAACGATCGGTCCATAATTGGTCAAGTCTCCTATATAAGACCCACTTTTGAAAATCACTTAAACATGCATAAATCGTTTAAAATATTTATATGCATAGAAATCATGGTACTAAATTTTTGGACAATCGGTCCATAATGGGTCACAACTTCACAAAAATAACTAGTTTTTGAACGTCATAGGTACATATGTGTCATCTGAAAAACGTTTCGACACTTCGCACTTGTTCCTCAAAAGCATAACAACTCAAAATTCATGAATTTTCAGTAGAGGCCAAAAACTGTTTCTGTTGATTCTAACGATATATTACAGCAAAAAATAATATCATTGTAAGAAAATACAATTAAAAAAGAATATAACGTTTTATATCTTTTTATTGCTTAAGTGATTTCCAAAAAAAAAACTACTTTTTGAGTTGTTATTTTTTTTTTTGAAAATTTTCATTCATCCAAATGGCAACAACACGATTTAAACACTGAACTGAACTTAGCTATAACAACTAAAAAGTAATGACTAAAAATTAAAACACAACTTGTGCAAACCGTTGACAACGACAACTCGAAATGTGGCTCTTTGATCTGTTTTGCTCAAGCACTTGCAAACAAGTGTCTCCCTTTAATTGAGACTAAAGTACAGAGTTGTCAACTTTGAAATTTCAAAACGCACCAAAATGGTGAAAAAAACGCGCCATTAAAAAAAAGCGCACCAAGTTTAGAATTTCTTTTTTATTTAAAATGTCTATTGAAACCATCAGGCTACACAAGAATTTTTATTTCCATGTTTAAAATGTAAAACTACGGAATTTTTCGCACAAAAAGTTAAAAAAAAAACACCAAAATTGGTGCGAAACGCGCCAAGTTGACAACGCTGCTAAAGTAGTTATTCGAAAAACACAAAGAGAGTCATAACGGTTTTTTTCACGAAGAGAAGACAAATCAAAAGGAGATTTTTACAGTGGGTAGATATGACCACTCTGGTTTGGTTTTTTGCAAAAAGTGAAAATTTGAAAATTTTGAGTTGTTAGGCAGCGCTTTCACTATGTCATTTTTGTTGTCAAATTGTCCAAATTGTTGCCTATCTATGTTTGCAATCATGATTGCAATCATGAAAATCATGATATGCAACCCGTTTCCATACAAGGAACAAGTGCAAAAATTACAAAATTTATAGCTTCTTTTCATACGGAAACTTCCTAGCCTAGCACAGAAAAAGAATAGTTAATTTAAAAAAAAAAAAAACATTTTTATTTTTCAATATAATCTCCTAAAGCTTCAATACACTTAGACCAACGCTTATCTAGCAATTCTATTCCATGATTAAAATAGTTTTCCCCAAGGAATTTTTTTTACATTTGGGAACAGGTAAAAGTCACTGGGAGCTAAATCGGGAGAATAAGGTGGGTGGTCAAGCAACTCGTTCTTCAATTCGTTGATTTTAGCCATTGTTGAAACACTCTTGTGCGCTGGTGCTGGTGGTATTGATAAAATATTATTTTGTTGTTTAATTGATCCAAAATGTTTCAATAGTACTCTGAAATAATTGTTTTACCCTTTTGCAGACAGTCAATCAATAAAATATATTTGAATTCCGAACAAACCATTGCCATAACCTTACCAGCCGATTGAATTGTTTTTGTCTTCTTTGGGGCACTTCCTCCAGCTTCAGTCTATTAATTGGATTGTTCTTTTGTCTCTGGAATATAGTGGTCTACAGTTATGAAAGGACGCTTAAAATTCATTTTATTATAATCTGAAAACGATCCAAACAAGCTAGAGAAATTTTCATTCTTATGCGTTTTTTGTCAACTGTTAACAAATGCGGCACCCATCTTGCAGAAAGCTTTTTTCCTCTGTAGTTCTTCATGTAAAATTAAATAGACTCGATCATTTGAGATGCTTATGATATTAGCTATTTCACGCTCTTTTATTTTGTGATCATTTAATGCTATATATATCATGCACTTTGGCTTCAATTTCTATTGTTGTTACTGTTTTTGGACGTCCATTACGTGGTTTATCGTCAATGCTTGTACGACAACATTTAAATTCAGCAACCCAATTTTTATACCCTTCACCACAATAGTGGGGAGGGTATATTGGATTTGTGCTGATGTTTGTAACGCCCATAAATATTGGTCCAACACCCACCTTAATGCCGATCGACTCAGAATAACTTTCTGAATCGATTTAACGATGTCCGTCCGTTCGTCCGTCCGTCTGGCTGGCAGACTGTCCATGTAAAGCTTGTGCGAAGAGTACAGGTCGCAATTTTCAAGATATTTCAATAAAATTTGGTACATGATATTTTTTCGGCCCAAGGAAGGATGGGATTGAAACTAGTGGAAATCGGTTCATTATTTCACCTGGCCTCCGTACAAATGTCCTCCCGAAATAAGAGTTTAACGATCATAACTGTTTGAATTATGAAAGTATCCAAACAAATTTCAGCACAAATAAGTTAAAATGAAGATAAATCACATCTACAAATTTTGTGAAGATCGGTCCATAATTAGTCGTAGCTCCCATATAAGGACCACTTTCGAAAATCACTTTAACGACTATAAATCTCTGCAAAATGTTGTTATCCGAATAAAATTTAATAAAAATAAATTTCATATATACAGAAATGATGACACCCAATTTTATAATGGTTGGTCCATAATTAGTCAAAACTCCCATATAAGACCCTATCTGTAATTCACTTTAACCTCCATAAATCTGTTAAAACTATTTATATCGAGATAAATTATAACATACACAATATTTATATTCACGGAAGTCATGGCATTAAATTTTTAGATTGTCGGTAAATAATAAGTAATATCTCCCATATAGCGCCCATTTCCGAAAAACAGTTTAATTTATATACTGGGTGTAGGGTATTATATGGTCGTGCTTGACCGATTATACTTTCTTACTTGTTTACTGTTACATATGAAGGAGCACTTTCCTAATAAACCGATAAACCTGTTTTAATTAAATATTTAATGACACCACGAATTTCTAATTTTGCCATTGTAAAAAAATCAGATCGAAAGAAAATTTAACATATGTTCATAGCGCAGATGGAAGTTTCCAAAACACTTGTATTTCTTCTGTTTACATCGCGCTTTCTGTTCTAGGGTAAGAAGTTTCTGAACCGCCCTCGTGTAGCCATTACGGTCCACGTTTAGGCAGAGAAAAACATATTTGTGCTATGATCACAGCGACTTTCTAAATTTGATATTAAGATGTTTAACAATATCATGATTACACTAATTAGACTAATGCTGCTGCTATCAAAAATATGGTAATTGTAATCAAGTATATGTTTGTGGCAAGTTTCAAATTTATTGTTTGAAAATTATACCCCTTCAATTACGATTTTCTTATTAATAAGTTGGTAGAGTGTTTTGAAGAGACATCTTTTACAATTGTGAATATGTTAAACAAAATTAAACTAATGTCCGTATTAAGTAGAAGCCCACAACATATTAGTATTATAGATATTCTAAATTTAAATATTTAGAATAAGAAAGATAACTAAAAATCGAACATTGGCTATGTTACTAGTTTGCAAAAGAATAATCCCATTATATGGATTTCTCTGTCCAGGTAACTGATTAAAATTGCATGCAATAAACAACTATTAGTAGTTCAATTACATGTAAGCAAGTTATTTCAAAACGATTTTTTTTCCTTAGTTTTACTTAAAATTTAAAAAACGTAAACCAATTGAATATAATGCAGCGGTAAAATCAAAAGAACTTAATTCGTAAGTATAAAAAACAACATTTAATTGTAAAACAAGTGATTTTTTTTAAATGATTGTAAATTAATTGTAAGAGTGTAACATAAGTTTAATCTGAATAAATAGTGAAACAAGCAAAAAAAAAAAGTTGTATCCCTCTTTAAGGTGGCGGTGAAATGTGCTTTTTGTCAACAGCAGTTTACTAATCATATCACAGCCAGCTTTGAGGAGCGATACGATTTTCTTAAAAAATCATCAACCATGAAAATTATAATAAGAAAAATCGAAAAAGTATTTAAACTTTTCAAGGCAATTAAATGACACTAATAAAAATTGTTACATATGTATAAATAGTGGAATAAATGTTTTATTTCAGCAAACAAGTCTAAACACACACGTACAGTGGTGGACTTATAATTAGGAACGACTTTTCAGCATATATATTTGTTCATATAATTAATTAAAATTAAGTTCACCACATTAAAACCAATAACAAGAAATAGTAAAGTAACAAATTATTATTAAGTTTAAAATAAAAAAAAATCACAGCATCAATACTATTTTAAGGAAAATCAACTTAAACACCAAAAAATGCAACATCAAATTGGTCACATAATTAGAAACTTAAAAAAATATATGCAAACAACTTTTGTGAGGTTTAACAAAACGGACTTATCCTTTAATATATTGTTGGATAACTCTTGTTTTCGACAACATTCGCCAGTCATGTTTGCATGTTTGCAGAGATATGTTTTTTCAGTTTTGTTGCACCAACTGAAACAATTCCTTATTATTTCATGGATTTTTGTTCTTTAGGTCTCTTTTTACAATTGTCCATAAGTTTTCAATTGGGTTAAGATCCGGACTTTGGGGTGGCTAGTCAAGAACATCAATATTTTGATCCAAAAGTCAACACAAAAGACATGCGGGAAAATGTATTGGACGGGCATATTCTCAAAGCAATACGGTTTTATTACATTTATCAAAATGTTTTTATATTGATGCTGATCTATTATTCTAACATGCGATATGAACAAGTTAAACTTAGAGAACTCTATTCCAGTAAAGTGGATCTTTTCTGAGCATTTCTCCTTCAAACCGCAACCGCTTCATGATTTTTTTTTTTGAGACATGAGGTTTTTTTATGCAATGCACCCACGAAGTCCTGACTTATTTATGCGTCTTCTTATTGTCCATGTGGATATGCCCCGGCGGGCAAAGTATAGGTGATCAATCACCTATACATTATTCAATGCCGGGGTAGAAATGGTTACTAGTCCCATGAACTTGCAAGGGTTCGAAACTAGATAGAGTGGAATCTGGTTTACCAGAGGAAGGTCGAAGCTAACCAGAGTCTTTATCTGGTACTACGGGATCAGTTAAAGCCCGGGGACTTGTCCCCAATTTAACTATTGGGAGCTTGTCCCCTAACTGATAATTGGTTGAGGTCACTTCGGTGTCCACGTAGTGGCTGTGGTTGCCACCCAAAGCGGGAAGAATGGCAGTTGGTTTAATGGCTGATGTTTGACTTCCCGCAAAAGCAGATTTCAAGCCAACCAAATTGTCCTAGGTGCTGTTGCCGAACTCAACAGAGCCGTTGTTAATTAGCGAAGACTCTTAGTCCTGTGCTCAGGGACAATGGAAATGGGGCAGTTCGTAGTGCTATTTGCAACTGCGTCTGTGTCATATCCGTTTCTGGGCTGCACTAATTGTATCTAAGTTATAGACGGCAGGGATTAGATAGCCCAATCACTCTAGCAAGGTGATCTTTACATGATCTTGCAGTCATGTATTGAGAAATTGCAAATTGTGTGCCCCTGTAGGGGCATGCAAGTATGATACTCTGATGAGACATGGCTCCATGTCACTCACAGGGGCTTACAATGCGGCTGACGGGGCGAGTCCGTCCTGCGTTTAAGTACGTAGTGAAGATTAAGCCAAACGGCAGGTGCTTCACTTAAATCTTAGAACACATTTGTCCATGTGGATTTTTCTGCGCTTATTTGCTGTCAGCCTTTATTTTGCTTTTTTTTTAATGGCTCTACAAATAAGTCTAACTTCTGCTAAAATGGTCTTTCGTGTTCTAGGTTTTCTAGCTGGGGTTGCAAACTCCTTTGTATTTTTGTACTAGTGAATTCCACCAAATACCATTTTTGTGCAATAGCCGACATTGAAAGTTTTTCATTTTGATAACACTGCGGTTAGCCTCATTTCTGGAGTACATGACTTGTATTGAAATTATTACAAGTTAATCTATTATACTCACATTGTCACTAGTATTTAGAAAAGTTTAAAAGTTGAAGAAAAAATGCGCGTTTCTAATTACGTGTCCAAAAAAAAAAAAAAATTTGTGAAAATAATATTTTTATATTTTTTTAATTTAAATTAGAACTTAACGTGTTGTGCATGAATAACAATATTGATTGTTTACTCATTGAATAACGCTAAATAAAATTTACAATGTTGGGCTTTAAAGAAGCTAATTATATGGCCATCACTGTACATGTGTACAAATGACTCAAGACAGCAAGAACGTATTACGAATAAACAACTCAATGAGCCATAAAATATTTTCGAGTTCGTAATGATTGGTTGACGCCCACTGTTGTAAGTGCAACTTGAATGTGATTAATGAATTAATGTTGAATAAACAAATATGAAAATTATTATTTAGAACCGTAATTATTGGGAACTATGTAAATACCAATAATAATTTTTATAAGTTGTTTTTAAATAAACTGTAGCTTAAACAAAATATGTGTGTGTATTCCATTTAAATTGTATTGTTATCGAGATGAAAATGTAAAATGTTTTGTTTTTAATTGCCAAATAATAAGCCAACACAGTTTTATAAATTTCGCCAATTTTGGTCAATAATAATTAGATGAATTTCTCCTGCTGTGTCACTGATATTACGAGTATTAAAATTAAAAATATTAAAAATCGAGAATTGTTGATTATTTCTGCTCTAAAGAAAATATAAAAAATATAGTTCTATTTTAAAATTTAATAAAAAATAATACAAACTTTTGCAAGCACAAAAAATGCTATCTAGACTAAAGGTATGGTCACACATGGGAAATATTTACCCAAAAAAGCGTAACCACTTGTTTTAGCACAAATTTGTTTGACGTTACTCTTACAAGAGTTTTGCAAGATCAAACAGCTTCAAATAAAATAAAAGTAAATATTTGTTGTATCTTGTCCTTAATAAGCCAAGTTTTTTTTTAATAAATAAATAAGTTCAAATAAATTTTATTTAGTGGTTACGTTTTTTTTTGCAAATATTTGCCAAGTCTGACCGTACCTTTACTTTTATAGAATTAAAAAATTTTACATTTTTTATTAAATTCGCTTTAATAAAACGGCAAACCAATTATAAAACAAAGGTGTAGGTGTCTTAATAAAAAAAACAATAACATTTAAAATAAAACCAAAAAAAAACATGAAACAAAATTGTAGTTAAACGAAGGAAACGGAAGACCAAGTCATATTTAATGAGTTTACAATTTAAAACAAAATAAAACCAAAAATGGTGCTGCTCTTATTAACAGACAACGTACATAAATAGAAAAAACCTTAAACTTAAATAAGTTTAATAATTGAGCTAAATAAGATCATTTAAAAGAATTGCTAGCGGGGGAAAAAATAATAAACAAAATTACTTAAAAAACAAAGACTTTACAACAATCAAAATGACACCAATACCAAAATGTTACGACACATTTAATGTTTTTCTCAAATTGTTTATCTCAATGGCCTTAAAAATAATTGAAAGCGTTTATTGAACTATAGGCAATAATCAAAGCGATATGAAATCAAAGTGACATCATGTTAAAATTGTTTTACTAAATTCCTTGATATAAAAAAGGATCATTTAAAAATCAAGTATCAAGAAGTTGAGGCATTAAAATGACATCACTCTCATGCTTTATTTGGTCATGTGTAGAGAAGACACATTTGTCATTGTTTTATGGCCAAAAAACAAAAACAAAAATGAAACTACTTTTATTTAACCCAATTGTGAACTTTTGTTGTCAATTTATGAAAACAATTGATTTGCTTAACCAAAATATAAGTAAATTGAAAGTACAAGTCTACTTGCTCAATATCGTTCTCCCCCTCTTTATATGTAGTTTACTACTGATCAATAACAAATAATTTAACAGACATTTAAAAACACAAAACTAAATAAATAAATAAATTGATTTCTATTTAAATTTCTTTTTTTACCTTATAGAGAATAATTGAAATTTATTTAAAACGAAACAAACAAATATTTATGTTGTTCTCAGCAATACATAAATAATTTTTGGACCATCTGTCAAATTAAATTAAACCGAGAGTGCACCCTAGACTGTTTCAAACATGACTCCACGCAGTAAAAGACAATCGGTAACGTTAGCTAAAGTACAACAACATTGTTGCAACACAAAATATTTAACGAAAAATCGTCACTCAACTCTAGTTTTCCATATTATCATAATGTTGTTGCACCAAAAATACTTCATATACTGTACGAGTACTTTAGGCATCGCCGGTGTTTCTATAAAATGGGCGCATATTCTTTACTACAAAATTTTAACAAACTTCAACAATTGTTTTAATATACAGAAGTATGTCATATCATGAATCAAATAATAAAGATGGCGCAAATAATGTAAACAAAATTTTCTCTCTCTGCGCATGACGTCACAGGTTTTTCCGTATAATCAACATGTAAAAAATAACTTTTGTTAACCATATTTTTAAAGAAAATAATTTTTCTTAAATTTTTTGATTCAAAATAAAATATTTAATGATTTATTATTTTGTATACACCTAATTCTGTTATTACACGGTAATTGGTTCCAGGAAAATCCCTGTAAAAAAAAACGTTGAAGAAAAACATTGATCGTATGCAAAATAGCTGATTGGTTCCTTATCTCTAAAACATAATGATATTAGTGAAAAACAAGAATTTTTAAGAACAACTATTCAGGTTTATAATATTAAATCACATATACAATATGAAAGAACAAAAGAGATACACTCTAACCTTAAAAAACCTATCTATCGAATTAGTAAAGATCGGACGTGTTTCTTACCCGCTGCTGTTTACTCCAAGTTTTAACCTGTAATAAGGCTTATTATCGTCTTGTAGTGTTAATTAGCCATTTGTCCTGGTTTCTATGTGTCGTGATCATTTGCTGTTTTTGTTATTTGTAAACGACCTTTGTCATTAAATTGTTTTTAAATTTACATTTTTAATAAAATTAATAAAAAATATATCCATATCTCCTTTTATATCATCTGCCTTAAAATGTTCAATACAAACTCTATGAAACACTTTTAATTTTTCTTTATCAAGGTGGCAAAATTGTGCCCATTGTTTTTTTTTATTTATTTTCTTTTGGAAATCAAAAAAAATTTAAATTTATGTTATTTTTTTAATATTTCCTCAATTAAAAACGGCACACTGCATTTTAAAACTTTTATTTGCATTAAAATTTATATAGAAGTTAATCAAACATATAAATGTTTTTGACTTGTGACGTCTCATGTAGAAATTTTGCTCTCAATTTTACTCTCACACTTTTTGTAAAATATAACGGACCTGCGCAATGCGTAATCTTTATTATATTTGATTCATGTACCTCAAAAGGCTAACGGTACCAAAATTTTATGTTGGAGCGAAATAAGGAGAAGCCGACACAACATATAAATAAATCATGTAGATGAAGTTACTTTTTAGATTAGATAATGATCCAAAGCACGCCTCCAAAATCGTGAAAGAATGCCTTAAAGAGCAGAATTGTCTCTTGATGCAGAGTAAAGAGTCCTGGCCTCAATTCAATTGAGAATTTGTAGTCAATCATGAAGAGACAGTTGAGAAAATACCGATTAACTCCAACCCATTTATACGAGCTTTGGCAGCGGGTTCAGCGCGAATAAGAGAGTACCTACTCTAAATGAATTCATTAATAAATTGATGGAGAGTACGACAAAACGTGTAAAAATTGTGAAAAAAGGAAAAAAAAGGATTATTATCAGATCTGGATTTTTAGATATGTATATAATTTTGCAATAAAATTATCAAAATTAAATAATGACATTTACAGTTGTAGTTTTGTTTGTCTTTTTTCGGAAAGTCATGGTATATTTTGTTAAAAAAAAATTGACAATAACTTGTTACAAATTAACAAGATGAGCACGCGTAAAGAAGTTAGTGCCGATGTAAAAAATCTTATTATTCAAGAACACGAAAATGGAAAAACTTACCTCGCAATCAGTAAACTTTTTAGCAAACCTTTAGCAACGGTTCAGTGCATTATAAAAAAAATTCAAAAACAAGCCAAGATCAGGACGCCCAAAGAAACTCTCCAGGAAAGAATTCAGTTTTATTTTAAGAGACGTGGCAAAAAATCCTAGAATTTTAGCGCCAAAAAGAATCGAAAAATCTACGGATAAAAATATTCAACCAAGAACTACCCAAAGGTCATTACGGGATCAAGGGTATGCAAGCCGAATACCCCACAGAAAATATTCAAATAAATTCGCATAGAAATTAAAATAGAATTGAATAGATTTTTTTTTCTGATACTCTTTAATTGGATAAAATATGAAATTTTGGGTATGTATGAAGACTTAAGTCCATAACTGTATATACATACATGTTTTTTGTTAAAACCATAAATAATTTGTTTTTACACACCTGATAGATAAGACCTGACATATTGAACTATTTCATATACTTAAGGTGTCTACAAATTATCTAATAAATCTTCCCCTTTTTATAGGTTTGCTTGTACAAAAATTTACAAACTAGCATAATTTAAATTGGACGAAATTGATTTAATAATACTGCTGGGGGGAGGGGGCATTTCTTTTGCACACAAACAAATTTAAAACAATTATGTGACGGTCATTAACAGAACTTCAATCAACTTAACAGCCACAAACAAAACTTAACAGAGCCCCAACTTATAATAAACCAGAAACACCTTCACAAAATGTTAAGAAAAAAAAGCTTTTAATTTTCACAACAATGAAAGCTTTCTGAATACAGTACATGAATTAAAACACGAAACGACGAAACAAAACGTAAATGGAGGAAAACAAAATTTATTTACAAACAGTTGCAAACTAACAGCGCTTTCGAACGGTACACTACGCTTCCCAAATAGAATTAAAATTAAATTTAATTTAAAACAAAAAGTTTAACGAATTCAAAAAACATAACCAAATGCTTCGCTCTGTTTAAAAGTAAATAAATTAAATAATTGAGATAAATGATAATTAAATATAATAAAGAAAAATATGTTTTTTACTAAAACAAAATTTAATAAAAATTCTAAAACAAATAATTAAAAAAAAGTGAAGTGCACAACGACTAATTTTTTTTAGAATAATCAAAGTAAAATAACGAATATTTTTCTACGACTTTTAACAATTTTTTTCTTTTTTTATTTGTAACTCTAATAAAGAAAGAAAAGTAACATACAGTTATAAAAAGAAATTATTTAAAAAAAATAATTACAAAGTTGAAGTTTAAACAAAATTCACATGTTTAACGAATAATCCTTTGTGTTTGCAACAAAGGACTAACAAGGACTGTGAATTAAAATAGAGCGAGAGAGAGAGAAAGAGAATAAAGGTGTCAAATTAAATTACTGAAAAGACTCTAGAATAAACTAAATCAAATTGAAAATAGAAAAGTTGTCCACGTATAAATAATAAAAAACTTTTTTAAACAAATTTCCAGTTTAATAGAAAATAAAACAGACAAAAAACAACTCAAGGATTTTGTTAAATCGTCTTTAAAGTGTAAGTAAATTATGAATTAGTATGAATACAATAATATTTCTGTGTCAGGGAGGTACTTAAATTGTACCACACTAATATAAAACTTTTTAGTTTTCATCTCTAAATGTTAATTTGTTTACAATAATAAAAAGAAAACAAGCAGTGTGACCATTTTAGCATTTTTACGGCTAAATTTAGCTTATCTTATTTTGATTTGGCCGCAAAATTTGGCATTTTATTTAGCATTTCTTAATTATATGTTTAGCATTTTTTAGCATTTTAAAATGTAAGAATACTAATTTATTTTCTCTTGAAAAAAAAGCTTGAAAATAAAAAAAGGAAAATTATAGGAACATTTTAAAGAATAAATGACAAATTTATTAACATATGTAATTACAATTCTTGAACTAAAAGGGCAAAAATTAACTTCATATGTGTGGGAAAATTAGCGTAGAATTTTGGAAGCAAGTTTGTGAATATGTACAAGAATGCGTTTTATGAAAACTCCCTTTCATCTCTTGTTATGAAGATTCTAGTTTTGCCATTTAGTAATTCAAAAGTTAAACGTGTATTTAGTGGAATGAATTCTATAAAAAACAAATAAGAATGTATAGTCGGTAAAGCCCGATTATAATGCATGTTGAAGTGATTTTCATAAGTGGTTCTTATATGAGAGCTATGACTAATTATCGCCCAATCGTTATAAAATTAGGTGCCACGATTTCTAATTCTTAATTGCATTTGGATACCAACATTTTTAGGAGATTTATGGTCCTTGAAGTTATTTTCGGAAGGAGCAATGACTAATTATGGACCCATCTGTATCAAATTAGGTATCATGATTTTTATAGAAGTATATGTACTCGTATATTTGTATTGATTTGTATTAATTTTAAGAGAATTATGCCCTTAAAGTGATTTTATGTCGGATCTGCACAGAATTTGTGGGTGTGATTAGGTTTCATATACAACATATTTCTGGCAAAATTTATTTCGATACACATTTCGAAATATCTTCGAAATTGAGACCTGTACTTTGCGTGGACAGCCAAATTACAGAAGACTTAATTAAGGCATGATACAGTAAAGAACAGTTATTTAAATATTTAACAACTGAGTTATCTTTAAGGTTAGACTCCTGAAGAGAACCTTAATTAGTTTTGTTCTTCAGTTCAAAGTTGTTTTATTAATATAAAAAGTTTATTTTTTAACAAATTATATCAAGAAAATATTTTACAAAATTTAGACCATTTTTTTGGCATTTTAAAACAAGTTTTAACATATTTTAGCTTATTTTTAAACTGATTTAGCAGCTTAACTTTTTAAGATCTGGTCACACTGAAAACAAAGTTTATTTATATTTTAAACACATTTTTAAATTTTTAAACACAATTTAGATATTCTTGTTCTGAAATTTTGTACTTTTCATCACTTATCATGCTAAAATTAATATTGCTTTATTAATGGGTTTGTATATAGTAGTTTAGAAGAATTATGGTACTTTTTAACCTAACATAAAAACATAACTATAAGTCGTACTATAGAATCAATTAAGTACTTCATTTATGCTAAAAAGTACCAACATTGGCACTTTCAAGAACGTATTTACTGGCATTTATAATTTGGTGTAGAAAATTCAGGCCCAAACTAAACAATAAGTACAAAATGACAACTTTCATATAGATTACTTAAAAATGTTGTTACCATAAGTTTTTCTCTAGTATCTATTAATTTGAATTTGTGCCGTAAAAAGTACCATTGTATGCACTTTTTTGTGATCGGCCTATTCAATGTCTATTTCCCTTGAATATTTAAGTGTTTTTGTCTGTCTATGTACATATAAGTGAGTGTGTGTCTAACGTTTGTGTACTTAGTGAATTGATTGTGTCTATTTTTTTCTATTCCTTGTTGTGGTTTTTCTTTCCTCTTCAGTAAAGAAATTATGTGCGTGTTAGTAAGACATGACTAATACATACAGACATTCTCAATCTAAGTACCCTGCAGTTTAAGAAGTACCTACCAATACAGTAGCAGCTTTTATGTCGACTAAGAAAAGGAAAAGATTTTAAGTCCCTAGTAGTTACCGAACTAATCCAAAGTAATGCAGGTTGTATATAATGTGTTACTTTTGTAGTAAAATATAAAAAAAAAATATTGTTTTGCAGAGTGGACACAAAATACCAATCTATGCTTTCCGCATCTATAGTAAAACAATTTAAGAAAAATCAATCAATCAATGCTCTTATTCCAATGGCTAGTAAATTTACTATGTTTAATGTATTAGTTACATTTATTGCAAGTACTAATTCCCTAATCTGCAGGGTTTGCCTGTGTTTTAATAAGTTTCTGTGAGTAGCAGTCGCGTGTTTATCCTGCGGTTTTCCATTACAACTGTTTGTCATTATTTTCTTTTTTTCACGTAGTTTCTTCTTCTTCTAAGTTTCGTTTGCAATATTTTTGTTTTTGTTGTTTTATATACCAATAATGTTAAGTTCATTGACACAAATTGTACTTTATTTAATATTTTTTTCTCAGGTTCTTAAGACAAATTATGAAAATGTCAGCGTACAAATATAGAACTAAAAAGCATGCCAGTTCACATGTAATAGAAAATCAATTGATTGTGGTTATTGGAATCATCGAAAATATAAATTCATAAAATTGTAACATTATTCCAACTGTAATTTTTATAAAAAGATAGAAAAACCACATATTAAAACTAAACTTGAAATTAGCGAATAAACGGACGACAAAAGGTTGTTTCAGTTTATTTTTTACTTTCATTTTTAGTACTTCTAATTTTTTACATAAATGCATATTCTTTGCATAACTATAAATACATAAAGCTTTTCTCAATTTTGTAAGTTGAAGAAAAAGTAGAACAGTTTAACGTATATTTTATATGGCGCAATATGTTATAAATTAATCTGCAAAGGGTTTCGATAACCCCCTCTCCCAGGTATATACAATATGTCCGAAATAGTAAAAATTACATTTTTGGGGTTTTAAATTTTTTTTGGGGAATTTAACAAAATTTTAAATGTTGTTTTCAGTTTACTATTTTGCACAAAAATTTTTCCCATAAATACAAAATTCTATTAATAAATATTAATAAATATAATTTACATTTCAGTTTAAACAGTTTTTGTTTTACACAAGAAAAAATAACACATTTTTCGTTGTTTTTTCAGAAAAGTCTTCCATGAATTTATAATTTGATAAAAGTTTTATAAAGCGTGATCCATTTCGAGGTTCCATACTTAAAAAAAAAACGCAGAAAATTCAAATTTAATAGGGAATATTTATTCACCCCTATCGTGAATAAAAATTCCACATGAAATTTGTTCCCTTTTCACATTTTCCTATTAAAATTCAATGTTAAAAAAATATAAGAGAACAAATTTCATGTGGAATTTTTATTCACGATAGGGGTGATTATCATTTGAAATTACATTCTTTGGCAATTATTTTTTGAAGATTATGTCTATCAAATGTTGAGTTCAACTTTCGATGACTCGGCGAATAACACGCGTGATGTTTTCCTCCAAGGCCTGAATCGAAGCGGGTTTATCCGCATATACTTTAGACTTTACATATCCCCACAGGAAAAAGTCTAACGGTGTGATACCAAACGATCTTGGTGGCCAATCGACCGCACCAAAACGTGAAATTATGTGGCCACCGAAGTGTTCTCTCAATAAATCCATTGGTCTTCGTAAAGACTCTCTGCTAGGACCGCTATATTTTCTTTACAGCGTGCTGGACGTGTTCTATTCGGTTGATTATTATCCAATAATGAATGCTGGGTCTCAAAATGGGTGATGGTGTTGCGAATAGTACGCTCAGTAGGCCGATTATGTTGACCATAAGTTGAGCGAAGTGCACAAAACACATTCCTCACAGAACGTGAATTTTCGTAATAAATTTGAACGATTTGTAAACGTTCTTCAGGCGTAAGTCTTTCCATTATGAAATGCCAAACAATACTAAACAAAAATAACATGACAGCATGACACGACTCACACGTGATCTGTCAAAAAAAGGCTATTGAAAAAAGTATCTCTACTTGCATCACCCTATATATTTTTGAAAAATAAACATAATTTCCTATTGATTGATATATAATATATATTTCTTATCTTAACAACTTAAGTAAAATTTAACTTCTCTAACAAACATTGATAAAAATTTGTATTTATATGATAACAGGACTTTTTTCAAAAAGTTATGCATACACCATAATTATATGATTACTGAAACCATATTATATTACAACTTTACTACTTTACGACTACGACTACTATAATCAAATCCCAAAAACTGGCCACTAAAAAAATAGAAAATTATCAAACTATTTCCATTTCTATTTCTTTAAATATTCTTAAAGAAACCCCAAATTATAAATTCCACAAATCTGCAGTTTTAATGCAATATCAAACAATTTTCTAACAACCTTAAAGCAAAAAATTACTTAAATTCTAGAAGAAAAATAAATAGAGCAAATTTAAAAAAAAATCATGGTCATTTAAATATGAAGAGAAGAAAAATCTATTTTACCAAATAAAAATATATGTATAAATTTCGTTAGGAAATGAGTTACAACAAATTATATTGTTGGCCAACACAAAGAAAATAAAATAAAATTGCAGTTACTAACATTAGCGGTTCTTACAATAAATAATAATGATTATTACTATACAAAAGAAATTTGGTGTGAAAATTACCCTTTATTTAGAGAAGGTTAAAATCAACTACAATTGCACTCCATTTTAAACAGTTCTTTTCTTGTTATATTATATCTACACTGTGGGCCAATTAAACTTCAAGGCTAACACACAAACAACAAAAAAAAAAATAGTAAAAAAGTAAAGAAAATTACACAATTGACATGCTGTGAAAAGAAAATATTGAGGAAATTGTGTTTACAGCACAAACGTTACAGTGACACGCAAAACCAGCCCAATGACCGACCGACCGGTCAAACTGTTACAACTGACTTATTTTCTCTTAGTTTTTTTTTTAAACATTTAGTTTGACTGTAAAATTATATTTTATTGTTTGTTTTAAATACAAATTATTAATTATAGTTTTATGCATAATTAAGCTGTCACTTAGTGTCAGCAGATTTTGTTCTTATTGCACTCATGTAGATTGAGAATATTTTTTTATAATGTATTAATTAATAAAACATTTAAAACATTCATTGAATTTTACTCTCGTTTTTTTATTATTATTTTACTGCTAATTTAGTGTAAACTTGTCGTCTTGATATTTATTAGCAGTTTGCATGTCATTTACAATGTACAGATTTATAACATACTCAACTGAATGCAGTTTGCTACCAAAACTGGCAAGCTTTACAGCAGAGGTTCCCAAACTTAAAATTTGAAAGGAAACGACAATTATAGACAGCTTCAAAGCATAGATTTGACTTGACAGAACCTGTATTTTGTATAAATATTTACCAAAAATCAGCAAGACAACATTAGCAGCTTCAGAATAGACTAAAATGTTATAGATCGGTAATATTAGTATTTTTGGCACCCTACTGATTATGGTTCGACAAATGTCAATAAGTCACAAGATACTAGACATAAGATGGGCCAGTATTCTGGCTATAAAACTAACAGCGTTTTAAGAAAAATATAAAATATAAAATGAGAACCTCTGCTTCAGAATTTTCATAATATTTGTATAAACAGTTCTACATCTAATTCTGTTTTTACACGGTTTGCAAATAAACAAATTTTAAATTTTTTTTACACGATTTTATTCCATTTAGCACAATTCAAAATCTTTTAGGCTTAAATTTTTTATATTAAATTTAATTTTTGCGAAATACATATGTTCAATGTCTGTATATGTAATTTAATATTCCTTCCTTGTTTTTCACTAATTTCAATCGGTTTTAGAGATAAGGAACCAATCACCTATTTCGCATACGATCAATGTTTTTTTACACGGGATTTTCCTGGAACCAATTACCCTGTAAAAACAGAATTAGGTGTATTTCTTTAAATAATTTATGGCAGTTTAATTTGAGTTCGTTTAGTACCTCCTTACATGCCAGATTTTTATTATAAATTTTGTTTCCTAATGAAAATCATTGTATGCTGAATTTATGCATAAAGTTAAGGGTTTTTATAAAGAGTTTTTAGTTTTTGAATTTATAACATTGTTTGCTCTTCAGCTAAATATGGCAATTAAGAAATTTGTTTCACAAGGTTTATATTACACACAGCAAACTTATAATAGAAACTTAATTTAAAACACTTGGTAAAATTAATAATTCATATACAGGCAATAAATCAAAATTCAATAGAATTGAGTCTCTAACAGCTTTAGAAATATATTTGTGTCGTGCAATAAGTGGTTGATAAAAAACTCGAATGAAAATACTTTATAAATTTAGCAAACTCTTGTAATGAGCAGTCAATTACTTATAGAAAAATATGGTTGAAAATCGGTATCAGCTTTTAAAAAATCTATTTTTTAATTGTGATTATTGTTATAAGTGACAACTTCTTCATAATATTTCAGTAGAATATACGGACTAGTTATTTTTTAGGCTCGGTAGCTGACTTTTTATTATTAATATCAAGTTATTTTTGTTGTATTTAACTTTAACCACAGTTAATATTACTTCTATCAATTTAAATTTCTGTTTCCCTGAATGAATGTTAATCGATAAGTGCTCATATGATAAATCATAAGATTTTAGAAATTTCGTTTAACAAGAGAGAGGTGTCCATACTTTTGGGAAAGAATTGTAAAACTGATCTTAGAAAGTAAAATTGTTCGGAGAAAATACAAACAAATTTTATTTTTATTAGTAACTAACAAGAGATAAATCATCTGGCTTTTATTTTCTTCCTGGCGAGAAATTTGTGTTTATGTTAAGCCTACAATTCCTGTGATATGTGAAAAGAGAACAGCAATTTGTAAAATTTGTTTACCAATTTTTTTTATAAAGAGACAAGTCATATAAAGGGTTAGAACTGGATCCGATCTTCATAATCTTGGAAGTAGTCATGATCATGCTCGGTAAAAATAGGAAACAACACGTAATTGGATCAAATATACTAAAGGGAACCGTTTTACGAACAACATATATATTTTTTTAAGTTTTATTTGAACAATAACTAGGATTAGTATATGTGCGTATAGATTTGATCTTGAATTTTATCTTCAATCCCTTCGTATAGCACTAGTTTAGCTTTAATTGTAGGATTATATATAGACTAGTTTTAGCTTCAATCGTACATCTTTATGAATACTAACTTTAGCTGCAGTCGTAGATCTTAATAAAGACAAAGTTCAGCTTTAATCCTAGATCTCTGTATATACTAAATTTAGCTTCAACCTAAATCTATAAATATACAAAGAGAGAGACGAATATCTTTATAAAAATTTAGTTTAGCTTCACTCGTAGATCTTAATAAAGACATATTGCCCTTATTCATAAAAAAGTAAATTAGACTTCAAATGTACTTTAAGAAAATTTTGTATGAAAATTTTGTCTAAAAGCACACTTCAAACCTACTTTATTTTTTATGAATCGTAGATCGTTAGAAAGTCTAATTTCAGCTTTCGAGTAACTTTAGTTTCAATTGTAGACTAAGCGTAGTTCTTGGCTTGGAATAAATTTAACTTCAGTTATAGTCCAAGCGTAGTTCTTTGTATAAACTAATTTTAGCTTCAATTGCAGATTAAAGGTTCGGTCAGACTTGGAAAATAATTGAGAAAAAAGACGTAACCACTAAATAAATGTGTTATAATTCTTGTGTTTTTTTTTTTTGGAAACTTTATTTCCTAAAGGTATGGTCACACATGGCAAATATTTACTCAAAAAAGCGTAACCATTTGTTTTAGAACAAATTTGTTTGATATTGTTTACTCTTACAAGAGTTTCACAACAACAAATAAAATCAAATATAATAAAACTAAATATTTGTTGTGTCTTTTCCTAAATAAACGAAGTTTTTATACCCTTCACCTTTATGAGAAGGGTATATATAAGTTTATCATTCCGTTTGTAATTTCCACAATATAATTTTCCGACCCTATAAAGTATATATATTCTGGATCCTTATAGATAGCGGAGTCTATTAAGCCATGTCCGTCTGTCTGACTATAAATAACGGAGATATGAGCAAAAGTCCGAGACAACCTTTGAAAATTTCATCAACAAAACTAAGTGCATTAATATTGTTACGAATAATTTCATCAACAGATGGCGTTGATCAAACAAAGTGTATTAATATTGTTACGAACAAATTCATCAACAGATGGCGTTGATCAAATAAAGTATATTAATATTGTTACGAACAAATTCATCAACAGATGGCGTGTTTATTGCCATAATTATGGATAATATAATTATGCATACACAACAAAGGTGAAGGGTATATAAGATTCGGGATAGCCGAATATAGCACTCTTACTTGTTTTTTAATAAATTAACGAGATCAAATATATTTCAATTAGTGGTTACGTCTTTTTCGGCAAATATTTGCCAAGTGAGACCGTACCTTACCTTCGTACCTTCGAGAATGAAGGTAATTGTCTGCAAACTGAAGCTTTTAGAAAATAGTCCAGAAGTTTAGAAGAAATTTACTTATCGCTTATATTCTTATGTCACGATATTTTGGTACCGATACCGCGACAAACTTGTTCAATTTTTTGCAGCAAGTATAAAACATTAAAAATTAAAATTTTAGATTATTTTTAAAATGTTCTTTAACAAATTAAAAATGCAAAAAATAAATATTCTTCTACAAAAAAGTCACAACTTCCATGTTAACACGTTGCAAAACGTTTATTTAACAACATATTGCTTCAAACAACAACAATTTCCTCACTGTACTAAATAATTTTTGAAAATATTACAATATTTCAACATAAAAACTTGTAAATGTAATGTGGTTACATGCCCATTAAAAAGAAATGGTTACTCAAGTAACCAGTTTAAAAGTTCATGGTGTGATCTCACAAATTTCTTTCAGTTCAGTTCTTATGTAAGTAGGCAAATTTTAAATGAGAACTTGAATTTAAATTTGACATAATTTTGAAATTTTAATGTGAGCCAGACAATAAAAGGATATTAAATTTATTTCAAGTTCATTTAATGAAATTAAAGAACCAATTATTGAAACATGTTTCGTTTTTTTTCTGAAGACTTTCAAGTGTTCGGAAGAGCACTTGAGTAAATTGATAGCATTTGCCAGTGAGTGAATGTATGAATGAGGGGGTTTAACGTTAAAGTGGTAGAAAAGTGATTGTTTATAAATATTAACAAATAATGACGTCACTTTGGATTTCTTTCTCGAAATTGTTTATTTTGGCGATAATTAACTACTTTTGTGTTGGTGTCTTTTTTTTTACACAAAGTATACATTTGTTTATTATTCTGTTATGGTTTTTTAAATTATCTATCTGGTTTTTTGTTGTTGTTTTTTTTTTGTTTGTTTAAAAAATAATTTTTATCTTGAAACAGAAGTGATTTGAGTGTTTGAATTCGTTCGAAACATAAATGTTTCAAATAATTTGCCAGTATTTTTATACAAACTAACATTTACACATTTCAAATATTATAATTTAAAGCAACTGTTAATCACCATAATATTTACAAATTTGTTTGTTGATTATTATTTAAGTTTTACAAATTATATAAAAAAAAAATACTCAAACAAATTAAATAATAATCTTTTTTATAAAATAAAAAAAGCTACACGCTAATTCTAGCACAAAACTGTCTGAAATGATCAACAACCAACCACTTATGTACTTATATATAAATGACATCACATCATAAATTCCAACAGAATTGAAATAAATAAAAATTAACAAAATATCTAAAAGGTAATTTAGTATATTTGTATGGCTTTTGGGGCAAAGAGAAAAAAAAAACACAAAAATTCTTTAAAAAAAACACGCAAATTGAAAAAAAAATTTAATTTACCTAAATTTTATAAAAAATACAGGCTATGGATGATTGTAGGAATATTGTCATTGAAAAACATTTAAAGGCGGTGCCATGATGTGGCCTACCGAATAATTAAATAACCATTTACAATGTCATATATTTGTCAAGTAATAAGACTTCAATAGTAGTTGTTATATAGATTATAAGTGCAAGGTTTTGTTTTTAGCTAGAATCAATTGAGCATCTGCATTGAAGTGCTCCGCGGACCAACAACTTTTTTTTTGAAAATACAGGTAACTTGACTTGAAAGAATTTTCTAATCATTGTCTGTAAAGATCTACGATCCGATCACGATTTTGTAGACGTGTTTTTTTTTTTTTTTTGAAAGATCGTAAAATTTTTGATTGTATTTCGTAAAGCTTATTTAAAACCGATTATGTCGCAAGAAAACAATATGATTTTTGACTATTTTGTCTAATCTAGCCACTAAAAAATGGTATGTCAAAATTATATTATGAATTTCATTATCATCTTTTTTGGATGCGCGAATCTTAAATAACCTCCACCTAAAACCAACTTCAATCGTAAGTCATTTTGAAGACTAAGCTTAGCTTTAATCGTAGGTCTCTTAATAGACTAAGTTAAGCTTAAGTTCGACTTCAATAATAATTATTTGTATATACGAAGTTTAGCTTCAATCGTAGATATTTCTATAAATTGAAGTTTGACCTTAATCGTAGGTCTTTTCAAAACCTAAGTTAGTTTTAATCGTAGGTCTCTTTATATAGTTAGACAAAGTTTAGCTTCAAAAGTAGATCTTTATAAAGACATAGTTCAGTTTTAATCGTCGGACTTTCATAGACTAAGTTTGGCTTAAATCGTCGGACTTTTTATAGATTAAGTTTAGCCTTAATTATTAATTATAATTTAAGCTAAACTTAAATCTAAGATTAGTCTCAATAAAGACTTCGAATTAAAGCTAAAAATAGCATAGTTTTCTATCTTTAATTTTAAGTCTTTATATAGACTAAGTTAAATTTTAATAAAGCGTAGTTCCTGGTATAGACTAAGTTTAGCTTTAATTGCGAACTGGAAATAACAATTTAATATCCACCTAAAACCAGAAGTACAATAGTTTAAGTAATGATGCCCATAAACATACATACTCCAAACTACACACTACCCTTCCGACCAAACCATCCAAGTTTTATGATATTTTCCGCAATGTGCTACATAATTGTTCAAAAGCAAAATCCGAGAAATTGTGGAGATATAAAAAAAAAAACACTTTCTGTAAGTCCTGTTCAGTTTTAGCTGACCAGTTTTTGTTCAATTCTCTTTTGAACTTGCCATTTCATTCACTATTTAATGCAATTCAACATGCATCAAGAAAATAAGAAAGTTGACTAGTACCGTCAAGTTTGTACACCTTTAAATCAAGAAAAAATCACCCCTATCGTGAATAAAAATTCCACATGAAATTTGTTCCCTTTTCACATTTGTCCTATTTAAATTCAATGTTAAAAAAATAAAAGGGAACAAATTTCATGTGGAATTTTTATTCACGATAGGGGTGAATATTTTCACATACGCGTCTCTTAGAATTGACACTATACGTTGGCGGACTTCAGTTTACATATATATGGATCATTCGAGACATATGTTCAAAGACAAGTTAAGACAAGACATAACCACTAAATAAAATATATTTGAACTCGTTTATTTATTTAAAAAAAAACTTATTTTATTTACGACAAGACACAGTTTTATTTTATTTGATGCTGTTTGATCTTGCAAAGCTATTGTGGTTACGCTTTTTTGAGTAAATACTTGCCAAGTGTGACCGTACCTTAACACACCGCTTTATTTTCACTTTTCTTTGGCAATAACTCCATTTAGTTCAATTGGCTAAAGTTGAGACAGCCACTTCCTACACATAGCGTTAATCAATGGATTTATTTAGAGACGATTGGCCACCAAGATCATGTGATATCACACCGTTAGACTTTTTCCTGTGGGGATATGTAAAGTCTAAGGTCTATGCGGACAAACCCTCTTCGATTTGGGCCTGTTACCAGTCGAAATGCTCGAACGAGTCATCGAAAATTGGACTCAACGGATAGACCATCAGCGACGTAGCAACGGCCAACATTTGATAGATGTGATCTTCAAACAATAAATCCCAAAGAATGATCTTTCAAATAATAATAAACATTCTTCATTAAATTTGATTTTTCTGGGTTTTTTTCTTTAAAAAAGTAGGGAACCTCGAAATAGAACACGGTTTATTAAAAATAAGTTTCCTAATTATAGCTATTTATTCTCAAGAATATCGTCTACGAAGTGAAACTGAAATCGTTTTCAATTCCACATTGACAATTTCAGGGCGTCTTAAAAAACGAGCGCAGATGGTTATCGTTTTATCAACATTATAGAATCGCAAATGAATACTGCTTTAATTACAAACGGCATGACTAGATTATAAATAACATTAACACTTATGGTGAAGGCCATTATAAACGTTAATTTTGGTTTCATATTTCGAAGAAAGAGCGATTTATTTTAAAACATATACCAAGATATTCATGGTAAAAATTGCTACTAATTTTTCAAGCTGTGTATTTCAGTTTAAATTGCATACCCTGAGCTTTATTTCGTGTTACGCTTCTGTGGTAGAGTTTATTTGATAACACACCATATGGCAATGATGCGTATTTGTCATTTTTAAATTTGTTAAATTTAACAAAACTTGTATTTATGAATGTTTGGTATTATTGTTATTATTTTTTTTTATTAAAAATTATCAAACAATAAGATATTTTTACTTGTTTATTTATTATGAATTTTTATTTTAAAGTTTGGGTGTAAATGTGGCACAGGTTTGAAAAATGGTTGAATGGATTTATTGGTTGCCTGTCTGTCTCTCTGTCTGTCTGTTTATATGGTTTGTAGGTAATTGATATTGTTCTCTCTTGATCTATCCATAACATTGGTGATCTCATTCCTTTTGTTAATATTTATATGTATTTTTTTATTTGTAGCATGTATATGATTATTTATTAATTTCATTGAGATGTTAAAAGCAAAACAAATGATTTTATTGCATGTAGGAATTATTCAACAAATATAAAATAATCTTTATTTATGTATTTTTTTCAGTGGTACTTTTATTCTTGTGACGCTGAGTTCAAGAAAATTTTGTATGTTTATAATCATTAAAATTGATGTGTTTATACATTTTTCTTTTTTTTTTATTGTTTGTTATTTATTTTTAATTTAATATTTGTGCTTTATGTAGAACAACTATACAATAATAAATTGAAATCTGATCTTTGACTTTAGATTTAACTCTTAAAGTTTGTGTTGATTTACAATAGAATCTAAAACTTTTATCACATTATTAAGAAAAAACTGATGACGCTGCTCTCTAGTCATTATAATAATGAAAAATAATTCATTGGCAAGAGGAACCAGCAAAAAAAAATTAAATAATAAAATAAATAAATAAACGAGTAAACTAATTTATGCATTTAGAGTATTAGGGGTATTCAGGTGAAGCTAGATGCAGACCCGGGGCCTTCAAACTTTCCTGGATTAATTACCAACGTAAAATATTACTTACTCGGAAGTAAATTTCGAAAATTAGAATTAAAATAATTTCTCTTTAACATCTCCATTACAAACCTACTTCGGAGTAAGCAGTATTTAATGTTGGAACTTGATGAACGTAAGAAGCCCTGGTTGTGAAACTAAGCTTATAATATTCTATTTTTGCTAAGAAACTTTTGAAGGCCTCCTTATATTTAATACTGTGTTACTTCTATTTAATTGTATTTTAAATTTAAAATAAACGACTGCGTATGTAACTCAAACGGTTATTTTAAAAAGTACCCCCACTCCAAAAACAACTTAATTTTTTCAAAATTATTTCATTGAATACTCAACTATCGACCAAATTTATTCTTTTCATAAAGCAATAACTTTAGCTAATTAATATTTCTTATGATTTAATTAATACTTTAAGCAATTTTGAAACTATTTTTTTAACTAGATTTTCTGCCAGTGTGTGTTAATGTGTTTGAATTTCCTAAGTCACTTTACGTCATGTTGCGAATATTGTTATTAATTATTTTTATATTTTATTTAAAGTAATGACAACATGTTTTTAACAAGATTTTTATTAAAGATAGCTTGTTGTTGTATTAGTGAACGTTTATTTATATAGTTGTAGGTGTCAAAAAAAAGTTTTTTTTATTTAAAAACTAAATAAAATATTATTAAATGTTGGAGACACAAGCAAAACTGTAAACCATATGGTTTCGAAGTGGTAATAATTTAATGGAAATAAGTTGGGATATCAACTTTATTAACAGAGTTTTTTTAGGCCTAAGAAAATCAGGAATATGTTGGAGTTTTTAAATAATTTTATATAATAAATACTAAACCCAGTTTGATTTGAATTCAGTTATATGACTACATTGGAGTGATCCCTGCACATGTTCGATGTTTTCAATGACTCACTAGCTCATAATGGTTTGCATTGGATCGCGAATATATTCGTGGAACTATGTTGAATGTTTATTAATTAAAAAAATTTCGCTTCGAATTTTGGTGATAAAGTAAAACACTATGAAATTCCATTTCTCAGAATTATTCTATTTAATCATGGCCGAGATTAGATCTAGAACGAGTTTCGCAAAAGGAGTTCAAACTCCCTGAAAAGATGGAAGATATGAGAGAACTGATATTTTTTAATTATTTCCATAAGTGAATTACCATGTAATAAAATCAAGCTTGTTTTTTGTAGCATAAGTTATTTAATATTGCATGAAGTTTTAGGCGTTAAATTTGACAACACAAAATTTAAAACAACAGATATATTTCATATTAGATAAACGCATTAATTAATTCAATTTGAATGTAATTCACTAAAAACTTAATTTTTGGATTCAATTTGAAAAAAAAACACATAAAATTTATTTGAGTCGATAGAATGGTCTATGTTATTAATTCAGTGCTTAAAGATGATTTCATAGCCACCAGGGGCTCGAACATGAACGGATTATAAAAGCTGACAAATGAGCAACAAAAATCATAAAAATAGGTAATCAAATTACAACAAAGAAAGAAACTACCATTCAAATTCTCTTTACGTCGTTCATTGATTTACATTGTAAATTGTATCGACAATTTGTTTTTACACCAATACCTCACTTTGCGTCGGGGTTACATTCGAAAAAAACACGACGCAAATTGAAACTTCGCAAAGTGAATTAAGATTTTCTATAGCAAACCATGTAATGATCGAAGATAGGTTCTAGGCTTACAAATATACTACGTCGGTTTTCTTTCACATATAATTGGTCCAATGTATGCTGAACAGCTTTCTTTTCAACGTAAAATGAATTTCCCTGTAGCAATTGTGTGTATTAGTGGCACTAGCATTATCTTTGGATAATGCTTTACTTTTTATGTTATCAAATAAGCTTTTTGCTTTTGTCTGAGATACCATTTTACTTAATGAACATTTTACTCTGCGCAACTTGATTTTCAATCCAAATAGAAAGCAAGTACTTAATTTCGATCATCAAATCGAGGTATTGGTGCATTTTAATAAAACTCTCAAAAACACCAGAGAGCCTATAAATTCTTTTATATGGCGGCATTTATGTTCCTAAGTGCAAATCTTTTTTTAATCACAAATTTGTCAATTTCAATTGTCGAACAACCGGTCATTTGCAATTTAAATGTTTGTGGAACAAAACTTTATTTTTAATTTGATATTTATTTGAAAGTGCCAAAAAAAGCAACATATTTGTTAAAGCACTAAACAGGTTACTCATACATATATATACATATGTATATAGACCAACTAAATATATATAGTTGGGAATAGATAAATCAATGCTTTAAATATGTATGGTGAAAATTACAAAACATAATCACCTTAAAATTTCTTAGAATTTTGATTTTGATCAGTGGGTTTCCCTAGCATGAACAGACTAGGTTTATAATTTTACAAAATAAAACATTCACCCCTATCGTGAATAAAAATTTCACATGAAATTTGTTCCCTTTTAATTTTTTTAACATTGAATTTTAATAGGAAAAATGTGAAAAGGGAACAAATTTCATGTGTAATTTTTATTCACGATAGGGGTGAATGTTTTATTTTGTAAAATTATAAACCTAGTCTGTTCATGCTAGGGAAACCCACTGATTCTTGATCAAAATTCTAAGAAATTTTAAGGTCTTTGGGAAGTTTCGGAAATCTATAGACAGAAGCAAACATCTAAATTGTTTTAATATTAACAAAATTATCACATGTTTTAAACGCGTAGCCTACTTTGAGCACGCCTAAGAAGTTGGTCCCAAACATACCAGCCGTTTAGAAATAACAAATTCATTTAAAACAAATTTTAATTCTGTCCCACTTGTTCTAATAAAATAATGGTTCAATTCACAAGTGATGTTGTATGTTGTACATTGTAGGCTACGACTATCTGATTGTGAACACTATTTTGAGCAAAGTCGTATGTTTATGTTATCAAATCTTCAAAATGACAAAAGGAAAACAGTTTATAATATACAAAACATAATATATGAATATTTTCCAAAATTAAAACATACCACAGTATTTTCAGCAATATCCATTATTAAAATTTATTAATTGAAATTAATTATCTTTTTTTGTTTTAAATTTGTTAATCTGTTTATGATTTGAGTGTTACCGTTTGGTTAACTAAACTGATTAACTAAAATGATTAATTTTTATGCTGAGATATACAGTTTACCTTTTGGCAACACTTAAACGTTCATGCAACATTTGAAAAAAATAAGTAAAAACGTCGTAGGTGTTGTATTTATATAGAAATTACCAACAATATTTGTACAACTATTGTAAATACAGACGAAGTACAACTCTTACGAAAATACAACATTACTTGTGAATTGAACAAATGTTATTTGTTACACGGAATTTCGTTAAACATTTGTTAGTTGAGAAATAAAAAAGTTTCATTGTATTCTCATTTGAATTGTTAAAAATGTTCCCAGACTACAATTTAACTAAAGTTCCTGCCTTTGATGTTTCTCACTATTGGGAAATTTCTGTTGGAAATAGTTTGTACTATTTAATACTTAACACTTTTAGTAATTAAAATATAATTTTTCAAAAATATTTAATAATTTGTTTTGTTGCTGTCAAAAAAAAAAAAAAAAACTCTCACGTATTTGTATTGTTCTTTAGCATATTTTCTTTTCCTAATTAGTTTGTACGTTCTTTTTTTTTATTTGTAAATTTTTTTCTTACAACATTGTAGTTTTTTCTTTAATTCTGTTTTTTTATTTTTGTTTTCTTTTCTTTGGTAAAGAAAAAAAAGAGTTCATTAGTTTTAATTTTGTTTTAAATGTATTTTAGCCATTTAAAGTAGTTTTTTTCTGCCTAACGACCGGTTTTATTTTAGAGCTGATGTCATGTTTTTTTGTTGTATGAGTTGCCAATATTTTGTTGCTTCTACTGGGTTTTGTTGTTTTGTTACTTTTTTTTTACAAAGTTTACGTGTTTTCCTTTATTAATTTTTGAAATCTTTTAAAATCTGGCTTAACGAAGAACCAATCTTCATAAATGTTTTGGTGTTTTCTTTTTTGTTATTTTTAGCCATTTATTTTGTGTTTTGTTTTGTAATTGTTTTTGTTTAAACTTGGCTTATAGATTGTATTATTTCTTAGCAATATTATTTGTATAATAAAAAATATAAAAGAATGAATGAATTTATGAAAATGAGGATTTTAGTTTAGTAAACGTTTTTGATTAAATTCCCATTAATCAATAAGAACATATGACGTCGTATGGTTTTTTTTTTTTGTTTGGTTAAGAAATGATCTCAGTTCTTCAATCAAAACATATTTCGCCACGTTTATTAACAATTTTTGAATACAAGTTTTGAGGCTGTTTAAAATTTTTAAGTTATTTATTAAAAAAATAAAAAATGAGTAGTAAAGAAAATGTACGATTACCAAATTAAGCATCATGGAATTGCAAAATAATATTAATGATTTCAGTTTCAATATTTTAAGGCTTTTAACATGCGGGCAATACTGCCAAAATTGTTTGTTTTGTAGAAACTGTTTGGTGATATACCCAATGTGCCTCAAAATAAAATAATCCGACTGTAACGATTTTTAAAATACCCTTCATCTTAGAATCTGTAACCAAGAAAATTGCACATGGCTTACACTACACCTTGCCTGCAAAAAGGCATAAGTGTAATAATTATAACAAAAAAATATATTTACTCCTTTGATACCTATTGATAAATTTAATAACCAATATGTTCCTAAATATTGTTGCCACAATGGTTCAAAGATTTCATTTAAAATGGAAAGAGTCTTATAGTGATCCAGAAAAGTTCTTACAATTCGTAAACCATTTTGAAGGCAGGCTAGGAGTAGATAGTAAATAAGAATAGAGAATTAGCCAATTATCAAATATCTTCTTGGCAAGCCAAGGGAAAACCAACAATAATTTGACTAAACATAACACTACTTTGCCAATTTATAATTAATTAACACAAATAATAGCAAATTTTATAAAGAATATGATTTATTCTCTTTGAAAATTCTTTCAAATTATAATTATTTTCAACTGAATTTTTAACACATTTCAATCACAAAAATCGTGTACGAGTATAATCATCCTAATTTTAGTCTCACTTTAAAAAATTCTAAGTTTACACGGACTATGCAAATATTTACTTCGACGTTTACATTATTTTTATTATTATTAAATTATTACCTACAATTTGAAGTATTTAAACGAAACGTTTAAAATCATATTCAAGGCATGCAACTTGTTGGCTTAATATTAAATCAATAGAAACAACAATAACAGCATTATAAACATATTTATACTAGTTTCTGAAAAATAGAATGTCTTAAAAATGCAGAAAAATAGAAACTAAATACAATTTGTATTTGTACGATGGTTGCTGGCAAAAGTTCGAGACTGATAATAAACAATTCACTATCACTTAACGACGCTCAGGTCAAATATTGTAGTTAAGCTCTTGAGAGTATGACGTCTCAATTGCAGCATAAAAAATGTTTAATACATTTTTGTAATGGAAATTTGGTACTTTTTGCAAAAATGTATATTTTAAATTGTTACTTTAAGGTATTTTCTTACGCAAAATTACCATAACTCCTGTTTCTAAGACGTTTAAACTACTTCTTTGAAACTCAGTACTTTTTCAAAAACTGTTTTTACTAAAACAAAATAATAAATATCATAACATACTAAAACAATTCAAATGTTATTTTTTACAAATGGGTACTATATCAAAAAGTTCTTTTCTGAAAACTGGTACTTTTTTAAAAACTCATGAAAATGAAATCATAATATGAAAATAATAATATGTTTTCAAAAATTTAAAGATTTTGTTTTAAAAATTGGCACTATTTAATAAAGTATTTTTTTTAATTGGTACTTTTTTATAAACTGATATTAAAACATTATAATGAAATTTATAAAATAAAAGCTTTTTTTAAACTGGCACTATTTAAAAAAGTACTTTCTAGAAAATCTGTACTTTGTAAAATACCGAGCATTTTAAAAGAAACCCATTAAATTTATAACATTTTTTTTTTAAATTTAGAAAATTACATTTTTTAGAAAATTTGTTTGGAACAGTGCTATTTTGAAATCATTAAAACTATAATTTGTTTTAAAGCTGTTAAATTGTATTCTATTTACGCTATTTTTAAAAAGCCTGTTGGAGTTGCGATCGACATTGTCTTCATATGTTATGCTGGGCATGTTGGAAAAGCACGACATGACTTGACAGTATTTGATGTGACACTAGCAGTCGTATTGAAAAGTTCCATAAACAAAATCGCTTTGATTTTTCAAAAATGAGAATAGTTTTTTTTCTCGAATTGCACTGGAAGAAATATTCTACGAAGTATATTTAAATTGTACTCCGGTTTATTTGATAGGCAGAGTTCACTTTACAAAATTCTCGAAAAAAGTGAAATTACTTTGCAATTGCCAAGTAAAGGGTTATAGTATTAAAATAATGACTCTTCACTATATTCCAGTAAACATTCAGACTTGATGTCAAATTGAAAATGATTTTAAATCAAACGACAATAGTTAAATAATGATATGACATGGCTTGACAATGTCGGATCGAAATCGCTTTAAATTTACGAAGATCAGATTAGTTTGTCTCTATTGCCTTAAATTGCACTGAGAGAAATATTCAACACAGTATACAATATTGATATCTGGTTTGTTTAAAAGATAGGAGTTTATTTCAATGCCGTCACAGGCTTAAATAATAAGCCAGTTGTAAGAAAATTTCTAAATCTAAACATGAAATTAACCGATTGAGGTCATCGATTTTTTGCACAACCCTCGTAACAAAATGTCAAGCTAAAATTATGATACCAAAATTGCCAATATACCTGTATGTACATAGTTTTTATTTTAGTATGCTTAGTATTCACGTAACATTTAAAAAGACCAAACCAAAATAAACTCGTTGACGTCTTAAAGAAAGAAACACAACTGCCTGTAATTGTTGTCACATTTTCTAGCTATTGCTGTCTACAATTATCACCGCACTAACTCAGTCAGTCAGTCAGTCAATTCATTCCCTCATTCTTATTTGTAGGCACTTTATAAGCTTTTAGTGTTGGCGTTTGGTTTTTCTTAAAAACAAACCGGCGATGAGTGAAGTGAAGTGAACCAACCACAAACAAATGACAAGAATTATGAGGAAAATTAAAAAACTAGACTTTTCTAAATATAGTTAAATTTCATAAGAAACCAGAGCTTAAATGTAGCTTGCTGCACAAATACACAACAACGTTTTGTTCAAATGAATACTTATAAAAAACCAATAAAAAATTATTTATTTGCAATGAATGACATGTTTAAATGTTGCACAAAACATTAAGCAACCAATTTATGCATACTTAGATGCGAGGGTAATGTGTGATGAGTTGTAGAGAAAATTGGAAACAGAAGTTCAAGAATCTTATCAATCAGACCAGCAACGTGTGAACACAGACTAATAAGACATAATAATAGATTTCACTACTTCTATGCAATTAAAACCAAATTTAGCTTTACGCAAAAAAATATGTACTCGTACAATATCTTTTTGTCCCCAGAACAAATATTTCATTAGAGTTTAAAAATTTTATTATTCATGACACGATCCAACGATATTAGAGCAATTTTAATTGTGTTGTTTTCAATTACATAAATAAACAATTCATGGGGGAGTTATGATCAAAATATTCAAATAAATACTTTTTAAATATTTATTTATACATAAATAAATCTATGCATAATTATTAAGTAGTACTAAACACAAAACATTTTTATGATTGCATTTGCTAATATTGGCTATTTGCCATAAAAATGCGTCAAACAAGCGATAAATATATACAAATGCTAAGAGACAGATAGACGGACGGACGGACAAATAGACACACATTGTCAGCATCATCATCATCGAATGTTCTGATGATGAATGAATGGAAATGGCATTAAGCAAATACATAGTGGAAAAATCTAAATAAATAGTTTTAAAAGATAAACGGAAAACCGCAACAACTAAAGAAGGAACATTTATTTCTTTTATAATATTGAGTGATAAGTTAAAAAAGAATTTCCCTAAAGAATGCAAAATCTTTAGAAAAACACATTTTATTTAGATACGCACAACAATCGAACGAACGAACGAACGAACAATGACTACTATTTCTTTTTGATGACACGTTTTAATCAGAACGAAAGAAGCAATAAACATATGGAAACCACAAGAGTAGCATCATTGATTATTATTTTCCAATGAAATTATTGTGAAAGTTATTAAAATAATTACACACTCACTCACCCATGGATTTACAGCAATTAAGTTTTTTGCATTGCATTAGGTATCGAAGTATTTCACAGATAGTTGAAATGGTTTTAAACGGAATGAAAAATGCCTTTTATAAATGTGATTCTGCAATGGAATAAAAGAGTTTGTTCAAAAAATTGTTGCAATTTATTTTATATTAGCGCAATTCACAATCTTGTGCAAATGGTATTGCATTATTCCAGTTGCAAAAATATTTAGCATATTTTTGCTTTTGCTGTGTAATTTTTTTAGTGTAGAGTAAAAATATACCATTTGCACAATATTGTGAATTGCCGTACTATATACACAGTATAATTATGTTAATGTACAATTCAAGCTTTTTTTTAAGAAATTCGCCAAAAACATTACGTTAAGCTTTAGTAATGTTTAAAAATAACTTAATCCTAAAATTGTTCTCAAATGTGGATTCCAAAATACATATGTATGTATATGAAATATAAATAATTATAATCTACTATTAAAAAAAACTGTTATACACAAAAATTTTTCCATGGAAAGAGCAAAAATATGCTAAACCTTTTTGCAAATGCAATTATGCATTACCCTTTGCACAAGATTGTGAATTGCGCTAGTATAATTTTGTTAAAGAGGTGAAAGTACAATTCAAGCTTTTATTTTTTTCTAACAAATTCTTCAAAAAAAAAAAAAAAAAATGGGAACAACAATTACGTTAAGCTTTAAAGGTTTGAAAAATAACTTAATTCACAAATTGTTCTCAAGCCTCATTCTGAAATGTGGATTTCAAAATATATTAAACATAAATAATTATAATCTACCATTTTTTTAAGAAAAAACTATTATGCACAAAGATTTTTTGTTGTACACAAAAATCTTACACTATTATACACAAAGCTTTTTCTATAGAAAAACTGTCAGACACAAAGATTTTCTGTAGAAAAACTGAAAAACATATAGAAAAGAAGGACAGGTTAATTGCATATATCTGTAACATTTAGTCGTGTAAATTAATTTACGTGTTTAAGTTTGAAACGAAAGTTAGATCTCGAGAATATGTTATATACTTTTGTGAAATAAACTTTCAGCACAGCACAACTGACAACATTCAATTTATGTGTAATTAAAAACCATAAATATCGAATGAATCGTAAACTCACTATTTTCTTTCTTAACAATTACAAAACACCCAGTATTTACAGCAATTTTCTAAAAACATTATGTAGCAGTTGCTATTTGTAAGTTACAAATCTCTCCATAACATTTCAATAAAGCTTGGAATTATGTAAATAAACAGTGTAGGTGTTTATCGCCAAGGAGAAGAGGAGGACTAGTCGTCTTCTCAATCTCTATTTAAATAATGTTACAATTAAATCTTTTTTACGTCATCTGATAAATACAAAGAAATACTATAAAGTATTTTGTTTTCGTAATAAAATAATAAAAAAGGTAACAACAGAAAAATATATAGAACATGTTTCTTGTTTAAAACAATAATTGTTTCACAACAGGTGGGTTTCAATTACAACAGAACTCAAGGGAATTTGTATTTGAAGGAAATTTCTTTATTTTTTCACTTTTAACAATAAAAATATTAATTCTAAAAAAATTCCAATTTTTTTTAAACTTTTATTATTTTTACATTAAAATCAATATTTTTAAGATAAAGTTAGCAAAATGTAAAAAATTTTCCTTTGGAGGAAATTTAATTTTAAAGGAATTTCTTTATTTTATACTTTATACAATAAAATAAAATTGATGAAGATAACTCCAAAATAGTTTTCAAAATGTCCCTTGTTAATAAAAATATCCCTTTAAGGGAAATAATTTAAGAATTTTTTGAAACATATTAATAGTTTTACAATAAAATCAATGTGTTTAACATAATTGGGCAAAATTTTAAAAATGTCCCTTGTTTATATAAATTTTCCTTAAGGAAATTTTATTTTTAATATTTTTTTGAAATTTTTTTTTATATTTTGGAAATAAAATAAATAAGTTTATAACAATTTTGATATGAAGAGAAATTATACTTTAAAGGAATTTCCTTAACATTATTATTTTTCATAATAAAATAAATTTTATAAATGCTATTTTAAAGGAGTTTAAAAAATTTCTTTCGTTTATAAAAATATCCCTTTAAGGGAAATTTTATTTATACAAATTTTTGGAAATGTTTACAAATTAAATTTGTTTATAACAATTTTGTTAAAATTTAAGAAATTGCTTTTGCTTATAAAATTTTTCTTTTAAGGGAAATTTTATTTTAAAGGATTTCTTTGTGTTTTTTTTTACTTTTTACAATAAAATTATTATGCCGAAAACAATACTAAAATATATTTAAAAAATACCCTTGTTAATGAAAATATCCATGCAATCGTAATTTTATTTGAAAAGAATTACTGTAATTTTTTTAAATTTTCTACAATTAAATTGTCATAATGAAAATATTTCTAAAATAATTTTCAAAATGTTCCTTGTTAATAGAAATTTAAAAGCAATTACAGCAATGTACGTTTTTAACTTTCTACCATAAAAATTATATTTTCTTCAAGCTTAAGGTCAAAATTTCTTTTTATTTATTTCTTATTTATATTTCGCTACAACAATGTGTAGCATATTTAGGGAAATAAAATTTATTAAAAATTATAATTTTTTTTTGAACAATTAGTTAAATTTTCTACCATAAAATTATAATGATGAAAACAATTCGAAAAGAATTTTAAAAAATTTCCTTTCTAATAAAAATATAGCTTTAAGGGAAATTTTGTATTTAAGGTAATTTTTATATTTCTTAATATTTTTTCGTAAAGCAAATAAATTCCTGTCTTGGTAAAATGTCCATCCAAGAGAAACTTTATTTTAAGGTGATTTCTTAAATTTTAGACTTTCCATAAAACTTCTGATTCTAAAGCAAATATCCCATCAGTGCTCATGTAACTACTATAAACCTGACTTCAGTAATTAACAATAATTTCCATCCAAAACAATCCTCATTAACATTTCTCATCTCTAATCACCCACTTAGAATTTTGCTTATGATGTCGAAACATTTGTTTTTTTTTACTTCACTTTGATTTCAGTTGAAAATTAGACATAACACGAAACCAAATAATGATAGAGTTTTCAAGCTTCAATGAATCATCACAAATAATTAAATTTTAAACAAAATCAAAAAACTACCCACAATAGCTTTTGTATTACTTTTGGTGTTGGCTGAGAATTCATATTTAGAATTCGATTTAGACATAGATGAGACATGATTTGGTGGTGGCTGTTTTCAAATTGAATAAATGAGTTAATTCGTTTTGTATCAATTCCGTTTCTAGTTTCTTCTAATTTAAATGCTAAACAATTTGGTTGCTACCACCAAATATGGTTAAATGTTACAGTTGTTGATTTTTTATTTCTATTGAATTTTTCTCTTTTTCTATTGAGTATTTAATTATTTTATTGAAGATCATTTTGCTTAAAGGTGGGTGGGTGTTTGTTTTAGTTATATTCATGAATTTGATACTCAGCTGAAATTTATTGTTTTTATAGAGATCTACTCAAAATGTAATTGAATACATTTGTTTGCTTGTATTCAATGACATTTCCAAATTCGTATAGAACAAACATTTCTTAACCATTGATGATATAAATTAAAAATCTTTAAATGTAGTTATCATGTAAATTATTTATAGATTAAAATAGAATAGTAATTTAGAAATTTAGGAATTTGCTTTACATTTCATTAACTTAATATTATTTGAAAACATTTGCCGGCAATTCTTTTTTCCTAAATAAAAGTTGAATTTAAATATGTAGTTGTCATTCAATATTTAACAATAAATCACAATGGGTTAACTACTGCTAGAAAATATAAAGTTGTTTAAATTATGAAAATGAGTAGGAAGCTACAACCTCGAATGTTACAATGAAAATGATGTCAAGTGTTTGCGGTTTAAACTAGTCATGTTTTAAATCAAAAAAGAGCACACAAAAGAAAATTGAAACATGTGTTTAAACTGGAATAGAAACTTAAATAAAATAAAAGTCTAGACACCATTCGCCCAAACTTAACACACTCAAATATTAGACATAAGTATTATGGCTATGATTAGAAATTAATTTTGTGGCTAAAAGTAATTTCACGAAAATAAATAAAAATATCATGTCTAATAAATTTAAGTAATAATAAAATAATAATTGATTGATATCTTAAGTTTTGTTATTAAGTTGGCCACTTCAAGGCAATTAAAATATCGTTAGATTTTTAAGACAATACCCAAACTGTCAAAGTTGAAATGCTCCAATTTGTACCAGGCAATGTTAAAATATCAGCCAACAAATCTGCCCTTCTTTATTTTGCTGTAATTTGAACTTATTTAGCATGCACCTAAAAGTATGCTAAATATTTGTCTTTAGCCCGACCTAAGACGTTTCACGTTATACCTAAAACACTAAACTTACGCTAATCTAAACACAGTGGGGTCGATTGTCAAATACTTGGAGATAAGCAATTATGTACATAGGTATACAACTTATTAACTGAATATTACAAAGTTTGGAAAATTAATACAGCTAAATTTCAACTTGTCACTGAAATACAAAATAAGTTACAAATTGTCTTCTAATGTAATACATTTATTAATCGATCTCTTTATAATTTTTTCAATCTCTCCCCACTGTTCTCCCCAATGCTTTTAACTGCTTTAGTATTGGTGTTTTGTGTATGGCATTTAATATTGATGTGTCGTGCCATGTCTGTCGCTATTCACTTGTTTTCCATTCAAATTTTTTGAAACAAGCATAGACACGTAAAAAAAATACCAAAACATTTTCCCTTACTTAACTAGTTTTACAGTAGAATATTAAATTCTCATGTATATGAAAATAACGAAAAAAAGAAGGTCAACCAAATAAAAATCTATCATATTGTATTCTAATTGGTTTGCTTCCAAAATATGAACAACAACCAGCAGCAGCAACATGGGGTAAGGTAAAACACCCCAAATGAAATCTAGAACTTTGTTTTGAGCACAATACTCGTATGCAATAAAAAAATATAAATAGAAAAAAAACAAACAAATACCCACCAATCTAAGAGAATAGAAAATTTATCAAGGTAGACTCAACACAAATATTTATTGTTCAATAAAGTTAACCCCAAATACTTTAAGTAGAATTTAAAGGAATAAATTGTTAGTGTGATTTCAAATTCCTTGTAATGGCGATAAAGATCACAAAATATTTGTAAACGTAATTAAAACAATTTTAACAAGATTAAAAAATTCCCCTTTAGGGAAATTTATTTCAATAAAACTTGCCTAATTTTTTATCTGAATGCAAAAAAATTAATCTGTAAAGAATAAAATTAAAAATCTAATAAAAATTTTCAAATACTTAATCCCCTTAAGGTAAATTTTTAAATTTCCTTTTCTTATAAAAAGTTTCGGTTTAGGGAAATTTTATTTTATAGGCATTTCTTTAATTTTGATAACTTCTACCATAAAACAAAAAAAAAATTTTTTATGAAATCTCAAAAATTTCTCTGGTCTAAAAAATTTTCCCTTGAAGAGAAATTTAATTTGTAATGGCTTTTTAGTGTTTTTTACATTTTTACAACAAAAGTAATTGCTTATGAAATCAGAACCTACATTTTAAAAATTTTCCTTGCTTATAATAAACCCTTAAAGAGAAATTTTATTTGAGAGATTTTATATAAATTGTTGAACTTTCTACAATAAAATTGATGTGATAAAGGCAATTCTGAAAGAATTTTAAAACATTTCCCTTAAAAATAAAAATATTCCTTAGAGGGATATTTTAATTTTTTAATATTTTTATAAGAAAATCAATATATGTATGTACATAAGAAAATTTTAACAAAATTTCTCTGGTCTTATTCTTCTTAGAATTTAAAAAATTTTCTTAGAATTTAAAAAAATATATTTTATAATAAAAATAAATAGTCTACGCAGAATTTGTCAACATATTTAAAATTTCCCTTTAAGCAAAATTTTATTTAAGAAGAAATTCTATACATTTTTTAGCTTTTTAAAATAAAATTATTATGAGAAGAACTTTATACGAATTTTAAAAAATAGAAATATCTAGGAGAAATTAATTTTTTAACAATTATTTGAAAATAATTTAATTTTAATTATAGTTTAGCTTCAGTTGTATTTTATTATATAGACTAAGTTTAGCTTTAATCTTAGGTCTTTATGACTTTCACAAAAGGAGGCAAATATTCATGCTTATGGTAAAATTGAATAGAGAGGTAAAACGAAAATAAATAAAAAACTCATCCGTATGGGATAACATACATTAAATATATTATTCTTCTCTTACTTAAGAAAACAACTTTCGACTGTGTGAAAGCCATTGCTTCAGATGTAGCAACTTTCATTCATAACATCTTTCGAAATTAATTTTGACAGTTTTGGTTTTATTATTTTTTAACACAAATATCAGGGGGAATAAATCAACAGGTTGTTTATAGTTTTGAAAATCCTACACTTCGGATTTTAACTAAATCTATGAGAATGTCCTCATATTCTTGTATATATTCAAAGACAAAGGTCAAACGTCAACTAATTCTTAAATTTATTGAAAGCATACCTTTAACTCCCTGGCCAGCTAATACCCTACACATATAGCAAATGAGTACTCGTTATTTTAACCTTATTTATAGTTAAACTTTTTCTGCTATTTATTCTCTCAGCAATTGATTTTTGCTTTTTGTAAATATTTAGTCTTGGCAAGTAAATACGCCTCTGCAGACAATGCAAACCTACTTGCGACGTTATGATGCATTGGCATGTCGTACTCGTAGCAGTACAAATATTTCTACATTCTAAATTCTACTGTATTTAATTTCTTTTTGGATTTATTTTTCTAGAAATTGGCCAAACATGTTGCTACAACAACCGTTCTAAACAAAAATCCAAAAAATGTTAATAGTTGTACTTGTACTCATATTTAAACATGAATTGAAAAACAAAACTATAGTTGTTAAGTTTTTTATTTAGTTTACAAGTTATTTGTTTGTTGAACTTTGCACTGAGAGAAATTAAACAAAGTAAAGGAGGGTTAGAATACAGAGTGGCAGTAACAAAGCAAAGTAGAAATGTTGAAATTAAATTAAATCAGTAAAAGTACTAAAGAATTTTGATTATAAAGCAGAGGTCGACTCAAAGAGTATAAGTCACATTAATAAATGTGTGATAGAGTGGCGTAAAATAAATTTTCGTTATGTTCACATTTTTGTTCTGAATAGACAAACATGTTTAAACATGTTTTTAAAGTAAATAAAGGTTTATTAAGCAGTTTTTCCATAAAAAATTCCAATATTGCGACATATATTTTTTTCTCTGTGTACTTTTAAACTATTTTTAATACCAAAATCTTTTTCTTCATCTACCTTGCATTGCTTTGCAAACGATTTTCTTCAAATTCTTTAGTTTGATAAAATACTATTTCATAATATTCATTCATAAAATATTCTCAGATTTTTCTTTAAATATATGATGATGATGTTGATGTTTGTAATCATGTGTAAACTAAGTAAGTATTTTAATATGTATTTCAAAAGTTATGAAGTGTGTTTAATATTTATACATATATATGCATACAAATGTTGTGACCCAATTTTCTTCAAGTTGACCTTTGAGTATTTAGTTTTAGCTTCTTTTGTTGGTGTCTACCATTTGTTAGCACACAAACTTCTAGTTAAAATTTCATAAGCGGTTTTTCATTTCTTTAGGGAGAAAAATGTTTACTAATATAGAAAAAAAAGTTGGTGACATAAACAAATAAAACGTTGTGGTGAAATATGAGATAGTAAATTATTTGTGAGATGCAAACTAAAGTTTCTACTTTAAATGTTATATGGATTTATGGTTGCTTAACTAAACCGGGTTTAGATTTAGATACAAAGAAATCTTATACAAAGTTAAATATAAAATTCAGTAAAGATGTTAACTAAGAGTTTTAGTTTGTGGTAGAATTTCTTCATAACTTTAAGTAAACAATATTGAGATTTACTTAAATATAATTTTAAAAAGCATATATGTATGTTCTTTATGTAGGGTTAGTTTAAAATCAAACGTAGGAGTTTATATAGATAAAGTTTAATTTCAATCGTAGACTAGGTTTAATATCAATCGCAGATCTTTGTATAGACGAAGTTGAACTTCAATCGTTGAGCTAGCTTAACTGCAATCGCTGACCAAGTTTAACTGCAATCGTAGGTCTTTGAACGGACTAAGTTCAACTTCAAACGTTGGCCTAGTTTAACTTAAATCGCTGGCTAAGTTTCACTTAAATCGTAGGTCTTAAAACAGACTAAGTTCAACTTAAACCGTTGACCTAGTTTAACTTCAATCGTTGACAAAGTTTAACTTCAATCGTAAAATAAGTTCAATTTCAATCGTAGATCTTTGTGTAGATAAAGTTTGACTTTAATCGTAGATCTTTGTGTAGTCTAAGTTTAACTTTAATCGCAGGTCTTTGTATAGACTAAGTTAACCTTAGACTACGTTTAACGTCAATAATTGGCCTAGTTTAACTTCAATCGATTATCTTTATATAGATTAAGATTAACTTTAATTGCAGATTAAGTTTGACTTTAATCGTATTTCTTTGTATAGACTAAGTTTAACTTTAGTCATTGACCTAGTATCGAAAATCTTTATATGGCCTAAACTTAACTTCAATCGTAGACGTAACTTCATTATATAGACTAAGGCCCTAATTTTGTAAATCACTTGCGTTCAACGCATCACCTACGTTTTTGCGAACGCATCACTAAAAATATAAAATTTTGTAAATCACTGAGTCATTACGTTTAGCGAACGCAGAAATATTACGTTTTTACAATACTGTCAAATTATTGCGTGGTTAATGTTGCCATTAATTAATTAATAAAGTTACACTTATTTTGCATTGGCAATGCTACAAACCTATCAGCTGTGAAATAATTTTGTTCAGTTATTTATCGAGAAAATATTTCAAATTGTGAAGAAAAAAGGATTTGCAAAATATAATTCTGCAACGCTTAGAAAATTGTGCCGTTGCGTTTTACAAAATTAGGGCCTTAATCAAGCTCAACCGTAGATATTTATAAAGACTAAGTTTAGATTCATTTGTAGATATCTATGTATACATATAGACTGAGTTTAGCTTAATTGATAGACTAAGTTTAAATTCAATCTTAGACTATGTTTAGCTTCATTTCATGAATTCTGATATTGCCGAACAAGGTTGTTACTATAATGAAAACATAGTTCCAAGACATGATTTTTCATTTTTTTAAATTGTGGGACATATTTTATTTCCATTAAGTTGCTACATATTTCTAATTTGTATTACAAGTTAATTAGTGTTAGGAATTATATTTTCAATAGATTTAAAAGAATTATTCATTTCATCATTTTAAGTAATATGCATGACTTAGAACAAAATTTCATTGCGAGTTAATTAATAACTCTATGACTATTTTTAGCTTGTTCATATTAAACTATTAACTAAAGTTTATCCTTAATTTAAACATGAATTTATTTTAATATTTACAGATAAATAAAAAAACACCTTTTCTTCTTTACCACAAAAACAAGAAATATTTTAACGATACACAAATATGGTGGCCGGTTTCGAGCAACGTCCTTGGACACCAACTGTTAGACGTGGACAAATAGCTGCTGAGACTTCCACACCTGGCCCAGCAGCTGTAACACTGCCCAGTTTAATAGGTAATTATTCTAAATAAAAATGTAATGTTCCCGCTTATTTTGGTTATAACCAACTTTATGAAATTCATGCTGAATTTCTCATTCACTTAATCAAATGTCAACAGAATTTAAGCATTTGCTTGTCAGCATTTTGTATTGAAAAACGTATAATATCTTTACACGAAAACAATTTGCCAGCTGGAAATTTAAGCTGAACATATAACAAGCTGCTGATATCTCAGAAATTTCTCATAGTTTTTGTCAAATGCAACAGGCTGTCAATAGTCAGGGGTGTCATAGAAACCAATATTGTCAGAATTGGTTTTAAAACCGACAAGAAAAAATGCTTTGGTGTCATAGGGCACTGCTACACGTTCAATAAATATCGAGATATTTCTAGTATCATGATATTTATTGTAAAAATGAAACGATTTGGCAATGCGGCTGGAAGTACTTGTGATCGCCAAAGAAGGCCTTCTAGAAGGCCTCTTTACAGCATCTTTTTCCCGCTGCGATAGTTGCTAAAACGTTGACAATCTTGTCATAACATTAATATAATAAAGAATATAACTGCTAATTTTATATATGATACTTTTATTCTCCTGATAACCAATTTGAAAAATAGAAATGACAGAAATGTATCAAGTATAAACATGAGGTAACAATCGTACCACATTTTAATACGATATTTTAGTTTCAAATAAATACTGCCCACCTGCTAAATGTTTCTAATATTGGAACAAATTCATAAGAATATCAACTAATGTATGAATTACTTACTGGCGGAATAAATACTCGAAAGAACACGTTCTTGAATATCAATATATAATTCTTACAAATTGTAAAAATTTAACCTTTTTTTAGGCAACAAAGTAACAGATTCCCGAAAAAATGCCTCTCCCTCTTTTACCTTTGGACAGAAGCACCGCCAAACCGTAGAGTCTTTAGGAGAGGGTCCAGCAAAATACAATGTCACCGGACTAGGCAACAAAGGTAAAGATACACCACCAGCCGCTACGCTACAAAGTCGTCACAAAGAAATGTCGAAATTCTCCACACCAGCACCTGGTGAATATGACATACAAAAAGCAGTAAAAGCCATTAATCAGTCGACACCCAAATATACATTTGGACAGAAATTAGCTTCAGAAAAGTTCAATACAACACCAGGTAAGTTCAAAACGAAAAACAAGAAAGAGGTTTTATAATTAATAAAAAGAGAAAGAACGAACAAACTATTTTTTATAAAAAATAATTGGTGGTGTATGGTGTAAATTTTGATTCTATTGATTTAAGTAAATGTCTGGTATGAATGGGTGTTTGGGTTAGTGTTATATGCTGTCATCTGAATGTCATATTTCATAATATATGTATTTATGTTTACTCGACAACATGTCTGCTATATAATTGTATTTTTATTTGCAGCATTTTCCGAAAAAAAGAGATTTTTTGAAAAAAAAAGGTTGAAACTGCCTAAGCTTTAAACATAATTTTCATAAAGTTCATTAAAGACATCAAGTTACTTGCAGTGTAAATATAAACATTTAAATACATAGTTATATTTTTATTTTATATGACACATTAAAAATTGTTGAAATAAAACAATTTCTTTTAGAATTTCACTATCATATATATTTTTAAATATTATGGGTATTCACTTAAATGTGTAATTTTGCCTGGGCTTACTTTATGCACTAAAAAGTGAATACCCCTACTGCCATAGTAATAGCTCTTGTTTTTTTTAGTATCTCTCTTCGTTTGTAGTTAGTTCTGAATTATTTTTCTCTCTGCTTTGTATGTTAGTTAAATATTTTTACATTTCTGTTGTTGTTTTTTTGTATGGTACAATTTGGTTTTTTTCTATTTTCTTTTAACAAAATTATTAATATTTTTTTCTTTTGTTTTTTTTTTATTTTCTTCTACCCAAAACCCTCAACCAAATCCTCTGGTCCTCTACCAAACTAAACCCCGTCACTAATCCCTGTGTCTCTGTGCAAAAAAAAAAATCCAACCAAAAACGAATTTCTATTCTATTTCTAATTTAGGTCCAAATCATTATCGAGTTGTTCCACTCGATCTAATAAAACCTCGTGCCCCTCAGTATACGTTTCGTATTAAAGTTAAAGTTTTTTTAATTAATACACCAGGTAACATTGTTTATTTTCCTTGATTTCCTATAAAATCAAATATTTTCGTATTTAAAATTTAATGTTATTTTTGTGTGTCTGTATGTTGTATGTTTTTTTTTCTGTAATAATGTTAAAAGATTATTTTATTTAGAACTACCCATACTTTAGTCATTTTGTATATAAAATTATGTGAATTTACTATCAATACACCATGAATATGTTTGCACTACTCGTTTAAATTAGTATAGAATTTGTTAAATAAATCGCTCGTTCCTGTTGGAAATTTCACGTCTATGTATAATGAACATGGCGAAACCATTTGATTTTGTCATAAATTTGGTCAAATGTCAGTAGGACAAAATCACCAGTTTCTCAATACCTAATGTTAACCCTGAGGCTTTACTTGACAAATATTTATTGTCATCAAGACAAAGCTTCTACAGCTATGACAATTTTGTCATAACAATGCCATAACACTTAAAAAATATCGAATTTTAACTCTTGACAACCATTTTGAGATATTGCACACAATTATTTATCCAGTGTAGACATGAGGTTGCAAGACATTTTCGTACGATATTCTAGTAACAAGCAAATATTGCTAAACTGCTAATTGTTTTTAACATTTGAACAAATTATTATGAAAATCAGTCTAGATTTACTTTCTAGAGAAACAGATATTCGAAAATACAAATTTTCGAATTTCAATAGAGAATTTATACAAATTCGAATGATTCCTTTTATGGATTGGTTTCGAAAAGAAAACATTCGAGACGTTAAATTACCAACTGAATATTTGCTTTGAAAATGGTGAAGGTGGTAAATGTCTTTTGCTGGAGCCTTTAAGCTAGTGGTTTTTCATTGACATTCTTTAGATTATAAGTTGTTTTTGTCATTGTAATTGGTCCGTGCTTCATTAAAAACAACCATTACGAAAAAAGGACGTTACAGTCAATCATGATTACTGACTTTTTCAATGAAGAATTGAACAATCATGATGTACAGGAGTTGTGGTTTCAACAAGACGACTCAACATGTCACATAGCTCGTGCCACAATTGATTTATTGAAGGAAACGTTTGGTAACGGCATAGTTTCACGTTTCGGACCAATAAATTGGCCTCCAAGATTACGTGATCGTGCCGCTTGATGATTTTCTGTGGGGATATGTGTAATCGCTAGTCTACGCCGATAAACCCGCAACGATTGACCACTTTCCTGCATTTTTGCCGATATACGGCCACAAATGTTGGAAAAAGTCATCGAAAATTGGGCCTCCAGATTAGACTACGTCCGAGCCAGTCATATGTCAGAAATCGTATTTAAATTATAATGCCAAAAGATTATCTTTCGAGTAAAGTAAATTTCATATCAGTTTAAAAAAATCATCTTTGTTTTATTCCAATTTAAAGTACTATACATCTAAAAAAACACCCTTTATTAATGTAGTGCGCCTCCTACACAGAGCAAACAGATTCGGTTTGATAATTAAATTTGTAACAAATCGAATTATTTGATTTTATGAAAATATTCTGTTAACCCGTAAAGCCAGCCGAACGAAAGTTTTCGCAGTAGCGGACTCTTATTTAAGTCGACTTCGAGTGACTAACTTTCATTCGAAATCGATCAACAGTCCTTATTAGGGCTTTATTGTTCACGAATTGTGTGCCATTATGTAACCATAATTAGCTGATTCTGCCTACTGTTTAGATGGGAATAAGTCTTCTTTTAACCTGTATAGAAAATTTTCGTAAAATATAATTTTAATGCTGGACGCATGCTTCCACGTTAAAACAATCAGTTTGAATTAATAAACATTTTATTATTGAAAAACACCAGTTACATATCTATCCCTTAACGACCATTATTGGCTGGCTAAGTGTAGCGGAGTATTAGCTTCCAATTACGTTTCCACACTTAGCCAGACAGCAACGTAAGCATTAATGTTTATGCTGCTTACTTTTAGTTATATATAAGTTTAAGATTACAATTTCTGCACTTTTGTACTTTTATATGTTTACATTTTATATTTAAAATTCATTCTTAAGATTCAATTCAATAAATGAAGTAGTTTCTCTAAAGAGCAGCTACTAAAAATAAACATAATTCACGCGGCTTTAAAATTAGCAAATAAATTATTTATGAATCTATTATCGCATAACAATAAATAAACTAGAAAACTATTTTGGAAATCCTGCAGGAAACAATTAAATAGTAAACACCTATTTATTCTATTCTTTCTTTCAACGAATTTGATGAATAATTGTAATAATTAAGTTGTGAAATTATCTAAAATCTAAACGAATCTTAGTTTATTAAGGTAATTTATTTATTTAATAGATTTCCTTACAACGTTTGGTGAATGAAATCCGAACAAGTTTAAAAGTAAAAAAAAACGTAAAAAAAACTTATTTATTTTATGGTTTTTTCGCTTCCATGGTATTTTTGGAGCTGTTTTTTTCCTCTTTTTCTGAACTTCCATAGATTGCAAGTATTTCCTAACTGTATTTTTGTCACATTTATATTTCTTAGCCAATTGGCGATGAGAGTTTTCACTGCAACCTGCTGTTTCGGTTTTCAATTTTGAGCGAATTTTGACGTCTTGCAAACTGCATTTCCGACCAGATCCAGGTTTCCTTTCAGGTGGCTTATTATTCAAAAACAAGTTTATTGTGCTATCAATAAATGTTTTTTTGAAACCCATATCCTTAAATGTTTAAAAATTTCACTTTTAGTTTTTTCTTTCACAAAATTTACAAATTAATTTGCGACAATTCAACTCGTTTAGTGACATTTTCAAAACTAATTTTTCACTGACCAACGCATACTTTATTTTTTATTCAGAAGTAGATAGTGCAATTAAATTTACCATTCAAAGTTTTGTTGTAAATATTATCTGTGTTTTTTTTAAAAACAGCGTTACACTTGTTCGTATTTCATTCACCATACGTTAGTATTGTATTATTTTCTAGTTGTTCAACAGCCCCAAATTAGGCTGTAAACCTTATTTTAAATTGTAAATATTATTTCCATATCTTCAATATTACGTTCCCAAAAATATATATTTTATTTTTCACATTCATAAAATCACTCTCTACGTACGAACTTTATTTTTTTTTGTTTTGCAAACATTTACATTTCAAAAAGCTCTTGTAAATACCAGCAAGCACTATTCATTGCAAAATGCACGGTGTACATTTAATACAAACTTTTATTATTTAAAAAAGCTTAAAAGCTGCACAGTATAATGTAACTGTAATTTAAAAATATAGTAATTTAAAACAATTTCTTAATAAAAATATTTATTTTTTTGTCAACATTTTTCTTTAATTTATGTTTGATTTGTACACTAACAAAACAATTACCAAAAAAAACAAAAAAAAAACACACTTTGATAAATAAAAACCACAGCGCCAAATAGTTATCGTCCCGAGAGGGTTTCGCTATCGAAAAGAAATTCACCGCGTTACTCATTTGGTAGACGTACAAAATTAAACTTCGATAAGGGAACACCAGGTAAACTAATTTAACTAATTTCATTAATATTAATAATTTAGCTGTTCTTTTTTTAAATATAATTTAATGTTTAGCACCAAAGCTCTTAGTACAACACATTATAATTGTTGTGTAGTATATACAACAAAGCTGGCTTAAAAGCTTTAAAGCGTTATTTGTTTTAATTGTTTTTCTTTTGTTTAGCAATATTATAAGCTTAATTTTAATTTATTTTTATTTTCTTTCTTTTTTGTTTATTTTAATAATTTAACTTTAGCACCTGGCTGTTACAGTCCTGAAAAAGCTAAATTGCATTCAACACCAGCTTTTACAATGTCTGGCAAAACCTCGCATGATGTAGTCGATTGTACACCTGGTGAGTAATTTGATTTAAATCACAGTACACACAAAGAGGCGAGACTTAAATGTCAAAAGCTTTTTTGGTTTTAGTATCTTTGAATTTATGTTATGATATGAGCTTTTAAATTATTTAGAACTAAAAAGCTCTTTAGTTAGTCGTAAAAAGCTTCTGTATGTGTCTAGTTCTGCTAGTTTTGTAATTATTTATGAAAAATAACTATTTAAAAAATCTTACAGCTCCAGGTGCATACGAACCGGAAAAATGCCATTTGGATAAAACAATAGCCTACACCATCACTGGACGACATACAATACACAAAACCAGTGATACTCCCGCTCCTGGTGCATATGCCCCTGAAAAATGTCGCTTAGATCATGCACCAGCATTTAGCATTAAGGGTAAATATAATGTGCAAAAAGTCGATGAAACACCAGCTCCTGGAGCTTATGCCCCCGAAAAAGCAAAACTTGATCATACAATAGCTTATACCATGAGCGGACGTCATGAGGTGCACAAGGCTAGTGAAACACCAGCTCCGGGTGCCTATTGCCCAGAGAAAGTAAGATTAGATCATACTCCAGCTTACACAATGGCTGGTAAGCATCAGAGTAAGGTTAAAAATGATACACCAGCACCTGGGGCTTATGCTCCTGAAAACTGTAGATTAGATCATACACCCGCCTTTTCGTTAACAAGTCGCCATAACTTGCAAAAGCCTAGTGAAACACCAGCTCCGGGTGCCTACAGTCCAGAGAAGGTAAGACTTGATCATATTTTTGCCTATACGATGGCCGGCAAACACGAGCAAAAAATCACCAGTGTTACACCAGCACCCGGTGCATATGCTCCAGAAAAATGTAAATTAGATAATACACCCGCCTATTCATTTGCTGGACGTCATGATCTCCAGAAGCCAAGTGAAACCCCAGCACCGGGAGCTTATTGTCCGGAAAAGGTACGTCTAGATCATACTCCAGCCTATAGTATGGCTGGTAAACATGATGCTAAGATTACAAATGATACACCAGCACCAGGAGCTTATGCCCCCGAAAAATGTAAGTTAGATGGCACTCCTTCATATTCAATGGGTGGTCGTCATAATTTACAAAAGCCCAGTGACACTCCAGCACCAGGAGCATATTGTCCCGAAAAGGTACGTTTAGATCATACACCAGCCTATAGTATGGGTGGCAGACATGATCCTAAATATACAAACGAAACACCAGCTCCAGGTGATTATGCTCCAGAAAAGTGTAGATTAGATGGTACTCCTTCATATTCGATGGGTGGTCGACATAATTTACAAAAACCTAGTGATACTCCAGCTCCTGGGGCTTATGCCCCTGAAAAATGCAGACTAGATGGTACCCCAGCTTACTCCATGGCTGGTCGCCCGAATTTGCAAAAGCCCAATGACACCCCAGCACCTGGGGCTTATGCTCCTGAGAAGTGCAGATTAGATGGCACGCCCAGTTATACCATGGGTGGTAAACATGATCCTAAGATCACAAATGAAACTCCAGCTCCTGGAGCATATGCTCCCGAGAAGTGCAGACTAGATGGTACCCCAGCTTACTCCATGGCTGGTCGTCCGAATGCACAAAAGCCCAATGACACCCCTGCACCTGGGGCTTATGCTCCTGAGAAGTACAGATTAGATGGCACTCCTGCCTTCACAATGGGTGGCAAATATGATCCCAAAATACAAAACAATACTCCTGCTCCTGGTGATTATGCCCCCGAAAAGTGCAGATTAGATGGCACACCAGCTTACTCTATGGCTGGACGCCCGAATGTACAAAAGCCTAGTGATACTCCCGCACCTGGAGCTTATGCTCCTGAAAAGTGCCGATTGGATGGTACACCAGCCTACACCATGGCTGGCAAACATAATCCAAGGAATACAAATGATAATCCTGCTCCTGGAGATTATGCCCCCGAAAAGTGCAGATTAGATGGTACACCAGCTTACACCCTTAAAGGGCGCCATAATTTACAGAAACCCAGTGATACACCAGCTCCTGGAGCTTATGCTCCTGAAAAGCATCGTTTAGATTCTACACCAGCCTACACTATGGCCGGTAAGCATCAGCCGAAAGTTAATGATGAGACACCTGCTCCCGGTGATTATGCTCCCGAGAAGTGTAATATAGATCATACTCCTGCTTACAGCTTTACGGGGCGTCATGATCTAAAGAAACCCAATGATACTCCAGCTCCCGGCGATTATGCTCCCGAAAAGCATCGTTACGATCATACTCCTGCTTACAGCTTTACGGGGCGTCATGATCTAAAGAAACCCAATGATACTCCAGCTCCCGGCGATTATGCTCCCGAAAAGCATCGTTACGATTATACACCAGCCTATACATTCTCGGGTAAACATAATCCCAAGATCGTAAATGACACCCCTGCACCGGGAGCTTACAGCCCCGAAAAGGTACGCTTGGGTCATACACCGGCCTTTACAATTGTCGGTCGCCAAGTGGACAGACCTAGAAGTGAATCTCCAGCACCTGGCTCTTACAGCCCCGAAAAGGTTAGACTTGATCATACACCAGCCTTTACCATTACCGGACGCAGCACTGTTCATCATGTGGAAAGTACACCAGCACCTGGTGACTATAAACCAGAGATGTGCGATATTAAAGGACCTGCCATGCCAGCATTTACATTTGGTTTGAAATTAAAGCAGGAACATGTCAGTGATACACCTGGTAAGTTAATGGAATTGCAAGAAAACAGGTAGAAGTATTGATTATAATTATAGAATTAAGGAGAAATATTTCTGATATTTTCAAGTAGAATTCAAAAGCCAAAATGTTTTCCTTCAAGGACTTTTTATGGATATTCTTAACATAAAAATTATTTAAGTAACTATTGTATATAAGCACTCATTTAAAAAATCTTTACCTTCACTCTATACACTCCAGCACCCACTGCCTATGAACCAGAAAAGCACTCTCTTGAACATAAAATATCGTATACCTTTGGCACGAAAACGGAAACCAAAACGGTAACCGATTCACCAGGTAGGCAATATTACACATAAAAGAAATAAAATACATTCAACTTATTCAAAACTATTACAATTTTATAATTATTAAAGTTTGAAATGTTTAATAAAAGTAAAATTGGTTAAAGAATAACTGCCCTATTGCTAAAAAATAAACTAGACTTCAAATGTACTTTAAGAAAATTTTGTATGAAAATTTTGTCTAAAAGCACACTTTCAACCTACTTTATTTTTTATGAATACGGCAGTTAGGCTGTAAATTCTGTAACTCTCTAACAATTTGCTATATATTCCCTCTAATTCTTTTGCATGTTTAGCTCCTGGTCATTATCATCCAGAAAACTATAAACCCGATCATGCGCCATCTTATACGTTTGGTGTTAAGACCTTAGCAATGCCAGGTAGGTTTTCTTTATAATTAAATTATTGCAAAAATTCTTTAGCATGTTTCCAAAACCGTTTAGCGGTTTTTGTTTTAGCTTCATTCTATCATTTGTAAATATTTTTTATTTTTTTATTTTTCTTTTGTTTATTTATTTTATATTTAATTTGTTATTATTGTGCATTATTTGCGTGTGTGTTTGTGTTGTGTTTTTGATGTATTTTTATAAATGCATTGATGCATAAATAAATAGCTTTGCCTAGGGGCAGATATGTTGAAGATCGCATATTGCAAAGACGTGAGAGACGTTTAGCAAGTCCGGGTAAGCACTTCATTTTCAATGTAGATACATTTAGTTACTAATACAACATACTTAAATGCTCAATTACCAACTGACATATGGTTTAATTATGAGGACTTATTTGGTGTAGGAAGTCAAGTTTAACTTAAATAGCAGTGGGATTTTAAAACTTTTTATTTTTTTAATCTAAAGGTACGGACGTTACCACTAAATAACATATATTTTAAGTCGTTTATTTATTTAAAAAACTTTTTCTTATTTAGGCTAAATCACAACAAATATATACGTAGTTTTAATTTATTTGATGATGTTTGAGCTGGCAAAACTCTTATAAGAAAAAAAAACGTCAAACAAATTTGTGCTAAAACAAGTGGTTACGCCAAATGTGGCCGCACCTTAATATTTGCAATAATGATGGGCAATTGTAAACTAGTTTTACATGACAACTAGTTTTATTTAAACAGTAGCAAATAATGGTGAGAGAAATCTCAGCCTGCCAATTTCAATCTTGAGAGATGAGGATTTTATTGGCTATGAACTTAAACAAACAAATTTTTTATGGAAGCTATCAGATAATCAGTATATATTTTCAAATTGTTTGATTACGTTGCTATTAAAAAATTTGAACAGACTGGACTTATAAAGCTTCTTCTTAATTTTTTGTTTCAAATACCTACCACCAAAAGTAACACATCCAAATTTTTGGTCACAGACTTGTTTGAAAGGGAGCAACCTTTTTTGAAAGAACGTTTTAAGACAACTTTTTCTAGAAGAAAGTTGTCTAAAACAGAGCAATTTTTTCTGGAAGAAAGTTGTCTGAAATAGCGCAACTTTTTCCGGAAGAAAACTGTCTCAAACAGAGCAACTTTTTGTGGAAAAAAGTTGTCTGAAACAGAGCAACTTTTTCTGGAAGAAAGTTGTCTGAAACAAATCAACTTTTTTCTAGAAGAAAGTTATCTGAAATAAGGCAACTTTTTCTAGAAGAAAACTGTCTGAAACATATCAACGTTTTGTGGAAGAAAATTGTCTGAAATAGAGAAACTTTTTCTGAAAGAAAGTTGTCTAAAACAGAGCAACTTTTTTTGGAAGAAAATTGTCTGAAATAGAGCAACTTTTTCTGGAAAAAAATGTCTGAAATAGAGCAACGTTTTGTGGAGAAAAGCTATTTAAAACAAATCAACTTTTTCTAGAAGAAAGTTATCTGAAATAGTGCAATTTTTTCTGGAAGAATGTTGTCTGAAATAGAGTAACTTTTTCTGGAAGAAAATTGTATGAAATAAAGCAACTTTTTGTGGAGGAAAGCTGTCTGAAACAAATCAACTTTTTGTAAAAGAGAGTTATCTGAAATAGAGCAATTTTTTCTGGAAGAAAACAACTTTTTCTGAAAGAAAGTTGTCTAAAATAGAGCATTTTTTTCTGGAAGAAAGTTGTCTGAAATAGCTCAACTTTTTCTGAAAGAAGGTTGTCTAAAACAGAGCAACTTTTTCTGGAAGAAAATTGCCTGAAACAGAGCAACTTTTTCTGGAAGAAAGGTGTCTAAAACAGAACAGCTTTTAGTGCAAGAGAGAAAGTTGTTTTAAACAAATAATTAATTTGTACTACTTTTTAATAAATAAAATAAAGTGCCTACATAAGAATGTATCGCCAAAATTTCAGTATTACTGAATAAATTAAAGCTACAAAAAGTATATTGAAAAATCCTGAAAGTTTTATAAAAAATAAGAGAAAACATGTTGCGTACAAACAATTGCTTAACGCTGTATAAAAAATCATATAAACAATTAGTTTTGTATCTATTAACAAATTGAAGGCCTATTAATATAATTCCAAATAATAATAATAATGAATCTAAACTTATTTTTGTGCAAAACTATTAAAAAAAATAACTAAACATTTAATTAATATTTTTGCGTAAAGCATAGTACTCTGTTCAAAATTTCAAGTGGAATGCTGTCAAAATACATGTTAAAAAAAGAAACATGAAATTTTCATGAAAAAATGTTGCAGAAGTAGTACTCTTCATTTTGTGAAAAACATGTGAAATGTATTTGGCAACTATATTTTTTTACAGCGAAATAATTAAAGTAGCAATTGTTTCACGTGGAATTTTTATCCAAAAGCTCTTCTGTCGCAACAACAATATCTATTACTTGTTGTTCTGCTGCACAAGCGGCTTGTAATATTTGTTTATTAATTTTTATTGAAAGATTTCGATTCAACACAGATTTTTTAATATTTTAACTTTTATTTATGGCGTTTTCTCTTCTGACAAAAATGTTACACTTTTTTCCTTTTTTATATGGGAAATGGGTAAAAAGTGTAACACATATGTAACATTTTTGCCAGAAAAGAAAACGCCATTAGTTTCGATTTAAATTCACAAAAAAGCAAAACATATGTGTTTTGTTTACATAAATAAAACAATGTGGCGTACTTTCAATTAAAAAAAACGTCAAATTATGTAAATTCGCGTGATAGGCAACATTGGCTATACGTCTAATTTTCCGTATGAAATAATTAATGTTGCTCAACATTTTTCCCAAATTTGAACAGAGAGAGTACTAGGCTTAACACTACAATTGTTGTGTAATTAAAAACTTCTTATGTAACAAGAGTTTTATGACTCCAGGTTTAAGGTAAATCCAGCATATTATTTTATACTTTTCAATAATTTTTTTGCTTTTTAATGCTAATTTTTAATGCCAACAATTAAATTTGTAAACAAAATTTAACAATTTTAAACTATTATTTATTTAATTTTATATCATTTCACCACTAAAACACCCCAAAAACTCGATATTCAACAAAACAATAAACAAATTCACCACACTGTAGTACGTAATGTTGTTCTACTAGAAAATGGCAACTTACAGCAGCAAGAACAACAACATGAATTATTACAAAAACATGAACAAGAACAACAACAGCAAAGCACTACTAAGACCACAACAACCACAGTAACCGAGGTGCACACCACCACTAATGGCCAACAGCAGCCTAAATCCACCATTAACAGATCTAATGACAACAAAAATACAGTGACCACAATTAGAAAACAAGCACTTGTAAATGGCAAAGATGCAATAGACACCACAATCACTAATCTTGCCAATAAATTGACTAAGCTTAATATGAATGACACTTTAGTAGGAACAACTGGTTCTAATACCCAGCTGACACAAAAAATAGACCAGATCAATGGCTTAAATGGTGAGACTGGCCAAATGGTCACCACCACCATGCACACAGTCACAAATGGCTACAAGGAACAGGGCAATAAGAAAATTCTAGCCAAGGGTAGTGCTGATGTCAAACAGACAAATGCTGCTTTGGGTTCTAGCAACACCATGCTAACTGCTGACGGCAGCACAGTGACCACTGTGAAATCGGCCAAAAGTTCTAGTGTCAAATATGCCGTAGAAGCCAGTACCGTACAAGAAGAAATTATCAGGTAACAATAGAGTTTACAGGTTAAATTTATTGCCTTTTATGGATGAAATGCATACACTAACCCTTACATGTCAGGCAGTTCAAAAATGTAACCCCTCCCCACCCCCCCATTTCTATGTAAATAGTGTCACAATAAATTGATGATTTACGTGTGGTAAAATATTTTTTTTTTAATTATGCATCTTTGCTTTCCTTTAACAGCTCCTAATGTCTATAAAATTCCCACTGTTTTGGGTATCAGCAAAGAGGGCACCATAAGATCAGCCCCCGCCTTTTCTATGGCTGGTCGTGAAAAGCCTCGTCCTTTGCCAAGTCTTCTATTTCCCGGTCCAGGTTTTTATGATGCCGAATATACCGCCATTAAACGCAAACCGCCCATGTATTCTATGGGTGGCAAACACAAAATACCCAGTGATGATCATATGAAACCTGGTCCTGGTGCTCATTGTCCAGAAAAGGTAAATTTCTTTTATTGTAAAACAATATAATGCTAAAACTAAAATGTTCATTTCCTTTATAGGTCAATCTCTCCAATGTTCCCGCTTATAGTTTTGGCATTAAACATTCTCCCTATTTGGGCTGCATTCGGGAACATCATGATCATGGATTTTCGGGCATTTGCTAAATTCAACGTTACATTCCTTTTCCTCACTTTTTACACATTTTAGACATCTTATGACCAACCTTTTACATTTAGTTTAATTTTGCTGATACCTTTACTTTTATTTTTATCCAACCAATGTATACTCTCCTTTCACTTTGAATTTTATGTTACTTTTCTTTTAGCTTTTACTTTTCTTTAAATTATATTTATTAATCAATCAAGTATTGTATTTTTTTTATTATAAAATTGAGTTTTCTTTTTGAAGATTTTTATCAACTTATTTTAATATAAAAAAAGAAAATTGTACATTTTGTAAAATACTAACACATTTTTATTGGACAACAAAATTGTGTTCTACTAATTTAAACGATAATGAAAAATAAATAAAACAACAAAATACATTAATATTAATAAGACACAACTCGAAATAAATAAGAAATTAACATAAATAAAACTAAATAAAAACCCCTTAAAAATGAGTTTGAATTTCTTTAAATACATGTTACAAGAAGTTGGTACATAGCCCTAAAGTATAACAAACAATTTAAGTTTTAATAGATTTTGCTATTTTCTCGAAAAAAAACGCAGTATTTACCGAGATATTAAGGTTTAAAGTTTTTTTTTTTTGAAAATTCCCTTGAAAAATTAATTTTTGGCCAAAAATATAGGTGATCACGGATTTTGCTTATTTTTTCGAAAAATGCAGTATTTACCGAGATATTACGGTTTAAGTTTTTTTTTGAAAATTCCCTTGAAAAATTAATTTTTGGCCAAAAATATAGGTGATCACAGATTTTGCTTATTTTTTCGAAAAATGCAGTATTTACCGAGATATTAAGGTTTAAAGTTTTTTTTTGAAAATTCCCTTGAAAAATTAATTTTTGGCCAAAAATATAGGTGATCACGGATTTTGCTTATTTTTTCGAAAAATGCAGTATTTACCGAGATATTAAGGTTTAAAGTTTTTTTTTGAAAATTCTCTTGAAAAATTAATTTTTGGCCAAAAATATAGGTGATCACGGATTTTGCTTATTTTTTCGAAAAATGCAGTATTTACCGAGATATTAAGGTTTAAAGTTTTTTTTTGAAAATTCTCTTGAAAAATTAATTTTTGGCCAAAAATATAGGTGATCACAGATTTTGCTTATTTTTTCGAAAAATGCACTATTTACCGAGATATTAATGTTTAAAGTTTTTTTTTTGAAAATTCCCTTGAAAAATTAATTTTTGCCCAAAAATATAGGTGATCACAGATTTTGCTTATTTTTTCGAAAAATGCAGTATTTACCGAGATATTAAGGTTTAAAGTTTTTTTTTGAAAATTCCCTTGAAAAATTAATTTTTGGCCAAAAATATAGGTGATCCCAGATTTTGCTTATTTTTTCGAAAAATGCAGTATTTACCGAGATATTAAGGTTTAAAGTTTTTTTTTGAAAATTCCATTGAAAAATTAATTTTTGGCCAAAAATGTAGGTGATCACAGATTTTGATATTTTTTCGCAAAATGCACTATTTACCGAGATATTAAGGTTTAAAGTTTTTTTTTTGAAAATTCCCTTGCAAAATTAATTTTTGCCCAAAAATGTAGGTGATCACAGATTTTGCTTATTTTTTCGCAAAATGCACTATTTACCGAGATATTAAGGTTTAAAGTTTTTTTTTTTGAAAATTCCATTGAAAAATTAATTTTTGCCCAAAAATATAGGTGATCACAGCTTTTGCTTATTTTTTCGAAAAATGCACTATTTACCGAGATATTAAGGTTTAAAGTTTTTTTTGAAAATTCCCTTGAAAAATTAATTTTTAGGCAAAAATATAGGTGATCACAGATTTTGCTTATTTTCTCGAAAAACGCAGTATTTACCGAGATATTAAGGTTTAAAGTTTTTTTTTGAAAATTCCCTTGAAAAATTAATATTTAGGCAAAAATATAGGTGATCACAGATTTTGCTTATTTTTTCGAAAAATGCAGTATTTACCGAGATATTAAGGTTTAAAGTTTTTTTTTGAAAATTCCCTTGAAAAATTAATTTTTGGCCAAAAATATAGGTGATCCCAGATTTTGCTTATTTTTTCGAAAAATGCAGTATTTACCGAGATATTAAGGTTTAAAGTTTTTTTTTTGAAAATTCCCTTGCAAAATTAATTTTTGGCCAAAAATATAGGTGATCACAGATTTTGCTTATTTTCTCGAAAAACGCAGTATTTACCGAGATATTAAGGTTTAAAGTTTTTTTTTGAAAATTCCCTTGAAAAATTAATATTTAGGCAAAAATATAGGTGATCACAGATTTTGCTTATTTTTTCGAAAAATGCACTATTTACCGAGATATTAAGGTTTAAAGTTTTTTTTTGAAAATTCCCTTGAAAAATTAATTTTTGCCCAAAAATATAGGTGATCACAGATTTTGCTTATTTTTTCGAAAAATGCACTATTTACCGAGATATTAATGTTTAAAGTTTTTTTTTTGAAAATTCCCTTGAAAAATTAATTTTTGGCCAAAAATATAGGTGATCCCAGATTTTGCTTATTTTTTCGAAAAATGCAGTATTTACCGAGATATTAAGGTTTAAAGTTTTTTTTTGAAAATTCCATTGAAAAATTAATTTTTGGCCAAAAATGTAGGTGATCACAGATTTTGATATTTTTTCGCAAAATGCACTATTTACCGAGATATTAAGGTTTAAAGTTTTTTTTTTGAAAATTCCCTTGCAAAATTAATTTTTGCCCAAAAATGTAGGTGATCACAGATTTTGCTTATTTTTTCGCAAAATGCACTATTTACCGAGATATTAAGGTTTAAAGTTTTTTTTTGAAAATTCCCTTGAAAAATTAATATTTAGGCAAAAATATAGGTGATCACAGATTTTGCTTATTTTTTCGAAAAATGCAGTATTTACCGAGATATTAAGGTTTAAAGTTTTTTTTTGAAAATTCCCTTGAAAAATTAATTTTTGCCCAAAAATATAGGTGATCACAGATTTTGCTTATTTTTTCGAAAAATGCAGTATTTACCGAGATATTAAGGTTTAAAGTTTTTTTTTGAAAATTCCCTTGAAAAATTAATTTTTGGCCAAAAATATAGGTGATCCCAGATTTTGCTTATTTTTTCGAAAAATGCAGTATTTACCGAGATATTAAGGTTTAAAGTTTTTTTTTTTGAAAATTCCCTTGAAAAATTAATTTTTGGCCAAAAATATAGGTGATCACAGATTTTGCTTATTTTTCGAAAAATGCACTATTTACCGAGATATTAAGGTTTTAAAGTTTTTTTTTTTGAAAATTCCCTTGAAAAATTAATTTTTGGCCAAAAATATAGGTGATCACAGATTTTGCTTATTTTCTCGAAAAACGCAGTATTTACCGAGATATTACGGTTTAAGTTTTTTTTTGAAAATTCCCTTGAAAAATTAATTTTTGGCCAAAAATATAGGTGATCCCAGATTTTGCTTATTTTTTCGAAAAATGCAGTATTTACCGAGATATTAAGGTTTAAAGTTTTTTTTTGAAAATTCTCTTGAAAAATTAATTTTTGGCCAAAAATATAGGTGATCCCAGATTTTGCTTATTTTTTCGAAAAATGCAGTATTTACCGAGATATTAAGGTTTAAAGTTTTTTTTTTTGAAAATTCCCTTGAAAAATTAATTTTTGGCCAAAAATATAGGTGATCACAGATTTTGCTTATTTTTTCGAAAAATGCACTATTTACCGAGATATTAAGGTTTAAAGTTTTTTTTTTTGAAAATTCCCTTGAAAAATTAATTTTTGGCCAAAAATATAGGTGATCACAGATTTTGCTTATTTTCTCGAAAAACGCAGTATTTACCGAGATATTACGGTTTAAGTTTTTTTTTGAAAATTCCCTTGAAAAATTAATTTTTGGCCAAAAATATAGGTGATCACAGATTTTGCTTATTTTTTCGAAAAATGCACTATTTACCGAGATATTAAGGTTTAAAGTTTTTTTTTTTGAAAATTCCCTTGAAAAATTAATTTTTGCCCAAAAATATAGGTGATCACAGATTTTGCTTATTTTCTCGAAAAACGCAGTATTTACCGAGATATTAAGGTTTAAAGTTTTTTTTTGAAAATTCCCTTGAAAAATTAATTTTTGCCCAAAAATATAGGTGATCCCAGATTTTGCTTATTTTTTCGAAAAATGCAGTATTTAGCGAGATAATAAGGTTTAAAGTTTTTTTTTGAAAATTCCCTTGAAAAATTAATTTTTGCCCAAAAATATAGGTGATCACAGATTTTGCTTATTTTTTCGAAAAATGCAGTATTTACCGAGATATTAAGGTTTAAAGTTTTTTTTTGAAAATTCCCTTGAAAAATTAATTTTTGGCCAAAAATATAGGTGATCACGGATTTTGCTTATTTTTTCGAAAAATGCAGTATTTACCGAGATATTAAGGTTTAAAGTTTTTTTTTTGAAAATTCCCTTGAAAAATTAATTTTTGCCCAAAAATATAGGTGATCACAGATTTTGCTTATTTTTTCGAAAAATGCAGTATTTACCGAGATATTAAGGTTTAAAGTTTTTTTTTGAAAATTCCCTTGAAAAATTAATATTTAGGCAAAAATATAGGTGATCACAGATTTTGCTTATTTTTTCGAAAAATGCAGTATTTACCGAGATATTAAGGTTTAAAGTTTTTTTTTGAAAATTCCCTTGAAAAATTAATTTTTGGCCAAAAATATAGGTGATCCCAGATTTTGCTTATTTTTTCGAAAAATGCAGTATTTACCGAGATATTAAGGTTTAAAGTTTTTTTTTGAAAATTCTCTTGAAAAATTAATTTTTGGCCAAAAATATAGGTGATCCCAGATTTTGCTTATTTTTTCGAAAAATGCAGTATTTACCGAGATATTAAGGTTTAAAGTTTTTTTTTTGAAAATTCCCTTGAAAAATTAATTTTTGGCCAAAAATATAGGTGATCACAGATTTTGCTTATTTTTTCGAAAAATGCACTATTTACCGAGATATTAAGGTTTAAAGTTTTTTTTTTTGAAAA